>WQNJ02000015.1:39812271-44617271 GCA_016584745.2 Phylloscopus trochilus trochilus
GAAATTAATGGAAAATATGAACACAGTGATAGGAATGTGCAGAGCTCTCTTTAGTCATAAGCAGCCAATTGCTTACAGGTGTTTTTAAAGAGATGTTCTGGTTTTGAGACAAATTAGGAGGTCCTGTCACCCCAGGATAACTGGATAAACAAATCAAGGACTATGACACTCCCAGTTATGTTTCAAAGTAAAAATCTTTATTGTCCTTACCTTAATACCATTCCAGAGCAGGTGATTTTTTAACAAAACACACCCCCATACTACATAAAAAGTAAGTAATCACTAAAAATATTACTTTATTTAAAAAAAAAAGAAAATTAAAAATCTGTCACAACACATGATATGTGATGTAGGTGGGGTTATGTCTGCTACTGGGAAAATAGCAGATATAAACTTCATTTTCCCCTTTACAAAAGTATGGTCTAAAACCACTGTGGCAACAAGGACTGTGACAATCCTCAGCAATGGCATGACATACGCCCTGCAAGATGCTGCATGCATTCTGTTTCCAGTTAGTCAAAGAGAAAGGGAAGGGGGAAAAGGAAAAGGAAAAGGAAAAGGAAAAGGAAAAGGAAAAGGAAAAGGAAAAGGAAAAGGAAAAGGAAAAGGAAAAGGAAAAGGAAAAGGAAAAGGAAAAGGAAAAGGAAAAGGAAAAGGAAAAGGAAATAAGGTTTTTGTCCTGCTGTGGTCTCTGTCCCTTCAAAACCAGCTTTATTTTGCCTTCTTCTTCACTCCTGAACAGGCAGTTGGTAATCACTGGGCATTTACTGCAACACCTTCACTAAGGCGGTCTCCTCAAAAATTGTTACAAATTGGTGAACACAAAATAAAACTTGCATATCAGTACCATTTGAAATGATAGTTTCAAAACAGTACTGACTGATTTTTTTTCTAGCTTTAAAGTACTTTTATACTACTTTATACTATTTTATACCCCTTTGGGCATGCTGTAACACTGCTGCTCCCAACCAGTTTCACACCTAGTGAGTCAGTTCTCTATGCAGTGTCAGTCAGATACCTCATTGTAGCCAGAGGCATTTGTGTTTATCAGCTGTCAGACTCTTAGGCAGTAAAATGTGTGCAGCTTTTTTTTTTTTTTTTTTTTTGCATTAATAAATTATTTTAAAATTTAAAAGGGGACTATTAAGTAGTAAATTGAAGCATTACATTTACATAATTATATCTCAGAGGACAGGGTTTTTTCCAAGCACAGTGCTGAACTTTCCGAGGGCAAGTCAGTATAGAATGAAAACAAGCTGGTTACAGGTTAGTACAAAGACATGAGTTTCTTAAAATTCATCAAGAACCTGGGCAAGAACCACACACCAGAGTGGCCAAGAGAATGGGAATGTATATTCAGTGAATAGAGCTTAGCTGAATAACGATGGGTATAATTATGTGATATCCTCTCCATCATCAAGCTGACACGAGTCTATCTTTATCACTGCACAAAAAAAAAAAAAGCTTTAAAATGCAATTTCAATTTAATATGCAAAAAAGATTTCAATGGTGAACTACTGTATTGCCATTGCAATATCATCATCTGCCCAGAAAATAAAACATGAAGGCCGTTTATCCTTGCTGAATGGATTCTCTAAGAAATTATCTTAATGATTTTTTGAGTAGCAAAAAGTAGATCTACATTTTAATAAGTCAGCATTCTAACTAGAGAGCTTCATTCTGAAAATCACAAGTCATCAGCCAGATAGTTACCTAAAATATATTGTGACTGACTTTCGGGTGATACTATTCTATTTGGATTTATTCATTTTTCACTTAAACTGTGTGAGAGATGTTTTACATAGTAAGGGTGTCCCTCTATAAAAGAGAGCTGACCAATGCATACTAAATAAATAAATAAATAAATAGGTCTACAAAATGTTAAATTTCAATTAGCCATGCTAATAAATTTTGATTTATAGTGAATCTAACTCTTGGGGGGGGGGGGTGTAATATCAACAACAAAAAACCCAAACAAACAAAAAGAAGCATGTGGAATTTATTTTATGGTCTCAGGACAATTCTTACCACAGATATAGCAACATGGCTTAGTAACATTAAGCCAGTGATAAAAGATTCAAAATAGTATGCATTTTCACTGAAAAATTGAATGTTTTGAAAATGCCATATTTCTTTTAATGTAATTGACCATGTCACCTGTGCCTTCAAACATTCCTAGGACATCAACTTAAGTCATTTAAATACACATTAAAATCTATTGCAATATTTATTTTAAGAGACTCAATCCCATCTGAAGATTTTGCCATAGGTATTAACAATGAAAAAAGACCTGTTGGAGTGTATATTCCATTTTCCTACTAATCCTTTCTAAAAAAAATGTTCCCAAGGAGAAGCAGATTCTACTTCAGCTGGTATCAGTGGAAAAGTAAATACAGAGCTTTGAAGCCAGAATGATATTCAGAAATTGGAGCAAAATGTAGCCCTGTAGGTTTTTCTGATCCTATTTTAAATTAGGGAAGTGATGATGATTTTACTATTTCCCTAAGGAAACCCCTTTGCAGTTTAACAGACCTGAATGCAAAGGTTAGTTTTATTCCTAACATTTACTTTATTTTTATTTTCTCAGTTTCTTCCTGTTTCCCCACTCATTTCCTACTGGGTGACACAATTCATGCTACAGATAGGTATAGATAACGACAAGCTCTGTCTGCTACCACTAATACTCAGAATCCAAACATGTCTGCTGAAATTTCCCTGTAATCTTAATTCATGTTACAGATTCAATCCAACTTTTCTGGAATATCTCACCTTTCATTTTTCCAGCGCACTTCATTATTGCTCTGCATCATAATGCATATGTTCATGTGGTTATGTGCACTGCTCTTTTACTGTCTCCTCCTGGACAAGTTTCATTTCATTTCCCCAGGCTACTCAACTACTGACATACCAAATGAGGAATTCCCACACAGCTTTCATATTTTTATTTTTTTTTCCCCCAAAATGTGATGTCTCTTATAGGCACATGAAATTTAATATATCTAAAAAATCACATGGAGTTGCTTTGAAAAACCCTAAAGCTCGCTCATGGCAATAATTTAATGTTGGCAGTTCAGCCACAGACTAGGACTATTTTTCATTTCTTGAGTAGGACAAGGAAGTGCAGCAGCAGCTGTGTTGTGCCTCTCAAACAGAGCAACTCCAAGCACATTACACCCAAGAAACACAACTATGTCGAGTGTTGCAGACCAGTGGTAGTTAAAAGGTGGGCTAAAAGAGAGGCTTTTAGGAGAAAACTGAACTGACAAGAAGAATCATGGAGATATTATGCATGTTTCCCAACTCTTCTCCATGAGTGTTATGGTGCAAAAAGCACACCATTCTGAAGAAAAGAGCTGCAGCAAGAAGGTTGTGGGGATTGGAATTCTCTGGAGTCTATAGATTTGTTTTCCTCTAATTAATAATTCTTTATTCATCTATAAGCAGGCAGTGCTCAGAGTTAACATAAAACAAATATACTGCCAGGCAAGCTAACATAGGGTTGTGGGGTTTTTTTAAGTTCGTCTTTTATTTAGGGAAATATTGATGGACAGTCAAGTGACAGTAAATTTGCCTATTCTAACTGGTCTCTTTTTTTTTTTTTTTTTCCTGAAGGACCAGGGAAATTCTGTCTGATTTCTGGCTTTTGGGAAAGCACTCCAGGTTGTGCTTCTGCTCTAGAAGCACCCTAGAGGTATTTTCACTGGCACAAAATGTGAATATGCTCAGCTTCTTCTTACCAGTACAAACTTTTCAAAGCAAAACAGAGAAATTACTTGGAAAATAATGAATTATTTAGGATATTAGGGCATTTATGTTTTCTTTACTAATATGTGCTTAAACTGTGGTAGATTCATCCATCCTTTTGCAACTTCAGATTATGACATGCCAGTATCTATTTTCTTTTTTTCTGAAAATTATTTTCAGGATAATTCGCACACAGGAATGGTGTGCTTTTGTAACTCATGATGTTTGCATATGCTCCTCTTGTAAGGCCAGCTTTAAAGTGCTGTAACACTAGTGACCACCTGTCAACTGATTTTTGCCCTTGAAAGTGGAAGTGATACCTTTATTCATGTCTGTATCCAACAGGCATTAAGGAGGGCAGAAGGACATCACCTAAGGTTGTCCTTTGACTATTGATGATGAGGATCACAGTATGGACATTAAAGTTAAATGAGGTACATAGGGGAGAGATTTGTAAAAAAGTTATGCTTTTCAGCACACTTCTGATCTGCCCTGGTTTTCTTAGCTGAAGCTTTACAAAAAGCCAGAGGTCCCACAGAGGGACCTGTAGTATTTTCTGGTAGGTCTTCTGGTTAGACCTATGGAAAGTCACAAACTATAGGGTAGATAAATGCTGTAGGATAGATATAGCCATGTGGACTCATGAGATTGAATTAAATTACTCTTTCTCAGTGCTAAACTCAAGTCCTAGTCAAGGTAATATTAATAACTCATAATTGCCTGAATAGAGAATGAGAGAATATTTAATAACAAGGCAACCAGTGTGCATGTGCCCTGTAAAGGAGATACTATTTTGTCCAAGGCTGTTTGCAAGAGATTCCCAACAGATGTGCATTCTGCACTACTATTCTAGGTAATAATATACTTTGAAAAACTGATAAGGTCATGCCAGCAAAATGAATGGGATTGTCTTTGATACAGAGAGCCCTTCAACCCCCATCAGATACAATTTAGCAGTTAATCAGGAAGTTCCATTTATGCCAAGCAATATGAATCCATTTCAGACTCCCTTAGATAGAGCATGCTGAGAGAAACATCAGAAAAAACAGCTAGGATTTTTTTTTTTTCCAGTAAGGAGGGATGATGTAAGAACCTGAAGTCAGCAGCACTTTGAAATCAGAAACAATCAATTCTGTAACTATCCAGAAGTCAGTGACACTTGTCAGAATAGTCAAGATGTCAAATTTGGAGATGCGTGTTCACTGATGTTATAGCAGCAGCCTTTAAATGTATTCCTCTGTAAGATTCATCATATCAGAAGTGCATAAAAAAGACAGCATGTAATGAAATTTTGGTGGATAAACTGAAATGTGAGGGATTACGGAATAAAATAAATCTGACTTTTGTGATGATGCATGAGTGAAGATTAAAATAAATAATGTTAGAAAAGAGTAGACCAAGAGTGATTATTGCAGAGGCCTAAATTGAAATATATAGAGTTTTTAAAAATCTACATTTCATGTAAGAATTCATTATATGAAATGTGGGAACATGTAAAGTGATCATTTGAGAAAAACACAGATGATGTTTATAGATAGAAGAAAAGAAAAGCAACACTATTACTGTCAAGGGTTTATTTATTTTCCTAAAACCAGTGTTTATTAAAATAAAATATTTATTTTTTAGTTTTTATTTTTAAGTTTTGCTACTAAGATAGATTTTCAATCCATAAATATATAACAGTGATTTATGGTATTGCATTAATTTCAGTTTTCAGAAATTAGATTACTTCATCTGTGATACACAACTATGTCTCTTCCAAAAGAAACTGGAAGCAGAGTATGCCTGAATTCTGTGGTTATTTCATATCTTGCAGTGAGAATCAGACCATTAAAAAACCTGTCTTACAAGGAAATAAGGACATGCAGTAGCCAATATGCCACTCCCTTTAACATATTCCAGTCAAAATAAAAACTATTCAACAAAAATATTTCCATTGCAGATTTGCATGGCTTTTTAAATAGAAAATTCCATTTTCTTAAGAAATTGAACATTCTTCATGAAATAATGCACCTGCTTAAAAATACAGAATCCTTTTGAAAACTGCCATTGTAAAACTGAATACAAACCCTGTCTGCTCTTACCCAGACCTCACATCAAAATGTAAGAATCTATATTTCTAGTTCCTATTTCTGCTTTTTCTCATCTGTTCTCTCAGTCACTTGAGGTAAGTTACTAATCCTCTCCAGTTCTCCTTTGCAAAAAATTTATGAAATAGATTCAATACTCTTAAAAGGTGTGCTGAGACTGTAACCTGCGTAAAAGGGTCTGAGATTCTAAAATGAGAGGTTCTTTCTAAATGGGATTATGGATAAAGCACTCTGTTTAAAGAAGGTGTTATACACTGATGATCTAGTTACCCCAGCATTTTGTTCTCTGCAGTTTCAAAAGACAGTGAACAACCCAAGATACCCTAATGGGACTTCATGGGAAAAAGATTGATTTCTCCAGTCACCATCTTTTATTAATTACCAATATTTAAAATTTTGTTCCCACCACCAGACACAACACTGAATACGTTCTGTGAAAGAAACAAAACAGTTCTATAAAAGTGCATGCTACAATGTTTGCATGCAGAATTGAAGGTTTTAGCTTAAAATCATTCATGAAGACCTTGTGGGCTTTCTTCAATGTTTATCAAACCTGCTCTCTCTTATGTATAATAAATGTGACTAACTTTATGGCAGAGGCATTACAAACAACATATTCGATCATTTTGCTGGACCTTTGGCATATACTAACCTCAAAAAAAGTCATTCAGCTTCAATTCTTGCAAAGTTGAAATTCTGGTAAACAATTTCCAATATGCTTACTAGTGCTACCTCCCTAGGAATGAACATTATGTGGGATATGATATGGGGTTTTATTTAAAAAAATGTATATATATTTTGACTTTCCAGATTCAAAACTAAATTAACACAAGGAAAAGAAAAAAACAAAACAAAACCAAAAACAGACAAACAAAACTGCAGAACAAAAGCCTCCAAAACAACAAGAACAGAAAAATGTGGAGGGAACAAGAAACACCTGAGGAAATATATCATTTGGACAGAATTGATACTCTGGAAGTACAGTCTCTTGGAACAGGCATAGAGGAAGAAAGGAAACAGAGGTTGAGTTAAGATGCTGTAAGGCTGAAGAGTGATTACAAAGCAGAAAATATAGGAGAAAAGAAGAAAAGGCAGTTTTAAACATTACAAACAGAAAACATTTGTCCAGGTATAAGGGCATTGGCAAAAGGTAAAAGAGAATTGATAGTTGTGACTACTTAATCAAAAGGATTTTATTCCCTTTGCTTTTTTGTTTTGTTTTGTTTCTCTTAGTGTCTTTTTACTGTGTTAATACAGAGGTGTCAGATGTGGTGATAGGGTAACCCATTTAAAATTCTGACTCTGTGATCTATCACTGTACCTTTTGTGGATATATCCTGTAAACTCTGGCCAGGCATAAAATAGCCTCTTCAAAAATCAAACTTTTGGGGCTTTTTGAAAAGTCCAAGTGCAGCATGTGAAGGAAGGCTATTAACAATTCTGCTGCAAGACCTGTATGGATCTGAGAAACTTAAGAGATGAGCTCCAATGGGCCAAATTGTACTGATAAAACTTTGCTAAGCTCTTCCAGTGGCAATCTTCCACTTTCTAAAAGAAATCTTAGCTCTGCATCTTTTTGCCCTTATGTTTCATGCCGTTTTACCTTATTTGCTCTTAGTAGTTGTATTTGAAAGATCATCCAGTTTGTTCTGCATTTTTTCCTATGTCCATGACACTCCAAGTTTTATGTTGTCATTAAATTTCAAAAAGTGCACTCTTAACTTTGCTGATAAGGTTGCTAGCAAAAACATTGGATAAGACCTCCTCTTAGACTGCACCTTGAGGAGCAGTGTTTGTAATTTTCCTCTCCCAAGAATTGTAATCTCTCACCTGGTCAAAAACTGCTAGTCCCTTCTCCAATAAGCCAAGTCTCTATACAATTAGGGAAAATCTAAATATTTTATGGTTTATTTGATTATTTCCCACATAGTGACAAAGGCCTCTACTGAAGACATTCTAAAGGATCAGATTTTTCAACAAAGAAGGATACCAAAATGTATTTATATGATTTGTGTAAGATTATGTTGCCCTGGATCCAAGAGCAAATTCACCACCTTTCTTTAATTATTCTGTCTTTAAAAAATACCATTTCTAGGACACGGAAAGTGTCCTCACTATTACAGCAATCAGACTAATGTATGAGCCTGCCTGGATCACCCTGCATCCATGTTCTGTGTAACATAATACAAAAGGATTCCTAAAATGAGAGCTTATGCTGAGCTTGCACTCCAGGGGCTGGTATGTTTGTTAGGCTTGGCTGGACTCTGTTGTCAAGTCTCACCTGCCACAGCTTTTTCACATATGCAGTCTGGTTAATATTCAGTGCAAACATATTCTGTCTGCCTTCATCAAGGCAATATGGATTGTCACAAAAACGAGAGGTTTTCTATCTAATGCTGATGACAATTTCTCTGGGTGATGTTAAACAGGGAAACAGTGCCAAAGTGGCACTTTATAAATGGAGAAAGCATTAATTATGTTGTTCAAGAACAGAAGAGTAGAGGAGCATCAGTACAGACAGTGTCAGTTGCCTATAAAAAATCAGAGCAGAAGTGGATACTCAGGTGCTTCACACATTGGGTGAGCTACTGAAAAGAGGAATGCAACATATTAGAGCAAATCCAGTTGTAAAAAGATCTGAATTCCTAATAATCATGCACATTCAAAAGTAAAATATAACACTTTAGCTGCATTTCAAATTGCATAACCAGTTGCAACCTGATTACATCTGGTGTCTAAATCACTTCCTTAAAATAATAGTATTGTTAAATCTCCAGATTAGATGACTTATGTAAATAGCCAACCCAGTATTATGAGTTCCAATTTCCAGATAATTTTAGCAAAAAAACCCCTAAGATTTCGTTTGTATTGTTACAGACATATATATTCAGTATTATTGCATGCAAGTATTTACAACAGACTCCACTAGACAAGAACTATTGATTTGAAGTTTCTGTAGCATTTTGAAGTAAAAAAATAAAGAATTCATTTCTTTGAGTAGAATAAATTATAAAATTAATAAAAAAATGTACTCATTACTTATTTGCTCATATGCAAATTTATGAGAGTCTCAGCTTGTATCTGGATTGATTTATTATATCATACCTCTGAAATACATGCAATGAGAAAAAAAAAAGGCAAAACCAAAATTAAATTTTACCAGTTCTTAAATCTTTTAAAGATGAATTTCTGGCTCATTATATTGAAATGTCATTTGTGTGTTGATACTTTTCCCAAACTGAAATAAGCAGAGTAAAGGCTTCCAAAATAGGTATTACTCTGTTACAACAAACTATGAAAAGCAAACTCAGGACTTATCAAAATAACTGAGCAATGGATAAACTGTTGGAAGAAAACCAAGTCCCAAATACTTATTCCTCTATTATTCAAGTTGGATTAGCTGTCTTCTGTAGCTGTTCTGCAGAACACCTAAGAGTCCAGAAAAGGAACTCAAACACAAGTAAGAGTACCTCAGTCAGGAGCAGAATCTATAAATTTCCCCAGAGGATGTATCTAATGGCAGCCATGCAGGAAACCAAAGCACAAGGATTAGCAGCCTGCCTTAACATAGGTCTGAGTAGTGAAGCACAATATCTCAGAATAGAATCATACAATGCTTTAGATTGGAAAAGATTCTTAAGATAATTGAGTCTAACCATAAACTTCACAGTGCCAAGCTACCCACTAAGCCATGTCCCTAAGGACCATATTTATAGGTCTTAAATACCTCCAGGGACTCCTCTAGAGTCAGGCTGTTACATTATTTGGAAATCCTTATAGTGATGAAGTTTTTTCTAATATCCAGTCTTAAACTTTCCTTGTGCAACTTGAGGCTGTTTCCTCTTGTGCTACCTCTTGTTACTTGGGAGAAGAAAACAATCCCACCTCCAAATAGCCTTCTTTCATGTGGTTTTAAAGGTCTTTTCTCAGCAGCTGCTCATGAAACATTCTCCAGCCACTGGGATTGTGGCAGGTCTATGAAGCATCAGCTTCGATGAGATGGAGAGAAAGAATTCAACAAATTCTTCACTGTGATATTTTTCACATACTGAGGGGAGTTATCAACACAGGCTGGGGGATGGGAGGCTGGACATGAGCACTCACAGTCCAGAAAGCCAAATGTGTCCTGGCTGCATCCAAAGCAGCGTGGGCAGCAGGGGAGGGAGGGGATTCTGCCCCTCTGTGCTGCTCTGGTGAGACCCCACCTGGAACCGTGCATCCAGCTCTGGGGTCCCAGCACAGGAAGGACATGGACCAACTCACTGTTGGAGTGAGTTCATAGGAGAGATACAAAAGTGACAAGAAGTCTGGAGCACCTCTCCCATGAAGAAAAGCTGAGACAGTTGTGGTTGTCCAACCTGGAGAAGAGAATGCTCCAAAGAGACCTTATTGAGACCTTTCAGAATTTAAAGGGAGGTTACAAGAAAGATTAGGACAAACTTTTGTATCAGGCCTGTTATGGTAGGAAAAGGGAAATTCATTTTACATGAAAAGAGGGTAGATTTACACTGGATATAAGGAAGATTGTTTTGGGTGTTTTTTTAGGATGAGCACGTTTAAACCCTGAAACAAGTTGTGCAGAGGGGTGTAGGTGCCCCATCCCCAGAAATATTCAAGATCAGGTTGGATAGGACTCTGAGGAACCAGATCTAGTTGAAGATGTCTGTGATCACTACAGGAAAGCAGGACTAGATGGTGTTTAAAGATCCAGTCCAACTCAAATTACTCTGCGATTCTATAGCCTCCTCATCAGAATCTATTACGAACGAGTATGCATTTTGAAAGATAACAAAAAGACAAGTTCTGCCATGATCCTCATCTGCTTATTTAAATTCTAATACATGTTATTTGTACAACAGTTTCATTCTTCTTCATAATTTAATAGAATTCCTGGGGAAAAATGACCTGAATGCTGGGAGGAATGAAAGAGCTCCATTTTGTCTTTTCTGTGACCTGTCTTCTCTCTCATTTTATAAGGCGGACAAAAATGCCTCCTCGAATTTTTCAAAACTGACTTTAAAGATCACATGAATTAAGAAAACTTCAGTGAGTCATAGACATTTTCAAAGGTCTCCCAGCTCAGTATTTCATCAAAAAATAAACAGAAAATGAATTGACTCTTTAAAATAACAGAAGCAATGAAAAGGAAAGTGAACTTCAGTATTCACAACATAATTTACATTCTCTCTTTGTTCCAGCAACTCATGTAGTTAACAGATGGTGCAAATGCAAGTATACCTTTTGATTATAGAAAAAAAATGAGGAAAAAAAAGAAAGGTGATTCAGGAAATGTGTTCTGTTAAGTGTAAGACATTAGGACTGGTTCACTTATACTGCTAGCTTGGAACATGATAAAAGCAAACTAGAGGATATTGAGTGCCTGTCTTACAGAATTCTAAAAATGCATCCCATTAGCCCCAGTTCAGGAAGAAGCTCTGTTCCTAAAAGCATGCTGGATCCTAAATATGGGCATCAGTGTTACTGACTTCATTGCTTATCTCCAATGTCTCCATAAAATTCAAATCAGGCAGGTACCAGTGACATTATATAATTCATCAGCATCAAATAGACATTTAGGTGTCCACTTCCTTCACTTTTTGAGCTCTGCATCAGATACCATGAATAGAAGAGGTTGTCAGCCATTTCAGTGCTCCCCAGAGCACCCCCAGTAACAGCTCTCCACATCTCCTTTCACAAACAACAAAAATCAACATTAAAAGAAGAATAATCCTTACAGTCAAACTTTGACTAAATGACCTTTCTGTTTGTTCTAATGGTGCCCTGCATTTTATTGGAACCCAGATGGCTTTGCTGTTGTTGGGCAGCAGAATGCCAATTAGCTCTGGCAGCACCAATTATGAACTCATACGATAAAGATTCTTCTGCATGAATACCCCATCTGCCTTTTGTACTGAGACCTTTATTTTCAATTGCAGATAAGCCTAGCATTTTTTTTCAGAATAAAAATTGCTATAATTAGAGTGTAAACCTTATTTTTTAATTTTTTCTCTCCTTGTTTACATTTTAATATTTATAGAGCCCTGTGGACAATTTGTATAAGCTACCTTGAAGGCTGTCTTTTCTGGTCTACAACTGAGGAAAACTGCAGTGGCTGTAAATATAGATTTCATCTGTGAAGGCAAGTTATGGCTTAGTTTTCAGGTTTTGGTTTTGTTACAAGTCTCTGTCTACAAGTTAGAGTATATCAGACAGAAAAAGTGTTTCATTCTACATGGAAGCTAAAACCTGAGCTTTCCTCAGGGATAAAGGAAGACACCCAAAATTGAAAACCAGCCATCAACCTTCACCAGACTTCTGTTCTTGCACTTCCTTTAAAAACACAGCTCTTCAGTGTTTCTCTTCAAAATGGGGAGTGTTTCTCATCACAATATTTTAGGGAGCTTGTGAAGCTTCTCTCTTGTGCAAGAGTCAAAAGAAATATAATAAAAGCACTAATTGCCTCACAGTCAGCTAGTACTAAGAAATAAAATTACCTTCCAGAGTTATTCCTGTTTCCAAGCATTTTTTGCATGCATGAAGTATAATGTTGCTTGAATCTCCATGTTGCTTGCACTCCGTGTTATCAGAAAGCTGCAGTAGAAGCTTTCAGTGTCTGTTTTCTGCCAGTTGCCATAGGGTTTGGTTTTTCTTAAATTTTACTTGTAACTCAGGTCACTCTGTTAATTGGATGGCTTTATTTTGGTCCTCAAGAAGAATATTTTCCAGGCTGTTTCTCTCACTCTCAGCTGTTATTTTAGTTTACCATAAATTTGCCTTCAGAAGAGATTTTGCCATATCACTATTTATGTATTATGAATGAACATGGAATGATTCATGTTATTGTGATCATCTCATGGTTTGAATGAGTTTGGGGAGAGAAATAAAATTCTGATTTTTTTAAAAGTTAACAGTTCCAGCTTGATAATTCCAGCTGGGAAATGTTTCTTTCGTTTTCACATATTTTTTTCCACCATCATGATACTCACAGATTTTGACATACCTTTCTCCCTCTCTCTCTCTCTCTCTCTTTTTTTTTTTTTTCCCTAAGTGCTTCAGAAAGTTTCTATGGTGAAAAAAAGAAATTAAATTTGCCACTTCAGGTGGTTAAAAAATTCATAATCTTCAGGTTTACACATCATAAGGAGTTTGTGGGATATCCTTGACATAGGATATTCCTGTAGGTCACTAGTAGTAAGATTTCTCGACCTATATCATAAGTCTACATTAATATGATAAAATTATTGGTTTCCAGTTTTTTCTGTCATTCTGCCAGGATGTGATCTTTATGAAAAAGTCATGTGGAACAGTCTTTTCCTTGTGTTGCTGTTTGCTTGGTTTGGTTTTTTAAAAAATAGGTATGCACAGGGTGTTGCAGTGTTATTTGTTGCTCTACAATTAAGGAACGGACACATGGAATTAATATCTTATGCTCTGTGTGATACTTGTAAAATCCTAGATAAAAGTACTGCTTTATTTGGGTACATCTTGTATATAACACTTCTGGATCTCTTGTTACTATAACAACAAATTGAAAAGCAAGACTAAGTTAATACAATACAATTTTTGACTCTTTGTTCCTTCATCTAAAGATTTTCTTCACTCTGAAGAGGCTGACATTAAACTTCATTTGTTGAAATATTATTATAGTAATTATGTAGAGTTTAATATGAGAGTTGGGGGTAGCAGACAGACAGGATTCAGACTCTTAAATGAAAACAGATGATTTTGTGCCACAGACAAAAACAATCCAGCAGTCTTATCTCACTCTCTTGTACATCAGCTCTTGTTTCAATCAGTTTGCTGTGCATCTGTTATCAGGGTTGTGCATTAGCCTAAGAATCAGCACTTTACTTTTCCTTTTGATCCATAAGTACAGAGAGATGGCAAATGCTGTGATTATTTCACCACTACACACAACCAGTATAAATAAATTGCCGTTCAAAACAGGAGTTGATAATTTATTTTTTACTTCTTAGACTGATTTTCTAATGGACCTAGGAATGGTCTAACACTAATAAATGTACAAGTATCACTGAAGTTTCTTTTATTTGAATAAGAATCATCCATAAAATGGTTGAAGAACATATTTGAGAGATCCCACAAAGTACTTGATGTCTGCAAAGAAATACAGTGTTCAAATGTCTTTGCATTACAAAGACTTACCACATGCAAAACAGTCTTTATGTTCCTTGTGTGCTCTGGGGTGTGAAGACAACAAGGGGGGGCCAATGCACTGCCACCTTCTCTGCTCTTTCCATGCTGAGCAAACAGCAGCACTGAGCTCACTAATCACTGATCAGGGTCACACCAAAGCACTATAATATCTCCATATTCTAAATTGCTATAGAACATGATGAGAACCGAAGTTTGTTTTGTAGACATTAAATTATACTTTCAGATCTACATTAATATTTAATGTAAAAAGAAAAAAAAGGTAGCAGAGTAGCAGTTTCACTTTCTAGTAAATACTAATTGTTGTTCAGCTGTATAATAAATTATTTTTAAGCAATAAATTAAAAAAAATAGTAAAAAGAAAAGTGCACAGCAACTTTGATCCTGTTTTGCTTGAACTCTGCACAATGTTTTATCTCTCAGTATAGTATTTCATTCTCTTCCCTGTCTTCTTTTCACATCTTTTTGCCCTGAGCACTCTAACTTCTCTGTGTTGTCATTTGGGTTCTATTTTTATTCATTGAATTGCAGATTATCTGAGGGCGTTAAAGTGTTATGATTCATTTAATAGAGAGAAATACAACTTGAGCCACTTTGCAATAATTTGTTTTGCTGTAGTATAATTGCCATGTCATGACATTTTTTGTAAAGACATCAATGCCTTCTGTAATCTGTGCAGTTACCATATATTATCTCACTCAATATAATTTATAAAATGTTGAAGTAATCATTACAAATTAATTCTGTGTTAACTGAGAAGACTGCTGTGCACAGTGCTTCAGCAAAAAAACACAGGGCATGCAGACTGATGTTCACAGAGCCAGGCTCATCTTTGTCACCCAGTCGTCTCCTTGTGCAGTAACTGCAGTGCCTCGGGGTGGCACGAAACAGGCAGTACATTGTTGGACATGACAGGAGCAGCAGGGGAAGGGTTGTGTCCTCCACATTTTCTGCACTTTGCTTGTTTCTGTAAGGATGAAGGTCTATTTTCTGGCTCTTTTTTCAGGAGTTATGAGCTATGACTGTGCCCTTCTTGGAGTTCACATTGATCACAATGTTTTCAACCTCATAAATAAAAAGGAGCATGGAGGTGGCAGTTCTTACCCTAGTTAACAGTTTATTAAAAAAAACCCAAAAAGGTTGATTACATAGTGAATCTTTATTTTTGTTTCTTATTTTTCTAATTTTCTAAATAATAGTATAATTGCTATTAATTATAACAAGCATTATTACAGTGGTTTGTTTGTTTATTTTTATTGTTATTATTATTGCTGCTGCTATATGACAGCAACTCAAGTACATCAGAAGGAATATGGAACCAACATTACAAGAACTGTAGAGAGGTTTTATGTGCAACTAACAGTGAGCAAGTTGGAGAAAGGACAACTTAACTTTACCATTGGATAGGCCATCCAGAGGTTCTTTAAGAACTGGACTTGTATATCTTTCCCCTCCAAGTTCTGTAGACAAATATAAAAATACAGCTCAAAAGGAGAACATGAGACTCTTGTTTGAAGAAACAAGATGATGTAGAATACAATGAAACAATCAGAGTGCCAGAAGGATACAATCAATGAAAATAGATTTTTAAAGCACAGTGGGAATTTCAAAGTGCCACAGATCCAAATATGGTTATAAAAATATAAAAGCAAAAATAGTTGTAAGAGAAAACAGCACAAATATTTTAAGCATCAATTGCTTCAAGCAAGATTCTTAGATGTCTTTTGTTGTGCAAATGGGATACTGGGGAGGAGATTGTTTTGAACAACAATTCATAGGGGGGTTGTACTCTGATCTTACATTTCCCACAGGTTTGATGCTTGTGGAGAAGCGCACAGAGCTGCAATGTTGTGGACTGAGAATAGGTCTTAAGGCTCACCACCAGAGCTACCCAGCATCACCACTGCCATCTTAGTCACATCTTTGGCAGCCACAGCACATTTGCCTGCAACCCTACTGAACTACCATGAATCCAGCAGTGTTACAGGATGAACCTAGAATTCCCATTCCTGTTTGTCAGAAGCTGCTGTGTTTCATCATGGCTGTGTGATTAATGAGCAATTTATTTTTTGCTCAGAAAGATCTGGAACTTTTTTCATTTTTCAAAATGGGTTCTGGCATGGAATGGAAGGAAGTTAGATGTAAAAATCTCATTTAGCATTGAACTCTGCAAATGCTTTTGTCAGAAATGACTAGATTTCAAAATGTCAAAACATTTTACTCAGAAAACATGCAAGTAAAATGTTTTGACATTTTCAAAATTAAATGCTTCATTAAACAAATGGTGAAATGAAATGTTCTGAGAAAGAAACCCTTCTGATTTTGTATTTAGCATACCCCCTGCCCCCCGTTTCAAAGCTGTCTTTATTAGAACAATAAAGTCAGAAGGAGATTAAATAATTCAGAACTGAAACAAAATGCTTTTTAGTTTGACATAAGCTGCTACTTTAATGGTTTTGATCTTTTTCATTGAAAACCTTACAAAATTTCCCCAGCACCCTTTTAGTTTGCCAGGTTTCTGCTTGTTTTCCCAGACAACCACTCATATGAAATGCATTACACTTTTCTGCTGGTCCTTATTTTTCCTCTTTCTTAACCCTCTCTGTTCCCCAGAATAAATGTTTCTTAAAAATTACTGAAACTACTTTTCTTTAGCTGAGTACTCCCTAGTTACTGTAGTTGTCCATTTGCTTACAGTCTTGGCAGAGAGATGGGGCTTTGGTTGTGGACTGCAGTGCACACCAGGATAGTAGTTAGACAAGTAGGAAGGGCTTTCAGACTTTGACAGTATCTGCAGTTCTAGTAAGCTACAGGAGACATCTTTTTTTTTTTCTTTCTTTCTTTTTTTTAATTAAATCTATGCAAAGTATATGAAAAAAATGCTCATTACTGGTATTTCTTCATCTTTCATTAGCCAAACTGTTCGGCTGCAGACTAGTCATAATCCAAGTTTCTGATCCATGAACACAGAGATTCTCAGTTTCTTAGATGATGAGATACAATTTTTTTTTCTGCCTAAGAAAAGACCTATTAAGAATTCTTTATTTATTCTACCATAATGAAGCGTCAGCAGGAATATAGAGAACTTTAAATGACTTTTTAAATCAACTGGCAGTATACTTCCTGTGGTGCTGGATACCATTTAATCCCCTTAGTCATTGAAGAAAAAAAAAATTTCAACCCCAAGAACTACATTCCATGATTCAGAGGGAAGCGCTGTGGGAGTGCACCATGACCACTTTCATTCCAGACTTTCTGTACATATGAACAAGATGATCCTACCCTCCACAGGTGTTAGAGAAACACTAGCTGTCACCAGGCACAAGCTCACTGTGGAAGGCTCACATGAAAAGAGACATTAGATACTGAACTTAAAAAAGAAAATATATATAACATTACAATGAAAACTGATTGTTTTTAAAAAGGCTTGAACAAAAATATTTTTTGCTAACACTTTTTCACAGAATGATATGGCTTCTATCAACTGTGTTCTTTTTAGAAACCAATGATGTAACTTCATTTTGTTCTTCTGGGGATGCTGGAAAGCCATTTCTGGGAAAATATTTTGAAAGACAGATAAAACTCTGTGGCCATCAGGAAGTTAAGTGCAGGGGCTTTTTAGTTCATTTTTATTCTCAATTCATTTTGGACTGGGACAGTTAATTTGAGCATCGATCATAATTTTAATGTTTTGGTAACTCACTGTGTCATGGCGCTTGAAGTGGAAGTATAATTCTCTAATTGTTTTAATTGTACTTTAAATTCTAAGTGTGGAAGGTTGCATTGCAGCTGCTTTGCTGATTGGGTAAAGGGTTTCTTTACAGTTCTGTGAATTTCTGGAAGGCTTAAGGAGCAGATTTTGGACATGGTTTCCAGAAATGTCCCAAACAAGTTATTTTTCTCTCTCCGTACACAAAATATCACAAAAATTTAGGAATACATAATGCTTGTCTTTCACCTCCCTCAATTCCAAAGCTGGAGGTCTGCCCTTGTGTATGAAGTAAAAGGTGAAGCCAGCAGAACTGAGCCACAGCTGGCAATTTTAACCTGACCTAACAGATACACTGCACATACCTGACCACTCACTGCAATGCAGTTTGCAGGATAATTAAACTTAGTTCAGAAATGTTGAATGAGACAAGAACACATGCAAGTGTTTGGATTGCAGAATGCACTTTTTGTGCACATTTGGAGGTTACAGGCAGCTGTACACACAGCACTTGACACTGTGGCATTTTGTATGGCTGCTGCAAGATGATGGCTGGACACCGTGACCTGTCATATGAAACTGGCATGCATTGTCTTTCTTTCACCCCTTTGTAGTGGTGCATAGGCCTGGATGTGGATGTGCTTTGTCTGGAGATACCCACTCCAGGCATAGCAACTGCAAGCTTTCCTGGAACAGCAGCTGGAGCAAGGTGGAAACAGCAGATGTCAGCTGAAGCAAACGTCAGCTGAAGCTGCTGTAAGATTGTGTCACAAGACTGCCAGACCACTGCCACTGAAATCTATCACAAGGAATGGATTTTTCCAGGGCGAATCTATCATTGGCAAAGGGCATGAATCTATTACAGGTGAGGATATTTACAGAATGGAAATTTTTATAATAGCCAAATCTCTGGCTATCAAGAACAGAAAGATAGCTAAAGACCTAAAGTAGCTCTACACTTTATCCACTCAGGCAATTATTCATGGATAGCAAACACATTTTCTCCTTACCGACAGTTAATAGCAGCTTGCAATGATTTTGCAGGTAGCATAATCCTAATTCAGATGTGAGAGTTCAACATTATTTATCTATTGAGTGGCTCCATATTTAAATAAGGAAAATCTTTTGAACTCCATCTTCCTGTGCTGAAAGGACAGCATTTTAACAATTTCTTAACTATTAAATGTTTTTTCAAAATATTAAGTTTAAAATCAGCCATCACAGACTTACTGCTAGACAATTCTGCAAAAAGTGAATAGAAAAATGGTTTTGCACCAGAGTGACTCTCATAGAATAGCAAATTATTTACTCTTCTGATCTGTACAATATAGGCTGTGCCCAACCTCCATTTACCTGTATTAATGCCTTTTAGATGATGAAGGCTGTTTTTAATATGAATTGAAATTTCAATTTTAGCAGTCATTTATGTTCCCCAGATGTAATTCTCCCCATCCATGGGGAGTAAATCCTCATTTTTAGCAATTATTTTCCCTGTATTGTTATTTGTTTCTCTAGAGAATCAGAGTGAGAAGTAAAATGAAAGAGAAGAAATCAATTGTCCAGTGTATATCAATGAAAATTAAATATCAGTCTGAATAGTCCATAGATACTGACATGAATTTCTGAAGTCGAAAAGTCACTTTCAAAAGTACAGTTTAAAGACTGATCCAAACATATAAATCAACTCAATTACAGAGAAGCTGTAAAATGTCCAAGAGCTCAATATTTTTAGGTGACTTAAGCACCTAAAAGCCTACATGTCATTGAAAGTCAGTTGTTTCTAAACACCCAAACCATTTCTGTATTTGAAATTTGGGCTAAAAAATCACATAGAAAATTCAAAGAATTTCACCCATTGCAACTGCAGCATCTCAAGGACAACATCTCTTTTTAAGAGTAGGATCCCCCATAACTGCAGGTTTTAAGAGTTCTGTGACGCCTCTGGATTTGTTTGGGGGCCTTTTTGTTTTGTTTTGTTTTTGATTTTTGGGGCATTTTTTGGTAATTGGTAACGATTTCCTGAAATCTTTGAGATCCATGTCTGAATTCAGAACAATTTAAAAAGCATTTATGCTGCCTTCTCCATCCTACCCTCTACTTGCACAATAGCTGCAGAGGGCAGGGTCATTGGAAAGAATCTAAATGCTTCTATGTGTCACCTCTGTCTACAGTTAGAAAATGGAAATATCCCATAACATTGTTTCCAATGTTATTTTGTGGGGCTTTTTAAACAAAACAAACAAAACCCCCAAACAAAACAAAACCACAATAAAAGCCACCTACACACACATATCAGGGATTGGATAACATTGATTTTTACATTAGCTTTTGTTTTAAATTGTTAGCCTCTAAATAACAGAAGTTTCTAATCTTCTTTAGGCTCATGAATTTCTTCAAATGGAACTGGCACAAAAAGTGTTCAGAACCATCTATAGTTCTGCATCTGGCCTTCACTGACAAAATACTATAAGAGGAAAGAAAAAAGAGAGAAAGCACTTCATGAATTCTATGTGTTTAGAGTTTTACCAATCAAAAGTAGTAATTGGATGCTTAAATTATTCACGTGGACTAGAATGCCCCACAGTTGTAATAATGACAATAACAATAACTAATAAGAATAGTGATCTGGAATTACAAAATATTCCTGGAGCAGAAAACTCTTGCCTACTTCTTTCTGCTGTAGGGCTGTGGACACTCATCTTCCTGACAACACTGCTGAATGAGGGTGACCTGAAATTTTCTTCTGATTTTGAAACTACACATCAAATGAATAAATGCAAGTGCCTCTTTCTTGTTGTCCCAACACTTCCTGTGTCCACATTGCAAAAGCTTTATGTAGAAGTTCTCAGTTATCAGGGATAAAATAGTAACCCAACAGAAAACAGAAAATAGAAAACATGCCTCGAGATGTGTGTGGGGCTTTTATGGGAATAGAACACTTGCAAACCAGTATATACAGACATAGGAATGGTTAATGTGGACTACTGCCTCCAAAGACATTCTGGTGCATTTTTTCTGACCACTAGATGACTGTAACCATTATGCAGTTCTCATATATTGAGCAGAAATAACAGAAAATCTTAAACTGACTTTTAACTGTGTAGGCTACAGATATGCAGAGGACCAAGTATCACAAAAAATCATAGAGAATACAAATTTATACTTGAAAAAAAAATCATTGAATCTAAGTAAAAAAGGCTTGTATTACCTGCATCAAATATGTATTATCCCTTTTCATAACGTTAAAGACAAAAGAATGAGGAAAAAAGAGTCAAAAGGAAAATGAAGAAGCAAAGAATAAAACGGAGTGTGTTTATTGCACGAATTTTTTCACATAATCTAGTAGTCCAAATTAATTTATTTTAAAGGAAAGGGAGTTTTAGGACTGAAAAAAGAAATCAAACCTAAAGAAAATGTATGGAAGATGAGTAGGAAAAATTATATTCTTGAAATTACATAAACAAAAGACTTTGTTCCACATTTATATTCTACATTTCTTCCTGTTTCTTTCTGCTGTATTCAAAAGCTTCTTCAGCACCAATCTCTTGCACCAAGAGACAATTTTATGCAGGAAAGTTGCTTTTCTGCAACAAAGGACTGGTGCTCCAGTTAACTGGCAAAGACAAATGACATGTAGGCACTGATCCATATTTTTGCTTCACTATTTTCAGTTTTAGGTGCTAACTTCCTCTTTTTCTTAAATGGGATTAAACCCAGGTCCCAAGGAGGGAGGTACTACATTTTCTGCAGAACTATGTAGGTGATTCCTGGTATGAGCTAAGCAAGATTCCTGCAGAGCTCTGTTCTCCTTATACTGATCCATCTGTATACAGATACATGACCTGGGAGCAAATGTCATAATTTTGTTTTGCTTTGTTTTCAGGCAGGGTCAGGCAATGAGCAGGAGGGGCAACCTGTGGAGGAGCAGTCAGTGTGTGAGCACGACCTCTCTCACTGTGCTTCATGCAGCAAATTTACTGGCTGCTGTAGGTCGAGTGGAACACGAGTTACAACCATTAGGCGTGACAGCACTCTCTGCTGTATCAGAAAATACACTGGCACCAACAACCTCTGAAGGGCTGGAGGAAGCAGCCATGCTTTCATCCCTGAAAAACAGATTAAATAATTAGATAGTTGCTGTAAAATTTTGCAAAGCTTCCTCCAAAAAAATAGATGAATGCATTTCTTTAAAAGTTTATTACTGTCTAAATTAAAATGAAGGATGGATAGTTTATGTACCAGAGAGTAACCTAAAGTTTGGAAAGACAACCATGTTCCTAATAGTTTCCTGTGTCTAAGTGACAGTTCATTACCCCAGTGAAATCTGCCTGACCGCCTCCTAAGCAGGAGCTTGCATTCTCCTAACCACAAAAAAATAGTCAAACCCAATATTCTATTGACATACTAATAGAAGCAGTTGACCTACTGGATGGTAAAAAGAGGACTGGCATGGTGCACACGTCACCCAGCTATTTGCTCATGCTGCCTATCATAGCTTCTCTGCATGCTGTGCTGGGAAATGCTGGATGTGATGCTTCTCCTTGGAATGACTCCTCTGAATGGTGGTTCTCCTTTTGTTTATATAAGGAGCAGGAGGGAGAGATGTTCTTCCTTTCTTCCCCTGCCTTTTAAATAGAGCTCATCTTCTAAAGTTTTACAGCTGGAGCTAAACTAGTGAACACGATGTATAAGTAAAATTGCAGGAGTACTTTGAAGACTTAGTAAAGAGCATGGCAAAATTGAAAAAATTCTTTGAATTTAGGTGCTAGCTTTATTGCTATTCTGGGAAATAAGTCAGAATAATTAACAATTCCTTAATTAAAATATTTTTAAGAAGATTTGCATTTCTTTTGTGCTTCCACCGTTGCTGGATAAAGTGTTGTAGCATGTCTATTTTCTCTGTGGCATTACAAGTCCAGATTGTGCATATGAACAACTGAGGCTGTTTTATCAAATCTATATATTCTTATGTTGAATTGTTAAAAATTCTGTTATCAGTTCAAGACGTTTTCTTAGGAGTCATTCTTATTATGCAAAATAAAATAAAATAAAATATAAATTAAATATAAATGAAACATTTTAAATAGTTAAAAATCAGTAAAAAGTAACAATATATATGAACACTGATAAAAGGAAATACACAATTCATTATAACAGGTTTGTGGGTTCTGCTAAAATTCCCTGAGTGCCTCAGATTGCTATTGTATACATATTTGTGTGGAATGAAAACAATATATCTGATATTACATGTTTAATGTTGTCATATAGACAGTGCAAGCTGATGCTTTTCCAAATTGAAAGACTTATTTGTATTCCATTGAAGGTTAGCAACAGGAAATGCTATCTGATTAAGTTCCCATGACTACAGCTCAGTCTTTATGTGGATGCATGCAACTTCTGAAACAAGCAGATGGGGACTATGACACAAAAAGTTCACAGCTGTCGAGCTAGGATTCGTGAGCAACTGTTGCCTCTGCAGAACAGGCACCTCATGGCTATTATGCTGCCTTTCTAAACAAAGAAGCAGTGCCAGCTGAATAATGAAAAACTCACAAGACCCAAGAAACTCTTTATTTGCTGCAAGGAGCCTTCAACAAAGCAGCTGACTTGTGAAGAAGGATTAGACTTTTAGGATAGCTATTAGATCTTAACACAAGCCCAGGGAGGTTACAAATCAGACAAGATTGTTCAGCAAAGTGATTATAGAGGAGTTGCTGCAGGGAGTTAGAAATGCTATGGATTTAGCACAAGGCACTAAGCTTAGTTTTTCTCACTTAGATTTTTTGTTTGGCCCAGAGACCGTTAAAATGATATGCCATGAGTTTGTAAAGAGAGATACATAGATATTTGAGCAAAGATAGAACATTCTAGTTCTATAGTATTCTTAGAGGGTACATCAGGTACACCACCAATATATGATTTTGGTATTGCTGTTTTTACTTGGAGGTTTTAATTTACATCCTCCCATACAGGTCTGGTTGGCTAGAACACGATCTTTGTCTTAGAATTTTGATGCAAAGTAGCACCGATAATTTTCTAATGAGGTGAAGAAAACGGTAGAGAGACTTAGGTGATGAAGGCTATGAAAGCCTGTTCTTAAAGGTTTGAAGCCTATGATTATTGCAGCTGTGTACGTAGGCATAAGACCTTCTTGTAATCATTAAAAGAAAACAAACAAACAAAAAATAAATACCAAAACCACTTAAAAGGTCTTTTTTAACTGGCCTTAAAGGTGACTAGAAGACAAGGTGATAGTGAATGATGTTATTTTCTGGAATCATCTGAGACCTCTTGGTATTTAGAATGAAGGATATAGGAGTCAAGATGAAGACTCAGACATTTATTAGCAGTCACAGTAAAGGAATATCACAATGACACAGTAGTAGACAGATTTCTAGAAGGACCTGATTCCCTGTTTTATTTTCTTACTGCTGATTTACATAAGTTTTAATGAGATTGTTTTAGTTTACATCCATTCAAGCATCAACAGAATCAGATATGTAGAGCACTGATGAAGAGCCTTAGGTAAGCAATACTGACCTAGTTTCTGACAGAGAGTAGCATTACACTAAAATAAGCTTTCTCTGCTAAAACTCCTTGGTTTAAGATCTTTGAAATTGATGCCATATTAATTCTCTGTTAAAAATTTATTAACTTGGTGTGATTACTTCTTTCCAGAAACAGATATTTCTATAAATTAGAATATCTAGTTGTAATACCTTTTGATGGGATTTTGATGGGAACAAAAGACTAGAAAAATTGCCTGAGTGTTACTAGTAGTACTTCTAGTATTATTTCTCTACTTTCTATCTTTTACAAGATTAATAAGTGAGCTCATTTTAAAAGGTGGCATATGATTTGAGTTTGTACTGCTTTACTCTGGGCAGCTTCTACCTCTGTGTTTATTGATGAAATAAGTTATTTGATTGAAAATACAACAAAATTTCTCTGTGTAAAGAGCTGTGGCATTCACTGAACCAAGTTAATGATACTGCATGACCAGCACACATATTTTCAACATAATTAATACCACCAAGTCAACATTCTAATTTTGATTTTGTCTTAACAATAACAAAAGTAAATCGGGGTGTTTACTGCACTGGTGCTAAACAGAGTCCTCTGATTTTTGAAGATGTAGTCATGTTATCAAGATTTCTACATGATGTTTTGCATGCTTTGTGCAATATCTAGCTTCAGTGGCATCTCTAGCAATTTTTGCTTTTGGGATAATCCTGGAAGCTTGAAATGCCAGTGAAGATGTTTCCTGTTCTGATGTGTTGTGGCACCAGGCTTGGTGCTGTCCTGAGTGCCGAGCAGGGTTTGACTCAAAACCCCAAGCCAAGTCTGAATGAAGACTTAGGAAATCTTGGCACACACAGCCTAAGCAAGGTTCCCCACTGGAATATTTTGCTTAAGTTTTATGTCTATTTAGAAAATCACAGTAAAAAGTTTGCATGACTTTTCTCCAAGGTTAGGGTCAAGACCAGTTTTTGTGGCCAAGCATGCTCAAAAATGAGAAATCTTACCAATTGAATAAATAAAGGTCAACATTCCAAACTAGATTAAAACTTGTGGATATATGAATCTTCATGTTTTCATTCTCTAAAAGTTCAACTAAAGGTGCTCCTTCAAATGCTTTTCTGAAGAAGATGATAGATGAAAGTCAAGAACTTCTTAGCATTTGTCATAAGCTGCAATTCTTAATGAAATATTGTGCTATTGCAGGCCCAAAAAGCAACACAAGGTCACAAGGAATATGGAATGTAGCATAGGAACCTAAGACAGCAGATGTATCACAGCCCATGCATCCTTGAGAGACTTTATGAAGGGTACTGACTGTTTGGTGAGTCCAGGAAAATCTCTATGTTCTCTATATTATACACTTTTCAGTAATTGAGTGACTACTTCATACTCAGGCTCCATATGTTTATCCTTGCCCACTTAGCATGCCTAAAATGAAGGCCTCTATAATTGTATTACTCTAATTCATTTTCAATGAAATATATTACTTATGTACCAGTTCTACCTGACACAGATAAAAAAAAAATTAAGTATCCATGTCTGCTGTCCATAATAGTACTTTTCAGTAATTTTGTTTTATTAACTGTCTCAGGGACTGTTAGTACAACATGACTGACACAGAAAGAAGAAACAGACTGTCCAAATTAAGGAGTATTTTTTGAAACCGCTGACAAGAGAAAAGTGGGATTTCAAATGGATAAAAATATTAACTATGTAACAAAAATTCTTATCAGTATATGTACTTTACATTACATAAGTGAAGAAATTATGTTATTTTAATACAACTTTCTTGACAAGGAAAATCTGCTAGTGGCAAACTAATCACTAATACTGCACACCGATCTACAGTGTTCCATGTACAAGGGCAATGTATCACTGAGGTAAATGGAGAACTTTACCCAAATGCCAAATGTCAGGTTTCTGAAAAAAGTCTTTTGATACGAAAATCTTCAAATGATCTCATGTGGACAGCTCAAAAAGTATAAATAGTGAGTACAGTACAGCCCAAAGCACCTGAATATTCAATGCCAAATGGGAAACAAGCATGGTGCGTGTCACCCAAGAAGTTGAATTGATGCATGATGGTGATCTCACTGCATTTGAAACAATTCATATCAAAGAAGCCAGAGAAAACTTAAGAAAGTATAACATTAAGGAGCAGCTTGACATATCCCTTCCCAAATTTGGATTAAAAAAGGTTTCCTTTGCACAAGCTGAATTTTGTAGCCATAGAAAAAGCAGTCCAGTATTGCCACTGTAAAACATAGACTTTGGTTCACCATAAACAGAAATGGAACACCAGTCTCATTAATCATTGTCTAGAAAATCTTTTATATCAGGAACAGCAAAAGGATAGAATATTTTTCTATACATTAGATGAAACATGAGCATCACATCCCCCCTGCCGCCCCCCCAAATACTTACTATAGGCTTACATCCTTGAGCCACCACTACTGATGACAGCAATTAAGATTAATATCTTGGAGATATCAAGTGATATCTCCAAGATATTAAGTGATATCAAGTATGTGATTTAAAGTGGTTTAAAATACCATGAGTTCATGTTTCTAAAATTACAGTTCAATAAAAGAAAAGGATCTGAAAATTCTGCAAGTCATTTCCCCCATCCTTGTACAAAGCCAGCACTAAATCCACTGTCTGTGGTAAAATTCTAAAACTGCTGCTGTTCTTTCCAAGAGGTACTGAAAGAACCTGCAGCTCTCAAACTCCTCTCAGAAATATCTGTAACCAAACAGCTGTATGCCACTCCTAACAAGGAAACTTTTCTGGCCATGACAACATGAGCTGTTTGTGGGGGACAAGAATAAAGGAAGCATATGTTCTCCCTCAGGTTATGGTGACTTCAGTACGAGCTGTAGCTTTGATCAGATGCATCAGTCAATATAAATCCCCAGTACTAGGACTTTCAGCATGTATCAAATGTCTTCCTTTTATTGAAGGAATAGGATACACATCCTGCTATTTCTATATATTCCTTTACTTTCCTAAGGGATTCACCCATTCAAGGACAGCAGATATTGGCTTTCTATGGTTGTCAGATAGCTTATCTTGCCTGAAACACTATCTTGCCTAGATATATTCCTTTGTTGTAGCATCATCAAATAAAACAAATAGAACAACATACAGTTACTTAACACAGAGTAAGTCAGAAGAACAGAAAATCAACCTAATACTTTATAGCTGCCTGTAAGTATGGCCTATTTCTCCCTTGTGGTTTCATACATAGAGGAGGTTTTATGTTTGGCCAACTGATAATCTTCAAACTGTGTCTCAGACATAATTGGAAAACGCAGAGTAGTTTTTATATCAGAACATAAAGAAAATAATTAAACTGTATCTGGGTGATGATAGCTTTTTTGGATGGCTAACTTTTTGGACTGTCTTTCACTACAAATAAATAATCTGTGCTCCCCTTCATTATGCGGAAATAAGGCAGCAGGAGCTCTTCAGTCAGCCTATTCCAAAGATGCAGCTGCTCTGGGTTCTGTCTCCAATGACCCTGAGTAGTAAAAGGGATGAAAACAAGTACCTAGTAGCAAAGTAAAAGATTGGGTGGAATAGGCACTTGTGGTTATTCTCATTATTTGTGAGACTCTGTAGAGTCCCTTTGCCTTAGAATTAACAGATGCACAATTTAAAATGCGATTTTAAATTAAAATTTTAGGGGGCTTGTGTCAACAATGCTTACTGATGACCAACATAGGCAAGTGCTGCTGAGATTTCCAGATTGCTGCCTGTGATCAACAGTGGCATAGCTGTGGTTTAAATCTAGCCTCCCCAGCCTCCCTGTGGTGGATTCCTTGTCACCCAACTCTGTGAAAATTGAATGAAACCAACTAGGTTAGGTGTTCTGCTATTTAATGATTAAATGTGTATTTGTGACTGAAAGAGGTACATATCTGAACCACAGATAGTTTCATTGTAAACTTCCCCTGTAATGCTCCTTACTGACTGCAAAACCCATTAACAGCTGACACCAATGCAAATCATAATAAATAACTATGTGTTTATACTGTGGCATTTGTCTCATATATTGCTTCCCCAGTTGAACTAACAACATCTTAAATGAGCAGAAAAGAAATAAAGCAGGTTCATTTTGTCTGTGCTAGACAGAGGCTTCTAGTTAGTATTGTCAGGCCACAAAATATTCACTTGATTTGTTTACTTGAAAACTAGATAAAAGCTTAATTCAGAAATATATTAAAAAAAAAAAAAGAGGAAGAAAGAAAGAGAAAAGACTACAGGAGATTTCACTAGGACTAAACTACAAAAAATATTGAGGGTATATAGAATTTGTTGCTAACACTACATAAAAACATTGTTCATGCCTTTAAAATGTCAGCCTGCATTTTTAAATTAAATTTGAATGTAACTTTCTAAGATTATGAAATGCTTTTTTATCCCATCTTTTGGTTTTAGTAACTAGAATCACAATCTGAAACAGGAAAATAAAGTAAGGAAGTTACAGAATATACAACAGAACAATTTTAAGTCTAACAAACATTCAGATTCGAAGTTACCTTAAAACATCAAGATTATGGTTTTTAAAAGAAAACAGATATGCTTCAACTCTTACCTCAGGCTTTAGAATCAAAGACTGCTCAAGTTTCAGAATGATTTATCCCCAGCAGCTCACACTTAATTATCTTAGTGTAAGACATAGCTGTGATTCATATGTCTCATTCGTGTCGTCTGTAGACATGGTACAATGATGTGCAAAACCACTGAGTAGGAGGTATATATTGCAGGCAGAATTTATGGTTATTTTGGGTTTTGGCTAGTGCTTCCCTCAGATTGAAAAGAATCCATAGCTCAGTATGTAATTGCAATTTCTTACTAAAACATAAAGTTGGGGAAAAGATTAAACCGAAAGTTGTGTAGCGCAACAGCAAGGTTGGGATACAGTACTCTATCTGCATTTTCCGAACACACCTCTCCAACCAGCATCTTACCACCTGATTTCACAGTCAGAACAGTCTTCTTCCTTTTTCTCTGCAAACCCTGGGTGTGGTAGTTCTTCTCTCTGCTGCTTTCCAGCAACACCATGTTCCAGCTGCTCCAGAGTAAATGCAGGCAGCATGTTTTTAAGCTATTAGAGACAGCACATTTTATAAGCTGTTACCTTGGTAAGTCTGAATATTGCATTTTAAACTGTTTAGTTTATAGACTCATAAATTATGCATGTATTAACTCAGTTAACTCTATTAACATCTTAACACAAAACTAATGGAACAACTGAATTATTGATAAGCCACTTTGACAAAATGAAATTATAGCTAGGAGCAATGCAACTTTGGGATACAAATTTGTAGTTCTGAACCTTGATTTTCAGCCTGCAAGATGTCTCTGCATATGAGAAGAGTCCTTAAACATGTGCTTAGCTTTGAGAAAGTCTTCAGCACATCCTCAGTTAACTTCCAAAGCCAACACAATCGTGGTCAGTGCAACAAGGGAGAAAAAAGGCTCCTGTAGGAATAGCATTAGTGATTCAATAGGTGGCACCCTGATAGACTGAATGATTTAGCTTATTGCAAAGTATTGAAGGGCTCATTTTTCAGCCGAGATAGCTGGGGTTATAGCTAGAACTAGGGGTAGAACTAGGGGCTCCATACGACTCCTGATGTTTACAGTTCGCATTACAATTTGAAGGCATTACTACTGGGAAAATCAGGTATCAGCTGGACTTCCATGCTTTTGGTTAATACTGTTCCAGCCAGTGGGCAGTACTACAGCGTAGTGGGAAAAATTGTATGGTCGTGAAGACTTTTCAGCTGTGGATGAAACAGGTCCCAAGCACAGGCTGTGATTTAGCACAGGCCAGAGAGCAGTCCTAGCAACAGGTTTGCATTAACTATACTGATATGGAGAGAATGCTGCCTGGAAATTTGGTGTGGTCTAGAGGACAAACATTCCCACCATTCACATTTCCTGGCCGAGACACAGTTCACCAGAAGAGGAGTTTTGAAAACAGCTGAATTTGATACCATGCCCCACACCATTGCTCAGTGTAGGACATTCCAGAGAACAGTTTCCAGGGAAGTGCAAAAGTACTTCCTTTCCAGGGAGATGCAAAAGCAGCTGCTCTGAGAACTGCATTATATCTCACACAAATATCCCACATTTGTCAGGAAAATATTATTAAACTTACATTCTAGAAATGCTGATTCATTTTAAAATTAAATTACATTAAATTAATTCAAGCTCTCTGTACAATTGGTGCAATCTCTGTTTAAATTAATTTATGGTATTTCATACCAGGTACAATCACACACTATTTTCCCTGCAAGATGCAAGTCATGTCCTTATCCTGTAGGGCAGCTCAGGATCCTTCACCTTTCTCTGAGTATCAGCCCAAAATCTAACTTATTTTCTGGTTAATGAGTTTCTTCTTAGATATCTCCTACCATCAGAGGTAGGAGATCGGAATGCTGTTGCATTTACATCCCTCATAGAGAAACAGATGTTTTCAAGGACATTTTCCTTGTATTTCTATTGCATCATGTTGTAGCCTTTTTGCTGAATCTCATTATAAAAGGTTGTCTGCAGGACAAGATCTTTTTTCTCTTGTGAACCCTTAGAAAAGTTATTCAATTTGGTTCTCTAAATGTTTTAAATCATTTTAGCAGTTGACAGTGCATGCAGCTATGGGGGAGGAGGGGAAAAGGAAACAAAAAAACCATTCAGATAGTGAATCTGGAAGCAAAAAGCAAGATCCTCCTCTGCTCTCTACTTTACACAGTCATTTTACTGGTGCTGGCCAATACCGCTGGTAGTACCTTATGATCACTTTGCAAACCCTGCTCAGAAAAAGAGACTTTGAATAAAGTTGCAATAAGTCACTGAGGATGCAGTTTTACAGCTGTATTAGGCAGTCAGTAAAGAGCCTTTAAAAACGTGGTACTCCCCTTCTGTCTTTGCTTGCCACTGCACTACTGTTAGAGTGGTAGTCTGGATTGTGGAGCTGGGCTGCACTAATGCTCTTCCAATTTCATCCTGCCTAGTGGCCTTGGCTTTCTAAACACCAGGGAGCAACAGAGCAAAGTGAAGATGGAAAGAGAAGTGTGACAGTCATGCAGGTGTCAGAATTAGATGGCCTTGAAGGTACTATAAAGTTAATCTGAACCTACTCTGGTTGGATCATCTGCCAGTCAATATTCTGAAAATACCACTCTTCATGACACCTAATTTTGTGTACTGAAAATTACACACTTGAGCTGATGCCAGAAGCCAAGAGCTCATATCCCCAAACGTTATGAGACATGCTTGGTGTCATTTAAGGCTAGAGAAGAGGAAAAGTCCTTGTATCTTTTCCTGCAGAAAGCCACAGTGTCTGTCCTCTCTCTCTCTGTTGCAAGAGCTGCTGGGTTGTCTTTCTCCCTACCTTACTCTCTCATTTCAGCCTTTCAGTCTTTTGCTTCTTTTTCCCCTCCTAGGATAGGTACATTCTTCAAACAGGGGGTGCCTTTGTTAACTTTCATCTGTAGTGATGAAATCCTCAGTCAGTAACATACTATTATTATTATTTCTAACTAAATCTTATACGAAGTTTCCTGTCTAGGAATGTCTTCTGCTCATATTTCCCTTGCCAACATTTTTAATATCTCAGGCGTAGACTGGCAGTGGAAACTCAGCCTTATGGACATACTGTTCTCAAATTACTGTTGTGATTAATAAAAAGTAGTGACTGTGGCTACTGTTAACACAACAGAAAGAGGATGTGAGAATCTCTGCAAGACAAAAAAAGAGTCAGGGTAAAATGAAGGCAGAAAATGGAATTGTTCATGTACTTCATTTCAAGCTCTTGAGTATCTCACTGTACTGCTGCTCCTCCGTAAGTAATTTGACTAAAAAATACCATCTCTAGCCCAGTGCACAAAACATTATAGTGTAGGCTGAGAAGTAAAACAAGAGAGCTACAGTCAGCACTCCTTGGTTTTGGGCAGGATGAGGAAAATATTACTAACCTTTCTTGCAATGAAGGTCATGATATAGAAAAGAAACTGATTATAATACTCATTGTAACCTTGGAAATTTTGTCAATATGAACATTGCAGCTCTTTGTTGTGCATTTACATTTGTTTCTGTCTGTCAGAATCCACTGAAACTTATTTGTGCCTCTGAACATATCATTTCCAAACACAATTCAATTCTGAAAGAGCTTAAAAAATCTGAGGAAAGAGATTCTAGTGCAACCCAGACAAATGAGCACTGAACTAAAAGCAAGTATATCCAGTCCAATTGATTTCCAGGGAAAATAAGTAGGAATATAAATGTGATATGTATCAAAAGATATTTTGACACCAGAGAAATATTAATGCCTGGGAAAAGGATACATATTTCACTGTCATTTACCAAAAAAAGTATATATCATCCATCTTAACGAATTAAGTTACAGTAAATTAATGATGATTCCCAAACTTGATAACCATCACATAAAAGAACATTTTTAAGAAGTATTCTGTATTAGAACTAAGATCTTGTCACAATGAAATATGAGTGATGTCAAACATGCACTGAAAAATGGTGAACGAGGTAATAGGAAAGTCAGATGCAAAGTGATGTTTCTGAAAGACTGAGTGTTAGAATGAATACTTAAAGTACACATGTGAAAAGAAGTTTTGTTTCCAGTACTGACAGGAAAAATGCTCTCAAAGGATGAGATTTTCATAGGAGTTCAGCACCAAGGAGTTTCCAAAAAAGTCATTTTGACAACATCCACAGTAAAAGTGAATTTATGGGCACTGAATGTTTAAAGTTACAGCGGGTCTCCTCCCTATCAACTCACTCTCACAATGAAATAAACCTTAGCTTCCCCAGCAAAAAACAAACAAGCAAACAAACAAAACCCAAAACAAAACCCATACAGAAATCCCTGATGAATTTTCTTTTGCAGAAAGACAGTTGTCAAAATTGCTTTGTAAAGATTCAAGTCTGCTTTAGTAAGTCACCACTAAGTTCAGTAAGACATAAGGTCAAGTTATTCAGAGTTCAGAACCAAGAGTTCTTTGAATCTGATTTACTGAGATTCCTTGGCACTGCAGGCTCTTGAGGAAGGATACCTACTGTACAGACTCTTCAAAGGCAAGTGTACAGCTCTGACCTTATACTAAAGGGTCCTCTTTGACCAGCAGTCACTTCTGCATCAGTAAACCATTTTTAGAAATCCAGTGCCAAGGGTTTTTTTGCTCATAGGAATTTATTTTTTCATTGACTAAATTATTTTATCTTCGTACTGTTTTCTTCCTTATTAACAACTTGCATAAAGAGGCAAATAATTTGCATTTCTACTCAAAAAATACAAAGATGTTAACAATATCTACCCAAGAACCCCACAATATTTTTGCTTCAGAATTAGGCTGGAGGCACATGAAGATGAAGCTGTCTAGATATTCACGAAACAGTCTAGATTAAATGCCAGGCCCACCAGGAAATATTGGAGAGAAGAGCAAAAGAGCTGGAGTCACTTAATAGGTGTAAATACCTGTAAATGTGCAACTGGCATGATTCACTTTTTCTTTCTCTTTTTTTTTTCTTTTTTTTTCTCTTTTTTTTTCTTTTCTTTTTTTTTTTCCTCTTTTCTCAGGATGCAGAATATTTAAGACTTTCAGGACACTTTCTAACCATCTAGATTCTGCACTCCAATTTATAATCGTAGTAACCTAGATACTCATGTAAGTCCCTCCAGTTCTCTTCTGTCTAAGGAATTTTTTCTCACAGAGGAATAGTAAGAGCATGGACCTCAACTGTTAGGTAAACATATAAAACTCTAAACATTTCACTGGGCAATCCCAAATGTAAGTATTTTGTGTCAGTCACGGTAACATTTCTAACAAAAACTCCTATGTTACAAGTGCTCTAACTATTCAATAGATAGTGATCAGCAAGGCATTTTGACAGACTTAGATTCAGAACATCGTCATTGCCTGGTGCACAGTGGGGGACCTACAGATCTAGCAAAAGGCAAAAAAGAGGAAACATCTGTCAAGACGGACTCTGACCTGAAAAACAGAAGCAAACTTTTCACAACAGACAGTAAGGAAGAATAAATCTGGAGCTCCTCATATCATTTGCAGAGAGCAACTCTTCTGATCATAAGAATCCGCTTTAAGAGCAGGAGTCCAACTCTCTGATTTCTGACTTCTCTTGCCTTTTCTGCTGCTATCCTTTTTCATCTCTGCCATGAGCTACTCCTTCACAATATGGAAATTGCAAAGTTATAACAGCATTTGATGGAAAAATTTGTCTATTACTGATGCCGCATGGTTTTTCCCTTTTTTCTTTTATATGTTTTCTGTATTCTTCCCACATATATTTTTAGCTCTATAGTACATTGTATTAGTGACTTGTTTTCCCAGTACTTTTCCATGGCCTTTCCCTAGGCAGAAAGACAAAACAAATTCCAGAGCTCCAAGCCCTGGGAAGTGCAGGGCCTCTATGCTATCTTGGCTCCTCCTGGGAACCAAGGCCCAGAACCACTCTTCGAGATACATTCTCTTGGACAAAGCACAGCCAAGAGGGGACTCCAGAGAAGGGGCTTCAGCTCGGGGGGAGAATAGCATCACCACTTGTCCTCCTAACTGGTGCTTTTTATCAATTATGCTAATTTCCTAAAACCTATAAAATGTCCTCTTCCTTGGGAAGGTGAGGTTTTGTGGACATCCTTCCATGCTTTTCCTGAAAGCCTTCAAATAAAGATACACTTTTATATTACCTCCTTGCTAAATGATCTCAAATTTCATTTCCAGGGTAAGAAGAAGACATTACAAAGTTACTGAAATCTACTGCTTTCTTCTTTATCCTTATTTCTTTTTTGTACTGTAGCAGAATTTAGTATTTTTTTTCCTGATATTTTGACAGGCATCTGTGAAATAATATTCCTCTTTTGCTCCTTCTTTTAGGTCAAAGCGAGTATTGTGGATCCAATAGCAACCTTATTTTTCTTCAAAGGAAGAAAGATACCAAGAGATTTTCTTGGATGGGTACCCTTCAAAAAAAGAAGAAAATATATTTTTAGAGTTTTCAAATTTTTTAATAAAATAACAACATTTCTATGAACATGCCTTGACAATTCAAGCATAGTTTAACTCGTTGTTGGTACAGTAATATCTCTTTGGAAATAACATTAAATCATATGAGATGCAAATTTAAACCCATTCAGATCTCACAGCAAGGGATTTAATTTACATTTCTCTGTCTCATAATCCTCGATTATTATGTGCAGCTCCACAACTGCTTCTATCACCTAATATTTGGTCCCTAAGAGCACATGGATGCCCCTGGAAGTGTTTTCTGACTGCAGCAGTGGTTGTGACATTGGGTTCTGACTTCTTCTCAGCGTGCTGAAGATGTTTGCACCTGTGAGAGGGAAGATTTTTTTGCTTTCCCAAAAATAAGGAGCCTGCAAACTCAATGCTGAGCTCCTAGCACTGCAGCTGAACTCAATCCAGAACTGCAGGATGGTGCAGCTCCTCCATCTGTGAAGCAAACATAGCCAAGGAGTTTTCCTCATTTTCCCGAAAAAGTCATTCACATCTTGGAGGATAGATGTCTTTTTTTTTTCTTATCTGAAGGCCAAATGCCTGATGTTTGATAGGAAACCCAGGAGAACCATCACCATGCCCTGAATCTAAAGAGTGCTATGAGATAAAAACTTTATAATCTGAACTCTGAAAACATACTCCTATTGCATCTTTTGCCCTTGCTTAGATTACAGCCAGCAACAAGTCCCACCTCTTTTGTAACATCCCTAAAGAGTTTCAGCAGCTATACAAGAGATAAAAAATGTTAACATAATATTTTCTTCTGACCCAAGTCCTCTGAAACTGCTGCTTCTAGTACTTCCCTGGTATCACCTGGATATGCTTTCACCCCAAGGCATTTCTTTTTAAACTCCAGAAATGATGTACAAATTCTGTCTCCTTCTTGTATTGTTTTGAAACACAAGGCAGTGAGTACAGAAAGTAAAATAGTTCTCAAAAAATGTCAAACATAAATGTTTTATGGAAAAAATGGGGTTTACATGCACTGCCTAAATAAAAATAAAAATTAAAATTAAAATTAAAATTAAAATTAAAATTAAGTTTATTTTTGTTTTGGCTAGTGCTTGATGGAGCTTGTGATATGAAGCTTTTTGTTTTCTGGAACTGCCTTTGCTATTTTAAAAACAGCATTTTTGAGCTATGCCAGAAAATAAGTCTCAGAACACCTTAAACATGGAAAAATAAAAAAAAAACTCATAACATATTAATAAAGCTGAATAAATGCATGATGATAGGTATTCCTAGTTGTTATCACTGTGAGAGACTGAGTGAGATTCCCATCCTAACAAAGCTTGACACTGAACAAACTAAGATATTAAACAAACATTTCCAGAGAGCAGAGGAAAGACGCAGTGTTGTATGAAATTAAAATACTGAAAAGAAGGGGCAGGATCATTTTATACTTTTTTTTTTTTTTTTTCCAGAGGCCAAAAATATGACAGAAAACTTGGGAAATTGATGGGAACTAAGGAAATTAATGTTGTTACATGTAGAGTCACGACCAACTTTAACCTTGCCTGCTAAGAGAGGGAGCTCTATAAACACCTCTTTGACAAGCTCTTGATAGATCGAATCTCTCATAATGCAGAATTCTCATCCATTAGTTTTATTTTCACAATATAGAAATGACAATATATTAAGACAATTTAGAAAGTGATGGCACAGAGCAAAATCTTATCCTTACTGGGAAAATAAAATCCTGGATTATTTTCCACTTGTCCTGGTTTTGGTTAGGATAGAGTTAATTTTCTTTCTAGTAGAGGTACAGTCCTGTGTTCTGGATTCAGTATGAGAATAATGTTGATAACACACTGATATTTTAGTTGGTGACAAGCAGTGCTTACTCTAAATGAAGGACTATTTAGTGTTCCATGCCCTGCCAACAAACAGGCACAAGAAGCTGGGGAGCTTCCTGTTCCAGCTGACCACAACTGGCCAAAGAGAGAGATTCCACATCATGCCCTGTATATAGACTGGGGGAATTGGCAGGAGCTGTGGATTGCTGCTTGGAGACCAGCTGAGCATTGAACAGTGAATGGAGAGCAATTGCATTGCGCATCACGCATCTTCCTTTGGCTTATTCTTCTCTCTCATTTTCTCATGATGATGATTATGCTTTATTTCAGTTCAGTTAGTAAACTCAACACATGACTTTTACCTTTTATTTGATTCTTCTATCCATCTCACCAGAAGCAAAGGGAATGAGTGAGCAGCTTCATGGGATATCCAACCTAAACCCCACCCATGATCCATGTGCTCAACCATCACATGATGCATTTATCCAGCTGTGTGCTGGACACTTTGTCCAGGAAATCCTGTGAGACACAGTATCAAAAGCTTTACTGAAATCCAAAAAGATTACATCAGCTGGCCTTCCATGATCAGCTGAGTGGGTTATCCTGTCATAAAAGGAAATCAGATTTGACAAACAGGACTCTCCCCTCATGAAGCCATACTGGGTGTGACCAGTGACTTGACTGTCCTTCAAGTGTTTTTCAATACCTTCTAGGATAACCTTCTCCATGACCTTACCAAGCACTGAAGTGAGACTGACAGGTCTGTAGCTCTTGCTCTTTTTGAAAATCCAGACAACATTAGCTGTGTTTCAGTCACCTGGGATCTCACCAGACTCCCAAGAATACTCATAAATCAAAAGAGAGTCAAAAGAGAGTCCTTGAGATGACATCAGCCAACTCATTGAGTGTTCTTGGATAAATTCCATCAGGCTCCATATATTTCTAGAGATCCAGATGAAACAGCAGGTCCCTCCCAACAAACATCAGGGTCAACTGAGATTTCATCACTCTCACAGCCATTGTCCTCCAGCTCAGGGTGCTGGGACCTCCTTAGTCCATCACTGGTGTTGAGGACAGAGACAAATAAAGTATTAAACATCTCTTGTCTTGTCTGTATCCCTGTTTGTGGGGCAACCATCCTTATCCTCTAATGAGCTGATGCAATTTGCGCACTGTCTTTTGCCATTTATGGTTTTAAAGAATCTCTTTATTGTCCCCAACAGCTCTGATCAGCTTCAACTCCAACTGAGATTTGGCTGCACACATTTTTCCCTACAATGGAAACAAAAGCTCTGTATTCCTCCCACATCAACATCACCTGACCTTACTTCTACCGAGGATACACCTTCATTTTTTTGCTTTACCTTGAAAGAAAGATTCCTGATCAGCTAAGCTGGATTTCTGCTTCCTCTGCTTGACTTCCAGCTTTCTGGACTTGCCTGATCCTGTGCCGTTAGGAGGTGGTGCTTGAGAAGTGACTAGCATTGATGGACCCCAACACATTCAAAAACATTTGCACAGTGGACCTTACTCACTAACTCCCTGAGCAGCCTGAAATCTGCTGTCCTCATGTCCAGGTTTGAAGCCTTTCTGGCATATTTCCTCCTGTCTCGGTAGCCTCATGGTTGCTGTGGCCAAGACAGCCACCAATGATGACTTCACTCATGAGACCCTCTCTGTTAAATAAATCAAGGAGGGCAATAAATCAAGTCAGCTTTCTTAGTAACTGTATCATGAAGTAGTCATCTGGGTATTTTAGGAATCTTCTGGACCTGTATTTTCCAGCAGTATGGTGATCCCAGTTAACATCCAGCAAGTTGAAGTCTCCTGTAAGAACAAGGGCAGCTGATTTAGAGGTCTTAGCTCCTCAAAGAATATTTCTTCAGTGTCATCATCCTGGCTGGGTGCTCTAGACTCCCACAATGGCATTCAGATTATTTGTTTTGCACTTAATCCTTACCCAGAGGGTCTCAATCCTGTCATCCCCAACTATAAGCTCCATACATTCCAGACTTCCATTACGTACAATGCCACCCCCGCCTCACCTGCCCTGCCTATTCCTCCTGAGGAGTCTGTAACCATCCAACATGGCACTCCAGTCACAGAGCTTATCCCACCAGATTTCACTTATGCCAATGATGTCAAATTTGTCAGACTGAGCCAAAATTCAAACTTCTCTGGTTTGTTCCTCATGGTATAGAAACATTACGTGTGTGGTTTGTTGTAGCTGACACCTCATGGAGCAGATTGAGCGACCCCAGTAACACTTGCTTCCTCAAAGTTTTGCACACCATCCCACTCCTGTCCCTGACCAGCGTGGTTTTGTCCTTTTCCCCATTTTGTTCCTTCCCGCCTTTTGATGCAGCCCAGGACAAAACTTCCTTTCTGGGCTGTGAGTGCACTTTGCTGGGTCACATCCAGCCTCTCATCCACCAGCAAGCCAAAGTCCTCTTCACAGGGTTGCTCTCAATCTATTCATCCCCCAGCCTATGTTGATATCAGGGGTTGCTCCGACCCAGGTGCAACACCCTCTGGATGCCATCACATCCTTCAGGAGTGTGAACAGCACCCCTCATCATGGGGTTGTCTGAAAATTTGCAGAGGAAGGGTGCTCTCAATCCCTTAATCTATGTTATTAATAGATAGATTAAGGGATATAAATCTGGTCCCACTGTGGACCCCGAGGTACACTACTCACCACTGACATCCATTGAAGATGAGCTGTTGACCACTGAGCTGTGGAGAATTTTTGTTGAATTTCAGCACATGGTGTGTCTCACATCAACTAATATCTGTCTACAAAAAAAAAAAAAATTCTGAGAAGAGTCAAATATATGTGTCAGCAGAATCAAGAACTCTTGATAGGAATAGCCAAGAGCTGCCCTTGCAGCTCTGTCTGAAGATGTTGCCTGATCTTCCTGTCAGTACACAATGATGAAAAACAATCCCTTGAATCTGTGCTGTGTAGGTCTGTGTCAGTTTGTAAAATTATAATCCTCCACAGAGACTTCACTTGAACAGCAGCCCAGAGACATTCAAACAATGTTCCTTCAAACTCAATAAAAGAAATTCAAGCATTTTGCTCTAAACACAAATGCACTATCATGTGTACTATCTGTTACGCTTAACCCTCAGCTTTTCAGTCTCAAATATGCAAACAATCCTTAAATTCCTTATAAATTTGTTTTAAGGAGTCTGTCAGCAGTCACAAAATGCTCAGATACCATTTCAGAAACAGAATTTATTTACAATCATAACAAGATTTCACAAAAAGCAAGCTAAATAGAATTAAAGAATGATAAGTAAGCAGTAATATATGTACTAAAGAGGAATCAAGCACTTCTCTACCATTCACATTTTTTTTCAAAATTTTTAGAGACAAATAAAAAAGAAAACCAGGAAATTGAATAAGCTATTGCATGGATTCATCAGACAGCTATCAGCTAGACTGCATGATTATTAAAATATCTAAAAACCATGCATGATCACAACAAAGGTAAGAAATAAAAACTTGGCTTCTTTGGGGGGCTTTCAAATCTGTTCCCTTCTTAATTATTCCTTTTATTGTGCTCTGTCAGCTGCTGACTCAGCTGGCCTCATTGTCATGGTTAGCAATCCATAGAGGTGAATCCTACGTTACACAATTAATGTGCACTGGACGAACTCTATGAAAACATACATTCTGTAATGGTCAAACATGACAGTTTTTAGTTGGGAAATAAAAATCTTTACCCTTGAAGAAAGTGTATTTCTCATCTGTCTAGAAGTCTCTGGCATCCTGAGCTGAGTTGTTAAACAATTTGAAATGGAAGACGTTTTGAAGAAGAGGAAAAACCCATGAGGAAATTTGATATGGAACAGCTAGGAACACACCTAGCGTGTGGTAGTTTTCTAGAAACTTTAGAAAAAGTTAGGAGAACGTGGAGGGGAAAATAATGTTCAGCATGCAAAAAAAGAAATATTAAAAGTAACCTGAGTGCCTTTTCATAAGGCAAAATTATGCAGCTAGGCTATAATTCTCAGGAATCTGGAAACAATTAGCAAGCTTACATGTATAATCTTTTTTTCTTATTTGTGTAATTTGACTTCTCTAGGAAACTGCAAGAGTCACATGTTGAAAAAAATTTCAAAACTATTGGCACAAATGCATCTCCTTTTCCTTTAACAGATGTTTTCAAAATCACCCTGTTTTGCCTGCCACCAATAGTTTTACTTAGCTTCTTTTCTTTGGCCAGAGATACATCAAATAACATTGTTGTGTCACCTCTGCTCTCTCAGAACTGAAATACAAAATTAAAGAGCTGCACAACTGGCATTTCTGATGCTTGTTTGGTTTTAAAGGTGTGCATTTTCACCAGTAGTGATGATGAGTAGTGGTCATTAGCACATTTTAGTTACTTATCCCTTGACTTGAATCATAAAAATTTTCCAAATGTCTTTCCATGTTTTCAGTGAAGAAACTCATAATACTGAACTGAGAATAAGCTCTTCACCCCTATTTCTTTGGCATCACAAATTATTTCTCTTCCCTTGCCCCAGTGCTGAAGATGTAAGAAAAGAGTATTAACTGATTTTTAAGCAACTTGACTTGGATATGCTACTTTCTCTGAACTGCACTGGTGTATAATTTAATTGTTTTGTACATAATATCACCTTCTCTCCATTTATATTCCTGTGAAGTACATAGCCTCACATTGCCCATCTGATTTAATCTAGACTGCTTGTATGCCTTTTAGATAAAGAACACCATTCCATGGTGAAATTAGGAGCATCCTTTTCTTTTGTCTTCCTTCTCCCCATCCTCTCCCCTGAGGCCATAGGAGCAAGAGAAGGAACAGAGTAAAGAAACAAAAACTCATACACATCTAAATGCAACTAATTATCTACATTGAGCTATAAGGTTTCATATTCTGTTAGAGAACCCAATAATCGTAATCCATCTGGAAAGGAGGTCTATTCACAATACTTCACAATCTAGGTACTTTTCTTACAAAACTATTAATTATGCACTCAAAAAATTATTTTCTGCCTATTGTTATTGGATTTTTTCTTCAGAATCCTTCCTTTTCTTCCTTTTTATAAGTAATTACTATATCCAAATACCATCATTATTTTTTCTAGTATTCTCTTATCTCACTCCACAAATTCTTGGGGAAAGAGATCTGAAAAGATAAGCAACAATTGCGCTATTAAATGGAAATACAACTCTTTTATCACCATGGTCTTTCCCTTCCCCTCTACTTCTCTTATATTGTTGCAAAGGTCTAACTTTCATTGGGTTTTCACTTGCCTTACTTAAACATACAGAATTAAGCAAATTCTGCAATATTTAACATCACAAAACAATCAGTGACTGTTTTAAAATCATGAGAGGATTTCCTGCCAGCCCATTTGGCATGGCAGGAAAATTCAGGTCAACGTCAGCCTCAGGAGCTTTTCACTTACACTGCCTGCCCAGAGCAGGCTCAGCCATGGAGTCAAATCAGGTTGCTCAGGCCTTTACTCTTGTTTAGTGAATCCATCTGATCATCTTCTTGTCTTCCATGTGGGTAGAGATGGCCTCCAGAATGAGATGCATCCTCTCCTTTCAGGGCCTGAGCTGAAGTTCCTTGGGTCCTCCTTCTTGCCCTTTTTGAAGACAAGGGTGACATTTTCTTTCTCTCCTGAGGCACTTGTCCTGGTCACCACGACCTTTAAAAGATGATCATAAATGGCTTCATATGGTGTCTGCCAGATCTCTCAGCACTCGTGGATACATCCTGTCAGGGCCCAGGGACTTATGGATGTCAGGTTTGCTTAGGTGTTCCCTGAAATTGTATTTATAATCTCTTCTCCAGGTTTTGCTGGCATTTCTACCCAACTTTTCCAGCAGTGCTGTGCTCATTGCTGAAGGGCAGTATTTATCTAAAGAAGACAGAGAAGGTAGAGACATGCTCCTCTGCTATAAGCTCCAGAATGTTTCCATCAACACTGTGTCTGCATCCTTTCAGTTCTTCCCCCACTCCATTTGAGCAGTACAATTTCTTCATTTGACAAGTTCTAACATGCTAGGGAGCACAGTTTGAAAATATAACAACATTTAAATAGATTTCAAAAGCTTTCTAAGCAGCTGTCAGGTGGGTTTTTTTCACATAAAGAAACAGAGGACCTGTGAGGGGAAACCCCATTTATGGAAAAAAAAAGAGATTTTTTTTCCTGCAAACTCTTTATCTCAACGTGAAATATTCATGAATCCTACAGGTAGCATACAACACACTAGGTACAACGAAAAACTCTAAGACAGATTGAAAATTGCTGAAAAGTGTTTTGTTGTTATACAATGACACTGAACAAGCTCATAAAATCTAAATTGCAAAGTACCCTCTTATACTGATATATCCTCTCTTGCATGGACTAGAGGGAGTCAAGTCCTCATCCCTAATAATACATCTATCTCAACACAGCACATGTGTCAGTAACAAAAAATTCCCATTGTTCCCAGTCATATTTTAGTCATACCTATTGCCTGTTCTACAGTAAGCACATTTAATATAAAAATTCAAATACTGCACAAAGCAAATCCCTGAGAGATATTAACATACACAACTCGTTTCCTAACAGAATTAGCTTCTGTAAGGTTAAGATCACAAGTTATTTTTTCCTGAAATGACTTTCTACAAATTTCCATCCTGCAGTTTGTTTAAACTGGGACAACTTTCACTGGGAAGGATGTCCCCAGATAGGTTGCTATGGATGGGACACAGGAGGGCTTTTTACCGTGTTCACCAGAAGACACAATCCTAAGCAGTGGTTTTCAACAGGAGGGAGAGCAGCAAGAAGGGAAAAGGAAGAAGGAGTTACCTAATTTTGTCTTACACTTCAGGAAAAAAAAAAAAAAAGTTGTATATGATAGTTATCACTTTTAGCAGAGAAGCACTGTTTTCTCTAGGATTGAGATACTGAGTGAAAGCATTTAGGTTAGAGTATAAATTTAATGAAAAAGCCAAGGATCAATTGCATAATAATTCTTTATTTGACTTGTCAAAATAAACAGTAATTCTTTGGGGAATAGTCATTGATGAAACAAGTCACTGGCATCATGATTGCTTCTGCTTGAATTTTTTTATACAGGTCTTATTGGTTTTTCATTACTATTGAGGTGTATTTAGTTGAGTTTCATAACTGTAGAAAATTCTTCCATTTTTCACATAAAGTCAAACTTACCTTAGGAGCAGAAAGATTCTGAACCTTTAGAAGGTTCAGAGCTGAAGTCTCCTCAGCTTCTTAGATCAATGACTTAAGTGGGATTTAAGCAGTGTTCTCGTCTCATGCCACTTCTTCGCCCAAGTGTTGACTTTACCAACATGTGATGGTCTCGATTACAACCCGAACACCCCTACTCTGCTAAGTAAACCCACTAAACTAAATTTGGAAATTATTTTGTCTGATCCTGTTTTATAATGATCCATGCTGTGTCTACCTTATCACAATAGGAAGCTAGAGATATTCAATGGTAACTTTAAAAATATGCATTTGTACCAGCTTGGAAATTTTAGAGGATAAAGTAAAATAATCTCTTTTTTTTTCCAAACCAAGTTTTAAACTGATCTAAATTGGCATTGTTACTACAAGCAGAAGATACTTCTTCAAATACACAGATTCATTTGGCAATTCACCTAATTTGAATGGATTTATCTTTCTTTCATATCCATAAATCATGTAATAACCAGTGTTCAATCACTAGTGATGTGATTGACTAGTCCATAAGAAAGTGATTTGTAAGTCTCTTAAATATCGATGTATAATCTCTGAATTAATTTGTATGGACTTTCTAATCTTTACACATGTGCTCTCCTAACAAATACTGTCTCCCCACAACCCATGAATCTTAACAATTAATGACACTGTAACTGAACGAACCAAACTACTTGTCAGACTTTATGAGGAGTGGCTGAGGTCACTTGGTCTCTTCATCCTGGAGAAGACTGTGGGGAGACCTCACTGCAGTTACAACTTCCTCATGAGGTGAAGACAAGGGGCAGGCATTCCTCTCTGTGGTGACTTGAAGAAAACAGCATCAAGCTGAGTTGAGGGAGGTTTAGGTTGGATATATGGAAAAAGCTCTTGCCCCTGTGTGTGACTGGGCACTGGAAGAGGCTCTCCAGGGAAGTGGTCATAGCACCAAGCCTGACAGAGTTCAAGAAGCATTTGTACAATGCTCTCAGGCATGCAGTGTAACTCTTGGGGTGCCTGACTCTGAGTACAACCCTGATGAAAGGTTCACTACTGACACCATGAATAGTTTCAAGGATCACCACTTGTCCTAGGTTACAATGTAAAATTGTGCCCAAGGTATGTATTTATCTCATGAGCTGTTGGAGCCAAGGTGGGGCAGTGTTTTCCTTATCTTCTGTTAATGAGCCTAACAATGCCTTGCCACATGACTCACAGATAACTTCCTCTGGGAGTTATCTCTGTTTAATGGGCCATCAAGGACCCATTGCATGACTCATAGAATGAGATCACCCCATTGTGAGATGCTCCGCCCAGGGGGAGGAGCCAAGCATTCCCACCTGGATATAATCTAGGGTTTGAGACATCACAAGCAGCTTTTATCCACTGGACTCCCAGAGGAGACAAGAGCTACCAGACAGAATCACTGCTTTGACAAGAACATCTCATCTGGTTCCACTGGATTCCTGGAGGAAGACTGGACCCTTCTCACCATCACTGGACCCTTCTCTCTCAGGATCATCTCTACTCCAACAGAACCACATTTGACACTCCAGGAGGACTTTTGGACTGCTTCAAACACCCTGACCAACAGGGTGTCAGGTTGTATTGTTCCTTTTATTTTACCTTTTTTTTCCTCTCTTCTCCTATTAAATTGTATCTCTGACTGGGAGTCTCACTGGTTTTGCTTTCAAACCAGCACACCACTTCATTATTCTCCAGTTCAACCTTTTATACCCTGCCTCTCACATGAATAACATCTTTTACTCTTTTGTGATTGGTCAGTGCACCTCAGCGTTCCGTGCTTCTTTCTCCTTCAGTGCTGTTCATCTGTCTTCCACAGCTGCAACTTATCAGGAATGAGATTGCCTGCAGCACTATCTCTATTCTTTTACAATCCATTCTCTCACACAACCCAGACTCAATTAGCAGGGATGTCAATGCACTGGGGGAAAGCCATGTCTGGGCATCACTTCCTATTTGAATTCTATTAATGCAATATCCCTAATACTTCCACAATAACCCAAATGGCTGCTGACTTTGAAGGAAAATTCCAAATAATCTGAAACACTTCTCAGAAAGATAAGCTACTGCAAAAGATATTTTTCTTGCCCTTTCCTCTAGCAAGGATTTTTCATAGAAAGCAAAACAAAGTACTAGACCCAGGCCCTCAGTGACTCAGCACCATGAGATTCAGAAAAGGGCCATAGCCTGAAAGCAAACATTGGCACTGCAGTTTATATTTATCCGACTGGAGGATAATCCTGAACTAGGTACAATGCAAAGCTTGCCATCTTGAAAGTTAATTACAGCCCTCTATTGCAACCATGGATCAATCACGTCCTTTTTCCACAAAGGCATTGTACATTTTGTAAAAAGATCGTTAGGGCAACAGAAGTTTTTGTTGTTGTTGTTGTTGTTGTTGTTGTTTTGTGTTGTTTTGTTTTGTTTTAACTTGAAACATTCCAAAGGACACAGGGTTGAGCAAGACTTGGATCCCTATTGCAGCTGTTCCCAGCTTTCCACCCCTAGCTGCTATTATTTACATGGCTTTTCAGAAATTTACAAACACCTGTTTTCATAAATACATAAAAACTCCATTATTTTTGAGACATATACTGGTCTGTTTATTTTGATGTTGATCTATAGCTTAAATGTTATTTCAGTAGAGGAAGGAAGTAGAAAATGGGAAAAAAACCTGTATTCAATGTAACTTCTTACAGAAAAGAAGAAATGAGGCCAAACACCAAACCTCATCAAAATAAACTGCTAATCTATACAGACTTAAGAGGAAAAAAAAAAGAAATTCAGCTCCTCATTCAATAAATTTTTCTAAGCGTGTTTTAGACATACATGATGTGATAGATATAAAGAACAGAAGTAAAGTAGTGAAGGAGTAGACAGGCATTAAATAAATTTGTAGGACATGAGAAAACAGAAAATATGGAAGGATTGAAAAAATTATTTAACCTGAACAAAGCCATATAATTAATCCTGACAGCAGACGTGTGTATGTATTTGAATATCTCCCACACACTTCAAAGTGTTAATTCAATAAAATACTGTTTATACAAAATAAAAATAATGAAATTGCTTAATAGGTTTTTATTCCTATATGATAAGCACTAAGTGTAGGAATAGAAAACCCCGCCAGAGGCTGGGCCACTGTTGTAGCTGTAGAAGACAAGTTATTAGCACCACAAACCAGACACAGTGATAGCACTAAAGCAGCAATGCACATATTCCCTCTGGAACAGATTTAACTTAGAGATGTAAGAGGTGCACAAAAACCAACAGCAAAGGACAGACTTCAAAAGTCCCATAACTGTCTTGCAGAGCAGCTCTAGCATGAAGATAGTATGATTTTACACACTTTTAAATAAAATCAAGAATATATTTACGATATCTCTTTCTAGTGGGGAATGAAGCTTCTTGTGATAACTGCAATGCAACCATGGCCTACTGACAGCTGACTCATACAAAAAGGGTTATAAAACAAACTGGTCCTACTGAGAAAATCAAGTCAGTCATGTCCCTAGAAAAAATTACTTTCACTGTGTGGTTAAGATGGGATGAATGAGCTGACATGATTTATGTTTATCATAAATTAATCTAATTGGAGAGAATATAATCATCAATATTATTAGAGACTTGAAAACTTCTACTCCAAGTGGAATTTTATCAAGGTGTCATCAGCCATAGGTTATTCTAAAAACAATAGAGTTATAAACAAAACTGCTCAACACTTTCAAAATTATAAGCAGATTTTTAAGATGTTGCACATCATCTCCACATGTGTGTCATCAGTGTTGAAAATATACCACATTTCCCATAGATATATCCATCTGGATATGTCTATAGCCTACCACCACATATGGGTGGAAACATATGCATGCTTCAAGTCTTCAGCACTTTACCTAGAAAAGAATATTTGGGGGAATCTTTTCCTTCTTACCATTTTAATGCTGAATTTGCTGCCAGAGGAAATTAGAGAATTTTAATATGTATTTCTACACTCTCATTTCATTGCATCGGTTCCTCTCTCTCATAGGCATAAAAACATACATACATACCACTTAGAATGCATTCTCAGTATTTTAATGGTTCCAATCTAACTTAACTCAAAATTTGACAGATATCCCAGCTCTGCAATACTGGGTCTGCAGCAGAAGAAAAAGAAAGAAAAAGGAAGCCCTTTCACTGCAACAGTGATGAATTATTACAGTTTTAACTTCATGAGTTTCCTGCATGAAAGAGCTAGTACCCTAAACCATGAGATGACTGTTGATGTCAAATATGCACAAGATAATTTTAAAAAATGTTAGGAATTTTCAGACTATAGAAATTTTCAGTTAAACTCAATTCAAACTGAAAATAAACACTACTACTAATCCAGATGAGGGAATTCATTGTGTGACGCAGACAAAAATTTGTTTTGAATTACCCTGCATGCATTATACGCATTCAAATTAGTAAGTGAAGATGGAAAACTGTCAATTAACTCTTCCAGGTACCAAAGATTTGTCTGTGATGTCTTTTCCTAAACAAATAGGAAAATGCTTTTGTTTAGTCTCAAGTAAAAACCTTAAGCAGCATGTGAAGAAAGGAGAATAGAAATAAAACCTATAATTAGGTGCTATTTGGGAAAATAGTATGTTGTTGGTTTCTTTAATTACTAAAAATAGCAATTTGTGGAAATGTCTCTTGCGCACTTGAAGACAATTAAAAAGCCAACTGGAATTGTGCATTGCATTGATTCACACTTTTGAAAACATTTTCTCTATTCTCATCTCTTTAGCAGTACAGTAAAGTCGGAGGAAAATGTTCAGAGAGCTCAGCTCAGATGACAACATTTATTTCTAGCATTGAGGCATCTCACTAAATAAGAACATCCAGGCTGTAAAACAACGTGGCTGAGTATTCCACCTGCTGTGTTCAGAAGTGCACATTCTCTCACAAACCTGAAGAGGTATCAAATTCAGTGCAACCTAAAAATGATCACAGAATCAAAGAATTGTAGCAATGGGGGACACGGACCCCCTTGTGCATGTGAAAGAAATCTCTTTATTGTAGAAAACACCTTCCTTATATATCTTTTGTTTCCTCCGGACATAACCAAAACTCAACAGAGGAAGAGCACCTACTGGCCGCTCAGCTGCAGTGCTGCTGTCCACGTGTCTCACCACCCAGTCGCCCTCCCACTCACTCGCTGTCCACGCATCTCTCCCCAGAACTGCCTCTCATCCCCCAGCTGATCTCTCACTGCCCAGCCTGCTGCTGTGCCCTGGCACAGGGCTTTCTGGTAAATATACCATTAATATCTTTAAAAAACACAAGCCCATATTTCATATCTCTCCCTTTCTTTTTAATAACAGTCACAACAATAATAATCACAACAACTTTTCAAAAACTGTAACGTGCCTATAGCATAGCAACTACATCAGGATGGTGTAACAAAAAGTTGCATACACTGTGATGGAACCCACTCCACATGCTGGCCTGTGGAGATGCAGGCACAACCTCCTCCTCATATTAATAAGTCCATTAAGGGGTCCTTTCCATTGTCCAGTTAGTAAGTCCTTTACCATTTCTGGAGTTCTTGGATCAGTCTTTGTGTTAAAGGAATGCTATTTCACATGCAGTCTGTCCCATCTCATCTCAATTTAAAAATTGAGCACATATGCCAGTTTGTCATGACTCACCCTCTTTTTGTTTTTAAATACAAAGGCAGTGCCTGCCATAAGCTTAGTTTGAATGAGGCTCTTGCTCTGTGGGAGAGTGGGAATTCTTGTATTGTGTGATTACTGCTGCAAGAAGTTATGAACTGGTGGTGTTGGGACAGCTCAGAGTGACAAAACAGGTAAGCCAATTCTGGATAGCATCACAGGCTTTCTTTCTGGTGTGAGCAGTAATAACAGAAGCATAATTTAATTATGAACAAAGTCAAGAAGGTGAAACTTACAGCTGCTTATATGCTTTGCTGTCACCCAGGGTCTGCCTTCTTTCACAATGAGGACTGGGAGCACCTTCCCCAGATAAGGCTCCCATGTCTATCTCAAAGGAAAGCAGTCCAGTTTTTGCAAAGCCAAATTAACTAGTCAGAGGCTTCCAGTTTTAGCACAGAAATACCTGGGTTTGATGGCATACTTTCCCTTGCCAGTCAAGGCCATAGCCTGGCCAGAGCAAAGACCTAGACTGGGATGGCTTCCCTATCATATCCTTAAAAGAAATCTTTCAGTAATAACTTATAGAACAGCTGGCTTTGTCATCTATCCTTAGCTAAATAACCAATGATACTACAAAGAACTTGTAAATGTGTAACTATACACATATATACACAACTCCTTTGAAAGTACCATTTATCTGTCACAAACTAATTCAAAACCATCAAAAGAAATATCTCTGTCTCAGGTTTTACAGGTCATAATCTGATATTTAAATGCTGCAGTACTTAAGATTGTCAAATCAGCATTTACTATTGGTCTGTATAAATTAAATCACATTTTAAAGAAATTAATACTTGAGGAGTCATGTACAAAAGAAACTAGCAAGCACCATTGAAATGAAATGCAATATTTCATTGCAAATTTTGCTGTTTGAAATACCTTTGAAGTAAATTTAACAAGACTTTTAAAACGTGTTTCCTGTGAAAATAACTGAAAGGCATATCGAATAGCAGCCAACCTTAAAATTGCACGGAAGCATATTTTAACGTTAATACCCTCTTAGCTAAGGGACAGAGTCACCTCCACGCCAAACTACTGCAGCTTTGTTGGTTTTACTGGATGTATCTGTAAAAATAGTTGGTTTTTAACTGGGGTCATGCTGCAGCAGTGTTTTGCATACCCCTCTCTGTCCCTTTGCTGAAGGTATTCCCTTTCAAAACAAACTCTTGACGGCGTGCTGAACTCGTAGGTCCCGGTGGCTAACAGCACCGGGGTGCAGGAGCGGTGCACGCAGCTGAGCCCCTGCGCCTTCAGCGAGGTCTTGGAAGAGGGTGTGGGAAGGTGCTGCAGGACACGGCCAGATCAGAGGCTGCAGGAACGCTTCTAGAATGAAGCACAGGAGCGCGGCAGCGCCACAGCACAACCCTGCAAACAATAGCAGCACGGTGTTGTAGAAAGCTTGTTTGATCTCTAGCGGCGGCAGGAGCATTCCCGCCGGCGCGCCTCCCTCATGGCGCTGTGTGAGGGCGTGCCGGGCACCCGCTTCCTCCGCCCCGCCGCCATCGCCGCGGTGCGCCCAGCTCCCCTCGAGGGCCTCTCACCCCGCAGCTGCCCTCTAACAGCCCAACCTGCTGCTGTGCCTTGCCACAGGGCTTTCTGCTAATCATTAATAACTTTAACAAACACAACCCCTTAACCCATATAGAACGGCCAGTGTTGGAACGGACCTCGAAGATCATCTCTAGGTGGCCGTGGGCAGGGCCACCTTCCACTTAACTAGGTTTCTCAGAACTGCATCCAAACTGGCCTTCCAGGGATGGGGCATCCACAACTTCTCTGGGCAACCTGTTCTTGTACCTCACCACCTTCACAGTTAACGTTTTTTTTCCCTTAATATCTAATATTTTACTTTGAACACATTTCTTGCCTTATCATTTCATGTCCTTTTAAATGGTCTCCCTCCACCTTTCTTGTAGGCTCCCTTCATGTCCTGAAAGGACATCTCCAGGTTTCTGAGGTAAAATGATTTCTGGAGTCTCCTCATTGTCAGGGCTATTGAATTTTCATTCTTCTAATGACTCAGGTTCATATCCCTATATGTCACAAGGAACAGTCATTATGAATGAAAAGTGTGACTTCACTTAAAATGTTTTAAAAAAATTGACATAAAAACTGTAAGTATGTATAAAGTCCTCTGCACACATAGAGAACACAGGATTATACAGGATTTCAATTGCAGAATTTTTATATTATAAATTTCAAATAATTAAATAAATAGATGTTGGAGATTTCAATGCTATTTAGAAAAAAAAAAACAAAACAAAACAGCAAAAAACCAACATGAATCCAATGTGATTACAAACAAGAAAAGCCCTTAAAAATGGGTACTCAGTTACTGCTCCTGGGACTTAGGTATCTTGACACACCTAGCTGAATGAACTATTAATGAAATTCACTATCTTCTCTGGTCTTGTATTAGGGATACATTAGCCCCCAAGTTTAGACAGAAAAAGATAATTTTTCTGTTTGCTTTCGAGAAAATGTAGCAAATGTAAAGAAATATGTTAAAGACAAGAAAAGCATCCTTACCCAAAAAAAAAAAAAAAAAAAAAAAAAAAAAAAAAAAAAAAAAAATCAATTATAGGCAACTCTTTCACTTCTCAGTTCATTTTCCCAACTTTCCAGACTTTGTACTTCAGCGCACCTAGGAAACAGTTAAAACTTCAAGCTAAAAGGGAGCAGTCAGATTTCATACAGAGATGTTTCACTGTGAGTGACACAGCAATATATAAGCATCATTTTTTTCATAGTGGGCATGTACTGCTCTGTCTTTATAGAGACATTTTTTAATTTGGAACATAAATTAAATTAAATATTTATGCCAGAGCTGTCAAAAGACTGACAGATAGGACTGGCAAACAATTCTCTTAATGAAGTTCAATCACTGTAATGCACACTGTTGTCAAAGGGTAAGTGCAAGTTAATTTTTTTCTTTAAAAGTTTTTCTCTGTTTTTCCTGAAAGTCATGTCAGGAAAAAAAAAAAAAAAAAAAGATAGTTTGAAAGGTGATTTATTCAGAGCATAATCCTGTGCTCAGCTAAAGTGAATATAATTTCTTTTCTCTTTGGCAACATCAGCAGCTGGTGAGTTCTTGGGGCTATTTATTTCTGTTTACTAGTTGTTTTTTGAGGAAGGTATTTTCATTAATGTATGTTTTGTAGCACAAACAGATTCATCTACAGAAAAAAGAGATCTCTTTTTTTCTTATTTATTTAGCTGCAGATATCCAAAGGAAATGGACAATAACCTAGGCATAGCCAACCATGGTGCCTCAACATCCCGTCTATCTTAACCAGGTACAAAATTTGCTTGATCATCAGCAGGCAGAACAAAAAGCTGTGTGTTCTGAAACTCAGATTTTCAACTATAGAGAAATACTCTAAGAATTTTAAGAACCTACTTTTTGGCATAGCTATTGTCATTTCTATCTTCCACACTGCCAGCTTCTCTTCCTCTCAACACCATTTTAATGCCTGCTAAGAGAGATTGGTAACACTTGGCAGGACCAAACCTAAATGGCCTCATGCAATTTCTTGGAAGTATGTAGAAAAATTGCTGAAATACCTGAACTCCTAGGTCAGTGGCAAATTCCTGAAAAGCAGCTTACAGTAGTACCACAAAATGTAATTTTAATATTACTTTATATGTCAAGTCCTCCTTAGCCTTACCAAGTAAGTTTAATGACCTTTTCCAAGTCTTTTCTCAATGGACTCATATGCCATGTGAGAGAGGAAATGACTGGCCTAGTTTAAAATAAAAATTGGATAACTTCATTCCAACTGCATACCTTTTCTGGGCTTTGTTTCCTTGATGACTCCCAGTTATCTTCTCTTTGTGCCGCGATTTCCCCATTTTTAAGCAACATCAAAGTCTTGACACAGTTTGATCAACATTACTAGTAGCTTACGTTCACTTCTGAAGGTCTTCAAATTCCAATAAAAATATAGAAAGATAAGTAAAAACTACTGATCTAAATTCCAGTCTCATTGTAAAATCTCCTAGTACCTTTTAGTCCACTTTCTGCAATATTATATATATAACAACATCTCTCATGTATGCACAGTGTGATTTTAGCTGTCTCTTAATAAAACAACCCCTGAGCTGAGAATATGGGAAATAAAAACAGATACATAAAAGCTATGAAGCCAACCACCAACTGGTCTAAATTATGATCACTGAATTTCTTTTGCTGGAAATCACTGGAGTCCACCTTTTCAACCTGCTCTGTTGACTGACTCATCATAATACAATGCCAGTCAGAACACTGTTTCTACAGACAAAATCCTGAGTCCTACACCTCAAATATAAGCTGTAATATCAAAAACAGCCCTTTTTTTTAATGACCAAACATGTATATTGCAACATGAATTGTTGTCAATTATTTTTCATGGAATATCAAATTCTACTTTCAAAGGTCAATATAAAGTTTGCAGAATACAAGGTATTTGCCTTACCAAAAGAAAGAGAAAATTTCCAGTGGGAAAATTCCACATATAGCCTTTTTTCTCAACCACAGAAAAAAAGTCAGGAACCTAAAATCTCCTGAAGAACATAAGGAAGAGATACCTGAGGCAAATATTAGGGAAAATATACGTGTAAATAGAATGAAGACCATCAACATATTGTTGCTTGCCTCTCTTAATTTTTCCTTTTAGGTGGAATTCGTGAAATCTGCTACCTATGAAAACTAGTCATTTTTCAGTGCAAAAAAACCACCCTTTAGACTGATGAGTAGCAGAGATTCTGTACTGTACTAATGGTCAGTCACTTGCTAAGCATGCCAAAAGGGTGCTAGGTTTTGGGTGAATTACTTCCTTGTGTTGGATCATTTAAAGCTTATTTAGAAATTAAATCACATATTTCTCAACTGTCTTGGAAATCCAAGGTATCATGTCCTTTCTAATAAGGTTATATATATATATATATATATATATATATATATATATATATATATATACATATTTAAATTCCTGTAGTCTGCATATTTTGCTTTCAAGGCTCAGCAATACCTTCATAAAAGAGAGGTCTTAATGGAGTCAGTCCAGCATGAGAACAGGGCAGCTATCTGAATGTGAAATCTTGAACAGGTACCTGCACTTTTATATACACCCATATCACACTGCCTGAGAACACATCTGCTAATGATTCAGTATGTTTCAATGATCACCTCATTTGATATCACAGGTGAATAAATGAAGGTTTTACTTAGCTTTGATGCCTTTTACCTTCACTGGCAGCACTGGATAAGCTTGAAGATATTATAAGTGCCACTTAGAAATTCAGTATAATGTAAAATAGTGTTGAGGGGGTTTTCTTCCTTTCTAGGGTATTGTTTTCTCTACCAATGCAGTGAGATCTGCTTATCTAATCTGATTCATGATTCATGCATCTGCAATCTAGCAGCAACACTAGAACTAGTTTGCAACTTCAGCTTTTCTTCCCTCCTTTGAATAATATGTATAACACAGAAATTTAAATTGGCTTTTTTTGTGATCTATATATCTTCAGACATACCATCCCTTGAGATGGATCAACCTGTTTTTCATCAGGCACATGACAATTTTGAAAAATGGGCTAAAAGAGACAGATGCATGACAAATACCAGCTTTGTGAAACAAGCATTGTGAGTCCCAGATCTGAGACCTATTGTTTGACCTTTACCAACCTGAATATAATTTAATGTTTCTCTGGTAAACATACTTAGCCAAGTCATACAGAACTGAATAGTCAGTCACCAGAAAGCCCCGTCCTAAGCAAATGCTTTAGTGCCTGTTTTAAGATATCCAGCTGCACAGCCACTTACGGATTGTAATAAAATGGGAAGTAGGTTATTCAGTTGCCTAACCCTGCCGGTAGTTTCTTCCACAACACTGTTTTCATTTACTAGGATGTAACAGAGTCAATGAGCCCTTTGCATGCTCCGAGAACTTGACCACCCGTGTTCTGGGGAAAAGAGAACACAAGTTTGGGAATTAACCAAAAATTACTCCCAAGACATGGACCTAAACAAAGTTTATGCACAGTAAAAGAAGCTGATATCTTGGACTGATGTAAGGATACTGCCACCTTGTCTGGAAAGAGGAGAGGTTTCTTGTGTGTTTAGTGCATACTCACCGATGTCGTCACTGGCCTGTATCTACTGACCTGTCTTCTAAAGAGAGAAAAGTATTCAAGACTTTTGAAGCAGTGGAAGCAGTGTCTGGCCTCTCTTCTAGCCATTAAGTGCCGTACTTACAAAAAGGAAATGGGGGAGAGAGTCCAACGGACAAAAAAGATCTTTAGAAATATGTTCTCAGAGCAGAGGAGGGATGCACCAGCACTGAAAACAGAGATAAGTAATAATGAGTTTTACCTTCTTGAGCTTTTCAGACAGTGAAGAAGTGGACAAGATTTAGTCCACTACAGAATTAAGATAACAAAAAGCTGGAAGAAACACTCTTTGATTTTCTTCTTGCTGAACAGAAAATCTTTGTTACTCTATTGCCACCACACTTGCTCTAGAGAGGCTGTCACAAGCCTGTAAGTAGATATCCATTTCAAAACATATCTAAGCCCTTTTAGGCATGATGTGTGATCAGGGCTGGCACAGAGACCCTTAAAATGAGGCCAGGTTAACTCTACACTTTCACTCCAAAAGCTCCAGTCAGGAAGAGGAGATCAGGAAGAGGAGATCAGAAAAAGAATAAAATACACCATATTATAACCTTGGCAGATATTGTTTGGATTTGCAGTGATGGTAGAATTTGACCCAAAATTGCTTAACACCAGTTATACAGGATCAACAATTCAGGAAACATATATATATATAAACATTTGATTAAATGAGCAATTCTTGAAATCAATATTCAACCCTGTGAGAAGACAGAAGAAGCGATGGAAAATTAAAGGCATAAAAATGACTTACCAAGGGTTTTTCATATGGCTATACATTAAAATAGAAGGTAACAAGAGGGCTTTGAAGACTATGTTAAAAAGTCATGTCAGTTGCATTCCAAAGAATGAGAGAAAAATTGGTGACAGAATGAAAATGGAGAGGGAAAAAAGATGATGTATCAGTAGCAGAGTATATTTGTTGGGTCTGGGTTTTTTTGGTAGCATTTGGGGTTTTTATTGAAAAAAACCCTTATTTTTATAGGTTATACTGATAACCTATTTTAAATGTTAATGTTTGAGTACATATCTCCTCATGCAAAATATAATTCATTATAATTACAGCAACAGTCATACATAAATAGGAAATCAGCCCTTAAATCAGTAAGTCAGTTTTTTCCCTCACGCTTTGTACAGCTATTGTACAAAGCGTGAGGGAAGTGATTTGTTTAATGGTCAAGCGGCAAACACTTTGCTTGCAATTCAATGTTTGATGACTATCAGAACATGCAAGTTTTTCCATAGTTACATTTCATCAACAGTGGTCATACATATTCAAACTGGAAAAATATCTACTTTCCATATTAATATTAGCAAACAATATAAAAGCATAGAAGTGTCCCTAGAAAAAGCCATTTTTATCTTATGAGGTTAAACTGTCATACTTTTTTCACTTCTCTCTCTCTAATTTCTTACGTAAAGTAAGACACATTTCTTGGGCTTGTAGATCTCTATTGATTTTTAATAGTAAAAGTTTATATCACAGTAAATGTTCAATTTATGATTGTATACCTTAAGAAATGATTCATTAGTAAAATTCCATATATTCTTTGTTACTCTTTAAATTAAATCCATGTCTGTCTTCTCCAAATGCTCTAACATTGTTTTTGTCATGATAATGACCATGACATGACCTTGACAGTTGTCATGCCTGACTCAAGACATATACCAGTATCTAAAACATATTATGCTACTCCCCCCACAAAAAAAAAAAAAAGGAGGAAAAAGTCCATTAATGAAATATTGTTGAAGGTAGAAATAATTTAAAATACTAACTGATCTTGTTTTAATTGCATAACAGAAGATTATTTGGAAGTTAGTGGTTCTCAGCTCGAATCTAAAAACATATATTTTTGTCTTTATGAGTATTTCAGGTCTTTATGAGTATTTCAGTTCTTAGTGCCAAATCTTGTGGTTGTGTACTCACCTTCAGTGGGAGTGTAGATGTGATTGCTGACATCCTGGGGCCTCTCTGAACAGCTGATCTTTATCCTCAGCAATAATGAAAGACTGAGATAGTCAACAGACCCCTGACTCAATGTGCAACACAGAAGCAACACAAGCCTCTTCACATTGTCAAGACTATGTTTTCTCATTAGATATAATCTCACTAGTTGTAATTAAGAGCCAGGAGAACATAAACTAACTGTTAATGTAATCTTTCATATAATTCAGATTATTTGCTAACAATTAATAAAGAATTTAATGAGCTGTGGTCTTGAAAGACATTAACTAAAATCACCTCAAAAATACCAGCCCAACCTTAAATCTATTTGGTAAAAATTACCAAGTCAATCATATCCTAACAGAAGCAGCAATCTTTTCTTTCTCCTTTTTTAGGAACAGCTACGACTTGTGATGTTCTGCAACCTTTAATCCATTACCACTAACAAAGAGCATGAGAATTTTTTTAAAAAAAATGTTAGGTGTAAAAAAACATCTCTTTGTTGAGGACTATAGATATTAGACTTAGAATACTGCTCTGAAATTTTATTTTTTAAAATGGATGCGTCTTTCTTATTGCTTAAATGTCAAAGGATCCATAATCAGCACTTCGCATGACACAAAAAACTATTTACAGTACTAATATGAATTTAGAAGGTTGGCAAATCTGTACAGAAATTCAGTATTTGGCTTATTTTGATGTCATTCAAATTCCCTCATCTCCAAAACTAGAGGTTTTTTCTAATAAGTACAAATATTACCATGTGAGAAAAGATTTAACTGCTTTATCAGGCAGCAGTCTCACTGAAGTCCATACAGGAGCTGTATGATTAGGTGTCCACAATCAGGATCTCTAAGTTGCTGTTAGCTAACAGCTGTTAAGCTATTCACACAAAATTGGTTTGCAGTTCATAGTGGGCATATGCTAATAGCATAAAAATCACACTAAAATGAGCAAATAGATGTCTTGTTTGATGGCCATCTGAGAAGCCCATGGTGGGACAGCTATTTGAGAAACATACAGTCTATAATGGTGCAATAATTGCTGAGTAAATTATGACAATCGCAACTTTCCTATTTTTACGATAAAGAACATGAGGAAAGAAGAAAATCATTTGCAGAACTGTGATTGTCAAGAGGAGAATACAGCTGCCTTGACAATCGTGGCATGAAGTTTGTGTTCATTACATTTCTGTCAGAATCTAAGCTCTAAATGTAAAAATTATATGGTAATTTTCTTTTCCCTTTCTCAACAAACATATGTGCTTTTCCCGGAACTTAGTAAACAAAGCAATTTTAATCTGCATGTATAGACTTCAAGAGTGCAGTGCAGAGACTAAAACTGATGAACGTTAAGTAAACAAAAGAACCTGGTTAGAAGGCATGAACACACAAGATAAGGAATTAATGATCTGAGGAAATATGGCATTGTTTCTATTACAGCTTTGAAACATGTTTTTTATTACTCTCTACTTTGCAGACATCTCAGTATGATGCTGTGATGCTTTTGTATCAAGGGGCAATTCAGATTTTATTTCTTAATGAAATAACACACTGTGCTAGGCACAAGTGCTGTGCTTAGCTGCCCAGAGCAATGCCCAAACAGGTAATGCAAGCTCAGTGGTCCAGAATCCAAACTTACTTAAAAGATCTGTTAACAGATAGGTCTTTCATGATCATTTCAGCTACAACCAAAACTGTGTTCCTTAAGACTATGGAGATTAATCAAATACACAACTTTCAAAAATAGGTGTTATTTATTGCTAAATTTTCTGTCTAATGAAGGTGAAAAGTAACAAGTTTTACACGAAAAATTATGGTATAAGTGATTTACTTCTCAAATGTAAAGAATTACATAAGAACGTTCATTTAAAAGCAGAATAATGTTATAACTAATATCAACTTCAGTGTTGTGTACTACACTTCTTCCAATATAGAGTAAAAAAAATGAGTTCTAAGCAGATGACACAAGTAATCATACAGAACATTTACCTACTAACTTTACACGTTAATGTATTTAACGTAATGGTAATACAGTGACTCATATGACTGATAGGAAGGAACTGTGTTGGTAATCAGTAAGTTAGAATTGCTGGAGGACTTCCAAGTTTTGAGATTATGAAAAGTAAGGACAGACATGTAATTGGATCATGTAAGATTTCCTATATCTAACGGCTTTTCATACATGTGTTCTGTCTCTCTCTAGGTTGGATCACATTTAAAAATGGGTATTACTGTTACTGATCCACTCTGTTTGCAAGCATCCCATCTTCAGCACTTGGTGCTGTGGAAAATCTCTATCTGTTCCACCCAAAAATTGCAACTAGGGGCACCTAGACACACAGACCACAGCTAGTGGCCACTTCATTTCCAAAGTCCACCCAAAAACTACTGAACTTAATTGCAATTTTTTGCAACTGAGGTGCATGATAGGGCTGAATTGAGAGACAAAGCAGGGTGAGAATAGACATAATTGTTTGTACTTATGTGGTTATTTGTACTGATAGACCTGCCATAAGCACTTTCCTTTACACAATTGCTTGAACAACATGATGTTTATAGTACAAAAAGACAGCTACTTGGAAATTGCAAGAATTTAATTTGTCCTTAATTCCATATAAATAATGTCTAAAGATAATTACCAGAAGGAAGCTGACATCAATCTTTAAATAATTGTTACAACAAAATATCCAAATGATGAAGATAAGGAAACACAGAAAGAAATATTAAAAGCCAATATTATAAAAAGCCAAAAATATTTACAGGCCAATATTATAAATCAGAAGCAGAAAAGGTCAAGGAGAAATGTAAAAAATCTTTAAAAATACCCCAGCCAACCTCCAGATTTAACTACAACAATGGAAGAGAGATAGTGAAAACATAATTGGAAAGGCAAATAGATTATAATACACAATTTGGGAAAGAAATGTCAAATGGCAGGAAAAAAATTCATAGAGATAATGACCAAAGAATAAGAGGGAAAAATATTTTATGGAAAGATAAAAACATTTTCAAAGGTCATTTAATCCTTCAGAAGACAAAGGTCCTCAGAACTGAAAGCTTATCTGTGATAAGTGGGTGTTTTGGTTAAAGATATCATTAATTACACATTGAATAATAGATTCTCTGTGACACAGTTTTGCTAAAAACAAACTCATACCAGCTGTAGATATAGAGTAAGAGGAACCGTTGAAAAGATATTTTCTCAAGCAGTCTTGAGTGTGATCTTTTAGTTTTGCAGTCTTTTCTCTACAAAGCTTATATATGGAGCACTCTCTTTCCCACTCCCACTGGCATGATGCTCAGAGTTTCACTTCATTATCAAAGGCAAACTCCTCCCCTGTCTAAATTCTACCAGTCTCCTCCCATGGTGTTTGCTGTGGCATCTCTACTGAAACAGTAAAGACTGTGCTACAGGCCAGATTAGTCCAGAAACACCAGTAATTGTGGTTCAAATACATCTGTGACATAGGAATTGCAACCCATGTCTTGCAAAATAGAACGAATTGCATGTTTAGTCATTGCAGTATTCATATTTACTCCCATGACAGAAGAATAACATACAGAATTGTGAAGACAGGCTGTCCTATGAGGACCAGCTAAAAGAATTGAGGCTGTTCAGTCTGGAGAAAAGGAGGCTTTAACACCTTCTAGTGCCTAAAGTGGGCTGCAATAAAGCTGGGGAGGGTTTTTTTCACAAGGGTATGTAGTGATAGGACAAGAGGAATGGCTTCAGACTGACAGAGCAGTACATTTAGACTGTATATAAGGAAGAAATTGTTCACTGTATGAGTGGTGAGGAGTGACACAGGTTGCCTAGAGAAACTGTGGATGCCCCATGCCTGGAACTGTCCAAGTCTGGGCTATGTGCGGCTCTCAGCAACCTGACCTAGTGCAGGGTGCCCCTGCCTGTCTTTAGTTCTATGATCTTGAGAGGCTGAAAGTTCAAGGGACACAACCAGAAACTTATGTATCCAACCTAAGATTAAAAGTGCCTTTTATGTTGCTGTATAAGGAGGCCTAAGAAATTTAGTCAATTTCATTGTTGCTCTTTCCAAAAGAAATGGGTCTCTCACTCTGCTACTCCAAATAACCAAAACAACTCTGTATTCGACGAAAATACAAGGAACCCTAGGTCACTCAGCATTCCATCCTGTTCTTCTTTTGGTCTGACATCTTCCAGAAAATCACACAAAGCTAGAAGAACATCATAATTGTGGTTAAAAAAATTAGGATAAATGTAATGCTTTATTATATGTGCATTTATTTAAGAATGGCAATCCAGGTAATTTTCTTTTAAATTAGTGAAAATTGTTATGCATGAGAAATGCTCAATTACTTAGCCATATTTTTTCTGAGAATGGGTGTCTAAAATTGCAGCTTAAAATCTATATAGGTATTGCAATTGGAACTTCTGACGCTCAGAGTCCTGGCAAAGAAACTTACAAACTGCTCATCTCTGAATAGATAGATCGTAAATGGTATGAAATTGTCATGATTTTACCCCAGCTAGCACCCAAGCCCGAGCAGCTGCTCACTCAGTTTCCCACCAGTGGTACTGGGGAGTGAATCAAAAGGGTGAAAGCCAGAAAACTTATGGGTTGAGACAAAAAGTTCCATAGGAAAAGCAAAAGCCAGATGTGTAGGCAAAGCAAAACAAGGAATTAATTCACAGTTTCCCATGGGCAAAGAGGTGTTCAGCCATCTCCAGGAGAGCAGGGTCCTATCAGCTATAACAGTAACTTGTGCAGACAAACATCTTCACTCTAAATATGCGCCCCTTCCTTCTCCTGCCCCCCACTTTGTTTACTGAGCATGATGTCAGATGGTCTGGAATATCCCTTTCGTCAGCTGGGGTCACCCAAGTATCCCAGCTATCTTCTCCCAGCCTCCCATGCACCCCCAAGCTCCCTACCACTGTAGCAGGACAAAAAGCAGAGATGGCCTTAGCCCTGTGTAAGTCCTGCTCAGCAATAAGAGAATATGTCTGTATTATCAACCCTTCTGTGTGTTCAGCACAAATTCAAAATACAGCCCTACAGTAGTCACTGTGAAGAAAATTAACTCTACCCCAGCCAAAACCAGCATAGAAACCCAGACAATGTTTCCTAAGTTGCTCTTCATGACCCAGAAAACCCATATTTTCTCATATTTTTTCATGTCTTTCTTGTGACTCTTTACAAGATTCAAGTGTTGAACTTATCCCTCCTTCAGATTTTATGCTGTAACTCAACAACTATTTCCCTAACATTTCAAAGCCTATAAAAGAGGTAGGTGATAAATTCCCTAGAATAGAAAAGAAATTAGGGACTTAATAACATATGCCATTCTCTTTTCAACATTTTTTATCATTTCACAGTGTCTGATTTCTCATTAACAGTCAAATACAGGTTACAGAAGACTATATCTCGCAGATGAGGAAAATGTTTTTGCTCTCTGACTGGAAAAAAACTTCAGGCATTCAGAGCTGGCACTGAAAATTAAATTGTGTAGTTTTCAAACGTGAATGAAGGAACAGAAATTTAGGGATGACAAAATGTATTCTACTGCAGACTCTAAGAAGACTTTAATTGTTATTTTATGAAAGCAAACTACTGTCACTAAGGAGGTAATAGAAAAAAATAGGAGGTGAAATCAAATAGTAGAGAAAAGAGAAATGCTGAGAGAATCACAGAAACCTATGACATAGAAATATTTGAAAGAGGGGAGAGGCAAATAAGAAAGGCAACTTTGGGAAAAAGTGAGTTTCTCATTCACACACTTATCTACTTGAATATTCAGATAGAAATACAGAATGAGTTCTCCAGGCTTTTGCTTTTAGCAAAAGCCATCAGGTTCTAAATAACTTTGTCACTGCCAACAAGATTGCAATACTCCATCTAATCCTGATATCCCTCTCAGATGGGCTAGGACAGAGTGAGGAACAGGGCAAAAGGACCCACACACAACTGAGGCAGCAGCACTGGGGCTCTGCCCACCTGGCAGCAATGCCAGTGGAGCTGGGAGAAACTGTGTGGAGAGGCTGAGCAAAATCAGACAGATAGGAGATAAAGGGAAGATTTTTCCCCAGAAGGGCAGTGGGAACAGTCTGACTCCTTCCTGGTAAGGTTTCCAGCCCTCACAGGATAAAGTCCTGAGCCCTCATGGCTGAGCTTGTTCCAGGCAATGGTCAGACTGGACACTTCACAAGGTCTTGAGTTATCCAGGGCACTGTGTATTAGGCCACACACTAGCAGGGATCAGGACTGAGAAACATGTACTTTGTGCTTCATAAGGAAACATCTAAGGGACTCTCAACTAAATTATTTCCAAAGCCAAAATTCACTGACTGAAGATGACAGAGAAAGAGAAGTTCAGTTTTTCAGTAATTCTTTTTGACCATGGTGCAAACTTGAGAAATCTGAAATTAAAATGAAAATTACCAGCTGGAAATTAAATTGAATGTATGTAGGGAGGAAATACACCTGAAGCAAGGAATAATATTTCTCTTCGACATCAAGAAGGTGAACAAATGTTTGAGCATCACCATAAATCTCGATCAGCCAGGTGTAGGTCAGCTGATTAGAATTTTTCCTCTTTGTAGTCCTACCAACAATCAGTACTCAGTAACATTAAGGGATCAAAAGCTTTGGAGTTTCAGAATGAAAAATGTGTTAGAGAAGTGGATGAAGTTCTCTTAAAGCTGGAATAGAATTCAGCAAATGATTTAAGCCAGAGAAAGAGAATGTGGGGATAAGCAGAAAACTGGTAGGACGATTGAAAAAATGTTCAAGTGACCTTGCAGCTAGAAATAACCCTTGATAAACCTGTGTGAAAAGGAGACTGGTGATTCTCTAGCACATACCGAATTTAACCATGGCTGTGTCTCTGCTTGTGTGCCCCCTCCAAACTGCTGCTTCAGGGATCCACCAGTTATCATGGTAACAGAAATAAGTTTGCTCTTTGTGTTTTAGCTAGGAGATTGTGGTTCTCCCAGTTGTCTGCTTATGCCAACTCAGAGTCACCAGAGAAGAAAAGCTGTATTACTTGTACTGCACTTCAAACACAATTTCTGACCTACTTTGAGTTTGTTCTGGCACAGACCTGCTTACTGGTGTTCACTGGTTGCTGAAATGAGGACTGATAATCTGAATAAATGTTTCAGAATTTCGAGGTGGTAATTACTGCTACATCTTCTATGGCTTTACAACGAAGAACCTCAAAGTCTCTTAGGGATAATCTAATGTAGGTTCAAACTGAGTATTAAAATCTAATTGGTCCTTTAAGGCCCCCAAGGAGAGATAAAACCCCTACCCCTGACTACTGTTTATTTTTTTGCCAAACCAAATTTTATTTATTTCTATTCTTCAAGAAATGAAACTTTTCCTATTAATACAAATTAACTGGTTTTTGAGGTGGGGTCTGGGTTGCTTTTTGGTTGTGGTTTAATCTTTTTTTTCTGTTGCTGTTTATAGAATTACCTCTTACAGATGGTCATCACGGGGAGTTTTCAATGGTGCAATATCTGGAAAGTTTTTGACTGCTAACACCTCTTAGAAGATTTTTATTGGCCATTTAATTGAGGTTATTGAAGTTGATAGTAAAGTTTATTGGTGGTATTATATTGGTGGAAATGCTGGAACCTTGTACAAAGTTTCCCTTTTTTTCGTATCTGATGTTTATAGCTGATGTTATTATTGATGTTTAGATGCACTAAAGAGTCCTTATCATCATGAACTTGGTTTTTCGAAGCAGCTTCTTAGACGGGACTCATTTTCACAACTTGTATTTTTTGTTGTTGTTAATTTGGTTTGGGTTTTTTGGTGGATTTTTAGGTGGGTTTGTTTGTTTGTTTTTGGTTTTGTTTTTTGGTTTTTTTCAAACACTGTTTTGTTTTATCTAATGGCCATAGGTTCCTTTAGACTGTAGTCTGGGTGTATTATGGACACTTCAGCTTCTGTGCTGAAATAATTTGATCAGAATAGTTTCCTCTTTTGTCTTCTCAATTTTCAAAATGTTTTTGTATTTTTGTTGGTTTGGTTTGGTTTGGTTTGGTTTGGTTTGGTTTGGTTTGGTTTGGTTTGGTTTGGTTTGGTTTGGTTTTTTATGTGTTTATTCATAAATGGGACTTCTGAATTTAGCAATGCATAGACCACAATCTATATATATAATATTTTTAGGGATTATTGACTGTAAAAGCTTTGTATCAAATGAATCTTCTAAATCCAGGTGCTTTTTCAACTTTTTACAAGTTAAGAAGGTAATCTCTTTTGGTTTTTATTATCTCAAGATGTAAGGAAAAGATTAGTCCCAGAATACCCATTATAAGTAGTCCTAGTTGTCAAGTAACTCCACTGATGCTAAGAGGAATTTTGTTATGTCACTTAAGCAGGCAATTTTAGATGCCTTATTCAAAAAAACAAATATTTGAGAGGCACATTCTCTAATATTTAATTTTAAAACAATTTTTGTTTAAAAAAGGGAGATATGAAAGATAAGGAGATCTTTTTGCTCCACGTGACTTTTTATGCTGAGATTGTAATAATGCCTAAAATCACAGATGGGGATTTGAGACTTTGAGACTTTGAAGCCCTGTGAGGCTGGCTTGCACTCCTTGAGTTCAACAAGCTGTCCTAACACCTCATTCCATACCTGCAACTAACTTAATAGTTTCATTTTTTGTAAAATGCCCCAATTGGCTAAGCCTATGTTATGTTGACCATAACCACCTAAACTTAAGCATTAAACAAGGCAAGCTGAGTGCTTATATCCTGATGTATTTGAATAAAGAACACTGTCATGTTTACTAGATTTTTTTGTTGATGAAAAGGGTAACACTGCGTATCTATGTGTGAAAGGAAATAATGTTGCATGATAATTTTGAGGGAATTTAAACATGTCTGTACATTTCCAGCAGCAAGTTGTATTTTTACTGTAGGAAGGAGTTCCTCTTTCAATGTCGCAAATTTTGTGATATGGAAAACATTTGTTTCTTTTTTGTTTTAAATTTCCTTTAAAAAGGCATTTATGTTCCCAGCAGTAGTAATAAAAAAGAGAAAGAACCAAAGATAGGACTTATTTGCAGTGTCCTTTTCTGCTCGTTGCCTGTGGAAAGGGTACATTGTGTAACAATGCACACACTAAATGATAAACTGTTCAGCAAATAAACACTGCCCTCTGTGGGAAATAAAGGTCCGTCATCCTCTACAACTTTCTGCAACTTTTTCAAAGCAATGCCATACCTAGTGTCAAAATATTAGCCATGGTATGCTTATAAGAGGAAATGAACAGTTTTTTAGGGTAAAACTTGTGACCTCATCTAATACAATGTTCTAATTTGTCTCTAAAACTACAGGTAATATCTGGAAGCAAAAGATAAAAGGATAAAGGATTTTCTCTGATTTAGAAGGTATGGTCTAACAGAAGATTACACTGCAGCTCCAGCGAACTAACTGTCTTATTTCCAGCCACAGCAAAATGGAAATTTCCTGAATGTTTACTTTTTCTGAATCTCAGCAAGACAGGGATTTTATGCTAATTTTTGTCTTCCCTCTTACCACCTCTACCCAAAGAAATCTCTGTACTGTCTATACTGCAATATTTTGGTGATAGCTCTGATACGCTTTTCTCACCAAGAAAAATACAACAGAGAAATTAAAATATAGCAAGAGATAACAGGAGCCAGCAAGTTAACTCCTTAATTCTCTGGAGGCCATAGGATATATTAAGCAACAACCAGAGAATCTGAAATCACCTATCTCTCTGTCTCCTAAACTAGTTTCATTATGCATTGTTTTTCAGTAGAAGGAAGGAAATCATCTGCTTTTGCCACTCACATTCTATGACAAGACACATACTTACATGCTCAGGTTGAATCAAGGAAAAATATTTCTTACCGCCCTATAACACATGCTTTGGTTTGCAGAAGGCAAGGTCATGGCCTTACTGTCTCCATGATTCTTGCCTTCGAGCCACCTGAAGCAAATAGGGGCAATAGGTGAAAAGAGCATGTACAGGTCCTGAAATATCTCAGTGGGAATGGCATGTATTAATGCCATATGGCACCACTGCCTTGATCACCAGGGAATGTCAGTCAGTAGTGTTTCATACTTTGGGGAAGAATAAAAGGGTGAAAAAGGGTGCATTGCTTGTCACTAGAAGAGTTCCCATAGAGAAATTTGTAAGGAGCTTCCCAAATAAATTAACTAATTACATTATTAGACTGCAGGAGAAAAATAAAATTGCGGGAGAAAAAATTACCGTATCACCTGGCTTGCTGCGACTGAACTAGAATCTAGCAGACTGTATAATTTCCTTCTCAATTTGAACAATTTTCAGTTTTCTAATTTATGTCTGAAAGAGTACAAATTAAGCTATAGTAAGCTATAAATTTAAAGAGAAACTATAGGCCCACTGCAATCAGTAAATCCTCTTGCCTTTTTACATCAAATTTTGTATCTCAATGAAGTTGAGAAAATAGTTTCTTTCTTCATGGATTCCCTTGGTTAATTACACTATAAAAAGACCTCCCATCTCAAGATTCAGGAGCTAACCTAAGGGAGGATTTCTCTATTAATATCTTTTGCAGTTGTTCTTCTGATCCTAGTTAAAGTTATGTAGAAAGGCTGTGACATAGGAATTGTAGATGTTTGTTTTCTTAAGATCATCTGTAAGCAACAGTGTCGATCACTAGACAGCAGAAGATGTGAAACAATTGCCAAGGGCAGCTCCTGTGAGTTGTGTGGTATTATGTCTCTCACTTGGTTAGTGCATAAACAGTTTCAATACAGGTTTTCCTATTTTAAGGCAAATATTGCAGAAAAATCTAGTCTAGAAGGGGCGTACAATGTTCAACAATAAAAATACCAGCCTGTGTACTCACATTGACTTTAAATCCAAAAAGTTTTGGCTAGTCCCTTCACTTCTACTGAGCTGCATAGCTAAAAAATCCTTATCATTCATCTCAAATCTAGGGAAAATTATTACTTTATGAATTTTATGGCATGGTTCATAGGATGTCAAATTACTAAGATTCAGTAAAACATTTTATGGGTTGTTTCGTATTTTTTCAGTATGGATGTAAAACTGTTCATCATTGGGATTTATAAAGCCTTCCAGGACATTCTTTGTGTTTGCTATCAATACTTATCAGCCCTGAGAACTGCCCCCTGTCTTCACTATTTTGTAAAGTGAATGAGGCAAAAAAGGGGACAACTTCACATAGACAAAACTTTAAATTCCTCTTGCCATGGTAACACAGCTACATGCTAGGAAGCTTTTCTGAATAGTTTGGATTTTTTTTTCTACCCCTGTCTTTGCTCAATAGATCTTTAGTGCTCACATGTTTCATTCACCTGACAAGAGTTTTGTCTTTTTTAATAAAGCCCTGGTGGTTTTGTTACTGTTAATATTAATATTAATATTAATATTAATATTAATATTAATATTAATATTAATATTAATATCAGCTTCAAAATGTTTCCTTGCAAAGTCAGGGACATCCTCTGTGTAAGAAAATGCTTCATAGTATCTTGCTTCCCTATCCTGGACAGGTTTTAATCCTCATTCCTTTCATTCAATTATCCTGCATTTTCATGGTTTTTCCTCTTGCACCCCTGATGACCCATATATATGAAAGATCTGGACAAAAAAAGGCCCAGAAGTGTCTGCACGTCACAGGCCAGTGCTTGCTTGAGAGGAGTTCAGGGCTGAGAATCAGGTATTGTAAATCCTGAGGGCAGTTTCCACAAGTAATCCTGACACATCCACTTTCACTTCCTCCTGGGTCAGCCAGAAGTGAGAGCTGGTCTAAGGAAGCACAGTGAGTGGTACCTCTTCACTTCTAGTGATTACAGACATCCCATGGGATAAAATGCACATCTTTAACTTGAACCCAGACAAAACTTAGGACTTCTGGAGTGTAACAATTCATAATCCATTCAGAGATCTTTAGCACTCAGAGCCAAAATCTAAGAACCACAAATTTTAACTTTTTAAGCATGCACATTTGAAATACCTCAGGTTTTAGGAATTACTTTTTCCATGAAGTGAGTAGAGTTGTACCAACAGTGTATCATCTGTCTCTGTAATCTCTCTGCGCTCTGTTTTTCCTATCTTTAAAACAGAGATTGTGCTTCTTCTGCATCCCTGACATGTTGAGATATCTACCTGAGATATCTATCATTGAGATATCTAGGCAGGCAGAGTCAGAGGAGAGAGAGCAAGGCAAGGCTAATGAGGAGAAAAACTTTATTTAACAAATAAAGTGGTTTGAAAATTGCAGATATGCAACTAAACAATTAATCCTTCATTCAAATCTCCTTACAGAACTATAGTAATTTCTTATGAATGCATATAACTTTCTCTTTTTAGCACAATTCTCATCACCAAAATATTTCTGAAACATAAAATAGCATACATGTACCATGATAGTTGTGGTATATTTTGAAAGTATTTTCATACTTCTATTTCATTCTAGTCATTGTTTGTTTATAAACAACCATGGAAATAAAGGTCTCCAATGCCTAATAGAAGTCCTAATCATAAGTGTCCCAAAAAACCCCACAACATTTTCATAGAGATATAGCTTCTGCTTAGAGCTCCAGCGTTAAAGTACAGATAACTGCCTGTAAGTTTAGCAGTGTAATGTTTCCTGCCATGATAAAAGGAGAAGAGGGTAGCTGTGTTTCTGCTGAAAATTTTAACCCTGCAAAGATTTATTGATCATTTTGCTTGTCATTACTCCAAGAGCTCTAGACAGATACTACCTTTGTATTTTAAATGTAAATGAATAAATAAAAATACTGATTGATATAAACACCATAATATTTTCTAGTGTATTTTTCTAATATAGCATGCATCTTATTTTCTTCTTAAACTGAAGCAGAGACCTCAGAAACCTCAAAAATGACTTGAGAGACTCAGGATTATTTAAGTTATTCAGAGACATCAGCAAATACAGTAGGGCTTAGCTTGCACTGCAAATGATTGTCTTTCTTACTATTGCAGGCCCAGTCACTATATTCAAATTCAACATTAGTTAGAAACAATTTCAGGTCCCTTCTTTGTATTCTACAGGAGAACAGCCCCTGAAATCTCAAAAAAATCAGTGCTGCCATCCTCTGTACCATCTGTTTCTTCAGAGACAGATACTGGGAAGGTTCCTTACAGTAACAGGGCAACTTGGTCCTGAGCACTGTGAAGAATAAAAGAGAGCTCACATTCTGTTTTATTAATTAACTCCCAAATGACACACACACACATAGAACAATCACTTTCAAGGAAGAAAATATGCTGACACTGTAACTGATGTTAGAGTTCTCTTTACTTCATGTTTAATTTACACTTTTCATCACTGCAATCTCTGGCCAAGGCAAACCAATAGTCTAATCACTTTCTGCTCATGAATATAATTCCAGAACTATCAAGGATCCCTGGTAACAGCATTGTTACTTTTTTGTTGGCTTTTTTTGCGGGGGGAGGTGTTGCTTTTTGGTCTTGCAGATGGAAGCAACATTTCTCAGTCTATGATACTGAAACTTTGCTTCTACGGTAGTGCAACTGGGGGTTTGCAAGTAATTGTGGTACCACAATTACATGACAAAACACACTGATTGTATAAACTTATGTACACTCACCCCACTTTTAAATTAGTTCAAATGCAGTTTATTTGTCCATGCAACAATTAATTTTATAAGTAATGCATCATCTCCCTGTGCCATCCCAATGCAATCTCATACCCTGTCTTCCTAGATGTGGATGCAAGGCCTGTGAGAGAGAAAGTCAAATAACTTTCCCATACACTGGTCTGGGGAGCTGTGAAGGAATCCAAAACTGTCCTTCCACCTGGTGTTTGCACTTTTTGTTGATTTGCAAGATGTTTACAAAGGGGTGTTGTTCTAATTAGCCAATGGTGGTAAGGGGTGTCAATTGAAGGACCAATCATGTCCAGCTGTATCAGAACAGTCCATAAAAAGATGTGATTTCTAGTAAACTGTGCTGTATGCCTTCTGAGAAGATTTGGAGTCCATGTCACTCATTCAGCTACCTCTAATACAACAGCAACACCTCACTTAGACAATGCAAAAAGCCAGAGTAAGCGTTGTACTGGGTGTTCCTGGTGATCTAATGAAAATAAAGCACATCTGTGGACAAGATCATGAGACAGTGCTGATAATCTATCTATTCACGGCTAATGGAAAGAATTGGCAATATAAGGTGATGTTTCACAGTTCTGTTCAGGTTGCTCAATATTTTCATCAGTGATCTGGATGCAGGAGCTGAACATTCAGTTTGGCTGATGACACCAAACTGAGAGGTGTTGACTCTCCCAGGAGACCTTCAAGTGTGTCTAGATAGATTGGAGCATTGGGCAGTTACCAACAGCATGAAATTTAGCAAGACAAGATCTGGCTTTCTGTACTTGAAATAGGGTAACTCTGAACAAAGGTATAAACTGGGAGAGGAGTGGCTGGAGATCAGCCCTGCAGAACAGGATCTGGAGTTGCTGGTCAGTAGCAGGTTCACTGTGAGCCAGCAGTGTGCCCAGGCAGCCAAGAGGGCAAACTGCATCCTGGGGGCATCAATCACAGCACAGCCAGAGGGTCAGAGAGAAGATTATCCTGCTGTACCCAGCATTGGTGTAGCCTGAGCTGTGCTGGGCCACTCCATTTGAGAAGGACCTGCTGGTCTTTGATTGTGTCCAGAGGAGGCCAACTAAGCTGAAGACAGGGCTGGCTAGCCAGTCCTGTGAGGAGTGGCTGAGGACCCTGGACTGGCCACATTTGCAGAAACGGAGGCTGAGGCTGACCCCATTGCTCTCTACAGATTCCTGAGGAAGGCAGCTGGAGAGGGAGGTGCTGAGCTCTTTCCCCTGGGGTCCAGTGACAGGGTATGTAGAAATGGATCAAAGCTGCATCAGGGGTGGTTTGGAATGGACATTACTGAAAGGATGATCCAACACTGGAACAGATTATCTAACAAGATGGTCGAAGCCCTGTGTCGGTGTTCAAGAGATATTTAGACAATGCCCTTAATAACATGCTTTAATTTTTGGTTGACTCTGAAGTGACTGTACAGTTGGACTGGATAATTATTGAGTTATTTATTCCAACTTGAATATTCTACTTGTGGTGACTTGACCCTGGATGGATGTCCCATGCCCACCAAAGCCATGCTATTACTCTCCCCCACAACTGGACAGGGAGAGAAAATATAACAAAAAATTCATGAGTTGAGATAAAGACTGAGAGGCCATTCACTGATTACTGTCCAAGGCAAAATATATTCAACTTAGGGAAATTAATTAAATTTATTACCAATCAAAAGCAAAGCAGGAGAATGAGAAGTAAAATAAATCTTAAAAACACCTCTCTCCCACTCATCCCTTCTGCCCAGGCTTAACTTTATTCACTATTCCCTACCTCCCCCTCCACCAGGATAGGGAGATAGTTCATCACAGGTACAGTTCAGCACAGGTTTTTTCTGCTACTGCTTCTTCAAGGGGAGGACTCCTTCCCCTGCTCCTGTGTGGGGTTGATCCCTACAATCTCCTATGAGCTTCCTAATAAAAGTTCTTCCCTTGTGTTACAGTTCTTCATGGACTACTCCAGTGCTCAGTCCCTTTTTATGGGTGCAGTCCCTCAGGAACAGGCTGCTCCAGCATGGGTCCCCCATGGGCCACAAGCCCTACCAGTAAATGTGCTCCAATGTGGGCTCCCCAGAGATCAAAGCCTTCTTTCAGGCATCCACTGGGATCCTCTATGGGCTGCAGGTGGATCTGTGTTTCACCATGGATCTCCATGGACTGCAGGGTCACATTCTGCTTCACATGGTCTGCACCACAGGCCCCAGAAGAAACTCAGCACTGGTGCCTGGAACACCTCTTCCCCCCGCTTCTTCACTGACTGGCCTTAGTGTCTGCAGAGCTATTCTTCCCACATATTCTCACTCTTCTTTTCTCTGGGTGCCATTACTTCTTCACAGTAGCATTTTTTCCCTTCTCTAATACGTTATGTTAGAGTAGCTACCACAGTTGCCGATGAATTTGGTCTTGTTCAGCAGTGAGTTAATCTTGGAGCAGGCTGGCACTGATTCTATGAGACATGGGGGAAGCATCCAGCAGCTTCTCACAGAAACCTTCTCAGTAGCCCCCTCTCCTGCTGCCAGTATCTTGTCATGCAAACAAATACACCCCTTCCCTTCCCTTCCCTTCCCTTCCCTTCCCTTCCCTTCCCTTCCCTTCCCTTCCCTTCCCTTCCCTTCCCTTCCCTTCCCTTCCCTTCCCTTCCCTTCCCTTCCCTTCCCTTCCCTTCCCTTCCCTTCCCTTCCCTTCCCTTCCCTTCCCTTCCCTTCCCTTCCCTTCCCTTCCCTTCCCTTCCCTTCCCTTCCCTTCCCTTCCCTTCCCTTCCCTTCCCTTCCCTTCCCCCTCCTCTCCCTCTACTATAACCTCCCTTAAGGGTGTGACATGAGTGCAAAATGTATTTGTCTTATACATACATTGACAACAAATCTGTTCTAATAATTGTCACAGTCTGGTAAACTTGAATGCAGATCAGATTTTTTTTCTTCCCAAACTTAATTTTTCATCTTCCCAAATCTAGAGACTTTGAAATACCTAACTGACATGCATTTATGTCCTTTATAGCACAGTTGTTACACTAGGAAAGTTAATATGGCACCTGTATCTATGATCCTAAGACATTCTCAGCCACTGAGGAAATTACAGGATTGGCATTTTGAAGTTTCAGTGCTCCCATTTTATTAACAAGAAGACTTTTTTCTTCTTTTGTGTTCCTAGAAAAAGATATGTGGATACTTTGGTGGCTTTTCAAGACCAAACAGAAACAGTCCAAGTTAGACAAAAGCATCTATGAAATTTTAGTCAATAAGTAAAAACTCTCTGTTTCTTTTATGTTATCAATATCACACTAGAGAATAATCTGCATAGCTGCAGCAGAGGCCATTCTGCTGCACCACAGAACCAACTCCTAATGGAAAAGGAGTTGGTTTTTTTACAGAATACTTTCAGAATATTTTCAGTTGTAGTGTTGAATTAGGGAGAAAAGCTATTCATTCTAGGGATTTCTTATTACAGTTAGTCCCAATGCAAAGGTACAGTGCACAGCACAGGAGGGCTATACCTTATCTGAAGGTTAACTGACAAAAAGTTAAGTCAGAAGAAATAGAAGAATAGAAGGACTTCTTTTCACACTCTAGAGTTTAAATTATTCAGACTGATCAGTGAAGAAGCATCCTCTCCATATACAGAATTTTGGTATGTTTCTTTGAGATCTTCAGTTTATACTAGAGTATTCCCATCTGCCTGTGTTATATTTATTCCCTATGGTAAACCAAAAATTTCATTTATTAACAGGTATTCTAAGAGAAGAGTTTAACTGCAAAAATTACAGCTTCGGTGCTTCCTGCTTCCTTTGCTTAAAACAATTATGCTTCCTTTCCTCCTGTACTTGAACTTCAGCTAGCATAATTTTTTATTCTGATGGATATTTTTCTCTTGCCCACAGGCTGGAAAATAATTTTCTTAATTATTCTGTGTGACCTTGATGCAAAATTTTGTTACCAAATTACTAGATTTTCTAAATTAATAATTACTAAATTACTACCTTGATTGTTAAACAATCTTGTTCCTTAAGAACATTGAGGAACATATTAATAAGACTTATTGTTTATAGTAATGAATTTCATAATAGCAGTTTTAAAAAAATGAACTCACAGAAGGAATATATTTATGAATGTCAAGAATCTTCCTAAACAGTTGCCCTACTTTTCACAAAGTACTCAAAATATTTCCAAAGATCATGCAAAAGTCTTGTTTAAGCAGTTGTCAAGGACTTTACTACATTGAGATCAAATTTTACAACAATGTTTAAGAGTTGCCTCAAATCTTCATCTATGGTATTAGGGAAGAGCTGGTACTGTCAGCAATGTACTGTGAGACCTCACTGATATAGAAGAGCATTTTAATGCCACATTTTCAAAAGTGCTTGACCATATGCAGATAGGCATGGTGTGGGATTTTCACTAGATGAAAACCCATATGTCTTTGAAATCAAGGGGCATGATATACCCACACTCTGCTGTGCTGGAAACCTCTCTAGATACCTCCTTGGCATTGCTAATGTTACAATGCATTCAAACTCTGACTCCCTGACAACCAAAGATGAGACATTATTCTCAATTTTTGGTCTTCCAGCTCTAAATAAATTGTAAAAAATTTTAAAAATTATAAAAATTACTCTTTCTTGCCTTATCTGCATATCTGTGTCTGCAGGCAAAATTCAAATATGATGCTGCAGTATGCACTACATATCCTTTTTTTTATTGCAGGGCCAAGGAGCTCAGCCATATAAGTGTTTCTATGCTTTTACCAGACAGAGTAGGAAGCAGTTCATGCCTGGACAATAATCAAATAAGGCAAACCAGATGATAATGCTTTAATACCAAGTCTAAAGTAAGATTATAGTTTCACAGAAAACGAAAGGAGAGGCCACAGGATTTTTGTAAAGTGATAGGAGATATCTGGGACTAACATATCAGTTTCTTCAAAATCTCAGACCAATGTGCTTTGGCCATAAACAAAGGACAGAGAATGTCCAAGGAACAATCCGCTTTTACCACTACAGAGATTTTAAAATTTTATTTATTTATTTTAAGATCTGTTTTGAGATAGCTTCTGTCTTGAGATAGCTTCTATCTTTGATTTACTCATGTAGTAAGATGAAAGGAGAAAATTAGAAAATTGGAAGGCTTGAGCAAAATATCCACATAGATGTCAGGACTGAGTACTCCCTTGAACAGTCTTCAGTGTTAAATTCAGTTATTCTTATCATCTCTAATTCCAAAAGAACATATCTGAAGAATGTCTTAATGAGATTGCTAGGTATACTTAAGGAGAATCTAGCGAGATTTGGCAATTAACTTTTTTTATTCATAGGACTATTCAGCATCATGGAAAAACTGTTAGGAAGTAGTTCCTGTTTGCTCCTTCAGAGTATTTGGTTAACAAAGCAAAAGGACAATGTAAAAGAACAATGTAAAAGAACATTTCAGAAGAGAAGAATGAAAAATAAGCAATCTATCTATATTTATCTATAGTGAAATACAGACTGCTTCATAATCACTGAAGCATGCCCACAGACACACAGGATCCATCATCAGTTCACTGCTTCAAACCTGATGGCAGATGGAATCTAAACTGTAAAGTTCAGTCACTTGCTAAGACCTTATGAAAACAGACCTGTGGTTTCAGCCTTATAGCAGTCTTCTTCACTGTTACACAGCTGAAAACATAAAAATACACTCCTCTTGGAGCAAAAAATGGGCTATGTGCACTAAAAATCAGTTAATGTTCCCTCCAGATGTTTGTAAAGCAGAGGTTCCTTTAAAGTAAACCTGTCAGTTAATCTCCAGACTTGGCTAAATAAAGAATTTGTAAAACATAACATTAAGAGCAATCTGTTCTTAACAGCTCTTCAATCATTTAGAAATTTACTTGATACTTCAGAAAAACTACAGAAGTATCCTATTGTGTGAGAATCAGTGAGTAAAAATGGCTATCATTGTCATCTAATGTCATTTTTGGGGTCTGGGTCAACACCTCACGTATGAGAGACTAATATATGTCATACCTGAGGCAGAAGACCCCTGGAGCTAGAATTTTATTCCTTCTCACCTGCCTCAAAAGCAAGCCAGCAGAGGACTCTTATCATTTTCAGATGTGACACCTAAGTTTTATTCAGTTCTTTTTTTTTTCCTCAGTTTTAGAAAATTCCATGTTACATTTTTAACACTCATATTAATATAGCCTAAGATGAATCTGGATCCAGAGCTATTAAAAATAAATGTTTTAAATGTGTCTTTTGGGTATTTTTTTAAGAAAATGTCCCATCATGCAAATTAATAAGGATTACTCACCAAGGAGAGTCATAATTTATCTTCAACAGTTCTAAGAATGTTTTAAACTTGACCTAAAAAGGCACTTTTTTCTTTTTTTCTTTTTAATTACAAGTATGCATTATGCTTTGTTGTATTCCTATGCAAAACTGAATAAAATGAGAGAAGAAAATGCACCACTCAACCATATTAGTATTAGAGCCCTGAGCTTACAAGTGCACTTAGCACTTCCAAACAAAAAAACAAAAATTGCCTTAAAAGCAACTGCTGAGGGGCAGAAGAATCTTTTACAAACAGAAGCCGTGGTCCCAACATGAGAGGCACGCAAGGTAGATCACATTGGCGGTGGATGTTCAACCAACTTAAAGGAGTCACATGTGACAGCAACTGCTACAGCCTCTGCATTGCAATTCTTTGAAGTTCAGTACCCAACTATGATTTGTAAAGGCATATCTATTGGTTTCATCTTGAAAGGACAGGTCTATCTGTCAAGATCTACAGAGAAAATTAATTTTATTACTTTTGCTGGCTCTGCAACAGTAGTGAATTATTAAGTGCTCTAGGAAACTAAAAATATTAATTTTAACTGCAATTAGGAAGAAAAAATAAAGTTATGTTTCACAAGCAAAAATAACTTTTAGGTTAAGAGTCCTTGTTTCCTCTAACAAAATGCCATCAACAAAGCAAAGCAAACAATAAAACCTTGGTTATTTTTTAAATATTTGCAACTGTGCCTTCCAAGGGAGCTGAAATATGTTGCCATTAAATTTTAAGGATTGTTCCTTAATGAAGGACAAGATCTGTAGTTTCTTTAGCTGGAGTTTTGCCAACTCTTCATGCAATTACAGTACTAAATGCAGAGATAAAAAAAATTTAGAGAAATGCAATGCATCAAAGTTTATGGGAAACACTAAAAGGATAAAGTACAAGAAAGGGTTTTTTTATTATTTGCACATATATCTGAAATAAATAGCTATCAATTTAAGCCTTCCTTTGGAAGTAAATAAAGATTTAATAAATGTGCATATTTGTGTTTTGGAAGATGCATTCATGTAGCAAACCTGCATAAGCTGATAAAACAAGTCTTGGGGTTTGTGAACTCTTAAAAATGAAACAATAAAAGTTTCTTCCAATTAAATGTTGAGGTCTGGTTCAGCACTGATTATTTCTGTCACACACTGGGAAACCATAAAAAATGAAGAAGTACTGGTTACAAACGTGCTAGAAAAGGAAAATGAGAAGAGACATAAATTTTAAAGAAAAGTTTACTTGTGAAACAAACCTCAGAAGTGACTTAAAGAATTTCAGCTTTCTTTTTGAGCTTTCACTTTGTATTTTTTTGAGAAAAGACTATAAGAAACTTCAAAGGAAATATATCTTTGTAAATTTACAGTGAGTTAAGTTCTTGCATATGACATTCACATTTATGTTAGTATATTTTATACATACAGCTAGGAAAGACATACAAACAAATATATAAAAGAAAAACATATTAATTCCCACAGTACACAGTAATTGCTGTATCACTGAAATCATAGTAAAATGGCTCAAGTGGCAAGAAGCTTCCTGTAAGCATCAGTTTTCTGTAAATACATAGAAGTGCCTGTTGCTTAACAAAAATGTCTGGAGAACAGGGAAGAAATGTAGATTTCAGAACAAGGATATTTTAAAAGCCTAGAAAAGGTCTAAAGATCATGAAAAGTTCAGGAAAACTAAGAAAATCAAGACTGCAGGATGAAAAAAAGTACAATAGATATTTTCATGTCCTTTAGAATAGAAAGGGAAGAATTTAGTAAAAATGGATGTGTGATGGTGTAGCTAGTTGACCCTGGCTGGGTCACTCTATCACTCCCTTTCCCAGTAGGGCAGGGGAGAACATACGATAGAGAATGACCAGCAAGGTGTGATAAGGCAGTTTTATTACACAAAATGAAAGAAAGAGGCTGAACTCTGCCTTAGCAAGAGCTAAAGAGAAAAAAGGTCAGTCCCCACCTCCTATCCGCAGCGATCTTCAGACACTTCCAGGAAGCAGGGCTTCAGCGCCGTAACAGTTCCTCCAGAGAGCAATCATTGAAAACTCACAAATGACCCTTTTTCCTCCTATCTCCCTTAGCTTATAGACATCATATGGTGTGGAATATCCCCTTGGCTAATTTGGCTGGGCTGGCCTGGTTGTGTGCCCTCCCAGACCTTGCCCATTCCCCGCCCTTCTGGTGGGGAGGGAACGTCAGAGGGACAGCACTGCTCAGCAGCAGCCAAAACACTGGTCGGTCATCAACACCCCTTCAGCTGCCAATGCAAAGCACAGCACTGTAAGGGCTGTGCACTTCACTCAGTCAGACCCAACACAGATGGCTCAATAAAAATTGAATATAGTTGTGCAAAAATTACTCACAAAACCTCTGTAATATAATATAAATATAAATATAATATAAAATTAATATAGAATCTAGTTGCCATTTTAAAAATATATCCAATCTCAGGGACAGAATTATTTACACAATTCCTAACAGTTATATAAGCTGATATTTTTCTATTCATTTTTTCATGCAGAGCATTATCTCCATTATAAAGGTGAGATGTCAAGGTACAGAGATATTGAAATTAAAATTACCATGGGTAGCACTAAAGAGCCCCCCGGAATTAGTCAAGTGGAACAGCTTTAAACAAGTGTTTAATTCAGCAATAGACAGCTTTTATAATTTGATCTTAAGCACATACGTGAAAATATAACTGAAAATTCCTATTCATTGTGGGGCTGAGGCAAGGGAAGTATTTAGGAAAATAAGGCCTTGACTAAAAGACACATGCAGGAATCCCAGGTATGCCATGCTCTGCTCCCTTACTTTGACTAAGTTTCTATTGTGGATTTGATTAACTTCATATAAAAAAAAAAAAAAAAAAAAAAAAAAAAAAAAAAAAAAAAAACCCACACCTCTTGACAGCTCATATCTGAAAAAGAAACATCAGTCTCCTGAGTCAGCATTCTCCTTCTGGGTGTCATCTTCTATAAAAGAGTTATATCATCTATACCAGAAAGATTTTCTGCTGCCAAATGTTAATCTTAGAGAGATCAAATCAAGTAAAAATTTGACCAGATGTCAGACTCAAGTCATTGTTTCTTTCTAGAAGAAACCAAGAAATAGACTCACTAAAATTGCAAGAATGATTTCCAGAATGACAAGGAAGTGTTTTTCAAAAGACTAACTCATGTAAGAAATGGTCTGCTTCTAGTTCAAAGACACAGCACAGAAAAGCTGCTAAGATAGATAGATGGATGGATGGATAGATAGATATATTGACAGATCAATCCTTTGTTTGTACTTCTAGGCTGATTGCTAACAATTTTGACACAGGTGCCTTCCTTACATTAACAGTGAAATTCACATTTGAAGAGTGGTTGTTGAATTGTGAGGGAGAAAAATATAAGAATGACATATATTTTAGGAGTAAAAAGTTCCCAGTTTGCCATAAAAGCTAATTCACAAATTCAGGCTTTTGCAATGTTATTTTTAGGTAGCTTGTTATAACTAACTCACTCCAAAATTTTCATATCCTACCAGAGGATAATTATTAAAGTAAGTTGTGGATAAAAGTGGTCATAGCCCGTGATGATAGACTACAGTTCTTTTTAGTTTCAAAAAACATGTAAGAAACAATTTGTATGCTGTAAATCAACTATTGCTTCCAGACTTTTGAGAAAACAAGTACGCACTTCAGCACAGTTTTTTTTGCCTGTTACCTTTCATACATTTACCTTTTCTCTGCAGCAAACTAAGCAAAAGCACAGAAGAACCTTGCATTTTAACATCTTTTTTCTTCCAGTCATAGTTTTTATTTATTTTTTCCTAAGACTTATGATACTGTTTGTTCCTGTCTCTCCTCAGAAGAAATTTTGAAGTTTTTGAGTGGTACTGCAAAGGCAGAATGTGCAGCTTTGCATCACCAATACTGTCTTCAATGTGTAAGACAACAGGAGCTATCATTCCTAGTATTTCTTCCTAATATTTCTTCGCGCACTCAGTAGTCTTCTGGAAACATTAAATAATATCAATTGGATCCCAAGACATTCCCCAGCCTAGGCCTCTTTCAAGATTACAGTGCAGTTGCCCCTTTTTTAGTCACCTGGAAAGTGCATTACATACTATGCTTGAACTATGCTCACCAGAAAGGGGCCTGAAGAAGAGAGAGGCTGATCCAAGGTACAAAGGGAAGTACTTGAACTTTTATAAACATGTTTTATGAACAAAACTTGAGTTTGAGTCCTCAGGCATGGTGAAAAAATTTCTTGTTACTAGTGATGACATAAATCAGGGTACAACTTTTAGCTATGTAAAAGCCAGCCTCCCATTCACAACACACACATGCACACAGAGGCATATATGGAAAATGCTCCCTCACACTTATAAATTACACCTTTGATGACCAACCTCAAAAATGCAGCATTCTCCTGTATGGACCAGAGCAGCAAGTAAGGCTGTGTCTCCATAATGTGCTTGTCTCCATATCCTTACTGGTTTTGTATGTAGCTTTCTTTCAAAGGGACCCCTTTTCATTCTACTAGTGCTATTGTTGCAGCACATTTTATCAGACAGATTTTCTTAACCTCAGAATTGAAAAGGTAATGAAAAGCTTTGGATTAGTAAACACATACCACTTTAAACCCCTCAGTGGCATTCTGTCTACTGATGTTTTTCTGTTGTAGTGAATGGCATGAAATATATAGAATTTGCTAGACCTATGGTAAGAAAGCTTTTATTCCAGCAAGAGGGAATATAACTAGGAGCTGCCTGCTGGCCATACACACTGGGGTGCTCCTCTTGTTGTGGACTATGGCTCCCCTTTCCCTGTACTTCTGTCAAGCTGTCACACATCAGCCCTCCCGTGGAAGTACCTCTGATGTCTAGCAAAAGTGGAATCATAATTGTCTTTAATCTGGGCACTAAGGCAGTTGGATAAGGTTTTTGAAGTGCCTGGGATATGTCACACTGTATATCAGCAGCAAAGCAGCAGGTTAGTTGCAAACAGTAGGAGAAAAGGGCAGGAAAAAATAAACAAATGAAAGAGTCTAATGGACTTATGTAGCTGCTGTCTTGTCTTCTGCAGTGCCATTCAGTTTAGTGTGTGACTTCTTTTTTGAGTCAGTCAGGGTAGATCTTGTGACAGGTCTGTAGCAGCATGAGATGGATGGTGGTTGCTGCTGCCTCTCCCTGAAAAGCATCTCTCCTGAGAAGCTGCTCGGGTGGGCACACAGGCAAGGCACTTGAGTCCACATACACACACCCGCCGTGGCTAGCTCAGTGAAGAAAGGCAGGAAGGGTCTCCTGTATAAGTTCCAGTGCAGTTTATTTTGCAGGTTCACGCCGGAGGTTTCAGGGACAGAAAGACCCAGATCAAAGGAGTGCCCAAGGTTAAGTGAGGAGTCAGGACCCAATGGTCTGAACACAGGGGCAGTATGAGGGCAGTGCAAAGGGCAATGACCTATAGAGGATATGGGGGCAGACCATCAGCAGAACCACAACCAGTGGGGAAACAGGGAAAGGAGAAACCTCTCGAACTGGGGACATATAAACAGTAGAGGTGGGCAAGGCCCACGGGCCAATGGGAAAAGCAAAACTGAGGTAGATTAACATTGAGTTGCAGAGCATTCTGGGGGGGAAGCCTTTTTGCTCACCCTAAGCTATGAGGCTTTCTCAAATCCCATGGTGGGTTCTTCCAAGGCATTGGCCTAGAAGTTTCCCTGACAGGCTCAGGGGCCTCCACACAGGTCAGGAAAAAAAAAACCCAATGATATTTTCTACAGAGCCAGACTAGAACAGTAAGACAGTGTTATAATTCTCTGAAGCAAGAAGACAACCAGCTATGAGTAAGATGCTGAGAAGTTTTTGCAACATGGATGTGCAATTCCAGTCACTTGTACTCAGTTAGAAAACATGAATCTCAGACAAATTGATTGTGTCATTCTAAAGCCTGCTATCTTTGTAGTGCTCATTCCTTCAACAAAGAAGGGAACTTTGCTATCAGCATATACATGTTAATGGGATTTTTTAAAAAATATTTGTCAGGTGAAAGGACATTCTGGTCACTTTGGGCATCAACTACACAAATATCAGATGTGCTCAGTACTTGCAGGAAAATACATAGGAGCACGTTTTGCACTTATACATAAACATGTGCTCGTCTTGCAGAAAATTATAACCAAAAATTGCCTGATTTCCCAGAAGTGACTTGGTTTGAAAGAACAGATAAAAGACATAAAAGAAAAAGTGTTGGATTATTTTCTGTTTTCTTCTGAAAATCTGTATGCTTTCCAAACTTTGCAACATTGAAAAAGATTTTCAGTAACACACTTGGGAAATGCAGAATTAGCCTTGGCTAATTAATGTCTTTTTCTGTGTAATACCAGTTCAAATATCTTCCTTTTACATGCCCTTCTTGAAAAAAATCTGTACAAAATAGATGTCTGTAACTCCAAATCAGAACAACTTTAACTGTGATTTTACAGTTGCAATTCCTACAACTCCAAGACTAGCTGATTTTCTATTTCTACTCTTGGCATTTAAATAAGTGACAGCAATTTTTGCATCAATACCTGAATGCACATCAGACATCAGCAAAACCCATCCCGAAGTCTCATTCACATACCAAATGGATTAATGCTAATATTACAGAAAACCTTGCATGAAATATATGCAAATATTGACAAAAACCTCAAACCACACAAACCCCAGAAAACCATGAATTCAAGTTCAGGGACATGGGCTGTTAAGGAGACAGGACATCCTGATCACAGTTTCCATTATATATCCAACAGGCCAAGACGGAGGGTCAAGCTAGCAGCTAACAAAAAAATAGTGAAATTCCCAGGATATTTAATGCCATATTGTTTCCTACAGAATCCTTAACAGGATTTCACTAGAGTTTTCTCAAACATAAGTCATCTTATGAATATTTGAAATATTTTGAAAATGATAGTTGGAGAAAACATATTACGTTGTGACTTTTTTCACCCAGTTTTCCAGAGTGGAACCACCTGAGGCACCCATAGAAAAAAAATCAAAGCCAAAAGAAATTAATTTTTTTCTATTTAGATATACTAGATTCTTACTATGTCTATATAAAGTGTTAGTATTTTGACTGTTTTATACTAAAAGTGCATTTCAAGGAACAGAAATCATTATCCAACCAGTATTTCTCAAGACTACTGGGACTTGCTTGAATATTCGCTCAAGAGAAATTTCTTGTGAATTTCCCTTTAATGAATTACCTCATGTGAAATGATAGCAATCAGACACCTGGCACATCCCTCAAACTGTGATGAGGGTAGTTGTTTTGCTAGCTTTAAAAATTTGATTCAGAACCCCAGGGAAGCATTCAGATTGTTAGTGAGAATTTATTTGACTCAGATAAAAATCCTCAAAGTAACCATGACCTAGCTCCAGCAAATGTGCAGATCCATTCTCAGAAATAATTCCTCTAGATAGGAGGTTTTTAGGTTTTTAGTTGCATTATTTTATGCAGATCATTGGGTACTCACTAACTTAGGAGGAGAAGGGTGAAGCTTTGCCATTGCAGAGGTCAGCTTTTTTTTTTTTTTTTTTTTTTTTTTTTTTTTTTTTTTTTTTTTTTTCTCCCTCCTTCAAATTCTTACAAAAAGAGGATTAGCAGAGGAGGTTAAGGTTGCTGACAACCACTGATCATTTGGAAGGATGATTTCAGCTATGTCCTAGAGCCTCCATGCATTTTTTCCACAGAGGTATTTTGTCACAGGTGTCAAGCTGCCCCTACCTTCCCAAGTAAATCATCCAAATGATCTGTAGAAACTAGCTGTGACTCCTCACTCAGCAATGCAATATGTGAGGGAAGGTTCTTGAAAAACAGAAAATCAAACTGATGGATCACTTGATTTGAAAGCTGTCAGAGCCCTCCCTGGAATAGCTCTGCTCAAAGCAGATGAACTTGGCCTGCTGTTGCTCAGCATACGGATTGTTGATGTGGGAGTGTGGGCTAGGGGGCAAAAACACAGTGCACAAATCTGATGACAGTCCTGAGCTCAGTCAGAATTGGAGAGGACTGTACCCACTGGTGATTTTCATGTAAACTTCCTAAATTTGCATATCTGAAGAGAAGAATTTGACCTACCATGCAAAGAGAAACACAGAAGGTAATGTTTCTTTTCCAGAATTCAGAATATTCAATTTGTTCATAATTAAATGACAAACAAAAATGAGAAAAATCATTAAAAATTCTGAAAAAAAAATTTAAAAAATTATTTTAAATAGGTCTTCCTCGTATTCAGTACTCTGTTTTGCAAATTTGTGTAAGGCATTCATCACTAAAATAAAGCTTTACATGTAATGAACACAATACACAGTAAAATGTAATTTCATACATAAAGGCTACAATAATGTAGGGGAAAGTTCACACGAGATCTTGAATTTACCTAAAGTAACTCCATTACTTTACCTACTATCACCATTAAATTGACTTTTAGCCACAATATAATCAATATATACAAAAAAGTAACACTTTTCCACTTAACAAATTTAGAAACAATTTACTAATTTCTCAGATACATTTTTGTTTATATCTCATAAATGCCAAAATATTCTAACTCCAGCCTCAACTTCACAAACCATCTTAATCAAAAAAATATATATGTATGAAATTAGCTGTTCTGTTTCAAATTAGGCCGGACAAAAATAGGTGATATTTTAATTTTAAAATGGTTATACTTAGTGTCCACTCTCCTTCCTGAAACTGGCCTTTGATATCACTCATGTGGGGAGAATGTGAATTAGAAGGGACAGGCGCTGCGGAAGATGAGCCGGTTTGTTACGGGATAGGGCCAGGCACATTCCTCCCCAGAGATAACCTTTATCTCAAGGTCACAGACCCCTCTCTCTAGCATACCAGTACTTTTCCATTACCCTTAGGAAACTAGTAAGACCCCCTATGATGTAGCGGGACCCAGAAAGTACTTAAACCCTGTGTTTTAGATAATAAAGGCTTTTTGACGAATCCATCACATTGGTGTTAGCTGAGTCATTTAAAGCCCGAGCCCCACACGAAGCATGTGGAGGCCGTGTCTCTATCTAACCCAGGCCGCCAGGGTGGTGGCTAAATAAGCCACAACATATTGGTGCCGAAACCCGGGAATAGAGCCTGGGGGACGGGGAACGCCTGGATGGTAGAAGACGACGGTAGCGGCAGGTCCCGGACTACCGTGGAGGATCAGGGGGACACCCCAAGAACCAGTGATCGGCATGGAGGCCATCGCGCAGGTTGTAAAACTTATGGAAGGGAAATGGGGAATACGCTGTGAGCGAAAGAATTTATATCTTGCTATTGCAAGGCTTATAGATTTGGGCACAATTCAGCGGCCCGTTGATATATTGGATTCAGAAAGGTGGCAGAGTTATACAGCCGCTCTTGCAGACGATACAAAAGCCACCGGCAGTGGAAAAGCTCTCAAAGCGTGGGGAAAAGTGGAAACGGCTTTGCAAAAAGCGAGGGAGGAGCAGGAGACATGGAATACGGCGAAAACATGTTTATTTGCCGTCACGCAGCCGAAAGGGGGAGGGGGTGGACCCACGGGACCCACGGGACCCCCGGGGAATACCCACCCTCGCGGCGGGAACGAGCGGGAGGGGGACGCATTGTGCCCTCCCCAGAGCCCTTGCCCGGACATTCCGGACCGTGGGGGGGGCTCTCTGGCTGTTTCGCAGGACCCCCCGGACCCAAAGACCCCTCCAGAACCTCCCAAAAATATCGCGGTTTATTTGCCTCTACCTCCTCCCTGCGCCTGCCCGCGGGACCCAGATTCGCTCGAAATTGGCAAATCAACGGGTCCGGAGATGCTGCTGCCGCTGCCCGCGCGGGACAGCCGCTCTCCGGAAGCCGGGAAGGGGCTCGCAGCTGCCCAGATCCCCGAGCCGGAGCCGCGGGGTAGGGACGAGCCGCGGTCCGTCTGGGAAGAACTCGCGCGAGAGGCTAGAGAAATAGAAAGAGAAGCCCGCGCCGCGCCAGAGCCGGGGCCGCCCGTGCCGTGTCCGCGCGGCGCCGCCGCAGCCACGCCGGAATCGGCGGCGCTGGGAGCGGGCGCGCCGCGGCGGCGCTGCGCCGCCGCTCCTGTGCTGGACCCGGCTGTGTTACCACCGCCATATTTCCAAGATGGCGACCGCGACACGGAGTGGGGGCGGGGAGATCGGCCGCATGGCGCTGAAAACCCGGAAGCGCGGGTCCGCGCGGGAACGCATGCGCGAGAGGGGAGCTTAGACGTCCCGGTTTACACCGCGCACGCACGGGAGAGCGAGGAAGCGCGCGCGCACGGCTGGAAATCGTTCCCAAGGTCATTTTACAAAGGAAATACCCCCTCTGGGGGGGGGGCACCGCATGCTCGGGGGGTGGGAATGGGACTACCCCCAGGAGGTGTGCCAGCGCCGCCCCCGAGAGGCGGGGAAAGCCCACCCCCGGGAGGCGGAACGGGGCAGAGCCCGGGAGGCGGGCAAAGCCCACCCCTGGAAGGTGGGACAGGGGCGGAGCCCAACAAAAAGGCACAGCAAGCCGGAAGTGTGCCAGCAGTCGACTTCCGACTGTGAATGGGACCACAGCTCAGAGGCTACTTCTACCGAGAGCTCCGAGCCTGACACAGATTTGGAATCGGAGATAGCAGAATTTATGGATTTTTTTACCAAAACCGAACAAAGCTTTTTACAATACAGGGGAAGTAACACAATATAAGCTTACTGACTGGGGAAAGATAAAGATAGCCTGTGCAGAATGGGAGCCTGCTGCTGCTATCCATGCTTTTCCAGTGCGTGTTACTGGGACAAGGCAGAATTTAAGGCAAACCTACACTCCTTTGAGTACGAAAGAAATACAAGCAGTGGTGAAGGCAATTCAAGAAAAGGGGTTAGGGTCAGCCGTTGTGTCCACTTTGATAGATGGAATTTTCAGCAACGACGACATGCTACCTTTTGATATTTCTCAGATAACTCGTATGTTTTTTGACGGGGCAGGATTGATTGTTTTTCAGCAGGAGTGGTCAGATCAATGTGCAGCTGCTTTAGCCCAAGGCTCAGGACAGGGACAGCCTCTCCATGGCTCTACCCTGTCCAGGCTGCTGGGCAAACATGATGACGTGGCTACACCACAAACTCAGGCAGCACGCCTCACAGCAGAGGAGGTCAAAGCAACGACAAGAGCAGCCAGAGAAGCCATAAGAGCTGCTTCTCGGGTTGTGGACAAATCATCACCATGGTCCACAATCAAACAGGGGGAAAGTGAGGGTTTCACACACTTTGTAGATCGGTTGCAAGCTGCTATTGATTCTTCCACTCTGCCTGTAGAAGCAAGGGGACCTGTGGCACTGGATTGCCTGAAACAGCAGTGTAACACTGTTACCAAGGACATCCTACGTTCTCTGCCAGCAGGTGCTACTTTAGCTGACATGATCAAACACGTGGTAAGAGAGGAACAGCTGATCCCCATGCAGGCTACGATCCATACTATAACCAATGCATTACCATGCATGAAGTGTGGCCAAATAGGTCACTTGGCAGCTAACTGTCCTCAGCCAGCACAGCAACCTGTGACACAGCAACCTGCAGCAGCACCCCCGACCCAACAGCGCCAGAGACCCACCTGCTGGAATTGCGGGAAAAAGGGTCACATGGCCAGGGAACGCAGATCCAAGCTCCGGGAAAATGCCAGAGGGAGGGGGCGTACGGGCCACATCCAGCCTCCTCCCATTCCGAGATGGCCCATCTTTCCCAACACCCAGTGGGCTGGGGGACCTTCATACCCCATATATACACAGGAACCAGTCAGTGTCACATCCCCATCAACCGTTCCGTGGCAGAGCAGTGCAGCATCACCAGTGGTAGCTATGCACCCTCCACCGCCACAAACTGCGCCAGTGACACAGGGTCAGCAGGGGGCGACACAGAGCGGAATCCCTGGGTGGCCCTAGTCATGGAGGTGGGGAAAGACCCCCTGATCGTGTGGGGAGTGTGCCAGCTCTATGGCAGTAGGGACCCTCATGTTTTTGGGCTCAAGTTTCAGGCAGACACGGGATCTGAGTTTACCATTATACCCCTAATACATTGGCCCAGACATTGGCAAATTAAAGAAGTCCCTCCAGTAAACGGAGTGGGGGAACAATCCAGAGCTTGGAAAAGCACCCAGTTAGTAGCCATAACCATTTACACAAAAAAGGGACCAAAACAAACCGTGGCAATTTACCCCTACATTTTGCAAAGTTCTCCACTCCTGATAGGGAGAGATGTTCTAGCCATGCTCGGAGTCAGAATCACAAATTTATAATGAGGGCCACTGCTGTGCATCCTTTGTTGCCAATCAAATTGACTTGGAAATCATCAGACCCTGTTTGGGTCGAGCAGTGGCCCCTCTCAGAGCCTCGAATAGCAGCATTATTGGAACTGGTTGAACGGGAACTGCAAAAGGGTCACATAGAACCCTCCACAAGCCCATGGAACACCCCTGTGTTTGTAATTCCCAAAAGGTCTGGAGAAGGCTATCGCCTAGTCCACGACCTGAGGGAAGTGAACAAAACAATCAGACCCATAGGTCCAGTTCAAACACTGTTACCTATGAACTCAGCCATCCCTGAAGGACAACCATGTGCAGTATTGGACATTAAAGACTGTTTCTTTTCAATACCTTTGCATCCTGAGGACAAGGAACGATTTGCCTTCTCCGTGGTTTTTCCAAATGGCAAGCAGCCTAGCCTGCGTTTCCAGTGGAAGGTATTACCCCAAGGTTTAGTGGATAGCCCGGCAGTTTGCCAGATTACCGTGGACAAAGCGCTGATGCCAGTCCGACACTCCTACCCCACTGCAACCATCATACAATACATGGACGACATCCTAGTCTCAGCACCATCGGCGAGCCAAGTGGATCACCTGGTGTCCACGATCACAGAGACTCTCCAGGCCAACGGCTTCGAGATTGCGAGCGTGAAGATCAAAAGAGGACCCTGCGTAACCTTCCTGGGAGTGGGGATCACAAATTCCTACGTGACACCTCCCAAGGTGAAAGTCCACCGAGACATCAAGACGCTCCATGACGTGCAACGCCTGGTGGGATCGATGCAATGGCTTCGCAACATCGTCCTGATTCCTCCTGAGGTCATGGACTCTTTGTATGACCTCCTGAAAGGAAAACACCCCTGGGACCCCAAGGAACTGACACCGCAAGCAGCGAGATCCCTCGACTTCATCGAACAGCAGATGTCCACTGGCACACTTGCCAGATGGAACCCAGCGATGCCTCTGGACCTGTACGTACACTTCACACCAAAAGGGGGAGTGGGAGCACTGGCCCAAGGACCTTCTGAAAAGGCTCAACCGATTCAATGGGTGGTCCTTGGGAGACCAGCTCGTGCATTTTCCCCAGCAATAGAATGCATCTCAAATCTCATCATGAAAGGCAGGAAGCTCGCCTTGAAACACCTAGGGACCGAGCCAGCGAGAATCCACCTTCCCTTTCGCAAGCAAGCAGCCACAGAGTCAACCACAATCTCAGAGCACTTAGCCCTTGCTCTCATCGGATTCGGAGGAGAAGTCTTCTACTCCACCAGACCACCTTGGACTCAGCTGCTGACCATAGTCGACATAGACATGCCACCAAAGGTCATGGACAGACCACAGCCAGGACCAACAGTCTTCACAGACGCTTCCTCCACGACTTCCACCGCAGCAGCAGTGTGGCAGACAGAAGAGCAATGGCATTGCGTCAAAGCATGCGACCCCACACTGTCAGTGCAGCAACTGGAAGCGACAGCAGTAGTCTTGGCGTGTGGACTCTTCCAAGACGAGCACCTGAACATTGTAACAGATTCTATATTCGTGGCAAAGCTCTGTCTGGCTATGACAGGGCCAGGTGTGTCAACATCAACAGCAGCCCTGATGTTAGAAGAAGCACTCTCCTCGCGAAAGGGCACAGTATCCGTCATTCACATCAACAGCCATAACCCAGTCAAAGGTTACTTCCAGATCGGCAATGACAAGGCAGACACTGCAGCAAAAGGCGTCTGGACGCTGCAGGAAGCTCGTCAATTGCACGAATCCCTTCACATTGGTCCCAAAGCACTGGCAAAGAGATGCGGGATCACCACGACGGATGCCAAGCATGTAGTGGCCACCTGTCCTCACTGCCAGAAGTCACCCCTGTGGACCAGTGGGGTCAACCCAAGAGGTCTCAAGCCCTCAGAAATCTGGCAGTCAGATTTCACCTTGTGTCAACTGCTGAAGCCTCAAGCGTGGCTTGCTGTGACAGTGGACACATTCAGTGGAATGATCGTGGCCACACAGCATTGCAAAGCTAACTCTAAAGCCACAATTCAACACTGGCTGACAGCCATGGCATGGCTTGGTATCCCCAAGCAGATCAAAACAGACAATGGTTCCAATTTCATTTCCAAACCAGTGCAGGAATTTGCTTCCAAATGGCAAATCACTTTAGTACAAGGCATTCCATATAATAGTACCGGGCAAGCTATAGTTGAGCGGGCAAACCAAACCCTGAAAGCCAAAATAGAGGTGTTGGCAAAAGCAGAAGGCTTAACCAACTCCATCCCCTCAGGAGAGCAGACACGTATATTGGCAACTGCTCTGATGGCATTGAATCAATTCCCTAGAGGAAATGAAACAAACAGTCCCATTCAAAAACACTGGGCCTCCAAAGCATTAGAGGAGGGCCCGCAGGTTGTAATTAAAAATGAGCTGGGTGAGTGGGAACGGGGCTGGAGATTGATGCTTGCAGGGCGAGGGTATGCAGCTGTCAAAAAGGACGGGAAAATCACGTGGTGTCCTCTCAAATCAATTAAACCTGATCTTCACAATGAGCAGGATGAGACTAATGAGAATTGTGAGTTTCTGTTTACAGAACATGCTGGTGGGGCGACCACGTAATGCCTATGTGCCCCTCCCAGAGGAACGAGACACACCACCAAACCGTCAGACTGCGGCAGAGAAACCCACGCGAGTGAGACCCAGACATCAGCGACATGTCTGTGTGATTTTGTTATTGGGGCTTGTTGCCAGAGGACAAGCCAGCCCAGATTACTACCCACATCAGCCGTTCAGGTGGGTCATGAGACACCTAACCAGTGGTAAGGTGCTCAGAGACGTCACCACACCAAACGCTCCATCTTTTGTGCTCCGTTTTACAGATCTATTTCCAGGACAACCAGAGGTAATTCCTAGGTCTCCACACTCATCACAAATGTATCTATCCTATTGGTGCCCAGCTTCGAACCCGGGGAAAAGCTACTGTAATTACCCTGGGTGGGGGTACTGTGGGTACTGGGGCTGTGAAACCATTGTTACAGATGCCAGGCCGTCAGGGCCTGGGTGGGACCCACCAGCCCCCGACAAGTTCCTACAGTTCTCATGGGCACCTGCAGGTTGTAAACCACCTCTTTTTTCACAGGGAAATTCCTATCGAAACAGTTATAAAATCCCCAAATTTCGAATTTGTATATATTACAACATGACGGTCTTGCAGCCCAATGATTTTAGCTGGACAGTGGGTAGAACATGGACGGTGGTCATTCAAAAGTCGAAAGAGTGGGTGAATGTGCAAATTACCAGGCTCCAACCATCGGCACCCCGAGCGGTTGGACCCAACAAGGTGATTAAAAGCACACAGACAGAGAAAAACATAACTTACCCCAAAATCCTACCCACGACTGTCACCGAAAACCCAACCAGCGATGAGAAAGCTTTCCAGATAGGCCGTTCAGCTAAGTCAGACCCAGACCCAATCCTTCGTATGTTAGATGCTACCTTTCTATCCCTAAATGAATCTAATCCTAACCTAACTAATTCCTGTTGGCTTTGCTACGATGTTCAACCTCCGTTTTATGAAGGAGTTGCTGTAAATACCTCATTCACTTACTCCTCAGCTGATGCACCACATCAATGCAGATGGGATACACCCCGCAGAGGTATTACCCTGAGTCAAGTCTCAGGTCGGGGCAGGTGTTTTGGCAATTCAGCCCTAGCTAAGCGATAAGGGGATGTTTGTGCCAAAATTGTAACGCCCAACAGAAAAAACAAGTGGGTTGTCCCAGCTTCATCTGCAATGTGGGTTTGTCAGAGGTCTGGAGTAAGTCCCTGTGTGTTCCTTCCCAAGTTCAATGATTCTAACGACTTCTGTGTCCAAGTTCTGATTGTTCCTAGGGTCCTGTACCACTCCAATGAAGAGGTGTACAGCCTTTTCGAAGAACCCAGCCGTCTTCACAAAAGAGAAATAATAACAGGTATAACCATCGCAATGCTGCTCGGCTTGGGAGCAGCTGGAACGGCAACAGGTGTCTCGGCCCTAGCAACACAGCACCGAGGACTGTCTCAGTTGCAGATGACCATAGATGAGGACTTGCAGAGGATTGAGAAATCCATTTCCTACCTGGAAAAGTCAGTCTCTTCACTCTCAGAAGTGGTTCTGCAGAACAGGCGCGGACTGGATCTCCTGTTCATGCAACAAGGAGGTCTGTGCGCTGCCCTGAAAGAAGAGTGCTGCTTTTACGCAGACCACACTGGAGTCGTCAGAGACTCCATGGCAGAACTTCGAAACAGACTGGCTCAGAGACAGAAAGATAGAGAAGCTCAGCAAGGCTGGTTCGAATCCTGGTTTAACCAATCTCCATGGTTAACCACTTTGATTTCCTCCTTAGTAGGCCCATTGGCAATGCTACTTTTAACTGCTATCTTCGGACCATGCCTGCTGAACAAGATAGTCTCATTTGTTAGAGCTCGCATAGAGCAAACTAACATTCTGTTCATGCACCAACACGAAATGCTGTGAATTAATCAGGAAATTGCCAGTCACAAGCTTTTCCAAACTTGCCTGGCGAAAACTTACTCAGGCTTCTCAAACTCCTTCTTCCTTTTGCCAAATACTAACCTTCTACCTCATTTAGTACCTATATATATATATATATATGTATAACTACCTCGTTTTTTGTGATAGAGGGAGGGGGAGATGTGGGGAGAATGTGAATTAGAAGGGACAGGCGCTGCGGAAGATGAGCCGGTTTGTTACGGGATAGGGCCAGGCACATTCCTCCCCAGAGATAACCTTTATCTCAAGGTCACAGACCCCTCTCTCTAGCATACCAGTACTTTTCCATTACCCTTAGGAAACTAGTAAGACCCCCTATGACGTAGCGGGACCCAGAAAGTACTTAAACCCTGTGTTTTAGATAATAAAGGCTTTTTGACGAATCCATCACATTGGTGTTAGCTGAGTCATTTAAAGCCCGAGCCCCACACGAAGCATGTGGAGGCCGTGTCTCTATCTAACCCAGGCCGCCAGGGTGGTGGCTAAATAAGCCACAACACACTCACAAACAAATTAACAAGATTTTTATGAAGTGTAGGATTTCTATAATGGTTATTTTATTGACTTATTGACACAGGTGGTACCAGATTGCAGAGAGCATCAGAGCACTTCTGAGTGGTGACGTTCTACTGCCATCAGCTGTGACAGCACTGACTCCAACAGCCACCAGGTTTCTGCACGTGCAGCAACCTCACAAAAGATATTCTGCAAGTTTGAGGTCCACTGTTTACCTTGCAGACTTCATTGTTCCCTCTTTGCTTCCTTCTGGCTCTAACATGAGCCAATGACATATGCTACAGAAATACTTTCAGAAGTCTTGCACAAATACAATCAGGATTTGTAAAAATACTGCAGCCTTTGTATTCCAGTTTCACTTTTCATTCACTTCAGCCATAGTTCTAGGTCATGCTTTGCTTGCACTTCTACAACAAGAATAATATCTGTTCAAAAGAATAATGTTGGGAAACTTGCGATGTACACTAGGAAATCTGACAAAATTATGATGGTGTTCCTGCTCATATAGAGATATATTTGCATTGTCAGGACTTGCTGGTGAAGATCACTTCTTAATTAAGTTCAATTTAAAACTCTGCTTGGTAAATAAGATAGATTGACAGTCCTCAACACAAAGCTCTTGCTCACAGAAGACACTGCCTACCAGCATCCCTGGGACTACTCATTCAAAAAGGCATCTCAGTAAAAAAATCTGCATGTCAACCAGTTGTCGAGACTCTCGTAGCCTGTAGAATGTAAATAGCACTTTTAAGGCATGTTTCATCCCACTCAATGTTCACAGTAGGTGAGATTACTGTCATAGAAGCATTTTTTCTCATCAACTGTAAAATGAGTTGAGGTAGTCACTAAGACTAGGAGAATGGTTTTCCTTCATAGATCAAGGTCTATTACAGTGTCACTCTATAAGTGACCAATAATGGATTGAACTGTAGGGAACAGCTCAGGGAAACAGTGTTGGCTTTTAGAGAAGGTCTGTTTTTATCATAAGATGAAGCATGTTTTTAAGGACACATACAAGACCTGGCAGTGTGGACAGGATTGGATGATGATAACATCTTTATCTTATGATGTGACAGCACACATACGCCCACACATTTTGACGTTTCCTTTTTTCTAATAATCCATGTTGTCCATTCTTAACATTCCATATCGAGCTTTGTTGTTTGCTGTCTGGTACACACAGAAGAGCCCACAAATTTACAAAATCATATCTGATCTTCTAAACCATTGGCAATCTTGATTATGGATGAAAAATATTTCCTTCAAAATGTCATGTTTTGAGGCCATCCTTAGTTAAAAAGGCAAGCAAAGAAACAAAGGCTGATGAAATGCACCTGTCCTGGTTTTGGCAGGGATAACGTTAATTTTCTTCCTAGTAATAGGCATGGTGCCATGTTCTGGATTCAGTGTGAGAATGATGTTGATAACACACTTAACTGTTTGGCTGTTGCTGGGCAGTGCTAAGGATGCTAAGGACTGTCCAGTGTCTCCTGCTCTGCCAGTGAACACGTGCATAAGAAGCTGGTACTGAGCACATTTAGGATGTCGGACCTGAACTGGCCAAAAGGCCATAAAATACTGCCCTTCCACACCATAGGATATCATGCCCAGTATATAAACTGGGGAGTGCTGGCCTGGAGGGACTTGGTCAACAGGTGGTGATCATTTGTATTTTGTACCACTTGTCTTTCTTAGACTTTATTCTTGTCTTTTTTTGTTATCTCCCCCTTCATTATTTAGGGGTTCAGTGAGTTGTTTGAGTTTTTTTGAGTATTTCAATTACTAAATTGTTCTTAACTCACACATTTTACTTTTTTTTAATTCTCCTTCCCATTCCACTGTGGGGGGAAGGAGTGAGCAGCTGCATAGTACTGAATTGCCTGGTGAGCTTAAACCATGACAATGTCATCCTAGAAGACACAGGGTGTGCATCAAAAACACCAAAGCATCAGAAGCAAGTACATTTAATGATGCTATAGGATGAAGGACATGCAGAAGTTTTTTTGCATGGAAATGTATCAATTCCCAACCCCAAATGGAATTGAATTTCTAATCTACTTCTTTGTCTAAAAGGAAAATAAAATTCAGTATCTTCTTTAGGGCTTTATTTACAAAACTGAAGGTAACTAGAATAGTTTACTCAAAAAAAAAATATAAATATTGAGAAAGAAATCATCATTTTTAATTAACTACACACACTATGTAGAATCAAAAATTGAGTTGAATGAAAAAATGAGTAAAGTCAAAAACAGCATAAATATTTCACAATCTCAAATGGAAATATTTTAAAAGAAAAAACAACCCTTCCTGCTTTGAAGACTGAACTGAACTGCTTTTGAAATTTTAGTTATACATCAACTTTACTTCAGTTTCTCAGTGCACAGCATAGGAAGCACTAGCTGTTTGTGTTGTTTTTTCAAACAACATATCATCATCTTCTTGTGATGGATTGAGGTTCATTGATGGGACAAGAGCACAGGTGGTGTTCTGCTCAATTATTCAGTGCAGGGATGAATGACAAAATGAACAGGAAAGCCCATGCTATCAATAAGTGGCTTAAGGACTGGTACCATCAGCAGAATTTTTGTTTTTCCCCTGTGGTAATTCCAGCTGGTGAGGCCACACCTTGAGTTCTGTGTCCGGTTCTAGACCCACAATTCAGGAATAACGCTGAGATGCTGGAGCTAGCCCAGAGAAGGGCAACAAGGCTGGTGAGGTGCAGCTGGGGGAACTGGGGTTGTTTAGCCTGGGAAAAGGAGGCTTAGGGGAGACCTTTTCACTCTCTACAGCCTCCTGAAAGGAGGGTGTAGCCAGGTGGGGGTCAGTCTCTTCTTTCAGGCAACCAGTGATGGGGAAAGGTCACAGTCCTCTGCTGCACCATGGGAGGGTTTAGGTTGGATATTAGGATGAAATTCTTTGCAGGAAGAGTGATTGGGTACTGGGGTGGACTGCACAGGAGTCCCTGTTCCCAGGGGTGTTTAAGAAAAAACTTGACATGGCCCTCAGTGCCATGGTCTGATTGACAAGGTGATGTTAGGTCATAGGTTGAACTCAATGACCTTAAAAATCTTGTCCAACCTAGCTGATTCTGTAAGACAAATAAATAAAGCCATAAAAGGTAAGCATGAGAGACACTTCCCAATAGCTACTATGGCATTTGTCTTAGGAATTTTGCTTTTCTGTCTTGTTGCAGAGTAGTTACATCACTTTTTACTTCTAGAAATAAAAGACAAATCAAATATACATTTTTATGTCATCAGATAATAAACTGCCTACACCTGGTGAGCTAATATAATGCATGTTCTCCAAAACTACTGACCCCTGGGAAGTTCAAAATGCCCGTTGTATAAGAAGGAGAACTGGAAGCTCACCAGCCTCAACTGAGTCCTGCCAACTCAGCCAGGCCACCTGGAACATTGGGGTCCACAATCATCAGGGACCATCAGAGAGACCCTAAGGACAGAAGAACACATGTAAAGGAGAAGGGAAATATGTTAATGGTTTTGGGGAAATGTTTATCAAATGTATATTTAGTTTGGGACAATCAACAGATATATAGGAAAAAAATCAGTGTATAAACAGAAACTTTCCTCTAGTCAGGGTGCATGTTGTTGGGAGGAACTATCCCCCTGTGCATCCAGCTGAATAAAGAATGTCTGCTTCTTAATATTATGTTGGTAACATTCAAGGCCTTTAAAATTATGAGGAGTATTGATCTAAGTCTACAGACCTAAATTCACAGCATGACAAGTACAGGATGCTGTCAGTGGGATATGAAGGGAACAAGAGAGTTGTTTTGTTTTGACTTTGAGGACTCAAAAGCTTCCTGCTTGTTTTCAGTTACAGATTAAAAAAAAAAAAAAATAAGGCAACCCACCTCACTAAATTTGGTGATTATATGGCTGTTTCTTATACTTCTTACCTAACTGTAGTGTCGTATTATGGGTATAGTGATCCTATTCAAAGCCCTAATTTAACTTGAGACAGGTGGATAAAACATTGCAGTAGGAGATAGTCAGCTATCCTAGAGCATAAGCTGTGTACACTGGAGGGAGAGAGGTCTGAGACGAAAAGAAAAAATAACCATAAAAAGAGAATTTAGTACCTCCCTGATCAAAGGCAACAGGAAAACTTTCCAATAAGTAGGGTAAAATCTAAATAGATTTGAGAGCATGGGACTGTAAAACTCAGGAATTTTCACAGAAAACACATCCACCCAGTACATAAATAAATTCACATTTCAATCTCAGTCCCTCTTAGAGTCACACATTCACCATACAATTTTACTGTCTCTTGAGTCACCTACTCCATCCAAATTTCTGTTTATTATTATGAAGGTGTTTATTTTCAGCTACTCCTGGCTGAGCTACTCACGAGCACCTGTTTGTGTTGTATTGTGTCTATGAGTTAGTACAATTAATAGAAAATTATCCTGAATGAAAAGAACATATAACTCAGTTAATTGCTTCGCCCTACAGTACACTGACATGTAGAACCAGTTTCTTTCCATTGTAACAGCATGGAAATAAATAAACAATTTTCATTACAACAAAAAAACAAAACCAACAGAGCATAACTGATAGTTTTGTGAATTGCAGAGATGGCCACGACACTTAGTTTTTACGTTATTGGTAAAAACTTCAAAAGGCTTCAAGCATCAGCGCTTTGTTATCTCAAAGTCTTTCTCACCTTTTCTCAGTAGCCTCCATGGGCTCTGAGAAATGACACAGAGCTCTGGCTCTTTCTCTCCTTCTCTCTTCCCTCTTGTCTTAGTTTGCAAAGACAGGTGTCTGCCAGGGAAAGCTAGGGCTTCCCTTGGAATGGAGAACATAAACCCCTTCCCTCCAAATTATTATAATTTTGAAATTAAGAGGCTTTCAGGCAAAGATATGAGAATATGAATAACAGATCTTTACTAAGAGTATTAAAAAAGTAATAGTAAAAAAAAAAAAGGCAACCAAACAAAAAAAGAAAACACTGACAGATTCAGAACACAACCTGATGCCCCTGTTGGGCAAGGTGTTGGTAGCAATCCTGTTAAGTCTTCCTAGAGTAACAGATGGGGCTCTGTTGGAGTAGAGATAATCCTGTAGAAGGGTCCAGTGCTGGTGAGATAGGTCCAGTCTTCCTCTGGGAACCCACTGGAAACAGGCTGCTCTGCTGTTCTGAATCTCAGGTTTTATCCAGGTAGGAATGCTTGGCTCCTCCCATTGGTGGAGCATCTCACAATGGGATGAGGTAATTGTGTCAGTCATATGGTGAGGCTTAATGGCCCATTAACAGCTGATACCCCCATGGAACATAATGGATCATGGAAGAGATAAAGAAACACTGCCCCACCTGGTTTTAACAGCTGGTGCATTAACAGAAAGACACTCACCTCCTCCCCCCCACGTTATGAGATAAACACCTCCTCAACTGCCTTCAACAGATGGAAATGGAATACATCTTGCTTTGCAACCCGAGACACTTCTGTAGTTCCAGCTTGCTCCTCCCTGTCCGTAGCATGGCCACCTAAGCCTGTCTTGTCTCTCATACAACATCTTACCCTTTCTGCCCCTCCCAGGACCTCCTGTTCCTTCTACCTCACAGCACAGCGAGCAGACTCCAAATGACTGCTCTACCAGCTAACTCACTCTTTATCACACCCATGACTGGGAGGGCAAGGCTATTCCCACTCTTTGGTAATTGACACAGCTGCAACATATCAAGGTCAAGATTTCCTTTAGCACTATCTCTATCTGCCTTCCCACACACGTTCACCTTTATCTGTTCTGATGTGGGTCTGAATTAAACCTGAAATAGGGGTTCTTCAATCAGATTCAGCCTTCAAATCCCAGTCTCACTGTGCTTGCCTTTGCTGTCTTTCTTTATTTTTTTAATACTTCATCCTTAGTGTCTTTCACATGGGCCTCAAAACAAAAAAAAATTTCTGCTTTTAAGTGTGGATACAAATTTTCTGATGTCCAATGACACATGTAAAACATTTTTTAATTAAAATCAGAATATCAGAAGTTCTGCTCAAGTTGTTTGTACTTGCAGCTGTTTGGAAAAAAAACCCCGAATCCTCCAGATCATTACTAAGTTAGTTCTGCTAGTAGGAACATACTCAGACTTAAATATTGCAGTGTTGTTTTTTATTTTTTCCAATGGAGTTTTGTACATGCAGTAACTGTTGAACAAAAAAGCACACTAGGAAGAAATTGAAGAACTATCAGAAATCAGAGTAAAAACAAGAGAAGCTTTAGTCTCATTGAAATAAGCATTAGGCACAGATATTAGGATGTAATAAAAAAGAAGTGAAAACATGTTAAGGGAACAAAATGTGTATATGAGACATTCAGACATCTTTAGAGTTGTATTTTAAAAAATAAATTATGGCTTTGTTGAATGCAATTCCATGTTTAATGAAATAAATGCTGATAAAAATCTGTTGTATTTCCTCATTTTTTAATTTTTTTTCCTTCTGTATACTAGAATTTTTTTTGTTTGTTTGTTTGGGGTTTTTTTGTGTCTTCACTAAAATAATTTTTGTTTACCTTCAAGACTGGTGTCTGAGCCAGACCATCTTCCTATTCAATTTCCATATATTTTTCATTGGTACATGAGTCTCAGTCTGAATTTTATCTTAGCAACTGCCTAATCAGTCAGTATGGAGACTGCTATGTCCACTTTGCTTAGCATATAATACCTGCTTCTAACCGGCTGTATTTTACAAATGGCAGGTCGCTGAGCATTGAGTCAAGTTTTCCTTTCACTGATCCAAAAGAAAAAAGAGTGATGAAAGACATGGAGGGTACTTGCAAAACTGTACACCTACTTGCAAGTTTTGGAACCCTGGTATATTTGTTGTATATGTTGTATATATATGTTGCATATAAACCTGCTGACTAAGGAAGGAGCCAATGCTGAGGCTGGCATTTTGCCCAATAGAAATTAGAGAGGAGCAGTGATTTAACTGTGTTTGAATAAGTAATGAAGATTTGAAAAATCTCTCTGTACTTTATTGCTTATTCTCCGAACGGAAATGCCGTATATAACAATTGTTTTCATTACTTCTCCCCCTCTTCTCATGCTTTTTAGCTATCCATAATTTATTGGCATAGTTCTCTTTTTTTTTTTTTTTCTTTTTTTCTTTTTTTTTTTTTTTTCTTTTTTTTTTTTTTTTCCTATCACATAATGTGCTTTAGGGTTCTCTGGTAACCTTAGTACCAAATTAAAATCTTCAGAAAAAAAATATAATGACAGTATGTAACCTTTCTTAAATAAGGATCATTCTGATGGAACTGCAGCCAGTGAAGATGAGATTCCCAAAGCTTGGGAATCTTTTTTTACCCTGAAGAGGCCATTGTGAAGCTGTTAGTACTTAACAAAAGCTACTTTAGAGAGAAATAAAAAGAGGGTTGTGGCTCCATACTTCCTTTAGCAGGATTCACCATGGTTATACCTTTTCTACTGCATGAGAGATCAGATGCTCTATAACTGTGCAGAAGTCTTCAGTATACAAACAGCCATTCAAATTCACTAAGCAATTTCTCAGAAGATCAGTTTCCCCAAATGTAAAATGGAGATAATTATATTAGTGCTCCACAAGAACAAAAACAATCAGAAAAACAAAACAAAACAAAAACCCAGCAACACAAAAACCCCCCAAAACTCACAAACAAGCAAAAACCACACAAACACACCAACCCACAATAAAATGTTAAACTGACAAATCCAGCAAAAATACTGTGAAATTATCACCATCAATTAGACTGTTACAAACCATGAACATACCTTCTTATCACGTAAATGTTTATTTCCCCAAGAAAATTCTGATTTTTTGTAATGTTTTTTCTGCCATTAAACATAAGATTTTGCTTTTAATATTAAGTCATTAACAAATTGAATTCTCTGTGGGCAGAGTAAGCTATTTCTGCTCTTACAAATTCTTAGCAATATATTTTTCTGCTGTTTCCAAATATGCAGCTTCTGCAAGGTGAACCAACACTATGAGTAACCAATTTCCAAACTCTTTACACTGTAGGAATGCTAACTCCTTTCTCTACAGAACAGATCCTTTTAAAAGACACAAAAGTTCAGTATAAACTTTATAATTGCTTCCAAAATACTGGTTATCTTTCCATGTCACCTCATGCAAAATGAAAAGTTGGAAAACCATTAACAGAAGACAATAGTGAGCAAGAGAAAACAATGAACCATAAGATGTCATAAAATTTACTTATCGTGTTCCTGCATGAAGTCAATTTGTATAACCAAGAACTGGAAAATAAAACATGCTTGGACCCATCACCAGATGAGACTGTCTTCATTAGGTTTCCAACCAGCTTCTCCAAAAGCTGTTTAAAGAAGAAAAAAAAAAAAGTATTTGTTACTTCAAGAAGCCACAGAACACTGTTCCTAAACCTATACAAATTTCTTGTCTATTTCTTGGTCCTAGAAAATTGTTATCTGAAAGTATATTAAACCAGCTTGTTAATCTTTGTTTTCATACTGCCTCAGAAAATTTCAAAACCTGTGACCACTAACAAGAAACTACAGCTTCCAAAAGGATGGCTACACAAAAAAAAAAAAAAAATCCATCTTTTAAATCTTTTCCAGTTATCTACAAGACCTAATAATCTTGGTCTGCCATCAAAAATAGAAAAAGCAAACAAAAATACCTATCCAATATTGAAAATCCTTATGAGCTAAACCCAGAAAATAAATACCCAGACTGTCTCTTAACATCTCTTCTGTTTTATTACAACTTCTCATGTATGCTTGTAGCTACCTTGAATTCCACTGTGTACTTTCTGCAGGTAAAAACCCTGTATCTGGGGAAGCATAAAATACAGAACTTGAATTCCACTGCTAGGAAATCAGCACACATTTGTGCTTAAACAGAAAAGTCTTAGTGCAGAATGACTGGGTAGAGTTCCAGTTTAACACAGAATCTGTAGAGGTGTGACAGGAGCAAATTTCTTGTGTATATCTGGCATTGGAACCATTCCCCAGCCAGGCTCTGCTGCCCAAAGGTGGCCTCTGAGCTTTCATGTCCGTGACCAATTGTTACAAGACAGCACTGCAACATGCCTCATTCCCAAGAGAAACTTCACTTCTGTACAGTGTCTTTCTGTCCTGTCATTCTTGTGTCCAGTCAGTTCAGTCTTGTCTACAGGTGAACCTTCTGGCCTTCCATGCCCAGGTCATTCCCTAGTCACAAATTACCAAGTACTGAGAAAATACAATTTGAATTTCCCTTTGACCAGTTGCTGCATATTCCAGGAAACAAATCATGATGAGTTGAATTATATTGCAAATATTTCATTGTATATATGGAAAGTGCAGGAGAAGGCAAAGGAGAAGAAGAAAAGGAGACAAGATGCAAATATTCTGGATTTTTCCCTTCAAGTGGTAAATGTAGTAATTTTATGTTCTGAAGGAGTGGACTAGTAAATTCACTGCATCACAATGTTTCCTGTTGCTGCTTAGAAAACTTCAGTATCCAGTCACCAAGCTCATTCAGTCTCCTCCCCTCTCCCTTTTTGCTGCATAAAGAAACTGAAAGTACTTTTGATCTCCCTTTAAAAAATTATTTAAGTGTCTCCAGAGGCATTACTCTCTCTCATACTAACCTGATCACATTTATTCAAAAGATATGCTAAATTTATCATGGTTATATTAGAGACCAGTATTTTCCCCAGTTATTATATAAACACTTAATATTTTACACAAAATTCATGTTAATGTTCACACAGTGGGAATAATTAGTGATATGTTCTCTTTCTCATGTATTACTTGGGCAAGCTGAGTTAAACAAGCCACACTACATCCAATACAATGCTCATCATAATGTAGATTAAAAAAAGGTGCACTAAGAATCTTCATGTTCCACAATTAGAGGAAATATACATAAATGAACAAGACACAATACAAATTTTCTCACTGTTGGGAGTGACTGAAATTCTTTGGGATATATTCATATACACTGAATACACTAGAGTAAAAAATATATTAAAGGGCAAATTGTTGCAAGACTTCAGCTTCCAGTTAGATAAGGAACTAACCAGAGGCATTTTCAATGAAAACTTGGGAAAAAATATTGTCTCTGAGTCCTCTGCAACTACTGAACTTTAACTGCAGGTGCAGAAGAGCAAAAGTGTAGCTGTATAACAATTTGATACAGAATGGGATTTCCAAGGTATCTTAAATTATGTTTCCACAGCTAAATCTTCTCTGATTTTTTTAAATTCCAACTAGAAACCAAATGGAAAGCTGCAAGTAAGCTATACCTCTACTATGCTTTGCTTTTGGAAGACAATAGATGAGGAACAACAGCAACGTGTGATATCACCATGAGTTCTTAATGGAAAAAGAGAAGTAATTTAAAATAAACATCAGTTATAGCTCATCTCTACAGTACAGATTTCTCACCACTTCATAATTTACAGTAAATACATTTCTTTCATGCAAGTTTAAATCCTCTGAAAAATACAATCAGAATAGCTGCCTTCAATATTCACTTTTGAAAAGCTTAGCCTTCCTCTACCAAAATTTATATTATATTAGAATAACACAGCAAAAATTTTAAGCATCTCTAGCACAAAGTCATGTCTTGCAATGAAGAACTTGCAATGAGGAACTCGTAATGAAGACCTCATACTGGCATGCAAACTAATCTTTCATTTTTGTAAGTCATCAACACAAGAAACATAAGGAATACTATTTTTAAAAGCTAAAATGGTGATCTTATAAAAGTGAGCACCACAAAGTATAAGTGACTGAAGATAGGCTCTTGTGCCAGAAGACTCACATTCACATTCCCAAAACACTGATTATCTTGTCTGGTAAGAAAATTACCACAATAGAATACCCAGGGAACTCAGCAACTCATGGAGAACCCAATGGGAAAAATCTTAAATAAATCTTCAGAAAAAAAATAATATTTAAAAACTTTCTATATGATGTTTTAAGGATCTGAATTCAGATGCAAGTTGGACCTTCTTTTCAAGTCTTAAGGTCAGTTAACCCTCATTTAAGTACACCAGTAGGAGTTACACACCATAGGACTCATTGCAAGTTAGGTTTTCACCATGTTTTATGCAGAACATAAAGATGTGGCAAAAGGCCATAAACTCCAAACTGCAAGATTTACAGCTCCCCCTTAGTCCGAAGAAATCTATTCTGGGTGTGTCCCTTTGTTTTCTCAGACCCGTGGGAAGTTGCACATATTTTTGTCTCTCTCTTTTTTGTTGTTTATTAAAATATAGATTATCTCCAAATCAACTTCTGAACATTTTTCCGAGAAAAAGAGTAGGATGCATTGTGAGGCTAAAACAGCAATTGAGTTTCATCATGACCACAAAATCACTGTGGAGCTAGAGCAAAATGGCCCGCATCATGTCTCCTCAATTTAAGTATTTTTACCGTTATGTAATGGATCCCGAACATAAAAAGATAAATTAAAGTCCCAGTTAAGTCAATTTTAGGATGTTGAGGAAAAGCTCATAATTGAATATTCAGAATGGAGATTTTCCTTGCTAAATAAAAAGCACATGAGTTACTGAAATCTGATTTTATATCATCAATTCGATTTGTTTAAAAAATCTAGTTTTTGTTTTTCACAGTTTTTCACAGTTAAAAGGAGCAATTCTGCCCAACCTTGAACCAAGACAGAGTTAGGAATCAGGCTAATCCAGTGATTTTGCACATCTACATCTTTAAAATTAATTAATAGTTCTATACCAGGTTAATATATTAAAGATATCTTAATTGTGGAGAAATATTTGCTTGTTTGTACCTTCCATGTAATGTTTGTTATGGGTCTGACTTGCTGATTTGCATTAAAGTGGAAGGCATTCCTCTTTAAGTGATGCTTATTGAGTGAATGCACTACAGATGGCCAGAAATAAGCTGATTCATCTGTCAGAAAGAGGACACTGCTTTAATAATAGGCTGAATAAATTATATCCACAAACTTCGTAAAAGCATTTATCAGAGGAGAAGGTTGACATAGCCTTGTAAATAACAAGCTTTATTGCCTTGCATTTCTCAGCATGTTGTCATATTAAAAAGTGACATAATAGGAGCCAAAGCCAGAGATGTTTCCATCCTTTTCAAGGACTACCTATCAATGTCTTACAGGGAGTAATAACTACATTTATAAAAATCCTGGAGATAAATAATTTAGACTGTATTTAGAGTACAGAGCAGTTCAGTGATAACAGCAACCTCTACAAATGTATTGTATTCTATTTTGAAAGAAGCGTGCTTAACTATGTATGTCTGAGGTACAGTCAAGAAAATATTTATTATGAAAACCTACTTTCAAAAAAATTCAATGTACTTGCAGCAGTATCTGATTTTCTCAAACATATTCAAAAATTAGGGGTTTGCGTTTAACAATATATGTTGCCTATCTGTAAACATATTAATAAATCCTAAAGGTCTAGTACTGAGGAACTGAATCAGTGACTGCGTTAACATGTCAACAGCAACACAGAGAGTCAGTCCTACACTGTGCAATGTAACTGTAACCTTGTGACAGCAAAACAGAATATGATAATAGATCCAACAAGGCCAAAATTTCATCAGAAGTCCTAATACTACTAATTTCCAGCCTTGCCTTAGCACAGTAATCTAATTTTCTGTAAAATAACTCTCCTTAACAGGGCCTTTACTGTTACTGTAAGAGAACCACAATATTGATGCTATGTATTTCTTCAACATCTTTGGATGATAACATTTCTATGGGCTTCTCCGTAATATCCTATATATTATGTGCTGACTATGTGTCAGCACTCTTTATCTGGTGGAAGACTGCAAGAATATCAGACTCAAACCTGCTACCTGACCCCTGACATTTTTTTGTGTGAGACCATTCACATATAAATTTTTATATTAATCTAGCACTGAACCACCAGTAGACCAAATATTTTTGTCTCAATTTGGATTCCCTTTCATATACCACAGCACAGCTGGAATGAAAGCTATTAAAACCAATTACCTCTGAGTAACTGAAAGGATCAATCCATGAACACACTGATCTAAATAGAACACATGAGAATTCTAAGAAGCATAACACCAAAAGGCAAAAGCTCTATACACCAGTGTCACAGCCATGAAGTTCCAGGCTTTCTTGTGTCATCTTTTACAGATGACACAAGAAAAATACTATGTGAACATAATAAAATAAAGAGAGTGAAGTACAATTTCTCTCTGAAATTTGCAGCTCTTTGGGAAAAAAAAAGTTTGTTTCTTCTTTTCTTCTTTAAATTTTACATCTGACTATCCTAATGCAGACTGACTAGTCTAATATGTCTACATTACTCTGAATCTCATAGAGCACAATAAAAATCTATCTGTAACAGCCAGACAGACATAGGCACACACATGTTATGTTAATATTTTGCAGTTTAAATGTTATACAGGAATTTCAGGTAGAAGCTTCCATGAGTTTCTGTATCTTAATATATTAAAATACAAGATAGTCAAATATCTTAACCCAGGAGTTCCCTCTTGGCATTGGTATATAGGAAGAACTGTTGATAACTTCTTCATACCTCCTGGATTCTACTGAGAACAGTAGTTTTTTCACACTGTTAATAATTTATCAGCATCATCATGGCTGTGGCACACCCTGTTTAGTAGTAATGGAGACTTGTCCAGCATTCACAGGATTCTGTAATTCAGCCTTATCATTCTGCTACTTCTAGAGAAAGTTCTCTTAGATGCACAATGCAGCGGCCAAGAAGATATTTTTAACAAGTGACTACATCCAATTTGACTGCGGTAATGCTTGGAAGAAAAGAAGAAATACAGATGAATCACAGAAGTGAACAAATTATTTGTTAGCTAACAGCCTGATCCCAATAAAGAAATGCTGGATCAGTAGAAACAAAGCTGTAGGCAAACACCTCTGCTTCCTTAGAGATCTGTCTGAGAAGAAGTAAAGCCTTTTCCTTTTATCCCAGCTTTAGAACCTTACACCTAGAAAAGTTATTACAGAAGAGGACAAAAGAACCAAAGCGTTTTACTTCCAGGTAAAATGGGTGAAATGCAGTATCTGGTTATGTATTATAAGAATTAGTAGTATTTCTTATAATGTCCTTCAAAACAGGGCTATGTCTATTGAAGTTAATGTAGCAGACTGTTGGGCAGAACTGATTTGAAACATCGAGAATGAATAATATGTACAGTTCTAATTCTCTTTGACTACAGAAGTTTTGAGATGTTAGAGCTGAAAGAACTTACATATTCTTTTTTTTTTTTTTTTTTTTTTTTTTTTTTTTTTTTTTCCCGTAGGAAAAACATCTAGAGGTGGGAAAAAAAAATTGAAAAAGAAAACTGCAATCATTCTGCCACATGTCAAAGCAGAAAAGAAGAATGTGAGAAAAGCTAATGAAATATACTATTTCCTTGTATTGAAAGGTCCATTAAGAAAAAAAAAACCTATCTCAATTCTAATTTAAAAAAAAAATACTGATGGGAACAAAATGAGAAAAAAATTGAAAAGAAAATGGAAGAGACACCAATGCTAAAGACAGGGTTTAAGCCAAAGCTTTTAAATTCAAGCTCAAATAAAGTTTTTATAAAAGAAATTACACCTTTGCCAGCCATTCTTTCGAACCTGAGCTAAAATGCTGTGGATGACCTAAAGAATATATAATTTAAGAAATATTTTAATTACCTCTGCTCCCCTACATGAACAAAGCATCTCGATAGATGCACTACATACCTCCTTTTAGGGGCATTGATAGTTTCTCCTAAACAGGTAACCTTTAAACTCAAATCCTGCTGGTGGTAGATTCAACACAACAAAATTAGGCGTCCTTGGTTCCAGCAAGTAATAGATTCCCTCACTGCAAAATGTTTTGAAGACTGAAGTATAAATTGGTTAAAAATTCCTGGACAACTTAATGGGAAGAAATACCCAGCGTGGTCCTGAGTACTCAACATCATTTCTGTCTCAGTAATGCCCAGACATGAATACTCTCAGTAGCTGTATGTTTTAACTGTGCTCTTATAGATGTAAAATTTTGATACAATGAACAAGAGCATATTCCCAGTCCAATGTAGCTTGTTCTCATGTATTGAGTTTAAAATGTTCACAATGCCCCTTAGGGACAAAAAAGTGTGAGCTCAAAGTCTGGTAACTATTGTGCTAAGTGTCTTACTTCTGCTTTTAGTTTCAAACACCTTCTTTCCTGCTATACTTACTCAAAATATTACAATTACCTCAATGCCTGCCTATTCACTTAAGACAGGAAAAAAGAAACAGGGAATAGTATGGAAATGTCTATTGTAAAAATTACTTGCAAGTCATTTTCATTTGATAACTATATTTTCTATCATGTTGTCATTCTTTTATTTTGTTGACAAGTTTCCTAGATTTTGATCTTGTACTGCAATGTTACTCTATCAGAAAAAGTTTATATTCTCCTAATAGTTACAGTGGCATAGTGCAGAATAATTTACGGGAGCAACAGCTGGATTGAAAAATGTGCCCTTACTAGAAAAGGTGTTTGGTAGTCTGCTTGACTGTCATTGTGTATGCACTCAGAGTTCCAAGACAACAGATTGAAAACTCCTTTCTTTTTTTTTTTTTTTTCTTTTATCAGAATAGTAACACCTGCATTGCTGTTGTTGAGCTGAATCAGCATTTCTAGAATATGCCCATATTTTCAGTGAAGGGACTTACAACTCTGGTGTTAGTACTCAAACTGGACTGAAGCCCTGCATTAAAATGTCCTGGTAAAGAACATTACTCCATTACTCCAGCATTACTTTTGTCTATTAGAATATATTGTTATGCTGGCTAGTCTCAAAAAGTCTAATTGATATTCAAGAATACTTCAGTTTATTTGTATGCCACATATATATTTCTAGCTAGGATCAGCTTCCCAGAAGCATATTTCAAACCTAAAGAACTTAAACCAACCCTGCAATAGGGAGTCTTTTCTGCATTTCTTTCTTCCAAAAGGGAGAAGAATATGAATTTTCTGGTTGGCATTGTTCTCACTGTAAGTTACAGGATCATTAATGGCTTGTAGATAGAATTTTGTCATGCATAAATATTTTATTTCAACAGGACCATAAAAATAAAGATCTTAAACTGTCCAGAAAACTGGAAGATGTAGGAAAAAGAGGCGTACTCTCTAGTACTTAGTGATGTGCTTTACTACTTGCAACAACTCTATAGTCAGCACTATTTTTTCTAAACTATTTGTTTGGATTCAATTCTAATTCAGATATGCTCTTAGAAGGGATTTCATTTTTCCTTTCTCAACCAAAAAGAAACAGTGGTGTACTTACAGCCGTGGTTAGCTTTTTACTGAAAAGGGACAAGGTCATCAGAACATGTGTGTCATGAACATAACACAGAACAAAAGGTAAAGGGACTGTCCTTATCCAGGTGCAGCTATTGTCTGACTCATGTGAAACATGTTATATCACAAAGCTGATGAATACTGCAATTCTAAAAAGCACTCAGGTTGATGAACAAACACTAGATCATAAATCAAATATTAGAAGAATTTTTCAACACTCTGTGCTTTCCTACTTTAAAAGTCTAGAAAGATTTATTTTTATTTGCATTACTAGACTGAAACATTAAAGTTCCAAGATAATAACATAATCTCCTTGTAGGACAACAACAGTTTTATTAACTACACAAAACTGTTATCTGACCCCATCTTTTATTTTTATTATTTTTATTTAAAAACATCTCAGCCTGTCACAGTCCTAAGTACAGACTTTTAAAAACTTCTCTAATTCCTGTATTGGGTTTTTTTTTTAATCTCTAAAAAAAGTGCTCTGGTGCATATTACTATTCCAGATGTCAGACTAATAAACATACTTTTTTCTACATTTACTGAATCAATGGCAAAGCCCTGGTTTTCACCCAAGGCTGCAAGATTTTTGAATGGAAATATAAAGATCAAAGAATGTACTTTCAGCTTTAAGTTTTTTTCATATTTTAAAAGCATTCAAGCAAAAAAACACCAACACATACAAGTTAAGAAAATATGGAAGCATAATTCTAGTATAGAAATGAAAATATATATTTAAGCTATATTTTAATTTCTCTGAATACATGTTGAATATATTACAACCATTTTCATCTCACAAAAAGCTGAATTAAACAATTTCAGTTCAGCCTGAATAAAAGTGTTTTTTAAAGAACAATGCAAACAACATCTCTCTTGTAGGTAGAAGTAGATAGAGTTTTATGAATTAATTAGTAAGTAACTAATTTTTGCACTATAAAGGAATTTTGCAATGACATAAACCTCTCACAGACTCTTGTACAGGAAGCCAACAAACTAAAGAACATCTTCCAAAAATATACAGAATATAAAGGCTAATTGTTTTTTCCTGCTATTTTTCAGTTTAAGGAATTCAGCATCACTCTGTCAAAAAATTAAAAGCTAAAAAAAAAAATATAGGTCACTGCATTGTCATTCAGAAGCATGCACAATATACAATGTTTGAAAAAGAAACTGAACATAGAATATCAGTCTGAAATATTGAGATAGAAAAGTGTTCAAAGAATTTGTTGATGTAGTAAAGCAGAATGAAATAATTGATATTTGAGCTGACAGCCCTTGAAAATCTGAAGTTGAGCTAAGACAACTTATGAAAACTAGTAGAAAGTAGAGACTGTGTTGGCATTTTACACATTTTCAGGTAAACAATGTCTAAGAAAAAAAATCAATTTTGGAGGAACAGATAATGTAGTCTTTCTGGATAAAATCCTAAATATTAACCCAAATAAGTTTTGGGGTTTTTTTTCTGGTTTGCACAGGACACACAAAAAACAATATGCTGTATTGTTTATTGGAAAAGAGATGCTTCAATTTTTTTTTTCAGGAAGCAGGAGACTCCTATCACTAAGTAAGCTGTGGGTCTTAAGATTGTAACTGATGCTTGTTTACTACCACACCATCATAAATTATTGCCTTCATGTCCACATTCAAGGACTTCTTCAGGATTGCTGACCACCTTCATTCTCCCCCAACATGCAATCTGAAAAAGAAAGAGAGGTTAGGGGAGAGAGTAAGCAAGATGTTTGGTTAAGAGGTCTTTGTAAGACAAAACAAAAGATAACTTGAAGACTTAACTTTATCTCTACAAACAGAAGTACCAATGAGGTTTAGCTTTGTTGGCAAACGCCTTTGGCTTCACAGGTTAGACGCACACAACCATACCTCTACCTCAGAGTCATGCACGGGCAGGTAAGAAAAAAGTGAAAGCTCTCATAAGACAGAAAATAGATTATCAATATGCAATTTTCCATCAATATATGGCATCTGATTTCTTTTAGTGACAAGGTAACTCAGCTAGCTGATCAAAGGAAGTCAGCTGATGTAATCCTTTTGGATTTCAGTAAAGATTTTGATAGTGTCTCGGTATCCCTCTGGATGAAATGTGCAACACATAGCTGGATAAACACATCATGGGGTTGATGAGAAACTGGCTCAGGAGTCAGGCGTAAAGGGTTACAGCAAATGGGGTGACATCAGACTGGTGATGTCTCGCTAGTAGGGTTCCTCAGGGATCCATCCTCAGCCCTCTGCTCTTCTACATCATAAATGATCTGAACACAGAACTGAAAGGGATATGAATAAGTTTGATGATGATACAAAACTGATGTCTTGAAGGTAGGAAGACCCTTCAGAAAGATCTCAACAAATTAGGGGTCTGGGCAATCACCAACCACATGAACTTCAACAAGGGACAGTGACAGATTCCACACGTGGGATTCAGCACTCCTGGATGTACAGATGGACTGGGGAATGAGCTGCTGGAAAGCAGTGCCATAGAAAGGAACCTGGGAGTCCTGCTTAGTGGAAAGTTCAACATGAGCCAGCAGTGCCCTGGCAGCCCAGGAGGGCCATCCATGTCCTGGGGTGCATCAGGCACAGCATCACAGCCAGGCAGGGGAGAGGATTGTCCTGCTCTGCTCTGCACTGGGGTAGCCTCACCTCCAGTGTTGGGGGCAGTTTTGGGTGACAGAACATAAGGCACTAGGCTATTCGTGTCCAGAGAAGGGCAAGGAAGAGGCTGAAGGGCCTTGAGGTGAAGCTGAATGAGGAGGGGCTGAGGTCACTTGGTCTGTTCAGCCTAGAGGAGACTGAGGGGAGACCACATTGCAGCTACAACTTCCTTGTGAGGGGAAGAGGAGGGACAGACACTGATCTCTGTGGTAGCCAGGGACAGAACCTGAGGGAATGGCCTGAAGCTGTGTCAGGGCAGCTTTAGGCTGGATATCAGGAAAAGGTGCCTCCCCCTGTGGGTGGTCAGGCACTGGAACAGGCTCCCCAGGGAAGTGGTCAGAGCACCAAGCCTGACAGAGCTTAAGTGTTGAGACAACACTGTCAGGTACATTGTGAGACTCTTGGGGATTGTGCTGTGCAGGACTAGGAGTTGGACTCAATAATCTTTGTGGGTCCCTTCCATCTCGGCCTTTTCTGTGATTCTGGAATTAATATTTTTAGTGGATTTACTGCAATACTTGAGGCAACTAAATTGAAAGAGGAATTCTATTGTTCTTGCATTCCACACCAGATTTTCAGAAGCAAGAATTCAGTTTTATAAAAACACAAACTGGTTTTGTAGTCTTATTATGTCACAAATACATATTTTCCCTACTTTTTAGACATTCATATAATCTTGTTGTTTTCCTAAAGGTCCGGGCACATTTACTACTTCAGGGTTTTAAGAATGCATTTCTTTCTGAGTCTGAATTTCTTACATGAAGGGTGGTCCAAATTTTAGCATTTGTTTCAATGAGCACAAAGTTCAGTTTAATTTAAGAAATTACTCACCTTATGCTTTCCGATATTATTGAATGTATGTACCTTGAGCAAGTCCCAGAAGTGCAGGCCCTTATAAGCTACTTAAGCCTATAATTCCCCCTGAAATCAAGCTTGGGACCTGCTCGTCAGTGGGGTCAAGTTCTTAAACTTCTAGTTACTTCTATTTAATTTGTAAGGAAATTGTGCCAGGTCTTGGAAGAGGTATTAATAATTACAGATTGTGGGAAGATGAATCATATATGACTATTTAAGAATATAAATTGATATTTAAAAAAAATAAAAACACAGTTTGAAAATATTTTTAGGGATGTAACCTGCTTGAAACCAATGGAACTAAATCACATGAATAAACTGAGACAGAAGTTACCACAATTCCTGAATTATTCTTGCAGGAGGGACTGTTCTCTTTGACAAATTAAACTTTTTTTAATTCCTCAAGCATCAAAGCCCTGTGAAATTATACTGGCAAGTAATCTGAAGAGAGGAAAAAAACAATTTGTCACTAGTAATTTTTGCTTATCTTCATCAACATATTAAAGACAGGCATGTTTTCACACAATTTCATAATAATAAATTGTATTATTCCTAACACAAATACTAATGAGAAAAATTGATGTTATGATCAGTATATCACAGCCACACAAGAACAGAACACACCAAAGATGACATAGAACATAATCAACTGCAGTCTGGAGGCAGCCAATGGAGGGGAACAATTTGACAGGTCTTGGAATATCTTCCAGAGTCAAAAGTATGGATCAGCCCCAAATAATCCCAGAGCTTTGCCAGGCCAACCAGTTGCTGTACTTTTACAGTTGCTGTTTCCGAGCCTCTTATGAGGGAGAAAAAAATTGATGAAGTATGTAAAAATAAATTTCATGAAGTAGGCTTTTTTTTTGTTATAGCAAAACTGTAGACAGTAGAGCTGTATTTTTAAAGGCAACTCAGTTCTAAACTATGTTGTAAGTCATCTTCTTAAAAAGTCTTAAAAATCAGTGGGAACAAGGTCCCCTGACATCACTGTATATCATTATTATTTGGAATGGCAGTAATACTGATACCATTCCAAATCATCTTGGAAGGCTAAAATGCAATGTTTATTGAGAGACATCCTTTTATGCAGTGTTTCGGTACAATAGTATTGGTCATTTCAGACCAACGCCTCTTAGTAAACATATTTACAAGTAAACAAGTTGGTAAAAACAGCAGGTGAAAGATTAGAAATTGTTTAGAATGTCTTCGCACAGCTTGCCCAAGAGCAATTCCTGGGAAAGCCTACTTTCTCACAGGCTGCCTGAAGCCTAGAAATTCCTCTTTGACCACTGTCAGTTCCCAACTATAGAAGCTATTCCTCTTTTTATTCACCTCTTTTTCTTTTCCACACTGCTTTTCTTATTCCTGTATTTCTCTTTAATTTTCAGTTTACTTTCACTGTCTCTGTTATGGTTATCCTCTTGTCCTTCCTGTGTGTTTGTGAATAAACTGTAAGAACACAGTTCTTAAATTATCATTGATAATGACACTTTCAATTAAAATGTATTAAGTGTCTCAAAAGCCACAGAATCACATGACAAATACTTATTTATGCTTTTCCTAATGGGTTCCAGTCCTAGGTTTGATCCAGGACATGCTTCCAAATGTATGTGCTACTATTTAACCAGGAGCTAGTTGCTTACAAGATAGCAGACAGCAGCTATCAGAACAATTAACTCTGGTCATTAAAATTTCTGTACATCACAATACCACTTAAAAATTAGAAAGCACAGAATAAAGAGCCTATCACAGCTACCATGGTATTCTTGACTGAACATGTTATATTCTGGTTTTGTGTAACTCTTGTCTATCTATCTTTCATGGTGCAGGTCAATGTATGTTTTAAAAGCTGGTTTGTTTTTTTTTACAGGAGCTAATTGAGCTTTGTCTATGTGAGTGAGCTGGTACCTGATACAGACAGCCTGCAGAAGGCAATTGGTCCAATTGCTTGAAAAGACTAAGGAACCAGACATGAAAAACTGCAGCCTGGAATATCTGGCAGCAAGCCTATTAGTCCTGCAAAGATACACAAATAAATTTGTTACGTAACATACACTCTCTTTATTTCTGGAACTCACTGTCCTGAAACAAAAGTTGAAGCTTTACATTTTTTCCCCCTACACAACTTGTCAGAGGTTTTAAAAGTTAAGTACATTTATTCTATATGAGATATAATTAACTAGTATTCCTACTGCTTCTTGAAGTAAGCTTCCATTTTGTTTATTTCCTCAGCATGGGACCTCAGACCCTCATTAGACACATTTCATCGCAGCAACCATTACACATTTCATGCACAAGATTGTGAAGGAAGGGAAAACAATTCTATTTCTTTCTCTAAGGCACTGACTTTAGTTGAAGTTTTGTCTCTGGATATATACAGCTCTTCAATGACACAGATGAGATTGATTTTTTTTTCAAATCCACTACAAACTGGCTTAGGATACAAACAAATCAAGCCATGCTGGTACTAGCCAAGAAATTGTATACTGGGAGGTCTGTGCTAGAAAATGGTTTTGTTTTCTTAGAATAGGCTTTTTCTAAGCAGCAGTTGACAACCTATCAGTATATTCAAACTCTGCATACAGAAGAGTACAACCCAAGCTGCATTCCAATGGCAGTACGGTGGTTTCATTAAAGAAAAGCTAAGGCATTTCCAAGACACTCCGAGTGTCATTCATGTTCTAAGGTTAGCCTCTCCCACGACTGACGTGTAAGTCTGTAACATTCCATGTGCATCAAGGATCAGTTCTGGCTTTATGAGAATAAAGAGACCTTAAAGTACTGACTGCACCGATTTGGAACACAGCACTGTACAGCATTTAATTACAGGATCAGTTCCTGTTGAATTAATTCCAGTGCCTTATAGCTTTATTGAGGTAAGGCCAAAGAACACTTTAAGAACCCTCAAAGATGTATGCAAAACATCAGCTAATCTCACAATATAACAAGAAGCTGAATTACATATGAAGTATTTACAGACTGTTTTGCAAGCTTTAAAACTTTGGCCTCTAAACTTGTCAGTCCAGCATTTCAAAGATGTGTTTGTTCCAAGATCCTTCACGGAACTAAAGAAGGATAGATAATGGTTATATAATCTGCCTGAAATATGTGCACCTGCAGGGGAAATAGATGGAGATTTTTATATTGAAATATGAATATGTAACTTTATGAAATATGTAACTTTACTTGCCCATTTCTTTTTCTTAAGAGAGAAAGAATGAGTAGAACTTAAGAATTCCTCTTCCATGGGGAACATTGAGAGGGGAAATACTAGAAAGCCTTAGAGACATATTCAAATGAGTTTTGCAACATCACAGTCTACTATAAATTCTTTGAGGATCCATGTCCATATTTACCCCTCCCTGACACAATATTTGTAATCTTAAATAATTTATCTGCCAGCTTTTCACTCCAAATCTGATCATTAGCTCTATTCAGTAACCAGACAGAAACTTCAGCTATTGCACAACCAAATGAGTATGCTGTAAACTTTTGAATGTCAGATTAAACCAGCAACACACTTTTATTGTTTTGTGCTGAAGGGCATTAGAGGGAACTGGAAAGGCTGCTACATGGGTATGAAACCAAATGCTGTGCCATTCTGCCATGCCAGCTCTGGAATGCAAAGTAGAACACATACTGAGACAAATTTGCTCAGAGTAAAACCCCAATGGCATCAATAAATTTATGCCCAGGTAAAACAGCAGGAAGATCTGGAGCTAGATATTCTTATTTTTCAAATTTACCTATATAAAAAGAAAATAAACTCTAGTAGTTCTGGAGCAAGAGCCTGTGCACTGGGCCATAAAGGTCCACTGACTATGCCTGACCCTGTGCAGGTCCAGTACAAAGTGTTCCTGCTCATCTATTCCTAATGAAAATTCAAGACTTACCACAGCATAATTAGCTGTCAGGTCTTTCACCCACCTGCAAGGAAGTCAGTGTGACAAGGGGACAAGCAGCTGTCTCACTGACAGCTGGAGTCACATCCCAGCCAGAGATGCAGTTTGTCTCCAGGGGCTCCATTTCACAGTCAGATCAGAGATAAGGAAGTTTCAGAGTAATTTACAGAGGATATGTCAGTCTCTGTTGATAGTACATTCAGCTATCACACTTCCATTCGTGCATGAACTCTTCAGGGATAAGAATAAAGTGGGAGTGTTGTGGTTTAACCCCAGCTGGTAACTAAGCATGATATAGCTGTTTGATTACACCCCCCAGTTGGGATGGGTAAGAGAATTGGAGAGGTAAAACTGAGAAAACTCATGGGTTGAGATAAAACAATTTAAAAGGGAAACCAAGAGCTGCACACAAAAGCAAAGCAAGATAAAGAATTCATTCACTGCTTCCCATGGGCAGGCAGGTATTCATCCATCTTCAGGAGAGCAGGGCCCCATGACACATAACAATCACTTTAAAGTCAAATACCATGACTCCCAATGTCCACCCTTCCTTCTTTTCCCCCTGCTTTATACGTTGAGCATGACGGCACATGGTATGTAACATCCTTGGATCAGTTGGGGTCAGCAGGCCCAACTGTCTGTTCTCAAAAGGAACAGAGGTTTAATCTGTTGATGTGATGGGCATGACCTTTGGGGAATAATGAGTCATCCAAGAAAGAAAGAGAAATAGAAAGAAAAAATGAAAGGCAAAGAAGGTAATCCTCCAAAGAAGTCAGAATGACAAAGCACCTGGGTTGGATAAACCACAAAGACCAGCAAAGGCTGGGGCCCATGTGGCTGAGGAGCAGCCTTGCTGCCAGGTGCCTGGGGATCACAGTGGAAAACAAGTTTGGGGTTCAGGAGTCCATAAGAGCAAGTTAGTTTTTAAGAAATTACTTTCAGAATCTCAGGAACAGGGAATTCCCCTGTGCAGGAAAGATGACCAGCTTTGCTGAACAGGGCAGTCCTTGAAGAGCTCTAGAGGAAAAATATTTATATGGTTTCTGCTTCCAGAGGTCAGATTATGTAAGAATATGACAAAAATGTGGATCACATACGAGCGGAGTAGACACAAAAGGCCAAAGCTCAGTTAGAATTGTAGGTGGCCGGTGTTTTGTCTGACAACAGGGAGGGTTTTTTCAATACAGTAGTAGCTAGACGAGTTCCAAAGAAAAGACTGGAGAAATGCTTTTTGACAATTGTTACCTGAAAAAGAGGGATGAAACTTCATAAAGTCATATATTCATAGTTGGTTTGCATTGGAAGGGACCTTAAAGATCATCTAGTTCTAAGCCTTCTGCCACTTTTTACTAGACCAGATTGCTCAGAACCTGCCTGGTCTTGAACACTTCCAGGGATGGGACATCCCTAGCATCTCTGGACAATCTTTTCAAGCATCTTGCCACACTCACAGTGGAGAATTTCTTCCTAATATCTGATCTATACCCACTCTTTTTCAATTTAAAGCTATTCCCTTTTGTCCTATTTGCCCTTGTCAAAAGTCTCTCTCCAGATATCTTGTAGGCCCCCTTTAGGTACTGGAAGGGGCCAAAAAATGTCCCTGGAGCCTTCTCTTCTCCAGACCTCTTTTCATAGGAGAGATGTTCAAAAAACAAATCAAACAAGCCAACAAACAAACAAAAAACCACAAGACAGACAAAAATAGAAACAAACAAGGAAACAAAAAAATTACCAAAAACCCGCAACAAATGAAAAAAAAACCTCCAGAAATCTAGCAATTTAGAGATTTTCTGGCTCAGTGTTCAATAATCCAGATGGACAGTGGATTAGATGATCTTTAACGTCTCTTGCAATCCAAACTATTCTACAGTCCTAGGAGTCTATAATTCTATATTCAACTTAGAGAGTGATTTCAATAAACTATTATCTCTCTTGGAATAGAATACAATTTATTTAAAAACTAAAAGTCAAGTGAGAATCAGAAAATAAAACTAGTTAGAAAAAAAGGAAAGAAACTTTTAAACATTATAGCATCGATAAAACTAATTACTGTATTCTCACTAGGTACTCTACAGTTTTCCAATTCACTTTTTCATTGAGTTCTTCAACATGTAAGATTTAACAGCATCTTAAAAACCAAAATTATTTTAGGTTCCTACAACTGGCTTGTATTTTGATTTATTATCTAAGTATGCATCAGTGAACTTTTGGCCAGCATAAGACATGGATTGCCATATATAAAACATACCTTAAGTCATGTATTCATTGCAACAGATTCATTTTATATTTAAGTAGATGCATTCAACAGTGACCACTGTTAAATGGCAGGTGAGTTACACTGAAAGCCACGTGCCAAACAGAATAGGGAGGATATTCACAAAAATAATTCAGTGTTACACCAGCGCTTTAGAAATTACAAATTTGCAAGATTTCACAAATTAACCTGCACAAATAAACTGCATTATCTCTTTCTCATCATTTGCCCTTCTCCAGCCTCATAAAGAAATAACCTAATTTTTTTTATTAAATCCTTGATTAATTAGGATAATTTCTAATTTTGTGGTGTTATAGCTCGTATGTCAAAGAATGTGGTGAATGGAGTTACATGCAGCTGATGGCCAGTCCCTTTCAGTGTTCCCCACAGCTCAGTCTTGGGGCCCAGACCTGTTTAATATCTTTATCAACAACCTGAACAATGGGATTGAGCATCTCCTCAGCAAGTTTGCAGATGACACCTGTTGGTGGGTGGGAGTGCTGATCTGCTGGAGGGCAGGAAGGCATCATGCAGAGGCTGGATTCATGTGGTGAGGCCAGCCATGTGAGGTTCAACAAGGCCAGGTGCCAGGTTCTGCCCTTGGGACATAACAAGCCCAGAAGTGCTGCAGGCTAGGGGAAAAGGTCCAGCAGAAAAGGACCTGGGCGTGCTGGTTGACAGTGTCTGAACATGAGCCAGTGTGTGCCCAGGTGGCCTAGAAGGCCAATGGCATCCTGGCCTGTAGCAGCAACAGTGTGGCCAGCAGGACCAGGGCAGTAGGACATGTAGGACGAGAGGTAGATGGGCTCAAGCTGCATCAGAGAAAGTTAGATTGGTCATTAGGAAAAATTTCTTTCCCAGAAGGCTGGCCAAGCATTGGAACACGCTTCCCAGGGAAGTGGTTGAGTCACCATCCCTGATGGTATTTAAAAGACATGTAAATGTGGTTCTTAGAGACATGTTTTAGTGGTGGACTTCTCAGTGCAATGTTTGGTTCAATGATCTTAAAGGTCTTTTGCAACTCAAAATAATTATCATTCCTTCAATGTCAGAATGCACTTCTGGAATTGAATAGGGCAGGTATAAGTGAAATCAACCATGTCCTCTTTTCAAATTGTACTTGTAAAGCAAAGGTAATTGACCAGCCTTAACTATAAGGTATTTAAGCTTTTATGTCTTCACATTTGTCTTAAACAGACAGCATGTCAAAGAGATATTTGGCTTGCCCTCTAAATTAGAAAATTTTGCCAGTGTATGACACAATTGAAACATTCACATTCTGGCAATTTTCTGAACGTTTGCTTAATGTAAATATAAGAGAAAATGTCCTACTTAATGAGCCTCATTTGCCTAGGCAGCTGTGTCATTCTGCCCATTAAAACCTCAGAAAGCAACCATCTGGCCTAAAATCCATGTTGTTTTGACTTCAAACTTGTTTTAGCTTTTTAAGCACAACTGTTGTGAAGTTTTATCTATAGTGACTGATCAAGTCGCATTTTTTCAGTCTTCTGTTCAGAAAAAGCTTAACAGTATAAATCTGATTATGAGAAGAACTTCAAAGTAGGGTGCAAAATCTATTAAATATCAAACACTAACACATTTTTTCAGATCACAAGGAACTCAAAATCAAATCCCATCAGGTGAAGATGTAATTTTCCCATTAATACCTCATTCTCTTCCCTCAAAATCACATGAATGAGTTTAAAAAATCTGATCATCAGTTAATGCTGTTGCATTTTTTCTTAATTGTGTGAAGAGAAAGAAAGGTGAATATTTAACTTAGGATGTCCTCAAAAAGTATTCTAACAATTCATTAGTGATTTAATTTTTCTTTCTGGCCTGCTATCAACCATAATAAAATTAGGAACTTACCATGTTTTATTAGGATAGCTATGGTAACATGACATCTCAGACTTACCACCAAAATCTCTCAATCATTTTATGGCAAAACAAAAATCTTAGAATTACACCATTATTCAAAGCAAACAGATACTCTTTAGACTTATGTCTTTCCTCATTTGCATAATTGGACAGTAAATAACAAACGCAGAAATAAACTCATTTTTCAGTCAGGCAGCACAACAGATTGGATTAACTTGTTGCAAATTTATTATATTTCTGAATATCTTAAGTTAGTGAACTCCAGGCAAATTGAGCATCAATGCTATTATTACAATATCAAGGTATTAAATGTATGTGCCAACAATAAGAATTTTTTCCTGAAATTTAATGGTTCAATTGCCGTAAGCTCCTTTCCATATAGTTGGTACAGTAACTGACTGTACAAATTCACATTGTTTCTGTTGCAAAATCCACTGTTCTGGGAAAGTTAAATCAAAGGCATTTGTTTTGAAAGAACATATTAAGCTTAAAACTGTATTGGCATTTGGAGACATTTTGTTACAGTGTAAATTCATATAGTAAAAAAAAAAAAAGTAAAAAACTGCAAGAAAGAAAATAAACATACTTTAAAAATGCTTCTCCTAGCTGTCTAGAGACATTTTACAAGGTAGTAAATAAACCAGTGTTACTAAAATAGTAATTAAAGTGTTACTTATAGCAGTAGACAGCTTATAGCAAACTGTCTACTGTAAAAGAAATAGAAAATCCCCAAAAATAATATAAAAAAGAAACTAGTTTTCATATATTTTTAATACCCAGTGGGCAGGTTTTCAAGGTATCTGGACAATTCAAAAGATGCAAAATGGTACATGGTAGAATTTTAATTGTATTGGAGAAAAGCTATGCCTAAATACTGCTACAAATTGACTCAGCATGACTATTATGAGACTGTAACGACTGTTTCATTGCAGTTGCTGGGATGCCTGCCCCTCTGTAAAACTGGGAGACCCTGTAGCCCTGGTTTGTGCCTGAGGTATTTTGGTTTTCTGAAATTCTTTTCCCAGAGAATTTTCTGTAAACAAGAGACATGTTTTTGTAACTGTAACTTTGTTTACATTCTTTTCCCTAGGAGGGACTTCTTCTTGATGTCCCTCTGGTCTGACCAATGTGATTGAAGAGGTTTGTCTTTGTTTCACCAATAAATTGGTCTGTGTAGAACAGTATAAAAAGGGAGACACATCCCAATAATAAAGGAGTCATTTTCAGCCTTCTGAAGTCAGAGTCTGTGTCGTGGTGTACAACAGTGTCAAGACACTGGACCCTTTTTGACAGGGAGCCTCCAGAAAAGGGAAGAGCATGAAGCAGCTGCTGAGAGGACAAGCAGTGATGGTGACCATATGGCTATGGAAGAGAAAGGACTGCTGATGATTAGGTGTAATTTCTCTGGAAAATATTTAACTCAGCCTCCTCAAACCCTTGTGACCATGTATATGACAGGAGAATGACTAAAGGAGAATATTGACATCAGATAAAGCCTGTGGTGGAGGGAGGGTAACCACAGCATCAACATCAGCTCTGTTCAGGAGCTATTGAATAGGCAGATACATTTTGTGGGGCTGAGAAAAAGAAGTTCATGTTAAGTGTAAGAATTGGGGTATGAAATAAATTGGGGGAAAAAAGGATTATTCTTCTACCACAGAAGAATTAAATGGCAATCAGTAGGAAAAGAGGTGCAGCATAAAAGAATTGCTGCTTGGAACCAGGGCAAGCAGCACAGCAGACCAGCAGCAGCAGCAGCTATGTTTGAGATACAGAACAGCACGGCACAAGGACAGTGGAGGCACTGGAGGATGAACCAGAAAATTCAGAGCCACCTTATCCATGACATGAGGCATTATCTAGACCACAGCCAGGAAGAGAGGACATGAGAGTCAGGAAAGGGAAAACAATTAAAGGCTGGTGCTGTACAGAGCTCTGCAGGAGAAGAGTGAAAGAGAAAACAGCATTAATTTTATTGATCATGAAAACCAAGTGGTGGGAAAAGAATGTAAAGCCTCAAGACAGCAGCAAGGGAGACCACAGCTCTTTTATGTAGGCACTACAAAAGATGAGAATGATTGATCACAGTGTGACTAACACTGAGATCAAATGAGATGAATTGCAACTTTCAAGCAAGGAAAGAAAGCACTGGAGATACTCTTCTTGCTCTGGGATCACAAGAAAAATTGAATGCTTGATAGGGTCAACTCTAGCACTGAATTAATGTAAGCAAAACGGGAGTGAAATAGCATAATAGGTAGTGCTTTATGCAGCTTCACTTGCTTTGTTTTCATTGGCACATTTAATAAACTAGTGCAAATTCCAATTACTGAGTCAGATCAACAACTCATCTCTGAACAAAGCATTTGTATCTTCTCTGTGTCTGTAAAGTCAAAGCCATTTCCAGGGGCTGTGTTTCCATGACACTTTTAGCATCACTAAAAGTTGCCTTGTGCAGTTAATATAATAGATGACATTGCATAGCTCAGAAGGTAATTTTTACAGTTACAGTTTCTTTAGACTCAGCATAATGGGTGAAAGGAAGGTAAAAAATAGTAATGGCAGTAGTCTCTGGAAATAAAAATACCAATAAATAACAAATAGCCACTAAGGCCATTTCTTCTGAACAGATGAAAAATGTATCTGTGGGTCGACTTATTCCTGCAAGCAGAAACAAACCTTCCCTTCCCTTCCCTTCCCTTCCCTTCCCTTCCCTTCCCTTCCCTTCCCTTCCCTTCCCTTCCCTTCCCTTCCCTTCCCTTCCCTTCCCTTCCCTTCCCTTCCCTTCCCTTCCCTTCCCTTCCCTTCCCTTCCCTTCCCTTCCCTTCCCTTCCCTTCCCTTCCCTTCCCTTCCCTTCCCTTCCCTTCCCTTCCCCATGCAGCTGTAACAGTTCCTTTCCATAAATTCTCCCATTGATCTTAGTGACCAGTCAAGTCACTAAGTCAAGTATTATGAAACACATTTTAAAAATTAAATTAAAATTTTAGCGTGATTTTGACACAAGTTGATCCAGATATAGCATTCAAAGCAATCCACTACCCTTCATTTCCACCAATCCTCTTTCACTGTGAAGAAGGTACTTCCCTTTTAATACAAATTTTCAGAGTGGTATGACTAGAAAAATACCACAGTATATAACAAGACTCATCATTCTGCCTTTGAAACCCACCACAGTATTTACCTGAACAATGCAGTTTATGGTTCTGTCAACACATATGTGGTCAGGCAGTCAGACAGAAGTTGACACTCTTAACCTTTAAAAAAATCCTTGCTAACTTTGGAAAAAAGAGAAATCCTACTCTTTTAGATTATCCTGTTCTCAGAAGTCATCATATATTTAAACAGATTATATTTAAAAGCCTTATTCAATTAATCATCCTAATCTTCACGCTATTTGGATTACTGTCCTTGTGGAGTTAAATAGATAGAGAGCCTGTTGATTAAATAAATCTTGGAATAGTCTTTTCAGCAAAATGCTAAATGCAGTAATTCTTATAACTTAAGGAATCTGCAAAGAGAAGGACCAGTGCAATTAAATTGTAGAATTTTGGTCCAGAAAAAAGGAAAGTTGTCAGGTAGTTTTGGGTTTGGGTATGGCACAATTTCAGTTTCATAGGGAACTAGATATTTCTGCAATGCCAAAAAGTATTGGATAAAGTATTCTTTTTTGTGTACGTGTATGTTACCCCTCAACACCACACTCTCAGAGCAAAAAAAAAAAAAAAAAAATCAAAATTACCTTGAAGGATTCCTTTATGGAAATAAAGGGGGGTTTTATGTTTATTTCCAAAGGCATTTGGCTCACATTTTAGAATATTTTGTGTAATTTTTTTCTGACTCTGACAAATGTTTCCTTCATTGTTATAAATAATTCAAGTTAACAAAGGAACCAGTGAAACTTTTGCAAATGCACATATCTCTGTAAAGTTGGGTTTAATCACTTATTGATTCATTCAGGTTCCTCCACACTGCCTCCCAAAGCAGTTTTAGTACTGAAAAGGGAAGAAAAATACCAGTTATGATCTTAATGGCAAAGTCATTTGCGGTGATCAACTACCACTCATACAGTTTTGATGAAAAATGACTTATAAAAGGTGATTTTGTCAAGAAGATAAAGTACTCTTAGCTACATTTTGACAGACAGAAAAAATTGCAGTATGATTGTGGTTTCCATAATGCTTATCCAAGTTTCTGAAGCAGACTTATAGATTCCTCTTCTGCACAATTTCCTCCACATACTAGGTCCATTTTGCTGTTTAAGAAATACATTATCTTTACCTTTGCTATCTAACAAAAATGTTTCTGTCAAGCCAAACTCTGAAACCACCCACAATTTGTCTCATTCTTGTTTAGTACATAAAAAAGAAAAAAAACCTCACCAAAGTAGTGGGTAGCTATATGCATTTAAACACTGAGGAAAGAGGTAAACTGGGCTGACTTCTAAATCAGGCACTAAGTTCTTAGCAATTCAGCTATCAGAGTTATACTCATTTACCTGAGAAGTGAGCCTTCCTGAAACATTAAGGAATTAAAGGATTAATCTTCCTTGATTCTTCATATGCTGCAGCCAGGAGAGATGTATGAGTGCAGCACTCTACAGGATCAGACTTCTCAATCAGTCTGTAAACAAAGGCTGTAGGTGTGAAGGAAAGAAAATAATGCAAGTTGTTTATCTTGAATTGAATGGGCTTCAAGTATAAAAAATTACTTCTACTTACAGAGTATTTGTAATCTGAAACAACACACAACTTTTTTCTCCATTTAATAAACTCCCTGAAAATGCTCTGGTTACTTGCTACACCCTCTGAGTTAAAAACTCATGTCTGGTGAGTATACATGATCCTGTAAGCTATGGTGAATAAAATTAGATGGACAGGGAAAAGAGAGAGGAGTACCAAGGACAGAATTTTTGTGATGGATCTGTGCAGCACACAAAGGCACAGTGAATTTTTTAAGAACTGTAACTGTAGGTGAAGCTGATTCCAACACTTTCAGAATTTTGCACGTAAGGAAAGGTCAGTCTGCACCCAAACAAGGAAATGTATTAAGAAATTATATTCACTCAGCAAAAACTCCAAAGAAAGTAGGCATGGCAACAAAAACTTCATGTTTCATGGAGCTGTATAATGTTGTTAAGAAGTTATCAAAGAAAGGCAGCAGGATGAAACTATAACATGTGCAACTTTGCTTCTACCCATTGTGGTTTAGACAGAGAGTATGATTTTTCTCCAAATTATGAACTAGAGGGTTAAAGAAACTTTATATCAAGTCCCAGTTTCATGACAGGTTTTCCTGAGTGAACCTTGAGCCATTACATCTTTTCACAGTTTATTCCCCAATTAGGAGGATGATTAGTATTTCCATTGTTTACACCATTTAAATACCGTGAAGGCATTTGAATCTGTGTAGAGCTATTACTTTGTGTGGTGTTACCACAGCACAGAGATTGATTGGCATCACCCCTTCAGATGTAACAAGACATTTTTTGTGGGTGTGTGAGTGCCACCACTTCCCAAATCAGACTTTCATTAAAAGGTGTGAGAAAGAGTGAGGGAAAGAAAAGGGGAGCAGAGAGAGAGAGACAGAGAGAGGGAAGGAGAGAGAGGAAAGAAGGAAGAAGGAAGAAGAAGAAGGAAGAAGAAGAAGAAGAAAAAGAAGAAGAAGAAGAAGAAGAAGAAAAAAGGCATTAATTGTTTGCTAAGTGCATCATGCAATTAAGCCATCAGCTTAATGAGATTTACTGAGATTTACTTCACTAAAAACAAAGTAATAAATGACAGAAAACTTCACAGAGGTAATACCTGGACCTCAGAATATAAAAAAGCTTTTGTTGCCTGCCTCCACAAGCAATAGATAACTCACAAAAGTGCAAGTATTTTGATGATACTTGCTGTCTGATACAGCTGTCACAGCTCAGTCTTTCAGAGACTGGTTTGTAAAAAGATGTCACATACGTTTAATGCACCTTTGTTAACCCAAACATAATATTTTGTCCTGATTTTTCAAGTCTTGATAGTAACAGACTGTCCTGGTTTCAACTAGGATAGAATTACTTTCTTCTCAGTAGCTGTTACAGTGCTATGTTTTGGATTTGAATAAGAATGGTGTTGGCAACACTGTTGTTTTTGTGGTTTTGGTAAGTTGTGTTTATACTAAGTCAAGGATTTTGGAATTTTTTTTTTTTTTTTATCCTGTGTTTTTCAAGTGAGGAAGTACACAGAAGAAGTTGGGACAGGTGACCTGAACTGATCAAAGGGATATTCCACAACATAGAATGTTCAGCCTGGTATAAAAAATGGAGGGAGTGAACTGAGAAGCGCAGACTATCTAGGTTTGGGAAGGGGAGTCTGACATGGGTCAATGGTCAGTAAACAGTTATTAATCACTTGTTTTCCCTTTTTATATCAGTATTATTATTATTTACCTCTATTATTGTATTTTATTTAATTTTCAATTATTAAAAAGTTCTTATCTCAACATACAAGTTTTTCTTTGATTCTCCTCCCGATACCACCAGGATGGGAATAGAGGGAGGGTTGAGTTAACAGATGCATGGTGCTTAATATTCAGTCTTTTAAAACCACAACACAAGCTTTTCTTCTTTTTGGTAGAAATATATTTTGCATTAAAAGAAAAGCAAGAAATTTATAGGAAATTTCTGATCAGTATGACAGTAAGTCAGACAAGGATTACTGATTTTCTTTTTTAAAATATTTTTGGTACAAAAATAGAATATAATTGAATTATTTCACTACATGAGTATCTAATTCTTTTCAGTCAATTGCACAGTTCCACCCCCCATACGCATAAATATCTACATATCACTTCCTTATTCCCCTGATACCACAACCACCTGCCTCTGCAGGACTGAACTACCAGTACTGTTAAATGATTTAACCAGTTTCTCAAATTGCAGTGTAAAGATTCTGTAGTGTGGCATTTACCCACATGACTAGATTAGGTCATTATCAGAATTTCCATCAAATCCCTTTGCACTAGTATTTTCTGACAATTTCCATTTTCAAGACCGATATAAATGGTATAAAATAAAATATAATATAATAAAGTGAAATAAATAAAATAATAAAAGCAGACAATGAAGGAGGAGGATAAGTTATAGACAATAATAAAAGGAGTGATTAGCAGGGGCAGTGATTCATAATGCTGTTTTAATGGTTTTACTGTGTAGAAGAAAAACACCATAATTACATTAGTGGCAAACTAAAAATATTTTAGAATCTTTTAGATTCTAAGCCAAAACCAAATTCAAACACCAAAAACACATAATGCTCCTCAGCTTAAAGTACTTCCAAGTATAGATTAAGAAGAAAGATCAGGAGGCTGCAAGAACTGTCATGTGCACTTCATCAGAGCAGCCTGGTCCCTCTAAATGGTAACCAAGACTACCACAGGACAACAGGCAACCAAAAAAGCCACAGGAACCCACTCAAACCACAGCTGTGTAGGACTGTGTCATGGGCACTGTTAAGAAGCAATTAAAATCTCTAAAGGATAACTTCTCAATTGTTACCCTTATTTCAGCATCCTCCCTTGATTCCCCAAGTGCATTAAGGACTATTATAACGTTTGTAATTTAATGCTTGTAACAAACTACTTACAGGCATAAGATCTTAGAACACTTTGTGCTTACTCCCACCAGGGCTGCTAAGGATAGGCACAACTTGACCAGAAATAGGTACTCCTTAATGTTAAAAATGGGGGGAAATAAAAAACATATGGGAGACTACTGTAGAACAGATAGGGTTCATCCTGCAGATATTTCTGTTACTCTTTAAAGCTCAGGGATCATGCGTTGCTGGAGACAGAACACCAAGCTTATGGAAAAAATGAAGAGATCTTATTTGTTAGCAGAGATGTTCATTTTCAGGTCCACCCCGTGTACTGGTGACATTATCATAATACTTGGGCTGTGTGCTTGTATCTTATGTCACTGAAATCTCCCAATTGAATTACAGCTTTATGATATATGGTTGGATGAACAGCATTCTAAATGCAATAGATACATAATTATTACTTAATTTTAAGCCTTTTAAGCTTCAGACTAGATATAAGGAAGAAATTTTTTACAGTAACTGTGGTGACACAAAGAAATGGGCTGTCCAGAAAGGTGGTACATGCTCCATCACTGCAAAAATTTAAGGTAGGATGGTGCTTTAACAATCTCGTATAGTGGAAGATGTCCCAGCTCATTTCACAGTATTGGACTAGATGACCTTTAATGTCCTTTCCAACTGAAGCCATTTTATGATTCTATGTTTCTGTGAAGTTAGGCTCTTAATCATTCATCAGAGAGGACAATTTTTTCAACAGCTGTCAAAAAACCAGAGACATCATCTCTACAGTTGCAACATGAAGGCATATTTTCAACTGTCAAAGGGAGCAGTACCACATGCCAGTCTGTTGTTTGGGATTTGAGTTGAATATGTAAATTTCAAAAGCTGAATTCACTCCATTGTATCAGTGTGCCATATTCCCTTTTGAATACAGAATTAAAATTCCCATAAATAAAGTCGAAGAAGGCAACGTTCCAACTCCAATCAGCAGCAATGTTTGCTCGCAAACCCTTTCTGCCTTTCAAGGCTTTCCTTTGCATAATGTAGAAAATAGGTTCTGCTTTACTACTGATGTACTATTTTCTGTTCAAAAAGCTAGAAGGTGCACAAAATTATCATTGAAATACAGAGGACTTCAAATGTGTTTGGAGGCTAACAGAGACTCATTAACAGTTTGGGTAAACTAGAGATACTTAAACAGGAGCAAATAAATTCACTGGTTTTAAAATGAGCTCACATTTACTTGATTTTGGTGATTAAGCAAAGGAAATTTCTTGTCTGTTTCTGAATATTTCAGGGGAACAAAGCTATGAAGGAAACCCTGCCCTGTTTTCTGCCCTGTTAAAAATACTTTGATAAATCCCACCAAACTGGAATCACAGAAAGTCTCAGTATTTCTGTCCTGAGTGTCATTCCAGTGCCATTTTGTGAAAGACTGATCTCAGAGAAGGAGAAGATAATAAATGGAAAGGTTCTTTTTTAGAAGGGGGAAAGATGAAATTTCTTTTATCGGGAAATATTAAATCTTTAGTCTTTAATCTAGAGCTTCATCTAGGTGTATTTCCAGAAAAAAAAACCCAAGGTTTTTTAGCACATTTTATGGGCCATACACCTAAGCCCACCAGGTTCAGGAGAATTCATATATTTCTTCCATTAACTTATTGCTATCCAGGCTTTCAATCTTACTTCTTTCTGTTGTAGGACTTTCTATTTCATCTATTGCCAAGTTTTATGGCTCCAAGCTTTGATTCTTCATCCCTTTTCACTCAGATGAAGGAACAGGTTCCTGTGTTGCCCTTTCCCTGGTGGCTCAGCCACCTGCATCTCCAGGAGCAGCAGCCAAGCACAGAAATGGCCATGTACAGAGGAGAGACATCACTGCAGAGAAAAGCCATTGTGGTCTTTGCATGTGCACCATCCTTCTGCTCCCTCTCCACTGCCTTTGCTGCTTCTGACTGCAACAAAGGAGCACAACTGAACAGGCACAAGAGACCTGACCATTTTGGCCTTGCTTTCCAAGGTAATAAAATCAGAACTAGCCCTAATGAAAAACTACTTCTCTAAAGCTTATTTGAGTTGAGAATAACCTTTCCAGTAACCTGGACAGATTGTGAGTCAGAGCTTTTACTGCCAAGTGCAGGATGTAATGGACCTACAAACCAATCTGACTACAGACATGAGACTGCTTAGAGAAATTACACAATTTAGAGCAATGGAATGGCCACATTTTTCAAATACAGAAGTATGCAGAATAAAAAGAGGAAACAAAATAACTGTTAGTTAGAGCTTTTTTGTCTCTAAGTGAATTTTATTGACTTTTTCAAATGCTATCCTCTTACCATTGCAACTTTTTTGTCCTCTCTGCCCTTTATCCATTGAATTGTTCCTTTTGATATTTTGACGCTGATTTACAGTTGATAGTTATCTTGGTTTAATGGGTCTAAGGTCTCTTGGTTTAGTGTTTGCCATTAACAGGATGGATCTGTAGGATATGCTTTTGGCTGAAAAAAAAGTTTATCACCCCATAAAAATGTCCTCAGCCAAATAAAAAATAAGTTCACCTCCCCCCATTCTCTTACGATTCCAGTTTTATAAATTTGGGGTGAATATTTATCTTCCAGAAAGAAGAGAGGTTGTTGTCACAAAACCTTTAGGTCTCCCTGTAGCTATGATATAATAATTTATAAAATATATTTGCCCACAGTGACCCACTAGTAACCTAGTACAACTTATGATTAAAGCCAAGATTGTTGAGTGAGTTTGCCTTTTGACATGAAGGTAATGTCCCTTTTGTACATTCTTGTCAAGGTTATCTAAAAGAACAAAGGAACAAACACAACATTCATCCCCAAAGGGAAGGAAGAATACAGATACATGAATGTGTGCATTTCTGTCTGTGTTTGGGTCACCATGTGTGTGAAGAGAACATTATAGAAAACTTAGTCCTTTTTTTTTTTTCCTCTCCTAAGACATCACTACTAAATCAAATCCAAATTTATACTGCAAGATGGAACAACTTGGTCTAAAGTTAATGTCAATAAAAGAAATAATCTGAGCCAGATAATCAGGTAATTCTAAACTCCATCCTGCCTGTACTATCAGGTCTTTGGACTAACTTGAGTGAGCTACAGATAAGATCAAATTGACTACTGCAGGACTGACAGCCAACTTCTTCAAGGCTCTGAAAAAAACCCAAGACTCACAATCATTCCATAAAATTAAGACTTTATACTCACCTCTATCTAATTTCCATGATCTTTACAACTTTTTAATCACAGTATGGTGCCATAACACATCTAGCAGATCCCAAGAGTCTCCAAGCTCCTGGCAGTCATTGTGAACTGAGGTTGTTAGATAAAGTATAACAATTAGTATATCACTACATCTGGGGCATGGTCTATGTGCTCTTACTGATGCAGCTGCTGTAGTGCATAGGTTGCTTAATGGATCAGCTTTTCTCTCTCTTTCTTCCAAGGACTGTTGCCCACAAAGGTTCTGCACATCTGGGGAACTTTCTAGGTCAGAATTGAAAGATGTCTACATCAGGACAAATCTTGTGCACCTAATAACTTGTCCACTGAAAAGCCATTCCAATTCTTTTTCTCAAGTGTGTAAATATTTTTGATTTCTTTCTCGAGCTCAGTATCAATGAAAACATTTAACGTGCCCTTCTTCTTAAGTTAGGATTATCCCTCTATGCACAAAATTATACCTAAAAGCAAAGCTGAATTACCATGTTAGTAGTAACACTGCTTAGTTATATTGCTGTGACTAATGTTTGAGGAGCCAGGCCAAATATGATTTGTCTTATGCTGGAATTAAAACAAAACAAAACAAAACCAACAAACAAACAAAAACACCCCCCCCAAAAAAAATTACTTTGACAGAAATTAAATGACAGTGCCATGTTTAATCAAACTTTCATAACTTTATTCTGTTGCTCCTATGTAATTTTCCTAGCTCAAAAAATGTCCTGGATAGTTTGTTAGCTGAAATATTTTGTTTCAAATAATGATTTCTGAGGAAAAGTTAAAATCAGCAACTCATGAAGAAAATAGTTATTTACAAAGCAAACAGCTGATCTTAACATCAGTATCTATAACTTCCAAGGACCCCAAAAAATTGCTATCAATTACTCCCTTGGTCAGACATGCCCTGAGTAAATCAAATGTGTTTCAGATGAGAACAGTCTTATTTTCCACAGATATCTAGGAAGGATATCTGTGAGAGTGTCTTTGGAATATTTACACAAAAATTGGCATAATATGGACTGAGATTTTCCCTCTGAGCTGAGCTCATTAAAGAAAAAAAAAAAAAAAAAAGAAAAAAAAAAAAAAAAAAAGCAGCGTTGTAGTAGATGAAGTCTTTAAAATAATTATTTTATGAGTGATAAGTAAATGAAATAAAACCTGTAAAATGACTACCTGTGAACAATTCAAACAGAAACATGCAATATAATTAATATATAAAGTCTTTTTGGAGTTTATTAGCTTTATGGTTTCTTCAGCCCATTGCAGGAAAGGCAGGACACAGTATAGAAACCATAACCTCTAGTTTCTATAGTCCCAGCCTGCGTGACACAAGAAAGTGTGTTTCATAAAGCTCAATCATGATACCATCCTTATGTGCTAGCTTACTACCTCCTGATGTATTTACAGAATTTCCTTACACACTATGAACAATAACAAGGCAAGTTTCCTCATTTGGACAGCTAGAGCAAAATAATTGTCTGTTCTGTCCCTTTCATTCAAAATACAGTCAACTTTCATATTATTTTAAAGCAAAATAATTATTCTACAGGAAAAGACAGAAAAAAATCAAATCTATTTCTCGTTCAGAAAATACTAAACATTCTTAGGTTTCAATACTGTATTTTTATTAAAGAAAAGCAAATGCTTGGCTATTTCAAGTTGTTACTATTGTCAACATATATATATGTCAGCTAACTAACCTGACACATACAGCAAAAGTAATCTCACCAAGAGACGTGTTCAGCCAAGCTTGTGCCTGGTTTGGAATAATTCAAATAATCAAAATTGAGTCAAAGTTTCAGTTAAACAAATTGATCCCCTGAATATATATTTGTAGCAAAATTGCATTTTTAACATGGAGTGGGAGATGGCTTGACATACCATGAAGTCCTTGTTCACTGAATATTTGTCTACAGACCAGACAAATACGGATAAGCTAACCAGGCATAATTTATGCCAGCTCCTAATGTTAGGTAGAAATGTATTATTAACAGCTGTTTGAAAAAGCAGTGTGCAAGAAAATGAAACCTAGTACACTGTGCTTACACAGAGAACAGGGCACAGCATCATTTCATGACACGCAGTACGTCTACCACACTGTATGGAAAAGCTACTCAGCTATGGTATTGTCCAATGGAACATGACAGACCAACACAAAGGGGCACCTCAGAGTGTCACATTTTTTAGTTCAACAGTACTCCAGGGTAAAACAGTCCTTCTTTACAATGAGGAAACAAATTTGTACTCAAGGTCTAGAATTGAGTATAAAGCATTCAGATTTTAGAACAGGAAGATCCATCTACTGGCTATAAAAGAACTTCCTTCTGTATGTCCTTCTTTACAATGAGGAAATAAATTTGTACTCAAGGTCTAGAATTGAGTATAAAGCATTCAGATTTTAGAACAGGAAGATCCATCTACTGGCTATAAAAGAACTTCCTTCTGTATTGAGTCCTGGGACAACAGAAATTTTGCTGTATTTTCTAATTTTCACAGTGCAGTAATCATGTGCAAATCATTAACACCTTTGATTTATTCAAACAGACATAATTTAGTGATAGTTCATGTGTATGATTTGATCCTGCATCCCATGAAGACAATCTTTTCTCCCTTTTTCCCAACCAATCCTACCAATCTTGACCTTCAGAAGAATGGGCAGAGGTGTAAGATGCAGACAACACACTAATTTTAAAACGACTATTAGAACTATATTGCAAAATTTAGTTAAAACTCAGCTCATTTTTTTTATCTTGGTGCCCATGACAGCTTTGCCATAGTGTAAATATATATCACAGAAAACACAACTACTAAGAAGCCTAACATTGCAACATTATGACCCAATGTTATACTCCACCAAAGACAAAAAGCAAACTGTGGTATCATTTATTTATAGTAATTTCAGAAGCACTGAGACAGTAGTTAAAAAGGTGAAAAAAGGACAATTTTTCTCCTGCCACTTTCCTACCAATTCACTGTGCTAATAGGAATATTAAAATTATGAAGGAGATAAGAATTGAGTAGAATAAAAACAAATTATCCACTCTGCTAAGTTTTTTTGGACTGGCATGCAGGAGACCCTGACATTACTTCAGTTTCTGCTACCAGTAGTAAGCAATCCTGTTTTCACATGTGCATAAAGGAGAAAGTAATATATTTATTAAAAGACTAAAAATTACAAATAAGTAAAGTTATAAAGATATCATTATCAAAATAATTATTTAAGCAATATTCAAACCTTTTTCTATAAAAATATTTTATAAAACAACTCACATATGTTTCCTTTGGGTACCATACACTGGTATCAAAATGCTTTCTAGTTGTATATTCATGGCAGAAAAATATGCCCTTCAAATATTTTTATAGGCAAACTTCTCTACTGAAATCAGCAAGCTATGCTGATTTGTGTTCTAGTCCAATTTCACTAGATTTTGGTTACTCCATCTCATACAACAGAAATCATGGGATGCTTAACCTCTTTCTTTTAGACTTAGGGGCATTGAAACGTCATATTATGATCGTCATATTATGATCGTCATATTATGATCAAGAATTAACAAAGTTTTGTGCATTGATTTATATGGGGTTATTTGTCTGGACCTGACATAACCTAGAAGTTCTGGCTTTAAATTAATTTAGGAAAAATATTGTTAAGTGAAAACAAAGAAATTAATGTTTAAAAAGTCATATGTTTTTTGCAACAAATTCCAGTTTGATATCATGAACATATATCACTTCAATATTTTTGGATAAATAAATTCCACCACGCAGTTGGCACTACAAAAAGGTTGCTGAGTGAACATTTTGTCTCTGTTTCATGAACTGTGCACCCTGCTCATGGCATATTCTGGGAAGCTTTTGATGTCCTGAAGTGATGTGGTTTTCAGTGACACATCAGCTTATCAACAGATACACCACAGAATATACGTGCGAACTCTAATAGACTCCTAAATATAGCAGATGCCACTTAACACTGCATTCATGTTCTCTGAGTATCTAAAGCAGTCAAAGGAATATAACAAATATACTTAAGACATTTTTTCTTGTGTCTGCAAAGGCTTTCAGAGAACATGGACAGTTTCAGCTAAATCTGCTAAAATCTGATTCTAAAGAGGCTAGGGGAGGCCTGTAGTGGAATTCTGTTCAGCTGGAAAGTATATATTTCTTCAAGGTGAGCTTAGACAATACATTGAACATAACTGTATTTAATGGTTTCCTATCAATATTGATAAATTTTTGGAACTCTTTCTTAGTTTCTGAATACAGATTTGTTGAGGATTTGGGTGATAAGAGAAGGTTAACGTATGCTGCATAGGTCATCCAGAATTTAGTTCTTTAGTATGATATAAAACTATTTATATTTTCTATCACAGCCAAAAGATGTTACCTGTTTTTCACTTGAACTGAGATATTAGACATCATTCATAGAATGTGTTTCTCTTACAGATGTCCAGAATTCTTGTATGACAATTTATGCTTATGATAACATACTATGAATCATCAGCTGAGTTACATATCATCAAAAATAGAATTCACAGACACTACCACAGGTTGAAATATTTATGTGGGTATGATGGTTTTTACTGGGGTAGACTTAATTTTCTTCACAGTGGCTGGTATGGGGCTGTGTTTCAGACTTGTGCTGAACATAGGGTTGAGAAGATGGAGATGGTTCTGTTATTGCTGAGCAGGGCCTACACAGAGGCCTTTCCTGTTTTTCTTATTGCCATGGTGGTAAAAAATTTGAGGGTGTATGGGAGGTTGGGAGGAGACACAGCTGGGACATCGTGCTCAGTACACAAGCTGGGGGGCAGAAGGAGGGAGGGAGCACATTTGGAGTGATGATGTTTGTCTGCCCAGGTCACCATCACACATGATGGGGCCCTGCTCTCTTGGAGATGGCTGAACACCTGCCTGCCCTTGGGGTGTGGTGAATTACTTGTTTTGTTTTTATATCAGCCTGAAAGGCTTTTACCCTTCTGATTCTGTCCTCAATCCCACTGGCTGTGGGGGTCTTGGCTGCTGAATATGGTGAAAACACCACAATGGGGGGCTTATGTTTATGTTTTAATAAAACTCTTCAGTTGAGTATAGAAATACACCTGAGTTTCTAGTTTTTAATAGAATCCTTGATTGTTCCAGAAAATTAGCTGTACTTACTCTTTAATTCTTAATTCCCAGCCTCTTCATCTGCTATGCCACTAGGATGGACAACACAAGACTTCAATGGCAAATTAGATTATTCGTATTGTGGTTTTTTGTTGTTGTTCAGTAAACCTGAATTCTTTTCTTCCTCAATGAAAATCTCTACAAATGCTGATGAATTTTGTCTAACATCTGAATTTAGTTTCTTAAATTAGTCATGAACACTTCCTGCAATTGATTCTTGGAATTTGACTCATTGAAACCAAGCAATTGCTGCACTGCTGTGTTGCACATTACACATCTAGACAGGTCATGGAAATATTTGTGTCGCCTGCCTTGTGGAGTCCCTCTAATGAGAAATCCCCTAGTACAGTATTCAATTGCCTTGAAAATTTAAACAGAAACTTTCACAGAAAATTGTCTTGCTTACTAATTTTTATCAGTTCTCACTTTTAAATTAGTGAATTGTTCCTGTGTTGATCAGTCTGAGCACTTAGCCTCTTTTATGAAAAAGTAGCATTTATGCATTCACCACATGCCAAACCATCTCATAAGAGGATTCAATTTACAAATTAATAACTATGTGCTTATCCACAGAATTTGAATAGCAGCAGAAAATATCTGAATGCAAATGTTCAGGACTCCCTGAAATATAGGCCTGTTCTGGGCTTATTTAAATCCAAAGACTTAAAGGGTTTTCAATTTGTTTGTTACATAATAAAATTGGGAGGAATTCATTCTGCACTTTATCCACCTTGACAAACCATATAGTGTCCTCTATGACCCATATAGAGTCTCATGAAGCCAACAAAACAAGATTTATGCAGCATTTTACCATGATCTTACTGCACAGATTGGCTTTTGCATATTACAGAATTTTTCTTGCCCAACAGGCAAAAACTAGACACATTTTCAGATTGTTCTCCAATTTATATATGACATTGGACCTTTTTTTTCTGCCACTAGTACTGAGGGCTCAAAGAGGAAGAAGCTTAGCCATTTCATCACTTTCTTCAGAGGAAAGAGTCTTATCACCAGGACTAGCATATTCAAAAGAGGAATTATTTGAATGGGATATGGTTATTTTACTTTGCCTTTTGTACTTCATAATTTCTTCAGTTTATAATTTTTCAAATTTATTTGTTCCTGGGTGTGAGTGTGTGGTTCTGCAGCTGCCAACAATGAAAGCTTTCACTTTTCAACAATCACAAAACAAGGTTTCTGTTAACACCTCCTAGTAAAGGAAACAAAATCTTTCATGTACAAAAGTTTTCATGTATTTTCTTATCAAAACAAGGCAAGGTTGAAAGGAAAGTGCAGGATCTTTACAACCACATTAATGGTTCTGCTGAGATGCAGTTCTAGTACAATAACTGTGAATTACTGTTTGTTCTGATTGCAGTTTTTCTCAACTCTTTTCTGTTATTCTACTTTGATTGTGTGCTCTCCTCATAATGTTATCTATCTGTCTCTACATTTATATCTTCCATTTCCTTATTTATTCTCCAAACCTGAAATGTATGAATGGCTTCTTAAAGAAAGTTATTTGAAACAATGCTCTCTGCACTGTAAAACTGAACAATGCATTTGAGATCAGTTGTAGATTCTTACTGACTATTATAAATCTTCAAACCTGAAGAACAGTGTGTAAAACTTATCAATAGAAAACAAGAAAAATCTCAGCAAATATTTCCCATGGCTTTAGTACTTGAAAGTCTTGAATACTCAGTGCCTTCCACTATCTGCAATTTTTCTAAATAGTTTTTTCCATCCAGACCAAAACAGTTAGCCACAACTTCCAGGTGTTTCCGTATATTTCCTTCTGGTGTCTGTGTCACCCACACACCAGATAGTTTTAGTAACTGTATGACTCAGCTTCCGAAGTAACTTGATCTCATTCTACCATCCTCATTTGCTTTACTAATGGCATTTCTAAATTCTGTTTATATTGCAGATTTATGTGCAACTGATACACTGACTAGCACAGAAATCTTCCTGTCAGCTATTTTAAGAAGGTTTATGGCCTTGAAACAAGAACTGAGAAAAATAAAAAAGGCAGAGCATTCCTCTTCTTTGCCTTTCCTAAAATGGCAACGGTACATTTCAATTTTAGCATATATATGCCTTTGCCATTTACCTAAATCCACATAAAATGTTGCTCTAGGGTGACTTTATGAACAAGAGCAAGTGACACGTGCTGAAGAAACTCTGCCACACAACCAACTGCCAGCAGAAGAAACACATTATGCTCTTTATACAGATGGTTCTTGTTGCATTGTAGGGATGAAAGGAAAGTGGAAAGCAGCAGTATGGAGCCCCACACGACAGGTTGCACACACCCCTGAAGGAGAAGGTGGGTCAAGCCAGCTTGCCAAACTCAAAGCTGTTCAATTGGCCCTGGACATTGCTGAAAGAGAGAAGTGGCCGAAGCTCTACCTCTACACTGATTCATGGATGGTAGCCAATGCTCTGTGGGGCTGGCTGGAGAAGTAGAAAAAGGCTAATTGGCAGCATAGAAGAAAACCAATTTAGGCTGCTGAAGAGTGGAAAAACATCACTACTAAGATACAGAAAATACCTGTAGAGGTCCACCACAAAGGTGCCCATGTCTCCAAGAGTAGAGCTAATGAAGAGCACCAAAACAATGAGCAAGTAGATCAGGCTATAAAGACAGAGGTGTCAAAGATAGGTTTATATTGGCAACACAAGGAAGAGTTATTCTTAGCTCAATAAACTCATGATGCCTCAGGTCATCAGGGTAAAGATGCCACCTATAAGGAAGCACAAGATCAAAGAGTAGATGTAACCACGGATAGTATTTCTCTAGTTATCCACAGCTGTAAGATGTGTGCTGTGATCAAGGAGGCCAAGCAGGTAAAGCCCCTATAGTATGGTAAACAGTAGTCCAAATATAAGTATGGGGAGGCCTGGCAGATTGATTACATCACCCTGCCCCAAACCCGCCAAGGCAAGCGCTACGTGCTGACCATGGTGGAAGCCACCACTGGGTGACTGGAGACCTATCCTGTGCCTCATGCCACTGCCCAGAACACCATCCTGGGCCTGGAAAAACAAGTCCTGTGGAGACATGGCACCCCTGAGAGAATTGAGTCGGACAATGGGACTCATTTCAAGAACAGCCTCATCAACACCTGGGCTAGGGATTGAGTGGGCATACCATATGCCCTACCATACACCAGCTGCCGAGAAAGTGGAGAAATACGATAAACAGTTAAAAACCACTTTGAAAGCACTAGGTAGAGGATCTTTCAAAAATTGGGAGCAGCATCTAGCAAAGGCTACCTGATTAGTTAACACCCAAAATTCCACCTACAGAGCAGGCTCTGCCCAGTCTGAGCTTCTAAATACAGTAAATAGAAGTAAAGTCCCAGTAGTGCATGTCAAAAGTTTATTAAAAAACCAGTTTAAATCAATTCTACCTCGAGTACAGACAAACCCATCCATAGGATTGTCTTTGCTGAAAGACCAAGTTGCACATAGTAAATAATGCATAAAGATAGAAAAACACAATGTGTACCTCAGGGAGATGTAATTATTAAGTGAGAACCATATGTAAATATAACTGTTTACTAAATATCACTATTATTATCTATACATAACTATATACTATATATATATATATGCATGTATAATGTATGCTTTGGTAGAGTTAAAATTTATTTAGTTTTGGTAGTAAGTTGATGATGTGGGGATAAGGAGTGGAATGTCCAGGGTGACTTTATGATGCTTGTATCCCCAATTGTCTGTTCTGTATGTGCTGTATATTGGGTTCTGTGCCTTAAGACTGGATCTGAGACTGAAGCAAAGAGAAGAAGCAGCATGGAGTTTGTTTTGAGAAACCTGCCTGACTCCTACACATTCCAGCTCCTGGACTGTGTTCTTCTGGGCATGGAAAGCAGTGGGACAGAGATCTCTTTGCTTTTAGTTAGTTTTGGCTAGCTAAAGCAAAAAAAGCTTCCTAGACTGTTTTGTTTTTTTTTTTTTTCTTAAAACTGTTTAAACCTATCCTAGACTAAAAAACCCAGAAAAACACCCAAATCTCATGCCCCCTGGGGCCCAGAGTAACATTTTTCCAGTACCAGAAGAACTAATAAAAAAACTAAGCAAGCTGAACTACCCACAACAAAAACTTTCTAAATTTACCATCTCAGAGCAATGAGAAGTTTTATTATTTCATATTAATCATTCTTTATACTTGCAAGCACTTTGTTAAATAAATAGTTTTTTCCAATTTTCTCCAAAGTTCTTTCCCAAACCAGTTAAGAAAAAGCCATTTAAGTTTGCTTCCCAAAAAAACCGCTGAAGTTTTGTTCCAAATTTACACTAAACCAAGACAAATATATTTAATTTTTTATCAACCTCTTAGTTTTTGGCACAATTTTTTGACACATTTAATAAAATCATGAAAAAATATTTTTAGTCCTAACTAATAACCCAGTTGTCCTTTTGCCAACAAATATCTCCCAGTAGTAATAATTTGGTAACTTACCAATATGCCTTTCCAAAAGCTTGTTATAGCATATCCTCACAAGCTGTCTCAGAACAAGTTTGCTCCATTTTTCTCAGAATTTGTTAGAATTGCATGAAGTTCTACACTGGACAACTTGTCCAAGTGAGATGGTGATGTGAAAATGGAAGTGGCTGAGACACCAAAATACTTATCATTTCAGCACTTTGCTGCAAAACTCTATAAAGTAAGGGTGTCTGAGGACAAGTACCAAAATTTTAAATCCATTACACACCTAAATTCCAGATTATCAAATAAAGAAACAACACTAATTTTGAAGAAATATTAATATTTGAAGTCCACAAAAAAAAAAAAAAAAAAAAAAAAAAAAAAAAAAAAAAGATTCTGCCGAAAATCAGCTCTCATGTGAGACTCTAATTGTTCCATTGAAATCATCTCAGTTATTAACCTGACTTGTCAGTGTGATAAGTTTATGCTTGGAATGAGCAGTCTATGTATTTAGGAAAAAATCATCCTGGGATTTTGAGCCATGTCATAGTTTAAATTGGAAGGAGTTTTAGTGCTTCATAATATGTCAACAATCTTACAGGCTTAACAAAGAATAAAAGAAGTTTTTAGCTGTGTGGTTGATAAGCTGGGAGTCTTTAGGATTCTGCAAAAAGAATAATAAAATATTTTAGAAAGTGGCTTTGGAAAAAATCTAATTCAATCTAAAACAGGATTGACTCTAAAGTGCAATCTCACACTGTGTTGTTCAGTTGAGCCCTGTGATTCTCTGATTCTCCAGTCACCTTGTGAATTCCAAGGAGCCCAGCAGAAGAATCTAGCTGCTAAATGAGTTTGGACTATGGACTACCAGGAAAAAAAAAAAAAAAAAAAAAAAAAAAAAAAAAAAAAAAAAAAAAAAAGAAAAATGGAGACCTCGTCTCCACAGGAGAAACAAAACAATCATCCATGAATGATGTGAGGGCTTCTGATGACTTCCTAATGCAACTGTGAGTAATAACAGACCATTTTTAAGTGGAAAACTAAATATGGTCATGGTTGGAATGTTTCTGTTCATTTCTATATGCCTATATTTGTGGACTTCACAAAATCCAAGAGAGCCCATTCAAAACCACAAAATTGTAATTTTTTCCTGCTTAATCTGGTTTGTTTAAAAAGCAGTTTGAGAGTAAGCTTCTGAATCCTGAGTGATTCTATTCATTTGATATGGCAAACCTGAAAACAAGGTTTGCCATATCAAATGAATAATAACAAGTCTAACATCTTCTCTTGAAAGGACCGACATTTTTGGGTATGTCCCATAGGTTACCTATGAATTCATTGTCATAGCTTATATCAAACTATGTAGAAAAACTGGTTTAATTTCTGTCTTAAAGCATTACAATACAATATTCTTACAGGAAAATGGAAAAAAAACATTCTGTTAGCATTCATTCATGTTCTGACATCTAGTGAATCTGTGGGGAGCACACCAAACCCTAACAGTGTTAAAAAGATCTACTTCAATGGTATTGGAAAGACATTTTGAAGAATAGTTGTTCCTAGGAAGGAAGAAAATATAGCTGGCAATGTTAAAATTAGTCATTTTTGCAATATCTCTTAGGAGTATATTGTAGCTATTACTGGGTCATTTAATTGGTGCCATAACACCTTACCAATATGGATTTTCCCTTGCTAAATATAAAGCTGTGATTTGAATTTATATTTTACCTTTTTTAAAATCTTGAATCTTATTATATTTTATCTTAATATCTTGTCTGAAGGCACAACTGATCCAGAAAAACCAACAGCTGTCCATTCTTACAAGAATGGTGACAGCTGCAGTGACACAATAGATAATTCATTGTCACCATAACAGTAGTTCCAGGTCCTTTCTAGGGATTCAAAATAATTTGGTTTTTGCCACTATGGGCTCCTTGAAACTTGGGGACATAAAGGCCTAAAAGAAAGTAAACACGTCTCGTAACGGTTTATGCCAGCTGGGAAAGCTTTCTAACACTGAAAAAGTGAAAAAGTGTTGTAAAACAGTGCTAAACTTGTATTATAACAGATGGGCATTAGGATATAAGACGATGGCCATGAAAAAAATAAATATGAAGGCAGAGTTATCTCATACTGTAATTCTCCTCTGATTGTACATAACATATTTTGTTCAAGCAAACCACATATTTTTCCAGTATTTCCAAGGTCTCCCAATTATTATTAATTGTAACAAGTCTCTATTACTAAGTAAATAAGCTTCTTGCCATTATATGAATGGGAAAAATATTTCTAGTGGTAAGATTTATTCAAAAAATGTCAAAGAAAGCAAAGGATTTTATTCACTTACAGAAACACAAAGGCATTTTCTCTCTATGCATCCAAAGAATAAATTTGGATTTCACTGTTTCATGTCTGTTTTTAAACTGGCTATGTCTCTTCATCTGTCTAGCAAATTTGACTGAAATGCTTATTTTAAAAATCAAATTGAGTTAAAAGCCAATAGGAATGGATAATGAAGCACTAACAAGCTAAAACAAAACATAATATTTTTCAGTATGAAACAGTGAAAAAAAACCCATAATCATGTTTGGTAAACAGACAGGCAAATGTGTATAAAACTTTAGGAAAACAGTAAAAAAAAAAAGAAAACACCAAAAAATTCCGCATAAGATTAAATTAATTAAAATATCTGCTTAAAAGGATAAAGGAAGCTGCAATACACAGATCTCACTGAAGTTTCAGGGGGAGAATTGTTTAATTTTATTGTCTCTAAAGGTTAACTTTGCCTGTAACATTTATAAAATATTGAAAGATAAGAAAGCAATATGGATATGAATTCTGTGGCTTATTTGCCCTTGAAAAAGCTGCCATAAATCTTGGATGAAGCCAAGTCTGACAATTTTGGTCTTAATTCTTTCCTATCATTCAAAACATACATCATCCTAATGGACTTAGAGCTAAACAGAATGTCTTTTTTCTGTGATCTTCATGTTCAATGATCTGCAGGTTTACACTGGCAAAGTTAAACCAGCTTTCCCCTCCTGTTCTGAAGAGCCTGTTTGTGTGCAGGCAGATGCATGCATGTGTCTATGTGTGTGCCCACTCTCATGCTTGAATAACTACTTGAAATTTTAGGAGAAAGTTGAAAAAAAGTTCTGAGGGGAAAAGGAAAGGAAAAGAAAAAGAAAAAGAAAAAGCTATCAGTATATTCACTTCTTCTTCTTTTTTTTTTTTTTTTTTCTGTATAAGTCACACTGGAAACTAGCAGACTAATATTGATAGCAAATGTTGCAGCCAGAAGAGAAGTAGAAGAGTTTGTCTGGATAATTTTCTTTTTCACCATAACAGCCTTGCAGAGGTTTTGGTAATTGAAGAACTTCTTTTGGCATGGTTGTTGCTTTTACATCACAAAACAAATTAAATCATACATAGCATTTCTACAAATGGCTGAAATAAAAATGGCTGAATAATAAATAAAACTGACTAAAGAACCACACGTAAGAGATGCTGCAGTGGAGTTACATAGGGTATGAAGCACAGTCAACAAAACAAAATATTGAGTCTGTTAGCTGATGGACTCCTTCATTAAGAAAAAGTGTTAAATCCACTGGAGAATTTTGCAAACAACATTTTCTTAACAGAAAACTGTATTTTATGTAGCTGTTATGTTGTCATTGAAACATTTTGGTTGAATCAAGATGAAAGGAAAATGTTCAAAATAATTCAACACAGAGCATATTTCAGCATATGTCTTTTGAAATTTACATGTTATGTTTTTATTCCAGTGTTCTAATTTAATGTATCTTGTTAAACAATATCATCAATGTTTTATACTAAAACTACAACATAAGGAAAACAAAAATATATAAAATCAGATGTTTCATTGAAATCACAGTTATTCCACACTTTTTTCTTCCCTCATTGTTCTTGGTTTTTAGATCCAGTAGATAATGATCTTTTATGTTCTTGAATTTACTGCAGGACTACAAATTTATTTTCATTACTAGTTCTAGCGAGAAAAGGGTTTTAAAAATTTTTCACTCAATACCTCTATAATTATTTTTAATAATTAATATTGTCCACAAGGGTCTCTAATTGTTCAGAACTCAAAGTCAAGATGAGTTCATTTTAATTGGTCAGAGATGCTACTTAGTGAAAATTTTGCTTCCTGACTATAATGAATACATATCTTAAAATTATAGATAGATAGATAAATAGATAGATAGATAATTACACCCATGAATTCTTTCCTAAAATTTCATCATTATTTTAATTGTAAATATTACTGTTTATTTCTTGAATAAATATCTATGACAGTTTTAATATTCCTCAAATAAAAGCAAGGAATTTTTTTGTGATATATTGCACAAGTTTTTTCTTATTTGTGTCAATGTAATGTTTTTTATAATTATTTTTTAGCTATTTTATTAAAAGCTATTAATTAGAAAAAATGTATTCTGCTTCATGAGAAATAATTTCTTAAAACTAAGTATAAAAGTGTTAAAAATATAAAAGTATAAAAATACTTTTTTCTTCTTCTCCACAAAAATTTTTAAATTATCTTAGAGGAAGCTGCTGGTGGTACTTCTTTATGTGAGCCCTATACTCCCTTAGGAATGGAAGCCACTGGTGCCAACTCTCATAGGCCATTTGACTTTAGTCCAGCCACAGTGACTTATCATGGAATCATACAATGGTTCGAATTGGAACTGACCATAAAAGACGTCTTGTTCCAATCCCCCTGCCATGGGCAGCAGGGCTGTCCACTGGACTGGGTTTCTCAGACCTCCATGCAACCTGGCCTGGAACATTTCCTGGTATGGAGCATCAACAACCTCTCCAGGCAAACTTGTCCAGTGCCTCACCACCCTTACAGCAAAGAATTTTTTCCCCATAGCCAATTTAAATCTACCCTCTTTCAGCTTAAGGCCATATTTCTTTGGACTGTCACCACTTGATGATGCAGCAAATCACTCCCCAGCTCTCTTGAAGGTCGCTTTGAAGTATACTGGGAAGCCACTGTACTGGAAGTGAGGTCTTCCTGAAGCTTTTTCTTCTACAGACTGAATAACACCAATTCTCTCAGCCTGTCTTAATAGGAGAGGTGCTACAGACCTCGGAAAATTTTAGTGGCTCTCCTCCAGACCCACTCAAAGACTGAGTACTCCAAGTGGGGTCCCACAAGAGCAGAGTAGAGCAGTAGAATCCACTCAGTAGATCTAATGGCTACACCTATTTTGATGCATCCCAGGACACAAGTGACTTTCTTGGTTACAAGTGCACCTTGTCAAGACTTGCTGAGCTTCTTGTCCACGAACACCCCACGCCTTTCTTCCCAGGGCTGCACTTGATTTGTTCTCCCCTCAATCTGTATTTGTGTCTGGGATTGCTCTGCCTTGTTAAAATTCACAAGCCTCTCACAGGCCCTCCTCTCAAGCCTGTCAAAATTCCTCTGGATCCCTTTCCTCAGTGTGTCAACTGTACCACACAGGTCTTTGTTTTTCTTCTTGATTCCCTCTTCTCAGAATTTTTGAGTAACTTAAGATCAAATGGGCCTAGAGTTTGCTAAATTGAATGGACTAAGCTGTGCTTTGAGAAGAAAGGGTTTTATGTTGATTGAATATTGCACTAAACATTTTGCTAAAGTTCTCAAATTTTCTATAGCTGCCAGTAAAGTGTATTTTGTTGTTTTCACCTCTTGAGAATATTTTGTTGGTATGTCTCCTGTGAGTCTAACTCAGACTACATGTAAAAAACATAAGCCCTTTTAAAAGTCCCATCAAGCAAGTTTTTTTGGGGCCTTACAACCCATAAGCTCTTGGTCCATCCCCAGGTGCAGTTCCATGCACTTCGTTGGTTAGGTTACTGACATAGAAGACATCACTGCCTCCTCATCTCCCTTCCTAAGGATCCTATACCCTTTCACTTCAACTGCAGTCATAAGAGCCATCACACTACATCTCTGTGATGACAATAAGATCAGATCCCTGTGTCTTGGGTTATGGAACCAAAAATGTGTATTCTATTTCATTTGCTGAAAGCAGCTGGGGAGATGTTCTTCTTTATCTCTTGTAACTCTGGGGGGAGGGGGGCAGGTGCCTTTTGATAATGGGCCAGCTGTTAAAACCATGTGGGGCAGTGTTTCTTATCTCTTTTCACAATGGGCCATTAAGACTCCCCAAGCTGTTCTGCTCCCCAAGCTGTTCTCCTCTCCAAAGCAGTACATCCACATTCCATCATCCCATTGTGAGATGCTCCACCCAGTGGGGGGAGCCAACCATTCCTACCTGGATGAAACTGAGACACAGGAACACAAGGTATCCAGCTTCACCCGATTCCTGGAGGAAGACTGGACCCTTCTCACCATCAGAGGACCCTTCTCACCATCACTGGACCCGTTTCTACAGGATCATCTCTACTCCAACAGAACCCCATCTGCCACTCCAGGAGGACTCACTTTTGGACTGCTTCCAACACCCTGACCAACAGAGTGTCAGGTTGTAGCTCTGACTCTGTCAGGGTTCTCCAAAATTGTTGTTTGTTTGTTTGCTTATTTGGTTGGGTGGTTTTGTTTTCTACTACATTTGTATTGTTAATATTCCTAGTAAAGAGCTGTTATTCCTATTCCCAAATCTTTGCCTGAAAGCCCTTAATTGCAAAATTAAAATTTGGCATGGGTGAGGGGTTTACATTCTCCATTCTAAGGGAAACCCCAGTTTTCCCTGGCAGAAACCTGTCTTTCCAAACCAAGACACCCTGCAGACATCCACACATCTCTAACTCCTCTTCTTTGTTTCCTCTGTTCAACTTTCATTGGGAGCCCAACTTAAAAGTTGGGCTCCCAATGAAACTGACTTACTGCTGGAATGGCTGAAATCCCTTTTTGTTTCCCTTCATGGACAGGAACTGATGCACAGGCAGTTCCTTCCAAATATGAGAAATAACTTCTTCTTTTTTTTCTTTTTTTCTTTTTTTTTTTTTTTTAAATATTTGTGGGAAGAAAAGGAAAGGGCTTTAATTATTTTCTGATCTTTAAATGAAATATTCAGACATCTCTGGAAACAATAAGTCACTAAGAAGGCATAGTAATTCAAAGAGTAATCTATGGGCATATATATCATCCTGCAATGGTACATTAATCACTACCCTTGAAGACAGCACAAGAGTGATGAAGTTTTTCCAATTGTGTCTACTGCAACTCAGCTATATTCAAGCAGCTTTAGTCTGTACTATTACATCAAAAAGTAGTAACTGTGTTTTAATCTAGAAATCTTTTATATACCCTTTGCAGTATGATTGGAAAAGAATCATAAGCAAAAGACAGTGACCTGAATTCAGCATGCATGTACATATACGAACACTGGCATTCAGTGGATTAGCACAGAAGGGTTATCTACAGAATATAAAACTAACATTCTTTCTGCAGGAGAAATTCAGGTCCCTGAAGACAGAACTTCCTCTGAAAGAGTACAGGAGAGAAGGATATGCATTTAGGCCAGGTGCAATCCTGAAATTTATAGTATCTTGTGTCACTATCCTGCAACTAGTTCAATAGATTTCAGTTAGAAAAGGTCAGTGAAAGAGGTGAGAATTTAATTGTAGTTAGAGAGATAGATTTTTTAAAAAACTGTACAGCAGATGGGATGATAAAACACCTTTCATGTTCAGAGACAAACAATTTCAAAAATTAGACTCTTGTATTTGTGTAACAAAAAAACCAAAACCAAAACCAAACAAACAAAACAACAAAAAACCACCAAACACAAAAGCCCCACACCATATCAGACATTCCATATTCATGAAAAATTCTATAATTCTTTGAAACCTGGATTCACCTCTAAGAAAAAAAGTACTGGTCCTAACAAAAAGAGTTTCCAAAAATTCCTTCAAGGAGTTTAATGCCAAAAAGAGAATCTGTATTAAGGTTTCAATAGAGGACACCACCTCTAAATAGACATTTGATATTATTTTAAAATGTCTTATTTGTTGTGGTCATGAGCCAGTTTAAGTCTACAAGGTACACCAATACACAGTTTTCTAGCCCAAAGAAAGACAAAAATATTATTGCTCATTAATTACCTGAAAGAAGGCAGCAGAGAGGCGAGAGTCAGACTTTTCTCCCAGGTAACAAATTATAGAAGAGAAAATGGACTCAAGTTTCATCATGAGAGGCTTAGATTAGATATCAGAAAAAATTATCACTGAAAATATGTTCAAACACTGGAACAAACTTCCCAGGAAAGAATTTGAGTCACCACCCCTGGAGGCATTTAAAAGTTGTATAGATGCAGCCCTAAGGGTTTTGGTTTAATGGTAGACTGAGGAATGTTGCATTTAGAGTTGGACTAAATGACTTAAATGTGTTCTCCAGCTTAAATGATTCTTTGATTCTGTTCTACCTAATTTGTGGCTTAGGCCAATATTATTTAACAGCCAAATATAGTGTTCTTTACAAGTATTTATACCCAGAAATTTTTTAATAAGGTCTAAAAAGTGTTTTTTGCAGTATAATCTGCTACTAACCCTAAGGTCTTCAGTTTATTTCTCTTATAAAATCTTTTAAAATATCACAACTGTGCTATGCTAGAGTTTAAAAATTTTCCTCTTTTTAATTTTGCTTCTCTTTCTTGATTACTGAAATAAGTAATCCTTTTACGAAAAATTAAAATCTATTATCTTGTTTCAATAGCAATGGGGTCAAGAAAATTATCCATTTAAAATAAAATTAGAAATACAGCTTACTAGTACACAGCATAAAATTATAGGCAGTTCTTTTTATAGAAACAAAAACCACTGATTTTTAAACATATCCTTTCAGACATACAGCTCCACAGGAACTGGGAATTCAAGTTTATTACCAGCATATCAGCTCAAACCAAACACCTAGCAAAGGGGTAAGAAACATGAGGAATAGTTAGACTGTCAATTACAAAAAAGCCAAAACCCTTTTTCTCCCTAAAATGAGAAAAAATCATATAGAACTGAAAGTTCCCTATTCACAACACTACGTCAAAAAGTTTGTTTTAAAAAATATAATGGAAATAAGGAATCAATTCAAGCCTCTAAAAAATCCTAACAATGTGAGGTTTTAGAAAGCACAAAAAAATACTTCCAATAACAACAAAATTATTCTAGTATAATTTATTCCTGACTAAAGAATATCTATGCATGACAATTTTATCCTGTCTGAACTTCAGTATGTCCAAAAAAAGTCATGGCTCTTCCATGAATTAGCCACAATTAAATCTAATGTCAGAACGATAATTCATTTCAGCTTTTTGTTTTGTTTTTTTGAACTTAACTATTACTGCTATTAAGTGATGTATCAGATATTCATCATTTAAATAGAATAAGAATTTTCCTGGTTTTCCTGAAATATTTCTTAAACTGAAAAAAAAAAAATCAACAAAGATTTTTCAATGTAGAAAACACGTAGCTCAGAAAAATTCTAGAATAAGGTTTTCTTACATTGTTGAATTGAAAATTTCAGTTCACTTTTTAAGCCACTCTTCATGATTATTTCATACTCAGGATATGATGCATAAACAAAGAATGTGTTTGGTCAACAGGAATGAAAGCTTTTGATTGATTGAAACTATTGAAATCACCACCAAAAAAAAAAAAAAAAATATATATATATATATATATACATATATATTAAGCCTAGAAGCTTCACTGGTGTGAAATGTCTACATGTGATCACTCTGGTCTGATCCAGAAGACTGCTTTCCAAAGTTTGTGTTCTGCACAACAGACATATAGCACAGCATTATCCTATAGCACGTCATGCCAGCTTGGAATAGTATTTCTGCTGTGACTTTGATCAGCAGCTGAAGACAAGGTACGAAGCTTACAGCAGGACAAACAGAACAGGGATTCCCTACTAGTATACCCTCCCAGCAATAGTGATCTATGATTAAGGAGAGGAAGAAGAGGATCGCTGCTCTTCAAGAAGAAGTTTCCCTGAACACAATAATTTTCAACAGCTAGATGTGTGAAAAGAGATTCCCATAACAAGGGGAAAAAACATCATGTGGAAAAACATCATGTGTTTTGAATCACTGATCTTCATTTCATACAAAGCAGCACAAAAATGTCAAGAGACACTGGTTCTGTTTATTCTAGTAATGGTCTCTGAAGGTCATGCATTATTTTTCTTAGATAACTTGCAGCCAAAATCACTAAATATTTCGCACATTTCACCATTCTCCCTCTAGGAAGAAATATTTTTTAAATTTTTTTGTAAACCTTACTAAATAGTAAGGCAGAATCAAGGTGATAAATTGCCAGACAAAGTCCAATTCTATACAGATTTTAGAGAGGCAATCTCAAGATTGAAAAGAACAAGATTTATTAAGTTTCATTACCCACAGCAAGCAGTTTCAGTATTAACAGCACTTGTAAACCCAGCATAGGGAAAGGAGAGGGCTTCAATCCTTACCACCTGTAGGAATATGGAAATAACAGTTGGGAGGAGCACATTTTGAACAGTGGAAAAATTCTCTGCTCATACTAAAGGTGATGAATTGATTCTTGTGTTGCATTGTGTTCCTTAAGCTGCATCTAGTTAGGAGCAGGTCTCTTCTTACAAAGCAGGTTTTGTTGTACACCCTGGCTGCTTTCAAATTCGAGGGAAACAGTAATAATTGTTGTAGGAGTTCTGTTCCAGGTGGTACACACTCGATTTTATCCTTCACTATATTAAATCCAGAATTTTTATACAGTTTAATGTAAAATGAGAAAATTTTAAACCATGATAATTGCAGGTGAGGACCAGAACAGACCATGCCAATTTAGCATAAATGTCACTTTATGTGGCTCTTGTCTCTAAAAAGAGATTTATTTAAAAATAATTTTTTAAATATTTTATATTTTATTTAAAACATAAAATAGGTATTGTTTGATTTAAGAAAGGCGTTGAAGGTCCGTGCTCGTTATCTTGAAAGTAACATTACTACGGTGACAACAATGGATGCCTGTTGAATTTCACAGAATAGAATGAAATCAGGGATATGAGGAAGTGTTTGGAATGACAAGTTTATCAAGCATTTCCTAGAGGCATGGTGCCGGTGTCAGAGACTGATAAGCTCCTATTTGTAATGTATTCCATCAGAACTTGAAGGAAAGTGTATTTTCCAATATAATACAGCAGAGTAATACAACTGTGGAAATTTGCCTCTAAAGATTGCTCAAAATATACTTAAGTACTCTACCATTTCAGATAAAGTCTGAGCAAAAGACTGTAATAAACCAGCACTTCTTTCTGGAGGGATGGATGATTGTTTGACTTGGAAGTAAACTCTCACCTGGACACATTATTATTGTTTTACTCCATTTGAACCAGTCAGTTCTATTTAAAATACAGATTTTTTCCTTGTCTAGGGTCAGCAACAAGTCGAAGAGTCCACAGGCCACCTTCAGTGCTCTCTGGCTGGAGCTACAGTCGTTCCAACTCAGTCCCTGGCAATGAGGTTGGAACAGGACAAGACATTGTGCAGTCCTCCCCTTTTACCCAAAGGGTGATGACCTGTTAATGCATAAGGTAGCTACCACTGTCACTGTCTTTGTCAGGCTTATTATTCTTCAGTTCTAGGAAGGGAAGATAGAAAATGAAAAAAAGTGCTAGGCTCCATACTTTAATGCTTGTGCTGAAATAATGCCAAATACATTGATGAGTCTGGGCACTTGCATGGAAAGAGTTCACTGGAGAGTGGACTGGGAACTGTTCCCTTCAGACAAACAATCACATAGCAGACAGAGTAATACTCTTGGCAACAGTGACACAGCAGGGACAGAATCATACCTGTGATTCAAACAGTTCAATCCCAGTCTCAGAGCAATTGGCAGGGGTTTGGTGTGAACTGTCATATTGTCCAGATTTCATCCAGGGGACATTCCCTCCTGCCAAGTCAGTTGTACTCCCTGTGCATACCAATTACCATTTATTTCTGTTAACAGTCTAGTGAAAAGCTGTTGGTTTTGAGTGTATTAAACATCACGGAGTGAAAAAAGGTTCTGTGCCACAAAGCCAGTGCAGAAAGGATACACCTGCTCTGTTTGAAGGGAAAAGATACAATGCCGTGTTTCAGTTTTTAGCAAGCACTAATGCAAGAGCAGCAATGCACTAAGTACTGAAAGCTCAGAGAATAGAGATGATAATAGCCTCACATTTGAACAGTTTACTTTTCAAAGGCAACGCAAGGACAAATTGCTTTGTGCAAAGAGAAAATTAGTTTCCAAATAGTATGCTTTCTACAAAGAGTCAAGTTAATTATTCAAAGAATAGGCCCATGAATTCTCACAATTTAGTCATTATGTTCTGACACATTCATGCCCAGTCAGCTACTTCTTATCAACAAGACTTTGATAATTAGCTTAGACATATCAAATAAAATTCCTGGAGAAGTCAGTAGTAAGCAGGTATGATATCCTAACAGGGGTTGCATTCAGCATTTCTCTGCACAATAATATATTAGCAATCACTGTGACATTTTCTGCCCTGAGGGATTTTTGCCTTGCTTTTTACAACTTACTGGGAAATAAATTAATTCATGACAAGGGTCTAATCCAACACATGACTCTGTTTACCCTGATTTGTACAGTAGCAGGTGACTCAGAGTTAATGAGAAGTGACATAAACACCAAAGAAGAAAATGCAGTCTTCATCCTGGCTGAATAGCCATGATCTATCCTGGTCCTGCAGACTGTGGGAATGCAGTCTTAGCTGCTCTGATCCTCCATCACAGATGTCATCATGACAGAGTGAAAATGTTTCTGTTGCCTCCTTCTCAGCAAAGCCAAAATAATTTTTTAAAATACTGCTTCCAACTTGAAATCTATCTCCAGAAAAAAAAAAAGATAAAAAAAAAAAAGGAAGCTCAACACTTATAATATTATGTGAATTTTCTTGATCATATGTGAACTATCACATGGTTAATCTCGTACTGATTACAGGGACACTGACACTGCAGAACCCAAAGTCCTATTTATAGATGATCTACATCATGGAAGTGGCCTCATGCATGGTTTTGTTTAATGTTTCATAAAATGGAAATGAGAGAATCTTTAAACACATTCTGGTTTTGGAAAGTCTAGATAAAGATAGAATTACCCCTGGAACAGAAAAATAAATAAATAAATTTTTAAAAATAGGAGGAGGAACAGAAGATGAGAGAATAAAACAAAAACCAAGAAAGTACTTATCTGAGCAATTACAGTTCAAAGTAAATTCGCCTGACTTATTCACAGCACAGTCAGTTGTGATATTATAAACCACTTGACTGTAATAACAGGCTAACAGGATTAGTAGATGTTTGTAATGATTTTATTTTACACTATATAATAGCTATGATAAGTTTAAATCTTTTTTATTCCAAGTATAAAATCAAATCTTGTTGCATTCTGCTGCATAATAAAAACACAGAAGAACACACTATCAATGTCAAGAACTACTAATACAAATATTCTTTGTACCACAGTCTGTTGAAAAAAAACCCCAAACTCAGATGGCCCAACACCCTGTGCAGCTGGATCACAAAGGTGTGCAATATGGAATCCACCACTTCCTGGGGATGAGATTATTACCATGGTTGATGGTTCCCACTGTGAAAAAATTTTCCACTTGCATCCAGCTGGAACATCCCCATGAGTAATTAGTACCTATTGTCCCATTCTCTCTTTTCCATGTGACTACTGGCAAAAAGGGAGTTTCCATCTTCTTCTTAGCCACTGGAACATGGTAATAGGATTTCCACTCAGCCTTCTTCTCTCAAGACTGAACAAACCCCAATGGCTCAGCCTTTCCCCACTCAGCAGGCTTCCCAGCCCCTGGACCATCACTATGGCCCTTCTCTGGACCCTCTCCAACTTCCTGGTATAGGGACTGAAGATGAGCTCAGTATTCCAGGAATGGCCTGACAAGCCCTTGGTACAGTGGGATAGTGGTTCTTTTGTCTCTTTTGCACTTTCTGATTCAGTCCAGCATTGTCTCTCTTTCCCACAGCACTCTCAGTACCAGTGTGGATTTGATGTCTACCAGGACTCCTGGGTCCCTTTCCACAGGGCTGTTTCTCTTCTGGGTAGATCCCAGCCTGTGCTGCCCTCCTGGATTATGTTTTCCCCTGGTGCAAAAACTTATACTTGTCTTTGCTGAACTTCATAAGGTTCCTGCCAGCCACACTTCCAGCCTATCCAGGCCTTCCTGCAGGGTGGCTTTCCCTTCCCAAAAACCCATTTTCCACTCAGTTTGGTACCACCACAGGTATCATCACAGTACACTTGACCCCATTGTCCAGATCCCTTAGGAAGATAGTCAACAGCTTTGGGCCCAACACTGATCCCTGGGGGACACCCCTGTGAGAGGCTGCCAGCTTGGAAAGGAGCTGTTTACCACCCCCATCTGGGGGCCAGGAACCAGGACCCCACTCACCCCACAGACTTCTTTGTTGTATCCCTCTGGAATTGCCCTCCCTGTGAAACCCTACCTGCCCCTTGACTCTGACCTATGCCCTTTGGCCATAGGTAACCCCACCCCCCACCCTGAAATGCATAAAACCCCCTTTCCCTCCGGGGTTGGGTCTCTTTCGCCCTGGGATCCCCTTCTTGGAATAAACCTCGGAACACATCTCAGGGTAAGAGCCTCTTTTGGTTTTACTCCCCTATCCTGAAGATCCCCTCACCCTAACCTCCCTAAATTTGAGCTAGCAGCTGGCCTCGGGGGGCAGAAGGAAGGGGAACACTTCACTTCTTGTCCAGACCATCACGCATTGGTTTCTCTGGGAGGAAGCTGTGGGAAACTGCATGGAAAACATTGGAAAAATTCAGATTGAAAATGTCCAGCACTTACTCCACCAAATGAGCAGGATTAAGACCAAAGCTGTAGTTTGGATACTTCAAGCAGCTGAGAAGATCTATGGATACAGAAATATTCACCTTGCTCCTAGAAGCGACTGAGGTAGTTATTCTTATGTGATGATGAAACATCTGCTAAATGCCTTATGTGCACTGTTATTGTCGACAGGAAATGTGAGAAAATAAGACTTAGAATTTTCAAGTCTCTTAACGAATACTTACTTGTCACTGAATTTTTAGGAAATATTTAATCTCTTCCTGGGTTTAAATTACTGCTTCAAACAGTTCAAGAAATTGTTCAAGGAAGTTCAAAAGAAGTAATGACAAATCAGCCTGTTAAAAATAGCACCTCGGAGTAATAATTCTTGCACTCATTCAGGCAGAAATACCTCAGTCTCCATCTTTGGAATCCTTCAATGAGGTTATGGAATAAACCATTTGTCTTATTCATAAATTGAAATTAGCCTCACTGTAAGTCAAATAAATAATGATGCCAGTATGAAGGTATACTTCCTGCTCTATGATACCTCTCATAAGTATTTTCTTATTCAGAAGAATACACAACATTTATGAAAAATTAGTAAAAAATGTGATTATATTTGTCCTTTTCTTATCTTCTTCTGATGTTCTTTATGTGGTTAAGGAGATATGAAAAAAGACTGATAATGTTGCAGGAAAATAAGGAGAATTAATTCATTCTAACAGCATGTAATCACAAGTAATACATTCACAATTGTTCTGTTGCTGCTGTAGTTAAAATAGTGATCTCAAACAAACAGTTATCCTTTAGCAGGTAAAATCCATAAAAGGACATTTAAATTTGTCTAAAGATTGTAATAGGGGACCAAAGCTGTAAATATAGCCCATATGAGGGATAAAAGTTTTCACAGTACCACAGTATATCTGGGTGGGAGAAGTGAGTAGACATTAAGTAACTTTTCCCACTGAAATAAATGGTTCTCTTTAGTTGCAAACAACTAAAATTACAGTGTGCAGAAAAAATACTGTAGTTTATTGTGTCACCAACATTTTTCAATGTTCAGATAAGGTATAAAGATTAAATTACTTTTTATTTTCAATTGTAGTTTTGTTGCCAAATATGAAATATTTAACCATGAAGGCAGTCATTATTTTCCTGCTGTTGTCATCCGATTAGTTCTTATAATATTAAACAGAAATTCATTATATCCCTCTATATCACAGGTCTAGCTGAAGGAGATAAGTGGCTGATAAAATATCTCTGAGAACAGTTATAAATTATGTACTTTAAAAGAATAATAAAGCAGCTATGCAAAGCTGACTAAATCCTCAATATATTTCATATAACTTTCTTAGAAATATGCAGTAAATTACAGTCAATAATTTTCCCTGTCACACTGCTGTTTCCCAAATTTTTGCACAGAAACTTACCTCTGAAATGAAAATGTTTAATTAGTTTTTAATGGTGATGGTTTTTTTCACTAGATCTGTCTCCATTATTTTCTCCATTTTTTATAGCTAGAAAGTAATTGCTCTTTCAAGAGCTTTCTTCATTCTTGCTCCTGTATTTTATTTCCTTCCCAGATGTTCCAAAGTTTGAAGGTTCAAGTACAAGGGAAGAAGCTGGTACTAAGCCAGCTCTGTGGGGCATTGTATAAACATATGAAAAGCAATGTATCTTGCTTTGGTTTTCAGTAAATAGTTGATGGCAGGGAGCAGGAAGCATTGCATAGTAGGAATTTAGGCATTCTATGACTCTGTGATTCACCTGCAGTTGTGGGAGGAAAAAACTAAACAAACACAAAAGCCTGCAAACAAAACAAAGCAAACCAACAACAACAACAAAATAACAAAACAAAACAACCCTCTTCAGATAACTTTGAGCAGCATTTGTTTCTTATGCTGTGCTGAAAATATCCTTCAAATTAAATAATAACACTACACTGGTTTTATACATGGTTGCCTCCATTGAGTATCTAACGACTGTTATACCTCTGAAAAAATTCACAAAAATGCATTTATATTTTTTCTTCTCTAGGCCAGCAATTAATTGAAAATACTTGAAGAAATGTAATTTTTTCTCTCATTAAATTTTGGTCTAAATAGTAAGAATATTGCATCATTGCTTTTGAATTTTTCTCTGGCATGCAGTCATTCATTATCAGACAGATCTAAAGTCATGGCCTTGTGAAGGACCAGGCATAAGCACGATTTGTCTTGAACACATTGACTTTTGGGACAGGAAAGGTGTGACTAGAAGAGAGGGTCCCACAGAGGTGGGGCAGCACTGTTCTCAACTGGCTTACTTTAATACTTTGAGCCTCGTGCTCAGTGTGCCTCCTCGTACTCTGATTCTGTTCCTGGAGGGCTCAGCAGGGCTGGCTGTACATGGACAAACAATATAGCATAAAAGGTCCAATTTACATTAGAGGTGTGCCCTGGCTTGTCTATGAAATGAAGTGAATTGTTCCCCTTGCTCCCATTTTCCTCTCTGTCTCATTCTCTTTTTAGTCCCCAGGTCTGGACCATCCATGAATGAGGACCAACACAGGACCTAAGGAGTGGTGATATTTTTTCTTCTCTTTCTTTTATGTCTTCTTTCTCTCTCCTCTCTCGCTTTATCTCCACAAATAGAGGCTATCATATTCTACTCCTTACTCTGTACTGAAATTTCTTGTGAGGTTTGAGGGCTTGTTGGTGATGTGAAGAATTCAACATCAGGTTGTGATATTTGGCCTTACCTTTATCTTTATATACATACACAGGCACAAAAGAAAGGTTCTTGGCAACATGCCAGAGATAAAGCAAGTTAAGGGACAATAATAAATAAACAAGAGATATAAAATTTGCACTACTGAAGAGGCACTACTCTCACCTTCCCCACTTCCCCTCCACCAGACTAATACCTCTTCCCTGGCATTAGCAGTAGTGGAAAGCTTATGTGGTGTTGGCTGCACATACAGACATACTGTAAAAGGAGAGCACAGCTGGATAGGAGTCATATAAAGCAGTACAGATAAGTAGGCAAGATATCCCTGGTTAGAGCTGAGGTCTCAGGGATTTGACTTGAGTTCTGAAGGCCCTTTATAGAGCTAATGTATGCAAATTTATAGCTAAACTCTCTGAAGTTCAGCAGGGACAGGCTAGTATAATTGTAGAGGAAAATTAGTTTTGCTTTGATATCTAAACCTGAACCTTAACAACACAGGTGCAACCAGATCCCTCAGTTACAAGGAACAAATTCCAATTACTAGATGGACGCAAGCCTCAGTAGCCATGGGAGTTTGTATATTTCCTGTTCACACCTATATTTGGGTGACTATGTCTGCCTTTTCATGACCTGGCAACATGGTGAAGTTTTGGAAGGGCCATGTGCTGAATTTGGCCTTTTATGATAATAACTTCTGCTGATAAGCATCCTACTTCTCTTCTTTGATTCCTTTTAAAGGCAAGGAAGATGTTCAAAGCCTTACATTATTGAACTTAAGAGACTAATTTAGATACATTTTAAATTTTCATTACTTATCCATGAGCTGATGAACTTTGATGGGTCAGAACCTGCTCACCATTGGAATAGAATGTGGTTCTCATAGTTTGTTGGCATTGATGCCTGAAGCCAGACAGGGTAGGATGTGTTTGGACAACAAAGCATCCTCTTCAAAAATGCAAGCTCATCACAGAGATAAAGGTATTAAGCAGAGAATTTGAACTGATTCCAAACTTCTTTCTTTCTGATTTTTGCTTTGTTGTCTATTTCTCCAGGCAATATCTACTGGCTATAACTCTATACACTAGTTTTAAAAAGGTAAGTTGCAGCAGATTGACAACACAAAAATTATATTTTTTATGCTATGCTTAGAATCAGTAGAAAGTTGTTAAATAGATGTTGCAACTGTATGGAATAAAAACTAAAGAAACTCTGTATCAGAATAATAGCAATTCATTTGCAACTTCAGTTGTTGTCACCTGTTTTTATATTAAAGAAATAAAATAGTATTCCATTTTTTTAATAAAATTTCATTTTCATTCATAAAATAGGATTCCATTTTGTTGAAAGGTCATTTTTCTGTTTTCAATGCAGGCAGGCTGATGTGGAGGGACAAATACTTGAAAAATGAAGTTGCACAAGGTGCTTGAAGATAGAAATTGTTTCTTTAAAGTGTTTAATCATGCTTTTCAAAACCACTTCCTCTGGTGACCTAATCACATAAATCATAGTTAAAGGTTAAAGACAAAGTTCAATTGCACCAAATTATATGTTATTGACATGGATTACTTTCCATTAAAGGGTGAAGTCATTCCTCTAAATGATCATACTCTTTGCATGGCCTCTGGAATGAAAGCTGGTACTTTGTCACACACTTGTATGGATGGACTTCTTGGCTGCTTAAAACTCTGTTATGTGGGAAAATAGCAACAAATCATATAGCTGTGGTGTTCTGGAAAATAATCACTTAACTCATTACTTACTCCATGCAATGAAAGTGTTAGGCATGACTTATGATTTCTGCAGAAACTCCTTGAAACTCCCTTGGTTTACAACAGGGAAAAACCAAAGCATAGAATTACAAGGGAGAACATGGAGCTGGGGGATATGTCTCACTCCCAGACCTATGCTCAGGTCCAAAGTAGGTAGAAAGAGATTTGAACATCATCAAGTTAGTGTCTTAGCATGCAACTGACAATTTGGAGTGCTGAAAGCAGACACTTTGGTAAAACTCCATGCATTTGAAAGGTTTTAAAGTATTATGTTTAGACTAGTGCAAATGCAGGGGATAGCAGAGGAGACATAAAAATGCCTGGGACATATTTTGTTGATTAACTTGGATCATTTTATAAAGCTGAGTCTCTCATTCTATCATCCGAACTAATAGATTGACCACTTTTATGCTAGTAAAAGTCAGGATTTAATTCACTAGCTGTGCCAAAGCAGTGTCAATACCAGCATGCCTCTTGGTAATTAAATTAAGTCTTTCCCTTCTCTGTTCAACATTTTCCAGTACAATGACAACAAGGAGGTATAATGAATCACAGGTCTTGATTTTCTTTAATGCAGATGTGCTCCTCAAGAACTCGATCTTCAAGTTCTCTCTGTTTCTTTTCTCCTTCTTTCTTCTTGGCATTTTCAATGTCCTTCTCAAGAATTTTTTACTGAATTCATGTACATCTTTTAAAGTAACGAGCACTCAACATCCCTGGAAGCAGTTCAAAGCAAGACCCTTTGGCATAACTTCTGTAAGAGCTCATTTTGGCCATAGAGGTATTACTTCAAGAGTCAAGAGATGAACTCTAGTATAAGAGAGCATTTTGAAAACTGGTGGTAGCACCACCACAAAGTTTATTTCCACAGATAGGTTTCCAGCAGCATTTTCCAAACTGCACATGTAAGCCATGTCTCCTTGCTGATTGTGCTAAAGCACACTTGGCACGACCTTGGCCTGTTTGAAAAAGGGAAACTTGTGATTCAAACAGATGCCTGCAAGAATAGCCAAGAGGTCATGAGTAAGTATTTACACCCTAAGAATTTTAAAGTAAAATTTGCATCCAGTGATATTTCAGGAGCTGAACCTCCTAACTTTTTTAGTCCCTAATTAAAAGGGGGTCTCCCCACAAGTATTTAACTTGGGTTGCAGTCTTAAAACCAGAAATCTACCTTCTTCATGCTTATTTGTGGAAAAATTTATCCAGCTGCAGTCAGGAGTAACAAGCTGAATACAGGCTCTTTTCCTAACATTCCTCTACATATTAATCAAATGAAAATATTATACCTTCTTTTCAATTTAGCTGAGTATGCTCCAGGACATCTAACCAGATTTTCTGGCACAGAATAGGGAAAAAAATGGTCAAGATTTGTTTAGAGAATACTCTTGGCCAATTGTTGTTAAAATGAAACTAGGGCTAACATCCATTAAGACATAACAAAGGACTTTTCCAGTCCTGCTAGCCAAGAATTTTGGCTCTCCCAAACTAGACAGCTGCAAGTCTCTGCAAAAAAATACCATAGCCACATGCATTGAATCCTAGCCTTACAAAAATAATACAAACCTATGAGCATTCCAGTGAGACCTGAATTTCTCTGTTGAGTTCAAATATTTTAAGATTATATTTGATTCTGGAATTTCCCCCATTTACAGCTATTCAGCTGCAGCTAAGCAGAGTAGACATCACTTCTAAGAGAATGACCTTTTCCTCCCTGGTTAATGAGACAGGTTTTTTTAGCACCAACCTTCAACAGAAGGTCACTGATCAGGTTGACAACTGGTAGTGTAAAACAAGTAATAACACAGAAAGCTGTAAAAGATTGCATTTTATCCAACTAGAGCTGCCTTCACGTAAGGGTTACAACCCTGATTTTTCCACCCACTTGCAGCAAAAATGTTGAAAGTATCAGCTCATATTGAGCAGTCAGGCTTCCATGCTAATGTTGTACAACTAATATAGTTGCACAACCCTTGCAGATGAACCTGCACTTACATTTTTTGGAGACATTTGCACTCATTATGCTTCAATATTTTTAGGTTCTGAAAATATCACGTTTAAGGTAATTAAGAGAACCCTGCCGAGAACACCATGTCAGGATAATGAAGTAGCATGGTTTTCAAACTGATGCTTGCTCCCATTAGTTGGCTTTGAAAGTAACTGCAGGCAGAGCACAAGAGAGATTGTAACTTTGAGGCCCTCTTAAAGGAAATGCACTTACACCTTCAGGTTTGAAACTGACTTCAGACAAGCCAACAGAGCAGACATCAATCTTCTGCACCATGTACATTCCTGTGACTATCAGTGAGAATCTTCTCATTGCATTCAGATCCCTCTTTTGCAACCAAAAGCTTTTAGGTTTCTGGAACATTAGAGGAGACAATTTGGAAATTAGGCTAAACATCATCTTTTACAAACAAGTAGTCTCAAGTTCCTCTAACCCTAATTCAAAGTGCATCAAGGAGATAATGACAAATATCATATGCACTCTGCACACTTCTCTTAAGACAATTAGAACATCAAGAAGAGACAAAATAAATTAACAGATTTCAGAAAAGATGATTCAGAAAGACATTGATAGTAAGTAGCAAGCTATCCACACTGTACTATTTCATGCTGCTTTTTTTGTTATTGTTTCCCATATAATAAAGTTGTGGCTCAGGCAGTGCCTTAAAGATAAGGTAAGTTAAAATTCCTGGCCCTGACACAGGAACACTTTTTGCTGCAATTCTCTCTACTCCATTTACATGTGAATAAATTACTTAGAGTATTTAGAAATACTTCACAACCTCAGTAGAACTGCATGTAGGGCTGAAAGATTCAATATTCACATGCATTCATGCTACACACATGTGGGCACTCAAATGATTCAATCATGCAAGAGGAGAATGTGCATCCTTCATCTGCACACCTCTACTGCGATATCACCATGCAGGTCCTGCATTCTAATCTTAAAATGTACACTGAATTTCAGCCATTTCAGTGGCATCATGTCCCTGTGGAGCAGGAGATTTTGCTTTAAATGGGTCACATTCCATTTGAAAAGACAGGAAAGGCACCTCTCTGTTTACCTCTCTGTTAAGCTACTGTTTATCAGTTTTTCCTGAAGAGGTAATTCTCAAAATATTATAATTCTCTCAACAGCAATGGCACCAGAATGTAATTTTTTACTCTTGGTTCATTTCTATGTTGCCACTGTGGTGTAGGAGATGAGACTTCCATGTTTCTGTATCTTAGTCAGAGTGCCCAGAAGTGATCACTCTACATGTAAGATCTCTTCTGTACATGTGATATTCTGCCCCAGCTTATGCATTATTATATATCCCATAAAGGCCCAGGGTTCTCTGGGCTCATCTGAGCAAACTGCAGTCTCAGAAGGATTCACACTGGTACCAATAAGTCACATATGTGCCCATTTAGTAGGTCCGGTGGTAGGACTACATGGAGTCTGTTGCTTTCAAATCATACAGCTGGATTGGTGTTTATATTATGTGTCAAAAACTGTGATGTACTCAGCATCTAAAGACACAAGAAGTACCAAAAGTAGTCTACAAAATCTGGCACAACAGGAAAAAGGACTTCTTGAGAGGACTGCTTGTGGGTATAGCTGCTTGAGTGTATAATACTTCCAAGTTCTGCTCAGCCCTATTTTATAATACAGTGAGATTTTTTTTTTTACTATGTCCCTCTGATACTGTCTTATCTTTGCTTGGCTTGAGAGCTTTTCACCAAAGAATTTTCACCTATTTCTTCTGAGTCATCATAGCACCTAACACAATGAATAGATGCTCACTAACCTGGCAAGACATTATTTGTTTTAACACTAAGTGACAATTGGCTGCTAGGTTTAATACATGCTGAGCCTCAAAATAAAGGGCATCCCTGTGTGTTACTACAGCTCTTCACTGATTTATAGCAGAATAGAGTCAGCTTGTAAACACTGAGCACCTTTATATCACCTCAGGAAATAAGGCTTAAGACAATGTTTTATACTTTTCCCAGTGCTGTCTGACTTGGCAGTTTAGCATGTTGTATAAGATTTTTACTCCTATATCTCTGTTGTGGTTACATCTGAAACTTTTTTTTTTCTGTGTTACACACATCTGTCAGCTCTAACTTTCATGTTACAATTACAGCTGAGAGGACATTCTTTGTGATGCTGGGGAGCACGAAAATATCTATGGATCTTGTAAATCATCACAACAGTTCTTCATACATCACTATTGCCTTGAGAAAGTACTCATTTTTAACTCTGATTGACCATAATGAAGGGAAAGGCCACTTAGCACTAGTTTGAGGCACCTGATGGATGAAAGGATAGGACCCTACATGCTTCACTTTTCTGTGGTACTCAAGGACAGTGTATGTCAGTAAGTGCAGTGGGAGATAAATCAAACTTCAAACAACCTGACGTCACTGAGAACAGGAAATAATTCCTTTCACATCTCCATTTCAAAATGTAACCAACTTTATAAAAAGAAGCTTTTCAATCCAGTGAAAAAAACTGAACATAAACTGAATTTAAAGTATAACACTATAACACTTGAAGCACATGGGGATAAAATAGGTCAAAACATAAACCAAATAACACAGCTTGTTTCCACACTGTCCAGGAGATTTCAACAAAATCTGTTTAGAGATAAACTCTTGCTAGTATTTGAGTGGGTGTAACAAGAAGTATGAACATCAGTTTTTGTTCTTGTGTGTTGCTTCAGAAACTAACAATTTCTGTGCAATTGAGGGTAATCATTTTGTTAGTATCAGTTTTTCTTTTTCCCAAATGTTACATTCTACTACCTTTTAAAAAGAATGAAAGAAAAGGTGTGAGATAACCCTATAGGTTTTAGGTATATGGATACACTCTAGACTGCAAAGAGGGATGTCATGCCAACTTATTCCTCCTGGTGGTATAAGTTTAGGAGATGAGAGCTTCTAGGTGAATGACACCCACCTGTAATAACCACATTAAGGCAGAACTCATTAATTAAAGATGAAGTTTGGTTTTATTCACTTCTAGTGTGAGTTAAACAACCCATGGTACTTCTTTAAGAAAAAGGTATTCCATGCCTCTTCAAGTAAAAGAAAAAAAGTACACACCATATTCTTACATATGCATAAATCAGAACAGCTTCACTAGTATCCAATAGAATGCAATTATTTATCACTAAGAATACTATGCATCAAAACATAGAAAAACCTTGTATGATCACAGAGTTTGCTGTATTAAAAATGTCAATTAATACTTTTCCTTTGGAAAACATAACTAATTTTGGACTTTTGGTATTGGAAAAGGGCTCCTCCAGACTATTTCTTATAAAGAAAGGGAACCATTTGCAACTTCACACATTTATGGAATCAACATGTGGCTCAAATAGTTTTACTGATACTTTTTAAGCAAAAGTACAAAAACAAAACCAGAACAAAAATATTATTGACTGTATCTCCTAATCAAATTAAGTTAGCTGTGTGGCTTAACAGAGAAAAGTCCACCTCCACAAATCCTGTACCCTGAATCCTAGAGCAGTTTTTTACTTTTGGTATGATCTCTGTGGCTTTAACTTATCTATACTTCTAAACACAACTTTTTAAAATCCTCTTCTTTCTATGGAAAAATGAATTAATTAGTAAATCTGATTACCACCAACTTTCTTTATTTTATAACAGCACATTACTCCTTGCTTGCCTTCTCTAGTAATATTCAGTTTAATTACAAACAGATATACCAGATACTGCAATGAGGTTCCTACATTAAATGGAGTGTAAGGTTTTTCTGGCTTTGGTAAAATATATTTCAGAACCAAATGTAAGAGACTTTTCTGATTGCCTTCCCATTCCTGTAATGAGATTACCCTAGAGCAGGAGATAAGTTCCTAATACTTCAGTCATTCTATCATTATTCAGTTGAAAGAAACTTTCCAACATCTGCAGACTGCTGCAAAAAATCCAGGGCCAGGGCCCATTAACATAATTCCACTACTTTATATACCAATACAATTTATGTTAAGTGGAATATTTTGTATATATGCACATATGTAGGAAAGCAAGTAGATAGGTAGGAATATAGATACATTGAAAGATGAATGGATAAATAAATATATACATTCTTCCAGCACTTCTATTTTTCAACAAATCAGCTGTGAATTTTCTGCATTTAATAGTTTAATGTATTTTGTAGTTACTCATGTAGAGAAAATGTAAATGAAAATTAATAGATCATTATACCCAGGAGAAAAAGCACCTCAGATCTCAGATGTCTCTATTCCAGGTAGAGTACAACTTGGTCAAATCTGACCGACACTTTGGTGAGGGGATGTGAGCCTTTCAGTTTGCTCCCTCATAACTTGTTTCCTCTAAACACTCTTTCAGCAAAACACTATTATCTTAAAGAGTTTCAGAAGCAAACATTCCAAGAAACGGCTTCTTAATTTGTAATTGCTTCTTATAATGTTCAAGATTGTCAGGTCCACTACATCTTTCCTTTCTCATCGGTTTTAGTTTGCTAGAAAAGCTGCCAGTACTAAGAGGGAGGGTAAATATATACATTCACTAGACGAGAAAATGAAGTTTTATTGAAACTGATCTGATTTTTGCATTCTTTGGGCCTTTCCTTTCCTTTCCTTTCCTGCCCGGCCCTGCCCGGCCCTGCCCTGCCCTGCCCTGCCCTGCCCTGTCCCATGTAAAAGCACAAGTTCAGTGTCTTGGGTTATGGAACCAAAAATGTGTATTTTATTTCATTTGTTAAAAGCAGTTGGGGAGATGTTTTTTCTTTATCTCTTGTAACTCTGGGAGGAGGGGGGCAGATGCCTTCTGATAATGGGCCAGCTGTTAAAACCAGGTGGGGCAGTGTTTCTTATCTCTTTCACCACCTGTCCTCCCTCCAGGGGGATATTATCTGCTAATGGGCCATTAAGGCTCACTAAGGGCATGAGATGCTCCACCCAGTGGGAGGAGCCAACCATTCCTACCTGGATAAAAACTGAGATGCAGGAGCACAAGATATCTGGTTCCACTGGATTCCTGGAGGAAGACTGGACCCTTCTCTCTCAGGATCATCTCTGCTCCAACAGAACTACATCTGCCGCTCCAGGAGGACTTACTTTTGGACTGCTTCCAGCACCCTGACCAACAGGGTGTTAAGTTGTATTGTTCCATTTATTTTATTTTACCTTTTTTCTTTTCCTCTCTTCTCCTGTTAAATTGTATCTCTGACTGGGAGTCTCACTGGTTTTGTTTTCAAACCAGCACATTCAGCTTCACCTAAATTCAGTACTGTTGGCATGTCTGTTAGCAGAATTAATAAATCCACCTCTAATTTTTTGAAGTCTTTCACAGTTGTCCTCTCAGCATTTTCCATGGCCTACACTTTTAATAAATATTTCCGTCACCTGGAAAGAGAGGATTGAAACAATGCACAGAGCACGATGAGATTCATGATTCAGCTCCCAAGAAGCTTTATGGCAGGCATCATCAGCACTGTCCTGTTTCACCACAGCTGAAGTAAAGCACTCATGTATGGGACTGCTGTTTAATTAGAAACAACTTTAATCAGAAAAACTTTGTAAAACAAAGTGCCTTGCTGAGTTACAGGACATGGCTCTTGAGAGAAATCAATGAACCCAAATTTCTCAAAGAGGTGAGAAGAGGAGAAGCACAAATGGTTTAATGCTAAGCTAATGGTTTCCTAAGACTATAGCACAAATCTATTGTGGAGTTTATTCTTAGGGCACATATTTTCCATGGCACTTTGTTTAGACCAGCAACTTCCTTGGAAACAAGCAAGTTTCCTTGGAATTAGTCACTTGGCAATCTGAGGAACAAGAATGCAGCCTTCAGCTTATTTGGCTGTTATATTGCCAAAGAGAAAAAAAAAAAAAAAAAAAAAAAAAGGCAATGAAAAATCAATATGTGGTTGAATACATTCATTCAGCACCACATGCTTTTCACATGGCAAAGCATGTTAGGAACCACTGAAAGAAGGGAAAGAAGGTAAAAGGCTTTTGCAGAGTTACTCACACCAGAAAAAAAAAAAGCAGAATTAACTTGTAATCTGGCTAATTCACAGTGACAGTAAGGTTATTGCTTATTCTGTATTTCAAATTTTGCACAGTGTTCCTGGTGACGTTGTGGTGCATGCTCTAAAAAATCACAAACAACAACAAAACCACAAACACACAAAAGAACTACCAAAAACCCTCTCAAAAAGAACAATAAAAAGGCCTTACAGCAGAGAAAAAATTGTCACATTGATTGTTTGAACAGGAGTAATATCCCCTAAGGAGGAAGCATAGTGACGTGTTTTGTGCCTACTAGAAGTGTCTTCTGACAGATTCAGAAGAAAGAAGATAAATCAAAAAAATTCTTTTCAAATACACCTGCTGTCTATCATACCTGATTTTAAATTCAGTCGTATTGAAAATTGAAGTACATACAAAGAAAATTACAGAGGTGCCTATTGTGTCCCTGCAACCAAAACGTGTTGAAAACAAACCTTAGGGTTGAATTGGTTCACAAAAAATGAAGTATGTCCACCATTTCTACAATAAAAACCAGAACAGAAGTGTTAAAAAGTGAACACTTAAGCTTCCTTTTTAAATAACCAAATAATTTGACAGACACATCATGTCATTCTTTTGTTTAAACCACTCAGAGTGAAAGCTAAAATTAGCTTTAACTTCAGACTCTCTCTGAAATCTCCAGATGAAATAAATACAAGCTTCTTGCATCTAGTTAAAAATAGATGTTGCTTTGAACGTGTTCATTAAAGCTAATTATCTGCATACATGTTTAATCTCCATTTATCATGGAAATTTCAGGAACATACATATATACACACACATATATATATACCTTTTTTAGATTTTTTTTTTCTATTCAGAAATTATAAAACTTTAAACTTCTTTTCTTCAACTGTTACTGCAGGTCTCCAAGATTAACTACAATATCTACACCCTTCTAAACATTCTTGCTAAGTGTTGAGAGGAACAGCTTGAAGAAGGCAGATACACACAGGCAATATGAAAGCCAAAATAAATAGCTTCATAATTTCACATAAATTATATGAATAGGGTTTCTTTTCCCCCACTTGCACATACTTTCCTACTGTGACATGACAATACACATCTTGGATTAAATTTGAACGTTTCCTTATGATCAATTCACAATAGAAAATTAAAGAAATTTAGGTTTATAGTTTTGAAACATGGGGTTTGAACTTGGCTCAGGAAGTCTTTTTTCAAGAAAAATAAGGAATTATTTTAAAATTTGATTCTAATTTCACTAGAAGAAGGAGAACAGAAATATGGGATAGAGGGCTTTGACTTCAACCTATGTGTTTCCTCTTTCCGCATCTTACTCTACGCTACATCATCCCCAGGATTTGCAGGTTTGTAAACCCAAGTGCTAATTTATATTATTTTTTGTTCCATGCTTGGCTGTGCCTGTCTGCCTATCAAGAAATGAATAAAGTCTTAGTATCTGCCACCGCAAATTTTAAGCAAGAAGGACATGCCAAGCCATAACATAGGTGCACTTGAAAATATCTTAATTGTGTCTTTTTCATTATTTATCCTACTTAACTACTTGCCAATACTACTTTACTAAATATGTCTTGGGTTATGGAACCAAAAATGTGTATTCTATTTCATCTGCTGAAAGCAGCTGGGGAGATGTTCTTCTTTATCTCTTGTAACTCTGGGAGGAGTGGGGCAGGTGCCTTTTTGATAATGGGCCAGCTGTTAAAACCAGGTGGGGCAGTGTTTCTTATCTCTTTCACAATGGGCCATTAAGACTCCCCAAGCTGTTCTCCTCCCCAAAGCAGTACATCCACAATACCCTCCCCAAACTATACCCTCCCCAAATCAGTACATGGACAAAGCAGTATATCCACATTCCATCATCCCATTGTGAGATGCTCCACCCAGTGGGGGGAGCCAACCATTCCTACCTGGATGAAACTGAGACACAGGAACACAAGGCATCTAGCTTCACCTGATTCCTGGAGGAAGTCTGGACCCTTCTCACCATCGCTGGACCCTTGTTCTACAGGATCATCTCTACTTCACCAGAACCACATCTGCCACTCCAGGAGGACTCACTTTTGGACTGCTTCCAACACCCTGACCAATAGAGTGTCAGGTTGTAGCTCTGACTCTGTCAGGGTTTTCCAGAATTGTTGTTTGTTTGTTTGCTGGTTTGGTTGGGTGGTTTTGTTTTCTACTACACTTGTATTGTTAATATTCCTAGTAAAGAACTGTAATTCCTATTCCCAAATCTTTGCCTGAAAGCCTTTAATTGCAAAATTATAATTTGGCATGGGTGAGGGGTTTACATTCTCCATTCTAAGGGAAACTCCAGCTTTCCCTGGCAGATACCTGTCTTTCCAAACCAAGACAAAGTACAAGTCATGAGAGATTACTTCAATATTTTAAAAATTATATCTGAATTACTTTGAAATGCCAGACATTTTCTACTAATTGAAAAATAGATTTCATGAGGATTCCTGCAGAGAGATCACCAATCAGAGATAAAAGTTAATGTACAATTGGTACACACTACTGACTGCTTTTCAACCTCAAATACTAATGAAAGTTAGGTATCTGAGCTCAGCAGAGTGCTAACTAGCTTTCAGTACCAGCAGCTCTCAGCCTGGGTGTAGAACAGCTACCAACAGTTCAATCACACTTTTGTGGCAAAATATCTGTGATAGTTGTAAAATGGGATGCAAGCAAGGGAGAATATTCTTCTGCCCAGCACATCTGGATGACACTGCTAATGCTAACGTAGACATGCCTGTGCAATGATGATTCTATATTCCCCTCAGACTGCGAAAGGATGGTTTTACTGTGCATCAGTGTATATAAGGAAGCACAACAAATATTTGTGGTGATTTAATACATAATTTTCCACTTTATATATGGAAACATGTAATTCTGGAGAGTCCTACTCCATTTTAGCTTTTGGGAGGACATCGGACACAGGTCTTTTAGATGTGTAGGGAGTAATAGCTCTTTTAGCATTTAGATGTCAATTTTCCCATTCTGATGTTTCATTAATGGGCTGCAATATCTTATGTGCTGACTGAGATCTTATTTATACAAATTTTTTTAAAAAACCCTTCCTTTTCAAGAGATGAAGTGAGATGGCAAGCTTTCAAGCAATAAATCAGGAAATGTCTCCCTGATAGTGAATATGAGCAAGAGAGAGGCAAAGAAGAGTGTGGGGGAGGAAGCGGGGAGAATACACACATGTGCAAAAGCTGGTAATTTTCACCGCTGGTATGCTCTTTAAAATAAGTGACAACCATCTTATGGGATACAACTTGTTTCTCTATTCCTTGCCATGTACCTCACTCTTCTCTGAGACTGAAAGAAATCCAAAGGGCACAGAAAAATTTCACTCTGTAATACATCAAACCACACTCATTTTGAATGTATTCATGTACATAAGACTCAAGATAAAAAGCTGAAGAAGAAGAAAAAAGAAGGAAAAAGGATGAATCAACTGAGATATAAATGGAAGAAGAGGATATAGGTTGAAAATGTCAGGAGGGGTAGAATTGTATTAGTTTAAGTAGTTCTCAAAGAAAAACAATATCCCAGACCTAGAAATTCTCTGTGACTTCAGCATTTAGTCTCAGATATTCAAAGAAACCTTTGCATGATCTGGCATTCAAATCCTCCCAAGATGCACATAAGATATTGATTCTTTGCACATCTGCTAAAATAAGCCTAAAGTTCAACATTATATTTAGCAGAGAACAGAGGGAAGAAATGCACCTATATAAATACTACATTCCATGCAAAGGTATGAATCTTCAAAGCCATGCTCTGAAGGAAGAAAAGAAAAGAAAAGAAAAGAAAAGAAAAGAAAAGAAAAGAAAAGAAAAGAAAAGAAAAGAAAAGAAAAGAAAAGAAAAGAAAAGAAAAGAAAAGAAAAGAAAAGAAAAGAAAAGAAAACCAAAAAAAAAAAAAAAAAAAACCAAAAACAGAACTGGCCATTCTACCTGTGATCTTAGATTAAAAGCCATCTGAAGAGACAGTTTGATTTGAAGCTATGACAGAGATGATGAATTTACAGCTTCTGGACAGCAGAGCATTCAGGGCCATGCCCAAGCCTAACCTGACAGTGCGGGTAATTTATATTTCAAAAGTTTACAGCATCTTTTTATTGATTGCTAATTTTTATGCCTTAGCATGATGGGGAAAAAAAAAGTGATAGAGCTTCTTATGCAGAAGAACTGTAATTGAGTGTAAGTTGCATGTTGACTCCTGCTGACAAGAGTTGAACAATTCATATTTCAAGTGGAATTCAAACAGGATTTTTTGTCTGGCTGTGTCATGACACAGTGAACAACACCAGGTGGAGGATGAGGCTTGTATCAGATGGTGTCAGGTCTCTCTTGTTCCATGCCTTTGGAAACCTGTACCTAGATTCCTCCACCACTTGTGAGAACTCCCTTTCAGGAGCCCCTGCTTAGGGGTTTTTCTTTTTCCTCTAAAATTCCTGTACCAGGTTTAAGAAGATAAAGGGAACTTGCAGCTTCAGTCTTCAGAGATGTTTATTCCACTTCTTATCTCAAGTTCTGCGCGCCGCCAAACCTGGCTTAACACGCTGAAAAACACAGCTTAACAAGTCCCCCAACAGAGGATTCCAAGGTTTTTTAAAGGCTTCTAGTCCAATTAACTCTTAAAACATGTTACGTTTACAGTTTCATGCCAATAATGTTTGACACACCATTTCTGTGTCAAACCCATTCTACCAATGTCTCTGCGCCACTGTCACAGCAGAAAATGGAGCAGAAGAAAAGAAGATGAGGCGCTGCCCAAAATTCTCCATCTTGTTCTCATCTATCTCCATACTAAAACCCCCAAAACTACAAATTTTCACCCTGTGACAAACTAAATTATTTATTTCAAATTTTCATTGTTTTTAATTCATCTCTAAGTGTTGGAAGTTTTTCCCATGGACTAAGGTCAAAGGCAGTGCTTTCCTGGGGTCCCAGCCAGGGTCTCAGACCCCCCAAGGCAGCTCGAGGGATTTTCCACATGCCCTGGATTCCAACAACCACTGGCAACTTTTGCCCATGAGGGGTCCTGCTGGACCCCTAAATCAAGCTTAAATACAGACCTAAAGCTAGCCCCAAGTTGTATGTCAAATCAGACATACACTTAATGTTTTCAGCCTATAAAGGGCAAGCAAAAGAGAAAGTTACAGAACCACAGAGTCACAGAATTCACTAGGTTGGAAAAGACCTTGGCAATCATCAAGTCCAACCTACGGTTAAACACCACCTTTCAGACCACCAGACCATGGCACTGAGCCCCACATCCAGTCTTTTCTTAAATACCTCCAGGGGTGGTGACTCCACCACTTCCCTGGGCAGCCTATTCCTATGCCAAATGACTCTTTCTGTAAAGAATTATTTTCTAATCCCTGATGCAGTTTAAGACTGTGTCCTCTTGTCTTTTCACTGGTTGCCTGAGAGAAGAGACTGACCTCCACCTGGCTAAAACCTCCAACTTCTTTTCAGGCAGCTTCAGAGAATGATAGGGTCTCCCCTGAGCCTTCTCTTCTCCAGCCTAAACAAACTCAAATCCCTCAGCCATTCTTCATAGGGCTTTTGTTCCAAATCCTTCACCAGCCTTGTTGCCCCCCTCTGGATACATTCAAGCATCTCAATGTCCTTCCTAAATTGAGGGGCCCAGAACTGGACACAGTACTTAGGGTGCAGTCTAACTAGTGCTAAGTACAGGGGGAAAAAGTCTTGTGAAAGGGGATAAATTACCCATACATGTCTTAGAAATAGGAAAAATGTTGTTATAGTTTGACTCTATTTGACTCCCTTTCTATCCCTTAAAGCAAAAAAATTAGAGTGAATATTCTGAATTCAGGATGTCCCACTAGTTAGAACTTATTTCCAGTGAAAAAGTGGAAGATTTATGTCTTATTTCTTTGCAGCCTTGGATTCATACTCTTGATTCTGGTAGGCCCTGGCTAAAGACACTTAGTGTTCTGGTTGGTATTAGTCAATTTTTAAGAAGCAGTAACATATTCTTGTACCAAAGAACAAGCTGTGCCCAGTAGCAGCAGTAACTTTATACTGGGACTCCCAAAACTGATTCCTCTGCAGTCCAGGCCAGTGTAATGCAGTCAATGGCACTGACCTGTGAAAGACAAAGTCCTTAATACAGAACACTGCAAACCAAAGGAACATGATAAAGATGTGAGTACAATGAAACTTGAACCAGAGGCATTAAGAGATAGAACGCAGGAGAAAGCACAGACTATATCTCATCTATGTGCCACATGTCTTATTAATACAAAGAAAAAACTTATGACAAATCATCCCTCATCTATTTTCCTTGTATACAATGGATGCCTAATATATTTGGTCACTGATTTACTGCAGTAAGGAAGCAGTACAAGAATATACAGCTCTGAAAGTAAATTCACTGGCAGGACTACATTGATTGTACTTCTCCAAACTTAAGAAATCTGTGTTATTTAAAAAATAATTTAAAAAGGGTCTATATTTGCATTTCACAATGTTTAAACATATGTCGAGAAGGAATATGTACATTTTAACTTCTTTTTTTTGCTACTGGTTTGTAGTGGCACTTTAGTCATACTTTCCACGCATTTTTATCTTCTTTTGTCCATAGGTGAAATGGGTTTGTGTAAGTTAAACCTAGCTTTATGAGTACTAGTTCTTTGACCTTTCTGATCACTGGTTCAGTTCTGTTATCCTTTCTTTTCTGTCTGATGCTGTAAGTGTGCACCAGCAGCCAAGGAAGACTGAAGAACCTCATCCTCACTCTCCATCTGTTCACTCTTCAGGAGGCAGCAGGTAACAAAATGCTGCGTCCAAAAAGGTGAGGGAATCGTAGGGGAAGAACTATGTTTGGTCTAAGCTGTAAATGAGATTCTAAAGTATTTTTTCCACCCTTAACCCAGAAAGCAGAAAAGGACAAGAAACCATCCTTTTCTAGATCTGCAGTTACTGGTGAGGATCATGTGTTCTTATTTCACATGTACCAGTTTATGGGAGACAAAATGGTCTTCAGACTTCTTCTCATGAAAAGAAGGCTCAATGTTATTGGAGAACAGTGAGTAAAAATGACCACTTTAAGTGTGTTAATATAAAAAATGCCTTGTCATTAATAGGATAACACTTTCTCCAAGGTGCACATCTCTATATTTTATTCTAGTGTTGGTACAACTTACTATTAAACATGTACATGGGGAATGGCAGCATCTGTTTTCAGATTTTACATTTAGAAAGAAAGCTGATCTCTGATTATAGAATCTCTATCACAGTCACGTGCAGAATATCTGAGATATTATGTAACCCCAGGTGTGGTCAAATGGGGAAAAACCATAGCTGTGGAATATTCCTTTCCCTCCTCAGATGCTGTATTTTTGCATGGTTTTAGCTCTAGTAAAATGCTTTCTGCTGTCACAGTAAGCACAGAGTCCTATGATCTGAAAGAAAAAGGCAGGGCAGGGGAAAGTTTGCATGGCATTTTGTTCAGGGGCAAGCATGTGGCTCCCAATATACTCTGGGAACACAGTCATCCAAATTGTACCGTGCAAAGTCCAATCACAAGCTCATTAATCAGAAACAAATGAGCTCCCCATACCCAAGAGGTGAGGCAAGTGATATGATTCCTGGAATTATCATCGCCTGGAATGCAAAATCAGAAAGAAGGAATTCAAGCAGCTCCTCATCACTGATGCTTGCACTAAAGCAAGCTGGGAAAGAGAGAGAGGGTGAGGAATAGGGTGAGGATAGGGGAAGGGTGAGGAAGAAGAAGTGGGAGAGGGAAAGAAAATGATCTTAACATGGCTTTTGGGTGCTCCAGCATAAACAACTAAGACTTGCAATTGAAGGACACATAGAAATACTTAGAAGACAGGCAATATCCCAGTTCTATAGAGCACCAACTCTGATGTTGCTTGATTTGTACTGTTTGTATTACTGTATCTGCAGTATGTCTTAGAGGACATCAGTAGTACCAGTATGACTGAGCATACTGGGTGCCACTGAGTACAGTGGAATGCACAAATAGTCTTCCACAAGTCACTCAGAGATTGCCAGACACACACACACACACACACACAAAAAATCTCCTTTAAGTTTCTAGTGGTTCTCCACTACTTGTAATGGATTCCAAAGCCCTGGCAGCAGCTGCAGAGGCAGAGGACAAGATTGATGTGTGACTGCATGCACACTGCAGAAGGGTTTGGCTCTATTTACTGCAACCAGCCAGGGCAGTGGGGCTCCTTCCTCCACTCCTTCAATTTGTTGCTGCATTCTCACTCTGGAAAAAAAGAGGTAAAAACTTAGTGCTTTTCCTCTAAAAGAGGCACAGCATAGCAAGAGTTAAATAAAAAAGCCTGAATGTTTAATCTGCCAGAAGCATATGAGAAGAGCAATCAAATCTGGGATAAGTAGCTTTGAATGAGGTACGCCTGATTGCTTTAGACCATGCTGTTTGTCAGCCTTTTAAAATTCAAGTCATTACCAGATGATGATCTGCTCTAATATTGTGATATTTTATCTGATTACACTTATGTGATTGTGCTATATCTGCTATTTGCCTTCCCATTTTTCCATGTATATTAAATGCAGGTGGTTTTATTATTCAGAGAGCTAGAAAGTGTTGACTGCTCTGAATATAAATGGGGATATTATATCATTACCTTGCTCTGAAAGCAGAGACAGTCAGTGTGTAAATCATATGCAAGGTACCTAGTGGAGATACAATAAACCATAATGTCTTGAGAGAGAAAGCAATGAGAAAGGGATAAGCAGATAAAAATTTAGGGCATTGTTAAAGAAGGATAAAGTTCATAATCCTATTTAGTTCTTTCAAACCACCATCTGATAATATAACCTTTATATTTAAAACTTTTTTAAAGTTCATTGAGTATCTCTTGGTGAAGTTATTGTCAATGGAACATTATCAATAATGAGACTGAATAAAAACAAGATCACCAACCAACCAGGCATCTCAGCTGCTTTCAAAAAATGCAGAAGAAGCCTACACATTTCTGCAAATGCTTTGTGGATCCTTCTAAAGACATATCTTACTGTGGGTACAGAGTTTTGGGGTACTGTTGTCTGGGTTTTTGCCGTTCTCCTCTGTCTCCTTTAAGGAGTTTGTAAAAGTCTTGTTTTTAGCCTTCTGTGTCTTGGAGTCAGATACACTTTCATATAAACAAGCCATTTGTTATGGTGAAATCTAGAGAGGTTCACATTCTTTTCATAAAGGAGGAGACTGTTGACGGACTGCTGCATGGTCCAGTGTGGTTGGAGAAGAAGATTTTCTTCCTCCAATCCATGATCACTGCTGGAATTCGATAAATGCTGATTCAGTAAATAAAGTCCTTCTTCTTTCCACCTCGGACATCACAAGGTGTGGGTGTGAGTTCTTGTGTCGGTTGCGACAGGAGTACCTTGGGAAAATATTCAGGAATCACCAACAGCCTATCTGAAAAGCAGATCAGGGTAGCAGGGCAGTCTGGGAATCCCTTTTTCTTGCAAGCAATAAAATTCCCTTGAAAATTTCACTGTGATAAATTGAAAGCATGATAAATTCCACTGTGAGAATCATAGAAAGGCTAAGACCAGAGACACCTCTGAAGAAGAGCTAGGCTAGCTTGTTTTCTGAGCTAGAGTAGGTTGCTGAAGACAGTGTGCAGCTGCATTTTGGATATCTTCAGGGATGGAGACTCCACAACCACTCTAAGAAACCTGTCCCATTTCTCAGAATCCCACACAAGAAAAAAAAGGTTTTCTTATGTTTAGATGAATACTCCTGTCTTTCAGTTTGTGCCCATTACGTCTTGTCCTGTCTCTAGGCACAACTGAGAGTCTGCCTACATCCTCTTTACCTCCCCGTGAGGTACTCATGCATTTTGAGAAGATCAACCCCAGCCTTCTCTTCTTCAGGCTAAGCAGTCCCAGCTCTCTCAGCCTGCTCTCTTAGAAGAGGTGCTCCAGCCTTCTGATAACTTTTGTGGTGCTTCTCTGGACTTGTTCATGCAACTCTAGTGGGGCAAGCCCAGGACCAGGCACTCCAGGTGCGGTCATCTCTAGATGTTGTTCCTCTTCTTTGGCTGTTGTAGCATTACCTCTTGTAATCTTGCTCAACCTCCAACAGCTGTGACAGACAGATCAAAGTAAATGCACAACAAACAAGTAAAAAAGTAAAATTGCTAATGCGTCCCCATCCCTGCCCCCATCAGTTCTGCTTACAACCTTCAGGATGACACTAGGGCTGCCAATCCCCCAAAAAGGTTACTGCACAAAACAACCCCAACACCCCTGTGTTTACAGGAATGATTTCAGAGAGTGTGACTAGGAGTCCAGAGAGACATGGAGTTGGCCAAGTGAATGGTGCTCCAGGTAACCAATTTTTCTGAAAAATAAGAATGCAAAACCCCCAAAACAAACAAACAAACAAACACAACACAACACAACAAAAAATCACAAAAAACCCACACCCCACCCAAAACCAACAACAAACCACCAGTATAAGGAGGAGAGGGGGCAACCAATGTAAAAGCCATGGATGAACAGTTCATAGACACAGAAGTTCAAGAAGAAAAACTAGCAAATAAATAAAAACACAGGACAGAGAGCCATAGCTATTAAAGGCTGGTTTAAGCTTGCAGGGTAAAACATAACTGCAACCAAAGAAAAGCAAGTGCTAGTGCACGGTGACAGAATTTAAAGTAAAGGTGGCTCTAAATCCAAACTGACAAAAGCATATATGCTCTCCACTGTAAAATGCATTTTCAGAAAGCAGAAAACAAGAAAACCTTGAAAAGAAAAAAAAGATAGACAGATATAGTCCTCCAAATAGTGGTAAGAGTCAGATGAGCGAACCACTGGCTTAAATACCTCTCTCATTAATCTTCATTGATTTTATCTGCCTGGAAAACTTTCAGTAACAGCCTACTGACATTGATATACAAGTCTGGGCACTAAAGGAGTTAACTGCCAAGCTTGAAGAAAAATGTGTGATTTTTTCACAAATATCATAGAATGTTACATTGATAAATCCTCTGCTACTGCAGCCATGTGGCACAGGGGAATACTTGTTTTGAGTTTAAATTTCCAAAGTAAGCTTTTAGTCCCAACTATGGAGAAGAAATTAAAGATATCAGCCCAAGGTTAAAAGTGCAGAAAACAAATAAAATGTACATCATGTTTAATCAACTATATTTTTAAACATTTTACATAATGTAATTTTCAATATTTTTGAAATCTTGATTCATCGTGTTTGAGCTCAGTTTCGCTCCTTTTTCCAGTTTCCTACACAGAAAAGCCAACAAATGCCATACTGCTTTTCCCTGATAAAAAGCTGTCTTGCTAATTACCATCTCATACATACAAATCTGACAAATGGGTGGAAAAAATGGAGGACAAAAATATGAGAAAAGTTCAAAAACTTCAAGAACTAATAGTTGAAATGCAGTGTCAGTTCACAGTATAGAGGTTTCTGTAGGCAAAATACTTGCTGAACTGAACGAGGGCATTTTTAGAATGTTTTATTTCCTTCTGTTAGTAGTTCTCCAGAGGAGGAGCACTGGTTTTACTCAGCCTTCAGAAAGCAGCTGCTTGAGCTGGCACAGAGGTTCATTCTCATATCTGCTTCATTTCAGCACCAGACTGAGGATTTAAAGATAAAATACGACCAAACGAAACAGTTTTTTTCTGTTATTTGACTTCTAAGATTGGGAAATAAAGGGAACATGGGAACAGATGAACTGCTTTTGGATTTACATGTTTTCAAGTTTCAGCATTTTTAAGGAAACTTGCCTCAAATCTCACACTCAAATTTGTTAGAACAAAATACAATTTTTACATAATCTAAACCGCAGAGTTAGGAGTAAAAGACTGTGTAAATTATCAAAGGGGCTCAGATACTCATGGAAAAGGAACTCTACCAGTCTTGGTTCTATTTAAAGTCTTTCTAATATAGCATTTTAGAGTGAATAAATATTACATTTGTGAAAGCTGCAAATTATACTAAATGTAGAGGACCTGTAAGCACCAGTTAAGCCAGAATGAGATCAAATATCTTTCAGAATATTAGAAAGATTGATAACATTTACAACAAAGCTCCTTGTATGTATTTCTGCCAGGTGGTGCACTCAAGGTTAGAGGCATTCCTGAGATGCAAATGTGCCACCACAAAGAGACCTAAGAAATCATAACAGGTAATATAATCCTGGGAGGATTGACATCAGACTTAGTGGTCAGAAGGAGACTTTTGAAACCTCTGGGTTTCAGGTACCACTCTGAACAAATTTTCCTCTTGGTATAAAAGAAAATGGAAAGAGGAAGCTGGATATTTCTCAAATGACTGTGACAGGCACAGAAGACTTTGTCAATTCTTATTCACATTCATATGCAATAATTTGCCTTCCTCTAGAGAAAAGTCAACTCATTTGAGAAAATTGTATCAGAAGCAAAACAGCTTGAACAGTTTCTTATCTTTCTCCTGCATTTGTTTATATGCTAATTCCTGTAATATCTCTGCTAAAAATACAACTTTGTTTTGATTGTTAAAGTGCAAGGAGCATCACTACAAACAGAGCCAGCAAAGCTGTTCAGTTCATCCTTCCACCTTACCGAAAAGCTCCTCAGGCACAGTTTTACAAGGCCTGAATTAGCTCTCCATCAAATCATGCACATATTTTCCAGCTACACATTGTGCTTTCTCCTGCTGTGGCCAGGAGTACAGGCCAGGACTCTAGGGTGTATAGTATCCATTTTTGTTTGATGAGAAAGCTCAGTTAGCTCTTTCAAGAGGTCTGTTCAGACTGCTGTGTGAATTTTGCGAAGACCTAACCTGGTAAATGCATGCCCAGGAGTGTAATTTTCCAAAGGCCTCAATGACCTATGAGTAGTGACAAAAGTGACTTTGTGGCTTTTACCACTCAGGTAAACCTAGCAAGAAATCACTCCTGGAACTTTATCCATAATTTAGCAACCTGATATGTTATAGAAATGGTACATGCAGGAAATGAACTAAAAACTCCTCTGCCAAAAACTATTGGGAAAAACAGATGAATGTACAGTTCCACGATACACACATGTATTAGAACCACAGAATCACAGAATATGCTGAGTTGGATGGGACCCATCAGGATCATCAAGTCCAGTTCCTGTTCTTGCAGAACATCATCCCCAAGAGTCACACCGTGTGCCTGAGAGCATTATCTAAATGCTTCTCAGGCTCTGTCAGCATTGGTGCTGTGAACACTTCCCTGGAGAGCCTGTTCCAGTGTCTACCACCTTTTTCTTAATATCCAACCTAAGCCTTCCATGACAGAGTTTCAGGCCATTCTCTTTGGTCTTGTCACTGTCACCACAGAGAAGAGATCAGTGCCTGCCCCTCCTCTTCCCCTCACAAGGAAGGTGTAACTGCAATGAGGTCTCCCCTAAGTCTCCTTCAGGCTGAACAGACCAAGTGTCCTCACACTCCTCACACAGCTTCACCTCAGGACCCTTCACCATCCTCTCCTCTGGACATCTCTAACAGCTCAATGCCTTTCTTGTATCATGTCACCCAAAATTTCCCCCAGCACTTGAGGTGGGGCCACCGCAGCTCAGAGCAGAGCAGGACAATCCTCTCCCTTGCATGGCTGTGATGCTGTGACTGATGCACCCCAGGACATGGGGCCCTCCTGGCTGCCAGGGCACTGCTGGCTTATATTCAACTTTTCATCAACCAGGTCCCTTGGCAATAGAGCTGCTCTTCAGCTTCCTGTTCCCCAGTCTATACACAAAACGAAAGTTGCCCCATCCCAGGTGTGGAATCTGGCACTTGCTCTTGTTAAATTTCAGAGCCTGGCAGATGTTAAGACACCATGCTACAGACTTTTGTTCCAGAGGAAGTGTCAGTTTAAAGAGTACCAGATGTACCAATGAGTACCAGGTTCCCCATGCTGTCCCACAATTACAGTGACACAGCTGTTCAGTAAAGAATTTCCTTGTAATATGTAATCAATCTATGTAATTCAAACCTACTCTCAGTTTGAAGCTGTTTCCTCTTTTCCTACTTCTACAATTCTTTGGCTTCCTTGTAGGCCACCCTAAGATACAGGAAGGTTGCAATGAGGTTCTCCGCACAACCTTCTCCAGGCTGAATAGTGTCAGCCTGTCTTCATAGGAGAGGGGTTTTACTCATGTTTTAACATTTCATTAGCTCTTAAAAAATTGAGAATGAATTGGTGTGACATAAGAGTATTTTATTGCTAAAGAAATACATCCTGCTTTGCTCATATCCGACCATCAAAATACATAAGCTAATCTTATTCCTGCCCTTGCTTAAAATTTTTCTGTTTACAGATGGAGAAATTAAAATGTCCAACAAATCTCTCCTTATTATCCCCTCCATCCCCACTACTACAGCTACAGAGATTCATATTAAGCAGCTACTAAAACAATTCATTGTGGAATCTATGATTCTCCCTGACCCTCTAGGCAAAAGGCAGGGATTCAGAAGAGAATCCTATTTCCTAAAGAATGTTTAGTTCAGACATATTCACCAAATGAGTCCACTCAGCTTTTACAAACAATGGCAATGGGTTTTCATCAAATGAAAACATTTATTTGAGGAAGACATTGGCAGCCACTAAATTCATCAATACTGGCCATGAGTTGTTTCTGACATTTCTTTCAAGAATTTTTGTGCAGCAAACTCATCCATCCAGTGTCCCATATTGTTTTCCAGTTACTCCTTTCCCAAGGGGAACTTTTGTTACCTCCATCTGCTGGTAAAAGGAGAGGTTTCTTCTTTATGTACATATGAACATATATGCTGAGCATATATGAACTCATGGGAACCAGTAGTAGTGTGGGTTTTTTACCTCTTTAGTCACATGGAAACAGGCATTTGTAGCTGTTAAAACCTTCACAAGCCAACACTTCTGCTACATTTCTGAGTCACAAAACAATTTGGAGACCTGAAATAACAGCATGCCTAAAATCTGACAGAAGAAATCATCCCTCAATTTAATTTTGCAGTATGAGCAGCATACAAATTCGGGCAGTCTAAGTATTTATAAATCTGTTCCTGATCTTTTGCAGATAGCCCATGAAACTTCTGAAACTTTATTGCTAATGAATACAGCACTGTATTCATTAACAATGTCAGCATAATAAATATTTTCAGTAACTGAAATACTGAGTCAGATCATCATACTGTATAAATAAGCATAACAGTGTTCAGGAAATTCTTTCATTTTTATATAATAATCTATAAATGCAAGTAATACATACAGAATGGAGAGTGACAGGCCAGTCATTTGGAAATAATTGAGCTTATCTGGAAGAAGAGGACATGCTACAGAACGGGACATACAACAAAGACCCTAATAACGAGCATGGAGTTCTTAAAAAAAAAAAAAAAAAAAAAAAAAAAAAAAAAAAAAAAAAAAAAAAAGGCACCAGGCCCTTAAAAACTCTCCCTCAGTTTTTAATTCTTGACTAGTAGAAATGCAGACCCTTTAATATTTTTTAACATTATTCACTACTTAGGCACTTCATGATCAGCTTTCTTTCTGTCTGAAACTTTGCACCATCTGGGTACCAAAACATGTTTTGAACACTGTAAACTATCTACAGCAGAAAAACTTTCTATACCAAATTTTGAGTATATACTATACTCTACCAGCCCTAAGAATTTATGAAAGTATATTTTTCTAAAGGTAAATGCATATTGGAATTGTTCAGTTCTGTATTAAGGGCTATATTAAATTAAAAACATCATGAAATCTTACTACCAACTTCTTTGGAATTTATAACTTAGGTCACAAATCAAACCATTTCTCTGTAAAAAAAAATATGTCCTCTTTCTTTCTTTCTTTCTTTCTCTCTCTCTCTCTCTCATCTATATAAAACCTCTCTTCAATATCTTTTTCCCCATAGACCATATATATGCTAACAACCTCTAGTTGCTGCCAATAAAAGAGTTGGCTATGAACAACAAAAATCCTTTCTTTTCTCATTAGTTGAAGGAGAGATAGGGCTCATTAAAACTAGACTGTTCTTCTCAAACAGAGAAGGAAGAGAAAAAAAGATATGAAAGGAACAGGGTCAGGAAGAATGTATGGCAAGTAAGGATGCTATTTCTAGTTGTTTCTTCCATATAAGCCTCAAGATTACCTCAAGAACTGGCTGTATTTTAAAGATATAAGAAACATTTCTAGTTATCTGGGAAGGCATATAGGGTGGTCCAAGAGATCAGAACATTGCTAGCAAGAACCTTCATGGGGAGATTGAACCATAACCTAAAACCAGAGAGACAGGAGCAAGGAGGCATGAGGAACAGGTGCAGGAAAAGTAAAAAGGTAGTAACTAGTTTGAACCGACTGCAGAGGTAACTGCCCTGTAGAGGTGCATGAGTTCTTTTGCTAAGAAAACCCCATTTGTATTTTCTGTTACTGCATAACACCTCTAGTTTCAGAGGCGAGTCTTCAAGGCCATAATTAATATGCCAAAACATAAAGCTTTATAGATTATCAGTTTACCCATAAAAGAGTGTCTGTTTTCTCTCTCAGGTATGAAGGAGGTAGTTCTGCTACCACCAAACAGTAGACTGAGAGCAGAGCAAGACGTCACAAAGACACAGTGAAAAGGATGCTTGATGCCCATTTTATTGAGAAAATAAAGAATACAGTGGGAATCTCAAGCCTAACATGAAACAGCAGCTATAAAAGCATATTCACTCCAATAGCTAGCATGACATTTGAGTAGCTTTGTGAACTGGACTTCAAACTTCTATGCCTTAGCTGACCAGCTCAGTAAAGATGATTTTAAAAGTGCTCTGCTACACACTGCAGTTCATTCAAATTCTCATTCATTCTAAATGTCGAGCTTGAAATCAGGAAGAGTGGGGAGTTTTCACCACGGACATACAAAAATAAAACCAGAGTTGACAAAAAATGCTGTGGATCCCACATCCAGTACAGTTGCAATTCATAAGATGGGACACTGCTGCAGGAGGACATGTCTGAGTAGAGAAAATTAACAAGAAATTGCCAAGGAGTGGAGAATGGAGATGGCATGTGTGCTAATGCTAATAAAATAATCTTTCTAGTTCTCATGTCCATCACAGAGACCAGGATATGGAGAAGAAAGGGTCCACCAGGCTTCCCATGCACTTGGGGCAGAGGCACTGCTCAGCTGTGCTCCAGTTGAATGCCAGTGGGGCTCAGAACAGGCCTGAGGATAAGGTCTTATGTCCTGCTGGGCACAAAGCTGAGCAAGGACAGAGAACCTAAAGATAAGGAAAAATTTTTCTCCATAGGAGGAGCCACAGCTGGGCTGTGTGGTTTGGGAGATGGTGCTGTCTCCCTCCTTGGAGGATTTTCAGCCCCCATGGTATAATGCCTGAGACCTGATCTGACTCCATGGCTGAGCCAGGTGGTGGAGGGGGTTGGAGCGGAGACCTTCTGAGGTCCCTGCTAGCCTTAAGTATCTTATACTGAATCAATGTTCTCAATTCAAGAAGGACATCAGGATGCTGGAGAGGATATCTGAAAGCCCCTATTATGGATAAATTAAGTAACTGGAAAAGGAAGAAAGAGGAAGATTTTAAGGATCCCAATTTTTTAACCTTATTAGAAGCAGGTTAGTGAATGCATTGATCACTATTCTTAAGCATGACTTAGGAAGCACAAACATGGTAACAGAAGGCTCTTCAGTCTGCCAGAAGTCACAACAGGATACAGTGACTAAGACAGAAGAAAAGCTACAGAAAGAAAAAGCACGGACACTTATAAAAAACCCCATAATTAAGTCAGGGTTTGTGAAAATCCTCTGGTCTCTACAGAATGTAAGTTCAGTTACAGTTGGTATTTGAGCCTTTTATTCTGAGAACCTTGAGTACTGAAAAACTTTTTTAAATAGTCAGCATGGGTCAGAGGTCTTATTCTAACCAAAAAAATTAGAAAATACATATATCAGCCATTGGGTAAGAAGAGGCAAAAATAAAATCTAGGAAGAGAGATTATGGAGGGAAAGAAATGTAAATCCAAAGGAAACAAAATTAGGGAATTGCACAAATGACAACAAAAAGGTGGCAATATACACAAGATTGAAAAAAGAAATACTTGCAGTAACTCAGCTCATTCTAGCTTTGTTGTGGCAGCTCTGTAGAGTCATCAAAAACTCAGATGACCAGCAAATTAGGCATTAATAAGGAATAGCACACGTGGAAAAGGAAGATGACAGTGAGCAGGAGCCTCTTTCTGTGTTGAGAAGGTGGTGTGCCACTTGTATTGTTACTGGGCAGTACCATAAGGCGTTGTCAAGTTGTCAAGGCATAATAATAGCATGACCAATGCTGATGCACAGGCAGAGCAGTCCTTTATTGTGTTCTGGACTTGAACCAATGCTGTGTAAGGCAGAACTGTGCCTTGAAGTTCCATAACAACTGGATGGAAAGGCAGATCAGGTTAGATAAATGTCAAACAACAGCCTGTACATGGTGAATATTTATTTCTAAGTACGAACACAACAGAAAAGAGCAATAATTAGCTGAAAATACAGCAAGAATACTTATAGGCATAAAACACAGGTGTTTGAGAGAAATGTCATAAGTAATGAGTAATTTCAATACTGTTTGCAGGTCTGGTGCTGAGCTAAGAGCAGAAGCTACAGTCAGAACCTGTCCTAACACCATAGTGACATTAGGAATATATTATAGTTTTCAATGTGATCAGATTCACTCTTCTTTAAAGGATGTAGAAAATAAATAGCAAACCTTTCTCTTTGTATTACAGCCAATGTTAGCTGTTGCTTTAATTAGGGGTATTAGTGTGGTGAATGAAGAGCTTTGACAAAGGAAAATGTAGAAATTATTAAAAAAATTGGAGTAGGCAGGGTTTCTTGTCAGAAAAAGTTTGAAGACACCTTCTGGGGTTTGAAACTGCCTTTTGTAACACTTAAGCAACCAAGTGGAAAGATTATTTTATCTAAAAACTCTACTACATTTGAAGTCATGTGGCTTGCCATGCAGATGGTCAGAGTAAGGTTTCTAAGAAAGAGCCATGCAACAAGGAGCCTGCCATAAGAACAAGTTCTTCAACTACCATCTCCTCTATAAGCATATGCTCCCAAACACCCCAATTATCTTTGATGAAATGGGTTTGGGATCAGCTGGGCTCTTTAACATTAAAAACCTGAAAGGAATCAAATTTTTAAATTGCTAAGTATAAGCATAATTTGTCAATGACTGACAAATGCAGTCTGAATTATAATTGCAAGTTATAATAGCCCATAATTTCCCTTTGGCAGCAGCCCTCCAAGGCTACTCTATCACACTGCTGTTGGACTATGCAATGGAAAGGCCAGAAAAGCTCTTGGTTGGAGAAGACCTCTGAGATCATGTAGTCCAACTTTTGACTGATCACCACCTTGTCACTCAGACACCATGGCCCAACCATTCTGTGATCAACTCCAGGGATAATGACTCCACCACCTCCCTGAGCTGCCCGTTCCAATGTTTAACTCTTTCTATAAATAAATTCCTCCTGGCATCCAGAATTCCTTCTGATGTCCTGATGTCCAGATTCAATACCAACAATTTTTTTTCTGCAAAAGTACAAGAACCTTACTCATCATCAGCAAAGTTTCATCCATTAAAGTGTACTGGATCACTGCAATATTCTTTCTTGATAGCTGATTCTTCAGAGTTTATTTGTAAGTCAATGAGGAGCCCAAGTTTTGTTTAATTGCTGCATATTTATTTATATTAATTCAATGCATTTTAAAGGCTGCTGTGGTTGGAATTAAAAAGAAGTTGTTACACTATTGAACATTTCTCCTTTAGGCTGACAAAAAGAATTTGTCACTTAACCTGATAGCAATGAAAGACAGTGAATGAATCATTGCTTGAGGAAACCAATTTATTTAGTCACTGTGTCATGGTTATTTATTACTTATCAGCATATGCTCTTAGTTCAATTAAATACAAAAAACTGAAGTTCTCTTCCAGCCTTCTCAATTTTTAGAAACACAATGAACCAGAAAAGAATTACTAGAATCTGCAGTGCTAAGGCTGAGCCCCTTAGGTTTATTGTGCTTCTCTTGTTTTAATTAAACTTTGTTCATTAAACTTCTGCAGCTAAAGTATGGGGATTATTAATCTTATTCAGTAGCTAAAGATATTAGTAGAGAGAGGACAAAAAGAAGAAATTAATAGTAAGACGAAGTGTTCATTGCAACATTTTACCAATAAAAATACAGGGAGCTGCAAAGAGCAAATATTTTCTCCCATATGCTTGCAAAGCAATAAGAAATGAAATTTCCTAATTTTTGTATACCTGCATGTATGTCATTTAGAACATTAATAGTAAATGTATATGCCATTTCACAATATAATCACAGATATATAAAACCAACCATAATCAATTCAGTACTGCCTTTCCTCCTGCTCTTTGTTTCCTACATGCTCTTTGTCTAAGGCATGATGAAGGCAGAAAACAGAATTTTTGTTCTTTATGGGAGGATTCTCTGTTCTTTGCTTAATGTTACAATTAACAAAGGAAGCCTTTCTTATTAAAAATATAAATATGAAAGGTAAAGCAAATAATATAAATATGAAACCTTCTGGTCTGAGGACAATCGACATTTGGAGATCTGCTTAGTAAGTACCATTGCTGATGTAATAATAAATCAAAGTTAATGTACCAAAAACATTTTAGAAGATTAAAGGGATAGTCTGAATTGCAATTCTGACTAGGGTTACAATCAGCTGGTTCAAACACTGTCTACTGATTCCTGATCCCAGTTTGCAATGATAAGCATGTACTATATCCCAACCACTTCAGGGGCTGTCATTCATCCCTGGCCCTCACTTTGGGTAAATTCATTCCTTTTGGACAGTCGATATTTAGTGAAAAATACTGGCAACACTACCTCTCTTCTGCAGGAAGTGAAGGAATAGTTAGGGGCCCAAGGGCTCCCTGTTCTCGTGGGTTGTTGTTTTTTTTTTTTTGTTTTGTTTTGTTTGGGTTTTTTTGTTTGTTTGTTTTTGTTTTTTGTTTTTTGTTTTTTGTTTGGCTTCCCAATACAAATTTTAGTATTAATATAGGTGGCAGTGAAGTAATATATTTTTTTAATGGTCCACTGAAAAGGCTTTCAGGCATTCACATTTTTGACATCAATTCTTTTCATAAGACAATAAAAATCTTAGTTAACTTCCATTCTCAGTTCTTAGACAGCCAATATTGTTACTAAAACAATCCAAATCAGAAAAACTAGAAGGAAAAGGATTCACCAGGCTGGACCCTACCCAGCAAAACAGGCAGAGAAGCCTGCAGAGCCTCATTATTCATGCTAATGACACAAGATTCACCAGCCAGAAGCTTAGTAAAACCATCATCTACCAATCCCTGTACCAGTTTATTTCACCAGAGAGTAATTTACTTATGACAAATATTACTACGATAAGACATGTATGGAGACACTCCCCATGAACAATTTGATTTTCTCAGTGTTTTCCTCTGCAAAGCAGATATTACTTTTGTATTTTTGAAAAGAATATGCAGATTAGTTAGTAAAACAAGCGAGGAAACTCCGCTATTACATGATCTAATGCTAATATTTGGTAGGAAGAGGCATATTTGAATCGTCTAAATTCGACCTAATCTTGATACCTAACTCTTTCTAATAGGGGTTCTAGCTCTTCAGAGGTATCCAAACAATGTAAAAAAGTAAGGCTCAGTAATTTAAAGGAAATTTATATTACCTAAATAAGGTCCTACTATAGTAAATGCTGCCTATTTTTACTTCCTTGGAATAGTATCAATAGCTCTTCTGCCTTCCAGTACAGAGAGATATTCCATAAGAAACCTGTTTCTTTAAAATACCCTTTTTTAACACGTTTTAAGGAAGGTAATAGATTAATATAATTGTTTAGATTCACTAAGTGTTTAAAAACTTTAGTTGAAATTGAGGATAGAAATAATATTACCTGCCTTTACAGTGGCAGCAGATGACTTCAGTTAATTTTCCAGTACTGCATCCACTTGAGTTCCAGTATACCTCTATATCAGTGCCCTGATGAGGCCTGGAAAGCAAGATGATATCTGTGCTGGTTTGAAAGCAAAATGAGTGAGACTCCCAGTCAGAGATACAATTTAATAGGAGAAGAGAGGAAAAAAAAGGTAAAATAAAATAAATGGAACAATACAACCTGACACCCTGTTGGTCAGGGTGTTTGAAGCAGTCCAAAAGTCCTCCTGGAGTGGCAGATGTAGTTCTGTTGGAGTAGAGATGATCCTGATAGAGAAGGGTCCAGTAACGGTGAGAAGGGTCCAGTCTTCCTCCAGGAATCCAGTGGAACCAGATGAGATGTTGTTGTCAAAGCAGTGATTCCGTCTGGTAGCTCTTGTCTCCTCTGGGAGTCCAGTGGATAAAAGCTGCTTGTGATGTCTCAAACCCTGGATTATATCCAGGTGGGAATGCTTGGCTCCTCCCCCTGGGTGGAGCATCTCACAACGGGGTGATCTCATTCTATGAGTCATGCAGTGGGTCCTTGATGGCCCATTAAATGAGCCGTGTGGCAAGGCATTGTTGGGCTCATTAACAGAAGATAAGGAAAACACTGCCCCACCTTGGCTCCAACGGCTCATGGGGTTAGAATACATACCTTGGGCACAATTTTACATTGTAACCTAGGACAATATCAAATAATGCATCTTAATTTTGTTTGGGATACAGAGCAAATCGTTTCCTAAAATATTAGTTGAAGGAGTGCCATATTTGTAGCAAAGCAATCTTACATCCTGTAGTGATACGTGAACTGGTGCAGTCAAAAAATCAGGTGACTAAAGCAGAAGCACTGGGACACTCAGTTTAACTGGGATATGCTCTGTATAGAAAATCCCCCTTTATGAAGAAAAAAATGCTACAAGTTGCTAAATCTTAATGAAGAACAACCTGTTCCCAGTTCCAGCAAACTGGGTTATTGCATCCTAGATCTGAGGAGTCATGCTACAACTGAAGTAACCAGGTGTCAGTCTTTCCACTGATCTCATGACAATGAGAGCATCACTTCATCCTTCAACTTTTCAACTTTTTATCAAAGTACACAGATAATAAAGTTTCTTTGCTCCTACACCACATTTTGCTAAATTGCAAGTCATTCCCCTTTACTATTCTGCTTCCATTCACTTTATTAAGTAGGGGAAAGTACTACTTAAAAGTTGTTTATACAGACTGGGCTCTATTCTTAGTACATTACTTTTTGAAACAAACATTGTTAAAGCAACACAGCCCCCTAGTGTGGATGTAATCCAGAAGTTTAATTCACATGCAATTATGAGGCACTAACTTTCACCAGACTACATACATGTAGTATTCACATGTAGCATCACAATTACACAGACTTCAACAAAACACCTCTAAACAAACAACACCACCAATGAAAAACCCAAAACCATACACACAGAAAATCTGAACCAGTCAATAATCAAGAATGTAGATTAAACAAAAATTTAATCATTTAGATAGTTTATATTTGGAGCAGTTCAGCTAACATTTTTGAGTGAAGATCTACACACTTTCAAAAAGACAAATTAAGTCATGGACTTTACTTCTGATGTCTCATATCTTAAGGACTGGAAGAGCGTGGGGAATGAATTATGTAACATAATCCAGCACCATTCAGCAGTTGGGTTTTCACTACTCATTCTGTTGTGCCAACACAGTAAATTCAATCAGAATGGTGCCCCAGGTTAGAAGCATGAATGAGTTTCCTGATATGGTTCTGTACATATCCAGATGAACACTAGCTGCGCAACAGCAGGGAGGGGACCAGGAGACAGCCTGGGAATAAGCAACCAAACCAAAATATATGCATAGTTCCTCATCAGCGTTCATACGCAGCTTAAATGTCTTTCCCAGTATTCTTAAGGATATTGTCAACATGCTTAGACTAAGCACACTTTTCTAGTTGTGTCTCTTTTCCTGTGCTCCTCTGGCAACCTTAGAAGACTTTATCTGCATCTGCTCCGCTCCCAGAGGATGGGCCTTCAATATAGTCGTGCAGAACTGCACACAGTATTCCAGTGAAGTAAAGCTGAGAATTCTTAAGTAAAGTAAGACTGACTGGAGTCTGGAAACACAAGATGGAATTTAGATTAGATAATTCATGGCTTTGCAGAACCATTAGATACAAAAGACAAAACCTCAACTTTGAGATTGACAAGTATCAACAATCCCACGGGCAAAAAGTTACCTTTATGCACTGTTAGAAAGATGATGATGCAATGAATGAACAAATGAACGTTCCATTCAATCGTTATTTTTGTTTTGGGGTTTCTTTTCATGTTACTATTGTGCCGTATAATGCAATAAACATATAACATTTAAACTTTTGGGATCTTTCCTTACCTGACTACAGAGTCAGGTTGATAAAGTGGTATGTGGATAACCCTTCCTACAAGCAATAGAGTTTTCTCCACCTTTTATGTATTCTGTTTACATATTTCAATATTAATGCTAAAAAAGGCCCATGAAACATGGGATTTCACCCCCTCCCTCACAAAAACAAGTATTTTAACATCTATATTTGGCCACAAATAAGGTGAACAAATGTTTTTTCTTCTCTACATATGTTGCAGATTGACTTAGCTATAAACATGAAGGTTTGTACTACTGGGACTAAATTGCAGGACTTTATAACTTGTTTTTAATTTGGTGCATATGTTCCTAAAGTTATGCTGTTCTTATATTTCTGGATCAATCAACCACCTCATCTCCTTCCTGACTAAAGGGCTTATTTCACAATTAATCTTCAATTACCTTCTGTGAAAAGGGCATATTTACCAGTGTCAGTGATCTCATAAAGCTAAATCAGTGTTTATAGTTTTAAGATAGGCACACAAAATGCCATATAATAATTAACTATGCATTCATGCACATAAAGCTTTTATTCAGTTGCTGTTTTTAGAGAATGCTTTAGCCACAGAAGAAAAATAGAAGTAACTTTAGTTACTGTAAACTATATTGTAAACTATTATTTAAAAAGTGATAACCAAGCAACAATTTACAAACTGTAAAGCTCTGACACTGTATGGGATCAGCTGGTGAAAGGATATTTTGTCCCACTACAAGGCTCCCCTGAGGTGATTGCTGTTTTTGAAACTGTGCTCCTTTAAATACAAACAAGGCCACAGTAAAGTGCTATCCAGCTGACTCCTTCAGCAAGATTCACAATGCTGAACCGCTCGTGTCTCACCTGGCATTTCAACAGTATCCAGTTGGAACAGCAGCATCTTATATCACCTTCACAGATTATCTGACACCCTATTTTTTCAAATACACTTAGGAACAACCTGTAGTTAGCAGCAATCAAAATTTCATTCACTATAATTAACAAGTACAGTAATTTCAAACAGCAAAGAATATATTTTATAACATAGCTTAAAAAAAGTTACAGCACCAAGTCTCTTAGGCAAAATATTTTTGAGAGCACATACTATATTAAAAAGAGCATTACAAGGGAAACTAATTCTTTTCTGTGGAAACATTTGTAATTTGCTTCTCAAAATTGGCATCTTGAAATCTATTTATTATTCTCTATGAAATCACTGTAACAACAAAGCCTCCAAACAGACACAAATATTTTTTGCTCTCTGTAGAGTCATACCTTTTTATTTATCTAGTACACACTCGATCAGCCCACCACCTCCTCAAAAAAGCACTGCGCACTATGAGGACAGCCAAAAATCATTAGAAAAAATTTTTGTTGCAGTCCAAAATATAATCAATATTTTTTTCATGCTGACCAACACCAAGTGTTTAATATTTGTTTCCTGACAAAATGATTGAGCAAAACCCAGTAACATTATTTTAACATTTCATTAATAATATATTTTATATACAAATTGCCTCTTCTTCCAAATGAAATAATGAATTCATTTTTCAAGGAAAAATCACAGACATATTTAAAAGAGAAAAACAAAACAGCCATATAATAAATATTTTAAATACACTGGATTTATGTCTTCAGTGATACAAATCAATGCAAGAACACATATAATTTAGCTGATTTGTTTTTAACCTAAACAGCAACAGTACAATATCCTAAAAATGAATTAGCACTTGTGTAACCAATCACATTAAGTATCTCATTTTTTTATTTTATTTTTGTAAACAGCTTAATTGAATTTTCTTGGAATACTTCTCATCTTTTAATTTTGAATTTAATTAGGCAGTAATTACAAATCCTCTCTGTCATATGCATAGTAAACCTGTTTCATTTCTATCACACTACATACTAAAGTTAACATTTGCAACTTCTTGATACAGAGCTGGAAATAATAACCTTTAACAGTTTAACATGCTCTAAAACAAACTTTTAAGGGTGACCTGGGAAACCAGTAGGAAAATAATAAATACCATACACCTCCAGAAAGTAGTCAGTAGAAGGCAATTACACTCTAGTTTATCATTACTTCCAACAGTATTTTGGTGTTGCTAAACAACTGAAAGGTTGTTTTGTTTAATAAATATTAAGAATAAACTTCATACATGTGGCTTCTTCTGGTGACACAGGAAATGCCCTTGCAAGCAAGCTTTTGCACTTCCACAGCAGGCAAGATCAGGTATTCTGTGCCTTAATGACCTAAGTACAGCAGCACTAAAATGTGACTTTGAAATCTAACAGCTCCACAAGCCTATGACTTTGTAAAAGAGAAGACAACACATCTAAGTTTTTCTAGCTGTCCTTCTCTGATTACTTCTTTGTTTCTCTGGTCACAAATACAACACAAGTTCACCAAACAGCTAAATGAAATTGACAAAGACAACACCCACAGATTTTGAGACAGTAAAGTTATCTTTTGAATTGTGTGTATATATTTTCACTTACCCTTCACTTGCTACAAAATAATAGAAAAAAATGTTGATGTTGCGGATAACACTAGACTTTACCCAGGTCACTGACATCACTTAGGGGAAGCACATTGTAATTTTCTCAGCTGTATTTAATGAAGGTTTTAGTTTATTATCAAATTTACACTGCACTAACATTCTACAATAATGTTGATTCTAGAAGAAATCAACCATACTTAAGAAATACACAAGAAGCTTGCTACAGAAAAGGGTTTAAAAAGAAAGAGAATAAAGGAAGAAAAGGGATAAAATGGAACAATAAAAAAATTATAAACCTTAAAAGAATTCAAGACATAATATCTGAATAGACTGAAGTTCGCAGTAATATTACACAACAGTAGGGGAAATTATCTCTGCTACTGTTGCAAAGTATGTAACTGGCTTTCTAAGTAACAACCAAAGAAAATTCATGAATAAAAATACATAATACATTATTTTACTTAACAAAGAGGACAATTGTAAACTTCACACCTTTAAAGAAAAAAATTGATGCCTGCATGTGTAAACAAACACACAAATATTTTAATACGCTTTAATTAAGAGCAGCCAGATATAAAATCAGCACTAATTCTAAAAAAAAATTAAGTCATTTTAATTGTTGTAAGATATAGCATGAAAATTCATTCTAAAATTCAATTTATTTATAAAAGAATACCTTGAAGTGGATAAAAATAGAATTTATATTTTAAAACCTCATAAATTAAATTAAATGCCTTTTCTTAAAAAGCATACTGAAATTAGGTGGATTTTCCTACTTTCAGGGGACATTAAATTACTACATCAATTGAATGGTAAAAGCTTAAGGTCTTCTGAACTGTTTGATTTGCTAAATGTTATGGCAAATATTCAAAAGCAAAGCTTTAAAATTAGGACGAAACTCTGCTTTCTTCAGTTAAAATACAAAAGGTAAGAGTGGAGAAAAGTGACAAAACTACATGGCAGTGCAATAAACTCTGTACTGTCTCTTTCAGGCACTTCCATAACTCTGAAAATAATATGTTCAACAGTTTATTTGAAAGGTAAAAATCCTCCCCTTTAGGAATTCAGATTTTAAAAAATTGAGTATGCTTTTACACAAAGCATTACATTTTAATTAGAATACCTACATTATGATGAGATGGGCTCCAAGAAGAATTAAACAGTCTCAAATCCCTTCCAACCCTAACCATTCTTTGATTCTAAGTTTCTGCAACAGCCTTTCTGGAAGGCACCAGGTTCCTGACACAGCTCTACATGTGGTGTGACTCCCTGAGGAGGTGACCCAGCACAAGGACACCTCATCTCAGCGAAGCAACAACCTCTGTTTGTGCATGTCATGGAAACAGCACACTAAAGGCAACAAAACCACTGAACCACACATCAGGATACACAATACAGTCTGAATGAGGAATGTCATACCCCACCCAAACATACTGAAGAGAACAGACTTCTTCGAAACAAATAGTGAAAATGAAACCTGAAGAGTCTCAGGGATGTTTTTTCACATCACCAGCTTTCATCAGAGCCTTAATAGCTCTGGCCCTCATCTCGAGTTCCAGAAGCTCCAGCTGTTGTGCTGATGGCTGAACATCTTCGGATGGAGGAACAGCTAAGGTTGCTGCTTTGGGCTCCTTTGGGCTGGACTCTGCCAACCCCAGTATTTCATTCACACTCTTCTCAATGTCCTTCTGAAGGTCGTCTATCTGACCAGCTCCACTTCTGACAGTGCTCTCTTGCACATCTGGGCCATCCTCTTCATTGCATGGGCCTTCTATGTCACTATCATATGCATCTGCATTTATGCTGAGGACATCACTATCCTCTCCCTTGCCTGTAACACAAACACAACTATCACAGAGTTGCCTAACAGAATTGTTTTTACCTCAACTTACAAAATCACTTCTGCTTAAAGTGCTACTCTGCAAATTAAGAGAGTGAAAAAAATCTGTAAGATAACCAATTCCTTTTCCTTTTCTCCTCCAACCTTTAAAGCTAATCTATACAAGTGTTAATGCATTTTATGCCAATCTAAAAGAACATGCAATATAGCAAAGCAGCAGTACCAGAAAAATTTATTCCCTCCTATGAAGCTACATGACCTTTTTTTGTAATTAAATTGTCATAAAATTTTATATTAAATAAAGCTTTTGCAGTGCAAAAGTGATTTTTGTTTATCTCTTAAATAAACCTATTTTTCAGAATGCAGCTTCAAAAATTACACTCAATTATGTCATATATTTTAAGGAGTGGGACTACAGTGAGACACAAGACCAAAAATTAATAGAAACTCTACTTATAGTGCAACTACTCAGAATCTATTATTAGTCTTCCAGATGTATTCAACTGAGATGTAAAAACATAGAGGAATTTAAACTTTGGTTTTTAATTGTGGGTGAAAGTTGGAGTTTATTTTTAAAAACAGAAGAGGCAGCTCAATAAAACAAAAGCAAAACTCTAACAGAATCTGACTAACTGTTCTCTCAATTTGGCTACAGCAAGACTTGCTTTTGACACTCTGGCCTCAGAAAGTCATATTCTTTCAACAACATTTTTTAAATGTGGAAACATAGAGCAGGATTGGTTCCAGCTTAAAATGAATGTGTATTCAGATGCTGGTAAAGTTATTGATTATACAGATTTTATAATTATATTACTTTTATATACTACTTTATTACTTTTTTGTTACTTTTGGCAATACCATTTTTACCATTTGCACAGGAAAAACAAGGCTTTAGAAAAATGTTACTCTTTTTTTTAAACAATATTTTAATACACTTTATGGTACCTGTATGCACTTCGTATTAATACATGAAAAGTGCTCAAAAATCTTAGGAAGATCTATCTTTCTTGGGGTTTACAACATTCCTCCCATTCTGAGGGTGTGAAAAAAAAAATCTATACTGACTATTTTGAAAGCTTTAAATGCATTTTCTCTACTTAAAAAAAAAAAACAAAAGGAGGCAGGAAAGGAGGATAAAAATATCTCAAAATGGTTTTATAAACAATAGTAATATTTTAAAACATTAGGGTTTTGTTGATTCAGTATTAACATTTTTTGTACCATAGACAATTCAGTTACTCAGTCCTGATAACTCTGTAGCTATGGTTGTCACAGCATTTAAGTTCAGATTTAAGAATTCTGCACATTCACCCTGAAAATGAACTCACATACCCAGCTAAGGTATATGGCACATCAAAAATTCCAAACAAAGCTAACAGGAAAGCAAATTCAACTCATGAAAATGTATGTTAAGACATAACTTTATAGACCACTTTGCACTTTTTTTTTTTTTTTAGCAAGATAAATCACAATTTTGGCGCAATAAAATCTGAAAGCCTAAAAAATAAAGCTACAAAAAAGTTCTCCTCACAGCGGCATGTATAAAAACTACTCATGAGATGAACATACAAGGGTCTTTGATCCTAAGTAGTCTTAGCCTGTTCCTACTGTGACAGAAACTTCAAGAATAGTATTTCAGTTTCGTATGCAGTTTCCCCTATTTCCCATACCATTTAGTCACCTTTGAACCATATGTTTTTAACTTGCAAGCCACAATGTCTGTGAAAGATCAAAATGGGAAACAACAGGATTAAGAAATGGTAATTATTTCCGTCTTGCTTCACAGTATCAGCCAGTATTTATCTAACATGCTAATCTAACAAGCAGCATTTCCATGGATCAAAAAATCAGCTACATCACTGGATCACAGTTCAAAGCCTGAAACACAGTCTGAAAATCATCTTAATTTACTGCCAAAGTTAAACTGAATAGTACTGAGTCTGGCTGGGATGGAGTTTATTTTCTTCACAGCAGAGTGCATGATACTGCTTTCGGATTTGTTTCTGAAACGGTGTTGATAACACACCAGCTCAGCTACTGCTAAAGAGTGTTTGCACAGCTTTAGGGCCTTCTCTATTTCTTAATCTGACCCCACAGAGAGTAAACTGGGAGGCTGGAAGGGACACAAGGCCAGGACAGCTGAGCCAAACTGACGGAAGGGATATGCTCTGCCATACAACACTGGCATCTGTCTTCCCAAGTAATTGTCACACAGGCTGAGTCTCTGCTTTCCAGGAAGTGGGAAATGGGAGGTTGTGACTAAGTCTCTAATTTTGCTTTGTTTCAAGCTCTTGCTTCCTTTACTGAAGAGTCCTTATGTTTACTCGTAAGTTGTTCTCATTTTGTTTTGCTGATTGGGGGACAAATAATGGAGGGGCTGGCATGTGCCATGAGCTGGGGTCAGTCCACCATGGGATTAGTTTTGGAATAAACTGGTCACATTAAGAAGGAACAAAAAATTAAGTCATTCATGTCTGTCCCAGACCTTGTAAGGATGAGAAGCTGGGCAGAACAACCTTGGGTTCTACTTAGAAACTGGAACCTCCAATAATGTGTAATTCAGTGTTCATACAGGTTTTTTGGCCTACAGATATTTAATGAGCTAACAGGCTTTATTTCCTTCTTTTGCACCTGTGTTTTACAGTAATAAAGATCATGGCTGGCATTTCCTATTATCTTTTTCCATTTCAGTAACTTTTCCTTCATCTACAGTTGCAAAATTCATTTTAGCACACTTAATTCCATTTTTAAATTTTATTTTATACACTTTCGCTTATTCTGTCATTCTCTTTCCCACAGCTTTTCAAACTGCAGTAAAGGAGAATGACTGGAAATTGCAACAACCATCAATTCCCTTTGATAACACAGAAGCAGAAGAAATTGGCAGGAAATCCCTCAGTTTTAAGGTTCCTCCATACAGTACAACAAGCAACACTTAAATGATTATTCACAGTCATAGCCATTCTCTTCTAAGAATTTTGAAACTCTTACTATGTATGCCTCTTTTCTCATTTAACTCTTCTCACTAATTCAGAAAAGAAACAATGTTTCACAAAGTCATTCCAAGAGGCATCTTTTAGACAACATTCTGAATTGTGAAATAGCAGTTGCAAGAAGTAAATAAAGATACATCTCTGCAGAAGAGAAATGTAGCTTAAAAAATTTGCAACATTCTTTGACTGGAAAAGCTATTTCTGATCCTTCTGCTTAGAGCCAGTCAAAATGAAAAGAAACAGACAGAGAGAAACACCTATAGTTCTAGTGCTTCATGCATAAACCAACATTGGCAATTGTTATAATTGCTGATCTAATGATTGGAATCAAACAAATACTACTGCAGGCTAAAAATACTGTTTTCTTGTGTAGAAAGTACAAAAGTACACCAATAACTTACTTGCCTTTGCATTTTCTATACTGACAATCATTTTAGTACTCAAATGTCTCACAAGTTGCATTTTTGCATTTAAGAAGAGAAAGTACACAGGACGAAATATTCCTTCTCAATGAATGTTCATTCTCTGTTCACAATAGAGCTGTTAGCTACCTGGAAATAGTCACTGGACAACATCAAGAACACAAAATTTCAGCTTTCTCTACTACATACCTTGTTTTGATTCCTGACCTTCCAGCTTGCTGTCTTCTCTCAGAGAAGAAGTTGAGTCTATACTGTTGTCCTGTCTGGAAACAGTTAAGAACACATTTTCATCACTATAACTTAAAATTTAGCAGAACATTTTTTAGAAACTAAAAAATTATGAGGTGGCAGGTCAATAAGCCATCTACAGTAGGAACATGGGCAGAAGGAATACACACAGAGATAATCTGAGCACTCAAAAATGAACCTTTTTTGATTTGCCTTGTGATACACAAGGATAAAGCAATTATTTCCACTGAATCCTTGCCTGTTAGAATAACAACCCTCAATGGTTATAACTGAGGAACCACAGCTGAGCAGTTAATAAGGAAAAGCTGCTCATATTAGGAGCTTTTCTGTAAAACTCAAAACAAATTGTTACATAACTAAATGGTTTGGGAAAACAATAGTTTCTGCTGCACTCAAATATTAATATATACCACCTTATTTTGAAAGTAAAAAGATATTTTCACAAAATTATCATCAGCCCATCACCAACCTCTCCTAAACCAGAATCTTCTTGTTTCACAAAGGGATACTTTTTAAAATGAAACTGTGTACAACTCAGCTGTAAGAGTGTATTCAGTACCTTCATGTCTCAATTTCTCCTGTTTAAAGATTTCTCTACATCTTAACATGTAGGATTTCAATTCCTTACACAAAGTTATGGAAGAGAAACTTCAGTGAAGTGTTGATGTCCTTCACGTACTTTACACATACTAGTTACACAAACTGTGAAAATAAGGTAAAACATACAGGAAGGGCACAGGTGGAAGGATCTAGAATCACAGGAAGAGCTCAGTTGCCACATACGGTGAGCATTTTGACAATAGAGTTGCCAAATTCCTAAACTGAATTAGTGTGGCATTGGCTTCATCTGTATTAATATGGAATCAATGCAGCTCTTCTGCCCATGGGAGCTTAACAGTAGTATAAAAAGGAAGCAGTACTGTGGTATCACATATGCAAATATAATGACTAACAACTTGTTTTTCAGCAATGGTCTTTAGGGTTTTCCTGAAAATTTACACATATCTATTTTCCTCATGGTCTAGGGTTTTTTACATGCGTCCAATGGTTTTATCCGGAGGAGGAACACCATAATATTTCTCACCATTGTGGTCTGAGAGGCAGTTATTTTCATTTCAATTTCTTTCTCTGAAGTGGTAAAGGCTACATCAACAGACTCTTTTTCTCCCACTTTTTTTAGCCATTGGAACCTAAATGTATAAAGTATCATGCAATAACTCATTAAGGAGAATAAACAGGCCAATACATTTGCCTAGCAAAGCCCTGGACATGGTCACCAGTCTGCTCTGCCTATTTATTGAACCACATGGCTACACTAACTCCTTTTCCAAACAAGATGAGAATAATCTAAATATGCCCAAATGTGTGTGCCAGCAACTGCAAAGGGGACCACAGGTCAGAAGGGCCTACAGAGCTCTGCTGCCAGAAATTAGAAAGAAAAATGTACACTTTCTCCAGGATTTTCAGTGTCACACAGCTTGTAATTCACCAGCAAACCTCAAGCTAGTCTTGACAACAAGCAGGATCTGAGGTCTGGGACTAAGGTGTCAAATAGACTGTAAAATCAGAGGCCAAATTCCAAAAAATAGAACCAAGTTCTGCAAGTAGGCAAGTAGGTAATAGAGCACTAGATACCCCAAAGACGAACAGCATCAGCTGTTGGGACAATCACAGGTCTGCACTTGCCATCAAAGAGGCCTGCATGCACAAGCAGATCTGAGCAGCAACTGCAGCAAAAATAGAGACCTTGTGGGCTTCTTTGCCAGCAGCCAGGGTGAGATGTGAATTTCAGACCAGCTACTGGTCAGGAGGTGTGGATGGATGGATTTTTGGGCTTTTTTTTTTTTTTTAATAACAACTCTTAAGAATTTGTTATATTTAGTCACTTAACTCATGACCAAAATTAGATTGTGATATACCCTGACCACCACTAAGAGCAGAAGCAGCTTAGGCTGCCCCTTTCTCTATCTCATCCTCCTTCACACACACACCTCACCATTTTGAACTCAGTAGTCACTTCTGCACTGGACAGCAAAGTGTCACTTGAAAAAATATGATCTTGCATTACTCGTATGCAGACAACAGATTTCACAACTCTGGTATCACCTTGATGTCTGATGAGCAATTGTAATCACCTCTTTGAGAGAAAACTCAGTGATGTCTATAGTTCAAACACTGGCTGTGAAATTACCTACAATCATTTTAACAGCCATTTTAACAGACATGTAAAAAGAAATTACCAACTTAAAAAAATCACACACTGAAACTTGTAGTTTCCTCCTGATGCCTTGACTTTAAAAATAATTACAGCAAACCTACATTCCTTTACAGACTACCTATTGTCAGCAAAAGAATTTTTTAGGAAAGCAGAAGAATTTTTAGGAATTTTTTACAGAATGTTTTACTCTCTCAGAATTGATTGGATTGGACTGCATTGCTGGTTAACCTCCATGGCTTTGTTTCATAGGCAGGCATTTTGCACCATCTACTGGCCCAACAGATCACTTTAGGTTCACTGTTAAGTTTGGCTTTTGTTTTATTTGTTTGCTAAAGAAAATATATTTTCCCCTAATTATCTGTACTGTAGTATACATTTAAGAAAGGGTAGCACAATATCATGTCTTCAAACAATGGGAGCAGAAGATGTGTTATTCTAAAATTAAGGGACCTTGCACACATTTAATACTCTCATCTTTCATGCTATACTGGTAAGTGACAATAGCAATTTGGAGTTTCTCCCTTTTGTCACCCTTTATATCTCTCCCTCAAGATGACAGTTAAGTTCCAAGTCCATCTTCCAAGCAATAAACTCAGCATGTTTGATTTATTTGTTTTAAACAGAATAACATTTTCACCGTATGATCTTTTCAGCAGAAAGAAGCTAACTACGGTTACAATTTGTTGACAACAAACCTCATAAATTTAAACTTATTTTACATAGAGCATGCATTTCATGTTGGCATGCATCACAGTAATGTAATGCCTAACTGGGCTCACACAAATGGTTTCTGTACACAATTTGCTACAGGAATTTGTACAGCTCTCAAAGACCTTTGGGTTTTAAGGTGATTTGGTACCCAATTCCAGTAGATTATGCAAAGTAGGGTAAAAACATTTAGGAAAAGGAGCACTGGCAGAGGAGCAGATGGCTAAGGATTAGACAGTAGCTCTTCAATACTGGTGACGGAGATATCAGGTTTCAGTGGTAACTGGGGTTGGAGACCAGAAGGAAAAGTATCATTCACCTATAACTCCAGTGAGACTTGAGATCAGGACCTCTCTTATTTTTGACACAAATTAAAATATGCCTTTGCACATAGTTCCAGGCCTAAACAACACTTCCAAATCCCAAGTCCTTCAAAGATGCCTGAAAAATTTTGTTCCAAGGATAGTTTTCAATGACAAATGAGAACTAAAATAATTAACAAGTATTAAGTAGCAAGTTTAAAAAAAAGGGAAAAAAGTCCTTACAAAATAGTGTCTCTCAAGAAAAGTATCTCAAAAGATAGGTGTTAATCAAATAGTTTAATGAGCTATGAAAAGTCCATCAGTCCTGTTACAGGTGAAGTTTGAGGACACCACAAGAACAGAAGGCAGTGAAGCCTTTCTGGCAGAAATTAGCCAAATGCTAATGTATCTGTTCAGTGACTCATGTAGCCTGTTGTTACAGTGATTCCAAATGCTGAAATAACCAAAACTGTCCTACAGGGCTAAATATCAGATGGCAACTGCATGCTTGTGAACAGCACAGTAGCCAGGAGCACAACACAATAACAAGACAATACTTTAAACTGCTAACTTTTCCAAAAGAAAACAAGCAAAAACTGCACTTTTGACTGCAAAGTAGTAAAATGCCTATAAAATCTTGAAAGAGAAAATATTAAAGTGCAAATTTTCACTCAGTGAAAAATATAAGCCCATTATGATTTTGAAGGCAAAAGATCATTTACTCAGACCATGTGAACATTGATCATTATAATGATATTATAATGCCTGTACTTTTAATAATGTTTTACTACTACAGTATATAACTTACTTTCACTTGTTCTGCTGGAGGATACTTGAAGAGTCAATTCAGGTAAAAGAAAAGAAATAGCTCAAAAACATGCTAACATCTCTTGAACAAGATGAACAACGCCTGCTTGGTTTTTCAAGATATTATCTGGCTCCTGTCAATTAATTATCTGATGTTGGAAGCTTCGTATACAGTAATTCTCTTGGTTTAGCAGTATTCCATTGCAGACAGTAACACAGAAACAGCAACAAAAATCTGAGAACTGCATATTCAAAAGCCTATACAGAGCTCACAAAACACAAAATATATCTACTGCAACAACATTTTCCAGTTACTGGCAAACACAGGTCCTACTTCTTCAGTTCTTCTGCATGTTATTGCAGGATTTCTAGCACTTAACACAGAACAAGCTGGTGATAAAATAAGAGCAAATGTTTTACATGCTAATGTAAGCATGTGAAGCTTTTACATTGTTGAAATTTAAGAAAAGCCTCAGGACTTCCACTCCTGGCAACAGAATACATGCAAAAACCAAAAAAGGAAGATTCAATTTACAATTAGATGTGATACCATCTAAAAGCTTCACATAAAAATCTGAGAATTTTGCAACTTACCTGTACCTGGAGAAACTTCCCTAAATCCCTTCTACTTTTAGTTGGTACAGACAGGAAACAGGTCTTTAGAGACTGAGAGTCATTTGCTTATTTAATTTGAAATTTTTTTAGATGTACTGATTCAAGCTTTCTGGATTTCAGTTGATATATGCAGATTGCTTAAGGCATGTTTGTTGCATTTATTTTTTTCAAAGGAAAATAACGAAAGAAATAATGGGATGTTTCCAATCAGTTAAAACACTTTTGATTAGAGTACAACTTGCTACTCACTTTTTCCCTTTCCACATTTACATTTCCATGAAAATTACTAGTACAAGTCAGATTTAAAACAAATAAACTATAATAGAATGCAGGAAAAAAAAGTAATTTACATGAAAGCCACAAGTAATGAAGATAACCTAGAAAGAACTAACAGTGATAATATAAACAGAGACACTGTCTTTTTTGTTATGAAAATTCTTTTCGATTCCCAGGACAAACAAATCCACCTACTTAAATCCAGATTAGAATTATAATTAATGATTACAAACAATGCTTGTTTGTCTTAGCAATCCTGTTTTCACTATTTTTTTACAGTTGCATCTCAAGCCTCTCTGGTGGCTGACTTGCTGCTGAAACAGTTTTCGAAAGTTTTGAAAACGTGCACGTATAATTATTTACACACTGGTTTTAAAGAAGCTGACCCAAGGCCCAAAGATTAGACTACTTAGAAGGGCTTGTGACTATTTACAGTTGTAAAAGTATCAGATTGACACGTACTGAGCACTGGGCTTCAGGATTAACATAAAACCTTAATTTTCCTCTTTTTCTCCTATCCCTTTATTTTTCTATCATCCAAAGAGCTGTTCTGTTTTGTTTTCTTTTTGTTAATGCTACCACACAGCTGAAGTGTGGAGCCAAGCTTCTCAGATAGCACCCACCTACACAGAATGCTATTTTTGAAAGGGACAAGAAAATCCCCAATTCCTAAACTATCCTATCTTGCCTGCTCAGTTTAGAGGGGTCTGAAACTGCATACAAGAACAAGGGACATCTCAACCACTGTTTGTCAAAGAAAGCAATTTGCTCTACAACTATGACCAACATCTCTCAGCTTCTTTTACCTTTTTTAAACACAATTTGATTTCTTGATTTACTGTCAGTTACTAAAACCTTATGAACTGACATGGGAAAATAGGTTAGGTGTCTTCAGATATCCACTAGCTAAAATCTGATAAATTTCGATTTTTCTTATTCTGTAGTTTTATTCATTCATTTCCTCTGTTTAGATTTTTATCAGCTCAAATAATTTCCATATTAGAAAGAATTTACCCAATCTACTGTATCAAAGGATCATAAATACCAGTCTCTACAAGTAGCTTTGAAACATCTTGTAGACACAGAACAACCTTACTGAAATCCAGCAGCACTACTCCTACCATACATCTTAAGAGATAAAGAACATTTCACATATTTTGCAATAGTAAATAGCTTGTGAGTTAGGCCTTAAACAAAAACCCAAAACAAAAAACCACAACATTTTGATTCCTCTGGGAATCAAAACCCTAGGGTATTTTTTATGGCTTATTTAGCCAGTAAGTCTGTCTTCTCATTCTGGCAAATTATCAATCACTTAACAGAGACTACTCTACATAAGAGAGCACTACATTACATAGAGACACAGTATTTAGTGTATTTTGTAGTTTTTAGTTTTTTCTATCTGCTTTTCTAAACAGCCAACAGAGGGCAATGTCCAAAATAAGAAAACTAGTTTTTAAAGCTGACTAATGCTAACCCCATTAATAGATCATGTAGGCAACAAATAGCACAGAGGAATACATTAACAATGGGCTCCAAATGGAACCTTAGAAGAAATAGTGTCAAAGGGTATTAAAACTGTATCACAAGGAAAAGAATGAAAAATAATTTTGTATTTGCTCCATTTTCTAGTATATTTGTATGATCAAAGACAGGATCAGAAACCAGGTCTCTGCTAAAGAAAAATACTGACCAGAATGTGAAAGTTGAACTAGTGTTACTACCTTTCCCATCCACTTATTTTTATTTGAGGAGGTTTAGATAAACTAACCAAACCAGTAGCTCGGAGATTACTTTAATATGCCCATCGCTTGTGCATTGTCTTGTACTGTCTGAGAGATTTAAGTGCATCCTGAATCTGTGGACCAGCTGTAATTGGTATTGAAAACATAAAAGCTCATTAGTCTTCTAGAAACAAGTTGGCCTCATTAATTTGATGCATTGTGCATGATAACTAGTAACTTTCTTTTCCTTTCACTATTTCCATAGAAACTATCAAACCAGTGAACTTCTGACAAGGAAATGGTCTTTAAAAAGCAGAGAAGCATTTTAAAAAAAGGTTAAGAAGTGCTGCCTTTTAAAAAACTGACAAATGCCAAGATAAGAGCAAGAAATCAGAAGCCTCTGTTCTTGAAACTCTGCATTCTTTAGCACCCCTTATACATTGAGTATAAGTACATTGAACAGGTGAGTGTCAGTGCTGCTTCAACTGGGGCAGAAATGAAGGACGAGGATGAAGGTTGAAGAGAAAGGATAACTCTCAGCTGAATTGAAAGTAATCCTACATAATTCACTGACCTAAGTGTGAGGAGTATACTGTTTTAGCTCACACAGACAGTTAATGTTAATCACACCACTCCTGTTAAAGGACATAAGTATGAATGTTTAATTACCACAACTCAGCTGATGGGTGGTATGCCACCATGAACCCAGTTATGTGCTCAAGACACACTTAATGTCACAAAGGGACAAAGTCATGTCTGTAAGTTTAGTGCTTGCTAGTAGTCACAGTTCATTGTCATTCAACTAGAGTAATTAATTAAGGATACTCTTGGGTCTTTCAATTATATATTTGATCATTTCTCGTGAAAAATCTCTGAATTGTTCAGTCTCCTTAAATTAAATTCAAGTGTTTTTTCTTTTACTCACTGACTGACTGAATCACCTCCAGTCTTGTCTCCTCCATCTGCCTCCTCGTCAGTATCAGAATCAGCTCCAATCTTGCCTAGATATACACAGTTTCAAACACGAAAATTTAGGAAAGTGATATAATTAATACTACATAATTAGGTTTACTCTTAATTATTAACACTATTGCAATCAGCAGAAGAGGATTTTTCCCAGTTAAAGTAGAAGTTCTAAAATTAGACTTAGTCAAAGCCACCACCCTTATTTGTAAGTCTTCTGTTAGCTACACATACATTTATACTGGATTACAAAAAAATCTGATTAGCTACTCTTAGTACAATACAACAGATGCTAAAAATAAACAGAATTAACAGCAAGATACTCTGGAGCACTCAGACTCAAAAAGTTTCTTTTCATTGACACGACAGCAATATAACAAATAAGTTCTATATCTCAAATATCAAGTGCAAGTTCAATAAAGTTGTGAAAAGCTGGAATGTCACATCCTTAATCAAACTACATGAACTGTGTGCCTTGGTGGAACTGAGAGATTATGTACACACTAATATATACTTACTAGTGTCTGTCTGTATATATACATATATATATATCTAAGCAGCTAGAAAGAGTGCAAATCTGGTTGAGGCAGACTATTCTCTGGTGTACAGTGAAGTCTTAAAGTTTCATTCATACCTTCAAGTATCTTCAACAGTTTTTTTTCAGATAACAGCTCCAACTGCTCCATGCAAAGTCTTTTGATTTCATCCATGGAACAGTTCTAAGAAGACAGATAAGACAGACCACAAGCTACTAAAAATTTCTGAGAAGAGAGTAATTAAAAATGTGATGTCCAACTGTAATGAAGAGTTAACTTAGATTAAAGCCTCTCCCATATTCTGATCTGCACTGATGCAACTGCTGTAGAAAGCCAGGTATTTCAGTTATGACAACTACAAGAAATAGCAAATTGTGTGGGTTTTGTCTGAAAAATTAAGAAATAGGCACTCTCAGTTACTTGACCTATGGCTTGGAGTTTTTACTGCAGCTGCGACACTGAGCACCAGAAACACCAGACTGTATGTGTGAAGCATGGAACAACACACCTGATTATTCCTAATCTTCCATCACCTGGGGGAAGCTGGGTTATGTAATTAAGCTTGTGAAGACCAGAGGCAACTGTTGAATCTAAGTCCACAAACTGGAGAAAACAATGCTATTGAGAACACACCAACAGTTGCATATCACAACACAGAAAACAAAGAAAGTATGTAAACCACAATCCATTTCTCATGCTCGCTACATACCATACACCGCCACAGATTTTACTGGTATTCCAGTTACCTTCACATCTCATACTTCCTGGTGACATTTGGGTAACTTCACATTTTCAAATGAGCTATGCTACCATTTACAAGTACCAGTATTAGGAGGTGCTAAACAGGTTGTAACACTCAATCTTACTGTAAGTTTGGTTCTACACTATGAGGCAATTTCCCTACAAAGTAATGTCTTTCCTTCCAGCTTATCAACCTCTTCTTCTTCTGCCAGATATGAGAAATGGATGAGCCTGCGTTAAATTTGCCATGTGTTTAAAAATAAGTCCTGTCTCACTCATATTAATAATATAACTAATTAAGATAAAACTTTAAGACAAAAAATTTACTAACAAGCATTACACAGATGACATATCACCTGCAGCCTCTTCTTCTGTACAGGCTGTTAGCCTAATTTATTTTTACTAAGTCCTACTGTTCTCAAGACCCAAAATGCTTATGTTCTAAGACAGTAAAACTCCAGCTTTAGTCCACAGGAATTACAGCTTCAGAAGATGTTTATGAAGAATGGGCTTTATTTTCTTATCTCAGACATTGCTTTAATACCACACAAAGAAAATCAGTTGCCACAAACAGATTATCAGTATTTTATCAGCATATTAATTAGCATATTAATATGCTGATAAAAATTATCAGCATATTAATTACTGAACAACACTATTGAATTTACTCCTCACAATCACAAAAATCCTTTTGCATTTAACTAACCAGCACAGAGGAACAGTCTAAAGCTAAGCCTGAAGTTCAGAAATGGCTAGTATCAAAAGCAGTATCAAAAGGAGTAACCTAGAATAACTACAGCAAATCTTTAAGAAGTCTCACTTCAGGCACATGACTGGGAAACTACTTAAAAATGGTACTTGACTTCTTAGAAACTTCTTTAGTAGAGAAATATACAGGCAGCTTTTAAAATGTAAATACATAAAGCTTTTGTAAATACAAAGTATTCTTTGCTAAGCAAGCATTCCAAGTCGTGGTAAATATAAATGGTAACTGTATCTCAATACCTTTAAAGTATCAGGCAGCATCTTCTGCAGTTTCTTCTCCCCTATGACACAGAAACACTGTTGAAGCATTTCCTTTTTGTCTCCAATGTAGAAACTGACAGGTTTAAGTGACACAGTGAGATCTAATCCTCCTTCTTCTATATCACTGGGTTGTTCAGCTTCTTCCACTTTTTCTCCGCAGAGTACATTGACTTTTGTTTCCTAAGTTCAAGGAAGGCACATTTTCTAGTGAATTAGAGAAGACAGAAACTTACAACTTCACCTGTGCTTGCAGTAATTATTTTCCCTTCATAAATGCAAGGTACATATTCATGTGGACTTCTCAAGTTCCAGTGTTTTATATTGCAATGTAATTCCATTACAGAAGTTACATTCTTTTATTACTGAAAACATTCTTGTACTAGGAAATTTTTTTAAAGCTTCAAGAAGTGAAAAGTACTCGTTAACTGGAAAATGTTATCTGCAAATACTTAGCTGGTGCTTACACATGAAAGCATGCTTAAACACAAAAGAAATCCATCTGATTCGCTGGGCAATTAAATCATGAAGTTCATCATTTAAAGCTACCCTACTAAGACAGAAATTGGCATACAATTCCCTGTGTGGCAGAGTCTTCACTGAATTAAAATTGGCTTTGTACTAGAAAATAGATCCTCCATACACGAGTGGAGGACCTCGAGAATAAAAAACTAATTAAAAAAAAGGCAAAAAAAAAAAAAAAAAAAAAAAAGCCAGCAATATATTTTGTCAGCCTCAGAAATCACCTAGGCGTGCACGTCATAACCATATTTTGCACACCAACACGTCATGGAGAAGACTCACAATGCCACAAGCATGAGAACGACGGCTGGGGCCGACCGAGCCTGTACTCCGCATCTCTTACACCTGGAAAACAGACCGGTGCTCTCGGGATGCGCGCCAGGGCTCGGCCTGCCTGTGCCTGTGCCCGTGCCCGTGCCTGTGCCCGTGCCCGTGTCTGTGCCCGTGCCCGTGCCCGTGCCTGTGCCCGTGCCTGTGCCCGTGCCCGTGTCTGTGCCCGTGCCTGTGCCCGTGCCCGTGTCTGTGCCCGTGTCTGTGCCCGTGCCTGTGCCCGTGCCCGTGCCTGTGCCCGTGCCTGTGTCCGTGCCCGTGCCCGTGCCCGTGTCTGTGCCCGTGCCTGTGCCCGTGCCCGTGTCTGTGCCCGTTCCTGTGCCCGTGCCCGTGTCTGTGCCTGTGCCCGTGTCTGTGCCCGTGTCTGTGCCCGTGCCTGTGCCCGTGCCCGTGCCTGTGCCCGTGCCCGTGTCTGTGCCCGTGCCTGTGCCCGTGCCCGTGCCCGTGTCCGTGCCTGTGCCCGTGCCCGTGTCTGTGCCCGTGTCTGTGCCCGTGCCTGTGCCCGTGCCCGTGCCCGTGTCCGTGCCTGTGTCCGTGCCCGTGTCTGTGCCCGTGCCCGTGCCTGTGCCCGTGCCTGTGCCCGTGCCCGTGCCCGTGTCCGTGCCCGTGCCCGTGCCCGTGTCTGTGCCCGTTCCTGTGCCCGTGCCCGTGTCTGTGCCCGTGCCTGTGCCCGTGTCTGTGCCCGTGCCTGTGCCCGTGTCTGTGCCTGTGTCCGTGCCCGTGCCCGTTCCTGTGGCCGTGCCTGTGCCCGTGCCTGTGCCTGTGGCCGTGCCCGTGTCTGTGCCCGTGCTCGTGCCTGTGCCCGTGCCCGTTCCTGTGCCCGTGCCTGTGCCCGTGCCCGTGCCCGTTCCTGTGTCTGTGCCCGTGCCCGTGTCTGTGCCCGTGCCCGTTCCTGTGTCTGTGCCCGTGCCCATGCCCGTGGCCGTGCCCGTGCTGCCTCTCTCCGCACCGCTCGCCCGCCGCTCCCTGCAGCCGCACACCGACCAGCGCGACTGAACCCAGCCCTTCCCGCAGCCAGCCCACGGCAGGGACCGCAGCCAGGCCTCCCGCCTGGATGCCCGGGATCGGGACGCGCTCGGGAAGGCAGAAGCGGCACGGAACCGGCCAGACCCCGCGACTCCGCCCGCGCTACCTCCAGGGCACCCTGGCTGAACTCGGTGCTCCGCCGCTTCCTGTCGCTGCCTTCTGGCCCCGGGGCTCCCTCGGGGCAGGAGGAACGCGAGCGGCGCCGCTTCTTCTCCTTGGAAGTCTTCCTGCCCGGCATGGCCGCACCGCGCGCACACCGCGCGCCGCCACACGCGCGCCGCTTCCGGCGGGCCTGGCGGGCAGCGCCCCCTGCCGGCCCGCGCTGCGGCCTCCGGCGGGGCCGCGCCGAGAGCGAGATGATTGCCCTGAACGGGGGGAGGGCTTGGGGCGAGCGGGGAAGAGCAATACTGCAGCCACGCGTGGGCACGCCGTCTGCTCACACAAATATCCGTGATCTAGGGCCTAGAAAAAACGTCTTATGGGAAGCGGCTGAGGGAGCTGGGGTTGTTTAGTCTCCAGAAGAGGAGGCTCAGGCTGACTCCATCCCCCTCTAAAACTCCATAAAAAGGAGCGTGTAGCGAGGTGCAGGTCGGTCTCTCCTGCCGTGCCTGCAGTGAGAGGACAAGAGGAAATGGCTTTAATCTGAGACACGGGAGATTCAGATTAGATATTAGGGAAAAAAAAAAATATCACTGTCAGGGTGGTCAGGCATTGGAATAGTTGCCCTGATGGTGGAGTCACCATCCCTAGAGGTGTTAAAAATGTGTCTGGATCTGGTGCTGGTGGTGTGGTTTAATGGTTCAGTGGTTACAGTGATAATGTTGGGTGGATGGTGGACTTGATGATTACTTAAAAGTTCTCTTCCAGCGTTGATGATTCTATGATGATTCCACAGTATCCTCTGTAACTACTGTTTACTTCCACCCTTTTTCCTGACTTTCAACCTATTTCAATGGTGCAAGGACCTGCATACTGCCCCCTTGGCAGCTGTTTGGCATTGCCAGTAACTTTGGAACAACAATAACTTTATTTTTTCCATGATATTTAATGAGTACTGGAGAAGTTTTTTCATGGAATGTAAACAAATAGGAATTACAGCACAGAAATCTGTTATAGGCAGGTGACTGCTCTGTGCCATTTAATAAGACACTAATCAGCTTTCTAGCACCAACAAGATTAGTTACAGAGCGAATTCAGTCTATTATCCCAAAGAGGTTAGTCAAAATTAAAGATTAGGGTAGAAAAATGTCCATAATTATGCAGAGAGAATTTGTATTAAAAATCGCCTTTTCTGTGCGAAGATATGCGTTAATTTTCTTCTTTATTTAATGCAATGGGATGTCTGTTCTTTTGTGTCTGCTTTCTTTCCCAGATTCAAACATGTTGCCACCCTGTTTGCCCATATTGTGTTGGATCTCCAAATGGGATGTACTGGCCCATTTAGGTAGAGGTCCGCTGAACGCAACTTGTACAAAGCTAGCAATATCAGAAGTGCTACGGGCAGATGATATATATTGCATGGGCTGACACTGTTTTCAAAAGGGTTAGAATTTACTAAGTACCCTCAGTTCTTTTTTCAGCAAGTGTAAGTCCCTGCAGAGGTGGATAATATCAGAGTTAATCCTGATTAGTCTATGTTGTTAAGATTCCTTGGATAGGTGGGAGTAGATGCTCATATTTATCATCAGCAAATAACAGCATTATATTCTGAAGGTGGCAGAGGTAATGTAATTAGGAAACACTGAGGAGGGCATCTAATTTGGGATAACAATTGAATCCTTTGACCAACTATAAATAAAAAGTTTAGCAGTGTATGCTTAGGCATGCAGACTGTTTTAAATGAATGCAAAATACAGAATACAGAAGGTAACTGGGCTGTTGATAAAACAATTTGTGTAGCATTTGAATTTATGTGCTCACAGGCTTCAAATTCTGCGGTTAAAAAGGGGTAGTTCATATTTTAAACTTTTTTTAATGTGTTTTGTACAGACCAACAGTGGTGTCATGAACTTTGCATCTGGAAAGTCTAGAAACAGAATTTCCCACCAAATCTGAAACCTCAACCTCTATGGTAAATAAGTATCAAATAACCACTGGAAGGACATCTGAAAACACCCAGATACTCTTCAGGCTATCAACTGCTGCATATGGTATCTTGTTACCAAACATTTAATTTCACAGTCTATTCAGTACACATTTTCAAAAGATGGGAAACATCTATTGTTCTTAGACTTCCAATCTGTTGATAGTTTAAGGAGAAAGACACAAAAAGAGGCAAGTAATCACAGTATATAGTAATAGATCACATTCAGCTAAGAAGCTTAACTAAGTATTTTAAGCAAAAATCTTTACATGATTGAAACCAGCAGGTTATAACATTTCCTAAAGCATTTGGAGTTGCCTCTGTAGTACTGATCTATGGTAAGACTCCTCCTGTAGATTATTATAGCATATTACGTTATAAAAATCACTGCATCCAAGGGTTCATGAATGTATAGTTCAGTGTACAGTGCTTTTAATGAAACAGATTTGCAGACTGAAGTTAGTCTATTTCTTGCTGTAGCCTGAACATGACTGAGTAATTAACACTGATTAATTAGATCCTGATATGAATAAGATGTATCATAATAACAGACATTACAGAAACCTTATGATAGATTAGCCCAATTTATATTACTGTAGTCTTCTTTTATCTTGAAAAGTACAGCAGTGGATGCTGACATAAGTCAGTTTTGACTCCTTATTTAGTTCCTTAATGCCTTCCTTAGGAACGAATTTTATACTTGTCCTCAGTTTTGGCCTAAGTAGATCCCAAGTTCTTCCGCTTCATAAAACCCAAGCCACGAAGAACAATGCTTTAACATGAGATGCTACTGTGCGCTGTTGGCTATTCTTTCTAAAAGCTTCCCTTTTATCTCAGAAAAAAACCGCCAGAAGATTGTGCCATCTACTGAGAAACTATGAATTCTTAGCAAAAGACACAGCTTCTCTTCAAGGGGCTCTTGAAATCTCTCAAACATACTTCAACTATTCCCCTGATGAATATCATGGGAATGAAAGAGAATGAAATCAGGAGCCCTTAGCACACAGATCAACTTATTCAAAATTTACCGCTGTAGATAGCAAGCCAGCTCCCAGTTGTGTGCCAGGCACATACTTGTTTTCAATGGCCTCTGGTCTCAAAAGATTTTGTACACTGTGGACCTCATGTCTGGCACATTTCTTAACATTCTTCCACTGCAACAGGAACTTGATCCTGCTGACAGTCCTAAGGCATTCTTCTTACTGGTGATTCTAGCAGCAGATTATGCAGTACCCTTACATGCATTTGTGTGTTTATGTATGTGCATGCTGACATGAACCACAATAAAGTTCTAAACAGCACCATTTAAAAAGAAAGCAAGAGCAATTCCCCACTCTGTTTCCTCAGATGATGCTAGATCATGGAAGGGTTGACAGCATAGCACTACTCTGTGGCAGCAGGTAACTTTCTCTTCAAACAATCCTGCTTTGTTTATTTCGCTTAATTCTCACTGCATTCCCCAGGATTTTTTGCTGTGCCTCATCATTGCTCTGCAAATTTAAGTGGATTTTGTAGTATCTTTTAATATACCATTTCTTGGGAGTTGACAGAGTATTTTTATTAATATAAACATTAATTTTTGGTCTGGGAAATTCATAACAATTTTCACGGAAAGGGATAATCTGTAACAGCAATCTCACAGTAATAAAACAAAAATATTAAGACAAGTATAATTTCTTAAAGTAGCACAAGTACAAACATAGTTGAAGAGCACAACATTAAAAAGCTGAAGCTTCAGGAACAATCGTAAATTGTATAGTAGGCAACCAAAATTCAACAGACAGGCACATTATTTCACAGACATGTTTCCTAAAGGTAGCTTTTTAGATGCTTTCCCAGGAAGGGGTTCATCTATTAAGCATTGTAAATCACAAATAATTTATTGGACTGTCTCATATATGAACCTCCCATGGATCAAATCAGAAAAAGTGTGACTCAGACCATGATCAGGACTGTGAGGGTATTTATCTGGAAATCCGAAGTCTAATTGTACAGGTGTGCAAATAAAGATCTGAGAGACAAAGTTTTCTCCAAAGCTGGAGAAAAATAAAAGTTAAGACCTCTTGGTCACAAAATCCTTCACATCTGGCATTGACAACATAGGCAGGTATCGTGATGTGGAGCTCATGAGCCAGAAGTCTGCCCTTTTCTTTTTCCTGTTTTCCATTCTGTTAGTCTAATGAAAAAAGTAACTTAAACTTGACTCTCTTCAGTTCATGTTGATTCTAAACCCATTTGTAACACTTGCAGTAGTAGAAAGTAACAGTTCCCTTTTGAGCTGAACTTCTTAGATTTGCTGGAATACACTGCGAAGTATTATTTTCCCTTTTAACAGTCACCCGAGTTATGAAGTTAAAGCTACTTCATAAAACTTGACTTTGAATTTGTGCAGTTTACAACAGAGTACTTCAGTTGTAGAGGACCTGACCAAAAGTTAGAGCCTCTTGTCAAGGACATTGTCCAAATGCCTCAAACACTGAAAGGCAAGGTACACCAACCACCTTAAGGAAGCTTCTTCAAGCTTCTGCTGCTAAATCTCATCTCTGAACATAGATTCCTCTCCCACTCTTCAAGACAATTTAATTGACTTGATTTTACAACATAGAGTAAGACTGCTATTAACTAATGGGATATTCCTGCCCTTAAAAATTAAAAAGTTAAGGGCTTCTCTAGAAGTTCATGCCATTTTACAAGCCGCAAGATACAAATCTATGAGTGAAGCACAACATCCATATGACACATAGAGGTTCTACCTCTCAAAAAGCCATCTAGCCCTAGAGTTAAATAAGGTAAGAGCCATAAAAGTTAAGTTTCAAAAGGAAGTGGAGAAAGCTGATGAAAAATTTCCTTACCAGGCTATTTGACAAGGGTTAATATTAACTAATGTTAATTAGTAAGCTTGTGATATTCACCTGTTGAACTTAAGAGACCTCAGGGGCCCTCATCTGCTGAAAAAACCCCACAGTCAAGAAACAGAGTAATCATGCTGAAACACAGAATGTGATTGTGGTGGGTGTCAGAGTTGACAGTCACTAAATAACAGCCATTTCCTACCTTTCTGTCTGGATGACCTGTAAGTACAGATATGGTTTGACTTCTTGGTGATCTGTTTTGATCTGAGCAATGTCAGGACTTCTTGCAAAGTTCCTGTGCACTGATCACTTCAGAAAAGCAGTCCAATGACAAACAGTGAAAAAAGTTTTATTTGCTCTGTCTCTTGCAACAAGTCAAGTGTAATTAATCCACAGTATTTTCTCAAGTATAGTCTGTCATAAAATATGAACAAAAGCATCGTTTTTTCTGCATACACTGTCTTACAAGTGCTAAGAAAAAAATCATTATAATAGATTAAGAACAAACCTACAGCATTCTTTTACTTTAGCTGGTTCTGATACAGAGGCATACTTTTTTATTTGAGAATCAACTCCTAGAGACTTAGCTAATTGCACAGCATTTGTATCATCACTGATTAGCGTCCCAAGAGCCACAAGCAGTCTAAAAATGGCTTCAAGATCTTGAACAACTTCCATAACTGTGCTGATTACTGATAAACATTGAGCTTTGCCCTCAATGTTGTTGACTTTATGTAAACATACAGCATAGTTCAATGTCAGTGTGGCCAGTGCAATGTGGATGTTCTTATTATTGCCTGATTTTGTTTCTATTGCTTGTGTCATTATTTCATCCCTCTGTTCCATCATGAGCTTTTGGCCTGCATGGCTAACAAAACAATTGCAAAGAGCTCTAAGTGCCAACAGCTGGTTTGCTTGTTTGCCTTTAGGATTCAGAAATTTAAGGAGAAGGATGATAAATTGTACGTGCTCCTTTTCACTGCAGAAGTTTTCATTCACAGTGGGATGCCTGACAGACAATCTAAGAATGTCTAGAGCTGGAAAGACAATATCTAAGAAACAAAACAAAACAGAATTTTAGTATTAATACTGCATTACGTGTAAATTTATCAATGAGTTTCTTTCAGATGCAGACCTTCTTTGCCCCACAGGTTTAGGAATAGACAGTAACAGTTTCATGCATAAGTAAAGCATAAATTGTTTCACATCCATAAAGACAAATATTGACAAATCCATTCTAGTAACACTTCATCACTAAAAAATCCACAATCATTAATTTACGATTAACATAGCGCTTTGTAGAAAATCTTAAAATCTTTTCTAAGAACTCTAATTGATAACACTGAAGGCAAGCACAAGATATGGTAACTAATCCAAAAACATATCTGAAAGCTGAAAGTTCAGTGACTGAACACCCCTACACAGACAGCATCTCCCTTTGTCCTCATTCCGTAACTTACAGTACAGAATAGCCACAAAACTGCTTACAGGAAAAGAAAATAAATATGTTCTCAGCTGATGAGTTGGAAATTGTTGTAAGGAAATTGAACTGAAAGCTTGTAGTGCCCCTCCTTTCCTAAATTCTGAATGTATCTGGCTTCTTGGATCTACTAGTGGTATCCAATGCTTACAACCTAACCAAAGCTGAAGCTGCCCGATTACTTATAGAGTTGTTTTTTCTCCTGCAGATATGCAGAATCTTCAAATTAATGCTTTGTACAATACAAAGGGTCTGGAAGGTATGACACTGGCCATCACCAGCTCCTTGTTATGCAAAACACAGTTTGATTAAATGATACTATAAAATACCATGAATTTTTAATACTAAAATGTCCTTCCTGTTAGTAAATCTTTAACTACAATTTTAAGAAAGCAGTTAATTTTAACCATTATTAGATATTTGCATATGCAAACAATAGTTTTTTCCAGAATGTGCTGTAACAACTAAAACAGCTTTTCCAATCCATCAGTGCTGACAATACATTATTAAATATAACTATAGCATCTCCACTTACATTCTTCCAGCATGTCATTTCACTAATGCAGTTTTGATCATATAGCCTAGAATCAGCAACTTCTTCTCTACCATATTAAACAGGAACTACTTCTGATTTTTTTTTCCCTGTAATTTATCTCCATAATTTCATCTCCCATTTGGTAACATCTTAGGATGCCAAGTTCACACTTCCTTACTCTATTTTCTGACAAATCTCACACCTTTTTGAGAATGGCACTCCTAATGAAATAATCATATCTAATTTTTATATCAGGTGTCTCCTTTACGTTTATTATTGTGCCAACAAAGCCTGAAAAACAATTACCAAATTTGCCTGTGAAGTTGATGACTGCTGCAAGCACCTTTTAATCATCTTCTGTTTTCTACGCAGGCTATCAAGTGTTTGGGACAGACTCAGTGTAACATACTGATGAGACCTTTCATTCATGGTGAAGTACTGATGTGATGATGCATAAAACAATTGCAAGAGTTTACCTTCTGGCCAGTTAACTGCTCTCCATAAAGTCTGAAGTTGCTGTGCTGTAGGTGTTTCCGCAGAGGTGTTACATGTTGCAGACAGTAACTTTTCTAGGATTATCAAGTCATCTTCGGTAAGCTTATGTTCTTCAGCTGCACTGCCATTAAGTTCCTTTAATTTGCCTGTAATAGCAATAGAAGAGGCACACCTTTCCAAAAAGAGAACTTCACAAATCGAGATCTCAACTGAAATGTTACAGAAGCACTTTATAAACAACAACGATAGCAACTGAGCATTTTTGGGGGGTCAGATTTTTAAACACTTTTTCCAATTCGGTAATTTCTAATTTTAAGTTTTTAATTATCGCAATGATTGCTACTGTTAATTCCACTTTAACAGTGCACACAAAGGTTCAGAATTTGTAGAAAAATTTTAGAAAATGCCTACATACAGATAAAAATGCACAAACAAGTCATAAGAACATCACAGCTTTCATAACTGAAATACAATTCCTTTTTCCTCTTTTCTCTTATTAGTGAAAACAATAAAGAAACTGTACGTTCTTAGTGTGATCACTTTTTTTTTTACTTAAATCATGTGATCATGTTTTGCTTATGACATGTGCTATATTCAAACTTCAGTGTGATTTAAAAGTCCAAGTGTTAGCTTAAGGTAATGGATGTAGCATTAAGGATAGGGTTTTTACAAAAGCTCAGTTAGCAACGTTATTTCAAAAAAAAAAAAAAAAAAATCCTTGATATTAGAACACTGACCCAGTATCTGTGTAGGATTGGCCTGGTCAAAGGTGACAGCATCCTTCTTTGGAAAATAAATATTTTCAACTTTAGCTGAAGTTGCCTGGTAGGCACTCATTCCTACAGAAAGGCAATACAGAGCAATCAGCAGTGTACCAAGGTGTCTAACACAAAACAATGTCCTAGCAGTAACTCTCTACAGCTGAATATTACCCAGAAAAGTATCTTTTGAAAAAAATGTGAATGTCTATGCGAGTAGCTGTCATTCCTTACATTATTTTTACATTCAGGGGTTAAAACTGAATGGCAATACCTTCACAAACTCTTCCCCCTTCATGTAAAAATTTACAAGCTGAAATTATTATCAGTCATTTCTTAATTATGTGAACTAAATACACAGTCACTTATAGCAATGGCTATTGTAGTTAACACATGAAAATGGCAAAGGTCTTTTTAGAAAAAAATCCCTTCTGCCCCTGAAATCTTGGATTTTTACTATTTTCATAATGAAAGTGTTTACATATTAGAAAATTGGCAGATATGACCAAGTTATGGCATAAGCAATAGTAGCCTGAAATATCTTTTTCTAAGGAGCAATAAAGAGCTTTTATTATCACCCACAATGATTTCTTAAACTCACAGATCATTTAGTAGCTGATATTGTGTAATGCCCATAAATTATATATCAGCTTCTCTGATCAACAATGTAACTACTAGGAGATCAATCCTCTCAATTTATTATTACACATTTTTCCTGCATTTACATTACTGCATGTAAAGGAAAGCTCTATTATTCCTATTTTTTTAATAATTTCAGAGTACAAGCAGCTTCAATCTGCTATTTTTAATAATGTATGAATTTGCATCAATGCAGAATTCATGTCAGAGAAAAAAACTAAACCAAAACAACAACAACAACAAAAACAAACACAACAAAAGATCAGGAACTTTTTCACTGGCAGGCATTGTCTCTTACCTGTAAATGGATCAACCCCGCCCACTGGAGGTACCGCATTTGATGCTGAACCAGGAACATAGCGACCAGCACCTGACAAAGATGTTAAGTTTTTAAACACCACTACCAGTAAAGATGCAATGTATACCTGTATTTAGTTACTACTTCTCAAAGAAGACTATTAAAAGGGATGATTCTGCACTACAGGAATTACACAGTAGTGTTCAATACTTCTTTAAGGATTAAGTCTATGCCTGTGTAAGGCTGCTGGTGACGACGGCATTCACAAGCTAAGTGAGCCCAGAGCTAGGAAACATGTCATGATCTCTGGCACCCACAGGTGCTGATGGCCTCAGCATCTTATCCGTGACAACCGCCAGCAGAAGGGCACACTCCTCTGGCCTTGACTGACTCTGTGGGCCACAAGTGGTCTCTCCTGTGAGAGGTGGACTCTCTTACACTGAGGCCTCAGTGAGGCCTCCATCTGCAGAGACCACAGAGCCACAAAAGCCATGGAGGAGCTGGACACAGGAAGACTGTCAAGATGGGGAAGACTGAAGGCTGTGAGATTTTGTAACAGCACAAAGGCTTCTGCTCTACCTGTAGATCTGCAACTGCAGAACAGGCAGTGAGCACCCTGGCACTGGTGAGGACAAACACCCAGCAGTAATGTGTTAAGAGCCAGCTGAGACTACACCTCATGTCTTCAAAAACAAGAAAGGCAAGCAGCAGTGATGGGAAGCAGAGTAACCTCCAAGAGGGTAGGGAGGCACCTGCCTATGCATTTGGCCTGGTAACTTGGGAGGTGTGTGTCTGCAGGGGGCAAGGATTCAGGATGCCACAGAAAGCCTCGCCTGGCCTTCAGACTGTTACCCTGCTATTCTTTCACATGGCCATCAATGGTTTTGCCAAGGAGGTCCTGGAGGATATCAAGAGTGATTAGAGAGCTCTGAGAACAAGGATGAAGAGTGCAGGGCATTTGATACTCTGAACAAAGCAAAATGCTTGAATAGAAATGGACTCATCAAGTAGGTCAGCAACTTATGCATGACTGGTTCTGCAGACAAGTGATTACAGGAACCTCCTTGAGGTGCAACAGCTACTGATCAGGGATGGGGTAAGTCTACCAATGCAGGGCTGGAACTGGGAATGTCTTTGCAAACAAGGTTGCTAAATCAGTGAGGATTTTACAATAGCTATACCAGTGAGGATCAGAATCTAAAATATAGGGTGAATGGTACCAATAAAGATCATGTTAAAAAAAAAAGTAAAAATGAAAATAGAAAACCACCTCTATGAATATACCTAATCTTGTGTGGTTCATGTATATAAAGTCTGGCAAAACAAAAGGTTAGGTCCCTGTCCTTCTGTAGTGGACAGAGTGACATGAGGCAGACCCAACAGCAGAGGGCTCCCCTGTACTGAACAGACCTCGGTATGCTTTGCAGTGGCAGAGCCCACCTCACCAGGCTGTTCCACACTACTGCCCCAAACAGAGAACTGCAAGAAACAGCTGTTTGGGGCTAAACACAGAATAGAATAGAACACAACTCAAAAGTGCTAGCCAGACAGATATGAATTTTACCTGTAAATGGGTCTGCCCCAGGTATTGTACTGGATCCAGATGAAGAGCCTGGAACGTAACGTCCAGCACCTAGTTAAACAACAAGAAAGGCAACGACTATTTAACACACCTTGATGTTATTAAAATCCAGAGAGGGGTAACAAAGCTGTTGAAAGGTCTGGAGTGCCTATACTATGAGGAGTGGCTGAGGGAGCTGGGGTTGTTTAGCTTGGAGGAGAGAAGGCTTAAGGGACACCTTACCTTACCCTACAAATCCCTGAAAGGAGGCTGTAGCCAACTGGGGACTGGCCTCTTCTCTCAGGCAACCAGTGACAGGAGGAGAGGGCACAGCCTTAAATTGCACCAGGGGAGGTTTAGGTTGGACATGAAGGAGAATTTCTTCACAGAAGGGGTGATTAGATATTGGAACAAGCTGACCAGGGAGGTGGTAGAGGTATTCAAGGGAAGACTGGATGTGTGGCAGATAGTACAATGGTCTAGTTGACATGGTGGTGTTCAGTCATAGGTTAGACTTGATCTCAGAGGTCTTTTCCAACCTAATTACTTCTGTGATAATTGCAGGTCTCAGAGTTACATATAACCTGACAAGCCTGTATTCCCATTTCCAGTCTCTTGCAAGAAAAAGATTTAGCGCAATTATTTTAATGCTATTTTCTTCTTAAATTCATCTTTGTGAAATTCACTGAATTAGTTTATTTTGTAAATTTGATAAGCAGGATGTAATTGATTAACATGGTTTGGCTTACCAGTAATCAACTTGTTCTAGTGCCATTTCTTGCCTGAAAAAGGTCATTTATGTATTTCACTCAGTTTTGATTATTTCTCTGGCTAAATTTTTGTATTTTAGTAATTGCCTTAAGAACATCTGACACTTCTTATATGAAAACTGGACCTTTCCTTCACTGGAAAAAGAAGAATAGACTGAAAAATACAACTGGCTTGATTAGAATTTTGCTGAAGATTTTTTTTTTCTCCTCAGAATGATCTGTGTGTATGCCCTCAATCACTTAAGAATATGAAAGTGTCTGGAGAAGAGCTACAATACTGAAGTCTGCCTGGGCAGACAATTCTATGAAGTTCAGCAAGACCAAGTGCTGGGTCCTGCCCTTGCGTCACAACAACCCTGTGCATAGATACAGGCTGGAGGCAGAATAGCTGGAAAGCTGCCCAGCAAAAAAAAAGACCTGGCAGTGCCAATCATCATCTGCCTGATCATTAGCCAGGAGTGTACCTATGTGGCCAAGAAGGACAACGGTATCTTGGCTTTTATCCCAGCAAGACCAGGGCAGTGACTGTCCCTCTGTGCTTGGCCCTGGTGAGGCCACATCCCAATTCCTGTGATCAGTTCAGGGCCCCTCACAACAAGGAATGCACTGAGGTGCTGGATCAAGTCCAGAGAAGGGCAATGGAGCTGATGAAGGGTCTGGAGCACAGGTCTTATGAGAAGTAGCTGGAAGAACTGGTGGTGTTTAAGTTCCTGCAGGAGGAAGGTGGACCTTACTGCACTCTACAAGTATTTAAAAGGTATCAAGGCGGGGGTCAGTCACTTCTCCCAGCAGCAAGTGACAGGATGTGAAGAAATGGTCTCAAGCTGCACCAGGAGAGGTTTAGATTAGATATTAGGAAAAAGTTCTATACTGGAAGGGTGGTCAGGGATTGGAATAGGCTGCTTAAGGAAGTGTCTGAATCATCATCCCTGAAATACCCAAAAAACTATGTGGATATAGCACCTGGGGACATGATTTATGAGTGAACATGGAAGTGGTCAGTTAATAAATTAAATATTCTTAGTGGTCTTTTCCAATTTTAATGATTCTGATAGTGAGATGGATTGAAAACTGACTGAACAACTGTCTTGGGTTATGGAACCAAAAATGTGTATTCTATTTCATCTGCTGAAAGCAGCTGGGGAGATGTTCTTCTTTATCTCTTGTAACTCTGCGGGGAGGGGGGCGGGTGCCTTCTGATAATGGGCCAGCTGTTAAAACCAGGTTGGGCAGTGTTTCTTATCTCTTTTCACAATGGGCCATTAAGACTCCCCAAGCTGTTCTCCTCCCCAAGCTTGTCACAGGTTGTCCCATTGTGAGATGCCCCACCCAGTGTGGGGAGCCAACCATTCCTACCTAAATAAAAACTGAGACACAGATACACAAGGTATCTGGCTTCACCCGATTCACCATCACTGGACCCGTTTCTACAGGATCATCTCTACTCCAACAGAACCACATCTGCCAATCCAGGAGGACTCACTTTTGGACTGCTTCCAACACCCTGACCAACAGGGTGTCAGGTTGTAGCTCTGACTCTGTCAGGGTTCTCCAAAATTGTTGTTTGGTTGTTTGTTTGTTTGGGTGGTTTTGTTTTCTACTACATTTGTATTGTTAATATTCCTATTCCCAAATCTTTGCCTGAAAGCCCTTAATTGCAAAATTACAATTTGGCAGGGGTGAGGGGTTTACATTCTCCATTCTAAGGGAAACTCCAGCTTTCCCTGGCAGATACCTGTCTTTCCAAACCAAGACAACAACCACAACCAGAGGACGGTGATCAGTGCAACAACATCTACTGGAAACCAGCCACTGGTGGTGTACCCCAGGGGCCAGTATTGCATCCAGTCCTGCTCCACATCTTTGCTAATGCTGATGTAGAAGATCAGTCATGAGTACATCCTCAGCAAGTGTGCTGAAGATGCAAAACTTGGAGGAGCATCTAATGTCATCACTTAAGTTTAAAATATTTACCTGTAAACGGATCTGAAAATTGATTACTTGTACTCAACACTGTTTGCCCCTTAGTGTTGTCTATAATAAACTTGGCCACCTGATCCAAAAACATAGGATTTAGATCATTCTTTTGCAGGAAGTTGTATGCAGTCAGCCAAGGATCTTCAGTGATGTTATATGGCAGTTTGTAGGAAGGCCCATTTTCATTTACATCAATGGTGAAAACATAGTCATATTCCTTTAAGCAGAATAAAAATAAGAACACATTAGAAGTCTTCTAGCAGTTTTTACATAATGATGTATTAAACAGAGTCTAACAATGGTCCAGACATAAGCCTAAAAACTTAAAACACTGCTACTTACAGAACATATCAGTAATACTCTCCTGAGAGTCCGCAAGTAAACATTTCCTGATTTAGGGTAAAGACTAAACATTACTTAAGCAACAGCCAAAACTTTAGTGTGTTATAACACTGTTGCTATACTATATCCAAAATACCCAGCACTGTACCAGCTGCTAAGAATATGAACTCTGTCTCAGCCAAAACCATGACTTAAACCTGTATTTTCTGTATTTTCCAGAATTCTCTGCTCAAAAAGAGAATAGTAAAACAATGTATCATGATAATGTGTGTAGAGATATTATAAAATAAAGATGCATCAGGTTACTCATGGACACCTCTGGCTCCCTCCAAAGCTATAGAGCAATCAGATGCCTCAAGAAATTTCAGTATTAAAAGCACACTTCTAATGCTAGCAAACCATTTCCTAGTGTTTTTTTAAAACCTGTGAGAGTGAAAATCAGAGACGTATTTCTTCTGTGGTGGACCCTGACAAGCTTTTCTGTGTATATTCCAGTAAGGGAAACATTCTTCAGCTTATATGTCTTTAGGTCAGCTTACCTGACTTTAGGTTCAATACTTACTCTAGAGAAGCGGTACAGAAGGCCTGCTACCTAATATTTTAAGTAAGCCTTGCATTATAAATTATAAAATTAATTTCCTTTGGGAAGGATATTAAAACTAACTTTTAAAGAAATTAACAATAAATACAAAAGAACTTGACAATTTCTCTACTAATTTTTTACCTTTCTCCAATATAATTTGTGCTCATTGGCTTGCTCATTTTACAAAATGTATTACGTAAGTAATAGAGTAAACTGTACTTACTTATACCTCTGAGATCAAAGGTAACAAGAAAGTACCCGTCTTCTAATACAGGTATTTTTCAAATAGCTGTTTTCTGAATTATATTTTATCTGAACAAATAACTTAGGAAAGAACGAAACAAACTGAAGTTTGCATATACCTTTCCTTCAAATAAAACTTTTCCAGATGTTTGTTGTGTGGCTCCAGAAGAACCAACAACATCGCCAATCTTTATCCATCTTCCTTCACTAACACTCCACTGATATGCTTCTACTTTCCCATTATCTTTAATAAGCCGTGTCTGTCCATCTCTTGTTCCTGTAGGCAGGAATTCAAACAATTTTAAGGATATGGCTTACTTCAGAAGAGACAAATATTCAAATGGAACTCAGCATTAAAAACTTTAAAATAGTTCAACAACACTTGAAGTAACAGCACAGGAATTAAGTAGATACATGTTGGTTTCATCCCAGACAGCAACTAAGCACCTCACAGGCACACTCACTGGCCTCATGGTTGGGACACAGGAAAGAATCAGATGAATAGAAGTGAAAAATTTGGGGATTGAGATACAGTTAAATCAAAAACCACATGCACAAGCAAAGCCAAACAAGGAATTCATACACCACTTCCCATGGGCAGACAGGTGTTCAGCTGTCTCCAGAGAAGCAAGGCTCCATCAGGCTCAACAGTTCCTTGGAAAGAAAAACGCCAACATCCTAAACATCCCCCCCCCCTTCCTTCTTCTTCCCCCTAGTCTATATGCTGAGCATAATGCCGAATGGTATGGGATATTCCGTGCGTCAGCTGGGGTCAGCTGTCACAGCTGTGTCCCCTCCCAGCTCCTTGAACACCCCCAGCCTCCTCAATGGTGGCAACGGTGAGGAGCAGCAAAGGCCTTGGCTCTGTGCAAACACTGCTCAGCAATAACAAAAACATCCCTGCGCTACAACCCTGTTCTCAGCACAAGTCCAAAACACAGTCCTATAATAGCTGCTACGGAGAAAATCAACTCTATCCCAGAAAAAAAACCAGAAAAAATACTACATCTCACAACAAGAATAGCAGGGATCTTAAGGAGCATTTTACAATTATGGTAATGGTATCTGCCAGCAGACTAAGTGGCCAAAACAATACTTAAGTCAAGCTCATCAGAATTTTTTCATCTTCTCAGTGAGATGACAATTAAGAAAGGAGATATTCTCCCATAGTCTAACAAGATGCAAAGTTTCATATGGATGTAAGATCTATGCCACTTCCTGATCATAGCCAAGGGCTGAAGTCACTGGCTACTTCACCTTGGGAAAAAGTATTTGTCTGTTTATGAATAATGTTTACTACTGCTTCTACTTCATTTCCAAGAACTTCTCAAGTACCTACAAGGCATGAACCAAACCTATCAAGACTATCTTTCAAGACAAAAGCTAAAGCAGAAAACTTGCATTTACTACTTTTATTAGGAAAAACTGCACATTCAGTACTCCTTTTACAAATTATCAGTTTCACATACTCTTGGTACAGCTGGCAGAACAAATAGAAAACACCTCAAACATACTGTAGCATCAATTCCACCTTTTTCTAAATTAACTCATAGGAGAATTAAAAAAACCCTAAAACCAAAAATCCTTGAGTCCTGTTTCCAGAAGAATCAGTGAAAGAATAGTAGAGTAGAATTAAGCCATTTCCTTCAGTAACCTTATTGAAAGGGATTAAAGACTTAAGTTTGGAAACCATCAGAAGTTTCAATACCTCAAACCAAGATCTGGAGTCATCTCTAATGTAACAGAAGTACAATAACTTACCAGGATCCTTAAGGTGTTCTCTTCCAGGAAGATCATCAGCATTGATATCCCCTAAATCACCCGTTTTAGGGTCAATGGATGCTTGCGCAAGCTCATTTTCAAAAGCCTGAATCTCCTCAGCACTTGCTGTACGTTCCAAGGACTCTGTAAACACCCTTATAATTCCATCACTGAATGGAGAGAACACATTCAGATAGAAATACTATTTAAATACACAATGACTGCATAAATTCTAATGGTGACTTCTATGTCACAAGAAACCATCACTATTTCTAACTACCCTTCTCACTATGAAAGGAATTTACTCTCATACTAAAACCATACAGAGAAGGAGTCAAGCAGGTGACCCTGTCTTCAGTATAACTTTAAAACCAAGATACAATATGCCTATCAAAATGATTTTTTATACCATGCTTACTAAATTTATTCTCAAGTCTATTCAGGATTTACTTCTTGGATGAAGTGTAGCACATGTTTAAATTTAACACATACACACTTTGATGCCTGTATTTTTAAATATAAATGAACCTGACATTCAAAGTGATGCTGGCAATTTCTTCAAGGATTGTCAGATTTGGATGTACAAATATATCAAAAGTAAAACTCGGATACCTTGCACCAACTACGATGTCACCATTGTCTAACACACAGCAGCACCATACAGATTGAGCTGGGAGTCTGATTGTTTGAGTACATTCCCCTTGTTTCCAGATTCTAAGAGATCTATCCTCTCCAGTAGTTACAAAATCTGAAAATAAAAAGATATAAAAAACTTTTGAAGTAACTTTTTAGCATACTGTGATACTAGATGCCATTCTGAAACTGGTGATCTAAAAACCACACGAGTAAAAGAACCTTTCCGCAATTTAGTACGTCTCTCAAATACAAGTAGAGGGTAAAAAGTAAACCACTGTTCACTTGTCTTCTCAAAAAATCCAAAGTGCATAAATTGCAGATTAAGTAGCCAGACAGTGAGTGAAACTGTGCCCAAGAGAAAGAAAGATCCTTTCATCTTTTAAATAGCTTCAACAATTTTGTAATCATCATAGTTTCATCTTGCACTATACCTAGATAGGTTCACACTTTTTTCAAATTGAGCTTTAGAAAGTAAGCCTGCTTTATCAGAAAACACACATGAAGCATTTGCAAAAGTCTACAAACTCCCCAATGAGGAATTTTAAGGCAGAGGAGGTCTACAATATATGCATTAACCCATATATGTGCACTTCATCTGTTGAACAAATATGCAAGTGTCCCATACACCACACAAAGTTCACTGACTTGGATTTTTTTCTGCAACTGGCTCACAGTTAGTTCTAAGCCTCTAAAATCTTTAACTCTGAAAACAAATGTAATCAAGCCTCATATATAAAATTCTTAACCCAAACTATATATAATGCATGTTGTGGAAGAACTAAATTTATATTGTCTCACATTGTATGCCACACATTACTACTTTACTACTCTGAAGTACTGAAATACAGGTGGCAGCTAAGACAATAGTTTTGCCCACTGCTTCACCTAAGTTTCACTTAAGTCCTTAACTAGCCCTAACCCAGGACCTTTTATCCCACATACTGCCAGAGCAATTTTGACAGTGATGAAACTTGGAGTCAATCTCAATGTCTTTTTTTATCTATTTACACTAAGTTTAAGAAAAAAATTAAATGCTACCAGTGTTCTTCAGTTGTGGCAGTGCCACAGAACATCAGAATACACACCCTGCCATTTCATTTTGAAGAATGTTGTGTAACAGTAAGGAAGGAATCCTACCTTTACATCGAGGGAAGACAGAGATGCTGTATATATAATTTGTATGTCCGTAATACACCTGTAGACACTCGCCAGATATCTGCCATCTTCGAACACTAGCATCATTAGCACAGGAAAGGAACTCCATTTCACTGAGAATAGCTAAACCTCTCACACAATCTTCATGTCCTTTACAAAAGGAAGAGAAAATTTTAATGCAGTTATTGTTTCCATTAGCAGCCATATACCACCTCTATATAGCTCACATCTAAATCCACGCAACAAACCTTTGTGGGAGCAGTTAGAAAAAAAAAATTAATTGCTCACAATTCTCTGAAAAATAACTTATTTTTTTCAAAGTCATATGGCTTCTGGGCATACAACTAGTTCAAGACTTTAAAAATCCTGCCTAAATATTGCTCAGTTTATCTGTGCTTTTGTAAGATTTTAACCTTTTTTCTCTTTTGACAAGAACAGATCACACCAATGAAATCATCAACTGCAGCAACATTTACCAGTGAATGTTCTTTCACATCTGCCTGCCTTCCACAGTTTTATAGTTTTGTCAGCTGAACCAGTCAACATTAATCCCTGTTCAGGAAGTATCTTCACTGCCCATATTGCAGCTGTGTGACCCTACAAAAAACCCAACATTGTTAAGACTTGTCAGAATCAAATTCAGAGAACTTATTTCATATTCATGTAGAGGAGCTTCATACCTGTAATGTCATCATACATCTGTCATTCAACCAGACTTTTGCTGTTGTATCCCATGATCCACTTAATAATGTGCCAAATTTCCCAGACGAAAGGCTGCAAACTGGAATGAACATTCAAGTCAGAACTGAATGTACCTGCACTGCTACAAATCTTATGCCAGCAATTTCAAGAGATTCATTTAAGAGGATATATTTGGTAGCATATTTACTGTTGAGCAGTCTAAAGAAGAATTAAGTGAACTGTAGTTGTATTGCAATCTAGAAAGAAGTTGCTTAAAATTCTCTTAATTTTAGACTAAAAAATTGAAATATTTTTGCCACTCGTATTTTAAAATTTCCCTTAGTCACAGATCTCTTCTATCAGACTAGAATATGATGACAAACAGGTTAGATAATGAGTCAACACACACAACTAATGCAAATGTGTAGTTTTTAAGAGAAAGAAAAGTTTTGTCTACAGGTATTAATTTATTATAAGTTCTTCAAGAAGTTATTTCATATGAAAAATACTTAGCTCACTTTCTTGGAAGGCAAAATGCTACCACTAAGAAACTGTGGTGACATTCAAAGATTTTGTAGAAAGATAATCTGCAAATGCTCCAGTAACACCATGTAAAGCTCTGTATTTAAAGCACCAATTAATATTTAATACCCATTTAAGTAACAAAATGGGAAGTTTATTTAGGAAGCTGATTTTTTCTACTTGTATCAGCTTTGACAAAAAAAATTAATACATGAAGAACTAACTGCTTTTTAAAAATGCAATTCTTGACAAAAGGGTAATCATTCTGTGAATTCCCAGGACTTCAGAGAGACAATGAAAGTTCAAATATTGATCAAGATAAACTTGAAAGTCCTTGCAATGAATGGTCATTGCATGCATTAAGATTATAAAACCCTATTTGCAGAGGCTATAATTAAACAGTTTGCTACCTTATATACCAAATAATATACCAAAATATACAAAATTGAGTTTTGTAAATTCAGTTTAATTTCTGCTCTAATAAATCACGTTACCTTTTATTTAAAGTACTCCAAAACACAATTACCACATACCTGTGTTTTTATGACCCTTAAGGATGTAAAGAGGAGCTGGGTTGTCAATTGTGAAAATGCAAATATTATGATCATTGCCACCAGTTGCAATCAGCCCACGAGGATAGAGGTCACTTGCAGGTATGATGCACACACAAGATACAAAATTTGAGTGGCCACTCATACAGTGCATCTCAGTGAAACCCCTGTTAAGACTTAAACATAGGTGATAATCAGTTTAGAATCATGACAAAAACAGTACTTTGAGTAAATTACAATTCTTGAATTAATAACTACAATTGCCTTGTGCTGAGTAAGTACGATGGATGGCCTAGAAAGAATGAAATTTAAGACAAAAACTACATCCCAGAATTCCTCCCCAGCAATACTAAAGCTTTCCACTTATTTTTCAATGCAATGATAGGCCTGGAAGGACTTTTGTCTTTTTCTTGCTCATTGGCAAACTATGCCAAATTTGATCAGAAATAGCTACAGTTTGTTTTTAAGGCATCTTTTTCTGTCTGAAAACTCAAATGTATCTCTGTGTATATGCTAAAGGAAAAGCACACAAATGAAACCTACTGTCAAATGTATTCACTGGCTCTTCATTAGGAGCATTACAGAGGGATAGAAGTTAAATAGATCATAACTGACTTGACCAGCACCCTAATTTCTTCACCCTGAGCCAACCTCAATAGTTACAGCACTAACTGGAAAAAGCTACTTATTCCTATAGAATAAATATGCAGGTTGGAGTGCTGCATGCTTGTTTTGGTTTCCTGCATTTGTTCTCCCACCCTCAAAAACATAACCTATTATATGATATCATATGATATCATATACTGTTATCCTTCAAACCCTAATGCTTGGCAAGCTTGAAATACATAAGGATATCACAATATTCTTCTAAATTCTAAAGCATCGTCTCCCCTTAAGGCACATAGAACAAATGAAGGCAACATCTTGGAAAAGCTAAACCAAAAGAGCATACAGCAGTGTGCTCACCCACTGAACCCTGACTACGGTAGTCCCTGAGCTTTCAAGCAGAGAAGGACAATCAATATCAAGATTATAAGTTGATACAAATAAGTTATGTCTTCTTCCTCACAGAGTTCTCAAAATCTATGGTTTAGAACTAGAATTCCTTTCCTGCTGCAAATTTCTGTGCAATTTGGCAAGTCCTTTCCCTTGTGATAACACACATTTAATAAGATTAGTTTCCTTTCACCCCAGTTGCAGAGCTCCAGAGATCAATATAAAGACACAGGTAATCACTCAGCAAATTTGCCAATTATTTCTCACATGAAGGTAATATTCATGCCTAGTAACTTCAGAATACAGATCACAGTATAAAACCGTAGTCCAGGGAGGAGGTCCATCCTGTAGCTTTCAGCAATACCCCACATCTCCTATACACACTGCCCAGCAGTACTATGTCTGGTAAAGGTAATATGCTGAAAAATTCACTTTGTGAATTCAATTACACAAATTCAGTAAAGACAACCCTGTGCAACATGAATATCCAAAAAATAAATGTTGATATATTTTTTTCCTTTTTCAATGTCTTTATGTATTTAATTTTCTGTGCAGTTTTTTATTCATATTCCATTTGATGTTTAAAGAAGCTTAGCAAGGGTGAGAAAGGATGGGGCTTTTTTAAACATTCAAAGCACACCACCTTACTGTCATGATGCCTTGGGAAGGCTGACCTGGAACTGAGACTGGACAGAACTAGAGAATAAAGCAGATATTTATTGAAAGGCTTTTAGGATACCCCTTGGGCAGGACACGAGCCTGACCAGGGCTACACCAAGATGGACTTAGAATGGTCACAAAAGGGACAACTGGTCACGAGGTCTTACACTTTTATTGAGTTTTGGTCCATTTGCATATTGGGGTTTAATTGTCCAATTACAGCTTCAGGTTGTGAAGTCTCATCCTTCTTGCTTCTCCCTTCAGTCCAGCATTGTTTATGCTTTTGGGCCTGAAAGCTGTCCTCGGTCTTCAGCAGGAAAAGAATTGTTTTGCCTGCCTACCTACTCTGTCAAGAGAGCTTACTGGAACTTAATATAAGGCTCAGAACTATACACCCCTAGGCAGCACAGAATCTGAAAAACATGAAAGCTAAAACTTAAGACATCCGTCAAAATCACGGCACTGCTATTTAGCAGGATTACCTTGGCACTGAATACCACGAGGTGGAAACAACATTATTAACATCACCTAGAAAAAAAAGATGCCTAGAACTACAGACATTGTAATCATTTCCAAAGCACACTACAACATTGATGTACAACAAACTGCTTAAAAACATCTAACTTTCCCCAAAAGCAGGCATGCAGAAGTTGAGCCTGCTCAGCCTGGTGAAGAGAAAACTGCATGGAGACCTCATAGCAACCTTCCAGTATCTGAAGGAACCTACAGGGAAGCTGGAGAAGGACTATTCCCCATGGACATACGACAAGAAGTAATAAGCACAAATTGAAAGAAGAAAAATTTAGATTAGACGTGCGTTAGAAATTCTTTATTGTGAGGGTGATGAACCACTGGAACAGGTTGCCCAGATAGGTTGTGGATACCCCATTCTCGGAAGTGTTCAAGGCCAAGATGGATAGGGCTCCGAGCAAACTGTTCCGGTGAAAGGCGTCCCTGCCCGTGACTAAGGGACTGGGACTAATGATCTTGAGGGTCCCTTCTAAATCCTTAACGTGATTCAATGAAAGTGACAATGCCAATCAAGAACGCCTCCTGCAAACAGCTTCCCACCGCCCGCTATCTCCCTCAACCCCGCCGATTCTGCCGGCAGCCCCCGAGGAGGGCTCAACTACAGAGACAAACTCGGCGGGTCACGGGCGGAGCCTCTGCGGAGGCACCTCCACGCTCTCCCTCCTGTGGAGCACCGGCTGGAGCGCCTTGCCCGGCCCGCCCAGCGCCGCGGCCCAGCACTCACCCGTCAGGGGCCCAGAGCCGCGCGGTTCTGTCCCGCGAGACGGACACGAAGCCGCCTTCCGGAAAGAGGCCACGGGTGAGGCCCCGCACGTCCTGCCCGTGCCCCAGCAGGGAGCAGCGCAGCCGGAATGTGCTGCCCTCACCCGCCATGGCGGCAGCGCCGGCCTGACACAGCACGGGCTGCGCAGCCGCCGGAAGTCGTGCCGGAAGCTGCGTCACAGGGCGCGCCACCGGGCCGACGCGAGGCTTCTTATCCCGGCAAGCACCACGCTCACGCAGGTGATTGTGCCACCGCTCTTCTCTCGCCAGGCCCTCTGGGAGTCGTAGTCTTCGGGAGCCACGGCAGGCTGGAGCGAGATTTGTGGCCATCGCGATATCCGTGCGGGTGGTTGCCGCGATACGGCGGCGTTGCCCGCGGACTGATGGCGGCTGAGGGGTGCGGTGAGGGGACAGGGCCCCCGGGCGGTCGGGGCGCTGCTGTACGGCTGGGATGGGCTCCTTCGGGGGTGGCGAAAGTTGCTGGGGTTTGTCAAGGATAGTGCAGTTTGGGATCGCCGTAGTGACGGGTGATGTCTTACGGACCCTCTGTAGATAACCCGAATGAGTGTTTGCAGCAGTTGCTCTCTTTCAGGTTTTTTTTTTTTTGTTTGTTTTTGGTTTTGGTTTTTTGTTTCTTTTTTTTGTTTGTTTTGTTTTGTTTTTATTGAAGGCTTGCATTCAAATACTGAAACAATAAATGCCACAAGAATAAGCTGAGGGCTCAACTAAGCCCTGAAAAGAGAGTGCTGCCGGCAGTAACTCATGGACATTACGTGGTCCTTGCTGAGCCCTGCCGCTGCCTGGTACCGTCCAGTAAAGAAGTACTTTACAGGTTGCTAAAAGAACCAGAACCAACCCCCCTCAACATTCTAATAAGAGTTATGCTTTAAAAGGTCGGTTTCTCATAGTTTTAAGGACCTTATGCAAATCAAAGGACGATTTCTGTTCTTGCCAGAGAGAAGTTAAAAAGGAAACTAATATGGCCAGCACTAACAGACCTCCCACAGCTCGTTCTGCTTCGAGAGCAGGAATAGGACTGACCTCTTCATCGAGGCCTTCTTCTTCATCAAGGCCTGCCTCTTCATCAAGGACTCCGTCAGCAGGCAGAATAGGAACAGCGGTATGTTAGAAAATATTAAAAATTAATATTCATTTTGATGTATTTAGATTTTTGTCTCTTTTTTTTTTTCTATTTTTTTTAAGTAGCAAGACTGGAGTGAGGAAAAGTTCTTTTTTATGAAGAATTTAAGACTTCAGTTTTGTATAAAGTTTTGCTAACCTTGTCTGGAGGGGGTCAGGGACATCCAGCATCCAGAGGCTGGGATACCTAAATAGCATTAATGTTGTAGATAGATGGAACAATGAAGAGCTGCTCAAAGGTAATCCCTTACCTTCTACAGCAGATGTTCAGCTGAAGCTCTGTTTCCCTGAAGAGATGTAAAGGCTAAAAGATTCCTACAAAAAGAGTATGGAGAGCGTCTGAAGTTTTTAACTGCTTTGGCAATTGCTTAAGGATAATAAAGTAATAATTCAGACTTTCAGACTTTGCAGATTTTTTTTTTTTTTTAATAGATGCCTCCTAGTACAGCAAGACCTGGTTCTCGTGGTGGATCTTTGACTCCTGGAGGAGTCTTATCATCTCAGATTAAAGTTGCAGACCGTCCAGTGACTCAGCAGGGATTAAGTGGAATAAAAACTGCAATGAAAGGTATTTCATACTGAAAATAACCCTCAAGATGTCTGCACACATTTTGAAAGAATATTTAGGTTTTTAAAGGAAAGCTTTTCATCATTGTATAAATTGCAGAGTGAAGAGCTGTGATTAAAAAGAGCAGCAAAAAGAAAGAGAAAATTCAAGCATCTCTTTATCTGTCATTACTCTTGGCTGCAAAAGAAGATAAGCATTTTTCTATAACTGAGTTGTCTCTAAAAATAATTCAGAAGTATAGAACAAAGTTATTGTGTCTTCTTCCATCATTTCAGAATACTTGAAATACTCTACTACATAGAGTACATAGTAACTATTCATATATTTTTATTAGTAATGTTTATCTTTGCAGCATAAAATATATTGTATTTTTTTCAATGTAAATTTTGCAGATTGTTTTCCTAATTTACCATTCATCTAAATTAGGGGCTTTTTTAAACAAAATACCATATTGCTTTCTTTTATCAGGTCCTCAGAGACAGATAATGGATAAAACATACTACCTTGGCCTGCTGAGGTACGTCTTAACAACATACATTTAATTGTCTGTTCCCTTTCACACAGCTGAAGCTTGACAATAGCGCGTAATAAGCGATGTTCACTTATAATGAACTTGTATGAGAGTGCTGCTGTAAGAGTGAAGGTTATTTTGCTTATAGATACTCTGTAGGAAGAAAGGAAGTAGTACACTACACTTAGCAAACCTCACAGCATTAGTAAGGGGAGGGTCAGTGATTCTGAGCTTCCACTCCAATGTTTATTAGGTCTGATAGCTCTATTTGTAAGAAGTAGCATTGCGAACTAAACATTTTTATTGTACATTTCAGATGGTTTGCTTGGATTATACTTTCAGCTAGCAATGACAAAGCCAAGACCTTGTGCAAACCATTGCATGCAGGACTTTACCACTTGCTCATACTGCATTTTTGAATAATTAGCCTGAAAGATGTCATTTTAATTATGGATAAATGTGGATGATACCCACATTCTGTGAAATTACACTGTGGGTTTGTTTTTTTTTACTTTCCACATCTGTTTTACCAACAGACAAAAAGCTAATTAAAACATTTTATTTCATACCAAGGTTTGCCAGCAACTAGTTAGGACTTTATGTAATAACAACCACTTTGCTTTTTTCTACACTTACCTCTTCTTGGAAATGCTGAGTTGAAACAAAGTGCAATGTGAGAGTTACTAATTGCAAATCACCTATTGTAAAATATTTTTACTGGTCTAGCTGTGCTTTAGTTGTACATCCAAATGTTAATGATTCTTTTGTCTTAATTTTTCAGAAGTAAAACAAATGAACTTACAACAGAAATTAACAAGCTGCAGGAAGAAGTAGAAATGTACAAGCAAGAGAAATCTGTCTATTTGTCATATGAAAAACGGTGAGAAGTATTGCAGCTAATGCAGTGTTAATTTTCTAAGTCACAAGACTATTTTCAAGTGTTGTGCAGGCTTCAAGGAATCAGTGAATAATTTTTTTCATTGTTTTATTTTTATGTATACAAATCTTACCGTTTGAAATTTGACTTTTGTTTCATATTTAGGGCAGAGGCTTTAGCTGGTGAAATCAAAGATTTTCAAGGTCAACTAGCAGACTACAACATGGTATGCTGCTGTCAAAATTTGACACTGAATGTTCCCTTGTATTTTGCTTACTTTGTACTGCTTTTGCTTTATTCGGAATAATTTTTTGACATTTCTATGTAAAAACGTACTGATTAATAGTGTCTTTATTCAGTTATTGGAAAGGAAAGAGTTGGAAACAGCAGAAAACAAAATATGTGCTATACATTAGGAGAAGTGCCTGCATATGGATTTAAGAAATTGGTGCTGTGTAGTATTTCAGTGCTTAGAACAGCTACATATAATGATGATTATTTCTGAAAATGGCGTGTAAACTATTCAGATTTCCAAATCATGTTTTTTCCAATTGCATAACCAAAATTTGCTGTGTTTTCATGAATCCTTTGTGTGATATTTTTTTTAAGAAAGGGGGAGCAGTAACAGGTTGGAATTCTGTCCTGTTTCAGGTTGTGGATATACTTAACACCAGTACAGATATGGCAGAAGTGATCTGTGATTACAATACGGTAAGAATTAGGATATTTGCTATGGTTTAATAGTGAAATATTGTGTTACTTTCTTGGTGCTTTGAATGTGTGACATATCTAAAAAAGCATAGCACTGACTTAAAACTTAGCCTTTTTTTCCAGTTAAATTATTTATAACGTTGGCAACGTGTTAGCAGTAAGACAATTGCCTGAAGTCTTGTGTTAACAGCCCCATGATAGTTTTCTGTGATGTACATTTGAGAAGGATGTTATCCTAATCTAAATTATGAGTGTTAAAATTTATTTTTTTTTTTGGAACACAGAATACTAGTCTTAGGGAGTCAGATTTAGGCAGACTGCACTGCCTTGTAAAGCCTGGTCTTCTGGACATTAAGTTCTCTTTTGTCTTCAGCCTTTTAAATATCTCCAGTGCAAAAAGTATTAAATAGTTTTCTGACATAGTGACCACAAAATCAAAGAGTTTTGTTTTTCCTTTGCTTTCCTTATTTATTTTTCTAACATATCCTGAAAGTGTTAAGGCGTGAATGGCATTATGCACATTTTATTTCTTATGATCAATTAATTTGTCCATAAACAAAAGAAACCAGTTTCAGTAAAGGTTGTTTTGGTAACATGAAAAATGACCTGAATATTTCTTGGTCTAAACAACTCCTTTTTTGCTTACATTTAATTGAATAATAAAGTTATAACGTCTGTGTCATAAGGAGAAGAATGCTTTTCATCCCATCTGTGTAGTTTTAAACAGTATGACTTAAGTGTTTCAGGAATAGATCCCACAGAAATAGTAAGTGAATCAATTTCTCTGAAAGTATTTAAAAGATGTATACGTGTTGTATTTAGGGATGTGGTTTAATGGTGGACTTGTCAGTGCTGAGTTAAGGGTTGGACTTGATGGTCTTAAGGGGTGTTTTCCTTTCCTGTTTTATATGATTCCATGATTTATTACAAACTTGATTGTATTTCAATTTTTTTTTAAGTTAAAGGTTCAGAATGACCGAGAAGCTCAGAATATAGATAAAATTTTCACAAAAAGACAAGCGTAAGTACATTAAGTATATGTTTTTCATCTTTGAATAACTCAATTTCTCATCGCTCAGCTTGGGAAAATTGAGGTGTTACTTGTTACCCTAATAGTGCAGTGCATATCACAAGTGATACCTGAACAATTTCAAGATGAAATGTTAGTTACAGATAGATAACAGCTGCCAGGTTGTGGCTGGAGTTCCTAGCATTAAACTCTAGTTACTCTTCTGAAGATAATTACCATGCCATCCAGGAGGAGTTAGGTGGCAGTGGAGACTCCTGTTTTTTGGCAATATGTTGTCAGGTTTTGGGAGTTTTGTTGTGGAGTAGCAGAGTGAAGAAAGCAAACAGGAGTGGAAACTAGACCTTCACCTGGGTAGTAAGGTAGAGTTGTGTAGAGGGAAAGATGAGGATGGTGAGATGCTTGTAATAAGAATTTGTAAGCCATGAGAATGGCTTGTGTAGTGATACACTGAGAAGGTGAGTTTTTGAGGTAGTTAGTTTAGGCATGAGAGAGAGATGCAGGAGAAGGCTGTATGATCCTGCTTGTTGCCAGTGAAAGCAGTATCAACAATGAGATTCTATGTATCAATAAGCACTACAAAGCAACAAATTTACCAGTTAATAATGTGACATTTTATTAATACTGTAGTTTTCAGCAGCTAGCAAATGTGTCTAATCCACCCTGAATGCACTTTTAAGTGTTAAGAAAATATGAAAATACTTGTTTCAGTAGCAGTGCAGTAAGGGTAATTTATCATTCCACTGTACATACACATTTTTTGAGAATACAACAGTTAGTCTTTTTTGCTCTGCTAATTTGGGTAAAAAAGACCCCAAATGCTCCATTTTCTGATTGTGTTTGTTATGCCTAATGGACTGCAGAGCTGATACACCATTGATTTGGAGCCAGCCCCCAGTCTGGCTGTGGTCTGCTTCAACATTATAGAGAAATGTTTCTCTTCTAGACCTCTTCACAATGAAAGCTTTAATGATAATGCCAACTTCACCTGCTGCTTTGTTCATGTTAAACAATATACAGTAAGCCCCCCAGTATAAGTAGCCAAACACATTTTTATAAAAAGTGGGTTATGAGTATTTTTTGCATGTTCTGAAATATTTGTTGTGCCAATAATGCATGCAATATGACATTTTTTAACTTCATGATTGATGTAGCAAAATCTTGTTATGGATTTGGCAAGATGAAAGGAGATAGACTGCATAACTTCATTCTGTATTGTATGTAGTAAAGCATAAATTGGAAGTACAAATGTACTATATTTTTGAAACGTCAGTTCAGCATCCATTGTTTAAGACATTAACGCTCCTCATTTATGTAAATATCTATGTATTTATCCTCAATAAATCCATCTTCTTCATCTCCACATGCATGAACTTTCTTAAATATTACCATGGGCTCTTCACTGCTTGTACCCGATACTGAAGGAGAAGGACTCATGTCAGCTGAGAACTCCTGTTCAGACATCTCTGAGTCATTTTCTTCCAGACGACGATGGCGATAGCTGATCAAGTAGTGATACCATGCTGGGCATTTTACAGCAGTAAAAATCAGGAGTGTAGTGCCTAGGACAAACCCTAGGACACCCGCTAGGAAGGTCCAGCTTTTGCCAACAAGTGGTAACTCTTTAAAAAAGGAAAAAAGGAAGAGTAATCTTCATGAGGAATACTATTTTTTCGTAGTTAAATTGAGAACCCACAAACATTGGTAGGGGAATTACTGAGTGTTTCCAGAGCTTTAGTAGAATGTTGCTGTGTTGTTAGGGAGTCAGTAACATCACAGAGACTAATAATGTGTGTGCATCTCATATTTCCTAGCAGTATAAATCTATCTTGCATAATTATAAAATATAATTTTTTCAAAGTCCATTTCAAAGACAAAGCTCTGGGGGCATATAAAAGGTAATAAATACATATAAAATATTTTTTTTCCAAAATTACCCTTTGGAAAAAAAAATCAGTAGCTGGCTTCAAATTCTGTTTCCCAGGCTCTACTTTTTATATGGTGATAATGTCTGAACTCTAAAATATCATGTCTTTTGTTTGGCATATTCTTTCAGTTGTGCTTCTTTTATAATAAAAATTTCAGTAAAGTGTAGTTCCCAGTAGTCTTTATCTAGAAGCTGGTTTTGTGTGCTGGCTACTATCCTAAAATAAATTGTAAGCTGGTAAAGCTAAAGAAACATATCACAGTGGTAGCTTATAATTTGTGTATATATCTGTAGATTTTCCTGCTTTAACTAGGAGAAAGAAATAAAGCATTTCAGGATTGAAGAGATAACTGGCATGTAAGATTAACATTGAAAGGTGAAGAAAGGTGAGGAGACCCGCTGAAATTTCCAAAGGATGTGCAATGGGCACATTTACATCCTTAGCACTGAACATAGCTAGAATGGGAGTAAAATCTGTAAGTTCATGCTATCACATTTTTAGGAAGACAACTACATCTAGAAAGCAGTTAGTTTAGAAAAAGCAAATTTTTTGGGAAGTTGCTTCCCTAGTTCTGTTAGGCAGAGATCTAGACATTTATCTGAATTTTAGGGCTTTGAAATTTCATGATCATTTTTTAATATCATTTGAGAATGGTGGGGTTTATCTCTTTAGAGCACTTACTCAGTGGACCTTAACATTCACTGTAATACGTGTGACTGTTTACCAGAAGTTTGTTCTGTATGTGCTTGTTCTGTAGCCCTGGATTTTATGGAAGAGTCAGAATGTACTAGGAATGCAAAACAGTATAAAGTCATGGAACGGCAAATCAAACAGCTCATAAGCAGTCAAGTGAAATATCTGTGTGTTACCTGCATGAGTTCCATTGTTTCCAGTGGTGTTGTTTGGAGTCAGAGCTGTTAGAGCACTACTTCTAAGATTAACAGCAGGAGTGGAAGTTACAGTATTTTCTAAGGGAGTCTTTTCAGTTTTGCAGTCAGCTGGTTGGATAGCTGCCATCTTGATGGGAATTTTTTCCATGTTTGGTAATGTACATCTAGTGTTGCTTTCATTTTCTGTGAAAGTGAGCAGTGAAAAGGCTATGAGATGCTGGTAATTTTTTGGCACTCTAAAATATCTCATAGATAGCTATTGTATTACTGCATAATATGGGTAAATTGATGGTGGATTTTATCCACATCGGAAAGAAATGCACAGTCAAATTATTTGATGCAAAAAAAATATTAAATGCTGCTCTTACCAAAACTTACCCAATGTCACATTGGAGGCAGTTAGCCATATGTGTAAGTCAAGGAGGTCACAGGAGCAGATCCATGGGTTTCCAGCTAAAACAATTTTAATCAGTCTAAAAGATGATTTTATATGAAAATATTTCAGAATATTATGCTGGAGATTTAAAACTGACAGGTTTTCTAGAGAAGTAAATGTATCTGAATCTAGTTGAGCAATCATGTTATAGGATAGATTCAACACTGAGAGTTGATTTAATCCTGCAAATGCTGCTTTATGGACTGTGCTAATACAATTGTTGCTAATATCCAGAATTATGAGATTTTTCAGTTTGTAGAAGCTGTTATTGTTCAGTACAGTAATGTTGTTTTCATTCAGATAAAGTTCAGTGAGGTTAGTAAAACGTCCAAGAATCTCTTTGTCATGATCTTCTAAAGTGATTTGATTGTTTTTGAGGCTTAATTTAGTAATGTTTTGAAAAAGGTTGAGGGAGATATTAGAGAGGTTCTTTCCAGACACCTTACAAGAAACCTGTTGAAAAAAAGAGAATGACATCAATTAAATATATAGAAAAGTCTACTAATGTAGTTGTCTCACTGAGGACTGTTAAAGGCAGGAGAAAACTATATTCTATTTTTAATGATGTCACTTTAGAAGAAAAGTTACATTGCTCTTCATGAAGTTTTATTTACATCTTTCTTAACTAACTCATGGTCTGGTGACACAGTGAAATGAATCCTCCTAATGTATAGAGACCTGATGTTCCAAAGCACTTTGTGCTGAGTTCTGTGCTTAGATGCATGGGTCTTTATGTGATGTCATCCAAAAGGTAACCAATTTGGCATACCATTTTGGAATTAATATATGGAATGAATTATTTGTTGGCTAAAAAAAGAATTACTTTCCTACATAATCTTGAAAGAAGGTGTCATACAGGAAGTTTATTTGAGTGCAAATTAATTCAAATATGTTTTCTAAAATGTATTTTTTTAAAAAACCCTATGTTTACTCTTAATTTAAAATAACACCTTTAGAGCAGACTTTCAACAAAACATTTTTTATATATCTTTTGCTATAGCACTTAAATTCATTTTGGTTTTCTCTGTTAAAGTTTAGCATAGCTAGAATCTTTTCTGATTTGAGTCTTTGCTCTCAATACCTTGAAATATTTTTGTTTTCTGAAAAGAGTACAATTATTTATATATGTAAAGAGGCATTCCTATTGTCTGGAAGAATTTGAGGTACAAAATAATCTCAAATATGTTTTAGTGTTGTTTGCCCACTTACAATGACTACCATCAGCTAATTGTCAATTACACTAAAAACTACTTCTTATTTGCATTTTTTATTCCATTCTTCAGGACTTTTATGTTTATGAAACAGTTTTTAAAATGCCTTCTCCTTAAAGTGTATCTTTCAAAAGTGAGGGTAGTTCAGATCAATGTAAAACTTACAGTTTTGGAAGTAATGTTGCAGTCAGCAGTGACTGGATTCAAAAACAGTGTTCCAGCCCAGATTACAAGCCAATAGAGTTTCATCTTTGGAGCCTAGTAAAAAACAACACTTGCATATCAAGACCGGAATTAGTGGTGTCTTCTGTAGTGGTAGTTTAACAAATTAATAGATGCAGTTATTTCAGTGATAGTTTAATAAATGTTGTTCTAAATAAATACTTTGTAATGTAAAATTAAATGAAAAAACAGGGGTTATGAGAATTAATGAATTCAGCTTTAACTTAATTGAGCCAAACCTAAAATCCAGTGTGCAGATTGTATCAACAAATAGAAAAGGGATTGGTTAGACAAGTTAATAGATAGAAGTATTATAAATATATAAAACAAATAGTCAGGGCTGTACTCATTAATATTCTTGTTAAAGCAATTATGGGTACTGGAAGACCATGACGGGAGTAAACTGCAGGAAGTATTGATGCTTACATGCTCTCCCTATACAATTTCTCTTGTTGCTCTGACAGAGGCAGAGTACTCTTGTTGGTACAAGAGTACAATTGTTGGTTTGTCCAGTCAGATTTCTTTTATGTTCTTATGTAAGTTACTAAGCATTTTTGTGGATTTTAATTAGAAGGTCATACTTTCAATCTCCTTCTGACCATAATATAACCTATGATGTGACATAAGCCTGGACTTGTCTATTTTGAAGGTATAGTTGTTGCTCTGATCTTTGGAACTAAGTAAACATAGTTCAGACTCTAGTGCTGGAGTTTTTGTACAGATTCAAACCTTATTTTTTGAAAGTTAGGAAAGGTCCTACAAATGGTATTTACTGTGACATTAACATTTCTCAAAGAAAGGATCTCTCAGTCATTGCCGTTGAATCAGACGCTGTTTGCAGTATCTATTAATTTTGAGCAGAAATGTTACACCATGTCTGTGGGATGTTAAGTTAGTCCCTGTTAATGTACACTTGAATGAAAATGTTATGTAAAAGGTAATAAGCCTTTAATTTTTCCCATTTTTCTTAAGCAATTAAGATAGGGTGTCAAGTTAATCTTGGTATCTCCTTGCCAGATTCTATCTTCCAAAGTAATAGAAACACAAAAGGTAAAGTGTGATATACTTGTTTAAAGTGAGCTATACATTCACTGAATTTAACAGAAAAGTGGGGGAAATTAAATGAGGAAGTTTAATTGCACAAACAATGCCAAATATTGGCAGCCTGTCAGATTTACAAAACCTCTGCCAGTCCTTAAAATGAGTGCTGCGGGCGAGGCCTTTGCTGATCACAGTGAAATAAATGAGGTCATAGAACAAACTGAGCAAATCTGTTTGATAACTTCACTCTATATTTGCATGTCAGAGGATTGACCTCATTCACCTAACTGAATCAACCAGGAAATTTCATAACTTCTTGGAAAGAAGAAGAAGATAAATGCCACTTAGAATGCTCAGATCATTGTATTGTATTTCTACTTCTGTCAGAAACTTACACTGAATACAAAGAGAGTTCATAAACCTTTTGCCATTTAGCCATTATCCGTGGCAGGGACATGGATAATGTGCTAGCAGCAGCAGCCCCTGTGAAGTTACGTTCTGTATTAGGTTTTGCACTTGTCAGTGGTGGTACTGGTGGCCTGCATATGTTTTTAGGCAGTTTGTGTATTGTTAGTGAAAGACATGATACACTTTGAGAACTCCCAAAATGACCATTTTACCATCTGGATCTTGCAGCGTATTTGGACTTTAAAGATACGGCTTCCTAGATGTTCAGGAACAGAGCAGGTCTTAACCTGGAAATTTATAAATATAGATTAATAGTATTATTGTAGTTTTCAGATTACAAGACAAGAGCTGTCTTAAATAGAATGGAAAAATGTATTAAATATTGTTTTCAATGTTAATCTGTAAGTTAATGACCACCAAGTTGAAAATTTAAGTTGTACATGTGTCTAAGTCCAAAACATAACTCCTAGCTCTTGCTTTAGTTTCTGCTGAAAACGTAGGGATTTCTTACAAATGTAAGAAATGTAATGCATTTTGTCTGTGTGAACCTGTGTAATCAGTAAAAGAACAGGAAAGCATCTGTAATTTTAGTTGCTGTTTAGCATTTTACTAGAACCAGATTTTATGAGCTGCTATTTAAACTAACTGCTTTGGAAAGAGATTTAGCCTGGCAATACACTAGCAATACATTGGTAGTACTTGGGTATTTCCTTGTAATTAAAAGTACTTTCTTTAAAATTTCCATCAGAGAACTTTGTAAATGATATAATTTAAAAATAATGTAATTTTTTTTTTCTGGGGAGGTAATTGAGTTTATAGAATCAGTCTGGTTTTCAGAGTCTCTTCCCCAGCTTTCTAATGGAGTAGAATTTAATTAACATCTCAGCATGTCCAAGGTTCATACTAATTCCTGAAATTTTAATGTACCTTGAAAAGTGTTTGCTTCCAGTCTAGCAACAAAGCTACAGTAATAAATCTTTGCCTGCATTTTGAATTAGACATGCCAAGTGTCTTACCTTTCGATTGCTTCTTAGAGGTATCATATGTACACATGTGTAGACTTTTCAGTGCACTGACAAGAAATAACATGGTGAAACAGCACTTTGTTTTTCTTCAACCTTTGCACCTGATGAATAACCAGGCAGTGTAAAAAAATAATAAACATAGAAAATCCTTAGCAAAAGATTTACTAAGTTGAGCAACTTCTTATAATCATCTTGGATTTAATTGGATCAGCAGCCAATAGGAAAGTCTAATTGTAGCGTGCTTAAGTGTCAAGTTCCAGATCATAGAGGAAGCAGCGAGTTTAAATGCCACAGGTGATTTACAAGCAAGCTGAGTTATAAGCAATTAAAGAAATGCTGGAGACAGAAAAAGACCTGCATTTTTAATTTGATCATTCATCAAATGAAGAAAATGTCAGTATATTTGCATACCAAAGTAAAGCTTCCTAGTAGCTAGTTAACTCGGTGTTAATTCTTATGTTTTGGAAACATCATCATCAGAGGAGCTGCAGGGCAATACATAAAGCTCATTATTTATGAAGAATTATATGCACTGCAATGATGTGTGAAATAAGGGCCGTATTTTCTTATTCAGGAAGAATTTCTAGAAACAAACCATATTTGCTCCGGAGTGAATGTCTATGTACAGGCTGAAAAAAAGGGATTATATTGATATACAAGCACTGTGTCTTATAAATTTTTACTTGCATTAGTGCTCGTTCTGTCTAATGCATACCAACAAACTACAGAACAGTTCATCTCCTTTTCATCTCCATTCCTCTCCAATATGTGACTGTATAAATTGTTTTACTTCACTATGTCTTTGTTGTTATTGGCACTTTTTTTTTTGCATAATACCTCAAAATATTCAAAACATTTTTTCCAAACCTCATCCTGATTCAGCTTCATGCATAGTGTACAAATTACTTGTGGTAATGAATTGTGTTTCTGTGACAACCATTGCTGATTTTCTTTTACTGCATCTTGAAAAATCACTAAGTTGCAGCCTCCCCTCAGAGGGTTTCTGTCAGAGAAGATGTGTCACAGTAAGTCAGACATTGCTAGTCTCAAGGACATGCAGGATCATTTTGAAATATTTAGCCAGGAGTCCATATCATGTAAGAAAAGGAGAATCACCTCATGTGAAGGGGTTACTCTGTAATGTGTCCACACACACTTTAAATAGAGGGGGCTGGAAAAGTAGGTTTCTTTCCTTGTCCTGCTTTGCACACTTTAAACCTCAGGTGAAGGTGAGAGAAATCCCGTAGAGCTTGGAGACACCGCTGCCCTCAAGAGTAGTATTGCTACTACACATGTAGCAAACTGTATTATCACTCTTCTGAAGGTTCCAGTGATCTCCAGGAAAGGCACCATGTTTGTATTTAAATCTAAGCTCCCTCTGAGCTGTATGGCAGTGTCCCCAGGAGAATTACATCTAATAGAATAGAGATTTCTTCTGAAAATCAGCACCCTTAGCATTTTGTTGAATTTTTTACTGCACTTTCTCTATTTTCATTCCTCCATGTCTACAGTTGGGCTTGATTTGAAACAAACTGTCACTGCTGAGACCTTGCAACAGCTTTCATAGGTCCACATTGAGGCATGAGGAGCATTCAGTAAAGAACTAACACGAAAGCTTCCTGACAGCTCCTAACTCCATGCCTTCCAGAAGGTCTTGGATCAAACTACTCTTGTAGCTTAAAAAATAGCTCATTTCCACTACCACATATAACATAATTAACTATTTATAAACTGGTGCACATGCAGTGAGGGCCTCATATTTGGACTGGTCTGAATAAACTAGTTTTAGTCTCAAGAGGGTATTAAATTTAATGTCATGTTACAACCATCCAGTATTTATTACACAGTCCCAGTGCACTCCAGATTTGCCATACTAAGTGGGAGATCATAACTTTGATTTGTTTCATCATCATCAGGTCCAAAGCACTTTTGCAGCATGCTAACCTGACAGAATTTCTAATAATATCCTCAGTTTTCTGGAGATTATAGATCTTTCTTGGAAGCTATTTGGAAGTGGTTACACTTCTGAAAATGTGGAATTCTTTTGAGAATTCCTTGTAATTAATGAAAATTGTGGGGAATACTGAGGGAACTGGCATGTTTAATCTCCAGAGAAAGCTCAATGGGTATTTTGTCAAAGTAAATATCTCATGGGCAGGGGTTAAGAAAATGAAGCTGATCTCAGTGATGCCAAAGGGCAGGACAAAAGACGATGACCAAGTATTGGAGAACAGGAAAGTCCATTTGAATATCAGGAAAAACTCTTCAGTTTGTAAGTATGAGCAAACATCATAGCATTGCCTAAACAGGTTGAGGTGAATCCATTCTTCAAGATACTAAAAATCCTGAAAAAGACACTAGGTATCTCAAGGTAGCCGTGCTTCAAGTACTGCACAGGTTGGACTGGAGAACCTTCAGAGTCCATTCTAATGTCAACTGTACTCTGCTTCTACAATATTTTCATTATTTCCTTACCCTGAAATTATCATTGTGCAGTTCCACTATTTTGCATCACCTCTTAAACTTCAGGGCATTCTTGTCTGCAGTCTTTGATCCAGTAGTGTCAGTTATGCAATTTAAAACTTGTCATCTTGCAGCTCGGGAAAAGTTAATGAAAAAGAGAAGAAATCCTGAAGGAAGGTATTAAGCTGGTTTTGTCATTCTTAGCAAGAGAAATCACTCTGGAAACAAGCAAACTGTTTAAGCAATCTTTCACTAACAATGAAGGGAATTAGGTTATAATCTTCAGGGTCTCAGAAGTGGGTTTTTTTTAATTTCCTTTAAGTATCTTCTCAAGTTGACTCTTTAGCTTTCAGGAATTTCATAGAAATTGCTAGACTTACCATAAAATGGTGAGAACGGTTCTTTATGTGTTCTTCAAATCTGATAAGACACTTGCTTATAGCTCACTATAGCTGGAATGATAAAGTTTTTATATTTGCAAGCTATTGATTTCCTAAAAGGATTAAAGTGCTCAATCAAGAATGTAAGAAATGCCTAATTTCTTAGTTTTTGCATAGTTAAGAAAACTACACTGCTCAGACCTCTGAAGCCACTCTCTATTCTAAAGTAATCAACAATTCTTTGCAAGGAGTAATCTGTTCATCATCTGGTGCTGTCAAGTCCTCATAGCTGTATTATATTTTCTTAATGTGCACTCACAAACTGCATACCAGCTTCCTTATTTCAAACTGCCCGTTGTTACTCCCAAAATTCATGGATTGAGAGGAGTACTATACTTTTGCCAATGTTGAAAACAATGCAGATAGACAGTGTGGGAGTGTTGGAAAACACTGTGTGAGTATTATAAAGGCAGAGAATTCATCCTCTCTACATTTTGTGAATGTTTTTATAGCTAATTGAGCTCTAAGAATATTAAATGCAAGTTGGTAACTCCTTTTTATAGAGTCTAAGCTTTTTGTGTTACACTGAGCACTTCAGTGAGGCCGAAGGAATACTGGAGTTTGAAATGCGTGCTTGCAATATATATTAACCAGTAAAAATTACAAAAACATTCTATTTTTATAGAACAGAAAAGTTAATTCAAGCTATAGAAGAAGATATTCAACATGAAAAGGTTGTGGCAGATGACATAATGAAATACATGACGCAGGAAAGTCAAGCTAAATATATGGAGATGAAAGCTGCTAATGAAAAACTCTCCCAGGTTGGCATGTTTCATTATGTTTACCTACAATATTTCTTAAACTGGCTTTATGGGCTTTAGATAAAATTTAAGTACTAAGGAGCTTGACAACAGAGTAATACAATAAAAAAGCTTTCTGGTGTCTTAATCATTTGTAGAAGTACTTAAAAATATAGCAATTGACTAAGACCAAATTCTTTGCCTTCTTATATTTCATACTTAAAGAAGAAATAATGTTCACAATTTTCTGTTTGAATTTGGAGTTTGACATGCAGTTTTTAAAACCACTGCAATACTTAGATGTTTCATCATGTAAAAAGCAAGCAAAAAGGAAAAAAACCCCAGCAATTTTTGTAGTGCACTTAAATAGCAAGTTTTCTTCTTGTGTACAAAAGTGAATCTGACTAGCTTTTTCTGTATTTATTATTATTGTTTTTATTATTGTATATCTGAATGTATCATAAAAAATGAACTGGGATTTAATAAAATGCTTGTTACTTCACTAATCCTTATGTTAGCAACATGAGTAACATTTCTAGGCTCTCGGGGATGATCTAGTTCAAGCCATACAGTCTTAAAATTTCTCTGTATAGTCTGTACAGAGAAAAGTTCGGTGTTTCCCATCTGTCTTAGAATGAGCTGAATCAGTAGTCAGGGCTTACCTGTCTCTTTCTGAACTATGAAGAAAGAGGCATGACTGGTTCAGATTTTAAAATTTGACTCTAAATTTCTGAAGTATATATATGGTACTGGTTTTAAGAAAAAAATAGTAGATAAAGGGCAAACAATTTTTTGGTAGTAGCCCAACTGCAAATAACAAAGATAAGAGTTACGGAAAAGTTGGATGCTGAAAGCAACTGTTTATTACATCTGAGTTATGAGAAGGAGCTGGACAGAGTCTTGTCTTTCAAATTTTTAAGAGCAAGAATGGTACAGTTTACAGCATTTAATACATACTAAGGTTTAGAGCAAAAAGTAGTTGATTTTTTATCTCAATTTTGTATTTTGCTTCCTCCTTAGGAACTAGTAGTTCAACAGCAGGAATTGGATGCACTAAATGTAAAGGAGGAGAGTCTAAGAGCTGTATGTATAACAAGTGGTCTCTGTACTAACCTTCCCTGAACGCTAGTGTAAAGAGTAATACAGTAGAAAAAATACCTATAATTTCTTTTCCTTAAATTTTCAGATACTGTAGGATCATGCTTTAGTGTGGGAAGGCAAATCTGCGTCTCTGATTTCTACTAATAATTTCTAATCAGTTTTGGGTAAAAATGTCTTATTGAGCTGATTTTTTTTCATATGGGATCTTTCTTGAATAAAAGGATCTTTGAGCTGAAGCGTACAGTCAGAAAGTATAATTTTCAAATACTGCTAGATATTTTTCAGTCCTTTTGAATGTTGTATATAGTTTGAAGTCCCCTAGCAACTGTGAAGTAATAAATCTCCTCAGAAAATTGGCCCAAGGAAGAACTTTTAAATCAAGAAGTAACCGACTGGGCTATTCCATTCCAGAAAATGCAATATTTACAATATGGATTTTAAATTTTAATTTTTATAAAGTAGTCTATAAAGTGCTTTTTACTGTCTCTGTGCTTTTTGTAAGAAATAAGCTTCACTTGCAATGTATAGGTAAGTGTTGCTTATCTAAAGCATGATTTCCACAATGCTCTCTTCTCATCTGAGAATAGCTAGTAGGTGTTTACTTTTCCCAACAGGAAATAGCACACTCTGGGGTGAAACAGAAAGCTGTGGAGTTGTATGAAAAGCTCCATGAGCTCAAGGAACGTCGAGATCGAATGATTGCTGAGGATAAGAACATGGAGTCTCCACAGGAGGAAAGAGAGAGATTACTAAAGCAGGCAAGAATAGAAAATGTTATTATGTAAAAGATTCTCCAAGTCAATATTATTAGGGGTGAAAATGCTTGTTTGGACTTTGCCTTTATTTGTGCTCTAGGCAGTGCAAATTGTCTGACATTAAAATAGTTAATGAATTGAAAGGTTGAGATATTTCAGGTTCAGCCAAAACCTGTTGTAATGGGTTCAGAGGAGGGCTGTGAAGATAATCTCAGGGCTAGAGTACTCTTCTGTGAAGACAGGATGAAAGAGTTGGAGCTGTTCATCCTTCAGAAGAGAAAGCTCTGGAGAGACCCTACAACAAAGTACTTAAAGAGGGCTTATAAAAAAAAGGATGAGTGGCTTTTTTTACACAGGCAGAAAATTATAGCATGTGGCAAACTTTTAAAATAAAAGATAGGAGATTTAGACTAGATGTTAGGAAGAAATTCTTTACTGTTAGGATGGTGAGGCAGTGGAACATGTGGATGCCCCATACCTGAAAGTGTTCAAGGCCGGGTTGGATGGGGCCCCTGAGCAACCTGATGGAGTGTGTGGCTTCCCTGCCAATAGCAGAGCTGGGGAATAGGGGGAAGGGTGAGTTGGAAACAGATGATCTTTAAAGTCCCTTCTAACCCAAACCATTCTATTTTAAGAAAACAAAATTGGCACAGTGAGGTTTTCAGCTGGTTCACTTGCTCCTATTCATGAGACATGTTGGTTGGGAAAACTGATCCAGTTGAACAGCTCTTGTAACCTAACTCCTGAGAGTATCCTTGTGGGGTACTGAACAGGTATTCTAGTCTAGGAGTAATTGGATCAGTTTACAATGGCTTATACTGTAACTAGCCATTTATGCTTTATAGATTATTAGTCTCAATGACCAATGGAAAGTATATTTGACTTTTTAAAGTGTGATATTTAAACCTTTGGAAGGCATAACACTTAAATCATATCATTTCTTGTTGGACTATGTCACTAATTTGTGATTTCAAATGCTAAGTTTCTGTTCCCTGTATTTGGAATTCAGAATTTTTTTTATCATTTGTAGATTTAATTTTGTATGTTAAAATTGTTGAACTTTTTTTTAGGTTAAAGACGATAGTCAAAAAATTGCAAGCATGGAAAGACAGTGAGTAACCCCATTATACTGTTGCTATAAATTACGTGTACACCCTAAAGACACATAGTTGTGTTCCTTCAAAAGGTCTATTTCTATAGACTTTTAGAACATCACCACTTCTTCAAACCTGTACTAGTCTTAACCTTCCACAGGGAGTAGAATATGTTCTTCTGTTTCAGGTAAACAAGTTTTGTAGTGATAAGAATTTAGTTCTGCATATTAAGATACTTCCATACCTTAGGAACATACCTTGAGAATATAAATTGGTAATAGCACTGACTTAAACTTGTTTAAGGCCTAAGAAAGCATTGATTTGTAAGAGCAGCTCCTCTGGGACAGCTATGAAATTGAACCTTCATTACACTGCAATCACATTTTTAAGTTTGTTTATGTGTTCTTAGAACCTAAGAGTTACAAAAGGTCCATTCTAAAGAGAAGAAAGACATTGCTTCTTGATTCTTAGGTACTGGGCCTTTCTGAAGACTGTCTGGAAAGTCAAGTAATGTATTGAGTAATGAACTGAGGGGTAAATAAAATGGTACAATATTTTCTGGTTTTGAGCCTTTTGATTTCTTTCTCTTGAAAGAAGAATTGAGATAATTCATAAAATCTCCTAGAAACAATTTACAATTCTTTCAAGCAACATTCCCAACTATAATTATTAATTAATTTTAATGCATTTTAATTAGATAATTTGTTACTTAGCAGATTTTTTTAATAGACAACAATAACAAATAATTACATTGGAGATTTTATGTAGAAATGTGTAAAAGGTAGTTTCATTTCACACTGTGATTGACTTTGTAGCAGAGTGTTTTTATTTGGAATTTCTTAGTGGGTTTTACTGAATGCAGTTTAAGGAATACGCTTATTGCAGTTTAACAATTATGTTGTACCTCTCCAAAGCTGAATAGCAACCAGCAGGGGGACTAGTTGAGTAAGTTAAAAATTACTGATGACTCAACAAAAACTGGCTTTTAATAAAAAGGAGCTACAGAATTTCTATTTAATAAATAGAGGACTAAAGTGACAGATAATTTTCATATACCTTTTAAATAACAATATCATCCTGATATTCTTTTGGTTTTGATAATTTATATTTTCTATTTTTATTCTTGACTTCTCTCTTCAGTTTTGTCTAAAATAAAGTGACTATTTTACAACACAGTTTTAACCTTGATTTCACTATCTGTTAGGTTGGCAGAAGTAAAAGAAAAAACAGATTATTTAAAAAAGGTCATTCAACGACTTGATATGGATCTGGAGAGCCATCAAGGTAATATGATTAGAGTTGTAGCAGACTATGCAGAGCTGCATCTGTTAACAGTTATAACTGTTACACCGAGGAGTTGCTTAAAACTTTTACATTTATGCAACCATCCAGTTGTCATAAGTTCTGTGTCTACAGGTACAGCCTTTTCTTTTTAGACATAGTATGTGGGGAGTGCCCACCTTTGGTGATCCATTCAACAAGTTCATAATGAAAATTACCATATAAAATAAAAGGACACCTGTTTAGTTTTCTGTCCAATTTTATTCTTAGTATTTTTTGAGGAATAGAAGTTTATCTTACTAGAAACACTGCAGAACAAGTTCATATTTAGAAATGCTTTCATTAATTTTACCTTTTACGTGATCTGTTACACTGTCAGAGAATGTGGAATTGAGAATATTTAATAGCAATGTGTAAAGCAGACTGAATTCAGTTTTATTTTATCTGTCTTTGAAACTTCTTTTGTTGATCTTTATAAGAAGAGTTGTAAGCTGCCCAGTAATGGCCTTAGCTTATATTGACCTCCAGCAAACACGTGCTGCTAGTGCTTAGGCTAGGTTAGTTTGGAATTTGTCCCAACACTGGAAGTATGGTCGGAGTGAGTAACTTTAGCTTGAGCACAGGTCCTTGAAAGCTGTAAAAGGTTCTCCATAAAACAAAGATTGATGCAATGGAAAACCTTTTTTTGATTATAAGAAATCTTGTTCAGATAGGAACTACATAAATATATGCCTGCTTTCTGAAAGTCTTTATAACAGTTTATTTGACTTCTATATAATTAAGGAATTGATGTCCTTCTTGCTTTATGCCTTTTCTAGTGCAATCTGTGTAAAATCTAGCTTTAAGTTTCTTCCAGGTGAATAAATATCTAAAAATCTGCCTCAAAATAAATGTTCCAAACATCTGTTTATCATCTTTTGCATGACAAAATATTACATATTTCTACAGATTTTTTTTTTGCAAATCATTTATCAAGACTGCTGTATTAGCTTTTGTGTTTCCAGATAATATCACTGCAAACATCATTGTTCTTTAATTTTTCCTTTTTGTTTGGTTTGCAACCATTTTTTATATTAACTTTGGAGAAATACAGAAGGTAAGAAGCAAATTGCTTTTCACATTTTATAGTTCAGTGTACACATGCAAGTTATTCATTGCTGGACTGTGTCTTCCACTGTTTTAGAAAGAGAAGTCTGTTGAAGAAGAGTTTGAAGCATATGTAGGAGAAAGCACATGCTCTCTGTCAGCATATCAGAACCAGTTCGCATATTCAGAATCAAGTTACTCTGTGGTATAATGCAGAAGGAATTATACCTCTTTGTGTAACACAGAGGGAATAAAAATACTCATAAAGAGTACCTTTAAGACACAGAAATGTAAACTCCTAATGCTGTCTTCTCTAGTGAATGGAGAGAAAATCACAGGGTTATTTATACTTGTGCTCTAAAGCATCTAGGTGTGTCCTTGAAATTCCTGTGCTCTCTCCCTCCCCAGTGACTTTACTTCTGGGTCGGTATTTAAGCATTATTACAGAGCATTCCCAAGATTCAGCTCTGAAGTTTTTTATATAAGTATCAAGTGAAATAGCCAGTAAAAAAATTAGAAATTTTAACTAAGGATTTTTTAATATCTTAGGATAGATATTTTAGTATTATAAATATTTCTGAGCAGGAAAAAGACTAAACAGACCATGTTGAAATAACTGTTTTTAGGTTTTGCCTGAAAAATCTAAATAAGTAAATAATTCAGCCACTTATTACATGGTCTATGTACTAGCAGTAAACTTTAATGATTAGTCAAAGTCAGAATTAACTCATAATGCAACAGACTTAACCCTTCATACATTGAAGGAGAGGTTAAGATATTTGTGTATATAATGGTATATTTTAAGGAAAACTTCCTGAAAACACATCTCAAAGTTGTGATCTTTAATATTCTTTTCTATAAACACTTGACAGATCATATAATTCTGTTTCATGGCTGATCATTACTAGAATTTTTAAGAGTAGAGCAATCTTAAGTTATTAACTATTGGAGCCTGGCCTTGCAAAATGAAAGAGAGAATCCAGCAAGGAACAAAGCCACAGCTGCAAGGAAGCTGAAGCAGAATCAAAATCCCTTAGGGCCCCTCAAGTGTTCTTATTGTTTATATATATTAGATAAAAAGGAAAGCATGGGGGTGCACAAATAAAAAGTCCTAGAGAAATTTGCTTGCTCAGTTTTATCTGTATCTATTTCATTCTTTTACTTTGCATCCTTTAAAACTAAAAAAATTACATTAAAAGTAAAAGACTCAATTAAAAACATAGATGTTTGAAATTTAAAATTATTTCTAGGAAATTAATTGTCTCACCTTCTTGTGACGAATATATTGTGTGTCCCACTTCACTAATGTGTATAAATTATGAGTTATTTATAATCAGTACTTGAATTTAAAAATAGGGTAAATATGTATATTATTCCTTACTTCTAATACCAGTATACTGAAGATGTATGGAAGTGTTGTTTCAAACTCAATTCTAGAAAGCTTTCTGTTCATTTTATTTTCCTAGACCATTGCTTGTAGAGTCCTCCTGTTTATTTCCCTGAGATTATCACTTGAGAGCTGCATATCCTTAAGAAAGTCCATTCTAATAGGTGAAAGTGCAGTTGAAGTGGCTTATATGTTAAACAGGGCTGCAGAAAGTTTTAACTAATCATGTTGCCCAAATACACAGAAACATTTGTTCTCTATTATTGAAATTCACTTGACTCCAGAAAAACTCTGAACTTCCTTTGTCCAAACCAAGTATTTATCCCACTCCTATCCCTCAGAAGTTGTAACCCCTAAAAGATTGTCAAAATTGCATTGAGGCTGATTTAATAAGCTATCTTCTTTTTTAATATAAAGATGTATATGACATAGTTACTTGAACTGACTACATTAAATGAAGTGGGATGAATCCTGTAATTCCTAGGCATGTAGAAATTTTATTATTAAAACAGACATTTTTGCCTTCCTGAAGGAATTCAGGCCTGAAACAATATGAAGTCAAACCAATGTTACATCTCTTGTAGGAGAAGAGAATTGGAAATATAAGGAGTTGAAGAAGAGGGAAGAAAGCATGGACAGTAAGTTTTCTAATATCATTTAGCCTAATATCTTACATATATATATATATGTATCTCAATATTATTAAGCCTAATTGCACTAAATTACAGTTTTTGTCTTATTAAAGACATTTTGTATTTGTCTTACTCTCTCTTTAAAAGAGTTCATTTATAGCTGCAAAGAAGTGATGTGCTGATCTTTGCATAAAGTTCTGCGGTCTTGTTCTGTAGACAAGATAATTGATATCTTACAGGAGAGTCACAAATATTCAGAGAGTCTTTCAAGGCTTTTCATCAACCATTAAATGTCTTAGGAACACAGCTTCATTTTATGAAAGAAAGCTGTAATTAATGGATTGAGTGATTAAAAGCAGAACTTCAAAATGGAAGACTGTAGATACAATGTAATCCTTTAAAATTAGGGCTTTTCATATCTATTTACTCAATATGAATGTTGCTAAACCTTTGTTACATGTCAAAAAGTTTTAGTTTTATGGAGACTTTAGTAGCAATTAACAGAGAATGAAAACAACTGGCTTTAAGTATACTTTATTCCTTGTATACTGCAAGAGACAGCTTACAAAAAAAGTTGGTCTGTTACTCAGCAGAAGGAAAAATAGTCAGTAAACATGCCATGGAGGATCAAGGGATCTAATACCTTTTTTGTGTTCTCTAAACATGTTCTATATAACTTATGACTAGCATGATACTGGAAGAAAGGTCTCAGCTGATAATAAAGAAGATGAGTTAGACAAAGCACAGCAAGTTTCTGTGTTTTCAAATTACCATGTTTCTGGACAAGCAAAAAGACAAAAGCTCACTTGATCTGGATTTTCAGTATTAGTACAAATGTTGTCTGCAGGGCTTGACTTTTTGGGTTTTGCTTCTGCTTTTATTCTTCATTAAAGGTTATTGACCTTTATTAAGGATAGAAGTTCCAGACCACTTAGTGATTTATGGGACTTGAGACCTGAGAGATTTGGGGGAACATGCCAGGAGTCTTAAGGGTGGGGAAAGAGCAAATATGGTGCCTATGCAGAAGAAGAGGGGACAGGGAAATACAGGCCAGTCAGTTAAGTATCAATTTCCAGACATAATTTTGGAAAAATATGCAAGCAAACAGTATGTAAATGTTACAGGAATGGGGATATGAATAACACTAGTATTGATTTGTCAAGTAAAAACAACTTTTTTTTTCCTGTTTTGTGTCAGAAAAATACTGCAGAAAAAGGAACTTGTAGCAGATTATGTGTACTTTAATTCCAGTACAACTTCTGCTCTCTTGGTTTAGAAGCAAGTTAGAAAAATATTGTCCCTTATTAACCTATATTATGCATTAAGTTAAAAAAAGATTAATTTTGAAAGATTCAATGCCAAAATGAAAGGATGTACTGCGTGGAATTTTGCAGTGTGTTGGATGTTCAGGTTAGTCACTATTTTCCTAATCAGTTGGGTGATGGGAGGGAGTATCTGACAGAACCATTACAAAAAAAATGGTTCATCAGAAAAGCTGAAATCATATTGGGGGATGTGGTTAGAATTTAGTATACTTCTCTTATGTTAGAAATCAATTACAGAAGGTTTGGAAAGGCCTAAGTGTAAGTTTCTACACTTGGGTAGAGTAATTAATAGCAAAAATGCAGAGTAGGGAGCGGTTCATTAGGTGCAGCTCTGTGGTATGACTCAGAGAGTGAAAGACAGAATGAATGTGGCTGAGCAGTATCAGAATAACAAGGAAAATACCACAAGGTATTTATGTATGTGGGTATACATTGGAGTGTAATTTTTTAGACATCTGAAGTAATCTTTTTTTCCCCGTGCATCAAATTCTTCAGATGGCAGTATTGTCTTTAGTTCCGCAGATAAAGAAGGGGGCCGTCAGTCCTGAAGAAAACTCATGGGGGTATGCAGAAAACATGACCTGCAAGGGGATACGAAAGAATCAGTCTTCTGTTTTAGAAAATCTATGACAGTTGTCAAATGTGAAAGGCTGTTTCAAATAATAACAGAATAATTTATTTCTGCATATATGTGGAGGGTAGAAAAGGAGTAACCACTAGCTGCAGAAAGATTTCAGATTGGATATTAGTAAAAACTTCCTAACAATAAAACTTAACAAGCATTGAAATAGATTGTCCAGGAGAATTATAGAGTATCTATCAGGAGCTGTGTCTGTGAACAATATAGACAAACATCTGAATTACTTACATAGAGCTGGTTTTGTCCTGGAGCAAGTGAATTAATTAGATGAGCTCTTACACTTTCTTGCAGTCAAAAGTTTTTTATGAATCTATGAAATACACAGCATTCAAATGAAACAAGGTCAATCAGACTAGTGTGATGTAAAGAAAGTTGCTTGCAAAAAAGAAGTGTGATGAGATGTAAATACAGACCTTGCTTAATGTTTCTAAATAAATTCAAATGTTTGAAACAACAAAAAAAAAATCCATAAAAAGTCCAGAATGCCAAAGGAGAAATACACTAGTCAAATCATACAGCTACTTTTCTGAGTTCCTAGTTTCACCGTTGCAGGCTCAGTTTTACAGAATTACATACATATCTGTGATGTTATGTGTGTTAGTTTCATTGTTCATGTTTGTAAATGTATGAAAATGCTTTCTATTGTTGAATCCTTCTTGCCCAAACAAGGACTTTCTCCAGTCCAGAAAGTGTGCAAACTCTTATGGTTCCCAAGTGCTCCTCTGTGTATAAGCCATGTTTCAGGAGGAGAGACGCAGCAGGAAAGAAGTGATTGGAACTTAGAGCTCTGGGTAGCATCTTGCTGGGCTTTTAACTTCTGTGTGATGTATCCAACGTGTTTTATTTTAGAATATCTCTGTCACCAGAAATACAGTATTGTATTCCTAGAACACAGATATAGAGTGCCTACCGCCATTACAACTGTGTTGTCAGATTCAGTTGGACAATTACTAAAGTGAAAATAAATTAGACCTCTAGCTAAGGGACATTACATGGAAGAGAAGAAGTGATACCAGGTCTGAAATCTTTTGCAGTGTTTGGAATTTAGTTCAGGCCATTAGAGATAATAAAGCTACCTGTTTCCTTTATTTAGTAGCCCATTTTGATAGCTTTCATAAAAATAAAGACCAAAAACTGGTGGAAGAAGCATTTAGAAAAGCATCAGAAATAGTGGTGATGAAATTTCTTTCCCATTGGGTGGCAACCCTCACCTAAACACTGTACAAGAAGGTGGTGGCCTCATGTCAAGTATGTGTCACTGGAAGAATTTTCATTTTCATTCCAGCTCGTAAGTTGACAAGTTTCAAGGTCTCTGCCACCTGACTTTTAAAAAAACAATTAAAATAACCTATCTGAAACTGTACTGCCTAGCAACTTAATACAAAGTTTTAGCTGGAAACAATGTTGCAACCATATAAGTAAGAGCCTTCTTTTTTTTTGTTTTTGTTTTGTTTGTTTGTTAATCTCTAGGTTTTCTAGAGACTTTTGAAGACGTGAAGAATCAGGAATTGGAACGAAAGGCCCAAATAGAAGCCAACATTGTTGCACTCCTGGAGCATTCGAGCAGGGTAAGCATGTAGCATTTGCATCCTCCTTTGGCAAGCTAGAACTTTAGACACACAGAGCAAGAGAGTGGCTGGATTAAGCAGGATGATGTACTTTATATATTTATATTTATCTACATAATACTCTCTTAAAATGATTAAACATTAAACCATGTACATCTGTAGTTTAAAAAAAGGATTTGTTTAATTTCTGTCTTTTTTGGGGGAAGAGTTTTAAACAGCATGTAATATTGTGACCACAACAAAGAAATACTTTCGTAATTTCTGTAACTCTTCATCTCTGCTACAACCAACATTAATAATGACAAACATTTCCACATACTGCAAATAAAACTACTGCAATACTTTTTTTATTCAAAGTTTACAAATCTCAGTTCATAGGTATTCTGTCACTAATGTTACTGAACTAAAAATATTTCAGTTGTCCTTCTGATCTACTAAAAGTATGTCTAAAATACTTGATGTGTAATATTTAATGTAAATATGATAAATGAATAATGTAACAGTTCAGAAACTGTTCCCATTTGTAGTCTGCCATTTTTTTCGCTTTCAAAACTTGTATTCTTTTAATGTTTTTGGTTTCCATGAATTTTTTTATGTTATAGAAAACTTTAATCTGAGTAGTATTTTGATTCTATGATTATTTTAATTGTTTCCTACCTCTTTCAACAATATATACTGTAAGGTATATCTTAGGCACTGTCACTTACTTTACAACGGACCTATATGGCAGCACAGTTTATATTTGCAGCATTTTTATTTCATTTCTGTTGGCCTGTCAATACATCTTTTATCAGAAGCTGGCAGAAAGAAAGTCGTGGATAGGCGAGTTTCTTACTTGTCTAGTTACCAGTTGTTGTTTCAAAAATACAGCATCATTTTCTTACCATTGTTGTTGGTAACAAACAGAATTTGAATCATATGAAACAAATTTCATCTGTTACCAATCAAGAGCTGAAGATTATGCAGGAAGACCTCACTTTCAAATCAAACGAAATGCAGAAGTCACAGAGCACTGCTAAGAATCTGATTACAGGTGAGATCAGCAGCAGATTTTCTAATTAATTCCTTACAATAATGAAGACTACCTGCATTGTTACACTGATGATATGCAGAAGATTTCGAAATATTAAATATCATAGTGATATTGAAATACTAAAATACAGTGGTAAATTCACAAATTGAAATGCTTGTGAGTAACAAGTTATTTATTTTGCTCAATTTATTTCTATTTGTTACATTTATTTGTATTTATTAGATATTGTATACTATGTATTTATAATAAATATGTATAGTTATTTACATTTATGTTACTATTATCACTAAATGATCATCTTCTTTGCACAGATATTTGTTAAACAAGCGTATTTCAATACAGGGGTTGAATTGAGCTAGAACTTGATTTTACTAATACCTCAAAATAAGATCTTTCATGATCTTGGTAAAGTGTTTAACTGAAACAGAGCCTTCCAAAGTTATCTAACCATGTATTATTTGTAAATGTAATTCTTAGTATCACTTACTTATGGTTTATGCTTTTCCAAAGGGATATGTAACACAGGCAATTAACTGACAACAACAGTGAATAGCTCTCAAATCCCAAAGCTTCAGTTCTGCAGAGTGAATACTTACTTTGACTTTATTTTTGAAATACTCAAATACTTATTAGCATCTTGAGGATGTTCTCTCTAATTTCGAAAAGCAGACTAAGTAGTTTTCTTTCATTTCTGTAACAAGTATCTCTTTAGTGCTTTATTTGCACTGTTGATGGTAAAGTTGTGCTCACAATTCTGTGTCTTTGCCAGTATCATTATTGGTTCAGCAAACCTTTCCTTGTTTGTTTGGCTGAAAGGAAGGGGCAGGAATTAAGGACGATAAATCATTTTGTTAGAAGGCTGTTGCATGTTGTATTTTGTAGTAATTTTCAGAATAGGAGCCAGCCATTCAAAATAGTTATGAGCAAGTAAGAAGTTGTTTGGCATAAAATGTTAGAAAAATTGTTTTTCTGTTTTTTGTTTAAACACTTAGTGTTTGCTTGTCTGCAAATACTCATTTTGCAGTTGTAATGTAGTTTAAATTTCTGAGCCTTATATTAAAAGCTCAAATATGACTTTTTGTTCTTCCATATATGCATCATTTCTGACTATTTTACAACATAAGGATGTTTTAGAAGCATGTAGTGTCATGGAGGCATTATTGAAAGAAAAATTTCTTTCTCATCAAGGGAAGAGGAGGAGCTAACAATACATAATTTTCACAAACAAATTATTCCTAAGTAAATATCTGACAGCTGGGGTTCACAGATAGTATAACAAACAGCTTAAGATTCTTTCAGAAATAGAGTGAATGCTTAGTTTGCACAGTTCAGGTTCCTTCTAACCTTTGAATTATAGCATCATCTTCAGGATTCTTTTGTTATGATTAAAATCTGGATTTCCATATTTTCTTGCTGTAACAAAGATATAAAAAGTCAACCAGCAGAACCCCTAAAAAAATTAAAAATAAAAGGAAACCATGAAGGGTAAACAAATGGCATAGTTTCTCAAAAACATTTCCCTGGGTCACTGCAGTTTGTTCTGAGAATCTGTCACTGTGTACACACTGCATGCTAGATGCTGCAACTTCATGGCCTATCAGAAGGAACTGGGCTGTATCCTCTTCCTGTCTCTTCCCGTAGAGGAATTTTGATTTTTTTTCAGTTTTAAGGTTTTTTCATTGAGTCTACTGCTGGATAAGGATAAAATTTGCCCATTCCAGTTTCTTTCCTTTTCTCCAGAAGGTGTGAATGGATAGGAATATCCATTGCAGTTTTATTGTAGTTGTATTAGACAGAGCAGTCCAAGAAATTTTTTTTTTGCCTTTTTGGCATTTAGGTTGGTACTACTCTTTATATGTAAAATAAATTCAAACTGGTCAACTATGTATAATTTTAAAATAACAAAATACAGATATTAGAACAACTATATAAATGAAAATGCAGTGATAATACCTAAGTAAATCCTTATGAACATCTGTAGCTATTTTCTACTATTTCTCTCCAATTTGAATTTATTTCATAATTTTATTTTTTACTGTTTCTGATCTACAACTCTCATTTATTGATGTCTTTAAACCACAGTGCTGTAGGAAGAAGAGAAATAAAGCTGTGATCTCTTTACTTGTGGTTTACAATCTGTCATTGACCAATACCAGAAACTTCATTTGAAAATCTGAGCAGCTATGAAGTATTGTAGAAACAGTGAAAGTGTTTTCTTGTGTCCTTTGCAGTGGAAAGCAGACTGTGAATTATTTACATGCAAAACAATCAAAAATATTGTAATTTAAAATCCTTCTTTTTGTTTGCATGGGAATTTCTCATTTTTATAAATGCTCCTTGCACATTTCGATCTTACCTTATGGATCAGCTTTCCTCAGGATAATTGCAAATGGTACACAAAAATCTTGGGTTTTTATTTTGAGGTTCCTAAAGAAGTCATGAAAGTGGTCTGTAATAAGCCAGAAATGTTGATAAAAGCAAGTGTTTCACTCTAAAATATAAACATATGGCATAAATACACAAACAGAAAGATGAGTAGCAAAATCTTGCTCCAAGAGTGTTTTGATCAGGTGAGATTTTCCCGTATAGGTCCACTGACAAAACTATACCCACAGTTTTTGGAAAGGTGAACTCTTCTATCGCATGGACACATCTGTTTTCTTCTGCCTTAAAGATTTATACTGCCTTGGTTAAGTTGTGGAGGAAATTTTCTATCCTTTTTTCAACAGATCAGCACAAATCTCAAAATACAAACTTATGCCAAGAAGAGTGGTTTTTTTTGTGTAGTCTCATCCCTCCCAATAGCCCATGTTGCTTGATACTTTGGAATGTAGTAAGAAAACTGCATTATCTGTATCGTTCTTCTGGGTTAGACCCTGAAACATAAGATGTAGCCATGTGCTTAGTGTTCAGGAACATGAATGAAATACAATGACAGATCAGGTCACAAAACCATCCAAACTAAGTCCAGCCAACATCTAGTCCTTCCCCACTCCAGGTGGGTAGCTTACCCCAAGACTGAGTCAAAGTATTTTTATTACTTTGTGTATCTGTATTGTTTCTTCTCTCGCATGTGTCGTGTCTGGACAGTTTCAGTCTCTACAGTCCTCTTTATGTCAGAATCAACCCACAGGTCTAATTCCTTTAATTACCTGTAACTCTTACGTTTTTAATGAAGTCTCAGAAGTAAACACCATACATTGTAGCCTATGTTGATGATTGACATTCATGATACTTCTTTTCTGTGGATGTATGGAAGTGTTTTCCTATACAAAGCGAATATTTAAAGCAAGTTTGGCTATTTGTTGTCCTAAAACTAAACCTTATCCATATTCAAGCAGCACAAATAAAAATAACAGGAAGCTAAAGAACTAGTAAAAATAATTCTTCGATTTATCTGCATCATTACAGTAAATTTTTTGTAAGTTACCACCATTGCTTTAAGATTGTGGTGCTATAATTACTTGTGTGGTGCTATAAACATTAAAAATAGAAACACTGTTCTACAGAAGATCATCACATTTTCATTACTCTTCACTTATGGATTATAATACAATAATTGTAGTGTATGAGTCTGACTTGTGGCATGGTTGTAAAGATCAATTTTTTTTATTTCCTTCACATTAATATATCCCATAAATATAAAAAATCAGATGTATATTTAGGAGCTGTTTATATTAGTTAAATATAGCATAAATCTTTATGTAATGGGCCATGTATTTTGAAACAAAAATTACTGTTAATGGGAGATTGTGTGTCTGGTGATCTAGAGAGTCAAAAACTGCAGATGGACCTACAGAAGATGGGACTGTTGGAGGGCAAGATGGTTGGTGAACTGGCTTCTCTTAAAGACAAAATTGAACAGACAAAAGCAGAGTTGGAGATCTACAATAATTTGCCAGCTCTGAAAGCATCAGGAGAAGAAAAGAAGAAGGTAATGAAAGAGATGAAACCAAGTGTGTGCTTTTGAACAGCTAGTGGAGTGCAATCCAGTTTTGTGATTGACAGTCATTCTTAACAGCTGAAAAACAGGATTGCACATCAATGCAAATGAATCCAAATACTGTTTTGCTTGTATGTGTGACTTATTAACTTGGTACATGTTAATGAATCACACATACAGGTATTCAGCTGGATATCTTTTGATAACCTCTTTCCACAAAATGTCCCCATTCTATTTTAGTGATTCAGCTAAACTCTAGTGTAATTTATGACTACCTATAGCTTTGAATTTAGCAATCTAACACAGAACACAAGCAAAACAGAATTTCCTACAAATTCTTAATAAAGCATTCCCACTGGTGCTCATACATTGTCTAAGCATGCAACTTGGTCATAATCATTGATTATTATTTTTGGGATAGAGCATACAGTGCCAGAGAAAAGCCAGTGAGTTCTTTATGCATATGCATATGGTCTTGTTCTAAGAGGAAAAATAGTAGCATCTTGAAAGGTAAATTGAAGTAATGTGCCTGAAACCTACAGCAAACAAACTCATCCATTAATCAGTTTGTGTTGGGTTTTTTTCTAACTAGAAACTCCAGAATGATAAAGAAAGATTAACAAGATGCAACCATGCTTTTAAGAAAATAATGGAGCATTTGAATGCAGAGTATGAGATGCTGAAAAAGGAGCTGGAAGAAAATGAGACTCATTCTCAGGTATAGGTCATGTTACATATTATCCCTTCTGTTGTTTCATTCTTGGTTTTGGTTTTCTCATTCACATGAAGCATTGTACAGGCAGAACCTATTTGTTCCTTCTCAGTGAGTTTTCTCAGTCATGTTGTAAGTGTGCATTTGCTGTTTTCAGACAAAAGTTAGTATTGTGCCAACAAATGGCTTGTAAGCTTTGGATTACAAACAGAGATCTTTCTGAGCTAAAAGTTATGTGAATCCTTTGTTTAAATGTTTGTGTTAATCTTGCTCAGAACTCTCTACCCTCTACCCTTCTTTTGCTTAAGTAATTTGAGAACAAACTTAGAAAGAAACTGCAGGGGGAAAAAAGTCACTACTAATTAGCTAAGATCCCACTTGCTTTTAAAGTCATGATGATAATTTTTTTTCTTTAAATCTGTGCTGTTCATTCCATTTTCTTTTTTCCAATTCTGCTCCTTGCAAACCACTGAAGTTTTAGGGTCTGTTCATATTTAAACAACTTTGGTATATATGTACGTTTACATTTCTAAAGTGAATCAGGAAAGAAGATGTTTATAACCTCTTGAGTGGCTTCTATTCTTTCATTTTAAACACACATAAATTGCTGTCATTTTGGCAGCAGAACCTTACTGGTGTATATATTTGAATGAACAGAAGAAAAATAGATAACCTTAAAGTAAGGTGGAAGGGGAAACTGATTTTTTTATACAATTCACTGTTTTTTATTGATTGAGGTTGTTGAGATATTTGTCCTTTAGAACTGTTATTTCTTCCAATACAGTTAAAAGCTGAAAATCATATTGTACATGATTAAGTTGACTTTCTTCTGAAATGAATGTTGTGGAGCAGGTGCGAAGGCCTAGCTCTGACTGAGGCATATGTGTCCATTTGTAGCATAGAATTATTATAATCATTCTAAGGTCATGATATAAATCCTCATGCCAAAGTGTGCAAGACTTAAGATACTGTGAATCTTTTTTGCCAAGATCGAATTCTAGAGTTTAGGTAAATTAGAAATGCATACCCAAACAGGGTTAAGATACTTGCATAATGAGGCTTAACATTTTATATAAAATAGTAGTTGTACAGCATTTCTTCAGTTCATTAAACTCTGGTGGTTCTATTTTTATGTGTGTGAAAAAAAAATGTGTCTTTTTGTGCTCTGAGTGTAAAAAGAATGAGAGTGAATTAAGGTATGTCTTATAATAACTGATTATTTGACATTCATCAAGCATTTGAAGTACAAATAGAGTTCATAAATGTGAGCAGTTGGGCAATTTTGTAAGAGGTCAACTGGTCTTCAAGAGGTTACTATAAAAATACACTGAATATTCCCTTTTCTGTGAGCAAGATAGTAAGTATTTCAGTTCCAGGCTCCTTTACTCACTGCGTTGTGTGCAGCAATGTCTACCAAGAGGACAATAAAAATCCTAATTGTTCAGAAATACCTAGTCTTGGAACAAATGATTGCCTAATTTGCTGCAAACTAGTACACTAGATAACTGATTTTTTACTGTTAAGGTTTTAGTTATACAGAAACTATTTTCATCTCTTCCAGCTTAAGAATAAGCTTTAAAATAAAATATTGCTATATTTTCCTTGTTTATTAACTTAGTTGCCACTTAAAGTTTAGTCTCAAAATGATTTTCATTTCTACTTTTAAAAATAACATCTTCATATCTTGAAATGCAGAACCTTGAACAGTAGCATCAGAAAAACAAATATAAAATTGTAATGTAAGGAAGCAGCCATCAATATAATGTCCACATTAGTTTCCTGTTGATGCTGAAAGTATTGAAGAAGTGCCAGCTCTGAACCCACACTCCTGCAATCTTCTTGCTGCAGCTCTGTTCTTATCACAACTTCTGGCATCAGACAGGAAACTTAACTATGGAAGTAAGGAAGTTTCTTCTGTGTAGTGCAAAGTCCAAGACAGTGTCAGGAAATATTGTATCTTTGGTGATTTTGGATCTTACTGATTCTAAGCAGAGATCTATCTAAATGATATGAAACATAATGAGAATTAGTATCTCCCTGATTTGTTCACCTTTTTACTTCTGACTTGCCTGTTAACTTCTTTGTATGACAAGTCTTTAATTCTCATCTGATTTTTTCATCTGTCACTGCAGTTCCATGCAGTGCTTTTACACAGATGGATTATGGAGTGCTAAATTATATATGCAGGTTAATCATCAGCAGCTTTAAAAACATTTTGCCATTGTTTCTCATTTCTGTGTTTTTTTAATGTGAAATAACTTTGATCTTATCAGCTGATAGCATACAAGATACTGATACAAAATTATTTGTGTAAAATATATGTGTAATTATTACCATTTTCATTTTTGGCTCTTTTTGTGTTTTTGTGTTTTCAGCTTACAAATTTGGAGAGGAAGTGGCAGCACCTTGAGCAAAATAACTTTATGATGAAGGAGTGTATCCTTTTCTTTAAGAAGTAAGACTCAAATTCATACACTGTATTAATTGAGGAAGAAGTCTGTTTCCTCCAGGAGAATACGACAGGATGGAATGGGCTGCAGAAGACAGGGGAGGAGGGGAAAGGCAATCCTTAGCAAATATCTGGTTAGGTGATAGATATTATATATAGCAAAACTTGCATGTGTTGTCTGAAACTGGTTTAAAGGGTCCTAAAGCATAAGCTTTGCCTTGCAGTCTGGATTTTTTTCCTTCTTTCTCAAGTTTGCCACTAGATTTCGTACAAAGTTCATCTTCACATCTCTCCAGTCTTATCTGAGATTAATCTGCCAGTGTAGCATTGTTTGGAAACATTCTGTGGTGGGGGAACTGTCTTGTAGCTCTCTCTTTATGGTATTCAAATTAACAAGTTGTATTCCAGTAATCATATCAGCAAAATTGTTACTTGCTGATTTGCAAATGGCTTTCATAAGATAATTTTTGAAATTAGAAAAAGCACTGAACTTTGTTTTAATTAAAATTGATGGTTCTTCTCATCTGGTACTATTTTTCTATTTTTCTTTTTAGTTATGATAAAAATCTGAATAGGACCAGGCTATGCTTTTATTTTATATTCTAGGGACAATGAATTCACTGCAATAAAATTACTTCTCTAAAACTTATTTAAGAAATAAATTTTTATTTAAAAAATCTGAAATCTCTAAGATGCACAATGATTACAGTACAAATGTAATTGGTAAAGGTAACATCAAAACTTAACCCCACCATCTAATGTAGTGTGTTGGAAAATGAAAATTCCTTCATGTCTCAGAAAATAGTATGAGGATATATGTTAGGCAATTCTGTGATAGCCTAGCCATCACAGAAATAATACTGATGATGATAGTTATTTAGTAATTAACTCATATATGTATAGCTATATGTGTATATATACATATAATGTTTTTTTCTGCAAATACCAAATATCCCATTTCTCAAAAAGTGCTCAATTCTTAGAAAAATACCTGGAAAAAGTCTTGGAGAGTGTAATGTAGTTGGAGATACCTCCTCTTTGAAGGAGGCTCTACAGAAATATTTTATTAAGGCAATACTCTTAAACACAATTTTTCTTAACAGAAAAGACTTCAAGACAAACCAAGAGAAAAAGTTGATCAGGATATTAAAGTATCTTGTAACTTGGTGTGAAATATTGCCTTTCCAAGTGTAGACCCCTGTACAGAGTACTTATGTCTGCTTGGGCTACTGCAGAGGGGCTGCTTTCTTGGAGTAGGACTTTGGTAGCCAGGCTATATGGCTGTGCATAACTGAGTCCCTTGAAACGGTTTGGTTTGTAATGTTACAATAGGCAGAGTCCTTTGTGAGGGATTTATTGCCTCTCTTTCTCTCTCTATATATATATTTAAACAAAAGTGATTCAGGCATGTAATGACTTCCTTTTTCTACAGTGCTTGTCATGAGATGGCAGCTAGTAAATAAGTATAAGTCTTTTAGCCCCGGTCTGAGTTTTTTCCACTATTTTCATCCCTTTACGGTTTTCAGAGAAGGAAATGTATGGTGTTGTGGTTCCCTTGTGATCTGTGATTATGCTCATATTTATACTAGCAGTTTGTTTCCTCAATTGTTTTAATCAGTCATAGCAGCAAAAATTCAAGAGAGTGACTATCAGCCAATAATGAAGAATTCAAGAAAGCTGGTCAAAGAATACAACAGAGCTCTTACAGAAGCTTTACAGAACAGCAAGAACTGAACCCAGTCATTTCCTTCCTGCCTGAGTGGACCAACGATGAGAGATGTGCAAAGGCCCCATGGAAAGCTGGACTACTGAGATCATTCATTCACCACTGGGGTGACAGATATTCTTAAAATTATTTTTTCAGGTTTTTAGAAGTAGCAGGTTTTAATACTACCCCTCCTTTTGCACTGTTCAAAATTTTGGAAATAAACATCGGAATTTTAGAAACAAAAAGGAAATACTGCCCAATGAGTTACTGGGGTGCATTGCTGGATTGCATCTCAAATGTGAATTTTTAGTCTGCTATAAACACTGAGTTTCTAATTGTCTTGTAGTCCAACCCCTGCCAAACAGAACAGGACTGCTTGACAGGCTGTCATTTGCATTATCTTAAATTAAGTGCATAATAAAATAAATGGTAATATCAGCATACCATACCTATACAAATAGCAATTTATGCCAAGTAAGGAAAGTATCTAAGGATGACAAGCATCTTTTAAAGTCTAAATTGCTTTATAGTGTAAAATCTTACAATAAAAGCAAATGCCAGCAAATTTTGATTTCCTAATGGAGAATTAACTTCGTTGTTTTTTAAGATGTAATTATAAAGAGCAAACTCTGATAAAAAGTAGTGAAACATGGCTTACACTGATTCTGTGTGGGGCATTTTACTACATTGCTGTAGTATTCAGCAGTAAAGAAAATAGCAGAGAAAATAATTTTCTGCAATGGTTTTTTCCCTCCAGTTTCAAGTGGCAGTGTAATATGGAACCTCTGACAGAAATCCACAAAAAAGAGTTTCAACATAGAACAAAAACAGGAATATAGAAAATAACTATGTGCTTTATGATACAGAAATTTCAGAAAATGTTTACATAAAAAGATTTCCATTTATATATTTTTCTCACATTCTACATGTAATGTATTTATAAACTGCTTATTGATCATTTCTTTCACCTGGTATATTGTAAGCTAGTCCTAATCAAATAGAAAAAGCACAATTGACTATAGATAGAAATTTTAGCTGAACAGTAAACCAGCCTTGTAGAAAAAAACTACTAAAAAGCAGCGGGATATGGATTTATAGTTGTTCTGCTCTCTTAGAAAAGTTTTCCAGAAAAGTTAGACTATGCATCTCACTTCATGAAATTGGAGTAGAGAAATTATTAGGAATTGTTCTGAGTCCATTAAAATAGCCCTGTATTTTTGTCACTAAAGTTCCTCAAATTTGTGATTGTCATTTTGAGTATAAATAAATCTGTAAGCTGAAAATACTGAAGATTTGTGTAGAAAGCACTGTGTTTGCTAATTCAGCACAGTAAATGGTGTTGCTCTATATATTTAGAATATTTAGAGATAATGGAACACAATTTCTATAAACTAAGGACTGTTATCTAGGGGAAATTCCCACTGAAGTCTCTTCCTTCCTGTCAGAGTTTCAGCTGTTCCAGAGAAAGCCCATTATTTGCAGAGATGAAGTCTACTATTCTCACCAATCAAATCATCAGCCAGAGAGATCACCTCCTGAATTCTACTTGTGCTAGAATAACATATTGTAATGAACAATGGAAAAAAGCGGCAGACTGAATAAACAGACTGCTTTGACTTTGCTTTCTCTCAGGGCAGGGGAAGCTTTTATTACTTGGTATTGCTTCTGTAAGATAGCATGGTAAAGGTTTTTGCTGTGTTTCCAGGAGATCCTGTCATGAAACCCTTTTCTCCAGCATGCTGTTCTTTTCTTTGTTTTACTGAAGGATCTTCAGATAACCTGTTTCTGCGTAAGAATCTCATCACTCATTCTTTCTCTTAACAATTCACCCTTATGGTCCTTGATAGCAGACATAGTATCCATGGCTGAGAAGAACTGTGTGGATTCTGAGTGATGAGCTATTCATCAAGTGTTTCATCTGCCTCTGGAAGATTATTAACTCACTCAGTGAGTGAGCTGACTCGCTATCCTTATGTATTTCCTCAAGTGTCAGTAAAAATCACCTTTTCTTTAACTCTTTATTTTTTTAAAAAAATAAATTATTTAAATACCAGACAATGTTTTTTCACTGAAGCTCCTGTGTATACGTCAGGAGACTAATTCAGTAACACAGGTCTGTCTACCCAGGCAATCTTTTTTCCATTTTATGCCATGACTTCAGACTAAGAGGACAAATTAACTGGCAGCATCTGCAGAGTGGAGATATTTGAAATCACTTCTGCTCACCTCTCTCAGCAGGGCTGAGTAAGTATCACCTCCCCCAGCCTGCCTGGCAATGCTCTTGCCCCAGAATACTGCTGGCCTGTTTGGCTGTGCATTGTTTGCTCTTGTTCAGCTTGGTGTACACCAGGAAGGGCCCCAAGGTCCTTCTCAGTGAGGAAGGTTTCCAGCCACACAGCCCTCAGTGTGCATGAGTGCCTGGATTGTTCTTCCACAGGGGCAGGACTGTGCATCTGTCTGTGTGGAAGTTCATTACATTCTTGGCTGCCCACTTCACCTGTTTAGATCCCTCTGAACTACACCCATACAGTGTATCACTCCTCCCGCCTTTGTGTCATTTGCAAGCTTCCTGAGAGTGAATTCTGGCCCATTGTCCAGGTCATCAGTGAAAAGCTTAGACAGTATTTCCCCCATCCATATCCATGGCTGTGGTATTCCACTACTGTCTGGCCTCCAGCTGCACTGCAGGCCACTGACCACACAGCCCCAAGCCTGCCTATCTAGCCATACTTTGTCAGCTTATGTGTGAGGATTTAATGGAAAACTCTGTCAAACACCTTGCTTATGTTGAGGTGAACAACATCCACACCTCTCTCCTTGCTTGTTAAGTTAGTTGCCTCATTGTGGATGGTTATCAGGTTGGTTAAGCATAATTTCTGCTTTATAAATCTATGCTCTCTGTTCATGATCAACTTCCCATCCTTCATGTGTCTGGAAATCATATCCAGCCTTAGTTGCTCCACAACTTTCTCAGGGATTGAGATGAAGCTCTCCAGTCTGTCGTTGGATAGATCACTCTTCTTGCTCTCCTGAAGGTAGGAGTGACATATTCTAGCTTTCAGTACTGAGAAGCCTCTCCCCTACCACCATTTAAATAAATAAATAAATAAATGGTAATCAGGAATGACCTTGCAATGCCTTAAATCAGCTACCTCTTTACACATGTGGGTGCATCTCAACAAGCTCCATGGAATTACATGTATGCAGTTTGTTAAAAGTTCCCTTACCTAGCCTTCAGTAACATACCACTGAGGTATTAGGATACCAGGTTTGACAATTGTCACTTCAATGGCACGCTGTATGAAAAGAAACATTTCAATTTCAAAGCCTTCAATCAAAGCGTCTGTTGCTGCCATGTCATTTTTGCTTGAGGATGAGCACAAGAATGACTGCTGTTGTTCCGTACTCATGATGGCATGACAGTACACCAACCTGGTTCCCATATATTCAGATATATCATTATATCGCCAGGCAAACTGTATTTTCACTGCAAGCAAAGGTCAATCCTCTTGTTGGTCTTCCTGCTTCATCTTGCCTTTACTACTTTTCATGGTGATTTTAGAAAGCTTGTTTTTCTTTCAAAGTTAAGTTTACTTTTTAATTTCTCTTAGTGAGCTTAGAAGACAACAATGCAATATTCCTGTGAGCAATTCTGGACAGGCAGAACACTGTGGGGAGACAAAAGGAGATGCTGCTGAAGGCAGTCTCCCTCCTGATATGTTACACCTATGTTAATTATCCTAGAGTAGAAACAGCCTTGCCCTCACAGCCATGGGCATGATAAAAGAGTGAGTTAACTAGCAGAAGTCAGTTGGAGTCTGCTCACCGTGCTGTGAAGACCTAGGGACAGGAGGTCATGCAAGGGCCAGAAAAGGTAAGATACTGTATGTGGGACAGAGAGGGTCAGGAAGGAGCGAGCTAGAGCAGAAGAAGAGAGCCAGAGCCGTGTGGAGCTGCTCTTAAGAGGTACAGAGGAAAGGTGTGGGAGACTTTTTGAATATCAAGATACTGATACTTGAAGCCTTCTGATGATTCTAAAGAAGCACCTCGAGTGCAAGTGCAGTGTCCATGTCGACTGCCACACATACATCAACTGCGACAGAACACAGTTCTTTCTGTCTAACAACTTTAGTTAATGGCTCCTAGTACTAGTATGTGCTGTTTCACAATTGTAGGGACATGTTTCCAAGGTGAAGTATTTGTAAGTTCTTTGTAAGAACAGTTCTGTTTTCCTGCTGCAAGCATGAAACAAAAATACAAGGCATAATGCAGGCCTTATGAAGAGGTGCTACCCATTAGAATGTCTTAGTTTGAGGAAAAAGAGATTAAAAGCTTACTTTGTAACTGTTCTTAAAGTTTTTGCTTTGAGTGAGCGCCTTGGAAACCTCTCATGGCGATAAATGGTTGTGATGGATGTAACAACTCTAGTGAAAACCTTCAGATTCTGAAAGTGGTCCTAAAACTGGAGCTTGCTTGAACACCTGCATGGTGTAAATAGAAGCTGAGCACCAAATGATACATCTTGTATGTACAGAGCAAGGCTCTGAAATGCAGCTTAATCACTCAGAAGGGAGCTGGATTACTCCCAAACAAAATAGTTGTCATCTTTTTCTTTTTGAGTCAAGAGGAAGGAAGCCTTTAAGCATTCACTGCTACAGAGCTAATCTGAATTCAAATCCCAGCTTTGATCAATCATTTGTTGGGATTGACAGAATCTTGGAGCAGAGGAAGAAATGTTCTTGCCCTGACTTGCACTCAACACTTAGAGGTCCTCCTTTCAGGAAGGAGGACTAACTGGACAATATGCCAAATGTGTGAAATAGCAGGAAATGTTCCACATAGGGAAAAAAAAAAAAAAAAGAGAGAGAGAGAAAGAGCCAGAAATGTAAAATTATCCTCTCTTGCTTCCTTTTGTAGAGCTAATTCCTTGAAAGCTACGTTAATTTAAAATGACTGAGCTTGATGCATTGAGCACTGGTATCTTTGTATCAGCCCCAAGATTTCTGCTGTGCAGCAAAGGATGAGTAAGGTGCAAGACCTCTGTCTCCAACATACAAATCAAGTTTGCCCATGAATTCTTGTGCTATAAGGGGGCACAGCACCTTGTAAAATTAGGAAGAAAAAGAAAATAGTGATTATAGAAATTATCAATTGCCTCAGTGACTTTAACAGTTATGCATGAGAGAAAAAATTCTGAATAAAGCCTTCACATTTCCAAGATTTCTGCAAGATTGTCAATCTCATGAAGTTTGGAAGAAGAGGCAGGTGGACAGAAAATTTGTCACTAAGTTGTACTTTTTTAAAATCACCATTAAAAAGCAGCATTAAATCATACTGACAGTGTGATAATAAGTCATTGGAAGATAATAGGTCCTGCAAACAGGCTATGAAGAAAAGTTTTGTAACCTTAATGGCTGAGAACACTACCCCTGAGATCCAGTTGACATGACCCATCTCCTGGTCCTTGGGAACAATAGTCAGATCTTCAAAGATCACATTCATTAAGAGACTTATGAAATTAATCTTTATTTCTCCAGACTTCAAAAATATGAAATTGGCCTTGTTCATGCCCTGTTACTTTAAGCAGTAATAGCAATGTTGCTGTGCATCATTTGGGGAGATTTAATATCAATATCTTAAAGATATTTGGATATACAATTGTTGCCATTAAACATAAATACACAGACTCATATATCCTTCAAAATATATTGTAAAAAATTACAATGAAAGTAGCAGAACAAAAAGGCAATTTTTTAGTCTTTCTGCTGACAACAGGCAGGCCATTCTAAAACATACATGAGGCATTTTTCAGAGGAATGCAAGTGACTCACAAAGTAGAAGTTTTCAGAGCATAGATGTTAGACAAATGGCCTAATGTTGTTCACAATGACTTTGCTGATACAGATGCTCTGTATAGTGTTACTAAGTTTAATTCCATTCACTAAATTCCCTGTTATTTCAGGATCAAGGAAGACAGGAAAGAAACAGCTCCCTTTGGCAAAGACTATTCTGTAGACTACTTAGTCATTTTCTCAGTACTCAGCCATTTTCCAGGCTATGTTCTCCAAGAGAAATTCTTTTTAGAAAAGAAAACAAAAATGCTGAGCAAAAGGAATGGATAATAGCTGTATTTGCAACCCTGAATTGCCGTCTAAGTATGCACGTACAGGAGTAGCACTAGAAAAAACATAAAGAAACTGCACCTCCTTAGAATGAGGTGCAGCAAAAATCACTGTTACCTTTTCTACCTCACCTTTAAGTTTCTCAGAACCCCATTTCAATAGAACCATTCCTCTATACTATCCTATCCATGTTTGCATGACATGTACCCCACAAGCCTTCACCTCCCTTCATTTACCACTCACAATGAAGTGTGAGGGGCAGTGCTCATCCTGAGTGCTTACACCAGCGGCTGCACATGTTCTCTCCCTGGTCTCCTGGCTGCTACCTCTCACTTCCAGGTGGTCCCAGATAGAGACTTGGGCGCTATGGCTGGCCTCAATGGCATAGGCCTTGTTGGAGAGGAGAGCAGGATTTGTTTGAGGAAAGAACCCCACCATTTGTGAATCTTTGTTTCGCATTAGCTGGCTGTGATGAGTAACAATCCCTAAAGTTTCTTTACTGGCTCCTACTAAGACATATTAACATCATGTCAAGGCTAAAGTAATGGCTTGATTCCAAAAAATATAATACAGCCAGACACTGCAAGAGGATATGTGATTTCTGCTAACACATATACCTGACTAAAGAGTGCAGTGGCATTGTTTCTTTTTCCTCTTCACATGTTTCCATGTGGCACAGCATGCATGAATGGGTTGTCCTTGAGACAAGTGTGCTGCTTATCTAAGGAGGAAAGCCTGGTGTCAGGAGTTCAGGGCCCTTGACATATCATAAAATTAGCCTTCAACAAAGAGAGTTATGAAAAGCCGTGTTTAATGCTAGGGTTATATTTACATGTTGGAAGAAAATTTGTTTCCCTGCTGCAACTAATTTGAATTCATGCATGCCATTGTGTTGGGGGTGAAGATGTGAACATGTTTGAATCAGCAGTTACCAACAAAATTGATGTTTCTGAGGGGAACTCTTTTGAAACTTTTGAAGTCTTTCCAAGTACCTTTAGAAAAGAAGGGGGTGTGGCCTGTGGAGCCAAAATACAGCCACATACCTACCTGAGGATATGGGAAGGATGCTCATTGGACAGCCTGTGGTAGTGAACAGCCCCACATGCAATAAAAGTTAGAGGAACTCAGTACTGTATTTTATTCCTTGTGCCATCCTTACTTTTAGCCTAGTTTCTTTTACTGGCAGTCTGGTTTTGCCAAAGGCTATTTGGAATTTTTCCGGTCATTAGTAGTGAATGCAGGCTGAGACTCAGTATCCCCATTACTAAGGACTAGATTGGTGGTGGGGACAGACAATTCTACTGCACTTCTGTGTCACTCACTAATCAGAGGGTGATCAGATCATACAGTTTTTAGTTCACAGGGCACAAAATTGATGTGATCTACCTTAAAAATTACTTACATTCTAGTCTTATGAAATATAAGAATGAAAATATGAAAGGTAGACCTAGTAGACACTTAATGTTCAGTGACAGTAAGTCAGAATAGTGAAATTCTTTAAATTCTGCAGAAGATAAAGTTTATCATGTGATTAATTTTGACTTCAGTGGGAGCAGTATTTAAACTGTGGCTCTTAGAAGCTTTCCAAATAGAAACAGACCTAAGTGGAGTACTTTAATTTTTGCTGAATTATAGATGCTATTCTTTATTTCTTCAAAAATGAAAACTTGTAATGAAACAGAAATCAAACACACAATCCTGCTGGTAGCCTGAACAAATTCTGACTTGGGTTAGCATATATCTCCTCACTTCTGGCTTCAGCATATCTTTGCAACCTTCTGTATTTGTGGAATCTCATGTTCAGGCTGTCCACTCTGCCCTGGAGGTAAATAACTACCTTGTTATCATGGCAGCTGAAATGATCAGTAAGCACAAGTTGGTTCTTTGAAAAAGAATGAACAGCTCATCTAGCCCGTTTTGCATACTGCAAAATCAGTATCAGGAACATTGCTTTGTATTTAGGTGTATTTCAAATTGAGGCGCTGTATCCTTCCCTTGGACAATGAATCAGACTTACAATTTCAGATTCAACAAGACATGATGGATTACTTATAAAAGCCAAGGTGCAATTGGAAAGGGGTAATCACTGCTGCTTCACCTCTAAGAGTAGAAAAAGAGTAGATGTTCTCCAAAATCTAAAATGGACAAAATATATGTTTGTTTGTTTTAATCTGAAACCAAACCACATAAATATCTTATATTCTGCCTCCTTTAAGTGAAAAAAAAAATGAATTTTAGTAGAGTTTGTACCTCATACTGTGGTTTTGCACCCTAAGAGTATTTTCAGTATAAATTTCTACTTGGTTTGGCTTTCAGTTATATGTAGGGACAAGAGGGACTCACATAAGGAACTCTGGGCTGCTGCCTTCCCATTTGCTGTGGTTGTAACCCTTCTCTTCATTTGGCAATAGATCTTAGGTGTGAAGGACTTCCTCTGTGAAATCTACACTACAAGCAAAGTTAAAAAGAAATTAATCAAAGTAGGATATACCCATACCCCATTTCCAAAATTCCGTTTTCTGTACTTTCATAGAACTAATTCTGGCTGTTAGTATCTTGGCAGGACTACAGAACTTCCAAGTATTATATTGCCATGGATCATGTTTAGTCAAGTGGTAAATAAGATTGTTCTTTATTTTCAATTCTGTTTATATATTTGAGTGCTGCTTTTCCCTTTATTTCATGTTTTTGTGCTTTTTCTTTGTATTTTTTCTTTGTGTTTTGTTTTGGCTTCCTAGTTTGAAGACCTCCCTGAGTGATGAGGGCATTGCAATCCCACTGAAGTCATAATAACTCTGTGTGAGATTTATTATTGCAACAAGTTTTCAGTCTGTTTCCAATTGTCAAATGTAAAGAAAAATTGTTTCTAGTAAAACACATGAACTAAGGGAGTAGTTTGCTGGATTGTGGATGGCTTTGGTCTATATTGGATTCAGCTCGTTGTTTTGTTACTGTTTACTTCATCTTTTCATTATTGTGTGCAGAAATGCATTGCAGCCAGCAGCTTACATGTGAATTAAATAAATAAGGGAAAACACAATAGCACTCTGAGAAGTTAGCAGACCTGGACTTCAAGGAGATAATAACACTTTCCACTACTGTACTTAGGTGGAGGATGTTTTACTTGCACTCTCCCGCCTACTGGAGGATGCCATCATTGTTACTGTTCTGCTGACTGTGAACAACAGCAGTCCCCTGCTTCTCCAGCAGCTCCAGTTAATTGTTTTGATGTATTGCTGGATGGACGGGATTTGTACTACCCTGCAGTCCTGCTGATACAAAAATGCCTTTAAGATCCTGCCTTTCCCATCCTAATCTACAAAGGAAACAGGAAAAAGGAACTTAAACTCCCTGTACTCAGACAGCAATGAGACTGTTCCAGCCTGCGCCAGTGCTCTGATTTCTTGCCTGTGACTTGTAAACAGCGTACCATGCAGGACAAGAGTAACTGCTAAAAGGTCTACCACGGGGAAAGGATACTCCATGAGCAACTGTAAGAACTGGATGGATATACTTTGGAAAGCATGGACCCTCTAGCACACCTAGTTCTCTATGGATTCAGCCTGTTGATTTCAGGTAAACTTTGGCTTTAATAGCTGTAGAGGACCTGTCCCTGTCTTTGTTTTTCACTTGGTATGCACCTACCCTTTGACTGTCTACCCTTCACTCCAGAGTTTACCTTTATTGATTTAAGTACTCATGTTTGTTTCAGTGAGTCCACTTCTCTGTGCTGAGCTCTTACAGCAAGTGAGGGCAGGACTGGGGCCACGCAACTGGGGGTGATTTAATTATGTGTAGGATCCACTGCTGCAGCTTTTTAGTGTTGAAGTTGTTTGTTGACACATGTTGCAGCAGGGCTTTTTTTCTGTCTAATGGTACTAATTTTTTTTATACAGCTGATAACTTTGAAATCATTGGTGTCTTTCCCTAAGAAATCTGTTCTAAATACAGATTAAATGTCAAATCTGTACATTTGATTTGTGACTGACTTTATGAACTAGCTGTGCACTTGATGTGTGTAGCTATTCCAGTATCTGATTTTAGACAAGATTCCACAAGTGGAATTTAGATGAAAGTCAGTAAAAAAAGGTGGGGAGGAATACAAGATCAGTTAAAAACACTTCAAATACAGTTATATAGTATTATCAGCAAATGTCATTAATTCAGCAAGTCAGAAGTTATCATAAGAGATATTTGTAGAAAGGTATATGGAAATATTATAGTAATTCAAATTTAGTTTACAGTAATTTCAGCATTAATGTTAGAGACACATTGCTGAACCTATCACATGCAGAACCCTGAGGAATATTGTCCTGCCATCAGATTCAAAGTTGCTCCACATGTATCACTTTTACAATCCTCATTTCAATTTTCTAGACATTTTTTTCTGTAAAAATCTGTAAAAGAAAAATACAAGTCACATGATAACCTTAGATTCTTAACTTACCCTTGACCATTGTATTGAGATACATAGAGGTTGTTCCAGTCCCTCACAGAGTAAAAATGTAATGTGCTGTAGAACTGCAAATTGTCCTGCAATGAAAACCAGAAAGTAGCAAGAAAAGGCAGAAGTCCTCATTTCCATGCGACTTTCCTCACAATTGCTTTGCACAGATCTTCCTGATTAGCAGCATGCTAACAGCTGTTAACAATAAAATTGCACGTTTGAGATGTTACTTTTAGCATCTATAAAAGGCTAGAGGTTAATGCAGACCAAAAAAAAAAAGTTTTTAATATGTTGAAATCATGTTTGGAAATATTCTTATCTAGCAATTGCTGTAATAGGCTGCATATTGTTATTACCAATTTCTCTCTGTGGTTTCAGTTTCTTGATTGTTTAGCTGCGCATGGATTCAACCTATTTAGTCCTCAGATCACTTCCAGCTTTACACTTTTTGGAAGTATCTGGTGCTGTAAGCACTATATGTGGATGACAAAGAAAAGAAAGTCCAGTTATTCCAACTTTTTTTCTTTGTCCCTCCTGTTTTTATGCATGGTGTCATATACCTATTTGATTCTGACAGCAACGATTTCATTAAGTCACAAGGACAGAAGAAACAAGTTATTTGCAGAGATTAGCTATAAAAATGTGGAGAGCACAGAAAGTCCAGCACTGATGAGCTGCCAGTCTCTGCATTTTCCACAGAGGCTGACCAGCGAGGTGTGTGCTGTAGTCACACCCATCTCAATAGATCTGTCAGCTTTCCCGCTTTTGTTTGAGAATGATATCATGTTTCCTGGGGCGAGCAGTGGAAGACAATGCGAGCCTGCTTTCCTCTAGATACTGCAGGCGGAGTTCAGGAAAGCAGGAATGACATTCCCTGAGCAGGGGAGGGTCTACAATCAGTGCAGACGCTGAACTGGCTTAACCTTGTCCCTGATGATTGTGGGCTTCTCCGGGTGTGTTGCTGGGTAGGCACAAATTCCACTCCACCCTTTTCCAAGGTGAAAACCACTTACTTGGCTCCCATTAGGAGAAATAGCCTTTGATTTGATCTCTTTTTATTTTTAATAGCAGTGCTCCATTAGCAGCTAGAGCTAATGATCCAGTTTGGAAGGTGGCATTCAAAGTATACACAAATGCTCTCTTTTGTGCTCTGTACATTCCATAATGTTCAATTAAACAGATAAGGAGTTGAATTTAATCCTGCTGGGATTCTTCAAACTAGACTGAGTATCACCACGTTTTTTCTTTTGGTTATTTATATATGTTACATTTTAAACTAGCAAAATTATGCTGACATCTATCTTGAAGTATGGATTCAAACGCCAAGCTTGTGGCTAGTCTATTGAGTCTATTCAGTCTATTGAGTTCTGACCAAAGAAGAGCTGCAGATTTACTTATTCCTCTAAAGGCAGGGAATGAGTGTCACAACTTCCATTTTGCCTCAGAAATGCCTCTGGCATCCTCAGGTGTTCTCAGATGGTCTAGAAATAGGCTTGCAGTTTCTCACAGTGAGCTAACTCGCAGAAATGTTCAAGCATTAGCTTTATTTTAGCAAGATGATCACCATCAATAAAGGACTGGTGAAAACTAGCAACAATTACAGTTAGCTTCAAGAATATTTATTTGACTATTTCTGTCATCAACAAATCGGAAACAAATATATTGTCAAATGTCTCCATTCTCCAAGACAGAATTTTCTGTGCTAGTTTTGCCTTGCCAATAATCTTAGATCCAGTGGCTTTCTAAAAATATGGGACGTTTTTTCTGATTTAGCTATTGGTACCATATATGGTAAAAGACCCAAAAGATTATAATAGCCTTGCTAGAAAAAGGTAACAGTAGAGCAACCCAGTGCAGTAGCATTCAATAGCTCTCTATAATCTATATTGATGGCTGCATTTTCTTTTGGATCAGTAGGTGTTAAGAAAAAAATTTAAATTATCATTATTATGTGACTCATTTTCATATTTGGAAAGTTGAACAGCTTTTTCGTACATTACCAGACACACAAGCACCTTTATAATGCTGTAGGCTTTTTTTTTTCAAAATCACAAGTCAGAATTTTTAGTTGGATTGGAAAGTTCTAACAATTCTGTATCAAGACTTTTAATTCTCTTTCAAAGCTTAACTTAACCAGAAGAAAACCTGTATTAACCAGGGGCTAATCCATGCCAGTGGCAGTGAATAGGAATATTATTCTTCCCAGAATTAAAGAGATGCTCTGTGAGCATCTTCAAATAGGCTGTTGTCAAATCAAAGTGGTGCCTGAACTTCAGTGTGTCTTATGGCTGAGTGCTGGAGTTTTGAAGCTTTCACAAAAAAAATGGAGGAAAACCAGGAAAATTTCTGACCTTTTAATCTCAGGTATTTTATAACAATAACTGTGAGGTTTCGATAGCAGGTATTTGTCACATGACCAGACATTACACTGATGCACAACCTTTCTGACACCTAAATTATCAAACTACTAATGTGAATAGGATAAATTTTAGACAAATTCACCTTTTGTTCCTGGAGTGTATTTGTTTTGTGAGGCTCTGAAATTGCATCTGCCTGCCATACTGTGCCTGGTTCACACCTACTGAGATGCAGAGGAGCTCTCAGGAAGCTTTTGTTCCCAAAGGTCATTCAACAGCTGAGAGTCATCAGGGGGTGAAAAGAGATTATATCAGGACCAAAGGAATCAGCTCTGAATGGGTGAAAATAAACCACACTACATTTGTAAATGTTAACATATGCTATTGTTTCAGATACAATTTTCATATATAGATACATGAATGCACATATATTATATGGTTTTCATGCTTAGTCATAATTAATATAGATTACTTTTTGCTGAATTTTCATCTAAGGGAAAACTGAAGTTGTAATGTTTTGCACAGATTGTCTGATACCCACAAGATTTTTGTCTGGAAGGCTTTACTGTACAAGAGGGAGAATAAAAGTCATAGATACTGACTGTCACTGAGCAGCTGTCTCTAGGGCAGGGGAGGTGCAGTTGGTACTTCCTGTGCTCACAATAAGAATTACCTGGGCTGCAAACCGGCTCTATATCAGTCACATAGACAAGCCTGCATGGCCTAGACCCATTCTTAAATAAACAAAAATCCCTCTTCAGCTCTCTTGGAAGACTAAGAAGTCATGGTGGTATGAAGAGTGTTGGGTAGGCACAGGAACAATGAACCAAGAGTGGATGCACCTACTATTTGTGTGAAACTGATTTAGTTCCATGAGCAGGTCCCTCTGTAAGATCTTTCTAGAAGTAGAGGGATGAAAATCTTAGAGAATCTGCAGCAAAGAACTGCCCTCCAAAGACAGTTTATATCCTGTGCTGGTAGATCATATTTAGGATGCTGTTCCACTGTGGTTTAAGTGGAGGCACTCAGCAAAGAATAACCCACGTCTAAAATAAAGAATTTCTTATACAGAGTTTAAAATGCTGATTGTTTATATTACAGATTTGATGACTGTTCTACAACTGTTAAATAAGGGTCATATCTTAAAGAAGTTAAAAAGCTATCAAACTACGTTTTGTAATTCATCACCTGGAACTATTAACCCCTTTGAGATTTAAAGATATTGGGCATTTACTAAATTCTAAAGGATTTTTGAAAGATACATTAACAAATGACATTTCTCTTTTCAGAAATGCAAACTTTTTATTTGAAGGCTGGTTGGTTTGTTTGTTTGGGGTTTTTTGGTTGTGTTTGTTTTTTGGGGGTTTTTTTGTTTGTTTTTATTTTTTGGGGGTTTTTTTTGCACTGTCAGCGTGACTGATGAAGTGGCTTAGTTAATTTCTCCTTTGGAGTATAACAACCCTTCCTTGACAACGCAGTTCCAACTGCACTTCTGATTGTGCTGATGATTTTCCCTTGTGTTATTTCCTGGCTGTTCATTGCAGACAAGCCACTGGTCAGGGGCCTTGGCCTCTTTAGTCTCAAAGTGTGCTTAGCACCTCCCAGCCAGCCACTTCAGTAGAAAAATCAGTAAGTGGCATGTTTTCTTCCAGCAGTCAGTGCTCACAAACAGCCAACTTTATGCTTATTGTATGCATTGACTAATTGTTTACCTGTGTTATTTTACCTACTTTGGCTTGGCACATGCCCACATACAACAAACAGTAAACCCTTGCAGTACAAATACAAGGGTATTGTACTGCAAGTGTTGATAATGACAAGGGTCAGCCTTGTTATGGACATCTTTATTTTGATGTGCACATACATTCTTGGTGATATGATACCCATATTTTGCTGGCTGCAAATCTGACCAGATGCGCCTGAACTACAAGCCTGTCCTACTGGAGTTTTCCCACATTCTTCACCCTCTTTCAGCATTTTCAGCATTACTTGGCCAACTAGTCAGCTAGTTATTCAAATAGACATTGCTGCTGATATGTCATTTTCCTATTTTACTCACTTGTGGTCAACAAGGCCTAAGGAGAAATCACAACAAACCATGTTTTGGTTTCTTTCTTGTGTTTTGGTTACTCACAACACACACGCCCCCACACACACCCACACCCACCCACAAACGTTTAGGCACGGCTTCCCCCCTGGAAACCCCAACCAAACTTCAGTGCTGCTTCTCTTCTGGCTTTTTCATCTTAAAGGATTGTTTTAACAGGTTATGAAACAACTGACATGCAGAGAAAACAAGGAGGCAGTGGCATTTCCTTCACCTGCACCAGAGGTACCCAAAGGCAGATGAGAAGATCCTGAGATAGGCAGCCCTCATAGCTTTGAAAAACAATTTTGTTTTTCACACATGTGCTCTGGTCTTTCCACTACTGCTAAGTAGCATAGTGATAGCCTGTCATTAATTTCATCTCTTATTAGTTTCACACTACCTTCCCTCCACAAATAGTGCCCTATTTCTAAGGGCAAGTGGTCTTGGTATTGGAGCGGTGAAGCATACAGCTGCACAGTAGCATGATGTAAGATGCAACAAGAAGATTCTTTACATAAACAACAAAAAAGGTTTTATTGGGAAACCTGGTTGTTAGCTCATTTACCAGATGTTTTCCAGGAGCATTTCTGTCTTTTTTTCATCCCTGCTTTCCCACTTGTATGGTAGAGAATCTTACTCTCTTTGGACAATAATAACTTCAGCCTTGTTTTCCTGTAGAGGAATGAGCTGTCAGAAGAGAATCTGACTCACTGGAAGAAATTACCTGAGCTGTTGCTATCTTTGCATTCCAGATAAAATTTCCAGGACACTTAAAGATCACTGAGCCCATAAAATGAATACATGGTTTCAAAGCTCCTTGGATTATTCACTTTTTTAGAGAATGAACAAAAAATAATATAAGTGTTGTGAGCCCAGGGGAAAAAAACCCAACAAACAAACCAAAATTGTCAGATTCTGGTTTGGTGTATATTCTAGTCTTTCTATGAAAAATATGCCTAAACAGTTAATGTTTTGGGTTAGTTTCTGACTGGCTTTAATATTAAGTAAAGAGTACTTTTTTTTTTCCCTTTCTTTTTGGAAGGGGATACATGTTGATTTGGTTTCTGTTTTATTTATTTCTTCATATTTAATTTGCATTATTTCCAGCCTGATTATCTTCCACATTTACTAATTAATTAATTTTTTTAAATCATTGTTTATTCAGTACTTCTCCACAAATTAATCAAATGCTATACTTCCTCAGCAAAATTGCTTGTATGGTTGCCATTTATATTTCTAAATAGATTAATTTAATTATTTTAATCTGGTACATCGTTTTATACCAAAAAATAAAACTAGAGGGGGTACAGCTGAAGTTATAACTACAAAACAAGGCACAATGGGAAATACTGAGGTTTGGGCTATTTAGCAAGTTGGGTTTGTTCTAAATCAAAACCTTGTTATTTCTAGCAGAGGGACTGCTCATTGTTATATTTTAGGAAACTTGCAGGAAGGATTGGTGACTTAAAAGTCTGGGACATATGTTTTCACCAGTCTCTAAATTATTTTTAAATCCTGCAGAGAGTGCCATATGCAACTGAATCTTTCCCTTTCAGCATAACACCAAAACTAAATCTGTTGAACAGATTCTACTTTCCCCCTGCCAATATAGCATCTGTATGTTTTATATTCCTGTTCCCAGATGCTTAATAGCAGGAATAATTTGTGTCCCAAGCAATAACAGTAAAAGAACTACATAAGCATTACATAGTACATCTATTCTCTGCTTCACCTGGTGAAAAATGGAGTGGAATTTACTGGAATTTTCTGCCCTTTCATCCTCTCTTAAATAATTAGTACTAAAATTATTAGTCTTTCTGCTTACCTCTTACAACAGATCTTCATCTTCCCCTGTTACACTCTAAATGCCAGGAGACGAACTTCCTCCTTATAGTCATTTGAAGCAATCAGTAATAAAGCTCTACAAATACCAGGAAAATACACATCTTTAGGTGTGTAATGTCTAAACAATTCCTTTGTTTCTGCTACCAATCAGTATTAACAACTAAAGCTTTCCTCAGAACTTCAAATTCTCAATACCCCTTACAAATATGACCTGTGTCCATATTCTATACACTTTGAAGGACAGTGAGGTGTGATTATCCTGTGATGGAGCTGACAACTCTGGCTGCTTGCTGTGGAAGAGGAGCATAAGCCATTGTGTTGAACATTTTTTCTAAATAACAGACAATTTTGCAAAGGCCTCACACTTGGTAGAGAATTCCTAGAATTTTCCCATGTCTTCCTGGAGACAAGACAAGAATTAACAGTGGAAATCTGGAAGTATATGGGCAGGGACTGTCAGAGGAAAGGACAAATCAACACTTTTCTCCTAAGAGTTGCTGTGTATACTCATCTCTGGCATTAAACTATCTCAGCTCAAGATTGCAACATTTAGTCATGAACCCTAGTGTCTAGCACCAGTAATAATCTAGAGCAGTGATATTTTAATCTCTCTGGGCTGCAGAAATCTGTAATAGAAAAACTGAAATATAGAACTGAGTATCACCCTGCAAGAGAGAGGACAATCCTGTAATTTGGAGTGGGCCAAGAGGAACTGCAAGTGTTTCCCTCCATTCATTTTGCTGTCTGGGCTACAGTCAGTGTGCTGTTACTTAAACTTCCTTAGAGGATGGCATTTTCACTGTGCTGGAAAGACTCAAAGCACTGCATCACTGTGAGTGATGTATAAATACTTGGCAATGGGTCTTCCTTGCATGGTGTTTCCCATTTACAGCATAAGCCTTTTGCAAGCGCTTTCTCTTCTCAAAATCTATTTGTACACTCAGCAAATTGCTTTCCTGATAAGGTCTGTTCTTCAAGGACCAGGGTGGGAGCAAAAGGACGTTTTCAAGGCAGCACAGAGGATTGTCCCTGCTGCTGAGATAGGCTGCTTCCTATCTCTGTTCTTTGCGCTTTTCTCAGGGCCAAATTCTATTGTCCCTATTTAGTTCTTACATACACAAAGCCTTAATTAACATCTAAGATATGATTTACCTAAATTTTGGCAGACTAGGTAAGTTCCTTTCTAACAAGAACAGTTGGTTTATTTCAAACTGCATTACTATAAAGAGATGCCATAGGAATCCCCACCCAGTGGAGTCAAAGAAAACATTACTATCACCTCCAAGGCCTTAGATTGCAAAAATGCCTTTTTTTTTTTCTTTCTTTTTCAAATTATATCTAAAGCATAGCTTTTCTTAGTGCAAAACTTCCACTATTTTAATTTCTGCTTGCAGTATATTCCAGCTGTGAAACCTTAGCTGCAAAATTATGCTTAACATATAATTCCACACTTACACATAGATGTAAATTCCTTTTAAAGGCAGAAATTTTTTTATGTTTCTCTGGGAAGAAACTCTGTCTGTGTTTCATCTGCCTCATTGAGGTGTCTGGGCTACCCTGCAGTGTTTAATATGACAAAAAGCCACCTATCTAGACAATGAATCAGAACACTGTCCATTCACTGGTGGCTAGATTTTGATTGACCCAGAATATTTTCAAGTTTAAAAAAGCAATACATTTACATGTTCTATACCTTTATTGCATGAATTTTATTACTACAAGGAACAAAATATGCAGCAAATGCCCCAAATCTGGTAGGATGCTGCTTTGCGTATGGATCAAAGGCAGCATGAAAGCTGGTCCTCAAAATTCAGACTTCTCCTACAGCTTTTTCTCAGAGTATTAAAAGTTTGAGATGCAGGGGAGGAAAGAGGTGTTATTTTTACCTTTCAATCTTTGGTGGAAGTCAGAGGAACAGGGAAATCCTAGGGAAAATTGAAATGGAGCACTGGATGACCAGCTGTTCTCTGAAGGACAGCAGCCCCTTGAGTCCACACCTCTGTATTGGAAAGGCAGTTGTAGCTCTGTGCCATGTGGATGCCAGGCAGAAATATCAAAATATTTCACTTCTGCTCTCTCACACTGGGCCTGACCCCAATGTGGAAAGTCATGTCAAGTCACAGAATTTGAATCCAGATTTGATTCTGAGTTTCACAAAAGTTTGCAGAAACCAGGTTCTTGCAGCCTGTGATTTTAGGAATATCTATCTCTACCTGACATGTGATCCTTGGTGATCTAAACTGAGGCTGCTCTCAGTGCTGGTATGATTCTTGAGCTGTATCTGCCTTTGGCCAATGCATCAGATCCATAGTAAAAGCATAAATGTTCCTCAAATTAAACTAGGAGCCTTTAGACAAGTGCCCCATAAAATGAATGTGTGAGTTCACCTCATTTCTATCACATACCTCCTTGTTTGAAGGATTAACATTTGCAATGTACAGCAGGATGAACTGACTTTGCTGACCTGCACGATTATGCAATACTTACTTTAATGTTCATTGCAACCTTTCCAGAAGGTTTCATTTCTCCATTATGTAACTGGGAGTTATCTGGGCTGGCACATGAAAGGGTGGTGGCTGTGGAAGACTGGTTGGGTGTGGTGAGTATCAATGTGCTGTCAAGATACTTTAGTCCCTAGAGTGGTTGCTTGCATTGAAAGCAGAGGAGGACCTCCTCCCTTGGCCCAGAGCACTGCAGAGACACACGCAAAGACTGCAGTCAGCACTAAGACCTTTTGACCTTCCTTATCTAACACTATACCCCTTCCTTCCCATCAGAGAACATTTGGAAGCTGACTGGCACTAAATATTAGGTCTCTCTGTGTAAATACAAAATATACTTGTATCCAAATCAGGAAAATAGATGTGATGAATAAAAGAAATCAATTATTCTTCCTGTTTCAGCTGGAAAAAATGTTAGTGTTTCCCTTCTCCTTACCCTGAACTTAAAAAATAAAGGGAAACGCCTATTATTTGCCAATTGTTCATTATAGGGGAGCTGAATTTCCTCCAGCTATGCATATTTGAGCAACTAAAACTGTGGCACTCTGCTAGAGGTTATTTTAATTAGGCTTGTGTCCCTCATTTTCAAAGAAACTTTCACGTCTACATGTTTCTGGCTGTCCTATTGATCAAAAGAAGCAATTTTGAGTGATTTAAACCTGACTTCACTTAGCTAATGGTGTCAGCTTGCTCTTTGTTTTTGCAGTAGTTGCTTTGTGCCATGGGTCTTGCCAGTGACTGTCAGGGCTTCAAATATTTAATGTGATTGACTATGAAATCATTAGTCCAAATTCATAAAACATCTGCAAAAAATATCCCAAATGTTCAGAGTTCTACCATCTTCTACAACTGAAAGTCATAACTGCTTTACATCAGTTCATATGCACTAAATCCATGTAAAGGAGATTAAGGAAACATTATTAAACTGACAACCTTGTCATCCACCAATTCTGTTACTAGAAAAGCACCATACTTGAGGCATTTATGTGCATGTCTAACTGCACACGGATCTATCTGCTTTGGCAACCTATGGTTTTCCTTGGGCTTCTAAAACAGCTCTTGAAGAAATTCAGCGTGTTTACAAGACTTACTGCCTTTTCTGAGAACAGCAAATTCTGTCTGTTTCATGAAAAAAAAAAAAATCCTCAAGTCATTGTAGCAGAATACTTAATCTGTGTTGATCTGATTTTGCATGAAAGCTGTGCACGACACCGGCCACTTACCTGGTGATTTGAGTGGCCACATTGAATTCTGAAGTAATTTTTTTCCATTTGATGCCTTTTTTTTTTTTTTTTTTTTTTTTTTTTTAGGTAAAGTAGAAGCGGCACTGGACCTCATACTGATCAATTCCTTCCCTCTGGTGGGCAACTCTGAGACATCACTCATATGTGTCACTTCCAAGTGGCGTTCCCATGAGTCTATCACGATAGACCGGGACCAGGACGATGTAGCAAACCAGCACCGAGAACCACTGGAAGTTAATGAAGATTCCAAGAGAGCAGCAGCCAAAACAGTGGTGTGGAAGAGGGAGCAGGCTAGTGAAACCATTGGAGCATATTACTGTGAAGGGAAACTCAAGGATGAGGTGACAAGGATACACACCATGAAGATGCCACTGGGAGGTACAGTATAATGGTCAGATCCGAATTTGCCATGGCACTGTCTGCAGACTGGCAGCTACTCCTGGTTGACACAAGTGGGAACAAACATGGCCTGAGATGAGGCAAGGCAGTCCTGAGTCAATAAAAATAGACTTGGTTCAAGGCCTTTTTTTTTTTTCCTACAGTGCAGAGAAACTGGTTGGTACTAGATGCTAGTCATTTCCTTGTGGAAGTTAGTCAGACATCTCTAAGTATTCTGCCTGCAACTAGCTACTGCCAGGAACACAGTCAGTCAGCAATTAAGGTGGCCTCACTGACCCCATGGAATTACATACATGGCAACCCCTGCACTGGGTTTTTTGCATCCCAGACACTTGATTTCAAACAGGCTTCCATTTTAAAAGTTTGACAGGTCTGAGATGTAGATGGCTAAACATCACTATCCTATCTTTCTTAAGTAAATGGCAACCTGAGCCTAGAAAATAATTGTCTTGCCTAAGTTTTAGTAAAACTATAGATCAGCAACACTGGATCTGCATAGTCTGTGTCAGTGTGGGGAAGAAAAAAAAAAAAAAGGCGATCCCTCTCAGCACTGGAAAGGAAATCCAGAAAAATCCAGATTTGTCCAAAATCTGAGAAGGTTATTCCCAAAAATCCACTACAGATTTCACTGTTGATTTGATTTTGGTTTTAGGCTATGCACAGTAGTAAAACCAAATGTGCAGGGATATAGTGGGAAAAGAAGATGAGATTTCTAAGGTTCATTAAATTTCATTTCCATATGTTCAAAATTTCCCTTGTTTCTGGACATCACTAGACTTCTGAGACAATTTCCAAAGCAGAGATCACCATAAACTACTGAAAGGCACAAGAAATTTTGAGTAGTTTTCTGCAGCAAATCACATTTTCAAAACTGAAGATGATTTTAAATATGTTTTACTGTACTGCTAATGTTTTGTGTCATGGCAACTGCTCTGTAAGGACAATTAACAATTTTAATCTTTTTTATAAGATTTTAGCAAAAGCAGTTTTTGTTGTTGTTATCTCCTGAAATTACATTACGAACTTATAAAAGGAGATATTTTCATTTTTAAGGGCTACAGCTAATGCCTATTATTATTTTTTTGAACATGGGTAGGCTGGAAGCAAGCTGAGTAGGACAAGTGCATTTTTCTTTGGCTTAGGTTTTCTGTGACCAAATGTCACAGGTCTTTGAAGGATTGGATTGGTCACCAAGAAAGTTCTGCAGATGCAGACTGACAGCTCCATTGTTTCAAAGGAGGCTGCAGTGAGGAGGAGATAAGATAATAGTCCATGGAACATCAATGTGACCCTGCCTGTGGCAGTCTGCCAGCAAACTGAGCACATTTTTAGCTGTTCTGTTGTAGAGAAATGTGCATGGGTGGAAGGATGTCTTCTGAATCCATCAGTTCTTTCCACTTGGTATCAGTGGGCATAGGAGCAGAGAATTTTAAGTAATCAAATTTTGAAGGCTTCTTATGTGACAGAAGTTGTTCTAAACAGAAGTAGTATTCATACCAGCAGCTGGTAGGTTTCTTGGATTAATTTCTGGGTTTGAATCCCTGTCTCAGATTTTCTCTGCAAAAGTTTTCACTAACAAAATTCAAACTAGCAAGTCCTCAGTGGAAGCATATAATCTAATCAGATTAAACGAGTGAGAGAGGTGCATCAGAAATTCTCATAGTTATTAAAGTGCACAGAAAGAGGAGAAAGAGGTTAAGGAAAGATTGTGAGGTTTGGCAAAACATATGTATTAGGAAAACGGACCTTTTTCCACTTTACTGTTTTTGTCTTTATAATTTTTAAAGGCAGAATATGTTTTTCAACAGCAAAAATTGAGTGTAAATGTGCAGTTTCCCATTAGAGAGACCAAAGTCAAGGGAAGAAACTTCTGGAAACCCAGCCAGTTTTGCACCCTCCTGGCAAGAAGCTTATGAAACACTCACTAAGCGTAAATCATTTGGGTAGCCGTACTGAATTAGTGGGAACTGCCATCTCCCTGATTGTTATACCTATTATCAAATATGAACATACAGTGAAGAATTTTGCTGTGTAGCATGGAAAGATAACAGGTTCATTTTCCTGATTTATTTTACCATCTGCTACTCTGAAAGTAACAAATCCACTCTCCATCTCTCTAAAGTTCTCCATTCTCCTGAATTTTTTATACTGAAACATTTAATTACATATGTAATATTCATATATGCAATGAGAGGGAACAGTTTATGCTCTATCATCTTATGGGGAATGATCCTTATTCTGTATAAGTACACATCTCTAGAATAAAACACCACAGAGTATTCTTCTAGTCAAATACAATTTATTCAATTTCTCTACACAATAAATGTTTATTTTCATATATGTGTGATTGAGTTTTCCCCACAGAAACTCAACCATAAAAATGTCAAAGGGACAATAATGGAAATGCTAGCAGTAGAGCATTATGGCACTTGTCCTGCAGCTCAGTTCATTATGTCTCTATAAGGAATTAGCACACTTGAGATGTGAAATCATGTAATACAAACCACAATCTAAAAATATGTTGGAACTGAGCCCAACAGGGAGTGTGCATTCCTTTCCATTGGAACAATACCCTGTAGAAAACTCTTGTGGTTTAGTCTAACATGCAAAGAAAAGTAGATGAGAAAACAAAAGTTTAATATGTTGTTAAAACAATTAGTATTGTCTCACTAAATTTGGTCCAAAAAGCACTGCAGCCAAACCCCTTAGGATCATTTGTAGCTAATAATTAATTTTTTGCAAAAGCTGTTGAATTATTTTTTTCTTATATAGATATTGATTTTCACTATGGGTTTGTTACTAATAAATAACTTCTAACTTGGGAGTTGACAGTGAGTTGGAATTGCTTTCAGTTTTTGTTGCCTGTTTCTAATAAAAACTTATTTCATTATTCTATATTAGAATTCTCTGTTTCTCTAAGATGTAAGTGTAGATACCAGTGTTTAGGTAAATTGACAAATGCATGTACTTAATGTGAAGCAGGAAGACTCCTGCTGAAATCAATTGTATATAACTTACAAAGGAATGAAAACATGTGGCAGAGTCTCAGAGCATAGCCACTAGAACTGCACAGGGGATGGAAATTCCATCCTGCAAACAATAATGAATTTTCAATAGTTATCTTGTTTCCATCCATAAATAAAACATTAAAATGTCAAAATTTTCAAGGAAATAATATCATAGGAGAGAAGTTGGCTTGGATTGATAATAATGTCTTCATTCTTGCTCAGATTTTCTTTCTTTAATTTTATGTCATGTAATACAAACATTTTGATTTTTAATGTAAAGTTCTATTTTCTAATGAAAATATCAAAATATTCTTTCTTTTATTGCAAGAATATTATTCTTTTTTACTCCCTCAGATTTTGCAAAATAATGTTTGTGAGGTACTGACAGAACATCAGCCTCATACAAACTTTGATATAACATCCGTCTGCTCATTTTTACAGCTCTGTTACATATAAAATATGACAGAAATTTACTTCATAATTTTTTTTCTCTGCTTTCTGATCCTATCTCTTTGTATTTCTTTCCCACCAAATTTTAGCCAGCCACAAGCTCCAAATTCCTTTTCTCCAACTGTTGGTATGAACCAAAGGATATTTTATCAACAGTTTTGTAAAAATGAACAAAGAAAGGAGGCATGATTCTAGATAAAAGGCAATTTTTTATGAATAAATACTCTAACAGGTTTTATTAACTTGTATATATATTCCTTAAAAATATTTGCTGTGAAATAATTCTAACTTTAATAGAAATGGAACCTCTGAAAATGCAGAGCTATCTAGGAGCATGAATGGCTCTTCAAGGGTTCCTTTCAGCTGAAACTCAGGTGGGTCTTATGTCAGCAAAGTTCTACTCACCTTGCTGGGAGGGGATGTGGCAGCAGAAGGCAAAACAAAGATGGATGGACTCACAGGGAGAAACTTGCATAGGAGGAACCCTTAAGGCTAAAAAACTTCAAATCTAGAAAGAGCAAAAGGATTGGTTTAAATCAATATGGCACTCCCCTGAGTGCTCTGAAAGAGAAAGTACAGAGGTATCAAATTCTATGTCAGGTAAGGAGCTTAGTAGTTAGGAAATCAATTTGGCTAATTTTAGAAGAGGTGGGTTTTAGTTTTTTTGGTTTTATTTTGTTTTGTGTTTTGTTTTTGTTTTGTTTTGTGGTTTGTTTTGTGTTTTTTTCCTTTTCTTTTCCCATATAACATATAAATGACAGTATGGCATGAACCCTCAGAGACAAAAATGTCCTGAAAACCTGATTTTGTCTTCAAAACACTTCACAACTTGCCCTTTGAATTTTCCAAGTAAATGAAAGGAAGCATCCTTAACTTCTAACTTGTTTCAAAGTAATGTGGTATTTAAAATTACCATTTCACTGGTTTCAGAAAGAGCTATATATCGAGGTTTTTCTGTCCCTTCCCTAATTATCTTCTGATGACATTTTTCCACTAGTACTGATAAAGAATAGGCAGAAATATTGGGAAAATCCTGCTATCCACTGCTTTCTTTGTCGTGTCAAAATCTATAAACAAATGTATAAAAGTACCATTCTGTTTAAGCAGAAAATGAATTTCAATGCCCTGCTGAAAACTTGCTGACCTACATGTGTCCCTCACATAGAATTTTTATTTTCACTAAACCATATTTTCAGGTGAGAATATTTTGGTAAAAGTACCACAGCTTGTGAATATGATTTTTGTCCTTTGGTTCTTAATGCAGTCTAACACTCTCTGTATTTCCAGAATTTGGTGAACTAACACAAGCACAGACCTACTCCATCCTACCTCACCTCCTCCCAGCCCTGCCTGATTATGGTCTCCTGAACTCTCTCAACAGTTCTGCATTATAAAGCTTAAGTAGAAGATAACTGAAATTGCCCTAGGCATTTGTTTGCCAGTGACACCTTGTTCCCTAAAATACAATTTCTAGTACTTTCTTCAGGCAGCTTTAAATATGTCTTAAAGGATAAAGAAACTTGGGAAAGTGTTTTCCAGCCAGTTGGAGTTCCTAGATAGAAACTGTTTCCAGTTACTCAGCCAGAAGCCAATTATTCTTTCATGCTTCAGGTTCTAGTGGCAGTGTGTTGTTTCAGGGTATAGGCAAGTCCTCTGTCTTTATCAAAACACAGGTTGAGGCTGCTGATGGTAAAGAATCATAAGGAATAATAAAATAAAGAACTTTATGCTCTAAAGAAATGGAGGTGTCAAAATCTGACTGAGGCTCAAGCTGTAAACCATTCTCAGCTATCAGGTCAAAGACCAGATAGAAACAGTAACTGTTATTTATCACATACTTCTATTTTCAGCTTCATTCCACCCAGTGGCATTAACTGTTACTGCAAATAAAGGAGAGCATGTGAACATATCCTTCATCAGAATGGCATCAAAAGAGGAAGATGCAGTGATCTACAAGAATGGTATTAAATCTTTCTTGTCTTTTCTCTCTCTGCTATCATTGTTTTAGCTGAGTGCCAAGTAAGTCTTTTAAAGTTATTGCTGCTGATGCCCATGCTGTACAGCTGTAGCTGACATCATTCCTCATACATTTAATGTTTCCTAAAAGGGTGAATTGCTGTATCCAATATGTTGATCTGACCTGTTTCTCTTCCACCAAAATGCCCAGTCCTCTGTTTATATCTTTGCTTTGTTGTTGTTGTTGTTTGGTTTGGTTTTTTGTTTTGTGGTTTTTGTTGGTTGGTTGGTTGGTTGGTTGGTTGGTTGGTTGGTTGTTTTTTTGTGGTTTTTTTGTGGGGGTGGAGAGGGGATTTTTCTGGTGTTGTTGTTGTTTTTTGGGGGGGTGGTGTGTTGTTTTTTTGTTTGTTTAAATTCTTGATTTCCTTCTACATCTCTTCACATATTTGCCTTGTTGTTTTAGGGTGTTTGTTTTTCTTTCTGGGTCACTGTGAAGGCCCAGTTAGTGTATCTTTCATTGCATTTCTACAGCTTTTCAAGTTACACTTGTCATTCTTCAAAAGGTTTTTACCTTCTGTGATGCCCTTCAAGCTAAGAAATTAATCACCAGTACTCTGCTATTAGAAAGAAAAAAATTTAAACAAAATCTAATCCTTATTTCATTCAACTACAAGAATTAGTCAGGTTGTAAATTTTGTAACAACAACTCTTCTATCTAGCATGGCACCTAAATTACAAGTAATCACTGCTCAGCTGTATGTTGCTCCTGCTTGAGGCTTAGAAATATGTGTAGGCTGCTATCTACCTCCTGTAGAAATGTACAAAAATAGAGGTCACTAAAACTCACCTTCATAATCAGTGCCTTCATAATCAGAATGTTAGACCATAACAAATTAAAATTGTGGGAAGCACATGTAATGTTCTGCTCTATCTTTGACAGTCTAGCTTACAGCTACCCACCAGGAAACAGGGAGTAAATAGAGCAGGATGAGGTAAGGAAGTGTCAACACACTGCCAAAGAACTCATGTCAGGAGCCAGCCTCAACCCCAGTGACTGGTTACCTGGAGCACTTCAACAGGCTGGAAGGGTTAAATAGATAAAAAGGTGTATTTTAAAGAAGCAGTAGGCAAAGCAGACTTTCACAATTACCTGTTTGTTTGCATTTCAGAGATTCAGTTATGTCAGGGCACAGCAGGTAAGTTTGCTGTTACTTGTCATTTTAGGGTCCCTAGGAAAATTTTGTGATCACCTGTCACCAGTTTCTCAGAAAATAACCAGATGAGATGTTGGAGCAGGACTGCTTACATCATGGTATCTTAGCTGCTATACCATCTGGAAGTTCAGCAAAAAAATCTCAGATTGTCTCTGGATAGTGGGTCAAGTTTTTCAGCTGAGGCTGATGTTGAAACAACATTTCTGGGAAGTCCTGATACAGCAGCTGGAAAAGAAGAGAAAAAGCTTCTCCTGCTATATTTAGCTGTTGGTGTTTTTAACTTCAGTTGTTTCAAATACTAGTCTCCCCTTACAGAATCTCACAATGGCTGTCTAGACAATGAACCAATACTGCTAAACAGGGTGGCTTTAAGACATTGGCATAACATCTTGGAAAACAAGCCATAAGAATTGAGCCTTGCTTAGCAGACTGTAAGCATAAGGCTTTCCTAATGCTTTGCTGTCAAGTTTGTTATGCAGCTTGTAACTCAAAAGACAGGTAGAAAATTCTCCACAGTTTCAAAACAAATCCCTTTCGTTATTTGTTCTTTTAATTTGACCCTGTTTTCATGGAGAATGGTTGTCATGTTCTGTCATGGACTAAAGTGACCCAGAGTCTTTCTGCTGTTTTGGTTATGATCCTCTGCAAAGTTTTACATTTCTAGGCTACCTGAAATTTGACAACAGTCAAATTGATAGTATGTGTGGTCACAGCAGAGATTCTGCCTGATGCTGTTTACATTCTAAATAATTTAAGAAAAGTGATAAAAAGGGAAAAAAAGTTGTTGCATTTTCAGTGTGACTGTAGGGTAATGTAGAAGATGAGGACAATTTCATTCATGAGTGTACCATTGGTAATGGTCATTCAGCCATTTGAGCTTGTGAATCAGAACAGAATCAGCCTGTCTGGGTTGTTAACGTGAACAAGTTGGGATTTGCAGCCAGGAGAATTCCAGAGGGAGACCTCTAAAGCAGACTTCCAGTACCTGATGGGACCTGAAGGAAACCTAGAGAGGGACTTTTGACAGTGACAGGGCAATGGGGAATGGCTTTAATCTGAAAAAAGGTGTGTTTAGATCAGGTACAAGAAAGAAATTCTTGTATGTGAGTGAGGTAAGTTGCTGAAAAAAGCTGTCCATAGAAGTGCTGGTTACTCCATCCCTGGAAGTGTTCAAGGCCGGGTTGGATGAGGCTCTGCACAATCTGATCTAGTGCAAGGTGTCCCTGCTCCTGGCAGGGAGTTCGAGACTGGATGATCTTTCAGTTTTCTTCCAACCCAAGCTATTTTAATGAGTCCCATACAGACATGCAGTAGTCATAAAATCACAGTTGTGCTGAGTGGGTATATTGGTCGATGACTTTGTTTGTACAGTGTGGATGAGCACGTGCATAAATATTTTAGTGAGAGCTAGCCCTGAAGTTCAGTGGATGCAGCTTGTCTTTGACAGCAACCAATGTTCAAATGTCGCTGCTTGGTGATCCAGAGGGATGGAAGAAGATCGAATATTATTGCCTTTTTTAGCAAGCATGAATGACCAAGCACAACAAATCTAGAATAAAACAAATAAGCTCCTTGGTGAAAAAACATAGAAGAGACAGAAATGTGTTAAATCTAGGAAGAAAAGATAAAGCTATGCTGAGTTCTTCCTGCTTTGGTCTCCTAAGTAAATCTTTGTGCTAGTCAGACTAAGTTGAACCTGGTTGACATGTGCTCTTCAACTCCAGCCACCCTAGAATCCTTATGAATTATTATCCCTTAGTTCAGAAAAGACCAATAAACAAAATGAACACTTTTAAACAATAAGCTCTTAGCAAAGCTGAGTGCGAAGTTGGTTGTCCTGTTTATCTACTAAATCTCATCAAGATCTATCTTCCTTTTTATTTGCACCTCTCCAATTATGGAAAACCAATACAGCTGGAGTTGTCAGAAAATTCATAATTAAGACGTTGATTCTGCTGCTTAGCTTGCCCCAACTGTCCTTCAATAATCAATGCAAGCTCATTTCTTTATTTAGAAGGTGAATTTTGTCTGTCTGTGGTATCCGTATTCTCCTTCCTCAGGCTCCTTCATCCACTCTGTGCCCAGGCATGAAGTGCCAGGAGAACTGGAAGTCTCCTATTCTGAAGTTCAACCACAGGATGCAGGGGTTTACTCTGCCAGATATATAGGAGGAACTCGTTTTACTTCTGCTTACACGAGGCTTATTGTAAGACGTAAGTTCCATTGATGTGTGGTGATTAATAGTTAAAAGTCAAAATGAATCTGAAATGAAATATATTGTGCCCAAATAAGGGCCAAAATCTTTCTTGATACATGCTGCCATCAGATTATGTCAGAAAAAAGTTTTATCCAAGGGTCCTTGGTACAACCTGATATTGATGTCAACAGCTGAGAGAAAAATAACACCCCATCAGATTTAAGTTCAGCTCATCTTAGCGATTGCCAGGACAGCTAGTTCTTTTGTCAGCATCTCAGCTTTTCAAACACCAATGAAAGAAGGAGGTAATTCTTCACTGAGTCTCCCTGTTCTTTATGGTGGGTTATATCCAAACCTCATTTATCCTAAGATTCATCATCTTTAGCATACATTATTATAACTTCACAAACTACCTTCGCTTTAGTTAGTTCTTAAGGTTCGCTTCCTCCTGGATGAAAGAATGAGTTGGGATATTTTCCAACAGGTATTTTACATACTTTGCTGCTCATGCTGCTGTGTCCATCAGATATAAAGAAAATTATATTCTGTTAACTTGGACAGAAATATAAAATTGATGTGAAAAAATAGATAGCTGTTCAAATATCTCACACTGTAGAGAAAATATTTATGATGGTAACACACATTTCATTCATGCATATCCACACAATACTTCTAGGAGTTGTGAGTGAATAAATGTAATGCCCCAAATTTGGATTTTGAAGCTACTGCTACCTTACTAACTATAGTGGTCCAGTTGGCTGGAGTGTGGGAGTCCATATAGTTTGTACTTTTATGTATTTTACTGTTTGCTCTAAAAATAATATTATAACTTAAAGGGTTACTGAATAAGAAGACAGCAAATATGTCATTATATTTTTCCATAAAAGGATGTGAAGCTGAGAAATGGGGCCCTGTCTGTAGCTTCCACTGCCCTTCCTGCAGAAACAATGGCATTTGTCATGAAGATACTGGGGAATGCATCTGTCCTCCAGGTTTTATGGGAAAAACATGTGAGAAAGGTAAGTAAATAATATTTTCAGTAATTGCTTATTAATTTGTTCTCAATAACAGAAATTGGCATATTATTGAGGGAAACATCATATGGAGTACCTGGTTTTACTCTTGAAAGCTACAGCATTTACAGCTGGTGCTAGAGACAGAACAGAGTTGGGTGAGATGAACCCTGAATTCTGTTCTGGCTGTTCTTGAAACTTTCTCTCTTCTCCTAGTAGAGATTATCTTTCTAGGGAAGATGAAAGTTTCCAACACTTCTTGATCAATATGCACTTGGACAGTATGCTACCTAATATCTTCTAGACTCCTTTTCTAACAAAAGGTTGGACCAGATGATCTTTTGAGGTTGCTTCCAGTCTGGGCTGTCCTTTGATTCCCTTGAAATGAGTATGCCCAGTGCTGCTGACTAACTTAAATGCATGGTAGTACAGGACATTTTAAGGATACATGGGCACTAGGAAATACGCTATTTCCTTGATTCCCTGTCTGCTTCTGAAGAAGCTTCTAATGTGCCCACAGGATGTTTTTTCTCTGTAGGGACATCAACAGTGTACATCTGTTTGTGCAAATCTGTGTCTGTGGCAAGTAGTTTGGATTCTGGAAAAAATAGAGTTGGCACCACATTGCTTTGACTTCTCTAAGCATCTATTGGGTTCATTGCTAAATATATATCCTTTTATTTGACTGAATTGTGGTGCTGAAAATACTAGAGCTAAGCTGTTGGAATAGTTGACACCTGAACCACTCCGGCACAGCACTGCTCTTATCATAGAAGCAAAACCTTGACATCAGCAGTTTTGCATGCATTCACTGCTAAGAGTAATATTTGGGTTTCATGGAACTTCTTGTCCATTTTACATTAGAAAGGCTTATAAACACAATTTCTTGCTGAATCTGTGTCCACTTGGCTGACAGATCCTAACAGGGAGAAAATTGTTTCTGCTGCCTGTTCTTGTGGCTTAAGTTGCTGTGGTTGTTAAATATCTAGTATTTGAATGATCAAAATGCTATTTTTAATTGAAATTTCATATTTTCTCTTGTCTAATGCAGTATCATTAGAAGTACTAGCTCTTTCATGGACAATGCAGTTGGGTTATTCTTTCCCTCTCTCCCTTCAACAGCTTGCGGAGCCAACACATTTGGCAAAACATGTGAAGAGACCTGTAAAGAAAATTATGGCTGCAAAAACTTTATGTTCTGTCTACCAGACCCATATGGTTGTTCTTGTGCTACAGGATGGATGGGACTGGAATGTGATAAAGGTATAGTAAAAAAACGTAAGAATGGGGAATCCTTCATGTTCTGCACATAGGAAATACAGAAGGCAACTAAAAGAGGAGAGTAATAGATGATATATTTTACAGTAATGTAAAAACTTCTTTTCTGTAATGAGACAAAAATAATGGAAAACACTTTCTACTACCTTTGCGCTGACTGCAACATATGTACTTGCAGAATGCAAACCTGGATTTTATGGGTCAGATTGCAAACTCAAATGTAATTGCCACAATCAAGGAACATGTGACAGATTTAAGGGCTGCATCTGCTCCTTTGGATGGCATGGTCTGCAATGTGAAAAAAAAGGTAAAGTAAGGTAGTAAATGGTTGTTTGCAGTGTAACTAAAACAGATCTTAATGCTGGTACAGCATTACCACTCCAGGCTGGTATTCTTGCTCCAACCACTACTTTCTAGGGGCACAGGCACTTCTATACAGCCTCATTGCAACAGCGTATGTTTAAGCCTCTGACCTATATGTTGAATTTATCAGGATGATATCATTAGATTTACAAGGTTTACTCCCTAGGGCTTGACTGATCTTAACATCAGTCCCTGACAGAAGATGCACATTCAGCTTTTTGTATAAATCCATGGTATTTTACCATTACCTGCCTCTTAGGTAATGGCATACATTCTTTTACTATGACCTGAAAGTGATGACTGAAATTCTAAGACAACACCAGAGTTTAAAACTGCTCTGTCTCTCTGGGAGAAAGTTAAGTTTACAAAGCTGAACATATCTTGTCTCATTGGATTTGGGCAAGGTATTCTGCAAGATGTACTCAGCATTTGTTATTCTAGCTGGATAAATAAAGTAACAAATCCACTGCTGATTTGTGAAACTTTTCAAGAACAAAAACAAATAGAGAAAAAAGACTGATCCAACCAGCCAAAGTATACCATTTTGATCAGTAAACAGACAAAATAGAGAGCAACTAGGTACTGTACTTTCAGAACAAAATGTGTGCATGATTTCGCCATGGCTATACTGTTTATGTGTAAAATGTCAACAAGAAAGGAGAGAGATCAGAAAAAGAAAGAAGGGTGAACACACGGCTTGTTTCTTCTCACATTATATATAAAATGATACAAAAATGCTGACTTTACGAAGCATGATTCTTCCATATGCCCACATGAGAGAAGGCAGAACCAGACACCTACACTGCCTCCACACCTAAACCTGTCTTTTTAAATGTCTGTTGAAAGGGTGACATAATACTGTATATCTTCTGTAGGTTCAGCAGATCGTTCGCCTCAGATAGTAAACTTATTAGATCCTGTGGAACTCAATTCTGGTGTCGAGTTCAAGCCATTTTGTATAGCAACAGGGATGCCACTTCCTAAATCTGAAGAATTCAAACTCTTGAAGCAAGATGGAACTGTCCTAAGGGTAGGCTCCTGCTCAATTGCTTTCTGCTATTTCTAATGTTTATATCTACTTTATCTGCAGTTAATGCATACCATGGTTTTCAAGCATAATATGAAATTTTGGTATTCTGGGATACCCCACAAACTTGTCAGCACATATGAAAATATGGATTTGACCATTGTAGATGCTTTTTATAGATACCACTGGACTCAAAGTATCATTGGAATACTCTAATTATTTCAGGTCCTGTACATTTTTGTCATTTCAGCCTGATGAAATTTCTACCAGTAATCGTTCTGAAGCCATGTTTAGAATTAATCGAATCCTGCCTGGTGATACAGGAACTTGGGTTTGCAGTGTGCAGACAGTAGCAGGAATGGCAGAGAAACCATTTCAAGTTACAGTCAAAGGTAAAAGTACTAATTTCTTCAAGTGTCTCTGTCTCTCTAATTTTAGACAGCACAGCTTTATACTCTAGCATAGCTGAACTTCAGGCCAGAAAAGGCCTGAATAAATATTTACAGTTGGAATATGAACAGAAACCAATTATAAGTAACATACTAGTTATGTATATTGAAAGAATAAGGGTGATGATAAGGTTTAGAAGAACACCCAAGGTGGTTTTTTTTTAAATACCTTGACTGCCAGCTTTTGCACTTAAAGCCCTGTCTATTTTAGGAGAGTTTAGAAGAGCATTTTTCATTTTCCTACAGATCTAGGAATAAGAGTCTTACTGATATAGGGAGCAAAAAGATTAGTTTAATACTTGCATTCTTCTTCAGTTCCTCCTGTGCCACAGTATGCCCCAAGGCTGACAGACAGAGGACATAATTTTCTCATAATTGATATCAATGCTGAGTTACACAATGGAGATGGACCTATTGTGTCAACAAAACTTCTGTACAAGCCAGCAAAACGTTATCAATCCTGGATGTCTGTGGAAGGTAAGAGGACATTCTTTAATTCCCCTAAAGACAAACTTCATCTATCAACTGAAACATCATGTGCTTCTGTTCTTGATTAGCCTCAAAAGACTCTACAATGCAAAAAAATAAACCTTTTGTGACTGAATGTGTGACTGTTTATCACTACACATAATGTTCATGAGGATGTATTACACCAACAGTTGTCAAAAATGTATATTCACTTCAGGAACAAAAGGTTTTCCCCTCCTTCCTTAGAAGTATATTCAGTATTGGGCCCAGCTGTTTTAAATTCCCATGTAAACAGACTGTTTTCAAAAGCAGCAGGCACTATGGAAACATGATGGGGTATCTACCATCTTGTGTTGTGTTCATTGTGGCCCTAGTGAGACAAATAACTTAACAAAATATTTATTAGTAAAGGTATAAGCAAACTGAAACCTGATTATGAGTTAGATGACCTCCTCTGGCTATGCTTTGAAAGTTTATGCATGGCCTAAAATACTACAGGAAACATTAAAGGAATTTTATTAACAGCTGTTACTAAATCAGTATAATCCAAGATCTGTGTACAGAAATAACATTCACTAAGCAACCAGTATTGTTTTGTCCTGAAAGGAGGGCAGATGAAGCAACCTTTGGACTGGGTTGGGGCTCAACTTAAAAATAATTATTTTATACTTCTAATTAGTTTATCCTACTGAATCAAGAAAAACAACAAAAAAAGGAGCCTGAGTATCTTACCTTGTATTTTCCAAACATTTTCTTCCATAACATATTTCAACATGGGCCATGGCTTTACTTTCTTTTGACTTTTGTTGTCAGTAAAAGGCACAACTAAAAGGCTGGACAATCTGGAACCTAAAACTGAGTATCAGTTCTGTGTTCAGCTGAGTCGGCAAGGGGAAGGTGGGGAAGGCCATCCTGGACCACAGGCCAGCTTCACAACAGCTGCACTTGGTAAGGCACCACCATGGCTGTTCACAAATGGGATATTGCAGCTCTTTTTCTTTGTGATCTGTTCCCTGATCTCTGCTGTAACACTTTCACTTGAGTAAAGAAGGTTGCACTTGAAAACTTTGTAGACTCTTTCAAAAGAATCTCAGGCAAAGGGATACTTAAAAAAAAACCCAAAACAACAACCCCAAAACCAAACCAAAACAACAACAAAAAAGGAAAGTAAAAGAAAAAAAAAATCAAAAAACAGAGGTGAAGAAAACCAGAAAAAGACAGAACTATTATTTTCCCTTACTTAGAGATGAGGGATCTGGGAAAGGAAAATTTCTATATTTTGGCTGGCTATGCAGCAGAGTTGGAGATAAGAATCACTTTTTTGCAGTCCTTCCTCTTAGATCAATTTACTTTAAAAATGATGATATTTTTACAAGCCGGAAAGTTTTTAGTCCATTTAGGATAGATCCCAAACTGAATACAGACATACAGAATAAATGAGGATTGCAGCAGGACCTGTCTAGCAAGACAACAACTGTTGGCTTCTCGCATCTAAAAAGTGCATCTGCAACACCAGCTCATTGAAGATACCATTTTATTGGCACTTCATCTGTTGATAAGATACTGTGGGACTATCAACACCTCTTAGATGTAACTTCTGCCAAATTATATGGGATGGCTGAGAGAATTACCCTATGTCACCCCAAACTGAGGCAAATGGTTGGGAATAAGGTACCCTTATTTTAGCTTAGATACCAGACATGAAATGTTGTTCCCTGTTTCACTGTGGCTTTTCCAAGGTCTTCCTCCACCAGAAGGTATCACTCTCTTTCCAAAAAGTATGACATCTCTGAATTTGTCATGGCATCCTTTAACACTGAGGACAGAGGATGATATTCGTGTTGAAGTGGAAAGGAAGAGCGTGAATAACAACGGTGACGAGAGCAGTGTTATTACTCAAGTGCCAGGAAATATGTCCACCTTGATCATTAAAGGTCTTGAGCCTAGACAGCAATACATGTGCAGGGTACGGGTGAACACCAGGTCCCAAGGAGAATGGAGCAACTATCTGTATGCATGGACTTTCAGTGACAGTAAGTGCTGATTCACATCGTTCTGTTTAATTCTTCATGTTACCCCCAGTGATCAGACTAATTGTCACTTGATGACTACATTAAATGTAATCCTTTATTTTGGTAACACTTAGTTCCTGATGATCGCTTGTGGTTGTTATTGCTATTATTTGGAAAGCTCAGCATCCAAAGGAATTCTGCTGGAAATGGTCAGGAGCTATTAATGTGGGTTTTTTTAAATGGAGGAAAACAAGCTTGCGAATCCATATCTTCATTTCTGTGCGACTCGTGTTTCTGACACAAGTAGCATTTTTTTCCTCCTCAGAATGATGAGCCATCAGAGTTCACTACTCCAAGCTCTTTCGTTACTCAATTCAGCTATGACAATACAGAAATAGTCAGCACTTAAAGAAAAGAAGATACAATGCAAGGTAAATCCCTGTGAACAAAGAGTAGTGTCCTGGTTTAGGGCAAAATTGAGAGGGAACCTCCGAAGGGGTTCCTCTGAAAAGCAAACCCAAACGGCCCCTCCCCCCAGCTGGTCCAGGAAAAGAACTTCCTCAGAGAAAAGTGGAAAAAACTATTTATTTAACAAACAAAATGCTGACAAACGCAAAGAATTAATAGTATGAAACAATAAAACCTCTGGCCGCTCTGCAGAGAGATGGCAAACAGAGACAGTTCTTGCCGTGGGTGTAGCTCAGCTCAGTCTCTCACCAGCTCCACTCCCTCCGCAGCTCCAGGCCCGGCAGGCCGCAGGTGCCAGCCCTCACTGCTCCTCTCGGTTTTTCAGTCCTGAGCAGATTTAAACAGTCCCAAGAAAAAAAAGAGGGGAAAAAAACCAGTCCAGGGAGTCTTCTCTGCCCTAGCTAGCTAAACTAACTAAAAGCACAGGAGATCTCTGTCCCACCGCTGTCCGTGCCTCAGAACGAACGCCGGAGAGAGAGACGTGGGGGAGTCAGGCAGTTTTCCCAAAACAAACTGCATGCTGCTGCTTTCTCCCCCTTCGCTCCCAGAACAAGTTTTAAAGGTACAGAACTGAATATACAGCACAAACAGAGCAGACGATTGGGGATACGAGAAGCATAAAGTCACCCTACCACATTCCACCCCTTATCCCCATATCGTCAACTTACTACCAAAACTAAAATTCTAACTCTACACACAAATAACTTATATATATATATACAGCTATATACAGAAAATGGTAGTAACATCCAGACTGTGAGTAAATGATATTTACTCATAGTCTTCACCCAACAATCAGATCTCCCTGAGGTACACATCGTGTTGTTCCATCTTTCTGCATTATCCACCACGTGCAACCTGGTCCCTGAGCAAAAACAATCCCACGGATGGGTTTGTCTGTACTTGAGGCAGATTTAATCCAAACTGTCTTCCCTAACAAACCTCTCACATGTACCACTGGGACTTTATCTCCGTCTACTGTAGATAGGAGCTCAGACTGGGCTGGGCCTGCTCTGTTGGTGGAACCTCGGGTGTTAACTAACCAGGTGGCCTTTGCTAAGTGTTGCTCCCAATTTTTGAAAGATCCTCCACCTAATGTCTTCAAGGTGGTTTTTAACAGTCCATTGCACCTCTCCACTTTGCCTGCAGCTGGTGCATGGTAGGGGATATGGTACACCCACTCAATGCCATGTTCCCTAGCCCAGGTGTTGATAAGGCTATTCTTGAAATGAGTCCCATTGTCTGACTCAATCCTCTCAGGGGTACCATGCCTCCAAAGAACTTGCTTTTCCAGGCCCAGGATGGTGTTCTGGGCAGTGGCATGAGGCACAGGGTAGGTCTCCAGTCACCCAGTGGTGGCTTCCACCATGGACAGCACGTAGCGCTTGCCTTGGCGGGTTTGGGGCAGTGTGATGTAATCAATCTGCCAGGCCTCCCCATACTTGTACTTGGACCACCGTCCACCGTACCAGAGGGGCTTCACCCGCTTGGCCTGCTTGATGGCAGCACACGTCTCCCAGTCATGGATAACTTGGGAAATACTGTCCATGGTTAGATCCACCCCTCAGTCTCGTGCCCACTTATAGATGGCATCTCTGCCCTGATGACCTGAGGCATCATGGGCCCACCGAGCCAGGAACAACTCTCCCTTATGTTGCCAATCTAAGTCTATCTTTGATACTTCTATTTTTGCAGCCTGATCTACCTGCTCATTGTTTCGGTGTTCCTCCTTAGCCCGACTCTTGGGAACACGGGCGTCTACATGACGAACTTTTACAGGTAGTTTCTCTATTCTGGTGACAATGTCTTTCCACTCATCAGCAGCCCAGATTGGTTTTCCCCTACGCTGCCAGTTAGCTTTCCAGCCAGCCCCACAGAGCATTAGCTACCATCCACGAATCAGTGTAGAGGTAGAGCTTTGGCCACTTCTCTCTTTCAGCAATGTCCAGGGCCAATTGAACAACTTTGAGTTCGGCAAGCTGGCTTGACCCACCTTCTCCTTCAGTGGCTTGTGCAACTTGTCTTGTGGGGCTCCATACTGCTGCTTTCCACTTTCCTTTCATCCCTACAATGTGGCCGGAACCGTCAGTGAAAAGAGCGTAGCGTGTTTCTTCTGCTGGCAGTTGGTTATACGGTGGAACTTCTTCAGCTCGGGTTACTTGCTCCTGTTCCTCTTCATCAATGAGACTAAAGTGTTCACCTTCAGGCCAGTTTGTAATTATTTCCAAAATCCCAGGACGATTCAGTTTTCCAATATGGGTGTGCTATGTGATAAGAGCAATCCACTTACTCCATGTGGCATTGGTCGCGTGGTGGATAGCGGGAACCTCTGCTTTGAACATCCACCCCAGCACTGGTAGTCGAGGTGCCAAGAAGAGTTGTGCTTCAGTGCCTATTACCTCTGAGGCAGCTTGAATTCATTCATAGGCTGCTAAAATTTCCTTTTCTGTTGGAGTGTAGTTGGCTTCGGACCCTCTGTAGCTTCGGCTCCAGAATCCCAGTGGCCGGCCTCGAGTCTCACCCGGCACCTTCTGCCAAAGGCTCCAGGACAGACCATGGCTCCCGGCTGCAGAGTAGAGCACATTCTTCACATCTGGTTCTGTCCTAACTGGGCCAAGGGCTACTGCATGAGCGATCTCCTGCTTGATCTGGGCAAAGGCGTGTTGCTGTTCTGGGCCCCAGTGGAAATCGTTCTTCTTACGAGTAACCAGGTAGAGAGGGCTCACAATCTGGCTATACTCAGGGATGTGCATCCTCCAAAAGCCTATGGCGCCTAGGAAAGCTTGTGTTTCCTTCTTGTTGGTTGGTGGAGACATTGCTGTGATCTTGTTAATGACATCGGTGGGAAGCTGGCACCGCCCATCTTCCCACTTTATTCCCAAGAACTGGATCTCTCGAGCAGGTCCCTTAACTTTGCTCTTCTTGATAGCAAAATCAGCTTTCAGGAGAATCTGGATGATCTTCTCTCCTTTCTCAAACACTTCAGCTGCAGTATTTCCCCATACAATGATGTCATCAATGTACTGCAGATGTTCTGGAGCCTCACCCTTTTCTAATGCAGTCTGTATGAGTCCATGGCAGATGGTGGGGCTGTGCTTCCACCCCTGGGGCAGTCGGTTCCAGGTGTACTGTACTCCCCTCCATGTGAAGGCAAACTGAGGCCTGCATTCTGCAGCCAGAGGAATGGAGAAAAACACATTGGCAATGTCAATAGTGGCGTACCACCTCGCTGCCTTGGACTCCAGCTCGTACTGGAGTTCCAGCCTGTCCGGTACGGCAGCGCTCAGTGGTTGTGTCACTTCATTCAATGCACGATAGTCCACAGTCAATCTCCAATCTCCGTCAGACTTGTGCACAGGCCAAATGGGGCTGTTGAAGGGTGAGTGGGTTTTGCTGACCACCCCTTGGCTCTCCAGCTCACGGATCATCTTGTGGATGGGAATCACAGCATCTCGAGTGGTTCTGTACTGTCGGCGATGCACCGTTGAAGTGGCAATTGGTACTCGTTGCTCTTCCCCCCTCAGAAGTCTTATTGCAGGTGGATTCTCTGATAGTCCAGGCAAAGTGTTCAACTGCTTAACACCTTCTGTGTCTACAGCTGCTATCCCGAATGCCCACCTGAGTCCCTTTGGGTCTTTGAAATACCCATTTCGGAGGAAGTCTATGCCCAAAATGCATGGGGCCTCTGGGCCTGTCACAATAGGGTGTTTCTTCCACTCGTTTCTAGTCAGGCTCACATCAGCTTCCACCAAAGTAAAATCCTGTGATCCCCCTGTCACACCAGCAATAGAAACAGATTCTTCCCCCACATGTCTTGGTGGGATTATTGTGCACTGAGCACCAGTGTCAACCAAGGCCTCATATTCTTGTGGTTCAGATGTACCAGGCCAACGAATCCACACAGTCCAAAAAACACGGTTTTCCCTGGCCTCTACCTGGCTAGAGGCAGGGCCCCTCTAAGCCTGGTTATCCGTCTTTCCCTGGGTAACTGGAGCTACTTCCCTCTTGGTGGAACTACCTCTCTGAGTCTTGCCTTCCAACAATTCACGCAGCCGCTGTGCCAAATCGTCAGTAGATTTTCCATCCCATTTCCTCATGTCTTCCCCAGAATCAGGCAGAAAGGACCACAGCTTAGTTCGTGGGATACCCCTTTTTTCCCTATCTGGAGAACGTCTGCGCTTGGTACCAGAACCTCTGACCTGTACTGCAGAGGTTTGGAGAATGTCCTCTCTGAGTTGTTTGTGGTTCTCCTCTATCTTGTCTTCTAATGTCTGTACACGTGTTTCCAGAGCTGCAATTCTGGCATGTGTTGGGCCATGCACGGCATTTGCATATGCTCAGAGCTTCTTCGCCATATCCAGCACGGTCTCCCCTGTGTCCTCCTGCTTCATTATTGCTAAAGCAGATGAGTATTCTTGTGGCCCAAGTCGTACAAGTTTTCGCCACATCACGGGTGTGCATGGTACCAGGTCTGGGTTCCTAGTGTTTAGGTCATCTGAGAAGACAATCTCTGCCACTGCCATTTCTCGTAAGCGTTGAATCCCTTGTTCTATGGTCTTCCACTGGGTTTGCTGCATATAGAGATCGTCTGCACACAGATATCTTTGTTCCACACTTCCCAGGACCCGTTCCCAGAGACTGCGTGGATTAGCCTCTCTCATCATTCCTTGGTCAATAACTGGATCTTGTGACAGGGATCCCAGATGCCTTGCTTCAGTGCCGTCCAGAATTGTAGCCTCACCTGCAGCATCCCAAAGACGGACTAACCAACTGATTATAGATTCATCAGGTCGTCGAGTGTAATCCTTTCTTAGGCCTCGAAGGTCCTTCAGGGAAAAGGACTCAGTAGTAGCTTCTGGTCTTCTGCCAGTTGGTTGGGCTTGTGATCTGCTGCCGGTTGGTTGGGTTTCCGATTTTACGTCAGTCTGTTCCGTTTCTGATTGTGTATCAGTTGGTTCAGCATCTGATTGGGTGTCAGTCGGTTGGGTGTTGGGAGGCACTGAGGGTCCTTCACCTGGATCATCATCCACTGGTCGATCAGTTTTGTATGTGCGCTTCTTTGCTGGGGCGACTGCCAGTGTCTTAGGTTCACTTTCTGGTTTAGCTGCTGTCTGAGTAGCTACGGTATTGGCTGCAGCCCGAGGGACTGGGGTAGCTGCTGATTTATCTCCCTGCACCCCTGCCTCTATCTGCTGCCCTACAGTATCTAGCAGTGTACGATAAGCATATGCCAGGGCCCAGCTTATTGCAATGAGCCTTTTCTCTTTAGAATTATCACGGCAGTTCTCCGCCAGATATTTCCCCACTTCGTCTGGGTTCTGAATTTGTTCCTGTGAAAATTCCCAAGCTGGGGGATCAGAAAATTCCTTCAAGGTTTGGCCCATTCTCTCCCATTTTCCACACCATTCAGGATTTTTCACACCTGGGTCTACTTCTAGGTCAGCAGTCTCATCAGCCCCTCTGGAGAACTCAGACCTCATTCTAGCTAAGCTGTAGAACATCTAGAGGAAGCCTACCAGATTAAATACCAGGAAGGTGGTTTCTTTAACAGTCAGGGGACATTGAACATTCTCTAAAAGTGATGTAACTGGTTCAAAAGAGAAGGAATAAAGAAACGACTGAAAAGCTTCATCCCCTCTAACAAACTGGGTGCAATTATTAATAAATTCCCAAAACATGCTACTGGAACTAGGATGCAGGGTAGGACGAAGAAGCCATAAACCAAACATACCAGGCACAAACTCCAGTACCTGTATAAGCTTCCTATAAGTCATGATTGCTAAACCCAGGACAATAGCAATCCTAACTTGTGCACCTCTAGTGTAAAAGCTACATGTTAGAGACAACATTGGAGCTATTGCTGAATAAGAAAACAAACCTAGGGACCAGAGAGGTACTAAAACCTCAAAAAAGCCTAGGGAACAGAAACACAGGAAGGACTCCATCCCAAGAGACATTAGGAATTCAATGAGCAAAATAGCTACTGAATACTCTATCCCCACACAAAGTAAAACCAAAATGCAGTCAATGTAAGTTTCTTCCACTCTCTCAAGCCGCACGGATGGGCGCCAAATAAATATGTGTCCTGGTTTAGGGCAAAATTGAGAGGGAACCTCCGAAGGGGTTCCTCTGAAAAGCAAACCCAAACGGCCCCTCCCCCCAGCTGGTCCAGGAAAAGAACTTCCTCAGAGAAAAGTGGAAAAAACTATTTATTTAACAAACAAAATGCCGACAAACGCAAAGAATTAATAATATGAAACAAAAAAACCTCTGGCCGCTCTGCAGAGAGATGGCAAACAGAGACAGTCCTTGCCGTGGGTGCAGCTCAGCTCCCTCAGTCTCTCACCAGCCCCACTCCCTCCACAGCTCCAGGCCCGGTGGCCGCAGGTGCCAGCCCTCGCTGCTCCTCTGGGTTTGTCAGTCCAGAGCAGATTTAAACAGTCCCAAGAAAAAAAAGAGGGGAAAAAACCAGTCCAGGGAGTCTTTTCTGCCCTAGCTAGCTAAACTAACTAAAAGCACAGGAGATCTCTGTCCCACCGCTGTCCGTGCCTCAGACGAATGCCGGAGAGCAGCCGTGTGGGAGTCAGGCAGTTTTCCCAAAACAAACTGCTGCTGCTGCTTTCTCCCCCTTCACTCCCAGAACAAGTTTTAAAGGTACAGAACTGAATATACAGCACAAACAGAGCAGACGATTAGGGATACAAGAAGCATAAAGTCACCCTACCACAAGTAGTTAAGTGTGCTACACTGAAGACTGCCCTTGAATTGCCTGAGTGTGAGCAGTAGGCTTTCACAACACCACAACAAATGCCCTGTCTGAATGAAGTACTATCTGAATAGCTGTCCATCTGAATGGCTGATGGGTGATATTGACCTTACCACACACTGGAAAGGGGGGCTTCTTCCTCATAGGTCCATGTACGAAGGCCCTCACTGAAATCCTACACGTGTTAGTGGAAGTATGAATGGCTGTCATGGGACTCTCCACTTTCCTGAGCTCTGACACCAAACTCCATTGAAAAACACATAAGGGTACTGTTTTCCTGGAGAATGTACTTAGTGTTCATGGTTGCACCCACAAGTGTTGCACTCACCCCTGCTGGTGGTTTTCTGATTGGATTTTTGGAAATGCTGTTATCAATTTCCTTTCTCTCTAACAGCCTGACAGGTAATTGCTCTCTGAAGCAAAGTACGAGACATGGGAAAAACAAGGGAATGATGACTCAGTATAGAAGGAAATTAATCCTTTTTGCATTAATTTGAAAGCAAATATGGTGTGCTTGCATACAGCTCAGAGGATATGTATCTTCATCCAAGACAGTATATTGAATGCCACTCCAACCTGTGCTGGAAGTATAGAATACTGCTACAAGGATGACAGCACATCAGGATCATAAAACTGTTGCATTCAGTAGCTCATCAACAAATTCTGTTTAGCACAGCAAAAGTATCGAGGAAAATGTTTTGCTCTCTGTAGAAAGGAGAAAAAGGTGGATGCCAATGGCTTGTGTGTTTGTGTTTGTTCTCAGGAATCCCTCCTGCACCAAACAACATCAGGTTTTCTAATACCACAGACACATCCTCAGTCATCTCTTGGACAGCTGCTGAGGGTCATTCCATCTCCTCCATCATCATCAGCTACAAAATTTATGGCAAAGCTGAGTACAACCACATTGATATTATAATAAAGAACACCAGCATTACTCAATATCACCTCAAGGGCCTTGAGCCAGACACTGTGTACCAGGTTCAGATTAATGCTCAGAACAACATTGGCTTGAGCAACCCGAATACATCGTTTGAACTGAAGACTCTTCCAGAAACTAAAGGTTGGTTAATCCACCACACTGGATTTGCACAAACCAGAACTGGTAGTATAAACTATTTAGCTAAGACACCATGATAATACTAATTTTTTAATCTAAATTTTCTTTTGCTCCTTATTTTGACACATAACACAGCACCACCAAAATTTAATTCTTAGTTCACTGCATAGTATTGATGAAGTGACAACATGCACCATTTGTGTGTATCCACTAAGAAGCGCCCAGTGACTCAAAAATTAAATGAGCTGCATATAGCAAGACCATTAGATCACTGAACATGGCATCATCTCTGCTCTGACTGAATTCAACAGAATATGCAGGTGCTCATACATCTGAAATTCAGAGCATCCACTGCTTCTGACATTTTTGGACAACAAAGGCATGTATTCTTAGGTCTTTAAACAGTTTACAAGACAGGAGCATTCAGTTACACATTGCTAATGTATTGCTAAATTCAGAATAAACTGAAAGTGATGATGAATTCTTATGTCCTCCCTCAACAGCTCCATATGAATCAAAAGGAGGCAAAATGCTGCTTATTGCTATCCTTGGCTCTGCAGGGATGACCTGTGTAACAATTCTCCTGGCCTTTCTCATCATGCTGCAGTTAAAGAGAGCCAACTTCCAACGTCGAATGGCTCAGGCTTTCCAAAATGTGGTGGTGAGTTTCCAGCTTTCCTGTGTCAGTTTGGTTATTAACTTTAGCTCATCTTTTCCTGGGTTTTTTTTTTCCAATTTCTTTTTCTTGGCTTTCCCAAATCCTGTCTTCTTTTTATGTGTGCAATTAATACTGTTGTAAAGCTTCTCTACTAGTGACTCCAAAGCTAAAGCCACCACAGTTACAGGCTAGGAGGTAGAAAACTTGACTTGAAAAAAAGTTTGCGGACCATTTGCTGTGCTCCCTCTTCTGCTTTGTCATACATGGGTATGACAAGTACCAAGGCAGACAGAATAGAGGAGCCTGTTCTGCCTCTATGTTTGAAAACTACCAAATATTTAATGTTGCATTTGAGCATCTGCTGCTGATACATGCTCATCCATTCTCAACCTGGGAACAGTACACCAGGGATCTATCAACAAAACATCATAGTATTGGCTGTGAGGAAATCGCTGAAGGTTTTAACATCACATGGAGATACCTCTCTATATACATGTACGTATTTGTATCCTGCTGCAGTCTCTTAATCACTCTGCTTTCTGGTGCTTTTCTCAGCCTTCAGAGAGGAACCTGTGGAGCAGAACGAAGCTGGCCTAAAGAGCCCCTTCATACGTATCTAAATAGGTTGTTTCATAAAAAGGGGTGGGCAGCCCACCCAATTATATGATCTACAAACCACACAGAGTAGCTTTGTCTCCTAGTCCTAAAACTTTTCCCATAGCAGTATTTCATGAGAATATGTAACTGAACAGGAGGTGCCTCCTTAAGTATGGAGGAAGAAAATTTCCTCTCTCTTTTTAATTCCTTGCTTCTTCTTGTCTCACCTTTCCTGCTGAGCTTGACCATCACAAGATTTAATTAATCCTAGTGTGAGATAAATCTCAAACCTGAGACTTAGTATTATACTGAGACTTAATAATTGGTTTTGAGATCAGTTTTATCACATTATTTTTGCCCATGTCCTTCATCTTCAAAATGTTTTTAAACTGTTCAGGAGGCCCAGATCTAAAAGATACTTACACACAAATTAGAAAATTAGATTAATTTTGCGGATCTAGGCAGAACTGCTTGTTGCAGTTAAAGTAGCTGTAACTGTCTAATATACTCCCTCTTGTGTATGTAAGAGATGGATTGAGCTCTGTGTGTGTGTGTGTGTGTGTGTAGATGAGTGAGCAAAGGTATTTGGGAAATATAATCAGGGCATGGCTCAGTGAAGTAGAAATCACAGTTAATGTCATTTGCTTAACTCTGTTGCAGAGAGAAGAGCCAGCTCTGCAGTTTAACTCAGGTACTCTCACTCTGAGCAGGAAAGCCAAAAACAGTCAAGATCCTACTATTTATCCAGTTCTTGAATGGAATGACATAAAATTTCAAGATGTGATTGGGGAAGGTAACTTTGGGCAAGTCCTGAAAGCACGCATTAAGAAAGATGGCTTACGCATGGATGCTGCAATAAAAAGGATGAAAGGTAGTAAAGACCAGGGATTCTGTGACTAAAGAGTTTTCTTGATTGTGTATTCCAAAGGTTTCTCTGTCATATAAAATGCTTAGTAGCCCTCTTCTAAAGCTAAAATAAATATTCAAAATTGCTAATTAAATTGTATCAGGTGTCACTAGGCCAAGATTTGTCAACTACTGTATTTGTGCTGTGTAAAGTTGGTTTCTATTTCTCCTTAGTGGTTGATATGATTAACTATCGTGTATTTTACAATTCATAGATCAGTATGCAGATCACGTGAGTTCATCTGCAAGATGAGATGCATTGGATAGATAGGAGCAGAGAGCTAGTCTTGGGGCACAGCATTTGCTCATCTTGTTCACTTTAGCTATTCAGAGACAACTGCATCTAGGCATATACACACACCATGGGGATCATTAATTTTCTTTTTATTCACTGAGCATGACAGCTGCGTTCCAGAGAGAGCTACAATATGTATAATACTGCAAGAATGTACATGTTTTATTGTAATTCACTAGATCATTATCTAGGCAACCACTTTTAAATGTCATGATTAATTTAAAAATAGCCAAGGTCTGCATACAGGCAGAAATAATCAACAGCACACATACTGAAGAATTTTTAAGCAGCTACTTTTCATAGGATCTGTTGCAGCATTTTACATTCTCAGGTAAGAAGGAGAATGACAGGGTGTATTAAAATGCTTCATTTCTCCGCAGATAGCTTCTACAGACACTCGTTTCTCACATTTTTTTCCCCTGATTGAAAAATCCTACCTTTTTCTGTAAATACTAATGTATCTTGCAGTTTTTCTCTTTCTACTGGGATTGAAACAGTAGTGGCCCAAGCAACTTAGAGTTCTCATAATTAAAAAAAAAAAAGTTATAAATTCACTTCAAAGTAAAACATAAATGTGTGTTTTTTGATTTTCAGAATATGCCTCAAAAGATGATCACAGAGATTTTGCTGGAGAACTTGAAGTTCTTTGTAAACTTGGTCATCATCCTAATATCATAAATCTTTTGGGAGCATGTGAACATAGGGGTAAGATACTATTGAATGTATGTACTTTAAAAATTAGTTTAAAAAAAACCCCTCTCACAATGTAGTCCACACAGTCCAGAGAAACAATAGCAGGTCTCTGTACAACATTTGTTAAAATGTCAGATAAACTTGTGTTTGGTTCTACAAGCCCACATTAATGCTCCAGAATTATGTTCAACACTAGCTCAAAATTCCCCTCTACTCTTAGAAATTAGCTTGTTTGACATTCCCCTCCAGTCTGTTTTATGTTGCTTTTTTCACTCAAGGTAGTCTAAATTTCCAAAGACTATTACTGACCATCTGTTGCTTTGTGATATGTTCACTATCTTATGTTTTGTTAGGATATCTTTACCTTGCTATTGAATATGCCCCCCATGGAAATTTACTGGACTTCCTTCGGAAAAGCAGAGTATTAGAGACAGACCCAGCCTTTGCTATTGCCAACAGTACTGCATCTACACTTTCCTCTCAACAACTTCTGCATTTTGCAGCAGATGTTGCCAGAGGGATGGACTACTTGAGCCAGAAACAGGTCAGTCTCCAACTCTCTACCCACTGAAAGCATGGCAAAGCATCCCTGCTTTTCAGGGAATATGCCCATTAACTAAATTAATTTTTAATTTTAGCTTTTGTAGGACAGAGTGAATGAGATTTATTTTGTTGTCTCCATTTAAACCTATCAAATACTATGTCATGAGGAATCATGGAAGAGACATTAAAACTTAAAACAACATGGTAGTTATTTGCTTTCATTTTCAGATAAAGTTTAAAATGTTCCTGCTAGTGACATTGGTACCAAGCCAATTTGTTTTATTTCCTTCTTCTTATTCCAAATGTTTGCAATTTTCAATGCAGCAGTAAAGTAATATATGTAAAACTCAATTATACTGATTTCCTTATTTTATTACATTATTGTATCATCATCATCATCATCATTATTTTAGTTTATTCATCGAGATTTGGCAGCAAGAAACATCTTGGTTGGAGAAAACTATGTTGCAAAAATAGCTGACTTTGGCTTATCAAGAGGTCAAGAAGTTTATGTTAAGAAGACCATGGTAAGGATCAAAACAAATTGATACAGTCTGTTTTCTTATTTTTGCTTTCTTATTTCTTAATCTGTGTTTTCATATTAAAAAAATTGCAAACTTAGGGGTATTATGGAACTGATGATTTAAATTTTATTCATTCCCATGTAAAATATGCATGTCTATGAATATACACATAAATATATCTACTTGTAAATAAATCCAATATCGTGTCTATAACAGAAAATGTAATTTACATTTATTTATATGAAAATGGATGACAGTAAAATAGGTGAGTCAAGCTGGTCTAATTTTATTGAACAAGGCCAAAGTTAGCAAGAAGGTAACCAGACGTACATCAGGATGCATCCAGAGCTAATGCTTTGGAAGATCTGAAAGAAGCAGATATGTAATAAGCATCATAAGCTATAATAAGCTATAGACCTGTGTTGTCAATAACACTGTGTTGTCAAGGTAAGAGGATGGTCAGAGGCATGATCTGAGATATTATTTACATTTCACCTTGATGCTGATTGGATAATTTTTTTATTAGCTTTCATGTGAACTGTTCCTTTGGGAAGCAAATCATATAATCATAGGATCATGGAATGATTTATTTGGAAAGATACCTTAAAGACCATCTAGTTCCAACCCCACATTTCACTACACCAAGTTGCTCATAGCCCCATCCAACTTGGCTTTGAACACTTCCAAATCCACAATTTTTCTGGGAAACCTGTTCCAGTGTCTCACCACTCTCACAATAAAGATTTTTTTAAACTGCACAAGTTTAGTCAGTTTATTTACTTGATAAAGTTTACTTGCATAAAGTCAGTTTTCATTAAGGAACACAGAATGATTGTTGGCATACAAACTGCAATATTGCTATACCAAGAACCAAAAAATAAACTTTCATTAAATAATTTTCAGGGACGGCTTCCAGTGCGATGGATGGCAATTGAATCTTTGAATTACAGTGTTTACACCACAAATAGTGATGTGTAAGTATGTGTTCAAGTAGCCTTTTTTTCAAACAAATAAATATTTTTCCATATCAAGGAAAGTTTGACAGCTAGCATGAGAAATCCACTCAACTCAAAATACTCCGTAGTCATGTCAGCATGAGTGAGCAATGGAAACAAAAAATAAAACCCATAATAAAAAAAGTTACTTTTATTTCTTCATCAGAGTCTGATCAAGTTGTGTGTTCACAACCTACTTGGATGTGCACCACTACTATAGCTGTACTTCTTATCCAAAATTGGAGACCTGTGGAATATTTAGGAAACCAGAGGAAATTTGTATTTTATTTAGGAAACTAGAAACTATATTTGGAAAAGAAATTCTGTAATTACAGTATTGCTGAAAGCTCACAATCTGATAAAGGTATTTGGTTGACTCAGTGAAAATTAATTTTACTAATTTTCCTGCTTTCTGATTTTACAAAGCCCATCATTATACAAAACTTTATAAAAAATACAGATAAACATATCACACTTCCCTGTGTTCACTGAATACTAGCAAAACTACCTACCATTTCAAAATATTAATTCTTGTTGCATTCTTGTTGCACTTCATAATATCCCTCTGTTGCAGATGGTCATATGGTGTCCTCTTATGGGAAATTGTTAGTTTAGGTAAGTATCTGAATTTTGTATTGCACAAATAAAAAATCTGCACCAAGATAGTTCTATTCACTCAGTCTTTTAAAGAATATTGTTTCACAATAGATTTCAATTTTCTTTCTGTCTTATTCTAAAGACAGAATTATACATTTTATTTAGGTTCAGTATGCTTGGAAATTAAATTGCCAAATTTTCAATTTAGGTACCATTTAAAATGAGAAAAAAACAATAATGACCATGTTTTCATTGCACTATAAAACCCAGGCAATACCTAAATATAAATTCCAGGATATCATATAAGCCTTAATACAACATGGTTTGAATTTGGTGGGTGGCCTTTCCTCAGCTTTCCTGCATTTTAAATTGAGACTTATATTTTAATGATATTGCAGAGTGGGGGAGTAATCACCTACTACTCTAAATATTTATGAAGAAAATTTTTGAACATTTACCTTCAAATAAAATTTAGAGTTAATTTCTGAAAATATGATTGTGAGACAGCCTTGCACCACTCAAACCATTGTGTTACACCTCTCCTGTGATATGCCCCGAGATGTACCCATGGTCTCCTGGCCAGGAGATGCTACTGCCTGAAGTACACACTGCCGACCAGACTCTGGATTTCTGATTTGTTCCTGGCTTTCCTTACTAAATGGGTTTGCTCTAGATATGGATGCAGTGTGAAAAATCAAGAGTTTAAGCAAGCAAATAGCTGCAAAAAGGGGTAAAACCAGCTAACAGTAAGAGCTCAGGGAGCCCATATCAGATTTTATGATTATGATGCTAATGAAGGAATGACTTGCCCCAAATCAACGCTATTGAAAAAGCACTTTGAATACTATCAGATCCTGGCCTTCAGACTTTTAGAGAAGACTAGGCAAGCCCCACAGATGAGAAAATTGACACTTAGTTTTACTTTTCTCCGCCATATTGTGCATCAAGCAGTAAAGAAGCATTGACAATAAAAATGTAGCTTCAAAATATCCCCTAATTTTGCATTAATTCAGCTGTTTCTAAGGTATGTCAGTCATACCTTTCCATTTCTACTATGAAATTAAACTTTATTAAAACCTGCTTCTGTTCATGACAATGGTTAAACTTTAGGTGGAACACCATACTGTGGAATGACATGTGCAGAACTATACGAAAAGCTCCCTCAAGGGTACCGACTGGAAAAGCCTCTCAACTGTGATGATGAAGTGTGAGTATTGCCTCAGAGAAAAATCAAAAAGAAAAAAGAAACAGAACAACACAACCTCAGCTATAGAAAATAGACGATTTCTACAAGAAACGAACAAACAAATTTTTAACTGGAAAATAGGGTAAAACTATATTAAAAATTAAAAAGGTGTGCAAAATATAAAAACTACATTAAAAAATTCAAAAGTGCACAAGTCCTTTTGTATATAGCATACACTGTTAATTTGTCATTAATACTTTCCCAGGCTCTCTGGTGCAGCCAGTTATCCTGTTCTTTACACAACATGCCAAGGTTTTATCTCAAAGAGAGCTTTTTTGATTATTCCAGCTTTTTGTAATGTAAAAGAATGCTTTTTTCAGGCAGCAACCAACTGGGAAAAAGGAACTTCAGCTATGTAGAAATTCACTTCCCTCTGAAAAGTGGAATGTGCACAGTCTTTAAATTATCAAAAATTTGTAACTTTAACCTGTGTATTTAAACTATCAAATGCTGGTGTTGGATTTTTAAAGGTATGACCTAATGAGACAGTGCTGGAAAGAAAAACCATACGAAAGACCATCATTTGCTCAGATACTGGTGTCACTGAACAGGATGTTAGAAGACAGGAAGGTAAGAATAAAAACTGTATTTTATATAAATATATATATACTTACAATGATATAAATCATTAGGCTATGCATGATTTCAATATTATTTAGGGTTCTTGAGGTAATACAGCTTGCATCACAACTTCTCTGTTTATTTCCTTTCCAGACCTATGTGAATACTACCCTATATGAGAAATTTACTTATGCAGGCATTGATTGCTCCGCTGAAGAAGCTGCTTAAGACAGAAAAAAAAAATCTTCATTCATCAGTGATGTATTACAGAAAACCAAAATTCAATCTGCTGGAGCCCAAAATGTGATGCTGTGTAGGACTGTGTATAACTCTAACTATATATAATACAGCAATACTGTTTTACCACAGTTATGTGTGTGTACATCACACAGTAACCTCTGCCTTCACAGGCTGTAGAAGTGTTTATACTGTCCAAAGCAGGTATAGACTGAAGCCATGAAATCTGTTGTTTCATATGCAGGGTTTTCTTTTTCTCCTAGTCATGTAGATATAATATCTACATATATATTGTAATGCATTAGGTATTGCCATCTTAGAGGTTTCTTTTATATTTTCCAAGAGCTAATCATAGCAAAGTGGTAACTTGTTGCAGTATTCCATATACATTTCATTGTGTTTGAAACAAAAATGCTAGGCAGTTGCCGTGCAACAACGGAAGTTGTAATCTGGTGTGCTCAACAAGAATAATTAAGACAGACTCCTGTTTGAATGTAAAAGCCAGCTAGTAGAAATAATCTAGTCAAAAGTTCTGTTGACACTCGTAAGATATAAGGCATGCTATTGCTCTTTCATTGCCTAGTGTGACTGTCAGTTTTTGCCCATATGCAAAATATACATATATTTTGAAGTGTTTAATGCTATCAGAGGCAGCCATACAGCAATATTCATGAAGCGTAGTGTTGAGGAGCATACTACGTATTGTAAACCACATTTTTACAACTTGCCTGGATATACATGAGACTTATTCAATTTGTATTTAATTTAATAATTTCACTGCATAATTATAAATTACTACTTATTATATACAAACAGGGCTTACTTACTTTTGTTTATTTTACCCTTTCATTCTGTCTGTAGTGTGGTATGGCCTCTTAAAAATATCATAAATGCTTCAAAACAGTGATATTTGACCTGCCAGAAAGGTCTCTAATCCTTAGGTAAAACAAATAGAGACAGGATTGGCTTGAACTTCTGTTGTCAAGCCAAGTACAATGGATCTGGTGGATTTACCCTATCCAAATTTCACATATTAGGCAACTTAATGTTTTGCACATATGTTCCCCTCTTGCCCTGGAGTTACCAGCTCATAATCTGTCATTACTGTCCATCAGACCACAATGACTTCCCAGTCGGGTGCAACAGGTCATTCCCTAAGACTTGGAGAAAGATGGTTGAGTGCAAGATTTCCCCTTCTGATTCTTACTTGGTGGATGGGTATGTGATTGGTTACAAGGTGGGGGTACCACAGCAGAATACAGAGTAACATTAATGACATACACTAGACTAACTCAAATGGAAGCACCAAGAGCCCTATTAAAAGGGAATAAACCAACAAACAAGGGTGCTGAGATGACTTGTGTGACCTTGAGATAGGCAGAACTTGCATTGTAAACCAGGTGCTAGATGTAAACTAGGAGTTTATTGTTGGGGATTAAAATAAGTTTACTTATAGAATATTAGAAATTATATGAGTAGGTTTAAGTTTAATTGTAACTTGCTTTCACCTTAGCATGAGAGGGCCCTGCTCAAAACTTAGCATAGGTGAACTTTATATGAATTCTGTTACCACAATGGCTAAGCAGGGGAGAAAACAGAGAAAGACTTGTTATCTTCAAGTAAGGGCTGAGACCCCAGAGGGCCCCAAGACTTCCCAAAGCTGGAAGATAAGAGAAGTTAATGGTACATAAACATGGAGAATCCAATGAGGTGTTAGAATACCCCAGACAATAAATCACCATATGAGTAAGAGGCTCATGCAGGGCACAGGACAAAGGTCAGGTGCACAGACTGTAAGGGTATAAAGGCCCAGGGATTTCTTTGGTCAAGGTCCCTCTCTGGTGATATCCAGCTCAAACTGAAATAAACTGACTCTGCCTTAGAATCCAGGGTCCGATCTCTTCTTTCACGTTCACAAAGAGCACATGGATTCACTGGACCAAAGGACAGCTCAAAAAAACCAAACCAAGAAAAAAAAAAATAAATTCCACCACATTTTTCAAAACAGACTACTTGGCCAGTGGTTTTTGACGTGTGTTTTGCAATTTGCAGTTGAACTAGATTCTTACCAGTCTGTGAGGTGTATAAGAATATATCTCCCAAGAGTGTTTTCTAGACTGCCAGACAAAACTAGTTAACATCTGCTGGAACTGCTCCATATTCTGTGCAGAATTTTTCACAGGTCCGAAGACGTTCTTGTCTCATACTCTCACACATTTATAACAAGCAGACACAAATTACTATTCTGCTACTTAATGTCAACCTCTCCTTCTATAGCAAAATTTTACTTGGATCATTATGACACATAATTAAAGCGTCAGAATGTCATTCATCAACTCAATAGCTCTTAATACTGTCTGCATTTTAAGTGTTTAAGTCTCACTGTAAATCTACTTGAAGGACAATCAGGTCTCCTTATAAATATTATTCTTATATTCTTTCATTACGTAGCACATAACAATTTTCTACATTCCTTCCCTGGACACATCTGTGAGCTGTAGGGAACTGGCTGTAATGGATGCACAGAAAGCAAGAAAAAGCCGTTTAAAGAGAATGTGGAACTTAGAACTTAGTAGATGGCGGTGCTAGGAAACCATTCAATCAAAATGGTCAAACCCTATCAGAAATGGGAACTATGAGGCAGAGACCAAATGGACAGGTTACGGAAGGTGGGCTTAGGAAAACAGAGAAATCACACCTGTTCCAATATTTGGAACCATCATTCCCTGTTGTCTCACTTTTAAAGAAGTTTTTGCCTTTTTTGTAAAAAGAAGGACAAGACCAATGGCAGCTTATCGCACTTGCAGAGATGAGAGGCTCTTTCCCCTGCTGCTCTGCTACAGGCCAATTTACAGCATTATCTAAGACAGAGATACACAGAGGGACCTAAATCAAAATGACTTTGTGCCACTTAATCACTAAAGTCAAAACTTTCAGCAGACACAGATGGAAGAGACTCGCACATTGCACTCCCTCTTTGCTGTTTTGATGCACTCCTGGCTGGCACAGCTTTCCCTGATGGAGAATAACAACAAGGGACAGCTCCCTCCCAGCCATGCAGCCCAGAGATCTGCAGGGCACCATCAGCATTTGGCTTTGTAAATGACCAGTTCTGCTGGGATAGAAGCCAACCAGCAAATCCTTGCTGATTTCAGCAGCAGCAGCAGCTGTACCTGCACCTGATTGCTAAGTCCGGGGCAGGGCTGGACAAAGGACATACATGGCACACGGCCCCTGAAGGACGTGACTTTGGAAACAACCACCTGCCTCTGTCTCCTGCTGCTTGCAGTAGGGTCACAGCAGCCTGTGGCAGCCCTCCATGCCACCTGAGACTGCAGATGACAGGCCATGGCCTCCTGGACCAAACACAGACGGGAACTCGCTCTCCAGACGCACCTTCCAGATTGAAAAGGCTGCCGTGAGCAGCCACCTCCAAGGATAGGCAAATGAGGCTCTCCTGCACTGGAGATGTGCCAGCTACACAGCCCTGGGAAGGGACACTGCAGAGCACAGGGACAAGAGAAGGCACAGAAAGGGGGACAAACCCAGTCAAGCACAGAGACTTTTCATGATTGCTGAGCCCCACAAGGCCCCCAGGTGTGGCGTCACCCACCGGTCCTTGTCTGTTGGCAAAGAGCAGGTGCAGCGGGTGCCTTGCCTGCTTGGCCAGGGACCTCGCTGGCTCTTTGCTCTCCTCTACTGCCAGCAGACGTGCCCACCTTGTTAGTTCCACTTGCAGAGCCTCATATTTCTCAGCCATGGCCACCTGGGAAGCAGGAGCAGTCACAGAGGGGACGTGCTGGCTGAAGCGGGCAGGAACCAAAAGAGCCTCTAGTGCCTGGCTGAAAGCCTGAATCTGCACAGGACGTTTTGTCTGTCCTGCTCTTCATTGCCTTTTGGCTGGAAATGCAATTGCACTTTCTTCCTCATCCAGAAGTCCATGCCTGGGCAAAACCAGACCAATGGGAGGTACTCTAAAGGCAGTGTAGATGGGAGTTGATAAAGGAAGGAGACCATTCCCAATCCCAAACCACACCAGAAGGCCCACAGTAGACACTTTCCATGTTTAAGAATGAATGGACAATTCAGAAGTGAACGTAGAGCTGTATTCCCTGGGTGACAAGGAAGGGAACCTTACAACTGGCTTGGGGGTTTCTAGGACTTTTATTCTGAGTCCAGCTCTGAGCTGACACTGGAGAAAGTAATCCTGAAGGACTCCTGGTCATCTCCTCTGCTTCTGTGATTGCTTCATGGCAAGTTTCCTTTGTTTTCATTTCAAAAGCAGCTAGAGTGGAGATTTCCATGGTGGGGGGCCATGTGATCTGTGGAAGGAATAACAGAAGTAGTACCAGTCATAAAAACAACACCAGGATGAAACCAGCCCCACAGCCAATCAATTTCTCCAAATTTAGTCTCCAATGACTGGTGACAAGTCAGGAGCCTAAGGGGAATCCAGGAAGCCAACCGTTCTGATCACTTTGGCCAGACTAGCACACACACAGTCAGTCACTGGGTCATTTGCTGGGTTACAGCCTGCTGCTGCTTGGGACACAATCCCTGCTTCTGCCTTTACTGCCCAGGGAAGCTCAGGCAAAGCCCACTCACTCCGAGCTGCCCTCAGAGGCAAAAGGAACAACCCAAAGTGCTCCCTGGCTGCCTCCAAGCACAACAATGGCTTCTGTAGGGAGTCCAAAATGCCTGTCTGACACCAAAGTCAGGAGGAAGATATGGTACAGCTCATGCTGAGGCACACACACTGTAACACACTGCTCAATCAGACAAAGAATGCACAGGATGTACTCAGCAGCTTCAGGCACCTCTTTAGCAGCCTGACAGCCAGCCCTCTTGCACAGCTCCAGCCTGGCTCTGCAGGCAACTTCCTGTGCGAGCTCCCTCCTTCTGAGAGACAGCCTTGGGCTTCCCATCCCCTTCAGGCCTGCAACGCCCATTCCTGCCTTCCTCAACTCTGTGCTCTGGCAGCCTCTCATTTGACAGGGCCTGTCCCTCATGGCACAAAGGTCTCTCCAGCACTGTTTACCAAGGGCCAGCTAAGACACAATCCCACCCAGCCAGTGTCTAGGGAAGTCTTGCCCCTAAGGAGCCCAGAGGAGTCCAAAACAACACACAAACTCTCTTTTCACACCCTTTGCCTCTTGGCTGGCTCTGCTTTGTACCTCTTCTTATTCTGCTTGCATGGTGGCAGCTTCCTCCTTCATCTCCAGCAGCCTTTTCTCTTCCTCCTCCTATCTTTTGTCCAGGAAGTTCTGTCGTCGCTCCAGCAGCTGCTTTTCCTCCAAACACTGCCCTTGCAGCTCCCTCAGGATTTCCCCCTGTTCTCAGAGGCTCCTCTCTAAAAGTGCTGAAGTGGTCCTTGTCATCTCCTCAGCTGCCTGCATTACTTTGTTGCAGGGATGACAGCAATCAGGCTGTCAGAAGAGGTTGAAGAGAGGCTCTGCTAGTTTGAGAAATGGATGCTGTCCAAAGGGGAAAAGAAAAAGAAACCAAATGAAAAGAGACAAAGGAAAAAGGAAACCATTCTTTTCCAAAGTGAGCTTCTAGCAGGGTCGAGCTGGATTCCTCTAGTTCCCAGAAGGACACAGACACAAGCAGCAGAGTGCAAACGGACTCAGCTCTGGCTTGCAGGGAGAGCAGTGTCTACCTTGGCATGCCCTGCCCTTCCTGCGCTGGCTGGCATCTTCCTTGACAGCAGGGACAGCCAAGGAAGTGGCCCAGGCACCAGCTCCCTGTCTGCCACAAAACCTGGCAGCAGAGCTGCAGCTGTTCTCATCTACTTGAGCGGGCCAGGCAGCACATGGGGCTGGCACAAATCCTGCTCAGCTGTCCGTGTCTGGCTGGCAGAAACCTCAAAGAGTGGGGCAGGAGGGACAAGCTGGGTTCCCTCTGAGGCTCACAGTCAGGTGCCCACAGACCCTGCCTTCCCACAGACCAGTCTAGAACTGCTTGGCAGGGAGTGCTTCCACTGTGCTCTTCAAGCCCCACTGCAGGCCTCCGACCCCAGCACTGCAATGCTTCAGTTCCTTTGCTACCAGGTAAACCTGACTACACCAGCCAAGAGCAAAAGGGCACCTCAGAAATGACCAGAAGTTGGGAGCTCTCCTCTGAGGACCGGCTCTGAGGGTTGGGCTTGTTTAGCCTGGAGAAGGGCAAGCCCCAAGGAGACTTTTCAATATTTGAAGGGGCTTAGAAGAAAGATGGGGGCACATCTCTTAGCAGGGCCAATTGCAAGAGGACAAGGGGGAATGCTTTTAAGCTAAAAGAGAGTCAATTCAGATTGGCTCTAAGGCAGAAACTCTTTTCCAGAGAAGTACTGAAACACTAGCACAGGCTGCCTAGAGAGCTGGGAGGTGCCCCACCCCTGGGAACATTCAAGATCAGGCTGGATGGGGCTCTGAGCAACCCGATCTACTTGAAGATGTCCTTGGCCGTGGCAGGGGATTTGGACTAGATGGCCTTCACTGGTCCCTTCTGACCTCAACCAGTCTGGATCCTACTTGGTTTCCATTTGCAAAGCACCCAGCGTGGAGATTACTCCAGGGGACCCATCCAATGCCCTGGAGTTTGGCCCAGGAGCAAATCCTGACAGGAAAAGCTGTGGGGCCTGCAGCTGCTTGGCATTGTACCTGCAGAAGTTCCTCGGCAGAGCCTCGCCTGTCCACATCCATCTGCAGGCAGCAGCCCAGAAAGTCACACAAGGCAGAGGGCAGCTCAAGATCGTGCAGATCTGGTGCCCCTTGTGTGGCTATCAGATACTTAGCCTGAAGGAAAAGGAGACATGAGAGCCTTCTGATTCTTCCATGTCCTTAGTGAGCCCATATTTTAAGCTCCAGTCTGCAGTGGCAATTTCTTGCCTAGCAGATGGTTAGAGATGAGCCATCTCTCCCGAAAGAAAAAAGGCCCCAGTGCAGCTTCAGGTATTCCAACCTGCAAGAGGCCTTGCCTTGACAGCTTATGTGAGCGGCAGGGACATTTTTAGAAGTGGGCCTTGGTGGAACCAGTTTGAGCTGTGGGAACGGGATTTTGTCTAATGGACATGGACCAGAAGGACACAGGTATCTGAGTGTACTTGCACCTTACCCAGGCTTCTTGCTGAAAGTAAGGAGGCTCTCCTTTGGCCATTTCTATTCCCACGATGCCAAGGGACCAGGTGTCCACTTTGGGGCCGTATGGCTCTCCTCTCACCAGCTCGGGTGCCATCCAGAAACGGGTCCCGACCATCGACCTCCGTTTACTGTGCTCAGGGATGAGCAGAGCACAGAGGCCAAAATCAGCTGAGGAGAAAAACAAACACTGCTTCAGGTAGGAAACCGAGGAAAAGGCTTCCTCACTCTAGGTCTCAGAATGCAGTGCTGAATCTAGCTAGAAAGGCAGCTGTGTGCTCTCTTTCCTCAGGACTGCAGCCAAGGACATGGGGAGTTGTCCACTCAACAAACCTACCACGATTCACACCCTGGCTTTTCCTCATTCACCCGTAGGTTTACACTGTAACTCTCTCCCTTTGGGAGGAACACACACAAAGCAAAGTGACTCTTGACACCCTGTTCCTCTCTACACCTCTCAGCGCCTTACAGCTGCGCCCTGAGCCTGCAGCAGTGCTCCAGGCACTCTCAGCAGCACCACTGCTGGGCACCTGGCAGCCACCCAAAAGCAGCCCCGGCCCAGCTCCCCGGAGCGCTGCACCTGACCAAGAACACCCACCCAGCTTGACGGCGCCATCCCGGCCCAGAAGGATGTTGTCGCCTTTGATGTCTCTGTGGATCACCCGGTTGGCATGAAGGAAAGCCAGGCCTTGCAGGCACTGAGAGAGAAAAAAGAAACAGGAGGCCCAAAGTTAGGCTGATCTGATTTCATCACACACAAAAGGAAACTGCTCCTGAAGATTCACGGATCTCATAGGAACAGGGAGTGCTGGCAAGAGGAAGAGCTTGCTGCTGCAGCCCTAGGAGAGCGGGATCCTTCCAAGGGCAAGCATATTTCTTTCTGAGGGGGAAACATCAGTCATTGCAGGAGACTGTCCCCTGCAAAGCCAGTCACAATGACCGCTGCTGCAGCGCATGCGCTCTCCCCATCCCGAGGACAAACAAGGGTTTTCCAAAAGAGGAAAAGTCCCCGCCTTGGGTACCAAGGGGATCCCCTGTTGGGCGGGAGACTGGAGGACAAGGGTTCTATGGCTGCCTTGACAGCAGACTTGGAAGGAGCTCAATTGTCATTTTTCAGCAGCAAGCACCATGGTGGGGGCCGTGCCATCCCTTGAAGCTGAGACCTGTGAGAGACGAGTCTCTCTCTGGCTTTGCCGTTGGTTTAAAACTCGGACACCGGCACCTTTGTGCTTACAGGCAGAGAAGGCAATGCAGAAAGGTTCTGGGAAAAGGCTTGGAGGAGGCAAAGCACAGAACAGAAAATGAAAGTGAAAAAGAGACAGAGAGTTCAACAACAGTAGTAGCGAGGAGTAAAGAGGAGACTGTCGTAAGGGCAGGGACACTGGCAGGCAGATCAGTCCAGATGCTTCAGTCCAGAAGCATAAGAGCAACAGAGAAAGCCAGCTCTGAACATGGAATCACTCACTTAGCAGCGCTTTCAAAGGACGGGCCTGTCCAAGCCATCCCAAGCACAAGCAGGACCCCTTACCTCCCGACAGACTGTTGCTATGTGTCCCACATCCATGCTTTTCTTGCTGACCACCTCAGCTAAAGAGCCACCGTCCATGTACTCCAACACCAGCAGGACAATGTCATTGACAAGGAAGCTGGAAGAGGAAAACAACAGCGTGGAGCTGAATGTGCACCGCTGAATTGCCGTACGGAAGAAAAGCCTACAGTTGAGTTTTGTTTCCAGGTCACTGGTCGATGAAGACAGAATAAAATGAAGTCACACTCCACCTAGGCTATCCAGTGCTTGCAATCTGTGCCATCAAAATGGGGAAGGAAAAGGAGACGGCTCTAGGTGGCAAGCAGGGGAAAAAGGCAGTTTTGTGAGGGCAAAGGTAAATCTGGAAGCGGATACATCCCAGCAGCTGCTTCATCATCTTCATACACAAATTGCACCATTAACTCCAGCAACAAGGAGACAGAGTTTTCAGAGCTTTTACCTAGGGCAGGTGGGTGTGCAGCACTGCGGACACCCTGTGGAAAACCTTGCCTAAAGGACAGGTACAAACAGGAAAACCAATTTCAAGCCTGGCAAATTATTTGTTTCCTAGCCTAGTCTTTTGGCACGCATGGCAATGGAAAATCGTGGGAACAGCACAAGGGAAATCATTGCTGTCCTGCTTTCTGGCGCTTCTCCTCCGACACTTGGAAAAATTCACGCCCCGAAAAAGCAAAAGAACATGCAGCAAGGGAACATGCAGGCTGCTGGCTTCGTAAGAGAGACAGGTTTCTGAGAACAGTCTTCAAGCTATTTATGCCAGGAATCATGCACGGGGACAAAATGCAATCTCCTCCCATGCCTCGTACAGGAATGGATTGATGTTAATAGAAAGATCAATTTTCTGCCAGCAAGGAAAGAGTTTTTAAACCTTTGCCTTGCAAGTATGCAACAAACATTCCCAGAAAAATACCAGAACTACTTACCTTTCTAAGTAGGTGACAATATTGGGGTTTTTGTATCTTCTCATCACGATGACTTCTTTCAACACTCCCTTGTAGCCCTGGTGCTGGAGATCAAGTTGTTTTATGGCCACCTACAATGACATTGAGAGCCCTTAGGAGCAGACATGACAAGAGCCTCTTTGTGCGCTCGTGGGCCCGGATGCCTTGTCACCTTGGTAGAAAGGGACTCTAAACCATCAACCACAAAGTGCTAACAACACTCTCTGCACCCGCAGGTGTCTCAAACAGACTTTCTTGATCACTATTATTATCATTTACACAGGTTTTGCAAGTCAAAAACAATTCTGCTGCTGTTAAAATAAATTGAAACTGCTGAAGATAGATTAGCATTTCTAGGGGCTTTGACCAGCCTTTCAGAAACTGCTGCCATTCTTGACTGTGCACCAAAGCAAGTGCAGACATACATGACAGAGAAAATACTGCCCAAAATAGAACTCCAAAGTGACTCAAAGGAAAGTTACAATCCTAGCACATCCTAACTTCTTCAGTTTGGATTTTGCATCTCTGTAGAACATTCTTGAAGATGGTTTAGACTTGTAATTATGTAGTGTGTTTAAAAACGAACGATCCTTTCTGAGGTACACTCTGGATACCCCCCAGGTTTTAAGTGGGGTTTGGGCTTTCGTATGCCTTGTAGACCTCCCTCCAAGCACAGTTCCTGAGTACAGCACTGCAGGTACATAAGGAACTACCAGGAAGATGGAGTAGTATTTGCTGAGAGCCAGAAACGAGAATTCAGGACTCTGAACTTTTAGCCTCAAAGAGCCATGGGACTCTCCAAGACACCACCATGTCTGTTCAGTACAAACAGCATCCCTGTAATCCAATGTCATTGACACGGGAAGAACACAAGGTTGTATTATTTAAGACTTTTCATTAACCGCTTCACATTGATCTCTTTGTGTGTGTTTGTGTGTGTGTGTGTGTGTGTGTTTCTGTCTGTGTGTGTGTGTGAAACAGGCTCCCTAGGACTGAAATGCAAAACTGCACTCCAGTCAAGATCTCCCCTTCTTTTGGCCTTGCATTATATTTTCAAACTGAAGCATGGGATGGAAAACAATGGGAAATCCTGTCTGTGTCTGAACCTGGGCTGAAGAGGAATTGGGCTGGAACGAGGCTGTTGCCATCAGCTAATCTATGCATATTTAGCCACTAAGTCCAAGCTGGCATGTCCTTCTTGGACAGACAGCTGCCATCCTTGCATTCTTTCAGGTAGGTAGGAAGGACAAAGTCTGTCCAAGATGCATTTTGCAGCCTGCCTCTAGGCAGGCTGCTTCTGCAGGACAGCCTCTGCAGCAAAGAGAAGCGGCCCAAAGCTCGGGCCACAGATCACATCACCAGGGAAAGCGCTCAAGAGCTGCAAAATCTGCTTGGGCTGCTGGCACTTACCGCTTGTCCTGTGGCAGCATTGAAGGCCTTATAGACGGTTCCAAAACCCCTAGAAAGAGAACAGTGGCAAGAACCGAGAAGCTCGTCAGTGCTGAGAAGCAAAAGGCAGCCCGGGCAAGAGCTCTCTGCTGCCTCAAGTGTCTCTCAAACACCGGGCTTCATCCACACCTCAGCCAATGGCACAGCAGCCCAGCAACCCTGGGCCATGCAGCGTGTCCAAGAGAAAAGCTGGGTCCAACAGGAAGCAAAAGGGTTGCTACACATCTCAGATGTATACACTGGATCATGGATGTGGGGGTTTTCTTTGCCTTTTTCTTTTTGTGTCTGTGTGTGGCATGCTTTTCCAGGCAAGGAAATGCACATGGTCCTGATGGGCCTTCTCATCACTCTCTTGGTTCTATCTGCCAAACTCAGGCAAGGCCACACAGCCTTTCTTATTGTCCTGGCCACTGAATATTGTTTTCAGCAAGGTATTGGAAAGAAAACAGCTCTTATCTGACAGCTATTGGGTGGGAAGCTGCTCTCTCAGGTTTTCTTCCTTCATTAGTGTGGCCGTATTACTTGGAATCATACAAAACCGTGTCTCCTAGGAAAAGAAGCAAACTTGTGCTGCCACACGCTTGTGGGACAGGAGAGCTTCCAGCTGCTGCTCCTTGAGGCAGGCAGGACATTGTTAGCATCCAGTTATCTTTGAGGATGCCTTGTGATCAGTGCTGAGACAGGGACAGTCTTAAGCCAGGGCCTGAAGATGCTTGCAGCTTGCCTGACTTCCCACTTGATATTTCACCACCAAAATACCTGGCCCACGGTTCTGTAGAAGCAAGTGTGGCTGCACTCACCCACTGCCAATATGTTCCCATCCAATGTATTTCTCTTCTGGATCTCCCACGCTCATAACTCTCCCTGAAAGAAACAAAATGCAAGAAGCCAACTTCAAAAGAGAGGTACTGACTTCCAGGAGCTCTGAAAGTCAGCTCCACTCTCTGGGCCTCTGAGCAATTTATGGTCATCTGGCTAACAGTAACATCAACAAGAACAACAACAGCAGCAGCCCCAGCAAGAGAGGCGGCTCTGTAGCACACAATGTAGCCTGCACAGAGTCTGATTCTCCACACTCCTTTGCAGGGTTACCTTGAGGGGAAACTAAGCCCAGGGAACAACCATCAGAGCAGGCTGAGATCAGAAAAGAACAGGCACCAAGGCGAGAGGTTGTCATCTACAAATGGGAAGGAGGGCTGAAAAATCATGACCCTTCATTTTCTTGGCAATAAACACTCCCTTGTGACATTCAACCAAAGCTTTCATACTTCCAAAGTCTAAATGCATCCTGGGATCAGGTGGATGATCAGCAGGTGTTTATCAACAGCTGCTTCTTGCAGAGCAGAAGAAATATTGCAAAGTGAATTCCAGAAGGGGAGGGAACCTTCTCTACCTCTCAGTAGTTTGCCTCAAGAAGGCCTTGCCATTTGTAGAGAACAGCAGCTCACGCCATCACCAAGAACAATGGCTGTAAGAATTAGGAGCCTCTTCATTCATGAGCAGCCCAGGTTCTGAAGAAGAACCTTTGCTCATTTCCCATTTAGTGAAGAACTCCTTGTCTTCAGCCTGGGGTGCAGCAGCCACCAGCACTGGCCTCGGCCTCTTGAACACGGCCCTCGTGCCCCATCTTCCCAAACAGGCACAGCCGAGACGGGCAGCAAGGACAGCGCCGCTCTTCAGGCGCTGCCGTGACACAGACGGCTGCCCAAATGAGGTGCTGATCCTTTCACACCAGTCCAGGCAAAGCTGCAGCAGCGGGGCGGCTGCTGAAACCTCCCAGCTAAGGAAGGCTCCAGCCTCTGCAGTCACACCAGCCCTCAGCAGCAGGGCAGCTATGACAAAAAGCTTGGCAAAATCCACAAATGGCCACTGACAACCCCTGGGAAGAAGCCAGAGCCAGAGCAAGCCCCATTACAGGCTGTAAACAGCACTCACGACAGAACATGATTGTCTTTGAGTTCAGACCCATGGAGGAGCAGATCAATCCCCCTTTTGTCCCAACAGCTGATGGCACACACTGAGTAAACTGGCCTCTGTCCTCTACCTGACTGGTTATTCTCTGACAGTACTGCAGTGCCAGCTCTTACCAGTTGCAAGAAGCAACTCAGTTGTACTGCAGAGTCACCAAGGCCTTGGTGTGCTTTCCTAGAGTATGATGCAGGGATTGAGGCCAAGGCTTAGCAGTCCAAGGGTATTTGCCTGCTACTGGAGGAACACTCAGCAGAGGGGCTGTAGGCTTCCTCCTGAGAATTGCCTGCAGGGCAGTTTAATCTGACCAGGCCACATAGATGTGTCTTTTCAAGATGGGTCAGATGTTCTTTTCAAGGGCTAACAAAAATGCAGAATTCTTATCAAAACCAACTGTAGAAGGAATGGTAGAAGTAGTACCAGTCATAAAAACAACACCAGGATGAAACCAGCCCCACAGCCAATCAATTTCTCCAAAGTATTTGGTCTCCAATGACTGGTGACAAGTCAGGAGCCTAAGGGGAATCCAGGAAGCCAACTGTTCTGATCACTTTGGCCAGACTAGCACACACACGGTCACTGGGTCATTTGCTGGGTTACAGCCTGCTGCTGCTTGGGACACAATCCCTGCTTTTGCCTATGCTGCCCAGGGAAGCTCAGGCAAAGCCCAACCACTTCCAGCTACCCTCAGAGGCAAAAGGAACAACCCAAAGTGCTCCCTGGCTGCCTCCAAGCACAACAATGTCTTCTGCAGGGAGTCCAAAATGCCTGTCTGACACCAAAGTCAGGAGGAAGATGTGGTACAGCTCATGCTGAGGCACACACACAACACACTGCTCCATTGCACAAGAAATCCACAGGACGTACTCAGCAGCTTCAGGCACTTCTTCTCTCTCTCCTGGCTTGAGCAGGACAAACTGTTCATCCTCGGGTTTTCAGGCTGTCGAGAAGAGGCTTCTTTGAAGGATGCTGCTGCAGCGCCAGAGCCTGCGTCCATCTGGGAGAGGAAATTCATTTGAGTCAGAAAGGTAGCTGGCAGGGATGCCCCAGGCAGTGCATTTCAAAGGCAAGCCCTCAGGAACCACACTGGTGTTAAGCTGCAAGCTGAGCTGTCAACTCTTCCACCTCAAGTCAAACCCAAACAAGCAAACAGAGACTACAGCTTGTCACAGCCAGCCTTATGAGAGACTGTGAAAGGGAAAGAGCAACTTTAAATGTCACCCTCTGCTGAGGACTGCATTCACCATGGACAGGGACAGCTCGTTCAGAATCTGCCTGGGTCACCACATTCCCCTGAACAAACCCCTCAAAATACAAAGCGAGCACTTTGTGGCCAGCAGAAATACATTCAGGTGATGGCTGGCTCCTTGTGACCAGCTGGCATGGAGACCACAGAGCATGGCACTCAGAGGCATTGCCCCCATCCCCCTGCTGCTCTGCAGGGCAAAGGTGAGAAGAGGAGAGACCGCTTGTTGCCTGACTGCAGTGCCTACTGCTCTTTCACTCACGTGCTTTTGTTCAGCCAGCCTGTACTGCTGCTGGATCCTGCGCATCCTTTCCATTTCTTCTTTGTGCCTCTTCTCCATTGCCTTCATCTTCCTCTGAGCTTTCTGCAGCTTGTCCTTGATGTTGTGTCAAGAAAAATCTTACTAGCACCTGCCTCTGTGCTTCCAGTGCCTGCAGTAGCCCTGGCCTCCCCTTCCCTGAGATCTATCTATGGTCCATGCCCTTGTTACTGCCCTTCCATTCCCTCTGCTATCTGGCTAGTCAGGCTCACCTGCCAGTTCTCGTGCTCCTCATCCAGCTCCTGCCTCAGCTGCTCTACCTGCTGCTGGCTTTGGCTTAGTTTTCTCTGCAGGAGGCGCACCCTGGCTAAGGCAGCACCCTTCTGACGCTGGAGCTGCACAGAAACAAAGACAAGATGGCTTTAAACTTCCCACACACCACTTGTGTGACAATCAAGATGGATGTGCTCACGCTTTCCAGAAGTATTTTCTTCCCATTCTCCTGCTTGCCAAGGGCCAGCTAAGACACAATCCCACCCAGACAGCGTGCTGAGAAGGAGTGCCCATAAAGAGCTCAGAGGAGTCCAAAACAACACACAAACTCTCTTTCTGCACTCTTTGCCTCTTGACTGGCTCTGCTTCTTATCTTTTCTTATTCTGCTTGCATGATGGCAACTTCCTGCTTCATCTCAAGCAGCCTTTTCTCCTGCTCCCTCTGTACCTCTGCCAGGAAGTTGGCCTGTTGCTCCAGCTTCTCCTGCGCCTCCAAACGCTCTTGCTCCAGCTGTCTCTCCTGATGAGGGGAAGAGGCACACCCAGATGAAGTCCCTGCTATGCTCTCCAAAGAAAAAATGGAAGCCTCATGTCTTCCACAACCCCCCACCTGAAGAGTGCACCTGAGTGGCTCTGTGCCCTCCAGTACTCCTGTCCTAACCAGAAACTTAGGAAGAGGGACAGCAGGTGGAAGGAAAGGAGATGCCACCTTCCTTCCCTGCTCTGATGGCTGCCTGCTTCCTGGCCCCTCTCTCCTCAGGAGTTCTGCCTGATCTCAGAGGCTCTCTTCTCAGAGTTCCTCTGCCTTTTGATCAAGGAAAAGCTGCAGGTGGACGGCAGGATGAGGAGGAGGCCGCCAGCGCCCCAATGCCCTAGTCCCAAGACAGGCTACCAGCTGCAATACCAGCACCACCTGCAGGGCCTGTGGCATAGGCTTCAAGCCCAAAGGGAAGACCTCTGTCCACTGTGCAAGGACACAAAGCAAGGAACCCCCTTGCTGGGAATGCAGTTGGCAGCAAGGTCAGCAGCAGTCTGCTGCATGGCACGAGGCTGTGGGGAAGATCCTGCCCCTTTGCTGCCATGCTTTGGGTAGCGGCCACCCAGCCTCCTGGAGAACATGGCTTATGCCCATCCTGAATCTCTGGCTGCATGCACTGTCCCAGCACCGTGCTCTGGGTCTTCACAGGCCTTCAAGTACAAGCCCTTGAATCCTCTGCTGCCTGGCCCAGCAACGTGAGGCCTACAGCAGATGCTTGCGGCCATGTCACATACCCAGGCTGCTCTTCCGCTAAGCCAGCCCACCCAGCTTGCCTGAAAACTTCAGGTGAGTATTGTTTCTTACCAATTCTTCCTGGAGTTTCCTTTTCTCCTCTTCCTGAGCAGATTGCCAGAGTCTGAGAGCCTTGGTGTACTGCTCTTCTGCCCAGCGGAGCTGTTGAGCCATCTCTTCACCTTGCTGCTTGCTGAGAGATCTTACAGCTTGCAGCTCACGACGAAGGCCCCTCACGTCCTCTGCAAACACGACAAACGGCAACAGTCAGAGACTACACAAGCAGAGCATCCTCCTGACCTTAAGCCCCTTCAGTTTCAGGCAAGGAGGGCCCTGCCCCCAGCTCCTTTACTCCTCAGAAGCCCTACAGACAGAGCTGGCTACAAAGAAACTGCGCTAGGCAGGGCGACCAGCAGAAACAAAGTGCATGAGGCTCTCACCGAGTATCTCCTCCTTGGCCTGCGTGGCTGTGTGAACTTGGCCTTCCAGATGGCTCCTGGTGATCTCCAGCTCGGATATGTGCCGCTGGGCCTCCAGCAGGCTGCTTTGCAAGCTCTCCTTCTCTGACCTACAAGTCGTGAAGATGAAGAGAAATTGTTTCTGGCACCCAGGGGCACTTTTTTTCAGTGAGATGTGCCTTAAGATCCCTACACCTGAGTATGGAGAACGGCTTGCATGGAAACTCAGACACAGCAAGACTATTTCTACCACTTAAAATAGCAAAGCAGGCCCCTCCAGGTGACTGAGCAGCCTTTCCTCATGACCTCGCCCAGCACAGAAAGCCCAGCTGAGTTTGATGTCAGCAGCCAAAGCTCAAATTGCTGTTGCCTGACAGATCCCACACAGGTGGCTGTGCCCACAAAGTCTCTGCCGACAAGCAAAAGCCCTGCCTCTGCTCACAGCCCTGAGCTCACCAGCACTTCCAAGTCACTCTGTGTGATTTGGTGACTGGGTGACAGAACAGAGTGTTCTCCTGGCTGACTTGTCAATGTGGAATGCTGTTCCTATTGTCCTTGTAGGTACTTTGTTTTCCAGACCTCTGTGAGTAAAAGGGATTCAAGGAATGCACTGAAAGATAGATGAAAGCTCCAGCTTCTAGCAGCACGAGTAAGAAACCAGAACGAGGTTTTGATCTGAACAAGAACTATCTTGGAAGAGGGACAGGTATCCCACCCTTTAAATTACTGGAAGTACATGAACAAGAACACTTATGGCTTTACTTATGGCTAACTAAGCCAGCAGTGCACAAATGTCTGCACATGCTTCAAAAAGGAAGAGAGACCAACCAAAGGGACCTTGACAGATTACAGAGGTGAGTGGACAAGAGAATAAGCATCAGTGCTCAGCAAGAATCCCCAGACACTGCTGAGAAGTCACAAGACCTTTCCCTTCTGCTGCTTCTGCTTGTAAGCAACTCTAGGTCCTGCACTATACTTCAGCAGAGTTAGCTCAGAAGGCTCTCAAGATTTGCAGCACAACCCTCCGGCTTCACCCGAAGCATCAGCGCCCTACTCACAACATCCACATATGAGAACCTTGAATTCTCAAAATCCCATGTCCAACGGCTTGGCAAGGAAAGATTGATGTTCAGGTGCACCAAAGGACAAACCAAAACCTGAGGAAAACATCTGCATGGTTTCCCTGGGACTCAAGTCATTGCCAAGTTGCACTTGTCACAGGCTCCCAAGCAGGCACCCAAAAGAGCTTTCAGAGCTTGAGCTGTCAGGAAAACAACATTTGGGTGACAGTATCCTTTTCTTATTTCTCAAATAATTTTTCTGTCTGAGAAGCATCTGGAGAGCACACAGGAGGCAATAAATCCTGACATCATGCTTACCACCTTTGCAATTACAGACCTTCAGTAATGTCCCGCCCAGGGTCTCCTCCCCGCCTTTACCTGGCCTCTACCAGCTGCTTTGAAAGGCTTCGTAGGTCCCACTGTGTGGCTGCCAGTCGGGCTTCCAGAGCAGCCTTCTCTTGTGCCAGAGCCGCTTTCTCTCTGCACACCTGGGACAGTGTGTGCCCTTGGTCAGAGAACTCCTGGAGCAGCTTCTCCAGACCCCTGTGGGCTGCCCGCTGCGGGTGGCAAACCTGGAAGCAAGGGGGGCACCATTTCTCAAGAGGAACAACAACAACAACAACAACACAGTCTCGGTCTTAGCTTGCTGCCAGAAGCAGCATTTGGGGTGGTCTTGCTAGGGGCAATTCCCTCTCCCACAGGTACTGCCTAGGAATAAGGTGAGTGTACCTTTGGCACTGCCAGAGCAACTTCTTCCTTCAGCAGATCCCTCTGAGGCTGCAATTCCTCCACTGTCTCTGCTGCCACTTCCAACGGCCTCACTCGTGAGGAGTGACGCTTTCTCTCAAATGCAGCCAGCTGCTTCCATCTGCAACAAGGGGACAGACAAACAAGCCTTTAATAGCAACAGGGTCTCCTTGCAAAATCAGGACTACATATGATGTCCCACATTGGGCAGTCTCAGGCACTTCCAACAGCCCTCTAGTTCCACCTCAAGGGAATGCTGGAACTCCCTCCCTAGACCAGCATGTGTCTTTTTGTCATTCATGCAGGTGAAAGAGTCACCACTGAGGAAGTAAAACAAGTTTCCAGAAGCCACAAGACATTTCCAGAAAGCTCAGGTATTCTCAGCTTAATAGCTTCCTGCCTGCAAAATCTTACACTTCTGTCTGATACAGTGAATACCGGACTTGCAAAAGTTCTTCTTTGGCTAAGACAGGCTGGATAGGTCTAGATGAGTACTCCCACAAGTCCTCTTGCTTTCACTAGTGAAACAAGGAAAGAGCCTTCAAGCTATACTGTGGGGAGGAGATGGGTAGGAATTTCCAATCCAATAAGCAAAGGATCCCAAGATGCTTTAGGCTGGCAGGGGCCCCAGAAAGCCTCTAATGCAGTCTCCTGGGGGTCAGCTATGGCATCTGGACAGGCTTCTCAAGGTTTGATCCACCTGGAGCTTCCAAATTTCCAGGGGTGGAATCTGCACAAGTTCTCTGAGGCGCTTGTTCTGCTGCACGATTGCCTTTGCAGTTCAATTCTTTATTTTCTTTAAGCCCAGCCCAAACCTCCCTTGATTCTTCCCTGGTCCAGTTCGGAATGCTTTTTGTCAAGGCTCGAGGAGCGAGTCCCAGGAGGCAGCCATGCTGTAGGCCGGTCAGCAGCCGGACCTGCCCATGGGCCGCCTTCCCTGTCTGTGCTGAGCAAGTCAAATGGTGAGAAAGCCAGATTTGTTCTCTGACACTGGGCCTCTGAAAACCCAGCATCGCCCATGCCTGCTCAGGGAAAGCAAGAAGGCTTAGCACACACCTGAACTCCCGGGATCTGCACACTCTATCCCTGCTCTGCTGCCGTTCCGGCTCTCCTGCCTGGGCCGAGGAGTCCTGAGTGGCAAGAAGCTCTCCTGCTGGGGCCTGCAGGAATAGGTAGGGAAAAAGGACAAATGAGCAATACGGAGCAGGGAAGTTGGTTCCTGAGCTGCAAGAAGCGGCAAGCAGAGACAGCTACTTGAGGACAAAAGCTGGTGGGTAGGGGTGTTGATGGGAGTAAGGAAGTAACTGTTGAGTTGCTATGGAAGAGTCTGAATAGAAGCAAGGAACATTTTCCTGCTCAGCTCTGGTCAACTGACTTCCCCTCAGGATTTCAAGCATTAGGATGCAGTAGGAACTGCATTCCAGCCCTTCGGAGACAGATCTTGTCTCTGTCATGCAGAGTTGCTCAGGATTCTTCTCAGCAAACCTGGGTCACGTCAAAGTGAAGGGTGTAGCGGAAGCAGTGACTGTGGCTACTTAGACAGTGCACGGAGAGGGGCAAGTCCCTGCAGGCAACGGTGGCTCCTCTGTACCCCACAAGGCTGTGGCCTGCTCCTTGGGACCGCTCTCCCTGCTGAGAGCAGGCAGCCTGCACCGACACTGTGCACAAAGGGGCTCACGCTCACACCGGTAGCACTACAGGACATCATGCTGCCGCTTATCTGACACCAAGGGAAGTTCACAGTCCCTGTCAGAATGGCAGGAGAACGATGCCTGCAGGTGAGAGTTCAGATCCCATTTCCCACGGGTCAGTGGCTGGGCTGGAGAGCCTAGGTTCGTGGCAGGACTCCAGCCCTCAGCATCTTTAGCTACAAAGGGCAAGTGCTGCCTGGGCAGAAACTTGCAGCTCTGCACCGCACCAAAGCTTTGCACGGAACCGCCCAAAGCTGCCACTTACTGGTTCAGGATGCTCCGGCCCTGGAGTGGCAACACGGGAAGGTTTGTTGTCCTTTGCCTCCCCTTGAGCCTCTGGAGGAAGAGAGCGAGCCAGAGAGGCTTCTGCTGCTGGTGTGGTGCTCTGCAGACAGACAGCAGTGTGAGGGACAGGCAGTAACCTGGCATTTAGAACCTTGCTTCTCCTGAGCTCTATCCCCTGCTGTGCTAAGGAGATGTCATGAATTTGCATACAAGTGGGATCCTCAATCATTAAAACTCAGTTCAAGTGGGCTGATGAGACTAATGTTTGGCCAGGACTGCATATGCTCCTGAAGGAGATATTTCAGCCTGGCTACAATCAGCATGCAGCCTACTGTCTGCAAAACTTGGCTTTCATTACTTAAAACCTCTTCAATGGAAAAGAGGGAAACTGATGGAAACCATTTGGTAGTGCTCATGCAGACACTGACGTGCACTTCCTTTCAGCCTGACCGGCTGGCACTCAGCTGCAACAGGCCAAGCCCCACAGCTTGTATCACAACTCTGTAACACCAGGAATTGTCAAGGGTGCCTTTCCCGCTCACCAAATTGTGGACTTGACTCCTTCCACTTCTGAGGCGACCTGCCGGAGACAAAGGAAAATGTACCAGGTGCTGTTAGAAAACTGTCTGTGCTGAGGAATCCCACAGAACAAGGCCACCCAAGCAGAGAGAGCTTTTTCCTTTTACAACATCCCTCCAGGAGCAACAGTTCTTGAGCACAGCAAGCAGGACTGCAGGCCAATACCCTAAGCTGTGCCTACCCTTTGCTCGGCTTTGCCACTAAGGAGCTAGAAAGTTGGCTGAGAAAATGCAAATTGTTCCTCAGCAGTCGGTGCCTACACTGTAGCTCATTGTCCACGCTACGGCTAAGGCAGCTTTTTTCTCCCCTCTTTCCTGGATTTCCTTTTTTCTTTTTGTAAATTGAATGCATCATGTTCCATAGGGCTGTAAGCAATTCCCCACAAAAGCTTCGTCCAAATCCCTCTTAGCCCTTGCAGTTCTGTTTGGACACAGCACAGGCCCGGCTCCAGAGTTCAGGAGCACACACGAACCACTGGGCGGTTTGCCCTTCAGTGCAAAGCCAATTGCTCTTGTAGCACACAAGAGAGAGGGTCCAGTTAGACAGGCACATCCTTTAAGGACAAAAGGTGCTTTCTTCTGGAGGGAACCGCACAGTTTTTACAAGGACGCCTGCAAAGCTCTCCCAGTCTGCCTTTGGGAAGTTGCCCACACTCTGCTGGGCTAGAGACACTCCCTTTTTAGCTGAAGCTGGTTCCAGGAGCTTTACCAAAAATATGGCATCTTTATAGCATTATTGTTTCAATGTCCTGCCCCATGGAAAAAAACTTCTATTTACTTGTCAAGCGACGAAAATATTTCCGAGAACCCGCCAATGAAAAGGTGTTGGTGACTGCTCTACGGACTCGCTCCATCGTTTGAGCAGTTCTGCTGGAGTCCGTAGGCCAGGAAACAAAAACGGAAAAAAAACGCCACTTGTGCAAGTCCCCAGACTGCACAAGGAAAAAGGGTGAAAAAAAGACACTTGCGGGAGGAAAAAAAAAAAGACACCGGCACGTGTCTGCCGACCCTACAACCGCAGGGGAAATAAAGGACGCCTGCACAGATCCACACACTTTGGAACGGCAGGCAAAACGAAAAGATTCCCTTGTCAGGGCACCAACTGCTGCCTGAGAACAGCTCAGTCGAGGTGATCCTCCTGAACGAGCACACCAAGAGCTGCTCTGGACGCTGAGGCCTTGCGTGCACCAGGGCAACCTCCTGTCGGCAACACTGTGACGTGGCAGCCCTCCGCTGACATCACAATAGCAGCCGCCCTAGGTGGGTCTGTGACTTCAGGCATAGCAACTGAACCTTCTCTACAGCTGGTGCAAAAGAAAAGCCCGGAAAGTTCTCCTCTGTCCCAAAGCAGCACAACCCCCCCTTGCAGTCTATAACCCATAACTCAAAGGACCCAAGAGTTAACACCAAACAGGCACCAAGCCCATACCCACTGTACGGCAAGCTGACCACGGAGAAAGAACCAGGATGTTGGGAAACCAAAGGAAATGTGCCCTTTGGCTATCAGTGCTTCTGACTAAAATCAAGAACGCTTGCTTAAACTCTGTGGATGAAATTGTGCTTTGGTAATATCCCAGAGGGTTCCCGAAATTGGAATGCTTGTCATTCCTGCCAATTTACTGCATGGCTAACATCAACCAGCAAACTGTAGGGCTTGCTGAAGGAAGAATGACACCTAAGTGGGGAGAAAAAGCCAAGTAACCAACCTGCTGCACACACAGCACACAGCAGAATTACGGCAGTTCAAAGAAGTCTCTGGGGCCTGTGACTCCCTTCTGGGGGTTTCCTGGGCACGCATCTGGGAGTCACAGAGATCTGACTCTAATGGGTGCAGAGAAAGAAGAAAAAGAAAGTTAAAACCCAATGTGGAACAACGTAGAAGGTGGTAGTAGGAAGAAACCAGTGTGCCCAAATGGGCAAGTCCCACCTAAAAGGGCGTTATGAGGCAGAGACCAAATAGCTCAGCTGGTGGGCAGACCTTAGGAAGGCAGGCTCAGAAAAAGACAGCAGCCACAACCCTTGCAAAGTTTGGAAGGATCCTCCCCTCCCCTCTTGAAACCAGTTTTTTCCTTCCTCACAAAAATGCTTTCCTAAGCACTAACAGCAGGTGCCTGGAAAAACTACCTGTGATTTTCTCTCTCAGTTAAAAACTAAAAAGAATGGAGAAAGAGCTGCGCTTTTGCTGTTTGCCTGGCTTTGCAGCCATGTCAGCAGTTTGGAGGGGCTCTACACAAGTCCAGGTGTTTCCTAGTCCCAGGACCGCCACTGGCATGAGCCCACCAAATGGAGTGGAGGAGCAGCTGCTCAGACTGCCAATGGGACATCTGTGAGGCTGCATATTGTCCTGATGCAAATTCCCTGTGTGTGTCAGACTGAAAGTCGGGACAGTTCTCAAGAAATGTCTGATTAGATGAGGAACATCTTTGGAACCACAGACACCACATTTGCGCCTCACTTCTGTTTCGTAACACACCCCCCACTCCCGAGTGGGTAGCTCTGTATGAGGAAAGGGGTTTTGTTTACCTTTGGACATTTTAGGAAATTTAGACAGAAAGTTCTGTGTTTTGCTCTTTGTAATTGGCTTAGTGCCAGGAGAGGAGCACCTGTTGGACTGTGTCACTGCTTGTCACAACCTGTACCTCTTTCTATTTCCAGTTTGCCAGTAGATCCATCCTTGACACTTAGGTAGAAAAGGTGACAGAACAAAGGGTCTTGTAGCATTCTTGGGGTGTTGTAGCAGGTGTGGGATCTGCCCTTACACTGTGCTCAGCTCTGATCTTTGTTTCTTCTTTTGTATTATTTTTCATTATTAAACCTTTTGGAGTTTCAAAACACACCAACCTAATCTAATTTAACCTTTTAAATTTTTTTACAGCTTTAAAGAAAGTCTCATTTTGTAAATAGATCTTTCAGTGAACTTTAAAGAAAACGACCATCTAATAATTTTAAAACAGGCTTTTCTGTTTTGTCAGTTAAGTAGGTTGTCCAATAATCTATATTCTAAGCTAATTATCAAATCTAATTCCTAAATAATTTTTCCTTTACAGGAAAAGGTTTTGCAAAAATTATTTGTGTACCCATGTGTCTGTTTGGAATAGTTACTTCAAAATTCAAAAACTTCTAAAAATTCCCCTTGTAAATATTACAAGAAAAATCTCCAATTATTAAATTCATTTTTAAAATTCATACACCTTTCAAAATAATTTTTTTAGAAATAGCTCAAGAAAATCTAAGAACCTCATACCATTTAGCAAAATCCAGACACCAAAAAGTAAAAATCAGAGTAAGAAAAGTCTAAGAGCCATATCTCAAAATCAAAAAAGAGGCTGTCTACATGTTTTTCAAAGTTCATATTTTGTATGAACAAATTGTTTTTATGTTGTAGGTTTAATGGAAAGAGCAAAAACCTCTCTACTCAAGAAAAAGCTCTATTCAATTGTAAAATTTACTAAAAAATACAAATATTTTTTTTCTTTATTTTATTCTTTATTTTCCTTGTGGACTCGAGAGTTGTGCCATTGGCTAGGTTTTCATTGAGACTATTGTGCCCCAAGAAAACAGGAGGTGGTAGCAGGAATTGTTGGGGAATACAACCCTGGATGAACTCCAAGAAAGGAGCTCCAGAGCCTGCAGCCAGAAAGGGAGAGCTGTGCAATAATCATTCAAACTCCTCAAGGCACATCTTGAAAGTGATCTAGGATGGGAAGATGGTCTGACAGAGGGAGTTTGTTTCCGTGTTCAGTTTAGATGATTCCACATCTTGTGCTTTTGTACAAATCAAGAGTACAATTGATTCATTCAAAGCACCAGAACAAGCATGACCTACCAGAACAGGCGACTGAAAGAATTTGAGAAGGAGAAATGCAGGGAATGACTTGGTGATCTCAGTGGGTATGAAGAGTAACTTTTTCTAAGAATTCCTAACACAGTTCCTGTGCTTTTGACCTTCTTACCAGGCCCTTTGCATCACAGATTTGTCAAGAAGTGAGAACCCTGAGCTTCTGTAACTGCACAAAAGATGACGTGTTCCTCTGCAGTGACTCTCCAGTGGAAAGAGGAGCCGGGTGCCTGAGCACTCTGCATGTGAGAGTTCAGATCCCATTTCCCACAGGTCAGTGGCTGGGCTGAAGAGCCCAGGTCGTGGCAGGACTCCAGCCCTCAGCATCTTCAGCCACAAAGGGCAAGTGCTGCCTGAGCAGAAACTTGCAGCTCTGCACCGCACCAAAGCTTTGCACGGAACCGCCCAAAGCTGCCACTTACTGGTTCAGGATGCTCCAGCCCTGGAGTGGCAACACGGGGAGGTTTGTTGTCCTTTGCCTCCCCTTGAGCCTCTGCAGGAAGAGAGCGAGCCAGAGGGGCTTCTGCTGCTGGTGTGGTGCTCTGCAGACAGACAGCAGCGTGAGGGTCAGGGAGCGCCTGTCACAGAGCACCTTATTGGTCCTGAGCTCTATCCCCAGCTGTCGTAAGGAGAAAGAATAAATTTGGAAAGAAATGGAATGTAAGTCTTTAAAACAAACTTCACATGAATGGGTTAATGAGACCCATTAGACAGTACTATGTATGGTTCTGAATGAGGTATGACATCCTGGCTGCAATAAGCAAGCAATCTTCTCTCTGAAGATCTCAACTTTGATTGGATTAAAGCCTCTGCAATGGAACATTTGAAGATAGACCATGATCCATCCCTTTACTCCTACCGATGTGGACATGGAAGTTTTACAGAGGCTTCTGGCTTCTCAGGTGAAGCCAAGGCCAGTGCTGCTGCTGCTCTGCCAGAGAGCTCCAGCTGGGCAGGGATGGCACCACTGTGCCGCGGGCAGCTTCTCCTGCCAGAGCTGGGCAGTGCTTTTTGAGCCACCAATGGCAACTGGTGGGAGGAGGAAGGGCCCTTTTCCTGTGCCAGCAGTTATGGCCACAGCACTAGGGCCGCCTTCGGGGCAGAGTTTCGGCCCGCACAAAGCAAAGCAGTGGGACATGGTTGGAAAACACTTCCTTTCAAGCCTCCTTTGCTCTCGGAAAAGCATCAGTAGCTGGGTTTGGGGCAGCACCGCTACCCCTTGGCTCTGTCTGTCACAACTCTGGCCCCGACTGCAGTTCTGCCTCCTCTTGGGGCCTGCGGATGACCCGCGGGGGGCGGCCGCTTACGCTGCCTCTCCCACAAGTTCAGTGGAAGTCTTTTCTGAAGCTCATGGAGTTATACCCATCTTAGTGGTACTCACTGCGCAGGCACATCTCTTAATTAAAAAAGTGAAGAAAAATTAAATCAGAATCCAAATTTTTCTTTCTGGGAGAATAACAGCTTCTTCCATACCGCCTCTGCTGCCGATTCCCCATTCTGAGCTCCTCCACCCGACAGCGCAGCCACCGGTCCCGAGCTGCCGGTGCCCCCATTCAGATGGGGATGCCCAGCCTGGGGCGCTTGGGGGGCACTTGGAGACCATTCGTGGACCCAGCTCGAAAGCCGATAGCCCATCTCGCCCGCAGGGAAGGCGCAGAAGGCCCTGCAGGAGCGACACCGGCTGGGTTCGGCAGCGGCTACTCGGGGAGCTGCCTGGTGGTCGGCAGCCCGGTGGATGGCAGGGCTGGCGGGGGAGGAGAAGGGGAAGGGCGGTGGAGGAAGGGGACAGGGCTCAGCAGGACGAGCTGTGAGCTCAGCCCAAGGCTGCCCTTGGCTCGCATGTGGCCATGAAATGTGTGTCGTGGGATCGCATCCGTCATTAGGGAGAGCAGATTAGGGCCCGGGGCCAGCGGCACAAACTGGGACATGATGGGCAGAGTAAGCCTCAGCCCTGGAGAGGGGTAGCCACCAGGAAGGCTTGAGGGAGAACGGGTGTGAGGTCAGTGGAGGTCTCAGAGCATCCCGAGCTGGATGAGGGGTTGCAGACCCCTGGCACGGCATCAGCCCCACTGATGGCGTCATGGCCCTCCTGCAGCAGCACAACAGCACCTGTGCACCCCTGGAGATCGAGCTGCTGGACAAGGTATCCACTGGGTTCCATGGTGTTGTTCAGCTCCTGGATTGGTTTGAGCTCCCCAACAACTTCTTCTTGTTGGGTGAGGGAGCACCCAGAGCATTCTCAGGACCACATTGATTTCATTCTGGTATGGGGATCCATGTTGGAGAAGGTGGTGCAAGGGCTTTTCCTCCAGGTGCTGGAGGCTGTGCAGCATTGCAGCAGCTGTGGGGTCCTGCCCCAGACATCAAACCTGACAACATCCTCCTCGACTTGGCCTTTCTTTTCTAATTCTTTTACCCGTCATGACAAAAGCATAGAATGGTTTGGGTTGGAAGGAACCGTAAATGTCGCCTAGTTCCAACCCCGCTGCCATGGGCATATATTATGATTTGGGATGGCTCATGTAACGACACGTAGACTCCAATCCTCCTGAAGGGCATACAGCAAAGCTTATTGAAAGACAGATTCATCTATACAGTGTTACGGTGCAATGAATAGGATTGGTAGTTTAGAGCCTACACCCCTTTGTAAACGTCTTTGCCAGTAAACAAGTTGGAAAACACGATGGGTCACTAGGGGGCTATATAATGGGATTGTTTACAGGGATTGTTTGGGGTTCCTCCTTATGATTTCCCAGGCCAGAATGAGAGTATTGTGTGCTTAGCTTTCTCAGAGGCCCCAAGCCACTGCCTGGAGCCTAAGAATCTATTTTCTGACCACTGTCAATTCCCACATGGGCAGGGTCAGCTCCCTCCTCAAGCAGGTTGCTCTGAGCTCCATCTAGTCTCTCCTTGAACAGCAGCCCTGGGCAACTTGTTCCAGTGCCTCAGAAAGCTCACACAACCTGCCTTCTTTCAGTTTAAAGTTATTACTCCTTGTCCTGTCACTACAAGCCCATGTCAAAAGTTTTCTCGTGGTTCCCCTTTAGGGTTTGCACACTGCCCTGCTTGAGAAGGACAAATGCAGCATATTCAATGATTAAGATTTGGGGGGTTGAAAGAGTTTTTCAACTAGTAAATATGATTTGTCTCTTCACACTTGATCATGTCATAGCTCCCTAAAAATTAGATAGTCAAGCAGATAGATTAATTTGCCATAGTATTAGCATGGCTGGGAGGGGCAACTGGGAAATCAGGTGACTTAATGCTCAGACTTAACTCTGCAGGACTTACCTCTGTGTGCCCCTGAAGCAATGGGATCTGAGAGGTCTTGGACTGCACTGCTAGCTTATTGCTCTGATTATTTTCTAAGATCAAGCCTCAGAGTTTAAACAGGTAAGGGAATAGTTTTCTTCACTTTGTTCACATAGTATAAAGTGCACATGCATTTAGTTTGCTACACACTTGTCTTCTGGGAGCACAATGGAAAAGTTTGTGGAAATGTCTGATTTTGACAGCTTGAGACTGGGGGAAGCTGCAAGACAGAGACCATGAGTGAAGTGCACTCCAGCACAGCATGGAGAGACAAGGCTTGGATGATCACTCACAGCTGACTTTAGACCCATCTGCAGACCCAAGAGGTCTTCCAAACCTGGGCCCGAGTTCTGTTACTCTCGCTGCATCCACTGATTCTCTTTTTCCTAATGAACATTGATGCTGGTGTGTAGAAAACAGATTGACCGTTTATCTGAAATGATGGCTAGCAGCAATAAAGGATGCAGCTTTGTTCAGTTTGTTCCCATCACTTTTATTTTATGCTCCCTCCAAGGACTGTGAAGAGCAGTTTGGAATAGAAAAGGGAGGCTGAATCCTGCTTTGCCATCGTATTGAGCAGCAGCAGGGAAAAAATCATTGCATTTATGGTAGTAATGCACAGCTGAGACCACCTGTGCAGTGCAGCGAGGCGAGTGGGCTGCAACAGCCAGTGTCGCTTTTGCCCCGCTCCTTCCCTTCTCGGCTGGTGCAGGGAGGTGCCTCCCTCTTGCTGCTCATCTTTCACTTCTGTATGGAATCAGGACAGGGAAAAGGAGGGAGGCATGCAACAACATTCTGTAGGAGGATTTCTGATAGTGCTTTCCTCTGACAGAACAGGTCTCTTCTGGCCTTGGCAAGGGGATTGCCAACAGCAGACTGAAGAGCCTCGTCACTGCTGGACGGCCTAGATAGGCTGCTGTGGTCACGGGCCCACCACAGCAGTGGACTGGAGGCACTGATGGCAGTCCCTAGTCCAATGCCACACTCAGAGCCACAGTCACTTTGAACAGGTTTTTCAAGTGTTTAACAGGAGTTTCCTGTGCTTTGCGTCCAATTGCTTCTGTCATTGGATACCACTGAGAAAAGTCTGATTGTTTTCTTCACTCACTTCATTAAATGTTTATACACAAGGATAACATCCCCCATTGGCCTTCCACAAAATAAACAGTCCCATCTCTTTCAGCTTCTTATTTTGTGAGAGAAGCCCTGGTCCATTCATCATGTTTGTGGCCCTTTTCTGCACTCTTCCAGTCTGTACTGTCTCTTGTATTGATGCAGGAATTCCAGGAGTAGACTTAGCACTCCACGCATGTCTCACAGAGAAGAGATCAGCCCTTGAACATCTGAACACTCTTCTTAATGCAGTCCAGGAGGCTTTTTGACATATTTGTCATGAGGGAAGATTATTGAGTCGTGGTGAGCTTGGTGTCCGCTGGGGCTCTGGGTCCTTCCCTGCCAAACTGCTTTTCATCTGGGTGGCTTGTGCATATACAGGCTGAGTCTGGTCCTCTCAATTGCAGGACTTTCCATTTCCCTTTATTTGCTTCCTGAGCTTTCTCTTGGCATTTTTCTGCAAACTTTTGAGCGCCCTCTGAATGGTGGCACAGCTCTCTGGTGTACAGAAAAACTGCAAAACTTCTGCAAAACTTCTGCTACCCATGCCATTGGGCTCTTTCAGCTTGCCAAGTTCCTCAGCTTCCCTCAGCAGCTGTTTTCCAGTTACTCCATTAGTCTCAGCATCTCTAATCTACAGATCCTCCCCATGTCAGAGAGAGATATCTAAAGTCCAGCTCTCCTAATGTTTGTTCTGGGGCAGGGCTGGCAGTGGGTGTCTTGGTTTGAAAGACAGGTATCGGCCGGGCAAAGCTGGAGTTTCCCTTGGAAGGGAGAATGCAAACCCCCTCCCTCCAAATTATTATAATTTTGCAAGTAAGGGCTTTCAGGCAGAGGTACGGGGATAGGAATAACAGTTCTTTACTAGTATGTATAACAAGACAAACCAACAACAACAACTACAGCATTAATAGTAAACAGAATCAGAAAAAAAAACCTCAAGGGGCTTTGTTTGACAAAGCCCGAGGCAGTCTGATCTCTCAAGAGCACCAGGTTCAAACAGTGGAAAAGTCCCATGTTGGTAGATGAGGTCAGAAGCTCTGCGGTGGCAGCTGGAATGGCAGGGATGTCCCGGCAGGGCAGATCAATGCAGGGATACAGCGTAGTAAAAAGAGCAGTGCCGAAGAAACAGCCCACGGTGGGACAGGGCCAGCCCAACTCCAGCGGGGCAGGAGGACACAGCTCAGGGTTCTGGGGCACGAGCAGATGGTGGTAGATTCCTCAGGACAGGAGCTGGTGGGACAATGCACTCCTCCTGCAGAAGCAGCCTCCCATCCTCTTTGCGATGCCGATGCCAAGAGCAAGAGCGAGCAGCTGCCCTCACCATCCTTTACCTGCCCCAAAACTCAAGTTAACTCCCTCTCCCAACTTCTGGCCACCTTTTTGTGTTTGTCAAGCACCCATAAGCACCTATAAATTAGTCTCCTAGCAACTTCATGGGGAAAAATTCTCTAAGTAAAAGGGACAAACATAACCCCCAACATTATCCACCCCGAATTTTTTCCCATGTCAACATATTACATTGAGTTTAAACCTTTAAATTATATGCATATATATATTTAGATGTGAAAAATGAGGTTCACTTTCCTGATAGATTTTAAGAAATAAGTTTAATAAAATAAAAAAACGAAGATAATTAGGAAACAGATAAAGCAAAGGAGCTTATGGCCAGGTGACTTGGCATTTAGCCAAATGCACAACTTTAAGGAAAGAGCTTGCTCCTTAAAAGTATCAGCCTGTTGCATATGTATAAATTCACGTGCATATTCAAACATCCCTTTTGGGTAAGATTTTCTTTTGTTCAGTTTCAACTCCCCCCAATCATTTTATCTGGTAGATCCATCTGTGGGTGGCTCCATTCCATCTACCATAAGTCCCATAAATTCTTCTCCCCATAAGCCCCATAAATTCTTCTCCTGAGGTTTTGGTTATCTTCATTTGGATAATTGAAATAAATGTTGTAAATAATTCGGTTTTATTGTAAATATGTTTTGTAAAATCATGTATGTCAAAACACAACTGTAACCTTAAAAACCAAACTCATAAGCACCTTGAAAGTCATGCCCTTCAAGTCAGACCCAAAGCCATTCTTAAAGATTGTGACATCGCTGCCAGTACCCAGGAAAACAATATTAGCAGAAGAAAGAAATGTGCAGCTGAGAGGAGATGGGCTCTCACTGTTGATGGCTCTACCAACGACCCAACAATTAACAACTGATATGAATCTTATCAGTATCATCAAGGCAGTGAATCCCAATGTCCAGTTCCAGTAAATCTACTCACAGGCATCATCTTTCTCGGAAATCCACTCAACAGACCGGCAGCAGGAAAACAGGAAAACGAAGATACATGAATATGTATCTCGGACAAGAGGGACAAAAGACTGAGATCACGTACTGGACAGCGGAAATACTGTATAAAAAACTGCACACCTTGTGAACTGTGGGGGGGCATGGTGTGATAGAGGCTGTGTCTGTGGTTCACCCAGTGTCGATCCCGGGCTCAGCACTGACTTTGCTTGTGGCTTTTCTCCATTGTTCTTTTTCAATTTCTCAATAAATTCTTTTATTGATAAATTGGCGGATTTCATTTGTAATAGATAAGAGACTTGTTAACAGAGGTTCAATATCTTTTTGGTCAGCAGTCTTCATGCAGGAATGCAGGATGACTCCCCCTACCTTCTGGTTTGGCCAGTTTAGATGTTACAACAAAAAAAGTCTTTTAACACTATGTTACAATCATTAGAAAATACACATTCATCACATTTCTAAAATCTATTAATAAAAGAAAATACAGTAAAATCTTCCCACATTATACATATAGTATTCATCTTAATATTTGTGAAAAGCCAACTATGTAATATGCATTTATAACACAGATATAGATACAGACACAGTGTCATGGGTAGTTCACCCTAAAACAAAGTCCACTTGAGGTATGCATGGGGTGTCTCCATCCTTTTGCATCACCCACCAGGTGCAACCTGGTCCCTGAGTGAAGACAACCCCACAATGGGATTGTCTTTGCTGGAGGCAGAATTAACCCAAACAGTTTTTTCCCAGTATACCTCTCATGTCTACGACTGGAACCTTATCTGCATCTGTTGTTTGCAAGGGCTCAGATTGGGCGGGACCTTCTCTGTTGGTAGAACCTCAAGTGTTCACCAAGCATGTGGCCTTTGCTAAATTAATCTCCCAGTTCTTGAAAGTCCCCCAACCCAGTGCCCTCAGGGTGTTGTAAGCAGGACATTGCACCATTCAACTTTCCTGGCCGCTGGTGCATGATAAGAAATATGGTACCCCCAGTCAATGCCATGTTCCCTAGCCCAGGTGTTTATGAGGCTGTTCCTGAAATGGGTCCCGTTGTCCAACTCGATTCTCTCCGGGGTGCCATGTCTCCACAGGACTTGTTTTTCCAGGCCCAGGATGGTGTTCTGGGCGGTGTTATGAGGCACAGGATAGGTCTCCAGCCACCCAGTGGTGGCTTCCACCATGGTCAGCACGTAGCGCTTGCCTTGGCGGGTTTGGGGCAGTGTGATGTAATCAATCTGCCAGGCCTCCCCATACTTGTACTTGGACCACCGTCCACCGTACCAGAGGGGCTTCACCCGCTTGGCCTGCTTGATGGCAGCAACGTCTCACAGTCGTGGATAACCTGAGAAATACTGTCCATGGTTAGATCCACCCCTTGGTCCCGTGCCCACTTATAGATGGCATCTCTGCCCTGATGACCTGAGGCATCATGGGCCCATTACATTCTCTAAGTAAAAGGAACAAACCTAACCCCCAACAGTGGGTTTGTGAGCCAAATTACTGAGTTAGCAGAAGAAGAAGCTGGTAAGATTTGTGTATATCTGTGAAAGGAAAAGTACAAGGTTGTTGGCATGGGAACTTCAGACAATTAAAAGGATATTTACAGTTTTGCAGTTTTGTAGCAACAGAAATGAATATGTGCCTTTAGATTTTTTATGAATGCTTGCCAAATATATTAACATTAATTGCTTTGTAGTAATGAACAAGTTGAGCTGTTTTAATGAACCAATAATTTAAGTACACACTTTGTTTACAAATATGTTCTGTACACACTTTGTTTCGAAATGTATAAAAAGGGAACATACAGCAAATAAAAGAGAAACTTTTGATAAATTGCACAGTGTGTAGTATCCATCCCTACAACAAGTTGTCTCTACAGTGCCATTCTTAACCTGAATGCTCCTTGGTCCCCTTGAGCTCCGTACCTGACTTGTATTAAGTAACTTTACATGTAATTATGCACCTATATGTGCTTATCTGTGCTTTAGGAATGAGGACAAAGAGAAGAATGCAGTGAGCTCCCAAGTCTGTATGCTGGAGATAGTTTCTGTTGTCCTATTAGACTTTTTTTTTCCCTCTGTGGCAGCCAAATTCTACCTGAGGCTCTTGAGTTTTGTTTTTAGGAGACAAAACTTTGCCTTTAACTGGCTTGGCGCTACTTACCGTCACTCCTGGACACTCCTTGGAGTGTCTCATCAGGAGTCAGGTAAAGGACACCATGAAGCCCATGAGTTACCCAAGCTCAAATATTTGACAGGCAAAAATGAGCAGGCAAGCTTAGCTAAGGAACGGCTACTCACATGCTTATCTGATCCCACAGTGTTGGTGAGAGGCTGACTAGTTTGCATTACCATGACATTTGGTCAATTTTTCTTGGTGTCACACTGTCACAGGAGGACTGTGAAACTGGTGCATTGGCAGTGATGGATCTCACTCACCTCTGAGCCCAGGGAGCCTGCCAGGGAATTCTGCTCTGTGGTATGAAAACCATATGCATTTTTCTTGCTGAAGAGTTAGATGCCAAATAACTAAACAACACTTCTTGTTATGTTTATTTTATTTATCTTCCATTGCTTCATCCATTATGATTGTTTGGAAAAACTTTCCTTTTCTTTTAACTTCCCATACAGTTGAACAATTATTTAATAACAAACAGAACTAAAAAGGTCTGAGACAAACATGACATCATTAAAAAAAAATAACACACCAAACAGAGCTGATGCGTGGAGGAAGAAAAGAAATCAACCACTTATTTCTTAGAAAGAAGCATTCCCCTTAAAAATTACCTGATGTTTCCACATCCATATCCCCAAACACACACACACATATATATATATGTATGTATATGTGCACATGCACATATACACATGTATTAGATGGACAAGTAATTTATTTTTTCTCTGGGAGAAGATTATTTTAACTTTTAATTATATTAATTACATCTGTCTTTAAAACAGGAAAAGTTATTAAAACACAGAAACTACTTTAAGAGTTCTAACATATTTGGCTAAACCTTGGAAATCACTGCCTATTTAGCATAAAACACATGAAAAATCATCTTTGATAACTTCTTATTTAAATGTACACCATCACCATCACAGGTTGTTTGTGCTGATTTGGCTTGCTTTGCCTTTGGAATAGTCTCCATAATTATTAAAAACATCCCGTATTAATTTTTTTCCAATATATAGGAAAAAATGTCTTAATACTGACCATTTGTCTCTTCAGGGTGCCCAGTGTTATCCCCTTTCTAAAGCCCATAAAGCATGCCTTACTATAGCAGTCATATTTCTGTTTTACATGCAGTGACTCCTATTTTGCTGCTCTTCCAGGTACCTCCTGCTCTCTTGCTTTTGTTCTTCTGAAGAGATGATAAACAGCCAGCCCTTGATGTTTTCTCTTCAGAGGGCATAAGTGAGAGGTTGCCCTTCTGGAGGCACAGAGGGGGGCTAGAAAGCTACTTTTTGTAACTGCACTGTCATTGGAGAAGAAAAAGGAATGCAGAAGGGCTAGAGGCTGTCTCTGAGACATCCCACTCAGAAAATGAGAAACCTCAAGAACATGCAGAGAAGGTAAAAGTGACAGGAAGAAGAAGTAGCTCTTTGTGAGGGGGCTCCAAAATGTGTAATTTATTGAACCCAAAGGTGCTCAAAGATCCTTTTAGTCATTTGTTAATAGAGACAAGAATGGCTTCCCAACTACAAAGAGTATCATTCTCTGTATCTTCTCCACAGACAAGGAATTTGTGATCACTGAGGACAATGTTCACCCATTAAGTTTCTGGACATCTTGAGTTGTTGTCTCTAGGTCCCTGTAGAGTTACATGAAAGATGTTTTCCTCATCTTTCCCTGCCTTGTTTTTAATTAATCTGTTCATCAGGAGAATCAAATAACTTGCCTGATGTCAGTTTTGCTGCTTTAGAGCCTTGCTGCTTTAGAGTTCTTGGAGAAAACTAGTAAGTTTCGTAAGTCCCCAGCTTCTCTCAAATCTGAATGAAATCATAAATTTCACTGTTGTGGATTAGGAAAAAAAACCCACCCTTCAAAAGACCCTGGGACTCCATTGTTCATAAAACCTAAGGGAGGTTATGTTCAGATTTGTTTTGTATTACAGTTGTCTCTAACCTATGTTCACACAAAACAGAAGTTCATTACAAAATCTTTTATGACAGTGACAATCAATGAAAGCTCTAACGTCTTTAACAACTGAGGTACAGTTTGGTGTCATAGAAACCTTTCACAATCTTTCATTACTTCAGAATAATGCTGAGTTTCAGTCAGTTTAAATTGTTCCTCTATAAAGGCACTATAAAATGCCTTGAAGCTTAACACACCAGCATCTTTAAAGGTAAGTATCAGGGGAAAAAAAATCGAAGAAAAACAAAATCTGATTGAAGAACAAGAAAAGTGATTAAAAAACCACAACAAAACAAAAAATTCAAACAATAACCTCTTTTCTACCTCTCCTCCACCCACCTTTCCCAATCCCAGAACAATATGGAATGCTGGCATTATTAGGAACATACATAATAATAAGATCAGGTAGCAAAAGCATTAACAAGCAAAGCAGGATTCTGTCTGTCTGTGGCCCTGAGCAAATTACTTATGATGCTGGAATCCTTGATCACAAGATTCAAGAGGAAGCTGCCTTTCTCTCTCTGTGGGAAGGGCTAAAATGATACTTTTACATAGTGATGCCACATTCCAAACACTTGTATTTGCTTATCAACTACCACGGAGTGGAACGGGAGAAACGGCCTGTAGCATGTGATGGCCAGGTGGTGGCTGAATAGCTGTGCTGCAGAAGCAAGAGTACTTGTTGGGAGATTCTCAGCAGAAGGCCACGTCTTGTCAAGTGGAAGAAGGAAACTCCATGTTCTTCCTAGTTGAATTAGCAACCAAAACAAGTACAGTTTTCTCTCCTTTGCAGCTGGTTCATCTCCTACATAATAACAGGCTTTTGCTGTGGCAGGGATTTTGGCCAGGCCAAACACAAATCCTCTAGGGCTCAAATCTGCGTTTCAATCCTTTGCCTCATACAATGTGCCATACCAGAAAATAAAACACAGGGGTTTCATTCACACCCACCCCCACCCCCCCACCAAAAAAACAAAAACAAAACAAAACAAAACAAAAAAAAAAAAAAAAAAAAAAAAAAAAAAACACAACAACAACAACAAAAAAAAACACCCAAAAAAACCAACACTCCAACTGATAAGTTTTGCACTCACAAAATTCATGCATTCACAAAAAGGTAACTGAAAAAAAAAACCTGCCTAATCTTCAGACAGAGCAGTAGTGAGTAGTCTCAAAACACCACATGGTAAGTAATGTAATAAAATGAAGACTAAATTATGCATAAAACCCCATACTTTTCAATTTGTGTAGTGATTTTGATCTTTTGCACTGAATTCCACACCTTTGCATCTTTATGTTAACCTTTCAAATACAGTGTTGCCCAGACTGAGAACACCACATGGCAACTGTCCACGGTGGAAGTGGAATTCAAGTGCACTGCATCAGCTGCAGCTCCATCTCAAACAGTGCCAGAGCCCAGGCAATTTGGAAGAGTTCCAGAAACCCTTTATAAGCAATTGAAGTTGTAATTCCAGGCAGTTGCCAGATACATGAACCACCTCTAAGAAGTTATATTTTTCATCTTTAAAATGAGGTAAGCTCAGGAATAGCTGTGGCAATGAATTCCAGAAGCTAGTTATATCCTGCAGAAGTGTCAGCAGAAATCATCTTTGTGTGCATTCCAATCCCCAAAGAATTAACCTGATTACAAAGACTACAAAGGAGGTAAGAACACTTAGGTCCATCCCCTTGAAAGCAAAGGATAATGCTGCTTGTGTAGTTGTAGAGATGCAGAGAAGCCCCCATCATAGGTACACTGAATGTTCACAGATAAAAGCACTTTTTCCCAGCAAGAATTTACAAGGCCTGATTTAAGCAAGCAGGCAAGTATATCAGAATGTGCTACAACATTAAGCTAGAGAATATTTGCTGTTATTCTTTAGTGTCTGTTACCCCTCTGTTTCAAATGTTCCAATCACTGGACGCTCCATAAGATTTTCTTCTGTTTCTGTTTAAGAAGATGTAAACATACCTAAACTTATTTGAGGAGAAGGCAGCAACAGGGTTCAGCACTTACTCAGGAAAAAGCATCTTTTCACAATAACACAAGCGTGCAAAATTCATTACAAGGCACAGAATACATAGATGTGTTCCACTTGATTCCCACTTATTCAGAAGTATTTCTCTTGTGATACCTCTGTTAAGTATCACTTTAATTTTTTTTTTTTTTTCAGAAGAAAGCCTCCTCAGGGCATATTTGGCATAGAAGACTTGATTTGCTGCAATGGATCCTTCCAGACTGTCCATACGTGTGTTAATTAACTTGGATTAAATTCTGGAAAAAAATATTGTGTTAGCCCAGTGTATAAAGCAAGTCACATTACTGGGCATAGTTTAGCTGCAACAGAGACATTCAGTTAGTCCCTCCTGCTCTAACATTTTTTACTATCCATCTTTACTGTATCTTCTTGCAAGTTACTCAACTTAAATTTATTTTTCTCTGAAAAGTTGAAATTTTAGGGTGATTGAGAAGGATCCTTTTCCTAAGGGGATAATAGGATATGAAATTACATGACAGATTGGTGTACTTCATAGTGTACTTTAGGAAAATGATGACTGTAGCTGTTTTTATGTAATATTTGCTGAACATTTGCTGTCAGTCACAGCATGAATTCAAGGAAAATACCTCAGCACTGCAGAGCTATATCTGGATCCCTGTTAATGTAGTTGAGATCAGAAACCCTCCCACTGTCATTAAATTATGAGTCACAATGAAGCATAAACTGCTCGTTCAGGTGAAAAACATGGCTGTCTTCCCAGAAACACAAGGCTTGCTGGCATTTGGGAATGGTGGCCAAGCCTTGGGTGGCCAGGAGTTGGGTAGGGGGCATTAAAGGCTAAGTCTTTGATTCCAGAGCCTCTTAACAGTCTGTTGCAGTTAGGAAAGAAAGCACATACCAAGAAACAAAAGAAAAAGACAGTAAGACTGCAGATTTCATTTCAAAACAACTAGTCTGGAGGTCAGCCCAGTGACCTGAATTTCGGTAAAGCTTTAGCAGCAGGGGCACTGTCTGCCATTGTTTGTGGCTGAAGAGGTTCTTATCCCTGATAAAGGAACTAGAACTGATAAGATTCTTCTTTTTCTCAATAACCCACGTTGCTCAGATGAGGCTCCTAGAAGTATTTTTAGGGTTAACAACATTGACACTGGAGAGAAGCATTTGTGACAGTAACTGTGGCTCCCAAATTTCCTGCTTTCAGGGATTAACAAGCAGGCTCAGTCCAAGAGAGCTGTCATGTTCTTGAACTTTGTAGTAGGAAGGAAATTGGACTTTGTTTGCCTTCAGTGGGTAGATTTTAGTGACACATCCTGGTTGTCATCTCTTTCTGTAAAACAAGAAAGGGAAATAAAAAAATGGCATTTGTGATAAAGTGTGCACAGGCCTCTTCACTCTTAATATTTCTGCAACTCTGCAAATTCATGTGGTTTTACATGGCACCACATTTCTGCCCTTCTCTGTCACTTTCAAGGACAATGAACATAACTGGCAAGAAAAATATAGCATTTGGTCACTTTTGACAGCTTTAATAACCTAATAAATCCCTAGCCATGTCAGGTAAATGGTGCTACATCCTCCTGCCTAAAGAAATAAATCAACTACAAATGCCAGAAACCTTTTAATTTAATGTAAGAAAAAGGATTCAAATCATTCTCATTGAACCTGCAGCCAACAGGAGTACTAGATGCACCTTCTCTGCCTAGCTATTTCTATCTTCCCATAGGCACAAAGGGCACAGGAACACAAACCTTGACCAGAGCTGTGGCATTCATCTCTGGGATGGGGTTTTGGACCATTCACAGACTCCATTAGGAACTGGGGTTTGGGATCCACACAGGATTTTATTTGATGTGATTTACAAGCACTCTGATACAAACTCTTTGGTAACCGGCTGCCCCTTTCTATGAAACCTCATATTTGTCAGCAGGTTTTCTGGAAAGGCATTATCTGCCATCTACACACACCAGACCACATAGCATTTACCTTGGGAAATCAATTGAGATTTACCAAATTATCAGAAGTCTCTGAAAAATATCTTAGCTTGCTTGAATAATTTCTTATAATTTATAAGGTCATTAAGAGCTAATGCAAATGGCTTCATGACAATTTTGTAACTCTATTTTACTCTGTTTTTAACAGATTACTTTTCCACCTAGAATCCTACACATAAACGTGGGACTTCTTCCTCCCTTTCCAAGCTTTTAGTTAGGTTTCCTTTCTTGTATATTTATCTTGCATTACTTGTTATTTGTTACCATGCATGTAACAGAATGGAATGTTGTAATTTGTTACAAAGACAATGGTAATTAGTCCGGGAAGTTATATAGTAATATGTGGTCTCCACAGTGATACATACAGTAAGCTGAAGTAGTAGTGGCTTCTCCTCCTATTTGTTAAAGACGACAAAGCTGACTATTCATGAAAAATTTGTCTCCTTTTCTCCTTAAATGTTTTATGGGTGTGGGGTTTTTTTGTTTGTTTGTTTGGTTTGGTTTTTTGGGGGGAGTGGTTGTTTTGTTTTTTTCTTAAATAGCTGTGATTAGATTTATTTCATTAGAGCAACAAACACCAAATGCAGAACGAAATAAAATTCATTGCAGTATTGGACAGCTTCCAACTGAAGATTAATTAGGTGTTAATGCATTTCAAGCCAGCTTTTATCTTTGCTGGCTCTTAATTTTACACATCCTTAGTGTCTGCATGTTCCTAGTGTACTTCCTATAATCAAGGCTGTGAGGTAAAACTCTGCAACTTCCTTCTGCAACTGCTGCTGAACAGTGATTTTCAGTCAGACTGTGATCTGTCTGTATCATCCTACCCTGTTATAAAAGCAGTCCAGGCAGCAATGCAGACCATATCAGAGCCAATGTAAATTGGGCCACTCTTCTTCAGACACAGTGGGAGGCAAACTGCAATAGCATCAGAGGTAGGAGTTTAGGCATGGATAAATGTGTCCAGGAAAAGGGCAGTGTAGGAACTTAGATGATCTATGCATAAGATGTAAACCAGAGGGCTTTAAACCAGTTTGCCATGACAGCCATGAAGCATGAAGCTATCATCCCATTTCTAACTTCTCTCTAGAGGTAGAATTTATTTTTATAGGAATACAAAATCTCTTCAAGCCTCTCTCTCCCTTAATTTCTGATTTTATTATTTTTTTTTTTTTGTTATACAAAAAAGTTACATTGGCAGTCTTCTCCCTAGATCCTATTTCCCCACCCTGTCAGGAGAATATTCCTGCAAATGGCTCTGTAACTTTCTCCCTGCAAGGTCTTTTGTCTCAACAGCTGCTTGGCCACAGTTTTGAAAGTCTCAGCAAAGTTGTAAAGTCAGAGAAATGTTTAACCTTAAAAAACATTGATATCTCTGATACATAGAAATGTTCTCTATATTGATCTATAAGGTTACTGGTAAATGAAGGACACACAAGTACAATCACACTGCACTCCTGCATATATGTGCTTGAGCTTTAACTGATTTCACTCAATGACAGTGAATTAGATGTGCTTTAAAAAAAGAAAAAGCCCATGATTCCTGTGAGAGTGAATTGGTGCAAGCTTTGTGGAAGTGACCCACTTCTACTTGTTATTTTCTTAAAGGAATTCACAAAATAACTAGGAAATGGTTTCTCGAAGAGACTGATATAATTTAGGTGCTGGCAAAGAAAAAGTTGGCTTCACTCAAAATGCTGGTGAGAAGAAGTAGGGTCATACTTGCAGTGTCCAATCTTGGCTGGGTGGCAGCATGAGGCACGCTGTGTGCTGCAGAGCCTGCTGCTGAGCCCGTCAAGCTGCTCTTACTTGCCAGACTCTGCCCCCTCCGAGATACTTACCTTTAAAAATTAACCACCCGCTCTTCACAAAGCCTGCTGGCATATCTCTCACTGATTCTGAGCACAGAGAAGTTAGCACACAGTCCCCTCTCCGCTTATCTCTGCAGAACAGTCCCCCTCAAACCTCACAAAAGATCTGATCCTTAGTTATTCTGCTGCTGCATAGCCTTAGGTGAGCACTGTCTTTAACAAAAAGCTGAATGTTCTTTAGTGTCTCCTGAGTATTCTTGGGTCTGTGCTTCTCTGAAATGTCACTGTTCATTTTAAATTGGGAAAGATGCAGAATTACATTCTTGACTAACAATTATTGACTAAAAACACGTAAGTTTATTTCCCAAACATGGCAAATGAAAACTAGCTATCAACTGACTCCTCCGAGAAGGCTGGAACACTGGAAATGCTCTTTGCCTTAAGGTAGCATGGGATACCTAGTCACAGCTGGATACTGAATGAAATATAAAGGCTAGACAGACAAGGGAATCTGAAAATGAAACACAGAGACACAGGCACACATGAGTGCTTGAAAACATATTGAAAACTTTCAGTCTTTCTGTGTTTGTTAACAGAAACTCTCTATACCAGAGCTTTTGATAGCAGATGCACTTCCACTTGAAAATTAATTACAAGGTACTCCAGAGCATTATTATGCATTGCTACATTCAGACTGTTCCTGCTCTCAATTCTGGATTACATAGTTAGCTCAAAAAAATGAAGGCAGAAGTAGATGCTGTTTTTCAAATCCGAAATCCAAACCAGAAGCCTGGACCCATTCTGTATGTTGAATATGGCCAAGACCAGTAAGTGAGGAGATTTTAACACGGAACTCACTTCTGAAGAACATAAAGAGAAACATTTGGTATTCTTTATCAAGTCCTTGAAGTATTTACTTACTCTCTGGAATTAATGCTAGCATGCCACTCTGTAAGCATCAGGCATCTACATATTTTGTTAGTATTTGTGATTTCATGGAAGGACACATTCCTGAATATTTTTTAGGGAGTACCAACTTGATTTCACAGATGAAGGTAAAAAAGAAATACTTAAAAAGGTAATGGATATTTATATTTGAAGAATGTCTGGTCCTCTCCCCTCCATAATGCTCCAACATAAATTTCAGATACATTCAGCACATAAATCTACACCTAACTATTTTAATTTTTACTCCTCAGTTCACCTTTAAATGCAGCAGAAGAATGGAAAAAATGCAACATAGCCAGCAATAGCTGAGGAAATCTCTTTTTAACATGACAAATTTACCTCTGGTAAGATATTGATTGCATCTGAATGGATTACAAGAGGAATGAGTTTCCCATAAAGAATGATAATCTCTTAAGAAAATTGTGTTTCTATGCTTATGGGAGTATAATATATAGCTGGCAAAACACAAGGCAAAAACCTTTCAAACAAACATCACCTTTGTACCAGTATATAATAGAAGCCAGAGGTCCCTCCTGCTCATAAGTTGATGAGAAAGTAGATTAAGTGAAAAAACAGTATAAATAATAGTATTCTATAAGAACACCAGAAAAAATAATAAATGCAATAATGACCTCCACTCAAAAGCCAGCCATTTTGTTTTAAAGACTGAAATCCTCCTTCAGTGCCTGAGTCCCATCCCATCTTCACTTCCAGTTCTCCAAACTGAAGCAAAGCATGGCTTGGCATTCCCTCTCCTCAGCTCCTCCTGCTGCCAGTTAGCAAGCCTAAGGATGATGTGGAAACGTCTTAACCCTTTGACAACCTTTTTTTAAACATAGTGAGATTTTTAAATGTATATACAAGTGTATCAGCAAACAAATGGATAGAGAAACAGCATTACTTGCTGACATGCAGGATTACCTTGCCTGGAGGCACTCATTAGCCTGGAAGACCTGACCAAGTGGCCAAGAGCAAGGACACGACAGCAGCGGGCACCATGCCAAATCCATTTGCTAAGCTTACTGACTACAAAGGGAGCACCAGTATCTCCAAATACTGCAATGAAAACAAAACAAAAACAAACCCCAAAACAGATAAACAAAGCCAACAACAAAAAACAAACAAACCCCAAAAAGCCCCAAAACCCTAACAAAGAAAACCAAAACGACAACAACAAACCAATTGCCCAGCATTAACCACAGTCTCACAGGTAAGGAACTTAGAATCCATTCAACCGTCCTGTGAAGCAATACACAGTGCTGGGCAGAAAGGTGATACACAAACCAGTTTATAGACCCATAACAGTCCAATACAACCTAATCTGAGGTTCATGACTAGAAGGCTCTGCTGAGCAAACACAAGCATCACTGGGACACACCTTCCTCCTCCCTACGCTCATGGACAGAAAAGCAAGCCACAGCCACAGGGAATGCTATATGCATACAGAGAGACCCATTGATGCACCAAAACAGCCAGTTCACAGCCCTTTCGTAGTTCAAATCACAACTGCAGAATAAGCAGATGAAGAACAGAAAGATCTGTTCTACAGAGGACAAATGGCTATGACATCTGCAGTTTCTTCTTCCTGCTTTCTTCACAAACTTCTCAAAAGTTAACAAATTATTAACATGTGGACCTAACAAAGCACCTTGTATCCTGATGCCAAAAGAAGCTGTTTACAAGAGCATGAGATCTATGATCCTGTGCTGCACAATTAATCTCTATTCAGACAGCTGATTGATCAGGATAGGAAAGCTGACAACAGAATTGTAGCAGTAAAGTCATATACAAAACTCCTGTTTTTTTTTTGTTTTTTTGTTTTTTTTTTAATGGAAGTTTTAGTTAGAAACATGCCCTAAATATTAATTTAGAAATTGTGCTCTCCAAAGTTAGTAAAAAAAATTCTTCTACTTCTTCTGTTGCCCCTCTCTCTCTATCCTGACTGAAAAATTACCTGGTAACCTGGACTGAAAAATTACCAACAGACCGGTAATTTCTATCTAATGGGTATATTGATCATTCAGGTATTTCCTTTGTTAGGTTTCACGTCTTCCACTTGAATGAGTCTCAATTATCATGTTGCACAGCATTAAATTAACCTCTCAGACAATTTATTTGGCTTCAGGGTAGTTATTTTGAAGCTAAGGAAAGGCTGACAATGATCCTGTTTGGCTCCTGCTGAATTTGTTTTGTGATGTTTTCAGGACACAGATAATACTCCTCTCTGCAAATGTAATCCCTTATCACTGATGACAAAGATATTTGATCAACAGACTGCAAGCAGGAACAGGATCAGCAAATTACCCTGCCAAATACACCTGTGACTAGAGAGAGACCTAGCGAGATACAAAGTAAATGCATTTGGATGACTGACTTGCTTAAAATTGTCATATTCCAAGGAGGTATTTTCACCTTCTGAATGTTTTTTTCTTCTGTAGCAATAAAATAAAAGCTGGGTTTAGTGTACCTTATCCTATTAAATGGACTTGAAATACATTGCTTTTCACACTGAAGAAATGCAGAGTGAATAAGCAAACACTACAGCTATCTTTAGCATAGAATTTTGCCTAACATTTATCAGGAGACATGTTAGTTCTCTACTATGAACGACAATTTTGTTGCATATAGTAGATATTTTGCATAACTTATTTTATACGCTAACAGACCTAATTAAATGGGACAATAAATATATCTTCCCTCCTTTCTTTTTTCTTTTGCAGAACTTCTAAGTTCATGTGACATGAGACTTTTTCCTTTGACAATTAGAAAAGGTGGGCTTGCTGTTTCTCAGCTTTCTGGTTCTTGCAGGTTTAGAGAGAATAATAGCAATCCAATCCAACACTCAATAAAACTAATAGAGTCACTCAACAAGTACTGTTCAAATTAAGAAAACACAGACTTTCAGTTAAGTAAAGTAGTTTTTCTGAAATTTCTTCTTAATACGGTCTTCACAATTGCCTTATGACAGCTAGACTACTGAGGGGAGCTGTTAAGTGCTAAAGACAGGAAATCATAGGCATTTTTTTAAATAAACCAAAATCTCACTAGGAAAGTCCTTCTGTCTTGAGTTCAGTGTAAGCAAAGTGGCTGATGCCATAGAAATAGTCACTAAAAATATGTGCCAGAAATTATATATTTGGAAAATCCGGCATGGCAGTGCACCTTAAGGCTCTGCTTTCTTCAAGCATCAGAGTTGAGAATTCTGTTTTTCTAATTTTTTTTAACATTATGTATGCAAAGTCCTGGACTTCTCAATTTCCTTCTAGTTTCCTGCAGAACATGGAAAAGATGGCATTTACCTATAATTGGTTTTTTCTTTAGTTAGAGATCAGATCCATTTTTTGAGAAATTCTCACTGCTTGTACAATGTAAAGAAAATCCTGTTGGATATTAACACCATAACTGGACTGGAGGCAGGAAATGCTAGGTTGTTTGGTTTTTGTTTTTTGGTTGGTTGGGGGTTTTTTGCGTTTCTGAAAAACAAACAAACAAACAAACAAACCCAACCAAACAAAAAACTAACAACAAAAACCAACAAACAAACAAACAACCCATGCCAAAACTGTTTTCTAGTTGGCTGTAGACTGAAGAAGCTTGAACAAGACTAAATGTTACATGTTCCCTGCCCAAATCTTAAGCCATCCAGGCAACACACACAACACACTGGAAAGTCTGGAAAGATAAACAGCCAGAGGTATCTTTAAAAAATGTCTTAATATTACTGTTGTCTTACTTCTTCTAAGTGCTATAACACAGGACACCTTGAAAAGATCTGAAGGGCTGTACTTTGATGGCAATGAGCAGCAGTATAAAAGTAAAACTGAGTAGCTATAAAGGATAGTGACAACAAGAACACAGTAACTATAATGAAATTAGTTCTCCTGTACTCTTGAGCTCAAACTGTCCTCTGCTGACTGGCAAATAATTTGCATTTCAGACTCTACTGATTTGTGCATACCTTCACTGCTTTCATGAAGATTATAAGTGGATATATGAAGAATACAGACTGGAAAAGTGTAAATTCTAATTTTTGTCATAAACATAAAAAAATAACTAAGCAGACAGGGCAATATTTTGGAAAAAAAAAACCTCAGTGAATTAAAAAGGAATACTTTTACTTTAAAATATATGGTTGAAAATTTTGTCTGCACAAAAAGTCTCTTGTAATCATCCTGTTTTACTCAGCTGTGCTTCATCTGAGCATGCCTCTGTCAAAATGCCAATATTTTGCCATGTTTCACTGGACTTGCTGCAGCTGAGTTTTCCACTGTGAGTACTGAATGAAGCTAGTGCCAGAAGTGTTATGTTTATAGTATTTCTACTACATCTATGGCATATCTGGCAATGAATTGCCTGATGAGTGAACATTTTTTGTGGTATGGACAAAGACACACCAAAGCTGCTAATAATTTAGTAGAAAGACATAAATCAGACATATATCAGTGTCTTGGGTTATGGAACCAAAAATGTGTAACCTATTTCGTTGTTGAAAGCAGCTGGGGAGATGGTTTTTTTTTCTTTATCTCTTGTAACTCTGGGAGAAGGGGGGGCAGATGCCTTTTGATAATGGGCCAGCTGTTAAAACCAGGTGGGGCAGTGTTTCTTATCTCTTTCATCACCCGTCCTCCCTCCAGGGGGATATTTTTCTGCTAATGGGCCATTAAGGCTCCCCAAGCAGACATCCCCAAGCTATACATCCACATTGCATCATTCCATTGTGAGACGCTCCACCCAGTTCGGGGAGCCAACCATTCCTACCTGGATACCTACTGAGACGCAGGAACATGAAAGCATCTGGCTTCACCTGATTCCTGGAGGAAGACTGGACCCTTCTCACCATCATCACTGGACCCTTTCCTACAGGATCATCTCTACTCCAACAGAACCACATCTGCCACTCCAGGAGGACTCACTTTTGGACTGCTTCCAACACCCTGACCAACAGGGTGTCAGGTTGTAGCTCTGACTGTCAACGGTTTTCCAGGATTGCTTGTTTGTTTGTTTGCTGGTTTGGTTGGGTGGTTTTGTTTTCTACTACATTTGTATTGTTAATATTCCTAGTAAAGAACTGTAATTCTTATTCCCAAATCTTTGCCTGAAAGCCCTTAATTGCAAAATTATAATTTGGCATGGGTGAGGGGTTTACATTCTCCATTCTAAGAGAAACTCCAGCTTTCCCTGTCAGATACCTGTCTTTCCAAACCAAGACAACCAGTATCTACTTTGGCCTCATGTACAGAGGCAGAGTGACAAGAGTTACAGAGCTGGGGGCTGATATTTATAAGGTCTGTAACCCTGGAAAACCAGAAAGCATACCAGTCACTATATGACTACAGTACTGTTAATTGGCCCATCCTGAAATAGGCAGGAGACTTGGCAGAACTCATGTGAAAACAGAGACTTCTTGATTTGGTATCTTGACTTCCATGTTATAATTACTTTTAAGCAGCTCCAAATATCAGATGAAAATCTTTTCAGAAACCAATCATGCTATATAGCCAATGGAAGCTTTTACACTGAGAATAATGAGGCAAGAAAATCCTATTTTCCTTGTTTATCCTGCTGATGAAATCCATGTTCATGGAGGCAATTGCCAACTTCACCATTTTTATACACTCAGCTCCACTGATGGTCACCACTTTGAGCCCCAGTTCTAGCCAGTTGCTACCGTGGCTGATAGTCTCTGCAACTAAATGAAACCAACATTTCAAAACTAAGCAGAACAGTGCACATAAGCAATATCCTTCTCTACTTTTTGTCAAATGTAATTATTAACATCAACATTAACATATTAATGTAGCATTCAAATGTAATTATTACTTTCAAATGTTTTATTACTTTCTGTTCTTATGAAAAAATGTTTATAAAAATTACTTTGAGAAAAAGCTCAATGTTTTCACAGGATGTGATTTAAAAAAAAAAAAACAACCAACCAAACCCCACACCAACTTGAGAATAAGCAAAGCAGATTACTATTTTCTGATGTCTATTACCCCTGACCTCAGAAGAAAATTTCACTACCATCAACAGTTTTCAGTTATTTAGGAATCTGCTGGGAAATGAACTGATTTGCACAGCTATCAAACTAGTAGGAGTGGGCTGGACTGAGGTTCCCCTCCCACTGGCACCTTTAGTTTAAAGGCCTCCTCATCAGCTTGGCAAGCCTACAGTCAAAGATGCTCTTCCCTTCCTCTGACAGATGGACCCATCAGTCCCCAGCAGACCAGGTTCCTAAAAGCCTGTTCACTTGCCAGTTCCACCAGTGTAGCTCCTTGTCTTGGTTTGGAAAGACAGGTATCTGACAGGGAAAGCTGGAGTTTCCCTTAGAATGGAGAGTGTAAACCCCTCACCCCCGCAAAATTATAATTTTGCAATTAAGGGCTTTCAGGCAAAGATTTGGGAATAGGAATAACAGTTCTTTACTAGGAGTATTAACAATACAAATGTAGTAGAAAAACAAAACCACCCAACCAAACCAGCAAACAAACAAACAAGCAATCCTGGAAAACCCTGACAGAGTCAGAGCTACAGCCTGACACCCTGTTGGTCTGGGTGTTGGAAGCAGTCCAAAAGTGAGTCCTCCTGGATTGGCAGATGTGGTTGTGGTGGAGCAGAGACGATCCTGTAGAACAAGGGTCCAATGATGGTGAGAAGGGTCCAGCCTTCCTCTGGGAATCGGGCAAAGCAAGATGCTTTCATGTTCCTGCGTCTCAGTAGGTATCCAGGTAGGAATGGTTGGCTCCTCCACTCGGTGGAGCATCTCACAGTAGGATGTCTGCTTGGGGAGCCTTAATGGCCCATTAGCCATTAGCACAACACATCCCCTGGAGGGAGGACCAGTGGTGAAAGAGATAAGAAACACTGCCCCACCTGGTTTTAACACCTTGCCTTATCAGAAGGCACCCGTCCCCCCTCTCCCCTAGAGTTACAAGCGATAAAGAAAAACATCTCCCCAGCTGCTTTAAACAAATGAAATAGATTACACATTTTTGGTTCCATAACCCAAGACACTCCTATAGCAACAGCAAAGCAAATTATCAAACACCAAGTTAAAGTACACAGAAAGCTTTGGTCTCCCCATTTTTTTTTTTGGATGTGGCAAGGATCCAGTTTGCTTCTGAAGGCAGGACGTAGAACTAGGAGCAAGCTCTTTTCCTGGGACAACTCTTATTTTGTGGCACCAGACTATTTTGAAAACACTGTTACATTCAGGCTCACAAGACTTCTGTCAAATGCGAAGTATTTTTTGTATTTCACATAAGAAGACTGATGAAGAGACCTATTACCTAGAGATAGACAAAAAAACCCCTAAAACAAAATTGGAAACAGAAAGTAAGTCTTTAACTAACAGATCACATATGACTTAGAAGAGGATGCTTTTACTGAGCCTTCCTGGAAGGGCTTTGGTGGCAGGGGGCTAGCAGGGTGGGTTATGGTGGCAAGAGGTCATGTATTGTCTTGTGCCAGCCAGCTACTTCCATCTGCCCTTAATACCACTGCAATAAGCCCACTGTGTACCTAATTTCTGCTAGAGAAGTACATGGTGCCTCTGCTCACAGATATTTAAGAAAGCAGCAGCTGTTAAGAGGAGAAGACAAATGGTGGCACTGTTGGGATTGGATTAGAAACATATTCTTGGAAGAAAGGGCTGTGTACCAGAGCAGCCATAGCTCTGAAGGGACTGTGGGTCATGGGTGCACACCAGAGCAGGGACGCTGTGGAGGGACTGTGTCCCACAGTAAACCCACACTGGGGCGGAGGAACACAAGTAAGAAGCAAGAAGCAACAAACTCCTCCCCATTCTCCTGCATTGCCCCTCACTTCACGGGAGGGATTAGGAGTATCCAAATGTAACCTGGCACAATCAAGATGAGTGGAGACCAGCAAACAGGGAGAAGTTTTTTACTGAACTAGAGCCCAGGGATGAAAGGTGTTCCTTTGCCAACTGTTTTGTTTAATTATCTTTTTTTCTCCTCAATACAGAGATGAGAAGTCAAAAGTTTTGTTAACTGGTAATAAATTAAGTAAATTCCATGAACCAAGACTGTTGCTCATTATGTGCTTATAAAGTTAAGTGGTATATTTCTTAAGTTCTACATACTGTAGAATACATTGTCAGAGAAAGTGGATCACAGGAAGGAAGTAGAGGAGCTATACTTGCTTTAGCTCTGCTAATGTTTGAACAACAAATTTATGTGCTGAGGCAGCTGCATGAAGATTCTCATTAAAAGTATATTTAGATGCTGTATTTGAATTTTGATAAGCTGTCACCTACAAAGGAGGAGGGTGGGATGGAGGTAATAGGCACCCCCATGCCTATGGTGTTTTGGCCATTGGAAGAGGCTCAGAAGTGAAATAAGGTGAACTGCTGACCGTGGGAAATAAAGCTGGCCACACAGAGAAATGGCACAAAACAAGTAACATATCTTAAAGCTAAGAATGTGTTTCCTGATCACCTCCCCATGGAGGCATACTTTAAAGGTCTTCTGAGAAGTCTCATGATGCTGCCTTGTCTGTCTGTTAGCTGCAGAAAAGAAATCATATGCTTACAGACATCTTTTTCCCTAAATTAACCAACTGGACATGTGGTTTTTCCTCAGGATCCTCTGTGTAGTGACTATGTCAGTTTCCTCTTTTGCCCCATATAAAACAACTATATGAAAGACTCAAGAATCTGTTCAAATTAACCTGCTGATGGGTATGGGAAAATTACATAGCATTTTGAACAATAACCACTTTCTAACTGCAAAAAGTGCAAGTTATGCAACTCCCGGATGGGAGGGAGAACCCTCTTTGAATTATTTGCTTCATTTTTTAACTGCTGCATTGGGTTGCAAAAGTCTGATAAAATCTATTTTAAACATAGACTGTAAGTCCTGCAGACTAATACTATGATTCATCTACTGCCAACCTCCCCAATTATTCTGCCTTCCTTAAGTTATGTTGATAAATCAGTTATCTTCCCATTTATTAAAGCATGGGGCAGTCTGTTTATTTAATCATCTCTTGGCCCATTTTCTAATTAAAGGAGATAATGCAGGCTCATTTCCTGTCATGGTGAACTTGGCAGTCCACAGGTTGTCCTCAACTACCATATTAAAAATCAAGACTATTTGTAATGCCTACATTATTTGGCAATTCCCTCCCTTCTCCTTGCTCAGCTGAAGATGAAAACACAGGCATGGATTTTTTTTCTGCATTTCCACACTGCTGACACCCACCCAAGTCAAGAACAGGAAGAGGGAAGTGGCTGAAACATTTATTTTGGAGATGGTGAATTCCAGCAAAATTAATAATCATACAATGATCCCAAGAATAACTCTGTGAAGGGTGGAATACTAAAGGAAAGCACACACCAATTGGAACACATTCCCATCTTGTTTTGCTGCTGGACTTGAGCAACCTCCTGCACCACTCTGGTCCCAAACCTTCATGTGTCAGCTTTGTGCAGGGGTATGGATACCCACTAACTGCAGCATTAAACCATTTTTGTCCCCTCTGTATTCTAAAGCTCTTGTTATAGACTTAAGATCACATCTATTCTTATCTCTGAGATATTCTTATTTGTATCTTGCTTATAATTCAGCTTCAATATTTAATAGCTACAGGTTAACCTAGCATCACTAGTCTGGCAGAAAAACTGTATTTTTTAGGCTGCCTTCTTTCTACCCCTTAGGACATATTTATATAGCATATTAAATTCTCCTTTGCAACAAACAAACAAACAAACAAACAAAGATACATTTTAGCTTATCAATACATGTCAAAGGAAGTGTCTTTCAGTGGGCCTTGCAAACTGTTGACAACAAGCTGATACATTTTGTTGTACTTCACAGACTCTCCTCCAATCAGTGTAAGTATATACATGAACCACACCTGCAACAGTATAGAAATGCAGTCAAACATCACTTTGCCACACTTTCAGAATTCTTTCATATCAACTGCGCTACACACGGCCTTGCAATGTGCCTTTATGTGAAACACCTAAAACATGATGTGGTCCTGGGTACCCTTTCTGGGTGATACAGGGATTTGAACTACATGATATCCACAGCTGCCAGCCAATACCTCAGCTATCCTGTGATTCTGTGTAAAGAAAAAAAACAAGAAAAAAAAGAAAAGAAAAAATAAAACCCAGTGATTCCAGCACTTCCTAATAGGCTGTATGATACAATATATTCCAAACTCTGACCTATAGAGAAATGTCTCCCTGATCCCTTTTAAAGCTGGCCAAACACCTACAGTGAGAATTTGAACTTTTTTTCTGATTTGTCCCTTACTTTTCCGTCTCTGCTTATACTTTTTTTTTTATTATTTGCATTTGCAAGCAACAGCAAAAATGTTTGAATTTCTGGGCCCTTGCTTCTGGAAACAATTATTTTAATTTTTATCTATTTCAGTCCACAAGGAAGTGTCTGGTTTTGTCACACTGCTAATTATCTGAACATCTGTCTCACTTCATATACCTCACTCAGAGTGTTCTCTGGATCCAACACAATACCTTCTAAAACACCTACTTAAAGACTTAACAAACCCCACGATTCACCTTTATATAGAATACTGTTCCCTTTACATGTATTTAAGTGACTGCTATGAGTTACTGCCATGCTGTTACTGACCAGTGAAAACATATAAAATTATATACTAAATATATAATACAGGAAGAAGCAGAAGACAAATGTATTTTCAAATGCCAGGATTTTCCGCCTTGCATTTTTCCATACAATATATGTTGCACTTTTCCCTTTCTACACAGCTTACTGAGGATTTCACAAGTACTGCAGCAGAAGGAATGGGTCTATGCAGAGAGGCAGAGTTCATCCCTTTAAATCATCTCTGTTGAATGACAGACCTTGTTCCTAAAGGAAACTCACTGAAACAAGGATGAGAATGTCTTGGCGAAGAGGGGAGGAAAATTTCCTAGAGCTTTGTCACACTTACCAAAGGCTCTAGTTCTTTCCGGTCTATGAGGTTGAGCTCTGTCACAAAATAATAAAAATGCTTGTAACAGGTGTTGACATGGGCCTCAGCCCCCATAAGGATGATACGGTCAAAGTGATGGATGTAGACATGGACAAACACCCGAAAAAGCCGACAGAGTATCTTCTTGCAGATCTGGAGAAAGTTCTTTGGAAAGGGAACACCTGTGAATAGAGAAGGCAAGGTTGTCATAACCATTCTCTCATCCTCCCAAGACAAAAGCTTTACAGCCAAGTGTGAGATTGCAACTGCAGACTAGGTTATGGTTTCCTAGGCCTCCTTTTCAATCCAAAAGATCACTTCATGCATGCATTTATTTGACAGCTAGCACCAAAGATAGCCAAATACTTAAACAACTTTAATGGATCAAGATTGGCAGGAACAAGATCTTTTTTCCCCATGTATAATTTAATTAATACATTCAGTATTGGAAGATTCAGAAAGGTGATTTTCACTGCATACCAAACTATTAACATCAATGGATTTACATCATGCGATAGCGGTTCCCTAAAGTGATACATACAGAGCACTTCTAAGAAGTAAAACGCTTCCTGCTTATATTACTCAACAGTAGTATTTCACAGCATCAAATTTAATAACAAAATTGAAATAACTGACGGAAGTACCCTTTTGCTTTCAACTTCCTTCCAGTTACATGTATCAATCTGATTGCTCCTTTAATAGAAAATCTCTTGAAGAGATACAGGAATGGCTCTCTCAGAACACTTTTAAAGTTACACTGCTTTTTACTTGGAGACTCCAAAGCAGCTGCAAAAGCACCATTTGCTAATAAACTGTCAGGCATCAATAAAGGGGCATGAAATACTTCTTCAGAACTGCTCCCCATTAAAGACTGATCTTGCATGTAGTTATTTGCCACTAAACTGTCTCAAAAATCTTAAAGTTTCTTCTCCTTCTACAATTGTCTCTCAGGCATAATGACTTTAGTTCCATGCTCGGAACCTTACTGCTACTCTGCTTTGTTACACAGTCTCCTGACTTTTTAAATTATCTAATTAATGCTTTCATTGGATTTGAACTGCATAAATACAGCTATTGCTTCTTAAAAAATAAAAAAAAACCCTCACAGCCAAGCATTTCTATGCTGCCTAAAAGCAGTTCATGCTCTGACCAAGAAAAACGTTTATTATTGGCAGAAAAAAGGTGGAGGTACTAAATTAACACTTTTGCAAGCTTTCTAGTTTTCAAATTTTAGTCTCCTGCTAAACACTGCTCAGCACTCATAAGAGTGGTGAATTGTTGGACAAATTGCTCAGTTTCATTGAGGGTGAATACAAAGAGAATTTCCATACTAACACCAGATTTTTGATTATAGATGACATAAATCATCAATTGTGCTGTAACCAGTCTGCATCTGATCAACATAAACATGCATCTTATTTTGGAATCCCTGGCCAAGGAGGTACCAGGATCTATCCACTGTGGATATGAATATTGGTGTGTCCATCAGCACGTGAGTGGAGAAACACATGAGCCTGCAGAAGTATCCCTGAACTGCCTCTACATTTGCCATTGCTGAGGTTCAGATAGTGTTGGGAAATGTCTTGGGTTTTTTTGGCCTGTACTGGGTTCACCAGATATTTCAAAATCCTTTTGAAATAATTTTAAGTAGCTTGTAGAGATTCAGTGCTGCCCTTCTTATCCCTGATGTACAAACCAAGGATCAGAAAAATAGCTGCATCTATCAAAGCACAAATACTTAATCTTCTTAAGAAACATTTGCTTTTTGTTGTGAATTCCATTCATTTAAATGTTAAAGTTATTATGGAGGAGAGGGCTTGAATGCTTAATGAACTGAGTCATGGTTAAATTGCAGAAATGACAGTATGTACAGATGTCTTGGCAATGTTTAAATTGGAACTCCACACAATTAACCAAGCACCTGGATTATAACAATTATTGTTATTTCCAAGGGCAAAATAAACATAACTATACAAAACATAATAGAAATCCCAAGTAGTTGCTCATTAACAAGTGGCATCATATTTGCATTCCAGACATCAGAGCATGGCTAAATTCAGGAATAATTACAGCTGCAACGTACTTTACATTTCTGTAAAATATACTCATACCAGAAATTAAAAAAATATATTCAAGAAAATGTCAAGTCTTAAAAAGTGGGGAAGGGGAATGTAGTGGTTTTGGTTCGCCAATTTTTTGTTTCCTGGTCAATGCACCAAATAATGTAGTGGGTTAAACTCCCACTAGAATTATTTACTCTTTTTCTGCAGTGAGATAAGATTAGGAGAAAAGGAAAGCAGGCTCAAACTTTAAAGGGTATAAAGAAAGCTTTATTAACAAAACTATAAGAGGGAAAAATAATAAGAATCAGAAAAAAACCCGTCAAAACATTTTTCCTCTCCCTACAAACTTCTTTTCTTTCTCAGTGACAAAATGCAGAGACAAAACTTAGAGCTTAGGTCAGTTTACACCTCTTTCATCAGTACTTTTAGGGAGAAGAGTCTCTTTTGCTATGCGATGGAAACATCTCCACAAGAAAAAATATTTCCCTTGTGGCTTCAATTCTCACAAGTAGCAACCACCTGGGAATCTGCATTTGTGAAGTCCCTCCCATCTCAAGCAGTCTTCCCACAGCTGTGTCCACGGGCTATGGCAAACTCATGGGGTACCATTTTAAGGATGAACTATTTAAAAACAAAGGTTCTCTTCATCTCTGGGAACAGAGATCTCCTTTTTCTGGGGGCATGTCTTCATCTTCATCTCATCTCTTTCCCTTTCTCCGTTCAAGTTTCTCATGGAATCACAGCCACTTCAGCATTTATTTGCTTCAACACAAATGCCTTTGCTCATGTCTGTAATTTAAAAACTCCATCCCCCCATACTGTTTCCATACTGTTTAAAGGGATATTCTAATAATTCACAGTCCATCATCATGGCCTTACAAAAGAATTTCAGTATAAAACCAAGGCATCTCCTCATTCTCCTCCCAAATAAGACTTGACCCCTCCTTCACTGACCTTGGTATCTTCACATTATCTCTCTACACGTATTCACTCTGTCCCTTTCTCTCACTTAAGAAAGGATTAGTGCTTTGCAAGTTTCATCTGTGCAGAGTTAGTATATCGCCTGGGGCCTGCAGAGGGTCATTGATGGTTTCTACCAGGTGGTAACTGAAGCAGTCACGATGATGGACTTCAGGCCGCACTGGGGGCTGTGCCAGGATCTCAGGGGCCCAGCCAGAATGGCCACAGCCACTCTGGCTGCACTCAATTTCAGCTGTGGGGCCACTCTGCATGGCTGCAGAGCTGCCCTCAGTCTCAACTGCATGATCTTTCGTGGCACTGGGACACCCTCCTGGCAAGATGACTTGGCAGTGGCGGCTGGAGCTGTTATGGTAAAGGATTCTTTGGAGGCTGCACTGGGAGGGGAAGGAGGGAAGTTGCTAGGATCTCAGCAGCAGCACGCTGCCTGACTGGAGACCCGCCTTCCCCTGCCCAGCAGCTGCTTGGGCCCGGCTAGGCCAGGCTCGCGGGACACATGGTGGAGCAGGGCCAGCCCCACCAGTGCCTGGTTACCTGTTCTCAAGCTGGAAGCAAAAGAGAGCTTTCCCGGGGTTTGTTTGATTTTTAACGTGTGTGTTCACAGAGGCATGTTCAGCTTTCTAGTGGTTTAACAAGGTGTCAATATTCAAAACTAGTCACTGATTGGCCCTGTCAGGCACGAAAGAAGCTGTTGACAGCTTCTCAGAGAATCATTCTCTTCTTCCCTTTTCACTAAGTGTCAATAAATGCAAAAACAGCACAGGGAGCACAGGGAGTAACTGGCACTTTTCATTGCAAGATGCTTTGCTGAACTAAGAGATGAATTCTTGAAAGCACTGTATTTTGTAATCCAGAACAGTTCTCCAGTTCCAAAATGGAGAATAATTAGTTTCATCTTCCAAGGGCTGACACATAATTAATGAAGAATGTTGTTGTAATGAAGACATTCGTACTTTTGTATTAACTGACTAAAACAATCTGAATAAACCAAGCTCACAAATCCTTTAACTTCTCTTCAGGTCACGTTCCCATTTCACAGTTTTAGGCAGTAAGTGCAAAAGCCACAGAGCACTGTTTCTGCTGCAAGAGAGCACTTTCATCTGGCAGTTTTTTAGAGGCATTGAACAGTCAATTTGAGAACATATAGAGAACACATTAAAAAAAATAGCTGGTGTAGAACAGCTTAGGATTCATAATAAACTTGCAGTGTTTCCCCCTGCTCCTCACATGAATCAAGATTACAGACAAATTGCGTAGCCTCACTTGCTGTTGCAGAATTTTTCTTATTTTGGAGTTGTATCTGATTTATTTATTCTTAAATAAACAGTGAAACATTGCTGCTATCACAAATATATCATTCGGGCACAGCAGAATTGGTACTGGCTCTCTGATTTCTTTCCTATTCTGGCAAAACTGATTTACAGACTGACACAGTGTCCTAAAGAGTCAAAAAGCATCTCTTAGTATCACTAAAGGCAACTGATGTAGTGAGCTACCTACACTCCTCAGCCTTGGAGAGCCTGTCAGTCTGTCTGTCTGCCCCTGGCACACAGAAGAGCCTTGAAATCTGGTCAGCTTCAAGGTACAAATGTGCATATTGAGGTTCCTGCAGCCCTATTTTAAAGATACACCCTGCTGCTCTTTTGTGCTCAAAATTAGATAAAAGAACAGATTCTGACCTCAATTACAATAGAATAAACTCCAAGTAATGGCATAAAAATTGAAAAAAAATCAGAGCAAAATGATTCTAGGTTTACAGTTTGAGGTCAGAATTTGGCCTAATGTTTTGTTCCCATTGCAACTCTACAGTTATAAATAAATCAGCCACAGAAAAGAGTAATTACAAGTATCTCCAGGGACTGGACTAACTTAGATATAGATAATTTGATTTGTTAAGAAGCCTGTTCTCTGTCCTTCATCTCAGCCACAGCAGTCTTCGCCTTAGAATCATCAAAGTTGGAAGAGACCTACAAGATCATTCAGTCCAACTGTCCACCCAGAACAATGACTGTAGTGCCACTAAACCACATCACCAGCACTAGACCCAGATGCCTCTTGAACATTTCCACTTCCAACACTTCTGGGATGGCAACTCCACCAGCTACCCCAGGCAACCTATTCCAGTGCCTGACCACTTGGCAGTGAAATTTTTTTTCTAATTACTGATTTGAATCTCCCCTGTCTCAGTTTAAAACCATTTCCTTTTGTCCTCTCACCTCAGGCACAGCAGGAGTGACCAATCCTCACCTCCAGTCAGCTGGAACTTCTCCAGTTAACCAGGACTGCTGGTAGATGATTGAGAAGGGTTTGGCAAGTTCTTCCACCAGTTCCCTCATTATTATGGGGTAGATCCCACCAGGCTTGTGTCTAACTGGCATAGCAGGTCACTAAACACCTCCTCCTGGATTATTTGGGCTTCACTCAGCTCCCTGTCCCTAACTTCCAGCTCTGGAAGACAGACACCTGAGGACACCTGATCTTGATATTAAAGTCTGAGACAAAAAAGGCATTAAGTACATCAGCCTCCTTTGTCACTACACTGCCATCTGTGTTCAACAAGTTCAACAAGTGATGGAGACTATCCTTGGACTTCCTTTTGCTGCCAATATATCTATAGAAAGCTTTTTCGTTGTCCTTAACTGGAGGCCAAATCAAGTTCGAGCTGAACTTTGGCCCTCCTAATCTTCTCCCTTCATGGCTCACTGCATCCTGATAGTCCTGTGAAGTTACCTAGTCCTTATTCCAGAGACAATAGATTTCTTTTTCTCCCCAAGTTCCAGCTGAAGTTCTCTGTTTGATCAGGTCAGTTTTATTCCTGACAACTTGTCTTTCTACATGTGGGGACAGCCTGCTTCTGAATATTTAACAATTCCTTTCTAAAACACATCCAGCCTCCCTGGACTCCCTTGCTCTTCAGGGCTGATTCTCAAGAGATTCTTGTCAATCAGTTTCCTAGACATGTCAAAGTCTGCCTGCTGGAAAACCAAGGTGAAAGTTCTGTTAGTGCTCATCCTTACTTCACCCAGTACTGAAAACATTTCATGGTCACTATGCTCAAGACAGCCACTGAGCACCACATTACCCACTAGTCCTTCTCTGTTCACAGTCAATCAATCTAGCAGACCACCTGGTCTAGTAGGCTCGTTTATCAGGTGTATAAGTGTAAGAGACGGTCCCTAAGATCCTCATCTGCCTCACGATCATCGCCAAGGATTGAAGACCCCAAAAGGGACTGAAACTAAAACCTGAGATCCCAAGGCAGGAATTCTGGCCTGACTGAGGTGGGAAAGTTGCCAGCCATTGTCCACAGGTGTGCTCGTTGGACCGATGCATCCCCATGGGAACCAGCTTGGACAATAGGACTTCACAGCAGGCTGGTCTTGGGCCGGCCTGTCCTGTGCTTGCCCTGTACCTGTACCTGTTCCCTGAAGTGGACATTTGCTCTAAGCGCTAGAGCGCTGCACCCTGTCTCAGCGCGCCGGCTGATGTTGAGCTCACTTTCTGGCCAGCTGCCTGTTGCTTCGAAAAGGACTATAAGAGATACCTCAAGATCGCCCGAATTCTGAGATCTCCCCATGGAAGAAGACGGATCTATTGGTGTCAACCACAAGGATCTCGTCTCTCCGTTGGTAGCTATATAACCCCTTTTCTCTCTCTTTTACTTTATCCCTCTCTCTCTCTCTTTTTTCTATCGCATACAGTGCTGAGTGCACTTAATAAAGTGTACTGCTTTCGAGAAAATTATTATTGTCCCTTGTCATATCTTTTGCGTTTGGAGATCACTCGAACCATCATGAACTCGCCTGCATTAGTGGGTCGTGACAGTAAGGAAGTTGTCCTCCACACACTTCAGGAACCTTCTAGACTGCTTTATCTCTTTTGTGTTGTATTTCCAGCAGACATTTGGCAAGTTGAAGTTGCCCACAAGCATTAGGGCTGGAGACTGTGAGACATTTGCCAGTGCTTGTAGAATGCCTCATCAGTCTGTTCATCCTGGTTGGGTGGTTTAACAGACTCCCACCACCCGCCCTTCTGATTTGTGCCCTGATCTTCACCCAAAGGCACTCAACCTTGTCATCTTCATCATCATCACTTTCAATAAAATCAAAACACTCCCTAATGTACAGTGCTACCCCAACCCCTCTACTGCTTTGCCCATCCCTTCTGAAGAGTTTATAGACATCTATTGCAGCACTCCAGTCATGAGAGTCATTCCACCAAGTTTCGGTGATGGCAATTGACCCAGTTAAAAGACTGACTGTTTTACTATCTGCAACCTGATACTGAAAAGAGAAGAACGTAAATGCACCAAAGTGGACTGCTCTGTTATGGTTATTAAAAAACGAACAAAGATGTTACTGAAATTTTTGAGCTAGCTGATTCTTTCTGAAAGAAGTATTTCTAAATGGGTGAAATGACAGCCTTGATTCATATGTAGGATGAGCACCAGTGCTGCCATAATGGAAGAAAGTAACAAAAGGATCCTTTGGTTAAGCTGGTGTTTGAAACCCTAGAGTGCCCCAATATGTCCCAGGAATGCGCAAGCAGCTTTTAAATGTTTCAGTCACATAGAGAATGTTCCTTTAACTCAGACTTACATATGCAATTGGGAAATAAATACATTGGGGCTTAGATAGGCAGGGTATTAGCCAGTAACAAGCACAGTGAATATGACTGTACCTGTAGCTCTCAGGAGTGTGGGCCGTACATGACACTTCTGTACTAAGGGATGATGTACTCCTGCAGAAAAGCTGCACCCATATGCTCTGGTGACAGATCACAGAAATCACAGAATTGTTAGGGTTGGTTGCCCCCAATCTTTTTATTTTCAATTGGTACTTCCTTGTTTGTTCATACAAGGTCCAGCAACACACCTTTCCTCACTGGCTGCTCCACCACTTGCATCAAAAAGTTATCTTCAATAAACTGCAGGAACTTCCTGGACTGTGTGTGCTGGGCTGTGTTATCCCTCCAGAACATACCAGGGTGGTTGAAGTTCCCCAGGAGAACCAGGGCCTGTGACCACAAGGCTATTTCTAACGGCTCACAGAAAGCCTCATCAACTTCCTCCTTCTGATCATGTAGCCTATGGTGAATACCCACAAGAGTGCCACTCAAACTGTGTCTATCCCTTGATTTTTACCCATAAATTCTTAGCTGGGTAGAGCTTGATACATTCCAGTTACTCTCTCACATAAAGAGCAACTCTTTATGTGAGCAACCACCTCACCTCTTAGACCTGTCCTTACTAAAAAGCAGATTCCCATCATATACATCCATGGCAATATTTCAGACGTGTGCAACCTCACCATGTCTCAGCAATTGCAATGAGATCATGGCCCTGTGAACACATACATTTCCAGTTCTCATTTATTTCCCATGCTGCATCCATTTGTATGCAGACATTAATCATCTATCTATCTATCTATCTATCCATCCATCCATCCATCCATCCATCTATCTATCCATGCATCCATCCATGTGTGTCTGTCTGTCTATCTATCTATCTATCTATCTTATATAAAATAATACAATCAAGCAACTATGTTCCTCAGGAGGGGTGTAAGAGGAGTCACCATAGCCATAAGCAACCACAATGTATTTATTTTGTGCTTTGATCCTCAACTCCAGGGGCAGGCAAGAACACCTGTCTCTGCACTGGTTGCTCCCCAGGAGGAAACGATGGCACAATTGTTGCCATTTGGACCCTGCCTCCCAAGTCCTTCAGTCTAAAGCCCATCTCAACAAACTGGCCAGCCTGCTGCCAGACTCTCTGCCCATTTTAGCCAGGGGAACCCCCTTCCCCCACAACAGACTAAAAACCATAAAAACACAACTCACTGTTGTAAAAGCCAAATCCTTCTTGATCCTTCACCAGCCATGAAGCCAGACACTGATCTGCACAATGTGTCTGCCTCTGGCTGTCCTGATTTCTCTAACAGGGAGGACAGATGAGGAGATGACTTGGGCATGGGGATGACGTGGGATGTTTTTGACCTGTCTTGCCAGGGCTTTAAAGTCTTCCTTGGTCCCACCTCTTTTTTGGCTTGTGGCATCTTTCGTACCCACAGGAAAATGTAATGGGGGTAGTGGTCTATGACAGGTTAAGTTACCCTCTTGGCAACAGCATGGATCCCAGCTCCTGGAGGGCAGGATGCCTCTCACGACCATCTATCAGGCCAGCAGATGGACAACTCAGTGCCCCTAAACAGAGTCACCCAACTACAATTCTGCATTTCTTTTTACAGTAAAGTGCTGCTGGAGAGGTTCTCCTTGTTGGCCTTCATGGACATATAAAGCCTTTAAAGCACCATATCTGTTTGTGCACCACAGCACCACAGTAGAACAACCACGTTGTTTCCCCAGCTCTAATCTCCGCATACTCCTTTGATCTTTTTGCTTCTGTTGACTTGCTGGAAAGGCTACTTCTCACATAAAGCAGGGCTCTCTACCACTTACAAAGCTCAACTGGCCCAATACATTTCTGAAAGTTTTAAGAAAGATTTATGGTCTTTCTTAAGTCATCAGAAAACAGAAGGATTTTCCCTTTCTTTTTGAAACCAGACATGACTCTCTGTGGCTATCAACTTCATTCCTTACGTTTTGTTAATTTGCTGTCAGGTCATCTGCTTCTGTGCTGGAGTGAGGATCCAGATCTAATCTATCCATCATCAAACATACAGCACAGTGCTAGGAAAGTAAATCATGACATTGATCTTTTGTCTTATTTCTTTGCATATTCCACCTGCATAAACTGCAGAGAGTGCTATGACCTTCCTCTCATGACTCACTCTCCAAAGACACAATTACAACTCCTATCTGCTCGAAAAACTGGTCACAGTCACATGGAAATATATGCTGAGCATCTTGCACAGCAATTACCAGTAAAGCTAATGGTCTGCTGGTTTAATAGATAGGTTCTAATATCATGATGAAGGTCCTAATTTAAATCCTGCTGAAAAAAACCATGTTCTTTGCATGATGAAAAAAAATGGATTAAGAAAGTGAGATAAAAAGTTAAATCAAATTAGGTGGGGATAAAGGAGGGTAACTAAAGGTCTGAGATGAATGCCACAGGCTAATAGTTTATCTCATTTGACATATAAATCTTGATTCTTCTTACTTCAATATGCATCACAATGTCCTGGAGTAGGTCAATGGCACTGGTGAGAGAGGAAACAGAAGAAAAGTCATTATACAGCTGGTCTTTGTTGCCTGATTTTCTCTAGGCAAGAATAAGAATGCATAAGGTCACTGAAAGACAATGTTGAAGAGCCAGAGAAAACAATCTGGCCTTTTGTCTGCCACATTACCTGCAGTTCTCAACTGGCCCACACTCCTGTCTGTAACATGCAAGAAAAACAACTGCCTGGTTAAACCTTCAGTGATCCAGAGGCATGACCAATTTTACATCTTGTATTTGTGTGGTTTAAAGTGTTGCTTTACCTCAGAGTAGCTGTTAAGTCCTTTGGCAATTGTGCACAGAAACTTTGATGCACATTTGAAAATCCTTTTACAAGCCACAATCATACTCCATCTTTTTAAAAAAATACATGCGGAGGAAAAAAGATTGTGTTCTCCATTGTCAAAAGGATTGACATATTGTATTGCAAACACAGCTTAAAAATGTAAGAACCTGGTAAAGTAAGAACTGTTTCTAATTTAATAATAACTATCAAGAAAACAATGTTACCAGAATCTAACAACATTGAGAAGTTAGCTGAACCAAACCCTTCCACTCTTCCTCCTCGCATGTACCCAAAGCACAAAAAATTTGCAAAAGATGCCCTTTGCTAAAAAGCACCTATTTTGAGCTAAGCCAATGTGTAATGTAGCCACAGTGTGTTAGTCAAGGAAGCGTCTGTCTCAAAGGCCAATGAAAACTATGTTCGTTTTGCTGGACTTTGTTCCTCAAATAAATAAGCAGATAGTGGCAGAATATTAGAGATAATCTACACAACCATGTACCCACATCACCATGATACTGCCCTCCCTTTTGCTGTCAAATCAGAAGGAGCAGAAGGAAGAGCTCCCTAAGAGCTCTCTCTGTTGCTCTATTCCAAGAAATGGGTGATGGCACCAAAATTTGTCATTTAATTGTCAATTTCACCACAAGAACAATCTTATAATGTAAATACTGTGAAACAGTATGCAAAGCATCTGCACTGCATAGGCCAGATCCCTTGGACTTTACACAAATTTACAGTGGTGTTACTTGACCACAATCTTACCTGCTCCCCTTTACTGATTACTTCTGCTGCTTCAGAGGAACTGAAGAGAAACTGCAACGTCATAGAGAGGAACACTCTGGCTGCCTCTTCCAAGCAAAGGTAGTTTTATTCGAGGCAATAATCAGCCTGATAAACCCATCAGAATAGCTCTGTGACTCTTCAAGGCAAAGAGAACACTGCCATAAAAAGCTGCAAAGTCATGATTATGTGTCAGTATAACTCATCTGCCATGGAAGATCCATTTTCACTAAAGTAACAAAATTAGGTTTGTTGGATTGCTGCATTTGAGCAAGTCTATATGGCATTTACATATATATATTCTAAATTAGCTTGGAAAACCATTAGAATACTTCAGAGAGCAGAAACCATAGTGCAGGTAAATAAAATGCAGCCTCTTCTGGGACGGAGAATATAACAGCCATTTGGCAGTGTAACAGCTTAGGAACAAAAAGAGCTTTTTAGCCCATTGAATGAACATAAGGAAAAAGTATGTACATTTGTACAACACTGGAGCCTGGCCAAATTATCAATGGAAAAGCATTCCTACCTACTTGTTAATAGCCTTTTTCATACAATATTTACCATGAAATGACAATTTCTGGGCAATGATATGGTTTTGGCTTTCCATGCTGAGTGTACCATAGCAGAGCTTTTACTTTCCTTAAGTCCTGATATCTTCAGTAAATCAACATTCTGATTGCCCATTAATTTCACAGGGACATTGGAAGACACATGCTATTCTAAGGGCCACTCTCTTGAGGGACTGAAAGAGGCAGCAAAATGAAACTATCAGAAGTAGCTAGCAGCACAGTCTTGGTGATGCACTCAGAACCAGACCTCCTGTCTGCAGCACACAGATATTCCAGCATGTAACTGAAAAACACAGGCCCTACATCTGACAAAACTCAGCATAACAAGCAGCTGTAGTTGACAAGTTAATATCACAAGAGAAAATTTTGTTCTTAAGGTGATTACTGTGCTAAATTCATTTTCAGTGGACCATTAGAAGAAGTAGAGAACTAACTCATCACACCACAACTCTTATGTCCTCTAATGCAAGGTATTTTCTGACCCTTTGTGCCGACTTAGGATGCTTGTATGTGTAAGAAAATATTCTCAGTGTGTATCAGGAGATGATTCATAAAAGGAAAGCCATTTCAAGTTATTCTGGAAAAGGAACCAGAGTACACAGGACATTACACTCACAGGTGACAGCACTTTCCAAGAAATTTCAGGTTTTATCAGCAGGCACATACATACGCGCGCACACACACAGAAACAAATTCAGGCATACAGGAAGGCTGCAGAAAAGCCATCATTGATCGACAGGTTTTGGATCCAGCATAATTCCAGACCAGGAACAAAAATCATATAAAGAGAATTTGAATATTGTGATTGCATATACCCATAAGACTTCTGTTAACTGTTAAAGTATAGGCCAAAGATGCTTGGATTTACAAGGCACCCGAAACTTTGTCTGTGCAAAAAGAGCTACTATCATTTAAATAGATTATTCCAGTATGTCATTAATAGATAAGAACTGGTACTTGGAAATCAAAGAAAGCTTAGCCATTAATTTCATTGAAAATAAATCTGGAAAATCAATAAGCAAAGTATTCTACTCAAAGAAAAACAAACAAACAAACAAAAAACCCACAAAAAACCCAAAAACAAAAACCAAAAAAACACAAAAAACCAAACACCTTAGCATAATAATAATAATATATTAATGTTATTAGCAAAGGGCAGTTACAGAAACAATTTCAAAAGATGCAATAACTGGGCCTACACCAAGGGCTAAGTAAAATTTTGAAGAAGAATAATTCAATAAACATCAAATGCACAACTGGATCAAAAGTTATGGAAGAGAACAAGTAAAAGGGTTATTTTAAGACATAACTAGCCAAAAATAAGCTCTATCATCAAATTCAGCTGAAAAAGGGAGGCATCCTGATTTCATTGGAGTAAATTTTTCTCTTTTATGTATTAATTACATGTTTAATACAAACTGAGTCCTTCCTTAAGTTGGCATCCATCATCCAATTCTAAGGTAAGGCATCATTAAGAAAGTGAATTGTTCCATTCCCTGCAGTAGCACCTCATTGATATGAATGATTAGATTTTTCTTGGGTGACAAACTTCAGTGGCCACTGAAGCTGTAGTACAATCTGTTTCAGCATTCTCTAGGGTCTTGCTCTTTATTCTTTTAACTCACCCACTCTTAACGCCTTGGCCTGCTTGACTTTCTTTGGCAGTTATTCATTTAGCAGTTAAGCCATTTTCTGCTACTTCAACTTAGTGCTCAGGTGTATTGCATCACCAAGAATAATCTGGTGCCCTCAGTGTATAAGACTTTCGTAAACATCTCCTCCCACTTCCAAGATCACAGAGAAAACTCTTAAAACTTTCTTGTTGCCCTTTATTGCTTCAGGTAGTAAAGTTTCAGCACACTTCTGGAAGTTAATGCTGTGTTTGGCCTTAGGTTGAGATTGTCCACTGTCCTAAATCATGTCCTCTTATACATTCCCAGTATCCACTGTAAGGCTTATCCAAGGAACCTCGTGTTTCTGTCATTCACATAGTCACATGATCAAACCATTAATAATTTCTGAAAATGTAAAAGCTACTCCAAGCTTTTCCTTTTCCTTTGAGACATTAAAAGTAAACATTAAGAGAGTTTCATGCTTCTGCTTCAAAAAGAAAAAAAAAAGGAAAAACCCAATTCAAAATGCAGATGACATTAAAAAGCAAATGAAATACAAATTGGAAGCTTTGTAGGTATCTCTTTTGGAATAACCATGTTAGAAAAAAAGCACTGTGTGGAGTTCAAATGTGGCATGCAGATGATAAGTTTAATAGGTATCTTTAAGCATCATTAGGTGATTTTACACCTTGTCTCTGGCCAACAAGGGGAAATGGGCCATTAAAGGTGCTGTATGAAGAAAGAACCATCTGCCAAAGCCTGCAGAGGTGGGCTGGTTGAATTAGTGGCTGGGGTCTGCAGCTGAGAGGCTTCAAACTCATGTCTTTGTCTATCTCAGTCAACAGGAATTAACAATAGGAAGTTTTAAAAGGAAAGCAGTGTCCATTTTGCTCTGCAAAGAATTCCCAGGAAGACAAACTACTTGCCCTTTTGGGATCATATTCTGACAAATAAATTGTTAGTCAAAACTTTAGTCATTGGGTAACAGAACTGGTGGTGGAAGATAATAGTTTTAAATCCCTATCTGGCTGAATAAATCTAGACCAGAGGAATATATACATCATAAAGGAGAATGCTGGGAACATATCACAGTCAAGAAGAGAGAAAACATAAACAAGAGAAAGACATTATTTGTTCTATTCTAGAAGAAAATATTATAAAGAAAAAGAAAAGCAAAAATAATCTGAAACTAGTAAGCCTGATCTTCAATATTCTAGTTGTTGTAGTCAGCATACTACAATGAATGCAATTTTCAGTTTTAAATGATCTAAAATTATCTGTGACTTGATTAATAATCTGTATTTTCATCCTATCTTTTTGTCTTTGCCTACAAGACATATCATCCAAATGCATTTTCTGAACAATTAAGTGTGTATAAATGGCTACACTCTGAGAGGATTTACAGAAATGGATTTTGCTTGCCACACCTTCCCAGAGCCACCAGTCTGTGTCTCCCAGCAGCTGTCAGCTATGCTGGCTCAAAAGGTTTTGAAAGAAGGGGATTGACATCCACCAGATACAGCAGAGAACATTTTTGCAGGTCAGATTCAGGCTAGTTTGCCATCTAGGGTTATACCACAAAATGCCATTTAAAATGTATTTACATGCACATCAGAAGTTGTAATACTTGTTCTAAGTGACCACATCATAAATGGAATGGTTAGAGGATTGCAATGAATGGATGTGGGCTTTTAAGGAAGGAGAGACAGGCACAGTTATGTGGGGAATAATCTGCTGCAGGAGAGCATTTGAAATGCAGACAGCTCTGCCTTGGGACAGGACAGGAGCCAGTGAAGAGCTTCTGCATCAAGATTAGTGGGCATACCCACATGGGCACTATTATGATGGGAACATGCTATGGCTTGCCCACTCAGGAAAACGTAGGTAATGCCTTCAGCAAACAAGCGGAAATTTAAGAATCACAGCCTCTGGTCCTCAAGGGGACCCTTTACACCCTTAAGATCTACTGGAAGGACAGTTGAGCAAGAGTCAAGTGATCTAGGATACTTCTTGAGTGCATTGCAACCTCCTGGAAGGAATAGTTGAGGAGTCAAGAAGGAAAGGTGCTCAGACAGATCTGATACTTAAAGAAGATGGAAGTACTGTTGGGAAACAGGAAAGTTAGAGACTGCCTTGGCTGCAGTGACTATAAAATGGTAGAGGGCAGATCCTAAAAGGAGACAGGAAGGCAAAAATCAAGACTATAGCCTTGGATTACACAAAAAGACATTTCCCTCTCTTCAGAGATCTGCTTGGAAGAATGCCATGGGTTAAAATCCTGTGGAGAAGAAGGTTCCAGTAGGGCTGGCTGATATGGAAGGATCACCTCCTGGACCTCAAGAAAGGTCTGTCCAGACAAATATGAAGCAGGATAATTTTTCAGGAGTCCTACATGGATATGCATGCATGGATATGTTAGGAGCATACTACTCCTAACAGGAGCTGAATCTTGGAAGGTATGTGAACAGCAACAATAAAGAATTTTACAAGTAAACAAACTGCAAAAGAAAAACAAAGGAAAATATGGGTCTGCTGCTGAATGGAGCATGGAAAAAGGGTGATAAATGACACAGAAAAGTCAGAGCCTTCCTAGGTTCAGTCTTTACTAATAAGATTGTCCTTTAGAAATCTAAGCCCTCTAAGACCAACGGGTAAGTATGGAAAAAAGAATAATTACCCTCAGTGGAGGAGAACTGTCTTAGGGGAAGCTTAAGCATATCTGACATGCACAAATCCATGGCACCTAAAGGGATGCACCCAAAAGTGCTGAGGGAACTGTTACTGCAAGGCCACTCTTATTACCTTTGAAATTTCATGGTGATTGAGGGATGTTCCCAGAAACGGAGAAAACAAGGATCACTGCTGTCTTCAAGAGGGGTGAGTTGGAAATGTGGGGAACTCCAGGACACAGAGCCTCACCTTGGTCTCCAAGAAGCTGCTGGGAAAAAGTCTTCCTGAAACACATTTTCAAATACATGAAGGACAAGAAGTTTATTGAGAGCAGTCAGCATATATTTATGAGGGGAAAACACCCATCACACCTGATGGCTTTTACAGTGAGGTTGCTAGCTAGGCAGATAAAATGGGGAGAGCAGCTGATGTTCTTTAACTTGACTCCAGTGAAGTTACTCAATCTCTGCCATCACAGACAAGCTGACAAAGAGAGGGTTAGAAAAGTGGACAATGACATGGATGGAAAATGGGCTGAGCTACTGGTCCCAAAGAGTTACTACCAGTGGCTTGAAATCCAGCTGGAGGCAAGTCAGTACCTGTGTATCTCAAGGCTCAATACTGGGGCCAGTACAGTTTAACCTTTTCACCGATGACCTGGGATACTGGGTCAGAGTACACCCTCAGGAAGTTTGCAGATGACACAAAGCTGGGAGGAGTGACTGATAAATCACGTGGGTGCAGTGCTGTCCAGAGTGATCTAAACAGGTTGGAAAAACAGGCAGAGAGAAATCTCATTAAGTTCAGCATGGGTGAATGCACAGTATTGTTCCTGGGGAGGAATAACTGAGGCACCAGTACATTCTGGAAGCTGAGTAGCTGGAAAGCAACTTTGCTGAGAAGGATATTTGTGTTCTGCAGACCAAGCTGATCATAGGTGAACAGTATGCTCTCAGGGTGAAAAAGGCCAACAACATCCTCAGCTGCATTAAGAAGAGCACTAGCAGCAGGTCAAAGGAGGTGCTGCTTCCCTCTACTCAGCCCTGGTGAGGCTGCACCTGAGTGCTTGGTACGGTTCTTGGGATCCTCAGTAGAAGAAAGGCGTGGATTTAACTGAACAGTGTCGAGTGAAGGACCCCAAAGAAAATGGATGAAGGAAGTAGAACATCTCTCTAAAGTGTAGAGAGGCTCTTCACTTTGAAAATAGAACACTTGGGGGATCTAATCTATGTGCATGAGTACCTGATGAGAAAGAATGAAGATGAAGGGGGCAGATTCCTCTCCATAGTACAGCTGGCAGGACAAGTGGCAATCAGCATAAATTAAAACATGAAATACCATCTGACCACAACAAAACTATTTTTAGCTCTGAAGATAGTCAAGAACAGGAACGGTTGCCCAGAAGGGTTGTAGAATCTCCAACCATGGACCGGACAACCTGCTCTACATGGCCCTGCTTTGAGCAGGGAGGTTAAAGATGATCTCAAGACGTCTTTTCCAGCCCAAAAGTGACTCTCTAATTTTGTCCAGTACAGCCCCAAATGTGGGGATTAGTGCCAGAGAGCTCACTGTCTTACCATGCTGCACTCATAGCCTTTAAAGAGCACCTTTACACTAGAGCTGCTAAGGTGTGATTTAAACATGATCCCTGTTCCCATCAGCCAACTGTAGTTGTACTGTACTGTCTGGACATGTATGGCTATAGGAGTACTTTGACAGAGTAACTTAGGTACCAGACCTAGAACAAAAGCTACTGATTACAGTTATCTTAACAGGTTCACAGAGCAATTCCTTCCCCAACAGCAAGAGAGGGGTGGACACACATTTCCATCCAACAGCACAGCCTAGATTCAGCAATGCAGACAGCTTAGGTACATGCTCAGCCGGGTACCTTGGTGAAGGCAGAATATGTCTTTGACACTGGACAGTTTGTTTTCTCATAGCTGAAGAGTGAAAGCTAGTTATCACTGAAAACATCTGTAAAAATTCATCTTGTAGTCTGGGGTCAGAAATTTATCAGGGGAGAATTAATATTATTACAATATGTAACAGTGCAGTAAGATTGAAAAATACTTATTTTGTTCAATAATGTAATATTCCAAAAGTCAAACTATTAAAAGAAACGGGGACTCTGAATTCTCTAAAGGAACAGTAATTTAATAATACTTTTAAATCTATTTGTGGCCTCCATAGGTATATATCCCCATGATGCAGAAAGAAGCTACAGTTCATTAGTTGTTGCTACTTCCAGTGAGCTTTCATGGGCTTAACTGCAGGATAAAGCAAGAGTTGAAATAGCTTTCAAAGGTGGCTGTAATTTTTTTTTCCATGATCTTTGCAACTGCCTGACACAGAACTTTTTGTCAAAGCAGAAATCCAGTTTTGTTATGCCATGCATAAACAGGGCTTGGCACACTACAGTAGTACTGGTGTGCATCTGAGGATCCCACCTGTTCAAGAAATCTGTGACCTTTAGGACAGTTTTGGCTAAGCAGTCAATTAGCCAAAGTGCTAAGTGGCACTAACTGCGAGTGGTGGAAAGAACTGTTATGGTTTTAAAATCTATTTTTTTATTTTGGCCTACACACTCTGAAATACTTCCAGTGACAGCAATCATTAGTTTAATGCTCTCAGTTATGCCATAAAGAACCAGCCTGTCTTAAAAAAGTTTTACAAAAGATTCAGATTTTAGATTCAAAAATCTATCTGAAAGTCAGTGATATTTAGAGACTGACTCTGTTTCCTCTATATTTATGAAACTGAGCCTGAAGACAAAAAAAGTCAGTGGAAGTTGCACTACCAACAAAACAGGATCTTGATACAAGAAATACAACTTTTGTTAATTAGAATTTTAAAACACACATACAGAAAAGCCTGCACAAAAAAATCAAGGAAGGTCTGCTGTCAACAGCATTCACACTGAGAATTAAAACATTTTTAAAGTTTATTTAAAGAGGACATACTGCAAATGGAATGAAAAGAAGTTTTGTATGCTTTAACAGCTGAGGTCTTATAACAGGAGACATGCTGGGTAAGCTTGTGCAGATGACAGGAGAGATTAACAAGGAAAACCTTAATTTTAGCTAAGGCTCTATTCCATGTGATAATTTTTCATCTTGAACATATACAACATTGCTTGCTTTACTGTCAAACTTCTCAGCTCACACACAAGCAGATGAATCTTTAGAAAGACATCCTCAGTGTCCTGTAACCCAATTATCTGCAGGAGGCACAAACTATGCAAAACCAAAACTTTATCACAATGCTGGTGGCAAATGTCCACATGAATGAATAACTGTCTTGGGTTATGGAACCAAAATGTGTATTCTATTTCATCTGCTAAAAGTAGTTGGAGAATTTTTCTTTTTTATTCTGGGAGGAGGGGGGCAGGTGCCTTTTGTTAATGGGCCAGCTGTTAAAACCAGGTAGGGCCGTGTTTCTTATCTCTTTCACCACCCGGGGTATATTTTCTGCTAATGGACCATTAAGGCACCCCTAATAGCACACATGCCCAAAATAGATCCACATTACATCATCCTATTGTGAGATGCTCCATCCAGTGCAGGGAGCCAACCATTCCTACCTGGATAAAAACTGAGACACAAAAACATGAAGGCATCCAGCTTCACCTGATTCCTGGAGGAAGACTGGACCCCTTCTCACCACCACTGGACCCTTGTTCTACAGGATCATCTCTACTCCAACAGAACCACATCTGCCACTCCAGAAGGACTTACTTTTAGACTGCTTCCAACACCCTGACCAACAGGGTGTCAGGTTGTAGCTCTGACTCTGTCAGGGTTTTCCAAAATTGTTGTTTGTTTGTTTGCTGGTTTGTTTGGGTGGTTTTGTTTTCTACTACATTTGTATTGTTAATATTCCTAGTAAAGAGCTGTTATTCCTATTCCCAAATCTTTGCCTGAAAGCCCTTAATTGCAAAATTATAATTTGGAGGGGGTGAGGGGTTTACATTCTCCATTCTAAGGGAAACTCCAGCTTTCCCTGTCAGATACCTGTCTTTCCAAACCAAGACAATAACCCTTGTTTCTTTGAGCCAATAAGGTTCAGCTGTGTTTGGGTTTTCCCCTACTTTTATCTTTTTCTGCTGTTGGTTTCTCAGATGACATTTGTTTGTTTGTTTGTTTGTTTCTTGACACCTTTTGCCATGCCTTGGGACATTTACAAATATCTGCAATCTCTGTGGGAAAAAATATATCTTGTTAGTTAATTGATACTCAACCAGCTCCAACTACAACATAAGCTGAATACTAAAATTAGCATTGCTTTTTGCTCAAAAATTTGGGGTCTGGATGTGACTGCTACTGTGACATAAAATGTTTTCAACATATACCTTTAAAAAGAGAATTTATCAACTGTTCTTTTCTTTGCCAGGAAAATTCATGCAGTCCAAAACAGTAGAAAATTGAAATGCATAAAACAGGGAGTTACCATGAAGATAAAACATTAAGATTGTCATTTGTGACCTTTTCATTCTTACCAGAATCTCCCAGGTCAGAGAATATTTTGACTCCTATGAGACAATCTCTATCATGAGGATTGCTGGAAACTGGGAAATAGCATCTTTCCCTTTTCTTACATTCTTCTCCAATGAACATCCAGTTTGGCTGAATGGACCCTTGCTTTGACCTTTACAGCCTTGCTTCTGTAGATTGTGTTTAAAAGCCAGGGATCTGGAACCAAACACTCAAAGAAGTGTAATCTTGTGTGTTCTGAGTAAATAAACAGCTAGGCAAAATCTTTGTTTGATCTACAATTTTAATTCCCCCAGAAACTTCACCCTTCTCCTGGAGGGCTAGAAATGCATGGGATTGGGCGTCTTTCTAAAGCCTTTCTGTTTTCATTCTTTTTATTCTAATTGCATATACAGAGCTAGGAGTTCAGGAACAGATCAAGAGTACACTTGGCACCACTGACACTACCATGTGTTTGTGACCTGTTTCTGGATCCACAAACAAACAACTGTGAAATTCAAGAAAAATAATTTTTACTTAAAATTTCCTACCTGAACAGCTACTTATACCCTATGCAGACTACTTTGAGTACCTGAGATTTGATCTTCAATTTGACAAGTGAAATAGTAACATTTATCATGCCTTATATGGCTCTTGAACAACTACATCTCACTAAAAAAAAACATGCAAAACCAAGCCCTAAAAATTCAAAAGCAAGGCAGTCATGGTACGCAACTAATTTTAAAGCATAAAAATTCTAAACAGATGTATTGTTATAATGCCTAAATATTCACTGGCACTCTTCTAAAAGATGTGATGTCATTCAGAATGTGGTTTGGACATGTTTCTGCTGCTAAGTGCTATAGCCAGCTTCAGGGATTTGTCTACTGGAGGACAGAGTTTTTTCTGTTAAGTTGCATTAGAATCAATCCTGTACAAATAACAACCACTATTATTTCGCCATGCTAATGTTGACAGTATACATTTATTGGTAAACTGTAATGTTTCTCAGTTCACCTGAACACCATTTAAAAGAAAAGAAAAAAGTTTCTTTCCATATCCAGATGAGAGGTTAGTCTATCAAAGGTATGTTTTTAATTGTCCTCCCTTTTTCCCTCCAACTATTGACTTTGATTATTTCCTTCTTGATTATCTCTGATTCCTGCTGATTACTCAGCAACCATCCTTTTGTTTCTAAATGAGTCAAAATACCACTGATTATGAGAAGGAAATACAAGTTTCCACTGTATATTTTCAAGCATATGAAGTGGCACTGCCTTCCTGAAATTCCTAGACATGATTCACTGTGAGATGGAAAGAAATGAAAAATCCCGTGTCAGCACTGTCAGTAAAGCCTGTTTCACTCCTTACTGTTGCTGAGATCCTCTGAGCATTTGTCAGGTCTTTTCTAATCTTTGTGTTTCCTGCAAGTGTTATTTTCTGCTCAGTCATACAAAACAGTCACTGAACATGTATCACATACACACTCTGTCCAAGGATTCTAAGCATGACTCAGAGGATTTTCCAAGTGAAATAAACTTCTGGAAAGGGAGACATATCAAACACTAAAGAGGTCTGTGTTTCTAGGAAATTCCTGTATCCCTTTGCACATGTAGGAACAAACTGATGTGGTAAATCATCTGCTGGACAACATCTTGGGTGAGTCTTCAGGGAAAAGGGAACCATTTAGGCCTTGGCTTTTGTGGTTTTTCTCTACTTGGAAACAATTCTTTTAGGTTAAATATGTAATCAAAAACTGTAATAACTTGGGGTTTCATATAAACAATGTCAGGCACTGAAATTTATTTTATATTTCCACAGTCCATAAGATGCACATGTGAGTTTTGTGGCACTGTAAATGAAGAATTTGTACAGGGTATAAGGGTTGTTTATCCCTGTGACACAGAGCTTACAACTCAGCCCAAGAATGACTGTCAGGCTGCAGGGCCTTTCTCTGGGGAGCCTGTCATTAATGTGATTACAGCATAACAGCAGTTGCCTGGCATCTCTCAGTCACTGCTTAGGCACATGGAGCCTACACTGAACATTAGGGTAGGAAAAGTATATTGTTTCAAGACAGCTTATGCAGACATATCCACATGGCTTGCAGAAGGTAACAGAGAAGGCCACTATTTACATTATTTCTTTTACTCATCAGACTTACTTGTAGTTCAAGCACTTGTACTGTCACAGATACGTTTACAAGATTGGCCTTCACCTTTTGGCTTTGAATGCAAAAAGGCATGCAGGATGCACATTTTGTTTCATTTTTCACTGCAAGCAGTTTCTGGAACATGTTGGTTGATGAGTTTCAGTCAAAACCGCTCAGCTTACAGTCAGTTACAGCATTAAGAAGAGAATGAAAAAGTATTACTAAATTCCAGATTCTGCTGTATATCTGTGCAATTCCAGTCAAATAGAAAGTAGATTATTGTGGGGGTAACAGCTCTGCACAGAGGTAACTTATGGGCAGATTGGAGACTGTAGATGAAGTTCTACAAGGCTTAAAAACCATGACCCTGCAAAGTTGTAAACCTCCCATGAACAGTCACAGGATGGTTGTTTAAGGAGCAAGCAAACAAGTCACATAGAAAGGCTTGCACCGGTGGACTGAGAAAACAGAACTCACAATTATCAAGGACTCACCACCAATTAACATTCACCACCTATAGACATGCCTTACAGTGGTCATATTTATAGAAGTGTTTGCATTGCAGTTCTGGAAACCCAAGGCTTCTGCTTCAATTTTTCCAGGACATTGAAAAGGTGTAAGAGAGCATTTTATGCTTTCCTGGATGGACCCATAGAAACAGGGATGAATAACCTACCAAAGCTTCTAAGTTTTCTTAAGGTTTTCTGAAGTCAGGCAGTCCCTCAGCACATAACAGTTTTCTGTGTTAGAACGAGAGCAGCCAATTGCCCTATCAAAGCACAGAGCATAAGCTGGCGAGTATCCATTTTTGTTGAGTTGTTCTAATGTTTTCAGTTACTTTATTTTCTACCACTTGGTCTGGCTCTGTGTATACTTTAAAAACTTTTCTGCTGTTTACTTTTTGAAGTTTCCATTAGCTAGAATGTTGTAGAAAACATGCCTTGAGAGTATTACAATACAACCAGATAATATGAACAATTCTATGTTCAAACCCCATTTTTGACAGGAAAACAATTATCCATTTAAACATGCCTTGCTCATTACTGGAACATTAAGTGAAGAAATGTGTTTTACAGCAGTGTCACTAGTCTACACTAGTCTACACAGTGAATCCTGTGTGGTGCTAATAGTTTGGCAGCTATGACAAAGACATGAGCAAGCTCTCCTCCCTTTCAAGAGTAAATTGGCTTTTCCTGAATGTAGCACATAAACTTAAGTCTATTCTGTTTTAATGAATAGCTGAATTACTCTGTCACAGTCTTGCGAAACGTATATGGCAAGCCTTAGGTCCCTTTCCTAAGGACAAAGGGACAGTGAATAAGCAGGAGGTTTGCGTGTACTGTAGAAAAGCTTTCTGAGAAAATTAACATTGTCCTTAACAGTTCAAAGACTGACAATGGTGCAAGACTGACATCTGCTTTTTTCTTCTCATATACCTCCTAAACAACCTTATATGTTCATGTTCAGTGTTGCAAACACTTATATTTTTCAAAAACTAAAAGGAGACTGTTGTCCTTCCTACTTAAAGTTATCTGTTAAGGTCCCAGGCCTCTCACAACCCTTAATAATCAATACACTAGAAGAAATACAGCTATCTTTTTCAAGATCACATCATAGTCAAGATTTCAAGTCGTTTACCTTGAAGTACTGAGTAGCTAAGGAACAGAGTATTGACAATCTTCTGCATGAGGGACTGCAGTGGCCCACATACCACAAACATAGTAAATACAACAACCACAGAGCTAAAGGGAACCCAGTCAGAATCTCTGAAATAAACTCCCTTCAGAATGGCCCCCATTATCCCTACCTTTCACTTTTTTGGTATGGCCTTAACACATGTGAACACACTCATGAAGAAAAGAAATGCATAAGACGCAGTCATGTAGACAAGGAATAATCATGTCACGTGCAGTGCTACCAGAGAGTGTTCAGTTGAAAACACTGGCCAAACTAATATGATGCAGAAAAATCTATCCTAGCTGAAGCCATACTGATCAGGTTTTCTGTGGGAATAATTTTTCTTCCTGTAATCTCCTGCTGACTTTTTTTTTTTTTCTATGAGCATGTAAAGCTCCTCAAGGCAGAGAAATTCTGTAGAACTAGGCACAGAAATGTACTAATACAGTTGTCTTTTAATGGCAAACACACAAGTGACTTAATCACACCTTTAAATGATTAATTATATTAAAAAAAGTTTGATGGTTTTCTTTCTGGCATTATCAGAATAAATGCTGTACTTAAAAATGTTTCAGGTTTTCTGAGTATATAATTCTTGGCTTTGTGTTTAAAGATCAAAGAATCATGAAATTCTTTAGCTTTGAAAAGACCCTTAAGATCAAGTGGAATTGTAAACCTAACACCATCAAGTCCATCACTAAGGCATGTGATGTCATGAAGAAGGCATTAAGTGTCTCCTACAGGATATCTATACATCCTTTAAATATCTCCAGATCACTCAACCACTTCTCTGGGTAGCCTGTTCCAGTGCTTAAAAATGTTTTTCATGGAGAATTTTTTTCCCAATATTCAGTCACAACTCCTCCTAGCACAACATGGGGCTATTTCCTCTTGTCCAGTCATTGACTGCCTGGGAGCAGAGACTGACCCTCACCTGGCTACAACCTCCCATCAGGTGGCTGTAGAGAGCAATGCACCTCTCAGACTCTTTTCCTCCAGACTAAATAATCCTGGTTTCCTCAGCCACTCCACATAAAAGACCTGTGCTCCAGACCCTTCACCAGCCTTGTTGCCCTTCTCCTCCAGCACCTCAATGTCCTTCTTGTAGGGAGAGGCCCAGAACTAGGCACAGGATTCAAGGTGGGCCTCACCAGTGCCAAATACAGGGGGCAGATCAGGCCCTGGTCCTGCTGGCCACACCATTTTTGATACAAAGGCTCACACATGGCTTTTAGCCACACAATGTTTTTTTATCCATGTATTTTCTACATACATATTTTACTTTCTTAAAAAAAAAAAAACTATAAAAGACATGAGAACCCTATTTAAAAACAGTTAATAAGTTTTCTCCCTCCTAAAGTTTCTGATTTTGCTCCATTTACTTAACATGAATTGAGAAGGCCAAAATTCTAATTGAAAGAGGATGGAGAAACTTAAAGATAGTATTGCTGTTTCTGGCTGAAGCAAAGTTCTTCTGGATTTAGGCCTTCCAAAAGTTCCCTAAGAGCCACACTAATTGGAACACCAGCTACTCAATAGTGAAGTCAAAATGAGATTGTAGTTTAAACAAATTAGGACTGAATTATTTTATTTTCACGCCTCTATGACCACATTTTATTCTGATGATTGGTACCACATATCTGGTGCAGCTGATGATGTCCTTAACACATCTCTTCCCTTGTCCAGATTGTGCATAAAACATGCCCCAAAGTACCAGTGTTGCCATTAGAAGATTGACCTTGAAGACGAAAATACATTTCTCAAAGTAGGGACTACCATGAATTTATGAATTTTCTACAATATTTCTGAGCTTAAACCACAACTTTAATTTGGCAAAAAAAAAAAAAAACCATAAGCAAAAAGTAGTCACTAAGAAAATTGATTCCTGTGAATCTTATTTTGTTCATGTTCCAAAGAATGAACCAGCAAAGTAATTATGATATGTAAATTCTTCTCCTACACACTTTCTGCCTTGTAGCCTGTGCCACAGTCTTTTTTATAAGGTTTCACATAAGAAGCTATTCTTCTTGTTCATCAGAGGAAGGGATTCACACACCACTGCAGAATGCTGAGTACACAAAAACCCACTTTTCAAGGTAAAGCATGTTCAAGGTATCACATTTCCCATGCTTTTTGAGTTGGACACAAGCTCAACCCCAGCATGCCTACTTAAACATTGTAGACATCGGCTGTGCTGTGAAGGTGGGTAAAGAGAAGAGGTCACAAGATAAGAGGTCACAAGTTCAGTTAGGGTAGAAGCAGTGGTTGTGGCGTTGCTGAATCTCTGAGAGACTGATTTCAGTAGTGCCCCACAACATATGTAATGACAATGTGCTGGAAAGCTGAATTCCTCAAGAACAAGAACAAATTGGACAGACTACCCCAGTTCCCACATGGGACACCAGTTCTTGCAGGCATACTGTACTTCTTTCTTCCTCCAAAATCAGCATCAGACTGAGTAGAGATCCTGAAACCTTTGCAGACTCAGTTAATATATCTCTCTCCTCTCAAGTTTTCCCTCCACTACCATTTCATGTCACGGCTTAAGTTGATTTCCTTTTTTTTTCCCCTCAAGTTTGAGAAGTGGAGAATGGAAGAAGAAAGCCACTGAGACCTTCTTTTTAGTCTGTGAGCAAAAGTATTTTTTAGCCCTTAATGACTACCATAATACTGAAAACACATCACACAAGGCATCAGACTGCCAGTACCCATTCTCCAGGTGAGACAGTGTTCCTTCATACAAGCAGTGCCAAATCCTTCTCATGGAAAAGCAGAGAAAGTACTAACAGATTTGCACTTACTTTCTACTGCACATATTTTCTTCTATCATCAGAACTAGACTGCAGAATGGTTTAATTCACATGTCTGAGCTGGCAGTGGACCTTTATGAACCTCAAATGGTACACGTAGCAACATACCAAGGGGGTACACTGAGGAAGACGTGTGGAAAGGATAACAGTGATACAGCTTGAGAACTGTCTAAACTAAGCTTCAGTCCCTATTCTTGTATAAGTAGAAGACCTAAACTAATCAAGGCATTTTAAGTATCAGATACAAATAGGAAATCAAATCCTCCAAGATACAATCAGTCAGCAAGAAAGTAATGCAATGTTAAGAAGACCAGATAGCTAGCTTCTAAACTGCATCTCTTACCATCCAGATGGACATAATGCAATTTTCATCAATCTTTTGTGATGATACTCTTGAGGCATGCCAGGTTTGTGGGCTGGTTCATCTACCAGCTTAGGTTACTTAGAATCACCTAACAGATCCTGAACCACAGGTGCAGGAAAAAAATGTGAGGAGGAGGAAGCTCAGATGTGTAATCTAGTAGTAAAATATCTACCTGATACTTTCCAAGCACATATATTTCAAGACACCAAACTCTCTAGGACGGATAGCTGTGTTGCTGCTGTAACATACATGTAAACACAAAATTAATAAAGTTTAATGACTGGAGAAAAGCTGTAGCCATAGAACAGTCTGTGTGTCTTGCAGAATTTTATTTATTTCATTGACACAAAGATTAATTCAAAGCTCTTGGCAGGTACATCTTTGTTGAAGGAGTGATCAAGAAAGGCCAGCAACAGGGGCAAGCAGATAAGCTTTACAAAATAAAACCCTTCTATAGACCAAATTCATCAACAGTGTGACAGGTGCAAAGATCAAACAGATCTTGGATTTTACATTAGTCTTCAGGTGGTAGACTACAATTATATGCATCCAGCACTGGGTGACTGAATTACCAGCCAGCAATATGACCCCTCCCTTTTGTCCTCCGCAAAGCTTTGTCTTAAAAAAAGGAAATATACCAGCTATAGACATTGTATATTTTTTATTGTGGGGTGGATGTGCATGAAACAATGGCAGTTCCTAGTTAGTGCAATTGCAACAGCTGCAAAAAAAGAGGAGAAAGTATATGCAGAAAATGCCAGCAAACACCACTTTTCCCGCACTATGGACACTTCCTCATACTTCGGAACAGAAATAAGACAGACATAACTGTAAGAAAACTGTGTAACTGTGATGTCAAACATGCTCCCCACACTTCTACAGGCTGTATTGTGAAGAGACCTTTGCTCAGTAAAAGCAGTTGAGCACAGTCTGTTCACATCCACCAGTCTTTTGCTCTCTTGCCACTTCAGAAAAGTGCCTCAAGCATAACTATTATAACTGGATAGACATCCAGAAAAATCCTACCATAATATTAGTAGGAAACTACAGAAAAATTTGAATCTGGCCATCCAGAATCTTGGCCTGCATTCGTAGGTGCATTGTGGTGACATACTGGGCTCCTTTCTTTGGAAGCAGCTCCACACACATACTCTATGCAAAAACTGAAACTGCTGGCTACCAAAATTTACTAGTCAAACATGGAACAGCCAAAGTACTGATAAAGATACATTAATGTTTCAGCTGAAGTCCTAGGCTTTAAATATGTTTGAAATATTTTTTTTATTTTGATCAGCCATAACTAGGTTATTTGATTACATTAATAACTTTTTAAATCCTCTTATACAAAAACGCTCATGGCTTAGAAGTGATTTTGTACTTCCTTTAAATGTCAAACTGTGGTTTCTTAAACTGCTTAATCAGATTTTTAATCAATTTAGTTATTTTAGTTCCTTAGGCAGCCTAGCAGTGCTGAAACTGGAATTAAGAATCACAGAATAATTAAGGCTAGCACTGATTTTAGGAAGCCTGCATCCCAGCAGATCAGTTTGCTCAGGGTTTTATTCTGCCTGGTCTTAAAAACCCTGAAGGATGGAGATGGCACAACCTGCGTTCTCTCTCAAATGCTTTGTTTTCTTCACTGGGAAAAAAAATCACTATGTCAAGCCAGAAAAGAAGTCAATTTTCTATTAATTTCAGCAACATTTTCTGTTGTTCAACCATCTCATTTCAATCTGGACCTGATGAAGAAATCAGGTGATGTTCAGATGTGATGTGATCAGGTGATGATCAGAAATGTGGTGATGTTCTTTGGCCTGTATTATGCTGAAGTTCAGATTAGAGTAAGTGACATAATGCCCTGTGGCCTGTGTATCTTTTCCAGTGACTCTTACAACAGAAAAATCCTCAGCATTCCATTCACTGAAAATCCAAATAAGACATAAATTATTCTCATTTCAAGGCTGCAATGAGTACAGGAAAGAACCTAAAGCAAATGAATTTATAATGTTTGGGAATCAGGATTTAAAGATAGCAAAGAAGAATAGAGCTGCTTTCTTTCTTAGCTCCTTTTTTGATATTGACAAAACTCATATGGTGAATGCTGATGATTACAGTTCAACAAAAACTGCATCTGTTCCAAGGATCTACTGCTTTCCTCTGCAAATTATTTCTTCAGATTTTATCAAAAGCTGAGAAATATATTCCTTGAAAAGTGTTGGAAAGTGAGACTACTAGGTGCCCTAAAGAGCAAATAGTATTTACCAAAGAATTTACTCTAAAGCTAAATAAATCATAAGCACATTACAAAAAATCATATTGAAGATGGATAGCTTTACTGTAGTGGCTGAGCAGGCATACAGACTCTATTCTATTACTGCAATCCCACTCACTGAGGACTGAGACAGATATCTATGTGGTTACCTACGGAGCTTGTTTCCAAAACTGTCAGCCTCTTACATGCCTTAAACCCACTTAAATAGATAAAGAAATTGATAATAATTGAAATAATAACAAGGACATAATCATGTCTGCAATCCCCTACAGACTGAGACCATTTTACAAAAACAGTCCTTGAAGTTTTGCTGTACAAAGAAATGGTCTTGATATTCAGCACCTGGTTTTATCACTCGTGCATAATTCTTGACAGTTCTTCTGTTTCCATACAACCAGCTCCCTGTAAGCTGGAGAGTGGTTCACGGAAGGGGCTCTTTAGAAGAAAATGAATAAACCAGGACAGGGAAAAGCAGAGGAAATACCAGACCACAGGTTGACTGGTAAGAGGCCAGTGGCCATTATACCAAGGGTTATATAACCATTGACAAGGTTAAATATAACATTTATAACAATTTATAACTCAATTGCATTAATGTCTTTCACTTTTTTTTTTTTTTTTTGTGTGTGTGTGTGTATGTGTGTGTGTTTTGTGGTGTTGTTTTTTGTTTGTTTGGGTTTTTTTGGTTTGTTTTTTTTTGTTTGTTTGATTGGTTGGTTGGTTTGTTTTTTGTGGTTTTTGTTTGTTTGTTTGTTTGTTTGTTTGTTTTAACCAGAGAGGAACACCACCACCATCACAAAATAAAAATCCCACCAAACCTGGATACCTCTACTCTGAAATTAGTTTCCTTGAAACTATTTCCTCCATGAAAGCTGCACTTAATCACATTTCTTGATATCCCTCTTAAGACAGTTTGCATGAGATATGCCAAATGAAAAAGTTTAATAGGATTAGGCTGAGAAAAGTATGTTCAGGGTTTCCTTGAACAGGTCTTACTAATCCAACTCTAGATAACCTCATCAAACTTATTTGCTAATGGAAAAGTCATTCCATTCCAAATACATCCACTGGACAGTATTTTTTTTTTCAGAACAGTATCTTTACACTAGAAAGATTCAAAGCAATGATGCGATCTGTAAGTTACAGCCACTCAACACTTTAAAACTGTTGTCCTATTAGTAAGGTCATACATAAGCCTGATTTGTTTTCTGAATATATCATCTTTCAAGATTTCAGCTGCTTTGAAGAATGAACATATGGTCAACAAGAATGTCATATTCATCGCCATTAATTTATATGAATGAAAATAGAGATTTTAATTAGTACTATGCCTATGGTGCATGTAACCAAAGACTGCTGCAGAACAGGCAGGAACAAACAGTACATAACACAGCAAAAACGTTCCCTCTCTGATCACTCGTGAAATGCAGAACCGGTAACAAATACACATGCTCAGTGACTGCATTTCATTCAACAGCTTTATAAGCAGTACTCAGGTTAACAGGTAGTATCACATCCAAATATGGGACTGATGTGAAAATCAATCAAAAAGATTCTTTTGAAAGACAACTTACCCCAGTAACAGATCCAAACTTCCCTTTGACTGTTTTGAGTCCCTCAGTAGGGACTTGCTCATGTAAGAGATACCCAGAACACCAAATTCAACCCTGCATATATCTGTTCCTGAATTGAAAGATCTAAAGCTTCTCAAACAATTTTATCAACAGTTTCATATGAAAAGTGGTAAATCAAAAAGATAATGAGAAGTATGCAGGGGGTCAGCACAGTATCTTCAACAAAGGCTGAAGAGGAGGCAAGAAAGGAATAGGGGTACAAGTGCTGCTCTAATAATGCTCTGAAGGTATCTATAGAATCTTTTCATAGGCCTATCCAATCACCTCAGTCTATAACATGAAAACAGAACAGTCCAATACAAGCAGACTTGTCCCTTTCCTTTAGGTCAATTCAGAGTAAGACAAAGATTTTCATGAACATTGAGCTTTCCTGTTTTGACTTTTACCAGAGTCCAGCACCATTTAAGAGACCAAATGTCTTTCCCCTTCTTCAGTTTCTCCATGTTTGATTTAATTAAATCTGCTGTGAGGAGAAGTAGACTGAGAGTATTTACTGATTTCATTCTTAGCTAACAGTAAGTAAACCACCAGGATAAAAGTTCCTTCAGAAGAATCTAATTATGAATATAATAGGGGAACATGTAGGGCTGAATGCTTGTGTGTTAGAGATTATCAGTTGGTTCAGAAAAACCCACCAGCACACCAATGTGCTACCTGCTTGTAGTGGTCTTACGTTTGCTGAATTCTGTTTGCCAAATTCAGTATAGTGGTTTGAGTGTCTTTTTTTGCTGTGAGAGAGAATTAGGAGAAAAAGGCAAAGCAGGCTTAACTTAAAAGTAAACAGACAGATTTTATTAACACACACAGTAAAAGAAGGAAAAAAGAAAAACCACATGAAACTTCAAAACACTCCTCCTTTCCTCCTTACAAGTGTTCACTTTTCTACAAACAATAGACAGACAAAACCTGTGATTTTCAGCCAGTTCCACCATTTAAACATAATCTTTCATCACTTTGGGAGAGGAGCCTCTCTAGAGTCCCATGGAGACATTTGCTACAAGACAAAACAGCCTGGTGGCTCCCAATGTCACAAATCTGCAGCTGCTAGGAATTCTGCAGATGTGCAGTCCCACCCATTAGCAACTTTTTTCTGGCTACTCATGGGCCTTTCAGCATATTTGTGGTACCGTTTAAGAATGCTCCTTCTAGTACAAAACAAGGATTCTCTTCTTCTATCTCTAAAATTGTCTCTCAAAAGAAATAGAAACCTCCTTTTACCCCAGAAGCTGAGGGCCTCAAATCACTTTCTCTCTAAAATCATTTTCGTCTCCAAAACTGAGACATCAGGAGCAGGTAGCTTACTCTGTTCAAACTTCTCAATTAAATCTTAATTATTAGTCTTAATTAGTCTACAACTTTTGATTAGAAACCCACAGTCCCCCAAACAGCATTATGATATTATAAGAAATAGTCTATTTCTCCCTGATTTACACTAGAGAAGTCCACCTAAAAACGTCCACTTCCTCAATCCTTTCTTCCAATCAGTCCTTTTTTTCTCGCTCCACTGACTTCATGCTGTGTCTTCTACACGTGCACTCTGTCTCTCTCTGCTCTTTCCCAGGGAAGAGTTAAGCCTGCAAGCTTCATGTTCCCAGAAAAAGGTTAAACCTGCCCAGGCCTGCGGTGGGCATGTGATTTCTGCAGCCGCTTCTCCGGGAGCGAGCTCTCAAAGCGGGCGGGCTTTCCCCCTCTCTTCTCCTCTCCCCTGGAGGCGGGGGCAGCGGAGGGGAGGGAACCTGCCCACCCCTCGGTGACAATCGGACAATTGGGGTGGGCCCGGCTCCCTCCCGCCTTGGCGGGTTCGGAGATAGGCTTTAAAATGAACTGATGTAAAGCTGCAACCTCTCCTGGCCCGCCGGGAGCCGATGGAGCCCGACCAGGGCCTGAAGGCAGCACCCCGCTCCCAGGGTGGGGGAAGCGGCAGGCCGGGCCGGAACGACCCGACTCGATACTGCCTCTTCAACTAACCAGAAGGAAAAGGACTTCCCGGGCTTCCCGGGATGAGTTTAAGCCTGGGTGTTTCCAGAGGCGTATCTAAATCTTTAATTGGTCAACCAAGCTGTCAACATCTGCTATAACTAGCTTCCTTAGAGAAAGGAAACAAACTCACGTCTTTGCTGAACTACCGCACTGCTCCTCGTGTCTGCTGACAGACAACACTTTCTACATATACAAACCACAAGAAAACAGAACGATATTGGCATACTGAAAAGTAGCAAAGTGGTGTAACAAAAGCCTGCAGAAATACCAGTGGAAGCAAAATCTTTATTTCTCTGCACCTTCAACCAATCTTCAACTCCAAAAATCATTTACCTTGAAGAAACAAAAAGCAATCAATGCTTGAGAAATCAAACCCATTTTTCACTATGCAAAATATATGATGCTGCTTCCTCTGATATCCTCCTTGCCATGTTCTCAAAATCCAGATTAAAAATGTAGTTAATGCATCCTTTCTACCTATTAGAGTAGAACAGAAAAGTAATACAAACTATTAAATGAAACACAGGTTTGTCCTGATAACTAGCTCTCAAGTCCAATAGTAAGGTATTTCATAAGGTCTGGAAACACTGATAGACACAGCCTCTTGATGCATCATCTACCAATTAGTCACAGGCCCTAGCCTATAAACTCCAAAATATTGGGCTGAACTAATCTAAACATATGACATTTTTCTTGTTTGTTACTCATCTGGTCCAACTAATATACAAAAATTTATATTTCTTACAGCAAGCTCCCAGCTTTTCCATTTGAAAGCAGTAAATCAGGACCCATTAAGTAAAACTGCTAAAAATGATGCAAATACATAACATTTCTAAAGTATACCTCTTTTGTTGCCACTCTTCAGAGAGAATATTATAAAAGCAAATTTGTGAATCTGTTAACAGCTCTCATCTGGGCTGTCTGCTTATATAATGGCAATGCTTATTAGTTATATGTAGTACTGAAAACAATACTTTGAAGAATAATTCACTTCACAACTTGTGAATTTTGGATGAGAAATCAAGAGAGAGTGGGCTAAATTCACTGCATTCCTGACTCTCCACTGTCTTGTACATAGATGCACACACTAGGAGATCACTTCAACTGGTTTTGCTTTCTATCCATTATGTATCTAAGTAGCCACAGGAAGGGCGAAGCCATACAAATTTGATTAGCTTTCAAAAGGGTATTAATGCAGTGCTGATCACCCTCAGTGATTAGCCTGAGAGGCTCATCAGGGACAAACATTTAAGGCTAACAAACACTGCCATACCTAGCAATCACAGCTAACATTTCATACACTGCATACAACTTCTGATCCCTCCTCTTCCCCGCCTGCTGTTCAACAGCTTTTATGTCCCCAATTATGTGAGAAGAGAACATGCTTAGTACAAGAATGAAAGGCAGTTTATGCTTTAGGACTTCTTTACACTTACCTACACTTGTAGGAAATATATCCTCATTGTTGATTTGCACCTCGATCCAGTCCATGAGAAGATTCATATATTGAGGCGCTGGTAATGCTGTGGGCTTCTTGTACTTCAAGTCATCCTGCCACCGGTACTCATACTTGGGGCCTCCAGACATCACTGGGCAAGTCCTCTCTGTGCAGAACTCACAGATAGTTCCATAAATAAGGTTGATTCTATTGAAGAAGTCAACAACATGAACAGCCACCCAGTCATTCTGGTCTTCTCCACTGGGCAACTGCACAGCTGCTTTCAAGTCCACACCTGAGTTGAGAGATGCTTGCGCTCGTTTGTGAAGTTCAAACCTCTGGGTTCCAGGTTCAAATTTGCGTTTTGGGCGGAAAGTCTTATCTTTATTAAAGACTTGCTTGAGTGCTATGGACATGTCTGCTAATCTTCTGCACTGTGGCAGCTGGCAGGAAAGCACGTCTGAAATTTAATGCAAGTATCTGAAAACAGCTGCTCTCTATCACAGGCTTTCCAGGCCCTGCTCTTTTTCCCTGAGAAGCTTTTATCAACTTCAGAGTAATTTATTGGCTCTTCCTCTTGAAAGCTCCCCTCAAAGCTTCATTTCCCTAAGGATATAGAAACAATACACATGAATAGCAAGCTCAACTCTGGTCCTGTTAATTTGCTACTGTTCTACCAGAATTTTCTAGCAATTATAGGATGAAAAATAATATATAAGAAACTAGCCTTAAAAACTGCCCAACTTCTAACTTGAAGATGTAATTTTTTACAAGTGCCTTGTTTTTCAATGCATTAAGGAATTAATTTCTCTGTTCTTTTAAAATGTCTACCCAAATGGAGGATTTTAAGTTATAAAGATGGGAATTCAATAAATCTTGTATGATCTTCAAATTTTAAAACTAACTTTTTCACTTTGCTACCTTTTACAGTCACTGCATAACATTCAAAGTGTGCATATAAGTTCAGTAGAAAAAATACTATGTGACAATTCAGAATCTTTTTCTAACTGCTCCTAAAGCTACCATTGGGGCCTCTAAGCATTTACCATAGTTTCAGAGCTCATCACTGTGGGAAAAAGAAATCAGCAAGCAAAACTTATCCATATTTGTTCTCTATTTTAAATTATTGAGGTGTTTGCTTTTGCAAATCACATAAGAAACCTAGTAAGAAGGATAACTACAGTACTGCACAGAAATAATTCCTGTTTCCCTCAAAACTGTATGGAGATTGTTACTTTTATTGACCTACCTTCAGAAATTCAGCAGTGGACTTAGTTTTCTATCAGATTGTGTAGAACTATTAGCAATTATGAAGCCGCCACTTTTTTATAGCTCTGTTCATCTTTTTTACAGGGGAATACTTGGCATTGTTCTTACAAAAGCAAGAACACAGACTTTGTGTTGTTCCATCTAACATAAGCTGGCAATGGAATAGTTTCAACAGTGAGCCTGACTGAACAAATAAATACTCTGTGGCAGCCATCTGTTTATTTAAAAGCAATGCTGCATGGATTGAGCCTATGACTGACACATTTGGAGATGGCGTGGAGCCAATGTCCCAGTTTGCAATAATAAGCAGATTAAGTCCAGAATTTCAGGTAACTACTTTCTTCCCCACATTAATACACCTGGTACTCTATTGTGGTTTGACTCCCTTCATCACCTGCAATATTCACCAGAACATGCAAGGAACAACAAGCTGAGTACCAAATAAAACTCATCTTCAAAAGAGACATTTTGAAGTGTAGTACTCACTACAATTAAAGCTCCTTCAAGAAAAACAGAACACACTGTATTTTTAAGCTGTTTTTTACTAAATACACAAACATAATTAATCACGTTAAATAATGTTTCCCAGTCCTCTCCATATATTAAGGAAATCCGCATAAAATCAGTTGATTCAGGGAAAATTCAACCAAAACATTCAGCAAACAACTTATTATCTCAAGTCTTATGTTGATGTTGAAGGTCTCTGTGGAAGCATACACACATTATGGACAAATTCACCTCAAAGACTCATCCAAAAGATTACTCTACTGTACAGCCAGATGAAACAGTTCTTTAACTCACCTGGGCAAAATCAGAACAAGCAAGAATTTCCTATACATTTTGTGTCTGGAGAATCTTCTGTTCAGTATCCTGCAAAAAAAGCCAAGGCTCTTCCTCTTTCATCTTTTGGTAACTTTACAAAGTACAAAAATACAAAGCTGGCTTATATCTCACTTAACTTGTCTTAAGAGATACAGCTTTCCTAAGAGCTTATTTTTTTTCCTCTTTCTCTGTTTGGAAATGTGACTGAAGTCTGTGCAATGCCAGAGGATGGATAGACTGGCTTTTTCATGTATTTTCACATTCAAGAATGCAAAATAGAAAAGTGTAAGGCCTGACCTTCCCAAAAATACTTCAGTGAATCAACCCTATGAAATACTTTTTTTGCATTCTGGTTCTTTATGGTATTTGCTATCTAATTAACCATTGTCTTTACTCCAAAGCTGATAGAAATTAACAAAGAAATAAGAATTTAGGCTTTTCTAAACACTTAGAAACAACATCATCACTACTTGCTTCCTTGAAATAAAGAAGCTTTCCCTTTATTCACAGGCGACAAAGGAAAAGGCTCACCTTATTTTCAGTAGAGATCAAACACAGATATTTCAGGTTGGGATCCTTCAGAGACTGACGCTAATGGGAGAACTCTAGGCAAAGTCGTTGGGCTCTAAGAGCATCTTTTCTGCTTGGGCAATAAAGTGGCATGTGTTAATGGTAGGATGGCCACTCCTTTGCTTAGGCTTGAATCACTAATCCATTGCAGGAAGTCAATTACCTTTAGACTTCCAACACTCCTGTATTTCCTGTATTCAAACATTTCCTGTTTGAATTAACAATCATGACAAGAGGTTTTCCATTTCATCCCAAATCACATACTGTCCATTAAAACTTTGTATGGGGGAACTTAAAAATCAAAGCTATTGGTTCCAAATTGTATAACATTAGCAAAATGAAAATTCATCAGACAGCTTCAACAAATGATAAACAAAATCTCACCATTTTTAAAGAACTGAGAATATAACTTGTCTTGCCAGTCATCACAATCACTTCTATGACAGTTTTCACCTTACAAGAAGCCACTCTTTCCTTTTAGGAAAACTGGTTGTACAAAGCAATTAGAAATTGACTTAAGCAGCAGTCATTTGATGAAGTGCATCAGCTGTTCAACAGCAGCAGAATCAGGCATGAGTGCTCAAATCTTAGATGATAAGTGCTGTTTAATAATGCAACTGAATGCTTTCAGTTTCATGATCTCAATTGGTCTTGGGAGACTTGCTTCAGAGCTGAAACACTGTGAACAGTGTGGTATGGTCAGACTGAATCACAACTCCTTGAAACCTGTGGTACAGGTGCACCTACCCTCATTCCACGTAAAACTAAATTTGTCTCTTAATAAGAGATACTTCACAGTTTACTGTAATAGTAATGCCAGCAGAACTACTCCTGCATTACTTAGATTATACTTGTGTCAAAAGTGATAGAAACTGCTTTCTAATCTTTTATGACAGGTTCTAACTATACATAAAGGCATAAAGAATAAGGTTATCACTCATGGTATTTGCCTTAATGGTATACTGGGGCAGTGTCCTGCATGTCCCTCTGTCCTGGTATGGGCAGCTCAGAGAGGTAATTCCTCCCAATGATTCAGTTTCTCTTTTTTTTTCAGAGCAATGTATTTCTGGGACAGTCACCAACATCTTTTCCTGATGGATAATTCCACAGCATGTATAATGCAGCTGGGTGAATTCCCTTGCTGGCAGAACCATGCTTGAGAATGGTAACCACAGATGTGTCTCTCAGGACAACCAGACCTCATAAGCTTCATCCATGGCATCAGCACCACAGTGATCGGTGCTGTCCTCCAGTTCAGGCATAGAGACAGAAACCTGGCATAAAATCAGGTATACCAACACCTGGAAATAATAAACCAGTCCTACCCATGCAGATACCATCAAAAAAAACACCCACAACAAACCACACATCATGACCAGCATCATATCAGAGTCACTGCTGAGTTAAAAGCATACTATATAATTTCCCTGTGTATTTTCTATTAAATCATAGGTAACAAGAATGTTAAATGACACACTGTTTATAGACACATACCTTTCATCATGATATTCTAGGGAGAGTTACACAAACTTTAGAGGTCTGCTGGGAAGGTAGCTGATATAAATCCTGTTTCATTAAACCAGACAGTGAGGAAATATGACTTCTCCAACAAAAAACACACACAGAGATGTCTATCCAGTGATACACAATATGAAAACCAACTCTGCAACAACTGACTTCTACAGTTTTATATTTTTCTTTTTAAAATCTAAGTGTTCATTCTTCCTTCTTTCAGGAATGACACTGGTTGAGTGGTAATTTCCTTTGCTCTAAAGCTGCTGGGATTACTTTATGCTAACCACAGCAATGACACTGCAGACTCAAGACACTCAGGTGGATTAGAAAGAAGTCTTCTCACAGTCAGAAACACTTCTGACATATTACAATACCCATTCATTTGACATGCAATAACTATCTTTTGCTTTGTTTGGGCATGGGAAAAAAGGGAGCAAGTGATTTTGCAAGACTAAAAAAATACACGATTATAAACAATCACAGGAATCAGCGTAGTGTTTCCCTAATCAAAGTGTTACAGCCCAATGGAGCACAATAAATAACCTTTGATACTTTTCTAAGGTAAAAGACTGGAAAGGGAAAGCAAGATACAATTGATCTGTCTGTAGCACTGACAGAAACTGTGTGCTTTAAAAATGAATGCAACTATGTAACAAGAGATAAACAGTTGCTAAATTGGATCAGCCTGAAATAAACTATGATTTATGTTTTTGCAAAAATACTGAGGTTTTCATAGGGATAAAATTGAAAAAATAATTTTTGGCTAATGAACACAATCACTGTCATAATTGAGTAGGAATGTCTTTGGCTTAGATCAGGGCACAATACATGATGTTTGTAGTCATTTTTAGACTAATGCCCTTAAACATAGCATCATATTTTCCATGAGCATGTTAAATGATGGTAGATAGAACTATTGAATTTATGTACCCCAATACTTTATTTACAAATATTTCTTTCCAATTCTTTCAATAAAGTTCCCTTCTATACAGGTGGAGAAGCCCCTCTTTCCTTTTAGGAAAACTGGTTGTACAAAGCAATTAGAAATTGACTTAAATAGCAGTCATTTGATGAAGTGCATCAGCTGTTCAACAGCAGCAGAATCAGGCATGAGTGCTCAAATCTTAGATGATAAGTGCTGTTTAATAATGCAACTGAAGTGTGTTTTTTCTCAATGGGGATAAATGTTTATGTTTTAACAGAGGACTGGCCTCTCAACTAGTATCATTCCAGTGCATTTTACAAGTCTTAAATCCAATTACACCTCATCTGAAGATCTACAAAACTACACTGATCAGCATGAAAGGTACTGAAAGTACCCTGACACTTAAAAGTTCATATTGGTTACAGCATCCATGGCATTCTAGTTAGGAATGTGGACTTCCGGTAGCATGTAATTTAAGGTTAACTGAAATAAGTATCTCTCAGAACTACAGTAAAGAAACTATAAAAAATAAATTACTTAGATTATACTGAAATTCAGCTTATGTTCCCCTGTTATGCAGGAATGTGAGGTTTTGACTCATTATAGGCCAATAGTCATGCAGGGGTATGTATGGCTACATTATTTTTCTGAAAACTGCTTCAGAAACTTTTCAGTCCTGCTTCCTCTTCTCTCATTTCATGTTCCTACCTTCTTGACATCTCCCTTATGATACCTGGCCCAGGCATTTGTACATCCCCTTGAAGGAGATGAGACTGACACGTAAACTGTAATAATTAAAAAAAACCACAATTTTTTTATTCCATTATACTTCTTTGATCCCATTTGGTCACACAGAACAGGGAAAAGGACAACCTAAGAAAGGGTGTGTGGAAGGCAGAGGATGAGACAGATGGACTAAAACCCCATGGGAGTGGTTATTTAGCCACGGACACTTAAGTAAATTACAGTGTTTGTCACAGCAATTTCAGGCTTCCCAAACTTTAAAGCAGATTTGGAACTCCCTTTAGCTCAGGCAACTACTGACAGACTGACAGATCACAGTGAAGCATGAAGTTCTGGCATTCCCTTTGAATGTTATTTTTTTTGTGTGTGTGTGTTTTTCTTTTTTTTCACACAGGTTTTTCTAGTTCTCTCTCTGGTTCACAGGCTTTTTTACTGGTCTGAGCTGTTGGTAGCACAGGTAGTGAATCCTGTGCCACTAATCCTGAAGCACTAAATCACATTCTCTAATAACACAACCAGCCTCTGCTTTCAGTTATCAAGCCCCACTTACCTGCTGTGTCCTTCCATCACCAATAAAGCACAGCCTTTACAGCTGCATGTGGCTTGTTTCACCAGCTGCTGTTACAATCACTGATCTTGTACACAGCTGACCATACTGTTGGACTGGGTGGGTCAGCTTACTAACTGTGGTATGAAGACCAATAGAACCAGCTCACTAACGCTGCTTCTGCCAAAATCTCTTGGTGTCTGTGGACAGAGACTTTATGAAAACAGTGGATGTTAGGTTTTTATGGTATGCATATTGCAACATTTGCTGCAACAGAGAACAGTTACCCTTCATTCCTTTAAAATCAATATACTAAGATCAGGTGAAAGGAGTAAGAGTATTTTAATAGCCTTGAATTAAATTACATTTTGATTCTCTATTATAATATAAAATTTGTTTTCCCCAGCTTGCTTAATTTTTGATTCCAAGCCATTCCAGAAGATGAAATGATAACTAAGCTGCATTCAGTGGGAGCTGTAATAATGAATTCAGAAAACAGATCTAAAATTTTATTGTTACACTCTGAAAACCTTCCTTTACAAAACAATAAGATGTCCTTATCAAACTGTGGTTGAACTTCAAAAATCTCTCAGTTCTGTTCAGCTTAAATCCTAAATCTACTTTCTGGCTTTTAAAAGCACTGGCACAACTGAGTAAACTCTGAGAGGGTTAAAATGAATACCCTTTCCAATACTATCAGATCATCCACACAATTTCCATATGAAAGCCTAAACCCAAGTTTCCACTCAATTGTGTTGAAAAAATGCTAGTCAATTCTGTACAAGGTCTATCTGCTAGAAGCCTGTAGTTTATATACCCTAGAACTTCAGATGCCCTAGTCTGCACGCCCTGACAAAACTCAAGTTTTATTTTTGGTCCAAATCTTGGCTTTAGGAAACCACATATGTGTTCTGCTTTAAGAAAAAATGTCTAAATCATATATTCCATCTCAGTGACATTTCAAATAAAGCCACTTATTTTCTTGTCCAAGCAAACATGCAAAAAAACAGGGATACAATGGCAGAGTCAAGTTACAAACACTATGCTGGCAGAGACAAATAGCCAACATTCTGTGGTGAAAACAGCACTTCCCACAAGCAAACTCACTGAAATCAAGATGTAAAAAGTTCAGCTGACACCCATTCAGACCCATTAGCCTTAATCTGGCTTCTCCTACCAAAGCTCAGATTAATGTGGCAGGATGGACAGCAGAGACACACTCTTGGTGACACAGTGCCTTCAGCAACTGTCCTAAGAAATTCATTATATAAGAGGCATTTTCCAAAGCAAAGATCTGCAAGGAATCTATGACATCCTTAGTTGGTGTACTGCACCCTTTCTTAACAAACACTGATAAACCTGATCATGATTATGATGATTTTCAGTTGCAAAAAAATTACCCTTAGCTTCATGTTGCTAAGAAGCAATACTCACCTAAAATCATGTGGGATTCAGTGCAGCCCCTCAAATTAACTGCAAATAACTCAAAAGTGATAATTTAATTGTGAATATCTTCCAATTATTTATACCATAAATCTGTAATCCTGTCCTGAAACTGACCTCTAGCAGCTGTAGGACCCAATCCATTAGCTTTAAAACACAGCTCTGCACAATTATCAGAAAACTTAAGTGTATGAAATAATGGCAGAAGTCTACTTTCCATGGTTTGGATCAAAGCATTCAATATGGCAATACACAGAATGGCAGCAACTACAGCTGATTATCACAAATCACATTAGTAGGAAGGGACCCAATCAGGATCATCAAGTCCAGCTCCTGGCCCTGCACATGACATCTCCAAGAGTCACAGCATGACCCTGAAAGTACTGTCTAAACACTTCTTGAACTCTGTCAGGCATGATGCTGTGACCACTTTCCTGGGGACTCTGTTCCAGTGCCCAAGTACCCTCTGGGTCAAGAACCTTTTCCTAATATCCAACCTTAATCTTCCCTGACACAAGTTCAGGCCATTCCTTCAGGTCCTGTCACAGGTCACTACAGAGAAGAGATCAGTGCCTGCTCCTCCTTCTCCCCCCATGAGGAAGCTATAACTGTAATGAGGTCTCCTCCAGTCTCCTCTAGGCTGAACAGACCAAGTGACCTCAGCTATTTCTCATATGGCTTTACCTCAAGGCCCTTCACCATCCTTGTGCCCTCCATTGGACAATCTCTAACAGCTCAATGTCTTTCTCATACTGTGGCACCCAAAAAGCATTTGAGGTGAGGCTGCCCCAGAGCAGAGCAAAGCAGGAAAATCCCCTCTCTCACCCAGTTGGCAATGCTTTCTGCCTGATGCATCCCAAGATGGACATTTTCAAACTTATATCAAGGAGACAAAGGCAAGTTATTTGTACAGATGTCTTTTGAAGAAGATTTCACAGATTTATGATTTCACAGTTTTATAGGTCAAGGGCATGGTGCAATTCTGGCAAGTGATACATGCTTCAGCAGCATGCAGTCACATGGCGTAGCCTCTGCAAGTGGTGGTGGGGTCATAATTGTCTAGTTGCAGCATTTGTGCTTTCAAAATTAAAAAAAATAAATCATCCACAGTGTTGATTTCTACATCAGTCTTAACTTGGAGGACTGAACTTGATGGCTGAAGAAACTTTTCTCTGGAGAGTAGTTCTGATCCCCACCATGTACACTTCAGCATGTTCAAACTTACCATTAGGCCAAAAAGACCTACTACCATGCATAGGGGAAAAAAAAGAGTATCTGCTAGATGGAAACAGAATACCTGGCTGGAGCAACTATCCACACTCCAGAGCTCTAAATCAGAAGTCTTGAAGGACTTACTTGGAGGAAAAAAACTGTTTTCCTTGCCATCCGTGATATGTGAAATATGAAAGCAAGTCAAAGAAGTCAGAGACATCATATATCAAAAAAACAGTATTAGAAAGAACTTGAGCATTATAACTATCTCTGAGGGATAACAGCCTCCTTTCCAATGACAATACAACTAACTGTTGCTGTAACAAGGATTTTTCACCGGGGGAGAGTTTAGGATAGCAAAAATGTGCTGCCCTTTAATTCAATTTAGCAGATAGTAACTAGCCAGCATTGCAACATAGCTCTGCTTAGACCTCTGCAAAGTAGCAGCACTAGAGAAGCAATGCCCTAGCAATATGCTCCAGGGAATAACTGTGGATTTGCCTTGTTTTTCCTACACACTGAAAAGTAACTTCCCAGTTTATGACTCTGCTTTACCTGTCTAGTGAACTAAACTACTTTGAAAGCTTTTTTTTTTGCATACTGCTTAACCCATGGTGTGCTTCAGAGCGAACTTAGCAAAGCAAACAAAACTAACCACAAACTGATCTGAAAGAAGGTTTTGAGTATTTTTTATATAAATTTATACAACTTATATAAATTTGTATTAATTTTTAATATAAATTTATCCCTCTCGTAAAGCACTTAATAGGCAGAAGTACAGTATTTGATTACTCTTTACAGTTTGTGGTTAGAGCAACTCTCACACAACTCTCCTAACTATACACACAAAAAATTTACTGTAACAGAGCAATAGCACCAAGCTCTTAAGAGGTATAAATACATGAAAACTACCTTCAGTGAAAGTTAAGGATCTTGCTTTTCAAACCAAGTTACCCACATTTATGTATTGTGGCCAATAAATACCCAATACTACAAAAATAGGAACAAAACTTATTATTCATACAGCATACAAACATAACCAGCAATAAGGGTTAAGATGAGTTCTTTCTCCTATGATCATAGCAAGTAGTTTACTCTGAAGCAAAATAAATGAGTGCTCCTTGACATCTGTGTGGCCACAGCTGCCAGCACACAAGGAAAGCACAGCTGACAAGCTCTGGAAGGTGCCATCTGCCTGCACTACAGTGGTTCCCCACAGCCCGGCATTGCTCAGTTTACCTCTAAACAAAAGTTAATTGCTGATTTTTATCAAAAATTGTCTGTAAAGGTGGCACAGTTTGAATGCAGGAGTTGTCAGGTGGCTAAGCTTCCTCCTTACAGAACTCATTTATGGAGCATGTTTCCCAAACTATTTCCCCAAAAATTTCTGACCAAGAAAAAGGAAAGCCTGGTAGCTTCTTGTTTCTACTTACACATTTGTGTGCAACACATGCTGTGACTCAACAGGAAGGTCTTTGTCTGTCTCAGATCCCAATCAGAGTACACCAATACAAACTTTATTTTCTTCTTTAATTAAAAAGTCCTTGGGGGTTCTGTGGTGATGTTTCTTCAGGAGCCCTTGAAACCTTAAGGCCACTTTCCACCATATCTCATTCTATGGCTTCACAGAATAATTTTAGTGGGAACTGGTAAAAGCATCAAAATCTTGGCACTTTCTAAGACAGTGTAGATGCTGGGAAAATATACTGCAGGACAGGCTGTCTTATCAAGGGCACATCCAAGCCAAAAGGTGGTTACTGTGATTACAGCAGTGGAGGAATTCACAGCATCTTCAGTATATCACTAAACCATGCATATAACCGATTCACTAGTAAGATTCATATTCTCTTAAGATTTTTTAAGACTGGCATACTCACATGACACTTAAAGACATCAGAAGCAGAGGTTGGTTCAAAATAATTGTAACAAAAAAAACCAAACCAAACCAAACCAAACCAAACCAAACCAAACCAAACCAAAACAAACCACCACACCCTAAACCACCATCACTTAAACTGACAAAAAGCACCAAACTGACAAACAAAACCACACACCCAAGACATTGTCTCCTTACTCCCCCCCTGCCAAAAAACTGAACAAAAACCCCAACCCAAAAAACTCCAAAATCCAGAAAATCGCTGAAGTGAGAAAACATGTGAGATCAGCAGGAAAAGACAGCAAAATGGTGGAGAAGTCATTGGGGTAAACAGCCCTATACTATCTGCACTACCTCCACTCAGTCTTATTAACAGGTTGTCCTCAATTTGAGAATCTGAATATAGGGAACTTTATTATGAGTTAATATTCTGCTGGTAAAACATTGAGCTAAAGGAAAAACCAGGATGGCTTCAAAATACATCTTTGCAGATAATTTGGAGAACTTTACACAAATAATAATTCATACATTCAATTTAATTGTATTTAACTCTAGAAAACAACAAAGAATATCCTCCCAAAACATCACTTCTTGCTTGATTAGTCCCTAAGATTTCTATCCTACTGCAGTCTTCTCCTCACTTCTGTGCATTCTTCCAAATGGGAAGCACTTGGATTGGCAACAGGTTTTTCATCCATTCATCCAGACCATAGCCTAGATGCCATGCCCTCTCTCACACCATAACAGAAACAACAGTATTTGTTGTATTTTTGAATGTCCTCATGCCCAAGTTCTTTCATCTCCTTCCCTCTCCTGCTTCCTGCCAGAAACACTTATTCTTCAACACATAAAAATAATGGTGCTAGATCTTTTTTCATTATATATTTAGCACTTCTGTTACACAGATGTATTATATTTATTCTAACATTTTATTTTATCCATTAGAATTTGGTGGAATTTTTAACAACACTGGGGATACTGATTAAATTCACACAGATTTTAGTACTGAATTGGCATGCACCCAAAACTACCTTAGACCTACTTCCCTCTAGGATGCTTTCATCATTTTAATTGCTACATAACGAATGGTTAGGAAATTACATTGCTACCTTGCCATTCTTTATCCCATTTCAATTACATCTTTTACCACTCACGCATTCCATATGTTTGTGGTTTTGATCCAGTCCCAAATTATTTGAGTATACCCATCTGCATCACACACAAGATCTGCTATTAGAGAGGCAGATGCCATCAGAATTTTTGAGGCAGCAATCACCACAGATCCCAAGAGTACTCCCAAATAATAATACATCTGTTCTCTGAAAATAATGCCACCCAGGTGACTAACTGAGAAGACCGAGTCCGCATCCTAGTACAACAGGGATTGAGGTCCAGATTTGCTTTAGAAAAATGAGTGAGGATGCAGGATAACAAAACCAAGTTTCCAAGCAAGCAGTTTTTTGGCCCACTGTCACTGTTTTGAGGACTATGACTCTGGTGTTAGCAAGACTGGAAACTTCAACTATGGGTATTTCTTTAGAAGCCACCAATAACACCCGAGTACCGAGGTGCAAAACACAGGAGGTATATCTGCAGCTGTCATGATTACAGCCAACTGGATGGTAATGAATAGACACATTGCTTCACATGCAGAAAACACACATCTCACTGATGCTGTAATGTCAGGCCAAATTCTGAACAGTTTTCCTCTATTGTTCTTTGTGAGGAACTTCTATACCTTCTACTCCTTTCTTCACTTCAGAATACCCTCTTCAATGCCTTAACACTTGTTTTTTTTCTTTCTTCTCTTCTTCATTCATCCAGGAACTGCATCAGGCTTTGGTTTAAATGTCAGTTAAATGGCAGTTCAGAAGAATGACAGGCAGACACTAAAGCAAAGGCTGTTTGCCACACCCAATATTGTCTCTATTGAGTTTCTAACCCTAGGTTCAACTATGGAAAACAATCAGGAATATATACAAAGATACTGTAAACCACCTACATTTGCTGCCCTTTACATAATCATGTTCAGACAGGTTCAATTATTACATCATTGCATGTATGTGGGAGTACCTGCAATCTTCTTCTTGTGGACTTCCTGTTTTAACAACAGGACAATACACTACAAGTTAGACAGCCTGTAACACCAGAGAATCTATCATGCAATTCTTCATTTGCTTGCTCTAAAATAAAAGAACATTAGCTCCTTTTAGGTCAGAGCCATACTGATGTGACACACATGGGAATTCAAGATAAAAATGATTATTCATTGTATTATTCTACACCTGCCTAAACTGGCATGAAAAGTGTAATATAAGTGATATATGAATTTAGATAACATGGTCATTATAAAGGAACATGATAAAATACAGGAGAAACTTCAAATATTGAATATATCAGTTATAAATGCAATGGAAAATCTACTATTGCCAGAAAATCAGGATTTTCCAAATTCTGCTAAGCATCGCCATTCTTACGTTTCTTTCAGCTCCAACTTCTTTATTATTAAACAAATATGGACACTGGCACTGTATTTTCCACTACTTACAGAAACAAAAACCAAACCAAACCAAACCAAAACAAACAAACAAAAAAAAGAAGTAGGCAAAAAAAACAGACAATACTTGTAATGTCCTAAATATGGAAAAATAAAAACCTAACTTGCAATGCAAGTATACATTCAGATTCAAATATATTTCAATCACTGCATTGAAGAGAAGCAGACAAATAAGGCTGTCAGCAGTAAAATGGTCATATCTATATTTCAATAATTTTCAGAAGTCCATCCAGATGTACCTAATGGGTTAAGTGAGATTTACTTTATTATAAACATACTGATAAGTCTTACGAATACAATAAAAAATGTAAAGTAAGGGTACTTCTGGAAATGTGTAGGCCCCATGCAAACCATACCAGTCCAAGGTAACTTAGTGAAGCAGATTATGTTTACAGAGAGTCACACAGATGTAGCACAGCTGTTCTGCCCCACAGAGATATGGCAGGTGCCTTTCAGTTCTATAGATTTCTTTTAAAGCTTGTAAATTTGATGTAATTTCCAGTTTTTCAGGAGACCCACCCATGGAAGTAGAACATAAACCTTAACACAGGTACCCATCCAACACCCCTAAAGCCAAGTGACAGAATATCCTGAAAAACTCCAGCGAAACAACATCATGTGTAGTACAATTGGACACATAAAATGTATCTGTTGACAGCAGTCCTTGGATAAACTGACTCATGTTTCAGCTCCGTGACAGAGATACCATACCTAGACCATGAAACTGCATACTCCATGCCTGAACTGTGCCTTTCACAAAAGAGATTTCAACATACAGCTGCTAAAGAGTAAGAAGTAACCTTATATCCTTGCTTCTGATTCCTTACATCCCTTTGTCATTAGAACTGTTAGATTAATTGCATGGTTTATTCCAGCATCAGGCAGATGTTACAGAACAGCTTCATTGAAAAAATGCAGGAAACATTATGTCAAGCTTCATGCTTCTCGTCTGCTTAAGACTTCATAATATTTTGGTTTCTAAGACATTATCAGATTCATTAGTCTAGGGGGCAGATGGTGCACTGCCATACTACTGTTCACAGTGGCATTAAAAGATGAGACTTTGATGGAACATATTCCAAGTGCATGCAGCAAGCTGAACAACTGAATTTGTTCAACTGCACTTATTTTTTTTGTGTGAAGGTATAATGAAATGGACTGAGGAAAAGAGACATCTATGGGGAATACAAGGAATCACCTTATAAATCCAGGCCCCAGTATCCCAGAAAACTAAATTGATCCTTACTATTACCCTACTGTCTACTTTTGAGTCGAAACACTAGCATGCAGACAGAAAGATCTTCAGGAATAAACTTTGAGTATAAGAACAACTTCTCATTTAAGCTTTAAGTGCTCTAAGCAGAGAGTAAGAACTGAGGCAAGCGTTTTCCCCAAGAGAGAGGTAAAGAGAAGCACAGAATAGAACAAAACTATCTCGTGAGGCGTTAAATTTATGACATAGTTAACATCTTAAAGTAAAGAAGGTGTTTTTTTGTGGGTAAACATGTTCCCACATTAGGTAAAATTTCAAATCAGTTTTCTGTGTGTTTCTGCAGACTGTGCATCAGTCTTCTCTGCTATCATACCCATAACACATTCTGTCATGTTTACAGATCTGCGAATAATATTTGCTAGCAGTGGAACGTTAGTTCCAGAGGAAAACTTGATGACCCTGTGGAATCTAAATAGTAACAGTCCCTTTTACCTATTCCTGTTTAAGGAAAAAAACAACGCTGGAAATACTTCACCTGTCAACCACGAGATGCAATGGGATGTTATGGGCCTCCTAGCTATGATGCTTTAAGAAATTGTTTAGCATCTCAGAATTGCACACAATTGCTTCTTTTTATAGTATCATTCTAAACCGGTCCACTAATGATAATTCTACCATCTTCTTTCTACTGAACATAAGAGGTAAGAGAGTAGTCTGCAGGGCAAAGAAAGATTTGGCCTTCCAATATGAAAAATCATGGCAAAATGTATTTTAGGGGATCTGATTTTTTGTGTCCTTCCCATTAAGTGGTTTTGAAATAAATCTTGGAATTTGTCTGAGACATGTTAAAAAACATTCTTCTCATCAAATGAAATATACCAGATCTTTGCACCTTTCTTTCTCTAGTTTAACTAATAAAACTAGTCTGACTTGTCTAAAGAGAAAATTAGCTTTTATCATGAAAAACAGTGAGTTTGTGCTGTATGTAGGACAAATGCCTGATAGTATTACTGCAGCTATATAAAAGCAATCATTAGGACATCATCAAATCCCACAATTTACAAATGAAAGGGCAGTATGAACAACACAACAAAGTAGTAGCATCCATCAGCTTAATTTACTGCATTGCTGAGCATAAGTCCATAATAAGTCCATAATGCTTAGAAATATAATGATTACAAAGAATAACTCAGCAATTCCACTTTTCTGGATTATGTCAAATTGCATGACAGAATAAACAATCACACAGATTACAACAAATAAATACATGAACAAAGTACCTAACAAGCAACCCAAGAAACTCTCAATATCTATCAATATCTATCAATATTCATCAATATCTATCAATATGTTAAATCAGTAGGAAAGCATTAATGAAAAATAGAAAGTAAGACAACTATGCCTCTGGACTGACATGGTCTAAAATGGACTAAATTCTGAAAAGGCATAGGACTGAACAAATTTTGACTGTATGATTTGAAGGGACAACATTACCAGACAGACAGACAATTCCACAGTGAACAAGGCTGACCATGCAAGCCAAGTGACGTAACCAGCACTGATGCTTCATCACTGCACCCACGTCATAAAAATGTGTTGGCTTTCTGGTTACCAGCCCAGCCCAGTTCTCAATGTGTCACTACATTTTGCTCCTCAAAGCATAAAAACCAGGGAAGCCTTCTGGCCCTTTGGAGCACACTGGTCCAGCAGTATATTCAGGCTAATCAGTGCTTCAATAATGTACAACACTGGTGGCTCTGGCACAAATAAATACAGTAGTCCAGCAGGACCAAGTGCAGTTGCCACAGCGAAGACTAGAACATGGCAAAAGCTAAAACTTTCATGTAAGCTATGTGGGTTATTTTCCTAGCATACATAAACCTGGAGTATTTATTTCTTCTTGGATAAGACATTGGGTAGTGGTAAGATACAGGGGATTACAGCTAGAACCAAGGCAATTAGCAGCTTGAAATGATCTTATGTGGACTCCACTTGTGCCATTACAGGCTTCTATCAGTCACCTTGTTTTATTTTCACTGTATTGAATATGTTGCCATGATGTACTAGGCACTAAATTTAAAGGCTCTAACCAGTTGAATTCAGACTCTCAAAGCTAAATTCTTTATCTAATAAACCATATTTACTCCCTATTATGGTGTGAAGGTTTCTACTGTGGTGTAAATTAACTTGTTATATCTGCCTTACTTTGTCTTAGAAGACATTGACATCTGTATTGGATTTCCATGGCCTGGTTTTGGAAATGGCAGGGGCATGGGGGGAAGGAAAGGGAGGGATTCTGGTGTGGCTTTTGTGAGAAGGTGCTGGACACTTCTTCCATGTCTTACAGAGCCAGTTCCTGGTGTCTCCAAAGACAGATGTGCCTCTGGCCAAAAGCTGCACCAAATAGGAATGGTAGTAATGCCTCTGTGGTAGCATATTTAAGAAGAATTCAAAACAAAAAGGGTTTGTGCAGTTGTAATTGTGATCAGAGAAGAGCAGAATGAGAACATGTGAGAGGAACAACACTGCAAACACCAAGGTCAGTGGAGAAGGATGGGCAGGAGGTGCTTCAGGCACTGGAGCTGAGATTCCTCTGCTGCCTGTGGTGCAGACCATGGTGCAGCAGCTGTGCCCCTGCAGCCCATGGGGATCCACGGGGGATGATGCAGAAATCCACCCCCAGCCCGTGGAGGAGCCCCAGGCTGGAAAAGGTGGATGCCTGAGGGGTGACCCTGTGGGAGATCTGTGGGGCCCTGCTCCCAGGCTGCAGCAGCCTGTCCTTGGAGGACTGCACCCCAAGGAAGAGTGACCCACACTGCAGCAGTTTGAGGGGGACTGGTGCCTGTGGGAGGTGTTCACGTGCAGCAGGTCACAGGGAAGTGTTGCTCAGGAGATGGAGCTGAGGCAGAGAAGTTCACGGAGAACTGTCTCCTGTGGGAGGGACCCCACAGTTCAGCAGGGGAGCGACTCCTCTCCCTCAGCAGCAGGAGCAGCCTTGGGTGATGCTGAGCTGACCATAATCTCCATTCCCTGTCTCCTTGTACCACTGGAGTAAGGGGTAGAGCTGGAAAGAGGGAGAGACTGGAGGAAGGCGTTGTTAAGGGCTCATTTTACTTCTCACTATCTTACTCTGATTTTGTTAACAATAAATTCAACACATATCTCTAAGTTGAGCCTGTTTTGCATGTGACATTATTTGATGAGTGATCTCTCTCCTGGTCCTTATCTTAACTCAGAAGCCCTTTGTTTCATTTTCTCTCCTCTGCCCAGCTGCAGAAGAGAGTGAGTGAATGAGTGGCTTTGGTATGTTCCTGGCATCTAGCCAGGGCTAACCGATGACACCATCTTTTAATCCTAACTAGGTTCCTAGATAAGAACAGAGTAGGACAGACTTTGGAAAATAGAAGCAGTATTGGTGATGCACAGCTCTCTCTCAGGCCTTTATTTATTTGCTAAGTTTTGTTTTGTTAACATGTTAGTTTACCATATGACACAGAAAATAGTATTTTGAAAGGAGGTTATCAGTTACTGAGGTTATCACAGCAGACTCTGATGCCTAATGCCATGTGGATTCTGCTGTCCGTCTCAATAGAAAAGCCTTGAGAATTTTGGAGACTCTGGAGACTGCAGAAAACCCATCTGGTTGAGTGGGAGAGCTGGGTTACAAAGGCATGTCCCAGCTTGTGCTCCAGCTCCACTGCTAAGAGACTGATTATTAATAATTTGCAATTCTAAAAAAAAAAAAAAAAAGTGACCTGGGGATTGCATTTGGGTGATTGCACTTTGTAAAGCTGCACACACCAGAACTCAAGATTGCCTGAAGCAAAAAGAAGAAAGTTCTGCACATTTCAGACTCCTCATAAAAGAGAGAGAAGCTGCTTAGATATGTAGTTAGGAAGGAATGCAAAATCCCTTTACTTGCAAAGGATTTTGCAAGTAAAAAACACTACAGAAGAACACTAAAGGAGTTAAATCATATGCCCCCTGTGCTGTATCCTACAGATAACAGCCAGGAGTTAACTGACAATCCTTGTGGGTCCCTTCCAGCTCAGGATACCCTGTGATTCTGTTTTCTAGCAGCTTATCTTTTAGTCTTTTCCTTCATTACCAGGGACAAAATGCTTCAGCAGAAGACTTTTCAACCTAAGCACTTTTGTTGCAAGACAAGATCCCTTAAAGGTAATGTGAAATCAAGATTTTGTTCAGGAATTACAGTGGACTGCCAGCAATATCTTACATACTATATAATACACTTCTGGATTCTCTCATTCCATGCATCCCAATGGAAGCACACTGCCCCTGGAATCTGCCACATTGGATGACACTGCAGAAACCAGCACATTACTAATGCAAAGCACTAGAAAAATATAAAACTGAAGAAATTAACTTACATTATGTTAATTTGTATATCTCATTGTGTAAATGTATATCTCATTAAGTTTACACCTGCAAATTTAATGAGATATACAATCTAAGAGAAAATTTCCTTCTTTATAATTCTGTAAAGGTCATTAATATAATTAAGTTGTGTTTGGTAGCTTTATCAGCACACTAAATGAAATAAATCTGATTATGAAAGCTACTTTATTTTAATAGTGACAGATCAGGTTTTCAAATGACTGTTCTTTTTGCTCTAAGATACAACCACAAAATTCTTATCAAAACCACTGTCTCATGTAAAAATTTGTCTCCTCAGGTGCTTTGGGAATAGCAGATGAAAGCAAGAAATATGAGGGCAAGTCATTTGTCCAAGGTCACAGACCTAGCCAATAGCAGACCAAGGAAGGAAAACATAGTTGCCTCATTTGGAGTTGCCATCTGTTCATAAAGCTAGACTCCAAACACATTCTTAAAATAGATTAGCTTGAACCTGCTCAACAAAAAAGCATATATCCCAATTTCCACTGAATAATGGAGTCCTTTGGATTTAATAAATTCACAGTGGAAATGAAATATCTGAACTTTAGGATGCCGGAAAAATGGATGGCACAAACTTGACATCTTTTACACATACATTCTTTATTCATCAAGTGTTTTAAAACTGTCTTTGCAATAGACTTTGAAATAAGCACCACAGTGAATTGTGTCATGTCTTCAGCACATCAAAAGTTCCTGTGTTCAGAAGCTGCCCAAAACATTGATCTGTCATCAGTGAAGAGTTTTTTCCTAATATTTAACCTAAACCAGCCTTTGTTTAGCTTAAGGCCATTCCCCCTTCTCCTATCACCACATGCTTTTGTGCAAAACCCCTCTCCAGCCTTCTTACAAGGCCCCTCTAGGTACTGGAAGGTTTTATAAGGTCTCATTGGAGCCCTCTCCACTCCAGAATGAATAGCCCCAACTCTCTCAGCTTGTCTTCTTAGGAGAGGTGCTTCAGTCCTCTGATCAACATAGTAGCTCTTCTCCTGACTTGCTCCAACAGGTCCACCTCTTTCTTTTATGTTGAGGCCCCCAGAGCTGGATGCTGTGTTCCAGGTGAGGTCTCACCAGAGCAGAACAGAGGGGCAGAATCTACTCCTTCATCCTACTGGCTATGCTGCTCTGGGTGCAGCACAGGACACGTTTGTCTTTCTGGGATGTAAGCACACGTTGCCAGGTCATGTTGAGCTTTTTAGGCACAAACGTCCTTTAGTCCTTCTCTATATAGAGTCTCAATCTATTCTCCATCCAGCTTGTATTTGTGCTTGGGACTACCCTGACCCAGGTGCAGGACCTTGCATTTGGCCCTGTTGAATTTCACAAGGTTCAAACAGACCCCCCTCTGAAGCCTGTCAATGTCCCTCTGGATGACATTCCTTCCCTCCAGTGTGTTGACCGCACCACTTAGCTTGGTGACACTGGTAAACATGCTGAGGGTGCCCTCAATCACACTGTCTTGAGTAAGCAACAAAAATATTTAAAAGTGGTTGTCTCAATACCAGCCTCTGAGGAACGTCACTCATCGCTACTTTCCACTTGGACCATAAGCTGTTGACCACAACTCTTTAAGAGGAACCACACAGCCAATTTTTTATCCACCAAGTGGTCCACCCATGAAATCACAGAATCTCAGGATATTTTGAGATGGAAGGGACCCACAAGGATCATCAAATTCAGCTCATAAGTGAATGACCCACAGGGATTGAACCATGACCTTGGAGTTATTAGCACCATGCTCTAGTCAACTGAGCTAATCTCAGAGTCAAATCTAGTTTAGAGACAAGGATAGCTGTGTCAAATGCTCTGCACAAGTCCAGGGAGGTGATGTCTGTTGCTTTTCCCTCATCCATCACTGCTGTAACACCACAGAAGGATGTGGAGATGGAAATTATTTACACTATGTCATCTGCCCTATCTTCTTTGACACAAGGAAAAGATGTTGGGAGAATAAAGTGAAACAGGTCAGGAACCAGGCTTCATTAGTTCATAAAATAAAATTTTAAAATTTATAAACATTCCTGGCATGTTTATAAACATAATAGTCTTCACCTCACTATGACAGGGCAATTCCTCATCCCTTTTTAGTTAATGGTCTCTTTACAGCCATGCTGCGGTTAAGACATCTCTCACAAGCAAACTCTTATGCTGACATAAAAAGGATTTGTCAGCAATACAAAGATGTTCTCACTATATCAGCATAGTATTTGCTATTCACCCAACCTAAGTAACCAGAAATACTCTGTTATTTGTTATTATGAGGATGATATAAGATAGCCTATGGAATCACTGCATATATGTATTGTGGAATAAAGTTATGTTAATGATGCTAATATGGAATAATATGAAATAATATTGATGAATATTTGTAGCCTCCAAGGGTCATACCGGCTCTTACATACAAAACAAACTGACTTCTATCTGCCATCAACTCTTTAGGAAAGAGGTCTGTAGTATACATACACTAGTCAGGAATCTCAGGTTAAATTGTTATGCCTTTTAGCTGTTCATCAGTTTGATTTTAAAAGGCTTTGATCTGCTCTACTGTAGCCAGTCTCATATCCAAGTACTAGAGATGAAGCGCTGAGATACTTTGCAATACAGCTAACACTTCCCTCTGTGGATGTCATGATGAGGCAAGATCACATGATTACTTAGGTTGCCTTATACACAGCACAGGATCCTAAACCCAGAATTCCAGGCTTCCAGCCTCTTAGTGTCAAGTCTCCCTTCGAAAAAAGATCCTGCTCCCATACGAAGAGATATGTTCTTCTGGTCATCCCCATGTGCCAGCTATGAGCTTTACTCTGATTAGCCAGTTTAAGGTAAAAAACAGGCAAAAATTTGTTGTCATCACCATCATTCCTGCCCAGAGAAAGGAAAGATGATTAGCTTTCCAGTCACACTATTTTTCCAAGTTGAAACAGTATAAAGGCCAAACAGGAGAGAAGAAGGACCAGCTCTTTGGGTAGGATCATTAGATCAACTTGGCTATGTGTGGTAAAATTTCACCTTGAGTTTGGGATCATTCATGTCCTGTTAGAGGCTTGCTCCCAGGAGTAATTTGTCTGATGGAGATGATGGACTGATGTCTTAAAATACATTCAGTGTGAAATATTTCCTCACAGCTGGGAGTAAACAAGTCAATGGAGCTTTCCCTATCATGGATTCTGTGATTCAGGCCTCAGGGATTTCCAGAGGAAAAATAAAGTGATGTATGCGCTCTTCCCAGAAACAAAAGCATTGTTCAGCAGGAAAACCAAGCAAATCTAGTTTGGAATTTTGGTTCCTTTTTTAAACATGCAACACCTCAGCTTCAACTAGACCAGCACTAACTTGTACAAGTGATAAATCATTAGGAACTTTGTATCTCCTGGGGTAGTGTTTTCATAACCACTCTTTCACTAGCTGCCAAGATGACCTTCTTACAGATGGACGCACAATAACATTAGTCTAACTGTTTATTACAATTGATTGTAAGCAGATGAGAACATTAGTCACAAAAATCTAATCCAAAAAGTTGGACAACGCAGCCAGATGGAAATTCTTTTGGAAAGTCAAACAGTCCATCACTCAGGAAAATACTTAGAAAAAGGAAAGGGCCTTTTCTCAGAATCCTCACATTGGGTCTCGGCCTGCCACTGTCCCTTGTGCTCCTCCAGGTTTGAGGAGATAGGGTCCAGTGATGGGAGCAGCTGAAGAAAGGGTTACACCTCCTCCACACCTGCCAGTGTTTCTCTGCACTACCTTGTGAAGCACAGGCAAGTTTTTATCACATAAACTAACAGTTTATCACTATTACTTTTTAAGCAAGAAAAGAGTGCAATGCTGAGGGAAGCAAAGACTATACAGAAGCTGAAGCAGCATCTCTCTCAGAATTCAGCGTTGTCCAAAATCAAAGCTGATTTTTAGGCCTCAGCCTTTTTTTTTTCTGCTTTTTTTCAGCAATCTTCAAAATACTTTCATTAGACAATCTTGACAAAGAGCCTGGATAAAACTCCCAAGACATGTTGCAACTAGATGTATCTACTTTGTAAAGAAAGGTATAGTTAAAATACAGGAAAACTAAGAAACTTTGAACCTAGGCAAATTCATTTAGGTGAATTCAGATCTGAGATCTCAGTGCCATTCAGCTGACTCCTAGTCATTTGTACTAGACCTTCAGCTTTATCCTCTGGATTTTGTTTTCAGCTCCTACCTGGGCTATAACATGTTCATATCATCATCTGCTTTGGCACAAAATGGGATCCTCAGTCCAAAAGTTCTTTAGCCTTCACTGAGCCATGACAGGCTATGTGAGCATAACTACAAGACATTTTGATGCTCACATTTGTTACAGACATACAAAATCTGTGACAGAGAGCTTTTTAAAATTATTATTAATGTTGTTGTTGTTGAGAAAAACAAGTCACAAACAAAAAACAGCCAAAAAATCCCAAACCAAACAACCATATTTTATCTCACTAGACAAAAAATGGTTCTTTTAGCAACTCTCGGCTCATCCACCAGACTTCAGAGAAGTATTTAGGTGCAAGAACACAATGAAATGCAAAATCCTGAAGCACTGAAACTAAAGCACAAATGCATAGCTTCTGACTTACTCATTCAAGCCATGCTTCTCATTCCCAAAGGAAAAGTATTTCCTTATTTACAGGAAGAGACAAGGAAAGGGCCAGTGTGAGGTGCTTGGTCACAGGGTGATTGGTTTGCACTACAAGGTAGAATGTGTGTATCTCCCTCCTCTGTTTTCAGGGAAGAAGAGTTCTAATTTAGAAGATGGTAATCTCCATGTGGGTCCTCAGATATCCCCAAATTAGGGGGGGTTATGCAAAATATTAAGTAGACACAACCCAGGTACTCTGAAAAGCAATTGTCCTAACTTGTCCTTAGATAAGCTGCATAAAGCCAACAAGTCTCTGATCCCTAACCCTGACCTGAAGGTTCTTACACAGTATATTCTCTCCTTCATCACCTACAATCACTTCATACTGCTTAATCTCCCCTTGAAATTTTAATTTCTTTTTTCACAATAGTCAAACACTTCATGGGTCTTCTATGAAATGACAATGGCAGGAAAAGAGGGATGACAGTGTATAAACAGAATACAACCACTGAACAGTGAATCAGATCCACCTTGTCATGCAACACTAAGCTGTTTCTCATGTTGCTTTAACAGATGAAAGGACTGGTCCTTACTTGATTTAAATCAATGTTCCATTTAATGAAAGAGATCCATACACATGTACACCAAATTAAAATTAAAAAGACATCTGTGGCAAATCAATGCACTAAATCTACCACAGCCCTCCTGGTTCTCTGTCTAGTCTTCCAAACACAAAACTGTCCCTACAAATTTCATTCATAAACCAACTTCTCTGAAGACCTCTGGGTGTAGATAATTTGTGACAACACCAGAATATAACTACAGCCTTAGCATCAGCAGAAGCAAAAAAGAATAATCATTGGAGAGTTCCAATATTAGTAGGATACTACTATGTAACTGAAGTCATTCACATTCACTGGCTTGCTAAAGAAACTGCTTATCTCTCACTCGGTCAGACTATAACAGGTCCTCCCAAACATCAACAGGATTTATTTTTCCTTTAACAAAATACTTTCTAATCTCAAGATCAGTTTGGAATTCCTTCACTGCTTGCACCTGTCATAGTTTAACCCCAGCTGGCAACCAAGAACCACACCGCCACTCACTTACTCACTCACTCCTCCCCCTTCCCCAGTGGGAAGGAAAATCTGAAAGAAAAGTAAAACACATAGGTTTAAACAAGAACAGCTTAGTAAGTGACACAAAATGTAATATCCTCATCATCATAATGATAAACAACAACCACAAAAATAGTGATAAAGAGGAATAAAACCCAAAAAAGGTAAGTGATGCACGATATAATTGCCCATCACCCACTGGCCAGTGACAGATCTGCAGCTCCTGTATAACTCCCTCCAGTTTATATACTGGGCATGAAGTTCTGTGGTTTGGAATACCCCTTTGACCAGTTCAGGTCAGCTGTCCTGGCTGGGCTCCCTTCCAGCTTCTTGTGCACTTGCTCATTGGCAGAGCACAGGAAACAACAGTCCTGATGGCAACAGCCAAATGATTAGTGTCTTATCAACACAATCCTCCTACTGAATCTAAAACACAGCTTGCAATTAGGAAAAAAACAACCCCATCCCAGAAAAAATCAGGACAACATCAAACATTTCTGAGCTTATACATTTTCCATATTCTTTTTCAAATATTCCTGTAACTATGCAGACTGAATAACATAAAGGTAAATCACATTGGTTCACTTTTAGAAGTAGCAATCCATAAGGATTCCCACAAGAAGGAGTGCAGATCTGCCTGCTAAATACTTTGTAACTTTTGCTTACCTTAATGTTCAACTCAATCTTCGTTTTCAACCACCAGTGATTTTGTATATTGTGATTACGGGAACCAGCTCAAAAGGCTTGTACTGCACTAGGGGAAGTCAGTGATACATAGAAACATGGCACTTTTCTAACGCATATTCAGGAACCAACCCAGCACTTCAATTTCAAGCCACAGTGCTTATGTGGTGCTTTCTTAGAACTGTCATTATCAAAGGCTCAGATTAATTCAGACCATTACAATTCATCCAGTGGTGGCTATCTGCAGTCCTACTATAACCTGGCCAAAAGACCTGATAGTCGGAGAAGTACATCAGCCAGACCCTGGGAGAAAAATTTCAGCATTACACCATCTGGAGTATCCTGAAGATGGGACATTTTGCTACCAACACAAGTGATTTCAGTCTCCTTGAGAGCTTGTTTTCATGGGAGTGATGTCCAGGTGTTAGAAAGATGAATTAATTGCCCATAGAATAGTCTTGTTAAGGTTTAGGGTTTGTCATGCTTCAGTGATCACAGACCTAGCAGGAGGTTAGAAGAGCTGGGGGAGAAGGATGCACCACTGAGAGTGGACACAAAGAATGCAGAATTTATAGGCCACAAGGTCATTTGGCAGAACTCCCAAGATAAGGAAATCAAAAAGCCTGCAATTCAACTGGATAAAGGGAATTCTAACAAGGGAAAATAATGACCACAGACTCAAGAAACCCACTAACTCAAAGAGAAAGACTGAGCAAGCAGACTCATTAGCAAAAAGAAGCAAGAGAATCATTTAACCAAGAGAAGACAGAATACTAATTAATAAGAGAACTATGTAACTTGTAACAAATGAACATTAATGCCTTTGTTTGCTAAAGTGTAGAAATAGTAAAAAGTTTTGATAGACTGTGTGTTGGTTTTGTCACCCAGCACCCCCTTCTGTGCAGAACTGTAAATAAATACCTCAGCTCTGTGTGTGGATCATCTCTTGCATTAACAGATGAAAGAATCCATTTTGGGACAACAATCTTGGTGACACAAATGGGAGCTTTAAAGCCTTGCCTGGACCATGTTGCTGCTGCCAGCAAAGGAGAATCAGATCAGATAGGATTTGGGCCAGTTTGATTGAGGACTCCACCAAATCCTCTCCAGCATCAAGGCAGTGAGCAACTCAAAGGCATAACACTCCAGAGGTATTTGAGCAAGAGCAAAAGTATGAATGGTATGAATTTCTGGACTGATAAGTATCAAATTTCATTTTGTTGTAACTGATCAGTGTGACCAGTCCTGGGCTGACCAGTGGGATTGGTAGTTGAAAACTTTGATCTGTATAAATTGGTCAAGGAGGATTTGGAGCATTGACTGTAACTGAACACAACAAAAACAGTGTGAAAAAAAGGGGGAGGTGTCCACCTATCTTTGCTGACACTAGGTTCGAGCAGTGTGTAACAACAGGGGATCAGAAATGGGAAATAAATAAATGCCTAGGCTTTAGAATTGTTACACACAAAACTGCATGATGGGAGAGAGTGCTTTTCCTTTCTCTGACAACAAGGAGCTGGAGCAGAGAGTAAAAAATTATTTGTATTAGAGGTCTGGATCTAAAGATAAAGGAATTGGCAATTGAGTATTGGCAAACTAGTCCACAGTTCTACCCTGCAGCTCTTGGTAGAGCTCTTGGGCTTTTATTTCAGAAAGCTGGAGTAAGATGGGGAAGATCCAATAACTAAAGATAAAATGAATACATATTGTAAGCAGTGGTGGACACCTTACAAATTGGAGAATGGGGAAAATGGATATTTTGGAGTTGGTGTTTTGTGGCTGATTTGGTAAATAGGATGAGTGTTGGTTTATGTTGATGCTTTTATGACATTGTAGAGACCCATGTATTCAGAAAAAGTGTGTGTTGAAGGGAGATATGTTGATGGTCATGTACTAAGGATAAAAAGGCAAAGACTGTGTGTTGCAGAGGGGATGAGGCAGAAGAGATGTGAATGTTAGTTCCCTCCTTTTCACATCACATAACATAGGAGCAAGAAAATAATCAACCAGTGATACAGGCATCTTTAAAACAAGCAACAAGGGTCTGCCAGGTTTTATACATGTCCTTTTTTATATTCATATTTGTTGAATTGTAAGTGATCTGTTGGTTTGTACTGAGAGAATCTTGAAGGAATGTATCTTTTGGAAACTGTTAACCTAACAGTTAGGTTACCCTAACTGGGAGCATACTCGGGCTAGATTACCAGGTTACTGGCATTACAAAGGTGAAAGAAACAAGATAAGCAGGGGGCTTGGGGCCTGAAAGGCCCTTACTTCCCCTGCACAAACACACATACACACACACACACTTTTGGCCTGAATCAATGTGATATTTGTTGGCAGTAAGGGTCATTGAAAAGATGGAAACATTATGTTGCTTGAGCATTTTTTTACAATGAATAAGGTGACCAGGGGAAAATATCAAGGAATCTCCAGGAAACCCTCTAGTCCCAGTAAAACCAGAGAAACAATGAATTTTTGATAAATAGGAGAGCCACATATTCAGTAAAAATTATCCGTAAGGGCTAAGTAAAGTTACAGCACTGATTTTTGGGTCAGCTTTATGGCCATTCCTGCAACTCACAGAGTGGCCAGTTGGAAACATTAAACCCACTCATGAGTTTCTATATGCTAGAATGTTGCTGCCCTTTGTAGGATGAGATTTATTATGCAAGCTAAATACTTGAGTCAGAAAACTCTATATATCTCACAAGAAATGGCATGGAAAGCTCAAAACTGTTTACCAATGACCCAGACCTCAGAGGAATAAGACAATCAGAAGGAACAAGATTTAAGAGCAATAAACCAAATAACTGTGGACAAATACTTATTTGACTGGCTTGGATTTAAAAGATGCTTTCTTTTGCATTTCAGTCACTGATCAGAACCAGACTCTCTCACACACCAGGTGAAAGAACCCACTTCAGGACAACAGGAGGAGGCTTCAGAACAAGAGTTTTCTTACTCTGAAATGTAAGGAATTCCCCTTTTTTAAGGTAAATACATGGTTTCCTGAGTGGATCTAAAAATTGAGGCTGATTCATCAAGTAATGGAGTAGAACAAAGGTTCTCTGAACAGTGAACTATCAGAGATTTTGGGGGAAAAGGCATCTGTCTTAAGAGCTTTATATAATTCTTTTTTTGCTGACATAGTCATAGCAAGATGTGCCACTAGTGATTCAATGCTTGTGTCAACAACATGGTTATTTTGCTAATAAAATTTAAGCCATTGCCTAAACAAAACAATTTATGCTACTAAGAAGATATTTATTCTTAAATCAATAAAAGTACATCTTGCTTTGATTGCATATCTGTTAGCCAGTGATGTGATTACTTTTTACTGTCCTTGCCAACTTAAGCATAAAAGTAAAATTTTTCAAGCAGGACTGCCTATTCTAGTAAGAATGTAAGAGGATGAAATGCTCTTACCATATTCTAACCTGTTAATCTGCCAATAACCTCTGAATCACTAAACTGACTGCTTTCTTCATTTTTCAATTACATACAGTCAAAGCAGAAATGAGCAAAACCTTTGCAACTGTGTGAAACTGAAATAAACAGTAAACCTTGGCAGGACCATGGTTGTTAGAAAGAGCAACTCCCACACAATGAGTAATACCCAGCAAGTCATACAGATGAAATAAATTCAGAGACATGAAAGAGAAGCATGTGAACAAGACAAGACAATCAAGAAACTGCAAGCTTACGGATCTGCAAAAAGGAAAGGAAAATAGTACTGACTGCTTCATCAGCCTGACCATTATGGTTCAGAGAAGTTTACTGCAAATTTGCGTTATACTGGCATTGCACATCAAAACCTCACGTTCAGTTTGTCTTTTCCAAGGAAACAAAGTGAACTACCATATCATGAACTTTCTGTGGAAAATGAGTGGTTATTTTCCTCAGCAATGTCTCAGCGAAACAACTGATTTCAGATTCCCCATGGAGATTACCAAGGTCACACAGAAAAACATCATAAGGATCATCTATGAGTTCCTTCAACAGATCTTCCAACTATTTAGCAAAAATCTTCCTGTTGATGTTTGGAATACAAGCAAGATTGAGAACTTCCAAAATGGAATTCATCATCAAATTGAAGAACTGGAGACATGTTTGTCAGAAGAACAATCAAAAGCAAAAAACAGTTTTCAAACGTGGATCCTAAAAAGCTCGACATACAGCATAAAAAAGTACTTTCAAAGAATCACCAGTTTCCTAGAAGATAAGCAATACAGCCATTGTTCCTGGGTAACAGTTCAAATGGAATTGAGAACATGTCATATAATTTTTGACAGCCTTTTGAAAAAAAAAGCTACATAAAGAGGTAAAATCTTCTATGTTTTTTTTCTTTTTAAGAATACAATAATTACCCCCTTCTTGATAGGTTTTTCATTTCCACATTTTAATAATTTTCAAATTAACAGTTGGGGCTTTTCAAAAAACATTCAGTGCTCTAAGTTAAACAGGTAGAGTACTCCAATGAAAGGGCATTTGGTATCATTGCATCTGTAGAAGGCCAGTCTTCAAAAATACATGTGGATATTGTTCCTGTATTGTTTCTTTGCACTATTTCAAAAAGGTTTTCTGGCCTTTCCACATAAAATAACAGTTGCTTTACAACCTGAAAAATTACATATATTACTGCATAGATTTTGTTTTTGCATTAATTCACTAACTCAGGAAAAAAGTATAATACACAGACATGCATAAGCAAGATAGATCTTCCTGTAGTCTTATACATTATGAAAATCTTAAATTACAAAACAGATGAGAATTTAAGATGACCAAGACATCGTTAAACTCAAAAAATAATGATAGGTAGTCCTCCCAAACAAGAAAAGTCAATTACCAGTTTTGATCTTTATTTCTCAAGTATAATTGTCTCCATAGCCTATGGAGATATGTTTATATATATTTCATATATATATATATGAAATACATATTTATATATATATGATATATATAGGGAGATTTATAAATAGCTTTATATACAGCGTATTGAATAACTACAGCATCAATTTTCAGGACATGTTGATTCACAATACTGTGAATCAATGTAAAATATTTTTGCATTCAATGTGCTCCAGGTTCATAAGCAGATAAAATTAATCTGAAAAGATCTACTGAACACAGATATTAACAAATTTCTTTCATTCCTCTCCCGTCTTTCTTTCCTTCATTCAGGCAGAACTATGCAGTACTTCAAGTTATCACCTTCCTCAATTTACTTTTACTCAAGACACCTTGAATACCCACCCTATGGTCTCTATATCACTCACTATACATTAGAAATCTGGATGACTTCTGACATGGATTTTTTCCACCTCAGATTTCACATATCTTCAAGCATATCTCATTTTTTCATATATTTTTATCATAAATGGAATGTGTCAAATTTGACTGTAAGAGGAAAAGAGTTAAATTCTGTCAGTGACTTCTGAAACTGGGGAAGAAAAAGGGATTAATTTGAGGGAAAAAAACCCAAAACCCAAAAACAAAACAAAACAAACCAAAAACCCAAAACAAACAAACAAACAAACAAACAACAAAACAAAACAAAAAACCCACCACCACAACAAAACAAAAACAAACAAACAAACAAAACCTGTAGCCATTACCTGAGGACACAATCTCAACATTTTGCTAAGAAGTTTGAGGGCTGGACTGTAACTAGGGTTGCTTTCCTTTTCTTTGTTCAAATGAAAAATATATCTAAACATCCCTTCCCACTTTGGGAAAAACAAACAAACAAACAAACAAAAATCCCAAACACTTGATTCTGCACACAGCTATTGTAATGGATTGGTATAATTCCTTATTCCAGGAATGCAATAACAGGGTATTTACAACTGCCTAATTTTAGGCATCCAAATTAGATGCTGGGCGAGGGAGATCAGGACCCATCCACTCCCCTCTCACATGCTCTTGCTTTACAAAGACTGGAAGGAAAAAATGTGTTTCAGATTCCTAAATATAATTCTGCTTTCAATCACCATGAGAAGAGCTCAGTTCTTAACTGGTTGTATAGGGAACATAAGAGCAGTTTGGCACATAGATAATGTAACATTCCCAACTTCATTACTCGGTCTCTGTTTTATTAATTTAAACACTTTGCAACTGCATTGACACTGAAGTGTTTGATGTCTGCAAAATATATTCAAGTACATTTAATTCCATTTTTTAAAAATTTGTTGCTTTTAATTTATGGTTACTGTGGGCTATTAACATAAACCAACTTGGGATACCAAGCTCAAGGAATTTGATGAATGGAACGCCATGACCTTGAGGTTTCCCTATGCATAATGTATCAGACAAGATGATGAAAGGTTATATCAATGTACCTGTGCTTATACTGTACTTTCTTTGCTCTGTTCTGCACTTAGATTCCAGTCTCTAAAAAGCCAAGAGTCAGCACAGGCTTCAGCACATATGACTGGTAACAACCGTGCACAGCCTACTGGATTCTATCTGGACTCTATCAGTTCTTCACAGGATCACAGCACGTTTTGGTTAGGTAATGACAGTACCATGACCTAAAAAAAGCCCATCCCCAGACAGTGTGGAAACATTCACTTCCTTCATCTGCTCTTCTGGGGAGGTACTTTCATGAATATAAAGCAGATATGCGTATTAACTCCTGCATTCCTCATTGTCAATTGTGACTCACACTTCCAAGATGTAGGCTGGTTGGGTTTTTCTGAAAGGGGGAAATAGAAACTTCTTTAGATGATAATTTGAAGTATCCAGGTAAGCTTACCTGATATCAGCTAAGCATTTATAGGGAACACGGCTTTTAAGAACTGCCTATGCTACCTCTCTGTTAAAAATCTGTGCTTTTACAAGTTAAACTTAACTGTATCTTATAGAAGAAAAAAGAAGTAACTGTAACCAATACTATTTTCACATTTCTCACCTAGAATTCAGTCTTAACCCTCCTTGAAGAAACAACACGCAACTTTCTACTCCTGTGGAAAGAGTTGCATTTTCTGAAACTTAATATGGTCTTCTACTATTTGAAGTCAAATAACTAAGTCTTGACTTTTTTTCTTTACATGAGTACTTAAAAATTAAGTACTGAATGTTCCTTCTAGACTACTGCTGTTACATAAAACTCTTACAATTAAACTTTTTGTAACTTTTTATCACTACTGTGACCAAAAGAAACAAAACCACATCTGTTTGTTCAGGTTTGTTTGATTGCTTTTGTTTTAGTGTATTGGCTTTGATATATCTGCAAATAGACAGCACTTCAATGTCTATCTTAATCAAGCACTCTGATACCATGCCAGTGGGAACAAGAACAGGGCAGGGGTGGAGGGTGGGGTGGGGAGGGAGACGCTAAAATGGGAAAATGAAAATAGTATTCTATGATTCTTAGAATGACTAACAATTTCAGAGCCACTTAAAATTTCTTTTAAGAAAAAAAAAAATACTACATTTCAAGATCCTCTTGATTTTTTTCCCCTGGTTAAAAGAAGAAAAAGTAAAAGTTCATATTCTGCAGGGAAACATCATGTGAAGTGATCACTGCTAGCATTTGTACCACATTGTACTGATCAATGAAAGGTTGGATTACTTTGAAATACAGACAGTTGTGAGCTGAAAAAGATAAACTGCAATTCTGCCAAGATGAAGAGCTGAAGTAAGGAATGAATAACCAAAGGGCAAGGAATCAGCCCCCAGTCACACTTTTCCAGTTTCAGCACATTGGAAGTGCCACCCAAGTCAAGGCCTGGTATCAGGGCTCATGGATTAAACACCTGTTCAGCACACTCTCCACTTGCTGATTCAGAGACTGTGCTCTTCTATCTGTTAGAATTTGTTTTAAAACTTGAGTGGTATATTTTTTCCCCTGAATGGCATTAAGTGCAAAATCACAAAAATAAAAATCCAAAATCCAAAGCTAATGTTCACTACAGTGGAAAGAGAATTATTTTTAAGACAGAAGTGGTCATCTACTACCAACCAACTGGATATACTACATGCTACTATGCACAGAATTTACTAAAGGCTTTCTAGATTAAAACCTTACACTTTTTGTCACTATAAGGTATGGTGAATCTTCAAAATAAAAAAAAAAATTAAAAATCTCTTTTTAAAAAAATTTTTGATTGCACTGGTGTGGTAAGCAAATGGCCTCAACAGGAGAAGCAGTACGTCTTAAATTAAAACTGACAACAGATTTCCTAGATCAAACAGTTTTTAGAAACTCTTGGCCAAAGAGCCCCCTGCTCTTTAAAAGTGTGTTCTCATTAAGCTACTTGATTAGTCTAAGTCTCTTTTTATCTTTCCAAGGTAAATCAAACTACAATGATGGTTCACAAGACGGGCTGACCCAGTTTTACATCCTTTCTTCCTCCCTTTACTGCTTTCCAACCTCACATCCTCATCCTGTTTTAATAGCTGTTGAGCTTTTTTCTGAGCCCATCAGACCAACAGAAAATTATCCAAAATATCCAAACAAATAAAATCCATATTTTGTTCAAAGCTAAAGATTTAAAATCAGAGAAAAATGCCCACTGCATATGAGAACCAGCACAAAAGAGAGAGTGTGGCAGCAAGACTGGGTAAAAAGAATAGTGAGCAAAACCTCCTGTGCTTCTCTTGTCTGGTCCAAATGCCTTTAAAAGAACCTCTCAGTTACTCAGTGCATAACTAATCTTCAGCCATACCTGCAGTTCCTTTGTAAGTATTTCTCCTTTAATATACTAATATGCTAATTACCCATCACCAGAACACCATAGTGGAATAGTAGAGTGTAGTTTCTCTGGATATAAATTTACTTCTACAGTACTTAGCTTAAAATTCCAGTTATGTCTTATTCATTTTAGATATCTCTCTACATCTTATCTGGACAGTTCTTGCCCAACTCCTTGGCTCAGAGGAGGCTCACAAGACACTCATCTATTTGTCAAAGGTACTGAAGCATCTAATCCTGAGATAATACCCTAAAACAAAAGAATGAAAATAACATTGTGTTTTGCCTAAAAAAAAAATCCATCTGAAATCTCAGTTTACCTAACTAGTGATAAAGACTAAGTATTAAACAAAGACGAGCGTCATGTTTGTCCTGTAACATTTTTAAACAACTGCTATTCCAAATGACTCTGTGATCCTGGTTCCCAGGACACTTGGACCTCTCTGCTTCTCTCAGTTGCTGTTCCAAAACACAAGTACCTTCCCCAGGGGCCTAAGGATGTCAAGCACTTCACTGGCAGTTAATAACAAATATTTTTCAGGAGAGAAACACCAGCAAAGAAACTGAAGTGATCTGGTCCAGTCTCAAGTCTCACGTCACTCACAAATGTGTTCTAAGCAGCATCAGCTACTACACCAACACACCAGCAAACTGCACAGAATCATCACTGCAAGAGGCTTGATGCCAAGCAACATCATGCCATTCTGCACCCACCTCCTTTCCTCTTTAGCACTTTCTGGAATTCAGTATTGCTTGACTGTACCCTACCTTGTGCCCCTTTTCTTTCTACCCTAAAGTCTACTTTCAGATGTGCATATTGTCTGTTAAAAAGCCACATTTCCACCTTTTGGTGGGCGGTTGTTTTTTTAAGGTTTTGTTTGTTGTTGTTTGGGGTTTTTTGGTTTTGGGGTTTTTATTTTTGTGCTCCAGGAATGATTTTTCTGTCCCCCATTAAATACAAATTATATCTGTGTGTAAAATACAACTTGGAGAGGCTTAGAGAATAGAAGCTATCCTGATGCCTATTTAAGAAATTGCTGAAGTTTAAGCAGGGGTGGGAAGTGTCCTCAAATACCTTTATCCTTTTGACAATCATACAGCTATTCAATCAGAATATTTTATTTATGAAAGCTGTCCACAAGCAGTCCCAGAACAGGCTGATTTGACCATCAAACGGGAGCAAGAAGGCTTCTACATCTTCAAATGCCAGCTGGCAGCAGTCTTGCCAGAAGACAGATGATCTGCAGGGTCAATCAGCTTCAAGGAGCACTCTCCAGGAGCCTCTTCCTGCTCTTGCACTGCAGTTCTTCTCTTTTAAGCCAACAGCGGCTACCTCTAGGGCGTGCGAGTTCTTGCACCGGCAATTACCTATGTCTCCATAATAAGCCCTGGGTCAGCCTCTGAGAGGCCAGCTGTCAGGCTGTCACACTGTGACTGCAAAGACTTGTAGGGATTTCAAATACCGTGTTCCACTAGGGAGTTTAACCATTTTCCCTTGAGCAACCTTGCAAACTAAAAGCAAAATCCAGCACCCTGAATCTGTGTCTCCACAACTAACAGACCTAGCAGGTCAGCTGCATGGCACGTTTCTTGGGACACTAACTTCGTCCACAGCACTAAAGAAGTGCAGCAAAATTGTCATTTTTAAGAGGCTGTGTCTCGGCGTTTGCCACGGAAGACGACAAGCTGCCAGCTGAGTCTCCCATCCCTTTGGTCAACACGGTTAAAACGGGACCAGCGGGCAGTGCTCCGGGCCTCGCCTCCCTGCGCCAGAGCACGGTGCAGAGAGGCTGCGGGAGCTCTGCGCCCAGCCCGGCCCGGCCCAGCTCGTCCCTTCCGCGCTCGGGAACCCGCCGAGGGCAACAGGTCCAGAGAGCCCGAGGCTCCCGGGCAGCACCGAACCGGCTCCTGAAGCTCTGGAGGAAGCACGCAGCGACCTACCTCTGAGAGACAGGGTGGGGAAAGGGGAAACGAACAAATAGACAAACATCCCCACCACCACCACCACCACCACCACACCCGCCCCCCCCCCCAAAAAAAAAAAAAAAAGGGGAAAAAAATAAAAAGGAGCGCTTGAGAAAGCGCACCTACATGCCGGCTGCAGCCCAGCCGCTGCTGCTCGGAGCGAAGCGCGCTCACCTGCACCTTCCCGTCCACTCAGGCAGCGCCCATCACCTGTCGTTCGGGCCGGGACCAGGGGCAGGTTCCGACCCCCGCCCGCCCGCGCCTGCCATAGGAGGAGACCCGGGGGCGCCGGGGCAGTGCGACCGCCGGGGAGCAGAAGGCAGTCCCCACGAGGCGGGCACCGGCCGAATCCCCGAGCACGGCAGTCCCCGCGGGGTCGGAGGAGTAGGCAGGGCTGTCACCTCCGCTTGGTCCGAGAGCAGTGGGGAGCGGGCGGGCGGGCGGCTGCCGCGCCGCAAACGCGTCCCACTCACGGCGGGAAGTTTGTAGGCGGCGGGACCGACCCCACCCTCACATGCACCGCCCTGACCATCGCAACTGCCCCCGCCTTACCTCCCACCCCTCTGGGCGCCACCGCCGCCCTTCCAGGTGGCTTCCTCGCCTGAGGGCTGGGAAAAGAACGCGACAGCCTGGCCTGGCTCCCCCGCGTATCCTCGGCTCGGCTCCCGTCCCGTCCCGTCCTGTCCCTCTCCCCCGGGCACCACCCTCGCCGGCCCCGGGCCCCCGCGCTCCGTGCAGCCCTACCGCGGCGGAGGTCGCCCCCTGGTGGGCTTTGCGCCCCTGGCCGTGCGCGGGGTGTCCGGGGCCCAGCGCGCCCCGCGGCCCAGCACAGAGTGCCCCGGCCCCAGCACAGAATGCCCCGGCCCCGGCACGGAGTGCCCCGGCCCCAGCACAGAGTGCCCCGGCCCCAGCACAGAATGCCCCGGGCCCAGCACGGAGTGCCCCGGCCCCAGCACAGAATGCCCCGGCCCCAGCACAGAGTGTCCCGGCCCCAGCACAGAGTGCCCCGGCCCCAGCACAGAATGCCCCGGGCCCAGCACGGAGTGCCCCGGCCCCGGCACAGAATGCCCCGGCCCCAGCACAGAGTGCCCCGGCCCCAGCACAGAATGCCCCGGCCCCAGCACAGAGTGTCCCGGCCCCAGCACAGAGTGCCCCGGCCCCAGCACAGAATGCCCCGGGCCCAGCACGGAGTGCCCCGGCCCCGGCACAGAGTGCCCCGGCCCCAGCACGGAGTGCCCCGGCCCCGGCACAGAGTGCCCCAGCTGCAGCACACACAGCCCTGCTCGAGGGTCAGCCCGCATCCCATGGAATCGCACCGCATCCTGAGTTAGGAACCCATCAGGATCATCAAGTCCAGCTCCTGGTCCTGCACAGGATGTCCCCAAGAGCCACAATATGTACCTGAGAGCTTTGTCCAAATGTTTCTGTCGGGCTTGGTGCTGTGACCACTTCCCTGGGGAAGTGCCTAGCTACCCTCTGGGTGAAGAACCTTTTCCTGGCAGCCAGTCTAAACTCTCCCTGACACAAGTTCCGGCCGTTCCCTCGGGTCCTGTCACTGGTCACCACAGAGGAGAGATCAGTGCCTACCCCTCCTCCTCCCCTCACATGTAACTGCAATGAGGTCCCCCCTCAGTGTCCTCTTCTCCAGCCTGAACAGACCAAATGTCCTGAGCCACTCTTCACACGGCTTCCCCTCAAGACCTTTCATCATTTTTGTGATCCTCCTTTACACCCTCTCTAATGGCTTTATACCTTCTATTTTGGCACCCAGACCTGCACACTGGACTCCCACGGCTTCTGGAAAGAGGCCTAACCCTATGTCATACTGGTGCAGTATTGGGGGAAAAATTAACTTCAGTTTAGGCAACAAATGTGAAATTTTGACCAGTCATGGAACCTGTAGCAGTAGCAGAAAAAGCTTTGGTGCCATGACGATCATTCATAGACCTCCTCGCTGACACAGTGGTCTTTGCCTTCCATAGCAGTATCCCACCTGATGTGATAGTCATCACCATGGACCACAGTCCCTTATCTCAGACTTGCCAAATAGAATAAATAACAGTATCCTTGTTACTGTTTTATCAGCTAATGAGATTTTTGGTTTATCTAAGGCATAGCATTTGTGGGAGTAGGTTGAAACACAGCCATGTGTACAGCAATAATCACATTTGCAGTTACATTGAACTGATTGTCTCAGTAAGGAAAAAAACCCAAGAATAACACACATTCTCCTAGCTGAAGATATATATACACACACATATATTTACAGCCTGGGGAAAAAAATCTTTCTTTTTCATGCTTACAAAGATTTCTTACACCTTCCCATCTGACCCATCTTTTCCACAGACAAAAAAGAGGCAGGAGGTGGGAGGGAAGAGAGATAATAACAGCAGAGACCTATCTCACTGACACCCTACTAAAAGTGAGGTTATATGCAAATTCTCTGTTCTTAAGTGGAAAAAATTCAAAACCAACAGCTATGCTGAATGAGTTTGGGAAATCCTGGTTTTACTGAGTGAACAAAACCCAAATTCCCCTTTTTTCAAGCAGCAGAGACCCACAAGGGTACAGCCTGACAAAGATGTAAGACGAATAATCATTCAAAATGTAAGGTGTTCTGTGAACAAGAGCAATGTGGCAAACATTGACCAAGATCTGCCCACTTTACAGGTTTGCAGAAAATAGCAGCAAATCAGCCAAGTTTGTTGAAGACTACTGTGCCTCCTTTCCCACTGTGAAAGGCAAAGAAGTTGGCCTCTTGCCTTGCTGTGGATCCCAACTGTACTGTCACAGGAGGGCCTGACTTCTGTCTCTCTTCAAATTGGAGAAGTGAGGTAGCAGCTTCCATGTCAAAGGAAGTCAAAGCAGAACCTCAGCTGGCCTGAGGGAAGGACTAAATCTGTGGCCTCTTAGATGAGAGCTTGCATTACAAATTACTGGCTGCCAAATCAGAAAACAAAAGGGGGATGGGTATCTAAGAAACTGCCAGCATGTTGTGACTGGGCAGGAGATTGGTTTCCTTGGAAGGAAATACTCTGTTGTGACATTAACTTCTATTTCCAAACACTTGCAATAAAGATAATAGAAGTAGCCCTTGCACCTTCACAAATGCTGTAAGAAAAGCGTGAAAAGTGACCCTTTTTGAAACAATTTTTTTTGTTTTTATGAGACAACTGTTAGATGTTTCTCACAAAGACATCTGAACAAATAGCAGCAGAAATGTTTAAGCAGGTTTAAGTCACTGGTAGAACTGCTTTTTTATATCATTACCAATTCCCTGTTTACAGATAATGAGTCAGTTCTTTTTTCTGCCCTGCAACCAGGTTTGACACTGACATTACTGTGTTCCTTATCTCTCTGTACAGAATTAAAGACAATAAAACATGCATACAGAGAGTTTGTGGGAGTAGGTTAAAAAAGTGAAACAATCAAGCCCAAAATTTCCTAGGTATTTGGAAAGACCTAAACATAATAGTAGGACAATGCCAGGTCAAAAACCAGTGACACAGTAAAATAATTTTCAGACAAGCTTCCTGTTAAAACAACTAGACAACCAAAACAAGTTACTGTCTTCCCATTATCCCCAAAAGTTAAAAGTTTGCATCCCTCTAAATGCTCCATGGAATGATATTTCAAAAAATGCAGTAGGTGTAGTTGATGAGATCCATTTGGTCATGTACACTCAAATAAGAACAAACAGTGCCTTTGAGGACAGCATATTCTTTTCTGTGATTTATAGTAATAAAATCATATCAAGGACCTGCCAGCTTTGCTTAGGAAGAACCTATTTTTGGTGACAAAAGAAGAGCCCAGGAAGGACAAACTACAGACACAGTTCTTTTCCTGAATTTCAATCCACAAGCCCTTTATTTTCTAAACATCAGAAGTTATTAGAGTGCTTAAAAGCACATCAAGGACAGCTGACTTTCTGAACAGAAAGATGCCTGCCTCACTATTCTCTGTAGTCATGTTGCACTATGGATCATTGCCATGGCTACATTCACCAGCATGCTTGATGGAAGTTGCTCCTTTGCTGCTGGGAGAGAAGCCAGAAACTAGGGCTGTGAACACAATCAATTTACTTCAGCTGAATTTAACCAGGAATTGATTCATTCATCTATGTCCTATTATTCTAAACTCATGCAGCAAAGATGTCAAAAAGTCAAGGCTCTTTCGTCTTCCTACAACACAAAATACACAGCTAAAAAAAAAAAAAAAAGGTAGGTCTTCAGATTAATTGTCACTACAAGCAAACTGAAATGTAATTTGATTCAGCATCAAATGATTGAGGACTGCTTAGTCTCTGCCACTGTGGGGAATACAGCATGGAGAATTACATAGATTGGACAAATCACATTGGTACATGCAATTTGAACTTACAGGAACAACATGTTGTGAGCTTGCTGTTTAGTGCTAGATGTGCTTGGATGCTCCAAAAGAACCAAAATTTTATAAGTGGAGCTTAAAAGAGTTATTTTTCTGTGGCTCTTCTCTGCTGTTTTTAGTACTATTTTGAGGTCTTGTGTCTGATAGGACTAAATTCACATTGACTCCTTGGTAGATGACAAAGTTTATGTACATCTGTTTTTCTACCCTGGCATAACTATGCATGGGATTTGCTAGAATATACATTTTTTTATATTTTTTATTCCTTGACTGGTTTTACAAAAAGGGCTAGCAAAATCAAAGTGGAACTGGGGACAATGAGAAGAATACAAACATGTATGTAACCAAGATGCTATCATAAACTCTGTTTTCTTGGGAAAGCAGGATAAAATTAGACCCTGCTTCATCCTCTGTCCTTTTTCAAGTGGCCAGCTTATGGTTTTGATTTGAGTCTACAAGAAGTTGCTGTGGCTTCGTTAGGCCCAATTTAAACTTAAAGATAATTTTTACTGCAAACTTCAAAGTACAGAATTTTCACTCCATTCTACATCAATCTTATTGGTTTCATTTTATGTGAAAACCCTGAATCAGCTGTTCAGTCCAGGTGCTGGTACCAGCCTGGCCTCTGCCTGTTGCAATGCTCACCTGGACTCAATCAGGGCCAGACACGCAAGCACAAAGCATACGGCAATGGTCAGAAGGCATTTACTACCTCAGCCCTTTAGGTACCGTTGTATCTGTAGAGGAGATCTTCTCTGTCCATCTTTAAGAGAGTTTTTCTTTTTCATCACCAGCACGACTTGGCTTCCCTGTGTTATTTGTAGAAAAATGATAAACGTGAAAAACTGAAAGCAGACAAAAAATTCAACACATGCAGACAACCAATTAATGAAATTCTGAAATTCAAGCCACAATGTATGCAAATCTAAATATACTTCCTGTAGGATTTTACCTCCCTACACTCTTTCAGCTGGTAATGCAGAGGGTACTTCACATCAGTATCCATCATGGTTAACCCACGATTCTAACAGCTCTTCACTGTTCACAGCATGACTATGTTCTGATTTAACTCCATCTTTCTACACAGTGAAGGCCTGTTGTCACAAAGACATATTCAACACAAGGGTGCTCTTTCACACTATACCAGATTCTTCACAGCATACCATATCCTTGAAATTTCTGTGTATGGCACCGATCTAGCACAGTTGCTTCCTAGATGGTTCCGGAAACATGCAGAGTGTTGACCAAACCAGGTGAGGCCACAAAAGGACATCAGATGGGCTGCAAACAGCTGTGGCTGCAGTGCTGATTTGCGCTGAAGGCAGGATGATGCTAGTCATTTGCTGAGGGAGTGTCTGAAGCACAGTGGTGAAAGAACTGTTCTCAAGGGAGTTGGTACCACTACAATAAGGCATGCATCTGATGCAAAACCAAATGTGCCTCTTCCACACATTCATTACTAGCTTTATTTCTAGTCCCCAGCCACCCTCTAGGGATGCTCAGAACAACATGGACCCAAAAGCGTGGTCTCTTCCTCCCATTCCTGTGGGATGAGTAGACAATTTACCTTCTGTACCATACCATACACATACACATACACATACACATACACATACACATACACATACACATACACATACACATACACATACACGTGCTCCTGTGATTACAGATAGAAAAAGACTGTTTCTTTCCTATAAAAAGAAAATGCAGAATTTTCTCCTTTTCTTTCTTTCTTTCTTTCTTTCTTTCTTTCTTTCTTTCTTTCTTTCTTTCTTTCTTTCTTTCTTTCCTTCCTTCCTTCCTTCCTTCCTTCCTTCCTTCCTTCCTTCCTTCCTTCCTTCCTTCCTTCCTTCCTTCTCTTTTTCTTTCTTTCTCTTTTTCTCTCTCTTTCTCTTTATCTTTTTCTCTCTCTCTTTTTCTCTCTCTTTTTTTCTCTCTTTATCTCTATCTTTTTTCTCTCTCACTTTCTCTTTCTCTCTTTCTTTATCTCTTTCTCTTTCTCTATCTCTTTTTCTCTTTCTCTCTTTTTTTCTTAGCTAATATGCTTCCGTATGCTTTCTTAATAGAAAGTCTAAGTTCTCTGCTACAAAGTCCCTAACTCGCATGCTACTGTGTATTATTTAGTGGGGTTTGTTTGTTTGTTTGTTTTTAATATGAGAGCATACACTGAAGTTGTTGCCATACAGCACAAATATTATAGCAGTAAATCTTCTGTTATATTTAGAAACTGCGCCACCAGTCCTGATTTTTTACTTTTTCTAAAGAAATACAACCTGGAAATCTTCCACTGATATACCTGGCAAAATAACCTGTTAGGGGAGGTTTCAAACAGTGTCCTTGCTATCATAAGTAAACACATAATCAGCCTTTTCATATATTCACTAATTTTTAGGGGGGGTTGTGTTGTGGGGTTTTTGTATTAGTTTTGGTTTGGGGGGAAGGTTGTGTGTGTCTATTTTAGTTTGTTTGTAGTTTGGCTTTTTTCAATTTAAGATTATTTTTTCTGAAATTTGGAGATGTTTCAGTAAAAACAATATGGTGGCAAGCAACAATGGTGAATATCAATGGTTTTATAAAAAACACTGTAACACTGGTTTTGTCATTCTTTTGGGTGACTTATGGAGCATCCACAAATGGCTCCTGTACCATGGCTACTCCTTACGACAAACCTCATCATTCACAGAACTGTCAAGAGGTAGGTCATGAGGAGAGAAGGTTCAAAAATTCTGAATCAAGCCATTGGATGGCCCTGCAACAGCTTTGTTGGGTTTGAAATTCTTTTTTTGTTGATGTTGGCCAGAGATTATGATGAACCTGTCAAAAGTCTATTTTTTGGTTCAGTGATTCAGAAAGACAGCTATTCTCTCTGCTGATTGTCCTGGTAATTATAGTTGCCCATAGAAAAATGTATTTCCAACAACTAAATGGCGCCAGCAAGAATATTTGGTGGCCTTGTTGTGGTGCCAGAGGTCTAAGAATGTTTTGCTGCATATGTGCTGTTGGTTGCCTGCCTTTATTCCAGCTCTGTCACAACTGCCTTGGGAACTCATTATGGGGCTGAAAATTTGGTGAGGAGAGAACAAAAACATTTATCCAAGGTCTGACACTGGCACTAACCTGTGGGTTGGGTGGTCAGAGGCAGTTATTGCTGTGGCAGTGTGTCATGGAAGGAGTTGTGTTTTGTTGGAAAAGAAGGAGAATGCCAGTGGACTAAATTTGCTGGTGGTTTCATGAGTGAAAGAGAAATCCTGCTGAAGTCAAAAGACCAGCATGAATCATCTTGTTTCCTGTGATACTTACCTGTTTCTGCTCATCTGTGGTATATTCTCATGGTTTTCTGGGGCTGAAAACTGAAGGAGAGAGGCAGAGTCTTGTGTATTTCTACAGTAATGAAATCTCTTTAATATTTGCCAAGCAGTGAGTGATGCTAAAATTAAGGAGTAAACACCTAGAAGTACCTAGAGGGAAAAGGTAACGTGCACAAATTAGTAGCCTTTTGCATTTACTAGATTTTCCTAGAACTCTCCAAAGCAAAATATAACCCCTCTGCTGGTAATAAGTATCAGCCTCCAGATTTTATTGTGAAGGTGAAGTATATGGAAACAGGTTTTACCAAATTTTAGCAGCATGAACTAGTAAAATCATCTGCTTCTAGAGTGAAAAGATTATATGTTTTATATGAATGTGACCAAGAGTAGAACCCAGTGCCCTTTGTCCCTCTGAGATTAGAGAATTGTTTGCTATTCCTACCTGCAAAACGTAAACAGCAAAATGCAATCACTGTTTCCTCTGAGTCAAACACTGCTCAAGGTTTCTCTCAGGACAATGGTTTTATCAAAAATGCTCTATGGAACTTATTTCTGCTCTTATAATGACAACAACTCCTTAGGATTTTTTTTTTCCAAAATGTATGGATCAGAAAGTCCTATAATAGTGCATTTTGATGAAACATACGCCCCCCTCCTTATAGTTTTGGGAAGTTTGTTTGATTTGGTTTTGTGTTTTTTTGTTTGTTTTGGGTTTTTTTTAATTTTTTCTTCCTCTCTCCTATCTGTTGCTCTCGACATAAAGAATTCGCGCACCCACACGTTGTGATGTCCAAGGCAGAAAAGGAGGAGGGTTTATTTGCAGATTCACCATTTATCAAACTCCAGCAGTGACCATGGATTGGAGGAAGAAAATCTTCTTCTCCAACCACACTGGACAACCCAACAGTCCATCAACAGTCTCCTCCTTATGAAAAGAATGTAAACATTTCTAGATTTTACCATAACAAGAAGGTGATTTATATGAAAGTGTATCTGACTCCAAAACACAGAAGGCTAAAAATAAGACTTTACCAAACTCCTTAAAGGGAACAGAGGAGAATGGCAAAAACCCAGATAATACCTATCAATATCAGAAAGAATTGTCCGGAACTAATGCCAGAATTTTATCTCGTCCTGGAATTGCTATAACGTTAACATAACACGAAGGGGTCTGGGACTCTGTCAGGTCCACAAAGCACACACAGGTTCAGTTTCTGGCTCCACTAAGAGCTATTTGATGAAGGATTTTGTCTTCAACCACTCAAGGTGCATTACAGAAAAGGCATGGCCAAAACCAGCTTTTCCCAATGATTCTGTATAGTTGAAGGATGTATCTCCACCAAGTGAAAATCATTATAACCTTTAGAGCACCAGACAGGACAGTCTGGGTGTTTGGTTAGCTTGAGAAGGTCAGCTGAGCCCTGTGCAGTGGAACCCTCTCCTTCAACACTTGCTGCCAGGGTTTTGCAAGTGGAAACTAATGTACAACAACCTCTTCAGGAGAGGAAGCAAAAAAATCTCTAGGTTTCACCAAATATCAAAAAAGTTTATATTCTCACCTAGGCCCAGCCTACTCACCACCATTTGCTACAGTAGAAAATGAATAAGAGAAGTGTTCTGTTTAACATGGGACACACAGAGGTGAAAGAAAGATACAGCTACAATGCTATGGCTCTTTCCTAGTGTACAAGATCTACTTAAAACACATTGCCAAGCAGGGCCACTACTAGATTTGTCTACAAGTTTTCTCCTGATCTATTTTCCCTCCACTCTTAGAAGCCCTTCATGGAACTTCTAAGCTCCTGCCTAAAGCTACCACAATCCCTCCTCCACCTATGCTTACAGCAGTTCACCAAAGGATCATATGCAGAGTGCTGCAAACTGCCCTCTTCACCCAAGTTCCTAGTGACCCCACTATTTGTTAGAGAATCTATATCCCTTTTTGAACACACTCTGTATTATTTTTCATGACAAACCCATTCAGCGATGTCATATTAGTTTGGCCTGCCATTATGGAGCAGATATCTTAGGGAAGGAAGAAAGATATGAAAACAGTACAGAATCTCACTATTCTTTAAATACATCAACGACATTTTGAAGGAATACCCACATGACAAGACATGAACCAATGTTTGCCATGCTCTTTCACTAAATACTTGACAATTTATAGGGAGTACAGAAGAGTTAATGGTGTCTCTTGGATGACGTGTTGTGAATGACACATCAGAACAGTTGGGGTATGATCATACTCTTTAAAATATATCCCTCTCCACAATGATAAATATTTTTGCTTAGCACTTAATCTTACCTTATGAGTGCTGACATAGCATTTTAACACTTTCCAGAAAGATGTACCTGCAACTGGAGAAGCTGTGGATAAATTTTTCAGATTCTGGCTGGCTTAATCCCTATCTAGCTTTAATATCTCCTTCTATTTAATGACATCATTTAGACACCAAAACTAATTTGGAACCTGGTAGCTCACTTAAGTGGGACTTTGTGACAGGAGAGCATTACACTGCTGTTCAGACAGCTGGAGTAGCTGCCTGGAAATCCCCAAGGAAAATTCAAAGCTTTCAAGGCCTTAATTGTTTTGGATCTGGTTATTTTATGATCAGAAGAGGCACTCAACATTGAGAAGCCTTGATATAGAAGAGAAGTGGATGGCAATAGCACTTGAATATTCAGGTCTGTTCATCCCCAGATTGAACTCCCACATGTGTTATTAAAGCCTATTTTCCAGTCTGATGACTGGGAGAGGAAAGGCTTGCAGAAGCTTTTTGCAACATATAATTAGTTTAGGAGCTCAGTGCAATAGCATCAGCTGGAAGAATGTATAGATGATGAAATCCTGTAATTCTGAACATTATTATTAATTAAGAAGACCATACAAACCTTGAAGTTTAATTCACTCTTGAAAAGGCATTTCTGGTGTTTACATCTTGTAAAACATACCTAAATAAAATTTACTCTCAGAAGATATTCTTTGAAGACTCCACAAATCCAGAATGCTAAATTAAATTTGGATTCAGAATAACAACACAGACCATGGAGCACACTGTCATGTGTTTCTCTTAAAAAAAAAAAAAAAAAGTTGTTTAATTCACTCTTTTATCTAAAGATAACCCTACTGTCTTCCATGCAAGGACGGTTGTGTTACAAGCCAAAGCATGGACTATTGATTCAGTGAAAGACGTACACTTGTTTGAACAGCCCACAAGATGAGTGGTCTGATGTCCCCAAGAAGGGCTCAGACCCACACATTCTGCAACAGTAGAAGAAAATATCAAAGTTCTTTCTTTAATTGACACCTGTTTTTTCCTTTGGCCCTGGAGGCTGCAGTCTCAGTGCACTTCGGTTTTCAGCAGGGTATGTTAACTAACTTTACATGCACTGTCTACCAGGGCAGAACAATTATTTTTTCTCTCTGCACTCTGTTTCACTGAGTGGATTTATAGGAACATGCAGATGAACACAAAAACTCTTGATTCACATACAGCAGTATCACAGTCCTACAAGTTTCGCAATGCTATTTCAACCACAGCAATTGAAGGAAAGGCAAGGGCTCAGTACTGCCTTTAAAAGTGTACAGGATAGTCTTCATAAACTTAAGGATTCCTATAAATGCAACTTCAAAACACAGTTAAGCCACAAGGCTAACATTTTTCGGTGTAACTGTCTCCTTCACTAAAGATTCACTTGATAATAGAGGCAGATTCATAATCTAAAATCTCATCTTACTTCCTTTTTTAAAATTAATATGCTAGCTTCAGTAAGAAGAAGAGTCCCATGTCTTAGAGCACAAATTTCTTGACCACTGGTAAAATATGATGCACTTACTCATTAAAGAGCAGGTAGGAGCACATCTTGTCACCTCCCTGAGATGTGGAAATGTGAATTAATTCATCATAAGATAAAATTGTACATTACTGCTGGTCAAAAAGACTAATAGAAGAGAGTGGGTAATGTATTTCAAAATACAGAACTAGTCTAAATATTTGTAGATTATTTGTAGTGGTACAATTTGCCTAGGAAAAATAATTCTCTAGTGAAAAGCAGAGGATTAAAATAAATGAAATAAAATGTGCATAAATGGGTCCTGCCTACACTCAGAAATCATCTTGCTGTAACTCCAGTGGGATTCTACAGCCTGAGCATGAAGCCATGTCCAGACACTTTCATTTGTTTTCAGGATGAATATGTTATGAATATTTATGTAAATGAATTCCCAGACTACATAAACTAATCACTGTTTGATATCCAGATGGCTAAAAACCTTTTACAACAATTTAAATCATACTGAGCATAAAAGTGAAGAATAAACCCCAAATTTCAGTTTCCAGTGCCTTTTTGCACCTCACCTGAAAAGTCTGTCCACACTATTCTGTCCTTGCTGATGGTATAATACCTATACAGTAAGAAAGAGATTGCAATAATGTTTCAATTTCTTATATTCATAGGTAGATGATATAAAAAATACAGTTCTTTCTGTCACTGGAAACTCTCAGTGGTCTCTGAGTCAGACTTCATACTATAGAAAAAAAGATTTGAAACGAGAAAAAACATCAGTCTGAATTGTCCTTGTGTTTAAATTCCCCATACATCTTTAATCATACATACTTGTATAGGGTTTTTAGTAAACTAATGCAAGATGTTTCTGTTCCTGTTATCATGGGTTATAATCTCACTGTTTCAGATTCCAGTATGGGACCAATGGTTTTGGTCTCCAAGTTTCATCATAATTTTCAGATTTAGGCATGGTTCCCTGAGCCTACCTCAACCTGCTGTATCTTTTTAATCCACTCAAACTATGCATTCAGCAAGGTCTTTTTGTCCAGTGAAGATTTTGACACAGCCTAGCTCATGGCAAAACATTCTTTACAGGTATCTACAAAGTAAAGAGCCAAAACCTGAACCACCCTAAAAGTGATGTCCATTCACAAACCATGATCAAGACTGTAAAACCCCATCTCCAACTCCTACAGGAAAGAAGAAACTGAAGGAAGAGCTGAATCCTTGTCTGAAAATATTGGAATTACTCTTGAATTGCATAAGAGAAAAATTTTTCCTAGCATATTTTTGTGGGTCTATGTAATTCTGGGGTGTTTCTGATTTTATAATCACTAAATAACTTGCATGAATTACTTGAAGTGGGAAATTATTCCATCAGGATTGCTCCACTCCAACTAGTTCTGTGATCATTGTTTCTGAATGGGATCCAAGGGTATGATGCATATAAAAAACATGCAAGAATTCAGAATGCCTGAAATTAAAGAAGAGAGAAATTTTAGTTTGTCAGTTTGTCTCTTTAGCGAGACTGCCATTTCTATGGGATGTAACACACTTTACATACAGCAAGTGACAAAGTATGTAAAGAATGTCCTTGCAAGCTTTGAAATGAAGCAGTAAAAAGTATATAAGAAGGTAAATCCATTACAACTTTCACATTTCAGCACTTATTGTATAGACAATGAAGGACAAACAAAATAATCTCAAATAAGGCAGCATTTATGCAACCAAATAACTAAAAAATCAGAAATATGTTGCATTTGTGTTATTATTTGGGATTTTTCTTCTTTTCTCTCACAATCTTTTTTGTTTGTAGTCATCTTACAAAAACTATTACAAATTATTTACAGTTCTCATCTCACTCTTTCTAAGTACCTTATTGAAAACCAGTCTTATGGTAGATTTCCAGGAAGGTAATTAGTAAAAACCTTGCTTACTTTCTCCTTTGCTTTCTGCTTCAACTTCTGTTCCATTTCCTCTTCCCTTTCTCCTGAAAACAATTAGGTCCAGAAAATGAGCAGAGAAGCTTGCCATCAGAAATATATATGTCACCTCACATCAAGAAGATTCAAGAGTGACTGAGTGAGCAATTTTGCTGCACAGCCAGCAAGGAAAGCTCTGTGCATAACAGAGAGAATAAACTGCAATAGAGAAGAATGGGGAAATACTTAGGCTTGGTGCTGGGGTTTTGTGCCTTTCCTAACTGACTAAAGATCAGCACTGTGGAAAAACCACTGTGGTTCATTGCTGGTTTAGGGTGTTGTCTTGGGTTACGGAACCAAAAATGTGTATTGTATTTCATCTGCTGAAAGCATTTGAAGAGATGTTTTTATCTCTTGTAACTCTGGGAGAAGGGGGGGGGGGCGGGGTGCCTTCTGATAATGGGCCAGCTGTTAAAACCAGGTGGGGCAGTGTTTCTTATCTGTTTCACCACCTGTCCTCCCTCCAGGGGAACTGTTTCTGCTAATGGGCCATTCAGACATCCCCAAACTATACGCTCCCCAAGCTATACACCCAAATTCCATCATCCTAGTGTGAGATGCTCCATCCAGTGCAGGGAGCCAACCATTCCTACCTGGATGAAACTGAGACTCAGGAACACAAGGTATCCAGCTTCACCCAATTCCTGGAGGAAGACTGGACCCTTCTCACCACCACTGGACCCTTGTTCTACGGGATCATCTCTACTCCACCACAACCACATCTGCCACTCCAGGAGGACTCACTTTTGGACTGCTCCCAACACCCTGATCAACAGGGTGTCAGGTTGTAGCTCTGACTCTGTCAGGGTTTTCCAGGATTGTTGTTTGTTTGTTTGCTGGTTTGGTTGGGTGGTTTTGTTTTCTACTACATTTGTATTGTTAATACTCCTAGTAAAGAACTGTAATTCCTATTCCCAAATCTTTGCCTGAAAGCCCTTAATTGCAAAATTATAATTTGGAGGGGGTGAGGGGTTTACATTCTCCATTCTAAGGGAAACTCCAGCTTTCCCTGGCAGATACCTGTCATTCCAAACCAAGACAGGTGTCCAAATGAACAACCCTGTCAGAAGCTGCTCATGAATATCTTCATCACCAAGGCTGTGAGATATTGCAGACATACATTAGAGAGCAAAGCCTGGCTTTCTTACTGACAAGCCATAATTTGGTGCAAATTGACTTTGGAAGATGTCTCTGCTTGGGGCAAAACTAGTTGTTTTAGTAATATTTTCTACTTTCATGATTTTTTCTGCCACCTTTTAACCCATAAGAGTCACCATACAGTCCCCAAAAAATTTAACAGCAAATATAATGTCTCCTTCAGAGAAATTGCTTAATAAAGCAAACCAGCACTAAAAACTGTCAGACCTTGAATAATTCCTCTGGACCACTCCTAGCTGGCTTCAAGTTGCTGACCACAATCACTTAGCACTGATTAATTAGATGCAAACTTCATCACCTTTTATCTCTGCAGCTCCCTATTGGTAAAGTCATTTGTACTCATCGGAGAAATTTCTTGAAAAGAGAAGTAAAATTAACAACCCAGAGCATTAAAAAGCTGTCTAAACCTCACACTATCCAGATGACTGTACAATCACTGGAGCTGTTTGTTCAGGTGTGTACAGCAGATGAAGCTATATAAAACCCTGAGATGCTGCCACAATATAAGCAACTTGTGGTTCTACTAGCTCCTTCCAGCTTGTGGTGGAGGACATTTTTCTCTCTCCTGCCTTAAAAATCAGGGAAACACATAGATCTTGCCCTTAGTTGTCTTTTCCCCCTTCACCTTCAGCCTCCCCCTGCCCAGAGTCAAGAAAGTTTCAAACATGAAACACTAAAAATATCCTGGTTCTGAAGTCTACCCTAAGTCATCAAAATCTGCATTGCTTAACACAGTTTCAAACACTGTAAGAACCAGATGGGTCTTGCTCGTGTTGGAAAAAGTAACAATGCTGTTTTAAATAATGGCTTTATTTTTCTCCAGCCGTTGGCAAGATCTGGCATGCAGAATAGTCAGCATTCCACAGTTTCTGCCCACAAGCAAGTGTGAGATGGCTCCAAGATGCCTTGCTTCTCTATATTGTAGGAGTTTTTTAATGAGAAGCCAAACTCCTAATAATTGGAGAAACTGGAACACAAAAAGCCCTGTGAAGGGAACCTTGTGAAAAGTAGACGGGATTTTAATTGGGCTACACTGGAAACACAGGAACCTATGACAATGAACATAGTAACAATTTCCTTTTTATCTACTCTTTCAAACAAATGGTGGAAAACTTAAAACATACTTAGTTTTTACACCACCTCCTCCCATGGCTGATATCAATAGATATATTTCAGGCCACTTCAACTCCCTCTGAAGAGGTCACATTTCCTCACAGGCATTTCAATGTATTATAATAGTTTTTAAATTTCACCTCAGAATAAAGCATGTACTGAAATATTTGCTGAGGCATGTTCCTACTTGCTTTGGCTGATGCATGCTGCTTGAATTTTCTCCTAAAAATAAAAATGTTGCCTACATTTAGTGATTAGTTGAAAGCAAGGAGAAAGGAGGAAGGAATTGGATAAATGCATTTCAACAGTCTTCTACAAGAAGAAAGAACAGTATGGTAATCCAGACCAGATGTGGTGAAAAAAAAAAAAGCACATGCGTATGGTCATTCTAATATCTATTTGGTTTCCACCATTCAGATTTTTTTTTAGTGCTGAACATTCAAATACGTTTGTGATAAAACCAAACCAATGTTTCTAACTGAAACATTGATCTTGAAGCAGATTGATTTCTGCCCCATGCCATGCTACCTCTGAAGATAAAGATTCATAGGTAGTACTTTTCTCCTCTTATTTTAGAAATTTCTGGATAATTAACCCTTTTGTTTCTCTCCTTTTCACATTTTCTCCTCTCTGTTGTCCTTCCTCCCTCTACTTTCATTTAAACACTCCTACCCATTATTTGTAATCAGCAACTTGGTCAGAGAGTACATGTGTAGTACTGTTTCAGTTCACACAGGCAATGCTCTTTTAAAGTCATTCACCTGATCAACATCTTTCTTCACTGTGGTTTACCTCACCTTATGGTCTGCATAAACTGGATTGCATCCCATTAAACCAGCTGGGAAGATGTACTCCAGACTGCAGTGGGCAGTCAGGGTATGGGATGGAACTAAAGCTTGTTTGAAGCACTGTACTGCTGCACACAGATCTCAGGTCCTCAGCACCTATTATTTTGCTCTATGAAACCACTCCCGCAGAATTTCACCAAGTGCTAACATGATGTAGCAAAACAAAAGGCATGCTTTGAGTGACCACACACACTGAGGCTGTGTCCTTTGAGTGCTTGTGCTGGTTTTCATCTCAGTGCTGTGGTTGTCACACACCTTCGACAATCTCCCTTTGCACTCTTTGACCACTGGGCTCCCCAGCACACCACTGATGGTTTCTCACTGCTCTGCTCTTGCCAGCACCCTTTTCTTCCCCTTTCTTTCCTTTTAAGAAGGCTTGACTCAGTTTCCCTGACCTGCATGAATGGATTTCTTTCCTCCCCACTTGGGAAGAGTTTCCCAAGAACCTAACCACTCCAAGTCCTCCTCCTTCCACCCAAATCCTTTGTTTGCACTGCAGTAAATGCTACCCTTTCAGCACAGGCATAAGCCTGCCATTTGTTTTTGCTGTGTCATTGGGCGGTCCTTCTCAGCTTCTTCCTCAAAATACTCTGAATTCTTTGCAAACAGAGAACATTTGAAATCCCACTGGCTGCTCCTTGATTGGTTCAGTCACAGGCTCCACCGACTGCAGCAAAGCTGTTTCCAGCAGCTGCCTGCAGATAGACAGGAGGTCTCTGTGCACTGAGCAGGGAAAAGGATAGCTTTATGACCCCTGCTAACCAAGTTATCTAAAAGCCTTCTTTTCCCAACCCAAAGAATTGATCTTTCATTGTACAGCAGAATAACACTGTCTTGTTTTGAAGGAAAGTAGTGGCTCTGTTTTGTGTTTAAAAGCAAAAATGTTTTCAATCTCTGCACAGTTAGGCTCTTTGGAGTTAAGACAAATGTTCTCAAATGAAAAATTATTAATTCTTTCCCATTTAAACTGTTTTAAGGATGTGGTGAAATTTCTCTCTTTACAGTAAAAACCTCTTTTTCCCTCACTGAGCTGGAAAGGTAAAAGCTAGAATTTGAATAAGAGGCACTGGTGGGAGATGACTGGAGTTCTCGTGCTGCTCCATTTCCTTGGGTAAGCCACATTTGGTCTGGGACTCAGAGCACCAGACTAAGGCTTCTTGTATTATCTCTTCATTCTCCTCCAATATAACTTACCTCTCTTCCTCTCCACCAGACTCCAGCACTTTTTTTAAGCTCATTTAATAGTCTTTCATAATGCGTCTGAAAATCAGAGCAGGCCTGGGAAGCTCAGCAAATAGCTGAGACCACCACACAGGAGCACCTACCCTGCCACCTCCCACAGAGGGCAACTGCAGCTTTCAGAAATGGGGCTGAAACTGTTCAGACCTGTTGCTCTCAGGTTTCTCTGTGGTTGCAGCCTGTGGCTTCAGCATCACTCCGGTAGCTCTTAGTTGTCAGACTCCTGCCTCAAAATTGCTGCAGTTTCCAAATATTAGCTTTTGTGTTGATCCAAAACACATACCTTTTGGCATTTATCCCAATGAATTGTTTTTGTGGCATGTGACATTACTGACCATCAGAAATTAACAAAACCAAGGGATAGTTTTGTATCCAGTTCGTGAATTTGCATTCCCAGATAAAATTACCAGCAGAGAAAGCTACAAAAAAGCCACATTAAAAAAACCCAGGAACATTAAATGGAGCCTCCACCAACATAACTTTCCACTCAAACACTGCATAATTTATACATATACTCTATTAGGAAAACTCCATAATTAAAAGAAATAGATACATTAATGTGTGATACCATAGATTTGGTTACTTTTATTGGTAACAAGCACACTTACAAGCTGACACTTCTCTGGAACTAATTAGACATCACATTATCACCACATCCATGAGTAGAGCCAAAGAGACCAACATTTATTTTTACATGTATCACAGTGGTAGGTTTGCTCATAAATGGACAAAGAAATCTATCAATATATAGAAAGATGTGGATGAAAATTCAGTCTTTAATTTTAAAAAAGACATGCTGAAAGTTAATGCAGTCTATTAGCTAAGAAAAATTTTTAATGTTAATTTTTTTCTTAAATACATTATCAGAAAGGTGACTGGAATGCTTTGGGGTTTTTTTGCCCCATCTTCACATTTACACTTTATTTATGTATGTTTTAGATCTGTGTGAAAATCTTGCATGAAATACAGATAGCTATAAATGCAGTTCAACCCAACGCTCAGTCATGCTGCAACTATCCTAAAAATGTTCAGAAATACAGCTATTTTTTGGGGGGAGAACTTGAGAGAAGGTGAAAGGGTCTAAAGTACAATTCACAATTTATAGAGCTACCATGGCCACTATTAGCTAGCATCAAAGAGTAACTTTATTTGATGGAGTCACAGGAAGTCAAACATCCATGAGTGCACTGCAATCAAGACATGCTGGCATCATATAACTCCCTAACTATAATCAAAACCTTGTTTGTGAAAGTGCTGTGCTGCTACCTCATGCTCTTAGGTCCTATAAGGAATCTTGTAAATGACTATGTTTCCCCACCCTGGAGGTCCTGGCACTGAAAGCTTCCTGCACATTCTGCACCTCACAACCCTCTTGACCTTGGCACACCGAAGGTCCTGTGGGACAGGTGGCCACAAAGCAGCCACAGTCCAGCAGGAGACTTGTGACAAACCACAGCAGATGTGTGAAAAACAAGTTATTCTTCTTCTGATATGTGAACTATAGGTGCGTAAAGGGAGAACTTGCTCATGTTCAGTATGAACTAGGCAGGAGCATGGAGGATAAAGTCAAGCAATTACATCTAGGAATAAGTCTGACCAGGCTGAAGTGTACAACGGCAGGAGAGCTTTAAGTGCAAAGCCACTCACACTGAGCTTTACTGTTGGTAAAGTTAAATATGTTCAATATAGCTGAAAAGCCACATATGCCCACTGTTGCCTAAGTGACAGTATCAGAAATACCACATTTGTGTGTGGATGTAGCAAAACTAGGACCAACAACAAAAAGTAATCAGGTGTGCAGTGCTGAGAGGAGCTTGGTGGAGTAAGATGCAAAGATGGCAAAAATGTCAACTTAATATAAGAAAAAATGAGGAGTAAAGTATGAAGTCAGGTATAGAAAAAAAGGAAAGTGAATCCCCTAGCAACAGCAGCACATATATCTGCACATAGTGATGCTGACCTGCATGCCCCCGCCCACTGGGATGCTAAAGTGATCCTCCTTGGAACAACCATCATCTGGATGGTGTCCATTAGATGTGGTATGGAGGAAATCACTTTGCACCTTTGCACCTCCATGCTAACAGAAATGTAATTTGATGGCAATCGCATGCTTATAGGTTTCACCGGACTTCAAACCTAAAATTAACAGTGTTACAGTCAAGGCTAATACCTTGCATTGTTATTGTATATATATTGTATTGTATATATATACTGCATTGTATATCTGATTGCCTAGATCACTGAGAACTTTGCTGTCCTACACATTTCCTTCTAGTGTGATCATTATTCAAGAACATGTTAATCATGTTTGCATCAGCTACCTCTCAAGTCTCCAGCCTGAAGGGAAAGTGTCAGACTTTGGCAGTTATGATGTAAAAAGCAGACTGAACCCGAAATATTCTTCGGCCTGCCAGCACCCAGTTTGCTGCCAAAAACTGGTATGAAGTTAATTAGTCATTACTTTTTATCCAGGCCCCTTGCGCTCTCTGTGTTTTGTCTGTGTGGCTGCCTTTGACTACTATAAGACCCCGGAATGCCAGAAGGTCCTTCCTCCAGATGCTAGGTTGTCAGAAACTATTTCAAATAATGCTGTTACAGATACAGGGCAGAGAATGTGATGAAGTGACGCAGGATTAATCTCCAGTGAAGAGGCAGCCCGAGACAGACAGAAATCTCAGCAAGGACAAACTGCTTTGCATTTCTGTAGATGAATGTTGAAGGTCAAAACTGCAGTTTCGTCAGTCAGTTACACATTGAACACATTGGCAAAAAATATTGAATTACTCTATGTATAGGCTGCAGTACTAAATTTCAATATTCCCTGACCTCTAGTTTCTTACATTCCTGCTTCTACTGAAAACAGAAAGTCTGTCCATTAATGATATTTAATTGAAATTGTAAGACACGGTCTTGTACTATAATGAGACCATTATATAAATGGAAGAGACTGGCATTGAACTCAGTTTCATCCATTAGCTTTTGGCTGTTGTACTCTTTCAAATATTTTGGCTTTTTGTTAGAAACAGATTACGGATGAAGCTTCAGATGCTTGCCTTTGAAAATCACATTTTTACTTTGAAATTCAGCCAAAAATATCTTAGTTGATTTTACTTACTCACCTTTGCTTAGACGTGTATATTTCTCAATCTTAAGTCTTTGTTTCCTTGCTATAGAGATGCTTCTACAAAAATTCCTGATTAACCTCATCTTTGAATTAGAGGACATGCTGCCATTAATTTTAACATGTGCACTAGACCCCATAGATAAAGTAAGTATTCGTCATACCTTATATTTTTCTTTTTGGGATTTATATACTAGCATACGTCCAATTTTATTGGTGAACCCAGGCCCACCTCAAAGCTTTTGGAATGAAGTTCTGGTCAGAACAGACCAGACAATTCTATGAGCAATGTTGACAGGAGTTGGCCTGGTCCAAACAGGGAGTTGAACCCTCACTCTCCAGAGGTCACTGTCCACCTGTTTTCTCCGGCCTAAGGAACAAGGGCTGCAGCCTGCCTGCCAGACCTGAGCACCACAGGACACTTTGTGCTGGTAAGGACCTCAGAGGATCTCCACTCCTATCCCTGCTCAGAGCAGGCTCAGCCCTGCGGTCAGACCAGGGCTCAGGATGTTATCTGGTGGAGCCTGGATACCCTCCAGGTAGAGAAACAGTACCACCTCTCTGAGCACATCCCCATTGCCCAGCTGTCCTCCTGGGCCATAAGCTTTCCTTATCTCCAGCCCTTCAGGTTCTGCCCAGCTCACCAGGACCCAGGGCCTTCCCCAAAGCTGTCCATGGTCTCACAGGAATGGCTTCCAGAGCTCTGCCTGACCAGGGCAGGGCTGCTCTTTTCTGCTGCCCCAAGGACCTGGAGAACCCATCCTTTCCTCCCACCCATCCTGGTCCCTATGGACAGCTGCTCTGCCCTTGTGCAGTGATCCTTGATTTGGCAACACCTGCAAACCTGAAGGCCTTGGTCATCTTCTCAAGTTATGGATAGACATTGAACAAGACAAACACCTTTGGTATCCCACAGGGCACCAACCTCCAGTCATACATGACATCACTTCTAAGTCCAAACATCCAAGCAGGTACATACACTCTTGTGGGGCACAGACCCCCACCCTAATACCAGCTTGTCTACAGGGAGATTGTGAGAGGGTGCTGGAAGCCTTGCTGAAGTCAGCCTGTTACATCTCATTCTCCATGTATTCAAATGCACTAATTTTATCACAAAATATAATGAGGCGGATGAAGCATTACTCACTTTGTCAGTCTGTGCTGGTAACTCCCAATCAACTTTTTCTCCCTCATGTGGTAAGACACAAGGTCAAAGAGGACACGTCATGATTTTCTTTGATACCTGAGTAAAATTGGTAAAGCTTCATTTCTTAAGACAGTCTTTTTGCTGTTTTCCAGTTGTCAAAGGCTTCTTCCATCTATGTGACAATAAAGATAGAAGTATCTAAGAGAAAGGGACAATTGCCAGTTGCCTTTCAGTGTTAAGTAATTTCTCTTTTCTCTGATCTTTTGCTTTTAAAAGCTGCCCAACGATAATCAAGCAATGCACTATTTTATTTAGAGCTGAAGTCAGGCTTACTTGATGGCCATTGTCAGGAATGCATCCTTTACTTCATACTTCCGAACTTTAAAGTCTTCTGTGTTTGAAACTTTTGGATACGCATATGAACAGAATGGCTTTGAGAGATGAGATAATTACTTCCTATAACTGGAATATCATGTGAACAGCCTTGCAAGTCAGGACATGCTGCCCTGGAGCTTCCTTAGTGTTTTGCCCACGTAGGAAGTGTAACAGGAGCTCTATGTCAGGACACAGGTAAACAAGACAACCATGTTCTACTCTTGTGCAAAAGTCTACTCGGCACACTAACAAGTAGGGTTTGTGCCCCCTTGCTGCTAAAGAGGACAAAGTACTTGCTTTGTAGGCTCTGATTAGAAACAGAGGGGTGTACCATGCCTGTTTGTCCTTATGTTCTGCATCATATTCTTTTGTGCTTGCAGGTCTGAGAATAGGAAGAGAAAGCTTTCTAACACTTTAGCGAGTACAGAACTTAGTGCAGAAGTCCTGGCCCTCTGTATTGGTGTAACAAGCTGCTGGGTTAGAGATAAGAACATCACCAAAATGCCTATTCTGCTCTAGAATAAAACTGACATTACATCATACTGGTATATAGACAGGGAATTATCCTCTGTGGTCTTAACAAGTAAGACATTCCATAGGATACGTTTCTAAGCCACCTTTTTAGGTGTGAAAAGACCAGGGATAATGTGCTACTAAAAATGCTTGAAAACACTACTTCAGTTTCAAATCCAGCTGGAAGAAATAAACTTGCCATCTTCTTTTAAATATAAGGAAATAAAATCCTGAATAAAGGTACTCACTGACTGCTAGATAAAACATTTCTAACCTATGGGATTGAAGTTTTTTAAAATTCATAATTGAGTACATCAGAGGCCTAGGAAGTCCCACTGGTCTCAGCTTAAAATGGGTAAGCCCTTAACAGAAATGAAAGAACTAAATAACATGTGACTTTCATCAGTGACAGCAACATCCAAGCATAACTGAATTTAACAAGAAGGAAGGAAAGTTTCTTCTTTAATTCAAAGCATAAAAGGTAATGGGGCTTTTAGATACCGAGCAGAAATTCTGTGAAAAAAATCAGCAACAATTAAAGTCCAAAAATTGTGCATGAATTTTATTACTTTGTTTCCTGAGCTAGATTTACAACACAACATGCAGATGCATTTAACAATGTACTTCACTATACATTCTGCACTTGTGACAGCTGTGCAACAGAAGTAGCAATTTAATTTCCAGTTTTAATAACTTCAAAAAGTAACAGAATTTTCAGTAAACAGAAGCTTCACTGTTAGTAGTGTCAGTGTTGAGTTTCCAATGCTTATCAATCTGAAAGGATTAATTTCAGCAGTAGATTTAAACCTCTTATATTTTGACACAACTTCTACATTAGAAGTTTTGGCAGTGTTTATTAAATTTCTTTCACCATTTAGACATGAAAGTAACAACTTAAGCACATTTAGGCTCTAATGTCTTGACTGAAAATGCAGAAGAGAACGTAGAGGTAGAATGACAAACAAGATCTCAGCACAAGTAACTTACGTAATTCTGACAAGTTCCTTTGATGAATCACCGAGCTTACTGCAAGAGTTCTACATTCATATACAGCAAAAAGGTGGCTCCACAAAATGTCAGTTCTTTTGCAACCAGGTAATACTGACGATGCAAACTCAGAAAAATGGTGTGCAGATGAGGCTCAATTTCACATTTTTTTAGAGGCTCTAAGTATTTGATTGAGAATCTTTGTCTTTCAGTAAATGTAAGGGAATTTGGGGCATCTTCATAAAAGACAGTATTTTAAAATCTGAGTATTAGACATTTCAGGAAAACTTGTGAATCTAATATCTAACTTTTCCGCCATGCTGCATGAAAGTAACACCAAAAAGCTATCTTGAAAACAGAAACCTATTTACAAAGGAGAGTTACAAATAAGGTAAGCAATAAAGCAGCCATGGCTTCTTCAATCAGTGCAGCTCTTTCACTTTTCCAATAAAGATTGAGTTATGACTTTACACTGAAACACGACACAAATAAATTCCTATACTTGTCCAAAAAGAGCAGAGATACAACAACATACAATACAGATGTACCCCTGATTTCTGAGGAAAAAAAAAAAGTCTGGATTCACCTGACACTGCACTCCTCCACATGCTACTGAGAAAGAAAGGTTCAGACATACCAATCGAAAATGTGTTTTGATTTTCAAGCTAAGTTGGATATATGATAAGCTGAACTAAGAAGATAGGTAAGCTTAATGACTAGAGTTAACTTACTAAAATGCTAGTCACATTAGTTCATAGCCATGCACATCTTTAAATTAAGGATTACTAAATATATTAATGGTGATGTAAATGAAAAAGAAAAGACTGTTTTATCTTCTAGGTTGGCTATCACCTTGATGCTCTTTGGAAAGGTCTAATACTTTAATCTGAATATTCTGTCAAGCATTGGAACAATCTGCCCAGGAAGTGGTGGAATCACTGTCCCTGGAAGAGTTTAAAAAATGTGTAGATGTGGCACTTAGGAACAAGATTTATTGATGGACCTGGCAGTTCTGGGTTAATGGTTGGACTCAATGATATTGAACGTCTTTTCCATTCTATGTGATTCTATGAGCCTGATTGAAACTGAGAGTGGAACTACGTAGCAGTTTACAGTTTACACCTTGGAAGACTGACAACTGCTGTGGAATGACATGAGCGTTCTGTTCTGTGTTTTGAAAGACCTCAGTTACCTGATCACTGACCACTCCACTGCAGCACAGCCCAGAAATATATGATAAGAGTATCCTTGTTGGCACTAAAGCTGCTTGAGTAATGACCTAATTCCCATGTGCAATGTACTGCTATTTAATCTGCAAATAATCAATGGTCTGCACTCAGAAATAGCACTTTGGAGTACATTAAGAATTCCAAATATTTTTAAATGCTCCAAAGGAAGGAGACAGTAGTGTTAAAAGAGGCAGATGAGTAAAAATCGTATTTAGGATTTGCACTACATACATAAGAACAACAGCTTTAAAAAAGTTCTGAAACTCTTGGAAGGCGCCTTTTCTGCAACCTCCATGGTTAGAGAGGACATATGTACTGTTTTCTGTGGAAACACTGAAAATACTGACACAGCAGAACAGGGAAAATCTGACACATACTTGGAAGAAGTCTCTGGGGAATAAAAATTAAAATGCTTCCTTTTATCATACACCAAAACATATCCACACTTATTCACTAAGCCAATATGGCCAAGGAATCTCTGGTAACATATACAATTAAAAAAACACAGAGAAGAGACCAATTAATTAAAATCATGCTTATCTAGCTAAGCTGAAATTCCTTCTAACAAGACCCCTACTGCTTGAGACACACCTCAATGTTACTGTGCTCCTGATGCTTCACACTCAGTTGTCAATGCTTTTGTCACCAGCGCGATGGTCACACTGAGAGATTTCATGCTCTGCAGGACTGCAGTATCAGATGCAGGGAAGACTTTAAAATGTCATGAGCATGTCACGTTCTTGTACACTAGTGTAGAACGGCCTCCCAAAGATAAAGGAGTGTAGACCTGGTTTAATCTTCTCAGCCAAAGCCATTATTATGTTAAGATCGCCCTCTGCTGTCAGGTCAAGATCTATCTTTAAGCTACGAAGAGACTTGAAAGGTTTTTTGCCTTTTTGCCTGAAAGGAAATAAAAACATCTGTTTAAAAAAAAAACAAAACAAGTTTCTCTAAATCAGCTTTCCATTATCTGTTCACTTACGTGTCATCCTCTATGTACTTTATTAAAGTTAAGGCTTTTCTGTGAAGGACTAGCAGAAATTGTGCAAGGAAAGTACTCCTTAGAGACAAGCCAGGCTTCAGGTGAAAGATCTGTTAAAAATTAAGAACATTAGGTAGACATGGAAATTCAAGAATAATTTCAGAAATCTGGAAAATAAAGAAACATTGCATACAAACATAACATATCCTTAATTACAGAAAAGCAGGCAAATAACAGCAGATTTGTACATAGTCAACATGCTTTTTATGTTTTCTATCTGCTCAGATACAATAAAAGCTGTATTACAATTCTGTTTGGATAATTATCTGAAATTATTCTCAGTCATACAGTTCTTTCAATACTGTAATTGTAGACACTGTTACAACAGCAATTGAAAATCTCTCTTGTTTATCACACTTAAGCAGGAGTTTCAGTTTTATATCAATATTTTTCTTTCTACTCATGTAGAGAAGAATCACAGCAGTAGTATAGAGAAAAGCTACCAAACCATCAAATGTTGTATTTGTGTTAAATTAGCTGTTACTAGGGGTAGAAGTACTTATCTGTGGGGTTTTTTTTCTGAAAAAAACAACAATTACCTGATCCAGGAAGGCTTTTACTAATGTATCTCTATGCACGATATCTTGAAAGACATTTCTATAGAAAAGAAAACAAATGTGTGAGTTAATGCCAGTAAAGGATACTAACCTCAAAGGAGTTGAGCACAGCAAGTAGTATTACTGTTGATAGTCTGGCTGAAATTACAAGTGAATTTAAAACTGTAGTCAATTAAAATTCTGGTATTTTTAAAGATAACAGAATTTTAAAGTACTCAGATGAAATAAACTAAATCCAGGAAAGCCACTGGGCTCTGTCAAATAAACTTAAGTCTATTATATCCCTAACTAACATAGGCAATAAAAATAACATGACATGGTCAGAATAATCACTGAAAATTAATTTCAGTAATATTTGATGTAACCAAACTACAGAAGGACGTGGTAAATTCTGCCAAAACAAGTGTAACTACCAGAACTGAAGAGGTTTTTTTGCTTTTAAGAAGCTCCATATACTTCGTTAGCAAGTAGGCTCTGTAGTCTACACTCTTATCCCAAATCAAGTAACTTTGTGAAATGTGAGAAGAATACGTACAAATCAGGTGTAAAACTCTCATCAGTGTGGATAATATGATCTTGAGACATTTCTTCATCTGAATTAGCTCTCCAAAATGCTGTCAGCTCAGATCTCATGTATCGTCGTTGGTTATAGATGTGCTCATGACAAGGGGGCATCTGCTTCACTGTATTGACATCCACATCTATATGTGTAGTAGGGTATGGGGCATACATTACTTGACGGAAGGGCAACACAAAGCTTCCTGTTGCATCCTGTTTTAGTGAAAAAAACCACCACCTTTTAGTTAAAAATGTGAAGCTGTACTGGGGCAAAACAATATTTAAACATCATGCCTACATTCCGTAACCCAATTTGTTTCTATGTATTTTGTTTGGGACAACTGGTAGTTGCATTGCAGTAGTAAGTCCTTAATACTGTATGATTTCCCTAACAAAAAGGTACTCAGGTGACCTGTGTATTAGCGTATTGCATCACCTGGTTTGTGAGTCCATTAGGATTAGAGTATGATAGTTATCTGGTAAGTTCAGACTGTGGACTAGAGCATGAATCATTACTCTATTAATCTTCACCCATAGCTATAGACTGTTTAAAATACTTGGAAACTCCAGGCCTGATGTGACTGTTCCTCCTTGGTTTTGTTAAAATACAAAAACTTTTAATGCCTTTTGGAATTCTAGCCCCACACAGACAAAAGTGTATTATTATTGTACTTCAAAGTACAGGAACGATCCTGAACAATCTTCAAGAAGGAAATGTGTAATAGAAAAGACTGGCTTGGAATTTTAACATGAAGATAATTACAAGGAAATTTACAGTGCCAGAAAAAAATTACGTCAATTTTGAATGTGAATGTGTGTATGTGTATGCATATCAAATGCAAAAACATACACTCAACAATGTTCTTAAACTACAGAAGAACAGAACTTCCCTAAGCATACTTACTTTGAGTAAGCCTTGAACAAAAAGTCCTGACTCATATTTGAAAGAGGACTCACTTCTACAAAGTCTGGAACACTTCCGCTCAGACGGTGTGAGAAACAGGCACAATGTTCTCACAATCTGCATTAAAAAGAACAGTTTTGAAAAACATAAAAATGTAAGGAAGTAAGTCTGACCAGACTGTATTAGACATTTCAAATTATGAACAAAATAGTTCCCCACGCTTATTAGAAAAGCCAAAACTTTACAAAATGCCATAGAACAGTGACATGCTTACTTTTACTTAATTTTTAAATACTGGTGTTGTAAGCCATATTATTCCAGCTTCTTGTCAAATGATGAACAAATCCAACACATTTGTGCAACCAAGTTTGTTTTTTACCCAATTATGTAACCACAAACCACTTTTGTCTTCTACATTATTATTTTAATATACAAGAGTTACTGTGATTACTTTCCTAGCCTTTTAGGCCTCTTATTTTATTCAATCCATATTGAAATAGCAGTTATTGTCTCAAATCAGGCACAGCCAATTTTGTAAGTAAGAATCTATACTTATTTTCTCAGTATTTCCTTAAACTCTCTACTATAATGAACACAGATACTTCATCACCCATCTTCAAACTTTTGGGCTGAAACAGCTACCAATAATCACTCCAAATACAATATGTATTTCATTACGCTCATCTTTCAGTCTTAACCTGTGGTGTCCTATCTGTGTCTGTAAGATACATGAAATGTGCAATGTGTTTCTGCAATACCTAAAACAATTCCTGACTGATGCTTTTTGTCACAATATGCCACAAGTGTTTTTTTTGGTTTTTTTTTGTTTTTTTTTTTACTTTGAGGCAAGCTGAAATATGCTGTTAACAAAGCAGGTACTTCAGAAGAGTTGTTCCTTGACAAAGGGAGCAATCTGCTGATAAGGACGTGTGTAGAACTAATTTCTAAAATTTACCCCGGATGGATCTTCAGGCTCAAATTCTTTTACACTTTTTCCTATACTGTCTAGTTTATATCTGTATTATTTTACATATTCATAACCATTTAGACATTAAAGCCTTTCTATTAACTATTTAATGATCTGCAAGTTTTCTATAACTATTTAACCTTTTAACACTTCCTCTTGTATTATATACAGCATACGTGTGTACATACATAACATTTCTCTTAAGCATGTAACATTTTCAATAACTTAATTGTGTGTAAATCTTAAATCTCTGAAACAATACATATTAACTACGGTTAGATGTGATTTCAGTTAAGATATGAGAATTTTCTCTTCTCTGGTTTACCTGTTTTACTTGTGGGCATCCACATTTACTGTTGATTTGATCAGAGGTCCTTTATCACTGCTGGTAATACACATGAAACAATGCAATCCCACTGCCCCAATTTTTATGAAGCATAACAAACTGTTTATTTCAAAACACAGGTTTACTAAAAGCACCTTTAAATTTTGTTAAAAAAACTTTTATATTTCATTAAGGCAAGAAGCCCTCTATATGATAAAATATATAATATATAGTATGTATGGTATATAAGTAATATATAATACATTCAGCAAGCTCACTGTTCATAATTTTTTTATTTCACATTGAAGAAATAGACACAGGTTCCACAAAGCACAAGCAGCTCATGATACAGAAGTATGTTTACTGCACAGTTCAGGAGAAATTATAGGGACACTAACTGTTTCAGAACATACAGACAATATCCAATGACATGGGTATTGTCTATATTCTCACCACTACCAGTGTTCCCCAGGGGTCAGTTCTGGGCTTGGCTCTGTTCAACATGTTTGTTTACTGATGATCTGGATGTGGGGATTGAGTGCACTCTCAGTCAGTTTGCAGATGACACATAGCTGGGCAGTAATGTTCTGCTCAAGGATAGGAAGCCTCTGCAGAGAGACCTGGACAGACTTGATCAATGAGCCAAGGACAAACTACATGACGTGCAAAAAGTCCAGGTGCTGGGGTTCCGCTCTTGGGTTACAACAACCCCATGCAGCACTTACAGGCTGGGGGCAGAGTGACTTGAAAGCTGTTCAGGAGAAAAGGACCTGGGGGTGCTGGCTGACAGCCAGCTTTAAATGAGCCAGCCTTGTGCCTAGGTAGCCAAGAAATCAATGGCATCCTGGCCTGTATCAGCAATACTGTGGCCAGCAGGACCAGGGCAGTGACTGTCACCCTATATTTGGTTCTCGTGAGGCCACAGCTCAAATCCTGTCTTTACTTCTGGGCCTCTCACTTCAAAAAGGACACTGAAGTGCTGGGGTGTGTCCAGAGGAGGGCAACAAGACTCGTGAAAGGGCGAGAAAGTATGTTTTAAGAGGAATGGCTATTTAGGCTTGAGAAGAGGAGGCTCAGGTGACCTCATCACTCTCCATAACTCTCTGAAAGGAGGGTGAAGTGAGGTGAGGACTGCTCTCCTGCCATGCCTGCAGTGAGAGGACAAGAAGAAATGATCTTAAAGTGAGACAGGGAAGAGATATTCAGATTAATTATTGTAATAAAAAAAAAATTGCTGTTAGCTGTAAGGCACTGGAATAGGTTGCCCAGGGAGGTGGTGGAGTCCCCATACCTGGAGGTGTTTAAGAGGTGTCTGGATCTGGTGCTGGGTGATGTAGCTGAGTGATTTAGGGTTTACATTGGCAGTATCAGGTGGATGCCTGGATGACCTGAAAGGTCTCTTCCAACTTTGATCACTCTGTGATTGCATGACATAGCTGAAATAGCCAAGACAGTCAAGTCTCTTTGATTTGTGTATTTTTGCTAAAAAACCTGATTTTAAAAGCTTAGACTCATTTACTACTCATTTATGTACTGCATCAGTTCAATACACTGATTTTCTTACAGTTATCAGAATACAATTGAAAGGCAGTTTTCTGGCAGAATTATCTTCTGCTAGACCAGTCAGCTGAAGTAGCCAGACAACAGTATTCCTTCTTTCTTCAGCCTCAAGTATGTTTATAGATCAACTTTGTTCCAAGTAGCACTCCTAATAATCAGCATTTAAGTTCAGTTTATTAGACAATATGTTACCTTATTAACTTTTTCAGCACTGCTTCCTACGACTACAGAACAACCACAGGTCTGCAGGTGTGAACTAATGGCACTGCAAGTAAAAGCAGACATAGGTTAATACATTTAATCAGATTTTTTAAATGAAACAATTATTACTTTCACAAGAAGAATAAAGTGCTTCAGGTATAAATATAGCCTACATGCCCATAACCGTAAGACTTTAAACAGTAGCATAGGTTACTGCTGTAAATCCAAAAGTTCAACCGTTTCTTCAGGAAGCACATGTGATGGTATATAAATAGATGTATCAAGCACTACGCATATGAATGCAGTTATGCAGAAGATACAATAAAAGGCGACAGAACATCAATTAAAATCTGTTAAATAAACTATCCCATAGGAAGAGACCAAGTTGCTCTCAAGTTCAACTACTGCCACTTAAAAATCAAAAACAGGAGAAACAGAGAAATACACAACTCAATAAAAAGCATGCTATGTCCCATACCATTAATGACTCTTATTTAGAGTTTATGGACAACGCAGGCTTTTTCTATTTCAAAAAATGCAAGACTTAGAGTCATATAAAATGAAATGTAGGTATCAAAGAAAAATGTGTGTTTGATAGAAATTCTATTATCAAACAAATGATCCTGTGACAACAGAGTCTACAGAGATGCAGCTATCAGCGCAGAACCATTCTTCTAAAATGACAGAAACTTTTATAACATTTTATGGACAAAAATCTCAAAAAGCCAAATATGTGTAACTGTTCTCCCTCCTATAAGGAAATCTATTCCAATCCATGTTCACATGCACATGCAGATAGATACAATTAGATGTATACACAAGTTTAAATCATTTTACTACAGCATAAATCAAAACAATTTCATACTTGAGGAGAAAGCCTTCATGGCAACTATCCCCAATGTCATCATCATTTAGCACTGTGTCACTTATCTGAAATGCAAGTAAATATAAACAAAAGTTAGACAAGAATTTGATCACCTTCTAAGTAATCAATTTTTGCTTTGATAGATAGGAACTGTTTGGAAACTGTGTTAGTTGTAAAGCTTCTTCAAAAAGCACAATCTTAAAAAGACCTGACTTCAGACAATTTTGAAAATGAGAAAGTAACTCAATTATTAAGTTTCACCAGTCACAAGTCAGGGTCCTCCGAGTATTTTTGGGTTTTTTTTCTGTAAAAAATATCGAGAATACTTTAAATTAGTGCATGTCTTACCACTTCTACCTCTTCCATGAGAATATAATGCGCTGAAGCATGTATGTACATCATCCATTCATCTGCCCATTCATTTTGGTTTGCATCAAACTGCATTTCCACTCATACAACAACATCATCTTATGCAGTCAACTTTGCTAAGTCATGACCACAAAAAATACCATTTTTATGGTATTTTTGACCTGAATACTATGTCATTCCTTATACCACTTAGGAGAACTTGATGTGAAGCAACAAAAGTATACAAGAATCTATGAAAATGGGCACTTTCTCTGGCAAAGTGAGTACCAAAGTAAAGGTCCAAAGCTGTTTTATCCAGAGGAAGAAAGTCACTTTTAGAAAATTCAAAATACAAATAAAATAAGAACTTACATCTATTTCTTCTGGAACACTGTGTGATTTCATAGATGAAAGGAGTTCCATTACAGGAATCACTTCTCCTGTCAGCATTGGAATGATACTCTGACCCTGCACAATAAATAAGATGCTTGAAGTAAATGCACATTGGGTAGTATTAGAAGTTATTACTAACATGAACTTGGAATATTACATGCAAAACATCCTAACTTCCAATTGCTTGGAAGGGTAGTATGAGCAGAAATCGATGTAGAAACTTCTTGGGCTTTGCCCATCAATAATTATTGGAAACATGTATTTGGCTTCTCAACATCATACCTAAAACGTATTTCTGGGTCTTACACTAGTTTTCAGCATCAGTTTTGACTGGCCTAGACAACAAAAATTTCATGTTGTTTGCAACCCAAGACAGACGTGAGATGATTTAATCATACTATGCTATATGCAATCACTGTTAAGCATTTTACGTTCAAGTCTGATGTTTTAACAATGACTGGAAACCAAAACTAGGCATACTGCTTATAAACATGCAAAAACACTTTTGTGATTTAACTATCACAAGAAAATTAAGCCACAATCTCACATTTAGAGTTTCAGAAATCAAATTCTTTTCATAATCTCATCCCTTAAGTTTCCAAGCACTTTTCAACATGACAGACTCTGTATGCCTGTAATTCCTCAAGGTGACCTAACCTAATGGAAAAACAACCATGACAGGAGGATAGCATGGCTCTATTGAAGCTGCTACCTTTACAGAGCTTCAAGCTCAAGTTAACGAGTTTCCTTTTCTGAAAAGTAATATTCCTCACAGATTTCCATTTTATCCCTACTGATGAAATATATTTTCACATATATATGAATATATATATTATATATATTTAACATATATATAATATATATTTTCATTTCATTTTAATTTGATCACAGCTTCCATCATCCTATCTTCAGACACTTTGCCTACTGTGCATGTCACATTATTAGCCAGACCAGTGCATCCTCCTGGATCCCAAAAATAAAAAGCAACACCAACGTCTACAGTCTCTGATGCAGTCAAATGGTTTTGCAATGGTGTGCCATATGCATTCACCAGATGGCCCTTACCTGATCCTCCATTCTTTCTGTGCCTTCCAAGACAATCTTCTGGAAATGTTCTTGCCTCTCCTGAGCAAGAGAAACAATTAAATATAAACACTCTGGCATTTGTTCACGTATGTATGCACACAACAGTCACTCAGTATAGCTTCTTCCCTCTGGAGACACACTTCTTAGATTCAAATTTTGACGTTCAAGTATTTTTTCTTTTACAGAGCTGACTTTGGAGGAAGTGATGTCATGCAACACAGATCAACGCTTACTGCTCTGCCCTCTACTGCACATCTCCCATGTTTGGGCAGGAAAGGAAGGGTTTGTTGTCAAAACATTTTCCTCATTACAGATCAAGAAAAAGACACATGATCAGATTTTGGTGAACAATTCCACTTTATGTATGAATTTTTATTTTCAAATGGGTACAGTACAGACTGAGGATTCCTGATGCAACAAGAAAAGTAAGATCTTCAGAATGAGAAAAATTATTTGACTGGGGAGGGTGGGAAACAAAACACTTTTTTTCCCCACCTCTTGAGGCACTTACAAGTCTTCAAAACATTGTTTTATAACCAAGTACAGGAGACATGAAACCTCCAAGTAGACAAAACACAATGTACAAGAGGCTGAAGAAAGCTCTGGAAACAGACTCATCAGCAGCTGAATAGCAAACTGCATTTAAAATGAACTTACAACGGAATGAAGCTATAATTCACAAAGACAATTTGGTGTAAATCACTGGAGCATCAACACAAGGCACAAAAAATAGCAGATGTTGGGACAACTAATGATAACTTGCTAGATGCTGATAGGTTATTGCATTTTTATTGGTTACTCATTAGTTTCCTGTGACTGACCTACTCAGAGTTGATTAACTTCAAGTGTGAAAAGAGTTTGGAAGAGGTTTTTTTTAGCAGATGAATAGGGAATAGCCTAGAGTACTTTGCCCTTAAACAGGAATAAAACTTTCTAAAACCATCTAAAAGAAGCATCAGTGAAAAACAATACTGGAACAATGCAGAATATCCCTGACAATCATTTTAAAAAAACACCTCAGTCTTCTTCAAGATAAAACTGAACAAATGGTGTAAGAACATAACTTTTTTTCAGAAATATAACTATTCAAAATTATTAGACAAACATACAGAGCATAAATTGGCATAGGTGAAAGGGGTTTCTAATCCCATACTGATGACTTGCTCAGAGTTGCCTGTCTTTCTTTGTCAGTCTAAACACCGCTCCATGTTTCTCCTAATTTTCAAGTTTTAGCCTTTCAGAAGGCTTCTTCTTATCTCAAATCTAGCTGGAAATGTTACCTGGCACTACTCTACACAGAACTAATATTCACATCTATTAGAACATCCAGAACAGATACACAACACCTTTCAGATGGACATTGATAATGTTTTTGATTTGATGCATGTAACCGTAGCTTCTAAACTGCCTCAAAATGCAAACCACAGAATGAAGCAGTTTTAATTAGTTATCATTGTTATGATTATTCTACAACTCATGCCTAAATTTTAATCTATATTTTCCAAGTAGTTTTCTCTTTTCTAAATCAGACTGAAGAACAGCAGATATATGCAGGGATCTGTGCTTCCCCTCAAAAAAAAAAAAAAAAAGATAATAAATATCTGTTTCAGAATTCAGAACACATCAGGGTCTCAGCTAATTCAACTGACCTACCTGCTTAAAGAAAAAAACTTTTTGTCATTCTTGATGCTGCTTGAAGGTTACTTCTACTGTGGAAACATACTGGTATGAAGCAATATCTAAAAACTGAGAAAATGTATTATAGCTAAAAATGATGGATAATTCTTTATTTGAGCACTCACATTAGAAGACAGTACAGAGGACACTAAATAAAAGAAGCAATGTAATCAGGAACATGAGACAGCATTCACTTACATCAAAACCACTACCATCTAGCAGGTTTTAGAAGATTAGAAAAGGAATTAAATACTTGTGTTTCTACTATATTGAGCAAGAGCTTCATGTACTATCTTTCCCCTGAAAAGCAAATTCCAGACCTTACGAAAATCCATTGTTTCAGAAAGCACTACCAGCCATGATCAGGCAATATACCACAAAAATAATTATCAGCTTGTTATTTCTGTGATTAGTTCAGATAAGAGCACTCAAAGAGTAAGTTTAAGACCACAGGTCTCAGAATAGAAGATACCAGACAAATGGACATCACCATATACATTACAGCTGATGTGCACTCTACTGTTTTAAGACAGCTTGGACTCCATGAAGATGACAAAAAAATTAATTTTTACCATTAGACTGTTACTTAGTTTCACTAAGAAAAATACATAAAACATTTCACTTAATAAGGAAATATCCATCATTTACCCAAAGGTCAGAGTTCCAATGCTTAAGAAAAAAATTAGCATGTTTTCCTTTTTGAGTTCCAGCAGTAGAAATATTTGGACTAAAGCAGATGTACTTTTGTAGACCTCTCTGTAGTTCTACACAGCTTAAATCCTGACTAACTGTTTGTTAACACTCTCTTTTTTAAAAATAAACATGTAACAGCAATGAGAGGATTAATTGCATCAGTTCCCTTTTCTGGATGTCAACAAGGAAAACAATGATTTCAAACACAATAAATTTACAATTATACCTAGTTAAAATACATAAATTAATACAATTAAAAGCAACAATTTATATGAAATTCAGAGAGATAAAAATCTGTGAATGAAACCTGTTTCAACTACACAGTCTTGTAAAGGCTATATAACATCACCAGGACAATCCTGTGTCTAAAAATCTCAGCCTTGAATTTGCTGACATAATAATTTGATAACCTTTAACCCTCAAAAATATACAGAAATCAGCCTTTTCTGAGTTCTTGTCTCTGGACTCCACGTAACAGGTGTGACAGCATCTCAATTTTTGCTTTTGCACAAGACAATCTAACAATTATTTTAAGTAATGAACAATAAAACTTACCTTATGCATCCATATCCTTCCTTTTCTTATAATATGTGTTAACCTATCCACACACACTCTGTGAAGGGGCAGGTAGAAACCAAGCTCACTTTGTGGAAGTATAATTGATAATCCATATGTGCTTCTGTCTCCGTTCCAGTTTCCATCAAAGATTAATGACACAATGATTACTCTTTTTTCAGCCAAAACAAAGAACTTCACATCTATTGCACCACTTTCTGCATTCCGAAGTATTTCTCCATTCAGGGTGTGGTTAGCAAGAAAAGTTATTTCACCGTCACTGAGAAGTACTTGTTCTGTCTTTGGAGCCCAGATATGCCGCACTCGGGGGCCAAGAATATTGTCCCAGTAAGCAAAGGTGGCAGCTAATAATGGTGATTCGCCATTCAAAGAGATCTCTGTCTTAGCAACTGCAGGAGACGGTGGTGGACAAAGAGCTGACATGCCTGTTTCCAAATCCCTCTTGTCTCACTGAAATGCTTACATTACCTAAAAAAAAATATAAAAAAATTGTAGGAATAAAGAAGTTAGAGCAGCCCTCATAATTACCTCATCTTCTTTTTACTTGGGTAGGTAGTCATGGGACCTGTTTTAAACCAAGACAGAAAATAGTTAGATTAAATGTTAGGTAGAAATTCTTGACTGTGACAGTGGTGATGCACTGGGAACAAGCTGTGCAGAGAAGTTGATGCCCAATCCCTGGAAATGCTCAAGGCCAGGCTGGATGGAGCACTGAGCCACTTGATTTAGTGGGATGGCATGCCTGCCCAGGGCAGGGGGCATTGGAACTACATCATCTTTAAGGTTCGGGCTTCCAAACAAAGCCTTTTCACAATTTTTTTCTTTCCAAATGACACTTTCAAGAGGCAACCTGACTTCTTCACCTGAGATTTCATTGTAGACTTCATTCAGGAATGTCTTGGGTTATGGAACCAAAAATGTGTATATTTCATCTGCTGAAAGCAGCTGGGGAGATGTTCTTCTTTATCTCTTGTAACTCTGGGAGGAGGGGGGGCAGATGCCTTTTGATAATGGGCCAGCTGTTAAAACCAGGTGGGGCAGTGTTTCTTATCTCTTTTCACAATGGGCCATTAAGACTCCCCAAGCTTTTCTCCTCCCCAAAGCAGTACATCCACAATACCCTCCCCAAACTATACCCTCCCCAAAGCAGTACATCCACATTCCATTGTGAGATGCTCCACCCAGTGCAGGGGAGCCAACCATTCCTATCTGGAAAAAAACTGTGACATAGGAACAAAAGGTATCCAGCTTCACCCAATTCCTGGAGGAGAGTGGACCCTTCTCACCACCCACTGGACCCTTTCCAACAGAATCATCTCTACTTCAACAGAACCACATCTACCACTCCAGGAGGACTCACTTTTGGACTGCTTCCAACACCCAGACCAACAGGGTGTCAGGTTGTAGCTCTGACTCTGTCAGGGTTTTCCAGGATTGCTTGTTTGTTTGTTTGCTGGTTTGGTTGGGTGGTTTTGTTTTCTACTACATTTGTACTGTTAATATTCCTAGTAAAGAATTGTAATTCCTATTACCAAATCTTTGCCTGAAAGCCCTTAATTGCAAAATTACAATTTGGCATGGGTGAGGGGTTTACATTCTCCATTCTAAGGGAAACTCCAGCTTTCCCTGGCAGATACCTGTCATTCCAAAGCAACACAAAGAAGGACATTAGTATATATACATGTATGTTTCACATAAGGAAGTGTCATCCTTAACAATCATTAGTCAGACCTCAAATGCTCTTTACTCACTACAGAAGTATGATGAACCTGCACAACATGCAGATTTGTTTATGAAAACTAACATGATAAATATATCCTTTACATCACATGCAGAGTGTTATGAGACCAGACAAATGCTCAGCACTTTACAGAATGTATTGATGGATAACTTCTGATTTTGTGTGGACACAACTCCTGAACATCTTCCCTAGCAGTTTCCACCAACTCTACAGCTTCCCCCTGCTGATAAGGCTGCAGAAGATAACAGGAAGTTCCATCTTCCCTAAAAGTTATGCTAGAGTCACATGAAGATATTCAACCAAGGGCAGAAAACTGTAAGAGCTAGAACCCACTCATAGAGAGAAAAACATCTCATGAGCAGTTGGCAACTTTCCTTTCTGCCTATAACACTCCCCGTGACACTACATGACAGCAGCAGGAAATCCCACCCAGGACCACAGGAGCAGGAACATACACGTCACTACCGCAGCTCTGACTCGCCAAAGATCTGTATCTGAACTTCTTTCTCCTTTTTTATTTATCACCTCACAGAGAAGTGTAAAACCTCTTCAGCTGTCTCCTTCTCAAGAGGCAGCCGGTGCCCCGCCCGAGCGGCAACTGGGAAGCCAAGGCCATCCGCCTTGGCCATCTGACACCGTGACTTTACGATTTTCAGGGAAGACACGGCGCCAGCCACCCCTTCTGACTCCTTGCACCCACGGTCTGACCAGAGGCTCGCTTGCCCCACCGGTCTCCAAAGGCGAGGCCGCTGCCACCTCGGCGGCTGCGGCACCTCCACTCTCCCGGCCCGGATCAGGCCCGTGTCACACCGTCCGGGTCTGGTCTGAACCTCTCTGGGAGGCGGCGGGGAGGCGGCTGCGGGAGGGCTCCGCTCGTTTCCCCCAAAGCAGAAGGGCCGCTAAACACCGCGCCCGGCACCAACACACCCCCGCCGCCCCAGTCCCGCGCCCACCTCACCTCACCTCGGCTCCGGCCGCTGCCCCGCGCCTGCGCCGCCCCGCCCCTGCCGCGCACCGCGGGCTCCGCAGGCGCGGCACCGCCCGGGGCGGGGGCAGCCGGGCCCCTGTGACCGCCCCGGCCGAGCCGGGGGAGCCGTGTCCGTGTGTGCCTGGCGCGGGGAGTGGGTCACGTCTGCGGGTCACGGTGGAAGGGAACAGCCCAATCCAGCGTAGTTTGTGGAGGAAGTCAAAAGACGAAACTGTATTGTGTCGGGAGCATACGGCACAATTTTTGGAGGGGCTTTTAGGCCTAAAAGAGGAAGTTGGTAATGAGGGAATTGAGATGCTATCTAAATATAGTGCATGCCGAATGGTGAAGGTGGGTAAGGCTGGTTTAGTATTGCAGGTACGTGGTGAGTACCTATAGTCCTCTTACTTAATTAGCAGTCCTGTCCTATGGGGAAGCCAAAGAGGAACTCGTCACTAGGAATTGTAGTGATAGGACAAGGAGGGATGGGCACAGTGAAAGAGGGGAAATTTAGATAAGATACTGTGGAGAAATGCTTTACTGTGAGGGTGATGAGACAGAGGAATGAGTTGCCCAGAGAAACTGTGGATGCCCGATTCCTGGCAGTGTTCAAAGCCAGGCTGGATAAAGCCTTGAGCAGCTGGTGCGGTGGGAGATGTCCCTGCCCGGGGGGGGGGGGTTGTAACGGGATGGTCTCTAATCTAAGGTCCCTTCCAACCCCTTAACATTCTATGATTCTGTGATTGAAATCCGCACAGACATGAATTAGAGGCATTTATTTACTCACAGCCTAGAAATCGGAGTATCCTGAAGTACCTTGAGGACTTGCGCCTTTGGCAGCTTGAACAGGCCCATTCACGAAGTCTTAACAGGACACGAGATCTGAAGTGTGATTTTTTTTTTTATTTTATTCATACCCTCAAATTTTAATCACAAAAATCACTCACCTCAAAATTCACAGAATCATTAGGCTTGGAAGGGACCTCTGGAGATGATCCTATCCAACCTCCCTGCCAAGGCAGGGTCATCTAGAGCAAGTTATACAGTAATGTGGCCTGGTGGGTCTTGAACCCACCAGAGACACTCCATGACCTCCCTGGGAAGCCTGTAAAAAAATCCCTTTAATGATAGACAATTGAACAGCATCACATTGAAAAATGTAGTCTTCAGCCAGCTAAAACCTGCCTTTTAGATTACTTTAATTAATGATTTTGAAAACATGCTGAACATGAAATTACTTAGGTCTATGTGTTAGATTGTAATTTTAATTTCTGAGAAGCAAAGCTCAAATAAAAGTAAAAAAAATAAAATTTGTGTACTAAACTAGTTTGAAAAGTTACTGCTATTTAATTTGTTTAATGCAATGATTGGACATAAAACTGTGGCATTTCACTACTCTCTACTACCTCTCATCTAAATGGCAATCTATTCAGTTCCTAAAAAAAGTATGAAATTATTATCATGCAGTTGTAGACAGCAAGCTGTACAGTAGAAAAATGCAGTTGGTATTAAATCAGTAGTGGTACTGAATAAGTGGACTTCAGAAATGAAGACATAATGTTTATCATAATTTTGTAACTGGATTGTCGTGTAGCCTTGCATAAGACACTTAATATTGCTGTATCAGTCTCCCCATTATAAACTGCCTTGAGAATTCTACATTTAAAGTCAAATCATCATGTTCTACCCAAAGAAACATAATCCTGAATTACAAGTCCTGTATTTTTTTTCTCAGAGTTACAGATGAATCTCTGTAAATGCTGTGGTGATAGTGTTGACAGTGTGAAATTTCTGTCTTTCATAGCAATATGGTTGTGGTCTTTTCCTTCCCTGTTGAATACTTTCTTCTCACAGAGCAGAGAGTAACAGTCTCATTGCATATAATCTGAAGAGACTTAATAGTATTTTCTGCAGGTGCCTTTATCTGCTCAGATAAGTGACGGGCTGCAGTATAGGCAGTTATTTTTCCCCTGACAGAGAATACATCTGGCTATGAAACCCAATACTGCACATCTGCACAGAAATTAGACAGTATGCAACAGAGAGAAGATGAAAATGGGCTCAGGCACTGAGCTCAAGTGAAAACACATCACAATTTTATTTGTGCTTTTAGTATGGCAATCATCATCATGACTTCATGCTTTAGAATAAGGGAGTACATAGGCAAAAAGGGAAAGAAATGGGGTGGGATTCAGTTGCTCAGCCTGGTGGAGTAAGGCCAGGGAAATATATGGTATTACCTAGTTGCCCTGCTTCAGTGAAACCCTGCATGCACTCAGTGCAGGCTTACATCACTTCCTAAAACTGATGTTGAAGAGAGCTGATTTCACTGTAATGAAACTTTTTTTCAGCCAGACCAGATTGCCACAAAATTAATGTCCAAGATAAAAGAGAGCAAATGGGAAGAGTTGGTTGAGGTTTTAAGAAACAGGCGCACTCAGTGGTAATACAGGTATCAGTGTGAGATTACACTTTATGTTCACATAAGCAACATGAAGGTAGATTTTCAGAAAACAGAACTTGCACTGCCCTATTGCCAGCTATTTATTCTTATAAGAGGTGAATGATGGGCCTTTCCTCAGTACTTTTGGTTGATGGTTTAAGACTGTTTTACATCCACATTAGAACCAATAAAGCATGCTTACACTGTCACTGCATGTTCATTGAGTCTCTCGTTACTAGTTTTAACTTGTTCTTAGAAACACAGGCTTTAGTAAGTACTAGGGCCCATGCAAATTTTAGCTTGACCTGTGAATATAATTTGATTACAGAGAACTTCTGGTATTGATTCTAGCTGCCCCTTAACAGCTGTTAGTATTTGAGTGGTGCTATCCCAGACTGCTGTCATGATATTAATACTTTGCTGATAACAGAATAGGTCAGATTGGAAGGGACCACAGTGAGTCATCTGGTTCAACCTCCCTGCTCAAGCAGGGTTGTCTCCAAAGCACATGGCACAGGATTGTGTCCAAATGGTTCCTGAATATCTCCAGTGAGAGAGAATCCTCAACCTGTGGGCAACCTGTTCCACTGTGATCACTGAATGCACAGGCATGACAGTGTAGGATCCCATTAGTTACAGAAAGCAGCTTGAAATTCTAAAGCCACTCAATTGAAGTTAACGATTTTCAAATAGAATTTAAGGATACAGAATTTTGAAGTGCTGAAGTATTTAATTTTAAGGAGACTCCCTCTTTTTTCCCCCTTCCTCCATGATTCTTACTCCCATGGAAAGAATGATTTGATCACCTAAAGAAAAGTGTTATATCTTCAAGTTCTTATGACTGGTAAAATTGCTACAGAAGATCTGTGTAAATGGGTGGCAGGAGGAAGCATGTATATGACAAAAGAGCTTTTAGCAAATAGCTGTGTTGGAGCTCAGGGGACACTGGTCTTCCTCTGAACAGATGTCACTAACTTTTACACAACAATTCAGCTTTGTAGAGGCTGGAGAGACAGACTATGAATTTAGACAGCAAAGACAGTTAACTCTTTCTTGACTGCTGAAATCAAACTGAGAGTTCTTCAGCTGCCAGAAATTAAAAAAAATTGAAAACCAAAATCAGTGTCTTAAAAGATGCCTACAAGAAACCAAGTTTCTTGTAGCAGTAAAATCTTTGCTAACGGTAGTTTCCATTAACCAAGCTCCTGTGCCAGGTGTATTTTTTCAAATAAAGGCATTATTCCGATGCAGTTACACAGCAGACTTCTATAAATTCTAAATTCACAAACCTTTTGAAAACAGCTGGTCTCATCTGGTCTGACTTCTTCCCAGCTCCAGATGAGTATTCCCTTTCTTCTTTTTTCTGCTGTATTAATGTTTGTGTGATGATACAACTTAGATCTATTGCAGATCAGCCTTTCTAAAAGCCAGTTTCTGTTTTGTTTGGATACGTAGGCAGGCAAACCTAACCTTGGGAATAATGTTGCACAGAAGCAGATGTATGTTTTTATATCTTATTGATCTTCTAACAATGGGACAAAATTGGTTGTAACTGAAGACCATATTTTAAAATTGGAGATGTGTATTTTGGGAAATTTTCAAGTCTGAAATATGCTGGGAAAACAACTTCAACAGAAAACCTCTTCAATACGTGTTACAAAAGAAGGCCAGAGAAACTATAGCAGCACTGTTTATTAGGACCACAACATAAGCCACTTCCTCCTCATTTTCACTTCTTCTGTAGAGGTTTGCTTCTCTTACTGGAAAGACAATGACATGAATTGATGAAAATCTCTGGGAGCACGCTGCTTATAAAGGTGGTAGATAGCCCCTGCAGTTTGCCATGGATATGCTGATTGCCAGCAGCAAGGGGTTTTCAGAAGGAAATCTTGTCCTTTTCTCCAAAGCTTATGAAAATGGCCCATTAGGATAGTCATATTTGGGAGATGTTTTAAAATCTTCTTTATGTACCATTGAATAGGGAAGTGTAAAGTACCCTCATGGACCTTCTAGCTGCCATAAAAGGCCCTCTTGAATTTTGGGTAGCAAAACAGATCAAGTACTTGCCATCATTGAGCAGACTGTGCTAAAAAAGTGCATATCTTTCATAATCTGCAGGTATGGCTGCAGAGCATTCATCAGTAAGTGTGATGTTTGATAGACACTTTTCTATTCTACTGTTTGTGCGTATACTTATTATTTGATAAGAAGGGAAGTCAGGAAAGCCAGAAAATACTTTTTTTTTTGAAGTCCTAAGATTTTTATACTAAAACTGAAAATAGAGACTTTAGTTCATTCATGTTTTGAATCAAATGTCATATCTTTTGCAATACCTTGCACAGCTGTTTTCATGGATGCATAGCATTTTCATAATCTCCAGCATGAAAACTTTTGAGACAGTATTTCTGTACTTGAAGGTCTTTTTCTGCTTTTCAAAAGTATTTTTTTCAAAAAAACCCCCACTTTTTAAAAACACTGATTTTCTACTTCATTATTTCCAATGTCATTTCCACTTGAAAGGAGATCACTGCTTTCAAGGGCATGTCCTTTACTGCTCCTAGAGATGTTACTGTACCATGCTACATGCCAGGAATACTTGTTTCTGGTGGAACTATGTAATGTATTACAGAATTACCATCATGTTCTTTCAAAATATGTTACTGTACACTCTTAAATAGCATGCCAAGATCCTGATTCTTTTTATCTTTGGAATGGGTTGGACACTTGCTGGATAGTCAGCAGAAGCTGGTTGGTAGCTTAGAAACAAGCCCAACATAGGTAAAAGGTCTTCCAATGTAGTATCTTTGGTTAATACGCAGAGGTTTTTCCAGGTAAAATGTGAGGAAGTTTCTGAAGTCAGTATCTGTGCTGGGAGAAAGCAGTAGGTTTCTGATGTCACTGCAATTCTGGTTCAGCTTTACCAGGTCTTCTTGGTGTTATCAGACATTGCTGCAAATCTGAAGTTCTCTAAGACTTCATGTAGGCTAGAGGTCAAGGAAGGACAGACAGGTTTCCTCAGGGGTCACTGAAGATGAGTACCAAATTTGGAAGCAGCCAGTAAGTTTCTCCTAGTGTAGTCCAGTTTGAGACCCAGTGCTAAAATTTGCTTTGATGTCAGCCAAGGTTGCAACTGTCACCAAAAGGAGACAATTCTGCTGAATTCTCTGTAATTGCAATTTTCTCTTGTCAGTCAACTTGATTAAATTGCCAACTGTTACGTATCTCCTTTTCCATTTGCTTTTCCATTTGCTTTTCAGTTGTTATCTTGGCTACACGGATATATTCTTAGTATTACAACACATCATAGCAATGTACGAGCTGACATAACAGTCTTTTGATAGCATATACATGCTTCACACAGGATGACCACACTCATGGAATAATGAACCCCAGGCTGCAGCTTGTTTCACTTTCGCCTGTTTCATCCCTGCAGCGCAAAATGCCAAGCCACTGAGGAAGCCTCCTCAAGGTCCCATAGGCACATGTCAGTGGGGGTTCTCTCCCCTGTGTCCTTCACAGAAAAGGGATGCAAGTGCTCAGCAGTGCTCTGCAGTGAGGCTACTCTGTCTGCTCAGCATCAGCAGCTGTTGTCCCCACTGCTGCAAATGTTTTTGCTGGTTTTATATTGCTTTTTAAGGGGATTTTTTTTTCACCAAAGTCTGTTAATTTCCAGATTACCCTTTAATCCATCTGATTGTTATCTTTATCTTTAGCATTATCAGTCTTGAACAAACATCCCCTGAGACAGTTTTGGTTGTTCCATTCACATTCACCATTACACTGATGTGCCTATCTGATCCTTTCTTGTTATAAGGCTGTTGGAACAAGAAGGCCCTCACAGCCACCCCAGGACTCATTCTCACACTCTAGCTCTTTGATATCTGAGAACAAAATTAACCTAAGAAAGATGGGTTTGTAGCTGAAAGGATTCAGATGCAGAAGAGCCAAATTTTTTCCTGTCTTGTTGCATATTTATAACTTGCCATACATTTAAATGTATTTCAATTTATAATGCAAAAGGAATTATATGAGTAAAAACACAGCATGTAACCTTAGAACAAGGACAGTTTTACACTTTGGATAAAGTACACTGTTGCTTTGATTTCCAGAGGGAGAGCACTTCCACACATACTTAGAGTTCTAGTCATTCCTCCTTTTCAGATGTGTGAAAGAACATTCTGTATTAAATTCCCCAAAACTGATTGAAGATGGCCTTTATTGCTACCCATGCTGTATGGTTAAGTCAGGTTGTCCGTCTCTGCTACTGATTTTAGTGCTCCTACTTCTAGAACAAAACAAACTGTAGCCAGGACTTCCTGTTCAGAATGTTCCACAAGCTAGATAATGTCTTTTTGTTGCTCTGATAGTGTTTTGAACAGGTAATTCTTTGGTTGAAATACTTAATAAGAGTCTCAGTGATACTAGTGTGTTCTGCACCTGAAATGGTAGCAGCTGAAGGGTGATCACAAGTTCATGAAGCTGTAAATGTTGAGCTAGTCTGTCAGGCTGTTTATTTGACTTTGTCCTACTGCTAGCTCATTTTAGTCTTTACAATTCTTTTGGTATTATTGAAACCTTTACAGATGTCAAAGAATCTGATTTTTAATTCTGACAAGAATATGGTACCCAAAATTCCTCTGTTAGAGCAACATGCTTATCTCTCTGCTGCTTTCCAATCTGTGTGTCAGAGGACCCTTGAGCTAGATTTCACGCAGAGCATTTATATGGACTCTTAGATAGGTAAACTTTGTTCCTCCTCTTGAGCAAAAAAAAATTACTAGAGTTGTTTTCCTACAGCTCCAAGGCCAAAGAAATATATTCCACTACACTTAGCCAGACTCAAAGTATGTATCCCAGTCTTCCTAGATCCCCAAGACACATAGCACCTACTCCTTAAGCAGAGCACCAGCAGTCATCTGTAAGCAGAAAATGGCAGTGGTTCTTCACTGAGGGATAGTTGTATATTCAGCTAGACAGCAAGGTAGTGAAGAGCAGCCACCTTTGGCATTCCTTGGAGGCTCACTTGCTCTCATTCTTGATCATCCAGCAACCCTGTTGTGTCACCTTGCTGTCATTACTGTGTGTAACTCCAGCACAAATACTACATTTGAATTTCCCAGAGCTGCATGTGACCAAGGAGCCAGTCCTACACACACTTGAACTGAGCAGTGAAGAGACAAGATGGTTTCTTAGGATCGTGGTAGTTGCCAAGTGACACAGTCTTTCCATAAGGGAAAGTAGTTAAAATTCAAATACAGCTCAGCACTTCATTAGAGTCAGCTGGAAGGAGAGTCTCTCTTTCTGGACGGTAAGTGCAAGCCAAATTTGTAACCACAAATGTTGAAGTGTCTGCAGGCTGTATAGATTCTAAGACAATTGAAAGACTAAGTTTCTTCAAGCACCAGCAGAACTGGCTAACAATCACATCAAATGCAATTAGCAAGCCTTCTGAGCTACATGTAAAGACTTCTGAGTAGTGTGTGGTGTCAGTTTAGAAATACAAATAGGATTTCATGATACTTACATTATTCCAGATACTCATTCAGGTTGTGCAGTTAAACAGTGACAAAATATGCAGGCAAACCTTTAGTATCAATTAGAGCTGCAGAAATATATCGGTGTTGGAGATGTTTTTATTTTGCTATATATTTTTCATTCTCTGCATTTGCTTTTACTTCCACTGGGATCAGTGGCAAAATTTTCTTTAGATCAACAGGAGAGGACAACTTTGCCTTGAGGCAGTGCAGGATGTTGACTGCAGCTGTCAATGACAACTTTATCTTAAAACAACAGTGTGGGTACAATTCAACATTGCCTCATAATTTGTATGATTATTTTCACTGCAGAAAAGTTTTTGAATCTTTCTGCACCTTGTTTAATTGATCCTGCTCTGAAATGTTGCAAGCAAAGCTTGGTAACAGACGCTTCTGTGGCATTCCATCTTCACTTCAATATTTATTTTCATGGTTCTTATATTTCAGGCTTGATTATCTTTTTGCTATATTCAAATATTAGATAGTCTTTCTAAGTGAGTCTGAAGAATGTGGTTCATCAAATATTTGTTTTAGTTGGTTGACTGGTTAAACTTCGAGTGGGTTATGGTAGGTTTGTGTCTTACAGAAACTTCTGTCTACATAAATGTAAGGCATTTTTATTTGATATTTTATTTTTGCTTTACTTTCATGTATTACTGTCATGAGCATGATGAAAAAAACTGTGTGTGTTGGGATACTGAGGTTTTAAAAACTGGTGGTACTGGCACCATTATTTTCCTTAATAACTTCACATACACACTCATTCCCAATGTAACATTCACCCAATCTTGACTTTCTTCTCTGTTTCTTCTTTTGGGAAGACTGTTTCTTTTGGGAAGATCCTGGAGAGCTGATTTCATACTATTCTGGTGCTTGCCGTTACTGCTTTTGAGTGTCAGTGGCCAAATCCCCAAACACCTCTAGGCACTTTTTTGGGTGCATTTTCAAGGAAATTCCCCTTTTTCCTATTTTATAAACCTACTTTTATTCATCTAAATATATGTAGAAACACATGTGGTCTGCCTCTAAATTGAGAGGTTTGCCTTATGGTATGGCACATGCCTTTCTTTATTGCAGGATTTAGACATGTCACTTTGGTTTAATCCAGAGTGTTTCTGTGTTTTACAACAAGCCTATACAGGTTGTAGCTAGCAAATAGTAGGTCTATGCTTGAGAATTCAGAAGCTCAGTTTTGGACATTCACCCCTTATGTCTATGGTTATCTCCTGCCTGTTGATGTTAACAATCTAAGGCATTGTCCATGACAGTTAAAAATACCAACATTTAAAAGACGTAAAGATCACAAATTATTCTATGATCTGCTTTCAGTTTTTCTAGGCTTGAACGGAAGAATCTTATGCTTACTTTCTTGTCCATTTTTCTGGTAACATGCCATTAATGTTCTGCTTGGATTAATAAATTCTTATCATTCATATTAAAGCTACTCTGCTATGTACCCTGTTGAATGGGGATGGATGTGGTCTTGTGTCATTGCCCTGTTGCAAAAAGCAATTGTACTTTTAGATGATGCTGAAAACAATCAACAGTTTCAGACTAAGCTCAGATTTTTTTAAAGGCTGATTGTGGCAGTGAGGTACCATATCAAGTATAACAAATGTTTAAATTTAGGAAATATAAGAAAATACTCAGACAGAAACACCAAAGAACATATAGTATTATTTCCTCTTCAAAACCAGGGTCTCTGTTCTCTCTGTTTGGCAGAATTATAAGACTTCCAGAGGGAGTTTTGCCAGAGAGAGTAGCTTGGATTAATAGCTAAAAATAGTAATGCATCCAGGGAGGAATAAAGTTGGTGGGCTAGAAATATGGCACTAAGAGCACTTAGTGACATGAATTTGTCATTTCTGCAACACTTCACTCCACAGGAATTTGTCCCATACATGCCTTAAATCTTCAAGCAAAGTGTAAGATCTGTACACCTTCACTGAATGAGGTTAATAATTGCTTTCTTTCAAAAATGCAGGACAAAGTAGCTGGTCTCTGAGGCAGAAATGCGTAAGAGTAATATGAGATATTAGAACTGAAGCTCAGATGCTGAAGAATAAGCTCTTTCCAGAGAAGTAATGAGGGAAAATGGAGTAATTTTTATTTTCATAATATTGAAACCCAACATTACTAAAAGAAGCATTGAATTTGATGAAGAAAAAAGGCAACACATTCTCCCCACTACTGGTTCATTTTCTTCAAGATTTATTAATGGCAGAGGAAGTATACTCAAATATTGGAAGCAAGTGTTAAGTTTTCCATTTTTTATTCAAAATTGGCATGTAAGATTACAAATTTTGCTTAAAAAATTTAGAAATCTTGAAAGTTGTTTTCTTGTTCACAGAAAGATATAAAGAATCTATCAGTCATCATGGCTACTGTAGCAGGACAAGAGAATTGCTCTGTGTTTGTTGTCCTGTTAAAATAATGCACTTTACAAGAAACTTAAAACACTGCAGTGCTGAATCTGCAATCCTCATGCTATTCTGATACTTGTGAAAGACACCTTTTCATATGTTTTATTGTGTTCTGTCAAGAAGCATGCAAAAAGTGGCAAGGAGTGATCTCATCTCTTACTAAAACAAGTATTTGAGATCAAAACCTGTAGGAGGAGTTAACAGTCTTTTCATGTAACGTGCCTGTCACTAATGAGTTCAAAGCAGCGGTGCTGCTAAAATGATGTAAGGGAGGTGGGTAAGCCACAGCTCTTTAGGATAGTTTGTGCTGGGTTTGCAAGGCAAGGGTTTGGTGCCACAGGGGCTACAGGTGTGGTGCCTTCTGTGAGAAGATTCCCCTGAAGCCTATCATGAAGACCATGGTGAGGCAGCTACCAGCAGCCTGTGGAGGTTCGTTGTGGAGCCGAGATCTGCCTGCAGCCCATGGAGACCTCCAGGCCTGGAGCACATGGATGTCCAAAGAAGACATGATCCAGTGGAGACTCAATGCTAGAGCAGGCTCCTGGCAGGACCTATGGCCCCATGGACAAACGAGCTCACACTGGGACAAGTTTTCTGGCAGGAGTTGTGACCACATGGGGAGAATCCAAGCTGGAGCAGTCTTCCTGAGGGACTGCACCCATAAAAGACATCCATGATAGAGCAGTTGGTGAAGAGCTGCAGCTTGTGGGAAGGTCTCACATTGGGGAAGTTTGTGCAGTTTTTATTCCCATGGGAGGAACCCTATGCTGGAGCAGGGAAATAGTGTGAGGAGACCCCTCCCTGAGAAGTAGTGGTAGGGACATGTGATGAACTTACTGCAAGCCCCCATTCCCCATCTCCTTGTGCTGCTAGTGAGCAGGAAGTAGAGAAAAAGGGGAGTGACGTGAAGAAGGGAGAGCTGGGGGAAATGGCTTAGGATTTACTTTTATTTCTCATTACCCTACTTGGATCTGATTAGTAACTAGTGCAATTAGCTGCTGCGAGTTGTGTTGTTTTGCCTGTAACACTAACTGGTGAGTAATCTCTACCTGTCCTTAGATTGACCAACAAGCCTTGTTTATTTTCTGTCCTCAATCCGGCTGAGGAGGGCAGTGATAGAGCAGCTTTGGCGGCTACTTGATGTCCAGCCAGGATCAACCTACCAAGCAATTGCTAGCTGACATTCAAGATTTTGTTTCAAATTTTGTTTGAAAGATTTTCAATTTGAATGCACTCATTTTTGCCACAGCGCAGTCAAAGAAACAGGGAACAGTATATTGTGATCTGTTGATTGCAGTGTGTTTTTCAGCTAGGGAAGGAAAAAACACCATCCTTTTGGATTTTTTTTTTTTTTTGCTAGCAAGCTCTAGAGCACTTTGATCTTTCCTTGCTGCTCAAATGCCCTTACAATTAAGAGACATTTCTTCATTTTATGCCTTTTTCGAATTCATGGAAGTGAAGATACTCATTGGTCAAGGATATATTTAGTAATATTGCCACTGACAGTTGTTTAAATCTGTCCTTGTAATTACTGTTCAGATGCCATGGGAGCTTATATACAGCAGAAGAAATTACTTGAGGGAACTAGCCCCTCTGCCACAGAGGTTCATATATGAACCAAAGACTTGGCACACACTGAGGTGAACTTGGATTTTAGCAGCTCCTAAGTACTTTAAATGTCTGTGACAATAAGGTTATTTAGAAGAGACACAGTGGTTTCATTTGATATCCCCTTTACGTAATTTGATGAGCAGAAATTTCCAGTCTCTGATGGAGTAGGTGGAGTACTGCTGACCTGCAGGGCTATCAGCAGAAAGGCTGTGAGTGTTCCACTTGCTCTCATCTACTTCTTTAGTCCTATCTGGCGATAGGTTTTCATGGCCTAGCATGCGAAAAAGCACAATTTTCCAATGTCTAGATGTCAAACACCGGCACCCATGACCACTAGAGGAACCCTGCTGACAACCTAAGAATGTGACCAAGTTGTATGCCTTCATTCTGAGATGACATTTCAAACAATGCTTAGATATGCTTATTGCTAAGAATAAGCATATTTTCTGAAGATAAAAGTTCAGTTTCCAAAGCATCTTTTGGAATGTGTATCCAAAATAAACCAAGAAGCCCCCCTGGGCTATAAGTGGAAGCTATTACCTAACTTCCACTTACCTGAGAAGGAATAAAAAACCCAGTTACTTTAGTGTGTTCAAAAGATCCAAGAATTTCTGTGACACAATACCATTTAGAATATTGTTGAATAAAGTGAGGTAGGTCCTTCTTGGTCTATTTTCCACTGTGTTACAGCTAAAGTCTGTCAAGATGACTTTGGGTATAATATGAATGCACCGGTTTATTAATTGCCCACTTGTAACTTCAAACGTAAATTGTTGTCCTGAATGTGAGTTCATTACCCAGGGTAATGAATTCTCACACCCAGTTGAGGTATCTCTGTTTTTTTTATCCTAGAGCATGCAAAGAAGGCAGCTGGGTGGTAGCACGCAAAAGCCTGACTCCCTCGATCATCTGAACTTTACGCTATTTATACATTTTAGCAAACAAAGGCATCAGCATTCATTGGTTACAGTTTCCACAGTTTTTTCGTCAGTTAGTACTCAGCCCCCTATTTGCTCTTTATATCTCTCACTTCTCATGCTAATTAATCCTCAAGTGTAGTTCTTCCCTCCGTTTAATTCTGTGGTCCCTTTTGAGTAAGTGGTCAATGAATTGGTGGTCAGGATCTGACACTGCTGGAATTACCTTTCTGCCAGTTACTGCTCAGTGTTGATTTCACTCCTGATGACTCTCATTCATCTTGGAATTATCTTCACTTTTCCTTGAAATAAAATGTTATCCAAGAATACTCATTCACAGTGCAATTGCTTAATTGTAACTGTCCAGCTGTACTACTCATAAATAATTACAAATAAATTAGATTGCAAAATTTGATTCAAATCTTGAGGGTCTCTAGTTTCAAAGGCCTTGATATGAAATGAGTTTTGTGTGCTATAACTCTGAAGATTGCTCTGATAACCCTTGCTTCATAAGTTTTAACTAATGAGCAGTTTTCCAGGTGTTTTCATGTAAAGCCTGAATCCAGTCTTGATAAGAATATCTGAGAAAACTAATTCGTATAAAGAGGACCCATGTAAAAGCTGTTTGAGCTTTTCTGATGATAGAATAAATGTTATAAAATTGTAAACAATGCTAAAGATGCAGAGCACAAATGAGGAAGCCACACCATGCTGTTATCTATGGTTGGTAGTTGTTAAACTTTCTCAAAGACTGTGGAAGAGATCAGCCACATGAAGTGTAATGTCACCCTGCAGTGATTTAATTATGGTCCTGTCTGGTTCCAGTCAAGAGCTGATAATGAACCACTTTCATTTTCCCATTCCAATATTTCTGTTGAGCATTTTGTCAGTGTGCAAACTATTTTAAATATTTTGCCTAACAGGTGAAGACACTTCACTCTGCAAAAGCACCTTAGTCACCCACGTGGTAGGAAGAAGTTTTATGTGACATAATTTGCATAGGTAGATGGAGTGGAGGTCTTGTGGTCCAATCTCAGAACATTTCCATGCTCAAAGAAACTAATAAAGCAGAAATTTGTGAGCAGAAAGCTCTTCCATCCAGAGATTGTCTGTAATGCCTGCAGCCTGAAACATAAGGAATCTAAGGATGATTATCATACAAGTGTGTACAGTACCCACTCTAATAACCTCCTGCCCCAGCTCCACTTGCTAACTTTATTAAGAACATTTATAATGATGCTATTAGAAGTTATGATTTTACTTTGCCTTTCACTGCAAGTTTGTTTGAAGGATGTTTTTGAATGAGCTATATACAAAGAGAGGTATTTCTTATATGGGGGAGTGGTATGGTAAGTCTGTAGACTGAAAAAATTAACCATCTTAGCAATGTGTATAGGCCCCAGAAGATGTAGTAAGTAACAGGGCAGGCATGGTATCTAAGACCTGGTATCCCTGGGATCAGAAAAAGAAGTACCTATCAGGGTCTCATTTGCCTACCCTGCCATGCAATGAGATATGAAGAATGTATGTGAATCCTCAGGGATTTAAATGATGTAGTGTTATTGCCTAGGCTTTCTTTTGTATGTTACAATACACAGGATTGTCCAAAATCAGAGGAGGCTTTAACAAGACAGTAGTCAGGAATCCTAGTCAGTCCCACTGGGACCAAGAACCAGACAAAATGTCAAGTATCTCTCAAAGTCGTAAGTCCTAGATCCACAAAAACCTATCAAGACTCATGGAAATTATGATCAATGCATGATTAGCGATGCTAAGTGTATTCCTAATGGAACATATACTAATATGTTATTTTAGGAATTGAAAATTTACCGCACTATCAGTGGAGTTTGAAATGGGACAAACACAGCCCTTTAGTCAAAGCAAGGAAGCAACGTAATCAGCTTATAAACAATTTCACTTTTGCCTACTATTGCATAACTGGTTCTTATCTCCACTTCGCAGAAACTTTATTTTGGGATCTTCTATAGCATCATTCTGTTTCAGCCTACCGATTCACACGTGTACTTTTAATTGAACCTTGAGTGCATTATTAAGTACTGTAGGATATTGTCAAAGTCCTAATACCTGGTGGAGTATAATTTTAATATTTAATTTTTTTTAAAATGAAAATGACAAAAGCTATTAATTATATGCAGTGTTAGAGGCATGCTTGAGCAATTTTTCAGGTAAGCACACGAAAATGATAAGCCCAACACTCAGACAAAGAAGTCTTTCAGTTACAGCATCAGGCCACAAATGTAATAACAATGTCATCTGATGCAGACAAGCAGGATCTTCTGGTGTCATACTGAGGAGGATGTGGCATCTGACTAAAGAATATGCAAGTCAAAGGCTTAGGGCTAATGGACAGCACTATTGAATAAACATAAGGTTTCTGTAATCAGTCATTACTATTTCTGCTTGATGTTTATGAACAGAAGTTAAAAGAAAATGTCTTCAGACAAATCACAGTGAAATGGGAAGAGGAGGTGAAATTCTAGTTTTTGAAGGACAGTGAGATGTGTACATTTCCTAATACGCCAAAGACTGTGCTTTTTGCAAAATGAGAACTGATTAAAAATATTGCTTATGTTGACAGCAGCAAAAGGTTCCATACTGGATATGTAAGCAGCAACACCTTAAAACTGGCTGACAGAAAATTAGTTGCTAATTTTTCAGTGAGTACATTTTGCTAGCAAGTATTTGAGAGGTGACCAAATGGCAAAACATTAATTTTCATGCATGGGATCAATACCTCCCCTGGGTCTGATGGACTGCCATAGAACTTGGCCACTTACAACAGAGAAGGAAAAGTCCTGCAAACAATATGTCAGTAGTCAGATTACACTGAAAATGTATGTGTTTTGTTACTACAGTGGTAATATTATAAGCCTTGGCCAGCTTTCCACTTTCTGGTCATTAAAATGCTTGCACTGCTATATGAATTACCTCTACTTAACAATTTTCACTGAGTAAGAGGCACATGTCCTGACAGGATTCAGGCACACTACCCTCACAGCAACGATGAGTTAAATTTAATTGGAGTACCCTAGCACACAGAAAAATAATTGTTCATATTCTTACTTTGTGATCATTAAAGCTAAAAAGAATGTAATCTTACAACTAAATATGTGTATACATGTAGGGAATTACAGATCATTATGATTGGAGCTTTTAGCAGACTGATAAAGCAGGCCAATTTTTAATTCAAAACCCTTTATTAAATACATTCATTAACAACTCATTTTGTGCTAATGGTTAATAATTAAACAATATTAGTCATCTTCACTATGTATGGAAAATTATTTGTCCTTAACACAGATGTCTCAAATCACTGCTGCCTGTGTATGTGGTGCCATGACACTGATGCCAGGAAATCTGATGGCTATATCCTTGTAAGTCTTGGTTATGGAGGTGGAGGCAATAAGGTTGGTTAGCACTTCCACAGGGAAGTCTGGTCATATGTGGGCCTGTCCTTTTCCTTCGGTGTCCTTCCTTTTGCTGCCTGATATATTAATCTGCTCTTTGCCTGCCTACTTCTCTTACTGCTTACCTTGGTTGTGGTCAGTCATTCTTCATTTGTATGCATCAAGATGTCCTGCCCCCTGCAACCTTTTGTATCTCTCTCTTTTGGATCTATCTTTGTATTTATCATTTTATTTCTTGAAGGGATGTTTCCTGTGTGTAGCTGTATGCATACTTGTTTCCTCTGCTGGTGGTCACATTACTCAGACACATACATACATAAAGTGTATGTAAGAAGCTTATAACTTATACACTTTTAATTACATTTATATTGAGTTCAAAGCAATTTGATGTTAAACTCTAAATAGTGCATGCTCAGTTTCTAGGTTTCACAAACCTCTGCTTTGGCTACAAGAACTTAATCTTTCTCTGCAACAGGAGTAGATGTCTGTCTATTTTGGCATAACAAAAGCTGCTTTGACTTCATGCTTGTCAGTCCCTACAGGAGAAAAGAGGCTTTAAAAGCAATGCTCTTGAAAAGGTACTCTGGAATCCAGGGGTTGTCCTTGCGTGCCTTGAGGCTAGATCCTGGTTTTGTTTGTACTGAGATTTGTTGAAACAAAGTGGGAAGGGCAGCTGAAAATATGGCATGGTTCTCATATGTTAAGCCCTTGGTGTGCCTGAGATATCTATGGAAGACAGACATCTGAAAGAGGCTACAAAAGCTACACACACATGCAAATCAGTGCCAACATCAGATCAATAATTCCCCAAACATTTAAGAGAACGAAAAGACAAAAAAAAACCCCTCAAAATGTGGACAAAATTTTGTATTTTTCAAAAGATATTAGATTTAATGCAATTCAGTCATCCTTAGATATTGTTTTGAAATACTATTTTATGAGGACAAAATGCCATCTGAGGGCACTGTCATTTTGTAGTTGCGTCAGTTGTGTGCCTAATTCAGGTAAGATCTGGATGCATGGCTTATTTATTTCTATGTGTTCATACCAAAGGCATGGCACTGAATACCAGTGCTATTCAGTGTCCTTCCTATACTGCACTCTCTTTTAATGCAGACCTCTATATAGCTAGAAAATGCACATCCTTTCCATTCAGAAAGCTTTAAAGGAGAACTCTGCACCTGTACATCTGGAAACTTCCAGTCATGGAGATTGTGATTCACAGTTTATATGATTTGCAATGACTTAGGTTTTAATTTTAGCTAGTTCTAAAGAGTGAACATTACTATTCTGAAGCCAGTTGAAAGAACTTTAAGTGATAAGGCCTCCTGAGTATCTAATGGGGCATAAATGCTCTGGATGAGCAATGTGAAATTAACATCACCTTAAATGAAATACATAACTTTAATCTTCTTGTACCATAATATAATAGAGGAAAAACACATGGATTCTTTCCAGAGTGATGTGACTGAAGGCAGTAGCACAGTATGGTGCAGAGAAATAATCAGTTTCTCAGGATGGGAGTAAAAAAAGAAATATTTTGTTATCTCAAAGACTAAACAAAGGTCTTCTTAATAGATCTGACTAGAGATATAGAAAGAATACAGGAGCTGGTACTGTTATCCATCTCACAGGTGTTGTAAGAGAAGGTTATGAGTGTTATATATATTCTGTGGAAACTCCCTAGAGAAAACAAAAATGAAGGGAAACAAAATCCTTTCTGCTATGTCAGCACAACTAAAATTAAAACAGATGCCAAAGCATGTCATTAAGGGAGACATTTTCCAAGGCAGCAGTAGTTCAGTGCCCAAGTTACACCAAAAATCGTTCTTTTAGAAGCTTTAGCAGCTGTTGTAGTAACTCGTCCCCTCACTCAAAGGGGAAGAAAGGTCTTTAGGGCAAGTACTCTAGTAGTTGCAGAGAAAAGTAAGTGGAAATAAAAGAGTTATTCTAGGCCATAACTTTAAAAAAGCTGAGTTTTTGTGTCACAAACTAATACCTAATTTACTCAGGGGAAAAAAGGTAAGTTCACCCCTTTAAGGAAAGGCTGCAGAGACACTACTATCAACAAATCACGGTGTTGTCTGATCTATAAAATATGTTCCATCAGTAGTGAAATGCTGTCACGACACAGTCAGCTGGAGGTTTCAGTATGAAGGAGGCAGTAATATCCTATGTGGAAAGCAGAGGATTTTGAGGAGTGAGGGTGCTGTCTGGAGAGTTGCATGTCACTGCTCAGGGGATTACCTCATTCTATTTATAGACATCCAAGTTAGCCAGTCTGTCTGTCTATAAGTGATCAGCATTGGAGTGCTTCCTTTATCTCAACTGAGCAGTAGTTCTAGTGGAATCACAGCTTCCTTGTTTACAATCCTGACTCCTTAACTGCTTGCACATAGAGGCTATGAGTTAGTAGCTCCCTCAGTTATTTGCTTACTGACCCAACTGACCTTTTTCTTGCATTTGGTGAGTATGTGCCTAGGCATAAATGACAACCATTTAAGAATGAATCTGGTGGCCTTTCTTTTGAAATCAAAGAGATCAGATGACTGAGAAAAAATAGCTGCAGCAAAAAATGGTTATTTCTACAGTGAAGGTTTCTCTTATTGCTCTCACAATGGATCCATGTGAATGGTGTTAAAAAATTATGTATGTGTGTGAAATTGAACAGAATAAAGAAAGGGTAGCAGTGAAGGGGTTATATCTATTTTAAAAGATATTTGGTGGAAAGATTTTAATGAAACCAGTAATTTTTAAATGAAACTGGTAATGAAACCAGACCGTCTTTTTGACACAACTTAAGGATTCAATACTGTGTTGAAGAAGCAAGGTACAATTTTTTATTACGCCTTCCATTTCACAGTGAAGAAAGAAAAATGTGGTATAGCCAACTGTGCTCTTTTGTGCACCCTGTCTCCAGCATTAGATACTTGCCTTTTTTTCCAGCAATGTTTGTTGTATCATAACAACACACAGCAGCATTTTTTAAATTAAAGTTGTTCAGTGTCCTTCCTGTCTGACCTGCTGTGATGCCTCTTGTTTTGTGGAAGCAAGTACAGAAGCATCTTTCAGAGGCCTAGGTAGGCAGTGAGGGGCACAAAACAAGCCAGGAAAGGAGGTTATTGCTGACCGAGATGTGGGGAAGAGAGTAGCAGTGAGACCTGCTTTCCCTACCTGTGTCTTCAGATCTGGGAAGGGATATGGCCTCATTCCTTAGCCTGTTTCCCAGAAAAGTGATCCTTCTTCAGTCATCCCATTAGTACTAAGTGAGCTCTATGTGCTACCATTCTGGGAGTGTGGAGAACCATCTACAGAGTCATTTTACGGTATTGATATGCCTTTTTGTGTCTTCTTTCTCCTTGTTTGATTTATCCTGATGGTTTCAAATGATGCTGTTGGAGGTGAACTACTCCAAGTGAGTAGTTCAAGCTTACAGGCTCAGTCAAAGCCTTGGGGTTTAAGGATGCTCCAAACCCATGATTTTGCTTATGCTGGAGGACTGATTACACCACCCTTTTTATAGGTATGCCTGTCAAGGAACATGTACAAATCATTAAAGCTGTTTTTTCATGAAGTTTTAGGTTATATCTCCTCTTTAACACAGTAAAGAAATAGCGCTTCAGTTGACAGGATGTATTTTCTCATCCATCATTTTTAACACAGTATTCTATACCTGATCTATCTGTGAAGGAAGTATCTCTTAATTTAGAAAATGAATATGGATTTTTGAGCTGTGGATGCTCAGCCATGGCTATAGTTCTGTGCAATCAGACATGCAAATATCTTCAACCTGAATATTTGAAGGTTATGAGCATCCTTCTTTCACTATCTATTGCAGTCTAGACCTAAACTTACAGAGGAATGATGATGGCTAGCTAGAGGTCCACCAGCATGCACTTCACCTGTATACTAAAACTGAGCAAAACCTCTTAATGTCACTAATATCAGCCAGGAAGTGATGAGGGTGTGGGTGCTTGGGGATGGCAGGGCTGGCCCTTCTCAGAAGCAGGTTCCTGCCATGTGCCCCAGTGAGGGCCTGAAGCTCAGCTTTTCATCAGAACCATGGATGTCAGCATACTGACACCCTGAAATGCCTTTACAAAGGGAGTTCATGCTCCGCTTGCAACATTCTTCTGAAAAGGAAAATATGCATGATGCTCTTCGAAGAAAAGACAGAAAAATAAGCAGTGAAGACATGTTTCAGGTGATTGCAGAGGTCCAATAATATGTGGAGCATAAAGAAAATTAGTAGTCTTAGGAACACTACATTCCTCTCTCATTCTCAGCAATTGTTCCCTTAATTATTCTTGTTAAGCTGAAAAGAAACAGTTGATAAAAGATAGGTAATTTTCTATAAGAATGAAGCTTAATGCATGGCAGAAGATAGGAAAATGTCTGTAAATCAATACAGAAAAGTTCAATAATTTCCTTAGGAAACTAATGGAAAGGGATTTTAAAAAAATTAATTTTGGAAAGCATAGCTGAGAGAGAGAAGGAGGGAGGCAAGGCAGGCTGTTTTCATGGTGCTAGATCTGAAAGCACATTGTATATTTCAGATTGGGGTTATTTTTGTTAACCACAACAAGACTCATAGTTTTTAAACTCTAAAGTACTAACAGCTGTTGGCTGGTGTCTGGAACAGTACTTTGTACTGTGACAGATATGAAAACATCACTTTTCCAAAGTCCAGTTTGTGATACTGACCAAGCAAAACTGAATTCCCAAATAGTCTTAATGGAACCTGCATGTCCATATAGTGTTCTGCTGCTTTTCCTCTCAAGGGGCAAATAAGCTTCAAGGTAGTATTTAATCTATATGTAAATTATGTATCAGTATATCCTCTGTAGCAAAAAGCAGCAAACAAGTAAGGACAGTGGACTTTTGCAGAGAAACAACACAAAAAGAAGACAAATTCTTGTACAACAATAAGACATTAATGGAGAATGTAGATTTTTTTTTAAAGCACTATTCTGAGTTAGCAGTGAAGTGGTTTATATTTTCAGTACTTACTGTTCTTGCTTAACAGGAGGATGCCATTTCTCTCTTCTGGGACACATACTGTAGACCTGTGAGTAAATGTATGTTTATGTTCTTAATGTTGTCTATTGTGTAACATCCTGGATGAAAAGCCCAGGAACCATCCTCACCATAACTACAGAAAGCAGTGAACATGCTATGGTGCCCTGCAGAAATCTAGGAACCGCTCTGCCCTTGGCTCTATTCCTTTGTGGTCCTGGCCAAGCCAAGCTGTTGCCCAAAGGAGAGCTCAGTGGCACTAGATGTCAGCCAGAACTGGAATTTCTGTGTATGGCACCATTTATGTGAGGGTGGCTGCTCAGTTCAGATGTAAAAGAAGCACTTTCTGTCTTCAGTCTTGCTGTAATTAAGCGATCTAAAATGTACTCAGAAGTCTTTGTTTGCTTTTTGACACGGTAGTGGTAATGGACAGTTATATTCTAAATAATGTAAAGGGAGGAATGTGGTGCCCATCCTGCAATAACACACCAAAAAGGGAATTGGCCTGGAAGAATGACAAATGAGCAACCTTCACCGCTGACCACCAGGGAAAGGGGGACAATTAGGGCCATAGCAGACAGCACCCAGCTTGATTTATAGTCTCTCTGCAAACTCAGCTCCACCCTGCATTGAAGACGGGCAGTGAGAGCCATCATAAACGGCTGTTGTCTTCTACCAGTGAGTTATTCTGGAGTTTTTTTCCCTCTGGGTTACCTGGCCTATACTCCTCTATCATACTAAGATTTTGGTATGAAGCACAAGGCCAGTATGACCTCCCAGAGGCCCAACAGCAGTGGGAAAATAAGCATGGGTGACATAAGTGCGTTACAAAATGTCATGGGTTAAAAAGATCTACACATATGATATGCAGAATTACTTGTATTAATCATTCTCTTAATTCTGCAGTTATTCCATTTGCTACATTGGCCACCTGCTACAAAACTGAATAGAAAACTGAAATCTTCCATTTGAGAAAAAGAAATAAAAGGAGGGATTATTTGTAGCACCATGCTGACAAAGAAATCCTTCCAAAAGGGAAGGAATTATGAGGATCTATCGGGATGCTTTTCCATAAGTCTGCAAACAGACCGTCACAGTAATTTGCATTATCATCCATTAGTTAAATAGTCCTTATCCTTCCCTACTGTTTTCTGTGTTATGTTCAGAGAAAATAATATTCTTTTCTTGAAGCCATTTTTTTAGTTATTGAGACAAGTTGAGCTTATTAGTTTAAGGTTAGTTCTCCATCACTAGGCTTAGAAAGTGTTAGTACAAGTTATAAAAGTGCAAGGGAGAGTTGTAAACATGAAAATGAATGAAGAAATAGTGCAAGAAAGCTCTGGCTTCTGAAGTGATTTGGTAACAGTTTTTCAGATATCTTGGAGGGAGCAGCCCTCCTCTGAAGGGCTCCATTTGATAGGCAGTATTTGTCAAAGAGCAGCACGGTTTCCCTTTACAGGTTCTGGCATAGACTTTTTGGTTTCATACAGGGAGGCAGGTGGCTTCAGTCTTGCATATGCATCCAGTGAAATCTGAAATCATCTCCATGGAATGGGTACTACGCTATCAGTTTTTTACTGTGACCCCTGCCAGGCTGCACAAGGTGGAGTGGAGCTGAGAAGGCTTGGTGGAGCAGGGTCAGGGTGCAGAGCCAATGCCTCAGAGACATGGCTGTGTCCACTCTGCCAGGCAGGTGTGGAGAGAGGGCTTTTCTGTCTTCAGAACGTTCAGAAGACTGCATACAGGTCATATGAAAGAAACATGCAGTTTTGCAACAACACTGGCATCTACACTATTGGGGGAGGAAAAATATTAGTAACATTGCCAGATACCTTTTGTTGAGGGAAAAAAACCTGACCCTAAATGCTTTAAACATTGATAATGGTTATTTATGTGGCAGTGTAGGCAACATGGCAGCTTGCAGACCAGGTCTTAAGCACTGAATCAGCAAATGGCTGTTCAGGATATCAGTTAAGAATGTGATAAACTTTGAAAAGTTTTTCATTCTGCCCAAACTTCAGTTGATGGACAGTTTCCACTGTGTATGAGTGGAACTTAAAACCTGATTCAACAAAGCACTTCAGTGACTTATTGTTCAATGATTTTTCTCCTTGACCCAAGTTATTCTGCTCTTACCAATTTAAGAATAACACAACTGTGACAAGTCAGTTTCCCACTCCTGCAAAGCTCTGTAAGTACCTTCTTCACCTTAGGTACCTTGATTAAACAGATCATTTGTGAAATTGCTCTCTGCCATTAACTGGCCAGTCAACTAGAAAGATGTTTGACAGGTTCACTTGTGTTCTGAGGCAGACTGATGCAGAAAAATGAATCAAGTAGCAAGAACTATAATACATCTGATAACAGAGCAAAAACTTGAAAAATGGGAGAAAATAACTTGTAATGTCTTAAACATGAGACTTCTTTGTAAGGCTTCTTATAAGTGGAAGCACCTCTGCACCTATTAACTGCATAAGTGCTTGCTTTGTACAGGGAGGAGTGTCAGGGTGCTGGTGAAATGTATTTTTATCATGTCACCCATGTTTCAGCCCTCATTTAGCTGAGTGCTTGTGGAACTGGGCACTGGAAGTTTTGTAGTCTGTACTTTTAAGAAGCATTTTTTTCATGTTCACGGATTACCTTGACCTGTCAGATGTTGTAGTCATCTGGGTACCTATATATCCTGCAGAACCAGGGGGCCTGAAATGTAACAGTGAAAAAAAATCTGTACAGTATTAATGCTGTTTGTTTTTTAATTTTTGTGTATCTTTGCTTAAAAATATTCACTGTCAGGGAACCTGAAGAAAAAGATTTGGAAAGCTAACTTTGGATCTAAATTGTCATGTCTGGGTTAACCTATTTTAATACTTTTTCTTGTGTGTATACTTCAGTACAAAAATGCTCTGGCAGTGATTTTTCTCTAGAGGTTTTCTATTAAAATTTTTTATGCTTCATCATCTAATGCAGTGATTTTAATAAGCAAGCAGAACAAGGAAATCTTCATATAGCCAGCAATAAAACACAGGAAAAGTATTAAAAAATCATATTTATTTTGTATTTTTGATTGTATTCAACCTGTTCTGCTTTATTGATTTATTGATATGTTTAGTCAACTGTTCTACTTCCCTTTTGAAAGAAAGCAATGAAAAAATAATGAGATCTGAACCCTAGAAGCCAGTGGACCTTAAAACCAAGAAAAGACACTTTGAAACAGAGCTCTTGGTGCTCTGGAGATACTATAAATGCCATCAATCACGCTACAAGGAGTGGTGCCATCTTTTCAAACATCAGTAAACTTCACCATTTGGGAAATTTGTGGCAGAATTCCATGGCCACGTGATATTAAATGATACCAATGATATTAAAAAGACTACATATCAGAGGATTTGCCAGTATTAACTATGGTAAAGACCATTCATCCCACAAGCTTTTTGTACTCCAGTGGTTGGTAAAAAGGCTGTGAGTGTCTATCGTGCATGAGGAAGCCATGTAATAGTCTTTGGAAATTATTGAATGTTTTAACAGGATCCTCAGGAGATGCTGTTCTTCCTCTTTTCCAGCGGAGGAATTAGATCTGGGAGAGAGTCTGGGTAAAAGCTAACCCTGCAGCAGCTGAGAAACAGGGAACAAATAATCCCCATCTTCATACTGTCTTTTCCACAGTGAATGTAATCAGTAAGCCATGAACAGCCAGTTTACAACAGTTTACAACAAGCCAGTCTGATGGGGTTTCAGTGGCGAGTATCGACAGCTCCGCCTTTCCCTTCTGTCCCATCTAGTCCCATCACTTGTCTTAAGGAGCATTATTTCAGGTTTTTCTGTCCCAGTCATAGCTCTCCCAGTTTTCCTGTCCCATCTTAGTCTCAGCCATGGCAACACCTTCTGTTAAAGGCCTTATGCAGTGTTCCCGATCAGCATCTTTCTCCTCAGTTAAAATGTCTATTCCACCTGGCATGTCCTCATTGCTTCCTGGCCTCCCAAAAAGCTGCAAAACCTTTTGGCTCCCACTGAAATCACTTGTCTGGGCTTGTAGCCTTTGCTCATAGCTATCAGCAAAAACAGCTAAGACCCTAGCTGTTAGCAAAGAGACCAAGGTCAGCAAAGACCTTCTAGACCTTAGAGACATCCTGAACGGGAAAGGGGGAAAAGAAGCAAGAGGGAAAACATGCAACTTAGGAGACAGAGACAGAAATATGAAAGACGCAGAGTTCAAGATGGGTGAGAAGTATTCATCCTTCATGTGAAATGAGGGACAAATCTTTCTAGGGGAAGATTATCACAGCTTTTTCTGTAATGACCAACTCACCTCAGCTGACAGGAGGTAGCAATTCCAGCCATCCCTCTAGTGGGTTGCTTACTATGTGCTTTGCTGGCTGGCTCTCTGTCTCCCAACCAGTGGTATTGTAATAGTAATTCCCAGAGATCAACCCTGAGATACAATGATGACTATGAGGCAACTACAGTCATCTGAGACACGTGAACCCAAGTCACTTAAAAGGTAGATGCCTCTTTTCTGCATCCCTGAAGGGCAAACTTACTGGGTAGCAGTATTAAATAACAGTAAGGGAGAATCTGCTGGAAAGTCAGGAGTAGTTAATGGCGTTATCCAAGCCCCAGAAGAAACCATCCTGGGGTGGTGGACTCTTCCTTATAGGTCTGTGGAGCAAGTTGGTTGTCTACCTGTCTGTAGTTACTGTAGTGGTGCTGCTTCGGCATCAGGGCCAGGGAATAACTAACTTGATTGCAGCTCCTGGTAGGTTTTATGATTTTACAAGTGTGTCACAGTGTGTAGAACTAAAATAAGCTCAACAATATTACAAGCTATGAAGTTTTCTCAGTGGAATCACATCTAATTAGACTGGCCCCTCCATCCCTTGCCAAAAAATCCCCACTCAAACTAGCAAAAAATGGAACAAAATGCTAGAAGAGCACTGAGGAGCAACACTGAACTGATGAGGAAATGTTGTCACTTCACAGAGGAATGTGACAGAATTTCTCGTGCGAGTCCAGAAGAAACAACAGGGTTTTTTTTCAAGGCACAAATTTTAAAGGCTTATCAAGTGAAATGAAATGGTGGCATGACTAGTAGACAAGCTAACAGTCTGCAGAAATGAAGATTACAGCAAGTATGAATCTACTCAAGATTTTTATGTCTGAGTATGTTGTATACTATATGTATTTGAAACTTCAATTGCAGTACTGGGATTATAACCCTTTTGCTTAAAAACCACAGGTGTCTGCTCTTACAGGTGCTCATACAGGTGATAAATTAGTGAAGACACTTTCAGAGACAGAGTAGAGACTAAAAGCTCTATAACACTGATCATTACAGTCAAATGATCTTGAAAGGCGACTCTTAAATGGCATTAGGGCTCTTCAGAAAGAAAGAAGCAAAAGAGAGGAAGGGAGGAATGGATTTGCAAGAGTGAAAATTCCAGTATTTCACCCTCAGAAAGAAAATTAGTTTTTTGACAGGTATTATTGCGAGAGACCCCTACTTATAGTCTTTTCTATGTTTAGCACCAGACTGAACATTGATTCTGTTCTCTAAGTAATGCAGCTCTGCTAAGAGGCATTGATCTTGGTTAAATGACATTTTGTGTTAAAAAAAAAAGAAAAAAATCAAGAGTGCTCGGAGGTGTCTTAGTACACAAGGTCAGGAAGGAAGTGAGGCCTTTACGGCAGACTCCTTTTTTCCACTTATGCTTCTCAAATGACGACAGGAAAGTAATATTTTTTATAAGCAAAGTATTTTATATTAGAAATGACAGTGTCAGGGCGGTGTGTGCTGCATGGAGACTCTCCCTGCGCGTACCAGAAGGGGTCACTGTTGAAAGCTAAATCCTCTTCCCCAAATCTGCATCAGCGAAGTACAAATACCTGAGCCTGCAGCTACAGGGCAGTAAAAATCCTCATAGCTGCTATTTTCCATTTTCCTGAAGTATAACGCCTCGTCATGAAACAGCTCTAAAATGTCCAGGCTTAACTAAAACTTATGCTACCAATATTAAGGGCAATAAACATGTGTTTAAAGAATCTAGATGAATGAAACACCCCATCTCTGCACCCCATCTCTCTACGATCTGGAGTGATTGTTTAAGAGTTAGAAAATATTAGTTCAACCTTGTAAATTATGAAGCTGAAGACATGATGAGTGCTAAGAATGATGAGTGCTAAGACATCAAACACATGCAATAATCTTGCAGCCTTGCAAATGTAAGTGCAAGTGTACATATGTATACATGTACATGTATGTGATTCTTGGCTGCAAAGTAGTCAGGTGATTTTTCATCAGTCCCAGATAAATGTGAAACATTCACTCTGGGAAACACTTTTTCACTGCACACAATATGTATTTCTGCAAGACTTTCAAAGGAAGGTAGAGAAAGTCTTAATAAGAATCTTATTAAATGGAGTTTCTTTGGAAACACTGTGCTTTGGAGATCTTAATTTCCTTTAAGTCACCACAGCTACTCGATACAGAATCATACACTATTCTGAGTTGGAAGGAACCTCCACAGATCACTGAGTCCAACTCCTGGTCCTGCACAGGATGTCCCCAGGATGTACAGCATGTACCTAAGAGCACTGTCCAAATGCTTCTTGAACTCTGTCAGGCTGGTGCTATGACCACTTCCCTGGAGAACCTGTTCCAGTGCCCACCCACCCTCTGGGGGAAGAACCTTTTCAGGTCAGAGAATCTAAACCTCTCCTGACACAGCTTCAGGCCATTCCCTTGGGTCCTGTCACTGCCACCACAGAGAAGAGATCAGTGCCTGCCCCTCCTCTTCCCCTCTCAAGGAAGTTATTACTGCAGTGAGGTCTCTCCTCAGTCTCCTCCAGGCTGAACCGACCACGTGACCTCATACTTGACTTTAGCAACAACCTATTGAGGATAACCAGCTCTTTAAAAATCAATGGTTAAATAAAATGCTGTAAAAGCCTTAAAAAATTTCCCCAGAGATTACAAATTCAGACCCCTGAATTATCTCTTCTCTGGACATAAGATATTGGAAGGGGAAAAAATATCTCTAATATATGACTTAAATTTCAGTGGTTGAATGTTCAACACAGTTAAATAGGTAATTTCTCTAGGAAGAGAGAAGAAAATGTGGACAGTTTTGTGACATTTTTGGTCTTATAGAGTTAGTAGCAAGAACTCCAAGGCTATCAGAGCCTGGGACAATGTGTTGCTTTTGCTGTGGGCCTGTCCCACTTGCATGTGTACAAGGCAAGGAAGGTCTGTGTTGGGCTCTGGCTAGAGGAATAACACAGTAGCAACTTTGTTGTCTAGAAGTAGGGAAATGGGATGCTGAGACTGAAGGAGTTAAAGTTTGAAATTAGTTGGAAAAGAAGGGAAAATGAGATTTTAGAAGGACAGGTGAATTTGGAGGAATGAACTTCAGCATAAGTCATTTGAGGGAGAAAGGGTGGTTTTCCTCATTTTATTTATCTTTTGAGAAGATGGGGTCAAATTTTGTGCAAACTGCCTATTCTTCTAACTATATTTTGTACATTGATATTGGTTGCTTGTTTAACACCCTCACAAATTATATGTGGAACAAGAAAACTATTACTCACATCTTCAGACATGAAGACATCACCTGCAGTTTATCTCAAATACAGAACAAGAGAGTTTGCCAAACATGCCTGTTTTCATTGCATTATTATTGTTACTACTACCAATTTTTAAAATTCTGTGTCTCATTGGAATTGCCTAGTTCTGCATGTAAATCTAGTCCCTGTATAAGGAGCCTGCCCTTAGGAATTACTTTTATCATCAGCACTCACTGTAATTGTGATATGTGTTCATAAAGTAACCAATGGCTACCATGAAGTAAATAGAAAACAGATTTTTTTTTTTTTTGTAATAAAAAGGATTAATATTTAAGTTCCCAGTTAGCATTGTTAGGTAATCTTCTGCCTGACTAGTTTTCTGCTTGTGTGTTGGTGCCATTTCCTTCATCTTGGCACATTTTAAATTTCTACAGCACCATGTGCTGCTTGCCTCATTACACAGGAGTGATCTATGACAAGCAGACGTGTTTATACACGCAACCGTTTCTAGGGCCCTGGAACTGACAGCAAAAAATAGAATCTTGTGCACAGTCTGTTTCTCCAGTACTTGTGCACTAACTTGATCAATCCAGTTGTTTCCCTTCGATTTTTAAAATGTAGAAATAAATTGTTACAATATATTTGTCTGATCCGAAGATATGCCAAGTTCCCTGCATAAAGGAGTAGGGTTCATTTCACATTTTATATCATACTCATGATAGTGCTTAGCAAATAATTACATATCATTTGACATTTTGAAAGCAAGATTGTCTCTCCCAGAGAGATGCTGCAACACAAAGGTTATAAGTCTGGTACAGAAATTGTTAGGTAAAGAGCTGTGGTCTGTGTTAGGTAAAAAGCACATATCTAGACCTGTACTTGCCTTAAAATTTAAGTAAAAAATTGTGTCCATGAGGCCCTGAAAATACAGCAAAGGAGAAACTGAGTATTAGAGGAAAACTGGCAGCAGATCTTACCTCCATCTGTAGAGCACTAGATGTTCTGTGATCTGGCAGCACTTCAAAATATTGCAGTTTTGGGGTACAAACATCTTCAGACCATCATGACCTAACTAAAACATAAGGCCAAGATAAGGCTTCTAAAATGGGCATGCAGAAGTACAAGTAGATATTTTCAAATGTATTCAGGAAACAAGCATTAAAGTTAGTATTCTATGTGTCTTGCTAAGGGAAAACACCATACTTATTCCAAAATATGTACATAGGTGCTACACTATGGCTGCTGCATAATTACTGTATATAGTTTTAAAAAATTTATTTATGCTTGCAATGCTGCTTTTTGCAAACCTGACGATTTTTGAAACTGAACCTGTAATTTAATTTTTCCTGACTCTCAGATTTTGTTTGTTGATGTTAGTGTTGACCACAACCAAATGTCCAGATTTCTAGAAGTATGCTTTCACTGCAATGCATTCTTAACTCTTTGTCAGTGTTCACCTATAGTTCAGTGTATATTTTTGTTCTTATTATACTTGTGGAGATATATGTGTGCATGTGCTGATGCATATAATATTTATATAGAACAAATGCCTGATTATGTGAATAATAATGGGAGATTTCTTTGCAGATTCTTTCAGTTCTTATTCAGAATTTTTTGCCACTGGTTTTTCATAAACTGAAATAATCCAATGTATTTCTGGGTATTAACTTCTGATCTCTTCCTGGGATTGGTCAGGAGCACAGGAAGCTGTTGTCAGCTGTTGGTGTCTGTTGTCAGCATGTTAAGCTGATCTGGTCTTGAAGTCAGCTTTGTAAGCAGCCTATTGCTTGTCTCTGTGATGGCATTGCAGGGCATGCCCTGAAAGAGGCACCCACAGGAACACACCATCTCCCCTATCCTGGCACATACAAATGGAATATGTGATGTAACAGCAGCACGGTATGTGCTTGCCTGACATCACAGAGGGACAGATGACAAAAAAACGCAAAACTTTTCTTATGGGACACAGCATGCACCTTAGCACCCCTCTTTGCAAAAGTGCTCTGAAGCAAATAAATCTATTGGAAAAATATTTTACTTTGCTGCAAAGCCTCTAGCGTGACTGTGGTGAGGGAAAGTTTCTTTCTATGCATTCATTCTGCATCAGTATGAGATGTTTTAACAGAGCTAGAGGATGATGGTCCAACACACCTTCCTACTCCAACCCAAATAAAGCTGCAGTTCTCTCCCAGTGCAGATGTAAGACACTTAGTATTCCTGCCTCCTTGGGCAGGCCTCCAATGGGACAAGCTGTGTGTTGGAAAGCACTCCTGCCATTTCTTGAGGTCCAACTAACTACAAAACAGTGAAAGCAAATTTACCAGTTTAATTGTGGATTGCATCAGGTTATGAATAAATCTGCATTGCATTGCATGTCAGGGACACTGTGCATTAATATACTCTTTCTTCTCCCTGAGACAGACTTCACCTATATTGAAGATGAAGCTTCAAGCTTTTCTTTTTTTTGTAGAAAAATAATTAATCCCATCAGAAAGTACTCTATATCACTGAAGGAAATATACCCCAGCTGGGTAACTGTTCCTGCCTGTGGGCAGAAAAAAAATTACTTTTCATTTTCACAGCAGATTTTGTCAGTAACGGCAAGCAATAACTTTTTTTTCTTCTCCACCAAAGGGACTACCTTTAAAGGAAACATATGGACTTGGTCTTTGAAGTCTCTCTTCTGTCATGCTTATGCTTCCTATCCATCCTCAAAAGTGAGTCACTGTTTTAACATACATGTGTGTATATTACTAAATAACAGAATACCAGTTGTTGCTGTTTTCAATGGCAACGCATCATAGCTGCATCCCTCATTGCAAACAGGACATTCTCTGAGGCTTTCTGAAAATAGCTGCAGAGAGGAACTCCTTCAAAATGGATTAAAACTTGAATATTAGCAATGCCTTTTCTCCCAGTTAGCTAAGTGCTTCTAGTTGGATGTTCAGGCTTATTACAAAGATGACAATGCAAGATGTTCCTAAGAGAAAAAAGATGCCTTTTTGCTCACAGTCATGCCAATTATGTAGTTTCTGCTATGTTATATATCTGAAATTCAGATATGATCAAGCTCATTTAAGAGGTAATGAGACAGCTAAATATCAGCCAGTCCTATATGTAAAACTATCAAGACCTTCATGTCAAAAATAGCCAAACATCTGTTCACCTAAGTTACTCAAAGAGCTAATTTTTGTTCTGTTTAATTCCCAGTGGAGGAATTAAGTGGTAAAGAATTAGACCATGTTCTGCCAGAACACCTTGTAGTTATCTATGTAAGACATCAGATGTACATGAGTAGTTTTAGGTAGTGCCTGATATCTGTGGTCTTTATTTTAAGAAAGGGCTTTTTGTAAGTTTTTTTTTTTTTTTTTTTTGGTAAGTTTGGATTTTTTAAAAATTTATTTCTCTTCTACAGTGCTCTGTTATTTAAAGAAAGAAACACTTTAATAAAGCATGGAGTTGTATATATGGGCCTCACTCATGCACAACTCTTCTTATACACCTCATATAAAACTCAAGATGAAAAGTTCCAGGCAGGTTTATGAGGCACTTCAGTGACCATCCACACTCTTGACCTGGACCTATGCATACAAAGGGGATGGAATTTGCAGCAGACAAGAGATTTTATCATGCAAAGAACTATCAAAACCTAGTTTATTCCACCCAGAAAGCTCACCTGCTTGAAAGTGAGTCTCTTGGCTCTCTATACAAGTAAGTATAAATAAGCCTGGTTTTCTGTGTTCTTCACCAGTGTGAAATGGAGCACAGCTCATAAAACCTGTGATGTGTTATGTTCAGTGTCAACTCAGCTGGCATCTGTATGGTGCACAGTGGTTTTGCACGAGTGGGTAGAAAGAACAAAACAAAAAGAGTGGGAGTATGTAAGAATGGAAATAAATTCTTGCTGTGGTCTCCTTTTACCAAAGGTAAAAGAAGAGGTTAAGGCAGGTCATTGAAGGTACTAACCTCTCACCTGCAACAGTGGTTTTACATTTTTCACCTGCCTGTTGATAGAAGACAAGAAACTAGAGGTTTTAGGACATACCACGTGAAATTCAGGATGTAATTCTTTACATTGTAGATAACATAAGATTAAAAGAACACTATCTATTTGGGAGCACAAGCTAAAGACAAATCCTAACTGTTCATATGCCTGAAAAGAGATGTCTGGAAAAACAAGGCATAAGGAATTTTCCAAGGAAAGGCCAGAGGAGGACAGGTAATAAAATAGTTACTGTCAGAATTTTAGTGTTTATGCTAATTCTAGATAGTTTTTAGAGGGGTGTCATGCTGCGAATAATATGAGTATTCCTTAGTAAGAGTAACTCCTCAGTATCATGGTATCACAAAACAGTTTGGAATGGACTTTAAGATCACCTAGCACCATGCCTGCTGCCCTAGGCAGGGACACCTTCCTCTTGACCTGGTTGCTCAAAGTCCCATCCAACTTGGCCTTGGGTTCCCTACCAGAGATGGGGCATCCACAGCTTCTTTGGGCAACCTGTACCAGCATCTCAACATCTCAGTGAAGAAGCTTCTCCTAGCATCTAATTTAAATTTCTCCTCTTTTTGTTTTAAATGGTTCCCCCTTGTCCTATCACCATCTGCCTGTGTAAAAAGCCACTCTCCATCCCTTTTGCAAGCCATCTTTAAGCACTGGAAGCCTGTAACAAGGCCTCCCCAGATCCTTCTTCTCTCCAGGCCAAATGGAGCCTGGTCTCTCAAGCTGTCTTTAAGCCTCGGATAGTACACCAGCAGTACAGGATGAGCTGGAAAGGGCTGAGTGACAGAAAATGAGCAAAAGATCTGCTTCAAAACTAAAGTTTGAAAAATATTGCTGATGGGATAGAGTCTAAACACTCATCATTAGCAATGTGAGGTATTATGGTTTCGATTCAGTGCTGTGTGCCAGCCCATTTTTCACCAACTGTCCTGTCTCTCATTCTGGTTGAGAAACTACATCTTGTACCATGTTCAGGTCTAGCTCTCTAGTGCTGTTGCACTTGGTCCAGAAAACACATTGCTGTATGTTCAACCCTGAAAGACAGTAATTTACCAGAGATCTTTCTACTACATAAACCTTGTAGCTCAGAGGTTTGCACTACCTCCTACTGGACTCTTCCCACTGCCTAATAAAGGGGTGTTTCAAAGCATTTTGTTCTTCATGGCATTTTGTTGTCACTGGTGCCTTTTATTTTATTAGCCACTGTCAATTTCTGCTATTGCTGCTAAACAAAAAATTATGTTCACTTGGGCATATAGGTATTATTTTCTTAGCCACCTACTTACTTACAACAGTAAGAGCAAATTAGGCACATCTGAAGATGTAGTGCTACAAATGCATTCCACAATTTCAGGAGTTTCCAACACTGTATTTCATCTGTCTTACAGTCACAGCACTGCTTCAAAACTGAAAAGAAGCATGATGGCTGTTTCTTTATTCTTAGCAAATTATCTACACTTTTTATGCTGTAAATAGCTTCACATGATTTCATATCTTAAATACTTCCCCCTTTCCCTACCCAAAGGGAGTCTGAAAGCAATGCATAAATACATTTGACTTGTTCAAAAGTCAGTTTATACTTTAGACACATGATCTGTGCAGTTAGAGGCTGTTTTCTCTGAATACCTGTTACATGATATACATACGTTGTAAGGGACCCATGGAGGTCCTTAGAGGCCAGCCTCTTACTCAAAGCAAGGGTATCTTCAGTTTTCAGTCAGGCTGCTTAGTAATATTGTGATATTGTGTTTTAGGACACAGTGAATGCAAAATGGCAGGAATAACAAGTTAGAGATGAAGCAGATATTGTGCTGTGGTGTAGGGCTTAGATCACAAGGTCCTAGAATTGGCCTGGAACTGACTAGAGGAGAATTCTCAGATAAAATTGAGAAAACTGAGTATCTGACTTATGAAAAAATCACAAAATTTCTGGATATGATAAAAAAGAGGCAAATATGTAAATATATAAGTTACAATTAGATCAGTTGTGAATTTTGTATGAAATAAGACTATATTAAATGATTTTCAAAAAAATAGGCAAGCTATTATCAAGAAGCAATAGCTACAAAGGCCAAGGAAATTTTAGGGTCATTTTTTAGAAAGAGATTAGTGGTCTCATGACAAGGGCAATGTAAAAAGCACCTGTGGAGAGAGAATAACTCACCTTTTCTGGGTTTGTCCTGTTCTTTCCCTGCAAATGTCAACAGCAGCACATAAGAAGGAAAAAAGAATTGGGTGCTAAAGTGAGAAAGGTTTTTTCAGTGTTGCACTGGGAAAGCATCATTTACTCTATGAACATCTTGAGGAAAATAAATTATAAATTAGACAAGGTCAGTTCTCTTTGATACCTTCCCTGTGTTCATCTTAGTCATGCAAAAAAGAAAAGGAAAGATAAAACCATGGAAGAAGGTATAAATCACAAACCTGAATCATTTCTAGCAGGGTGAGACCCTTACGTATCTGTCAGGACCAAAATATTGCTTCTTTAGCTCAGAGTAACAGAGCTGCTGCCTGCACCTCAAGAATGTTTTGATTTTCATCCATGAGTTAGAGTCAGTTCACCTAAACAGGTACATCAAATCTCACTATTATACCTGCATGTGTGAAATTGCACTTGACTTTTCAGGTGGTCTGAGAACCATTGGCATGTAGAAATAATGCAAATGTGGAAGAAGGGTAGAAGTATTCCATAAAATGTTCTTGGGCTTTCAGTCTACGCAAGCTTCCATTCTACTCAGAAACAATCACAAAAGCTTTCTAGCATGCACAGACACTTTTATTTAACCACTACAATGAACCAATTACATGAATTTATCTGATGTCTTGCACCCAGAGGTTCTTTTCCAAGTGCTTTTATACCATCTGAAAGGACAACAAGCCTCAGGTGGCCACCTTTAGAAGTCAGAGATATAATAAGTTTAATAATGTCAGAAAGGAGACTAAAGTGATGAGACAGGCAGTTAGGCAGGTGGTGCCTTACTGAGGCAGGTGTGGAAGCTGATGTTGCTAAAGGTATTGAATCTGATGCTGGAAGACAGGGGAGACAGTTCATTTAGAACAGATACAAGGTTTGTGGAATCATAGTGCCTAACTGTTAAAAAATTTAGCAACAAACATACATAAAATGTGGTGTAACACTCCTTGACCTTAGACTGGTGTCACTCCACATCCCTTCTGCAAGTCTAAACTTCATGATCAAAACCAGAAAAAGCTGCAAAAAACCCCAAAACAGATGGGTTTTGCTTCTGGGGAATGCTAAGGTTTAGGAATTCACTCTCAGTTTTTATTCACAGTAGCATTCATCTAAGTGCATGTCTGAACTTATCTGTGCTAAACATAAGAAACAGCATGAGACAGTCTTGAAAGTAGCACTGCCACTTAAGCATGTCCTTCTTGAACAGTAAGTTGAGGAAGTGGTTGCAGAAGTATTACTCATAAACCTGACTGATACAGACCATTAGAAAAACAACTCTGCGCCAATTCACTGAGGTCACAAGATATTGTCCAAATAGTCCCAAGGTCAAACCTTCTCAGTTTCAGAAGGGTGAAACATTATTATACTTTCCCAGAAGTATAATTCTGCTTATTGCTCAAGTAAGTGAAAATAAATTGCTGATGTTTGGGGAAGAGTAAGGAATTTGCATGTAACACAATAATTGTGGAAAGTGTGTGAAATCTATGGTTGTGGTGGGGAAAAAAATAACCCCAGTACTGTTGAACATTGGGAAATCATAAACCTTTTAGGAGGCTACAGGTCCAAAAGAAACCTCTGATTTTTCTTGCATTGTTCACATCAGTTTGCATAAATGCAAAACATCTTCTCCAAGCAGAGAAGACCCTCCCTGTTACCTCTCAGTCACACAGCATCTAGCCAGAAATATCCAAACATCTCTTCATGTTCACACTCATCACAACCAAAGAATACACTAACTAATTAGCAAAGCTTACTGCCTTGCAGCATCTCAGCTTAAGAGTGAAGTTCCTGTGGTGGAAACATGGGGTATGGTTTTAGATTAGCAAAATGAAAAGACAGACGCCATGGTGAAGTGGTTCTTCATTCCCCTTCACACACAGCTGTGTGACATGGGCTCCTTGCCATGAGAATATCTGCCTGGCAATGCGCTTGGGGATGCCCCAGCCCCAGAACTTTCTCTGTCCTCCTTAGAGAAGCGAGTCCTGGGACAGTGGGGGCATCGTGACACCTTCCCAGCTGAAAGGGCAGGTTGAATACAGTTCGCTACTTCTCCTGCCCACTTAGTTTCTGGCCTAATAAACTGTAATCTCTTCTCTGTCTATCTCCATAAAGAAGAAAAAGAAAACAAACAAACAAACAAACAAACAAACCCCCCAAAAACCCCAACCCCCCTCTCCAACCCCTCCCCCCCCCAAAAAAAAAAAAAATCCAAAACAAAAAACCCCACCCCAAAAGTACTAACAAGGTAGGAGAGGTGAGCCAGCCTACCCTGCACACACCTGAATTCATGGATTGGAAGTGATTCTAGTAAAATAGAAATTTATAAAAGGGACACAATGGGATATTCACAGCAACAGATAAATGGCCTGCTCTGATCTCTTGGGACCACTGTGCATTTTTGAAACTGATTTGCTTTGAATGCCTGATTTGTAGAACTCTGTAAGACTGCAGAGTCCTAACTATAGGCTGAAGAAGAAAGCAATGTGAGGAAACTGCCTGTATGTTGAGAGGGCTCAGATTCAAATACTCAGGGTAGCCAGCCATAGATGGTATCTGTCTATTCTGACTATACTTGGAGGCCATCAAAGACAGTCCTACGGGCTGCAAGAGAGCTTTCCACTGTGCATAAAAAGCACGCCTGACTGTCATCCTGCATTTAGTAGCCCTCAACTTTGTTCCCGTGAAGTACTTTTATGCTTACTATTTCAGCACTTGCCCAGAGCTTAAACATTACAGGACATTTTTTTCTGATGGATATTTTGATAAAGGCATTCTTAACAGAAGAGCTCTTTGATTTTAATAACCATTTTGAAGACTCTTTTTCTGATTAGGAGGCAGAGTATTTTCTTACACAGGCCTTTTCAGCTGAGGCTTTCTGTTTTACTTACTTTCACAAATTCACCTTCTTGTCATACAGCTTCTTCAGGTCTCATTCATTTCATTCAATACTTGCTGACAGCGTCTGGGCTTCTCATTTCAGCATCACTCTTCAGAAATGCAATTGACTTTAAATACTACTCTATTCTTCAGGTCATTTAATTGCAGTGCATTGAGCCCTTTTGAAGGTGACAGCTTTGCAAATTCAAAGAGTTCTGATCAGTTCAGAAAAACTGCTTTGAAATGTAACTTTTCCTGACATTACAGAGCCCTCTGTTAAAAGTTTTTCCATTTTCCAGACTATCATTTTGTTTCTGAACAGAGATTTCTTTTCTTTGAGCTACAGCAACAACTTCCAACTTCCCTATTTTTCACCCATCTTTCCTCATCTTTCAAACTGCTTACTAAATTTCATATCATCATAAGTACACTTTTCTGCCTTCCTCCCCAGTTCAACCCTGTGGAGTGATGTGGCCTTTTGTAATTACTTTTCTGCAGTCCTTTGCACAGAGGAAGGCTCTACCTTTCACCCAAAGCTATAACAAAAAATCTGGGATCAGAAATTAGAAGGAGTGCATCCCTGTGTTGTGCAAAGCCTGGGCAGAGCTCAATGAAGAAGAAGGATCCAGCTCGGAGGCTAGTGCTGTGCAGCACCTCAGCCCCTCTCCATGCTGGCCACTCACCACCCCTGAAGGGCAGGGGCATCTGAGCAGAGCTGTGATCCCTCTCTGCTGCAACCCATGGGGCTTTGCCCTGCTCAGTGACTGCATGTCCTGATAGCAGTGAGTGCTCTCTACAGTGAGGGCAGCTCCTTTTCAGGCTGCTCCTGAAAGTGGCCATCTGCCTCTGCTCTTCTCTCCCCTTTTGTTCTCTTCCTGTGAAAAGATAGGACTGGGAGGCCAGCAATGGCTTGGCTTCAAGAGTAAGAAATGACGTGGCTTAGCAGTGACTGCTTCTTTTATGGATGAAAAGATCTGGAGAACAGGATTTTCTTTACTAATGAAAAAATGTGTAAGGTTTCTCTTCTGTTGTTGCTCCTCTATTATCAATATTCATAGTTACAAATTTCCTGCTCCTCTGACCTCTTCTTGCTAACTCAGAAAAAAAAAAAAAAAAGAGAGAAAGAAAGAAAAAAAAAGAAGGTGTAGAAGTGACAAGTGACTGTGACAAGTGAGGAATCACAGCTCTGGCAGCAGCTGGAAGTTTGTGGTTCCCAGAAGTGCAGAATCCAGCATCGTGAAAGGCATATGCATATGACATAATACAATCACAGCAACAGCAGGGTTTTAAAATGGACAGTTTCTATTGCTATATCATGTTCTTCCCCATTCCCCTTCAGTACTCTTTCAGATCAAGATTTTTAAGTTTGCTTTCAGATTTTTGTTCTTTCCAATATTTACTAACACAGTTATTGGTTTGGTTTTTTCCCCAGTGGTGTGTGCAGTCGGATGGGTAATAAGAAATGTCATGATTATCAAACCAGTCTGCATTAAACCTGACTTATCTCTTTACATGCAAGATCTCAGCCATATCTCAGGAGACCATTGGGGAATTGAGACCCAGACAATACATTTTTTTTTAAAATGCTACTGCCATACAACTGCAGTTGGATAAGGAAACCTCCCAGTACATCTAGGAAGTCAAACTGCAAAATATTCCTTAAAGGAAGGTCACCTTCAGTTCTGGTTTTTCAAGTCACACTCTGGAGTGCTTTTTGCCCTCCATTGTCAATCTCTGCCATTTTGTGTGGCTCTGCCCCTTTGATTTTGCCTTTTACAGAATGCACCATCAGCTAGTACCTCACTTCTCTTCAGTGCACAGTAAAAAAAATCTAATTCACTTTATACCACAAACAAAGGCCACAAACTCCTTTTTTTTTGCAACCAGGAAAATTATCAATTACAGGAGCAATGCATCTGAAAGAGTTACTGAAGCCAATGTGTTTCAAAAACCCTGAAAAAAAAATAAATCAAAGCACAGCACTACTGACTAATTAGCAAAGGTGCTAAGTTAACTTGCTAATCATTTTTCACTATCAGACACAACTGACATGGGAAGGAATGGAAACAACACTAATTAGTAATTAAGTAGGGTTGCTTGAATCCAAAATCAGGGGGATGTCTTTGTAGCAGAGCAGGGAAGAACTAATCTTTTTTTAGAGAACTGATGTTTACTCAGGCAACTGGATACAAGTTACATAGGAAAATACAAAAGAATTGAAGAGCAATGAAGGCAGTTCTTTATTCCATTTCTGTATTTTTAAATTTGAAATGAATAATAGATGGGACCATTCTATAAAAACAGGTACAAAGCAGCAGCAAATACCAGAACACAGGGCAGCTGAAACTGTAGCCTCAGTTTCATGGGATGATAATCAGAGATGTTCCTCCCAAACAGATCGTGTTGATGCTTCACAAATTTCTATGTGCTTGACATAAATTAAAGAGAAAAAAGCAAAACCATATTGTCTTTTAAAATCACAGCTCCTACAACAATGGTCTCTATAAGTATATGGTTTTGTAAAATAAAAAAATAGGCCAGACAAATGTAACCCAATAATTTTTGTTTCTCTCTTGCTACAGTCTCTGGGCTAGAGTAGTGAGTTAAGTGCATGACTGAAAATGTAGAAAGGTATCTTAGAGTTTCAGAGGGGTGTCAGGAATCAGACCAACTATTCCCTGCTGGCTCGTTTACACATACAAGTTTCAGATCTGCAGACGTGGCAGATGTGTGTGCTGAATGCGGCGAGCAAGGCATGCAGCTCCTCTGGAGTGGAATCTGCATGGCAACAGTATAATCACTGCTTCCTTAAGCACCTTGGGCACAATGTTATGCATTTCAGTGGGATATGCCAGATGTAGCCTAATATGGGTAGCAACCTGACCATTTCAGTAATAATAAGAATTAAGGGGATTCTTTTTTTTTTTTTTGTGATGTTTTGCACAGTACATACAACCTGGAATGTGAACTATGCTAATGTATAAAACAAAATCTGTGGGAAAACCCTGCACTCACACTTGCTTAAATAAATAATGTGAAGTGCAGAAGTGCCTATTCCCTGAGTTGCATGCATTCATGAAATGAAAGATGACTCACAGAAGAGGTCACTGTAAAGCAATATTATCTGAGCTTTTATTAGAACCTGGTGCTCTAATACTAGACAACAGCATCATTCACAAGGGAATAAAAGCTTGTGGGCATATGAATAGGGAATGTTGTACAATTACAGAAACACCTGTGCTAAATAACCTTGCACTCATCCCCTAGGAAAATCTGCATGCTCAACAGTCGTGAAATTTCTCTTGTGTATATTAAGTTACAGCATAAAAGCATGGAATGATAAAAGAGGCTAAAAAACATTCTTCAAGGGCATATACAAAAAACCTATGGGTTTTACCTCCTCTTTTTTTTTTCCCTCCTATACACTATCTGCAGTGTTAAACCACATTTTACATCTGAAACAGCAGAGACCTCCCACTACATAAAGAAACATTGCTTTTCATCATGCCATGCTGGCAAGGGTATCCTTTCTGATTTTTAGCAGTTTAGTCTCTAGCCTTCTTGTTCTGAAAGCCTGTTCAGAGCTTGCCAGAACAATGGCAGTCCTGATACTGCTTTCTTTGCATTAAAAAGGTGTTTCTTCACCCCCTAATTTTTCATGGCCTCCTGCATTTGTGAGCTGGAGTACTACCTGCCAGAATGAGTAATACTGCAGAGAGGTTACTGGCAGCCCCCAAGGCGAGAGACTTTTGATTAGGGATCTGACAATCTTTCAGGCACTCATGTATCATACAGACACAGATATTTCAGTCTTAAGTGATGCTTAGCATTAGCAATTATCTCAGCTTGTGCTCACACACATTCAAGTGTGCACATAAAGACTGTTGAGTATTTCTCTGTAACAGTGCAGACACAGCTTGGTTGGATGCCAAATTAAAGACAGAGCATCCTTCATGGGTCACTGTTTGGCCTAGAGGATATTGTAAATCTCACTATGGCTACAAGTTGTACTATTTAAGCACAGGAGATTACTATCGGGGTGAGCATTTATAAAGGCAGGGTTTCTGTTTCTCAAAACTTCTAATCTATGTCTGTCCTGTTTCAAACATAGAATAACCTTCTCTCAAAGGTACAGAAAGTGCAGGAGGAGATTCAATGTCACTCTACTACAAATCAGTTTAACTGACCACAGTTACTTGCATTCCCCTCTTTTACTCCTTCTCCTTCAAACCAAAGAAAAATTAATCCTTAGCACCAGTTAGAGAGCAGAAAGATCAGATCAGTAAGTCTGGTCAGCTGGCAGGGAGGAGTATAAACTCTTGACAAATAGAATTATAGACTGATTTGACTTGGACAGGACCTTGAAAGTCATCCAGATCCAATTCCCTTGCAATGGGAAGGGACACCTTCCACTAGACCAGTTTGCTAAGAGCCCCATTCAGTTTGGACCTGAACACTTCCAGGGATGGAGTTTTCCCAAATTCTCTGGGCAGTATGTTCCAGCATTTTACCACCCTCATTAAAGGTGAAGAATTTCTTCCTAATATCTAATCTGAATCTACCTGATAAAGGACTTCATATAGAGTAAAAAGGTAGGAAATTAGGATTTTCCGGCTGATCCACAAACATGGCTACAATTCAAGGACTGAATTTGCAGCCAGCTCTGTAGCAAGAACCAGTGCTAAAGGGGAATGGGCAATGCTAGTGACATCTCCTATACCCAATGACAGAAAAGAGTATCTTCTGTGCTCTGAAGTATGAAAGAAAGGGAAAGAATACCATGGTTGTGAAGCTGTCCCTGTTAGGCTGCTCTGAGGCCAAGAAGCTTGCCCTAATTATGACTCAGAGCAGCTTACTTGGTCTTCACCTGCACACCTTAATTTCTCAGCTCTAAATGTCACTACTGTCTGTGCCTGGAGATTTTATGAATAGGTATGTCCTTTATCAAATGCTGACATTGCAGTTCTGTGGCGGTGCTGTGGATCACAGGCATTGGCAATGCTAACAAGCTAACTGAAAATTTGTTGTTAGACTCTTGGGATGACTACTGGAGCAACACTGACACTAATTTTACCAAATGAGTTGTGACACAAGAAGCCTGAATTCTCCCTATACTACATCTTTGAGTAGCCCATGCTAACCTTTATCCATTACTTTTCAGGATTCCAGCACAGTAGTAAATGCATTGGTAGTTAAAGGATGAAAAAAGGTTAAATAGACACCTGTATTAATATTAGATGCTCTTAGAAATTATTCTAAAAATAATTATTATCCCTGAAGAAAAAACTCAAGCTGAAAAATAGAGCAAGTCTTACCATCAAGTTAACTGAAACAAGTCAGCACTATACTTAATACGAGCTTTATGCACCTTCCTGGTGTTCAAGGCCAAATCTTCCTGATGGATATCACCTTCCCGAGGGAATCAGGAGAGAGTTTCATTTTGCAATGGGCAAACACCAAGTGAACACTTAGATAGCTCATCTTCTATTACTGCAGTTTGGCCTGCCCATACAAAAATAAACCTTGTAAAGGCACTTTTTTTACTTTTTCTTTTCCACATTGTAAATCAAATACACAGCTTTTTCAAGGAATAGAAAGGCGACACATTGCTGAAGTAACAGGAAAACTATAAGGACTTTGCATTTACAGAAAACTAAGGGGATGACAACACAGCTTATCTGGCAGCTTTTCTACCTTCATTTTCATTAAAAAAAAAGATTGTAGGAGGAAAAATTTGATGTGTAGGCATAAATAATCTATCCAGATTCTAGTTGGAAAGTAAGGGCAGGTAGATATTTTTGTGTAGAAGATTAAAGAGAGAAGAAGCTGCATGTCATACTATTCAAACAAACATCTTCTTTACTTTGGTACAAGGAAGCAGAGTCAGAAGGAGGCTTGCAGAAAAAGTGAATACATGGCAGTCTGTGATCATGTTTCCTCAGCTGGACTTTTAATCTGGCTGAAACTTCCATCAACTTTCTCCTCCCATGAGCCAAACAGAGTGCATAGTATGCGTATCTATAAGGTCACCCCCACTCCCTATTCCCACAAAATTATCTACCAAACTGAATCTGCTTTGAGTCCCTGCTGCTCTTACAGCCTGGGACTCCAGTTCCAGAACAGCTTTCCAGCACTGGTGTCATGCAACAAGCAGGCCTAGTATGAGGAAGGGTCCTGCTATTCCATATATAATTGTCACTCTCCCCTGAAGTGTTATCTCATGCAGAGCTTCAGAAGGTGTGAGAAAACAATTAATTTTATTAAATAAAGGACATAACCTAATAAAAACTTCTGGGTTTTTTTTGGGGGGGGAGGGAAAATATTCCCTATTGAATCTTGAGACTGTATAGCCAGCCTTACAAAACATTCTGATTAGGGAGAAAATGCTGATTCATTTCTATTAGCTGTCAGGTTTATTATTTCCAGGGAGTGGTTTATAACACAGCTGGCACCAGTACTCACAGTCATATACAATACATCAACACAATGGCTGTATCATTTTGACTGGCCCTTGCTTGAGTTATAGTAATGCCTGCTGGCATTGTCTTCTTACAGGAGGTTTGTCTCAGCAGTTCTGATTCTGTATAAACCCATTTGTTTAGCAGATTATAATAACTTAGCCATAAACATTTTTCTGGTGTTGAATTATTATTAGCAGAAATAATGCTAATAATATCCTAAATTTATATTTTGTCTTTCATCCCAAGAATCCCCAGGCACTTCCAGGAATGAAGAGAATACCATTACTTTAGTAAACCCTCAGCACTGGTACTTTCCAGGATAAAACAAAACATACTGAATTACATTTTGTGGGGGAAAAAGTTTTGTTTAACTCTTTCTTATGAGCAAGAAGTCAGATGTGATTATCTGTATATCCATCCCCTCTATGTATGCAGTGAGACCAAAATTGCATACAATGAATTTCTACTCATGAGTGCTTCTTAATTTCAACTTTTATATTAATGTTTTTAATAGTACTTAATGCATTAAGGTTTGTGTTCTTATCAAAACTTGTAATCCAAATTGTTATCATTTTAGGGTTAGGGGACATTAAACAAGAAATACTCATTTGCTTGCCTGAGTGGATAGCCAGGTGTCTTGGATTATGGAACCAAAAATGTGTATTCTATTTCATTTGTTGAAAGCAGTTGGGGAGATGTTTTTTCTTTATCTCTTGTTATTCTGGGGGGAGGGGGGCAGATGCCTTTTGATAATGGGCCAGCTGTTAAAACCAGGTGGGGCAGTGTTTCTTATCTCTTTCACCACCTGTCCTCCCTCCAGGGGAATATTTTCTACTAATGGGCCATTAAGGCTCACCAAGGACATGACACATTCCATCATCCCATTGTGAGATGCTCCACCCGGTGGGGGGAGCCAACCATTCCTACCTGGATAAAAACTGAGACTCAGGAACACAAGGTGTCTGGTTCCACTGATTCCCGGAAGAAGACTGGACCCTACTCACCATCACTGGACACTTCTCACCATCACTGGACCCTTGTTCTACAGGATCATCTCTGCTCCAACAGAACCACATCTGCCACTCCAGGAGGACTTACTATGGACTGCTTCCAACATCCTGACCAAGATGGTGTCAGGTTGTACCTCTGACTCTGTCAGGGTTTCTAGGATTGTTTATTTACTTGCTTGTTTTTTTGTATTACTACATTTGTATTTTTTTAATATTCCTAGTAAAGAACTGATATTCCTATTCCCATATCTTTGCCTGAACACCCTAAATTGCAAAAGTATAATAATTTGTAGGGAGGGGAGCTTCAACTTTCCCTGGCAGATACCTGTTTTTTCCAAACCAAGACACCAGGTGAGAAACTGAGTGAGGGATATTTGTGAAGAGGACTTAAACAAGTCTATCTAAATGAGAAGAAGAATTAAGAATTAAAGAAGCATCTACACTATTGCTGTGAACTCTCAAAGGAGCTAAGTCAGATAGCCTGGATACACAAACTACTTTCTCTATACGTGATTTGACTTAAAGCCATTAAGATAAATTAAGCAATTCCTACAAAACCCCAAAGGACAGAAAGTCTCACATTAAAGACTGTCTGTCTAGAGTAGCTGTGATCCATTGAATGCAAGGGGTAATATTTGGCATACATAAAGATGTACCACCAGCAAGCTGAGAAGTTAAAACAAAACTAAAATGAAGATTTTAGCAGGGAAGATTGTTGCAGTGTGCTGTTGCTGGACTTTTCCTTGAACAAGAGAGGTACAGTATTCTCCAGTCATGACAGTCTGTCTTGGAATTACAGTAGAGATCTTGCCCAGGAAGCAGAGCTATAGCAACGAAGGGTCACACTGTTTCAGTCTGAAGGGACCAACTATAATTCCAGTTTTTGCAAAAGTGAGTCTATTAAACTTTGTAACAGTCAAGAAAAGTTCAGCCTATTACAGAATACAATATGAGAAGTGTATATCACCTTTTTCTAGCACATGTTCAATAGTGTCCTAAAGCAGAATGAGTTTGGACGTATGGTGCCACTGGAGCTTCAGGACAATGAATCACAACCTGTGATGAAGACCTCAAAATCATAAAATCAGAGTGGCTTGGGTTGGAAAGGACCTTAAAGATCATCAAGTTTCAAACTCCCATGACCATTTTCTCAGGGGATTCAATAGCTGTGTGGACCTTTGCCTCATGGAATAGCAGACTCAGTCCAAAGTGCTGTAGGAAGCATTTCATCTAGATATTACTCCTCTGGGATCCAAGAAGACATCCCATTATAACAGGATCCTTGAGACAGGTATCTTGTTCCTGAATACTATCCCCCAAAATGAGAAATATACAGATCCAGATTTAAAATGTACAGACTCATTTGAAATCATATCCATTGTGGAAAACTGTATGATAGAAAAATTCTAAAAAAAATTACCTCTGAAAGAAGATCACTGGCCTATTACCTTTCTTTTCACTATTGAAATAATGAGAGAAGATTTAGGAGGTGGAATTGTTAGTCTAGATCGAATCTATAGTCTAGTTTGTCTTCTTGATGCTAAAAATCTGTGGGTATAATTTCATGGCTGATGATAGTCATGAAATTAAACTAGATAACTACAATGAATCTTTCTTGTCTTGAGCTGTGTTAATCAACTTTAAAAGCATATAGGATTCCTCTGACTACAGTGCTGAAGTATTCAATGTACATGCACACAAATTATTTGCTGCAATCTAGAAACCAGTGTTAAAATAAGGTTCAAAAAACTTCCTTGCTCTCTAAGTTTGTGTTTTATTTAAAAATGGAATTATTCTTAGGAAAATAACAAAATTAAAGAAGAAAAGCAAAGATATGACAGTGCAGCTGTCCCATTCCTTTATTGTCAGTTTCACATACTACTTTTAAATCCACATATGAGAGGCTTAGCAGCCTCCCATATGTGACCCTGGGAACTTCTGGCCATGGTATATAAAAGATCAAGTACAGCCCATGAGTAATCTCAGTCTGACAGCAGCCAATATTCTCTTTTAAGGTGCAAAATGTTTAAGACAGTCCACTGTTGGAGTCCTAGAAACTTAGAATTTGGGGTTTTGGTGTATAGTAATACATATGAGTCAAGATGGAGGATTCTGGGCATTGTCTTTGTCCTTCTTCTTCACCCTCTTCTTCCTTCTTCTTCAAGGGTTTGGGTGGTTTTCTATAATTGGGCAAAAAAGGTCCACATTGCAGGCCTTGGGTGGTCATTATTTGATGAAGAGTATAAATAATAAAGGTGTCACCTTGGTATTGGGTAATTATTGCTTGAAAGACCTTGGAAAGAGTTAGAAGCTCTCCATTTTACCTTGTTTTCCTAGCATGCCGTGTCTTTATCCCTGCCTTGGCAGAGAAGAAAAGAAACCAAAACTGCCACAGTCCACCATGCAAATGCAGATTTTTATTGCACATTCTTAGGTCAGTTACTATTAAGTCCAGGATGTACCCAAAACAGGACAGAAGAAGGAAGTCTAATCCTTACGAAGGCATGCTCAGTCAGAGCAAGTACATTATTCAGATCAACATTACAGAGTCAGACTTCAATCCCTAGACCACTAGAAGGTCACGTTTCAGGGTCTTTAAACACATAAGATATACAGAAAGATACCCAATTTCTGCTGAGAGTCCATGAGCCTAATTTTATTATTCCTGAATAAGCAGGAATACTTTAATTTCCTTATGGTTGGCTGAAAAGGACTAGAAGAAGGTAGATCAAATGTTGACAACTATCAGCTGCATTTTTCTTTCTTTTGGATTACTAAGATGGTCGTGTTAGTGTTTAGCCATCTTTTTCATACCCTTTTACACAGTAAACTTACTCAGCTTTTCAGCAATTACCCTTGTAATTAGGATAGCTGTTTTCTTAAGAATCCCAAATATAAGAAGTTTCTTTAAAACAGAAGCTTGTTTGAAATACATTTCAGAGCAGAATTTTTATAAATCAAGACTGAATTTTGTGTCTCTTTTCCGAAAAATTTAATGAGATAATCCAAAGTCATCAGGCAATCAGGTGTTCATTTTGTAGTTACTGTTTTATGCAATAAACCATTCTGGATTTCCCAACAGGCTCATCTTAAACATCTGTTTCCATTTGAATTATTTCCAGTAGCTGAATTACCAGCTATATGGAAGTAATGCCCAGGATCTCTTACCAACAGACAGTAACAAACCATATTATAAGTTCTTTGCCAGACTAAGACATTGGTGTTTTCTCAAGGCACACATCACCATCCCCATGTCAACACCAAACCTCAGTTTCAGTACACTGGTCCACTTATTCAGACTAATGAACTTTTCTTGCCAAGTACTACAATACATCAGCACTGTATGGCTGGTGGCAAATAAACCGGCTATTATTTGCACATCTGCTGAGTAATATTACCTTAAAACATGACATGCACAATTATGTTCAATTACATTAAACAAATCTAGGTGTTTTAAATAAATAAATAAACAAATGTAGAGTAAACAAATTCACTTAGTGCTGAATTTCTAGGGCTTGCATATCTTTAGTTAGAGGAAGTTTAGTGTGGGGTAGCAGATGTTGCCAATTTCTAAATTGCATATAATATGTTCAAAATGTCAAGTGTATAATGATAATTTCATAATGGATATTCATTTTAGGCAAATAAATAAAAGTCAAAGGTTTTTTAAAGACTTCAGAGGAGTTGCGCAAAATTTATCATGTCAACAAATAGTCTTCAACACACATGAAAAAAACAGGGCATTTTTCAGACTGCAGACAAGAAAGCAATGTTTGCACTTCCACTTTGAAATTATTCCCAAACTCATTTGCAATATGACTTGAAACACTAGGTTCCCTTTTCACCTTTACCTTCTAATGCTTTTGTTTTATCTGTTCTTGCTTTTTACTTTGCTTGGTGCTTCCTTTGCCACAGATTTTACTTATGCATTTTCTTTTCCCCAGTCTGTTTATGGAGGGATATTTGTCAAGACTACAGATTCTCACTGATAGTGGGACTGGGTCAGTCAAACATGCACTTTGTGAAGTACAAAATTTCTTTCTTTTCTTCTCGCAGTACTCACTCCCAACTTGCAAGTGCTATCCTGACTGGCCAAATTGTGTTAATAGTCTGGTCAACACAATACACAACGTTATATCCAAAGGTTTTCATCAGAAAGAATGTGGTATGTAGATAATATCATCCTAGGACTGAATGAGGGATCTGTGGTAAGTGAATTGTGATATTTCTTTAGGGTTTAATCCTGCCAGATATTTTAAAGTCCTACTTCATCAGCTGCTGTAGATTTGCAACAATATATTTCACAATTCACTTTGTCACACCAGCTACTAGAAAGTACTACCAGTACATAATTCCATGCATTTATAATCCTTGCAACACTTATGGAGTATTTTCTCCTAGCTTTTCCTTCTGAACCAGAGATCGGAGTTTGTGGCAATACTGAATCTTTTATTCCAGCCCTGTTACAAGTGAACCCAGATTGGACCTGCCCATATCTATATTTCCATCTGATATTGCACAATATATTTTTTAATAACATGTAGGTATGGAAGCAAAAATGCTTTTTCAGAAAAAATATTGCCTTTTTTTGAATATACCCATTTCAGAATACAATGATCATCTGTGGTCTTCAGTACCTCAGGGACTCAAAAAGCCCAAGCGGGAGGAAAGGCATCCTCTGCAAGACTGTAGGCTCTCTGAAAGTAAAAGAGAAGATGTCCAAGAAGGAGCTCTTTCAGTCCACAAAGGATCAAAAGCCAGATAGAAAAATTAAAAATTAATGCACTTATCCTTTACCTACCTCAATAAAGATTTAATCCAGTAAATAATGAACACCTGAGTCAAAGGAAAAGAAAAATGTTGCGGTCTTGTGCTACAAAAAATTCGTCGGCCAAAACAATACTGAAAGAGCAGATTCCAAGGATTTACTTTTCTTATTCTGCAAGTTGTAGAGAAAAGATGTTTTCTTTTGAGATTGCAGTACAGGGTAGGGCATTACAAACTGTAATATGTCCTTTCTGGATAGTCCCTGCTGCATAATGTTTTGCCATACTTCTTGAGAAAATGTAAGACAATAAAGCATTCTAGGAAATTTTCTGCATGTGAATCTTGATTAAGCATCTGGCAAATAAACAAGAGCTGACAGAAGGATTCCCAACCCTCTCCATCCCCATCTTCCAATTTTTAATGGATTTATTTCAGTTTGTTCCAGCTCTGTGATTTACCATAGAAATGCTTGGTTTACTGTTGAGGCTGTTTTCTATTTTCCTGATCTGGAAACATGCTGAGGGGTGTACTGGCTGGATACCAAAAGATAGCCTTAGAAGGAGGATGAACTAATCTATTGGTATGGAGGGTTAATTGTGGAAATACCACTGTGATGTGAAAAAAATCTTCTGTTCCCATGCTGTTCATGTATCCACCAAACACAAGAAGGTTCATGGTTCAGTTCTGTGGAGTCTAAGTCTAAATAATTTTAACCACTCCTAGTGATAGGCCAGGCAAAGGTGGCAAAACACTGACTTGACTTGCCCTCTGAAGCTGTATCTATTGCCTGCGAGAGGATTCGGAGGTGCCTGCTGATGTGGTACAAATAAGTGACAGAGCACAGCAGAGAGAGGATAAATCTGCATTTCAAACGCACAATAAAGCATGTACACCTTTCCCATAAGTCTTCTTATGTGTGGCCAGCTAAACTGCTTTTGAGGCTCTGGTGTCCTCTGCATGTCACCCTGCTCCAGACAAGACCAGCTGCTGCAACAGGCACTCCCCATCTCACCTCCTGCTGCAGATGTGTGGCTCCATGTCAGTACAGAAGGGATTTCCAAGGGAAATACAGCTCAGTACAGTGACTCCTGGAAAACTGGTTTTGTCCTTTTAATTATAGTAGGTCTTCCTACTTACAAACTCAACCTTTCTCCTGCAACTGCTAAAACAACATACAATTCTTTACTTCTGCATTTTATGAAAACAAGGCTGTGTCTTCTAGGGCGTCACCCTGCCCCTGAATTGCAATGAGAAAAAGCCAACAGTTTGTAGCAGGGATTGAGCCTCTGATTTTCAGTACTGTGAATAAATCTCATTTATCTTTCTCACTTGGGAAGCCAGCAAGCAGAAATACACATTTAAAAAGGAGACCAGCTTTCTCTGTACCTTAGGAACAGTAGCTAGGGAAAAGGAAGAGAGATGACTATTGAGGGAGATGATTGACCTAGATTATTTCTAGTGATAAATTGAAGTGTCTTCCTTCCTAAATTTTACAAGTATCAACTGAATTTTGATAAGGAGGAATTCTCATAATCACCAAATTTTTTAATTTTGACACCTGAGTCTTAAAGAGCATGCAGTATTTTCATGAGCATAAACATTATTTGAAGTGTTGGACTGCTCTTTTTCAATGAGTAATTAACCCCAGGATTCATTAAGAGATTGAAAAGAAAAATTTGTTTTGTAGTAGGAGAACATTTAATTCCTTATCTAGTTCTTTTAGTTGAAAAGAATAGTTTGACTACTGACTATTATCAAACTATCCTTCATCTCAAAGCCCTGAAGCTACAGAAAAAAAAAGTTGGTAAATGCTCAAGAGCAGAGGCAAGATCAAGATGGAACACCTGGGTGAGTAATATACCAATGGAAGTATCCTGGAAGGGGTCGTATGGTTGAAAATCTTTTCATGTGCGGCTTTGGTGTCAGGCAGTTCAGGCTGACACCAAAGAGTTGTTATGAATGCAGTGTGGAGGATGGGTACTCAGTTTGACTGGGTTGGCACTCATGTAAATGCTGCAGAATTTCAAGGCAAATGCAAACCTTCCCCTTCCCCCTCCATCTGGGGCTAGGGAGAGAGAGAGAATTACTAACAGACCGAGTGTGATTTTGCTACTTTGCATCAGATTATGGTAGTACACAGCTGGGAAGAACAACTATTTCTTTGTATGTGAGCACAGCATAGATTTCCTTCTGCAAAGAAATGATTCTTTTTTAAGGTCCACCATTAGTGGGAAGAAAGCACAATGCACAACCACTACTGTGACTAGTTCCCTCACTTGAAACCATTGTGGAGATATTTACCTTAGGGAAGTAAATACGAAAGCCTTGAGATTCTTCCTTCTTAAATGAGAAACAGTACCAAGCCTCACTGACCTCTTGCTCAGAAAGCCTGGGGCTTTCTTGTAATGAAGAAAGAAGGAATCTGAATAGATTTATGATTTGTGGAACTATGCAGGAAAAAGATATCATAATAACCCCAAACCCTGAACTTCTCTGCTGAAGCAGAATGCCAATATTGTTTAAGCTAAATTTTACCACTCCACATAAGAATTCTGCAGGGACTCTCTGTATGTAACAGTTTTAAACTGTTTTCCTCAATAATCCCTCATTAATAAGGACGGGTTCATAGACCGGCCGAAGCCCAAGTGTACTTTTCAGCTTTGTGACCTCCTTGTGGATGACCATGGCTACATGTTTTTGTACTATGTGTTGCAGAAAAGAATTACTCGTCTACATGCAGGACCAGTCTCCCCCTGTTGGATGAATTTTGCAGGCCACACATTATACATACAATCCAGCCACAGCCATATGCTTTTATGCCCATGGATGATCCCCAGAATGCAAAGAAAGCCATCTCCTGCCCACAAGTCACACATCAGCCTATAAAAACAGACTAAAACTGAAAAAATACTTTGACTTTACAAAGTGCAAGACAAAGACAAATCCTGTCTCCATACACCCTTATCTCTGACGTAGGACTTCAGAAGTCCCAGACGCTCGATTTTCCTCCCCAGTCTTCTGTCTTTGCATAGTGCAATGCACAGCTCACTGGCTCACTCTGAAGACTGTAGAACCAAAATACAGACACCTGGAGTGAAGGTGTAGATCTTACCCTATAGTCTGCCTTTGAAGCACTCAAGAGGAGAGTTCTGAAGAGTGGAAGAGGAAAAATGAAAACAGTGTGGCAGGAGAGAGTGACCAGGCAAAGTATGAAATAAATGGGTCCATAATATACAAAAGCTTATAACCATCCAAGACTGCAAAAGGGAAGACAGGGAAAAGAAAAACACGTAAAGATGGGAAATAGTAAGACAAAGTGAACTGTCTGTTCTAAAAAGACGCTGTAAGCATCCACATGAAAAAGGAGTAGAGGTGAGCCTTCATCCCTTCTCCAAAACCTTTCCTTATCATTTTATATGGGAAGCTAAACCATGTCTATCCCTAAATGCTTAGCTCTTCCTTCAGCTGTCCGAATCTCAGCCTGCTGCACAATGGCCATGGTTCATACATGCATTGATGGGCAGGGCTTGCCTCAAATTCTGAAGGGTGCAGGAGGGTAAAAGTCTAGGCAAAACATCTCTTTTTTATGGGTCAAGGATGTGCTACTCTCAGGTTGAGGCACTATAGCTGCAGGAGGCACTGTCCCAGAACACTTGGAGAGCAATGGTGATGCTCTGCTGGGAGGCATCAGCTCTTTGTGCAGCAGTACAGAGAGGAGAAATCTCCATTTCAAACACACAATAAAGAGAATCATAGATGCGTGTCGATAACTTGAGAGAAAGAACAAGGCACAATGTCAGTGAGAAACCCACACTACATGACAAAAACTTACCTTGGGTGACCTTGACATCCAAGACATACATGACAAGAAAAAAAATTAGACAGGGGAGGGTGAAAAGGCTGGGTTTGCAGCTGTTTGCATAGTGAAATAACTGGACAAAATACAGGGATTGAAGGCACAGAGTAAAGCATACTACAGCAACATATTTTAGCACACGAAAATAATTGGTTTAATATGCTCTAAAAAGCTTGTGAAATAATTCTGAACATTAGTTCAATTTACTGTTCTCTTTATACACAAGAGAGAAAACATCTTCCCTTTCCCCATGAGATTTAAAATTTCCCAGGGCAGCACGTGTTACTGTACCAGATTAAATAGCAGAGAAAATCATACCCTCATGTTACTGGCATTAGGGTTAAGATGGTATCAGCATTTCTTTTATACATTTCTGTTCATATAGGGTTTATGAGGCTGACACAGCCATAAAAATTCACTGTAACATGACCTACCACACCATGCTCTGAGACCAAGAGGTCACTTTACTTCATTGTCTCCTCTCAGTTATTATTGAAAGTTCTTTTATTTTTATAAAAATCACAGATAGAAATAACTCATGTGTCCCCATTTTTGAGAAAAATGACCACAATATTAATCTTTTTAAAGATTTATGAACTGAACATATGTTCAGTAATTCTTTCAAAATGAAAAGGTCATAAAACTTTGGAGTGCCTTGTTTTAATGATACTGCATGGTTATCGGACTAATGGAATACACAGATAGCTCTTATTGAGCCCAGGGTGTGTGTTTCACCCACTAAAAGAAAGCTTTGTGATAGAAAGCTCTTTCATCAAAGACTTATTAAGTCCTTTTAAACTAATCTGCTTGCTTGGCTATGGGTCAGAGAAGCAGTTTATTTCTTCTTCATATCATTATTCATCTGGTTGTGCAATGCTGGAGTGATCAATAATATTGAACTTTTCAGAGTTTTGCAGATGTGATCAGGCTCCTATGACACATGGTGTGGCCCCCTCCTGGTCCTTGAACCTGAACAGTCAGATTAGAGATGAAAGAAAAACCTTATTGTAAGGTCATGAAGATGGAGAGAAGCCTGGCTCTGTGCTGTTGGTGCAATTTTTTTGTGCACTAGCAGCATAGTAACAAGGATTCCCCAGGATGAAGCATAACATCTGACAGGCCCAATCCCAAGAAAATCCTCAGGCAAAGGACATGGGTTGGATTTGCATCTGCAGTCAGCTGCTGCAGTTTTTCTTATTTGCATGCCAGTAAAAGCTGTGTGAGGGAGCTTTTGCTGAAGTGCTGGCCCATCTTGTGAAATGATTATACATTCTCTGTACATGTCCAATGTTTTAAAAACATACTTGGACTTACCTGCCTCTGCTTGCACAGAAGGTGGCTGGTACTTTTCTCCACTGATTTTAATTTCCATATCCAAGTTCCTTCTGGGACCCTTTCTTTGCTATAGTAAAACCAAGCTGTATCTCCACACCAGACAGTATCTTCATCAGCTGTTGAGGGGTTTCTCCTAAAGATTGGCAGGAGCTGGTCTCCCATCGCTTGCTTCAGGATCTACTGCAAGCGTCTCTTTTCTCCAGAACTGCCTTCATAGCTTCTTTCAAAAGGGAACGTCCCACATGGGGATTTAGTTTCATACTTGGTGCTGCCCAACACTGAAAAAGTGGGTGATAAAGAAGTGGATGACTTTATTTTCCAATCTACAGAAAACAAGTCTCTAAAAAAGACTACATTTCTCTGGTTTTGTTTTAATTTCAACAAACACATACACATAGATACCCTCCTAACTACGGCCTAAAACAAAGGAGATACATACATCTGAAGGTTATTTGGGTTATATATCATCCAGCACAGGACACTAGTGCCACATCCTTCACTTAAATTACCATGTGACTAGACTTCCATCTAAGAATTCCCATTTTCAAATTTATTTGCATAATTTGAGTTATTTTGGTGTGATCAGGGCACTGATAGTTTGCTGGGTACACACCAAGGGACACACCAAATAAAACCAACCTATATCCTAGCCCCAAGGAAGCACTTACATAGTTTGTTGTATGGCAAACAGATCTCATAGCTCAGCTTCACAGACTGGTACTTAATGGTCAATGTGTGGTGGGGTGTTTTTTTTTTTTTTTTTTTTTTTTTAACTGGGACAATTAAGAAGGACAGAAAAGGAGACTTTGTTTGCTGGCTGGTGTCCTTTGAAAGAACTGAGTTATTTATATTGTGACTGATGTGTGAAAACATTCCTGTAGAGGTCCAAGGCAATTAGTGCACAAGAAATTCAATTCTGGAAAACAGGCATCTCCCTCATGACATTCAGATAAGTATCAAAAAGTCTTGTTTAAGAATGTCTCAAAAAATTTCTGTAACTCTGTAGTATAACAAACCATGACAATTCTACAACTGAAACCTTTGTGCACATAAGAATCCTAAAGAGGTGATGCAGGAGGAAAAGGTATTGGCAAATATTAGTAAGTTTCAGTTCTTCTCATGTGGTTATTACAGCAGATGATGCCATACATATCTCACAATAAAAAAGAGAGAGGAAAACGCCCTCCTCAGTGGAAAACTCCATTTGTTTGGAAAAGGTCACAATATATTTTGTTAGAAAAATAGAAGTACATCCCAATTCTTTTCAGAGATCTGTCACAGCTATGGCTCTACAGGTTAATGGGAACAAAAGAGAAGGCACCATTGTTCACAGAGCCCTCTCAAGATTAACTTCTTGATTGCTGGCAGGATCCTCCCTTTATATGCTGCATGCACTTACCTATGAACGGGGAGCATTATGTACTGAAGGAGTGTTATTGTACCAGTTTATGAAGCTTGCTCCCTCTCTGTCACTTAAGCTAATTGTCTAAAACATTATATTCAGGTGGGACCCTCTAGAGGTTTTTTGTTTTGCTCTGGAAATTGGCTCCATTTATTTAATTTCTTAAATTGCTTGAATTGCTCATGCAATGGATTTCCACCATTTTACAACGTTTGAGCATCACCAGAAAATTAGTTGGTGGTTTTTATTTTTTTTTTAATTTTTTTTTAATCATAACAAGCTTGCTGTTGACCAGAACTTCACATCCTATAAAGTCATTCAATCTTAAAATATATGCCAGCACCAATGGGACACTCTTGATTCACCAACACTTCAGAATACTGTACTGCAATACAGTTGTATACAAACATGGAAAAACTTTCTACATTCACAGGAAACTGTAATAATAGTGCCAGGGATGTTGTATTTCTTGGTACATTTCTAAGTATGCATTGAGTGTGCATTCAGGCGTTTGCCACAGCTGTTAAACTGCCAAGAAATAAAGATCTTCCTTAATAAAAGCCACCTGGGGCTCGTCTTGCAGTTTTTCATCTCAGGTTTTCCATGTACTGAAAACAAGAAGATGAGAAAGTTGCTCTGCTGAAGCATTGTACTTTGAGCAGACTGATGAGTTGCTGGATGCTGTGCCAATAGGCTAAAAGCTCATAAACAGTCTGGATCTTGTAAATAAGTTAACACAAGTATGTGGACATATTAGAGCTAGAGTTAACCTGGTTGTAAAGCTGACAGCAGTGGCAATGAGGCAGCAGGAAACAACAGTCTGAGACATGCTGGCTAGCAAACCCCCCAGTAACCCTGCATAAGTAGCCTGCAGTTCTGAATCACTTTGCCTTCATTGCTCTTACATGCTCTTGCCTTCATCCCAAAAATAAGGCTTCCAGAAATGGAAATGATACAGATATATTTCACTTTCAACAACTTTAATTTCTACAGTTTCATTCAATGGTATTATGTTTAATATGCTTCGTGGTCTGTTTAGCCTTGCAGTGACTCCTGCCTCTGATAAAGCTCAGAGTTGTGCTGGGTTTTTTCTTTTTTCCATTTTTCATTAAGGTTTCAGGTAACAGTTCTATTTGGGTTTAATATCATGATTATTGTACATCAAAATGAAGGGTCTGTGTATTACTTACACATAACATTGCCTTTCTCATTATGCAACATTCATAATTTCATTTCTTATTGCAAATGAATAGCTTTTGTTATTTAGAAGCTAATACATGCTTTTTCTTTAATAATACTTGGAAATAAGGAAAATGTAATTACAAAGGCTATGCTCCCCATTAACTTGTTTGTATACTAGACTATGTACAATCTTAGCAGTAATGTCATCATTAATTTTCAATGAACTGAAGATAGAGGGAGAAATGAACACAGTGCCAATTTTAGCCTTTGCTGCAGGAAGGGATTAGCCTTTAATCCATAAAGATATGTTCCCATTCCTGCTTGAAGTTTTTGGTTTCTCAGTATTCAGATTCTCTCTATCACTCAGCAGTATTTGCAGGTGTCTCTCTCAGTAAAGCAAATCCTAGCTCACATATTATAGGAATGGAGGAAAGGGATAGTGCTTAAACAGGGGCTAGCTAAACCTTTAGTTAGTATAACTAGCATGCATACTACTTCATATATATTTATTGGTAGCACAGACTGATCAGTCCTGGGAAACCACCATCTTTCTCCTGAGTCGTTGCAATTTTTCCACCTGAGCCTTTTACTCAGGATCACTGGGGCATGCAGGACAGTGATGGATTCCTTTCTCTTCTGCTAAAGTTGTCTGTGACAAGAGAGATTTCTTTCTCACTGATATCCTCTTGTCTTTCAACTGTTAAAACAAGTAGGGTCAAAAGAGCAGAAGGGAGGAGGGCTTCCAGCAACCCCACAAACTCTCCTAAATATAGAAACCACCTCGATGAGAGAAGCAGCAGAACAGCTTGCACTGCTAATAGCTTCCCTCTCTGAGAAGTGAGCATTCACACATCTGCTGTGAATCCCAGCAGGCCGGAACTAGGAGAAGGGGTCATATAGATTTTTCTATACTTAATAAAGTCTTTAGGATTCTAAACACTTGGACTGTGGCAGAAATATGCAGCTTTGGATACACTTACAACTCTGAAGCAATCAAGATATCCAAGTTAATAGGCACTTTCACTCCCAGGGACCTTAGGAAACTAATAACTCATCCCATAACCATGACTGTTCTTAGAGCAAAACATGGGCCAAACACTCTTGTGTACTGCTGATGTGTAGTGTCTCTCTCCAAAGACCTTAAAAGTTGCTCTAAGTGACTTCCATACAAAAGGGTCAGGATGCTAAAGGAGGTTTTCCCCGAAACCTATTTATATGAGAAAAGCTTTGTTTTTATCCTTTTATATCTGAAAATTGACATGAGCAACCTATCTGTAGTCGCAAAACAGTCTGATGTGAAGAGTTTAGCATGACAAAAGTATGTTAATTCAGTACCAATAAGGAATTCCCTTTTACATGTAACACTGGGTTAGATTTCTTTACATTTTGTGTAGCGTTGATTAAGTTCAGATGTGAATTCCAGATTTTCATGTGAACCCAGACCAGACCTGAATTTTAAATTTTTTTTTTTTTTGGTGAAAAAGGATGAAGTTTTTTATCAGTGTTAATAGAGCAAATATAGTACAACTGTAAAATCAAGGTACATCCTTCTTTTCTGGTGTGCTTGCCCCTCACAAAGTCATGAAGTGACTGGTTTTGTAGAACTAGAGATGTACAGTTTGCAAACTAGCTGCTGTTCATTTTGGCAAATGTATGTTTGCTGAAAGAGGAGCTACCTCTGACCAAAAGACACATTACATTGAAAACAAGAGCACAAAAAGCATACAAGTGCAAATACCAGTCTTTCTTAAGGTTAGGATATATTTAGATAGCCTGAATCTATCCTTAATTGTATATTTAACAATATTTTCTAAGCACTGAAATTTAGATTAACCTCACATTAATGAGGGTATGCTAAGTGATATACACTGTGAATCCAGACTGAAAATCTGAGCTGAATAAAGCAGAAAATGACCTTTTAAATCTGGAAGGTAAGGGTGAAAATGAAGCTGCTTTTGGGTAAGAGAATTGGCAGCTTAACCTTATGCAGCTGGGCCTGTGAAATTTTGCCTTAGGCTAGAGGAGCACAAGATGAGCCGTTTCTTCTTAGAAGGCTGAAAATACATGATTACAAAATCCAATGGGTCTGTATTGACAGAAAATTTGCTATTGTCTCTGTTTCTTCAGCTCCTTGTCTTGAGACTTCTCCTTGTTATGGAAGCAGATAGACAAACTGGTGTATGACGATAATTATCCTAGAATAACTTTTGCAAGAAATTAATCTCATACAAGAAAAAAATTTAAATTGTCAAGAAAAACACTAACAAGGTTTTTCTGCAGACTTCCAAACTATCCTAGGCACCTTTTATAAACACTTACTCCCTCTCACTAAAAGACTGAAACAGTAATAGCTCCAAGAGGTGATAAAAATATTTTAAGGAAAACCAACTATTACTATATTATTTCCTTATTCAGGATTCTTAAGGCTTGTCTTCTAAAAGAACAGCTAACATATTTAGTTAGCTGTTTTAGACTTATGCTATGAATTAGAAAACTTTCAGCTTCTCCACGATTTTTTTGGTTTACGACTTACAAAAGATTTCAGCATATGAATCTACAAAACCCTTTCTGAGGAACTAGATGCTGTCTCAAATAATAATGTGTCATTATGCAGGGATGAGTTCTTTCTCTTCTTATCTCATGGTTGCTCTGCATGGGTTTTTGCTACTGCTTTGCCACCACTCTTTCTAAAAGCCAGTTTCTTAAGAATCTAATTTTCTACCTGCACAACAGGAAGATGAATTTTCTGTTTGAACACTAAGGACATTTAAGTGTTAAAATAATTTCAGAGTTCTGTAGTGTTAATTTTTTATTCTGAAAAACAAAAATTTGAAACACATGGGAATACACTGGAGTCTTATGAGCAGACTTATGGAGTCTTCCATCAGTGAGCTGGAAAACGTTTTTGTTTCCTGAGCATAGTCCTTTCCATTGTGTTAAAACTATTTTCTCTCTCCAAATATAATGAGAAAATGCAGTTTTCTATTTATGAGATACATTGAACTGCTATCATCAAGAATGCTTATACTCAGTAGTGGTTGGGTAGAGCTTATTTTTCGTCTACAACTCATGTACATCTGTCTTTTTATTACAAACCTCTTTGCATTACACAGAAAAGATGTGATCGGTTCTGGTGGCAGAGGACAGGTACATTTTTTTTTAATTATTTTAATTTCATTATTTATTTTCTGAAGATGATATGAAGCTGCTGAAGAATTCTCAGATTGCTTACAGTTAGTCTTAATAAATGATGTATTGTACTTCTGTAGGGTTTTTATATTAATAATTAAGAAAAATGCAATAGTAAGTCCCCTAGAAGGAACACTTGTCAAATAGTTTAATATTATCTATTCTGAAGCTTACAGTTGAATCCAATTAATACTGGAATGTGACACTGGAGGACTTTCAGCTGATTCAAATTCATCAAAAATTGTAATGAGTACATGTATCCATATCCTGTCTAAGACAAGCCCATCTTTCAGAAATGAATGAGAATAGGAACTTTGCCAGTCGTAAAAGCCTGGATTTACATTTAAGTTGTTAATCTGGTGCTATCATTCATTATATGTAATTGGTTTCTTAATTGCATCTCTTCAAAATCCTATCTGTTCAAAGTTCAGCGACCTCTTGCTGTTGAGACCAGCAGAGTCCAATCTTCACTTAAATGTGTTCACCTTTTCAGGTGTTATCAGAATTTCAGTAATGAACTCACTGAGACATACTTAACACAGTGTCACTAAGTGAAGAATGTGATGGCTCATCTTGTGCAACATTAATCATGCTTGAAGGAAACCAGTGACACTTTATTCACAATAACAAAATTTTATTAACTTAGATAGGTAGTTTTCAAAGTCTTCTGACTTCTGGTAGTGATGTGCATCCCTCTACAGTGAACAGGCAGATTGGCAACAGTCTGTTTCCTTAGTTACTTTTTAAGAATCATTATGCCTTTTCATTCTTAACATTATGCTGGTTGAAATCCATTGAATTATAAATAAATTAGTAAGGAAGACAGGATGTCTGATTAGAAATGTTGTAATGAAAGAGAATATATGTAATGGCTAATAAATTTATTTCAGGCTCATTTTTCTGCTGCAACACTGTACCCAAGTCAGCAAACCCCAAATGCAAACCATATGTAGAGATAAAGCTGCAGATGAAAACTTTTCAAGGCCTTGAAAAACTGTCCACCTCTGCATTCACAGATTTTGGATAGAAAAATAACTCATCCTTAAAAATAAAAAAAGGCAAGACACAGTGTGAATATCAATGCATGAAACTTGTGGATAATAGAACAATAGGTTTCAGTTCATAAATGTGTTGAAAATTCAATTATATACCTTACTTGTTATGAAGTAATATCTGCCGTGGAGATTACCGATTCTTATATCCAGCCATTACTATCTTACCTACTCACTTGAAAGTAATTTTGGTGAGCTTTGCCACTTCCCTCACAAGCTGGTTATCAAAGTTCATACTAAAATCAATGCAAACTCCATGAGGTTGTTTAAAAGGACCCTAAAACATACTGCATTTAAAACAGTTGCTTAGTCTTTGTATGATTTTTTCTGTATACTTCTAGAACAGTTTTTCCAATACAAGTAACTATGAATGCTGTTTGTGTGTTTTGTGCTTACAGTACACATTGTGTGCAATTTGCAAATGTAGTTGTTCAGATAGTAATGCTGTGATCATTCTTTTCCTACTGTCAAAGTGCAGTTGTCTATAAATACATAGATGTATCTAAGTGTGCAGTTGTGTTATAGGTGTCTGTCATTTTAAAATTTTATCAAGATGGACCCTCAGTTCATCATCTGTCCACTCAGTCGCCTCAGTTAGTTATCAAAGGAGTTGTTTTATGACAGTAAAACTTATGTTACTTTGGAGGAAGGAGAGGGACAGAGAAAGAGAATTGTCTAAGGAAGAACAATGCAGAGTAAATGATTTATAGAATATCATGATTGTTAAGTATACATAAGCAAATGGCCTCATTTAATAGGCATTGTTTTCTTAATCAAAATATGTCTTCTTTATACGTAATATTTGTGTGTATTCCTTAGTATGATTTATAGCAGAGTTTTCATTCCTGCTGCACTCCTATATCAAGAGAAAATTGCTCACATGCTGATCTATCATTTTAATGCAGTGGAAGAGTGTCATCTTGCTGAAGTGGTGAGTGAAGATTTTGAGGAGAGTGCCTCAGCTGAACTGAGAAGCAGGCACTTCAGTGAACAGTTACTTGCAATTCTATTTGAGGTACCTTGGTAGCTTTGAAAACATCCTCTTAATGACAGTGACTGAATGAAAGCAAAAAGTTGAAGAGCCACTTACAGGACCTCTCTGTGAATGACAGAGTAAAACCTTGTTAAAATTGGAACTGGAGCTCTTTTGCCCAGCCCAGGCCTAAGCTGGGATGGGCGTGCTTCTCCCAGAGAAGATGCACAGTCACCCTTTTGAAAATCAGAAATGTGAATGGAAGAACACACAGTGTTTGCTCAATCAAGATGTGGAAACAGATAAAAGGTCTGCAATTCTAATTTTTCTGGACAGAAACAGATGCTGCAACTTTGGAGAAAATCTCCACCAGAGAGCATTTTGAATACCTTGCTAAAGGACATTTTCTTCTGTGGCATGCAATGTGTTGTGTAAAAGTATTAATTTCTCTAATTCTGTCAAATTTGAATCTCAAATTGTTTTATTATTCTTACTTTTTAAGTGACAGTAAAAACTTCAGTTAGGACTTAAAAAAAACCATTAGGGGAGTCTTCAAACATGTATATTTTTCTTATTTCTATAATGAAATGCAATTCCAACAACTGTATCTAGGTACATCCTTTATTGCTTTTTTTTATACTTCTGTTGGCTAAAATTAGGATAAATTGGACATAATTGGACAAATTACATTTTCTAAAGCATCATTCTATTATTTCTATCATCCCTTCCCATAGTATGCATAAAATAGAATCTTTGGTTATCTCAAAGATTTAAAGTGAAGTTGTGAGTTGTGATGGTTGAATGCAAAATTTCACTAATTTCAGTGTTTGCTATTTTCTGACATTTTAGCAAGTCCCAATTACTTATAAACACTGCACTACAAAAAATACCTTATCAAGTTATTGTAAAAGTAATGCAAATACAGAAATTTCCTACTTTTTCATTTTATTTATACAAGAGAAAAAGTGAGCAGATATGCAATATTAATTAAAAAAATGAAACCTTTTTTACTGAAACATAATATGGGAGGGAGTAAAAGATGTTTGTAGGAAAAAATATCAAACTTGGACAAGGAGGGATCTGCTTTTAGATTAACTTGTTCAGGAATAGATGAGATGATGCTCTGTTTTGTGGTTTAGTGAACAGTGAGAGATTTCAATACTAAACAAAATAATAAATCACTAAAAAGGTCTCACAGACACCCTGTATTAAAAAAAAAAAAAAAAAGGTTGTTGTGCTTAAACAGCTTATACTGCTGTTTCAAGATGTTCTTAGAGTTCCTAGGGATGCAATTATGCATTCTTACCCTGTTTCCCTACAGGTGAGTATTATTCCTTCTCTAGGCTAAAGGCTTTTAATCTACAGTACAGTTTCAGTCAAAATTTATGAGGATAGAGAATAAAGCAATTTGGGATAACATGGCAAGACCCATGCTTTATTATTTCTCTTTCTTACTTAATGGTTTGTCCTTTACTAGCAGGGAAATTAGGAATTTGCCTTTCACTTTAGCCAGACTGGACAGCATTTACTGTTACTCAGTTCATCTGATATCGGTCTTCTTACTGATGCAATGTAGTAAGCTCTTTACTTGCTGAGTTTAGCATATTATGTAGACACATAAACCACCTAAATACCTTATCAGGCAGTGTGCTTTTCTTTGCCTCTTTGTTGTACAGGTGTAAATTGCTTTCCAGAATGCACAGGAGTACCAGACAAAATGAATATATGTCAAAGATGCACTGCATCTTAATGTAAAGAACAATTCATACAAAATCCATTCATTTAAATCAAGAATGTGAAAATGTATACAAGACACTTCTGTTTCATTGAAGTGCTGGAAAAATCTGGGCTTTGAAGAATTAGGAGGCTGTTATTAAATATGCCATGCATCATTTTAGTTCTGGTCCTCTGAAGCAATAGTTAAATTTTTAACCAAGTACAGAGATTTAGCAAGGAATATTAGAATGCTGAAAAGGCAATCTAGAAAATCATGTCAGCATGTGAAAGACTGCTGAGACACCTAAAAATAAGGTCTAATTCTTTATAAACTAAAAGGCTTCAGTGGACAGTGAATGATGTCGCTCAGTTCACTGCAGCAGAGCCTTTCATGACCTTCCAGCATTTTGCTTACACTTTCTAGATGGAAGTTTAACAATTAATTACATTAAAAATATGGTATTTAACTCAGTCTTGGAAATGGACAGTTAGCTCTATGATCTGTGTAAAAACAGAATCGTAAAGTTGAAAATGAAGAATCAACATGTAAATTATTGAAAGACTCAGCATTTAAATTGGCTGAGATTCTCAAATTTTAACTGGAACCCCCTTGTCTTTGATTTGAGAGGGGGTTGAGTCTAGAGGATAGAATTCTGTGCATTTTTTCAAGTTTTACTTCTGAGTTGGGTGTGAGAGACTGAAATATTAATGGTTAATGCTTCAAACAATTGGCCTTTTGAAAAGGCAGAGGCTGCTTTGCTGATGATGTGTAAGGTAACAGCCCAGGGCAGAGAGGATGAACACCAGAGGATGACCATCACAAGAAAACTTTTCTTTAGCAACAAGCTAGGGTTTAAGCCAGATAAGGGAGAAGGCTGATAAGAAGCAGGCAGTGGAATAGTGCTTTTTATCATGTCCACCATCAAACAACATGATCAGGTGTAAAACTCTTCCCTCCCACCCAGGGGCGGATTGGGACAGTTACTTGTGGATATGAAGGTATCTGGCCCTTTTGATGGGGCATAACTGGCTCAGCTACGCTGGTGTGAGAGGCAGCTGTCATGTCTTAGAATGTGTCTAGATGTTCCCATAAACCCAAAGGTGTATTACTCCAGTGACCTCTGTTTTGTGGGCCTCCTCTGCCTCTGACGGATCCAGATTATGATCATCACTTCAACCAGTGGATGCTGAAATTGCAACAATCAGATCTCACTGCTAACCCATGGGTAGTGACATCTTTCTTTCTTTCTTTCTTTCTTTCTTTCTTTCTTTCTTTCTTTCTTTCTTTCTTTCTTTCTTTCTTTCTTTTTCTTTCTTTCTTTCTTTCTTTCTTTCTTTCTTTCTTTCTTTCTTTCTTTCTTTCTTTCTTCTCCTTCCTTCTTCTCAAAACATATTGTAAGCCAGGCTAAAAAATCCAGGTAAATATTTCAGTTAGTGCCTTGTGTCTGGATAAGTTAAAGTTGACAAAGTTAAAGTCTGCTAAATTTAAGTTTGTGAAATGCCTTCCTCTGTTTGGATGTTGTTTTAAATTTGCCAAGTACCTTTCTCTACCTTAATGTTCTAAAGTTTGCAAACTGAATTTGCCACTGAACATTCTGAGAATTTTGTTGCTTCTCCCGTGCATTGCCCAGAGTGAATCAAACAACCTTCTCCAAAATCATCTCAGCAGACCAGGGCATAACATGGAAAAACTTGAAAATCATAAAAGCAGAACTCCTTTTGCTGTGTTGAATCTAGCAAAATGATATAAAAATAAACACAAGGAATTGTAAGTCTAAACATCGCAAGTACTGCAGAGCTGACAAAACCAAAGAAGTCCATCTGTGACATTGCAAATATTTAGTATCTAAGTGATTCTTATGTTTTTAGTGTGACTTGATCTTCAGTAGGCTGGTAAACCTCTCAAATGCAGTCTGTCCTTCTGCAATGAGAGTATGCCATCAAAGTATTGTGGCTACTTTTTCTCTTCAGCGGAGGGCTGCTCAGGAGAGGCAATATTTGAATCTTGGAAAACTTGGTGGAGGCAGCAATAGGAACCATTTACAATTTGATTGGCCCTGTCATTTTTTCCCAACACTAATATTACACAGATTGAATATCAAAGAATTTGGAAACTTCCCAGGTTGAAGCATCAGAAATTTTTCAAAATACCAAAGCTTAGGGTTAGTATCTTGGTTTCTGTGCAACAGATTGAAACAGCCATGACAAGATTCTTATGTCATCAGAGGTGGGCTTGACCACTGTTTAGTTCAGAGGAGACAGACTTGTCCTATTTTGTGGTAAATGCTGGGACAGAAGGGAAAATGGGGGACTGTTAAGTAGGTTATTGTTATAAGCACCTTTCATTCATTTAACTCCAAATATATACCCATCCACTCAAAGAATTTGTGATTTTAGAGAGATTCTGGTTTCTAGAAAAGGCATCGAATGGCAGGAACAGATGAGTTTCCTGGCCAAATATGAAATTGTTTTCATGAAAATACATTCAAACAGAAAGCAATAGTAGTCCTCACACTCTATCTCACTTTCCCATGCATATTCTTGAGAGAAAAATGGCAAGGTCATTTAGAAAAAAACTTTTCAGTGGTAACAGATATGTCAACCTGTATTTATACAATAAATACTTTAGGCGTTTCGATCATCTTTAGAACGCCAAAGTATCTCTGTTGTTCTTACTTTGTCTGAATCAAAGTTCCCAAATGTTTGTTCATGTAGGTGTTATAGACGAGCAATGCAATGGTTGGCTCTCACAATTAAGGGATGAATATTATGCGTATGTTAAGAGAAGTTTTATAGATATATATAGTTATGTTATTGTGATATGTCCTCCCGTAGTTCTCTTTCCTCTCCCCCTTGTATTGTTGTCATGGGATGGCCTTGGTAGTCAGGGCATTTGGGGAGGGCTGGCTTGTTACTAGGAGGTGCAGCGTGGCAACACCTGACCTCCGATCAAATTGCAAGAAAGTGATCTCTGCCAAGGAAGGCAAAGAGAAATTGACTAACAGGCTTTGGGAGGGGCCAAAATTGGCTGATGTAACACCAGGAGTAAAAAAGGCCAGCACATTTTGTAGACAAGCACATGGCTATTTAATTCCATGTTCCCAGTGCTGCTTTTTCTCCTTATTCAGTTTTTTGTTATATTTTGTTATATATTTTTAAGGTTTAATAAACCTTTGAAATTTTATAACTGTGTGTTGTTTCTTGCATAGGTTTTGAATACACTGATCTCCATGGCTGCTTCTCATTGCCACTTTGTTTTGATCTTTTAGCAGTCAAAGGGTACCTAGACATGAAAGGATCTTCTCACGCATGCTATGGAATAGTCATTAGTTTGTACTAATTTTTAGTCATCTGTCTCTTCAAAATCAGACTCTTAGTTAAAAAAGTATCTCAATTCAGCCTAATGCCAGCACAACTGCACCTGTTTTTGCTTTGTATTCTTCTGATGAAGAAGAAGAGAGCAGAATTTTTATGTACTCATCTCTGGTTAAGTAGATAATGAAGGCTTAAAACAGTCAGTTAGAAAAATGGCTACTGTACCAAAGCTGCAGAAACAGGCTATGGGTGTGGATCTTGTGGGGTAATGAACGCAATATCAAATTGTTTCTCAGAAATTTGGTAATTCTGCACAGTTTAAACCATGTCTAAATTTCATTAATATCTAGAATTTTCATGCATTGCAAGTAAATTAATTCTAGATATTCCAGGTAAAAGTGATTGTCTAAGACCATCTTTCAGGTTTTTCTCCATAATACATGTATCTGTATGTCTTTTACAGAGAAGGAATGACATAATATTGACAAGTATGGAGGTTTTACAAAGTGGGGTTTAGGAGAAACTAAACCTACAAACCTTCAATGTGTTGATAAGTTCTGCTACACTATTTTGATATTATTCACCTGAATTAATCATGATAGAGCTCCAGTGGATTTTTTTTTCTGAGTTAAACTGGCAATCAAAACAGATTGATTGTCATTTACCTTCTCATCTCAGAAAGGTAAATGACAATATGCTGAGAATAAAGTAGTAGTCACAGTCCACTCTTCAACACAAATCAGTATCTAGGTTTTTGTGGACATCAAGAGACAGGATTGGACACCTCATGCCCAATATATATGATGCCACAGAAATCTGCCTGAAATGCAGTTGTGGCAGATGTTGAAGATGTCCTTCCAGGTCAAAATTAATTTTGAGTCCAGTCTATTTTCTTATTAAAGTAGATCAGGGTAATCTTCTCAAAGCCTTTTTCATGCAATCAGAGTTACAAGCTATGCTTTTTGGCTCAAGTAACTCATTAATGACATGAAAAAGAACGGTGAGCCAGCTCTCCTTTGAGGAAATTATGTGGAAATAAGCTGCCAAATCCTTTAGGAGAACAGTCCATTTTGCAGAACGGATAATTTACACATAGTTGAAAGAACACCATGAAAGCCCCTTGAAGACTGGCAGCTGACTGCCATACAGGGGGATGGGTTTTGTTTGTGTTTACCAGACAGTCTAGGCTATTAGACTAATAAATCTCTCTCAGTGCCCTATAAAAAGCTCTGTGTTGACCCATTCAGAGCCCTTGATCACACCAAAAAAAATAAACAGGCCTCCATACTCATGCAAGGAGGAAAGAAACCAAAGCATCTGGTTCTGTGAAAGCAAATCTGGGTAGCTGCTAATGACTCTTTACAGCAGCCCCAGTGATGACATGAATAACAGAAGTTTGAATGCCTTTTTTCATTACTCAGCAATGAAATAGCTTCATGTAAGCTGCAGCTGTTTTGGGTTGGGGAAAAGAGTAGATAGCTGTCAAACTGCTGAAGTCCAGGCTGGGCTAAAAAGCTTAAAAAATGTGATATTCTTGTGAATCTGTTGAGAAACTAGGTTTGTTACAATCCAGACACACAGTTAGGTTTATGGTTCTGTTGTGAAAGGTGCAAGAATTAAAATAGTGATAACAAATAATAAACCAGCTTCATCCAAAACTGTGATTTCCCTTCCAAGCAAAGCAAGATGGAGCAGTGAATGAGAAAAACATCTCTGAATAGCAGAGGAAAAAGGAAGCTGTGACATAACTTTCCACAATTTCCCAGGAACTCAGATTGCTGTACTGGCAAAACTTGTGCATGAAGAGGACAAGCAAAGCTCTTAAAGGGTGTGTGATATGTCTATATTAGATCTCTGGAGTGACTTGAGACCAAACAGGGAAGACTAGACTAGACTAGTCTAGACTAACCTGTAAGCGAAGTCCAAGAGAAGGAAAAGACATTGACCCTTAAATCATAGGGTTTTTGTAGTCATCCTACATTGTTAAATGGTTAAATTCTTGGTAAAGAATAGTAATCTGGTTTACTGAGGAAGAAAACATGGTGTGAGCAACTGTGGCTGAACTTATACCAAGCAGAGCTCCAAAAGGGAGAGGCTCTCACTGAGTTTCTCCCAGACCTGTTAATTTCAGTAAGTATTCCCTGCAGTTACACTAAGAGAATGCACAATATTCCCCGTGCCAAACCTTTCACCCCTCCAAGGAAACCAGGCAGGAAACCAGCAGCCTTCCTTGCTGGCCTGTAGGGATACATCACATTGCTCCACACTTGGAGGAATACCATCAGTGAGTTGTGACTGAACAGACAAGCACATCTGATCTGTCACCTCTTACAGGAATATGATGCCGTATGAAAGCATATGGACAGTGTTTTCCAGATACTTCTTGTGCCCTTGAGTTACCTGATTTGTCTCCCCACTCCTTACCACTCATCAGTGACTAGAAGGAAAGACCAATCTTCACTGGCATCACAGTGACCACAAGGGAGCAATGGTGGCTGGGTACGCTAGCCCTCTAATTTCAGACAGCAGCCAATAACATTGTGTGCACCAATGTTTTTGACAAATAAAACCCCAAATACACAAAACAAACAAACAAAACAAAAACTCCAAACAAACAAACAAACAAAAAACCCAAACAAACAAACAAACAAACAAACAAAAAAAAACCAAAAAACAACCAAAAAACCCCACCAAAAACCAGTCTAGTCAGAAGCCTGCAATGACGATAAATGCTCAAAATGTTATTGTGTAATAGAAAGGTTTCCAGGACATTCTACCCCATAAAAATGCATACAATAGTCCATGAGTTCAGGCTTAGGTTTTCAAACAAATGCTATATAATTTTGGTGTCATTCACACCAACAGTTTCATCATACATGATGAGCAAATCTGACTCTACTGAAAAATCTCTTTGCAGCAAAGGCACTTATACAGTCAGGAATACCACTGTAGAGAGAACTTAGACTTGCTGATAAAACTCTAAAATTAAATGTAAATGAATTGGTAAGCATGATGGTTGTATTTCAGGTGATGGAGAGATGCATGTCCTTTACTTCTTAGTTTGTATCAGTGGAAGCAAGGGACTGGGCTGAACTCTGATGAGCAGAAACATAGTCCTGTGCCATGCACGCTGTGTATTGCAGCAGAGCACACAGTTTCACACTGTGTTGAGAGTAAGGAAAGGTTAGCATAAGTTAAACTTCCTTAAATTTTCCAGCATCTAATCCGAGAATGAATATCAAAGGCAATATGAAAACAATAGTCATTGTTTTCCAGAGTGTGAATGGTTTCTTGGTGGGTTGTGTTTTTGCCATGCAGATGAATCAATTGTTTTTTCCTTGTAGTAAATATATCACTTGATGAAAGAACCTCTGAAAATCAGAGATGAATGAGTCCTTAGATGTTTCTCTTATACCCTCACTGAGCATATTTTATGTTGTGGATGGTGGATGAGATACAACTTTCTGTGCCTTGTGCAAGAGGTGTAAGAGTGTGCACAGCATCCCAGTGGTCAGTGTGAAAACGCAAACAATCTCCTGCAGCATAGGAACAGAAAACCTGGTAAGGACAGTTTTGGGTAAAGGTTTTAAAAAGGGTTGTTGTGTGAAGGGCAGTTCCTGTGCACATTGATCAGGAACAAGTGAATTAGGTAAGTACCCTGGTGTTGCTACTTTGTTGGGGATGTTGTTGCCACTGATGTTGTAGCTCTTGCAAAACCATGGCACTATGCTTGGAGAACGTGCATCTTATACCTCACATCTCTTTCATCACAGTGCATGACTGTGATGTCAGCTGGCCAGAAAAGGACTAGTAAAGGCTGGGAAATAATCTATGAGATTAGCCTGATGGCTGTACCTCTTAGCCCAAGGGATTAGGACTAGTGTTGTGGTTCGGGGTGCAGCGAGACTCAGTCCGGAAGGAACACGGCGGTCTACTAACTGACTACACAAGACTCGGTGGGCAAGTCGCTAGCAAGCAGTGATGCAGTGGACTGCGAAATGCGTTTATTAATCACGCACACAGCTCTTATATGCACGCAGCGTGCTGACGGCACGGCTACAGAGACTGCGCTGTAATCATAACGCGTGTAACAGGTGGAGAGGCGGGGTCCTTAACTGCCCGTACATCCTGTGAGCTTCCGTACCAATCCCTATCTCACAACATATCCCCCCTCTCCATGAACGAAAAATTTTTACAACTGATTGAACTTTGGTTAGTAAAAACTAAACTCATTAGTAAATAAAGTGTAACTTTTGGTTACAACACGTTACTTTAACTGTTTGTGCTTTAAGAACACAACATTGACTGAATTTAAATGGGTTATGACAAACTGGGTTAGTCTACTGAGGAGGTAGGGACTGAACATAAGAATGAGGACAACAATGATAACTGGTCTTGCTGACGTGGATTTTCGAAGGGCTTGGCAGCTTGTCTGCCTTAGTGTTGCTCTGATTGATAAACTGGCTTAAGATTAGAAGCATGCAGACAGGTAGATGGAGCAAGGTTTGAGTTGGCATGAAGATGCGGGAAGATGTTGGTCTGGCAAACTTGCTAAAAGAGACTCAGGAGTGTGATTAGTTGGGCTGCATGAACAGGTTTATTATAAGGTACATGAAGGATTTTGGTGACTGCAGGTGATGTGATTTTGTCTTTTTGCGTTTTTTGAAATGTGTAAGGAATGGTAATCTGTGTATATTGAGTGCATACTATTGTCTGTTGAAACTTCTGTGCTTGGCTCGGTTTGGTTCTTTTTGTGGGCTGTTCTGTCTCTTTGTGTCTGCGTTCGTGTTTGTGTCTGCGCTTGCCCTCTGGGTGTTTGTTGCTGTAACTAATGAACAGGGGCGTGCACTCGGCTGGAGTTGTGGGTGTGTCCCGAGCTCCAGCTGTGAGCCCTCCTCCCCGTCACTGCTCGTGATCCCCGCCCCGCTCTCCCCGAGTGTCTCACCGCGCATGTGTGTGGCGGGAATTTGATCTCTGTACTTCTCTTCTTTTCTCTCTTGGGCACTATCTTGAGGCGCGTATGGCGGCGGTTTTGCGTGAACTGAATCTGGGATTTTACAACTGTCGCTGTTACTGAAATTGTGGATTTGATTGTCTTTGTGTGGCCGGACGTGTTCAGCGGCCGGCATGGGCTGATCGGTCGGCACCCCGGTGGATGCGCAAGCGGTCCGCGCGTCCGGAACGGGTGCTGACTCCGTGGTAAATGGCGGCGCGTGTGTGGGAGTGAGGGACCGCGACGAACCCGAAAGACCCTCGCTGCTTTCCCGATGTGAATCGGATACCACGGAAAAATCTCCCGGTGACGTCTGTGTCGCTGCTCTGACACTGATTTTTGGCGTGGCTCGCAGGCACGCCTGAGCAGCTCGCCACGCGGTTTCTTCTTCGGTTACTTTTTTTTTTTTTTTTTTTTTTTAGCACTTTCTTCGACTTTGTAGCTATAACGCTACGTGCTAGTGCGTCTGTGCACTTGTCCTGACATTCTTTATAAAGAATAATAATAAGACTATCAATTACTTGATTTTATCAGCTGGACGACTACACACTCGAAATATTTGACTTTACAGACAATCTTCTACTGATTATAAAGTTTACTTACAACCACTCCAGTGCGTCCATCTCCTGGGCGGTACTGCGGGCGTCCCCGCTACGCTAGAGTCGGTCCTGCCGCTTTAGCCGTTCCTCTCCGTCTGGCGTGAGACCTGACGGCTCGCCGCTCGAACTCGTGTGTGGGGGAGCGGTCGAGCGTCGGCAGTGCTGAGTCACCCCTTTTCCCGGGTTTCGGCACCATTATGTTGCGGTTCGGGGTGCAGCGGGACCCAGTCCGGAAAGAACACGGCAGTCTACTTACTTACTACACAAAACTCAGCAGGTAAGTCGCTAGCAAACTGCGAAATGCGTTTATTACTCGCGCGCACAGCTCTTATATGCACGCAGCCTGCTGACGGCACAGCTGCGGAGACTGCGCTGTAATCATAACGCGTGTAACAAGTAGAAAAGCAAAGTCTTTAATTGCCCGTACATCCTGTGAACTTCCATACAAATCCCTATCTCACAACAGACTAGGCAAGACTCCTCTTCAGTTTAAGGCTCAGTTTGTGATCTCCAAACCTGTAATTTGTACAAATTTTGTACAAATCAGTACTTCTTTTTTTTCTCTCTTTTTTTTTTTTTTTTTTAACTTAGGTTTTCCATCTTTACTGTCTCTAAGCATCAAATGCACTATGGTTCAAATTAGAACGATTATACACAAATCCCATAGCTAGTCTTCTGAATTTGGAAAACATCCATAATGGAATTAAACAGAAAAAGAATATTTAAACAGTGACAGAAATGCAAGAGAGAAGGTTCTTAATGGATATTTTCCAAATTGCTCTGGGAGATTTATTCTGATGTTGCAAATTCCCCATGAATGTACCATTTCCTACAGAATTCAGCTTTTCTATGACACAGAAAAATAAGTGGCATTGCTGTAAAAATAAAACGAAGCCATTCTGATGTGGGTATGATGTCTGTAGTATTAGGGTTTAAATTTAACAGACTACATTTTACTCTTCTATTTATTATTCTCACTCTGTGGGATTTTGGAATGTAGTTTACTCTTAGTGATTTACTTTATACAGGAGACTAGTTGTAGTTTTTTTCTGTATTGTGCCTGCTTTAACTCATAATTGAGAGTAAAAGCAAATTAACATGACCATATTGAAAGGACTCAGTTGTGAGATCAAATAAAAGTAGTAGAAGCAATGCTTACCTGGTAGCATTATCTCTAAGGTGCACTACAGTGCAAGACTTATGGTTCACTAAACCACCCTTCATTATATTCCTGGATAACCAGGGAGGTCTCAGATGATAGGGCTGGTTGGCCAATGTGGCACAAATCCACAAGAAAGGCCACAAGGAGGATCCAGGGAACTACTTGCATGTCAGCTTGACCTTGGTGCCTGACAAGGTTTTGGAGCAGATCATCTTGAGTGTGGTCACATGGCACGTGGCAACCAGAGGATCAGGGCCAGCCAACAGGTGTTTAGGAAGAGCAGGTCCTGCCTGACCAACTCCCTGATCTCCTTTAACTTTTTAAAATATTGTTATTTCACAGAACGTTATGAGTTGGAAGGGACCCACAAGTATCACTGAGTCCAATGCTTTTTACAACTAGGTGACCTGCCTAGTGAATGTGGGAAAGGCTTTGGATGTTGTCTACCTTGACTTCAGCTGAAGCCTTTGACACCATCTCCTGACAGCATTCTCTTGGAAAAGCTGGCACTCCATGGCTTGAACAGGTGCATTGGGTTAAGAACAGGCTGAACAGCTTGGTCCAGACAGTGGAGATGAATAGTGCTGCATTCAGTTGGTGGTTTGTAGCCCTGGTTTGTGCCTTTGGTTTTTCTGAAATTCTTTTCCCAGAGAATTTTCTGTAAACAAGAGACATATTTTTCTAACTGTAACTTTGTTTATATTCCTTTCCCTACGAGGGACTTCTTGATGCCCCTCTGGTCTGACCAATGTGATTGAAGAGGTTTGTCTTTGTTTCACCAATCAAATTGGTCTGTGTAGAATGGCATTAAAAGGGAGACACATCCCAATAATAAAGGAGTAATTTTTAGCCTTCTGAAGTCTGAGTCTGTGTCATTGTGGTGTACAACAGCGTCAGTGGTTGGTCACTTGTGGTGTTCCCCAGGGATCAGTGTTGGGCCCAGTCATGCTTAACATCTATATTCATCGTCTGAATGAGGGGATTGAGTCTACCATTAACAAATTTGTGGATAACATGAAATTGGGGAGTTCAATATTATTGGTTCAATAAGGCCGGGTGCTGGCTCCTGCCCTTGGGTCACAAAAACCCTGTGCAGAGATATAGGCTGGGGAGAGTGTCTGGAAAGTGGTCCAGCAGAAGACTGGGGATTGGGGTGCTGGTCAGCAGCAGCTGACCATGAGCCAGTGTGTGCCCAGGTAGCCAAGAAGGTCAATGACATGCTGGCCTATATGTGAAATTAGGTGGCCAGCAGGACCAGGGAAGTGATTCTTCTGTTGTACACAGCACTAGCGAGGCCACAGCTTGAGTTCTATATCCAGTTCTCAGCCCCTCAATTCAGGAAGGACTTGTATACCAAATGGTTATTCTAAATGAAGCAAGCCTCAAGCGTACCACAAGCAATGGAAGCATCAGTTCCCACATCAGATATCTTGCTGCAAAAAGGAATGCGGATCAAAATGAAGAGCTAATAGCTATATGAAGGAATGGGTGAGAATTGAATTAGAGGAGTGGTGATTTCAGTAGCCACTGAGTAGTGGATTTCCCCAGGGCATTGGAACATATGACTACTACCTGTTTGACTGTTCCAGAATCAGAAAATCAACTGATCCTGGGGCAAAAAGTCTACAGGACAGTGTAGTACCAACCAGAAGTAAAATTACATGCAGGGGCCTAAATGACGGACCTCTGTAATATGTTCTGAGTTCAAAGCACCCCGCAAATCTGGCATGTCTGATTTGGAAATCAATAGTTCTTTGCCTTAATCATGCCTTAATTTGCCTTCAGTAACACAGAGTAATTACAAACTATTACTTCAGAAGGAACATTGAAAATATCAAAGCAATTAAAGGAAGTGTGAAATAAGCAAACAGTAGAGAAAAGCAGCCATTCTTATTTACTTATTAGTTATGTAAGTGTTTAGGGAATACCTGCTATTCAGGATTACATGCTGGTTTTTTTCTTTTCAGTTATGTTTTGCAATATGTTTTGTTTTTAGGGGAAACCAAAGACTGAACTGAAAGGAAAAAAAATATGCAACTTATGTTTTTGAACTAGAAATTAGGTCTTTTCAACAAGAATTTTTAAAAGAGACACTTCTAGAAATTATGGAGCCCTAGCTGAAGATGTTAATACAGACACAATCTCGTGGCAGAATGATCAAGTAGCAGAATTAAAGTGCTTCAGTTTCAGACCTTTGAAAAAAAGATGGAGGCTTAAAGGATTCAATACATGAGAAACTATGTTTATCCTTAATACAGAATATTTTACAAAATGCTCTATGCCTTGTATTTCATACACTTTTGACAAACTCAAGATTTTTCCATTTTGCAATGAAATAATCAATGATTGATTGGATCAGTCAGATGGAAAACTGAGTGAATATGAGGTAATAATGCATGCACAGACAAAAGAATTCAGCAATTTTTGTCAGTGAAGAGTTCAATGTGGACTTGGAGGTGTTTTCATCCATAGACTGGTTTGCTTGTTCAATATTTTGCTCTAGTAAAACAGAGGAATATGGGCAGTTGAGGAAAGCAGAGTATGAAAAATCATGAATAGGAAGATGGTTTAATTTTGAGTGTCGACTCCTCTGTCCTTGTAACACAAAAAGAATCTTTCAAGATATTTAACTGTAGCAAACTGCTAAATAATATCAAAAGAGCTATTTTTCATTTACCAGGCTGTCAGACTGTGGAAATCATTGTCCAAGAAGTTATTAAAAATCAGAGCATACCAAGACTAAAAAATGCTAAAACATTTAATGTTTGATATATTTGGGTAGATCTCATGTACGCAATACACCTTATAATGTTTCCTTCTTCTCAATCATTCACCTGAGTTGCTTTAAAAAGACCAGGCACCTGGCAGACCAAAGTAAAAATATCTGCTTTGTCTCTATAGGCTGGAAAAGAGGTAAGAATTAAAGGATCAGAGACTGTAATGATTGAATCAAGAGGTATTTTGCGGGATCCCAATTCTCAGTAGTCTCATGCTCTTTATTACAATTGTTTCTTTAACTTTCTGCAATTTTCCTCTCAGACCTCTGATTAGTCTAATCATCATTTTCTGCACCTTTATGATTTTTTTCAGGTCTTTTGTGAGTGCAAATAATTAGAATTGGATACCACTTTCTAGGTGTGATTTGGTGCAATATCTTTAATATTCCACTCCATCTACTGGAGTTATCCTCTGTTTTTTTCATTAGTGCTTCAAAGCACATTCACCACTGCATGTGAATGAGACTGCAGGAGAAGATTTGATAGAATTTATACTTTATAATGTAGTGATCCTTTGACATGGCAGGAAAGCCATCACTGGTATAGTCCTGGGTAAATTAAGGACAATATTATTCTATGTACATAGAGCAAACCAACTTCATCTGCTTGCATAGCTTATATCAGACTCATATAGAGGGAATGAACATAGACTAGAGTTTGAAATTTACTTTTTTTTACCCTGCTTATTGTTACCCAGAGAGAGTCTGAAATTCCTTGGGAATCACTGGTGACTTCTCTAGTAAATTTCAAATTTTGTGTTTACTTCAGTGCTCAAGACTGGAAATATAATAAGAAAGATCCATCTTTCTTATTGCTGAACTCCAAGCAATATTAATTTGTAAGCACAGACTTCACAGTTCAGAACGACTGCCCGTGTAGCAGTCATTATTTTTATTGGGACACAGAGATGGGTGAAACAAAAGACTACAGAGTTGTACTACCCTTTGCCAACTTGTATTAATACAGAAGTAGCCCACATTAGTGTTATTTCTGCGCCTACTGACAATCAAAGAATCACTTTTTGAAGTTTTTCCAGACATCATTTTTCACCCTTAGATCATCTCCCCTCAGCCCTATATGGTCTGCTGTTTTGGAGGAGTCCCAAGAAATAACCCAAGAGAAAGAGGCCAGTTTTCCAAAAGGGTTTAGTTTTCCCCATGTAGTGATTTCTAAAAGAACTTGAATCAGTAGTCAGTCACCAAAGGGTGAACAAAAAGTCCTTTTTACACAGCTATGACTGAACTTGTAATCAAAAAGTTGCAGAGATAACCAAAGCCTTGTAAAGGATGTCAGTTGGGCTTGATGAGAACATAATTGAGTCCTCATGGCTAAAAGGCAGAATTTCCTGCTTGTGTCCAGCAATACCCCAACTCACAGCTTCACTGGCAGAGGTGGATCCAAAGCTACAAGGACTAAAATGAGGGTTTGCCCAGCCATATCAGAGGGTGACCTGGGAAGGAGCTCTTAGCAATAATGATCTCAATCATGTCAATCTTGTCAATCTCAAATGCTTCTGTGCTAAATGGGTCCTCCCATGACAACTCAGGGATCAAAACACTTTGATCACTGTGGAGCGGCAATGTATGATCCTGTAATCTCCTTCCAGACATGATACATCCATCTCCTACCATGAACATCTCTCATTTTCAGATAATCCTGCTCTGGGTGGGATTTCCAAGCTAATGGCTCTCCAGCACCTCTTTTTTCATTCCCAGCAGAAAAAGCCTCCCACCCCTCCCCTGACGGGCCAGGATTAAGAGCAACCCTCTAGTCTTTACTGATACTACTCCAAATAGGGGCTCTGGGTTAAGAACCTCTTTCTGTTAACACAGGTAGATCTTAAAACCTTCCACAACAATCAGTGTAAGCTTTAAATGTAAGTATGGGGTCTGCACCCAGCAACAGCAGAGAGAAGTAGAGGAAAAGAAGAAAGAAAGGAAAGCAAGCAAGTCGACACCCAAACGAAAGTTCTGCTCATCATTAAACGTTAAGGACAGGCTGAATCCTCCTCATTCCACTTGTATGAGAAAGTGAAATGGTCTCTCACACATGCACTCTTTCACACTTCTCTTTTCCTAACACTATCAGAGATATCTATCCTTAGTCATCCTTCTTTAAATTCTTTAAATTCTTTAAATTCTTTAAATCTAAACTTGATAATTTTCCAGATTTGGAAATCAGTGTGTATGTACACTTTGTCAGATTAATTCCTGGTTAGTATGGCTTCATTTGATGAAAAACTGAATTGCTGAATTAGCAAGTGATAAAGATATGCTTCTTCATTTATAATAAAAATCCCATTTCACCAACAACTGGCTTTATGCAATCCCATAGGAAATTATTTATACTTTTACACTCATGTTCCTGTGTTTTATTTTCTGTCAAGTTATATTCTGAGTTTATGAATATTATGATCCTCCTGTTTTTCCCATTGGGAATTTGGCCATTAGCCTAATTACTACCCTCAATCCTAGCAATCCCAAAGTATAGGCACCTTTTGATCTAATTTCCCCGAATGAGTTTCTGTTTTGCTCTTTCTCTGAGTGTAAATGTGACCTTTACTCACATGGGAGAGCCATATGTGTAACTCATGGGTTTATTAAGTTGCGCTGGGGTGCTTGCACTCAGAAGAGTAGGAGAAAACCTATCACTGTCATGAGTAGTAAATACTACCTTGTCTTAGTTTGAAAAGACTGTGGCTGAAGGGAAGGAAATGTCATCCCTGTATGTGCAACTGCTGAAGCAGTCAACAAAAATCATGTAGGTATGATGTGGGCTAGCAACAGTACTAGCTAGCCAGAGGAGAATCAGGGTAAGTATGCACAAAATAGACTTTGATATTGTGAGGCTTTTTTCTAGGTAATTTTAAAAGTCAGCTCTGGGCTGGAAAAAGAACCCCTGTCTTTATATTTTTGATAAAGGACGTAACTCTTCTTCTTCAGAAATTTCCTTAGAACTTTTTTCTCCATTTAATTCCCAGAGTATTGACTTTTATTAAATTAATTAATGTATGGTATTTTAATATAGTCTTTGTTCAGACATGCCACCCAGTTAAGTGTTCACTACTTTCACTACCTCTGGGAATATTTGCTGTTCCTCTTCTGTAGGGTTGCAGAAAGAAGTACTTAACACATAGTCCAGAACCTACAGAAATCTTTGTATTGCTTACATTTGAGAATATAAAATCAATACTATTATTTGTAGTATCTTTCTCAAAAGATTTCAGATATTTTGAAAGGAAAAGGGCTCCCTCTTTCAATATTCTTACTGCAATATGAGCACTCTTCTTTTTCAGCGTTTCAGGGCAATTTCATCATGTCTGGCCTAGGGACACCGTTTATGCTCCATGGATTTTAGCCTAGTGAGGTGCCCCAACCCAGGACTCATGCAAAGATGCACAGGTCATACTCTCCAGTTCCCTGCTTAATGCTTTGCATCCTTGTATCACATCCCCTGAGTCCCGATAAACTTGTATAAACACAAATTCACAGAGTGTAAATAGTATTTATTGCTTTGATTGCTATCACCACCATTACAGTTCCAAAGAGCGAAAATTCAAGCTATAAGTCCCTGTCTCAACTTCGTGGTAAAGACATTCTGCAGATTCTAAATGGCAAATCCAGAACCTGTATTTATATTGAGGGTTACAGGTTTTTCTGCTTTATCACATTAGAGAAGAAAGCATCTAGAAGAGACATATGGATTTAGAACAACTGCTAGGTTTTCATTCTAAAGGATAATGTTAAATATAACTCACAGAAAAAGGGAAGCAACTAATTAAATTGTAAATTACATAAACACCAGAGAGAATGCTATCAGCCTTTAATCTCTGATAATCTATGGCCAGGTACCTTCAGAATACTATTAATCAGCCCAGCTGTGCAAAAGGAAGACCTTCAAATCTGTCAGGCAGCTGTCCCTGGGCAGCTTATAAGCACCTTGTAGATAACAGGCAATCATTCATAATATAGCCTTGATCATTATCTCAAATACTTGAGAAATTATATAATGATTAAAACAGTGCAAAGCCCATTACTCATTTCACTGACTCCCACTTGTCTAATTCTTCCCTCTGCCTCTGAACTTTAGGCCTGTATGTTAAATTTCCCTTACTCTGATTAGTATTTATCCTGCCTTCACTTGGGTTTAAATTTTTTCCATGGGCTAGTAATACTCTAAGCTGAGAAATACAGGTATCTTTTGGAGGCACGATGCGGTGCTGGATTCACCCACTAGCTCCTGACAAGGCGTTGAGAGTGGGCTGTTCTCAGAAGTGATCCGAGGTACAGCTGGGCACAGGCTCTACGGCACTAGGACGTACTGAGGTGCAGGCAGAAGCAAGGATGAGGGAGAGGTCTTTCATATGAATTACAAAGAGGTTTATTTCCAAGGAAGGTCCAAGGTCCAAAAGACCACGAACTCTGATTTGCAGGGGACGTTTATATAGGGGAGGTTCTAGGGGAGGACACAAATTTTGACCAGTAAGGAGAAGACTGTGGAGGAGCACAAGGTGGGGTTTACAATACTCCAGTGAATGAGGAGGCATAGCGGGAGAGGAACAGTTTGATCAAACCAATGGGGCTTGGAGGAACAGGGGATTTCCAGGGGATCTCCTAAAGCAAGGGGTGGGTACCAGGCACTATTGACAGCTCAGCAGGAGGAGGGACATGGAACACTCCCTGTCAAGGGACAGGTCTAGGGTAAAATGGGCAACTAGGTGGGAGGATACAACTTGGATTGAACCAACAATACAGAGGGGAATGAAACAAATCATGGGGAATAAAACACACTGCAACAGAGAGAGCCATCATGACTGCTGCTAATAAAATTTTTTTGATAACTAGCACTTCATTCTGTTTTTTCAGGAATTAGGTGGGTGATGCTCTATTTCCAGCTGCAAAAGCTTTTTAATCTAAAAAAGAAAGGACAAAATATATGACAAGATGCTGAATTTAAGCTGGAATTGAGAAACACTTCATATAAACTCCCATTCATGCAGATGCAGTACTTCCAAAGAGAGAAAAATATCATTACCTTTCTTTTATCTACCTTTAGATTGTTTGCTGAATTTTTTACTTTTTCAATGGCTTGTTCCAGTTGTGTAAAAAGCAGAATTTTCCTAAGCACAGGTATAGTGGTTTTTACACAATGCAATTGTGTAGAGAGTTTTCTTCCAGCTCAAAGCACCAGAAATTCCTCCACAGATTGCTGTCATTTCAGTCCTTGTCCAGGGCCCCCATTATATCTTCTAATAAGTCTGGGACTAGAAGCCTAATACTAGAGTGAAATGCTTAAACACAAGATGTGAAATGTTGAGTGAGAACAATTTAAAAATTTGAGTTCAGATATGTTACAAAAAATATGCCTTTTTGGGGGGAGTATGGGTTTGGGGAGATAGAAAGTAACTTTGTCTCAGCAAAGTTAGACATTCTCAGTTTACAATATTCTATAATGAAAACTATCATTAACAGTGCATGCTGATTTGAAAATAATGAGATCTTTGGCTTGACCTGAGCAGTGGAAGAATGACACCACCAGCTGTAGCATTAGTATTTGTAGCCCCATCAATACCTTCAGGATTATTTTATTTGTATTCATTATGAATCCCTATTTGCTGGCATAAAAGTGTTCTGTGTACACTTACCACAAAAAAAGCAAATCAACACAATTAAGAAGTACACATCTAACAGAATATTAATTATATTTTCCCAATACACAGCCAAATCATCATGTGAAAGATTTTCCTGGCCTTTGTTTCTGCTGAGCACTGCATTTCTAAAGGAGCTACCACATGGAAGCAGTACTGGGCCAAATCCTTCAGTGAGGTCAGCAGAGTGCTCACTGACAGCTCCTTCAAAATTACCTCAGTTCCTTGTAATAAGAAGGAAAAAATGAATAAACTAATAAAAAATAGTAATGGAAGTGAAGAGGAGTTGAAGGAAAAGAAGGCATACCAGAAATTTGATTTGTGCTTCTGACACAGAACTTTTTGGTTACTCACAAATAGACAAGTGATATAGAAAGATGCTACACTTGGATTTGCCCAGGTGCTCTGACTAGATGAGCCATCTGCTTTGCAGCATCTGCTAGCAAGCAACTGAAATAAAGTCCCAAGTGCTGATCTAAGTAATGAAAATTACTGATTTTAGTAACGTAATTAATTAATAGGCATGATGTATTGAATATTGCTAAAGTTAAAAGTTTTATACAACTGTCTTGTGGTTGAATGAATTATCTCTTGAAATGTCATTATTCTAATTGATTAAGTTATTAATATTATGTTTCATGTAATAAGTGTTCCAGCATGATAGAGTGTGAACATAAATTCACCCTGGCCTTCACCAGGGGTGTTTCTGTAGGCTCTGCTTATGCCATTTAGATCTGACTGCAGAACAGGAAAGGAAGGGATGATGTGATGTAAAATGTCTAAACTTTCCAACTTAAAAGCAAGAATTGTTGATCTTTGCAGGAAGATGTTTTAACTCAAAGTTTCTGTGTATATATTAGCCTAGTAAAACCAATGAATATTCAATTTACCAGTTCTGTTATGAAAGTATATTAATTTGGTTTGGAATTCTATTTACAGCTGGCACTGATATGAACACTGCCAAATTAAAATCTTAAAGGACTAGAAATATGAAAGTTTGCTCCTTTTTTTCCCAGTGATATCAGTTGCTCAAATAAAAGGTTTTATTTTCCATGGGGAAGCCCCTCACAGAGAATCACAAATTATTAATGTAATTAAAGTGAAAGAGCAACCCACTCTAAAGAAATAATTTAGGTCACAGCAAACTTCTCTGCTGTTTTGGAAGGGAGGGTTCCAGAAGAGCTTCTGTGATTTTTAGAGTAGACATGCATACGTTTTAGGAGATTTCAATGGAGTTTATTGACAAAAGGAACGGACACCAACTGCTATGTAATTTATATGATATTTTCAAACTTTGCTGCATACTTGTTTGCTAAAACCAAAGAAAACCTTATGGGGATTATTTGCTTTACAGAAAAGAGGCAACGAAGACTGCATCTTCAGCACTTTAAGCCAGAGAGGTCTGGAAAAGACGAGATCAGGCTGGGGACACTTTCTCAAATCTCTATAATGTATGATGGTATTTTTCAAGACTAACCATCTTTTCACCCTCCTGGTAAAATGTTGTATTTATATGACTCCTTTGTTTGTAAGCATAGTAATTTATATTAGCATTAAAGAGACCCTTTTGGTCATTGCAATTTGACTGTACTGTGTGCTCTGCCTCCTACCTGCTTTGTCCTTTGTAACCTATGACCATTTGACCACTCTGATATAAAGTCAATCATGAGCTCTTTGTCATCCTTTCTGTGCCAGAGGAAAACATAATAGTATCATTATCTGAATGTTAAAACATTGATAATGAAGCTCTGATCAGGAGCAGTGGGCAAGATTAGTCAAAGAATTGATGATGTATTTTTGTCTTGGTTTGGAAAGACAGGTATCTGACAGGGAAAGCTGGAGTTTCCCTTAGAATGGAGAATGTAAACCCCTCACCCCAGCCAAATTATAATTTTACAATTAAGGGCTTTCAGGCAAAGATTTGGGAATAGGAATAACAGTTCTTTACTAGGAATACAAATGTAGTAGGAAAAGAAACAAAACCACCCAACCACACCAGCAAACAAACAACAATTTTGGAAAACCCTTGACAGAGTCAGAGCTACAACCTGACACCCTGTTGGTCTGGGTGTTGGAAACAGTCCAAAAGTGAGTCCTCCTGGAGTGGCAGATGTGGTTCTGTTGGAATAGAGAATAGTCCTGTAGAACAAGGGTCCAGGTAGTGATGAGAAGGATCCAGTCTTCCTCCAGGAATCAGGTGAAGCTGGATGCCTTCTCCTTCCTGTGGCTCAGTTTTTATCCAGGCAGGAATGGTTGGCTCCCCCCACTGGGTGGAGCATCTCACAATAGGATGATGGAATGTGGAATGTACTGCTTTGAGGAGGGTATAATTTGGGGATGTGTTAGTTTGGGGAGGTGTTAATGGCCCATTAGCAGACAACTGTCCCCCTGGAGGGAAGACCTGTGGTGAAACAGATAAGAAACAATGCTCTACAGTTGGTCTATTGACAAAAGGCACCCACCCTACTCCTCCCAGAGTAAAGAACAGTACTTTCAGGAGATGAAAATAGAATACACATTTTTGTTTTCCATAACCCAGGACAATTTTATTCTTGGTTTTCAGTTAGTAAAACATATAGAACTGAAACTTTTTAAACTTGGAAGAATGGATTAGTGTGCACTAATATTCAAGGGCAGTAAACAAAATTATACATGTCTATCAGGTTTGAGCTGATGTTCTAGCAGTGATATATTTCAGGTCATAGGAACTGTCTTGTGCATTAGAAAATACAATATTTCTTGTATAAACTCTTCTTCTTACTGTGGCCACTTCCTATCATATCCCATTAACTGGATTCCAAATTTTAGGGGAAGTACTGGATAGGAATTCTGCCACCATGACACCTCAATAAACAGTCTATCTAATTTTCATTTGAGTTAAAATTGAAGTAGTGCCTTTCTATCCTAAATTGTTTTAAAGAACTGGGATGTGAAATTATTAAATATTCTGAACTTTAGAAAGGTACTACAGAAGTGCCAGCTATTTTCATTTATACTGGTACTATTATTATTTTGTATCTATTTGATCACTCAGTTTCTCAAATAATCAGTGTGCATTCAAGATTGACATATTTTGATTGCACACTATCTAGGACTAAAGAATTTATGAAGTATGCCCTCTTTATATTAAATATTTCCACATCCTTGTTGACTAGGCTAGTAAGTATGTTTTAAGATTAATAGGTTTTAATGAGGTAGGGATTCTTTATTCAGCACAGAATAATATATTTCTATAAATAGCTAGAGGATAATGTTATATTTTTTTCTAAAGTACCTCTTTCAAATTATTACCATCAATTATATTTATTTTATGAAAATTTTGAAAAATATAGAATTTTTTTCCTCACTAGGATTTTTGTGGGTATCTGTCAAAGAAAAAAATTGATAATTTATAGGTGAAATGATCCATTTAATATGTTGACAGTTGTAGCCTCCTCATGCCCTTATCTTTAAGCCTTAAACTCGTTCAGTAACATACATATAGTTTATATACTGATTTTGATGCTAGATTGCAAATTTTCTGTCCAGATCCTGCATTTATTTGGAGAGTTCTTCATTACTGTCTTTCATTATTGATCCATTACCATGGGAAGAAAAATAAACCAGAGAACACTGCATGAGGCCCTATGCAGAGATATTATTGCAGCATCACCACTCACTGCTTTACAGAGTGGCATCTTGAATATCATTCTACAGTAAATGAGGGTGATTTGGAAATTTCACTCAGTTTATAACCTTGAATGCTTGATTCTTTCCTCTGTAATTTTACCTCATCTTTAAGTAGTCCTAGTTCTTTCCTGAAATTTTTTTTCAATCCTTTGAAACTCAATATTTTCTGTTTCTTGCAACATGACAATTAGCTGTCTCTGGGGTCAAGGGAAATATGGCTGAAGTATCCAGTTACTAGGTGAGGAGAAAAAGGCAAAAAAGCTGAGGATTTGGCCAGGGTGTATCTTCAAATTACAGTGTTTCTTATCATAACCCTGAAAGATACTGTTTTAAGAAAGGTATAATTTTGCTTGCAAAAAGAAAATCAAAAAATGTGCCTAAATTAAAACAAAACAAAGCAAAATAAAAACAAACATAAAACCCTGCTGAAATGTGGAAACAGTATTTGTATACCTGTCTTCCAGAGACGTTTTCTAAAAATGCTTAAATCTCTCTATTATTATCTGAGACAGCTGCTGACATTCTTTATCCAGACTGAATTTTTTTTTCTGATGTAATTCACACTGGTTCTCTGAACTAAAGCAGGAGCCTGAATAAATTTCTGTGGCTTCCTCCCACACACAGATTGACTAACTTGCAGATACATGTTCAGTCTTATGTTCTCTTCACAGTGATTCTCATCTCCAGTAGCAGCACACCACTTTGATTACTTGAGAATGAAATTTACTGGGATATTTAAACATGTTATTTATGTATAGCTTAAATTTCCAGTAAAAAAGAATAATTTATATATAATTTTGCAGAGTGTTAAAAACTCCTTGTCAAGGTACATTTTGAAGGGTCTGATTAATATTTTATATTATTTACCCTATCTTTAATATGGGCTGCTTTCAGGAACTGCTAAACCATCATTTTGTGTTTACCTATTGCAGATTAAATATGATGAGTACCATGTTCATGTAGGTGTGCACTGGGAGTTGCCCTACATACTAGACTGTTACAGTTGTTCTACTTTGTCTACTGTGACTTGCTAACTTTTTTTTTTTTTTTCTGTCAGCACACAAGCAGATTTTTATGCTTGGGAAGATGTGTAGCATATAAAAAACTTCCAACATGCAGAAGCATTGCTGAGAAGAACTGAAGGAGACATGAAAGAGAAAATTGGTTTGGTTCCTGTGAACTGCGGTTATCAAGATTTTAGACAGAGGCTTTTGAATTGTCACTGTTTTACCATATCTAGCAAGATCTTACCCATTTTCTTTTTTAACTAAAGTGGCTAGAAACTAAGCTAGCTATTTGCATATTTCTTTCTCTTGTAATACAAGAGCCTGTGAAAATTTTATGGTCTTTGCTACTCTTAAAGTCAAAGAAACTGGTTAAAGAAGTTTTCTCTAGCCTTCAAGCATCAGTTAATCAGATATCATGTGAAGAAACCATGGCCCTGACCTAGGTGAGATGATATTCCCACCTTGTAATTATGTAAGTTAGGAGTATGATACATGTATTTAATAACTGAACAAGCCATTAGGGGAAGAGATCTGAGAAAGAAGGGATTATTGACTGTCTTAAGAAGAACAAAATTGGGTGATGACATGACTAAGTCTTAGCATTCTACAAAAGTAGAATGCATAGTATTTTTCAGAAAAACTACATTCTTGTTTATCAGAGGATTAAAACTGCTGTAATTAATGAGCAGATTAATATCTGTGGTGCTTTTCAGTATTACAGAAATGCCTGCAAGGCAAATGATCATTGCAAATGCAGGGAAGAAAAAGTTTTCTTTACAGAAGCCTTGCAGAAATGGTTTGGATCTTTTAAACCTGAGTGGTATATTCAACTCAGAGATTCTTCTAAATTTGAGAAACAGGAACAAGTTCCCTAGGGAATTTGGACATTGCTCTCAGGCATATGGCGTGATTCTTTGGGGCGTCCCGTGCAAAGCTGAGAGTTAGACTTGGTGATCCCTATCAGGTAATCACCACATAATTGTGGAATTGGTCTCAATTCTAGTGACTACAGACATGTACAGGGACTATTCCAGCCCTTTCTCCTGCAGCCATGGCCCATTTTCAACATGACATATGCCCTTATATAAATTGAACCCTTGCATTTACATTCAACCCTGTCTCCCCATGGGTTGAATGTCACTGCTGTCCAAGTCTGCCGTGAGTCCCAGTCAGCTATGCCTAAACTATTTTTTGTATGGAGCAACCTGATGGAGACCAAAAAAATTTTAAATGAAACTAGTATTGTGTAGAAGCAGTATTATTAGAATGTAAGGTAGCATTCTCAATAAATGTATGGCAGTCTAGTTCATGTGCTGCGACAGGCTGGAAATAGAAAGGGGTCACATGTACTTTTTTGAATTCGCTGTATCTCTTTAGAAGAAACATCTTGCATTTAGGCATGGCTCCTGATAGCTGAGGCTTTCTGTCTTGCAGCAAAGTGCTTAGCCAGTTCCAGAGGCTAGAAAGTGCCTTTCCCTTCTCCTCTGAGACCTGCCTATTTCATCCTGCTCTCAGCACTTCCTCAGCATGCACCACAACCCCTCAACAGCAAGCAGCAGAACTTCTCTGTGTTTATCCTCTTTCATGCTTCTTTCTCACAAGCAGATTTGTTTCCTCTCCAGGGTACTCCCACACTGTGTGGAAGCAATGAAGGAGAATGAAGCACTTAATAAAACCACAGCCAAATCCCTCCTTTTTTGTGTTTTACCCTTTTTCATTGTTGAAAGTCAGATGTAACTTTATTTATTTAGCAGTTTTCCTTTTAAAAGTAGATATTGTTCCACTGTTTCTCCTGCCCTTCCTCTTCAGGTGGAGGAAAAGAAAATTCACTATCCATGCTCCATTTAATCCCTTGTCCAAGAGAGTGTTGCTGTAGGTAGTGCATTCATTTTAGCCATGCACTTCCCTGGTTGACAGATGAAGAGGAATTTCATTGAACTTCATTTGAAGAGTTAGAAATATACTTTTATGCAGGCAATCAAGAGTGCTGTTCTCTTCACAGTTCCCTTTGTGAAATAGAACTCACAGGTAGTAAATAAAAGTCTCTGCATTGTTGTGCAGTGGATGTTTCAGCTGGCTTTTACATCTGCCACACTGTCATAGAATCACAGAATCATTGAATGGTTTGGTTTAGAAGAGACCTTAAAGATCACCTAGTCCCAACTGCTCTGCCATAAACAGGGTCATGTCCTGCTAGACCAATTGCTGGCCTGATCCAACCTGGCTTTGAACAATTTCAGGTATGAGTCATCTGCAGCTTCTCTGGGAAACCTGTTCCAATGCCTATGGCTCACAGTAAAGAATTTTATCTAATCTAAATAACCCCTTTTTCAGTGAGTACCCATTAATCCTTGTCCCATCACTACAGTTCCTGATGAAAAGTCCCTCTCCAGCTTTCCTGTAGGCCCCTTCAGATACTGGAAAGTTGCTATGAGGTCTTCCCAGGCCAAATAGTCCCAACTTTCTCACCGTTTCTACATACTGAGACCACTCTAGTCCCTTTGTCAACTTCGTGGCATGCCTTTGACTTGCTCCAACAGCTTCACGTCCTTTTTTGGGGGGCATCAGAACTGGTTGTAGTATTCCAGGTGGGCTTCTTGAGAACAGATTCAAAGGTAAGAATTATGTTGTACAGTGTCTAACTGTAATGCTCACATCGTTGTTAAACTGAATGATCAGCTGGTGCAGTGGTTGCTACTCGTTTGAGATTTGGGGTTTTTTTTTTGCCAGAGAAGGAGATAGTCTCAGCTCTGAGACTCTACACCATAACTGCTGTGTGAAAGAGCAGTTTCACAAAGCATCATTTTTTTGGATCTAGAATATGTTTTTCTTGATGTAGAATTATAGTTCTTAATTTGACCAAAAACTTTCAAATTTAGAATAAGTTGTTTATAATCTTCTCCAAAAGGAATTAATACACATCACTGACAACCATTCCAAGAAATAAATTCTGACTGAAATTCAGGAGCTATGTATTTTGACAAGGAACGGTGCTGTTCTTGTTCCAAACAAATGAGGATAATTGAGTTAAGTGCAAAGACAACTGTGAAGAGCCAGGAGTTTTCCATTCACTAAGAAATGGAGACATCTGCCAGGTGCAATTGTGCAAAGTGAGACCACAGCAGGTTTCAATGAATACCCCAGACAGTGACTGATAAAAACTGCTTCAAGCAAGCGTTACATGTCTTACGTCAAAAGCAACGTGTCTGTTGAGAGTAAAACAAGAATATTAAAATTAGTAGTTTTGGCACACAGGAATCAAATGTTTGTAAACCTAATAAAGCCCTAGAACATCTGGCTTGCTCTCTAGCTGCTTGTGTTGGTTTTGCTCAGCCTGGTTTTTGGTAGAAGGGGGACCACAGATGTGGCTTCTGTGAGAAGCTGCTGGAAGCTTCCACCATGTCCAGCAGAGCAAATCCCTGATGGCTCTGAGGACGGAAATACTGCTGGCCAAAGCTGGACCAATTAGAGAGGCTGGTAACCTCTGAGATAACATGTTTAAGGAGAAAATCCCCATGGGGATCCAGGGAGCTGCAGAGATCCACCCACAGCCCTTGGGGATCCAGGGGGAATGCAGAGATCCACCCACAGCCCGTGGTGGAGGGGCCCATGCTGGAGCAGGTGGATGCCTGGAGGAGGCTGTGATCCAGTGGGAGACCCAGTGGAGAGAGGGGTCCTGTTCCCAGGCTGGAGCAGCCTGTCCTTGGAGGACTGCACCTCGTGGAAGAGTGACCCATGCCACAGCACTTTTGGGAGGACTGTTTGCCCGTGGGAGGAACTCACATTGCAGCAGTTTTGGGAGGACTACTGCTCCTGAGATTGGAGCAATGCTGGAGAAGTTCATGGACAACTGTCTCCTGTGTGAGGGACCCCACAGCGTAGCAGGGGAAGGAAGGACTCCTCTCCCAGAGCAGCAGAAGAAAAGCTTGGTGATGAACTGACCAAACCCCATGTCCCTGTCTCCCTGCACTGTCAGTGGGAAGGAGGGAGGAGTTGGGGGAGAAAAATTGTTTTTTTAAGGGATTATTTTGCTTCTCATTATCCTCCTCTGACTCAGTTAGTAATAAATTCACTTTGTTAATTTATTCTCTCTTCTATGCTGAGGCTGTTTTGCCCTTGGAGTATTTTTTTCTGGTCCTTGTCTTGACTCCTGAGCCCTTCATTAATTTTTCTTTCCTCTGCCCCGCTGTGGCAGAAGAAGGTAAACTAGCAGCTTTTGTGCATGCCTAGTGTTGGGCCATTGTCAAACCAGGACACCCGTTTTATTATCAGTGTTACATAGAAACACCCCTGTGTAAACTCTAAGTATCCTTTTAAAAAAGGTAAGAAGTAAATAAGAGCTGAGAAAAAGCATTCAGTTGACAGACTTGGAAATGGAAGGCTTTTTTGATCTTCACAGAAGAAAAGAGAACATTGGTAGCTGCTGGGCTTGCAGTTGCCACCAAATCTCAGTTAATATGAAGTACAGTCTGGAAATGAGAGGGTCCAGCCAGACCAGGACTGTAATTGCTTCACTGTACCAGATGACAGAGATAATACACCTGTTTTAGAGCTTTCTTTTTTTCTGTAGTGAAAAAGTCAGCAGAATGGGAGAGGTATTTTTCTGACTGCTCTTGAACTGGGAAGCCAGCTTTGTTGAACAACATTTTAGGTATGAGGCTTTAGTAACTCAGGTGTTGAATCCCAGCTGCTTTTGATGTAGTTTAAAAATAAACACAAAAAAAAAGTTAATAACTTTCAGCACTGGAAATGGGTCAGACACACACTAATTAAGTGTGTGAAAAGTTTCTGAAAATCTGCATTTTCTTGCTCCATACCAGGTCAATGGAGTTGCTGGTGTCTGTGAGGAAGACAAAGCTCAGATTTCACGTCTCTTCTCACCCTATTTATTTAAAAATTGTGATTTTTATTATGGTTAATATTTGAAATTGCACCTTCTTTGCTTAATTATGAAATAAAATGAACAGAACCACTGGTTGTTTGTTTTGTTTTGTATGGTTGTGCCTACACAACATGTAAGCACAGTCTTTGCAAGTTATATTGAGATTTTTCATCATATCTGTTTACTTATGCTGGATTTGTCAAGGTTCAAGGTTAATCTGCATCAGGTGCTGCACAAACATAGAGTGAACTCTAAGGTAATATGTCAGTGAAGAAAAAAGAGCGCAGAAACTCCTTTTTACTTCTCAAGGTAAGCTTGAGGTGCGTATCTGCTTGAGGTGGCTCCTAGCAGATACACACCTTTGATTTTTTATTCTATTTCAGACTGAACCATAAGTAATGTGCTCTTGAAAGTATGGATTTAATATGTGTTTGAAATTAGTCATGCTCCTAAAGTTCTATAGTATAGAACAGAGAACTGTATCTCTTATAGTTCTTCAATTATCTCTGTGCTACGTCTTTGCCAACTAGGGTCATCCCTGCTGGTCCTGGACACAAGATGGACCTGACTACCAGGCTGCATGCTGGGAAGTGATGCCTGCACATCTCCAACACAATTAGGGCTGTCCAGTCCTATCAGAATCTGCCTCCTGTGAATTAGATGCTGCAGCTTCTATAAAATACTACCTGATACCTTCCTTTGACAGACATGCTGTGTCATTTCTGCTTGTGAAAACCTCTGAAATTATTTCAACATCCTTCATTTTCAGCAGGAGGTGCTCTTTCTCCCTGGAAGGTATTCTCCGTGAAGGCTTCTCTTTCCCATGTCTCCTTCCTCACGTTGTGTTGTCTTCTGTGACTCTCAACTGAATATTTAAGTGGTGCCCATGATTAAATACTGAGAGCTTTTATTATTTAGCTTGGTGTCTCTCATCTGTACTTACCTTAGATATAGTGGAATGGTGAAGTTATCCTGACAGATTCTGGGATTTTATGCAAAAAGATGTTGGTCTTTTTCAAGCTCTCTGCAGAAAGAATACTTTCCCAAAAAGTGTGGGAAAATTAAGTTTAGATTTTTAAATGTTTATTCAGTGAAATCTCATGCTTCAGTCAGGGACATCCAACCTAGCAGCTTTCTTCTCTTTTCATGAAAATTTTTCATGAAATTCCTCTGTGTATTCACAGCCTCTGGATATTTTATGTAATTTTAGTGTGATGAGCACCAGCACTTCCACTCAGAACTGTTTCTTCATGTGTCACACGGTGCAGCTGGAAAGGTGTTCAGGGAGATTTTTAAAACAAATATTTTGGAATAAACAATTGAAATAATTGCTTCTACTTCTCCTCAGCCATATTCTGTGCCATTTTAAACTAATGGATTAAACAGTAAAGTGTTTAGCAGGGCTGAAATGGGAGCCTGGAAATGTTGGGCTCTGGTAGTCTTGCGCATAATGTGTTTCCATTGTCAGAGAAAGCCTGGTGCCTGTGCTTCTCCAGGGCAGAGCTGTCTCCAGCTCTTGGAAAGATGGGACTAGGGACTCCGTAACCAGAGTTAGATGCATTTGTCCACTTAGTTCTCCCCTTGAGTTTGCAATTCTTTTGTATGTGTCAGCCTGTGGACCGGTGAAGCTCCAATAAATTACAAATCAGTGTTTAATCACATCCTGCCCAGCTGGCTGTTAGGTACTTATGTTTCCAGTTTTCTGTCTTCAAAATTCCAGAAGCCTGAGGATGATATGTGCACAGACCTGGGACAGAATGTAACAGAATCCTCCTATGTAGGAGGATACAATTAACAAAGAAATCAGAAAAACGTCTGCAGGAGTCAGTTATTTTCCCAGATTCTTCTTTTCTTCTTCTTTCTTGCTAGTTAATGCTATTATTCCCATCCCTAGGAAAAAATCAATTTTAATGAAATTCTGCCAATTTCAGTTAACCACCAGTTAATATTTTAATCACTGCAGTGCTATTCATTTTACTCAGAGCATCTCACTCAATGTTAGCTCAGACTATTTTTATGTCTTACCACCCAGCAGACACTTCTAATTTATGGAAAGCTTCTCTTGGCCTTCAACCAGATTGCAATTTTTCTTTCCTCTTTTGTGTTAGTTATTATAATGCATTTTGCATTAAAATGTTTCTTATTGTATTTTTTTCTTGATTCAACTAAACATACAATCAAGCTATCACTAGTCAGTATCTTGAAAAAACTTCTACCAAACTGGAGTGCAGCAATTATGCAAATAAATGGACTTACTGATTTTAGCATTACAAAATTAGCATACTGTATTTAAAAATAAATAAAAAGTTATAATGGATTTTAAATATTTATGATAAGTTGTTTATCACTGAAAATTATCACTGCACCAATTTTATGTTATTTTTATGTTATTTTTTCTACCAATTTTCTCTTGGGTTACAACACGCTGTTATGACTAACATTTGAGACACAATTCTCAGCCGATCTAAATTAGAGGAACCCTACTTTTTTTGATGAAGTTCTGTGAATTTATGTCAGCCACAATTCTGCACCTCTTCTATGGCATGCTGTGAGAAAACTGGACAGCAATCTGGAATTTATGAAATACCTTGTGCTTATTATTTCACTGAAATCCTTTCATTGACTTACATTTTGTCAGTCGGCATTTGGGACAAATTAGCATTCTACATTTTTCTCACTGTGGAGCTGTATAGAGTAGTCTCTGTGCAGGTGGTCCACCAAGTCCTGTCACTTCTTTGAGCAGGCATACACTTGAGTCTTTCTTAGGCTTACTTTGTTACACTAGAAGAAGTCCCACAAACCAAATATTCTTACTTGCAACCAGAAAGAGGCCTTCAGTTGTTGCTTGAAGAAATTGTGTCTGAAATTTTAAAAGATTGCTAATTTACAATGATTAGCCTCCAACAAGTGCCTCTTGGATTGGGTTCTTTCAGTGAAGCAACATCACTCATAGTTACTGTTCAGCTGCACCAGATGAAAAAAAAATCAGTATGTTTCTGGAAGGCATTTTCAGGGGTTGTAATCTTTGAGGTCAGCAGATGCTCCTTTCTTTTCACTGCAGTCACTTCAGAAGAGCAAGAACAGATGAGGTTACCAGCTGCTGTGTGGCAAATGTGTGATGTGGCCTAGACGGGTGAACGCTGTCTGCCCCATTCTGGGTGAATGCAAATGATGTGTACACCAGTCATGACCCCAATTCTAATTTAAATTACTAGATAGAGTAGTGTCACTGTGTATTTCTGGATAGTTTTAAATTCCTCATTTAAGGAAGGATAAGATGGAAAATCAGTGGTACATTTAGAGCTAGAACTTACACCAAAGACAGGTGTCATTCAGATTTTGCTACATGTATGAGAGTCTAAACCATTTCTTCTAGAGAAAAACAGCTATGACTTTTCCTTTCCCCATATTAGGCAATCTTTTCTATGCTTCAGTAGCATAGTAACTCTAAGGGGAACTTTCCTCTGAAATCTTGTGTTGGCTATTGTCATGCCCTGTGACTGAGTATTCTGCTTTCCCTTGTTGATGTCTAAACAGACTATGAAGGCAGAGTTCACTTGGAAAGTGATGGGTTTTAGTCAAACTTAAAAGTATCCTCAAGATGAAATACAGAAAACAAAACCCTGGGACTCAGGACCCTCACTTGATGGGAACATGAGCATCCATTTTTATACCTCATGGTCCTGTTATGTGATAGAGAACATAATACATGTGATTGAAAATATGGTGTGTTGGCCTCTGCTAGAACTGTGGGAAACTTCAAACAGGACTTCGTGTCAGGACTTTCTTAGGATTTTCTGAAAAACACTTGGTGATCAGCACTCCCCTTGTCTCCTTCTCTGGCTCTTTGAACATTTTAATTCCTTTGCTCTGAATCTTGTGTCTAGTCAGTTATTTGCTTTTGTAGTTTTCAGTTCAGACTATTTATGAACAACCATGCTTGCTTCTTTACACTCCAGATGACTTAATTTTGAGAAAGACTCAGATAAAAGCTCAGCTTGGATCCCTAGGGAGGGTGGCAGTGTTCATGCTGGAACCTTAAGAAAGAACTGATCATAGAAGGAACCATTAAATTATACAGACATTGGAATTACATTTTCCCAATGTAACTCCCCACCCGTTGTATCCTGATAGTCATGGGATGAACTGATGGCAAACAGTTCTGTGCTGAACTGGTCTAAGAGAGCGATACTTCTGTTGTAGCCAATTTATTTGTTACATGCCTGTGTTATGAAGAATAATGGAGTTATTGAAGAAAACTTTTATGAGGCAGCATCCATACAGCAACTCACTGACAGCAAGAACAGGAGCATCAGTGATACCATCACTGCTAGTGACACTTGGTGTCCAGGTTATCTGCGAGCAACAGCCAACAGTGCAAATACTTTTTGAAGGTAGCTAAAGAGTCTTGTCATTCCTTGGCTGCACTGATTGTAGTGTGGTCTGAGAGAATCATACCTTATGTGGAAGGTGGGCAGCATTCTGCCTATACTGCCAGTATTGGTGGTCAGTGGGCAAAGCGTCAACACATATTTATTTTAAGAGCGGGTGGGGTCTTAAGAATTAAGGTTTTTGCTTTATTTTTATCTCTAGATTATTGCAAAACTACAGATTTTAACATTTCAGGGAGATGCAATTTGATTTTTTGCTCTTTCATGATGGTGGGATTCACTTGAGAGTGGGGCAGAAACACGTTTTACACAGAAATCCACAAAGCTGGACTATTGTTAAGTAAATAGAAAATTTTCCTATCGCCTCCTGGGAGATGAAGATGAACTAATTAACTAAGTAATATCTTTTTATTTGTTGATGTTCCTGAAAAATGCAGTAAAAGAGAGATATCATCAGACTACAGGAGAGGGAGGAGTGCTGCACATTATTCAATCTCAGGAAAATATCTTGGTAATATTCAAACGATTTCATGCAGATAAATATTGACTGTATCTATGCCTATATATTTAGAAGCCTGAGCTTGAAGATCACAAAATCATAGAACTACAGGAACTACATAGAACTAACATCCTGTGTTAGAAGGAACCCATGGGGATCATTGTGTCCAACTCCTGGCCCTGCACTGCACAGGCCCTAAAATCACACCTTGGAACCATTATCCAAACACTTCTTGAGCTCTGTCAGGCTTCCCTGGGGAGCTAGTCCAATGCCTGATCACCCTCTGGGTAAAGAGCTTTCTCCTGATATCCAACCTAAAACTTCATACCATTGTGTCAAGTCCTCAGCTTGCTCTCTCTAGGCCCTTCTCCAGTTTTGTGACCTTCCTTTAGCAGAGTTTTCTATCTTTCTTATATTGTGGCACCCCAACCTGCCCTGAGCTCTTGAGGTGAGGCCACCCCAGTGCAGAGCAGAGCAGGACAGTCCACTCCCTTGCCCGGCTGTGATGTTGTGCCTGATGCACCCCAGGACATGGGGCCCTCCTGGCTGCCAGGGCGCTGCTGACTCATGTTGAGTTTGCATCCCCAGGTCCCTTTGCATGGCACTGCTTTCCAATGTCTCATTCCCCAGTCTGTCTGTACAACCAGGGTTATGCCACTCAGGCACTTGCCCTTGTTAAACTTCATATGGTTGGTGATTGCTCATCCATCTAATTTGTCCAGATGTCTCTGCATGGCCTCTCTGCCTTTGAAACAGCTCTTCACAATTTACTGTCATCTTCAAAGTTGCTTAGTATCCCTTCCAATCCACTATCCAAGCCATTTACTAAGGTGCTGAAGAGCAGAGGGCTGAGGGTAGAGCCCTCTGGTACCTGGTGGTACCAGAGTACCAGTGGTGGTACCAGTGGTACCCTGCTACTGACAGCTCACCAGTCTGATGTCACCCATTCACTATAACCCTTTGCGCCCAACCCTGAGGCTGTTGCTCACCCATCGCATGAAGTGTTTATCCATCTGTATCCAGATGCTAAAATAGAGCTAAAATTTCAGTTACAAGTACAACCCTCATTTCTAATTATGATCTCAGATATAAAAAACTTTTGGCTTCATAATTCACCAGAGCTGTAAGTAGTTTAAGGGAATTATTCTATTTTTGGGGTTTCTTTTTGAGGATTTAAGAAAAAGTGGTTTGGCCATCTTTGAGTTTTGTAAGTTAAAAAAAAAATATACATTTTATACCAATATATTTAAAAATGTTAATTTTGTATAATTGATAAATGAGAGGCAATAAAAATTTGGCTTGTAAGAAAGTAAGTTAGGGTTGAAACTTAAGAAGACTGATTCAATTTTCCAGCTGGGTTATCCAGAATGCAAGTAATCATGCATGTGCTCTAGGATGTGTCTTATTTTAGTGGAACAGTTGTTTGGCATACTGCAAAAGATATTTCTGTCTGTTCTGCAGTGGCTTTGGATCATGAAATAACTGTTGTGCTTTCAAAGAGCTTTCATTTTCAGAAAAATATTTGTCTTATTTTTCATTGAACAAAGGAGATATATTCTAAGAGTTATATGCAGTATTAAGATTTCTCCTTTCATAGTCACTAAATTTAGGAATGGTTGAGGAAAATACTTTACCTTGATATTAAAAGCTTTTTCAAAGATTTTTTCCTCCATTTTAAGTTGTAGTCTTCAGTACATTCCTATGATGCTATTTTTAATTACTGCATTAAAACAATCTCTGTATAATTTTCTACCTGCACTGGAGTTGATGAAAATATTGTATGTGGGGTGAAGTGGGAAAATCAGTGGCTCAGCCAGTGAGTTCTTCACCCAGAAAACTTCCATAGTAGACTGGGAAAGCCAAATATTTTTCTTCAGAAGGTACATCAGATTAATCATCATGGCAAATGTATTGTTGTGACTATGCATTAGGAAATGCTATTATATTGGACCACATTTAGACAAATAACTAATATGGAACTACTGTTTTGCTGAATAAATATGGAGTAAATTCCTTTGCTGAGAGAAGAGTAGAAAATAGGACTCAGAAATACAGAACACTACATTACTAGTTCTAGTTTATGTCACTATATCTTAAAAGAAGAGTTCAATAAAGGGGGAATCTCTAGATTATCTCACTTCTACAGTTGTACAGTCCTCTCTAAAATGTTTTCCAATACATAGGCTATGTATAAATGTAAAGTCAAGTGGGAGAAAACAGCATACATGTATGTATTAAACACTGTACTTATTCATGTGAGCGTACAAGAGTGAGCACTCACAAGAACTCACAAGGGTGAGCAGAAAAAAAATATTTCTTGACAGGAGTTATACGCTTTTTCAACCCAGACAGACAGGACTTGGATTTCCTACTGATACTCTTTCAAGGTGAAAATGGTCATCAGCCAAAGAAACAAGAATAAGTGGAAAGTTCTCTGTGTGGTTTACACTCTGTAAAATTTGTTTTAGCTATCCTAATGCCATCCTGCAGATTGATCTTGCCAAAATCAAACTGTGGGTATCAGAGAGACTGTAAATAGAAGATAGTATGTCACAACATGCTGGAAGAGAACTCTGTAGGCAGAGGCAAACTACCACTCTTCACTTCTATCAATGCCTTGCATTCCAATAATATCTAAGATGTTCAGATGATCTGTGGTAGCAATGCTTTCCTTCAGTGAAGTTTCTGCAGCAATTCCCTACTTTTCTCATCTCTTTGGGCCTACAGAGCTACAATTAGAAAAATAAGTAGCTGTAAACACATAGCAAGGAGAGGATTTTGATAATCTTGCAGTAATCCTTTAGCATCAGCCCAGCAGCCTGGTACTTACTGTACGGTCATGGGCTTTCTGCATCACCAGTAGTCATGGCAGTCATCAGTACAGTGTGGGTTGCAGGCATTACCTACCACACCAGCTCATCTCTCCTGTCCTCTGATGAGTGCTGTGCTGGGAAACCCAGGTGACTGGTTCACGCTATTGTGTGCCAAGTAGATGGGCTGCTATCCAGAAACCTTAAATCACATCCATCACAAAATGGATTAAGGTAAAAATAAAAGTGCAAGCATTGATTCGTGACATTCAAAAGAAACAACAGTTACAAAGGACAGTTACATTTATTTATACAGGCTGAGAAACAAAAGGGAGATGATTCAATCTATTTACAATTAAGTTACATCACAGTAGAATTTCTTTGGACAAAGACATCTTCTTACTTGGGTAAGGACACATGCAACCATGATAATCATAATGATGTAGCTATGATGAAAATTAAGCCATTAGTTGAAGACATTTCTTGGGTACATCTTTGGAACTCTTTTCTATGAGTATTGCAATTAAAGCTGCCCAAGTTGAATTCTTTTTAGACAGGACACAGCTTAAGAGAGATAGATTATTAGATTTAAGCCTCTGAGATAAATTCAGAATTTTTCTCAGGTCTTTTTTTGTTCTTATATAGCTAACCCACTTGCTCTGCTAATCTGGGTACTGTAATAAACAGATAACACACTGCCCTAGAGTGTAATCTGCACAGGGTACAGGAGTATGGGAGAGGGTTTTGTTGCTATTGGTTTATTTTCCTTCTGGATTAAATTTAAATTTTTAGGTTGATTTGGAAAAATCTGATTATGTATTTCATAAGTTACCATGCTTATGGTAATTTGTGAAATATATTTGTCTATTATTTTTCTGCCTCTCTATCTACTGTTTACTTGTTTACAGGAAAATAAGGATCTCAAATGAAAGAAAACCAGCAAAAGTTCTCAAAGTCCTTGCAGAGAGAAGACAAAAGCAAAGGCTCAATTAGTTACTTCGCTTTGTGCAAAGATCACGTCCCACACTTAGTACATATGACATGGAAAGAAAGATGGGATGGCAGGCAAGCCAGGAGCGTGCCCAGGTGGCTGTGGCCAGTGGCACCATTGCCTGTATCAGCAATACTGTGGCCAGCAGGGCCAGGGAGGTGGTTGTCCTGTGTTAGCACTGGTGAACCAACACCTCAACCCCTGTGTCAAGTTTCCAGCCCCTCAATTGAAAAAAGAGATTGAGTGTTTCCAGAGAAAGGCAAAAAAAGCTGCTGAAGAATTTGAAGCACAAGTCTTAAGAGAAGCAGCTGAGACAACTGCAATTGCTTAGTCTGGAGAAAAGGAGACTCATGGAAAGAACTTCATTGCCCCCACACCTACCTGAAAGGAGTTGTAGTGAGGTGGAAGTTGTAGTCTTTTGCCACTTCTCAAGTGGAAGGATGCCAGAAAATGGCAGAAAGTTGCACCAGGGAAGGTTCAAATTAGGTATTTGAAATTAATTATTTTTTCACTGAAAGAGTAGTTAGATATTGGAATCAGTTGCCCTGGGAGGTGATGGAGTCACCATCTCTGGAGAGGTCTGAATGTGGCACACAGTTTAGGCAATATTTTGGTGATGCTTGGTTGATGGTTGACTAGATAACCTTGAAGGTTTCTTCCAACCTTGATGATGATCAGTGACTCTGATTTATTCTTCCCTAGTGTCCACTACAAATTTATTCTGAAGGAGAGGCTGTTAAAAGCAGCATGCTCTTAATTCCTTCTGCTGTTAAAACAACCTCCAGAAATCAAACTGACCAAAAACAAACAAAACTCCCCAAACAAGCCATTAATACTCTAAAAAATCAGGGGTATGATCCATTTGAAATTTACATACATGATGGTTGGAGTGTTCACAGGCCCATGACAGTCTCCTGTCAAAAGCAGTGATGTCAGGAAGTGTTTAGAAGGATGCTGTACATTACAGACTCGCAGGAGCAGAGCCCCAAGGGGCTGGTGAGTGGGGCAGATGTGCTGATTGATGAAGACTGTTGTAGTTGTGGCCTGTAGCCTTGCTTCACAGTCCAGGGAATCTAAAAGTCCCCTGAAACTTTGTAAGAAGCCAGACTCATTGGACAACCAGACATACCAATCTGCAGCATTGTTTTTAGGGGAAATGATCAAACGGCAGTAGATATTTCAGTAGCTGAAGCCATGAAAATATTATTTGTTTAAAATGATCCCAAATTTAAAAACATGTTTAATGGTACATATACAATCAGGCAGTGCTGTTTTTATGCATGAGATACAGGTAGCTGCCTAGTGGGGAAAGCTAAGACAGTGGTGTGCTTTCAGCCAGAAAAGTGTGACTACTGAACCTTAAGGTATGTGCATTCAGAACATTAAAACCAAGGAATTATTCTAAATTGACAGAGAACTAAAATGCCACTTGTGGCTCTAGTGGAACAAAATAGGGGAGGGCTGAGCAATGAGAAGAGAAACCAGTAATGAGTGAATCTCCTAAGAGTTGTTCAGATAAGCAAAAGTGATCCCACACTGATTCAATCATAAGACGTTACAAGATAATTTGATGGATTGTCTCGGTGGTGCTTTGAACTTGGCTGGATGCCAAGTGTCCACCAAAGGTGCTCTTATCACTCACCTTCTCTTCTGGACAGGGAAAGAAATTTGATGAAAGGCTTGTGTGTTGAGATAAGAACAGAGATAGATAACTCACTAATTAGCATCATGGGCAAAACAGACTCAGCTTGGGGAAATTAATTGAATTTATTAACAATCAAACTGGTGTGGGATAATGAGAAGTAAACCTAGATCTTAAAAGCATCATCCCCCCCATCCCTTCCTTCTTCCCAGGCATAATTTTATTCCTAATTTTCTCTACCTGCTCCCCCCCAGCAGTGCAATGAGATAGGGAATGACGACTGTGGTCAATTCACCTCATGCCTCTGATGGTCCTTCCACCTCACTGGGAGTAGTCCTTACATCCTTCCTCTCTGCCAGCATGGGGTCCCTCTCACAGGACACAGTCCTACAGGAAGTTCTCCTATGTGAGTAATTTCCATAGTCCTTCATGAACTGCTGTAGCAGTCCATTGGGGGGTCCTTTGCATAGCCTCAAATCCTGCCTGCAAACCTGCTTCAGGGTGGGCTCATCTCTCCACAAGGTCACAGCTCCTGACAGGAGCCTGCTCCAATGAGGGTTTATCACAGTGTCACAGTTTCTTTCAGGCATCCACCTGCTCCAGTATGGGGTTCTCAATAGGCTGCAGGTGGATCTCTGCATCCCTTTGGATCTCCATGGGCTGCAGGGGCACAGCTGTCTCAATGAGGCATTCACCATGGGCTGCAGGGGATTCTCAACACTGGCACCTGCAGCACTCCTGCTCCCCTGCTGCAGTGACCTTGGTGACTGAAGGGCTGTTCCTGTCAGATATTCTCTCTCCACTTCTGGCTGAAGTTGATGGGGTTTTTTTACCCTTCTAGTCTATATTACCCCAGAGATGGTATCACTGTCACTGATGGGCTCAGCCTTGGCCCAGCAGCAAGTCTGTCTTGGAGCAGGCTGACATTGGCTCCAATGGATACAGGGGAAGCTTCTAACACCCTCTCAAAGAAATCAACATCCCTGTAGTCCACAGTGCTATCTTGCCATCAATACCTTGCCATGCAAATCCAATACACTATCCATGTCAAATCCTTTCTAAAATCTACCTGGAATTTATTCTAAATGACTGGACCTCTTTCTCTTAGCAGAAGAATAATAATTCTTCTGCTAAGAGAAAGAGGTCAACAATTCTAGACTGGATGTTATACAGAACCAAACCTTTGGCAAGGCATTGAACTGAAAAATTGTATTTATTCCTTTTTATAAGTGAGACACAACTGTTGTTCCCAGACTCAATTTATAGCAGACAGAGTTTTCATAAGTAGTTGAATTAAATTTCAAAACTTGGTATTTTCTGCTACAATTTAAATTGATGTATACAAACATTTGTTATAGGCAACAACTAAATATCACAATTACAGTTATACTCAAGCCTTGTATCCTGTAAGTGCTTACACTTGACATTCATTCAACTGAATTTCTTGCTGACTGGAGATAAGTGAGATGCTTCCTATAGTCAAAGGTGTCATAAAGTCCCAAAGAGAGATGTGGAATTCTGCTCTGTGTTCCCTGTGCTAGTTACGCATTCATGGCACAAGAAGTACAGGCTTCAAAGGCATATGTGGTGAATATCTAATAAATTTTTTTATTTAATTTACTAATGTTTGCCACAATCACCTCTAACAAATGCAAGAGAGAAAGTGGGAGTTCTGCATCTATGTGCTCATTATTTAATAAGTACATTGTACAGTGCACAAACTCTGAATATTAATAAATTTCTAAATATAAGAATCACATTCTTTTGGAACATAGCAAACAGGCAAAATAATGTCAAGGATAAAAATGCAAAAAATTGTGGAAAGGGATCAGCATGATGAGAAATGAGGCTGCTATCAGTAAAAGATCATTTGCACTTAGTGATGGAAGTGTACCAAAGTACCAGCAGGCAACAGAAAGTTACTGGCTTGGACAAATGAGTATTATAGAAGCGAGTATGTGGGATTGAGGAAGGATAGTGGTGGGAGACTTAGCTATGGGACAAGTAAACATTGCAGATGAAACTCATGTAGTGCTTGACAACAATACAGGCATGGATAATTGCCTTGCCATGTGTTAGAGTATTCTGAGAAGGGCTAAAGTTTCTTCTCTATGTGTGTCAGCTAAGATGGTGCATTCAGACTGCAATGTAGTGCTCTTCTTATCAAAATTGACTACTTTCTCATTAAAAAAACCCAAAAATATCTAGTGATCATTCAAAGGGGAGGCTCATTTCCTGATCCTGGCCCCTGAAAGCCAAAGAACTACAAAAATTAAGTTAAGGCATGTTATTCCTGCATAAAAGCAAGGACTACCTTGAGTGGTATATTTAGGCCCTTTCTAGAAGAGGGATTCTATGTGACCTGTCCTGAGGAAAGCCAGCCACACATCTACAGAAGGCAAATTTGTAAAGAGCTCAAGGCGACTCTACTGATAAAGACTGTGTCCTGGTTTAGCACAAATTTGGGAGGAAAATTCTGAAGGGGGTTCCTCTAGAAAGCAAACCCAAATGGCCCCTCCTGCCAGCCAGTCCAGGAAAAAAAGAACTTCCTTGGAGAAAAGTGGAAAAACTATTTATTTAACAAACAAAAGGACACCTAGGACACCTGTCACCCTAGGACAGACTGTTACTTCTTGATTTGATCTAGAGTATGCTTATATCTAAAAATGTACAACAAAATAAAAATTTACTCATATTTTTCCTGTATAGTTCATTCAAAGGGAGGACACAGCAACAATGAAATCTATCAAACACAGGAAGATACATGAATTATATGACAGAACATTAAGAAACAACCTCTTCACCCTTGTGTTTCAGTCCTGGATAAGAAAGTCTTGGCTGATTTCTGAGTTATCCCCACAAGAATGCAAGCTGTCACTAAAAATAATAATTAAAAAAATCCAGTATACTGCTTCTTAACCTGGATTTAAGCTGTAATAGAAAACTGTTGCAGTATTGCAACAGCACTCAGTACCATTCCTGATATTAAAAATGTGTCCATAAGGTCTTGATCTTCTAAAGAACACATTATCTTTTCTGGAAGAATATTGTGCATAACCTCAAGCAGAGGTGCAGGGTGATAAGGGCTTTAACTGTTACTAGTTGTGTACTGGATGCAAGGGCTGTGTTGTCGCTCTTGTTTTTGTGAAATCAAGTAATTCTGTTTATCTAACTGGCATAAAATCCCACCAGCTTCAAAAATATTGTGATATACATAGCCCAAAGAAATATGCATTTACTTGACAATTTCCAGCACTCTCATAGCAGCAACAGGATACAATCCCTTACAATCTTTTACAATCCCTTGTTCTGGGGCACAAAACACTTGGCTTTGATTGTTCTCACTACAGTTGACCTTTATGTTCCAACTTGCTCTGGGCCTCTGTGCTGTAAAATTATTTCTTTCACAGGCCTGAGTACATCTTTGTCCTTTACCTTTACAGTACTCCAAAGCCACAGTTTCTTTTCCTTAGTGAAAAGGTATCACTTCTCAGCAGTGGATCTCTACAAGCATTATTGAGATAGTATTTATTTATCTCTTCCAATGGAGACAGAAATTTTAAAAGAGATTTTTAAAGAGAAGCTGCCTTAACAGTCTGGAGGATCTGAGATACAAAGGGTGAATTGTTATTTGGCTCCACCGACCTCTTCAAGCTCCAGCTGAGTCATCAGACTGAGAATATCAGGATGGCTGTGGAAAAGGAATGCCCAGCTGTCATGCTCTGGGCATGGTCCCTGCATGCACTGCAGCTCTGGGACAGGTCCCTGTAGTCCCCTGCTCACTGGGGTCCCTGCAGTCCCCTGCTTCACCCCTGGGTGAAGCATAGAATAAGGACTTTACAATTAGAAACTGTAAAGCAGGTATGTTTTATTTCCAGCAGGGACACACAGGGGGATATCTCCTCCAAACTGTGCATACCTGGTCAAGACAAGGTCCAGGTTTAAATAAACATTGATCCCACAAACCCACACATCCCCACCCGCCCATTTCCACTTCTCTCCCTTTTAATTCTAATTAGCTGTCACACCTCCTGGTGGTTGTGAGCTGGGGTCTTGGGCGGAAGGCTGACGTCTTCCTCAGGTTGATCTTCCCTTCTGGGCAGGTGTGATGGAGGTTTGGCTGTTTCTCAGGTCACTTTGCTCTTGCCAAAGATAAGGAGTTTGATTTTGCTGGATTAATTACACAAAGCTCTGCTTTATTGATTTTTGACAGATACCTACGTCCCGCTTTGCTGAGTTTCAATATCATACATCTTACCTATATGACTTCTACTTAGTAACTACCTAACAACCAGGCTTAATAGCAAATCTTCTCTGTGTTCTCAGTACAAGCTGTTTCTTTACTTCTACAAAATCAACAAAAGTTCTAAATCTTCTAAAATCCTGTATTTTCATATTTATAAACATCCTCCATATCATGGGAATGGTGTACGCGGTAGAGAGGATGTCAAGGGACGCCATGGGGTAATGACAGCTGTGGGCTTTTGGGTGCCTGGAAAGTCTTGCTTACTGGCTCTGTGTTGTGCTCTGAAGTCAGCTTTGCTTGCACTGAGAACCTGATGGGTTAGGCAGGTTCTCATAGAGAGCAGTCAGCTTCCTGCTGGCCACAATATCACCCTTCTTCTAGTGTCCTGAAATGCCTGCTGCCTGCACCAGGTGGGGTCAGGCAAATTCAGGGAACAGCTCTGGGGGTGAGCACCAGCAGCTCTTGAAGCAGGAATCAGCACCAACCAAAAAGACTTTCCAGGCTTTATACACACACTTAGCAGATTTCAGACTGAACCAGGGTGGACACACTCTGCCAGTGCCTGGGGATGAGTCCTGAGCGTGGCTCAGTTCATCGTTTCCCTCTGTTGCAATGGGCCATGGCAGCAGTGCTCATTCTGCTGGGGCTTCCTGCAAGGTACTTCTCCCCTAATTTTTTAGTCTCCTCTCAGAACTGGTGTTTTATACTTGTCACCAAGGACCTGTCTATGTTGGCTCAGAGCCCTTTTAGGTGCCTCTGGTGTTTACTTCCTCTTGGTAAGGGATTTTGCTGTTAGAAGCCACTCTGTACCTCACAAATACACGTCCCAAAACTTCCCTCTGCCTCAGGTGATCCTGTCTGCTATCCATGCCACTCTAGCAGCCCTCTCCATAGGCTGGTTTCTGTTGGAACTGTTCCAGCTGTAATCTGGAAGCCAAACATCAGCATGAAACCAGAACCCAGTTCTGTAAGCACCTTAACAGAACGCAGCACTAGCTGACGGCTGAGGGCACATCCATCTCCACAGCAAAGTTGTTTCAACCTGTGGGGGCAGCCAGATGTGTCTATTTGTTGGCAGTGATGAGCACAAAAGTACAAGTGGACAGCAGAAAAAGGGCTTGAAGTGTGGAAAGGACTATTTAAAAGATTCTAGATCAGCAGCTTCTCAGCACTCAGACTTATCTGCCTTCTCAGACACTTGCCTGAGAAGAAGGCACTAGGACAAATTCATATATTTAATGGTCCTGGGACTGAATGGGAACATCACACATGGAACTTGCCAATCATAGCCTACTTGGAAACTGTACGGAAAGGATGGTCTGAGAGACGATACTTCATGTCCCATAGTATCCTAGTTGGGGTAGACTAGATTGTATATACAGAAAAGCGACTTTATTAGAATATTTAAGAAAAGCCTTTTCCTTTTGTAAGCAATATACTCACTAAAAATGCTCTTCATATTTCCAAAACTATAGGAGACGACTGGAATGACAGCCTCAAACTTTTGTCTTAAAAAACACAAGTGAAACAGTAATGGATTTTTATGTTTATTTTTTCTCTTTTCTTCTTTCTTTTTTCAAGGAAAGTATTCTTTGTGCCTCAACAGATGAAATTCATAACTTTTTTTGTGATAAGATAATTGGAACATAGAAATCAATTACAACAATCCGCTTTCAAGCCTTTATTTCTTCATTTAAATAATTGACAATTCAGAAGGACACAGACAATAGGCCTGTAGCAGAGCAGTGTTACAATTAAAATCGATTTCTATGAAAAACAATTACAACAGCTATTGAAAATCCAGGAAGGGTTGATGTTTTAAACACAACAGAATGCATTTTAAGAAAGTATTTGTACTGAAATGAGATGGTTTGCAGATCTCCTCTTTGAATGAGGACAGAGGAGAATCCTTGGGTTTATATACTGGAGGGTGTATATTTTATGATCTGAAGGGAGCATTTTATTACATTGAGAAAATAATTTTCTCATCAACAAGTTCACCTCTTACTCATGTTTCTGACTTTCATTCTTACAGTGTAAAAACTACTAGAGCATTTTTTTTCTTTTTTCTTAAATGCATACCTCCTTTTGTTTTTAGTGATTTAGATTTTTCTTCAGTAATTTAACCCTTAAAGGACAAAATGATTTGTCACATGCCTTTTTGTATGCAGTTCTCTAAGATGGTAGGCACATCCAGCAAATATTTCCTTCAGTTCTAAATTACTTGGACACACACTTTCCAGTGTCTTGAAAGCTGATGGACATCTTGAAAGATAAAATGGAAGTACTGGTTAATCTTGTTCCCAGGGAGTAGTTGTTACTTTTAATTGTGCCAGATAGGCCCATACCTCAGAAATAGTTCCCAGTGACTGCTGGATGCAAGTCTGCAACCATTCATTAACTATCAAACATACTTCACTTACATTCACTGCAAAATCTTCTGGCTTCAGTTCTAAAGCAGAAGCTGGGAATGAGGAAGTTCCAAGTGTTCGGCTCATGTATAAACAAAACAATCTTGATTAAAAGATGAAAATCAGGTTGGCCACAACTCAATGTTATGGCAAATAGAGTTGTGTCAGGACAAATTCCCTATGATAAACACTGGCAGCAGTAATTGGAAAGTGTATGTCTGTTACTCTATCTATTAAAGGGTTGGGAAACATGTGGAAACACTAGTTTTCTTTCAAGAAAGTTGGATTAGAGAGTAGAGAAATTATGGGACTTAGTTTTGGTAATCTTGTATAAGGACCAAACAAATGTTTCTGTAGTAGTAATAGTCTGAGTGCTTGGTGTGACGCTTGACAATTGATGTGTGCTTTGCATTCACTTCAGTATTTCTCATCTATAATCAAAGGCAAAGACACAAATCTCGTAGATGCTTTAGGAGATAATCACGTTTTTCAAGCATTGCAAAGCCACTAATTAAGTGAGACATTAAGAGGTCCTTTCATCCAATATACCATTGAATTTCATAAAAGACAGTGTCTAGTTGGTGTGCATCTCAGGGCAATTTTCTTTCACATACTGCCACTGCTCTGCAAGATCCTTTAGTTTAGAACTGTTGGAAAGGCTGACCACAGGGCAGACCACTGCTGTCACCACCTTGCCAAGAGGAGTGCTCACCTGGAGCACTTTGAGCAGCAGAGCTTGCATTTCTTAAAAAAGTTTTTCTTTGTTTGATACCAACCTCCCTCAAAGTTATCATTCCTCACAAAGGTATGGGTGAGCTATAAGTCCTTGGTTTTATAACCCTTCGGGAAATGGCAGAATCTTCCTTTTGAAAGGTGAATATTATTGTACTCTCCAAAGAGTTAGAGGCCCAGAGTTTTGATTACAGCTAAGAAATCCTGAGTTGCAGTCTTCTGTTTTTCTTACAAACTGACAGCTATGCCTTCTCCAAGCCAGGCAAGGATGATCTGATATCCTTTAACAAAATGTGACAGCCTGCCAAACCCATAAAAGCCAACAAAAAATTCAGTAAGTCCCATTAAAATGCAAATGTTTCTGCAGGAGAGCTGCATTGCCCCTAACCCCTTTGCATGGCATGACTGTTCAATGTGAAAGCAAAATGTTATTTGCAGTGCATTAGATCTGGTGCACTGCACAGATGCATAAAAAGTCAATAGATTCTTCAGGTGAGATGTTTGGTTTTAGTGATGGCAATAATTTTGATAAGAATGTAATCTATTAATCTTTGTAAAAACCGTAAAGAGCTCTCTTAGCAAAAGTAATAGATTAAATTTATTATCATTGTCTTTCTATAATAAAATAAGTGTGCTCTCCATCACTTGTGCTTTTGAGTTATATAAATAGGAAAGTTATTGGAAAATAGCTCAGAAAAATATAACTTCCATTTAGGGACTGAGGTAAATAAGGTAAATAAGATATTCCAGCTGGTGATTACAGCATTAACTAGCTGAATTAACCCCCTAGCTATTAATTAATAAACCAGATCCTGCAAACCAAAATAATTACAGAATTGCTTAGACAATGTGCTAAGTACTAATGTAGCATAATTTTTAGGCAAGTTTTAATTTCTATTCATCTTTATTATCCAGTCCTGCATTTTGTTAACTTCTTGCTGTATTTCATTTCCAATTGATTACTAAGATTGAAGCTTATCCATCCAAGAAGAGAGGGAAAATGAAACTTTCCATGAGGAATTTCTTGTATTTAGGAAAGAAAGAATTTAGACTAAATTTCCCAGACTGCTACTGAGCCTGTAGACAGAAAGGCCAGTTCCTTTGCAATAACTCTGTGTTTCTTAATCCAGCACTTTCACACTATTTGTGCCTTGCCAGCATGAATTACCAGCCTCTCCCCCAGTTCCAGATAGTAACAGAGATGAACAAAGCCCTTTTTTTTTTTCAATAGCATGTCATCTACAGCTGTATGTGGGAAGGTTTTATGATGCAGAAAATTCACTGTGAGCATTCCCTCATGTGAGAATAACTCAGTCTCTGTGAATTGAGTTTACGTGGTAAGTAGTGGAATTTTCAATTTCCCATCAACTTTTAAAAATACAAAAAATATTAAACCCAGGGGTTTCTTAAAATAAACTTTGGATGCAAAGATTTGTTTATTTCAAGATCTCTGTATTATCCAATATAGGGCTACTAACTGTATGGCAAATCCTCTATAGCGGATCTGCAATAATACAAATATTCTTAAAAAATTTGAAATTGACTGTGCTGTAGAAAATTTTGTATGCTCTTAAAAATCTAAAGTGTGTTTTTCTGTTGATTTATTGATAAATCTTACAATTTTTATTATTTTTTTTAAATTTTAATGAATATGTCAGTGATTGCCTGCTGTGATGGTATTTTTCTCTACCTGGTTATCATGGAGAAAACTAGTAGCTTCTTCTACTGTGAAAACTGTGAATTGCTAAATAGATCTTGTGACGTTCTATATCTCTTGAAATAGTATAATCTTAGGGTGGAGGAATCTTTTGAGGATAAAACCTCTGTTCCCTGTGCAGTGATAGGTGCAATCCCTTTTCATGTCATACTGAAGGCAGTGTTGCAGTATGTTAGACTGCCAATCAGATTAAAAATATCATTAATAAAGTAGATTATTATAATAAAATCAATAGTAAAGTTTCACTGACAATTTGCATTTGCAATTGGCATTCTGCTCCAGAGGAGAGTACAGTGGTGCAAGTCAGTGAAAATCTTTTGGAGGTGTCAAATGCAAAGGTGGGAGGATAAGACACATTTAAGGGGCATAGAGAGCTCAGATTCAGCCCCTGTCTCCGCTCCTAGCAATCTTTCAGGATTTCAAGCTGCTTCTTCTTTTCCCAGGGAGCAACTGTTTTCCCGTCTAGAGAGCAGGACCCTAGCTTAGAGTATAATGGGTATGCAGATTACAGCCTGTGTCCTTCTTCAAAGCTGACCTCTGATGTACACTTGGTAGATTGTGGCAAGTCTCAGGGGGTTGAAACCTATTTCAGCCTCTTATTTTCACCAGTTAATTTTTTGTTATTACAGAGGTGTTTGGTGATTTCCTCAGTAACCATGTTTCAGATGCAGATTTTCAGTATTTATTGCCTTCCAAGTGACACAGCTGGTGAAATCTATCTTTTTTCTGCTCTCTCCATGGTGCTGTTAAGTGGCATACTTTTCTTCTTCCAGCATTTGCCTGACTGGGATCCCCATCAGCTGCCTGAACACACTGCGTGAGTGAAAGTGAGGAAACAGGCTGACTGATACTTTGTACGTATGGATAATAAATCCCAAAACATATCTGAATGACACACAGGTTTTCCTCTATGTTTGTGGGCTTCACACATGAAGGAGGTGAGTGAGTAGGTGAAAAAGAGCTGCCAGAGTCCTCTTTTTCTTACTGTATTCATTCAGATTCTCAGTTCAAGAGGGATGGGCGTGAAAAGTTAACTTGTTTTGAAGACCTGGCACTAAGGACCCCAGATCTGGTGTTAAGGAAATGGTATTATTCTTGTCTTAGTTTTCTACACTACACCTTGGGGAAAAAAGTGATCAGCTACAATAGGGGTAATGATGTAAATTTTCTTCACTTTTTCAAGTAAATTTTGCCACTCCATGGAATTATTTATTTGGGTTTCATTGTGGATAAATATGACACACATCATGACATAAGCCCTAAAGCAACTTTTAAAATGACATTCAGGACAACTGTCTTGACAACAAAGCTTTTTTTTTTTTTTTTTTTTTTTTTTTTTTTTTTTTTTTTTTCCCATTATATTTGCATATTTTGCTCAAACATGAAGCAAACTTATGGACAAATCTGAATTGTCACGTGCTTCATGGATCATGACAGCAAGGCTGTTTCATTTTCCATCCATACTCATGATCATATATATCAAAATAAATTACAGCACATTTTTTTTCATGTTAACCTTGTCACTTTTTAAAAACAATATACATTTAATACTTGAAATAAGAAAGGAACAAAACAAATATAACTATTTTTTTCACACACAAACATGTACATATGAACTACATGTGCTTGCAAACAGATTTCAGTAAGTGTGATGATATTTTAATATATCTGCACTATGGCATTCCCTCCACAAACAATGAGAGACTTGTTATCATGTGTACTTGCTCAAAAGCCAACTTCCTACTATATGGCTGTAAGCTCAACAGATCAGTGTTATAGTTTACTTCCTACTTATACAGTGCCCAGTGTAATGAAGCCAAAGTGTTTGCTTTTAGTATCAAAATGACATAAATGAATTCTTTAAGCAGCAATAATATTTTGTTTTCTGAAAGACCAAAACTGCTAATATGTGTACAAGTTGACCACCATCTTCATAGATGCCTGTGCATCTGCCTATGCACAATGCTTCAAAGCCATTGTTTTTGGCTTTAAGTGTGAGGAGGTGATGTTTTCTAACTTGCAAATGCCATGAGTAGAAATAGGCAGACTTCTTTAAGATCACAGATTTCCATTTGCCTTTTATCCTGCTCTTTCCAGAATGTATATTTTTATATTCTGCAGCTCAGCAGTGTATATATTAAAGCAATCCAGAATAAAAGGCGCAAGAATGCCACAAGATGAGAAATAATTAAAACATAAGTTCTGCTTATTTTCCACTATTTTTCCACTGTAAGCTCTACAGCCTGCTTAGTAGAAAGCAAAAAACCTAGATTCATTTATCAAATTTCTAGTGTAACCAGGAGCAACAGAATGGTGTCAGGAGGATTTCTCCTGATTTATATTGTCTGACTACAGTAGAAAATCGTTTTTCAGTCTCTTACTGCAACACTTCTGCTTCGTGACAATTTTGGTATAGTTAAATAAATACAGATAATCAAGTCATGAGACAAAAGTCTGTCTTTTGTATGTTTCTATAACCTATTTTAATATGAAAGATAAAAAATCCTTCAATTCAAGCTAAAATAACGTAGAGCATTTTATTGACTATGCCATCTCTTTTCTCATTCTGCTGATGCTATAAATACAGACTTTTATTTCCAGCTGGCCCTATATCCAACCACCTGCTTTTAGTAAAAAAGATAAAACAAAGCAAAACAAGACCAAAACCCCCCAAACACTGGAAAATTCCTGCAGATTGCTTTTCACATGTAGCTATCTCAGTAGCAAGATTCTCACAAACGCTGATTTATTTCATTTGCAGGAGGTTTACTCAAGATTCTTCTTCTTTTTTTACTTTTATTTTTGGTTTGAAAAAGATTTAAGATTCTGTTTTGCTGTCTAGATTCCAAAGGCCATGTGAACTTTCAATGAAACTTGACCAAATCCAGAGATCTTCCTTTGGCATCACAGTCATTGAGAAGGGAATTGAGCAGAGCTAGGAGACAGACAAAATGAGCATGTGTCACTGAACTAACAGTGATTCTTCTAAGCTGCTAAGGAAAATTGAGGTTTTAATTCTCAGATAATAAGAACAGGGCATCCAAATTTCTTGGCTAACTTGAAAAATCTTGTTCATTTCTTGAAACACTTTTCCAAAGATGCTCCTATAGCTCCTTCAGACAAAATTAAGTTTTAAATTACTGGATGAGAGCTTTTTAGTTCTTTCCTCGTTCTTTTTAGCATAAAGAGCAATCACATAGGATACTGAAAGAAGGTCAGAAAACATGTGTCCAGTGTTTTCCCACATGTTGTTTTTATGGCAAAACCATGGATCAACTGCAGCAGACTGAGATTCCTACTACTACTACTGCTGTGCTGTTTATCAGTTACAGTTCAATGCGGGAGAACAACCTGACCATATGGTTTTTTTCCCTGCTACTCTATGTCAAGCCACATGGTGAGCTAAGAGGATGGGAATGGACAAAGCAGTTATCATGATAGCCCCTAGGTAGACTAGGACCATTCGATGGAAAAAGATTATTAGCAAACTGGTGAAAATAGGCTTCGTCTTCCTCACTTCTTTCTGGATGTTTCACTGCTATGAGTGGAGGTGGAACAGACTGTAGCTTATTACGCAAAATGTTGCCTCCTGTGAAGAAAAATGGGTAAGGATAGTGCATTTTATTGGTGGCTAATGGATTGTATTGTCATAGGACGCAGTAGTGAATGAGGCAAAATAACTGCATGACTATAGTTTCTCATCTATCCTTGCTGTTATCCTTGCTGGAAAATGCTGTTGTCCTTAGGCAGCCAGAAACTGCTTGCTCACCTGGATTTCCAGACAATGCTTTGTAGTTTCATGGGTTAAATGCAGATTTCTGGCATTCACACATTCTGAGAGTCTTTCTGGGAAAGTCTAATGTCAGAAACAGATATCCAGGCATGGTGTAGAAGTCTGTTTCACATCTTTTATGTGATTCAGTTGCAACATGGCCCATATACCTCAGCAATCTTCTTGCCAGTTTTTTATCCTGTTACAAAGTTTAGATATGACTTTCTATTAAATATTAACACTAACTTCTTATTATGTCTCATCTAAATTACTATTAGTTGTGCTGAGGATGCAATGTATAATATTTCTTAATTTTCTTCATGGTGTTTGCTGTTTGTAGGCGTTACAAAATCAAGATTAAAGAAATAAGGAAAAAAGGGTAGCTACCATTTATGTAAATAAAGACAAACCTTCAATGTCAGTATGACAATGAAGCTATTAAACTGAATGAAGTTTAGTTAAAATATGTCTGGTGACATCATCAGTTGTCTAGGTGCCTTGATATCTCCTCTTCAGTTATGTCTGGAGCTGTTGCCTCTGCTACTACTAGAAGGATGTGTGAATGTATACTGAGGTGCATATAGAGGGTAAAAGCAGCTTCCCAGTCTGAATCTAACAAGTTACGTTTTTGTGGACAAAGCCTTTCTGAGAAGAAAGTTGCGAAGTTAAGAAGGAAAAAGAAAAAAAAACAGAGGACCAGATCAAAACTTAAAAATTAGGCTGAGGTAGGGGTGCTGCCCTAGTCTTTATCCACTGTTAAATCATTTCAAAAAGCCCTCTTTTCTGTATACATTGCTTCAATGTTCTCTTTAACTCACTTATGGAAAGCTTAACTGAGTTGGAAAAAGGGCTAGGTTAAAAACTGTTTGAATGGCCAAGCGCAGAGAGAAGTGCCACAACCAGTTGGTTTCTGATTGCTGGTGGTGTTCCCAGGGCTCAGCATTGGGCCCAATTCTGTTTAGAATCTTTATCAATGGCCTGGAGTGCTACCTCAGTAAATTTTCAGGTGACACCAAGCTGGATGGGAGTGTTGATCTGCTGGCGGGCAAGAATGTTCTGCAGAGGCATCTGGACAGGCTGGATCAATGGCTCAAGGCCAATGGTATGAGGTTCAAAAATGCCAGGCACTGGGTCCTGCCCTTGAGTCACAACAACCTTATGCAGTGCTACAGGCTGGGGAGAGTGGCTGGAAAGTGTCCCAGCAGAAGGGGACCAGGGAGTGCTGGTCAGCAGCAGCTGGCCATGAGCCAGCTGTGCCCAGGTGGCAAAGGAGGCCAATGACATCCTGACCTGTACCAGCATTAGTATGGCCAGCAGGACCAGGTTTGTCCCCTTGTACTTGGCACTGGTGAGGCCATGCCTTGAGTGCTGTGTCCAATTCTAGGCCCCTCATTGCAAGAAGGAGGTTGAGGTGCTGGAGCATGTCCAGAGAAGGCCAACAGAACTGGGGGAGGGTGTACAGTGCAATTCTTATGAGCAGTAGCTGAGGAAACTGGAGGTGTTCTGTCTGCAGAAAAGGAGGCTCAGGGGAACCTTATTATTCTCTACAACTTCCTTTGAGGAGATTATAGCTAGGTGAGGGTCTGCCTCTTCTCTCAGGCAACCAGTGACAAGAGGAGAGAACATAGCCCCAGACTGCACCAGAGGCAGTTCAAGTTGGACATCAGGAAGAATTTCTTCACTGAACGTGTGATTAAGCATTGGAATGTACTGCCCAGGGAGGTGGTGGAGTCACTATCCATGAGGGTGCTCAGTACATGACTGGGTGTGGCACTTAATGTTATGGTCTAGTTGTCAAGGTGATGATCAGTCAAAGGTTGGACTTGATGCTCTTGAAGGTCTTTTCCAACCTAAATCGTTCTGTGATTCACTGTGATTCTGTAAACACTTGTACATTTGTCTATTCTTACCTTTGTACTGATCTGTGCAAGCAGACTTCAAAACATATTTGCGAGAGGCCCAGGCACTGATCTTACAGAAGTTATGGACAAGGATACTTTGGTACCTGTTTTCTCAAGATGTTTTGCTGGTTCTGACATTTTCAGTTTTCTCCTTTTCTGCAGAACTATTTCTTCTCCTCAGAGTTTTGTTGCACTGACTGCCAGGTAAATTCAGGCTAGTGTCCGCATGGAGACCAGCCGATATACGAGTCAGAGAAAGGTTAAAACCTTTGATTTCTCTTTTAGTGCCAGTTATGCACTATCAGCCTGTTTCTGAATATATGATAGGGGAGCCATGTGGGTCAGATGCTTTCTCACATCCCAGTCCTTTTTTCTCCCCCGCAGTAAAGTAAACTGTGGTGTGTCTCCTTGATCTCTAGCAGAGAAGTGACTCCTTCAAGAGGCATGGTAAGCATTCACTGTTCTTAAAAAAATTGTCAAAAAGGTGCTTGTCTAGGTCTGACTTTGACATTGTACTCCTCATTCACCCAAATGAGCCATAGTTAGTATGATGTTCCACAAATACATAAGATGGACACTATGAGGAGCAAGACAAAAAGTGTCTCTGAGTCTTGCTATCCTCACTTCTTTTAAGAGGTGCCATATGCCTTGTTAAGTCCATGCTGAAATAAGTAGGCTGCAAAAAGTAGAACATTGCTAGAAGCAGGGAACAAACACCGATTCTGAAAAACTAAATACTGACTGAACTCAAGGCAAAACACATAACGCTGACAGCTCTGCAAGGTGGTGCTCAGCAATAGCAAGCAGTGATTTCCATCACCAGCACACATTTCACATAGATAACTAAGCACGTTTCTGCTCACAAATCCTTGCAGTGCACTAACTGCAATCACTTCTTAGAGTCATTCTAAAGGGAATAGGGGAATACAGCAACTCATAATTAATCCTAAAAGTACATGTTTTCTAGGATGCTGTTATTTGAGGTTTTTTTAATTGAGTTATTTAATATGAAGAAATCAGCTGCAAATGTCTAGAACTTAGGTGAATTTTTGCTTCTGACACTGATTTTAACATTTAACATGAAATGACTGCAGGGGCAATAGATTACTAGTTGAAAAAAAAATGACAATTACAAGGGAAAGGCACATGCAAATGTCTTCAAGGGACAGTTCAGAAACATTTTGTTTTATCCCCATTTGTTTCTTTAACTGCCCACATTAAGGTACAGTAGAGTTTTGGACTTCAGTGCAGTGGTTATTACATCAACAAAAATAATTTCCCTGGTGTTAGAATTTAGTCAGGGGTTATTCCATTATATTAATGTTCTACAAATGTCATAGAACAAAGAGCATTCTTATCAACCATGTCCATAAATTTCCAACTATCTAGTTCAGAGCATAAAAAATAAAGGAAGCAAGAAAACACAAATCTAAACTTAAAACCAAATTAAGTGAAGAAAATTATAACAACCCTTGCAACCTCCTCAGTCTGGCAACCTAAAATGAAGCAACAATGCAACTGATGATCAACCACTAAAAAAAGAGATTCTCAAAACTGCCTAGGCTTGAGTCCTGCAGCTATGTCATGGGTACATCTGGGGAGCGCAGCTGGATTTTAAAACTTTTAGCACATTTCCCTCGATAGAAGTCAGAGATTTGTTATTCTACTTTTAAAATCTCTGCCAAAGATTGTGGATATTAATTTTAGAAGTATCTAAAGCACCTGCATCCTATTATAGGTCAGCCTGACTTTAGTTTAAAAATGCCAAAATCTAATATTAAGATTGAACACAGGCTCTTAAATAACATTAATCTGAATGTTCTCTCATAATATTTTCATATTGATCTTGGTTAAACACATATATAGTCATTGTCATCCTTACTCCAGGTTATGCTAATCATTTAAAAATAGTATGTGCTATCCACCATGTATGACAAACCTATGGTTCATAACTGGTGGAACACTTGAGAGGTGGCTGAACGACTTTGCACCTTGCAATTACTGAAGATTTTTTAAAAAAGTCATGGTATTAGTGATAAAGAATAAAATTTCACGTCTCAGTTTTTTGAAGATTTCTTTGGAAACATGAAACAAACAAACAAACAAACAACAAAAACAAACAAACAAAAGGTTACTTGTACTGAACTAATGTTCCACTTCTGTCTTCTCTCCATTAAAAAAGATTCCTAAAATCTGGAAAAACTCACCCCTCCTGCTCTAAGATACTGCCCCTGAAAGAAACATAACCACATTGTTATTGAAATGGCATCAAGAATAGCTAAGTAATTTGTTCTTGGAAATTAGCTTTGCGTCTTTGTGTTATCTACAAATATACAAGATGAGAATGACAGTGGCTAGAGGTTCATTATATCTGGCAGTATGTTAGCCTTTTTGAGGCTATCATGTTTTAAATATTATTTTAGTATTATAAATCCCCATATGATGCATGAAAAACTGTAGTTTACTTGGCATTGGAGAAGAGTTCATTCCTAGCAACAGAGTGTTTATATGTTTTAATTCACTTGTATAAAGAGTAAGATGACCATATTTCCCAAGGAGTCTGCAGAATGTATTATGCTCTTTATTTGGCCCAGTACACATTAACATTTTAACAGTAGCTTTGAAATTAAAATCAGGGCTAACAAAACTGGTTCTCTCTCTTCAAGGTAGAACTCGACTCCTCCATGCCAGCATTGACTAGTGGGTTGCCTTCCCTGTGTGAGAACCAGGGCTGTATTACAGTAAACTGGTCCAGTGTGATATCACAGATATAAAAAATATTCCATTCTGTATCAAAACTAGGCACATGCCTTATATTTATATGAAGAGTAGATCAACAGAGTTGAGTGGTTTTGCTCTCAACTATTCATCTCTGGCCTTCTACACAAGGAGAAAAATATCTTATTTCTAATCAGTAACTACAAGGATCTAATTTGGGTTTGATGGTAGTTAAAAGATGGGTGACATCACACTTGGGTCAGTTCTGGTGGATATCTAAAAGCACAACCTCTCATTTGTATTGCTTCAAAATGTACACAGTATAGATGTAGATTAAAAAAAAAGCTACCAATTTTTTTGTTGTGTTGAACCAACTAGAAGGGAGGATGCAAAGTTTTACCAAATCAGATATATGGATACAAATTTCACTGTAGAGTGTGGTTTAGACAAATGTGTCTTTTTCTTTAAGTATGTAAATCCTACACTGTAGGGTTTTTTCTTTTTCCTTTTGTAGCAGTAGAAAATGTTGAACAATTGTCCATGAGCATGAGCCAGTGGTTCATTGCTGATATCCCCAGAATGCCAATATTTGCAATGCAAACAGTTAGTACAATTTCCCAGTTCTATGAAAGGCCCTGACACATCTGCCTCAAGGTCTGGAGGCTCTGTTGTATAACCACAAATAGTCTTTCCATTTTCATATAACCTTTTGATACACTGACAGCTGCATTAAGCTGCTTCTGCCTAGCAATTCCACATGCCAGGCTGTTTTAATTGGTTTTAATGCCACAGAAAAAGCACTGCTAGCAGAATACCATCAAATCATTTTCATATTGAACCTTCGTGGTCCAGAAACCTCCCCTTCAACCACAGCACCATTGTTTTTGCGAGGGACATATTCAAGGTCAATGCTGGTTTTGTGTTTGCCTTTCCCTCGGCTCCACACAAAAAGAAGAAGAAAACAAAATAAAACCACTCCAAGGAATGTGAAACAGCCCATAGCTGTGGACACCAATATTGTCTTAAGGTCCAGAGAGTAGCTGTTTGCATTAGTTCCATTAGAACTTGTATCGTTGGAGTCTGTCATATACATAGGGGTCCTGTTGGCATAAAGGAAACGGTCTGAAGTAAACCCCTTTACTGTCAGGGAGGCCGAGTAGGTGTCATTTCCAGCTGCGTTACTTGCAATACAGACATAGATCCCAGTGTCCTGGTCTTGGGCAAATCGGATCTCCAGGGTGCCATCTCCCAGCACAGTGGCTCTACCGTTTGATTTAGTTGTGATCAGCCTCCGGCGTGGGGTAACCCAGGAGATGGTAGGCAGTGGGTCCCCGTCAGCATTGCACATCAGCTGCACGGTCTGTCCTTCCTCCACTACCAGGTACTGCAACTTCTTGTCTTGTATCTTGGGCTTCTTACAGGTAAAGTAAAAGGAGAGAGCTGTGCTGTGAAAGTCTCTGAATGACCTCTCTCTGACACTGTCTGGGCCAGCACACATTGGTGGCTCGCTGCCAAACTGCAAGGTGGGCTGCCGCTGCAAAATCCACAGAAGACGGCAGTCACAGGCCAGAGGGTTGTTGTTAATGCAGAGGACCTCAAGGCTTTTGGAGGAATGGAATACATTCTCTTCTAGGGTTTCTAACATGTTTTGGGACACGTTAAGCACGCGCAAGAATCGGAGCCCTTGGAAAGCATGTGGTTCAATGGTGCGCAGCTGTGCCCCCACCATGTGGAGCTCCTGCAGGCGCACTAAATCTGACAGCATGCCTGCCTCAATGGTACTGATGGGGTTATAAGAGAGGTTGAGATGTGTCAGGTAAACCAGATGCTTAAAAGCAGAGTAAGGTACTGCAGACAGGTTGGTGTTTGTGATGGAGAGAGAAGTGAGGTTGAGACCATACAGACTGTTGGCAGGCAGCATGTCCAGGAGGGGCCAGGCCTCTATCTGCAAGTCTTTCAGGCGAAACAGTCTTTTAAAGGCGTACGCCGGCAAAGCATTAATGTTGAGTTGTTTCAAATGCAGACTGATGAGGTTGTGGAGGTGAGAAAGAGCTTCTGTTGGTACGGCTGTGAGGTTGCATCTCTCCAGGGTGAGCTGCTCCAGGCTAAGCAGCCCACTGAAGGCCCTGTGTGAAATATACACCAAATCATTGTCCCCAACCTCCAGGGATTTTAGGTTATGCAGATCTTGAAACATGTAGTCCAGCAAAATGACAATCTTGTTTTCACTTATATCAAGCTTTGTTAAGTTTGACAACCCAGTGAACACCCCAAGGGGGACCAGCTTCAGACGGTTTCCTTTCAGCCTCAAGGAGCGCAAGTTGAAGAGATTGTTAAAAGCTCCAGGCTCAACATTGGAGACAATATTGTCGCTGAGGTCAATCTCCTCCAGCAACGGGTATGATGTGAATTCCTCAGGGTTAACGCTTTTCAGTCGGTTCTTACTGAGGTCCAAGATTTTGGTCTCAATGGGAATGCCTTCTGGAATGGACATCAGACGTCTTCGGTGACAGCTGACAGACTTGTTCTGTGCTGAGCATTCACAGCGGGCTGGGCAGCCCACAGTGGGGCTTGTGAAGACAAGCAGTACAGCCAGACCCAGGAGTGGCTTCCAGCATGATAGAGCTGTGTGACGCATGACTCCACTGATCTGGGCTAACCCTCCGTCACAGCCTGTGGGGTGAGGATGGGAAAGGGGAGAAGTTAAGTCTGCAGAAAAAGAACAGTACCACTGCAAAACAAATGCAGGTGTTTTCATATTGAATAAATCAACAAAACCTGTTGTGAATGGCGAGACCAATATAAAAGCAGATATTACTTGAATACCATAGGGCTAGTCAAGGGATTTGTTTATCCAGAAATGTCCTCCAGATGTTGGAGAAGACAAAACAGCTTTTCCTACTGCAAACAGTAAAGGACCTTTCAGTCGTTTCTTAGTCTCAGTAGGTTTCCTCAAGACAGTGCTATAATTAACCCAGAGATAAATACCATACACTATGCAAAAGGGGCTAATAGCATTTGCGATAATGGCATTGGATTTCTGTGAGGTGATATGAAACTAAGCTTTTGTCCCCCATTAGTGTTTTAAGGCAAACGTTAATGATGTATTATAATCAAGAAAAGTAGCTCCTTGACAATGAAAAGTTCCTTTTAATATTTATTGCATATATTACAGCTATAAAGAGATGAAGATTGCTCACGCGTACACATGCACAATGGCTTGGTTGAGGAAGGAAGAACTGTGCATCTCTGATTAGAATTTGTAATAGGTCAAACTGATTTTTTGCTTTTACTGCACAGAGATATTTTGTGTGACTCTTTAGAACCCAAGACCTGAGAAGGGTTTATAGAATAACTTTCTGTACTTCCAAGACAGAGAAACTAGTTTTAGGAAGACCAAAACAAGGTAAGATGAGCTGTCTGTGTTTAAGCTGCACAGTGTCCAAAGAAGTACCACAGATTTAATGAAAATAAGCAGTTTCTAAGCAATATATGCATTCCTGACTTCAGGTTATAAAAGAGGACGAAAGAACACAGGATAACCTCTACTAAATTAGCTATCCTTCTCCAAACTATGTACTTTTCAGGTTTAGTCATCAAAGGCAGCAGACTTTTTCTAAGACAAACAATAACCCATTTCAAAAGGAGAAGAAAAGAATATATGTGTTCATTCAGGGAAGCTGTGCTTGAGATGTTCAGAGTAAAGCAAACTGCATGCAAGGACCATAGAAGTGCCTTAACTCCTATGGTAGAGCAAACTTGATGAGGCTAAGGTATAGTTCTGGGATTCAGGCTTCTTAACATTAATAAGCCTTATAATGGGTCCCAGGCCCTGTGATGCCTTTTCTAGATTGTTTAATTTGGGCTTCATTTTAATAGTACTTGTAAAAATACTTACATAACTCCGACCAGTAACTACCTCTCGTGTCTGCACAGATGACTATGGCCCATCTAGTCCTATGCACCATGACAAAATTACCCAACAGCCAAGAATCCATTACCTTATCTGCGTCTTTGGGCTCTAAGGATCGTCTGGCTACTGCGTAACAATTTTTCAACTTACATTTGAGTCAAATTTTTTTTTGTCTATGCACTGCCACATAGATTGTAACATAAAAGAAATCTTTCCATACAGAGAGAATAAATACATTTAAACAAATATGGTATAACTAAATTGATGAGGCAGTCAGACAGCTATTTGAACAAATAAGCTGTTTGAAGCACATCAAAATAATACTAAGAAAATCACAGACTGATAAAAAAGAAAGTCCCACCGGTAACTCTCTACAGCAAAACTGCACTCCACTGGTACATAGTGATAACTCACCAAATGTGATAACTCACCAAATCATGCTGCCTGATGGAGAAGAGTTGTACTCTCACACTGCAGAAGGTCAGAACAATGGAGACTCACTTCACTTAGTGCAAGAAAAAGACCAGATATTTGGATCTATTGATCTTATTTGATCTTAAAAAATTCTAAAAAGGAACTAGTTTGTAGTTTGTAAGCATTAGTACTATTGTAACTGAACTGAGAAATAAACAGCTGTTGTGCTCTGACTGTTATAAATTAAACTGAGTGAGAAAGCATTTATCTTGGAGCTCCATATAAATTGAGTTCTTTGACTGACCATACATGAATGATGCACATATTACTGCTCTCACAACTCTGTGGAAGAATTTCACTCTTGACTGATGTGGCTTTGTATTCCCATTTTTATACTTCTATGAAGAGACTATTAATGTGAGGAACATTGCACGCTGGTTTTGACATATAGACTGGAGACTGGATGAAAATTATTCTGTATGATATTACCTATAAAAACACATTTCCACTTTGTTCTAGAAGGACAACCTACTGAGATTTAGTTTCCCCCTAAATTGTAGTCTTGCAAGTAACTATTGCTAGTTATCTCCAGCTGTGACAAAGGTTTTCAGAGATAAACTTCACTTCATTAGGCACTAACTTAAAACTGGAAACCAATAGGGGACTCTCAGTTAGGTGTTTGCAATGAATTTAGATCAGAGAGTCTTCTGGGTGCTCTGATCATTACTTTCAGAGCTCAGTCTGCGAGGTTAGTGCTTTCATACTGATACTTCTATCACACAGGGATTTCATTTCCTACTGTATCCATCTAATAATGTATGAAGCACAAAGTAAACAGGTTCAGTGGAAGATGAGCACTCCTGGAGTGCTTGGTTTAGATAGCAAAATTATGAAACACTTTTTCCAGCTATCCAATCCACGTGGTAACTAAAACTTCTAAGAAGTACAGAGTAGAAGTATAGTAGAGTATAAAAGGTGAAAAAAGGCTATTTTGACTGCGACTGGAATATAGAAAAAGTAATTTAAACATTAACAGTAGTCACAGATAATTAACATTGCAGTATTACCTATGCACACATTAACAGTAGTGTGCACAGATAACGAGATATGTATTTATCTGTAAGGGTGTATGCATGTACGTGTACACACTTGTAAGGAAGCAAGGTTCAGGACTGAGACAAAACCTTACATTTCAGTAAGGATAAATAATATACTAAATATCAAGTCAGACAAGCAAAGATTACAAACAAAGGTTAGAAGAAGGCATAAATAATTTATTATTACAATTTACCTTAAGCCAGATGACAATACTATTCTTTCTGCTATCCAAATCTGTGACTACATCCTTTGCTTTGAACTGTTTTATGGAAAAATGACTTCATCCTCATTATGAAAAAATGCAACCTTATCTCCAGCCATGGTTAAAAGGTCTAGCAAGTGAAATATGTGTGGGACAAGGTGAATTTTGGTAGAAGCCTAGAGTGAACTTTTACAGTGTATTGCATATGGTCCCATTTAAATTTAATGAATGCAAAGTTGTATTTTCAGGACAAGTACGGTGACATCAGGCCTAGTTAGGCCTACCTTGTGCTTTCAGTCTAAGAATATTTTTAAAGGATATAGTTTCATCTGTAAAATACATTCCATGTCAATGTGATCAAAATTATTTTTTACTTTACTTTCAATTAATCAACAATGCTACTTTAAAAAGAGAGAAGTTATGCCATTAGAAGATATTTTTCACTGCAAGATGATTTCTTGCAGTGAAAATTTATTTTCTGCACTTCTTTAGACTTGTGGGATGTTAATTAATTGGCAGCTTCACTGGCACAGTGCTGAACTGTTAGTGTCAGTGTTCAACATGATTGCCTTTCATTCCTCAAACAGCCAACACTTCTTTATCTTTGCCAGTGTAGGCATTCTCTCTAGGTATCTGTAGCATTGTTTATTGCTTACCTCTCTTCATTGTGATACATAAAAAGGAAGTAGGATGTATGCATGCAAGTACGTATATACACATATACACACACACATTAATGTAAGCTAAAAGTATAGTCTTACTTATCTGCGATTGTACCATGCCTTGTACTACACAGTACTCCTCTAAAATTATTGTTTGCTAGATGAAAATTCAAAAAAACCATAAATTATTATGAACTGAGAGTTCTTCTGTTTGAATGTGAATGACAGCCTGTAAAATTGTTTTCCTGACCTTTCTGGGGTATTTGTTATGCTTTGATAGACTCTGGGAAATGAAATATATGAAGGAGGAGTTATTTATTAAAAAATAAACCCAAACTAATTACCTTCTTTTGGTTCTTCTCTGACTCTGCTCTATAAGTCCAAAGTCAAGACTCAGGTTACCGTTGGCTGATATCCTTTTTCAAAAGAGGGCCCTGTTCAAAGTTCAGCTATGCAATTATGAAAGCTCATTAAAGTTATTAGTTAATAGTTCTGTGTGATCTCATCCAAAACAGCCATCTCTACTACTCTGAAATGCAAATCAGTTTGTACAAAGTTCTGCAGCTTTGAATCTTCCCACAAGTGCTTTACAAAAATGTACAGCGCCCTGTAGCTTTTAAATCGAAAAACTAAAATAAAAAATCAAATCAAAAGCAACCCAATGCTCTCCTAGAATGCAGTGCAATTCTAAATATCATATATGTGAATGTGCCAAATCAGGCATGTGTTACATATTTTTTCACTTTTCCCTCTCCCTCAGACTAATTTTGAAATCTTTAGAGCTGAAAGCCAGAGTACACTTGACTATGGTCTTTTCTGTGTCCCGTGTGATACTCCAGTATTGTATGGGACATAGCTTTATCCAGAAAAGGTGAGAGTCACAAGGTCTGTTTCTGTCATTAGCTGCGTTATCATCACTTGATGCTCTGACTTGGTAGTTTTGATCTCACCTTTCCCTCTCCTTTTCTCAGCCTTTCAGACAAAATGAAACCGCAGTGGATCATATCAGAGGTGACAATTTTGCCTGATGGTCACTGAATAATTTATGTTCTAAGCATCCCTTTACAAAAACATACTGTATTCAATAAATGTTCTAGGATTAAGTGTTGCATGACAAGACAGACTTGTACTGATTATTCACTTCAATGCTACCAGGTAATCCTGAGAACCAGGTGAACTACCTGTTTTAAAAATGTGTGCTGGGTTGACCCTGGCTGGACAATGGGTGCCCACTGAATCTGTTCTATCACTGCCCTCCTGAACTGGACAGGGTAGAAAAAAAATTAAAAAAAAAATGTTCATGTGACAAGATATGGCAGGGGGGGAATACTCACCAGTTACCATTGCAATCAAAACAGACTTAGCCAAAGGAAATTAGTCCAATTAAATCAGAGTAAGATAGTGAGAGAAAAATTCAAACTGTAAAACACTTGCCCCAACCTCCTCCCTTTTCAGGGGCTCAGCTTTACTCTGTATATTTTCCCCTTTCCTGTGTGGCAGTGTAAGGTTCTGGGAAATGAGGGCTGCGGTCAGTTCATCACATTGCCTCTGTCACTCCTCATACTCTTCCCCTGCTCCAGAATGGGGCCTTTTCCACAAGAGACAGTCCTCAATGAATTTCTCCAATGTGGGTCCCTCCCATGGGCTGCAGTTCTTCATGAACTGCCCCAATGCGGATCCCTTTCAAGGTGTGCAGTCCTTCAAGATGGATATTTTTTGAGAGTGTGTTTAGGGATAGTAAATTGTTCTGCCTGTATGAGACTGTTTTTCCTCTGAATGCCAAATTTTAGCCTTGCTGTATTTTAAAGCAGGGAACAGATATTGAGGAGTATAAATGTTTCTGTCTTTGCATGGCTGTCATCATCTGTCACACTTCAGCAAGCAGTAAGCCAAAACCATTGTTCAAATCTTTGCAATAAAACACCTCTGCTAATGTGCTGAGCAGAGAGATACTGAATATGTGCAGTTTATTTTTACTGAATAAACCTACTGAACTTCTGTGGTGCAAAATTTTGCCCATCTCAGTGTGGTTTGGGAAGTTCTTATTCATAGTTTTTCTCTCAAGCACCTATTGCGGTTGGAAGAGCAGCTGGTCTGGCTTTGTTGCTGTCCTTTGTTGCTGGAACTGTCCTTTGGTGCTGGACCAGATCAGGTAAGGGCAGGAAGGGTAACCTTTGCTGGTGGACTGTGCCCAAGGCAGCAGTGGTGGGAAGTGTTGCCCAGGAGATGAAGGGTAGATGAGAAACAAACTGAGGTGGTTTTAGTCCAATGACACATGAAAATATGAGATATTTAGAAACATTTAGAAATGTTCTTGCAGAGGGACACAATGCCACTAAAAGAATGAATGAAATCTTCATTGTGGCATTTTCTGACTCAACTGTGCAATTTAGACATTCCCATCTTATGTTCTTTCAATGTAAGAGTCAGTTTGTAAAAGTAAAGACTTTGTCTTGTCAGGTCTCAGTCTGAAATTTGTCTAAGTTTAGTGTATTGTTCCCAAATTCTGTTGCAGACTAGGTGAAAACTGCCTATATACTCAAAAAAAGTTGATTTTTCTTTAAATCAGAGCATCTCAGAGATTGTTCAAGTGAACCTAGGTGTTCTACCTTCCCTGTCTCTTTGATGAAGCTTTTATGCTTATACAGCATAAAAAACATATTTTGTTCTCCCTCCCTTTATTGATCTCTCAAATATTTCAGCATTTAAATAAACTGCAAAACATTAAGTAGCTCTCTGCATTCCAATAATAAATAGATTTAAGAATCCTTGAATAACAGCAGCAGCAAGAACAACTACACATCTGACAATTCATTGAATTGGAAGCAAAGTTATGATTCTATTATTCTTCTGTCCTAGGTTCACTACCATCTGCTTAAGTCATCAGTACAAACTTCATGGACTAACATCAATTCAGAAATTACAATCAAGTTGCATTTGTTTTCAGAAGAGAAGATTGAGACCTGGGCCATTAAAAAGTCATAATACAGAAGTAGGAAACAAAAGCAAAAAAGACAACTAGATCAACTTTCTTTATTAGCTTTCCTGTAGAATTATTTTAAGATTGCTTAAAATCTTTGTAACAGATATTTTAAAAGGAAACTAGTGGGTACAATTTTAACCTGAAATACTTATATTTTTGCCTGAATCAAAGTGAAAGAAGCATGTGTGCCAAAACGCAGAAGGTAAGAAAATCACAGTGACAAATTCATGTAATTATACAAATTATCTGTCCAAGTTTTTGAAATCCAGAGTCTCCAGATTAAGTAAGGAAATGAAGCCATCACTACTCCTTCTGTTTTTAAGCCAATCTTTCTAAGATTAATTTGCTAATTTCTTTCAGTTTTCACAGAGAAAGTGAACCTCAGGAAGAAATCTGAAGGAAAAAAATAATAAATCTTAAGATTTATCTCTCAGGAGACATTTCATGCATAAGTAATAGGAAAAGAAAGTGGAAATGTTTGCAAGAATTATAAACACTTCCACTGACATTTCCACTGACCTTGCTGGTAAGTTGGAGGGGAAGAGATTTATGAAAAGCTGATATGTACAATTATGTGAAAGGCTATAAAAGATGCTTGGATGTAAAATAAAATTCAGACTGTTTTGGTGTAAGTTAATGACATAAATCAACCATTCAGGGCAGATAGCGATAGCCACACAATTAACTACCTTATAAAAACTAAAAATATTTGCATAGAATCAATTTCTAACAAAGAATTCTTAGTTGAATAAATTAAAGAATTACTGTGAATAACAATCTTTTTTCTACCATTCCTACTGAATGCAGAAGCAGATTTTTGAAAGGTGGAGTTATACAAAATTTCTTTTGCTAAGTTTACTTAGGTCTGTTAAATCATATTGCTATTTTACTGGTAAAAAGTGATAGCACTAAGAGATAATTATTCAGTGGCAAAGACCAGAACAACATAATTACCATGACAATAGATGTGTTGATATGATAATCCAATAAGAGAGAAAGGGAACCTATACCTTTGAAAACAGTACAGCTTCTAAGTGGTCTGTACTGCATTTTGTTAGGGCTGCTTAATATTGAAATACTGCCCACCTGTTGTGGATAAACCCCATCCCTAGACCTGGTGTTATTACTCATGGTAGCCCCCCTGAGTGATATGTGACTTCAAAAACAATGCATGACCCACATTTTTATGAAGTTGATTTATCTTAAGGGTCACAAAGCAAAATTCCATCACACTGTCTTTCATTGATGGTTCTTGCAAGATTTTAATGTCCCAAATACTGAGGACAATTTATCACAGGGGAAGAAAGGTGAAGTTATTGGAGTACAGGAGGAAAACCATATGACTTTGAAGAGCTAAATTTATTACTCTTAGATAATGCAGCAGACCAACAATTTAAAGATTTTGGAAAAGATTAAAAAGCTTGTGCAAGTTAGGATTCATTACTCCAAAGTGGACCTTATGTTTCACAGTGTGTCTAGTCAAGTGAATCTTAAAATTCTTTGCTACCATGTACAGGACGCTGGTGGGAGAAAGTGAAAGTGTTAAATACTTTACTTGCTTTTTGTATCTGCTGCAGCTAATGAAGTCTGAATAAATTAATTGAAAACTAAAACAGTATGAAGTCTATCAGCATTGATTACAGATTAGGAAGCTTTTTTCAACAACTCTACATTATAAGTTCATCTTTCTCTTGAAAGAAACAGTCTTCTAAAACTGTCTGGGCATAACAGAACAGATGACACGACTGTGGCCTGCACAGTATCTCACACAGAAAAACAGGAATGGGATTTCCTCTGAAGTTTTAATTCTAACATCCAGCTACTTCTCATCCTTAATGAGTAAAGATGTTGGTGATGGAAAGCTACTGAAAGAAAAAAAAAAAAAAAAAAAAAGGAAGATGTTTTTTAAATCTAGATTGGTAGCAGATTTTGAGGGCTAGTACATTCAAGCATATTTGAATTTCACTTCAGTAATCCACTTATGAAGCCACAAGCAATCTGCACTGTATCTAGATCATCATAAGAAACATTCTTGATATAGCCTGTTATAGATTGATGTTTCCTTCAAGTATGTGAACATTCAAGTCCAGAGTCAGCCCAGTAATGTGCTGACTTCCACCTTTTGTAAACAGAGGCACTCATTGGTAACCTTAACAATATGTTTTGCAAGCTGCAAGCTTCTACACGTTGGCATAATGTAATTTTTGTTAGCTTAAAACCAAAATTTCTTATTTTTTTTATCTTGCCCACACATGAGAGCTGGGTGACAATGACCTGATTTCCTATTAAGAGAGACAGACAGATCAATATACCATGAGCAGTTGAGAACTATTTTTCCCAGAAACTCTATGAACAGGACATGAAGTGAAACCAAAAGTCCTTCAGAGGGTATGGGTCTGGTAGAGTTAATTCTAATGCTGATTACTGTTATCAAAATAACAGTGATTTCTGTTATCAAAAACGGTTTCAAATCTACTGACTTGGGTCCCTGCAGGTGTGGTGCCTTTTTTTTTTGCGCGTGTGTGTGGGGTTGTGGTTTTTTTTTTTTTTTTTTTTTTTTTTTTTTTTTTTTTTTTTTGGTTTGGTTTGGTTTGGTTTGGTTTGGTTTTGGTTTTGGTTTTGTTTGTATGCTAGCAACACAGAGCCTGTTAACAAGTCATTTTATGTAGAGGCTAAGTGTAGAGAATGTGCCCTGGAAAGATAAGAGATCATTTAATTAGTACTGCAAGGGCTGTTGTTTCTTCCTAGCACAATTCAAAGGATCTTTAGCCAAAAGGCTCTGAATACTTAAATCTGTATTTTTAAGAAACATTCTTAGTTAAGTACATCTGAAAAAAGCAAATGTATTTTACAGGGGTAATACCTACAAGTGAATAGAATTTAAAGTTGTTTGAAAATAACTGAAAATTGAATTAAATGAGAAAGCTGATGAAACTGAAACCAATATATTTTATTTTGTACTAAGACAAGAATCTTAAAAGTATTGGGTATAGCACATATGGTAGTGGGGAGACAAGACACACCTTGCAAAGCTCCAACCAATAATTTCAGTACTATTTACCTGGCTAACAAAAAAAATTAAACCCCTCCTGTGTTATTTTCTCACGCCTTGATAACCATGTTAGCAGCAGTTATATTTGTATCTTTCACTGAAACCCTATCAGACAAAGCAAGGAATATATTCTCTGGAAACTGTCTTCATACCATCACACACAAGGCCTTCACAATGCAACCTTGAAGTAAGCTGCTGCTCTTTATGACTTCAGGAGTACTCTGGAAAGACAGTACAAAATCTACAGCATTATATATTGGAACATGAAAAATAAGCAAAAGGAAATGAGTACAATTCTTAGTCCTTGCCAAAAGGCCGTCAGTTCATATTATGGCTTTGAATTCAGTTTGGCTATCATAGCAGAAAACTGTGCCCAGCATTTGAAGGTGTCACAAAGGAAAGAAGGGATATATTTCAATTTGGTAGTCAACAGTAACTGGTCATATATGAAGAAATTTCATGATAGATCTGACTGTAGTCACTTAACAGCTCAGCTAAGGAAGATACTTTTGGGACAGCTGCACAAAACTACTGCTCTTTGAATTAAAACAGAGTTGATTATAATTTATACAATTGAGAGAAGAAGAGAATAGCAACCTGCCTTGGAGATTTCCTGTTTGCTAAAGGCATTCTTAAAATATACTTAGACTCAATATCAGCCTGAAGATGGATTAAGGTAGGGCATTTGGGGATAAAACCTGACTTGTTTGGAGGTGGACAATACACAACCATTAATCTCTGCTTTATTCATTCCCTTACTCCATGAATGTTACTCCGGATATCTACTGGTGTCAGCATGAGCTGAATTAAACCTCTATGTTGAACAAAAAAGGAACAGAAAGAGATGCAATATGGAAGACACCAAGCAGATGAAATTCGGTAATTTGATTTTTTTTTCAGCTGGATCAGTCATAATTAAGCCTTTGATTTGAGCCTAGCCCATTGCAGAGCCCTACAATGATGTAGGTAGCTTCCAAGTCATACAGACAGAAATTTGCTAATTCTTCTATGCTTCACAGACCAACTACTCATCACAAATGAAACCTATTCTTCTTAGAATTTACCCGTTTGCTTGAAATCTGTACCCATATTTGCAACGGTATCAGAAGCAACGTTCCAAATCCTGGCAATTGAGACCTGTTACCTCAATGCTTTTTTTGACTTGGTATTTATACATTTATTCAGAAAAAAGAGGCACCTCCTAAGAAACTGCACCTCATTCAGTTAGTATCAGATCTAATTAAAACAAATTTTGTACAGGACTGCTATTTAAATTATTATGCATTTGGTAAACAATTTCTTTTAGTACTAGCAGAAGACAACTAATTAAACAATATGACATTTCTTTTCCTGGTTAATCAAGATAAAGGGATTAGAAAGCACAGCTTTCCATATTAAATTTACTCAGCTGTTCTAATGTGCTAGCACTATTTACATAGGTAACTGTGCATAGTTTTTAAGCTAGTAAACACTTTTTTCTTCTTTCTTACCTTTTCATAAGAAGACAGTCTGTGTCTATGTAACCCTGCTGCTTCTTCAAGAAAGTGACATATCACATTAACAGTGGACGGTGTTGTGTCCTACAGCTCTCCTGATATATGTGTGATGTCCAGTGGCTGATGTCAGTCAGCAGACACTTGTGTTGCAAAGAGCTGGTGTAAAGCTACAAGCTACATTGTCCAGAACTTATTACAAGCTCATCTATGGACTTACAGTCTCCTGGAAGACCTGCAACTGTTTTTCATAGCACTGCTGTCCTTCTCTCCTCAAGGCGAGGAGTAAACCTCAGCTGCACCTGTATCATATTTGCAAGGGTTTTCTTCTTGGTTTATATCTACAGACTTCAGCTCAAAGATGTTGATCTATGTTATATTTTCTGCCTGACTCTACAGAGGTACAGTGCAAGTCTACAAAAGAAAAAAAAAAAAAACAAAAAACCAAAAAAACACAAACAAACCAGGCTTTTTTTTCTCTTGGAATGATTTTAACATTTGTTGAAAACATTTTTCCCAGTGAATCTTTATTTTCACAGTGATTTTTTCCTCAAAACATTTTCTACATTGTTATATTTCATTAAAACCATTATATTTTATCTAGAAATGGTTTCAATGATTAATTTTCAACCAGTTCATGCATACTAGGACACACAAAAATGCACATATGCTTAGATGTCCTTAAAGGAGAATATTATTTATACCATCTGTATTAATACTCTCCAAGACTAATGTACTTGTCCTAAATAAAATTAATGTTAGAATAGCTTCCTATTGCTAGAGCACTTTCAGATGGCCTAAATAAAAATAAATAAATAATGAAAAAAAACCCAAAACCAAACCTAAAAAACTCCAACAACACTTGAGTCTGCATGAATACATCTATCCATAATTATGTCTCCATTTTTCCTAATTAAAAGCTCATTAATATCAAAGACAATTGTAAAAAACCCAGATGAGACCATACCATTTGGGATTTTAAGACTGAAGGCACTCATACTATTAACTCAAAATCACTTATTCAAAAACCACTGTAGGTGTTGTGTGAAATAAAATATTATACTACAGCCCAGTAATCGATATACCTCTTTATGAAGGCTGTATGTGATTTTTCATCCTTTCACTTAGTTTCTAGCTCTGAAAAGTAACTTAGACCACAGAGTAACTGGAAACATCAAAGAAGAGGGGAACTGAAAGAGAGTAATTGATTCATTCTCGAAAGCAGTGCACATTTTCAGCATTACTGATGCATGGGAGTAGGAAGGATGCATGAACAGAAAGGATGGTATTGGATCTGTGAAAATTTCCAGCATCTCCTCCAGAGGAGATCTTGCACGCGTGTAATTTTTGAGTAGACACTATATAAATGCAAAATCTCTGTAGTGGCTAAGGAAAAACAAAAGAGACATTTATTTACCTTGCATGCTGAGGGGAATATTATGCCCTTTGTATCTGGAGGTGAAAGGATAATCCACAAAGCAAAGGATCCAGACAATGTCTCTTTGTTCTGAAATACATAATATGACTGTCTCTAAATTCCTTGCCAGTTAGTTATAATTCACTTAATTTAAAAAAAATCACAGCAGTGTTCAGGTTTATTACTTATCACAATGACAAACACTGCTAAAATGATTTAGAATTCAAGAATAATTACCAAAAATGTTCATTTGAATGTATATGTATATGTATATGTATATGTATATGTATATGTATATGTATATGTACAAGGGTGGTACCAATTAGATGGAAAATGAAATTTTCTTTTCAGACTGTTCCTGAACAAGGGCTATTTTCATCACTATGATCGTTTTTTCAATCATAGAATCTCTCAAGTTGAATGAAACCCATAAAGATCATTGAGTTCAAGTCCTCGTTCCTCACTGTATCACCTGCAAGTAAATCACAAGAATAAGAGCATCCTGATACTTGAACTCTGATAGGCCTTGTGCCACGTGCAATTCCCTGGGGACCCTGTTCCAGTGATCGGCCACCTTCTCTGTGAAGGACTTTTTCCTAGTTTCCAATCTGAACTTCCCCTAACGCAGCTTCATTCCATTTGCTTGTGTCCTATCACGAATCACCAAAGAGAGGAGATGAACACCTTCCTCTTTGCTGCCTCCCATGAGGAAGGTGTGGACTATAATGGGGTCACTCCTCAGTCTTCTCTTCCCCCGGCTGAACAAGCCAGATGACCTTCACCATTCCTCCTAAGTTTTATCCCTCGAGACCTTTCACCATCTCAATCACCCTCTTCTGGACATACTCTAATAGTTTGTTGTCTTCCTTATACTGAAGCACTCAAAACTCCCCCCAGCACTGGAGGTGAGGCTGCCCCAGCTCAGAGCAGAGCAGGACAATCCTCTCCCCTGCCTGGCTGTGTTGCTGTGCCTGATGCACCCCAGGACACACTTGGCCCTCCTGGCTGCCAGGGCACTGCTGGCTCATGTTCAGCTTGTCATCTACCCAGACACCCAAATCTCTTTCTGCAGGGCTGCTCTCCATCCTCTTCTCCTCCAGTTTAAATGTATCATTGGGATTATTGTGTCCCAGGTGGAGATTCTGACACTTGCTTTTACATTTCACATAGTTGGTGATGGCTCAGATCTTTATCCAGATTTCTCTGTAATGCTTCTCTACCCTTGAGGGAGTCCACAGCTCCTCCTAGCTTAGTATAATTGGCAAACTCATTTAAGCTACACTTGATTCCTGCATCCAGAGACTTTATGAAAACATCAAAGAGTACTGGCCCTAAAGCTGATGACAGGGAAATCCCACAACTATAGCAACTATAACTCTTTAAACCCAATCCACCACCTAGTTTCTTAACCAAAATGTTATGGACTTGTCTAGTAGTGTGATGGACATTTTGTCCACAATGATACTGTGTGAGAGAGTGTCAAAAGGTTTGCCAAAATTCAAAAATCCTGTATAAACTACTACTTCATCCATGGGCACTAAGACCCAGTTCAGTATATCTAGCAAGGAGATTAAAAATGAAACCTTCTTTTTCCTATGGGATATTAATTTAACTTACTTTGTCTTCAGAAATAATTAACTGGAAAATCATCTACAGGCCAAGTCACACATGTAGTATCCAACAATCATTTTCTACTGGGAGGTCTAGGTAGCAAAAATACATTTAATTATCTAAAGTATCTTTGGATAGCTTTAGATATTTTGTGAGCCTCGACTTAATAGATCAAAATTGAACTCCACACAGTTGCAAAAGAAGATTTTATCCTTGATATGACACACTGAGATGAAGATTTTACTGCTCAATAGACTGAAATCCATTGATCAGTAGTGTAGAGAAATTTTGCTGCATGCTGCCATAAATCTCACCGGAATTTACAATAGCTAACTTCCCATATGGTATGATGTGCAACTATTCTAGGATCAGGAACTGGTAAGAACACAGAAAGACAATAAAAGACAATAAAACCTGCAAAACAGTCTTCACTCGTGTCAGTCTATAATAAATAGTTGTCTGTGCTAAAATTTTTTTGACTACTCCACACTATTATTTATAATCATACACATATTGCAAGGAGAAGCCATAATCCTCAGAGGAATGTTTTAACTGGTCAAACTAAGTCCTCAAAAAACTCTTAAAGTGCATGACTTTCTACTGATGTTCAGGGCTTTGCACAAGGTCATTGGTACACTCAGGCTGCTTCTTTCTCAGTCTTGCATCTCAGCCAAATTTGGCTTTTGTGTTTCAGAATACAGAAGAATGATACTCAAAAGGGAACAACTGGGCTGCAGTGATCTTGGGTTTTTTTGGGCACTTATATTTTAATTCAACATATTTTATATAATTCACAGCCCAGAAAATCCTCTGTAAACCAATAATCTTTGTTCTTGTGCATGGCAGAAATACAAGACCAGCTTCCTTTCTTGCCCAAGATATTTTTTCCCAAAGCTTTCTATGCTTTTCCATTCGATTTCCTGATTCCACATCCAACTCATTCAAAAACATTTTAATAATATGGCTCAGCAATTCCACTACTTTTGTAAAAGAAACCAGGGGAAGAAAAGAATGCAGCAATGACCAATTCTCTATCATTTACTGAAGCAGCTGTTATGAGGATAAGATTCGTAAAGGTTGAAATTCATTTTTTTTTTGAAAGGGAAAAGAGCAATGAGTATAGGTTTCCTTACTCCATATAATTACAAACACACAGAACTGAGTCATAAATTTAAAGGAAATCAATACCTCACTCCAGTTGATGATACAAAGCTGTGAGAAGTATTCAGTGTTTCCATAATATTTTCTTTTCTGGCTAAGCAAGAATAAAAATGATCTGCTGTTTTCCTCCTTTCCAGAGATTACTATAACTTCATGATTATAAGTAGTTATGTACCATAATTGGATGAGTACTAGAATAAAACAAAAATCACCCAAAACTCCATTTTCAGTCTCCTTTAAAACAGAAGGAACACAAACTGTGGCCACAGTTATTAAAGGAGAACTTTATTAATGAATATTAAAAGAACAACTAATTCAGTAGCATCATTATAAATTCTAGGTATCCTCTTCAGGTATCTTCTTCACTATGTAAAACTGAGCTCATATAAACAATTTTAGACCCTTCTTTTTTGTTATTTTATGCCCTTATGCCATGACAGAAGAACTGGATAGTTCAGCTTAAAGCTGAGGACAGAGCAGATTTGCTGAGAGGACATCCCCCACCTATTATTCACACCTGTGATCAGATTTGTTATTTCATGCACCTCTTATTTTTTCTCTTAGGATTTAAGTATTTGACCTAACATTAATCATATCATGATGATTTAACTTTGGTTGTTTTCATTGCTGAACCCATGCTTGTCAAGTCAAGATTTCATAGATTATATCAGTAAATGTCTATTTTATTTTAGGGTGTAAGGATGTATCTCAATTATCTTGTTTTATTTGAAAAAGAGCCTGGCCAAAGAGCCAAAGTCTGATGCCTCAAAAAATGTTTCAACAGAACAGAGAAAATCATCCTTGTCCTTGGCTCAAATGTGCATTCTTTTGTGTCTCTTCTGTCTCAGAGAGAGCAAGTTTGGGTTGAAATGCATGAAGGTATGTATCACTTCAGCACTGCAAACTGTGAATCTGTATCTTGTATGGACAACCCTTTAGACCCCTGTGCCTCTTGCAGGTAGACACCTGAAAACTGGACCAATTGTGGATATGGGAACCACTTCTATTGTTCTCATTTCTGAGTGGGCATGTTGTCAGATGCCATTATCGCTGCTGAGTAGAGGCACAGCTTCCTAAAATAATACTGTGGGTTTTGAAGATAGTTGAGGGGTCTGGCAGATTAGTTTCACTTCCAACTAAATCTTCTGCTAAGTAAGAAGATGAAAAAGGGCTTGTTCCACTGAAGTCAAAGCAGCCTGCCGGTGGTATTGCTGGAAGCAGCAATGCTGTGAATCAAACTTCAATTAATTTCCTCAAGCAAGGCATTTTGCCAATGTCAGTGTAGTTGTGAACAAAAGGTATGATCAGTCTCATACTAAATAGTAGCAATACCTTACTCACTGTCAGGATTTCCCTAGGCTTATGAGTTTTCCATTAGCTTCGATGTATCTGTTATAGTCTCTTAAATCCAGACAAGACTTCCACTGGTAGTTTTAGGTACAAAAACATTCTTTATTTTTAAGATTACCAACAGTGAGTATCTCAGATTAGAACCCTGGATTTTCCTTCCTTCTTTACTATATAAAGAGAGTTCAAATAAAAAGCCCTTTCACTTGCACTCAGGTTCCTGTACTCTCAAGGCAGCAGTATCACACAATACATAAGGCACATGAAACATTTAATGTGACAAGATGACTCATATACATGAAGTCAGTCACGTTAAATATAACTGTTTGCTCAATAGATTGTGTTACTTTTTCCATTTCTGCCACTCTAACATTCCTAGGAGTGCCTGGGGTTTTTATTTTTCCCTCCATCACAGAAAATCTTTATTTTTAATAGGATCGTTTAAACATAATCCTTTGTGCTAGAAGGAAAAAAAAATTAGAAAACATTATGACATCCCATCTTCAACCAGTCACTATCATACAAGGCATACATTTTGGAGGTAGAAACAGAAAAAAACATCACATTTCTCTAAGTGAATAGATGTTCTTAGTCCAATGACAATATCAATTCTGATAAATTTTGAGCCTCCAGGTTTTTACCTAGACTTCTGGAATCTAGTCAGAGAAACCAAGCCCTCCTTTATAGATGTAAGTTCGAAATGTCGCGTTTAGGAACTTTGAGCTCTAAAATATAGAAACAAAGACTAACGATAAAAATTTTAAATGATAAAAGAAAAAAAAAAAGAGAAATATTACTTTTATAAAATTTTGAGACCAATTCATGTTAAATTTGTGATTTGTGATTATTGAGGTCTGAACATCTGCCATTGTTTATGCAGTGGCAGTTCGGGACATGTTGGTAACTGGTAAAGGGATGTGGTGGAGACTAAATAGCAGAGAATTGTTGTGCTGCCTGTACATGTATAAATTTTTATAAAATTTTTCTGCAGAAAACTGATAGATGAGAATGACACAGGCTAAATCTCGGTGCTGTGATTCAGAACTTTTCTGCCCAAATTCCTTTTTCAGTGTTTGGGGGCTCTGAAAATCATCTGGGTAAGGAAAGCTGCACATTTTAATTATCACCCAATAACTGACAGAGAAGAACACAAAGTTAATAATGAACATTATAACTGTTTTTTTGAGTTAATGATTCAGAATGCCTCATTCTGCATTCTTCTTGAAGGTCTTCATGAACTGCGTGTTCCCAAAGAGACCCAAGAAAAGTATTGTATAAAATCAAGAATTGGTAGGCAGTTAGCCACTCTGTGGGGATCTTTGATTAAAATAAAATGAAATAAAAATAAATATAATACTCCTAGAGGGAGAGGATAAATTAACGCCAGGCTACATAGATTATATAGCATTACAGATGATAATAATAAAAGAATTTATGTGTGAGCTGTGAAGCCTTTGACTAATGTAGCTGAGCAAGTAGTTTCCTGTTGTACTCCAGACATGCTTGGTGCTGGATATCTAGGCAATTCCCACGTTAATTAAGACGTGTTCTGTAATAACTTCTGTGTAAAATAATAAACAGAGATTTGGAGCAATGAAGCAGAACACCTTTACCAGTTGGTGTTATTGGAATTTGCAGAACTAAAGCTCCATGTTTATTTCATTTGCAAACAAATTTAAGCCATATTTTTAAGCAAATAGTGTTCTTGACTACAACTATGAGAACAGATTTTTGCAGAATCACAGAGTCATTTGGAAGGAAGCTGACCCATTTTCGTATGGATTATTTTAGTGCTTATATAACTTTAGAGTAACTCACCAATAATTTGGAAACTAAAATTAATAATTTGTTAAACATTATTTGTGCTTATGTTTAAGGAAAGACAGATTAAGTATGTACAACTAGAGACCATCATGCTTAAGTGACTTTGAAGACCAGTCTTCCACCCAAAAGTAACAAAGATTTGTAATAGTCTACACATAAAGGTGCATTATCAATTAAAGTTTGGTTTTATGTCTGAAAAGCTGTCTCTCTTGACAGCTGAGATTTTAAAATAGGCTATTTGTCGATTCTCACTATTCAGCACCTCTGAAATGCAAAATGAGCTCATGGAACCTACAAGATTCTGGGACTCCTTCTATTTCAAAGATATCCTATCCAAAATCAGCTAGAGTGAAAAGATCATTTTAATCCTTAATGAAATGAAAATTTTAGATGACTAAAATCATCTGACTCAGATGGCATCTGAGACAGAACCATGAGAATATCATGTAAAAATGAGCACTGGCAACAATTGTTTCTTCTGTGAAGCTTTGACTCAAGTTCTTGTGAATTTAAACTTATCATAAATTAAGAAAATGCATGATATCTATCTAAAGAGCAATGAGCATAGGTGGTTCTTCCATATAAGCATCTGTATTTCCTTTTTAACAGGTACACGTTTTAAATAAGTGTCACCTGGCTGCCAGTTTTGTTCACAATCAGGAAACTTAATGCCTGACTCAATTAAGAGAGTTGATGAATATTCGCCTTGCTGTTTTTGTGAAAAAGAATTATGCTGGTAAATGTTCATTATTGCTGTTGATTGGTATATACTTTCTGTCAGCAAAAATGGGTGGTCCTTTCTTTTCTAACGATGTTGATTCTAACTTTGCTTGAACTGACTGATACACAGGGATAAGTTTTCCTATAAGAAATATTCATTCTAGCTTGTTTTCTGCGTGGTCACTATATTCAAATACTTATGTGTAATCACTGGCCGCAAAAATCTCACAAACAAGAATATATCAGATGAAGTTAGTATCAGGCTAATATTTAGAGCATGGAACTTGGAGTTTGATCAACACTTTACTGATTTCTGAACGGGCAGCTGCACAGAATAGGATTTTAGGTAGTTGCAGTGTTGCTATCTACTTAGCACGCAAATAAGCGTACTGTCAGAACTCAGTGATCAGAACTTCTCACTGTAAGGGAGAAGAAACAGCCAAAAATCTTCCAACTTACTCACAAATATAAAGATAAGAAAATAAGGAGCAAATGCTTTGTTTCCCTCTGCCTCTTTTGGGACTGAAAGGATATGTTCTGTTTGAAAATTTATCTTTCTTTTCTAATACATCCTACCATATGGAGGAAACAAAAGAGAATGCACCACTGACTTCACATGAGGTAGGATGAAAGGAAAAAAGGCACAGAGGAGAGAGGAATGGCAGGAAGAGGAATTCTGAATGCAGGCCAGAAATTCTTCCAAACTGTTCCAAACAGCAGTTTGGCTAATGGCCGTGACTTGGAATGGCTATGCATCCTTAAAAAAAGCACAGGGGAGGTGAATGCAGAGTAGATTAGGCATACCAGTCTCTGATCACTTCCCAATGCCTGGCTAGCAAGCATGTCCTCTGCATCTCTTCACACAATCTGGTGGGGCTGGTGGGGGGACCTTCTGGTTGAGAACTGCCATATGGAGCAGCTTTCCCAAATCTGTCTATTAACTGAGTCAACATTTGAAGCAAGAGTTCTTTCTTTCTTTTAACGACTCTCTGTATTATTTACTTTTTTAGCAATGCAAAAGTTTTTTTAGTTATGGAAATAAATCACAGTACCACCTGACAAAACAAATCTAAATAGCAAAGCTTTTGTGACATGTAATTTCAGGCATGCTCAAACTCTATCTGACTGAGTGGCTTCTAGCACTTAAAACACTGTAAAAAGACCTGATGATGTAATTTAAGGACCAAGTCCAGTTTGGCACATCTGTTGTACGTGCACAGCAGCATCTGATTTGTAAAACATACCTTTCTCATATCTCAAAAGGATGACTCAACAAGAGCCATGAAGCTTTCCGAATATCATGGGAAGGAAAAGTTAGCTTTATTCTTCCCTTTCATTCCTTGAAAAGCCTTCTAAACATGAAAAATATTGGAATTAATATAAACAGCAAATATGTTCTTTCTGAATAAATAACAAGCCTTTATAAAAAAACCTGTAACACAAATAACTGAAGCTTATATAATTGCTCCAGAAACCCTCAACCTATTTTGAAATATACAATTCAAATTCAGAGTCTCAAAACTGGGTGAGTTAGCACTGAGTTTGCTATTTCAATAGTACACAAACCTAAGTGGAGATGAGCAAAAATAAACAAGACACAGTTCAAACAAACCTTCTGTTTCTAAGGAGTATCTTATATTTAAGTGTTTATAGGAATTTTCTTGAGGAGTTTTAGGTATGTCATTCTTTGCAAAAAAGCAAATCTTTCAAGTTTTATTTCACAAAAATTTTAGACAATGTCCTGCCATGCCATCTGGTGCTATCTGGCTGTTCAGTCAGTGCATTTGCCATGAATTCAGAAACTGTGTTTATATAGGTGAAAGCCTCTGTACTTGCTAGTTTGAGGTATAATGAATGAAATCGAGTAGTCACCAATAACAGACCCCAAAATCCAATCTACTACCTTAATTTGACTTTGTTCTTATGTATGATTCATAGCTTTTCTAGTTAGGGTATGATAACTTTGCTCTTTTGTATCAAATTTTAAATTACTCTTGCACAATATGAAGTATGAAGTCACTAAGTCACTTCATCACACAATATGAAGCATGGCAGTCAGTTCTTGGGACTACAAGAATTTTAACAGAGACAATTTTAATTAAGATAGCATTGGAGGTCAGCCCTTCACATTTCCATTCCATTGGCTTTTCCATCACTCTACTCCTCTGTAGGGTAATATTGGTATACAGTCTATAAACTTTTCCTTCTATAATATTCTACTTGAATCATACCGTAAATATACCAACAGGAATATCTGCTCCCTACCATAAATTCCAGAAGAAATGCAAAAAGAACCCCCCAAAACCAAAACCAAACAAACAAACAAACAAACCCAAACTCATACACATTTAAATGACTGTTATATGAAAAATTATCTACATAATTTGAGGAAATATACACCTTTATTTGCATGGAATTATATGTGCCATTTAAGAAAATGCTGAATATGCCATTCTCAGCTCTGATTTAGACCCTCTTTCTCTAAACACCTGCTATAGTACTTGAAATATCTTTATCATTACGCTGATGAGTAAGTATTTCCATATGTATATTCAGCCTGGTTCTCATAAGACTTCAAAAGCTCTTTACACCACTGGTGAAACTGGAATGTTTTAAGGCAAATGAAAAAAAAAAAAGTGTAAAGAAAGCATGTAAATTACACCTTCAAACTATGAAGAATAAAAAAGTCTTAAAACAGCCATGTTATTATGCTTTGTTTTCTCTAGTCCAAGTCTAGGAAATTGAATGCCTAATGAAAAGAAATCATTTATTATTTGGTAATGATGGCTAGAGCAGTTTTTGACTCTCAGACTCTGCAGTAAAACCGGAATCAAGTCACATTAAGAACGACAATTTCAGCAAAAGATAGGTATTGCTGGTGTATGAACTAGGACTACTGCCAAGAACTCAATACATTTCCTTTTCTAAAACTTTTTATTATCTTAATAAATATAAAAATCCCTGAAGTAATATTCACAAGTATCCATGAACTTTTTATGAACTACTTATTAGTGTATAGTAGTGGTGCAGTAGCACATGGAAGCTTTTTCATATGTAAAATAAAAAAGTAACATAGAAGCAAAGTGATATTAACAGAATATGTAATGAAGAAGTGTATCCACTGCAATTTGAAAAAAATGTCAAATTTTATAATGGTTCTGGATGTAGGCAAGGCAAGAAATAAAAAGAGAGAATTTCAACAATCTCTTTCCCAAATATTTACTAACAGAGCATCTTGTTGGAAAGACAAGGAACAAAGAGCCATCATCCATTAGACAGGGTAGTGTCTTGGTACAATACTTCAATTGTAGCACTTTGAAGTAGTGCTTTCTAAATTTTAATCATTGATTGACTGGTGATATGTGGAGATCTTCATCAGCCTATACACAGTAAAAATTGGTTTGAGACAACAACTATCAAAGGAAGTGAAGACTGAGGTTTAAAAGTGCAAAGCTCAATGACACTATGTTGTGTGGGAGTGTTGATCTGCTGGAGGGCAGGAAGGCTCTGCAGAGAGACCTGAACAGTCTGAATCAATGGGCTAAGGCTGGCTGTATGATGTTCAACAAAGCACAGTGGAAGGTCCTGTCCTTGGGTCATTAAAACCACATGCAGAGACACAGGCTGTGACAAAGTGTCTGGAAAAGAAAAGCAAACAAGAGGAAAGGTCCTGGGGCTGTTGGTCAACACCCAGCTGACGATGAACCAAGGTGTCTCCAAGTAGTCAAGAAAGCCAATGGCATCCTGGCCTGTATCAGCAAGTGTTTCCAGCAGGACCAGGACAGTGATTTTCCTTCTGTACTTGTCATTGACGAGGCTGTGCCTTGAGTGTTATATTTGGTTTCTGGGCCCCTCACAACAAAAGGACATTTAAGGGCTGGAATAAGTTCAGAGAAGGGTGAAGGAGCTGATGAAGGGTCAGAGGTAAGTCCTAGGAGACACAGCTGAAGGAAGTGGTGTGTTCAGCCTGGAGAAAATGAAGCTCAGAAGTGACCTCATGTTTCTCTACAACTGCCTGAAAAGAGATTGTAGGAGGTGGTGTTGTCCTCTTCCTCCAGGCAGGAACTAGTAACAACACAAGAAGAAATGATCTTAAGCTGGGCCGGGGCAGTTGAGGTTGGATATCAGGAAGAATTTTTTCACTGAAAGAGTGATTAAGCATTGGAATAGACTACCCAGAAAATTAGTGGAGCTACCATCCCTGGGAGTGTTCAAGAAATGATTGTGTGTCATTTAGTGTCTTGGTTTAGTTGACATGGTGATATTTGATCAAAGGTGGGACCCAATGACCTTGGAGGTCTTTTCCAATCTTAATGATTCTATCATCACTAATATCAATCACAAATGTTCAAGGGACATGTGGAAATTTTAGATCAAAGCTGGGGGAAAAGCTTCTCTCCCTTACATGTAACAGGTAGATCTCTAAAAACAAGTATAACCAGATACCGTGATACTGAATTACTATAAAAGGAAATTGTGAGCTTATGAGGACTAGCAAAAGTCAAAGATCTTGAAACCATTAATATACATATTCTAAAGAATAGAGTTCAGAGGGTCGTTTTCATGTCATCTGATGAGGTCAGAGAAGGAAAATCAGAGCTAACAACTTCATTGTCCTCTTGGAATTGGATATTGGAACAAAGCTTGCTACCAGCTATGAATTATGTCATATCTAGTTTTTATAAGCAATGAAATAATGAGAAGATAATTTATGTAGATTATCTCTGTTTCAATAAGGTATTTTGTCTGGGAAAAGGATGGCCTCAAATTTCTCTAGTAACTTGTTCATCATCAAATGTGACATAAGTGCAAATCCCTAAGACACTGGTTTTATCTACCTGCTGAGAAAGATTGCTCGAAATTCTGCATAGGATCTCAATGGACCATTACTAAGTCCTGTTCCAGGTGTATGGGGTCAGATCCGTTTTGATTCAAAAGCCTATCTGTTGTGTTTTCTTGTGTTTTCTCTACTATGTAAAGCCATTCACTTTAGAGCTCTTGACTGAATGGACCAACTTCCCTGCAATTGGATCCTAAGCTTTTCACCCACTGGGTTACCTATTTTGTTGTCACTTTCCTATCTTGATGGTCTCTTGTCAACATTTGAAGAGTCTTTGCCAAACTGCCTATGAAATGCTGCTCCATTCTGGCAGCTGCAATGGCTGCTGGTGTCTGTAAAGGATATTAGGGCAGGATGTAACTCCAGAGCAGAGCAGCAGTTCAACACAGCCATATTTTGTTCTTGGTGAACTCATCTGACCTTCAGATGCTTCTAGATTTTTTCTGTTTTCTTCAGGAGGTGTCCAAGACCCTGGCAAACTACAGCTCACTCATGTTAATTACAGGTACAATTCTGATGTTACTTCCACCAGCAAATGAGACATAATACTAGGCTAGATAGATCCTGTCTAACCTGAGGTGGCTGTTTTTATCAGCTGCATCAGAAGGTGACCTTGTACACTAAATGTGTACTGGTTTAAATTTCACTGAGAGGTTGACCTGTGGCTTTATAAAAAAAGCATTTTACATCCACAGATTCCTCAAGTGTCATTTAAGTGCCTCACTTTCATAAGAATTATTGATTTAGTGGTAATTACTTAGTCTCAGAAAAAATAAAAATGAGGTAATGCATAATACCTTTATGACAAAAGAAAACCTCTACATGCTTTATATTTAAAATGGTTAGCTTTAAAAAAAAACATGATGAAAAGCACTTCTCTGCTTTAATAGCAACAAAATAATAAAGCTGATATATGGAATTTGTGATTTTAAGTGACCTCCCGCTTTGTTCTGAAAACCCTAGCTGCAGCAGTCATGCAGTAAGCACCAACATCCTTTCGTCTTGAAAGTCTGTCACAGTACTTAAAACACATGCAGGGTTTTTTTGCCCTGCTTCATTGAATGCAGAAAAAAGTACAGAGAAGGACTGTGCTGCAAAATGCTTTGAGACAACACTGAAGCAGGGAGACACTGAGAGCTTATTCTGAAAAACCTGACAGTCTATCAGTAAGAGGGAGAAGCAATCCCAGTTCCATTTACCAAAGCCACTAGGTGTCCCTGCTAACTTGCAGCAGCAGTGGCAGTTTCTTCGTGCTGGAAGATAAAAAAACACTTCATAAACCTGTCCAAAAAAAAAAAAATACTGCACTACCGAATCAGGCAGCATCATCTGCCCAGCTGTGCATCACTTAATCGAATTGTTCATTACTTTTACCTTGCAGGCTTTCAGGGCTGCAATACTTGCAGGCAAGGTCAGTCAGTACTAGTCAACTGCACTGTTTCCTGTTCATTAAATAAACCAGGTATGTCCTTGGCAAATGTGTTTTGAGACTGGAAGCTTTCTGAGACCACACAGTTCTCAATCAAAAGATGGAAGTTTTCTTTGGTGTTCATTGCGTTGAGTGCATCAAAATGAATAAATGCAGCATTACTGAAAAGGGCACAGATGCTGTTCTTTTAGTACTGATTAAGACAAATATATTAAGGGGTCATTTTTGCTGCTCCATTTTTTTCCATTTTCTTATTCTAATGCATATGATTTGATTTAAAATCTCATTTCTGGGAAGGGACAATTTTATGCAGTATATCATATGCAGATTTAGGGACCCCTCAAACAAGTATAAGATATTGCAACATGGTATTTTAAAAGAGCTTATTTCACACTCAAATAAATAAGATATTTATAATTAACATTACTAGGAACAGTGCTCACCAAATGTTGCACTTCCAAACTTAATTATTCTATGATTCTATACCTCTTCTGATACTGAAATAAAGAGAATACTTTTTGAATGTAGTATTTCATGCAGTAGCAAATAACTCTCTCTAACTTCCTTTTTACAAATTAGAGCTTCACAAACCCAAATATTTTATTCAGATATTGCACTTTTTTTTTCCCCCTAAGAAAGGACTCTTTTCTTCTCTAGCAAAAAAAGAAAAAAACCCAAAGCCAACCCTTGCTCTTGCCCCCTCTAACAGAAAAAAACCCCAAACACTCTCATTTCCTAAAATCTTCAGTATTTTTCTGATGCCCAAAATGCCTAGGCATGATGGTTCCTCACTGAAATTAAAATCTGACTAAATCCTACTTATTATGAGCTGGGATTTCTACAAGCTGAAGTGCTTCCCTCTGTGACGCATCACTCTTTTTCTAAAAAGACAGGGTTTATTTTACAAAAAGAAAAAAAAAATACGTTACACTATAGTAGGAATAGTTCTCCTAGGAATAAGAAGCTGCAAAATATCCTTGCAGTATAACTGGCAGAATGCTAGTGCCCACTCCACCAAAAGAAAAAAAAAGGAATATTCAGTAGTTTGCTGAAAATCATATTACAGAGCATTTGAAAATATACATATGCAATTTACAATGCAAATTATGTTGTTAAGATATTTTTTATTGAAAATACTTCAATGGTAGATTTCTTGTCTGTTCCTGCTTTTGTATGGTCCCGCTTTTGTATGGTCATTTGGTTTTAAAGTTTCAGGTGTTTGATTCCAGACCTCAGAAAATAATCTGCTCATTTTTCCTCACTAGTGATGATCCTTATTTTTATACTGGAATTCATTACTAGAAAAACCTTCCCATTTTTACTAGCAAAAACTTTTCACAGTCAGTTTGATGTGGAAATTCTGAAGAAATTCAGATTTACAAGATTCAATGACTGATTTCTTTTAAAACGTAAGAGCCCTTTAAACCTCCAAGGCAGTGCAGCTTAATGCTGTGGCTATGAAAGCAAAAAAACACATTAGATTTTTACTCACTACTGTTGGTTGCCCTCTTGGCCTTCTCTAATGTATGTACAGGAGTTAAAAGCAATGGAGATAAGTGCTTAATGAATGCTATCAGGTTTTCAATATTGACTTTATGCAACGGATGGTTCTTAGGCAAAAAAAAAAAAGGTAACTGAAATATTTAAGAAATCACTGTTATTTATGAAAGATTTCAACCATTGCCTACTTAGGTTGATAGTGATTAATTTAGAGCTGAGGCCAGTTTTATTGTTCTGCTTCTGATAGATATTTATAACACAGCATGCAGTCTTTACATTCTTTTCTTTAAGACACTGCACACAACATATATATATTTTAGAAGGAAACATCCTGATACAACTTGACCTACCACTGGGCAGGACTGTCTTCTCAGTTCATTGCTGACATTCATGCACTGCTAATCCTGGACTTTTAAAAAGAATATTTTAGCTGCAATACTATCAAATGCAACCAAAGTTTAGTCAGAACACTTAGTAAGAATAATATAAACCAATGAAATGGATGAAAGGAAAGGATGAAATCTCAGCAGATAGTTGAGCACACGAGGTAACAAGGCCTCACACATCATCAGTGTAGCATGCATCAACAAAATAAAAAGGAGTCCTTCTGGGAATCACCTTTAACATTGCTAAGAAAACTCCTAGCCTTGACACAAAGGAATTGTTTTGTAAACATCAGGCTCAGAAGCCTTTATTTTTTACTTTTCCTTTTCCCTCCTTTTGTTTTGCTGTTCCAGTCAACCACAGTAAGACATGATTGACAACTTCTCAGTGATGCTCTGTTTCAAAGATCAGTCAGATTTCTAGGGTCTTCACTGGACCAGCTCTGTGGGAAGAGACCAAGATATAGGGAAGGGCAGGCCAGTGTCTGCAGGAGGCAATCCTTCTGCAAGAATAAAGCTGTATAATAAGAAACAACAGGATGCAACAGGAGAATAAAATAACAAAGAATAGAGATGAAGGGGGGAATAAAATAGAAGCAAAAACATAGTAACACAGGACAGGTTATGACCCAATAATAGAGGAGCTGGGGAAAAAGAGAGCTAGAGAAAAGGATGTCTGTTCTCCAAAAAATGCAAAAAGATAAGAAGAGAAGGAAAGGTATAAAAGATGAAAGAGACTGCATTTTTCCAGGTTCAAGACTTTGTTTATTACTCTATTAGACAAGCTATTGCTGTTCTATATAACTTGCTAATAATCCACAAATAAAGTAGGACTTATCACCTTAGCCAAATCAAACAAAAAAAAGGAAAAAAGAATCTCTTAAGAGCAGATTTTTTTTTTTTTTGTGATTGAGACAAAAAGAGGGCGTCTCATAGCAAGGCCACTGGGATGTGTAGAAAAATTTTAAGGCTTAGTCTGAGATTCAGGAAGCACAGGCACATGTCCGGCCTCTGTCACTGATGCTTAGCTCAGGTCAGAGTCATTCTCAGTTCCTGGTCTTGCGTTACTTTCAGTTCTTCAACACTACTTTCCTCTCACCACTTTCCTCATTTGTGTAATTGATCTGTAAGCCATTTGGGAACTGACAGCCTCTTGCCATAAGAGCATGAACTGCTGACAGCCTTTTAGCTCTCAGTCAAGTGTTAACTGCTGCCTCTTCATCCATAACTCACATAAAAACCACTTTTGATTTTCTCTCTATTCAGCATGTTGCACCCTGCACCTGTCAATGGACTGTAAACTGTTACCCTGGTCCTGTGTGTGTCTGTGTCTGTGTGTCTGTGTGTCTGTGTTTCTGTGTGTGTGTATGTGTGTATGTGCAATGCCATCTTCACAGTTGCCAGCTGCCTGGGTGCAAATGGCATCATGTTGCCCTGTGTGCTGACAGCTACTTCCAGCACCTCCTCCCTCATTGGTTCTGGAGGTCCTGGATCTCCCCTCCTTTATGTGGTGTGGGCAGAATAGACCAGCTGCCACCTGAGAGTTAGGGAAAGGATGCCTGACTGCACTGGGGTGTGGCAGAAGGAGAAGACACGGTTTCCTCTTGTGCAGCAGGTTTCCCATGGCTGAGCTCCTGTGTGAGGAATTATGGATACTGGCTAAGAAATGTGAAAGGAAGATCCCTTTCTTATCCCCAGATATTTTACCTTCCAAGAGACGTTCCACTTCCTTTACTTACACAACAACTTCTTTGAAATTAGTACAGTAAAAAGCAAGTGCTGTTGGCATTTGCAAAATGCAACCAAAATCACAGAATCGTAAAACATCCTGACTTGGAAAGGACCTATCAGGATTATTGAGTCCATCTCCTGGCCTTGCACAAGACACCCCAAAGAGTCACCCCATCTGTCTGATAGCATTGTCCAAATGCTTCTTGAGCCCTTTGGTGCTGGCCACTTCCTTAGAAAGCTTTCTCCAGTGTCCAACCACACATCTGGTGAAAAATCTTTTTCTAGTACCCAACCTAAACCTCCCCTGATGCCACTTCAGACCATACTCTCACATTTGTCAGTGGTCACCACAGGGATAAGATCAGTGTCTGCCCCTATTCTTCCCCTCATGACAAACTTGTAACTGCAGCAAGGTCTCCCTTCAGGCTTCTTTTCTCTAGGCTGAATAGGACAACTGACCTCAGCCACTCCTCATACAGTTTTTTCCCTCAAGGTTCTTCACCATCCTCACAGCTCTCCTTTGGATGCACTCTGAGAGTTTAAGTGTCTTTCTTATATTGTGGTACTCAAGAGTGCCCCCAGCACTCAAGGTGAGCTTGCACCAGTGCAAAACTTCTGTGAAGTTTTTCTGAGTTTGCTGTTTAGTTCCACCAAAGCTAGTGTTGCCCTTGCTTTTGCAGCATGCCGTTCTATGAGACCATTTTTCTTAACATGAACCACATGTATTCTGATGTTTTTTATCTTTATATCTTTGATCTTGCGAGGGGGTGAAAGCTGTGGTACACTTAGAAGCTTTCTTAAAGGAAAAATGAGGAATGCAGCATATATTTTTTGTTTAGATTAAAAACCTTTTGCATTGTTTCTACCCATGTTGGCTTCAGCATAGCAGAAATAAGCCCATGGAAGAGGCTTATCAGCCTCAGGGACCATAGTCAGCTGTGTACAGTATGTCATTATCATTCACTTTCTATTAAAACCCCTACATCTGGTACACTGGACTCAGCTCCTATTATATCTTTGTTGTGAATCATGAACTTGGTGGCCTCAGCATCACAGCAAGAATCCTGCCTCTGTTGATAAGCAAGCATCACTGAGATGAAAATAGACAAGGTAAGACATTGGTCTGTAAGACAGAGGGACAGTGCCATTCACCTCAGTGTTATCAATTATGTAAGGATAGTTTCTTCTGAGGAGAAACATGTAGGAAGTTATATTGCTTTATTTATCTTTTATCTGACATAATAAGGAATCTGAATGCATATGAAATACATAAAGAAATTGGGTCTCTAGCACATTTTCATGAGCTTTAATCAGAAAATTCCTCTGGATTTCTGAAAACTGTGCCAAATTACAGATTTTAAAGTAGCAGCAGTCCGACCACATGGAACAGAAGGCTAATATAAAGGATGGATAGGGAAAAAAGAATGTGAAAACAAATCCATGGCAAAGAGAGCTCACACAAATTTAAATATATTATACAGGTAATAACTAGAAAAGAACAGCAAGCTAGAAAGTATATAGAATTGTATTTGGAGATTTGGATTTTATCAAAGCCATGTCAAACAGTACAGAGCAGGAAGAATTTCAAAATGAAGTTAAAATGTACAGCTAATGTAGGAGTTGTTGCACAGGTACTGGTCTATGTACACCTTCTTCCTGTTTAAAATACTTTATTTTCCTGTGTGCATCTCAGTGAGGCCTGCAGTGAGAAGTCACAGTATTTCTACATGCGATAACTGAGCACATTCTATCTCAAACCTCTGGTCTCTTCAGAATGAAAGTACCTATACTGAATTATAAACACCAGCCTCTGACAGTAAATAAATGAGATAAAAAAGGAAAACAAACAAAAAAGCCCAATAAAATGTTTTCAAATAGTTAACTTCAAAGCTAAGGAAGTTAGAGAAAATTGATGGGCTACAATATCACACTTCTGATGAGTGAAAACACTAAACGTCATCACAGTTGAGGCATCAACAATTACTTCTAGCTATCTGGTCTGATAGGTGAATCCAATCTCCTGGTAGTAAGAGTGGTCAAAATATGAAAAATCCACATCTGCCTATTTTGATTTACAGGAGTGGTGCAGACATGCAGAACTTCTCTTCAACTACTTACTTTCTTGAGAGAGCCCTTTCAGTATGAATATTATGCTTAGTTCAGAAAACTGATTATACCTTTGACTGCAGGTAATGATTTCGTGTCATAAGCTAAATGCTTCTTCTCAAAATGAACTGCTAGAAAATCTGCAGCTCAGGCAGAAGATTTTTGTAGGCAAGGTCAGCAGAACTGAACAACCAAAAACGTGTGAGGATATATGAGTAAATTGAGCTACCGTTCCAGTGTGGCTGTCATATGTGATGGTCTTAGCTTTAGTAGCATGTCTTTTGATTCCAACTTGTTTCTTTGTCAATTTCATTACTTTATTTAGTTTTGTAAGCCAAGAGTAATAGAAATATATTCAGAGAAGGCATTGTATAGATAGACATAGAGATAGATATAGATGATAGATACAGATGATAGATATAGATATAAATGATATATATGTAAAGCACCACCTAGTTTATCAGCCTGAGGATCTCTGTTGAACAATTCTCTGAATGCCTGTCTTGAGCTTTTCAAAATTTACCATTTTCAACTTGGTATTTTAGTCTAATTTTATGAGACCACAATACCAACCTCTTGTGCTAGCACAATTTTTCCCATGTCATCTTCAGATTAGAGTATATCATGGAGCTGTCATTACCTAGAAGAGAACTGAGATAGTATGAGAATGCCTTTCTCTGTGAACTTTTGCAATGAGCTTTAGTCCCCAAAATGAAAAAATGACCAAAGTGCTTTGCTGCAATTTTTGAAATCCCAGGTGTAGAGACCCAGTCAATCTGGAAGCCAAGATCACCTTACTAGCCCTGATACCATTAATATACAGAGTCAAGACAAGATTGCCAAACTGAAACAGAACATCTTCCCAGAAGAGGGGATAAGGAGGTATCAGTTAGAGTTCTACTACACAAATGTTTCTTAGCAGATTAAATGCACAATGCTGCTTTCTCAGACTCTCTGTTATGATCTCACCGACCTTCTACCAATTTTAACTAGGTCTGACAAGAACTTACTGTATTAATACTTCAGAGCTTTCTTCCCATTCCTTCTTTCACACCCTACACAATCTTTGTGCTGCTCTGAAAACAAGAAATGCTTCTGGTGTTGTGCTCAGAGCCCAGATTGCAGATGCCAGCCTGCAAAAGTCTGCATACAGTGATTGTAGATACAAAGGAACATATTCCCAGGCAATGTGGAAAGAAGGAAACCCATTGCATCATATAGATCTTTGCTGTGTTTCTTAGCTAGGAATTCTGCTTCTCTATCACTTACAATCACAACAAAACACATTAAATCAGTATGTTCTCTTTTATAAAGAAAATGATTTTACCTTGCAGGGATTCAAAAGTCTAAAGAAAATACTCTTCTATTATCATGTTTTAACTTCACAAAATGAAGTTATTTATTCAATTTATAGCTGGTATCTTTTTGCCTTTGTAACCAGTATATTCATGTCAGCAGTCAGATTCATGAATATTTTTGTGTTTAATAGGTATCATTTCCATGAATCACTAATGGAATCAGTAGGAGGATGTAATATGCATGCAAAAAAATGAGGTGGTGCCCTTCAGAATCCTGGAGGGATTTCATCAGCACAAACCAGTCTGCTTCTTTACCTTACAATGCCAGAGGTTTTATCTCAAGTAGGAATTTCACAGCAATCTGTAATGCAGCTCTGGGAGGACACACTGGCATTTTATTCATCTTTTGTGAGCACTATTTAATTTTTAAAAAAATCAACTGTTTTGGTTTTTCTAAAACTTACATATATGGAAATAAAACTGTATCTTAGCCTGGAAAAACATCAAGCAGTTTGGCTAATACAGCCATTTTTTCCTCAGATTTAATGCAAGGTAATTGGGTGTAAATGCTCAGGTCCTATGTTGGCTCTAGAGAACTGAATAATTGGAAAGAGAATTAGTTCATTAATGCTCTAAGAACTTACCAGTATTTCATCACAAAGATGAAAGAGGTAGGAATAATTCAGCCACAGTAGAGCTTCATTTCAGTCATAAACTGTAAGCAAGATTCAGCACTTTGATTTTCCTAGAGCTCCACATTGACTTTAATTGGCTTTGGATCAAGGACTACACTAAGCCTCTTCATGTCCAGTGTTTATAGACCGCATTCTGTCTGTGAGGCATAATCATATACATTTAAAAGAGCTCATCACTGCCTAGTGATAACTGCAGGTAATAGGCAAACTTTTCTCTTCCCCTAATACAAGGTGAGAATCAGCAGTAGACTCTTGTGGTTAATTATCCAGTATCTTTCTGTCCTGTTTCCTGCCACCCTTAAAAGCTCCTCCCTAATAACTGGCTCTGCCAAAGGACTGCCATGTATGTTACTTACAAATCTTCAGCAATCCATTTGAGGAAGAAGAGTCTCTACAGATACTTATTTTCCCAACTGGCAGCACCTTCATTATGGAAGAAACATTTATCAGTCTGTAAGAATTTTCTGCAAGTCTTGGAACACACAGAAAAAGACAAAAATTTTGCTCCCTTTTGAGTGCACAATGGCTTAGCAGTTACTCCTTTTCAGTTAGGGAGGTGGCTACGTTGAGGACAGCTTCTGGGGCTCAGTGTACTCTTAATTTGAATATACCAAAAGACAGTGAAACACGGGCATTTCCATCATAGTGCAGTAGAGCAGTAAGGTGTGAAATCATCTTTTGTTTCAACAGGAAAGGAAAAACACAAGCTGTATGAAACTTAACATCATACAGACTGGTGAGCATGCAGTGACTACATATCACGTGCAGTGACTACACATCACACACAAATATGAATAATTTGGAGGAGGAGGGAAACTGAAAAGTGGAATTAACTAAGGGAATTAAAGTATTAAAAAAACTTGAGTACTTGATGCTGGTAAAATAAGCACTCAGAATGCCCCTAAGGTTATTGGAAAAAAATGAAGGATGCCTCACACTCTTCCCCTGTCCCAACACGGGGTCCCCTCTCACAGAACAGAGTTCTCCATGAGCTTCTTCAAAGCGAGTCCTTCCGTTATCTGTAGTTCTTTATGAACTGGTTGAGCATATGTCTGTCCTCCGATGCAGTCCTTCATGTGCACACTGTTCTATTGTCTCTCCTGCAGGATCCCAAATCCTGCCAGGAAACTTGCTCCGGCATGGACTCCTCTCTCCATGGGGTTGGTGGTCCTGCCAGGAGCCTGCTCCAGTTCAGGCTTCCCATGGGATCACAATCTAGTTTGGGAATCCACCTAGTCCATCCTGGGAACCCTCCATGGGCTGCATGTGGATGTCTACTCTTCCTGGTGTTTGCATGGGCTGTAGGGGCACAGCCTGACTCACCATAGTCAGCACCAGGGGCTTCAGGAGAATCTCAGCTCTGGTGCCTGTGAAACCTTCTCCCCGTCCTCCTTCACTGCCCTTAATATCTGCAGAGTTGTTCCTCTCACATGTTCTCACTGTTCTTCTGAATGAAGCTGCTGGGTATTTCCCCCCGTGTTCTATAACAGACTATCCCAGAGGTGTTATCATCATCACTGATGGACTCAGTTACAGCCAACAGCAGGTCTGTCTTGGAGCTACCTAGCAGTGACTCCATCGGACACAAGAGAAGCTTCTAGCAGCTTCTCAAAGAAGCTGTTACCCCACTCCTATAGTCTACCTCACCACCCAAACCTTGCCATGAAAACCCAGTAAAGCAGTGCAAGCAGAAAGCTGGAGAGTGCAGCAATTGGTTTTTCCCGAGGCAGAAGATCTGATGAATTAGCAGGTGGAATTCCACAGCAGGCTCAGCTCAGTAGCTATTTAAAGGCACGTCTGCATCACAACAAAGGAAAAACCAATTAGAGAGACCTTTTCTACTGATATTTATTACTCTTACACAGTTGTCCTTTTTGTGATAGCAGCACAGAAGAAAAGATGTCTGAAGTAATTGCAGTTGCATTATCATGCTTAAGCTTATTTTGCCACAGCTTTCTGAGCATCATCTTCCATTTTACCAAGGAAGTAAAGCCAAACAGGATTATTAAAAGCTTTCTAGGCCAATCCATCACTGATACCTGTGGAGTTATGCCAAAAATTAATCTTTTCCTGAAATTAGTCATAAATGAAAGAGTTTTTCAAGTAATTAAATAGTGAGTTGTAAACACACTACTTTCAAAAGCAAATCACTTACAAGAAATCTGCTACTAAGACATTCAGATTGCAAGGTTACATGACAGCTTTGTACAAGTATGTGTTCCTGATGTGCAGGTATTTTAAAGGAGACACAGTAAATTAGAAATTCAGTTCAAGAACGGGTATTAAACTACATTCAATGAATGAGGTGGAAAAAAAGGGGAGAAATTGGGGCACTCATAAGTCAACTATTCTGCACAAACAGAATTTTAAAACATGACAGGTGGGTAGAAGAGAAGAGAGGACATACCATAAAATTCACATTAGAAGGCTTGTTTGTGCTTGTTATAAAGAAAATAAAATACATATAACAGGAACACAAATTATTACTTTATGACCATGAAGAAGAAGCATGTGTATGAGTTTCTGTTAGCTGCTGTACACAGTTATGAGCTTATGAGTGTCTGGTCCCTGTGTGTTAAGGCTGGTGTAGTGGGTTGATCCTGGCTGGACACCAGTGCCCAGCAAAGCTGCTCTATCACTGCGCTCCTCAGCTGAATAGGGGAGAGAAAATAAGCCAGGGCTCATGGGTAGGGATAAGGACAGGCAGAGATTGCTTACCAGTTGCAGTCATGGGCACAACAGACTCGACTCAAGGAAACTAGTTTAATTTATCCCAAATCAAGTCAGAGTGGGGCAATGAGAAATAAACCCAAATCTGAAAAACACCATACATCCCCACCTCCCTCCCCCACCATCCTTCTTCCTGGACTCAGCTTTACTGCTGATTGTCTCTACATGTTCCCAACCAGTGGCACAGAACGACAAGGATTGGGATCTTCAGTCAGTTCATCATCTGTTGTCTCTGACACTCCTATCCCCTCCATGAAAGGACTCATCATACTTCTTCCCTGTTCCAATGTAGGGTCCTTCCCACAGCAGTTCTTCCCAAACTGCTCCAGTGCTGGTCCTTTCCATGGGCTGAAGTTCTTCATTAGCTGCTCCAGTGTGGGTCCCTCCCATGGTGCACTCAATCAGGAACAGACTGAACAATTTCCTTGCGGGTTTACAAGTCCAGACAGCAAACCTGCTCCAGCATAGGCTCTTCTCTCTGTGGGACCACAGGTCCTGCCAGTAGCCTGCTCCAGTGTTGGCTTCCCATGGGGTCACAGTCTGCTTCAGGCATCCACCTGGTCTAGCATGGGAATCCTCCAGTGGACCTCCATGGGCTGCAGGGCCAGCTGCTTCACCATGTCTGCACAGAGACTGCAGAGGTATCTCTGCTCCAGTGCCTGGAGCACCTCCTGCTGCTCCTTCTTCACTGACCTTGGTGTCTGCAAGGCTGTTCTTCTCTCTTATTCTCACTCTTCTCTCTCTGACAGCAATTGTTGCCCATTAACTTTTCCCCTCTTCTTCAATATGTTATCTCATGTAGTGATAGGGACTTGGCCTTGACGACCAACAGGCCTGTCCTTGGGCTTCCTTCAGTTTCTCACTCAAGGAACCTCTGTAACCCTCCTGCTACCAAGACCTTTCCATGCCTACCCAATACAGATGATTATCTAAGAAAAGCTGAAATGTGATAATAAAACAGATAAAACTAAAGAAGTTGTGGGAAATTCCTTGATTTTTAGTCAAATGTGGAAAATAGCTGACACAGTAGATGGCCAGGTTTTTGGTATTAATTTTAGCTTACAGACTTTGGAAAAAATGTAGCTGATTTCTAACAGGGATGTTTTTGTTTGTTTGTTTGTTTGGTTGTTGTTGTTTTGTTGTTCTGTTGTTGGTTTGGGGCTTTTTTTGCCTTTTTAAAATTAATTTCATTTTATTTTTCCAATACAATGTATATTCCAATCATGGAAAAAACTGGAACAGCACATTGGACACAGACAGGACTGGATACAACAGGTAAGAAAAGAGAAGAGTCGCACAGTGAAAAGTACTAGATTGGTTAGCATTAACTTGGTCAAATTAGTATAATCTTCAATTTCTGTTAAAAATTGAAGGACTGAGTGTTCTGAAGTGTAAGAATCCTAGCATTAATGTAAATTTACCTGTTTTTTTTTTTTTTTTTTTTTTTTTTTTTAATTGTGAATGTTTATAAAAATATCTTGAAACTTATTTGGCAGAAACTTATTTCTCTGCAGGAACATATTTCTTGTCAAATAGATGGCTAAGGTAACTGATTCTGAGGAAACTGACTCAACAGACAGGGATTCTGAACTAGGTCACAAAAAGAAAACCCTTTTTTCTTAGGGAAATTAATATCTTGTGAAGTGTTACTGGACCTATAACATATGGGACATATCCTGAAACAACATACACTTTGTGTGTAAAAGGTAAGGCTAAAAGAGCCTTTTTCCCCATCTAACAAAGAAAACTAGAGATGAGTTAGGAACTCTTACAAATCCTACAGATGGGAAATACTGGCAGAGAAAACGGAAACTGACCTCATGAAGGCCCTGTAATATTTTTTCCTATTTTCTATCCATAGTCCTTGGATACATGCTTTTGTAAATGAAGTGCTCATGATGCATATGCAAGCACAAAATCTACTTCCCCCTTCACCCTCCCACCAAGAATGTATCTAGCAAATGTAGCTTTTCTGGAGAGGATGTATTACTAGAGGGTATTTAGGTGATCATCCTGAATCAAATTATTTAATCTTTCATTTTCCTTCTGCTATTGTGACCTTTTGTAGTACTTAGAGCAGGAGGAGGTGAGAAGTAATAAAAATCAAGTGAAAGAGTGACTTTTGAATCCTCAGTGCTCCTTTTATGGTACTGATACATCAAGACTTATTGTCCCAGCTGTAGTTAAAATAATTACAGAGCAATTACAGTCTAATGGGGAAGAATAGTGCAATCTAATCAAAATGAGTAATAGAGAGAAAGTACTATCCTTTGGAACTGATAAAGCCACCTTACATGCATGTTACCAACCTGGAAAGACAACAAAAATTCTAATGCATTCAACAGGTAAAAGTATCAGATAGTGCTAAACATTTTCCATGTACAGGGAGACAGATAATTCCTGTTTCAAAGAGCTGTCCTTAAAAACAGAAACACTGGTGCAGAGAATCTATGGTACATCTAAAAAAAGTAATTTACTTTTACATTTTCCCCTTTTATATTATTTAAATCCACAGAGTATGCAGAGTAATAAGATTTTCAAAGTTTTTAAAAGCCTTGTGATTTCATGACTTATATTGACAAGGATAGACTCCAAATATAGGAAGTGATCTCACATTGACCAGAAGGGAAAAAATGAAACAAGGGGGGTTGTCTAACTTCCAGGAAGTTTTCAGTTCATAAGTGCTGAACATCCTGTTGGAGATAGGATTATTGCTTGTAAGCCATTTGGTGTGTGTGCACGCTGCCAGCTGCAATGCAGTGTTGAAATACTTGATTTGGCTCTCATCTAGTTGAAGCTCAGTTAAAACTAAGGGCAATATTGCAGCTCCTAAGTACAAATTTGTTGTAGTCAGATAATGATTTTTGTTCAATTTCAGGACTCATTATTCAATGCTGACAGCTGACAATCTGTATCACTGTAGATCAAAACTTGCTATTCAACTTGAAAGTCATGCTTGCCCACCCACTTTGTATAAAGAAATATTCTCATGAAATACAGGGGAAGACTCTTTTCTGCATGGACTCATCAATTTACAGCAGTTTTACTCTCCAATTAGCATTTAGTTCAAATTCTAGATATAGTGATAGTACAGTTAGATTGATGAGTTTCTGGATGAAGCCCAGGTTTGTAGGAATGATAAAGCAACAAACCTCGTGAAGTTATGGCGACGTGACTGTTGTGTGCTGTAGGCATAAATCTCCCAGCCTTCCTTCCTACCTCTTCCCTTCTGCTCTCCTGAAGTTTTTGTTTATTTGTTTGGTGGTTATTTGTTTGTTTGTATGTTTGTTCTGCTCATTATTTCTTATCTCCTGAATATAAATTGGCTTTTCATTCCTTTGTGGTTGCATTTTAACACACTTCCTGGACATCTAGCAGAGCAGAAGCAAAGCCCAACAATGAGAAACACTTAAGAGATGTTTAAGTCATTTGCAGTCAAAGGTGACTGTGGTGCATTCTCACCATTATCATTTGTTCCTTTTAGAAACAGATCATGCAGACACCCCAATAATTAAATCATTTACTTACTGGGAGTTACAGCAATTGGTAATGATCAAGACATTGCACAATCAGCAGGCTGTACTCATTTGTTCTGCTGTTTAAGATCACCACTGTGAGAACAACATTGTTTATTATGGCTCACAGGCAGTAATCATTTTATGTAACATGAGGATTTTATTCACTCAATTGCTTTCATTCTTTAGGCTGATGAAAATAATCATCATACAACAATTACTTGCACCTCTACAGATGATGCTCAGGTCACTGAATGCAGTATATACATTTTTGCTGGGGTACATGTTTTCCTTTTACCCCTTTTAAGAGAAAAGAGTACAGATCTGGATCACTGCTTGTCCTAGGGTGACTTTATGATGCTTGCATCCCCAATTGTCTGCTCTGTTTGTGCTGTATATTAAGCTCTGTACCTTTAAAATGGTTCTGGGAGTGAAAGGAGAGAAAGCAGCAGCAGCAGTTTGTTCTGAGAAAACTGCCTGACTCCCACACGGCCTGGCTCCGGCGTTCGTCTGAGGCACGGACAGTGCGGGGACAGAGATCTCCTGGGCTTTTAGTTAGTTTAGCTAGCTAGGGCAGAGAAGTGCCCTGGACTTTTTTTTTCCTTTTCCTTGGGACTGTTTAAATCTGTTCTGGACTGAAAAACCCAGAGGAGCAGTGAGGGCTGGCACCTGCAGCCCGCCGGGCCTGGCCCTGCGGAGGGAGTGGGGCTGGTGAGAGACTGAGTGAGCTGAGCTGCACCCATGGCAAGGACTGTCTCTGTTTGCCATCTCTCTGCGGAGTGGCCAGAGGTTTGTTTTTTGTTGTTGTTGTTTTGGTTTTTTTGGTTTTTTTTTGTATTTGTGGGCATCTTGTTTGTTAAATAAATATTTTTTTCCACTTTTCTCCAAGAAAGTTTTTCCCAGACCAGCTTCAAGGGGAGGCCATTTGGGTTTGCTTTTCCAAGGAACCCTCTTTGGAGGTTTCCTCCCAAATTTGCCCTAAGCCAGGACAACCAGGACACTGCCTTCTTTCCCCGTGTTGAGAACGCTTATTAACAGTGTCTGTCCAGAAGCAAGACCTCGCCAGTTCTATGAAAGAATTCAGAAGCTAAAGATGAGGTGAAGGATTAGCTATGCAACTTTGACTCACCAACATATTCAGAAATGAAATATCTAAATCCACTGGGCACTGACTTAGTTTGAGGATTTATTTATGAATAATTCAAGATCTTCTCATTTTAATTATAGGCAGTGAAAATACTCCAGCAATCTTTTCAGCAAATAGGTATGTTAAACATTATATTATTCCATGCACTTGCCTTTTGTTCTGCTAGTAGCAGCTGACATAAATACATAAATATACATTGCACCTCAAAAGGTTTGCACCTCATGTCCAATTCAGTATTAAAAATAATGCTACATGTGTAATTGATACTGCAAGCAATTTTTTGCTCTAACAATGGAGGCAAAACATGCCTGAGGTTGAGAAGTACTTAACTGAAATGATGATTTGAGAATAAGGGGGTCAAATTTATCATAATTTAACTTCATAAGCAGGCAAATTTACACAGAAGCATTTTCATCCTGGAGAAAATAATTCCAGGCTAGGGTGTCTGCAAAAATCCATTGATTCTATTCACTCTAACAATTCAAAGTTATAATATAGTTGAGATCCATGCAGGCAGACACCTGGAATAAGGCAGAAAAGGATTTCACACAGTACTCAAAATACTTCATAGTTTAAGGATATTTTGTTCACTCCTTTTCATAATTTCTCTCACATGGGTGAAAAGAAAAAAGAGATCTTTTCATCTCTAGATTTTAATACAAAGTATATATGATTTAATGACAAAGAAATCCAGGAATTACTATTTCTAGGTAATGGGCCATCATGGAAGGACATACAGAAAAAACACAAAGCTTAAATCAAAATTTACTTTGTTACAAAGTAGAAGCAGATGAAAGAAAATGAAACTGAAACATTGGTACAAAATAGACAACATGTGAACTTGAAAGTTTGATCAAGAACCTTGCAAAATGAAAAAGTAGAAGAGTGTAATGTTCTAGAGTGGCAATATTTTGAACACATGGGAGAGAAACCTTTGAGAACCTCAGGCGAAGACTGATATGCAAGCCACTTGGTGGTGAGAGAAAAGCCACTTAGTGGGGAAAGATAAGAAGGTGATGCTATTTAAGGGTAAAAGAAGGAAGAAAGGGCTCAGGCTGCCTTGACTATATGGAGCCAGCTGAAGACAAATGAAAAGTATCAAATCAGGTATTCTCTGTAATAAAGGCACTAAAGCATCCATAACCAGTATAATTTGCTTATCACAAAGAGATACATAGCCACACAAAGTTATAACAAAGTGACAATAGTGCAAAATAAATTATTTCTTTAACTGTGGCATACTGAAGACTTTGTTTTATTGAGCTACATATATGAACAATCTCTTTGTGCTACTGTGAAAAAAATGGGGATTCTGTATATAAAACCCTTTTGCTAAAATCATTGCTACCCAAACTAGTCTTTGTTTCTGATACTTCCTGACCTTATGCTGGTTACAGCTATTGTGTTTAGGGCCTGTGTGAGTTTGTGTGCCAGTTGATTATAAATGAAAAATAGTACAAAGCATTAAAAACCTGATGATTTTTATGTAACTCCATGTCTGGGTTCACTTTTTCTAAACTCTCAAAGATGAGTAAGTCAAGTCAAATCTTCCTAGTTTTATTACCTATTCAGAGAGTAGAAATGCTCTGCTGTTCAGAGGACAACATTTTGAACTTCAAGTACTGTGCCGAATAGACAATATTTATTAGGGGCAAAGTGAGATCGAGAGAAAAAGAGAGAATTCTATAATCACAGGAAGAATATAAAGTGAAGATCTAGCAACTCCATTCAGACTGAAGAGTAATGGACTTATTATCTATACAAGAATGAAATTATATATCTCCCAGCAAGTCTGATCCTAACACTGACTGCATTCATGACACCTGTTTGATAACATCATATTTTTTCAGATTTCAGGTAGCTCGATTATCCTGTAGAGACAGTCAGGGGTTTTTTTATACCCTTTTCTGCCACCTGATTAGTCCTATTCAATAAGAGATAAACCCAGTTTTCTGCAATGTTAGGCTATTATCATTGCATAGGAACAATAATCATCCATCACCGAAAATCCTCATAAAGTTGATATGAGGTGTTATAAAACAATTTGGCAATAAGATTGGACAAGGCCATATCTTACTATAATCCACTTGCTCCCAGCAGTCTCCCTTTCCTGCAAAGAGAGTGAATCACAGAGAGACAATAGAGAAGCTACTAAAGGTCTGTTGGGCCAGAGAGCAGCAGAATACAGCTTCTGAGCAGAGTAAAGGCGTTAACCTTAGAAAGAAGAAAGGATGGAGATGTTACAAAAACAGCAGAACACTTAAAAACTGTTCTTTTACTAAACCAGACAAGTAGTATAAATATCCAATTTAGGTCTTAGTTATAGGAAAAGAAACCAAAAAAACAAACAAAAAAAAACCCAACCCAAACCTAAAGCAAGCTCTTCTGAAAATACCACACTTTAAGGTGAGTCTGGCTGAAGGTTTCTTTGACAGTCAGTGATCACAGCCCATGCTGCAGTAAATGAGCAGTTTAGTTTTCTACAGTTTCTCAGATGAAAATAGCTGAAAACTCAAGAGCTAACACTGAAGAAGGGCTGTGAAGTAATGAAATACCTTAGCAACACTGCTATATTAATTCTTTAATTAGTGAAATAATTATGTTGTCATGGTTTAATAAACGAAAGTGAGGTAGAGTGTAAGAAAGAAATCACAGAAATGAAGGAGGAGGTTTCTTTTGTAAACTAGTGACATGTACTCATATATCAGTGCTCACCATTTTAATTGAAAATAATACAAAAAAACCCACTGCAGCAAAAGTTTTGAGCATGAACCCTTCCATTAAAATTCTTGTTGCTCCATTGGTATTATGTTTTATACTCTTCAGGATACACACTCTTCTTTCACAAAACTAAAATAAATGGTGTCTGAAACACATTTCTCTTATCTTCACTTTACAGGTGTTAGAATGGACACCAAGGTAAAAAAAAATGGTTCTTTCAAGGTCCTGAAGGAAGCCTGCCTTTGAGTCAAGAAAGCTATGTTTTTGAAATTCCAGTATACTGTGGTAATAACAAGAACTTTTTTTTAATCATTATTTGAGTGGTGTTCTGCTCTTACCATTATTACTTTTTTGGTTTTCTACTAAAAAAAAAAAAGTGTTAAAGAGCCTTAGTGCTTGAAAAATGGCAGTAAACCAAGAACTCATCTTTTGCTTTGCTCCATTTGGGAAAACAAAAACTAAACCAAAACCAAACAAACAACCCCCCAAAAAACCAAAACCAAACAAACAAAGCCCAAAAAACAAAAGCAAGATGTTAGTAAACTATGGGGAGATTTGTGTAACTGGATGAAAAGAACTTTATGTGAGCTGGCAGGACTTCTTCATGACATGGGCTTTGAACTTGACAATTTTACTGCAAAATCTAGGAGTTCAAATATGATTAAATAAATCTAAACTGGAAATAAACTCAATTAGTTGTAAGTTTCCTAAGCTCCTAGATGAACCAACTGGGAAAACACAAAGTGCTTTCCCATTTATTTATTTGTTTATTCACTTATTAACTTGGATAATCCTTGAAAAGCTTTTAAGCCACTTTAAACTCAGTATTGAAAATTGCAATGTTTTTCCATGACAAGACTGCTGTGTAAATCGAAATGGGACTTCTGACCACTCTCTGACAGACACCACCTCTCCATTTTTCACTGACTGCAGAGTATTGTCATCTCTTGTTGGCCAATTCTGACAATAAAAATGTTTTATAGTCTGTTTTTCAGAGCATGCACAACAGTGTGCTCAAATATTACAATAGCTTACAGCTAAAAGCAACACTTCATTTACAAATCACAACACTTCATTTATTGTTACATCTATTCACCAGTACTTCTAATAATTATAGAGTGCTATTCACACTATTTGCCAATCTGGTGAAAATTTATTCATATTTTTATTTTAACAGACTTTTGTGTGTTCTGAACTAGAGCTGTTTAAATCTAGAGCTTTTCTCAAATATCTTAGAATTATATGTCTGTGTACTACAGTTGCAAAATACGTGGTTATTTAAAGCGGTTATTTAAAGCATCCCATAATATATGTTGTTTGTAATATTGCTGGAAAATTATCTTTAGTTCCTCAGCGGACAAGCAAGCAGCAACCAATATGTATTTCAGGCAATACAAAGGAGTCTATAGTAAGTTTCCATCTAACTGTATAGCAGGACTGTAGCTATAGAGGTTTCACGTTTGATCAGATTTTGACCTTTATTCTAATGGAACTCTTACTTCCTTGAAGGTTCATAATACTACTTTCTCAATTATGTTGTGATTTTCTTATGGACAAGGCTGACTGATTCATTAAAAGTTAGATAGATTTCTGCAAATCTTTAATTGGATAGTTTATACCTCCAGTGATGATATTTAATTATTTTGTATAGAAAATGGGAGACAGTGTTCTGTAGCTGTAGGCCAGAAATGCTAGAGATAGGAGATATTTCCTAGGGAAAACAAAAACACCAAACCAACATTTTTTACGGAGTTCCAGAATGGGTAAGACTGACAAGGTCCACTGGAGCTCACCTAGTACAACCTTCCTGCTCAAGCAGGATCTACTAGAGCACATTACTTGGGGTTGTGTCTAGACACTGTCTGAGTATTTCCAAAGAAGGAGACTCCACAAGCTCTCTAGGCAATCTATCTAGTGCATGCACAGTAGTCTAGTCACCTGCATCTAGTAACCTTCACAGTAAAGATGGTCTTTCTGATATTTGGATAGGATTTCCTGTGCATGGGTTTCTGATTGGTGCCTCTTATCCTATTGCTTGGCACCGTCAAGAAGAGCCTGGATCCATCTTCTTGACACCCTCGTTTCAGACACATATACCTGGGTAACGCCCCCTCCCAGCCTTCTCTTCTCCAGGCAGAACAGGTCCAGATCCCTCAGCCTTTCCTCATGAGACAGATGCTCCAGTCCCCTTATAACCTTTGTTGTCCTCTGCTGGATGCATTCCAGGATCTCCTGGTCTCTCTTGTGTTGGAGGGCACAGAACTGGACACAATGTTCCATTCAATTTATTGCTTCAAGCATTTTTATTAACTCAGTTTTGTTTGACAAGACTTATTAATGCAGTCTTTAATAGTAAGGATTTCTCTTTTTCTTTTAGGCAGTACTTGATTCAGTAAGTAAAACTGTCTTATGAGTCTTAAAAACAAACAAACATACAAATGAAAAAAGAATCCCAAAAATACACCAAACCATCATATTACCACATTTTCATAGCAAGATTTCAGGCAGCTGTTCCAGTAAGGTTCATAACCTACTCAGAGTAAAATTATTTGAGAAAAAAAGGGTCCTCACAATAGTCTGGAAATATGCTTCCTTATGTTCTACTTTTGCCATAATTTCCTGAGGACAAATAAAGCCAAGCACTATTTTGTAACCAAATAAATATCAATCTATATATCCATATTATGCTTACTGGCAGAGAATAGTGCTTTATTAAGTAGTATAGCTTTATTAAGTACTATAGCTTCATTTTAGCAAGGGTACAATACTAAATAAAACACTAATCCACTACTAAATAGTGGTTATTCAGCCCATTTAGTGGCTATTTCTGCAATTTAAAAAGTTCCTTCTTTTTGAGTTAGCCTGAAATATACAGAAAACTTTTAAGCTAACTCTGACATATGTTCTCCATTATAATTTGGAAAAAAGCACTTCCATTCTTAAGGTTGAAAGTAAGGATACATACAACAATATATATTCAGATCTGTGTACATATATACACTACCTGCAGAGCTGCACAACTGCAACTGATCTACAGCAAGCTAAGCATGCACCTGCAATTCCATGCATCTCTTCACTAAAAGCTAGGTGCTTCCAGGTCTTGGTTTAGAGGTGGAGATCCCACAAGCAAACTGTTAAAGTACTCATCTGTTAAAGGCAGAAGGTAGGAAAAACTAGTAGATAACTGCAGCTAATTTAAAAAAATATTCTCAAGAAATCTCTCAAGTTATTTCTTAAGTAATTGCCCAATTTTGGCTTTTTGATACTATCTGGAAGATTGAAGTGTTTATCTGGAAATTGCTTTGCAGTTACAAGAGGCAAAGGACACTACTAAGGAAGAGATGTGTGTGCTTTTATAAAAAGGCCCAGGTAAGATTTTATTATGTCATACAAAATAGGAAGAACTGTTTGTAACTTTTTTAACAAACAAATGGATTTTTAAAGTATCTTTCTGTATTGTGAAAGACATCTCTTTCCTTTTCTTTTACAATATGCTCCAATTAATCTCATTTAACAAACACTACTTTCATAGGATTTGCATACATGTTGAACTTCATTGTGTATTAGCTGTTTTTTATTCACTCTTCCCTAAAAGAAAAGCATGGTGCATATGATAGATAAGCATGAGGTGAAAGATTAACATTTCCTTAAAATATGCAAATATTGTACTTGCATTATTAAAATTTCACCTTTTTTTTTTAGTTATGTGTTTTAAAATTCAACCTTGCATTTCATAATAATGAAAATGTTTCTACCAGATAACTGCGGAACCAAGAAGATAAATGCTATTCAGAGTGTGTGAGGATATATTTTACAATAAAGATGAATGGATAATGGTTAAGATATACAATGACAAATAAGATGTGGAAAAAAAGTGTAGGTTTCATTATACCATGAATCATAGTTTATACTTCATTGTTAATTTTCTTTTTTTTTTTCACTTATTTCTTAATTTCTCATTATCACTGTCATTTTACAGCACTTAATTTAATTGCATGGTAAGAAATATTACTTGGTAAAAATAATTGTGGAAATTCAGAAGCCTAAGTCTATACATATATCTCCTGCAATCAAGCAGAGCTATGACCTCTGACTGCTGTGAAGTACATCAAAATTTGGGCAATGTCAGAAATGAGTGTTTGACACTGCTGTAATGTTGGTTTGCATTGTTATTCAGAAGGCACCAGACTGAACAACCATCAGCATTTACTTGCAGGTAATGAAATAAGGTTTCCCCAAAAGCTATATTTTTTATTGTCTGCTCTGCCTCTTCCTCTGATATAATATTCATTTAACTGTATTTTCACCTCGAGGAAAAATCATCACCCATAGTACTTGGTAACCTGAACAAAGCAGCTAGTCACAGGAAGGGTACAATTTGAGATGTACACAAATACGTTTACTAAGGAATGAATGTGTGGCTCTCTCCACTGACTTCCATCTCTGCTAAACAGGGCAAACACAAAAGTTGAGGCCAGGAATCAGAACACATATATTGCAGCCTTCTATCATTTTTAGAATGCAGGTATTCCTTGAATCTTCAAAAATTGTTTTTATATTTTGCAGCACTTCTCCTCCTGTGATCTGCTTACAACTCCTCTCACAGTCAAGTACTGCCACAGTGAGTGTCTTGTAGCAGCACAACATACGCTCTGCATAAACCACAACTGCAGGAAACAACATCTCTCATTCTTTCCATCCCTCTTTCTCATAAGATGTATTAGTAATTAGGTGATAATTTGTATTTTGAATACAACTGTGAAAATAGTTCTAATTAAAGAAATATCATTGCCCATCATCCTAGTAAATACAGGTTAACTAATTACATGGCTCAGTAGCACAATGTTAAAAAATATGAAAACAAGGAAAAAACAAGGATGTGCATGTGTTTGTATCTTTGGGGACAAGAGTGAATCTGGCCAGAGAAGTATTACAAAAACGTGATTTTTATCTCCTGATGAGATTTCAGTGCTTGCCTGGGCAACTCTGAGACTACCATATGCAAACCTTTTCTTCAGTCTCCCATGATATTTGTAGAGTGAGCAGGTTCTATCTTCTCCACCGAACAAATATTTGCTGTGTAGTACAGGTATGGGATATGGAAAACTTTGGTGATTTCAGTTTTGTACTATGGGAGAATCAATAGTTGGCTTCCAACCACACCTAGTAATCACCATGAATAAAATAAGGGACCAATTGGGAAAGTTATATAGTGCAGTGGTACACACATATGTAAATAAATACTTGTGTGTTTAATGACCTTGTCACCAAACTAATCAGAATAACATAACAAGAAAAGTTATAGTTTCCCATCTGGTAAGAAAATTAGTATTAAATGTATAATCTAAGGGGAGGCTGTGAAACACACCAGAGAATAAGAGGAAGAGAGTTTAAGCTTAGTTTTATAGTCAATAGTGTCAGACAGAAAAAAAACTCAAAAAAGTCCCAAAAAACATGATAGAAAAAGTGCACCGAGGAATCAGTACTGGTTATTCTTTAATTTTCTTTTGAAGTTTTCTTAGCTACAAAGACTTTGGTGACCCGTAAAACAAAATTTTAAAAATTAAATTTTTAAATAACAAAATAGGCAAGCTGTAATTTCTAATGACATACAACTTTGGGGTTGTAGATTTAGAGCTTATTGTCCATGGATCTGTCTATTAAGAAGCAGGGAGGATAAACATTTTTTCTTTGTTTTTATGCTTTCCCACCTTATTTAGCTCTGAAATGTGAAACAAAACAAAAAAAACAATACAAAAAACCAACAGCTTAAGGAGATAAGCCTGGTGAAATTATGATCAAGAAGTCCAGGAACAATTTCCTGCTCATTAGGAAAGATCTTCATAAAGATCAAATAATAACACTGGAAATCCAAAGGGCAGCATAGTGTATTAGTTTGAACTTTGAGCTAAAGAGTTGATTTTACTGTACTAATAAGGCTCCACCACATGACATCAAATCTCATCAAAAACAATCCACCCTCTCACTTTGCAGTCTGCAAAATCCCTTTGAGGAGCCATATGCTGCTGCTGCTATTCCAGTAGGTTATTACCAGCGTGTGAAAGTAACTCTCAGTCAAAGGCTTAGCCTTTATGTACCAGCCTCCACTTCCATAGCTGTTCCTGCTACAGAATGGAGCTCATAACCTGGCCTCTCTTCATTACTAGACAACTATTATTCAACCTTCTCCTAAAGGCACAATTGTATTCATATTGGGACTAGTATTGCTATTTTTATTATAAAATATTCATGAATCCTATTAGCCTACTTCCTTTGTTATTTGCTCTCCATGTTCTCTTTTTCTGTGAATTGATGCTGAGACAAGATTACTGTTACAACTGAGTTAAATGGATAGCTGTTAGGTCAGTTAGGTTTGGGGTGACTACAAGCAGGATTTGCTTTTGACTAATGCAACTCTAGAATGAAGCAAAGTGTGAAGATGCATCTCCATTGAGGAGGCTGGGTAGTGCAAGCATATGTGGTGCTGACAGATACTGCTGGTTGAGCAGTATCCGGAGGACAAGTCAGATCATATCCACCTCTTCCTAGCTATGCTTCCTAGCTATGCTATATTCCTAGTTCACAAAACTCTGTCATATACATCAAAACCAAGGAGTGCTGGTGATAAAGAAAAGGTGATTTTATGTGATTGAGCTGAATATGGTTGAAAGGAGCAGAGGCCACTGAAAGTTACGTTTAAAGAAGAGCCCTGCAATTATGCTGTAACTGCAGCTCTATTGACTAGATGCAGATGTCTAGCAGGCAGCCAAAATTTCTTTCCTAATTTATGCTTGTATTTGTCTCTCCACTGTTTTTCCTTCTTTTTCAGTCCTTATATAGGTAATCTGCAAGGTTCTCCAGGGGAGACTTTTTCACAGCTGCTGTGGATGTCTATCTTCACATGGGTCTCTTCTGAGCCAGAGGATCTGGTAGACACAGTAAATTTTTAGGTCTTTGAAAAGTGAGCAGAATCTTATGAACCTTGACTCTTCACCCTCCCTCCTGACTGTGCTAAGACAGTGGGAGGTCTTCTCCTACTTAATGCTAAATGCACACCTTCTAAATAACAGAAGAATCAAGTTGTCTCCAGAAGCCAGTGCTGCTGTGCAAACATATAGGCATTTATATTCACTGCTGGTCTTTTACGCTTCTTGAAGAACCATGTTCCTAAGCTGCAATTCCTCAAGTCATCCTTCTCTCCCAGGCATTGTGGCTTACATACTAGAAATAATGAAATACATTATACCCACTTTAAAATTTCAAGGATATGGTCTTTAAAATCAAACATCTCCAAGCACTAATGTTTTGGTTAATTGAATCTCTCTGACATGTAGTCCCTTAGGTCTCATGTGCTAAAAGTTCAGAAAAATTCACCATGCTGTGAATGCATTATTCCTCAAAAACACCAGGACAAAAACAAGGATAGTCTTGTTCTGAACCTTGCTGTCATGTTTAATCTTATAATACTTTTCCCATTCATGCTTTTGTGATGCAAGGTTGCTTCTGAATTAATTTTTTTCAAACTCTAAGGTGCCATTACTATATGCAAGAAATATTTCTTGGTAGGGAAAATGACTTGCTTTATAAATCCTTAAAGGTAATTTGATTCCTAATCTAATATATACATAGACCCAACATACAGACACATCCTTGTACAAGTCTACTTCACACTCAACATCGTATAAAAAACAAATCCAACCTGGAACATTTTGAAGGAGAAATATGCATGCATTTTAACACCCAAAACCTCATTCATGTAAAGAAGAAATCAAGAGTGCAAAGAAAGCCAGCAAAAAGCTGTGAAAAAACAGATCCAGATTTGCCAGATTACCTCATTCATTTTAGGTGTATGTGTTATGATAGCCTTTAAATACATTATATTTTTTTACCACAGAGAATGTTGACCACTCAGCAAAGAAGAAAATTCTTCCTTTAAGGTCATCTATTCCACATTTTGCTTTGATTTTAACTTTTAACTGCATTGTACTATTGGCTCTGCCTATAACCAAATACTGCTTCCATTACTATCCCTGAAAATGTTAGAACTGACTTCTGATATGAGTTTTGCTTTGCCTTTTCCCCCCATAGTTCTCTCGTAACTTATTTAAAACATCCAGACATTTTTATTTTGCCTTTAGCATACCCTTGAAGGTTTCTTTATGCTGAAGAAAAGCTATGGAAGAATATGGCATAAGTAATTATAAGTCTCTTGCCCTGGTTTATTGCTTCGAATGAACTCAAAATTTGTGTCTGGAAACTTGTTAGTTGTTACAAATTACTATTTCTAACAGACCAGGGGCGGGTTTGGAGAGGGGTGGGGGAGGATGATAGTAAAGAAGTGAAAGAATTTGGAGACTTAAGCTCACAATACATCAACAATATTTGTTATACAACCATAGAATTTAAAGGAGATCTGTTTTCCAGTTCTGTGCCAGGTATGAGACTAATCTGGGAGCAGATGTCAAATCAAGGCTCAAATATTCTTGTAAATCTATCTGAGGGTCTTAATTAATCTATCTCAAGATTAATTGCTGTTATCAGATTAATTTATAATTTCCAATAACTTTAAGATGTCAGAATTTTCATCTTAATATTTTTTAAACCATCAAACATCTTCTAAGAAGTTCGTCCTCTGCATCTTCTTACATCAAGACTGTACCATTTATTTTTCTCTCCCTTTCTGTGAGTAATTTGAACTGACCTGGTGTTACCTTCTCTAAGATAGTTAAAAAAAAAAAAAAAAAAAAAAGGAAATGTCTTTTTCCTTTCTCAGGTGCACAATTTTTCTACAACACTTTGTTGTCTAGAGTGGTAATAATTGATTCTGAAGAGACTAGAGAATAATTCCTGTTGGGTCGCTGTTTATGTTTTTTTAACCCTCTAAGTAGTATTTAGCAATAAGACTTTAGCAGTATTACAGTCCCTCCAGAGGATTTAAACTAGAATCTGAGGATTAGATCAAAAGACACAAGTAGCTATGAAAATAGAATTTTTGTCTCTTTGGGCTTAGTTTTCCAGCTGCCTGGCAGGTGGGTGAGGAGTGCAGTGACACCAGGGGTAAAATGGGATCCCACCAAGACTGCTTCTCCAGTTTTCTACAGCACAGAGAATGTATTTCTTAAACTACAGAAAAATCACACCAAATAAAAAGATCCTATGACACACTCTGAAATTTTTACAGGTCCATGCACATTTCCACTGTGCCTATCAACATTTTTATAGTAAAAGTGAAACAAACTTACAAAGAGGTTGTGGGGTTTTTTGTTTTGTTTAGTTTTTTTTTTTTTTTTTTTTTTTTTTTTTAAATTTTATTTTTGTTTTTGTTTTAAGTTGGAGGAAAGAGAAAAAAATTAAATCATTAATTTTTAAAAGCTGTGAAAAACCAGAACACTTTGAATGATAACAAGAGTACTTTGAAAGTGCAAGGAAGAATGAACAGTACTTTGCCTTTTGAGACTATGAACAGGGCTAATAAAGAGCAAACTCATTTGTCAGGAAACAGCAGCAAATCAATTGTATGAGATCTCTCAAACAGCTGCTCCCTTGCTATGTGTAGGACCAGGCAGCTGGTAGTTCACTAGCTAAGCCCTGCCTGCTGGCAAGATTTGTAAAGCTCATTTCCCCAAGCCTGGGAAAAGGCTTCCCCAAACACAGACTCATGATGCTTTCCTCCTCATGAGAGTCCTGTCACAAAACAGCCCCAATTTGAATCATGCTGTGGGAGAGGGCACAGCTCTTACAACTTCTTGGTTTTCATGAAGAGGTGACCTTGGCTGTCATTCCTCACAGTCCCTGTCTCCAAGGCTGCAAACTATCGTAACAATACACATCAAACTCTTGCAAGCAGGAAATCGGTGCAACCTGACTATGAAATGGAGGAACTACACAAAATGACTGCAAACAGGACTAGCTGAATACTCAGATGACTCTGCATCCTTGAGATAACAAAATGGGGCATTCCTGACAAGAAACTACACTAGTCTAACCTTAAGATAAGCTCACTGACTGACCAGCAGGTCTAAGTCTGTCCTGCTGAGCCTGACAATACTGCCTAGACAATAAGGACATTTTTGACTTACGGATGGAAGTAGCATCCATTCTCAAATTTGAAAAGCAAAAATCAAACCCACACCAATATTCTGCAACACCCAAGCTAGTCATGAAGGAGGACAGTTACAAGCAAGTCACTTCTTGGTCTTGCCTGCCTCTACTTCCCATTCAGCCCTTTGGTACAGCTGACCAGCTCTGTGGTAAGCAAGAGAGCAAGGCAGAAACTGCTAGTTCTGTGATACAGAAATGGTATAAATGGAAATGGCTCCTATGGTACTGTAAATATTCAGGTCAGATAGACTTGTGTTTCAAAATACAGGGATTATAGTAAAGGCACACACTTTCATTCAGCACTTTCTACTAGACCTCAAAGGAATTCACTGTCCTTTCTTCTTCAGCACTCCTGCAGTTTTTACCTATAACCCTTAATGTGTATATTGTAAGTTTGGAGTGAAAGTTCTCTGGAGGAGTTGCCTGTTACATGCACTGTGCAGTACTGGAGACAGGTAATTTGGATTGGGAACTACACCTGGTGATGGATTACGAATAATAATATTTTAATGAATAAACTATTTTCAATAATTGAAAGATTAACGCTATATCCCATGTGGAAAAATGCACTGTGGAATATACAGCTTGTCTGATTAGTTTATTATTATATTATAGAGGGAAAGCTTTCAAGGTTTTTGAAGTTTCAGAAATACTAGTGGTTGAAAACACTTTTTTTCCCCCCCAACAATTCACCTCTGGGGTACTATTAAAAAGTTGAATCTACTTTTTTTTTCCCCCTAAGTAAAAGAGAGCAACCTGCCACACAAAAAAATCAATGCCTAAAAAGGTCAGCCTGACACAAGTTGATTATGTTACTTATAAAATAGTTTTTACTTGTTACTTCAAATGGTTTCTCAATATATTTTCTTTTTTAGTGCATTAAAAATTTCTAGAATGAACAAACATTCATAGAAATATTATACTGTATTGGCAGAACAAATATATCTACTGGTTTTTATTTCAGATGTCGCAAGGTCTGAATATACCAACTCAAAATGCAGATTCTCAATTTAAATTGCATTTTTTTCTTATTTCTTGTTCTAACTTTTTGCAGATCATTTAATCTTTATTAGGTAAAGAGTGTAACTGAAACTGAAAACTCCTTGAACTTCCTAAGGAATTTTAGGTTGTCAGAGAGGATAAATTCTCCATAAATTTAATATTGTAAAAGTGACCTCATCTGTGGGTATTATTCATAAGCATTCTTTTCCAAATAAATAGCTATTTTAATGAGTGCTATAATTAAACACTGACCAAAACCAGTATTTCCAATGAATAAAATAGAATTGTAAAATCTGGAGGTTTTTTTATTTTATTTTATTTTTTTTTTTTTAATTTTTATTTTATTTTTTGTAGATGCTGGGTTGACCTTATCTGGATGCCAGGTTGCCCACCAAGCCTCTCTATCACTACTTCTCAGCTGCACAGGCTAGAGAGAATAACATGGAAAACAGTTTGTAGGTTGATATAAGGCAGCTTACGAAAGCAAAACTGAAAGGCTACATATGCACAAACAAAGAGAAGAACAAAAGATTTTGTTCTCTACTTCCCATTGGCAAGCACATGATGCTGTTGCTCTGGAAGGCAAACCTTGTAAATAATGAATGTCCTCCCTTACTTCTCCTTTCCTTGATTTTTGTATCTGGGCTGACATGGAACATCCTTTCAGTCAGTTTGGGTCAGCTGGCCTACCTGTGTCCTCTCCCAGGATCTTGCCCACCCCCAGCTTATGGATGGGAATGAAATGTTGGAGGGTTGTTCCAGCACAGCAACACTGTGAGGGCTGCTGGGGGGAAATGAACTCCAGCTCAGCCAGGCTCAATACAGTGTGCAATCATCTGTAGCTTTCTCCTTTTAAAACTTTTCTCAGTAGACTTATTTTCTTTTAGATGAATTTAACAACCCAGAATACCTTTAGGCTGGATCTTCAAATAAACCATTGATATTCCTAACAAATTTTATCTCTGGTCTGAGAGTTCTGTGTAAAATGTAGCCACTTCTGTAAAAATCTCTAAATAAAAAAAGACCTTCTGTCTAAACTTGCAAAACAATTTAAAATGTTTCCACCATCTTTTGGATGGCTGCAAGAACCCTAATGATTCATGGTTTGGTTGTGGTGTTTGTTGGGTTTTTTTTTTTTTTTTTTTTTTTGTCTTGTCACCTATATGGCTCCATTGGTCAAAGCAAACAAGACAAGAGACATTTTCCAGATAGGAGAGATGCCCTCTAAAAACATAAATAGATGAACACCATATTGGTGTTCCATATCCCATATTGGAGTGAAGCTGGAAGATAATTAGTCTGTGTGCAGTTTCAATTCTGCAAACAGTGCAGGCACATGACCACAGCACTCCATATGAACTAAACAACTTTGGGGCTACCTGCAATGCCTATAATGCACTGCAGGATGCATTGTGTGTGTAATTTTGGACTCTGCCTGGTGTTTTGGGACTTGGTGCAAAAATCAGACAGAAAGACAAATGGAGTGAGGACAAGAATATCTGTGCCACAAGAATTTCATAAAACACAAGTTGTAACTCCACCAGCCTTGACTCAGAAAACTGAGATACACTTAGCATTGATCAATCGTCAAGACAGACTTTTTGTCTTCATGAACTTCTCAGTAAGTGAAGACTTCATTTAATGCTTTACTGATTAGAGGTTTCTGTTTTACAAACAATAATGTGCCTAAGTACATCAGACCCCACACAAACTTCTTAATGCATCTACAGTAAAAATAACTCCAACACCCCTCAAAAGTAAATATGTTTGTAACTCAAGCTACTTCAAGAATGGAAAAGAGTAGACTGTCTTAGAAGGACAGTTCTATACACATTAAATATGTAAACATATGAATTCAGTTCATATATTGAAACAATTTTAGTTAAAGACCACAGCATCTCACTCAGAACCCATATAGTCCAAATATTCACCCTCATCTCACAGATCATCCTTCAAATCATTACTTTTCTCTATTTTTCTCTAAGCCACCATGCAAGATTTTAAGAAGCTCTCTTTCTCCACCCCTCTCTTCCCCCTATATTTGCTGCACTTACACAAGGCAACTTTTCTGCGGTGATTCTTTCTCAGAAAAACACTCAGCATTAAAAGAAAGAAAGAAGAGATCAAACAATAAAAGTCACCGAGAGGGCAGTAGCAGTAGCAGGAATCAAAAGAAATTGTAAAAGATGCAATCATCTTACCATTCTTTTTGCTTCCTGCTGCCCTCAGTGGTTTCTGAAGTGGACAGCAGTTAAGTGACAGCTTTCCTGTCTTCTAAGTGCCTTTGGCTACAGTCACAGGCATTTTCACAAATGCTGCACATTTAACCTTATTCAGAAAACCACCTTTGTAGGAAATAAGCCAAAGTGAAAAGCAGTTGAGATTTCCTGGGACTTATGAGATCCCCTGTGGGCATCTGCAGGGCAGAGCCATGATGGTGAAAAAAGACACACAGCAGCCTGGGTTATTCTCAGTACTGCAAACCTAGGATGTGAGGGGTAGAATACCCCACTGGCTTTGAACAATATAAATACATCAACTCTGGCAGAGATTGTGAAAAATTTAAGTGGTCTGGCTCTCTATGAAGATTTGGGCACTATCTCTAGTTTAATTAATCACTGGGGAAAATTTTACAACACCACTCAAATTAGAAAGTAATGGGTCTATCAGGCACAATTAGACCTCAGCTGAACACTGTAGCTTGCCTGAAAACTATACAAGTAAACAATTGCAGGTCCTGGATGGGTCTCCTTTCCTAATTAATCCACAGAGAACTAGAAGTATTAGCTTTTCCTCAACAAGGCATTTCCTGATGTGTGAGAGTGTTTTGCTTGTGCTTCAAGGCTTGCTGGTAATTCAAGGTTGGTTTTCATATAGGTATTCATTCCATTGCCACAGCACCCTCTTAGAAATTCTGCTCCCTGTGGCATGCCAGACTGGTTTGTTGACACATCACTCCCAGAGGTGCCACATGTACCATGATGTAACAGTACCGGGGAGAAAGAAGCGTTCACAGTGACATAATGCTCCATAAAGCATGTCTTTGGTGACAAGAGAATTTACAAGGAAAGTTGCTTAGCTACTCCACTGGGGAGGGCTGGTGACAACAAATTACATTCAAATTCTGTAATTCTTTGGTAATAGCAGGTACCTAAAAAGACAAGAATGTCTATTTGTTCAGAAATTCAGATTTTCTAATGTATTAATAACTTTAATCTGATATAAATATTTAGGTGTCTGAAGAAACTTTTGAAGAAAAAAAAGAGCTAATTAATTCTATTAATTGGCATTTAGCCCAGTGGTGGGATGGAAAGCACACTTGAATACAGAATATGTAGTGGAACAATCATATGTAACACACAATTGGACCAACCTCACTGGAAATGGAAAGTTTTGGTGCTTCTACAGGAGTAGAAAAATCAGAATAACAGAATTGTTAAGGTTGAAAAAGACCTCTAAGGTCACCACGTCTAATAAATGGTAGTTAGTGCCTTCTGTTCCTATTTTCATTCTTTTTCTTCAGTTTTCACTGTACAGTTCAATCACGTTAATCTGAATATTAAGTCAAAAATTATCAATTTTTAATTCCAATTTTCTACATGTGCAAGAGAATGCAGTAGAAACATGTCTATAAAACATCCAAGGCAGGTCAGTTCCAGATAAATGGAAAAGAAAATCATTACTTCTTTCCACAAGAACTAGACCTAAATGGTACTTCTCTCCTCATTTAAAAAGCAACAAAGTGGATGGTTTTTTAATTGTTTATTCTCATACTCATTTTTTATTCTCATACTAAGTAAAATTTCTGGTCAGGAGTAGGTGATGGTGTGTGTTTGCAGAAGAGTTTGAGACCCATGACCAGCTGGCGAGAAGTTCATCACATTATTAACTGCATCTTGTTCAGTGTCATATGTGCCTATATTTGTGCTCCTTTCTAAATGGATATTATGCATCTGAGTAGACTGAGTATACACCTGAGTTACTGAGTGTTACAAGGTATTTTTATGGATAGACTGACACAGTGAGGGAAAAGAAAGGGAAGGTTTTATCTAGGTCATGGTCCATTTAACTTATACTCTTGGCATGCAGAGCCACTTCACTTAGCTGTCATAGCTAAAAGGATATCTCAAAAAACACTCAAAACTTCAATCATATCACCCTGAAAATTATTGACCCTACTGCAAAGAAGGTGCTGAATAAAGGAGGCATCCTATCTGAGATCCAAACCATGGCTGAAGTAGCTGTGGGACTTACCCATTTTGTTAGCCTGACTTAGTAATTTGATAGGTAAATATGACAAGGAAATATGTTGTTGCACATTCGAGACATAGTGCTTGTTAACAAAAAACTACCCTCCACTAATGCATTAAAATCTTGACTTGCAATAATGTCCATGTACAAATATAACATGCTGAGCAAGGTGGCCATCTTTTCTGTTTCATTTTCATGTTTCCAAACACTGTGACTAGGGTTAAATATAAGCTGGGGGTTGGTTTTGGTGTTTTTTGGGTTTTTTTTGTTTGTTTGTTTTGTTTTGTTTTGTTTTGTTTTTGGTGGTTTTGTTTTGTTTTGTTTTGTTTTGTTTTGTTTTGTTTTTTGGTGGTTTTGTTTTGTTTTGGTTTTTACTTGATATTTTATACATCCTGCTAAATTTTTCTCAGCTTTACCATCTGAAGTCATCTAAGGCTGCCCTGAAAAATAGAGATGGTCTCATTTGCAAAGAATAAAAATTTTCAGGTGATTCTTTACTTCTTTCAAGGTCATAACTCTGGAGTGGTTAAGATGAAAATACTGAGACAAGGCTTTCTCTATTTTGGTCAACACAGTCCAAGCAAGAAACTTTTGTGACACTTAATGACTATTACTTCAATGGTAAAAGTAGTAAAACTTGCACTTCTGCCTTGTCAATGCTGGATCCTATTCACAGGATGCCCGAACTTCTCACATAATCCTCCTTGAATAGACACTGCTTGTAATGTCACAGAACCATAAAATCATAGAGTATCTTGATTTGAAAGGGGCCTACAAGTTCTACTCTTGATCCTTCCCAGGACTTCTCAGGAGTCACACCCTGTGCCTGAGAGCATAGTTCATATACTCCTTGAAGTCTGGTGCTATGACTACTTTCCAGGGGAGCCTGTTCCAGTGTTCAGCCACCCTCTAGGGGGAGAAGTTTCTGAGTTAGGGAGTTTTGGAGTATTTGGAAGAATATTCTGAAGGTATAAAATACTTTTACGGCTTTTTGTCGCTGAAACTATAAATTAGGGCATAGAAGCTATTATTTTCTACCTAAATCATGGAATGATATAATTACAGAAAGATTTGTGTTGTAAAGGACTTTAAAGACCATCTATTCCAATCCCTCTGCCATGGACAGGAGTGCCACACACTAGATCGAGTTGCTTAGGGCTGTATCCAACCTGGCCTTAACACTGACAAAGCTGAGATAGCCATTGCTTCTGTAGGCAAGCTGTCAGTGCCTCACTATCCTCTGAATGGTAAAGACTTTCTTCTTAACATCTAATATCAACCTCTCCTCTTTTAGTTTAAAACCACTACCCTTTGTCCCATCTCTACAAGCCCTTGTAAATGCACTCTGCCTCTTTTTTTTGTAAGTTCACTTTAAGTACAGAAATAATGCAATGAAATCTCCTGTACGCCTTCTCTTCTCCAGACTGAACACTTCCAGCCATCTCAGTCTGGCTTCACAGAAGAGACATTTCAGTACTCTGACCATCTTTATGGATTTCCTCTGAACCAGCTCCAAAAGGTCCACACCTTTGTGTTGCGAATCCCAGACATAGATGCAATATTCCAGGTGGGGTCTCTCAAAAGCAGAGTTGAGGGGAGAAGCTGAAAATTATCACAGCACTTTTCAATCTATGATGATACACTAACATTCAGTTTGATAGGCTTTTTATAATCCCAGAAATTCTCTGCATTCAGTCTAATAATGATATCAGAGTTATGAATATATTGGCTTCTACTGGGTTCCTTAAATCAATTGACTGTGCCACTGAAGTACAGTGTAATTTCTGCTTCTCGCCTTCAATAGTACCTTAGATTGCCCTGTATAGCTCAGCGTTCAAAAGCGATCAAGATTAAAACTGAATTTTCTCTGATTGATTGCAACCAATGGCAAATTACAGCATACAGCGACTTAAATTCTCATTGACATACATATTCAGTTCTTTAATTTTGCGAATTCCTTCTTAATCAGAGCAAGGTACAGATGTTGGGATGAAAGTGACAAAGCTATCATTACAGCAGCAATTTTGTAAGGTATATGATTTAAGCTGGTGTGCTCAGTCCAGCTGAATCCCACTGGGCAATTTCAGAAGAAAGGACTGAAACTTGACAGATAGAGCTAAGCCGTAACAGCTTAAGGGCCCATCATTCAAGAAAAGCAGCAGGCTGCTTCTTCTCTGGTAAGAGGACTTTTGGTGTGAGTGTTGTTAATCCAGCAGACTGCACCAAATGCAGACAAAAGGAATCTCTTGAAAGAGAAAGATCATCCTCTTTGTGCACTCTTAACACTTCTCAATAAAGAATGTATTTATTTTCTCGTGTACGTCTGGAACTCCTTGCAACAGCATTGACTGTATTGTGCAGTGATATAACAAGGCCAGCCAGGGAACATTTCTTGGCAGTATTTCACCCTCCCTCCCCAAAGTTGTCTCATCCATTGAACTCTCCCAAGCTTTAAGCAGGAAACAAGGTTGGGAGAGCAGTAAGCTTGAGATATAACCGTCTGTGTATCATAAATATCCCTATATTATGTTCTTTGTTTATGAAAAGAGAAATCACTGCTCCTGCTTAGTCTTCCCCCCATTTTTACATGGAGACAAGTAATATCTGAGAGACAAAATCCCTTATTTTATTGACAAGATTTCTCACCCCAAGATTGTTACGGATGTATCTAACTTCCCTAGGGAAGTGGTCTTAAAAATCTCCCATCTTCAGACCTACTTTTAATGACCCATTCGTGCAATTTTTTGTATCCCCGATATGTTTGTCCTTACTGTCAGACATCATGCTATTGATACTTCTCCAGTGTTAATGTTATTCATATTTCTCTGAGTTCATCAGTGTCTCAGCTTGTTATTCTTGCTGTTCCTCAGAATAATAGAGCTTAGTGAGGCAATTTGTGCTCAGCTTCTGCAGTGTGTGCAAGTAAAATATTCTATTCAAATTTATTATAGAAAGAATAGCAGCTGCATCTAATCACCTTTCCTCCAGAGATTTAAAGCACAATAACATTCTGTCTAACTGTACTCACTTAACTGTTTTTTAAGCAATATGTTTTAATGTAGAATTGCTTATGTGCTCCCTTCAAAAGGAGCACTTTTCCCTCCACACTTTGCTTTAACTCCTGATGGAGACTCACTTGTGATCATGTCTAACTAAATATGGAATAATGCCTCAAATGTCGACAGAGTCACAATGGACTAAGAAAGAAGATAGAATAGCTTATTTTGTGTGATATGAAAACCTGCTTTTATCTACACCTTGATGATATCATAGTGATCCCCGCTTGTACACTGATATAGTTCTACACAGAACTGATTTTTCACAGCCAAGATAGTTGATTTAAAGTATTAAAGAATTATAATGAAGTGTTTTCCAGGGCAGGGTGCCTCAGCACAACCCAAACCAAATGCTCCAGTTGTCCCTGGTTTCAATTCACAGAAGCAATGAATTTCCTCCTGCTCTATTGTCTGTTCAGGCAGCGTGCAGACCTGCATTCGTCCTCTTATGCGTATATGGGATCAAGTATCGCAAGGTATGAACAGAATACAGAATTGTATATTGCAAGTCATTCAGCCTTTACCTTCTGTTAGACAGCATCCCAAGTATCAAAAAACGTGCATCAAAATACATTATTTAGAGATATTTTCATTTTTGCAGTTCATGTGGCAGGAAACAAACCCATATTTAAAACAATGTTATAAACAAATTTATGTCTGAACTATCTGTAACACCTAAATGTTCCACGTTCTTTAATGCCCTGTGAATATAAAATAAATTCTTATTTTAATTTGAGAACTTAGAGATCAAAATGCATTTGATTCAGGGGAGAAAAGACGTACTGAAAATGAACATTTCCATTCAAAGATTTTAAGAACATAACTACTTAGCAAAATGACTAAAATCACACTATGCTTATTTCATAGTAAATGCAATCTTTTCTCTGTTTATATTGATTTGATGTGTAAAAAGAGTGCACTAGATTTATATGTTCATTTTGTCAATTTTTCATATGTTACACACAAGATAGCAGCAGAGAGGAACTGCTTATTGTACACAGGTCTGTCAGGATTTAAAATAGCCCAGTTGCCTGTCTCAAAACACTGTCAAGGTTGCAGAACTTGCTTAATACAAGCCACCACAGTGGGAATTTGAGCTAAGCATAGCAGGGAGAAATTTATGACAGGAAGGTATTAATTCCAGGCCTGGTGAGGTGAAATTTGGTTATCACCTCTTAGTTAATATATTATAATGTATATTATAATGCACTAATGTGACAAACTGTGGGAAAGAAAGCAACTGCTCAAACTTTTGTCCCTCCCAGATACACTCCAATATTTGTGATCTCCCTGCAGTTGCAGAACTTAAACTGTATAAAGTGTCCCCAGAAGAATGACTCTTGGGACACACTCAGCCCAAAACCTTAGAGTGAAGAAGGATCAATGGGATGATGCTGGATCCACATGTCTTTTCCCCCTCACTGCCCCTGCTTTTTCTCTCCTTCCCTCTCTTTCTCTCTCTTCCTCCTCTCCCTCTCTCCTCATCCCCTCTTTTGTTTCTTTCTATCTCTCTGCTTCACATTTACTACTAAATAAGGTCTATAATATTGATTTATAGCGTTGTTCTCACTAGTTGGATTATAACAAGGTTCTGCATCAACTTCTCAGCTACTTTCCCTGACAAAAATCAGAGTCCAAAGAAACATTATGCCATCCTCCAAATCATTAAACTGACAAACATAGGCAGGTATGCTTCTTGGGTTCTTGGGTAACACCTTCCTAGTTTTGCCATCCTACAACTCTTTATGTTGTCTAATGGGAAACACTGTTTATGTTGTCTAATTCCTTGCTCCTACGTATCTCTTGTTCTTAAAAGTTGAGGTTCCTCTGACATCAGCTTCATGGAGGAACCATCTAGGATACTCCAGTTGTGGAATAATTACTGAAGAATCATGTGTTTTATATCAATAGTCTTTTTTTTTTTTTTTTTTGTACTTTGAACATATTTTCAGATCAAATAAGCCAAGCTTTCTGTAGATGACACTTGATCAAAATTTTAATAAAATGAGCTCAAATTTAATGTAACACTCACAATTTCTCATTATTTTGTTGTGCTTCATGAGGCCTGAGAAGCTTTTACAGGTTTACATTTTCAAGCCATCTGCACTATGTCAAAAAGAATAGTGTAAATACTAACCTTAACTTGCATTTAAAATATGTACATAACAAAGAGATTTAACACTGCAGATGTGAAGTGTTAACATTTGAAAATAAACCAGAGGAGGAAAATCAGGCTTCAGTTCTTCCAGTCTAGCCATCAGAAATTGTTGTCTTGGGATATTTGAGGATGTTATAATTCTTGCCTTGCAGGCTAATTTCATAGGGGTGTGGCTGAAAGGGTATGTTTAATATGAAACTCTAAAATTTTATTTGAGGATGAAATCCCACAGAAAAGACCGACACACAGACATCTTCTGTTACCTCTACCATTCCTACCATTTTCTCTTTTTTCAAGGTCTGACAGTTTAGCTCCATGTATAATTCCATTATTCACCTCTGTACACAAGATGTTTACACAAGCAGTCCATCTAAGCTCAGGAATGTTTTTATTCTGAAATGTTTTACCTAGAAAGATATCTGTAAATCTTCAAATGCTGCAGAAATGATAATATATAAATAGCACTGTACTGCAGTTGTTCTGATGTCCTTATGGACTATACCTCAAAAATTACTTTGAGAAAGAAAATCATCAATATTTCAAATGTAATATGAAGCAAAATGAGAAAGCAAAATGAAGCAAAAAAAGAAAGCAAACTTGTAAGATTTATTAAATAGGCAGAGATGTAAATGCAGATTTTCATGAAAAACATAGACTGTGGATGTAAAAAAGCATCCACACATAAAATTCAGATCTTTGGATCCAGATGCTGCTATCCTTTACTCAATATCTTGAAGAATTTGCATCAATACCTGCCACTGTATTTTCATACGTCATTGTATTATTCTCTAAACATGCTATGCTGTATTTCAAAGCAATGGAAAAAAATCTCCTGTGGACTGAGTAAAATCATGCAGAAACGCTCCTTGCAGAGAGGTATCTCTAGACTTTGATAAATCATTAAAACAAGGAAAGTCAAATCTGCTATTAAAGTGGTTTTCACATTTTTTTAATGCAGAAAGGATCACATGATGAGCAAAGAGTTTCAACAAAAACTTTGAGATAAGGTCATGTTTGTTATGCCGTGAGGGAAGATGATGACAGGGCTGGTAGTTATGTCCTGTGAGATGCAGCTGAGGACTCTTGTTTTTCAGTTTAGAGAAAAGAAGGCTGACAGGAAACCTCATAGCTCTCTACAGCTTCCTAAGGAGGGGGAGTGGAGGGGGGAGGTGCTGAGCTCTTTGCTCTGGGATCCAGTAATAACAAGCTGGGAATAGCTCAGAGTTGTGTCAGGGCCTGTTTGGAATTTTGGACTTGACATCGGGAAGCACTTCATTACTGAGAGCATGGTCAGATGCTGCAACAGGCTTCCTCAGCAAGTAGACAATGCCCCAAGGCTGTCAGTGTTTAAGAGGCATTTGAGCAATGTCTTAAAAGCATATTTTAACTTGTGGTCAGCCATGAAGTGGTCAGCCAAGTTGGACTGACTGGTCACTGTAGATTATTCCAACCAAACTAGCCTAGTCTAGTGTATACTAATCAAGTATAGTCTAGTCTACTCTGTTTTATATTTTATATTTTGATTGTCAATTATATATTTTTTTCATTTCACATATTTTTATTTCAGATAATTGCTATTAACACTTTGATTCCCAACAAAGATTATGGGAAGCATAGCTACCCAGAACTAGACCACAGTTATTTGTTGTTTTGTTTTGTTTTGTTTTAACCTTGAAAGGGACACCATTAACTAAGTATACTCAAAACATGAAATGCAAATTTTAAGACCTTTGACTTTGGCTTAGCAGAGCAGGGAAAATAAAAAAAAAAAAACAAGCCAAGGTGCAGTGATATTTCCATTATGAAATCCACTCCCAAATTTGCTTTAGTTTTTAAACCAAAATGCAAGGTTTTGAGACAACGTACTATGCTTTGCCGTTTTCTGATTAACAAATACATTTTCCCTTCAAAGAGAAGGAGTAAAAAAAAATCCCAACTTTTTTTTTGGTTATTTCTTTTTGTGGCAGCCATCATATATTTCTTTATGAAATCTATGGTTTAAAAGGAAAAAAAAAAAGCTACATAACTATAGTCATAGATGCTTGAAAAATTCAATCAGAATATAATTACAATAATAAAAGCTCTTTCAGATTCAATGAGATACAACTGGTAATCATTGCTTCTTGGAGAACAAGAGTGTTTTTCTCCATTTCGCATGAGTGACATGGTTTGGTACTAGCTATCTTTATTCAAGTCACAGGAGAAAAATTAGTTCAGTTTGACATAATTGACAGGCATCCTAAAGAAAAAAAGAAGAGCAATGAGGTTTATTTTTGGTCAAACTGAATTGCTTATGGGATTATAAGAACACTTGAACTGGCCTCCATTTTTCTGTTGTAAGTCAGGTAGACTTTCCCTAACAGCATTTTCTTCCTGAGTTAAATAACAGAATTGTATTTTGACTGAAGTGTGATGAAAAACAAGAATTTTCATTTTGGCAGAACATGAGTGAAAAAAGATTACTGGGAAATTTTAACAGTATCCAGAATTGCTTTCAATTCTGCTTCACAAGACCTTTCAAATGAGATGAAATGCTGTGCCTAAGGGACTTCTGTATGCTAAAGATGTCAAAGTGAAGATATTTGGTACAAAAACTTATAGGACGGGGCCATGAACATTAGCATACTACCTCTATATTAGAGATGAACCAGGATCTTATGGTGTTGTGACACGCTGAAATATAGAACAATACAGAACACACACAGAACAATAATTCCTTGACCTCTAGAATTAAGGAAGACTTGTAATTTAACCAACCATATATTCTTTTAATGTTTTAGTTCCCATGTGCATTGCTTGATGACAAGAAAAAGGGTATCATCTTTTCTGTTTTACTGAATGCTTCATTAGGTTCCTCCTCTTGAATTAAGACTCATTGTCAAAAACGAATTGCAAATTGTTAGTTTTTGAAATGTAACTCTCTGCCAAAATTTATTTGAACCTGAAGGGTTCAAAGTTTGTTGGCTGGATATCAATCCAGAATCAGGGAGCATAGCTGCTATAGTCTCCTTCATTTTATATACATTCTTTCAAAGTGTGTACTAGAAAAAGTTACAGAAGACAACAAAATCTTTGGCAGGTGAGGGTGCTCAAAAAGTACAGCTCTAAAGAACTCCTCAGAGAATTAGAAGATTGCTACAAGTATTGTGAGTATTGCCTTTGCTAGAAACCCTAATGAGAATTATTGAGGGCATTTGAAGGAAGATATGACGTTCGCAGATGTTTGTAGGATGATTCTAGTTTAATACAGGGACAAACAAAATGAAGGAGATAATGGTCATGACACAAAATGACATCATCAATTATAAGACAAACTTGTATACTTCCAGGTAGACTTTAAAGTCAGGCTATTTTTATGCATTTTTCAATTCATATTGAATGTAATATGAGAAAAAAAGTACTGCTGCTAAAACTTTATTTACTCCTGTCTCTAAATTAATAACTGCTATTTTTCTCAGATGGGTCAGTTATTCTTTTAAAAAATTTAATTAAAAAGGAGTAATTTTGATAATTACAGTGTGAAATATAAAAATGCATATGCATTCCTGAACAAGTACTTTGCTTTCAGCAATTGCATACATACAGCAGATACTCAAAACTCCTTTTCACTTTTGTTTTACAAAGTACATCCAAACAAGCGCAGGTAACTTAAAGCATGGACAGTATTTCCTACACTGTTCAACACCTAAATTTAAAAAAGATGCCTTGATTACATGATTCTGAAAAAATTTTAGCAATTACATCTCCTAATATTCCCCAAATACTTCAGTGAGTAGTCACAGTCTTGGACATGGGGAGAAACAGAGTTCAATAAAAGTAAGGATAGGATCAAGAACAAAAATCAATAATGTGCATTAAAAAAAAAAAGAGTAAGAATAAGCATAAGAAAAAGAGAAGGTAGTATCTTTATTTCACCATCTTTCGCCTTTTGAGAAAAGCTGAGAATTAATCAGAAGCTTGTACTTCTGTTGAAAGTTCTGAAAAGTCTTTGATCAATTAAATGAAATTAAGGGACGGAAGAACTTCTGATAAAATATAAACATTATTTTATCTAGCTACTATGTAAGTAGACTCTTTCCAGGGAAAGGCTTAGCTGAGCTCATTCATGTGATGGGTGTCTAAACTGTTTTCTCTGTAGGGAAGGCATATTGCAATAGATGATTTTGTTCTAATTGTAATACTTTCTCTTCACTCCTGCTTGAAATTTTTCCTTGATGAGTTAATTTTTTCAAATCTTTCATTTTCCAGTAGTAGAATGGATGGATTCCAGACATGTTACACAGCTGAAGATAGAGACTACTATGCTGCCTTTTCATAGTCTACAGTAGTTTTATCATTCACTACACTAGGAAAAGAATCCTCTATATGAGAAGCACTTTATTTTAAAGTAGAGCTTTAAAAAACAAATTTAAAAAGCCCTTCACGCCTCAAAACATATGAATCGCTTACTGCTAGCTGGGGGGAGGAGGGAAAACCCATTTCAGAAGTTGTTGGCAAAGAGGGTGAACTCAGAAACAGTCAACCCTGGTAACTCACACATGTTTTTCACTCAGTAAAATATTTTGACATTTTTGTGGCTTAAATGAGAACTGCTGAGAGCTTTTCACACACAATTCAAACTCTAGTGAACAAGTCACTGTAGGTGGCATGAAATCATACCAGCATCTTCCCCTGTCGATTACTCTGCCAGGCCATACTCCAGTTCACTCTGTGGGTGTGGAGACATAAAGAATAGCACAACCAGGGTTTCTCCACCCCTGAGGGGCTCTCCAGAATGTCCTGATCCTGGCAAATAGTGGATAGTGTCAATCACAATCTGTCTTTCTTCCCTCCTGCTCCTTGCAGCCAAAGAGCAATGTTTGAGCACTGAGCAATGCTTGAGCTCTTCGACAGCAGGCCTTCAACTCAATTTCCAGTGCTGATCTAATGTTATTTGGCTAACTAAAAATAACATACAGAGGGTTACATACAAAGCTGCAAGGGAAAATTGCAATTTGGATTGATACAGATACCTGCAACCCATACGCAATCCTCTGCCGAGGTCTGACACGGTGCCCAAATTCGTCCTCTTGTTTTGAGAATCCCAGCATCAATCCTTTCCACTGCTGCCACATTTATGCAATGCAGGAAAAGTAGAGGTGGGAAAGAAAGGTGACACAAAGAGATGATGTTGTATAAATAAGAATGATCTAGAGTGGTTTTGCAAAAATACCCCAAACAAACAAAAAAATCCAACAAATAAAAACCCAAATCAAACAACCAAAACAACCAAGCAACCAAAAGACTAATCAAGAAACAAGCAAAAGAACATCCCCAAAGTTAAACAGAACATGTGGGAAGAGAAATGGAATAGCCTGCAGGAAAGGCAAAATAAAGGCAAAATATCCAGAAAGAAGACCACACTCAGAAAACAAGAGAAAAAATAGATAGTACTATTGTTTTTTCAACATGGTGGGGTGGAAAAAAGGGAGTAGAAAAATGAAGGGAAATGACAGAGAAAGAGAGAAGGACAAAAGGAGTAGAACGAGGCACAGTGAAGTCAAATGTCAAGATGCAGAGAATGAAATGGAAGATAAGAAAACATTGAAAGCAAATGGGGCAGTAAAAGTAAATAACTTTGGAGTGGACTAAATTTAATTTTATCTTCTTGTTTTAATTCTAAGCTTTAGCTACTCTTTGGTACTGTTTATAAATATTTAAGTGATAAAAATAACCTTACAGGCTACATCTGCCTTGTTAAGAGATAGAAGATACACAGAAAAGGAACAAAGTGGTTGATGCAAACAAGAACAATTTTGAGAGGACAGATGTTTTTCCAAGATGCTATATTATTATTATTAATAATTAATAATTAATAATTAATAATTATTATTAATTATTAATTATTAATTATTAATTATTAATTATGTGTTATTATTACTAATATAGTGAGAAGTAAATTAAAGGATTGTGGCATTAGGTAGTAGCCATGGTAAGTTGTTGGCAAAAAATTAGTTTTGCCAGGATTTTAGAGAGTAGAAGGCCTTTTGACAAAATGGTTAAGTAGATGAAGAAAAGTAAGAGGGTAAAAGTTTCATGTGAAGATGGATAAGCACTGTGCTTCAGCTCTGTGTATAAAAAGAAAAAAAAAAACAACCAAAAACAAATGAGAGGGTAGAAGGAGTATTATGCCGAGTGAACTTGAATCAGGAAAGTGGGATGGCTAACGCCCAGTCCTTTTGTATACAAGCATAAACTGGGAGAGGAGTGGCTGGAGATCAGCCCTGCAGAACAGGATCTGGAGCTGCTGGTCAGCAGCAGGTTCACTGTGAGCCAGCAGTGTGCCCAGGCAGCCAAGAGGGCAAACTGCATCCTGGGGGCATCAAACACAGCACAGCCAGAGGGTCAGAGAGAAGATTATCCTGCTGTACCCAGCATTGGTGTAGCCTGAGCTGTGCTGGGCCACTCCATTTGAGAAGGACCTGCTGGTCTTTGATTGTGTCCAGAGGAGGCCAACTAAGCTGAAGACAGGGCTGGCTAGCCAGTGCTGTGAGGAGTGGCTGAGGACCCTGGACTGGCCTCATTTGCAGAAAAGGAGGCTGAGGCTGACCCCATTGCTCTCTACAGATTCCTGAGGAAGGCAGCTGGAGAGAGAGGTGCTGAGCTCTTCTCTCTAGAATTCAGGGTTAGCAGACATGTGGAAATGGTTCAAAGTTGCATCAGGGGAGTTTCAGACTTGACAATAGGAAAAATTTTTTTTGCTATGAGGGTGATCCTGGAACAGGATTACTAGAGTGGTGTTTCATGTTCCATAGTGCTTGTTTTAGCTGGGATAGTGGTAATTTTCTCCATTGCAGCCATTATGGAATTGTGTTTTGGATTCAGGCTGAAAATAGTGTTGATATCAAAGGGATGATTTTGTTATTGCTGAGCAGGGCTTATGCAGAGCCAAGGACTTTGCTGCTCCTCACCCACAGCACCAGTGAGGAGGCTGAGGGTGCACAAGGAGTGGGGAGGGGACACAACTGTGACAGTTGACACCAACTGACCCAAGGGATATCCTACATCCTACGATGTCATGCTCAGCATATAAGTGGGGAGAAGGAGGAGGATAGGGATGCTCCACACTCCTGGAGATGGCTGAACACCTCCTGCCCATGGGATGTGGTGCATAAATTCCTTGTTTCCTTTGCAAGTGTGGGTTTTGCTTTACCTATTAAACCATCTTTATCTAGACCCATGAGTTTTCTCATTTTTACTCTTCTCATTTTCTCCCCCATCCTATGATGGGAGAGTGAGTGGGTGTGTTTGGGGTGCTTAGTTGCCGTACAGGATTAAACTACAACAGTTAAGCCTGTCAGTTTTAATATTTTATCATCCCAGAATCATTCAGGCAGTTGGACTAGAGGATCATTGTTGATATCAACCAACTAAAATGATTCTGTTCTCATTCTATTGCCCATGAGATGGCATTTGACACCCCCTCTTTCCTCCCAGAGATTGATCGCATTTGTTAACAAGTACCTTGTCCTTAAAATGAACTCAAGCTCATTCATTCCCATTTATACTACTTAGGATTAATTTGATTTTGAAAATAACATTTTTATTCTGTCCAGGCAAAAGAAGTCCCTAGCAGGACTCTGAATTAAATGGCATTCAAATAATAGCAAAAAATTGTTTAGGTTCCTAACTATTGTTGTCATTATTTCTGGAAATTATTGGTTAGGTTTCTATAGCCAGGAGGAAGAAAAAAAAGTAGAGTATAGAAGAATTTTATCATAATATCACGATCAGAGATAATGAAATTTTTAAAAAAAATAGGCCATGTTAGGAAAATAGAATTTTTCTTGCATTAAAACAGAATAAAATAGGTAAGATAAAAGAAACACCCTTTTAATTACTTTAATTAAAATACATGTACATGTTTAAGTACAAACAAAAAACTGAAATTAAATCCTGTCACTTAAGAGTCAAATGTATGAGAAAATTTCTTTTTATTGTGCTTTTCCCCAAAAAGCTGTCTTTGAAACAGTGTCAGATTAGAAATCTCTCGAAAGGACATCAAAACAGAGTTTTTAAAGTAACTGGATGCTTCGACCTGAAAAGGCTGGTCTTTTGGTCTAATACCAAAAGTTAGCACAAAATTGTCTTCCTAATAACTATGGTATGCTTAGGAGACAAAAGGAAGCATTTTTATCCTTCATATAATTCCTCAGGACATAGCTGAGTAAGGATTTTACAGACATTAAAGAACAAAGTAAAAGAACCTCCATTTTGCTCACTAGCTTTGTACTGTTTAAAAGCTTATGTGATAAAAATGTTTCAAGAGATGTATACCTTCTTAAATGTTCACAAGTGCTCAAAGGTGAACATTAAGTGCCCTTAAGGCTAATCTGGTTTACGAACCAAAGTCACAATGTCCAGCATGAAAATTACATATTTACTTTGGACTGACAGATTTTCTACTTGAATTCTTAGAGGCTTGTTTGAAAGCCTTCACTGCAGGCTGCAATATAATTATATGCTGTTCTTAATATGGTTTAGTGCAATAATGCAATTCTTAAACTAGCTCTGTTTAAAAATCCAAGAAAATTAAGGGCTGTAAGATTCTTTCATTTTGCAATCATCCTTTCTGTAACCATGTTAGCCTTCTTTGTAGACAAATGAATTTGAAAGAGATCATTTCAGTACTTCGAAAAATTTTGTTCTCACTGTCATTATATGCATTTAAAAGTCATGTAAGAAGAAAGAAGAATAAAAGTGCAGAACTCAATTTAAAACTCTCTTGCCATCGTGTTGAAACATGCTGAAGATGGATTGGTCATAATTGAAGGTGAAACAGTTGTTATCCCTACCAATTAGTCATCTATGTAATATAAATTAATCCTTATTTAATAATGCTTGAGTCATTAGGATCAAGTTTGCATAGATACAGATGGAAAGATAATGCGTATAATTGGTGCTACAAAACCCCAATTTCTATATGTGAAATGAAGGTCAGAACTAGAGACAGACACAGTTTTATTATTAAAGACATGCCAGACTCTTTATTGATACATTGCCCAGGGTATTGTTGTGATCATTTCAGAGTTAAGGTTCTTGGAGAGGTTGATAAAAATGTAAATTATTGCTTTTCTTGCTTGGGGAGAATGATACACTCTATGCACTGTAAAGACAGACTTTAGGCGTAACAGAAAATATAGCCTGCTGAGTCACTCAGTACTCTGCCTCCTGGAGACAATAACTTCTCATTGGGACAGGCACCGCAGTCTGTCCCATGGTCAATCACAGTCAGGAGGAAAAATTATATAAATAGGAGGCTAGAGGGGAAGTGGTCTCTTTCTTGAGTGTTTAGAGTAACTTCTCTACAAAACATATTTTGCCTACGGCAAGAGAGAGGAAGACATGCCCCAGATATAGAAAACTACCCACGCTGTTGCATAATTCTCTGTACATGGCCCTCAATGAACTTAGTCAAACCTATAAATTTGTTTTCAGGTACTGCCAAGAGCAGGAGTTTTACAACTTCTATGAGACAGAAGCAGTTAGTCATACATTTCTCTGGCTACTGTGCTGAGTTTAGTCATGAAAGTGCTTTGTCTGTGTTCACCCAAGGGTCTTTTCAAGTGCTCAATATATCTGCTGATGTGCTGGAGAGAAGCCTATCAATGCTTCCTCCTCATGTTTCTCCTAAAGAAGATGACAAGACTAATTTTTTTGTGCCAAAAGTTGCATTTTAAGGAGACCAGGGATTATGGGGTGGTCTGTCATGGTTTGGCTGATCTTTAAGTGCCATAGGAAAAAAGAGAAAGAAATAGAGAGGACTAATTCCTACCTTCAGAAACTACTCTGTAGATGAGATTTCCTGTCTGTTCCCGGTAGGTCATCTGAAGAAGCTAGAAGCTACAAAAGAATATTTGTTTTAAGACCTGATCAGAAATAAGACTGGGGTTAATGGTTCAATTTATTTTTATTTTCCCAGCGACATTACAAATCCGTCAAGATTAACAAACACCAGCTAGAAAAAGTTCCAGAACTAACTATGTTTTAGACTTGAACTTCTCAAAGATCTTGAAAAGAGGTGATGGGATTTCAATTCATTTAAAGAATTGGCTTACAATAATCAAAAATAAAGTTGAAAAGTAGAAGCTGCTCACTTGAGTCACAGGTGGAAACCTGAACCAGTGGAACTGCTGATGGACACATTTCTTTTGTTACTTCCATGAATGGGAAAAAAAAGGCCATTCTTCCCATTATTCTCACACTTCCAAAAGCAATAAGAAAAAAAAAAAAACCATCAACCAAAACAAATTAGCTTTAATTCTGCTCCCCAGAAGATTACATTTCCTTCAGCTAGTCTGCTTTTGATACAGATATAATTCTGATAATAACTCTGGAGAAATCAGAACACTAGATATACATGTGATCAACCTACTCATGGCTACCTAACTGAGGAATTAACTAAACACCATGTGCAGGAAAAGGTATGAGGAATATGAAAGTAGTGGTTCCATGTTAGTTTTTTTCACAGAATTGTTTTTCTTTTGTACCCGAACCTCTGAACAAACAAACCAGAAAGAAATAGGAACATACCATTTCGCCATGAAATAGAAGCTATTTCTATAGCACTTCAATTATTGACACCAAGAAAATGAATGCACTAGTGAGGAATAACCCACTTATTAATTTCTCTCACTCCTACTGCAGAGGCTTTGGTATTTTAAAATACTAGAAGTTGAAAAGCAGAAGTCTTAGTATTATAATTTTTAAAATTTCTTTCTTCCTCCCACTATGGTAAAGTGATAAGGAAAGCAAGGGAGTATATAACTGTGTACACATGCCCTATTTAATTTAAAATCAGCTGTCAAAATAGAAAAAGAATTTTGAAGAGAAGATTTGTATTCTACATTCAAACATCTTACAATTGCCACATTTAAATTGTGCCAGTATTCTAAATGATGCTGATAGACTCAAGTAATTTTTATGCAGCTCTGTCACTTTGGCTATTGTCATTGTTGAGGAAAGAGTAAACCATCTTGGCTAAAGGAAACCAAATATTAAAAATACCTAAAAAACAGTTTGCCATGAGTCCTGGCAGAAGCTGATGAGAGAATGGCATTCAAACCATCCACCCTCTAGAAAAATTTTCAAAAAATTAAACTTTTAAATGAAAAATTATTTATATTATTTTGAAATGAAGACTTGAAAGAAAGTTGGCATAACCATGTAAAACATCTAAAAATAAATGCTAGCTGTTAAGAATATATTTATCTAGCTAAGGTCTAATATTTTTACATGATAGCAAAAAAATAATAAAAAAAAGAAGTCTATAAACAACAACAATCTATGCCTTGTTTTCTGAAAGATTGTCCCAAGTTGATAAAACTCATCATCATGATGAACCTTGCAAATGTCTGGCCTAAACAGATGCTTCCATACTTGCAAGTAGGGTGGTGTGTTATTTCTGAAAGAATGAGTGAGAGTTTGTCTATACTGCCTACTCTGACACAGCAGCAAAACCAGAAAGAGTAGCAAAATCCTTCCAGAACAAAGTAGTACATGATTATTTATAGCAGAATAAAGCATCACTCATCTGTCTTGTTAAGTGTTTTACTTCGTCTCACGTTGAAACTTCCTTCATATAACATCTTAGCCTTCGGTTTTAAGGCTTTCTCTTTTGTTCATGTGTTTCAATTTGAGACAGAGGACCTTCTGATGACTCAATTACAGAATCTAAGCCAAAAGTACTTCAGACAATATGCTTCAGGAGAAGGGTGCCAGATTTAAAATTTATTCATCACCAAATCTGAGGGTAATTTACACACCCAACTCAGCAACTCAGAGGAATGATGCAATTTCGGAACAGCATCAATCAATTTTCTTAGCAAATTGCTTTTCAATAATGATAATAATGAAAGATCAAAGAAATCTGAACATATATTTCTATGGTAAGTTTATATGTGATACATGTATTTGTACGTACATGTGCAGTATACAATCCTCTCATATCTTCAGGTATAACTTATCTTATAGGAACCGTTACTTTTTCCCCAGTCCCCAAGTCATTACATGCTTTCTCAAGAAGTTATATTTGGTTTGCATTCTTCTTATATAACAGGAAACAAACAATTATGGATACCCAATTACTATTTCGGTCACTGAAGTCTTAACTAGGAATCTGGTTCTGTTGGATTCTCCCTTAAGTGTCGCTGCAGGGATTGCTGATTGCTGAGTGATTAATGCAGGCAAGATTTCACTGTCATTGGTAACAGAGACAACTAAAGAGCCAGGGGCACATTCAGAATCTATTTGAGATGGACCTACACAATTCAGATCTGAGTCACATTGTTAGTTGCTCTTTTTGCACTGAATCATATGAATGATGTGTACTTATGAAGAAACTTAAAGCTGTCTGAGAGGGCAACCCCAAATTCAGCAGTGTTACAAAAATGGGATTAAGGTGATATTGTGATAGATTTGGAGGTAGAAAATATAAGGTGGTCAAAATGACTCACAGGTTAGTTAAGAATATCTAATAAATTGAAAAAAGCTTACAAGTCATGCAATATACAATTGCTGCAACAGTGTCTAGTTGACACAAAAGCTAATCTGGTATACTGTATCTCTTCTAGAAAGCATAGTAGAAAAAAATATTGTTTGCAAAGTGAGAGCTGATTTGACTGATTTGATTCCGGTGTTACCCTGTGTTCAGATGAAACGAGTGGGGTTGGTAGTGCCTGGCAGAGCCTCTCCATACCTTCTGTCATTCAGCCTAGTTCAAAATCATTGTTAGTGCTGCCTTTTGACCTGCACTTCTCCATGTTGTGAAAAAGTAAAGAACTTTCTACTCTCCATATTCATTCTTCTAAATGCTTGTCTTTAAGGAGTGCAGAAGAAGAACGATCCTTACAGTGCTATAGACTCTATCCAGCATCATTGGGATAATGAGACATAATACTATTTCTCAGCTGCAGATTGCTTGCAAACTGGCGCATGAGGCCTCTGAAGTCCTCATGCGCATGGGAGTCCTCTCCTCCCCACCATTTTTTTTTTTTTTTTTTTGGTATTACAGACACAGTCCAACCATGCAAGCTAAGCTCCTATAATATTGTATACAGGAAAATATTGTCTTTTACTTACTTCACAGCTTTCTTATAGCAGAAGTGCTGAAAAGTTTGATTTTTAAGATGCATGAAGAGAAGGAAGGAACAAACAAGCATTCAAAAAAGGACTAAACTGAAGTCTCTGTCCTACTGGGGTGTTAGAACAAATATTTTTATTGTCTTAAAAAAATCAAAAAACACAGCAAAAATCAGGATATGCTTTCATTCCCACACTTCTCTTTAAAGAGAGAGGATATGGAAGTTTCTACTATGTTAGCTGAAAGCAAAGCCAGGGTGATAAAGGGCCTGGGAGCCCAGCTGCCTGGAAGTGGTTCATATGACCAAGTCACAGTATCTGTCATACCAGTCTGTATGTCCTCAGGTTGTGCTGGTTTCTACCACGGTAACTCCACCCCCAGCCTCCGTTTAGAAGTTTAGAAAAGATAGAAGCCACCTCTTCTACAGCCCCACCTTCTAAAGTTATGTAATATCTGATATGGTTATTGTTTCCAGGGAAACTGATACTTGATTTCTACATCATGACCCAGTACCATAGAAATCTGGGAACAGACAAATAGAAAGAAACTCGTAAATATCAAACCCAGACTGCTGTGAGAAAAACGGACAACAATTTCACTTGCATGAGTGTTTTTCCCAAAGAAACAGTGTGCAGCATAGAAAATGCAGAAGTCAGCAGAGCATTCTTTCATCACAGGGATGAAGAAACTGATTCTGAATTGTACTAAACATCCACAATTCCTGTTGGTATCAGCATAAATAAAATGTCAGAAAGCAAGTAAGATTTGAAGGTATTTTGGCTCTTCTCATGATTACACAGGTATAATGGGAAAGCTAATTCTTGTATAAAAGTTCAAGAAAAAATTCTTAAAGAATGAGGACTAGACGCTCTTCCAAAGATGTTGAGAGAACATGATTGCATGATAATGATTGCAACTCATTGCTCCTTGTATTTTTGTTTCCAGTTTTAGACAGTTTTAGAACAGCTTTTGTCAGAAAGAAGACCATTTCAAAACAACACGAGAGGTAACACAATATAAATTGAAGGAAAGGTATAACTAGTTTTCAAATATACTGATTTTCATCTGCACTCTATCAGACATGACAAAAAAAAATGATCAATAACCACTTAATTTATCACTAGCCAAACAACCCTATAAAGTCCTCCAGTGAATGAAGTCCTGTCAATCAGAAAGGCTCTTATCTGCTAAAATTGGAAAGCACAGCAGAAAATAATCTATGTTGGTCTGAGGGAGATGAAATTCTACTCATAAAAGCAGCATTTGACATCAGCATTTTTTCTCTTGGTGGCAAGAGAGCTTCCACACATCAGTGTGTTGAGACTTATGACTTCTTGCCTGAGCTTGATAATTTTGCCTAAGAATTTGTCCTCTCCACACTAAGCACAAAAGTCTGAAAAATCCTGAGTTTTTGTTTGTAGACAAATAATACTGTATGGCAATTGTTTAAAGGAAGACACCTCCACCAATTTTTTTAATAGGTATAAATTTAAAAGCAGAACATCTTAGGGACTGAGGACACTTACAGAAAATCAAGGAAAATAGTGTGCAGTTTCCCATAGATTCTTGGAACTTGGTTAGTGCACACTTTAATCTCAGTTTAAAGCTGTTGAATTAGTTTAAAACTATTTGCTTGAAAACTTAGATGCTACCATCTCTTTCCTGGAAATTTCCTACTTAGATGCTACCATCTCTTTCCTGGAAACTTCCTAAGTATGGAAAGGCTGCAAAGGACTTCTTGCTCCGAGAATTGTATGGTAGCTGCTGAGCCATTGGTACAAGGAGGAAAGAGAAAGTATCGGATGTCAGGGGGCCTGCAAATCCACAGATACTTCTTTCCTTCAGAACAGTTCAACAGAATATAGGAGGGGTGAAACTTTTGGTCCTTGAGAAGTGACTCTCAAATGCAAAATCACAAATTTGATTGTCTTTAAAATATATTAAAATGATACTGAGTAGACAGCAATGATTAAATGGCTGAATAATAAACCAGAATAGTCAAAGTACATAGACTAAGGGGGAGCTATTAACAGAATGACAATAATTGAATATAATTATAATGGTATAATATAAATTATATATTGTAGATAGCTACAATGCAGAGTTGTATTATGTATTATACAGTACACAATCAATTATGCATCACATAATTAATTATAGATATAAATATTTATTACTATTAATTATTTCAGCCACATCCATCCTCTGACTAGCAGAACTAATTTTTGCTCCACAAGAAATCAAAGAAGGATGCAGTTTCCACACAAAACAGTGAACAACTGTATGGCCTTGTCCCTCATGGCCCACACATCCCCCAATACACAGGTAGAAGGAAGGCTGTCCAAATGGGAAACAAGTGTACATTTAGGATGCTAAACATTATTGGGGACGTCTAGTCAATATGTTGCAAGTCTGCAGACCATGCACACTGCCTTGTGTTATCAGCTCTGTTGATTAACTATGCCCAAGTACTTTTTACTTCTCTGTTTCCAGTCTGCATGACAAGAATACTGATACTGATCACTCTTACAAGAAAATTTTAGGTGTGTGATAAAAGAAATCGGAGATGGCACTATACTGTTGTTTTCCTTTTGAATAGGTTTTAAAATGTGTGTGGACAAGTGCTCCACACAAATCAAATGAGCTTCAGCACAACTTAAAGAAACCATACCTCCATTTTATATCTCTATGGTATATTTCTAAATGCAGAAAGTGTTAGATATTGCTGAAATAATTATAAATAACTTCTTAAGAGACATGTAATTGCTCTGTTCTGAAGAAAAATAATTTGCTTTGGATGAATTTGGCCCTATCTTTCAAACACCTCATGTGACCCGGTCTCAAAGTTGGTGCTAAAAGAATAGAGATGCAGAGATGCATCTCTAATATGACACATTCCAGCGTCATACTATTCCAGTTTGTGCAGCTGTTGATATTGTGGTGATTTCAACATGGGTAGATGCCAGGTATCTGCAAAAGCCACTCTATCACTCCCTCCCACAGCTGGACAGGGGACAGAATATAAAGCAAAAGGGTCATGGGTTGAGATAAGGACTAGGAGAGATCACTTACTGATTACCATCGCAGGCAACACAGACTCAGGTTGGGAATATTAACCCAGTTTATTACCAGCAAAATCAGAGCAGGATAATAAGAAGTAAAAAGGATCTTAAAACCACTTTCCCCCCATCCCTCCTTCCTTCACAGTCTCTATCTCTTGTCCCAGCAGTGCAGGGGGACAGGTAGTAGGGGTTATGGTCAGTTCATCACACAAAGCTTCTGGCACTGCTCAGGGAGAGAAGTGCTTCCATCGTTTCAGAGTAGCTCTTCTCCCACAGGAGACAGTTCTCCATGAACTGGTCCAACATGGGTCACTCTTCCATGGGGTGCAGTCCTTCGAGGATAGGCTGCTTCAGAGAGGGTCCCACAAGGAGTCACAAGTCCTACCAGTTGCTCCAGTGTGGGTCCCTCTCTCTATGGGCCCACAGATCCCTGCCAGGACCCTGCTTCAGCACAGACCTCCCATGGGTTTACAGCCTCCTCTAAGGCATCCACTTGGTCCAGTGTGGGTCTCCTGAAAAGGCTGAAAGTGTTCCACCATGAGTCACCATGGGCTGCAAAGGCTCATCCTGCCTCATCATAGTCTGAATCATGGGCTGTAGAGGAATCTCTGACCTGGCACCTGGAGCACCTCCTGCCCCTCCTTCTTTACTGGCCTTGGTTGTCTGCAGAGCTGTTCCTCTCACATGTTTTCACCCTGCTCTTCTCTGGCCCCAATTACATTGGCAGAATTTTTTTTTACCCCTTCTGAAATATACTATCACAGAGGCATTACTACCATCTCTGATTGGCAGGGCCTTGGCCTTGGAGCCAACATGGGTTGGGTCTGCTAGACAAGGACAAAGTTTCTGGCAGTTTCTCACAGAAACCACCCCTGTACTCCCCTCATTAGCAAAACCTGGGCCTGAGACACAAATATAATGCTCTGAATGGCTTGAAAAAAATATTTCATGCACACTTAAGTAGCTCTTCTGTATTTATTACTCAAGTGGATCATTCTGCAATACTTGGTTATGAATTAAATTTGGTGGAATGCCATTTGAAATTAATGTGCAGTCAGCCACCCAAGGCAGAAGTGAAAACAAAAAAAAACCACCTCCTTTCCCCTCCAGATGACCTCAAGACAAGGTTTTTATACAAAACCTTGTAAAAAGGTGGTAGCAGAATGGTTGCTGCTAACATGATATTTATAGCCACACATATAAGTACTTATACTCTAAATATGTTTATATATATTGAGTGTATATATATATAAATATATATATATATAAAATTATATGTACAGATGCACACACACACATTTCTGACCAGTAGTTGGATTTGAACTTAGAAGTTTTTACAACCTTATTGTTTCTATACTAATAAGTATTTTTTACATGGAAGAAAGTGACACAGGCAGAAAAATAATTCATCAGTATCAGTCATACCTATGGGTTTTTATTCACAGACATTTCCATGGTGCATTCCGTGGAATCATAAAAAGTAGAATATCTCTAGTTGGAAGGAACCCATCAGGATCATCAAAGTACTACTCCTGTTCCTGAACAGGACAGCCTGAAGAATAACACCATGTGTCTGAGAATATTGCCCAAATGCTACTTGACCTCTGTCAGGCTTGGTGCTGTGACCACTTCCCTGGGGAGCCTCTTCTAGTGCCCAACCACTCTCTGGGGGAAGAACTTTTTACTGATATCCAACCTAAACCTCCTCTGACACAACCAGGCCATTTCCTCAAGTCCTGTCACTGTCACCACAGAGGAGAGATCAGTGTCTGCCCCTCCACTACCCCTCATAAGGAAGGTGTAACTGCGGTGAGGTTTCCCCTCAGTGTCCTCTTCTCCAGGCTGAACAGACCAAGTGACCTCAGCTGCTCCTCATATGAATTCACTTCAGTGCTCTTCATCATCTTCACTGCCCTTCTTTGAGTACTCTTTGGCAGCTTAATATCCTTATACTGTGGAGCCCAAAGCTGCTCACAGGACTTAAGGTGAGGCTGCCCCAATGCAAAGCAGAGTGGGACAATCGTCTGCCTTGCCCAGTTTTGATGCACGGATTGCATCATGGCTGCCAGGGCACACTGCTAAGTGTGAGACTTCCTATGAACTGGGAAAGACCAAAGAAATTCTGATTTTAAGAAATACAGCAGAGATATGAAGTACTACCTTCCCTGTATTTTACAGAGCTATCCAACATTACAGAAATACCTTTACTACTGCAAATGACGTTGCACTGCAGAGTACAGCTGTACACGAGAAATGCAACTAGATGAGAATGAATGAATGAATCTGTGTGGAGCATCATTCCTGCACTGCTAGACTGCATCTAGCATCTGATCAACATAGCTTTTAGCTGACTCAGTAGTCTGGCATTCTTAAGGGTGTTTATAACCTCTAATACTGTCCTATAGTCCATAGAAAACTCTTTTGTTTCACACAAAAAAACCTCAATCCCCTCCCCCGCAAAATAAATATAGGAAAAAACCCCACAAACAAATAAAACAAACACCACAAACAAACAAACAAAACCATTAAAAAAAAGAAAGAAAAAGAAAAAAAATTAAAATTACCACAGTGAAGCTAATGCAAGATATGATAATGATGCTCTCTGCTGTCTGGGAAATCCAATTTCCAATTTATTTTTTTCTGAGATAAATTTCATATGACTAAATAAATAATGCAAGTCCAGACTGGAGAGCAATATAAAAGTTCCACTATTCAAAGTGTATTCTGTCTGGAAAATATATTTTCTCTCTGAACATTCCTTTTTTTGGTTGTAACCTTTTCTCTATTCATACTTACAAGAAAAATAAACTACTTTATTCCTGCATTTTCCCAACAAATTGATGAAGACATTGCTTTGTTTCAATATTTTTGCTTTCAAACTCTCTAGAGAGATGGGAAATTACGCCATATTCAAACTGAGATATCAAGTAATTTTCAATATCAGAAAAAAGAAACAAGCCCTGAAGTCCAGAAAAAAGTAAAAATAATAAAAAAAAAAAGGCAGGAGAAACAATTGCAGCAGTAGTTATATGAGATTTTCTACTGATCAGCAATGGGAGAGAATAGATAAAATTTCTTTGGGATTTTAACTGCTGTAACAAACTCGGTTAATGGTATAAACATAGGCTAATCATATTTGCTTTTTTTGCATTTTTTGTACATAACATGCACTGAGGAAAAGAAACTAAGGAACTCTTTGTTGCCTTATTGTTGAAAATACAGTTAATTTCTGCTTAGGTACAGGGTAATATCCATGGTGTAATTGGCAGCACTGACATATGTCTGCACACTGTGTGTCCATAATGACCCAAGCAGTGCTTTTGCCTGCGCTACTCCACCTCTGCCAGCTGCCTGATGGACTCCTGCTGGCAGGAGTTCCTTTCCAGCTGCTTGGCACTGACCCTCATGGTTCAGTGCAAATCAAGCCTGGGATGGTATATCCCTTAAATTCATGCTGGCTGGTAGATACCTTCAGGGAGAGCACTCAGCTTTCAAAGGCTATTTCTGCCTTTGGTCCTCGAAGGTGAATCATCCAAGCTACTGTCCTTTAGTGCTGAACTCAGAATAGCCAATTTTTTCTCCATTTCTCATCCTCTGTCATTTTTAATTTATCAGTTAGATAGCAGATATTGTGAGTGCCGAAGTGAAAGTTTGAGAATTAAGCCTGAGGATTTCCAAGGCCAAGAGGAAACATAATGCTGTTCTGCTAAATCACCCAGGGAAGCCAGCTGAAACTGCAGAACTCATTACCTGACCTAACTTAAATTTTTGTGTTGCTTCCTTGAGCTAATTAACTGTCTTTAGAGATCATCTGAATAAAACATCAACCACAGCAGTGAGAGCAAAAAGAAACTACTCCATGCACACACACTTTGCGAGTGTTCTGCCTTTTAATACACTTTTAGCCCAACCTTCTACAAATTACAACTTTTATACAAGTGCATACTGAGCTATCTACTTATTTTTTGGCTAAGTAAAAATTAAAATTAGAAAAAAAAGTCTGCCAAGCTTGTAAGCCTGTGTGTGTATGTATATAAATAAATGAAACCATTCAGTTGACAATTGGAGTTGGGTATTACTTTTTAAAGATTTTTGGCAGGCAGAGCCCAAGCACACCCTGATGGTGGAAATGTATGCCTCTGTGCTAATAGCTGGCAGTTTCATAAACACTGTCCAACTGGGTAACCAAAGACTCAGGTAGCTAGCAGGAAAGCTGCCTGTTTTTGTTAGTAGCTTGAGGAACAACATTGAGCAAGAAGCAGTTGCTGGAGAGAGGTGGTCTAAAAAAAAAACAGGAGAAAGGATAAGTGGATGTATCACTTCTTTACATTCCCTTTCTGGTGCTAATGATCTGTCATTTCCCTTTTTTTCAGTTTCGCTCAATCACATATCACATGGTGCCTAAATAAGTTGTCCTTTTCTTTACAGTGATATTGTAGGACAAATTTCCCTAGGAGGTCATTTCATGTTGTGTCAGAAAAAGTCACAGAATCATAGAATGGTTTGGGTTGAATGGGACCTTAAAGATAGCTATATATTTTTTACATTTCAAGTGCCTTAGATGAGAAAAAAAAAGTGACTTCCTTAAACTTCAACAAAGATATTTCCTCACTTATTAGTCAAGTTCTACTTTTTCATTATTATTTTTGTTACTGTTGTTTAGCTTTTGATTTTGTTTGGTTGTTTTTGTTTGTTTGTCTGGTGGTGTTTTGTTTTTGTTTGTTTGTTTGGTAGGTTTTGTTTGTTTGTTGTTTTTTTGTTGTTTTGTTTTGTTTGGTTTTTTTTGGTTTTTTTTTTGTTTTTAAGATACTGTCATGATTAAGTTTTCATAAAACCCCAGAGAAGTTCTAGCAATAAATTCTGAGAGGTCTTCAAGGATCCAGTAAGCATGATAATCCTTTTGCTTATGGCGAAACAAATGACTCACAGTCTATTCCATAAACGAAAAACATCCTTGACCTAAGCTAGCCCTTTCACTCCGTTTAAAGAGTATCTATATGTGTTTGAATGACACAAACACTATGGAAGTCATAACTTGTTATATAAACATAAATAGGATAAACAAAATATAGATACTTGTCTGCACAGACATGAGAAATAACTTCATACAGGATGCCAGGACTAATGCAGGTGATATTTTTCTCTTCTATTTGTAAGATAAATAGCAATGGCAAATAGCAATACAAATGATCCATACAACCAGGGCTTTTTCAGCATCTGCTCAGTGAGGCAGAAAAAGTTTCAGTTTTGGCTGGTTGATGTGCACTTTGATTGTTGACCCTTGAACTCCAGGGAAATAAGAAAAGGAGAATGAAAGCAGAATTCAAGTGGCCTTCCCTCTTCTGAAGTGGCAGAGCCCATGAATCTAACCACTGAGATTAATGAAAAGCTGAGGCATTGCACAAGCCTGATCAATCACAGAAAATAGAGCAGTCACATATAAACTCAGTTTCAGGAGCTGATCTTTTATATTCTCGCAAGGTCTCTAATTGCCAACACACTTATTCCTTCATTTGCAGTAAATGTGAAACTCTTTTTACTCATCAACTAACCCCTAGATGTTATCTCAGTCTAGCAAAATAGTGTTGAATTGAGCTTTTCATAAATCTTACCCATCCAGGTTAATATCACAGCTCTTGTTTTATTAAACAGCTCTTATTTAATATCTTTTGCCTATCTCAGTAAAAAATGTTTTTAAGTTTGTTTATAAATGCTACTTAAGTTTTGGACATGATGGAATAAAAGAAATGTCTGCCTAATATTCTGTGACAGATGGAAGTGGCTGGAGACAGCCCAAACTGAGAAGTAGGTAAAGGTGGAGCTTTGTTTCTTAAGAGTAGCTGCCCTTGAGCACAAGAGGGAAATAAGCTATGCCATAGTAAGTTAAAGGAGTCATGCCTTGAGAGGCTACCTAGAACAGAGGCTAGACAGTGTTAAAGGAGTAAAGTAGGTATTTATTAAAAGGCCTTCAAAGGATACACCTTGGTCAGTACAAGAGCCTGGCCATGGCTGCACCCAAGATGGACAATGGGTCACACTTTTTCACACTTTTATGAGTTTTGGTCCATTTACGTGTTGGGATTAATTGTTCAATTACAGCTTCAGGTTATGAAGTCCCATCCTCCCAGTTGCTCTCCTCAATTTGCTGTTATTTATACCTTTTGGGGCCTAAAGCAGTAATGGTGTCCTTGGTTCTTGGGCTGGAAAAGGATTGTTTTGTCTAGTGAAACTGTGAGGAGAACTTGCTATGAGCACTTCATATGAAGTTCAGAGAAATGTACTAATGCAGTACAGCATCTGGATAATACGAAAGCTAAAACGTAAGGCATCAGGAGGACATGGGAGATAACTTACACCATTCCCTTGCACACAAGACTGAACTGAAGGTGAGGGGAAGGAAAAAACCCCATTGTCATAGTGCCTTTACCTCATCCTGGGCCAGAGCAACCATCTGCTCTTGAAGAAGTTACTGTATGTCTATCAATACAAGGGCGATTGTTAAGACACCTTGGCACTAGCAGACCTTTGTGTGTGAGATGTAAGGCTGGCAGAACAGAGGCAAGCTTAAAATGGTATGACCATCAGAAAAGCTGGTTTGGCTCTTCTGGAACATAAAGTTCATATTTGCCATTGTAGAGGGAAGTGGGGAAACTGCCACAGACTGTAAGGTAGTGGAAATGGTATTAGCACATTTTTCATTAATGCCTGTTCAAATGCAAAACTAATTTTCATTTTGCCATGTTTGTAGTGCCTTTTCCTTGCTTTCTGCTGAGTTCTGAGCTCTTAAACTTTTTAACATTAATAAAACAAAATTGAGCTGCAAGTTTAATTCCTCATATATTTGAAATACTTATTTGATTTTAAGAGTTACTGTTCATTCCCTGTTGGATATTGCCAAAATAATCTAATGTTTGTAGGGGGAATGGGGGTAGGGGGAATCAGTGGCTTTTAACTTTGATAGCTAAAATCTAAAAATAATATTGATATACGATACCTTAAATTGTTCCAAAATGACATTAAAGCTCTCTGTACACAAAGAAGAACATGCATGAGTAAAAATATGGATTTGAAGGGTAGAGATGAGAATACTGTCACTGATTAGTGGGCAATTAAGAACTAATTGAAAAACAAAACTGTTAAATAAAGAATTTAAATTATTTCAAATTATTATAGGAGAAAACAAGTGTCATTTCAATTTATGAAAGGAGAAGAGAGAAAAGATATTAATAAGATCTATTTTCTGACACATTGCTTTCCGGCCTCTTTTCTGACTTTTGGCTAGCAGTATCATATAAATGTTAAAGATATACATGGACAAAATTTCAAATACTGGCATCTCAGCTGTCTGTGTTTTAGTTTTCCTTATTGACTTGTTATATCCGTCTTCAAAAATACCATTCTCTGTGAGTAAAATGGCCCATCTCAAATGCCTGGAATTGGAAATAATAATAAACTACTTGTAATTCTTACAAATCATTAGAAATCCTGAACCTCATTTGACAATGACAATTTGTTCACTCAAATTCAGAAGTGTATGCAATGCTGCTCTGGAGATTGTACACATTGTAACAAATCAGGATGCAAATAACAGCTTGCAGTAAAGAAGATCATTGTCAAAGTTTAGAAGCATGAGAAAAATAAGAAATAAGGAACTGATACAAGTAGTGTGATCTGAATATTAGTTTTGCCATCCTGAACTATGCATTCTGCATGCATCTGCATTTTCACAAAGCTCAACTGTTAGCTCAGCTCAACCCTTTAGATAAATGCTAGCAGAACAGTATAAACCAGCTGAACTGTGTTATCAGGAGCATAAAGGAGCTCAGAACAAGATTAGCTGCTACTACTGCTGTTAAGTAAAAAAAAACCCCTTACAGCCCCATCCCTTATGCAAACCCAAACCCCAAAACCACACACACACACAAACACACATACAGATGTATCAGTCTGTGAGAAGGATATATTCTGAGAAGAATGAGGATATATTACCTGAAAGCTGAAAGAACCATTAAAAATGGATATTTCTGAAATTAGAGGGCACTACCAGAGGAAGCATTAGAAAGAAATTACTGGAGAAAGCATAGTTTAAAGCTCTTCAAGGCTAAGCAGTCCTAGGGTTCTGTATCATGTGTAAAGTATACTGTACCATTTTCATATTTCATCTTTACTATAATCATAGAGAAGTTTTCCTTAGCTTTCACCTCTTTCATGCCATATCATCGTGAATGTATACCAGGAGAATGTTGCTTAAGAAGATATGATCTCAAAGACCTGTCTAACATTGTCAAAAGAAGGACAGAAGGCATAAAGTAGCCTGCACCTCTGCTTTTCCATGGCTTTGAAGAAAATTGGCAGAAGTCTTTCCTGACCTCCCTAGTCTTTGCCAAAGAGCCAAGCCAAGGGACAACTCCAGAAAGTCAGCCTAATTCAAGAAGGCTGACAGTCTGACAGTCATGATTAACAAAGCATCCATTTGGCGGAGACTTGACAGTTAGATGACTGCAGTGATCCTTTCAGAGAAACAAACAGTTCATTTACAAATTACACTTCATTAGTTTGGAGAAGATTAATCTAATTGCAGATGGCAAATTGCAACTAAAGCTGCATAATTTTAGTGGAAGTACCAGTAAAACTTAATTTTCACTAAAACTACAAGTTTAGAGGTGAATGGTTCCCTCCACAGGGAAAGAAGGTAATTATTATAGCCTAGAGTCTTAAAGCAAGTTTAATGGGACTGGGAGGCAGGAAAAAGGTGTTTCAGGAACATATGTACTTAGCTGTATTGTGCACACATTTAAATATGCCCTCATGTTTCTAGTCTTTTAGGAATATAGAGATGTTTCTGCATAGGAATGATCAGGGATTTTTTTTTAACCCAAAAGTTTATAGTCAAAACCAAATGCACTTCTCAAGTTGGAAGGTATTGAAGGGAACACAGTATTTCAAATAAAAGTTTTAAGAAATCATTGTTCAAGCACAGGACTCATTTAGCAGGCAAAAACTCCAACAAATATCAAGCAAGTACTAATATGGTTCAAGAGTCTTGCCTCATAAATTCCTTTCTAGTAGCTACTTAATTCTTAGTACAGAGGTTGACAACTTCAATAAGGGACAAAAGGTATTCTTACAAAACAATGGTACTTAGATGATTTGTGAAAGTATAAGGAGGGATTTGAAATCGGGTATTTTCATTAAAAAATAAATGGAATCATAAAGATGGGCTATCTTAGATTACTGCCTTTACATTCTATTATTAAGCTTGGAAGTCTAACTTCAATCTCAAGAAGGAAATTTCTCCTGTATCTTGCTGTGATATTCTGCCAAATGGATATACTAATCAAAACCTTTTTTCTATATCTCAGTAACTGTCTTTTTGCTTCAGAATTGCAATGGCTTAATCTTCTCTTACAGATTTCCATAGCCAATAATCCTTTCCATATTTTCTGTGCAGAACTAATGGTATCTAAGTCATCATATTGACTCTGCTGCATCAATTCACTTAGGAAAAGCAAAAGCATACAGAAACTGGAGTCTGAGAATTCTAATGACAGATGACACCCTAAAAAATGATGACATGACAAATTATTAATAATCCGTCTGCATCTCTGAAGACAATAATGTAAAAAAATAGTAATATATCAACAACACTAGAATTATTTTGTTTTTCTATTCTCTTCAGGTATTTTGTCAAATTTTTAATAGATTTTTAAAATCTGTTTATTTGAAACTTCTCTTCTTATTAAAAAACCTTTCATGTCAAGGAGGCAAAAAACAGAGGAATAGACAAAACAAAGTAAGTGAAGAGAGGCTAACTGTAATCACTGTGACATTATGTTCATTCATGCTGACATTTCTGTTGGTCAAGTGGCAACTTTGGAGCTCCTGAAGTGAACTAGTATTGCTGTGCATGCTTTATGCTCACATCCCATTTTTTTTAACAACATGACCACAAAAAAAGAAGAAAGTGAAAAACAGACAGATTCTTGACATTTAGGCAAAATCAAATAACCCCCCAAAATAAACACAAAATCTCTCCAACAAACCAATCAACCAAACCAAAAAAAACCAAACCAACCCAAAAGAAACCAAAAACCCAAACCCTAAAAAAACAAACCAAGAAAAAAAAATCTAAAAAAACCCGCAGCAAGCCTCACCGGGGAGAAATGATTCATTATGTCAGCTCCTCAGGGGTTTTGAAAACAGATTTGGCAAGGCAGTGACTTTCTGACATGACTCAGGTTGTCAAGCCAGTGATCAAGTGATTTGTGTTATGACAGTTCTCTACAGGTCAGTTCTAGGAAATGAGATTATTTCTGTTCAGCAGGAAATAATGAGAAAATGGCAGGGTCAGAGAATGGAGCAGACATGAAGACATAAGGGAGACTAGTGATCAAGAGATGGCTTTTGTAGCCATGTTTCCACCAAAGAGTTCTAATTTACATAGGATCCACAATGCCTTTTCAAGCATTAAATTCAAAAATGATAGCAATGATGCTGTATTCTAAGGAGACAGATTTTAACAACGTTCTTATACATCTTTAGTGTGTGCTAATGAGATAACCGACATAGTAAAAACATGAACCCAAACTAAATTTTAGAAAGAGAAAATTATGTGAAGTTATGACAACTGGTGAGGAAGACGGTGCAGATACAGTACAATCTACAACAATTGTAACACACAGAAAGTTTAGTATTTTTTGCTTATGAGCTTTGAATACTGGTCAGCCTAAATGCACTACACATAAAAACCATAAAACTTTATCCATTTCAGGTCAATTAGAAGAGAGTATGTCAACTGGCTTGTCTAGAACTTCACCATGCAGCTGGAGGAGAACCTTTCTTTGAAATTGTAGGAGTTGAAAGAAAGTAACTACAAAGAAAGCTGAACTCTATTTATCTATTAAGTTATGTCAGAATCTTAAATACATTTATGGTACTATTCAGCTGCTTAAAAGGCTATTGACTGTTACAGATAATACATCAAGTTCTTGTTTGCTCTCACACACTATTCACCTTCTGTAATAACTCTGTGTTGAGCATGTGGTCTTGACTGAGAATGGCAGTACAGCATAATTCTGCCCTGTAGATTTCATCACATTTGATTTCATCACATTTGACTTATTTAAACAATATTTCTTATCTTTTCAAATCCCCACAAACAGATGGCGCAAATCTCAATACAGTAGATGGAATGTTCATTTCTTTATAGTAAGATCTGATCACAGTCATGTTACTCCCAGAACTATTGCCATGCCCAAAGTGATATATCACTCAGGTTTTATACTACAATAGATTCAAGGATTGTGTTTGCTTGCAAGGATCATATTTCATAGTTGAAATATAATAGAATTGATGTCTTCCCTGCAGAATAGTTCTTAATACTTTGTAGAGAATTGACTTTCAGAGGTCTCATGGATGTTATTGAAAACATTGTGATGTCATAGGTATCCCATGATACTGGAAGAATCATTCAAAAGAGCCAAAAATTGAATGGAGGGTAAAAAACTTAAAGCACAAAATCTTGCAACCTCTACACTTACTAAGACTTTTATTGTAAGGCTACAATAAAAAGAAAAGTTCTTTTGCATTTGCATACGACTTCTCTGTCCGAAGCATATAGATTTTAATTAAAATGAAAGTCCATGAAAAGCAGGGGAAATCCACTGCTAGGACTAACACCTTAATGTTATTTGTATTAGCATTATTTCTATTGCTTTGTTTTGCTGAAGGCAGGTCTTCAAATTGTGTGTGATTTACAGTGGCTGATCTTTGGGTAAAAATGAATAAGCCAGGTGAATATAATGATGAAACACCATGGAGGGGATCAAAGCAGTTACATAACACATCAAGCCAGCAGGTACTTCAGGAGGTTCTAGTCCTAACCCCTGCAAAGAACAGGCCCAGCCATGGGGTCTGACTGGGTTTCTCAGGAGTTTATTGCAATGAATTTGGAAATCCTCCAAGGGGAAATGCAAGACCACCTTCCTGTGTCCTGCACTGGAACCTGGTTATCCTTGCGGAGAAAAAAATTGTCTTAAACCTTAAAACTTCTCATGTTTTGGCCAATGTCTCTCATTGTCCCACCACAAACCACTGTGAAGAGCACATCCCCACCTGTGTGTTCCACTTCACTCCCTACTGGGATGCAGTCAGGTGCTATGAAGACAAATCTGCTACCACAACCTCCCTTTGCAGGGTGAGTGTTTCAACCCTGCTGTCTCTGTGAGAACCTCCAATGTGTTGATATTTCTCCTGCTCTCTGGCCCCAAGCTGGACAATGTTTTACCCTTAGCCAAGCCATGTTGAAAGTTCCCCATTAGACCCTTCTCTCTCACATGCCCACAAAAGTGCACCAAGAGGACTTGGTCTACGAATATTCTTGCAGCTGTAGTGAGGCTGTGTTGTCCACTTAGTCTTTGGCACCCCTGCCATCTCTCAGAGGGCTAACATGTTTAAATGACAAAACTAATATATTTGGAAAAAATAGGTACATTTCTTCATTAGAACTGACAAAGCAGAAGCAAGTTTCAAGGTAAGAACAGGTGAAAAGCAATGGGCCTAAGTTGAACCTAATTATTTCATTAGTTGAACAAATAGAGAATAAAAAGGTAATTAGCACCACTCCACTAGAAATGTGTTGCCACTGGCTAATTAGCCTTTTGGAAATGTACCACAAAGCATGTAGTGCCACAACTATGCAGATTTTCAGACTAACTTAGAAAGATCTGCATAATGGAGTTATCAGTGTAATGATTTCCCAGAGAGTATGAGAGGAATGTGGTAAGTGACTTTGTTGGAAGTGAAAAGATGTGTTTGTTCTTAAAAGATGCTTTTAACACTTACAGTGTAGAAAAGGAACAAAAGGCCAAAGTACTGCTTAGATGTACATTTATAATCCAACTGTGTAATCTCTTTTATAACAGTGGTATGAAGAACTTCCCCATTTTCAGGGGAAGATGAAACAGGACTGTACTTCAGCCACATTTTTAGTGTTTATGTGACTGTTATAAAATCAGTATTAGCAGTATTGTAAAATTCTCCTCAGACCAACATTCAACAGAAAAAGATCCTTAAATAACATTTGAAGACAGGCCAAGCAACAGATGGGAGAAATGCCAATCTATTAATACTGTGTTTCTATTTCTCAGTTACTTGGAACTTTGTCTGGAATTAGGGCCTATTTATCAGGGTAAGGCTTGGAGCACAATATATATTACTTTACTGTTATGAAGGAAGCATTGCTTACTGTTTATTCGCCCTCAAGTGCTATAATGACTTTTTACCTGTATTAAGTCTCCTTGTGCTTTTGTAATGAAATGCATGCTCTTGTGCCTTAGTGAGCCTGCAAATGTAATTTATAATCAAACATTATGACTTTGCAATTGCAACATTCCCTGTTCACACATACCAGTTCCAACACACAACGTTACTTTATTTCTGGTGGATTTGTCACTCCAGCCCACTGGCGACTTTCTAGATTTGAAGTACTTTTAATTTTCTGTTGCATCTTCCTTAGAACCTGATGGAAGTGTGGGTGTTTGTTTCTAAAGTTCCCTATGGTATAAAAAACAGACCAAAACTTTAATTAGGTAAGGTTGAATGTTGCCTAGTAGATAAAGAAGAAAAGGAATGAAATAGTGATTGCATGATGATTCCAAACGTCCTCTGCATTGTTGCTAGCACTACATTTTGGTTTAACCTGTGTAGGTTTCCACTGCTTTGCATTCACACAAAGGGAAAGCTTCTCACCGATTTTGACAGTACCATGGCTATTATCAACTCTGAGGGACAACTTTGTGACTACAGTTTCCTTGTTTTTACACTGCAAAAAACCGTGAAAAAATTGGAACATAGTGGCACAGCTGATTAATTAGACAGACATTGTCATGAAGTCTGAGCACTAATAACCTAGTATCTCTTTACTGTATCTAGCTGTCTGATCTCCTGCTATATAATTTACCTATTTCAACAAGACTTGGTTTAAGATAACATAATAAAAATGCTTCAACTCTTTAAAGTTTTTCTGATGTTGATGGATTTCTCTACAGGTTTTCTGTATAGCAGACATTCCATTGAACATGTTTTATCTCAAGTAATGTTACTGCATGCTATATTTTAAAAATATTTTATCTACCCTACCTACACTGACAGAAATCAAAATCTCCCATAAACTATGATGGTTGTATTTGTGAATTAATGAACTACAGTAGTTAGAAATATTTTCTGTCACTTCGTTATAAATAAGGAAAATCCAGTTAGCTAAGCTATATCACTGTGAATAAATTAGGAGTAGTAGAGATGATTGATCAGAGTCTCATCTTCTATGTGTGTGAAAAGAAAATACAGTTGTGCAATAAGTCAACTTATTTTACACCTTAGTGAATAACTATCTTCTTGTCCCTCTTTCTTTCTGTGAACATAGCAATTTATAGTTTATATATATCAAATCACTATTTTCAAATAGAATCTGTGAATAAATGTTTCAAACAGCCACACGGGCATATTTATTCCAGAAAGTGAATCCAAAATGACACAGCTAATGAGTATGTCCTTGAAGGACTTAGGCTGCATTTATGCATATGTAATTCGGTTACGATGGATTCATTAAGCAAAGGCAGAGATGTCCATATTACCTGAAGCCTATTTGAAGAAAACATCTGTTTTGCTAAATGGAGAGCCTTTTTGAAATGGAAATGAGCAAGAGACCTCATCTTTGCACATGGAAAGAAAGAAGGAAGGCTTAAAGACTTAAGATAGAGCAGTTAAGTACCAGTATCTGCTACCATGATCTGGTGCAAGAAAACAACCATACAGAAAACTGCATGTTTTCTGGGCTGCCTGGACCAACCCACATATTTATAAGTATGAATATTCACCATGCTGTTATAATCTATAGAAATAAAAACTAAGAGATTTTTCTCTATGCTGTGTTAATCTCCACTATTTTCTAATATTTTTCAGGTAATACATAACTACTCGTTTGTTCAACTGTACAATTATTTCAGCATTCTCAGAGAGGCATTCAGAGAGATGCAAAGACAAAGATTTCAGGCAAAGGTTCTGCACATGTATATAGTGTGGCTACAATGCATCCCAAAAAGATTCAACTGGCACTTTGGAGTGAGAAGAATTGGCATGCAGCACAGCTATGACTGACTTCACCTCTACTTAGCTTTCCTCCAAAGTCGAACAGCCATAGAGTTACAACACACCCAAGCAAGTCAAGTATATTCTCTGTAAGTAATGTCTGGATACACAACAATATGCTTTGTAAAATCACATTCTGTAGAATGAACCATATACCAACAAGGTATAACACCACAAGGTATACGTATAAAGGAATATAAATAAATAACTGTAAGTATAAATAAAGGTTTAATAACCAAAAAATTGTGTCTGGAACGACAGAAAGCCATGCTTATCTAAGCTAGTGGTTTGTCAAGATTATGCAGGGATTCTGCTTTATGGAGTGGCTTAGCTAGGTCTTCAGATACCTGAGTGTGGGTACAGTGAGTTCTGATCATCAGAAGAGTCCAAGTTGTGAAGACCTTGTCCTTGATTCTTCATATAAAGTTCAATACTCCTGCAATATAAGCTTGGCTTTCTTATATTAATCCTTTTAACAATAAAAACTAGAAAGAACTTCTTACCTATTCTCCACCACTGAAACAAAATGTCCCAGTATGAAGCAGAGCACAGGTTATGGAGAAATCGGTTATACTCTTATTTTGTGTTTTGTATAATTTTCCCATATTTTTACCATATTTCAAAAAGTAAAAATTCTGTATTTTTTAGTTCTGAACTGCTTTTAATGAAGCACCATATCTGATTAACATTATCCACTGTAAAATATTAACATTTTCCCTCAGAATAGTAGAGAAAGAGTTAAAGTTTCTCAGTTCTGCCTTACAGTTTCCTTCATGTTCAGACAGCAAATCACCCAGGGAGGGTTAACCTTGTGAAAACCTTATGTTGTACTGTGTCCATTACAATTCATTCTGTGAAGCTAAAGGGAAGTGTAACACGTCCCACTGCTTTCCTTCTCTGTTGCTCTATTGAGACAGTGAGTGGATCTTTCACGTTTTCATGGCTATTATTGTTAACCTAATGATATTTGCATATGTACCAGAGCACAGATTTTTAATTAAAAATAGGTCCTGAGTAGCAGGACAAGCACTGTATGAATGTGAAAAATTATTTCTTGATTATAAGGTTTTAATCATGTGTCTACCTGAAGCATGACAGGAAATGCATAAATATTCTTCCTCATAAAATTAAAATCACTACACAAATTAAGCATGAGTCATGCATATAAGACTGCAAAGGATGGAAATTTCAGAGGCACTGTATTTTGGTCATGAGCAACTGAGTACCTGTTGCTTATAGTCTCAAGCTTTCCCACAATAGCACCTGCCATCCATTAGGCACTTAGACTAAGAGGTCTAAGGTAGAATGTAGACAGGGACAAAAGGCAATAATGTTTGCTTTACAGGCTCAATAAAATAAATCAATGAATTTGTTTGATCAATATACTAAAAATTAGATAAAAACCTCCAAACCTCCAAATCGAAGCACTTTAATTTATTTTATGAATTCCATGGAAAATGAAGACAAGTCAATACATAGCTTTTCCTGTTCTTAATGATTCTCACTCCCTTAATATAAGAATGCTGTCCTAAAAATACATTATAAATAAGTAAGATGAAGTGGAAAGTGAAATTTGTATTCAATACAGACAATGGTAGTATTTCTTTTAATAAGATCAAATAGTAGTTCGGGAACACAAATAAATGTACACTTCTTTTTAGATTGACTTTTCATCCCTTTCCAACAACATCAATGTATATCATAAACTTGCAACTTATTTTGGTGATGGCAAACCCACCACATTATTCACTGCTAAATACAATTAGAGAAAAAAAATTGAAACACTTCTGAACATTACCTAGCTGAATTTTAAATAAAAAAGACTTCTTCTGACATGCAGAAAAGGAGTGGTGATGAATGAAGATAAAATGTAGCTGTGATTTACCCCAAATTCTTAGTGGTTTGCTTCCCATTTTGTTCCAACCACCTGACCTTTATTTCTTAAAATTCAGATATAGAAAACAATATAGTAAAATTTTTCTTCCTCTTCAGGTTGGGAACAAAATTGAGACTCCTAATTTCAACTTTTAGCCATCATATTGTTTTCTCTTTTCCAGAGCATGTCCTTCTGCTTGAAAATATTTAATTCCTTTTCTTTCCCTTAGAAGAACTGAAAGACAACCTCCCCATTTTGTTAAGGTTGAGGAAAAGTCGTCTTCAACTAGCTGACTGGACTGAACTGCTTGAAATTGGGTTCCTCTTCTAACTTGTTACTTTTTTAACTGTGCATCTTCCTTTTATGTGATGAGAATATTGATCAATCAATTGATCAATTATTGACTAAATAGTGAGTTTCAGACTTACAAGACTTTTATTTCTTTCACCTTACAGTGAAGACATATACTTCCTCCTGTTAAATTCACTACTGCAAGGATTGAAAACCTAGGAAAATCATCAATAAGTGAAAACTTTTGTTTCATGGGTTGAAAGACACAGCAGATTTCTGTTAAAGACACTGTGAAAGGCATAACTGGACATAGAAAAAATGTGTCCATTAGGCACCTGAGGCTGGCTGCCTCAGGCCTTTGCTAAGCAGTCAAACATCATCCCTCATTTGGGAAACTCTCCCTGTATTCTTAGCTGTGATTCTGATTACTGTGCAGTCACCCACTTGAAAGGCTGTTTTTGCCTGTTATCTGTTACATATCCTTCTGAAGTTCACTCACTTTGTGATTGGCATCTCATGCCTCTAACACCACTTCTACATCAATAAGCTCTTAGCACTAGACTAGCCAATGCCATGGTCTCACCCCTCTGCAAAAGAGAACTGTTCCCCCCTGCTCCTGCTTTTACATTTCTGTTTTCTCCCCAGACTGTGCCACTCATTCTCAAAGGAGTCTTAAATCTAACGACTTCAAAATGTTAAGAGAGGAGAAAGGAAAGTCTCCATAAAACAAAGTTCTTCTGAAGTACTGACTGATAAAGCAGTTTGTTCCAAACCTGGCACACATAATCATACAGAAGTATACAGAAGTTTTCTTACTAGGGTTGGAATAGCAAAAAAACCCCAAAAACAAACAAACAAAACAAACAAACAAACAAACAAACAAACAAACCACACACACACAAAAAAACACCCCACCCAAAACAACCCCCAACCCTGCCCCCCACTCCTGAACTGTTAGTTAATGTTATGTTAGTAGCATTGCTTAAAATGAGTGAACCCACAGGAAACCTAAAAAACAAGCTGAATTGCAAAAAAGCAAGCAAGCAGATTTCTACTTAGAATTATAGGAAAATGATAAATGCTTTTTAGAAGCACTTTAATATAGCATACATTACATCCAGGATCAGATTTTTTACTATATGAATTCTAAATAATACATGAGTCACTGGTTTACCAAATTGTTTTCAGTTAATTCAGTTTTCAAAATGAACAATGGCAGATTAAGACCCACAGTTAGAAAAGAATTGCACATACTCAGCTGAACACGTATTTCAGGGAAGACAACTGAAAAAACTGGACTGATAGGAAAAAAATGCAAGTTTCTTACCAGCCAGCAAACAATTTTGTTCAGAAATTGTGATTTAAGTAAAAATGCTTGTTAAAACGGATTCAATTCTTAATGTCAGGAGTGGCAATATTTTCACCTCCATCTCTTTCACATGCAGAAGATGACACAGGCTATACAGTCTGTACTATCAGGGTGCAATACTTGCCTTCTCAAGCTTGCTGTGATGTTCCTCAGCCATCAGAGACAGCAGTGCAGGTGACAGACCATCACAACTGTGCTCTTCAGCTTTGGACTTTTCAGACTTACTGAGCCTAGATTTTTAGTGTATTTGACCATGGCTTTTTTGGTTTGGTTTGGGGTTTCTGTGGGTTTTGTTTGGGGAGTGAATTTAAGCAAGATGTAAATGAATCAAAAAGTCCTTACACTTACACACCTGGCGAGAGAGAAGAAATTTCGAATCCTTTTATTCAGGGCAAATATTACAGTATTATTTCTTCACTGTCTAAAGTGCTTTTCATTTTCAGAAACAAGAGAGTAAATGCCAATTACATGGGATAAAGTTCTTCCTTCAGAGGTTTTACAACTGTATAAGACCAGTAGAAGAGCAAATGTGAAAGCAGAGTCATTCTTCTATTTTAAAAATTTCTGTAAAAAAATTATTTTGTAAGAAAATTCACTCTGAATCTGCAAAATGAGACAGATAAAAGGAAGGTTTGTCCCCCATTCTTTTTAAAAAACCAGGAGATATATTTTTTTCATTAAACCTTATTTAGTGATCAAGAAAGCTGTAAGAACAATTTATTTGCAAAATTTTATAAAGTATTTTTAAAATAGCAGTAAGTCTTCAAAAAGTCTTCATGATGTGGACCACATCTTCATAGATTGAGCCTGTGAACCAACATTTACTTGCTTTGGAAATCAACAAGGAATTTTAGATATATGTGCAATGTATTTTACTCCATCTTTTCTTGCAGCTGAACTATTTTTAGCACAATTTCTATTACGTATGCTTCTCACAAACACTGTCAGCACTGGTTAAGTTTTCATTGTAGACTCCAAGCTCAGCAGTGCTAACTAAACTAAGACTTTTCTTATCTGATAAATGAGCTCACTGCTGGCTAGCCTAAGTATATCCCATTATTGTCTGCTAGGAAGCAATAGATCAGCAGAAGTAGTTATTTTCTACATGAGATTTATTAGAGGGGTGAAAAGGAAATCTTCAGTATATCTTAATTACTTTTGAATTTTTATTTTATATACTGATAGGAAAAATTAATTCTGACATTTGGAGAACTTCACAGGAAGTTATCTCAATACAGTCATCATTAAAAACACTAACCCAAATAGTCCTTACTTAGCAGAAAGTGACACGGATTTGTTAGAGAGGAATTTTGACAAACAAGCAAAACCAGTTCACTGACAAATAGCTTTAGACAGTGAATTTAATGAGGAGTTTTTAATTAAGCAGACTAAAGTTTACAGAAGAAGGATATAGCTGACGTTCCTTTATTATTCAGGGGGGACTCAAACTAAAAAATATTAATGCGATACAAATTTTCAAAGAAAGTTTATCACAGCATTTCATAAAAGGATGATTTTGACATAGATTTAATCTCCTCTTTTTTCCTTTGTATGATTTTTCAAAGACTGGACAAAACCATGCAGTTCTTGGAATGAGCAGGCATTCTGTCTGAGGCTCTTTCTACAATATGATTGGATATCTACTATACCTTAAAAAAATGAAAAGACTTAAGCTTTGACTTTAGCATATAACTCTGGGTTATATTCCAATAGATTCAAAGTGTTTTCTTATTTTATAATGCCCTTGTGCTAGAATATAATACAGCAATTTGCTGCATTATTTATTACTGCATTTTATGAAAATACTAGATCTGTAAATAAATAATTTGATGATGAACTATTATTTCTTATAAAACTGACACAGTGTGACTGGAAACACAAAAAAGCTACATAGTTCTAAGTGTACTTCTTTTTTTCCACTGTCTGAATATCAGTGCTGTGAAAGCTGAAAGATGAGCAGTGAAGAGCTGGGTGCTTAATCTTGGACAAAGATGGGCGCAGCTCAGAGATGCAGCTTGGAAGTTTCCTTGTTTAAGTTAGTTATTAAGTTAGTAAAACAATGTGTTTTATGTGACTGGTGGGAGGTCATCCATCTTGCCGCTTACTCAGCTTGGAAAATGTTTTTAATCTTTCTGAATGATCAGTTAAGAAATATCTTGGCCATACCACTTTTACAGCCACTGATCACCCACCATGCAGGATTAGGAGAAAGCTGAGGCAAGGAAATGAAGATGATAAATCACCAAGAATCATCAAGAAGTGTGTAAAACAGGATTTATCAAGAATGACTGAAAGAACAATAAAAAGGAGAAAAAATAATTAAGGTTTCTTGCTGGAGAACAGCAACATCTTGCTTCATGCCCAGAGTTTATCTTTTCATGTATTTCATCTCTCTACATCTACCCTATATGTCTCTACAGGAAGATAGCAAATTTGTCTCATTAAGGGATACATATTCTGAAGTAATGTCTTAGCATTTGAAGTATCGTATTTAATCTGCAGCAGTTAGCAAACAGACCAATTAAATTTAAGTTTTTTAGTATTGAAGAAAACTGTCAGGTATGTAGCTGGTTTGGGTTTGAATTATTGTGATCAGGTGGACTTTTCAACCTGCCTTTGTAGCTTTTATAAGTATTCTGTAAAGAAAAAAAAAATTACGTCTCTTACAAGTACTGAATAATGAATTTGTCCAGAGAAACATGCTGCAAACAAATTTGCTTCAAGTCTTTCATATGACTTCTTAAAGAAACAAAGTCTGCAAAATATGGGCTAAAGGCAATTTGGAAGATAATGTTGATAATGGCAAATGTTTCCACATAGCACATGATTTTTAATGCCTGAATTATTTTAATGCATAACAAAAGGTAATAATAATAATAATCTTATTTCCTGAAATCCTTGTATACTCATCTGTTCAAAATACTGGTGTATCTTCATGAAGCCTAACTAGGAGCCAGCATACAGAATTTGTACTTAACAAGTACAAAGCAAACAAAGGAAGTGATTGTTTCCAAGATATTAGAATAACCTAAGTGATCAAAGCCTTCTCACTAGATGTTATGGCTGATCATAGATTCACCCTGCTCCAAAGTAAGACTGAAAAGAGTTATTGAAAAGAAATCCACTGTGGGTTGCTAAAAAATAAAGAATATCTCCAGCTCATAGTCTCCTTAAATTGCAGCCCATAGAGGCTGGGCAAATATATCAGGGAATCATTGTATATAATTGTTTAGAATCTATATTCTTCTTGAAAAATTATTTGTACTTGTCTTGGTTTGGAAAGACAGGTATCTACCATGGAAAGCTGGAGTTTCCCTTAGAATGGAGAATGTAAACCCCTCACCCCTGCCAAATTATAATTTTGCAATTAAGGGCTTTCAGGAATAGGAGTAGCAGTTTTTTACTAGGAATATTAACAATACAAATGTAGTAGAAAACAAAACCACCCAACCAAACCAGCAAACAAACAAACAAGCAATCCTGGAGAACTCTGACAGAGTCAGAGCTACAACCTGACACCCTGTTGGTCAGGGTGTTGGAAGCAGTCCAAAAGTGAGTCCTCCTGGAGTGGCAGATGTGGCTCTGTTGAAGTAGAGATGATCCTGTAGAACAAGGGTCCAGTGATGGTGAGAAGGGTCCAGTCTTCCTCCAGGAATCGGGTGAAGCTAGATGCCTTCATGTTCCTATGTCTAAGTTTTATCCAGGTAGGAATGGTTGGCTCCCCTCACTGGGTGGAGCATCTCACAATGGAATGATGGAATGTGGATGTACTGCTTTGGGGAGGGTATAGTTTGGGGAGGGTATTGTGGATGTACTGCTTTGGGGAGGAGAACAGCTTGGGGAGTCTTAATGGCCCATTGTGAAAAGAGATAAGAAACACTGCCCCACTTGGTTTTAACAGCTGGTCTATTTCAAAAGGCACCTGCCCCCCTCCTCCCAGAGTTACAAGAGATAAAGAAAAAACATTTCCCCAACTGCTTTCAGCAAATGAAATAGAATACACATTTTTGGTTCCATTACAAAAGACAGTACTTATCATTAGGAATGGAATGCTAGGATGAGGGGCCCTCAATCTGACTTTCTATATCTGTTCTTATAGTGTCACACTTGGTTAATTTTTTCTAGCTTTTTCTGCATTGAAATTACATTCTTCCTTTATCAGATTCTTCCCAAGATTAACCGGTGGGTGGTCAGAGGCTCATCAAATGCCACTGCTGTTTTCCTTTATTTGATATGAAAACTACAGAGTGCATAAAAGTTTATTTGTATGACGTAGAGACATTGCCTGTTCTGGATGTTGTGTGAAGGAATCTGACTCCTACCCTAACGCATCAAAGTGATCTCGTTGTTGCCATGAAGCTGACAAGGTAATCATACCTTCTCACTGGAATGCAACAATATCTTCTGTTACAACCTATGTGCTTCACAAGTAATTAGGCTCATATCAAGAATTTTTTTTTTTGCAAATTGTGGAAATGTATTGCAAGTGCTGTTTTATTTTTTTGAGGTAGTGCATTATGTACAGTGAATTTCCTTTCCATCTAAAAGCTCATTACAAATTCTTAGAAAAGTTCAAAATAATGCACTCAACCTGCACATGCAGGCCCAAATGTAGAATTCTCAAAAAACTGCAATTTTATCTAATATCTAAACATACAGTTGTCTGTGTATTTTGATTTATACTTCTTCAAATCTTTTTTATTGAATAATGGCTAATACTAACTTTACTTGATCCTGCATCATGAGGTAAGCTTAAAATCAGAAAAATACATTAAATATCTATTTGCTATTGAGAATATTCTTCCACAGGAGAAAGGAGTTTTTACTTGCTCTTCCAACACCACTTCCACAAAACACAGAAAAAAACACTAGTAAAACATTGCATTCATACATCATAGTTGCATTTTCAATTTTTAGATTTTTATTTTGTCTCCCTTCTAAAGAGTTAGATTCTAAACTTTGGGTCAAACCAATGATTTTGCTCTTGTGGGGTTTTTTTTGGTTTTCCTATGAGTGTAATAAAAATAAATAAATAAAAAAATAAAAAATCAAACTGATCTTGGATTGATAGGAAAGTTGCCAAGCATGTAAGCTAGTCATAAGAGAGATAATATGAAATAACTGCCTCTTTCAAATTTCCAAACAGTGAAACTCCTCATGAATAGATAAAAGAAGTAATTGCTTGAGGAACAGCTACTCAGAAAGGATTTTTAACAAACCTATGGATGTGTCAATAATTCTTAACTGCTGTCAGAATAAATTTTCTCTTGGAAAATGGCTATATTTAAAGAAAATTCTTGTTTTTCAGTTTTTAATGCAGTGTGCATCAAATGAAAAGAAAATGAAGGGCAGACATTGAAGACTGATGAACTTTATTGGAATCTGAAAATTTTTTCAATATCTAGGTAGCCAAAGTTCTTGTAGGTTCCATTAAGACAAATCACTGTCTAATATTATATTCCTTGCATGTAGATCTTTTGACTACCATACAAAAATGAACAGCTTTACTCTGCATTGACCTGGTTTATTTTACAGTGGAAAAAGGCACAAAATTTGCCCATCTCTAAAAGTATTTTCCACATGGAATGCTTCATACTTGCATATATTTAAATAGATAATTAGAGTATGTAGAGCTTATATAGTTTTGGCTTTCCACATATCCTCTTTATATGGGACATTTAACCTTCTTAGAAAAAGGCAACTCTGGTTTGATATTATTAATTATGCAAATGAGGCACAGTTGTGAAAAACAGACCTGAAAGTGGACAGGTGATCAACTGTTAGCAGAATTATATTACAATGTGCAGAGAAGGGTCTGCTGAGCATCCTGGCTTAGGAACAGTCTGTAAAACCTGTTGCCAGGTTTTACCACTATGTCCTGCTGATGTTCTCAGGGGCTGGACAGGTGTCCAGGTAGTCTAAGGGGTTTGTTTTACATCACAGGGTAATGTACAAACATTAAGAGTTATCTTCTAGAGAAGACCTCACTCACTGATGTATAGAGGCACCTTGTACCTGACAATTTATGTGGCAAGAGGCATGAATCCTCCTCTCATTAGCCTACAAAAACATTCAGTAATCAATTACTATTGAAATATTGAAATAATTTAAGTTGCTATCTAAGAGAATGTCATGTGCACGTTCATGTAAAACACACAAGCTGACTGTGTGGTTTCCGGAGCTTGTGTCCCACCATTTCTGGATGTGCAAGTCAAACCCAGGTGATGAGCAACTTCAGAAGAACAGCTGCATGTAAATACATCTTTTATTTCCGAGAAGGTCTAAAGGCACAGAATAAAATATCTATGTTAAATAAAAATATCTACATGAAAAAACGCTACTGCTTCTCACTCACTGTGCTCTCTGTAGATCCAGAGATAAAATCACAATCATGTGGGTAATTCCCATGAGGTAATTCATAAAATAGCTAGTGCTAGCTTGCCATTACTGAGGTCTTAGAAAGGAAACTAAATGGTTTTCTCTTCCCATATGAGCTAGACTTTCTCTCATGCCACCAACAATATACTCAGTATGATGATATGTCAATCTCAGAAGTGAATTATCAGTTCTCTCCAATATATCTGCTAACTGGTTTCAGGTTTTCATAGTTTTTAGCTATTTCTCATAAGACAGACTACAAGTGAAGATGTAGGGATAAAAACAAATATTGAAAAGCATTTTCTGTACTTTGGGGGCTAGATGGGAAGCGAAATGAAGGGGAAGTTGAATGCATATAGATAAAACTGCAACATTATGAAACAGCTAAAGCAAATCTTATGTCTTCTGTGCAAATAATTATTCTAAATAATTTGTTAAAACTTAGGGGTTGTAAATTTTTATTTTTATTCCTTTCACTCTCTTAAAAACATGAAGTACAAAATAAAGGAGAAATTCTGTGAACAGAGAGAAAACACAGTAGAAGCTCTTTAGCCAGATTTCCATTTAATGCAGAAAATTAATCTCTCATCTAAAAACCACTGCCACTGCAGCTGTTCAGTACTTGTCCTCTTTTCTCTTCCCATTCCACATGTCCCATATTTCCACCTGCAGGCTGGAAGACTACAAGTCATGTATCTCCCTGTACCTGAAGAGGTGCTGTGAGCAGCAAAGCAGATGTCCACAAGGCTCAGACATCAGCCTTTGCCTCCATGGGACATTGGTCTGGGACTCTTCCCTCTACTCATCATTGACTTCAACAAAACCTGCAGAAATTCCAGTCTTTGAGGCATCTACCCTGTTGTACTTGATTCAAACTTGTCAGCTCCAGGTTATTGGAGGAATAAGAATGAGAAAAAGCAACTACTTCTCTATGACTGTTTTCTTAGACACGCACGGTGCTACAGAAAGTGATGACAGTATGTACAGCACTGGGCCAAAAGGCAGCATCTCATGAAATATGTAAACATGTTCAGACACTTCTTAAATGTCTATTAATGCAAAACACAGAGACAGCAATGAACAGAGAAATGCTGAACATTTTTCTCCAAAAATTGCCTACTAAATGATATTCTATGACAATTTCATGACAAACACTAAATTGTTATATAGAAAAAGCAGAGTATAGTGCTGTTGCATTCATCTGGTGCTGGCCATCAGAACCACCTTCCACTTTTCCCCTTGGTGGGAGCCACTAAGAATCTATTAAAATCTGACTTTTCAGTTACTCAGTTTGAACGAGATTTATATCCATATGTGGTGACCTGAGGTCAAGCGTAAGCACAGGAAGGTCCCTGGTCGACAGATCCAACATGGACCTGTTGTTATCTTCTGACAACAACAGGTTTTGTAATATAGGATGATTCAAGTAGTCTTAAAACATAGTCTAGAAATATAATTAATGCTGATAGACAATCCATTTGGCAAGAAGTTCTCTATAAAGGGAATAGATTGGTCTATTGCAGTCAAACCTGATTTCTCCTCTCTCTTTCCAGCACAAAAGAAGAGTAATTATGACAAAATTTATCCTATTTCTTCAAAGTTAAGCATTAGCATGTGCTGACATGTTTAGTTATGGGTGCCATGTTTTATAAAATATTGCGTTTGGGAGGTTATATACAGACTTTATAACTTTTGGGAGTAGGAGAGTGAATTTTCATTTTCACCTTTTAAGGTCAGTACGGTATTGCAATTAAAACCTTCTGAACACCTGAGAAGAGAATAAAGAGTTTCAGCAGGGCAAGAGGAAAATAACAATCTTCCAAGAGCAGCTTAAATAAGCTTCATTTGAGTTCAAGAGGATGTTAAAACATTTCTTCCCATAATTAATTTGAAATTCTATGAGACTGACACAGAAAATTTCATCCCAACTGAATAAAATTCAAAATCCTGCCCAGTGTGCTCTCAAACTGCTCTATAGAGGTAACTGTGTAATAGAAAGGCAACTTGAAGTAAGCACTTTTTAAAGCATCTTGTTGTCATGCTGACAATATTGGCAGGTTTTCATGCTCAGAGCTCACCCCAATCTAATCATACTCAGTCTATCTGCTACACAGTACTCTTGGGGCTACCTCTGTATCTTCCTCATTGTTAAAACGCCCTGTAGAGTACATTTCTCCAGGGAAAGTGTGACGTGGGGAAGAGAGGGAAGAAAATAATTTACTACCTATACATAATGTTCTAGCTGAAATTAATAAGATGTGAGAATGTTCTGTTTCATATCCACAGGAGATGTTTTTACTATGAAATTAAATTGAATCAATAAGCCATAATAATTAAACAATTTCTAGGAAATAATCAGACATGTTAATAATACTTCTAAAAATATTTCACACTTCCTGATTTCTTAAGATACTTAAAAGTACTACTGAAGAGAATGAGTTCTTCCATTGAGGGCTGAAAAACTTTACAAGGAGATAAATCTTATTCCTAGTTTTTCAAGTGTCATTTTGAAGGATCGATTTTCTTCTGTCTCCCAAAATTAAAAATAAGAACTCAGTAAATGAATATTTTTTCCAAATTATGTAGAGGAAGCTCCTCTGTATGATTTCATATGATTCTTGGCATTATTTACAGAGCTTCTTAGACTTTCAAGAGCAATGCGACCTCTTATTGACTTTGTTTAAAAGAATGGTTTAATTGTCCACTTTGAAATAAGAGATGAACCATCATAGATTACAGAGTGTTTTATTTGTGTGGCCTCTGTTATGTTTCTTTGGGAAGAGCAATCCAAATCAGATCTTTGGAAGGAAGGAAGATTTGCTGAAACTGCTTTGAGCTGGTGTTGAAACTTCAGAGAGCAGCAAAGAGAAGAATTCCAGCTGGGAAAATACAGCTTATTCAATGACAGACAAACTAAACAAAGGAATAAAAAAAATAAGACTCAAACAGAATGGAATAATCGTTTCTAAGGACAAAATGCATTGCAATTTGGAAACTCATGTGTTAAAAAAACCCCAAAGATCCATCTTGGCAAATGCATAGTAAGTAGGGAAAGAGTGTGTATATATATATATATATATATATATGTATTGCATAAACTCATTCTGATCAAACTAGTACTTTTAAGTATTCTTTATGTCAAGAACTACCTAATACTCTGCTGATATAGTAACAAAACAGGTTTTTCTTTAAGGCCTCTCCTTCACTAGAGTGTTTGGCACTCAGAAGTCTCAAAAGTTCTTTCCCAAATTCTACAAAACTCGCATTACCCAACACAATATTTTACCTTTTTATTATTTTTCTGAGGAAATATTTTTTCCAACATAAAATACATTGAAATTTAGTTGGAAGAAACTATGCTGGCCACCTCACATTTCTTTTTAAGCTAATGGTTTCTTTGGGTGAAAAAAATATAGGGGAGGAATAAAGATAAGCATAGAGATATATGTGATGTTTATTATACCAGAAAAATTGAATTTATTTTAATTCTGAAAAGATTTGCATAACATTGGTCTATCTTGTACTTCAGATTTGAGTTTTTATTTAATACATCATCTTCCCTCATGTTTCTGTGATTCCTTGTAAATGGCATCAATAGGTGAAAACATCCTTTTTCTATCACCTTCCTCCTCATTGATAGGTGAGAATATTTAAACTGATGAGTTATTCTTGAACAGCTATAAGACATTTCCTCACAATATCTGACCTATGAAGAGAACAAGAAAATTAAAATGCAACTATCTAGACTCCAAGGATTAAACCTTTGAATTGTGAGAAGTCTGTCTTTTCTCTTGTCTAGACTGGGCTATTCCATAGTATTTGCAAAGAGAAAGAACACAAAAAAAAATCCATAGCACTGCAATAAGATTCGTATGAAAAATCATTACAACTTATTTTCTAGTATTCCTACAACTCTGAAGTACCAAAAGAGCTTATCCTGTCGTAAAAAGAAGCAGTATTATATTTGGCTTAGGGGTCTGTCCTCCCTTATTTTTAAAGGGAATTATCCTCTCTCTAGTGCTTAACAAACTAACTCCTTCATGATTTATAGATATTCAGTATACACATTCCATATATAATAAGAAAATTTATATTTGCTAAATTTGCTGATGAAACTCTTCTTTTTCTCTACCCTTAGAAAAAGAGAAATAAATATCACCTTACTGTCTCTAATAGACTGTCAGAAATTGGAACTGAAACAAATGGGCTCTCCAGGACTCTAAAATGCTGAGCTAGGAGTTCAGACTCTGCTGGAATAGCAATGGGAGAGTATCAGTATCTTCTGCAGAAGAGCTGAAATTCTCTTCTATTCCTTTTGATAGAAATAAGCACTAAGCATACACTAGAAATATGTTCTATCTTTTAATCTCTAGAAAACATAGGATTAACTCTTTTCTCTCTCTGAGTGCAGATCCTCAGGGAAAGTTTGCTGTTGACTGTTTCTCAAAGGGTGGAGTAAAGCATCCTATGAGAAAAAATCAGAATGTTATAGAAAAAGATAAAGGACTCAAAAAATTAACTTTCTCAATTTACTTATTGATTAGAATAAAGCAGTTATATTTCTGTTGCATTTGTTTTTATGTTGAACTCTATTATTGACAAATAACTATGACTTAACCTCCCTCTAGTAATTTTCCTATGCTAAAAATACAATTCTGCAGTCCTTGAATACAATTCTGAAGTCCCCGCTGTTTTATGAAGCAAATTAATCCATTGTCCCAGTAAATCCAGACTGGGTATGTATGGCCTTTATTTCTGATGTGACTTTTTCTGTTTTTCTCAGATGTTTGAAATGCAAGTGTGCCTCTGATCTCTCTGTAGCGTTACAGTGTTAAACTGTCACTAAAAATCACATTTTCCATTGATAAAATTGGTGGAGATGGGTAATCAAGCCTCTAGCATTACTTTCAGGTACCAAATAGAGTTTGCCTGCACAACAACTAAAAAGCTTTTGGGTTTGGATGTGCAGTGAGCAGATTCACTATAGGAATCACTGAAGGAGAACAAATCTGAAATACCATGGCATCATTTTTTTACCATAATCATTTCTCAAGGACAGATTATTCTTAAGTTTTAAAGTGAAAATTTTTAAGTTTTAAAATTTGAATGCTAGGCGGGAGCTGTGCAGAAGGAAAAATGCAAAGCAGATGTACTAACATTTTTCTGCAGCAGATGAAGTGCAGAGCTGACACATAGTCTTTATATATGCCTAGGTCACTAAGCAAAGGGAAGTGAATAAGAGAAGTAAAGAAAAGCTGATGGACTGTGACATTTCTTCTGTTTATGTGTCCACTTCACTGACACTTGACAGTTATTAAAGTTGTTCTCATGTTTGAGGGAGTCATTTCCAATTGCCTGTACATGTAAAAGCTTTCAAGAGAAATACAATGTATCACTTCAAGAGTTCCACAATTCAAAGTTTTTCCTGTTTAAACCTCTACTTTATACAAATTTGCCAGGCAGAGTGAGGGAACAAGGATTGACTTGTTCTGACACTTTCTATTGCGGCATCTCTTCTGACTTTTTCTTATGCCCCAGATGCTACATCTTTACATAACGACAGCAAAGAACCAGCACAACATGGCTTTCACATTTCAAATTTGGTGACGTACTTAATTTCCTTTTGAAAGCACGTGCCTCATTTGACGATATTTTTTCTTGTCAATGCAAAGACAAAGATGCCTGTTCCAAAGGCAGTTGGTAGATGACACAGAAATTAAGGATGATGGCTGAGCTAAATGAGAAAATTACAGACATAATTTTGAAAAATACGGAAACTCAATACACACATGGCAGATGACACTTCATGAAATTGCTTCATATTGAAGAAAATTCATTCAAGGAAGATGCCTACCAACCTATCCTTTCACAAGGGTATAGGTGTTAAGGTTTGGCTCCAAGTGAAAGTTATAACATTTAGATGCCATAATGTACTTTCTGTAAAAGGGAGAAAATACAGCTGATGTTTTTCCTAGGCTGGATTTGTTCCACAGGCTTTAAAGACTTAATAAACGCAGCTGCAGTTTCCATAAATCTGAATTGCATAAGCTTAGCCTAAAAGCTAAAGACTTTGTGGCTGCCTATGTTTCCTACTACTCTGGAGAATAAATGTTATAGACTCTACACAATATATATTTCTCCCTACCAAATAAAAACCCCAATCCAGAGTGGCTTTAGAAACAAGAACAACAAACAGAAATGAAATGTCCTGAAAACCCAAATCCTCTGACATCTCTCTTTTCTACCAGCAGCGACTTGGCCTCCATCAAGGGCACCAAATTGTGCTCATCTGTTTTGAAATAGCCTTTTAAGAGAGTCAAGAATCAAATATCTGGGCTGTTAAAGTGTTAAAATCTGCTGCCTGGGCCTCATTCCTGTCAGTAAAATCAAGTGTTCCTATGGGTCTGTTAATTTGTTGGCATCTTTAGAAAGCTTTCTGTGTAGGGAACAGAACGTAGAAATGTACTCTGAAATCCATATCGACAAATCTGTTAATTAAATGTCAATCATAAGACTTGTTCAGCTAGATTCTACTTCAAGCCTATCAAAGTTTCTAGAGTTGGAATCTGAAATAAAAGCATATCAGGGAACAATAAAACCCACATAATATCACTTTCATTACAGTTTCTTCATACAGAATCTAATTTTCATAAGGAATTTAACTTTCCACTTTCCAGAAACTGAAACCAGTAGGAGGTGTTCCTGAATATGCCTTAGGAAGAAGAATGACACTGTTCTTGGTGAACTCATTAATCTTCCTCTCAGCAAAAAATCAGAAAGTCTGTGTACAAGATATGGGGTTTTATATGAACCAAGGAGCTGATGTTCAGGAATGAGTAACTAAAAAAATAAAGGCATTAAGTGACAGATATGCCTATACTTGCATTGACAGATGTGCCTATTCTTGCATATCCATAGAAAAAGATGCCTATCACAGTGCATTTTAAAGGTTATCAAGAGCTGTAGGACAACAAAACTGTAATCTAGTGCTTTCAAATGCATTAGGACTGCTAAGGAGGTGGGATTGGGAAATATGTCAAAAGGACCACTTATTCTGATGATGTCATCCTGGGAGACAATTTGGGGTCTTGGAAGAAAGGAAAAAGATGAAATCTAAACCAAATTTTCCATCCGTGGAATTGAAGTTCATGTAAGAGAATTAGTGTAACTAAATTTAGCGGTAAAGAGAAAAAGTCAAAATCAGTGCTTGTAAATAAAGGTAAACTATGCAAGTCTACCACACAAAGTAGTGTGAGTTTGTACAGCATTCTGAAAATAGTCTTAAAATTTTACATACCTTTGTCATGTATTACCTTCTTCCTTATCATGTTTCTACTTTGATTTCAATCACTGTACTTAGAGGGAAGCATTAGTAAAAAGGGGAAATGTAGCTAGGGGGGCACAGAACAAATATAGACAAGGTATGTTGTAGTCAAGGATTAAAATCTAACTATAGAACAAATGCAATAGAAGAATTTTGAAGTCAATATGGTCAAGCATACTTCACAACAAATTACAACATTTCAGTATAATTATTGCTGCTATATATTGGAGTAAAATATACAATAATAGCATAAGATATTCAGGAAATCCAGTTACTTAAAGAAAACTATCCTTGAATCAAAACTGTTCAGGTGAAAGAGTGAAAAAGTCTTTAGTTGTGCATAGGTCTCCAATGAACATGTCCCATTTGTTTCCAGGAAAATATAACAAATGTAACTGTTTTATCACCACAGAACTTTGGATTGTTTCACAGGTACCACATTTAAAAATTATGCTTAAAAATCTTAAATCCTATACATCTCTACAGTGTAGACCCAAAAGGAGCTCAAACAAAACTCGAAGCAGACACATATACACCTACACATCTGCAAATTTAGCAAAAAAAGAAACAAAATCTGGGTTTCATATTGTGATCATCACCATGAGCTTTATGCCTGACAGCAGATACCCAGAAGTTCAGTTTCTGCATAAAAATAAGGGATAGATTTTGTCCTGATTCACTTCTCCTACAGAAAAGATAGCTGAATCACTTTTTAAATTACTAAAACTTCCACATACTTCTCAATTGTTTCCACTACTTGGAAAGTAGTTCACTTTCCAAGTCTTTCACCCAAATGTTGCAAATTTCTGCAAAACTACCTTGTTATTCAAAGTAATTTGGGAGAATATAATTCTTTCTCTTTCAGAAAAATAGGAGCAAAAAACCCCACATTATTCTATAACTTGTATCTTAATGAATCCTGCGGAGTTTTGTAAGCAGAAAACAGGAAATTCAAACATATAAAGTTATTACACAGTAACAACTGTGATAACAAGTACTTAGAAATACAGTGAGTATGGAGTGTGTATGTGTATATGTTTTTCACCGTTGCTGTGTAATTAGGATTTACTGAAAAATCTAAGAACCCTTAAATATGTCTTACATGAACCACACTTAGAAAAACTCTTTAAGATACCATTGAGGCTGTTATGTGCATTTTAGAGCGTTCCATTTATATTATATTAGCAAAAAAAAAAAATACACCTGAATAACAATCATTATCTCAATGGATGATCTATGGATAAAAGCAAAGAACACTGAATATTAGTGGGAAAACTAATTGATTATGCTAATAGTTTTGCACCTCCTAAAATTTTTTTACATAAGTCAGTAACAAATGGGTTTCCTTACTGCCACAAATGTTTATTTCATTTAATGAAAGTTTCTATTTGGATTATTTCATTAAAAGGAAAACATTTTGATTTTCTGGGGTTGGTCTGGCTCTCTGCTTTCAGAAATCCCTGTAATGCCTGAGTGCAAAAAAAAGGGCAAAATTACTGCATAAAGAAGTTTCTGGCTTCACCTGCGTACACCATCCAGTTCTTAATGTAAGTATGTTAGTAAGAAGTCCTGTAAATACTACAGCAAATACCCAACTCAGGAGGCATCATATACAGCAGAACGTATAACTTGAACACAGGGATGTCAACATGACTTCAGAATGATTATCTCCCTAGTACATAAAATAAAAATGTACAGTTTGTGTCTGACAGTTTATTAATTACATATATAATTCGTAGGCTGTGTTTATGAACAGCCTTTTATTCTGAATCCTACTATACGTTTTTATGGCTTTTACTCAAAGTATTTAAAAAGTGGTTAGGGAGATTAGAAATAAAGTGTTATTCTTAAATTTAAGTGAATTTATATTTGAAAAGGAAAAACCCACACTTTATCTTGCTAAGTACCTTAGCCTAAATGCCTATAATTTACTGGTTCACATGAGCCTACCCTGGATTACGTGATTTTTTTTTCCATCTTATTTTCTCCCCTCTTTTTCCTGTTGAGAAGGGGAGTGATGGAATGGCTTTATGGGCACCTATTATCCAGACACACTGGAGCTTATATTTCCTTCTCTATGTATCTGCTTGGTATCATTCACTGTCTAAGCTCATACAGCTCAAATCTTAGAATGGACAAAAAAAGCAAAACAAGCTGGTTACTGGAGATGTTGGAAGGTGTGTTCAATGATAGCATACAATTTTCTACATAGACTCATGGAATTGCCAAGGTTGGAAAAGACCTTTAAGGTCACTGTTCCACCTTTCCTTTAAGGTACATCCATCCACCTGGCACTGCCACTGTAACCCCTAAATCACATCACTAGTGCCAGATCCAGATGTCTCAATCACCTTCAGGGTTAGGGACTCCACCACTTCCCAGGGAAATCTATTCCAATGCCTGACCACCTTGAGAATTAAAAGATTATTTTCTAATATCTAATTTGAATCTCCTCTGTTACAGCCAACACTTATAGCCATTTCTTCTTGTCCTCTCACTGCAGCCACCTCACTACACCCTCCTTTCAGGAGCTGTGGAGGGTGTGACAAGGTCACCCCCTGAACCTCCTCTTCTGGAGACTAAACAACCCCAGCTCTCTCAGCAATTTATCATAAGATGTATTTTCTGGTCCTTTCATGAACCTTGTTGCCTTTCACTGCTGTATTGGATTTGCATGGCCTGGTTTTGGTGGTGGGGGCACATAGAGGAGGCTTCTGTGAGAAGCTGCTGGAAATTTCCTCCATGTCTGGCAGAACCAATCCCTGATGGCTCTGAGGATAGACATGCTACTTGGGCCAAGGCTGGACCTATTAAAGATGATGGTAACGCCACTGTGAAAACATATTTCAGAAGAAATCAAAGGTTGTGGGCCATTTTAATTTGAACAAAATAAGACTGGAGTGAGAACATATGAGAGGAATGACTCTGCAGACAGAAAGGTCAGTGGAGAAGGATGGGCAGGAGGTGCTCCAGGCACTGGAGCTGAGATTCCTCTGCTGCCTGTGGTGCAGACCATGGTGCAGCAGCTGTGCCCCTGCAGCCCATGGGGATCCATGGGGGATGCAGAGATCCACCCCCAGCCCGTGGAGGAGCCCCAGGCTGGAAAAGGTGGATGCTTGAGGGGTGACCCTGTGGGAGACCTGTGGGGCCCTGCTCCCAGGCTGCAGCAGCCTGTCCTTGGAGGACTGCACCCCAAGGAAGAGTGACCCACACTGCAGCAGTTTGAGGGGGACTGGTGCCTGTGGGAGGTGTTCACGTGCAGCAGGTCACAGAGAAGTGTTGCTCAGGAGATGGAGCTGAGGCAGAGAAGTTCACGGAGAACTGTCTCCTGTGGGAGGGACCCCACAGTTCAGCAGGGGAGCGACTCCTCTCCCTCAGCAGCAGGAGCAGCCTTGGGTGATGCTGAGCTGACCATAATCTCCATTCCCTGTCTCCTTGTACCACTGGAGTAAGGGGTAGAGCTGGAAAGAGGGAGAGACTGGAGGAAGGCGTTGTTAAGGGCTCATTTTACTTCTCGATCCCTGCTCTGATTTTATTAATAAAAATTTCATTCCATATCTCTAAGTTGAGCCTGTTTTACCCATGATGGTATTTGATGAGTGATGGGTCTCCTGGTCCTTAATCTCAACCCAGGAACCCTATGTAAAATTTTCTCCCCTCTGTCCAGCCGAAGAAGGGAGTGAGTGAGTGGCTTTGGTGAGTACCTGGCAGACAGCTAGGGCCAACCCACAACAACTTGACATGCTTCAGCACCTTAATGTTCTCTTTAAAGTGAACTCAGGTTTTCTATAGCAGAAAAGTGGAAGTTAGAATAGACTGCTATCCACTTACTACTCCTTGACTAAGACAGATCCTTATCACTCTGAAATAAGTGAAAAACACAGAGTGAACCTACAATCTTCAATGAATGTAGTTAAATAAATACAAATCTCTCTTGAAATAGGTGGTGAATTATGTGAATTAAATCTAAATAAGAACTCAGGAAATCACCTCAAATATGTCTTTTCTGCAGATGTACAAAAAATTTTTCAAAATTTTAGTTTAGAAGTTGCGTTTGAAATTTGCTGAAAGCACTTTCAAAATGTATAGTTAGCTTAGAAATTATCTAGCAGGTTATGTAAAGCATAACATTTGCATAGATTCAGAAGTCATCATGTAAATTGTTCCTATAACTGGGATTATAAATGCAATCCTAAGGAAATCAAACATGAGCAATTATTAATTTTAAAACCCTAAATATTCAGCTTCTATCAACTTTTATCTTATTGGAAAATAATTAAGTCTTTTAACAAATGATTTTTAGTTTTTATTCCTGGTGTTTAAAATATCCTGATTTTCAAGCAGAAATTCTTAATTTTTTGCTTCCTTTTTCAAATTACCTATTGCAGCCAAAATCGTTTTACTTTTTCTCTTCATTTCAGAGTTCATAGCTTGTGAAAAAATGGTGGTTCAGTCACCCTGGAGACTAAATGCTGCTAATCCCTTTTTCTCATGAGTGATAAAGTACGGGAAGGTTCAATATGTTTCAGCTTTGATTAGGATTTAGCAGAATTCTTATTTTGATGGAGATTGTCACAAGGTCTCCGATCCTCTGCTGAGTCTTGAGTTGAGCATCAAGAGAGGAAGATCAAGTGATTATAAAAGAGATCAGTAGAAGAACTTTAGAAATCAAGTGAGCTTTTGTGGAAGGCACTAGTTTGAGAGAAGATGGAAAGGCAAAGGTCTATGCCTCTCAACTCTTCTGTTCATGATCTGGGTAAAGCAGGGAAAGACAGTGGGTATTCCACACCCTCTTAGGTATTCTAACATAACCTGAAAAAGTCAAGACTTCTTCACCCCTAGTCAAGCTGATGACCTGCAGGACTTCCCACTCCGTAAAATCCAGACATTACGACCTCATTCAGGAGCACAACGGCATTCACGGATTGCATATCTTGACATGCACGGCTCACCTCAGGTACAAACTCATCCTCCCACGTCCTATACTTGTTACCTGATAAAGCTGTGTCATGCTACAGGGATACTTCCCCAGCCCTGTGGTGAAGAAATGCTATCACCAGATTTGCACATCTGCTGTGCTTGATGCGACAAGGCCATCTTCTTGTGCCCTGCAAAAATCCTGTCTCTATTTTTAACTGCTCTCCCAGTTTCTACACTTTGTGAGACAAGTTCAGCTTTCTAAGAACACCTTATCACAAAAGCTCAGTTCAGGCGGTAGTCCAGCTGTCTTCCTAGTGACAACAGTAGCTGGCTAGAAAAGCCTCCCACCTCTGTGCATAAAGCAACCAGGCTCAGCCTGAGAGAGTGGCAAGGTGCTATCTTCTCCAAAGACTTGATCAGCCCTCTCTGAGCACACCTACAACATTACTTTAGCGTACTCCAAGCTGACATTTCTTAGGATCAGCTATCCCTTGGCTTCCTGGCTATGAAGCCAGAGCAGTTATGTCTCTCCTAGCTCAATCATTATCTTCTAGATTTGCTGGCTGAGCTGCCTAGTTGATGTCAATCAAATGCTCATTGTTTTACTCAGTAAATTTCCCCCAGACTTGTTCTTTCCCTGTGGACAAGGAGGTTTCTCAGAGTATTACACAGTCTGGTTCTGCCTCAACAAGTATGAGTTGCCAAATTGCCAGAACTTCATTATGAGCCAGCTCACTGGCTGCCATTATGTTTAAAGACTAAATTAATAGTTGGATAGAAAACTGAGTAAATGCAGACAGGTATGAGCAACAGTCCAGCAAAACACCTTAGGTCATCTCTTGGAATTCTGAATTCCAAATATTTTTTATTAATTTGAGTCCAGTAAGAACCACATTAGTAGAGGTGTTATGTCTGAAAAAAAAAAATAAAATTTGCATCTGAACCTGGAACCTAGACTAATTCTACTAGTAGAATACACATGCAGGACACAATTATGCTTCAGAAAGAAATTTGCAAAATCAATTCTTCTTTCAATGTTAGTTAAATTGAGAGGATTGATTTCAGATATAAAGCTTGTAAGAGTTCATTTGTTTATTTTTCCTTCACAAAAAGTGCTATATATGGCTACCTAATTTAAGTCACAGTAATTTGAATTACAGCATGGAGACACAAAAGCATACTTGTTATCTGGCACAAAAAATCAAGCTAATTTGAAGAACTATCCTTCAGCAGGAAAGTTAGATTCTACAGCAGCTTTCTAATTTCAGTTTGTCTTGTACTAAAATGCAACTCTTGGAAAAGTTTTCTCATCACCTTTACTTACTGAAGTCTTCTGAAATTTTTCTATCTCCAATTTACAGAAGTTATTTACTTTCAACTATTAGGAAGTGTCCCGTACATATATATTCTTATTTAGAAATTGTTTCTAGGTAGAAACTTTCCTAGAAATGATTTTGCATTTCAGTTTTAAATTATTCTTTACATTCAGTGCAGTAGTAATGAAAAACCAGTTGGTTTACTTTCAAAAGACAAGTATGTCCCATTTATTAAATGGGCAGGCTAAGATGTAACAGTTCCAGGTATCTTCTTTTTCCTGATGTCTTGGGTTATGGAACCAAAAATGTGTATTCTATTTCTTTTGTTGAAAGCAGTTGGGGAGATGTTTCTTTTTTTTTTCTTTATCTCTTGTTATTCTCGGGGAGGGGGGCGGGTGCCTTTTGATAATGGGCCAGCTGTTAAAACCAGGTGGGGAAGTGTTTCTTATCTCTTTCACCACCTGTCCTCCCTCCAACAATTCCTACCTGGATAAAAACTGAGACATAGGAACACGAGGTACCTGGTTGCACGGGATTCCAGGAGGAAGACTGGATCCTTCTCACCACCACTGGACTCTTTTCTACAGGATCATCTCTACTCCAACAGAACCACATCTGCCACTCCAGAGGGACTTACTTTTGGACTGCTCCCAACACCCTGACCAACAGGGTGTTAGGTTGTAGCTCTGACTCTGTCAGGGTTTCTAGGATTGTGGTTTGTTTGTTTTACTACTACATTTGTATTGTTAATATTCCTAATAAGGAACTGTTATTCCTATTCCCAAATCTTTGCCTGAAAGCCCTTAATTGCAAAATTATAATTTGGAGGGAGTGAGGGGTTTACATTCTCCATTCCAAGGGAAGCTCCAGCTTTCCCTGGCAGATACCTGTCTTTCAAAACCAAGACACCTGATAAAGCACATACACTGGGTGATCAAATACCAAGATTTTTTAATTTTAAACAAAAATCAATGAGATCATGAGATCATGACACCTTAATTAGCATTCTGGATTGGTCTTCTATTTCTTTTTCACCTTCCTATGTATTCAATTAATATAATAGCGTTTCTCAATCTTCTAAGTGTATTGTGAAAGTGTTGAAAAAGTGAAGCATCCCAACATAGATGACATTTCAATACCATAATATGCTTTTTCTTTCTTTTTTTTTTCATATCACCATAAATTTTTTTTCGTTCAGGTCATACAGAACATGATAAATAAAGCAAAAAATGAAAACTAGGAGGCGCTAAAAAGATCATACTTCCCAATCTTAAGACATTACTCTGGTCATGAAGAAAGGAGACATATTCTCAGCAAGGAACGGTAAAATCTAGATATAATAAGCACAAAAAAGTTTTTATAAAGCAGTTGCTGAATAAATTTGTGTGAAGCACATTGAGAACAGCTATTCTGCTATCTGAAAAATCATACGACAAAAAAAGGAGAATAACTTGGTGAAAATTTAAACACTTGAAGCCATACTCAGAGACTGAATCTGTGAAGTTAGCCTTAATGTTTTTTATTATGTACATCATTTATGATTGCAATCATAATGAATTTAATGCATCAGAAGCCCAGGGGTTCAGTGAAACAGATACAAATAAGCTTAGAGGCTATTTAAATAACATTTTTTTCTTCTTTCTTATTTCAGTTGTGTGACAAAGCACTAAATGACATTGAAGTCTTTTCAAGCATGTGACATTCAACACTTCACTGAGCTTTACAGCAGCTATTTCTTTAACTCCTTTAAAGCACCATCATGACTTATATGTTGTTGAATAAAAATCTCTCTATGGGGTCAAAATATAATTTCTACTCTTACTTCACTCTGTATAGATGTGATTCTGCATGACAGCAGAAATGCTCAGTGAACATCTGCAAAATGATGCCTCATTTTGAAAATTCAGTGGCCTAATGGAATAACTTCTGAGAATGGGGAAGATGGTAAAAGGAACATTTCTTTTTCACTTCCCAGTGACACATATCTAAGGAATCTCAAATTACTGGTGTAGCTGCACCTATCTAGCTTATAAGAAATAATTGACTGTTCATGAATACCTAATAGAAAACATACAATCTAATGATCTTTTGGAGGATTGAGTATTCTGTCTATGTCTAAATAAACACGCATATAGACTCATGCACATATGCAATATGTGTAACTTTTGCTACAGTTTTCTTTTTAGTCCATTTGAATTATGATTGTGTGTACTGAGACATTTATCATGCTTTTCCTGTACTACAACTAGTCCTTATCTGGACCTTTGCATCTCAATCTTTTTTCAGAAGACAATTCTTCAAAATGAGAGGAAAGAGAGACCCAGCAGCCTACCTTTCCTCCTTTTCCTCAAGCTTTTAACTGGATATAAAACTATAGAAAATTGTCATCAAATTGTGCAAATGAGTATGGTTTCATTCTGCTGAAATCATAAAGACTGAAAGAGATCAGGTTGAGCAAGCTACAGTCATTCATGCAAAGTAATTATATTACTATGTTGCAGGAATATACAAGCACCCTTTGGTTACAGCTTTAGCATGAGGGATGCCATATTTTGGAGTCCAGAAAATGCAATGGGCTTTTAATTATGTCCGCTGAGAAGAAATTCTTTTACTAATCTCTATTTTGTCTCTTCTCCCTTGAGTTTCCCTAAACAACTGCACTTCTTGTAAAATGCTGCAGCATAGAGTTTACAAGCATAAAAATGTAACACTGTGGCAAACCCATAATACTTGTTTGGAAGTCTGACCTTTTGAATTATCAAAGTTACCACCTCACAATAGTTATATTGAGATGTATTTATGATATTGTATCCAATTATACATCATTATGTAGCCTAGCAAATAGCATGATAGGCTAAAAGCAATACCTAAGCAAGAAATCGATACTGTTCATTATTTTAAACACAATAAATTCCAGTAAAGAAAAGATAGTTCAGAAAAGGCCACATAACCTTTTGCAATGCAGAGGTCCCTGCTTACGCCCAGGCAATATAGTGACTCACAGTTATGTGAGACTAAACAGGAAGGCTTTGCTCAGCCATGCCTAAGAGTTAGTTAGGTAGGAGGTATTGGCAAAAAAGATTGCCAACAGCAAGTGGTGACAGCCAGTTTTACTTCATGAGGGGAAGTGCAACTTGTAAAACTCAATTTTCTCCTATGACAGGGTAGTCCAGGTAGACAAACAAGACAAGCCAGTCAACCTAAACCTTTTGGATTGCAGTTAAGCTTTTGATGCCACCCCTTACAGTAGCCTTCTGGAAAAATTAGAGTGCTGCAAAATTACCAACCAAATGATTTTTAACAAAGACAATTGATGTATTCTGCATCTGTGACAGCAATCAGGGTTGTGTATTCAGACAGTGGAACAAGCCTAGAGACCAGCCCTGTGGAAAGGGCCTGATGAGATTCCTCATCAAAGGAAAGTGGAACATGAGCCGGCAGTGCCCTGACAGCCAGAAGGGACACCCATGTCCTGGGGGGCACCAGGCACAGCATCACTGAAGGGTAAGGGAGGGAATTGTCCTGCTCTGCTCTGCTCTGCTCTGCACTGGGGCAGCCTCACCTCCAGTGCTGGGGGCAGTTTTGGGTGTCCTTCTTCACAATAGAAGAAAGACATTAAGATCTAAGAGAGCATCCAAAGGGCAGTGGGCGGGGGGGAGGGGAGGCGGCAAAAAAAAATGGTGAAGGGCCTTGAGGGGATGTTTTATGAAGAATTGAAGATGACTTGGCCTGTTCAGCCTGCAGAAGAGGAGACTGACCTCATCGTGGTCTTCAACATCCTCACAAGGGGAAACAGTGGGACAGGAATTATTCTCTTCTCTGTAGTGACCAGTGCCAGCACACAGGTAATGGCCTGAAGCTGTTCTGGGAGGTTTAGGCTGGATACTAGAAAAAGCATCATCCTCATCCTCATCTGGAGGCTGGCTGGGCACTGGAACAGGCTCCCCAGCGAAGTGGTCTCAGCACAAGTAGAAGAGTTCAAGAAGCATTTGGACAATGCTCTCACACAGTGTGGCACACTGCTATGCTTGTAGCTGAGCTACACAGGGCTAAGAGTTGGACTTGGTTATCCTTGTAGGCCCCTTCCAACTCAGGATATTTTATGCTTCTATGATTTTACATTTCTATGAAGATCAGGTGGACATGAACATCAATCTCAAATTCTTCTGTGTTAAATGGATGCTCCCATGACAACTCAGGGATCAAAACACTTTGATCACTGTGGAGCGGCAATGTATGATCCTGTAATCTCCTTCCAGACATGATACATCCATCTCCTACCATGAACATCTCTCATTTTCAGATAATCCTGCTCTGGGTGGGATTTCCAAGCTAATGGCTCTCCAGCATCTCTTTTTTTATTCCCAGCAGAAAAAGCCTCCCACCCCTCCCCTGACAGGCCAGGACTAAGAGCAACCCTCTAGTCTTTACTGATACTACTCCAAATAGGGGCTCTGGGTTAAGAACCTCTTTCTGTTAACACAGGTAGATCTTAAAACCTTCCACAGCAATCAGTGTAAGCTTTAAATGTAAGTATGGGGTCTGCACCCAGCAACAGCAGAGAGAAGTAGAGGAAAAGAAGAAAGAAAGAAAGGAAAGCAGGCAGGTCGACACCCAAACGAAAGTTCTGCTCATCTTAAACTTTAAGGACAGGCTGAATCCTCCTCATTCCTCTTGTATGAGAAAGTGAAATGGTCTCTCACACATGCATTCTTTCACACTTCTCTTTTCCTAACACTGTCAGAGACATTTATCCTTCTTGAAATTGTTTAAATTAAAATTTGATATTTTTTTTTAGATTTTAGGTTGGGGTGTGTGCATTTGTCACTTAATTCCTTTTTAATACAACCTCATTTGATGAAAAAGAGGGTTGTTGGATTAGTAAATGACAAAGATACGGTTCTTCATTTATAATAAAAATCCTGTTTTACCAAAACTAGCTTTAAGCAACCCCATAAGAAATTATTTATGCTTGTACACTCATGTTCCTGTATTTTATTTTCTGTCAAATTAGACCCTGAATTTATTAATATTATAATGCTTGCGTGTGACTCACTGTGATCTTGGATTTTATCCTATGTCCTTGCTGCTTTCAGTCCTAGAGATCAATACCTAGATGTATTGTGTATTGGCACCTTGTTATCTACTTTTCCCAAATTGGTTTCAGTTTTCACATTTTCTGAGTGTACAGGCGGATTTTAGTCACAGACAAAACCCCTATATACAACCCTTTGCATCCCACAGATAGATAGCAACATTACAAAATCCAGCAAGGCTGGATCTAAAATGAGATGCCATGCCTAGCCCTCCTATTTTAGATCATTTGAAAGTTAATGGACCAGTTTATGTCTGACGTACTGCATCATTACATTGTATCAGTGATAAGATTATAGAACTTTCAACAGAAGAAGTAAACTACACTATAAGTGGCAGCACAAAGCTTCATTTCCTTCTAGTGGGTATGACACCACTATTGCTTGGATAAGATTTGAAACATTATCAGAGAGCAGGAAGAAAAGTTTTTAGGATTAGAGCAGAAAGGGGATAGAACTGACAGAGGCATGCTAAAAATGATGTGTTTGGAGGCTTTCTTGCTTGACAGTTTAGTTCAGAATTTTACAGCAACATTCTCTCTGACATTTTATGGTTTTGTCATAAGTGTAATATTTAAGTTCCTTATATTGCTGACAATAGTTTTCCTTAAACATACCTTCAATAGAAGCCATTATAATTTTGTTTTGCAGAAAGGAAGCATACTACATGACTTGTGTCAGGTAAGGAATCTGCAGTATTTGAATACCAGAAGTTCTTATACAATCCCTGTGAAGATATTTCCTATTCAAACAGATGTTAGGACTTTTTATTAAATTGATGACATGTCATGATATCTTTTAAGGCAGGTAATCCATTTCTAGTCCATTTATGTCTTTTTACATGATCAGCCTAAGTGTTTCAGGTTATGTAGAGGAATGGACCCTGTAAGAATTTTAATTCATAATTCAAGTTCATATTTGATATATTTATATTTTTTTTCAGTCCTGGATCTCAAAAAAATACATTTAGAATATCAAATGCGTGTGGGATCTGGTAATGTTTTTGTACCTTCTGTTACTCTTTCTTGCACATTTTATAAAAGAAGTCAAAAAACTTTGACACTTTAAAATAGAAACAGGGAGGCTGATCTACTAATGGATGTGGTTTTTTTGTTTCAGTGTGGTTTTTTATTTGTTTTGTTTGTTTTTTCTTTCTTTTTCTTCTTTTGCATGTTGCTTTAGTAATAAATGAAAAATATCCAACATATCCAAAATATGAGTTCTAATTTTGGAGATATTGGACTCTCATTTTCATGGCTTTTTAAGTATATGCATTGTGTGATATTTTCTTCTTCAGATGTACTGATGTAAATGAAAGAAAGATTGATTATATTAATAAGATAATAAATTTTCCATAAACTGTGAGTTACATTGCTGTAGGTTGAGGGGAACAGGAAAATGTGGAAGAAACGTCATAAAGTAATCACAAAGTATTTCTGCTTATTAACATCTATGTACCTCTTTGAAAATGCAAAAATACAAAAAAAAAATTATATTAACTTATAATTGCCTTGTAAGGACTCTTACTTCTGTGATCTCACTGTCTGAAATTAATTTCCATACTGGCACAGAAAACTCATGGCACATTCAAAACTGTCATCACATGGCTATGATGTAGATGTAAGATTGAAAGTCCATGTTGCATCTCATCGAATATTCATCAAATCAAGAATCTCAATCAATGAATTTTTAATAAATGTAAATTTTTAATGCAAAAACAGTGTTAGACATATTTATCCAAGATTCTTTTTGGGTTTTGTTATTTTTTTTCCCCTCTTAGCTCTAATTCAGAAATGAAGTCTAGAGAACAGCCCATTTTTCTTTTGAGTAATGAGTTCATTTCTTTGGGCCTCAGCCTTCCATGTTGTCCTAGGGTGACTCTTTGATACTTTTATTCCCAATTGTCTGTTGTGTTTATGCTGCATGTTAAGTTCTGTATCTTTAAGGCTGGTTCTGAGAGTGAAGTGGGGGAAAGAAGAAGCACAGAGTTTGTTTGCAGAAACTGCTCTGACTCCTCGCATTCCTGCTCCTGGGCTGTGTTTATCTGAAGCATGGACAGACAGGACAGAGATTTCCTTTGCTTTTAGTTAGTTTTAGATAACTGAGGCAGAGAAGCTCCCTGGACTGTTTTCTTTCCTTTTTCTAGGGACTGTTTAAACCTGCTTCAGACTGAAAAACCCATGAGAGACACAGGATCTCACACCTATGGCCCACCGGGGCCTGGACCTTGGCACTTTTCCAGCACCGGAGGGACTGATCAGAGACTGCGAGCGGAGCTAACCCATGGCAGGGACATTCTGAGTTTGCCATCTCACCTCAGAGCAATGAAAGCTTTTATTGTTTCATATTATTCATTTTTTTATGCTTGTGGGCATTTGTTTTTGTTAAATAAATAGCTTTTTCTACTTTTCTCTAAGGAGATTTTTCCTGGACCAATCAGGGGAGGGGCTGTTTGGGTTTGCTTCCCAGAGGGATCCTTTTCTGAGCTTTCCTCCCATTTTTCCCCTAAACCAGTACACATACCTACCCACAAAAACACATTTGTTCAACAATCTACTCAGAAATAAAAACCAGTAGAAAAAGTCAAAGAAAATTCATACAGACTTACTTTTTATAGGGTTCATTTTTTGGATTTTTTTTTTTGTCCAGATAATATCCAAAAGCTTTTAAATAAAAAGTTATTAAAAAAAGACCAAAGCCAAACAAATTTAATGTGGTTAAAATAATTTCTCACATATTACAGTGAATAATCACAGCTCAGTGAAACCTGAAAAGAGCTGTGGCAGTGACAGAACAAGTATTTTCACTCTAAGGGGGAGGCAATGTCCGTATTGAATGTAATTGTCATAAAATACATTTCGCAAAGTGATCTCTCCAAAGGAGATTGAAAAGCTTTTAGTCTGGAGGAAGGAGACAGGCAGCTTTCACCAGAGAATAAATTGGGAAAATTAACTTTTCAGGAAGAGAAACAAAAAGCCACTTGAGTGGAAGAGAAGACATACAAAATAAATTAATGCATTTATAAATAAAAAAATAAAGCCATTATTGGAAACAGCAGAGCTGAAACAAACCATGGTTATTTTCAGAAGTTATTCATGAGATCAGCATAGCTTAGGACTTCTCACTCTTCTTTGAGGTGAGCCACACAAAAATGCACGCTAGATTCCCAGTCAGCATCAGGAGGAGTTCAGTGTGGGGTATCCTTCTCTGGACAGTGAAGAGACCCTTCTTGGGGTCCCATGCACATGAAAAACTGTTTTCCACCCCTGTATGCAGGGAATTAACAAAGTAAGCTCTTCATATGCAACAAAGAAAAAATATACTTTTTAAATTTTAGTATTGCCTTCACTACTCTTAAAACAAAGCTCAAGCTAAATAAATAAATAAATAAGGTCACAGTAATTTTATGTAGAGTGCATTGTTTGAAAGAGACTTCAACAAATAACACTCCACATTTAATATGAATAGGCTAATTCAAGGACTTCATGGTTCTGCTGAGCTCTGCAGACTATTTGGAACAATGTTTTGGTGACCATTAAATTTATTTAGTTCATCTACACCCTTATTGGTTACTTTTACTTTCTCTCTTGCATGAAGAAATATCTTTCTCTTAGGGAAAAAACCAAAATGATTTGGCTTGCCCTGAGCAGGGCAAACACTTACATATTACTCTTTCAGGGTGCAAAATTTTCAGCAAAAATAAAGGCAGTTTTCTTTGTCTTGTAAGAGGATACAGGATATTAGTTCACTATCTAATAAAAAATGATGGGTCTGTTAGAAAGTCAGGGGGCCTAACAAGGCTCATTGGAGAAAGTTGTACAAGACAGAAGATAATTTTTAGAGAAAATCTTATACTCTCCTTAGAAGACATTACTCATTTTCCTTTGATTTCTTAAATGAATGCCATGTCGTCCTGAGAATTTAATGCTCTTATCTCTGGTGGTGGTTTTTTTTTGTGTTTGTTTTTTTTTTTTTTTTTTTTTTTTTTGGTTTGCTTTGGTTTGGTTTGGTTTGGTTTGGTTTTTTGGGTTTTTTTTTTTTTTTTTTGGTGGTTTTTTTTTGGTTTGTTTTTTTTTTGGTTTGGTTTGGTTTGTTTTTAATTAGAAAATCCACCTCTTTGCATTGGCTGGCAATGGAAAGCTATTTAGTTTCTCTTAGGCTTACTCCTTCCTTAGCTATTGCTCCTCAGAGGCTCAGCAAAAATTCCCTAGCATCATACACGTAGGATGAGAAAATAATTTCTTGGTTTTTCCCTCTTCCAGTGCTCAGTGATAGCGAACAACTATTGTGTAAATTAAGTTTAGAAAACTTTGGATTCTTTAATGTTTTTCTTTTGCTTTACTTCTTGTTATATTTCAATATGTTCATATGTACAAATGAATATGTAATACTACTTTCTTTTATTACAGATATCTTTGAGAAAAATTCCCCCAAAAGACTACAATATTTTAATAAGCTTAGCTATAGTCATAATAATAAAAAAAAATAAATTTTGGAATGTAAAATGTACAACTATTCCAAAATTGCAAGCACCCTCCACAATTTTACGGTCTCTTCTTTTCTTAGGCTTTAGACTGCTATTTTACTATTTTTCTAGAAGGAAAGATGCTATAAATATTTGTAATAGATTTAAAAAAAAATATATGCTGACAAGTAATTTAGATAGACTCAGTACTACATGAAGCTGTGATGTGATTACTAGTATTTCTTTATGACATGTGCAGTTCCAGAAAAATGTATAGATCTACTTCAAAATGACTTGATGAACAATACATCCTATCCTAATGTTAAGTCTGATTTAGATTTTTGAATTGTGTTGGGTTTTGTTTATGTTTTTCTTTTTTAAATTGGAATGTGTCAAATTTCCACATTAAAAAGCTGAAGTTCTCTCTCTGTCAAATAAAATCCCACATATCCTTTAAGTTGAAATAATTCCTTATTTTCATCCAAATACAACCCAGAATATAAAAATGTTATCAAAAAATACACTGGTGTCTATTTTTATTTTCAAAAACTACTTTGATGGGAAATGATGTAGTTCTTAAAAAATATTTTTCTATGAAGTTTTATGGATTTTTTTACACCATCTTAAAATTGAAGCTGTTTTCATCAGCTCAAGGCAATACTAAAATAATTCTGAACTATCAATAGAAGACTTAAATATATTAATATTATCAAAGTAATTACTTCAATACTTATTAGTTATGACATCAATAACAACAAGTATAGACAGTTTGGAATATGGAAGAACTAACTGAAATAGTTTAGAATGTAATTTTTTTGTGAGAAATCATTTGCTAAATTCTGTATTTTCAAAGTAGGAAGTGTTACACAGACCAAAATAACTCTAAACAGGTCATATAGTCACTATTTTAGTAGACTGCATAGATTATTTCTTCACTTACAGCATACCGAAAAGCTTTCTAGCAGTTCACATACTAGACTGTTCGTTTTAACTACAGCTGGTTTTGTATATTATCACAGACTTCCAACCCAAAACTTCTTGTAAATGGCTGCATCATTCCTTATTAAGCACTTATGTTGTCATAGATAATAATTATTGTTGACTATAAATATCATTAAAAGTTGCTTTTAAAGGTGCTGGATGCTGGGGTTTTTTACCTTTTTTGTCTATTAAAAGTTATCTGTTACAAATTATTTTACTAGTCATGTGAGCATATGTAATTATAATTCTAATATCCCGAAGGAAAAAAGTATGCTATTAATTCTGCCACTTATGTAGGTTTTTCTGAATCTTTTTCATTGTTATTTGCAGCTTTTTTGAACGATGAATATCAATAATAACCTTATTTGCATTATATTCATAGAGAAAATGCTTTCTGCCCGTACTTCATGGTTTTCAGATTATACGTTCCACTTATTACTGTCATGCTTTAATTTCAGCAATATTATTACTTTGATTATCATATATTTCTGTTAGGCAGATTACCACTATTACTGTATTTCAGGTGAAAATCCAGGCCCAGTTTTCACAATCTTTATACACATTGGGATGTGTGCATCCTAGCAAAAACCGAAGTAAAATCTCACTAATCAGATTTGACAATTGTGCTTTTCTGAGAAAACTAGTGACACAGTTCCTCAGTGAAGCCAGAGGAAATTACAGTGTAATTCAATAAAGCAAGGATTCCTTATTCACTTCTAAACTGCACCTGGGAGCACACTGAGGAAATATACAACAAGGAAATAATAATTAACGGCCCCCACCATCATAAATGAGTGTCTTTTATTTTTAAAGGCTTGTAATTGAACAAGTAGCTTTAGTCTCTTCTTAGGAACCTTGCTGAGTTAGGAGAGTTGCCAGTGAGGCTCAAACACAATTGAAATCCATTTTTTTTTCTTTTAGTTTTCATTAAAGTTATAGTTTAGTACAGTTACTCTGTTGTTTTCCTCAGTGTGTCCTTCATTTCAATTAAGAATTAGTAGTTCAGTGCATATTAAAAAAAATTACAGCACAATATTATATCCCAAATGTTCCCCAAAAAGGTCAGGATTAATATAATATCTTATACTAATTGACTGTATTTTACGTGAATCAATCCCTATCGCACCATGATAATGAGTAATATAACAGGATGGAGAAAATAAAATAGTAAGATAGCAGACTTTTTGAAAATTAGATTTCTATGATTATTCTGCACAGGATCTTACAAAGGTAGTTGTAAGAACTATCAGCATAACTCCAACATAACACTGAAGTACTGCTTCTATAGACCAAAATTTTCAAAACTGTTAAACATAACATTAAGCTTACTGCAATGAGGACAGTAAGAGTTCCAGTAACAATCCCAGATAATACTTTTCAAAGCACAGTTTCTCATAAAGAAACAAATATGCCAGAGGCAGATCAATTTATGGCACCATGACACAAACGGATGCTTCCCTGAAATGATGTGCTATTAGAAAGGTCAGCTTTACAAGTATAGAGATGTGCTACCAATTTATTTTCATGCATCCTTAATAGGTTCTATTTTGTCTCTCATCTGGTGCTGAGGGAAGGTATTGATCCCCAAAAGGCATTCTAGTTGTTTACTCATAACAGAGAAGCAATTTGGGACAACTTATCTAGCTTATCAGACATAAAAGAGCTACATAAAGTCTAGAGACGCTGAAGGTAGGAATGGTGCTTATATAAAGCATCATTATTTTCAAATTATGTCTGCCCCAATTGCTGCCCACTCACACCAGTAATGAATGAAGGCAGCTACCAACTTCTTCTGTGATTCTCTCAATCCAAAGTCAATGCTCTGACTCTTCTCAACAGTGGACATCAAAAGGTTGTTAGTTTTTCATATTTGTTGACCTTTTGTCTAAATAGGGACAACAGATAAAACATTGCTAGCCTGTAGATGAATTGCTTATGCTTTTCGGGGGAGTAAATGTTTTTTTTTTAAATAAGCACTGCTCCCATGCAGCATTCAATACGGTTTAATTTAAAAGCTTCAAGAAATGTCCACTGTCCTCATGTGCTGCTTCACAGACATACCTATCACCAATCATTACTGTTACAACAGTATGCCATCAGTCATTCTCCTCAGCAGTTGCTATGTGCTCACATGTTGTGTGGAAGCAAGAAAAAACCTTGTTGTCCTGTAGTTTAAGACAACCAACAAAATGGTTCATGGAAGAGAGATACAATTAATTACTACACGACAGACAAGCTGTTGGCCTGAATTGAAATTCCTCAGAGTATTGCCTAAATAGAATATCTAATCAGAAAGTGAGAATAAAATCATTACAACAGGAATGATCACTTGCAGTCCTATTACTTTGATTTATGTACTGTGTTTGTGTGACAAGGTTTCAGTCACAGAAAAGCAACAAAGGAAAGAGCAGCAATGACAACATGAGCTGAACTGATCACAGCACATACACCTGTGCTGCTGTGGGGGGAGAAGGAGAGAAGTTGTGCCAGGGAAAAAGGGATGAGTAGGGGAATAGGGTTTTTAGATTTGGGGTTATTCCTTATTATCCTAATTTGATTTGATTTGGTTTTTCCAGTGACAATAACAAGTGAATGATCTCTCTCTTCCTTGTCTTAGTTCATGAGATATTTAATTCCTCTTCCCTGTCCAGCTGAGAAGGGCAGTGATAGAGTGCTTTTGGCAGCCATCTGGCATCATGTCAGGGTCAACTCACCACTGTTTGTTAAACTCCCACTTTTGAGTAGTACAATCATGTTTCCCACACTGCTTTTGAAATCACATCTTCAGTCACCCACCTCTGTTGTTTCCACAAATTCTACTCTGTCTTTTCAACAGATGTCAAAGAAGCTGAAATAAAAGCACTTTTCTTCTTGGTTCTACTGTGTGCTAACCTAACAGCAGCTCCAAACTGTGCCTGGAGGACTAACTTCAGAGAGCAACTTCCTTGCCTGGTATAGCTGGATATTGATGAAGTAACAAGTCCTATAACATCAAGATAGTTGGTGAAATGCGGACCAAGTGAGGTCCAGTATTTTTCTAATTAAAAATATTGTGATTAGAAGAACCAATTAACACTGGATTATGCCTAATTATAGTCAGACAGGCAATTTTACTAAGATGCCCTTTAAGAAGCAGTACGCCAGCTTTTATTCTGATATGAAGCCCAAACACTGGACAAAACCTGTACATCTAAGTGCAGCATCAAGCCATGTGCAGCTGACTCCTGAAAATGAACAGAGGAAACAGGGCACCCTGGAGCTTTGTGAAATCTGCAAAACGTGTGTCAATTGGATTTGGATAGGAGCTTACCTATATATTTAGTTCTGGCAAGAGTTTTTCACTGTGTGCTCATGCTAGCTCAGATATGTGCTCCCTAACTGCCTGTGCACTGACCATAAGCTCAGTGTACAAAAATTAATTAAGACTGGCACGAGTTTGATAAAATACAATGCTTTTTATTATATATATCAGACATTTAGAAAGTTTGACTTCTCTACACTGACAAAATTCCTCAATGAATGACATTGAGGTGGAAGAAGAAGACAAACTTCCACATGCTGCTTTAGACTCAATTGTGAGAAACATTTGTCTCTCATAGATGATAGATAAGACCATGTCTGAGATCTATTGAGTAAACAAAATGAAAACTGCTTCACTCTTGATGTTTATGTCAATTGTGATCCACTGAAACAGAAAATCCTTCAGCTGTAACTGCAGGAAAACACCAACATTTAAAAAAGCACAAAGAGCTGCTATTATTTATTATTATTATTATTATTATTATTATTATTATTATTTAACCCCGTTAATTCTCAATAAAAGGCAGGCCTCATTGTCTTAAAAATCAAAAATGTTTATAGGGAGTCTGAAAATTTTGTTTTTATCCCTATAGTTTTCTCAGAGCTAATCAAAACTAAAATATTGACATATGTATTCCCATCCATGGAGGCCGAGCTATTTTCTAAAGAACTAATATTTCATTTAACTACAGCTAAAATTCAGGCAATAAAATTTAGTTCTCAAATTTACTGGTACATGAATAAAAACAAGCAATGTAGGACTAAAAATCAAAGAAATCAAAACAGGTTTTTTTTTTCTTCAACCAAGATAATTTTTCACTCATTGTCTGTACAGCTTGAAATATCTCTAAAGAGTTCCAGGAATATTTTAAGAATCATATAAATACAGAAACAGATCCTGTAGGCTAGATCCTGTCCTGTGTTCCAAAGACACAGTAGAAATGGAAATTTAAATTAGATCAACCGTGTTGAAAATTTCTATTACCCAAATATCAAGACTGAAAACTGTGTCCCTGTTTTAGCTGTAGTGCTCTACAATAAGCAAAAAAACCCTCTGAGTCTAAATGTAAAAAGATTCACTGATGCAGATAAAAAAGGGCAACCAGCAACTTGATCTGTGAAGGAAATAAATAACATCCTGATTTTCAAAATATCAGGTTTCTTCTTGTGTTTAAGCGTAAAACAGGTAAAATAAAGTGAAGCAGGGAAAAGATTTATGAAATAAATAAAAAAAAATCACAAGCCACACTCTACAAGCAGCTTGGAAAACTCTTTCTCTTTCTCCACCTCTTAAAAAGAAAAAAAGTTAATTTTACTCTCTTTCCAGAATTATCATTCCTGCTCAGCATAAGGTTGTATGTGGTCAAAACTAACTAACTAACTAACTAACTAACTAACTAACTAACTAACTAACTCACTCACTCACTCACTCACTCACTCACTCAAATAGACATCAAACTGATCTTAAGGTAGGGTAAAAGAAGGATTTGGAGTACTGCAGACCAGTAACTCAACCTTATCTCAATTTCTAAGAAGGGGCTGAAGTGCATCCCCCTGTGGACCCTTGTAGCTACAAAGAGGGTGACTGGGAACAGCCAGGATGAATTTATCAAGGGTAAGTCATGCCTCACTAACCCAGCTACCTTCTGCAGTGAGGCACTGGTAGACAAACTGATGCTTTGGGTGAGGGGATACCACTGGGTACTGAATATTCTAACCCAGGCAAAGTTATATACTGAGCAAACTGGGAGAAAATCATTGGTGGTTGGTTTATCCTTTATTCATATCAAGTGAAATAGTTACTTCTTCTAATCATGTAAATCATTGCTTTGGACTGACACAGTTCTCAGCCTCTCTTTGTTTGCTCTTGTTCCCTGGCCATGGTGGAGACTCTCTGTTGGATTCACACCTGAGTGCTGGAATATGACTTGCACTTGTAGCCCAAACCTTGACAGTGCTCGGCTCTGCTGATCATCCCACTCCCCTCCGGTCCCTTCCCTGCTTCAGGGGCTGCTCTGATGCCTGGGTGCACTGCTGATTCCTGGCAACTCGCTGCCTCACAGGGCCCTTTCTGCAGAGCTCTTCATAGCTGGTGGTCTGTTACCTCTGAGGCCAGACTTTCCTTGGCCTTCAGGGAACCCCAAAGGATTCCCATCAAACTATTTTTCCAGATCCTTCTGAACCACAGCCCTGCCCTCCACATGACAGGCCACCCACAAACAATCTAGGAGTGCTTTCCCAACATCTGGGTTCTAAAAAAGACAGTAAACTAGATGGATACAACAGCACTTCAGCCACCAGACAACACTAGTTAATGCCTGCCAGCTGAAATTTGCACTAGCAATCAAAACTCTTTGAGTCTATGCTTCTAGCCACCATGTCCTTCAGCTATCTAAACTGGATCTCACTAATTAAGTGATAAGGAAACTCTGGGATGCCTTGTTAAAGTCAGGCTGCATTCACATCCTTCCCAGGGATTAAGGGGAGGTTGACCTGCTGGTATACCATGGACTCTCCATATTACTCTTTCTGAGGATGATGTGATTGGCTTTTTCCAAGCATCAGAAACAAAGCTGCAATCTTTGAAGATGACAGATGTAAGACACCAGACAGCTGCTGTTGTTGAGTTCTGTCTGTCCCATGGACTGGGAGGCTCAGAACCTTGGATATCTTAAGGGCAGATTTCACCAGTAAAAACTGAAACAAAAATGTACCTCCATCATCTCCAGGTCTTTGGTCACTTCCGTTGAAAAAAACAGGCACGCATTTTTGTTAGCTTTTCTGTTATCAAGAATACCACCTCCACTTACAGTCTTTTACATTTCTGAGGTCAGAGGCTCCATGTTCAGTCATACTAACTTTTTCTGACATGCTTGCTTTACATTTGACACAGTGAAATGAACCACTCTCATGCTGTGATGAAGCTATCCTTCCACTTAGTCTCTCCAGGACCAAGAAGGTTCTTGAAGAAACCAAGATCCATAAGCCTAGATTTGAACATGTTCCTAACAAGGAACAAAACACTAATTTGGCTAAAGCTTTTTGTTCTGAAGTATTATCACTCAAGGTGATAAAAATTTTCACCTTTGTTCAGCTAGTTAGTTTACTTAGCAATCCAACACAGCAAAATATAATAGATGAACTCCTTGCACTCTCAATATTTTATATGGTACTTTTGTGACCCTAAAACTTTTTAGTATTTTGACTTTAGACCATTGGATCTATTAATCTCTGGCATTCAGTGCAAACAAATAAGTTCATTTACCCCACTTCTCGATCCCATCCCCATTCCAGACTTCAGAATCAACAAAAATGATTGGCAGGTTTAAAAAATCTACTTTGCATTGTTGAAGGGCTTAACTCAAGACACAAAAGCAGGTTAGGGTTCCCTCTCAGATCTCCTGCTGTAACCACTGGGTAGACTCCCAAAATTTCTTTTGCTTTCATCACTGTGTTATCAATTTTCCTGGAATAAATCTACATTAAGGAATCATAAATGCTACGTGTAAATTGATATTACAAGTGTTGTTATTAATATACAATTGCCTACCAAGGTCAGGTCATATAATCCATTATTATGTATGGTCATATAGTCCTTATATTATTTCAGAACCTTATTTGGATAATATTACGAGATTATTTAGGCACTTCAAATTTTATTTTTTAGCAGCATTTAAGCCATTTCAAGGATGTTTTAAAATACAAGTCCTACGCATACAGGGGAGCGACTGTCTCCTGTAAATCAGCTACGTGAAAAAAAAGATTATATTATAAAAAAGATTATTATATGTATTCCCTTATAATGATTTTAGGCCCATATGAGTAAATCACAAAGATTTTAGGAATTGGTGGGTGAGAGCTCTCCTAATATGCCTACAATCTTATTGTATGCTCTTCTTTAGTCTATGAGCATAGAAATAATTCTGTTTCCAGAATAATTCTTAAGACTCCAGAAATCATTAAAAGGTGCATTTCCTTTTTTTTTTTTTTAAAGTTGCTAACTTAACCCTTGACAAGACTGATAATTACTAAAGGAAAACTACCAGTATGTTTTGGTTCTCCTGTCCTGCTTATATTTTTTAGTGTTCTCCACCTTCTCTGCATGTGAATTTTGCCACAAGAGTGACACAAACCAGAGAAGAAAGTAAAGTTGAAAGAAACTAGCAATCTTATTTATTATTTATAACATATTTTCTTTAAACAATCATGTCAGAAACCAGAGTATCACTAAATTGATGGGTCATGACTTCCTGGATTGAAATAGGTTAATTGAATAATCAAATTCTAAGGCCTAATAGAAATAATAAACCTTATTCAGTCCAACCTTTCAAAAATGAAAAAAAGCCCTCTCACAACCTGCTTAAAGTTTTTATTGGATACTTTTTTATATCAATGCCTAATGAGATGGCAAGCATGCATGAGTAATCACTTTTACTTACTGTTCTTATTAAAGCAAAGGTGAGCTACAATTCTTTCAGTCAGAAGTATAACTTCTTCTGATGCCTAGAAAGTGGAATAGGTCTTTCCAACGATGTTAGAGTGAATATGAAAGCAAATCTTTACTTAAAAACTTTGAGGTACATAATATAACAAAAATAACATGGGGTATAATAATTCTATAATTTTTATAAGGTTAGCTGATTAGTACACTTATCTTATACTGTCCAATTAAAAGGCTAATTGATTAGGGAATAATTCCTGGGGTCCTGCCCCACTGAAACATGTCCAGAGGGTTTTTTGCCCCATTTTTGTTATATCTGGTCCAGATTATGGTTGCAAAACAGAAAAATCCTTGTAGTTGGTTCTCTTTTTGGAAAAAAGACTAAGCAATATTTAGGAATGTGTTTATAAAGTTAACTTATGGTTCCTAAATGTTGGGAAGAAAGATACAAAAAATACTAGAAGCTGTAGCCATGCTTTAGCAATCTACAAAGCTATCAATATATGAAAATATAAAAACCTATAAATCCTAGGCATCACTTCCCTGATCAGTAACATTAAATTGGCTTTTTATTTTTATTCAAAGAAAATAGCACATTTAAATTGAACTTAATATAGGAAGAATAAATATCTGTCTTTAATAAACTGAATGGTTTCCCTTCTCCTGTCTATAAAACTCTTTTAATTCTTTTTAAACTCTTCAATGAGTTTAATAGAAAAATTTTCACCTTAGCACATGCCACAAAATACTCGCCAGTCTTGGAAGTGTAGCTGAATTATTTTCAGACATCAGCCAGAAAACAGTTTTCAGGTTTTGTTTATGGTAAGTGTTGTACTTCCAGTAACTGCAATATTTAATGTTGGAGGGCAGAAATCTCAACACACTTTTAAACAATATTCATGCTGAAAAAGTAACACTGATATTGAATAAACTAAATCTTAGTGTGGAGTAAAAATTAGCAGGCAAATATTTGAGTTTTGACATTAAGTGAATAATGAATCCTATTTTGTTGAGCTTGATGCCTTTCTATTTCGACTTCAGAAGCCATAGGAATGGAAATGTGTATCTGTCCTGTAGGTTGCATACAAAGTGCCCAATAAATCTGTGATGACTCTAAATCTGTGATGACTCTTCTTTTGGTCTAAGAATCAAAGCTTTCCAAAGCTTTGATACACTGAGATACAGCTATAAACCAGATAAGTGCTAAGAAAATAAAATTACCATGGGCATTTTCCATAAAATTATCTTATGTAGTATTTTGCTTGACAAAAAGTGATACAACCTTGTGGCCTTTCAATATTTAAAGTACGTTTATAGGAAAGACAGAGAAAGACAAGACAACTGGCACTGGTTTTAAACTGAGAGAGGGTAATTCAAGGTGGGATATAAGGAAGACACTTATAGTTATGAGGGGGGTGAGACTGGAACAGGTTGCTTAATGAAGCTGTGGGCATGCAGACTTCTTTCTGCTGAATTTTTGCTTTATATAAATATTTAATTTATTTTCTAAAATCAAGTACAGTCACTAAAACTGGTATTCTGAAAATAGTGATCTGTCCCTTGGGCTGAAAATGGAACAACAGTTCTCCCATTTTGTGGTTATACATAACAAAATTGACTCATGGGTACACAACTTCAGTGAAATCCTAAATAAAGAGCTTATCCTATCTTTGGACAGAGTATCTAGCAGACCCTTTTAGGTATTCTGCAGTTGACAGGGCTTTCTACAAAAATGGACAGCTGAAATGAACCTGAAATAAAATTTGGTGCTCTATAAAAAACTCAGAAATCTTAAACAATTATTTATGCCAAGCACTTAGGGTTAAGTGCTAGATGGAGACTATTTCAGTTCAGATTGCTTGTTGCATTGTCCCAGTATTACCAAAAATTTTTCAAATACAACACAATTTGATCTCCCCATTTATGGATTTGACACTATATAATAGATGTGTATCTTTTTTTAATGTTTTTTCTCACAACTTTAGAGCTTCCTGTAAATTCTCCCAGAGTCTCTTTAAAACTATTGTGGTCCTGTTTGCATTAAAAAACTCCATCAGTTAGGTACTGCCGAGATCACTGCCCAGCATATTGATCAATATTGCCTCAGTCTTGTCTTCCCCTGGCATGTCTGTTTCCAGCTGCTGTCTCACCTTAAACATACAGTGTAAACACCACAGGAAATAGAGTTCTTGTTAGTCTTTCATACACTGTCTAGTAAAAGTGAGCCCTTGTCCATGGCCAAAGTCTGATGACAGTGCAAACACCAGTATATTACAGGGGAAAAAAGCATGATAACATACCACAACGTAAAACTTTTCTGAAGCAGGTAATTATTTGGGTTGTATTTTCAAAGCCCATAAACTGGTTAGACTGTGTTTCTTTCAGATCATACAAGCAGTATTTCTTCTCCCCAAGATGATACTGTTAGAATTATTATCACCTAATAGTTTTTACCGACTATTCACAACTGCACAAAACTAGTTTTCCCAAAGCAAGCTGCTGTGTAATTCCAATGACAATGGAAGAAAAAAAAAACTAGAATGGCACCTGTCTGACAGTGGAAATAACTACAGAAGAATTTGATATTTTCATTACTCCAGGATAAATGTAGTTTGGGACCGTCTCACCACCCATAAGAGCTCCCAAAACATTATTTAGGCAGGCATAGTGACCATGACAAACTGGTAGAAAAAGCAGCCACCCCCAGAAATCACATTTCCACGTCATGTCATTGATACTGACTGTGACATGGGTCAACTTTTGTCACATGTCATTATGATGAGTGCTACCAAGACAAGGAACGTGGGATTATATATCACCAAATATATAGTTTATTATATATACATATACATATTTATTATTATTATTATTATTAATACTACTACTAATACTACTACTACTATTATTTATACCCCCATGAGGGAATACTGGACATTGTGTGAGGAGACGCATCTTATCTTTGTCATTTGAAAATACTTTTTAGCTAGGAGACAAGACCTAATTATAGTCTGCAGAAAAAGGTTTAGCTTTAGGAATAAAAGAGATTTTAGGGAGAGAAGTCTGAAGGATGATAAATGCTAAATGGTGTTCAGACAAAGTTTGTTTAGTTATCTTAGTACTATGGACAGCATGATACTGTATGGAAGAGAGGATTAAGAGTATGACCCAAAATATTGTTCACCTGCATTTTATCACTAACTTCAATAAATAAATATGACTGAGTGTAGTATAGCATATAAGCAACAAAGAAAAAAAAAATCACAAGCTTATTTGACCTTATTTGTGAAAGTGACTGATTCAAAAAAATCAGAAATTTAAAAAAATTATTTATCTCCATACGAAGGAAATTTATCAGGATAGCACAGAAAAATAAACAAGACTATATTACTAAAGAAATTATGAAAGCTCTGGAGTTACTGAAGAATATATGGGGAGGACTGAGCAAAAGGCAGGGACACTGTGGTAAAGTGCCACTGTTTCAGTTAGCACTGTTTCTGAGATTGGCAGGAGGAAGTAGAAGGGAAGTCAGAAGGAAAATTTTGGAATTAAAAGGTAGTAATATATTAGGATATTTCTACATGTACTTCTTGTTTTTGAATGTTTGTTCCTCTTTAAAATTCAGTAAAATAAACTTCAGAAGTTGGCTGCCTTCATTTTAATATGAGGCATAGATATGGATACTCAGTTCCTATAGCTCATTAAAAATGTCTTCTAGGAATATTTTTTTCCAGGGGAAGAGCAGTCTGTGGAGATTAACATCCATCTCACCATAGAGTCTTGTTAGTGAAATATGAAAATAAATCATAATTCTGCAGCAAAATGAGAGCTGTGAGCTACAACACAGAACATCTTTTTCAAGCCATTTTTTTGCACGATCTTTATTCTCACTGACTTACCAACCCTACAAAAGCTTACACAATGAATATAAATCATATCCATGAGGAATTTCTCTCTTTCCTAAAGGGTGAGAACAGACACACACATGTTGTTTATTCTTCAAACAATGTGATGAATATTTTATGAGGTATGAAGCTCAGTCACTTCCATGAAAGACACACCAAAGGAAGGCTGTCTCTATGCTCTCCCATTTCCTCCCCTCTGGGTCACTCTCACTCTTCCAAATTAACCTTCACATATATGAGAAATAGAACAGACTGTGGTCATACATTTCCCCAGGAAATCCCTGACTTGTACCTCAGTAACTTGTAATGTGTCTAGTACATATGTTTATGCAACTTGAAAGAGAAAAGGTTTTCAGAAGCAAATTCATGTGCTCCTAATCTCTTCTGTCCTTGGGGAGGCCAAAGAAGGTGGGGGTTAGCATGGTCCCAGAGCAGAGAGGATTAATGCCAATAGGCTGAGAACTTGGGCAAGTAAAGTTTCAGATCACTGCTGACAAATCTCATGAGAGAACACAGATTGGAACAATTACCTGCTTGAAGTTCCTTGAAGTTGTTTTCGGGTGCTTTTTTTGTTGGCTGTGGTTTTTTTTTTTGTTTTTGTTTTTGTTTTTTTTTTGTTTTTTTTTTGTTTTTGTTTTTTTGGTTTTTTTTGTTTGTTTGTTTGTTTGTTTGTTTGTTTGTTTGCTTTTTGTTTTGTTTTGTGTTTTTGGTTTGGTTTGGTTTGTTTTTTTGGGTTTTTTTTTTTTTGGTGGGGTTTTTTGGGTTTTTTTTTGGTTTCTTTTTTTTTCAAAGCCTAGTTTTGACTCACAGGAAACTATTGAAGTTCATAAAACATAGATATTTCAAACTTGATTCTTCCGTACTAAGCAACTCATGCATGATTTATGTCTGTATATAGCAGATGTAAGAGAACAAGACAACTGATTGCATTTCATACCTGCTTTTATCTGGGTATAAAGGACTGCATAGATAGCAAAATGTGAAGCATTGGACCCATTTTCTTAAATGAGTAGCAGAAGAATCTTTTCCTGAAGATCAGTCCATGATGTCAGAGGGGAATTCTAATCACCACTGCACTAAGAGAAGATCCCTTTTTTTAATGATCATTGGAGTAATTTTTGTGTTTGTAGAAGGTAAAATAAAAGGCAAGGGAAACAACAAATACATTTCCTTTCAGTTCTGCTGAGGTGACTGGTGACCCTCCTAATGTAAAACATTGTTCCTTTTTCAATCTCTTTTTTTTTTTTTTTTTTTTTTTTTAATATACCTACTGTTTTGCTATGGAGCTTAACCAAATGAATGCTGAAGTTATGGAGAAAGACTTTCAACTTGGGACTGAGAGTTTTTGCATATATGGGTGAAAATCAGAGACCTTAATGATGATTTACAATCTCAAAGTCTAATATACTTGCAGTTCCAGTGCATATTTACTAAATAAGTGATGCAACAGTCAGCTAGCAGGCCAAAAAAGAGAGACAATGGGAAGCTTAAGTGAGCACAACTTAGGCCAGCATTACATAGCAGGCTGACATTTTTGCTCAAGTCACTGTCAAGACTACACATGCATTCCTGAGATCCAGGGGACATAGTGAAGATTGTCCCCTTAGATGTCTTTACCACTCCTTCTTGTCTTTCTCATTTTAAGATTATTAATTAAGATCCTCTTTAGTGGATCTTTAATCTAAACCAGAAAGGTTTTCTGAGCTAGAACCTATTACAGAGGTTTATTCCTATAAGTAGTGCTTAAGTTGGAAGGAAGAAGAACTTTCAAGAGATAAGGCTTGAGAGAGTAAAATGAGCATTCTTTTTCCCAGCTGTGGTTGTACTCTGTATCTTTATCAGAGACTTCTGAACATCTTGCTGATGAAATCAATAGAAATCCTTTTAACTCTCTTAAAAATTACCGAAAAGCCGAATTCCCATTCTTTCCTTTTCTCTCTCTAGCCACTCATCATACAGTGACACTTAAAGCTGTTTATACTTTTTATAAGTTTTGATCCAAGAAAAGTCACCCAACCTTCAATTTTCATGCATCTGACAAAGAATAAATTAGAGACAAAGCACAGGAGAGAAAAAGACTAGACTGAGAGTAATTTGAGACACTAAAAATACTGTTTGATCTGATTTCTGACACCTCAACCATGCCCAAAACCAGAAACTTTTCAGAACTTCACAAAGTTAAGGAGAAATTGATTGGTGTTTCTATTTTTTCATCAAAAATTATTAAGTATTTATTTTGGGATAAGAAAGTAAATATTTTCAAAATAAATATATTACTTAGTAATCCAATTATACATGCTTCTAATATCCTGATTGATGGACTGTGACATATCTGCTTTGCTGCAAAAATTCAGTTTCAGTGGGCAGAGCTATTAGACATGAAACTTATGTCTATTTATATTCTAAAAAGGTATAAGGTTTGTTTCTTGTTTTCTTCTTGTTCTTTTTTTTAAAAGAAGTAAATCATGTTTAAAAACAAAGAAAATCTGAAATTGTAGACAATAAATGAGAGAAGGAGATGTGATCCCTGTGGACTGGAGAAAAGGCAAAGTAATAGAGAGAATGAGAATGTTTTTACCAACAAAACACACTAAAAATAAAACAAATGCGTAATTTAATTTTAGAAATTAACACTGTGAAGTTTCCAAAAGATTCGGCTAGCTATACTCTGAAAGTTTCCTATTAGATCATGATAGTAGTATATCCAGGTCCACTATGGTTCATCCAAGTCAACTCTGGAAATTGCTATAAGAAGAATTAGCAAGTAAAGGATACTCTATACACCTGGGTTCTCCTAGCATCCTTAAGCAGTGGATTAGTACGTTCTTTCTGACTTCCAGCTATTAAACATTTGCTGAGGCAATGTAGCTTAAAACTTTCAAACAATATTTCAGAAATTTTTAGTGCTGCAAATCAGAAACTTTTATTTAAAACTATTTTCTGAGGGAGGGGTGTGTGTTTTTGATTTTATATTAGTAATATCTTACTGTCATCTGTTTAGTGCATTAAGTAACACAGAAAAAGGTAGAGAAATAACATGATATTATCCCTAATATTTAGGCATATGCTTATTTAACAAAGCAAAAAAGATTATTATTATATTCAGATTTTATTTTTTCAAGCTATTCTACTCCTACTTTTATTACCCAAAAGGGAGAAAAAATATTGACCTAAAAATGATAAGCTGGAATACATACATATTTATATATCTATTTCTATCTGTATCAGTGTATATATGTCTACACATATGAAATTGTCTTCCAAGGTCTTATTAAAGACATGAAGTAAAAGAGATTAGGTTTACATTTGATATTAGGAGGAAGTTCTACGCTTTGAGGGTGATGAGGCATGGAACAGGTTGCCCAGAGAAACTGTAGATGCCCCATCCCTGGCAGTGTTCAAAAGAGCAGGCTGGATGGGAGCTCTGAGCAACTTGGTCTAGTGGAAAGTGTCCCTGGCCATAGCAGTTGGAACCATGCTATTTTTAAGGTCCCTTCCAACCCAAGCCATCCTATGGCTCTATGATTACATTGGAATTTTTTCCCCCATTGTACAAAAGATAAAAAAAGAATATCAGCGGCAGCCAAAATAATTGAAAGATCAAATCCATCTAGTTTGACTTCCACAGAAATGTTTCTTTCTTCTCAGTCTATTTCATTTTCTGGGATCTCTTTTTTGCTATAGTAACTATAGTCAGATTTTTTAAATCAGTTAAATTTAGTTTAGGGAATCTCAATACAGTTATTGAGATTATAAATGAAGTTATCATATAAATGCAGTAGAGGAACTGTAAAGAAGAAGACAATATCATGAACCATCTTCAAGACTGCCTCTCAGAGTGAAATGTTCTATGGATCTTTCAAGCAGCTTTTTAAGTAAAATGGAAAACTAAATGCAAAGGCAACCATTATTAAATATATCACTGTGAGGAAAAAAAACAGAAACCAAAACCAAAGCCAACCAACCAACCAACCAAACCAAACCAAACCAAACAAAACAAAAAACCACAAAAACCACCCATACAAAAATAATGAGTGAGGCCTGAACCTCACTCCTAAAAGAGTAAATGGTTTCAAATACAATATCAAATTGCTATCAAGCTAATGTCAAGTTCATGGAAAGAGGTCAGCTGATGCTCTCTATGCTTCTGAAATTCCAGTCCCCAGAACAAGAGTAAAAACCCTGCAGTTACTGAAATATTTTTTAAATACTGACTCCCTCTTTGGGTGAATTCAGATGGTTTGAAGCCACTGTGGTTCCTTGGGCCACATAGCAAAAAACAACTTTGCACAGAGGCAGGTGTCATTAGGACTGCTAAGTCCAATCCTCTAAGTCCAATCACCACCAATAACTTCCCTGTTCTGGTACCAACAGCTGCTGTGAGCACATGAGGAAGTGTAGGCAGACCAAAAATCTTTTCAGAAATGAGAATTCAAAGGCATAGATGGCTTTATTGTCAGGTAATGATATCGGGAGCTTTTAACCTCCAGATAATGGCATGAAATTGCCTGAGGTCAGCAATGACTGAAAATTGTGACAATTAGATGGCTTCTTTGTGGCCTATAGGAAATGAATTGGTGGCCTCATTCCAGTTCTCTATCATAAAACAATTACAGCTAATGCTGATTGACATCTTTGATTGCAACCATGGCTCAGAGGCCAAGACTGAATGAGCCTTGAAAATAAACTGCCCTTCAACCCAGAAAAGTCAATCCTCTGAGCCAGAGGTGAGGCACACACTAGACTGAGAAAAAATGTGTCTTTTTTTGCTCACTCTACTGACAGAAACTTTGTCTCTCATACTAACTGTCAGTGTCTTCTGCTTAAGATGGAACAGAAAAGGGAAGTCCTTTGGGAGGGTTTAGGAAGACTTATTACATATATCTCTTTAGGTATTTCACTCAAGCATGCAAGACTTCAGATGGTGTGCTTCTGCCAAGTGCTGAGCGGGTGCTGTGCTCAACAGTCCTCTCTCCAAATTGCTTCCCATTAAAACAAATCGGACAGATGTGGGAACCAAGAAGCACCATTACCAGAGCTTGACAGACAGTGCATGAGGTTCAGTGAGACAAGGTAATAAATCTAAGATCAAAAACTTAATGTGTGGCAGAAAAATGAATCCAAACAGTGGATTTGGTCTTGGCTATAAAAGTGAGTTAAAGGCTCACAGGGTCACAAGTTCTGGGTCACGCAGATATTTTATACCTTTTACTTATGGCATCTCAGAAGGGCAACTGTGCATTAGTGTCCATGTGTTTAATGCCAGTCTAGCATTACTGATGTGCAATTGAAATAAGGAAGGGGTTTAGACTACGTTTAGATGTAAAAACCCCTCAATTTCTTGCCTAATGCTTAAAGTATTTGTGACTGGTTAAATCCTATCCCAGACACAACTAGATCAGAAGACCAGAAGATTTTACTTGAGGAGCTGTTCTTGAATCTTATAAAAGATTTCATGTGCTGGGAGACATCTCAAAACTCCTGTTCCCAACTGTTTATTTCACAGCATAAAGGTCAGTTTGCACTGGCTATGTAAAATATGAATAGTGGTAAACACACACATTGATTAACATTTGAAAATGTCATGCTAATGAAAATATAAATTAAAAAGAAAAAAAAAATAAATTAGAAGTTAGAGTGATCCTGCACAATGCATAGTTAAAATGTGCTGGTTCTGAAGAACTGAGGATTGAAAAAGAACACAGTAGATGTCTGTAGAAGCATATGACTGCATGTTGGCAGCTGTCCTTGGCTAGACAAGGTTTAGCCTCCCCACTTTCTTCTGTCTTCAGTTATAGAGCATGGGCTGTGTCTGCTTGTCTTAGACACTGAAGTACAGTTACAGCTCTAAGAAAATACATGCAGCAGCAAAAATTCGCAACAGTGCTTTTCCAGTGGACTGAAGCATTTCAAGCATAACTCTTGAAATGACCTGAGGCAAACACAGAAAGATCAAAGAAACCTAGAGGAAATTATGCTAATGCTCAGATGAAGCATAATAAGCAATCACTAACTGGAATTTATATAATCCATCTGCCTTTTCCTCTGAACACAACAAATGTCTTTCCTTGGTCTTACATTTTGGGAGGTCAAAACCAACGTATTTCTTTATCAGTTGTCCCACTGTACAAATGAAAAAGACCTATAGAAATACAAAATCACTTAGAATCAGAGAATAGTTTCTTTTGGAAAAAACCTTAAATGTCATATAATTTCAATGACTCCACTATAGCAGGGATCCTATCCAATTTCTCAGGGCACCATCCTAATAGGTTTTGAACACTTCCAGGGGTGGGACATCCACAACTTCTCTGAGCAACCTGTTCCAGTGCCTCAACCCCCTTACAGCATTCTCAGCCTGCCTATACAGAAGAGTGCTCCAGCACTCTGATCATTGTGGCCTTCTTATGTGACAATTCTAACATGTCCATGTCCTTCCTGTGCTGGGACCCAGAGCTGGATGCAGGGTTTCAGGTGAGGTCTCACCAGAGCAGAGCAAAGCAGAGCAGAGCAGAGCAGAGCAGAGCAGAGGGGCAGAATCCCTTCCCTCTCCTCCTGCCTATGCTGCTTTGGATGCAGCCCAGGACATGTTTGGCTTTCTGGGCTGGGAGTGCTCATGGCTGGGTCATGTCCAGCTTTTTATTTACCAGAACTCCCAATCTGTTCTCCACAGGACTGGTTTCAGTAAGTTCACCTCCCAGTGTGTGTCCATGGTTGGGGTTGCCTCAGTCCAGCACCTTGGTCCTGGACTTGTCTAACTCCATGAGGTTCTTTTGGGCTCACTTCTTGAGCTTGTCCAGGCTGCCCTGGATATTACCCCTTCCTTCTCTTGTGCCTACTGCACCACTCAGCTCCATGTCCTCTGCAAACTTGCTGAGGGTGCGCTCAGTACCACTCTCCGCAACATTGATGACAATACTGAAGAGCACTGGTCCCAGGACAGAGCCCTGGGGGACAGCACTTGTCACTAGTCTCCAAATGGACATAGAACCATTAACCACCATTCTCTGTCTGTATCCATCCAACTCCTTATCCACAGAATAGTGCACTCTTCAAACCCATGCCTCTCCAGTTTGGAGACAAAGACCATGTCAAAAGCCTTACAGAAATTTAGATGACATTTTAAGGTTTAGATTAGAAAAGTCCTTCAGGATTGAGTCCAGCTGTTTACCCAGCACTGTCAAGTCCATGATTAAATCACGTCAAATCAAGTGCCAAATCTATATGACTTCCAGCTTCATCCAGGTATGATGACAACCACTTTCCTGGACAGCCTGTTCCAATGTTTGACAACCCTTTTGGAGTAGATTTTTTTTTCTAATATCCAATCTTTTCTTGGCACAATTTGAAGCTGTTTTTTCTAGTCCTATTCATTGTTACTTGGGAGAAGAGACTGCCACTGAACTGTTGATCACAAATCATTCTTTTTTTGAATAAGTTATGAGCTGGAACTGTCTCTTCCTACAACACATTTACATAGCTATAGACAATGTACTTAGTTCAACTTAAGATATGACCACTTCTCAGCTGAGATGTAAAAATGTGGCATGTGAATATTCTTAACTTATTTCAGTTGGAAAGTATGTCAATTAGCTTAAATTACTTTCATATTTTCTATAATTCTGATCTCAGAAAATGTTACTATTACTATTTAACTAAATACAAAATGAATGGAGAGGGTCCTAGATATCAGGCTTACAGAATGATATGTGATCTACTTTTTAGCATTGTTGAGATGTAAAAATTGAAACATTCTTATCCCTTTCTTATGATGGTTTTCCTGTCACACCCTGTAATATTTTAACAGAGGATCAAGATGCTATAATTTATATGTTAAATGGAGGAGTCCTGAATAGTTGACAATAAAAGAGTGAAATAGCAAATCCTGTTGATTATTGCACAAATCCAAATGGATTAACAACATGAGTATATCATATGGACAAAAATCCCCAGAGAACAGACACATTTCTGTTTTAAAGTGTCATTCTAGTAAAATCCAGGATAAAAACCTCAAGACTTAGTCATCAGGATATCTGAGATCCTCATTAAAAGATGGTATAGAAGAAGGTAACATATCGGGCTTGATATGAAAAAATATACTACTTACAGATAGTAATGCACATATATCAATAGGCAAAAAAAAGTTGTTACAGACTTAATAACAAACACCAAATCAGCAAAAAATCTGTATGAATTCAATGGTTTCTTAGCCCAGGGTGCTCCTAATTTTTTTATTTTTTTTACACTTATAACTAAGCAATGCTAACTACACTAGTTCTCTTTTCCCTGAGTGGATATTTCTACAATGCGTTTTCATTTAAGGAGTTAGCAACTTCAGTAATCTGTATTAATAAGACACCTGGAAAGCTACTAAATGTATTATTTACTGTTTCAAACACTAGAATTGTGCATAAAATTATATAAAGTGTATAATTTCTATCTTATATATGTTTCAGTGAGATACTGAAACATTAATGGCTAATGACTAAAAAAAGTTGTCAATGTGCAAAAGCTGAAGTCAGGTGCCCATGCCCTGCCACCAAAAGAAGGGGAGGAGGAGAGTTTTTTGTGGGGTGGCGAAAGATCTAATCTGCGTCAGACAGAGCAGTTGAACACCCACCACAGGACACAAGCTGGTTTTTGATCCAGATAAGGGAGAAGGCAAAAAAAAGCAGACCCTGCTGAGGCACCACAGTGCTTTTTATCACACCAATGTCCTCCCTTACACAACTGGCTCAGGTGTAAAGCTCCCCAGGAAGGTACTGGGGACATTCTAATGTGCTGCAAGAGAACTACTAACAAGAACCTGAGTTACCATTGCCTTCAGGGGCAGGTCTTATCAGCTTCAGAAATGGAATTTCTTATTCTCCACTGCTCCTAATGAATTAGGAAGTTGTCACCTGTGCTGTTTTCCTCTTTCTTCCTAAAGCTTTAAATATTCAAGGACAATTATGGTCTGCATTACACTGCAGCTCTGTAAATTTCTCATTCCATTTAAGTGGCAAGGTTTTGATGGTTGTGGAGCTGCAGGGACAGCCTCTGTGAATAGAAACCAAGAATGCAGAACACTGCATTCAATGCAGAATACTGTCTGTTCCAGTAGACTGCAGAGCAGACCAGTCCCTGGTCCTTGCTAACCCATGATGATGGTGGTGCCTCTGTGATAACACTTCTAAGAAAGAGTAAAAAATCCTGCAGACAAATGGTAAAAAAGAGGTGAGAAAATATGAAAAAGCTCTGTGGGCTGCAAGGTCAGGGAATGAGGGGGAGGAGGAGATGCTGCAATTGCCAGAGAAGGAATTCCTGGTAGATGCTAGAAAAGATCACGGTAATGCAAGTTGTTCCCCTGCATACCATAAAGGTCCACAGTGGAGTAGATGTCCACTTTCAGCCCATGAAGGACTCCATTCCATAGCAGGGGCGTGCCTGAAGGAGATTGTGTAGAAAGCTCATGCTGGACCACATCCTTGGCAGGAGCTGCAGCCTGTGGAGAGGAGTCCATACAGAAGCAGGACTTCTTATGGAAGTTGTGGCTGGTGGAGAACCCTTCCTGGAACAGTTGATTTCTGAGGGACTCCTCTGTGGAGAGAATTCACACTGGAGTAGTTCTGAAAGAAGGGTATTCTGTGGTGAGGATATCCCATACTGAAGCACACGAACAATGAAAAGAGGAAGGAGTGACAGATAAAGTATTCTGGATTAATCTCCATTCCTCATCTGGCTGCACCAGAAGAGGAGGTAGAAGAACTGGGAATGAAGGACTGAAGCTGAATCTGGGAAGAAGTGGGGGAGAGAGGGGGGAATGATGAGAGAGATGGGTAGTTTTTGTAATTTTGTCTTTATTCATCACTATTCTACTCCATTTCAAATTTTCCATATATAAAATCAATTTTTTCCCAAGCTGAACCTACTTTGACCATGACTGTAACTGGTAGGTGAGCTCCCTGTGTTTTTATCAAACTATGAGGTTTTATATTTTATTTCTCTCTCCTCTTTAGGAGAGGGAGTCAGGAGTGCCTGGGTGGACATCAGTCATCCAGACCAGATCCACCCACAGAATGCTGCAGACTAACTTGGAAGAAACTTCTACCTTTGGAGAAACTCCAGAATTGCTTTTCCCCACTATATGAAGAGCAGTGGAACTATCAGGATCAGAGAACAGAATACATTCCCAAATACAAAGAGAAATCCAAGATGCCCACTTCCTTGCTAGAGGAAAAACTACCAGAGGAAATCAGAGGAAGACTAATGTTCTAATTTGACAGAATTTGTTACAGGGAATCATAACTTTGCCTTTCAACTGCAAACATGATTATAACTGTTATAATTGCATCCAGAAAAAGTGACAGAAGTTCAAAATTCATGTAATCACTTAACAAAGTCTATCTTCTGTAAATATATACACATATATTTGGTCTATAGGCAGAATTTCTAACACTGTCATGTATGCCTTTGAATGTGGTTTTGTACATACAGAAATAATATATGAAGATGTCCATATAAATATATGAAATACGCATATATACCATTTACCATTTGCATCTAACATTTGCACATTTAGTTTCACTTATGTTTTAAGCTAGCTCAACAGCAATAGAGGAGTATGTTCTCAAAAACACTTTTTTGATTTTTCATTCCTTGAACAGAGCTCATTAAAGAGAGAAACCTATAATACTGAACTCTATTAGTACTAAACATATGTTCATGATGAATGGCTATTTGATCATTGTCTTATTGTAGTCTGTGCCTAAGCAGCCCTGACGATTTAATTGCAGCAATCCATGAAGCAAAGTAATTGTCAAGGATACCAGCGTCAGATCCCACCCTCAAGTTTCCAGAAACACCAGTTGAATGCTATTCAAATATCTGAAACATAAATAGTTGAAAAAATATTGTTGTTCAATGTACTTCATAGATAATATCTTATGCATTGATGTCTTAAAATGTCTTATAGCCTTGATCATAACTTTCAAAATAAAAAGGGATGCTTGATAGTGTTAATAACATATATATTTCCCTTAATTAATAGGTTTCAACCAAAAATTTTCATTGCAATATTAAGAATGGAGTTGTTGTTGTTGTTATTATTATTATTATTATTTCATATTATTCGTTCTTTATGATCGTGGGCATTTTGTTTGTTAAATAAATGTTTTTTTCCACTTTTCTCCAAGGAAGTTCTTTCATAGACCAATTAGGGGAAGGGCTGTTTGGGCTTGCTCCCCAGATGGACCCTATTCCGGGGTTTTCTCCCAAATTTTCCCTAAACCAGGACAAATACATTTTTATTGGTGCCTAAAGCGTGGCTCAAGAGAGTGGAAAAACTTGTACTGATTGCATTTTGGTTGCACTTTGTGTGGGGATAAAGCCATGTTGCTCCTTCAATTCATAATGTCTCTCGGGATGGAGTCCTTCTTGTGTTTCTGTTAGCCTGTTCCTTAGGCTGTTTTGAGGTTTTAATACCTTTCTGGTCCCTAGGTTTGTTTTTTTTTATCTGGAAATATCTCCTGTCTTGTCCCTAACACGTAGCTTTTACAGTAGAGATGCACGAATTAGGATCGCTATTTTGTTCGGCTCAGTGATAATGATTTAAAGAAAGTTTATAAAGGTACTGGAGTTTGTGCCTGGTATGTTTGGTTTATGGTTTCCTCATCCTACTCTGCTTCCTAGTTCCAGCAGCATGTTTTGGGGATTTATTAGTAATAGTACCCAGTTTGTTAGAGGGAGAGTAAGGGATGAAGCTTTGCAGCCTTTCCTGTCCCCCTTTTCTTTTGAATTCGTTACATCATTTTTGAAGAAGGTTCAGCTTCCTCTCTCTAAAGAGACCATCTTCCTGGTATTTAATTTGGTAAGCTTCCACTATACAGTCTGCAGCTTGTCTAGAATGAGGGCCGAGATGTCCAGAGGAGCTGATGGGACCCCTGACCCAGTAGTAGACTCAGATGTGGAAAATCCTGAGTGGTATAGAGAATGGGAGAAAATGAGCTGAACCTTGAAGGAATTTTCTGGTCCCACAGTTTGGGAATTTTCACAATTCAGACAGAATTCAGATGAGGTGAGGAAATATCTGGAGGAGAACTGCCATGAAGACTCTAAGGAGGAAAAGATCATTGCAATAAGCTGGGCCCTGGTATAGGCTTATCACACACTTCTAGATACTGCAGGGCAGCAGATAGAGGCAGGGGGGCAGGGAGATAAATCAGCAACTACCCCAGCTACTCAGGCTGCAGTCAATACCCTGGCTACTCAGATAGCAGCTAAACCAGTGAGTCTAAGACACTGGCAGTTGCTGTGGGAAAGAAGCACACATGCAAAATCAATTGACCAGTGGACAGTGATCCAGGTGAACGACCCTCAGTGCCTCCTGACACCCAACCAGAAGCCCAACCAACTGACACAAAATCAGAAGCCCAAACAACCGGCAGAAGATCAGAAGCCACTATTGAGTCCTTTTCCCTGAAGGACCTTCGAGGTCTAAGAAAGAATTACACTCGATGACCTGATGAATCTATAATCAGTTGGTTAGTCTGTCTTTAGGATGCTGCAGGCAAGCCTAAAATTCTGGATGGCACTGAAACAAGGCATTTGGGATCTGGTTATCAACCAAGGAATGATGAGAGAGGCTAACCCTTGCAGTCTCTGGGAACGGGTCCTGGGAAGTGTGGAACAAAGATATCTGTGTGCAGACGATCTCTATATGCAGCAAACCCAGTGGAAGACCACAGAACAAGGGATTTAATGCTTGAGAGAAATGGCAGTGGCAGAGATTGTCTTCTCAGATTACCTAAACACTAGGAAGCCAGACCTGGTACCACGTACACCCGTGATGTGGCAAAAACTTGTACGACTTGGGCCACAAGAATACTCATCCGCTTTAGCAATAACGAAGCAGGAGGACACAGGGGAGACCGTGCTGGATATGGCAAAGAAGCTCCGAGCATATGCAAATGCCGTGCATGGCCCAACACATGCCAGAATTGCAGCTCTGGAAACACGTGTACAGACATTAGAAGACAAGATAGAGAAGAACCCCAAGAAACTCAGGGAAGAGATTAAAGAAGACATTCTCCAAATCTCTGCAGTACAGATCAGAAGTTCTGGCATCAAATGCAGACATTCCCCAGATAGGGAGAGAAGGGGCACCCTACGAGCTGAGCTGTGGTCCCTCCTGCATGATTCTGGGGAAAACATGAGATGGAAAATCTACTGCTTCACTGTCACAAAGGGTGCATGAACTGTTGGAAGACAAGACTCAGAGAGAACGTTCTACCAAAAAGGAAGCAGCTCCAGTTACCCAGGGAAGGAAGGATAACCAGGCTTAGAGGGGCCCTGCCTCTAGCCAGGTAGAGGCCAGGGAAAACCGTGTTTTTTGGACTGTGTGGATTCGTTGGTCTGGTGCATTAGAACCACAAGAATATAAGGCCTTGGTTGACACTGGTGCGCAGTGCACATTAATCCCATCAAGATATGTGGGGAAAGAATCTGTATCTATTGCTGGCGTGACAGGGGGACCACAAGATTTTTTCTTTGGTGGAAGCTGATGTGAGCCTGACTAGAAACGAGTGGAAGAAACACCCTATTGTGACAGACCCAGAGGCCCCATGCATTTTGGGCATAGACTTCCTCCGAAATGGGTATTTCAAAGACCCAAAGGGACTCAGGTGGGCATTTGGGATAGCGGCTGTAGAGACAGAAGGTGTTAAGCAGTTGAACACTTTGCCTGGGCTATCAGAGAACCCATCTGCAGTAGGACTCCTGAAGGGGGAAGAGCAACGAGTGCCAATTGCCACTTCGACGGTGCATCGCCGACAGTACAGAACCACTCGAGATGCTGTGATTCCCATCCACAAGATGATCCGTGAGCTGGAGAGCCAAGGGGTGGTCAGCAAAACCCACTCACCCTTCAACAGCCCCATTTGGCCTGTGCACAAGTCTGATGGAGATTGGAGATTGACTGTGGACTATCGTCCATTGAATGAAGTGACTCCGCCGCTGAGCGCTGCCGTACCGGACAGGCTGGAACTCCAGTACGAGCTGGAGTCCAAGGCAGCGAGGTGGTACGCCACTATTGACATTGCCAATATGTTTTTCTCCATTCCTCTGGCTGCAGAGTGCAGGCCTCAGTTTGCCTTCACATGGAGGGGAGTGCAGTACACCTGGAACTGACTGCCCCAGTGGTGGAAGCACAGCCCCACCATCTGCCATGGACTCATTCAGACTGCACTGGAAAAGGGTGAGGCTCTGGAACATCTACAATACATTGATGACATAATTGTATGGGGGAACACTGCAGCTGAAGAGTTTGAGAAAGGAGAGAAGTTCATCCAGATTCTCCTGGAAGTTGCTTTCACTATCAAGAAGAGCAAAGTTAAGGGGCCTGCTCGAGAGATCCAGTTCCTGGGGGTAAAGTGGGAAGATGAACGGCATCAGATTCCCACTGAGGTCATCAATAAATCACAGCAGTATCTCCAGCAGCCAACAAGAGGGAAACACAAGCTTTCCTAGGGGCTATAGACTTTTGGAGAATGCACATGCCCGAGTACAGCCAGATTGTGAGCCCTCTCTACCTGGTCACCTGCAAGAGGAACGATTTCCACTGGGGCCCTGAACAGCAGCAAGCCTTTGCCCAGATCAAGCAGGAGATCGCTCATGCGGTAGCCCTTGGCCCAGTGAGGACAGGACCAGAGGTGAGGAATGTAATTTACTTTGCAGCCAGGAACAATGTCTTGTCCTGGAGCTTTTGGTAGAAGGTGCCTGGTGAGACTCGGGGTCGACCACTGGGATTCTGGAGCCGAAGCTACAGAGGGTCTGAAGCCAATTACACTCCCACAGAGAAGGAGATCTTGGCCGCCTACAAAGGAGTTCAAGCCGCCTCAGAGGTGATTGGCACTGAAGCACAACTCCTCCTGGCACCCTGACTACCAGTGCTGGGGTGGATGTTTAAAGGAAAGGTTCCCTCCACCCACCATGCCACCGATGCCACATGGAGCAAATGGATCGCCCTCATCACTCAGCGCGCCCGTATTGGTAACCCGAATCGCCCTGGGATTTTGGAAGTAATCACCAACTGGCCAGAAGCTGAGAACTTCAGTCTCACTGATGAAGAGGAACAAGAGCAAGTGACATGTGCTGAAGAAGCTCCACCGTGCAACAAACTGCCAGCAGAAGAAACACATTATGCTCTTTTTACAGATGGCTCTTGCCACATTATCAGAATGCAATGAAAGTGGAAAGAGCTCTGTGGAGCCCCACAAGACAGATTGCACAAGCTGCCAAGGGAGAGGGTGGGTCAAGCCAACTTGCTGAACTCAAACCTGTTTAATTGGCCCTGGACATTGCTGAAAGAGAGAGGTGGCTAAAGCTCTACCTCTCTATGGATTCATGGATGGTAGCCAACACTCTGTGGGGGTGTGAGCCAATGCTCTCACAAAACTTTGGAACACTAAATCTGCTATGAGATGTGAAATTTCACTTTCAAGATACAGAGATTGCAAAGGACATTTTAAAGGTGATTTTATTGCTTGACAATATATTAGAAGATATCCACTCTATCTCCTGTCTTGCTGTAGGAAGAAAGAGTGAGGTATTATTTAACTGACTTGGACAGCTCATCTGAAACTGCTAAAATGTATAATTTTCAATGTTCATTTAGAGAGTTCTTACTGTTTATTTGACAGACCATGAGATATAGTTCACTTTCCGTTTAGGAGCCTTATATCTCAATGTACACTGGCTGCTGAGTATGTTTGCTCTGACAATCTGTATTGAACTATCCCCAACTAGAATAACACCATCAAGCTGCATCACACTGAGACTGTTGTTTGTTCATTCCCATCTCATCACAGAACGATGTTCTTGTAGTCTCAGATGTGTGCAAATACATATTTTCTTCACAGTGAAGGAACAGATCAGCCAAAAATAATAGAAAAGCAAACTCTCATAAAACTTGAACTATAAAATAATGGAATTGTAAAGAAAGAAATTCAAAGTGCCATTTGAATCTGACAAAATCCTGAGAAAATCAACCTACAACTTGAACTGATGTTATAAATTGGTGTCAATGCTATTAACTAATGTACAAAAATGTCTGTGAAAAATAGTGGAACATTTAGATGTGTCTATGGTGGGACAGAAATATAACCCAACATGACACAGAAAAATAAGGAATAAGAAGAGACCTTTATAGCAATATTTAGGTAACCACACTTTGCATAGCAAAGGGTTGGGAGCTAGAAGAAATTACTCAAATAACTTGGCATCTTCTTTGACACAATGATCCATCTTTTTGCTTCTTCTTCTATTTTTTCCCTGCTCTTTCCAATTTATCTATTTCTGTGAAGTGATGAGCATTCAAAGGGTTTACAGATTTTAAAAATACCTTAAAATATTAAAGAATATTAATATTCTGGGCTTTGATTGTTAACCTGATCTAGATTGGATGCTTTCTGCTTTTCAGCTGCACCTTTACTAGACAGGGAAGACTTTATTGAAGAAGTCACAGTGTTATGCGGATTTAGCTTCTCTTGTCAGCAACACGATACTTGTGTTGACACACTCCTGATGTCCCTAAGCCTTTCTCCATACTTGTCTTTGCCCATCCTTTTGTAAGATCCTCTGAAATGAAACCATTTTTGTAACTTTCCCTAGAAGCTCATTTTTTTATTAGGAAGCATGGTGTTTGGTACATTTGTTTTCCTTTGTTATCCTGCTGAAATTGTTAGACTATTGAAATTTATTGATTGATGAGGTGATAAAATGATGAAAAGAAGGATAAAACCTGAGAGACAGAAGCTGAGTTAGAGAAATAAAGTCCAGAAGAAGTGACTTTATTTTTAATTGAAACATAAATTTGAGAAACAGGATTATGAGATTTCATTTCTACAAATGCTTATGAGGGTGAGTTTGAAGAGGTAAAAGCTCTCTATATTGACACATTCTGGGCTGATATGGCCCATCGTGTAAAGCTTTATTAAAGTAATATAAGGGCAGTAAAGAATCAATGGAGAAGACCACCTATAACCCAAGGTAGAGAACTGGACAGTTCCAATATGCACCACTGACAGACAACACAATTTGCTTACATCATAAGCTATCAGATGTAGAAAAATCTGTTAAAATACTAAAACAGGATAGCAGATTAGAAAGGAAAAAAAGAAGATGAAGAAAATGTCTTTAACTTTCCAGTGAGACAGTATATTATTAATGGAAAGATAAGTATACTGTCAGTCACATTTCCACAATGTTTACATAGGAAAAACAAGAGTTTTTCTCAGAGATCTACTGAGAAAAACTATGATTTAACTATGTAAACAGATTTTACCTATAAGAATTCTAAAAAGTATGGTATATGTGGTAAAATGAATCACCTGACTCCAAATGGAAAGAGAAGATTTATAGAAACTTGTTTTCTTTCAGGAAGTGTTTATTGTTACAGCTTCAAAAATTTAAAAATGTGACTAACAATGAAAAGACAATTAAAATTAAAAATGCAAAGGATTAAAGGTTCTTTTTTTTTCAATTTTTAACAGACATAATCTTTTAAGTATCTTTTTCTACCACTGAAAATCATAGAATACCCTAGATAGAAACGAACACTATATTTTCAAGTATTTACATGGCTTAGGAGCCTTTTATTCCAAGGAGACAACAACCTCTAAATTAAATTCAAGAAATCACAAGTAACTTAAGAGAATCATTAAAAATACCAGATTTCAAAAAAAAAAAAAAAAATTGGATGAAGAAAAATCAAAGAGAAACAAAGTAGTAACAGTTCTGTCAAGCTCAGAGTATCCTCCATAAATCACTGGAGCAGTCAAAAACTTGATCAACTCATCCCTGAACTCCCAGATATGCTCACTTCTCATTTCCTTTCGTAAGTAGACTACTGTAAACAGCCCTAGATTAACTTGGAGGTATCAGTCTATTGCACATGCATAATAGCCCCGAAGGAAAGACATGGTATTATTATCAATCACTCAAAGCCTCAGATCTAAACACACACAATTGCCCCCAGGTCTTTTTGGAAAGCACAATACAGTTAGCTAGTTTACATTGCATATTCAGCTTTTGTTGTGAATGGCAAATTTAAAGCTTTCATGATGTGAACTCACCAAATTTTGGAACACTTTCATTTTTTGTTGATACTCATGGAAACAGCCTGAGTTTGCCATGTGTATTTATAATATTCTGCACAATTTCTGTTGTGCAGAAACTTTAAAAGGTAAATATTATTTGTTGAAAACAGAATAAGATAGACAGGTATAAACTTTGTAGAATAATTTTATAACCATGTCATAAGAGGCTAAAAACAGCACTGAAATATCCTGACAGGCCTTACTTCTCATACATTAGCAATACTGCTGTTAAATCAAAGTAAAAACCAAACCAAAGCTAAACAGAAAAAAATTTTCCCTGCAAAAAGTCCAACAAAAAGTAAACCGGTGAAAAATAGTGCCTTATTTTTACTGTTTGAAGAATTGTTTTAAGCTTCCATGTACTGAAAAGTGTCTTTTAGAAAAATATTTCAGTTGCTCGTTAGATGACCAAGGTTACCCTTGTTCTCCATCCAATCACTAAAAAAGCACTGGACCTTGACAGGATATCAATTGCCCTGTGCCATAGTGCCACCATACAAAATTTGAGGGGAAAATATGAAGATCTTGATTTGGATGTTAATTTTCCCACTGTTTCTTAGAGGTTTTTTCTAAGTTTATTGGCTAGTAAATCAATTTAAGATTTATGAGAAAGGATTTCTCCCACCAGTTGTTTGTAGAGCTCCTAATTTTTGGTCCATTTTTTTAGCCAGAAGAATATAATGGAAAGCTGGAAAACAGTTTATCCTTTGACGTAAATGGTGAAAATTTGAACCCTTATTGAGACAACAAATGTAATAGTAGTTTAAGTATACTTAGTTTTTACAGTTCAAACCACAAAAAACTACTACAAATGAGGGACAGCAAAGAGAAAAAGTAATATTTTCTGAATGACAAAATAAGAATTTCATGTGCCTTTTGCTTCTTGTGTTCCACATACTACACAGCTTGAAAACTTTGACTTCTATCACTGTTGACTTCTACTTAATAGTTAACCTTTCAATTGAATGTTGCAAACAATGTTTTTTAAAAATGGATAAAAATCTGAGTGAAGCAGAAGCAATCCTGATGCAATAGTGACTCCAACTTCCCATTAATATCATCAGAATAAAGCTACCATGAGAAATACAGACACATGGGAAGAACATTTTATAAGGCTGTTGATTTCTATTGAAAAATATAGTGAAACTAGAAACACAATCCAGTATATAATGTTATTTTAAACATTTGATATAAGCATCACTCTGATATATATTTATATCGTTCACTCACACTTCTCTCTTCTCTGACACATATATCAGCATGAAAATTCTCCAGTTGTGATGAGGATGATGAGTTGCAACATTGTGTTTATGAAGTTGTTAGTCATATTTCTGTCACTTCTCCACTTTCCCTCTTATTTTTATTTTTTTTTTAGTTTTTGAACAATAAAAACCATAATCTGTTAAAAATCTATTAATTAAATTACTAGTTTTGACTTCAGACAGTAATTTAGTTGCAGTAATATGTGGTCAATATGTACTTTTTACTGACAGTTACAAAAATAATTCTGTTGCAAATACTTTTTTTGAGAACAGGCAGAATACAACGGTAATAGAGCTATGAAATACATACAAATATAGATGAACTGCACCTATATGAGAGTATGCCAAACCTAGAAGTCTGGAGAAATGAATGTGAAGACAGTTTTTTTGTACTTCTCTTTGGGCTGTCTTTTACCCATGAGGTCATGTCTGGAGGTTGTACAGTCCAGATCACATGGTACAGCTCTAATGTTTCCTCAGCCAAATTGTGTATTTGTATAGTACAACTCAGATTGGCATAAGCTTGGAATTTGTTCAGCAGTACGTACTGTTGCCCTAGACACTCTTCAGGGCAATTTTGAATATATTTGGTGAATAAAATATCATTTCTTATTCTTTACCAAGGAGAAAATCACCCATAAGGTTGTAGAGTCTCAGCTTAGCACATTGTCTAGATTCTTAGACTTTTTTTTTCTAGAGTGTCATGTTCCTGCTTTGTTTTTAACATTTTGACTTGAAAAGATAAAAGCTACAGCAACATACAAAAAACCCAAACAAAGAAACAAAAAAAAAGATACAAAACTGTTCATCCCTTGTGAAACATCCATCAAAATCAGATAAGACAGATTGAATTTTGGTAATGTTTTAATGCGTCCTTGCCACATTGCCTTATGTTAAGTCAATTGGTTTCTGCTGGTTGTTCTAAGGAATGAGATGGATTGTTTAAACAGGAGACTTAGAGATGAAAAGAATTCTTAGCATCTAATAACAAAACAAATATTATGGTAAAATAAACAGGCAATCAGCCCTAAAATTCATACACTTAACATCCTTTTAATAAAATAATTTACACAGATGTCACTAATCTCTGTTAACCCAATTATTTACATTTTTTTTTCATTGCTCACAGTGGTTATATACTATTGGGTGCAGAGATTCTTCCTGATATCACAATGTAAGGGAATAAGTCAGCCTCCTTTTGCCAAAAAAATGTTTTCTCTAAAGAAAACAATTTATTGCACAAAATAAAGAGATGCTCAGAACTAAAATTGAAATATTTATTTGCATTTGTGATTATGAAATAGATTTTTCTTTGTATGGAGAGAGCAGTGAGATAGAACTTGCAATTGAAAAATGCCCAAAAACTGTCAGTAAAAAAACCCCGATTGAAATAGACTTACCTGTTTAACTCTTTTAAAAGTCCAACACTTCCTCTTTACCCCACAAATCTTTTAGCCACTGGGTGAAGTCAAAATACAGCACTTGATCATAATAATCCCAGCCTCTCAAGGACAACAGCATCTCTCATGGCACTACACTCAGAATGCTTGAAATAGACCTGGAAAATACAAACATTTTTACATTTTTATAGAAATATACTCAACCATGTCTTAGTATAGGGAAACATGGCCACTTTAATCAATAACTACATTATAAAGGAATAAAAGACCATAAATATCACCTGATAAGCAACATGGGGACTGAGAAGCTCATGTTCCAGAAAACATATTTTAGCTGAGTATATACAATTCTGCTGCACTTATTGATCCATTAAAACTGTCAAGAATAAGAAATAGTAATTATCTTTTAAAAAATTGCAGATTTTCGGACATAGACTTGTAAGCCTTTTCTCATTTGAAATTCAAAACTAGTATCCTCTTCTGAACCAAACAGAATCTTATCTGAGAGAAAGGTCATGGAAAGGTTTCAGTACAGTTGTAGTTGTAGTTGTTCCATGAGAGCTTTGTTGAGTACCATTTTGTTCAGTGTCTTGAATGGAAAAATTGTGACATCCAACTGGATGATGCAATGCAAATGCATACCAATGGCATGCTCTTCTCTTTAAAGCAAGTAAGTAATTTGGGTGGCATATTGAAAGACGGTTTTAATATTTACCTGGAACTCTGCTTCTGTATGGTTGCAATATTTCTTGAAAAAATTTGCTACCATTTATAAGTGCCTCTCAGTAATTCACAGAATGAGAATCACTTCTGCTCAAGGAACTAATGAGGATTGCCCCCCGGAAAAATGCTTTTGAAGTCACTGGAGTCAGTCAGTACTGGGCACTTTTAAGCACCCATCTCCTAAGGATGCAGTAATAGGCAATTCCAAAATGTCAGAAGTCAAGCGAGCAGGACAAAAGCCAGCCTGCCTGATAGGGATCTTCCTTTGGAGGGAAGGCAAAAAAAGGAAGGTGTATGTGGGAACAACATCAGGTGATACGGGAGGAATGCAGAAATGCTGCTTACCACTGTAGAGAGAAAATTAATTTAAAAGTAGTTATAGAGCTGGCTGATTTCATCCCAAAGCCTCTCTTGATTTTTTGAATGGTCTTGGGAATCTGGAGAGCTCTCAGCTAACAGGAAGCTGAGAAACAATGTTTTAATCTTTAAAAAGGGCGAGAAAATGAGCCCGGAAAATGCAGGACTTTCAATATCACTTCACTGTCTCGTAAGGTTATAGAGAAGATTATTCTGGGAGATATTGAAAAACTGAACAACACCTGAATGACAGCACAGTCACCACCATGGCTTCTTCAGGGGAAAGTCCTGCTTGTCAAATCTGTTTGCTTTTTATGAACAAGTAATCAACCTAGTTGATCAAGGGAAGCCAGTTGATGTAATCTTTTTGCATTTCAGTAAAGCTTTTGGTACTGTGTCTCACAGAAACATTCTGGACAAAATATCCAGCACACCTCTGCATAAGCACATCATGAGATGAGCGAACAATCACAGGTCTGTGTGTCTTGCTCACAGGCTGGGCACGAACGATTACAGTGAATGGGGTGACATTAGACTGAGGAACTGTCACTGGTGGCCTTCCACAGGGCTCCATCCTCAGCTCTGCGCTCTTCAACATCTTCATTAGCTGCCTGGACTGGAAGAGGTGATAAGTAAGTTTGCAGTTGATACAAAATTGGACGAGGCTGCTGACTCTCTCTAAAGCAGGAAGACCTGCAGAGAGACTGATAAATAAGACAGCTGGGAAATCATAAATAATATGAAGTTCAACAAGGGCAAGTGCCAGATTCTGCATGCGGGACAGGGTAATCATGGGTTTATGTACACACTGGGGAATGAGATGCTGGAAAGCACTGCCATGGAAAGGGGCCTGAGGTTCCTGGTCCATGGAAAGTTGAACATGAGTCAGCAGTACCCTGGCAGCCAGGAGGGCCAACAATGTCTTGGGAGGACATCAGGCACAGCATCACAGCCAGGCAAGGCAGGAGATTGTTCTGCTCTGCTCTGCTCTGCACTGGGGTGTCCTCACCTTGAGTGCTGGGGGAAGTTTTTGGTGCCACAGTTTAAGAAAGATATAAAGAAGTCATTTGAGAGTGTCCAAAGGAGAGCAATGAAGATGATGAAGCTGTATTAGGAGTGGCTGTGGTCCCTTGGTCTATTCAGCCTGGAGAAGAGGAGACTGAGGGGAGACCTCATTGCAGTTAGAGCTTCCTTATGAGGGGAAGAAGAGGGGCAGGCACTGATCTCTTCTCTGGGGGGAGCAGTGGCAGGACACAACAGAATTGCCTGAAATTCAGTCAGGGCAGGTTTGGATATCAGGAAAAGTTTCTTCACTAGAGGGTGGTTGGACACTGGAACAGACTCCCCAGAGAAGTGGCCACAAGCACCAATCTGACAGAGTTCAAAATCTTTTGGACAACACTCTCAGTCACAAGGTGTGACTCTTGGGGATATCTGTGCAGGGCCAGGAGTTGGACTTTGACAATCCTTGTGGGTCTCTTCCAACTTTGCATATTCTGGGGTTTTTTGTTAGATTTACGTTGGAAAAGACCTCTAAGATCATCGAGTCCTTTGATTGATCTAGACCATACCACATGCCCAGTCATGGAATGGTGGCTAGAATACCTGCAAAGTTGGTGACTCCATCACTAGCCCAGGCAGTCAGTTCCAATGCTTACTTCTCCCATGACATCCAACCTGAACCTTACCTGAAGCTATTCAAGGATATGTCCTCTTGTCCTGTCATTGGCTTCCTGGGATAAGAGGTCAAGCCCTATCTTTCCACTGTCTCTTTTCATGGACTTGTACAGAACTATAAGGTCTTTCCTGAACTTTCATTTTTCCAGGGTAAACAACCATTCTCTCTCAGTCACATCTCATATGACTTAGAACTCAAGTGGACATTTCTGCTACATTCTAGCTGGGTTTTTTTTTTCAGAGTTTAAACTACAGTGCCCCCACCTCTTTCACTAAAAGGATGAATCATTTAGATGAGATGAATTTACTTAATAAAGCTATTTTACCATCTGTTCTCTGTCACTCAAATGTTTAGACCAATGAATGGATATCATGGACAATACCAAATGGCACTCAGATTCAGTAACTTCATCCAGTAGATACACTGATCTATGCTTTCCTTAAGAGCCACAAGTTGTTATTTCAGTCCCTTTTGAAATTTAAAGAGCAGTGCTCCTAAACATCTCAAAAATTCTGTACATTCCCCTTCCACAAGTGCTGCATATGGTTTTTAATAGAGAGAAAACATGTGCACAGAGGTGTTAGTTCCATGCATATGCAAGCAAGATGAAAAAGAAAACATTCTATCTACATAGAGAAATAACTGAAGGAAAATGACAGTAAAATTAGTTTTGCAAAGTATTTCAGAAGTTAACGTAGCATGGCTTCTAAACAAATTAAGCATTTTAGCCTGCAACGACTGAGGTAAAATGAGTGGATCAGAAGAGAAACTGTTGTTCAGCCTTCATCAGTGATTAGCATAAGTTCTAAAGTTGCACAAACAGGAAGTGTTTCTAAAAAAGGGACAAGATTGTGTTTCACCCAGCTTGGAAGTGAGAGTTCAGTGCATATGAAGCATCATGCATTACTATGAAAAACAAAGTTTACAAGCATAAAAAATTCATCATCCGTGACTTCAAATGGAGGAACAGCCATATCCATGGTTTTAGGCATGTACCAGACTAAATGACCAGGAATTACAGCATTATTGGGCAGAGTCCAATGAGATGAAGTTTAATAAATCCAAATGCCGAGTCTTGCACTTTGGCCACAATAACCCCTTGCAATGTTACAGGCTGAGGTCAATGTGGTTGGACAGTGCCCAGGCAGAAAGGGACCTGGGGGCACTGGTGACAGCAGCTGAACAGGAGCCAGCAGTGGCCCAGGTGGCCAAGAAGGCCAATGGCATCCTGGCCTGGATCAGTAATGGTGTGTCCAGCAGGAGCAGGGAGGTCATTCTTCCCCTGTACTCAGCACTGGTGAGGCCACATCTTGAGTGCTGTGTCCAGTTTTGGGCCCCTCAGTTTAGGAAGGATATTGAGATGCTTGAGCATGTCCAGAGGAGGGAACGAGGCTGGTGAGGGGCCTGGAACACAAACCCTATGAGGAATGACTGAGGGATGTAGGGTTGTTTAGCATGGAGAAAAAGAGACTCAGAGGTGATCTTATAACTCTCTACAACTCCCTGAAGGGAGGTTGCAGTCAGCTGGGTGTTGGTCTCTTTCTCCAGGCAACAACTGACAGAACAAGAGGACACAGTCCTAAGCTGCGTCAAAGGAAGTATAGGTTGGATATTAGGAAAAAGTTTTTCACAGAAAGAATGATAAAGTACTGGAATGACCTGCCCAGGGAGGTGGTGGAGTCACCATCCCTGGATGTGTTTTGGAAAAGACTAGATCTGGCACTTGGTGCTGTGGTCTCGTTGAGGTGTTAGGGCTGGGTTGGATTTGGTGATCTTGAAGGTCTCTTCCAACCTAGAAATTCTGTGATTCTGTGGTTCTGTGATCTTTCATCATACACCAGGTGACATGAATGCAGGAAAAGTTAAAGATTAATGACACATACCTTGAAAATCAGCTAAATATGTTGCATTGAGATGCTGATGGTTTTTTCCCATCTAATCCAGTGCAGACAGATCAGTCACTGACTGGTGCCTGGGTATCCATGATCAAACACAGAACCGAATTTTACGGAAATGGAGGAAGGAACACACTAATATGTATTATAATAAATCTATTTTGGAACTCAAAATACACAGGAAAAGATGTTTTTTCTTTGTTTGTAATTTCCATCTTAACATCTCCTATGGAGCAGCAAGAAATTTTTCTTCAAAAGCATAATATCACAGACACATAAAGGAGTATAAACAAAAAGTAAAGCTTTTATGAGTATCTTCCAGAAATGTACTGGAAAATTTTATTAGATTGTTGTCATAAAGTTCTCAGAATATGTTGGACTGCATATGGTCAAAGTTGAATACTCCAAATATTTATCTAAAACTGTGTGATATTTTTGCATTTTAGAGTGAAAGAGATTAATCAAGATTTCAGATTGTATGCATCAGGATTGTCTGACCAACTTTGATGTTTAATGTAGGTGACAAAACCAGAAAGTAATATAATTGAGAGATAAATCAGTAAAGATTGAGATCTCCAGAAACTAGAATTTGATAGTAGCACAGATAGTTCCTAAGTCAGAAGAAGGGAAACTGGGCTGAAATGGTCAAAATGAGAACTGATGCCTGACCTTAACCATTTACTTCTCTGAAGTGACAAACAGCATGGACAGTAGAAAGTTTCAGTTCCCTTGAAGTTGCAAAATAAAGCATAAAAACTAACAATCATTTAGATAAAAGGATGTAAATGTAGACACACAGGATGGTAAATGTAGCTGGAATCAGTGGATAAACAGCCGATATGGAACCTAAGTGGATTTTGTGGCAAACTTCTCTAACAAGAAACAACCATGCATGCCCTAAGAAAAGTTCAAGGCAGGGCCACTTACAGTTTTGGGGGCTCTCAAAGAATACAACCACCTGAAACTCCTTTAGATGACCCTCTAAAACCACAAAAGGAATTCCAGCAAGGGTATGAGGCATATAAGTTAGTGCTAGGAAAAATTATGTTTATCTATTAGCTAGGAAGTATGTTGTAGTGAATGTGTATGATCCTGATAGAATGAACATCCTCTTGTAAAGTTTCATGACCCACATTTGAGTAGAGGAAAATCCTCCAAAAGTGTCCAGCACTGTAAAAAAGAATGCCTATTTTCTAATACTTCAAATTGTATTAGGAAGCTTATTCTCCAGCCAATTTTGATGTCAAAGAGAAAAACCAAAAACCTGCTTAAAATTAGAAAAATCCAGAGTAGAAAAACTAGATAGGAACTGTACTTAACTCAGTGAGGGTAAGTACTTGTCTCTAAATACATACAGATGGAGCAGTAGGCAAAATTCCCACTAGTATGCTAACCCAAACCCACGCACCTGTGCTAAAAAATGGAGATCACCTGTTAGTTGAGGATACCAAACAGGAAAATTCCTCCTTCAGAAAGTTCCAAAACCATCCTTCACTGGATTGGAGGGTGAAACAAGGGAAGAGAAAGATAAAGAGTATGGAGCAGACTGTGTGCAAGGCAAGCGTTGGCTGAGAGTATCAAGAGATTTCAAGGATAAAAAGTCAAATACCTGGGCACAGATGGCTTTGCAAGATCTCCTATAAATAATTAAGCTCTGAAGACAGAGCAGAAAAAGAAAAAAAGTTAAAGAAAAGATATGTTCGATCTCCCATTTTGCTGGTTTTGGCTGGGATGGGGTTAGTTTTCTCCCTAATAACTAGTATGGGATTTTGTTTGCATTTGTTCTGGAAACAGTATTGCTAACAAAGGCATAGTTTTGCTACACCTGAGCAATGTTATGACAGACACCAGGCCTTTATTGCTCCTCACCTATGCCACCCGAGGAGGTTGAGGGGTGCACAGAAAGCTGGGAAGTGACACAGCTGAGACAGCAGACCCCAAATGACCCAAGGGATATCCCATACCACGTGGCATCAGGCACAGCATATAAAGTTGGAGGGAAAAAAGGAAGGGGAGGGGACATTTGGAGTGGTGGTGTTTGTCTGCCCAATTCTACATTAGGCATGATGGAGCCCTGTTTTCCTAGAGATGGCTGAGCAGCTGCCTGTGGATGGGAAGTAGCGAATGATTTCCTTGTTTTCCTTTTCTTTACCTATCGAACTGTCTTTATCTTCATCCACAAAATTTACTCACTTATATCCTTCAGGAGGGAGTGAAGAACTGGCTCTCTGGGGCTTAGTTGCCAGCCAGGGTTAAACTACGATCTCTGACAATTATGTTTCATAGGTCAGATCCACCATAAAAATTAATGGAGCAAGAAGATACCAACACAAAATCCAACAGGAATAAATGAAGAGCTGAGATCTGTAGAGAAATCCTGAGGAAGAAATATTGAGCTGAACAAAGAGAAACAATGTCAAGAGAATTCAGCAGGATTTAGATGAGTTAATTAAGAATCAACAAAAAGTGAGAAAATGGGGAAACAAAAGAGCAAATTATCTGTGATTGCACTGGTGTGTATAGTGTCTGGTATTTCTAGAAAAAACAACTCACTTAGCATAGGACTCAAATTTTGTGCTCATATCCCATGTACTGAAAATAGGCTATACCTTGATTACTCAGAAGGAAAGGCTGAATACTGATGACACCCACTGCTAGTCAGCAAATTTGGACTCAGAATCCATGGCAGAGTTTTATATGAGGAGAACTCATAAATGAAATTTAGATCACTGTGAACAGTTAAAGCAAAAAAAATATTATTTAGGAATTACTATTCTTGTCGTCTTCTGAAGAGTTCTTTGAGCAGACCCACTTGTGTTTAGTATCACTTTTCTCCTTACTATTTTGGGGAAAAGATGATTGATTTTCAAGGATCGCCTCTGCCAGGCTCAGGGGTGGTCCACCACCAGATAACAGAAGTTAAGAAGAGTTCACCTTCAGTAATTTGAAGATGATACAAAACAAGAAGGAATGATTGATATATCAGATGGATCTACTGTCATTTAGAAGGCATTAACCAGCGGGAGTGTGTGTCAACAGGAACTTCATGCAGGTCAATAAAGGGAAATGCAAAGCCCTATATCTGAGGAGGAATGACACTTCCAGCATTAGTGCATGGTGTGGGGGTGACTGACTGGAAAGCAGATCTGCAGAGCAGGAGGTGGAGTTCCTGGGAGACAAGTTAATCATATCCCAGCATGCTACCATTGCAGCAGAGAGGGTCTGCATTAGCGGAAGTGTTGCCTGTAGATCAAGGTATCCAGTCCTTCCCCTCTGCTCACACCTGGTGAGACAGACTGAGGGGGCTGTGCACAACTCTGCCCCCTCCAGAACAAATGACATTAACACACTACAGCAACTTCAGCACAGGGCCACAAAGGTAATGGACTGGAGCTTGTCTTGTGTGAGAAGTGGCTGACAGTGGCTGGGACTTCTCCAGCATGGAAAAAATGCTTGGGAGAATCTTATCAATGTGAATAAATATACATCAGGAGCAATGGAAGAAGATGAAGTTAAACTCTTTGCACTAGTGTCAAGTGGCAAGACAGGAGACGACTGCAAACTGATATAAATGAAGCTCTGTCTAAACATAGGAAAATAATTTCTACTGTAATGTTGTTTGACCACTACAATAGGTTCCGCAGGAGATTATAAGGTTGTCATCCTTGGAGATACTCAAAATCTGACTGTACATTGTCCTAAGTTTTCTACTCTAGTTGATTCTGCTTTGAGCAAGGACACTGAACTAGATTATCTCCAGAGATGCCCACCACCCTCGCCCATTCTGTGATTCCATGAAGTCCTATAAAATGGTTGAAAAAATGAAAAAAATCATCAACAACTTCTGTTTACTTCACAGTACTTTGAGATGCATCAATGAAACTCTGCTATAATAACATATTCTTTTACAGCAGTAAAAAAAAAAAAAAGAAAAAAAAAGGAAAGTTTATTTTGTCTTTACTCTGCTAAGGAAGTGGGTTTAATGCAAGAATATTAGCTGTGACTTTTGAAGTCAAGGATATTCAACAAAACTGGCATTTAAATAAAGAATCTGCACAAAAAGAGCATGCCACTATATCTAACCCCCTAGAACCCCTATTAAGCAGACAGGTTTAATTAACATCAATTTCATTTTCTACTTGTTCATTTTTATCTTACTGCAGCCCAATTTTTGAAAGTGAACTGAGGTAATACTGGAGATACAGTAAGGGTAAAGTCTGAAGAATACTTTTAAAAGCGTCATCCCACAGAACAAACACCTAAGTGTGCTACTTAGTAGGGGCTAGCAAAATCAAACAAGCAAGGCATGCAAAATAAGCCTACACATTCTTTTGCATTTCCACCATCTTGAAAACAACAAAAAAAATGAAGTGGTTAGATGTTATACTTTCTTTGTTCAGGGATGTTTTATTGAAGCTAAATCCAATTTCCATATATGAGAGTTTTCTTGATATTAGTGGTGACAGCACTCTGCTATTTCTTTACACCTTGGGAGCTTAGACTCTGTGATGGCCTGAAATTCCACTCAGGTTTGAGAATTACACTGCTAATTGCAGTATTAGCATTTTGCTAGTCTTGCTTAGCAATTTAATGACTATGCCTAGGTCTCAAAGAAGAAAGAAATGAGACATGTGGAGAGCTGCTCTTTGACTCATTCTGTATAAACTCAGGGGAGATATTCATCTCTCACTCTATTTTTATCATAATTTTTTAATAGTTCTAATGGAAAAAGAGAGCATTGTAGCAGGAGTTTCATGCTGTATCTTACAGTATAAATGGTATGGACCATTAACTGATCCAAGGGTTTAAAATTTAAATCAAGAGTGCAGACAAAGGGTGGGGGAAAAGAGCTGGCTGAGAGAAAAGCACATGGATGCAATATAATATCAGTTCTGATGACTTGTTTTAAATGCTTGTTCTGAATTTATAGACCTTTCATTGACTTTGTGACTGAGTGATTTCAGAGGTAGCATAGCAACATAACAAAGAAGTTGAAAGTGCTTGCAACAATGAGTGGGAACTTTCAGAATAGAAAGTATTGTGATAGCACCATCACAATCTTTTGTTACAGGTTTGGAGGTCCTTTTTGAGCTATAGGGTAAAGTGAAAGTCAATGTAAAGAAGAACTCAACCATAATTCAACAATGTTCTGGGTCCCGAAAGGACCGGTTTGTTTTCAAGGATATTCAAAGGATATTAAAAATCTTCACTGTTTTCTAACATTACAGTAATCAGTCTGGAGGAGAAGAAAAAGGAGGGAGGGAGGGAGGGAGGGAGGGAGGGAGGGAGGAAGGAAGGAAGGAAGGAAGGAAGGAAGGAAGGAAGGAAGATCACTAAACCACTGTTGTGTTTTAACCCCAGGTGACAGCTAAATGGCACATAGTCTCATTTTCAGTTGTTAACTAATTTCTGAAAATGTAAATCTTTCCTTTCCTTTCCTTTCCTTTCCTTTCCTTTCCTTTCCTTTCCTTGCCTTGCCTTGCCTTGCCTTGCCTTGCCTTGCCTTGCCTCGCCTCGCCTCGCCTCGCCTCGCCTCGCCTCCCCTCCCCTCCCCTCCCCTCCCCTCCCCTCCCCTCCCCTCCCCTCCCCTCCCCTCCCCTCCCCTCCCCTCCCCTCCCCTCCTCTTTCCCCTTTCCCCTTTCCCCTCTCCCTTTCCCTTTCCCTTTCCCTTTCCCTTTCCCTTTCCCTTTCCCTTTCCCTTTCCCTTTCCCTTTCCCTTTCCCTTTCCCTTTCCTTTTTTTATAAAAAATTTAAAGATGATGTTCTCAAATAATGAGTTACAGGAACTTGACCTTTGACACGCAATCAATAAAAATGAAGGCTCAGTAAAGAAAACGTTAATATAATCATGCAAAGATTACATTTTTCTTTCTTTTTCAGATTTCATGATTTACAAATGTAAATCACAAAACAGAACAAAACTTGTCAGTCCATAATTTTTTTAAAACTATATCATTCATTTAAGAATGATGACATATATGGCCTGTGACCCTCTTGCCAACCAAAAAACCCCAAAATATACATACATCTCACATTTTCCATGTAGTGAAAAAAAATTCTTAACATTTTCAAACATAAGATTAAAAACAATTTAATTTTTAAGTGTCTTGCAACATATACACAAACTGTAATAGAAGGCATACTCAGATTGACTTATTTAACTATGGAAATTATAAGTAACATACCTTAAGACTTAGTGGATTCAAGTCCTGGAGACAATCACTGCACCTTTGAAAATAAAATTCATCTGTTAAAACTGTTGCAACTAATTTAGTTTAGGGTAAAAATCCTTGTCCTCTGAAAGCTCTTGTTTATTATTCAAGCTGCCTTAATACCCAGCAGCATGCTCCTGTCTGATTTCCAGCTACCTTCAAGAGGTGAGTGCAATTTGTTCAGTCCCTCAGTTCCTTTTTTGAGTTTCACAAGAAGAAGGTTCACTGTACTATCCAATCCTCCCCAGCCCAGCCCCGCTTCCTGGATTTCTGTGCATTTTGTATTATGAAGCCTAGCAGGAAATCTTTCTAAAGAAACTATTTTGTGAAGTGAGTATCAACTATATTTTGTAGTCCCTCTGCAGCACTCTTTACTGCAGCAGCAGTTAACCAACAAATTGTTCAGGAATAAATACTAATCTCACAGATGACAGAAAGAAAATACCTAGCACCAACTTCTTACTCAGCTTTTTTGGAGTGAAGGAGAATGTAATTACTGGACTTTGGTTTACCTGTGTCAGCACATTGGAGAAAGCATTTTAGGCAGAGCACTGAGAGCAGTTTATTTTGCCAAGGAACACCTTGACAAGCCTTTTCTCATCCTAACTTTCCTTTTGCCCATTATGTGAATGACATCACACTCTCTCCTACTCTGTTGTGGAAGACATACCTTTTGCTCCTCTATTTGTGCACTGATTTCAGAAAAGCAATAAAAAATTTTAGTATTTAAATATCTTACCCCTTGAGTTCAAGATATCAAATCCCATTGACAAACAGACATTGCCAGCATATATTTTTCTGAGAGAAGTATACTCCCATGGTAGAATGTCCTTGTTCTACCCTATATTTATAAATATATACTTATATTGTAAATCTATACAGACTTGTCTATATATGTATATAGCATTGGCACATACTTTTTGAATATTTCCTGAAAATATTTGTTTATTCCTCATCCCTTTGAAAATGTCTTAATTCATAAAATATTGGACTTGCAACATCCAATTTTCTGTAAGTGTTGACTTACCTGCAATAAAGCTATAGACCAAGTACTCTACTCTTACTCTACTAAGGAGTTTGCTTTTTAGCAATATAGATAATAGAACCATCCTTTTCACCTTAATTTCACAGGTTTATATATTTTATAAGAAAATACACAGTTTTATGGGGATGATCCAGGATATTTCCTTCATGTTTATAGCATTAAACGGTCTCTGTAAAAGCCATTACAGTGGTGTAAGAATCAGAGTAACCTTGTCTCTACAGCAGTTGCTTTATTTTCTAGCACAAGGAAAAGTGTATTTCCTCACCTTTAACAACCTGACTTGTGCGTTATTAGAGAGAAGTTCTGATTTTTTTGTTGTACCAAAATTATAGTTTTCTCATTAAGTATATATTTGTGTGTACAGATCAACATGCTAGCAATTTATTTAATTTTAAAGACACTGAAACTTCTGACAAGCATTTTCAGTTGCATTAACCTGCATACAAAAGAGTAAATTTAGATAAATATTGTTCCAGAAAGATAAAATAAAAAAAACCCAAACAAACAAACAAACAAAAAATTCCCACCAAAACCACAAACCACCCAAAGCTAATATTTGCTCATTTGAATTAATTGTCTTGAAAATAAATCTGAAACAAATGCATTAATTTCAAGGAAGCAGATATTCCTTCTAATTGGAATAAGTCAGATAAACACACTGACAGTTTTTCCAATAGTATGAAAAAATTCCCTCCAGCTGTGAAAAAAAAAAGCATTTGAAGAATATAATTTTTTAGCTGTAATTCATACTTAATAGAATAAACATGTCACTATCACCTCGTAAACAGAGAACTTATTGTGTTATCAAACTTCTTCTTGTAGAGCTTTCTTTCAGCTGTACATATTACAAGCTTGTGATTTTAAGTCTGTATCCCCAAAGAGATCTTTTGCTAATGCTCTTTTCAAAAATTCCACAACTCTTATTTCACTGTTCTACCTACAAAATGCTCTTCAATCATTGTAATTGAAACAGTGGTTTAGACTTCAGCTGATATAACAGCTAATGTTAAAAAGATTGCCAGCTTGGTTTGTACTTAGCCAAAGTCAATAGAGAAAAAGATTACCAGTGACCTCACAAGTCCTGATCCTCCAGTTTCTGTATTTTTGACAATGATGCATTTCTTGGATGTTGACACAATGGCCTTGAAGTCAAGACTATCAGCTCCATTAATCCCTGATGAGAAAGTAGCTGACATCCTTCAGTGATGATTACACTGCATATCACTAAGGAACATCACTTGTTAAAATTTACATATTTTCTGAAACATTTATTTGATTTAAAAAACCCCCACAACTTTCATATGCTTAGAACAATCTCACAAGAGACCAACCTACTTCATGCACCTAGTCAATTTATTCCATCTCAAGAACTAATTAATTCACTTTCTGGAACAGTTTGTTCAAATGCAAAAATAGAAATCATGATTTGTAAAAGAAAAAGACAGATAAATATATCAACACATTAGGTGGTGAGATTAGTTTACTCCAAGGAGTACTGGGCTATGGACTGGGTTTTCTTTTGTCTGCTATAACAGAAGTTATGACCAAACACCTCTTTGAAATAAAATTATGCCAGTGATGGGGTTGAGACAGCTTTGTGTCAACGACAGAACAAGATGCACTATGATGAATCTTAAAGTATCCAAAGTATGACTCAGTTGGTGAAGAGTTTACAGCCTAAGCTGTTAGGTAGAAATTTCTGTCAAGGTTTGTCATGTTATAGTTCTAGTGTCCCCACGTTTCAAAGAAGCTCCCATTCTCTGCTGAAAAAGAGTAGCCTGTTGCTGCAAATTTGGCATTTTGCTGATCCTCTGAAAATCTGGCAAAAGTGGTCGTTAGGGGACTTGTGTGCATACACAGTGGAGTGAAGGGAAAAATAAAACTGTACCTGCTCAGAATTAATAATTTGTGACCAAGAAATTACCTGGCATGGAGGACAAAAAGGCTCAATTGCCGAAGAGGTTGGACTGGCTGGACAGAATAGGAATGAGAGGACAGAAGGACTCCCCATAAGGGAGTGAAGTTTTCCTTTGGGAATGAGGGATATTGCAGAGTTGTCTTGCAACAATCAATCACTCATGAACATGAGTGCTCAAAGGCCAGAGGCCACCTCTGGGCAGCAGAACTGGGATGGAGAATGGATCCAATATTAGGCTGATGTTCAAGTGATTGGTACCACTGGATGTGTACGTAAGGAGTTGGCTCCTGCCACTCCTCTGCTGCACCTCTGTGTGCTCAGGTAGAACAGCTTTTGTTGATAAGACTGTCCAGTGCACTGTACATTAAATCTCCTGTATTTAAGCACAAGCCTGTGTTTAACTCAGCTCAAGGAATGCAATAAAATTTCCCCAACAAGAGACTTGTGAATTAGTGGTTGAAAACATACAGATTCTGCTTGCACAATTGACTGGACAGTAAGCACGATATTTCCACGTAAAGCATGGATTAATCTCACCCACAGTTATAATATAAAAATAATTTTAATTTGATGATGAAACTCTTGGAAGTTTCAGGCACACTACAGATCTCTACTGGGGCGTTCTGTGAATATTTATCAAACATGTTTATTTTGGATTAAATTCTCTGATATAAAATGAAAATATATTGTGTACTAGAGTAAGTACTTTTTATCCTATTGTATGTACCAGAAGGACAATATGAATTTCTCTATAATCTATAGACCTTGCTATCTACACTGTAAATAATGGAGAATCATCCTGTCATAGTCAGCTGAGTGATCTATAAACATAAATTTCCTTAACTAAAAACAATTAGGAATGTAATACTGAGGGCACAGTTCTCACAATAACTAAGAGATAATTATTAATTTTGTTCTGTATCTGATAGACAAAGACTTTGAAAGGAAATTAAATCACTGATTTCTTGTCCTACAGTTAGATGCCAAATGAGATCATATAATTACAGATGAATGAATTTTTATCCTCATTGTATACCTAAAATCACATCTAACATATAGATTGCAAAAGCAAGGATAAACAGAAAGTTGTGTGTTTATTTCAAGGAATAACAGTGGAGATTCACTTTGAGCACACAAAGACTGGTACAGTCTTGCAGCTAAGGGAAGATGAAATTTATTCAGCCCCAATGAACTCATCTACATCCACAGGAAAATTTCACATGAAGTTAAGCATGCATCACAAGGTCTCTCTGACAGGAATTAACATCACAGCCTCAGAAGGAATGCACTGATGGCAGAATGTGCTTTAGGAAGGTACATAACCAGCAGATTCCCATGCTGGTCACATCACATCACATCCCTCTTCATACTGTTCTGCCTCAAATAGCATTAGCTCCTCCACGTTCTTTACCCATAAAAAAGCCTCTATCATTTCTTCATTCTTAATGGCATAGTCACATTCTTCACTGACAGCTGCTCCTCATATTTTTTAAAGACCTTTCAAGTGACACTCTGTCATATGAACGTGTAGATTTCCTGACTCAAGGTCAAGAACTATGTAACTGACATGTTGCTACTAAATGGAACAAAAAAATGCTATGTTCATCTACCTCCACTCACCAAGAAAATTGAATCTGCTTAGTCCTTGATGCACTATAGATGGATTTCTGTGGAATTAGTCATAGCATTAATACTGGGAACCAAGACTTACCTTAGTGCTGGCAACTTTTTATTTAAATTAACGTTATGGAAAATGAGAGTAAGGGACCTCATGGAACTGAAAAAGCACCCATAATAGTAGTAGAAAATGAAGCTAAGTCAAGCCCATGAGAGCAACAGTAGAATTTTTGAAATTCATGGCTTTATCAGAACGTGGTGTGCCACTGTGAACAATTACGGTTCTATGGAAATTTTTTGAGAGGACAGTGACTGAAATTTTGCTTAATTTCTCCTAAATTTTGTGTGGATCATAGCCACAAAACAATACCTGAGGACCAAAGGAGGAATAGACCAATTTCTCTTGTGCATAGGGTTATTATGACTTAAATAAAACCAACTACCTCCCCTGCTCACCAGTGCAGGCATAGCAGTGTATTTCAGCAACTAGACAGCAATATATTCAGGAAGGGTAAAGGCCTTTTGTGCATGCAGGTGTCCCTTACTGACAATAAGCTTTAGCTTTTCATGGAAAGACATCAGGATCTTGCAGCAATGTGTGAGAGGTAAGGGCTGTGTTTATGTGAAGGAGCTGCATTAGGTAGAAGATGCTCACACTGACACAGCCAAGATCTCATCATTACAGTCAGACTTGCACAATGCTCTGTAGTGGAAATTGCTTCTTTTGGCATCTGGTCTTTTCTTATATTTTCTCTTTTAAATACAATAAAACCCAAGCTAATTTCTAAAATCTTTTCCTCGTGTGGTATTGTGGACAACACAAGGCCATAATAAATGGCATCCACCATAAAACTTTTTTATAATACTCTTCAGCTAACCTATTTTTGAAAATGTTTCACCAGAATAATTTAACTCTAATTGAAAACACATTATTAAACCAGGATTTTGGAGGAGGGCAACAAATACATTTCCATAAGCTATAGTATCCACCACATCCTAAAATGGAGCAAGTAAAAATAAACTACAAAATAAGTGTGACAAAGAATGCAGTTAAAAATATTATTTGAAGTGGAAAGTTGTTACAAATCCCTACTGACTTTTAATTTATGGATTCTGCTAACTCCTCATACTAGCCCAGTTTAAACTATTGAAAAGGAATCCACTGTAACTTTTTTGCCTCCTTTAACATCATCCCAGAATTCAAGTAATGTATTTAGACTATGTGCTGGCTGGCCACTGTGATGGGAAATAAAGTCAGCTATCTATGTTACAAACTAATGTTGCAACTGCCATAGCCACAGCAATGCTCTCAAATGGAGATATTCCTGTTAATTACAAATTTACATCATTTAAGAGATCAGTAAAGCCTTGAAGAGCAGCTATTTCTAGGATATCTTGTGATTCTGTCCCTAAAAGTGCAGTCAGAAATACATACTGCTCAGTTGAACCAGAGCTTGACGTACACCAACACATACTTTGTGATTGTAAGAACTACTAAACTTTAGAACCACTAAATACTTACTTCGTTGTCACTATAAATCTTCTCACACTATGTTAAAAAACACAAGTAAATTGCTGGATTAAGGTGCACCTGGCTTTAGAGTAAAGCAGGTTAAAAACAATGCCCTCCAGCAGCCAGTTATGAGAACAACTGTTTCAGCAGTGTGTGTCAGCACGGCTAATATTTCAGTTGTCCCTCCCAATGTACACGTGCAGCAATTATACTAACAATAATTATGCTACTCACAGATTTTCTGGTAACACTAGTCTCTAATGACAGTTTAGAAATAGCTATGTTTCAATCCTTTTCACAGCAAAGGTTCAACTACTGGTTAAAAGGGCTATCAGCATCTTACCTGTGTGTTCCATTAGACTGATTTTGAGCAGATATTATTAGGAATGCTATTAGCAAGGAGTAACAGGGGATAATGATGGCATTCGACAATGATTTCTGAGGTTCCAAAGTTTGCTTTTATTCTAATTTAGAACAAAAACTAAAGCTGTATATTCTTTCTTTTTTCAGCAGAGACCTCAGAGCTGAGGTCCGTATTAAGTGCAAGCAGAAATTTTGCTTAGCTGTAATGGCCTATATGTGTCAATCAACAGACTGACACCTGTCCAACAGCCTTGATATAACTAGTTTAAAGCAGCCTGACTATAAATAGTTTTGCTGACTCAGATCAGTCTCTCCACCTCTTATCTATCCAAATCAGCATAAGAGGAATATGAATACGGGTTTCTCACACCTTAGCAATTTTAATTCTGTTCCTTTTTGGACCAAATCAGAATAGTTGGATTCATCCTAATATAGCTGCTGAAAGAACATGAATGACAGTCATAATAACATTTTGCTTCAGAAGATATAAATAAGAATATATCTCTTCCGCAGGCAGTTTAGATTAGCTGAAAATGCAGCCAATGTGGACTATCCTAGAGTGGATAGTGCAGAAGAGTGGAATAGAAAAAAATAATATATTTCCTGTCCTGACATCTTTTCAATTTCATACACAACTATAAATATATAACTACTTCCTTTTGAAAAAATATTTCAAATATATCAAGTAGGAAGTGACCAACAAGGATTGAGCCCAACTCCTGCCCCTGCACATGACATCCCCAGGAGTGACACCATGTCATGAGCATTGCCCAAACACTTCTTTAACTCTGTCAGGGTTGGTGCTGTGACCTCTTCCCTGGGGACCGTGTTCCAGTGCCCAACCACTCTCTGGGTAAAGAGCCTTTACCTGATACCCAGTCTAAACCTCCCCTAAAACCACTCCAAGCCGTTCCCTTATGTCCTGTCACTGGTTACCACAGAGAAGAGAGGGCAGTGCATGCCCATCCTCTTCCCTTTACAAGGAAGTTGTAACTGCAATGAGGTCTCCCCTCAGCCTCCTTCAGGCTGAACAGACCAAATGACCTCAGTCACTCCTCATACGGCTTCCTCTCAAGGCCCTTCACCATCTTCATTACCGTCCTTTGGACATGGTCTAACAACTTTATATTTTTTTTATGCTGCAGTGACCAAAGCTGCGCACAATTTTCACTAAACATATAAGATATTTTCCTGGGAGGAGAAAGGCAATATGAAGTTAGGACTGTAGAAAAAGCTACAGCAGTTAAACTGACCTGGGGGTACTGGTGACAGCCGGCTGAACATGAGCCAGCAATGTGCCCAGGTGCACGCTGGCCAAGAAGGCCAATGGCATCCTGGCCTGTATCAGGAATGGTGTGTCCAGCAGGAGCAGGGAGGTCATTCTTCCCCTGTACTGGGCACTGGTGAGGCCACACCTTGAGTGCTGTGTCCAGTTTTGGGCCCCTCAATTCAGGAAGGACACTGAGATGCTTGAGCGCGTCCAGAGAAGGACAACGAGGCTGGTGAGGGGCTTGGAATACAAATCCTTTGAGGAGCAACTGAGGGAGCTGGGGTTGTTTGGCCTGGAGAAAAGGAGACTCAGATACCTAAGTGACCTTATCACTCTCTACAGCTTCCTGAAAGGTGGTTGTAGTCAGATGGGGATTGGTCTCTTTCTCCAGGCAGCAACTGACAGAAGGAGAGGACACAGTCTTAATCTGTGCCAAGGGAAATACAGGTTGGATATTAGGAAAAAGGTTTTTTACAGAAAGAGTGATAAAATACTGGAACGGTCTGCCTGGGGAGGTGATGGGGTCACCACCCCTGGATGCGTTTAAAAAAAAGCTGTATGTGGCACTTGGTGCCATGGTTTAGTTGAGGTGTTAGGGCTGGGTTGGACTCGATGATCTTGGATGTCTCTTCCAATCTAGTGATTCTGTGATTCTGTGATTCTATGAAATCAGACCCCAAATTAGGAAGCAGTTTATTTTTACTTACTGTCCTTATTTCATGCCCATTGTTACAGTATCCTTTCAGGAAACAAGCTATTTTGTGGTCAAACTATTTTATTGAGGACAGAATGAAGAACAGAGAATTGCTGCGTATGAATCTTAGCTTTTTTCCTTCTCACATAATTTTGACTAAAATATATTTTTTCCTTTTCCATCATCATACTGACAACAGAGGTTGCTTTACCAAGGTCTTGAGAACCTTGTCTGTGATAAAGCATAAGGTGCTCTACAACTTCCTGAAGGGAGGTTGCAGTCAGTTGGGGGTTGGTCTCTTTCTCCAGGCAACAATTGACAGAACGAGAGGACACAGTCCTAAGCTGCTTCAAGGGAAATACAGGCTGGATATTAGGAAAAAGTTTTTCACAGAAAGAGTGATAAAGTACTGGAATGGCCTGCCCGGGGAAGTGGTGGAGTCACCGTCCCTGGATGTGTTTAAGAAAAGACTGGATCTGGCACTTGGTACCGTGGTCTAGTTGAGATGTTAGGGCTGGGTTGGACTTGATGATCTTGAAGGTCTCTTCCAACCTAGAAATTCTGTGATTCTGTGCTAGTGCCCATGGGGAGAGGAAATCCCACTTAATTCCCAGATGTTGTGCTTTCAAGGATGACTTGGAACAGAGACATTTAAAAATGAATGAAGTAGGCAGAGAAGATGTCATTGTAAACAGATATTATCCAGTTTATAAAAAAGGGTAGTCAGATAGTCCTCTAACTCACCGTTTTTTAGAGGAGAGCCTCATAAGATGCAGTCATGCCATTAATTTGAGTCTAGGGCAATTTTAATCTAGATATGTGTACCCTCACTACCCAACTCCAGATTAGGTAAATATGTGCATATCTCAGAACGAGAATTATACTGCTTCAAATTCATGTGATGTTATCCAAATAAAAAATTATATTTGAAAGCAATTTGACAATTTTAAATAATAAACTGTCCCTACTTTCAGACTGAACTTAACATCATCCCCTGTATTACTAGAACAAAAACCCCAATCAACCAAAGAAACCCTCCCCCCCCCCAAAAAAAAAAAAACCCACTAAAACTCTTCTCAAACCCAAACCCATCCTATGCAATAACATATTGACAGTATGCTTAATGCTGACAGTATGATTATGCACTAATCAAACTGAAGTTGTCTGGCCTCTGGTAGCGTGAAGCTTGAGAAGAATGACAGTTTAAAATAACCAGGCCAACTTAAAAACACAGACTATCATGTTCAAACTTGCCCACACAGATACATACTAACTTTATAAAAATTTGACTGACTTTGAAATTAAAAGCTGAGCATGCAAAGAAACCCCTCCTGAATGGACTTTTATTTGGACTTGTAAAATTAGTTGCTTGTTTATAAAAAATGAATTCTCAACAAATCAACACAAGCATGAGATTGACTGCAAATGGCATCAAAACTACAGCTACAGCTGGAAGCAGCCCAGCAAATTATCTTTTCCTGTCACAAAGAGAGCAAATAGTGGACAAAACCCCAAGGGAGCTAAACAAAAATGATGAATAAAAGAAAATCAGTCTTAAAAGTGAAACAACCATATTGTACACAACTCAAGATTTCAATTTTAAACAAGTGATCTCTCAGAGAAGAATAGAGTTGTTAATGTACTAAAAGCAGTAATTTATAACTAATAAAGTACTGGAATCATCTGCCCAGGGAGGTGGTGGGATCACCCACACATCCCTGAATGCATTTAAAAAATGATTGAACGTGGCACTCAGTGCCATGATTTAGTCAAGGTGTTAGGGCATGGAATTCTGTGATTCGGTAATCAAGGTTCGTTGCTATTGGCACCTGAAGAGCCATTGTTAATAACTATGAAGCATTCACAAAAGGAGTTGAAGAAAAACCATCAGAGAGTTTCTATTATTAACTAGCATTATTAGAAAAAAATAACTAATTTAGAGATAGTATCCTAATTAAAATTGGTGAACGAGATTATAATTGCTATTATTGAGCATTATCTCCCTGGAATGCTCGTTTCCCTTTTTAAGAGTGATGTTCCTGTATAAATATTTGTTTAGAAAGTAACTGAATGTAGTGAGATTTCCAGGGAAGGTATATATGTTTTTCAGGAGGCAAAGGTCGGAAGTATACAAGTGCAATTAAGTTCATTGCCTTCTTAGATGAATATATATGTGTGTGTGTGTGTATACAGATTGTCTCACCGTGCTATATTCTTTCATCTTACATCTGGTAACCCTCCAACTATAAAACCAAAGAAAAGTTGCTAACTCCATATTTATGCCTCATATCCAAGAACACATGGCTATTCCAATACAGGCAGCGTGTAGGGCTGTGTAAGGGGTAACTGAGCAGGACAGTTTTGCTGTGAGGAACGTGGACCCCACCGTGGGCCATTTCAGTGAAGGACCCAGAGGAGTGAATCCTGCTCCCAGGTGGTGTGTTAGTCAGTGAGCTGCAGGGGAGCACAGGGTGCAGGGGTGCAGGTGGGGCTGCAGTGCCTGTTCTGCAGCAGGAGGGTGGAGGGTTGAGTGTGTGCAGAGCCCTGACAGCCAGGGAGGAGGGTTGCTCAGGGCCCATAAGATGAGGTGCATGTGGTGCAGCAGCTATAGGGGGCACACAACTGCACAGTCTTCCACCTGTGTATGTGTGAGGATGGGAATTGTATTGTCTTAGGATCTGCCACAGAAGGGTGCCTGGAAATTTGCAGGTGTTTACTAAGCTTTTGTGTTTAGTATTGTTTTTATTAGTAGTATTTGTGTTTAGTGTTGCTATTGGTACCAAATATGTACTTCAGCTTAATTCTGTTAATACAAACAACTTTGATACTGATTTGATTTAAACCACTTCAGCAGAACAATTTTTTTCTATAATGTGCTATGATGTATTTCTTTTATTAGAATGACTTAACTTGTAACAAAAAGCCCACACTAGGATTATGCACACTGTCTTAACACAAAAACTTCAATACAATAAGTGAACATATAGTTTGCTCCCCAATGAGACACAACAAATCTGTGGTTTCAGAGGCAGACATTTTGTCCCTTGGTAACCAAGTGTAATGGCAATGTTTCACATGATTGAAGATCAAGTAAATATTCCATCAGTGACTGAATGGTGTGCAGCTGTTACACAGATAAAAGCCTTTAAAAATAATACAGCTAAATAAACTTGTAATTTTACATTTACAACCTTGTAAGGTTGTAATATTTAATTCCTATTTAAAGGGAAAAAACCGTAATAGAAGAATGCTGTTTATTATATATTTACTTCAAATGTTCAACACAAATGCTGTAGAGAGATGACTTTACAGATCATCGCTATTTATTTTAATAATCCACAAGCACATAAAGAGAATTCAAGGTGATCATGTATCCTAAAATGATTTTTTAGGAACACCTCAAGGACACTAATTCTGCTGAATTAAGAAGTAGAAGGATGCTAACAACTCCTCTTCTAAATGTCAACTGTTACATCTGGATACTTGGATGTTATCTCTCTGGAAATTGAGAAAAAAAGGGTATAAATATTTATTTAAAAAGAGGGAGTGGGCAGAAAACAAAACTTGGTTGTTGTTTGTTTTTTTTTTATTTACCCTACTTAAACTAGTTCCCCTGGTAATTACTTTTTCACTCCTAGAGTCCTCAGCTCTTTCCTTTAAATCCTGCAATTTTTCTTATATCTCTTTCTTAGATCACCATGCTCTTTTTAGAATTTGTGCAACACTGGCATCTGCCTAACTCATGGAAAACTTACATATACCACAAAGTGAAATAAAACAGAAGCAAAGAAAATTTCATGTCAGTAAGCTCCTAAGACTCCAGGCAAGAACAGACTTTTTATTTAAATGAAATGTGATGGTTCAAAGAAAACATTTCCTTTCTCTTTTAATTTTCTATTTTAATTCTGCTCTTGAATTTGCAACCAAATTTCTGTCTTCTAAATACCTTGGCTGAATCTTCTCAAAGCTGAAGCTGCTTAATTGGATCTGCAGAAACCAATAGTCACAGAGGCTGAAACTGAGGTGCTGTAATACTTCAACTCAAAGGGAAGAGTACATCAATGTAAGGATAAATTAAAGTCTTATTTTTGAATAAGCATTTAAGTACTTTCTTGGTTCCAATTGACTTTAGTTACTATTATGTACATTCATAAATATCCTTAAGCAGGAGTGATTCACTGAACTGAAGCTCAGAGAAGCACAGTGTTGATACTGTTAATGAGTGTAAAAGCAAAAAAAAAAACCCTTGTTGTTAGGTAATTTATGACAAACTATTTATAGATCATTAGAGATGGCAAAGATAGCCACACTTTCTTGAGTCTTCAGTTCTCATTTCATATGCAATTACTTTCACTCTCCAAAATAATTGGGGAGAATTTTTATGCTACTGAAAACCAAAAATGAACATTTTATTTACACTGTTTTTCTTTTGCAGGAAGCATGTATGAAATACCACCATATTCAGCTCCTCAAGGAGGCTATAGGGGTGAAGAAGAAACATCTTTTATTCAGACTGGACTATTAGCAGAGGGTCTATTCTTCAACAATGAACAGGCCAGTGACTTGCCCTGACACCCCCAAAGTGTGATAAGCAATGGTCACCATAAGATATGAAGTTGATAATGCACAGTGAAGAATATGTGAGCATAAGCTTCAGTTCCCACTTCAACATCAATCCTACCCATGCCCTTTCAGAGATAAGTTAGTATATTCTCTCAGTTAGTACAGGTAATGGCATGACATGACTGCTATGAGGAGGAATACTATAAGGATAGTGGAAAACTCAGATACTACTGTAACAAATGTCTAGCAGCTATCTAAGATGAGAAAACAATACAGAAATATTGAATGGAAGAAATAAAACATAATGGAAGCAATGAAACATAATCTAGTATGATTAAAGAAAAAAAAAAAAGTCCAAGGTGGTCTAGTGTCAAACACACTCCAAGGGCACTATGTAGGTAATTACCTCAGTATCACCCTTTTCATCTACATGTATTTCAAAAACTCACTCTTGCCAACCACTCTTAATTTGTTCCAGAGGAATACAAATCCCAATTGTGTCAAGGCATAAAATTTGGAGTAGGCACAGTAGATGACTGTGAAAGAAGCAAGGAAAAGGAGGTGAAGGGCCTCCAGTCTGTGGCCACAGTGTCAGATCTGTGGTTTCTCCATCAGGAACACTACAGCTATATTTTGCCTATTTTGTTTGCTCATGCAAGAATTAAAAGTCAAGAAGAAATTATTTCAAGTAGATTTGCTCCCAAATCTGGTACCAATGCTAGCCTAAAAACCAGCACCCATAAAAGCCACTCACTCACCCTCCCTTGCTACAGTTGGGCAGAGGAGAGAAAAATTTAACAATGGCTTCATGAATTGACATAAGGACAGGGAGAAAACACTCCAAGGACAAAACAAGCTCAACTTAGAGATACAGAGTGAGTTTATTAACAAAATCAGAGGAGAAAAATGAGAAGTAAAAATAAGCCCTTAAAACCACATTTTATTCCCCAGCCCCTCCCTCCTTCCCACTGACAGCAGAGGGAGACAGGGCATGGGGTTTTGGTCAGTTCATCACCCAAGGTTTTCTTCTGCTTGGCTCAGGGAGATGAGTCCTTGCCTCGCTGCATCACGGGGTCTCTCCCATGGGAGATTGTTCTCTGTGAACCTCTCTGATGTGGTTCCAATCTCATGAGTAGCAGTCCTACCAAAACTCTTGCAGCGTGAGTCACTATTCCATTGGCAAACAGTCCTCCCAAAACTGCCCATACATGGGTCACTCTTCAACAGGGTGTAGTCCTCCAAGCCTCCCTAGCCTGGAATCAGGGCCTTCTCTCTTCTCCTGGTGTCCCACTGGACCACAGCCTCCTCCAGGCATCCACCTGCTCCAGCGTGGGCATCTTCCACAGGGATCTGTGCACTCTCTTGGATCTCCATGGGCTACAGGGGCACAGCTGCTGCACCATGGTCTGTACCACAGGCTGCAGAGGAATCTCAGCCCCAGTGCCTGAAGCACCTCCTGCCCCTCCTCCTCCACTGACCTTGGTGTCTCCATATTGTTTCCCTCTCATGTTCTTGACTGCTCCTCTGCTCTGGCCAGAATTAAAATTTTGCAGCACTTGTTTCAATTTTCTCCTTAAATATGTTATAACAGAGGCATCACCAACCTCTCCAGCTTTGGCCAGAAGCATATCCATTTTCAGAGCCATCAGGGATTGGCTCTGCTGGACATGGTGGAAAATTCCAGCAGCTTCGCACAGAAGCCACCTCTGTGCCCTGACCTGCTACCAAAAACCAGGGCATGGAAACCCAACACAGTATGTTAGTCTCATTCTGGAAGCACCACACTTGTGTTTCCGGAAAACATTAGAATATTTTTCCACTTTCTAGGTAGGGGAATGTATAGAATACTATTCAATGGTCACCCCACCCAGTATTTTTTCAGTGCACTTCCATTTAAAATGCAACAACTCTATTTTGCTCTAGAAACAAAATCTCCACAGCCTGACAAAATTACAGAAGGCCCATAGAAATTATTCAGATCAGCACAGAAAAAGAAACTGATTGATTATTAGCATGTCACACACATGGTAATGGAATAGTATTTCACTTTAAAAACCTTCTTATATAATTCTTTAACAGAGAAAACAAAAAGAAAAATCCAATAAATTACTTGGATCCTGAATCCCTTCTTGGACTATGTTGCTCATATTTGCTTTTGAAGTCCTGCTAAACTGCAAAGTGATATTTATAGCTAAAGCAGGGTTTGAGAAGAACATCAAAACACCTCAGGTAAGTGCTTTCTGTTGGATTAAATTGCTAGGAGGATTCAGTTCTGCATGTTTTCTCATTTGTTTTAAATCCTCTAATATTAAGTGAAAGTAGTTGACTAGCCTCATTCTACAGAAGAGAAGTTTTATTAACTTGGATTAAAGTTATGATATCTGTACATGGCGAATGGAGTGGTGATAGCGATAAAAATTCTCACTTGGATAGGAGTGGTGGACTGTGGTTATAAATCTTGGTTTTGATTATAACTGCATAATAAAGTGCAAGAGAGCCTAGACTTCTGAACATTTGAAATGGGGATACTTACATGAGGAAAGAAAAAATAATAAAAAATTCCAAACTCATAAACTAGTGTCGTTTGCAAGCTAATGACATTTACATGCCTGTGTGAAACTTATAGCCCAGGTATACTAGATGATCTTGAAGGTCCATTCCAACCCAAGCCATTTGGTGATTTGGTGATACTATGATATTAAAGTTTTTGGAAACCTAGAGATACAGAAAAACACTTTATACACAGATAAAAAAAAAAAAAAAAAAAAACCACAAAAACACACCAAAAAAACAAAACAAAACAAAAACAAAAACAAACCAAGTCAAAACAAAAAACCTGAAGTACCTGCCTTCACTTTCTTTCAAAAGATGCATAAAACTGGTCATGAAAATAAATACCTTCTCTCTTCACCCTCTGTTTTGAGGCTTTCCCCTTTCTCTGTCACAAATAGCCTTGAGAAACATGGTCCACAGAGCTTCCATTACTGCTGGAGGAAGAGGCTGGAAAATTTGGTTTGCAGAACTGTGTTGTGCCTTGTGATCAGTACAGTTCGCAGAATTAATCAGTGAATTTCCTATACCTCCAATCCCATCACAGCAGAGGATTTAAGTGGCTATGTTTTCCAAAAGGGAATGTAACACATCATTACATCTGCCTGGCAAGGAAGAAGGATTTTTGCATACATTTTGACCTAACTGCGTGTCTTACATAAAAAGAAGGAAGAAGTAAGACTATTTTTAGTCAAGGGCTCTAATTCTTCTTGCCAAGTAGAGGATTATTTTCCAGACTACGTTCATAGTTTGTGAGGAATGTAAGAGCAGTCCCTGGAAAACTGAATTATGATACCACTGCAATTACGGGTGATATGCCTGTCCTCATGCTCTGCACATCTGTGTTAATTGCCATCAGACCCAGAGCTGGAGGGACAATCTAGAGTTACCTTCCCAGTATTGCACACAAGGGTTGTGGAATGACAAGCATTTTAAGTTAATATTTCTCAATGATATAAAGGCATCATGACACTGCGGTTCAGGGAAAGCCAGCTCTATCTCCATTAACATTAGCATGGTTGAGAGATGCTTCACTGGAAGATAAAAGGAATTGACGACTATTCACTAGAAGCAACTATAAAAAGGAAATGCAACAAACTATAAATTAGTCAAAGTCCCTCTACCATTTCAGGAATTTTCAGAGTAAAGAGGGTATTTCCTAGGTCAATAAAAGGCCTAATGAAGGGCTTTCCTAGAATTTTGTTTTGAAGATAATACTTTTTTATAAAATACAGTGAACAGATAAGCAAACACTTCAGCCACTTTTGAGACCATGCTAGGTGAGGTAACTACAAACATATATTTCAGACTACAATACAAAAAAATAGCTTCTTGGGAAACATTTGTCTTAGAGAATCATAAATTGGTTTGGGTTGGAGGAGACAATTAAAGATCATCTAGATGAACACTCTCACAATGGGAGGAATATGTTTCATGATATCGTGTTGCTTAATGTTCCATCTAACCTGACCTTGTTACTTGCAAAAATATGGCATTCACAATGTCTCTGATTTGTTGGTTTTTTTTTATGTCCAACCTAATTTTGCCCTCTTTCAGTTTAAAACTGTTGCCCCATGCCCTGTCACTAGAGGCCTTGGTAAAAAGTTTTTATTTTATTTGGTTTTTTGATTGGTTGGGGTTTTGTTGTTGGGATTTTTTTGTTTGGTTTAGTTTTGTTTCTCCCATGTCTCCTTTATATATAATGAAAAACTGCAATAAGGTCTCCCTGAAGCCTTCTCTTTTTCAGTCTGAATAAACTCAATACTCTCAGATTTGCTTCATAGGACAGATGTTCCAGAACTCTGACCATTGTTGCATCCCTCTTCTGAGGCCAGTCTAACATGTTTGTGTCTTTCTTGCACTGCAAAGCAGGGTAGAGCTAGAGGTAGGTGATCAACTTTCTTGACTGGCTGGCCACACTTCTTTTTGTGCTACCCAGGATATGGTTGGCTTTCTATACTGTAAGGACATATTGCTGGCTCTGTTGTAGTTTTCAGGAGGGCCAACTATTTTCATTATGCCAATAGCACATTTAAAATACTGGATTTTACCATTTATTTCACTGACACTTTTTAGCAGTAATTCATGTCAACAGTAATTGCTATATGCCAGCTCCAGTTAGACATATGATCTGAAGCTACTTGCCTTAGGATATACAAAAGATTTCTTCATATTTATTTTCAGAAAACTAATGAAGAACAGAGTAATAGAATGTTAATCAGAATCATAGGAAAGCATTAGTAAGAATGGGGTAATATCACTGCATAAAAAAAGCTATAACTCCTCATAGATAATTCCAGAGTCATAGAATATTTTGGGTTGGAAAGGACCTTGAAGATAATCAGTTACAAACCCTTAACATGGGCAGAGACACCTTCCACTAGGTCCAGTTGCTCAGAGCCTCTAACCCCCCTCTCTCATTTAAAGAGGTAAAGAGGATCAGCAAAACTGGAGTAAGCTGCATGATTTAATTGTTTGCTCCAAAACAGGAAAGTAGTCATAATAGAGACACTTCTCCTTCACCATATCAAGTATTTTCTGATGAATAATTTGGATTAATAGCCATCTACGAATCAATACTTTATTTGGTTATCAAAGTAATACTCAGCAATCTCCTTGTATCAGAGGTAACTTCAGTAAGATACACAGAAATAGAGAGGGCTGTCAGTGTAGACAATATTTTCCCATTAGTTACACTTTCAAAACTAAGTAGGGAATGTTTGAAATAGTTGATGAAAGACTATCAAATACTGAAACTATCAGTAGTCAAACTATTAAAAGGTTAAATACTTAATTTGAACCAGTATCAAAGATCTGCATGCTTATGTTTAGTTTATCTTCATCTGCATTTTCTGCATCTGCAAATTTCCTGAAATTTCAAGGAAAATAAGGCCACAAGGAGGATGCATGTAGAAGTCCCTGAATGTGTCTTCACCAGTAGTGAACTGCAGAAAAATGTCACCTCTATTGAAAAAAAAAAAAAAAAGCAGCAAGATATATGTGATGTTATCTACACTATAAGGCTGAAAGTTCAATTGATTCAAACTGGATTCAAAGGAATGAAAAGATACTGCTTATTCGCACCAACACTTCTTTGTTAAAATTTATTTTCCTTATTTGCATTAAGTTTTCAATGTTTTCCTTCCTGAAGGAAAAACCCCATTTAGGTTCAGGATAGATGTTTAATTCCAAGTTCAGGTATAAATCACAAAGTTCCCTCTGACAGAAATTTAAATAGAATATAGTACGTTTTAAATCAAGTAAGAAATTTGCAAGCCTGAGCTGATTAACTGCACATTTAAAAATCCAAACAAATAAACAAAACTGAACCAATCAAACTTAAAATCCTAATGTTTTTAATTGAAGCCACTTTAAAATGATATATGAAAACTTTTACTCTCTGCTGCACAGTATGGAAGGAAATAAAAAGCTCTATGTTAAAGTAACTGGAAAAAGTGTTTCCTAGAATACAAAATTCAAAGGGTTCCCTATACAGAATCAAAAAAGAAACAGCAAAAAACTGTGTATATGTTACAAGAATGAAACTAAAGCAGGAAATGTAAATGAAAACAGATTTAACACAAATAGAATTTATACAAATGTTTTTTCCAGGGGAACAAAGTTTCCAATTGACATTACATGGTTCGACTATACTGACATCTTTGAAAAGTTCTTTTTGAATATAAATCTCATTCAATCATTTTGAACAATTGTATAGTCATGCATATGTTCCTATTCAGCAGGAACAATATATGTAGCACTTCTGCATACAAAATATGAAGACTTTCCAACTTTTTCAGAACAAGAAGTGAAGAAAATGAGGAAGTAGATATCAAGTATGAAGTTTTCTGGGATGGCCTGGAGGATGTCAGTGCTTTCAATGACTTTTCTTGATCTAGTTCATCTGTCCTGTCCATCACACTGATGAACATGGATGCACACTGATTTCCAGCTGCGAACTTCCACAAGGAACAGATCTCAATGATCTGAGAAAGGCCTTTGAAGCAGACCAGTTCTTAAAGAAACTGCTTAACCATTGATTCCATGATTTGCTCCAAGTTCTGTAGCAGCAAAGTCCCAAAGATGACTTGCGAAGTTACAATTTAGACTGGAAAAATACAACAGGGGATGTGCTCCCTCTTTCATTGCATGTAGATACAGACTGAAGAATGGCAGGAACATTGGTTTTAGAAAGGTGTTAAGTTGAAATTGGTACTATTTAAAGGATATGCACTCACAGAGATTTCATTCCCATTAACTGAGTATGGCATTGAGTGAGAAAATCCATTATCCACTTCTGCATTAAGGAGCAAATGAGGTCTTGTAAGTTGTACACAGTAGTGAAAAAGAAAATCTACGCAGCCTTGGAAATTAGAGTTTGCAGAAAGTGATAAAAAATACCCTGGATGATTAACATGTGAATAGTGATCAAGGTCCAAGGAAATTACAATGCCGTTTATAATCCTTAGTTAGGCACTTGGTCACATTCAGAACTTGGGAAAATATATTGGCTTTGCAAGAGACTAGGGAATTACTGATATAACATTAGCAAGATCTACTGAAACTCTAACAGTCCAATAACTTTAAAATTCTTGTTGGCACAAGTCCTTCTCTAAATCCACTCAGAACACCTCTTGTATTAGAAAATTTTACTCATGGTGAGACGTTTTACACTCAGAATCAGAACAGATTGTGAGATTTGAGAAATAATCTCAGCAGAAGGATACTGCTACAGCTACAGATGCACATTTCTAAGCACACTTCATTTAAGGTCATCTTGTAGGGGCCAGAGTCCTGTCTGGTGTAGATCACCATTAATCCATTAATTTATAGTTATTTAACCATGTAATGTACTGGAACTGCAATTATTTACAGTTAAAGCTGTGGATCTCTTGCTGTCTCTCATTTAAAACTGAAATTAAATCTACAGAGAGTGATAATGAAATGTTGCAGGAACTTGGAATCAATTTTGTGAAGGTACACAGAAAGATAGTGACTTTCTAGAAAAAAGGCTTCATAGAAGTCTAGAAAAAGTTGAGCACATAAAAAATACATTGAAGGGAGTCATCTGAGCTATCTTCTCCAGGACAATGAATTAGTAATGAATGAAATAGGGAGGTGGAAAGAAGCGATTGCAGAAAGCATAGTCCCTGCTGTCAGTGAATCAAATGAGACACGAGCTAGAAGCTTGTTGTAAAATGGACAAATAAGAAAATACATTAGGAAGAGGGAATACAAGTGAAAGAAAAACACAGATGAGCTAAAGAAATCAGGGAGAAAAGATGACGGGTAAGCAATATTTTTGGAGGAAGGGGCATCAAGCAAGGCTGAGGTGTGTTCAAGATACAAGCATGTGGGCATTGGTGATGTCTTAGATTAGAAGGGATGCTGAGAACAGACAAACATAACAAGTGGTAGCAAAGAAAGAAAAAAGAAAAAATCCTGAGTATTATTTCCTTCCTTAGAGAGTGAAAACTAACCCCAGAAGCTAACTGCAAATTTTAAACCTGCTGATAACTAACATAATTTTTTCATGCACAACTATAATTATGCCAAGCAAAAGATGAACAGGGTCATAATAAGGGAGCTTGGCGTATGGGTAATCTGTCTTAAAGTACACCCTGCAGAGTGAGACGAGTACACTTAGAGATATGTTTAAATCTGCACCATGACAGGAGATAATTGTCCAGCTAGCTGCACAGGACATACATGAACAGGAAAGCAGGTATTAAAGAGCAGTCTGTGAACCCTTTTCAAAACATGACAAGACAAATAGTAGCCCATAAAGATTCACCCTGCAATGTTCTCTGCTAAAATAGACTAGGGCCATCACCAAACTGCTATTGTTCTGAAAATTGGAAAAAAGAAAAAGAAAAGCTAGTGTATATCACCTTTGTGGGCCTTTCAACTTCTGGAGAGAATTTATATTGTATTACTTTCTCAAACTATATTGAAATAAGTATCAATGAACTACAAGGACAGTCTCAAAAATGAATAGTGTCACCTACCTGCTTCAAACACTTGAAACAGATTAAATTGAGCACTGTATCCATATATATCATTATCTGAGAGTGTGAGTAGATAATCTATTACCAAGAAAACCTTCATATAACTGTCTTGAGGCTGCTGTCTCTGCCACTACCTTCAGACCTTATAATACCATGAGTACAAAAATAAATATTGACACTGCCTGTAGCATTTCTGTTCCATGCTTTCACAACCTTCTGTATCAAGACTGAATACTTAGATAATCCTTTCTACTTTGCTAAAACTTTCTTCTGTAAATTTCCTTTCACTGTACCTGAACTGCAGTTTGGTTACAGCAAATAATGTGCCTTCCCCACTCAAATGCCACATCTCTTTTTATTTGTGATACAGCATTCATCCCTCATTTCTAGTCTGAGTAACTTCCAAGCCATGTATGCATGACAAACAGAAGTGCAATACATGCAATCATTCTATGATGTAAATATACATATAAGCAAATGCACACACACACACCAACACACACAAAAAATATACACAGATTAGACTTTAGATATATACACGAAGATATCTGTATCTATTTCTATATTTATTTTGGTCTAGTTTAAAATGGGTAAAATCACTCCAGCATATGTCACAGGAGAGATCTGAAGTATGAATGATTTGAGACAACCAAGCATCTTTTTTTTTTTTTTTTTTAATAAATTCAACATAAGTTATTACACCCTCCTCCACTGGAAAAATCCTTCTCACAGTGATTCAGATTTTAGCACTGGAATCCAGAATTCTGTTTTCAGTTCTGCCATTTCACTCACACCTGACCTTTGGTACATTATGTAACTTTTTTTTATGGTTCAGTTCACTGATCTACAAAATGATATAACAATACCTGTGTTGCAGCAAATTGATACTCTCACCTGATGAGACAGATATAGATGAAAAACAATATCTAGGAATATTCTGGTTAGCCAATTGCAAGGGCAAGTGCAATGATAAGATTAATGCTGGCTAATCACATAAATATTTACTCTGTTACAGCCAAAATTTTACTACGGAAATGCAATTTTGATAGGACATGCATCACATACCATATATTTAATTTCTCCTAAAAGTGGAACAGGAGACAAAGCAGATTTTACAGTGATTTTGTTATGTATTATTGAATATTGGAATATTGAATTCTATTCTATTCTACTGAATATATAGAAAATAACATCAAGACTGCAGATTTTTTAATTAACGTGATACAGTCTATACAATTAAATGCACATTTTACCAGATGAAATACAATTAGCAGATACCTTCGCTCATAAATATCCACATTAAAAATAACATTACTAAGAGGAAAATAATATCAGAATTGAAGTCTTGTTTTGGCATTTCAGTATTTCTGGTCTTTTTGCTCTATTATTATTTTTTTTAAGACAGACTTTCCAAGACGCTTTTATCTCAAGACTACCCCTTGGAAGCAAATACATTTTCTCTGAAAGACTTTATTCATAAGCTTATAAGCGCTAGAAATTAATTTTTAATTTTCAGACATCCATTTGACATAAATATTTACCACATATAAAATCTGCATATAGTAATAGTACTTAATTTAGGGAATTTTTCTACTACATTCAAAATTCAGAGTTGGAAAAGTTAGTATAATTTACTAATTAGTACTCTGTTGCTGGACACATGGAATTCTGTTTAAACAGATGTTCCTAAATTATAAAAGGATAAGTTCATTACTCTGCAATTTTACCATTTCACTTTCACGTCTCTTTAAATAAATGCTACACTTAGGAGTTATTAAACTTATTTATAAAAATTTAACTCCACAGCAAACAGCACAGCAAGACCTTGTTTCAAAGCCTTGAAATAATCAGATTAATCACTAATTTATCATGCTTTTGTCCTGAACTTTCCAATTAATTTTTATTATTTTCACAATTTGATATCCAGTCTCTGAACTTTTATTACTCTTTTCACCAGATTTTCTACCTACACTTTTTAGAACTAGTCCCAAGACTAGTTTAATTGCTCAAGCAATTAAAACTGTCAGGTGACCTTTATATTTATAACTGATATGATATTTATATTAACTGATTTGCATTTGGTTACTTGGACTCTTATTGTCCAGTTGAGTTTTCACTAGACAGGAAAACTATTCGCATCTGGTCTGTCATTGCAAATATATTTTTATTCACAAAGATTGGTATTAGAGAATAGTTGTATACTGTCCATTGTATATGGTCTCCACCAGCTTTCTTTGAATTACTAATCTCAGACATCAGCTCTCTCCTGTGTTCTTTGAAATGAGCCTGAACATAACACGGTAGTATATCTCTGGCCATGCTCCCTTGCTGTGTTCTGCTACTCCCATCCACAACTTCTTCAAATTTTGTAGTTTTGGATTGGACTGACCACTGTGACTACTGTGTAATTCTCGAGTCATATTCACTATTGATTCATGTTACATATTTATGTGGATACAGTTTTCTTTCTATAGATTTGTTGGAAGCCAAATTTCCTACTTCTTATTAACAGAAACACTTTAAGTTCCCAGAGAAGAACATGTTTGCTCAAATGCATGTTTCCAGTTTATTTCAGAAGATTGAAAGTAAACTTGATTAGAAGATAAATAAAAATGTTACTAGAAAATCATATTTATTTCAGGGTTTTTATGGCAAAATCTACTTTACTTTGCCACATGTATGCATAAGTTAAATAAGTATATGTGGTTATCCTTCAATATCCAGGAAAGGAAAATACTCACACTAGCCAAGGGACCTGGATTATCATATTCTTTGCTCAGGTCAGCTTCTTAAGTGCAAAGTTTTGTGATTATCAGACTATACTTCCCTGCAAGTTACATTTTTCTTTGACATTGCTTATATCTTTAGCCTTTCTTCCTCCATAAGAAAATAATATTTTCTCACTCTATTAAAAAGAGTGAAATTCTATATCATAGCAAAGAATACAGATATCTGCAAGTTGAAGTTATTCTTAAAGCTACAAATAAAATAATCTTCCTACTTTTAAAATTATTATTCAGGAAAATTAAGAAAATCAGTTCATATCCCAGGCAAATCTCAATAATTCTCACAGGAATTAACAAAATCAGAAAGTTTTAAAGAACAAGTGATCATTTTTTTTACTGTCTAGTAGTTCATGGAGATTCAAAACAGTTTCTCACCTCAATGACTACAGCTGGTAATATCCTGTGCAAATCCAAAAGGTCCTGTTATGTAAACCATAAGGTGTGACTTTACACTCTGGACAGTACTGAAAACACTATGATTTAAATTCAGAGTTCCCCAAATGTCTTTGATAAAGGGAAGATTAAAGATTGATAAATTGAAATGAAATTAAATGAAATGAAGTGATAATTTTCTTAGGTGTCATCATATTGTAGGAGGTTTTGTCTTTGATTCTAACAAAGGATTTACAACCAGTGTGGCACCTAGGTGTTAATAATACAGTGCAGATATACCTGGGTCGTCAAAGGCATACTATAAAACTGACCATAAAATCATCATTGTGTAACCAAGGTTGTAATCATGATGATCAGCAATGTAGTATAAAATCCTTTTTCCAGTGGAAAGCCTCATTATTAAAGTGTTTACCTTGACATTCTTAAGTAGATTCTGTCATAAAATTATGGAGCCATGCCTAAGCCAAAATCATCTCAGGAATAAGTCAACATGACAAATTATATATTACAACTGACAAAGATAAATTTATCACTTGATGTTCTACATATCATATTATTGAAATATGATGGCATACTGTCTTTTCCAGTCTTTATAGAAACAAAAAAAAAGGTTTGAAAAAACTGATACAATTCTACTGGTTGATAGAAAAGTAGTAGTAATGTACATTTCCCAGTAATGCAGGAAGGTAGGCCATTCTGACCTTAAGAGTTATCAGTTTCTATGACTCTACTCATAAATCTCTCATATTAGAAGATAGAAAAATAAATATTTAAATATGTAAAAAAGAGAGAGAGAAAGAGTGAGAGAAAGAGAAAGAGAGAGAGAAAGAGTGAGAGAATAGAGAAAGAGAGAAAGAGAGAGGGAAGAAAGAAAAGAAAAGAAAAGAAAAGAAAAGAAAAGAAAAGAAAAGAAAAGAAAAGAAAAGAAAAGAAAAGAAAAGAAAAGAAAAGAAAAGAAAAGAAAAGAAAAGAAAAGAAAAGAAAAGAAGAGAAAAGAAGAGAAAAGAAAAGAAAAGAAAAGAGAAAAGAGAAAAGAAAAGAGAAAAGAGAAAAGAAAAGAGAAAAGGGAAAGGGAAAGGGAAAGGGAAGGAGAAGAGAAGAGAAGAGAAGAGAAGAGAAGAGAAGAGAAGAGAAGAGAAGAGAAGAGAAGAGAAGAGAAGAGAAGAGAAGAGAAGAGAAGAGAAGAGAAGAGAAGAGAAGAGAAGAGAAGAGAAGAGAAGAGAAGAGAAGAGAAGAGAAGAGAAGAGGAAGAGGAGAGGAGAGGAGAGGAGAGGAGAGGAGAGGAGAGGAGAGGAGAGGAGAGGAGAGGAGAGGAGAGGAGAGGAGAGGAGAGGAGAGGAGAGGAGAGGAGAGGAGAGGAGAGGAGAGGAGAGGAGAGGAGAGGAGAGGAAAGGAGAGGAAAGGAGAGGAAAGGAAAGGAAAGGAAAGGAAAGGAAAGGAAAGGAAAGGAAAGGAAAGGAAAGGAAAGGAAAGGAAAGGAAAGGAAAGGAAAGGAAAGGAAAGGAAAGGAAGAAAGAACCCCCCAAACAAAAACTAGCAAGAAAGATTCGACCTGAAATTTGCAGATGACCTAAGCACTTTTCAAAGGAGCTTTCCTTCTCCAATTGTACTGCTGATGTAATGTCCCTACTGTAAAGAGAACTAGCTGAGCATACAGTTATCACTGCAAACATGTTCAAATTGAAAATTAGACCTTTCCCAGATGTGCTGCATCCTCAGTACATTTCTTATATTGTTCTTGTGTTTTCTTTCTGGAGACTTTAATAAAGTGCATTCCACTACCCCTCTGCACTAAGGTTCCTTTTTAATTATCCTGTAACGTCTATTGATTCTAAGACATTCAGAAGTTGCTGATGGTAAAACACAGATAGATATGTAGCCTTTGGACATGTGTAATAATGAAGAAAAAAAAATACCAAGGTTTTAAAAATTTTGAAATAGCTTCAGCAATGTTTATCATTTACACTAATTCCACTGGATGATATTTGAAACTGTTCAAATAGAAAACACTGGTGAAAGAAGCATTATAAACCAAGAGTTGCAGTCTACGCTTTGCAATACATAACTATTCCAATTTGGCACTGATATATTGACTGAAAAGATTTGTAAATGTTTGACCATTTGTAACAGAGTTTGGAAATATTAACTAGATAACACCGCCAAAGTTTACATGGTAAGTTGTTCATCTTCACTGTCTGTGGACTGCACCCAGTATTTGTTAAGGAAAAAGAGACCCACATTCATAAACTCAAGGGGACCACTAAATTGTTTTCTTGGAAGAAAAAACAATTAAAATTTTAAAATAAAAAAAAGAGCTTCTACTATTTTTTCCAAAAACATTACTAAAAGCCACTTAAATCATAGGTGTATAGTTATCATCTGGTGATTTTTTCTATACAAAAAATATGTGGACATCTCTCCAGTTTTCAAAGGAAGATAATTTAAAGACATAGCTATTAAGACAGGAGGAAAAACAAAACAAAATGATGACAAAAACCTCTTTTATATTACTAAATTAGAATTTATACATTATAAGGTCATGATTAGTATGATCTTCCAGTGTCATTATTAGAGTAGTGTACAAACTGGACTTCATCAAAGTTTTTGAGATGGATGAAAAAATGGTGGATCTGGGGTTGTCCTCACGGGAAAGGCAGCCTGGGTGAGATTGTCTAGCAACCTTTCAAATTGCATCTTGAAAAAGTCCAGTGCAACTAAGTAGATTCTTACCTTCAGAGATTTAAACCTCACTGTTCACCCAAATCTTGTCTTCTCTAGGTCAGGACAGTGGTACCTCAACAGTATCACAGCACATGGACTCAGCAGCACAGGAATTTGTTGTTCAGTGACTAGATAATATAAAGTTTTCCGATCCAGAAATTCTTGATGTTCTTGTCACAACCAAGGTGTAGAAATCATGCCTAGGGTTTGCCCCAAAACCAGAGGGGGAAAATTCCTTGATGTGCATATATAGATATGGTGTATTTAACCTAACCACAAAAAATATTAAGTGGGTACTGAAACGGAAAATAACAATTTGGTGGTTAAGCTGTAGCCTTCAGATTTATCAATGGAGTAGGAATCACTATTTCTTCTTTATTTTGTATTTTCTAGAGCCAGGTAATGGAGAGAAGTAAAACCTACCACTTGTTTCTAGAATAAAAAGGTCTGATATGGTCAGATTTGATGTAGTAAAGAAGAAGAGGTTCAGGAACATGAATTCCCTTTTTGGAGAGAAATATTAAGCTACACATACATTTATGCAAAGTTCAGTGCCAGAGACTTCCTGATTATGCTATAAATAAGATGAATGACCAAATTTTTTTCCTAATCCAAGATCTATAAGCAATTAAAAAAAAGTTACATTTACATTTATAAATAAATAAATAAGTATCCACATCACTTACAAAGAGACACTTAGTGAAGTAGGTACCCTCAGTATGAGCTTTCTAAAGAAATATGCACCTTTAGCAACCAAGAGGATTTTCTCTGTAATGAAATAGCACAATTCATTACACATTTTACTGCAGAGTATCATTAATAAAATACCACTGCACCAGCCCTTCTGGGAACTCAAATCTGACAGCAGTAGTTAATTTCCTTCAGGAGGAGCACAAGTAGTTTAGTGAGGCTGCAGAATCTTTTCCTTCAAATACATTGGGTTGCAGCAGAGTAAGGACAGAATGAAACACAGGCATTGTTTGCCTATTTTTTCACTGACAACCTTGCCAGTTACTCTTCACCAAAGATATTATCATGGATTTCTTATCCCTCCATTGTCAATATATTTATGACAGAAACATAATTCAGAGGTAATCATGACAACCAATACTTATCATGCTGAACCACTGTGCATTGATGTGCACATGGACAGGGAAGGATAGTATCCTCATAACCAAGTCCAAAGGGGGGGGGGGGAAACTTAATGCTCTTTAAATGATAAACAAAGTAATAAAAAAGTAAGATGTACTTTAACAGAGAACACAATACACAATCAAGACATTTCTTTCACATCATATATATCATATCATATATAACCTATTTACAGAACAGAAAGAAAACCTCACATTTGAGGTGACTTAAAACTGACATTATTTCTAAAATCAGCACAAGCATGAGACAGTTTAATAGGCTTTGGGAGAAATCACTTGAGACTTGTCAGACTCAGCAGACCTAATAGCACCTTATGGGGCATATGAACTTTTCTAATGCAGACTCATTTCCAGAAGCTTGAGAGAGCAGATTTTGTTCCAGTTTAACTTTCAGGAATTAACTTTTAAAATACTGTACCTAAAAATGTATCTGTGGTTTATAAAGATGTTCACTTAAACAAAGCAAAACAAAACATGAAAGAGGTGTCCCATTTAAGTACCAAACTGGTCCTGAGAAAAAATCTGGCTCTGCTTATTTCCACGTGCTACTGCCCAAGAAATAACTAGTTACCTTTTTTACCAAGAGTAACCTGGAATTGCTTTGCTCTCACATGGTGCAATCAGACTTTCACTCTGGAAGGCACAGTGATCTTGTGCTCAGGGAAATCTACCAAGGGCAACCCCAACCAGTTTCTGTGATAGGTGACTTGACAGAGTATTTAGGGGACAGCAGTGGATGTTGCATAATTTAACAAGGTCCTTGGCATGATTTTATGAAGATACCTTGTAGCCAAAGTAATGTCTAGGCTAAGTATGGGCAAGAAATAGTCTTGTTTCTTCCAGAGAAGAAAATGCTCTGGAAAAAGGTGTCAGTATTGCAATGTTCAAATAGTGGATGTTTAGGAGTGACAACATGCGGAGACTGATACAGGATCCAAAACATTTTAGTGACTTCATTGCCTGTTTGATGGATCTAAAGTCAATGCCAGGAAGAAACTGGGGGTGCAGAATATTGAGGGGAGTACAGTGTGCTGGTTAGTAGAGCTGTTATTTAGGGGAATTAAGTCAGGCTGAAGAAATGTGCTGCTGCTCACAGAGATGAGCTATTTTCGGAGTTTCCCAAAGTCCTGGAAAGTATTCACTCCTGCAGCAGGACAGGCTAGGGCTCACTGAGCAGAAACAGCTGTGCAGAAAAGGCACTGAGAGGCAGCAAGTCCCTGAGAAGCAGCAATCCCTTCCCAGGAAGAAGCGCACCTGGGCAGCAAAGCATCCCCTGAATCTTGGGATGCACTTGCACAGCCCCAGCAGCAAGGTCAGGCACTGATGCTTCTCTAGAGTTCAGCACTGGTGAGATCACCCAAATAGTGCAGGGTTCTGGCACAGGAGAAACGCTGACACAGAGGAGTGATTTCAGTGGAGTTCATCACGATGGCCAAGGCTGGAGCATGTGGATGAGAATTCTGGGTTTCTTCAACATTAATAAAGTGAGATTCTCCTGTTGCTGAGGAATAAGGAAGCATCAGGAAGATAAAGCCAGTTTCGTATTACATGAGGCAGCAAGCACAACTTGGAACATGGGAAATTCAAATTCAATATAAAGAAAATTTATTTGACTTTTATAAGGGTTGTCAAAGAGTGGAACAAGATATCTGCAGAGGCTGTGGCATCCCTTTCCTTGGAGATGCTCAAACTTAAAAGAAAAGACCTAAGGAACAATCAAAGTCAAACCAATATAGATGTAATACTCCTGCAATCCTACTCACTATTCAGTTTTATGTGATGTTCTTTAGTATATTTGATGACTGTTGTAATTGCCCTTTACATGATTTATGCCAGTAAATGTGTTTGTGGTCCTTGTCAGAGTATTATGGCTTTAAACTATGGTGCGTCAAAGGTAGGACAGACATGAAAAATAAGTAGAAAATTATCAGCTGTGTACTTTTTTCTTTATTTGTTACTTCAATAGCAATTAATAGAACACTTTTTTTTTTTTAATTCTAATTCCTGAGTTACTTTTCTGAAACAAAAAATGACTTGGATATTGCATGCTTGTATAGCAGGCATAGTATACAAATACAATATACTTCATAAAACCCATTCTGTAGATCAGTGTTGTATTGACTGTCTTTTCAAACAAGAACAAAACCAAACCAAAGCAAAACCAAACCAAAACAAAACCTATTACAAGGTCCTTGTGAATATGTTTGACCTATGACTATTTCAGCAGTATATATTAAAGTTTCTACTTCAGCAGGTGTAATTGGAAGATACAATTGCCAGATCTCCTTCACCAATGCACTTGCTGTGACAGGGGAAAGAAGTCCAGGTGTATATCCTATCAGGACACAGCTAACAGTGCACAGTACTGCAGAAATTCTCTTTTGTGCCTCAGCAGAATATGTCATTTGATGGGAAGGAAGAAGGAAAGCAGTCAGACAAGAGAAAGCTTCCAGTTAAATGCAAATTCTCATTCTAGTAGTTCCAAAGTAGCAAACCCCTTGATATTAGTGGAAAGCAAAATCAAAGAATGTAAATTTACATAATCAGCAGTATAGCAATCTCCCAACTAAGTCCTTTGCCTCATGGCTTCATTACAACACTATGTAGCATCTGGGATGGGTTCCTGGTTGCATTTTTTTTTCTAAAGGTTTCAGCTAAGATAGGTTATAATTTCATTATACATTATACATTGTTTCATTACTCAAGTATGTTTTTCTATAAAAAAAGGAGATGGGAAAACGACCAGCAGAATGTATCAGGAAAAGATGTTCTACAATTTGCTTATGTTGCATTCTGTTACATCTTGAAGACTCTGTAGAGCAAGAAAAGATAGTCCCTTACTGATAAGCAGAAATTATACCCAGAGTCCTTTGCTCTCTTCTTGGTATTCCACACAAGCCAAATGCCAGATTGTACATTGTATCTGTTGAGCAAAAGAAAACTGCTCATAACTGGGCATTTCACAAATAAGTTTAACCTTTCCCTCCTCTCTCTCACCACTGTATTGCCCTCCCACTTTTCCTGACTTAGTGTCTTAGACATCTGAAAAGGTTTACATTAATGTTTCTAATGGTCTCATGAGAGGGAATGAAATTTAGCCATCTATCAAAATCCTTCTTGCAGCCTTCTTGAGAAAAAAATAGCAGTGATACACAAAGAGATCTTTTTGAATTAGTTTATTTTGTGGAATTAACACACTAAGATACAAGAGAAAGCTCTGCTTCTGGAATTACTTCTCTGCAGTGAAGACATTACTGGGATTGACATTAAAGAATGCACACTAACAGAACCACACTGCCCTGATCTCCAACAGTAGTCATTGCTACAGAATTCAGCACAGGAACTCTGCATTTTTTTGCGGATGCAAGGGTTTTGCAATTTGATCTGCTCTCTGTGCCACTATTTTCACACTCCAAATGCTTTTAAACTTTTGTAATTGCAGTGGTAAATTTCAGGTTTTTGTCCACATCCCAAGATCAGACTTTACCTGCTCAGTAGTGCAAATTTTCCCTTACCTAAGTCAACGATGTAGTAGACAAAAGTCTACTCCTCCTGGGAAAAATTCAAGCAGAGAAAGTATTACTTTGTTTCCTAAAGTTATTTAAGGAAGACATCAACAAATTTTTTTCTCTCTTCTTTGCTTTGAGAATTAAGTCCCTCCCTGCCCCCTGCAGTCTGATAATGAAAGGGAGTCTACAGAAACTGACTCTGAGATGGGTGTTAAAATGAAGAATGTATGTTAAAAACTTTATTATAAAATAAAAGCAAGAGAAAAATCCCCTAGAAGTCACAAAGTTTACTCTGGAAAGTGATAAAAGCTAAAATTCCTTCTTGAAATGATAAAATCCTCTTAGAAAATCCTGTAAGTATAAGATACAGGGTATTTTTATTTTTGTTCATCCAATAAGGAAGGGGAAGGGGAAAGGGAAGGGGGGAGAGGAGAGGAGAGGAGAGGAGAGGAGAGGAGAGGAGAGGAGAGGAGAGGAGAGGAGAGGAGAGGAGAGGAGAGGAGAGGAAAGGAAAGGAAAGGAAAGGAAAGGAAAAAGGACCATAATCCAGAGCTTCTTTGAGTGCAAGCATTGTGTTTCTATAACTTCAATGTTAATTTGTAACATCTACAGATTGAAGTTTCTACCATTTCACTAACTTTGATGGTATTCCCAAGCACTAAATCACTTCTAAGCATTGTTTAGAGAATAAACAACATTTTTATAAAGTACTGCAATTATGATGCGAAGAAAACAGACTAAATGATAGATTTTAGATTACAGGGTTTCTACTTTATAAATTCTCATTATTTTGTATATGCATGATTTCCCACATCTAAAAGAAGGTTCTAAAATACTTCACAGAAGAGAATACCCAAACACTACATTTTTAGAAGTTGTACACTCACAAAATTAGACATATTCATTATTCAAATGAAGAGGATGACACTACATAGTCATACAAAGGAAAAAGAAATTATTTATAAAGATGAAATTATAAGTTCAAACAAGGAAACAAGTCCAATAAAAGGAAATTAAAAGTACTTCCCCAAGAGAGAAATAACCCTAGCATCAGTACAGAAGACATCCTGCTGATGGACAAGTTGGTCTTGAACCACACTTTTCAGCAAAGGAGTGTGAAGGAGCTACATGGACTCATTGGGAAGAGGTTTGCCAGCAGGTTGAGGGAGGCAAGTTTTTCTCTCTCCTATGTCCAGCTCTCGACTTCCCAGTAAAAGAAAAATGTGGATTTACTGGAGTGAGTCCAGTGGAAGACAAAGCTGGAGCATTTCTCAAATAAGAAGAGTCTGAGACCTGCAAATGTTCATCCTGCAGAAGAGAAGTATCAGCAGCATCTTATCTGAATTTCAGTATCTGATGGGAGGGAGGACTGAAAGCAAAAACAGACTCTCAGAGTGGTGTGTATTGATGGGACAAGAGGTAATAGGATGAAGTTGTCATCTCTAAACAAACAAAAATATGTTTTTGTGACGGTGTTTGGAGACTGAAAACAACTTCCCAGGGAGGTTGTGTTGTCTCCTTTGGAGATATAGAAAATTTGACAGAACATCATACTGAGAAATTTGTTCCTGAGCTGACTGTGCTTTGAGCAGAGGATTTGGACTAGATAATGTCAAGAGGTGTCACCAAACTCTGTTTATGTGATTTTGTGAAGGCATACTCTCCATTCCTCTGATATCCCAGTGGGGTACATAACTTATTTTTCTTCCATTATGTTTTTGAAGGAGATATTAGCACATTCAAAGACATGAAACATCTCTTTCCTTTTTCACTTGATAAATATGGCCATCATCTTCAATCCATACCATTCCAATATTTCACTTCAAAAATACTGATTTACATCCAGCTGGAATTTCTAAAAGAAGTAAAATTTGGCCTTCATGTAAATCTAGAGACTGTTTCTGGAATATTTTCTATACCTTCTCTCAGCAATACTCCAATATTTTCTGGATTACCTTATCCAGTAAACCATATTTTCTACATATTATTGTAGGAAAATACCATGTATTTGCTTTCTAGTTTAAGTGCGGCAGAATTTACCAGTGCTATGTAGATGTCTGTTAGGGATGGATAAGGAAAGAGAAGAAAAAATAATGGTATTTTTACAGAGAAATTTATGTTGAAGAGATCTCAGGATGCAATTATTTCAATACCCTTCTTAAAAATTTCAAATTAAATCAGCTTGCTCATCAAGCAATCCTTGTCCATATAGGTTTTGAAGACCTCCAGGTGTATGAGATTCACAGCCTTGCCAGGCAAGGAAAGAAGACACATCAAATTTCTCTCTATCACCAAGTTCTAAAATCAATAATTAATTTTATTTGGACAAAGGAAAAAAAATGGGTAATAATTTGCCTTTTTAATCACAGATTACAGTTTTCTCTTGCAGGATCTGCAAATTAATCTTTTGTATCACAAATATATTCCTCTAGACAAGGCTATCTTCCTTAAACACCCAAACCTTATACAGAAAATAAATGTAAAATATTCAATTTGATAATTTCTCAGCATGGAGAAATATTACTGAATATCTTTCTACCTTACCTTGTGATCAAAATATATATACATAGGTTAATCTAGATATATCCATACTTTGTTGTCTATATCACAAAAACTCTTTAGAAATTTGTTGATATAACATATATAAAAAGATGTCATAATACTGCTTTCAGAAAGAAGGCATATATTTTTCGTTTAGTTAATTCTGAATTTTAGATCTGTGGTTGCAGCTGAACAATCAAAATAGAGAACTTTAAAATTACATAATTTTTTTTTTTAAATGGTGAAAAATGTAGTCGGATCTCATACCAGTTAAAGTAAATTTGATCTGTATTATTTAAAGAAAAATGCATTTTTAGTGTTTTAATAATGAGTTGTATACTGGACCAAACCTCAAATCAGGTAATGTTTCTAATGTTAAAGGACACCTTAAAAAGCTATACGATACATTTCTATTTTCCCAAATCAATAAAAAAAAGTTAGTTCTTGTTATCAGAACATAGCAAACAATTTGTGTACACTGTGTTCACCAGAAAGTTTTAAGACAGATTTTTTTCTTGAATAATGTACAAATTTATTTTAAAACTTTAACTTGATTGAAAAGGGTTCAGAAATGATGCCATTTTCCCTTCTAATCTCCAGAAATTATATTTATTGAGGCATCTATGAATTATGCCAAAAATAGTCTATTTTATTTTGTTTATTTTGTTTTGCCTTTTTTTGATGCTTTTCTCTTTTCCTTTTTTGTTTTAACTTTCTTGTTCCATTGTCACCATTTTTATTCTTAAGATGCTACTTTTGAATATAACGTATGATTACACAAAGACATATAGCTACATTGGTCCAACCCCAAATTTATACCTTCTCTATTAGCAATTTCTCTTGGTGTCTTTAGAAACGACAAGATTCTAAGCAACACTCCCCACAAAAGGCAAATTGATGTCAAATATTATCCAGAGAAAGCAAAATGGACGAATTTACATTGGATTGCTCTTTTGGCATTGCATTCTACATAACTATAATGAAATTCTGTGTATTTATAGTCAAAAAATGTCTATGTTCATTTTTTGACAAGTGTAATGTGACATGAGATTGGAAAGGTTCTATACAGGATTAAAGGTTCTGGAAATATCTAAGGCATATTATTTAGGAACCTAAGTATGTCTGACCACACTAGACCACCATGTTATCCTAAATTATATCCACCATGTTATCCTAGGTTTGCAGTTACAAACACCTCTAGTTATATCATCAGCCTTCACTGTCAGTAAAAAGTGGTGTTGAAAAATTGCAAAGGTCATGAATCACCTACAGTCTGTATTTAGATATGTGCCCTGGGTGGAAATCCATTTAAATCCCATAGCAGTGCAGTTTGGTAAGAGAGTAAATGGGCTTGGAATTGAGGGGACTCTTAGTATCAGTAGCAACTATTTTCTATGTTAGATATTTATTATCTCAAATGAATAAAATAATATCAGCTTCAATAGAGACAGAAGGTCAATATGGCTGACATAGTTTGATATGGTAGTTATGTGTGGCAATACATTTTTGACACACTCTAGATTCATATGTGTTTTTAATAAAACACATTGGTTAGAGAAACCACTGTGCTTCCAAAGATACCATTTAAATAAAAATGTAGACAGAGGTTTAATGTAAATGGACATTCTAGAGATTTATCTTCTGCATCTAACAATGACCACAGAAATCAAACCAACACTTACTTTCTGTCTGCCATTACATTGTCAGAACTTCAATATCTACCATACTGAAACACCCTTAGTGTAAATTCCTTCCTCCTGGAAGATTCCTTAGAGCCAGTGCATTCTGCCATTCTTTTTATCATGGTTAACTACCTTTAGACTGAATGTAGCCTCACTGAAATTGGACTAAACACATGTGAAGGTGGTTATACTTACCAGGCATGGTCTCTCATTTGATTTGAGAGCATATGGTTTCAACTTTTTTATTGCTTTTGAGGTTATACTATTCTGTAGTTGAGACTTTACAACAGAATTGGTTGGAGGGAACTCCTGCATCCACAGCATTTCTAATAGAGTTAAAAAGCAGTAGTTCTAAAATTTATCCCTGGAAGCCTCATTGGTGACCAACCACCAGCTTGATGTAGCTGTTTACTATACCTCTTGGAGCCTGACCTATCAGCCAGTTGCTGACCCAATGCAGCATGGACTTGTCTAACTGAGTGATGGACATTTTGTCCAGGAGGATACTGTGCAAAAGAGTGTTAAAATCTTTGCTAAATTTGAAAAATACCTCATTACTGGCTTCCCTTGGTCAACTAGATGGGTGACCTTGTCATAGAAAGAAATTAAGTTTGGCATGCAGGACATTCCCATTGTGAATTTCTGCTGTCTGTGACTGGATATTCCTATTCCATAGAAGACTTCTCAAGTGAGACACAAAGAGTAACAAAGAACACCACCATTTCAAAATTTGCAAGTGGACTATTTACCTCTCTTATACTGAAAATATTCTAATATTCTTTGCAATAGAGGCTGTATTATATGAGACAATGAGTTAAATAACAAATATTTTCAAAACCACTGTGGACTGAATCCTAGCTACAAATTAGATCTGTTTGTGCTTTCCTTTCTTGTGACCAGATGTGGAAATGAATCTTTCCTTGCTCTTTTAAAGTAAATAATAAATAGTAAATTTCACTGAATTCTCAAATCTACTGGGGAAAAAAATCACTTCTTAAGATTTCTGCTGTTAATTTTTTAAGAGAGTAAACATATTTGCAGTAATATTTGATTCTATTACAGATCATAAGTGTATCAAGTATGTGATTTATGCAATTCAGTGAAAAAAAATGAGTCCAAAATATATACACTGTGATTAACACACCTATGCATAATTTTCTATGTGGCACTAAAGGCAAGCACAACTTCTAGACTCTTAGGGGTAAAGAATGCTGAAAAGAGTGATCTAAAACGGTAGACTTTGGGAGGCTACTTGCCTGCACGAAATCAGCTCCCTCTTTTGCAGTGCTGATTAAGTCCTGCTCTAACCAGGATTGCAAATTAGGGTTGTCCCAAGCATATTACAAAAAGAACAGTTAAGAGTGGAAGGAGGAACAAGTAAACAGACATACTTAAGCACAAGAAAAGACCTATGTAAAAGAAAATGAAGAAGAAAAATGAAAGTATGGGTCATACATTAATGAGTGTTACATAGAAGGCAGATATGAACATAAACATTTAATGGATTTTGCATCAATTTTTCTGATACAGAGATGTTGGAATATGAAAATTTGATCCTTAATCAGTAAAAGACACTTGAAAAATTTGAAACCTTAGACCAGGCTTCAGATATCTTAAATTCAGGAGACTCTTGCAATGCTTTTTGTGGTTTTGGTACGGTTTCTTTGATTAGTTGGTTTTGTTTGGGTTTCTTAACTCCTCTTGCTATCATCTCTGTTTCTACATGTGGCTTAGAAGTGTAATTCCGCTTCCTCTGTGGAAAAGGTGAGAGACAAAAATAGTGGTAAAGTAGTCTGAGTTCAGGCTGTACTTCAATTATGGTGTCTGCAGGATTCAAAGGATCCCAATGATTAGTGTTGATGGAAACTGGAGGTAACTTATATGCAAAATAATGAAGGTTATTTAAATTATTTGAAACAATATATATGCATTTTCAGCACTAGTACAGAAGCCATCTACCTTCCTAGTTAGTTTACCAATCTCAGGTTTCTTAAGTCTGTTTCAGAGCAGGCTAAAGGGAAGCTAGGATAGAGGAGATTTAGGTACATCTGCTCACAGAACCTACATATGTAGAAGCTGCATTTGAGGAAGTACTTGTCATGGCTCTTATTTCAGTAAAGATGATAGATGCAAAATTTGACATTTCAGTTATTATTACAACTCATTCTTTTCCCTTCTTTTGTCTTACTTTGAAATGCTATAATATTTTAAGATAACCACTTTTTAATAAATCACTTTTAATATTGTAATTTTCAACAGGCTATCAAATTCAGTGTACAGAGAAAAGCGTGTCATAGCTACAAATTTATGGAATATTTTAGAAATACATCAACTTTCAAATATATCTTTCCAGGCTATACCTGGGGGCAACAAGAATGCACTGAAATAATAGCTCCAACTAATTGCAATGTTTGAGACATAAATAATGTCTATTGGTCTCTGATGCATAAAAGTGCTCATATTTGTTTAAATGTAAACCTGCAATCAAGCCTGCAGATGTTAATGGGAACATTTGCATGCATAAAGCTAATCTGCTGCTAAATTAGCTACTTGAGTCAGTGTTTAGTGCTGAAATTCCACTAGGATTCACAGCCTAAAAAAAATTTAAGACTTCTTTCATATATTCAGGGTAGCTAAAGTACGAGTTTTTCATGTGGCTCTCTCAGAAAGTGATCACAAATACTCCTGGATCAAGTATCTACTGGTAGATATTTTAAGTGACACTTAAAGAAACACCAGCATTCAAGGTGACTGAAATATGTCAACACAGCTGGTGTGTGGAAAAACATCTGTTTTCTGAGCATCTGTAAGCATCTTGGAATGATCTGCCTACACCTGCCAGAAAACCTGCATAATGTGTCACAATCCAGCTTCAGAACATACCATGCATGCTCTGGAAGGAGTAGAGGAGTTCCACTTGCCAGTGACCACACTTAAAATTTGTTCTCCTTTGTCATTTAGACAAAGGACATGACAAAAGGTCTTTGTTCATGACAAGCAGTGACCTTTAAGGTTTAAAGCACCCAACCAGCTTGAACTGGCTGCTTTGTGCTTTCCTCATGGCATCAGACTACTTTTCAGGCCTCAATTTCCTTGAATGATAAAGTCATCAAGACAGAATATTGGAACAGAAAAATCTCTGAATCCTTGTGTTTTTCAAATTTCAGGTGACAATAGAAGAGTGAATTTTAAAATAGTCAAATAATTGAATTTAAGGAGGAAATTAGGAAAAAGTATAGGCACTGTGCACATAAAATTTTAAATTGAAATATAATCGCAGTTATCTCATGTGATGCTGCAATTTCTATATATTTTCATGACAAGGATTTTGCCAGGTTTCTGCTGCAGTTCCTCCATTGCTTTAGTTCCTCCATAACTAGGAGAAAGAAAACCTGCATCCCTATGACTTTTCAAGTTTGTGTCCCCTCCCCAGGCAGCAGGAAATACTATTGATGCTGACTACTGTTATGATAGTTTTCTTTAGCTTGCAAACTTTACGTGTGGGGTACCGAATGTCCTGTCAATGTTGCTGACTTTCATTTTACTTGCCTCAGAGATAAAATATGAACTCCTCATTTGGATTACTAAAGTTTCTATTTCTCATTTCGATTTCCTCTAAGTCATTTGGATATACTTTTACTAGTATACATTGCATTGCCAAGCAAATCGTAGAATCATAGATTTGTCAAGGTTGGAAGAGACCTTTAAGGTCAGCCCAAACCATCCACTTGGCACTGCCACTATAGCCCCTAAACCACTCAACCTAATCACCCAGCACCAGATTCAGACACCTCAAACATCTCCAGGGATGGTGACTCTACCACCTCCCTGGGTGCCTTACACTCTGTGGTGAAAAACCTTTTTTCTAATATATAAACTGAATATCCTCTGTAAATCTGCATTACAAAGGCAAAAAGAGCTCAGCCCTCTTTCTACCAATGAGAGACAAAGAAAGCCAAATTTAGTAGCATTAATTTTAAAGGTGTTCTAAAATTTAAAAAAGATATAATTTTTGTTGAAAATAAAAATGCTCTTTTCTCTTGTCCCATTAGTAAAGAATAGTGCATGGGAGGTAAGATTTACCATTCTGCAATGAGAAGACACATATTACATTAGGAGTCTTTTTGTCTGTTGCATATGATCACAATTTTTGAATAAAACCCCACAGACTTCTTGACTCTGATAGATTAAAAAGAGTTGAAGATGTATGCATATTTCATAGTGGTTTAGAAAGAAGCCACTTCCATTTTAATAAATGGAAACATTGATTTAATGCTGGTAATGGCACTGAGTCAAATATAAACATAGAAATAGTAAATATTTTTATGGTAGAACTACATTATCCTACTTTAGGTTAGATCTGATCATTAATGCAGTTTCCTAGAATTTTTTAGAAAGTTTGAAAGACTTATCAAGAAAGCTTTCTGCCAAGGTTCAGCCTTAATATATAAATGTACTTTAATATTACAAATCAATTTTTGTGAACAAAAAAAAGTACCAGTAAAGTGAAAAGCTGAACTGTTAGCTGTATTTCATTAAAGTGAAGATTTTACAACACTTCAAAAACATGTCTAAACCTACCTGCTCAGAATAGTACTACGTGTATACAACCCTTCTGCAATATTATACTTAACATGAGGACACTTAAGCATGAGAAATACTAGTTATAGGTGTGGCTTTTGTTATGGGTGACGGTTTCATGGCTTTGTTAATAATCAAATAAACATAGAAATTTGTTGGTTTTTTGTTGTTGTGTTTTTGGGGTTTTTTGTTTGGTTGGTTGGTTGGTTTTTTTTGTTTGTTTGTTTTCTTTTTTTGTTTGTTTGTTTTGGGGTTTTTTTGTTATTTAACAGACTTCTAATCCTACAAAGCTTTCTAGTACTGTCTAAAGCTCTTAAGGGATACCTCAGCCTGTCGCAAATTGAAAATTACAGACGAAGTAAAATTAATTATGGAAGCATGAATAATGAAATAATGACCCAAAAATGCAGAGGAGATCTGTGGGGTATGGACAAGGATTATGGTTAAAATTCTGGTCTCACTGACAATTTAGCCTTTGGCTTCCACTCTCCCCAGGGCGTCAAACCTGACAGACCTCAAGAAGCGCTTGGACAATGCTCATAGGCACATGGTGTGCCTCTTGGAGCTGCCCTGTGCTGAGGGTTGGACTCTGATGATACATATGAGTCTTTCCCAACTCAGGATATTCCATAATTCTATGACTTCAGGTAAATATTTAAATCAAATGAGGCATAGTAAGATTTGGAAAGAAAGACTACCCTGAAAGCTAGGAGGAATAGTCCTTGTGACAAAATGGAATCCCTACCATTTTTATTTCAGCTAAAATTTTGAAATGCCTTCTATGCTAGTATCTTCCTATGTCAGGTCCATTTCTACCTCTTATTTTCACCTCCCCTCCTCCCCCCCACACCCCGCCTTGTAATTTTTACATGTCGCTTCTGGAAATTGCTAAGTTAATTGTAACTTATCCCTCCTTCTGTTCATATTCAGAATTGCATAACCTTCTTCAATCTAACTGATATAGTATTCCAAGGAATATTTCCACAGATTGTTCTGAGACTCTGAAATGAGTCTTGCTCTTACAAAAATCTCTGAGGCAGCAAGAGCATTGAAAAGAAGTAAAACAAGAGAAACATCAAATACTAAAATCCAGTTTTTTTGTCCTATAGATAGACCACATTCTTTTAAAGATCATATTTTCATTGCTCAGTGTTCTTAGTTTTTCACAATGTTAAATATCACAGGATATGAAGTAGAAAAGAAAACAAAAGAAATAGAAACACAAGTCAAGTTTTCAGTTATGTTCCATCTGCTTGCAAAAGAATCCCTCTACATACCAAAGTAATTATTAGTTCAGAGAAAATTTTAAAAAGCCACAATTGTTCCAGTTTCCAACTTACTATTAAATTCAAATCTTAAAATTAGTAGTATATTAAAAATACCCAGAGATAAATCTGGATTAACTCCATTAATTCCAGTTTACCTAATATAACATAATTCCCTAATTTTTTCTAATGTTTCCGTTATACCTCTTTGAAAACTGTATGTTCCTCTTTGAAAAATCTGTTATATCATCATTTAAACTGAGTGAGGTCAAGTCTTAGCTATCTTTTACTGGGTTTTTTTTGTTTGTTTGTTTGTTTTATTTTGGTTTGATTTTGTTTTGCAGCAAATAATAAAATTGTATTTGTACTGAAAAGAATAATGCATACATGTACAATAAAATATGATTCTATCATTGAATCTAAATTTTGTCTTTTCTTTGTAGTTGTTATCTAGCTGTAATGCTTGAAAGCTGTTATTGCTCAAAACCTGTGATTCGTTGGATTACTGATATAGTTAAAGTACCATGGAATATAGGTAATTTACACTACATATGCATATATATAAATACTTTATATATATGTGGCTTATATATGTTTGTGTATATTACATTTATATTAAATATGTTACATTTGTATAAATATATTAAATATATATAATGATATGATATGATATGATATGATATGATAATATTGTATACCTTAGAAAGACACATTAGTCAAGGACATAAAAGAAAGATGAAAGAATATTTCTTCACTGTAAATAAATGATGAAAACATTATTACATTAACTTATTCTCAAGACATATATCTTCTTTCAAATCTTGGAAATTTAACTTTCACACTTTCTTTTTCTCTCTTCCCACCTGCCAAAGAAATTCAAACCAACCAACCAACAAAAAAACCTCCAAAAAACAGACAAACAAAAAAGCAAAAAAACCCCCCCTTGAAGTTCTAGTTAGGAAGCTGTTATTTTTTCACAGACATGAAAAAAAACACTGCCCTGTCACAACCCATTCTTTCCATAAGATGGTATACATACGTTGAATATATATGCCAGTGTTGACAGATGGCACTTCTCAACTTTTTAACATCTTCTTAATGTAAAAATTACAAAGTCATGAACAAAACCACATGTTTTTTTCCAACTATTCTTTTTTTTTTTAAGTAATTCCATTTTTAATGAATTTTTAAGTTATTCAGGGGAAAAAATAGAATCGTCAAACATGTCAGAGGCAATTTTGCATCTGTGTTTCTGATACAGTGGGAGAGCTCTGAAGTGCAGGAGAACCAGAAGACTACATTCAAAACCAAATAAAACCCTATAGAATTGCCATATAACCAGTGTGAAATTCACAGATTTAGAGAGAAAAAAAAAATCAGGAAAACTTGCTTTATTATTTTTTTTCTGCAAAAATGCCTTAAAATTCATGCAACATTTCAGCATAGATATTACTCATTTTGGTAAATTTCTGCTTTGAAGGACCACATATTCCCAGATTACAATAATCTTTGAGAATCTACTTGATATTACAGTATTTGAAAAAAGAGCCAAAGATAAATGCCAACATTAATGAAAGAAAATGTTTCACATAGAAAACATAGAATCATAGTATCATTTAGTTTGGAAAAGGCCTCCAAGATGATCAAGTCCATCATTAATCTACTGTTGCTAAATCCACCACTAATCTACCTAAGTGCCACATGTATGAGTGTTTTAAAAAAGTCCAGGGATGGTGACTCAGCCACTACCTGGGTCACTGCTTGGTGCCTTTCAATGCTTGGCAACTTTTGGTGAGGAAATATTTCCTTATAGCCAATCTAATCCTGCCCTATGTAACTTGAAACTATCACCTCTTATCCTATCTCTGTTGTTACTTGGGAGAAGAGACTGACCTCACTTGGCTATAATCTCCCTTCAGGGAGTTCTAGAGAGTAATAAGGTCTCCCCTGAGTCTCCTCTTCTCAGGCTAATCAATCCCTCAGCTAGTCCTCATAGGCTTTGTGCTCAGTGAATGTTCAGTGTTCTGGAACTCAATAACTCTTGACAAAAGCCATTTTTATCACAAGGTTTTACTCAATTTGAAGTAATTAAAAGTCAGAACAGCATAGCTATTTTTATGTTTCTATCTCTTTTTGAGATATATCTAATATTATATTATTATGTCTTAAGTTAGAAATAATCATCAAAATGAACACCTCGTGTAGGCATGAGTGCTGTGAATATTTTGGTTAATCTTAACAAAAAACCCTTTACTACAGCAGCATATTGAAAAAAGATAATTGAAACAACTATGTCCTGCTTGCTACATATATAAGGTCACACAAAGCAAACCCATCTATTAATAACTGTAAGAAAGAAACAAAGCAGTTCCTTTAGGCTGATGTGCAAAGCAAATTATGTTCAAGAATTAAACCTATACTGCATGGAGGAATGGAACACATAGTGATTAAAAGAAGACTTCCCGTCTTTCTAGTTTTAATGTCCGGAGTTTGCTGACACAAAACAAGGAGTCCTTAAATATATACATGTTGAATGGGAGATATTTGACCATCATAGCCTTTCATATCACATGCTTACTTACATGAAATGTTTATTTATATATATATATATATATATTATAAAACATGTCTCTGAAGTGTTATATTATTTATGGACTATCGTCTCAAAATTTAAAATATAAACTAAATATACAGAGAGAGAACAAGTAGAAAATAAATATGTGCATGCATGTTTGAACCTTGTCAGATGTCTATTACCATGTCTGTATTTATCTTCTTGAAGCAATGTTAATGTAATATAATTAAAACAGCACATGACAGTGAAGAACACTACTAAATGCTTCTAAAAATGTTGCTAGGTGCCACAGTGCTTTATTTTTCATATGAAAACGCATGTATAATCAATATACTAACTGAATACTAACTTGTTTCACAATTGAAATTCAGAGTTCACAAGAAAACAAGATGTCTGAACTAAGAAGACTTACAGTTAAATATACCCTCTCTAAAAAGACAATGTAGTCATGGCCTACAGTCATTCAAGGGCTACATTGCAAAAGCTTAATGCTTCTCCTCCACATGTCTCTCACTGTGATTCATAATAGAAGAGGAGAAAGTGGATTTAATTGGTCCATCATTTAAATTAACAGCAAAATAAATTAGTGTTACCATTTTCTCATCAAGAAGAGAACAAAAGTGAGATCAATTCTTTTATTTTACCTGATTTACCATGGCTTCACCTGGACTTTATTCTCTGTTCCTTATTGAAGTGATGCTGTTATTACTATTTTGTTACTATATTTTTAATTTGTTGATAGGTGAGGTTTCCCAATTGGCTTTTGCTTCTTCTGTAAGTCTGATGAAACACAGACATCTGCACTCATTAGTTAAAAAGAAATCTGCCTTCATCTTCATCCTTTGTCTTGACTCCCACAAAGCAGTGGCCAGATAGGACATACTTATTCTTTTACTGTCTTCTAATGAACTAACCCTCCCTTTGATTCCTGGATTGTTTACAATGCTCAGCACTGAACTTGGCTGACTACCCTTTCCTGTATTAACAAGATCTGAGGTTGCCTGAAGCATCAGAAATTAAAGTGGCCATTAAAGAAGTTATAAGTTCTTCAGACTGACTGATAATAGTTGGAAAGCAATAAGCAAGGGAAGACAGTTTAAAAGAGATGGAACAGAAGTACAGTCACAACAGAGACAGGCAATCATCACCTGGTCATTACATAGCAATTTGTTTTCCAGTGTCCTTTTTGTTAATATTTCTGCTGATACCTGTCTTGGCTGTTGTTTGCTCACTGCCTTAGTTCTCTGCCAGTCTTACCATGTCATCCAAGTCTAGCCATCTTCAGGTAGAAAAACACTGATCTCTTCAATTATTTTCCCTCAAAATTAATTAGAATTATTTTTACTTCTTTTTTACTTAGTTTGCAAGTGTAGTTTTCTACCAAAGTCTTATTTCTTTGTTCTCTAAGTTATTTGAAATTTCATCTCAGACAGGTAATATTATATAAATTCAATTGAATTAAATTAAACTTTTGCTTGATGGTTCCTAAGATCATTCATCCATCTCCAACAATAATTAAATGGAACTATTTACAAAAAAAATATGCATGAAGTAGAAAAACTGAAATGAAAGGCAATACACTAGAATAAATAATCTACTTTTATATTTACCCATAAACCATAACTATATCCAATATAAATGTGGGACAGCAGCAAGCTCAAACCTTGACTAAACCAACTTCCATAAAGCCATATCCTTCTTCATGCAGTGAATAAGGTTATCTGGCACTGACATAGAGTAATGGTGGAAAACTGAAAGTCTTTGTTCATGTATCTTTGGAATTAAAAACTTATCTGTTTGTACTATTCCTCCAGAGAAAAGCTGACTAGATCTGCAAAATGCTGGATTACACTTTTCAGACAGACCTGAATTGCTTCTGTCCATAAAACTATACTGATCATGTATCATCTCTAGGACCCACACTGAAGAAATCAACAACAAAGTTCATCAAGTTTAAAAGTAACAGCCACTCAGCATGAAAACCCCACAGGGAAAAGAGCATTTTAATATTCAGGATTTCACAGAGCAGAAGAGCAGAAGATATCCTGAAATATACAATTTCAGAAATTCTTTTGACTGTGAGAATCTGATGATGGCCTGATTTCATGCCTTTCATTTATGTTTGTCTGTAAAGCCAAAATAATTACACTGTACTATAAATCTTATTCTGTGGCCCACCAAGCCTGCTGTGGTAGCAGAAACAGCTGAACAGTTCTATATATTACCCATAAATTTCATTTTTGTGAACAAACACAGGAACATGACAATGCTCAGACTAAAGCTTGCTTCAAAATACCAAATATCAGGGCAGCTTGGAAAGATGGGAAATCACAGATGTGCTGCTATGTAGTTATTGTTAGAAATAACTCATCCTTAATTTATGAGATATCCATAAAAGGCATTTTTTATGAATCATAAATGGAAATTTTATTCATATTTAAGAAGACCCATCCAAAAAAAGAAGGAAAATAAGAGGCAAATAATTCATGTCAGGATTTTCTGGTAATTTGGTTTTTGTGGTAATTTTTTCTTCAGTAAGAAAGAACATTATTATATGTAGTATTTAAAATAACAGTCAAAATTACTGTTCTCTTTTGTTAAGAAAACAGAGAATTTAATCATTATATATGTTTTAATGAAACCTTTGAAAATGAATACACATAATAAATAGTAATGAGTTGCCTATATAGAAAAGGTTGGAATTCATATAGATGTTCATTGACGAAAATGATTCCTCAGTCTTCATATCTGGTGACAAATACAGATAGTTCTCCAAAATACTAAGATTCAGATATACAGATGAACCATCTGAATTCAGTGATCACTTGGGCAAATGGATTTTAATGTCTAAAGATTAAGGTACTTGATATTTATCAGAATTTCATACTAAATAAATAATGATCTCAAACTTTTTGTGATGAACCACAAGTAAAAGCCCTTCTTTTGTAAGAGCTGAACATATCCATAACAAAATAATTCTCAAGGATTTTTTTTTTTTTCAGTTGAATATGTTTGACACTTTAGAGGCAGAAAAAATCACTGTGGGGAAAAGTACCAGTACTATAAGTGTAAGAGAAAAGCTCTGCAGCAGTATGAGGCCAGACTGTGAGGGGGAGTCTTGCAATCCATCTTACCTCTGCAGTGCACCCAGCTATACACATCAAATTCAAGCTCAGAAAAAAAGAAAGAGAGGAGACTTTATAAACCAACTTCAGCAGCTTTTTAATTAAAAAAGCCTTAACAGAACTAAAACCCTGATTCTTCTCAAAATAAAGCCTGTTCATCCATATTCTCAGGATGATGTTGTCTAAACATCAAGTTTAACAACAAGTTAAAGAGTTTTGCTTGGTGAAAAATATATAGTCCCTGAATATTCTCTTAAAACTAAGAAAAAAGTATATTTACCAATAATTCAAATTCATTTGGTGGTAATCCTAATGACTACAATTTTTTTTAATTATGACAAAGAAAAACAGGTAAGTAAAAAATATTTATTATTAGAAAAATTCAGTATTTTTCAAGGCATCCCCTACTTTTCATATGTCATAATTCTACCTTATTCCCAAGCTTTTTTTGTGTTTAGAAAAGGGAACTTGTCAATTTAGAAACCTATGTATTACATCTTAAGCTATCATTGCTCAAGAGTGCCGTGTCTAAACTATTCCAGCTCAGGCTAACTATGATAGATTTCATGATTGCTCAAATCCATACACAATAAATGGAGTTATAGATTTAAAAGTAATGAAGAAAATTTTTGGCCCTTTCAGAACTTGAGTCTATTCTTATTTTCATTACATTTACAGTTACATGTACCATAGACATATGGCTTGGGTCATGGAACCAAAAATGTGTATTCTATTTCATTTGTTAAAAGCAGTTGGGGAGATGTTTTTCTTCATCTCTTGTAACTCTGGGGGGAGGGGGGGCAGATGCCTTCTGATAATGGGCCAGTTGTTAAAACCAGATGGGGCAGTGTTTCTTATCTCTTTCACAATGGGCCATTAAGACTCCCCAAGCTGTTCTCCTCCCCAAAGCAGTACATCCACACCCCATTGTGAGATGCTCCGTCCAGTGCGGGAAGCCAACCATTCCTACTTGAATAAAAAACTGAGACACAGGAACACAAGGCATTTGGCTTCACCCGATTCCCAGAGGAAGACTGGACCCCATCTCACCATCCGTGGACCCTTGTTCTACAGGATCATCTCTACTCCAACAGAACCACATCTGCCACTCCAGGAGGACTCACTTTGGGACTGCTTCCAACACTCTGACCAACAGGGTGTCAGTTTGTAGCTCTGACTCTGTCAAGGTTCCCCAGGATGGCTTGCTTGTTTGTTTGCTTGTTTAGTTGGGTGGTTTTGTTTTCTACTACATTTGTATTGTTAATATTCCTAGTAAAGAACTGTTATTCCTATTCCCAAATCTTTGCCTGAAAGCCCTTAATTGCAAAATTATAATTTGGTGAGGGTGAGGGGTTTGCATTCTCCATTCTAAGGAAAACTCCAGCTTTGCCTGGCTGATACCTGTCTTTCCAAACCAAGACAACATAAAATAGAAAAAATTGGTTAAGAGATATATTTTAAGCATAATATTTGCATTTTTAAGAAAAGGAGATTCCAGTGTTTCAGTTTATTTCAGATCATTTTCACTTCCTCAACCGACTGCTGCATATGACAGCAAACAATAATACTGTATATAAATAGTTAGCTTTATTTTTGCTATGTATAAGATGAACGCGCTACAGAGCAATGACATTTTCATTGATAGAAACACCTGCAGTACTAAGCTAAAATCCTTTTCTGCTGAAAATACAGCAAAACTAATTGGTTCAGGGACAGAAATGCTGTATACATGATCACAGTCTAACTACATGTTCTTCACATTTAAGAGAGTGTTGTTGTTGTTTTAACTTTAAATCAAAAGGCCCTGAAGGGCAAATGACTCTCAGACTAAGAGCTGATGGACCACTGAGATAGGAATACAAAAAAGACTCCTAATATGAAAACAAACAAACAACAATAAAAACAAACAAACAAACAAAAGGATACTTGCAAATAGACTTTTTACTTCTGAGCTAACTCAAATACTCATTTCCTACATAAATGTCATTAGAGTAGCATATAATAACAGCGTTAGTCAAATGCTAAAAAGCACCAAAAAAAAAAACAAAAAACAAAAAACAAAAAAAAAAAAAAAAAAAAAAAAAAAAAAAAAAAAAAACCAAAAACCCAAACCAAATCAAACCAAAGAAGTGTTAAGAAGCAACTTCACCAAGAAATATGTCCCTAATTCCAAAACAACTTCAGCCATAAAGTTGTAACAAGACAATAGATAGAAAATTTTCAGGTGATTTTGCTTCCACACATAGCATTTTAAATGCTGGTGCCTAGCTATCTCCAGCAATTACTGAAGTGGAACTACAGTCTTTTTTAATAAAGGAATGCAGTAGATATAGCCCTGATAATGCAAGAGGATTCATCCAGAACGAGCTATCCACAGAGGAGAAGAGAAAGTGTAAATGAGAAGAGATCTTAAGGCCCTGAGGTTTATTATTAACATTAGTAGCAGCAAAGGGATATCAGGTTTTTAGGCAAGATTTTTTAACTTAGAGGTCTAATTTTAGATGTTGGGATCCTCACGAACTGCCCTATTTGAAAAGTTAATTGCTATTCTCCATAAAGTCTGAAAAATAAGCTGTTGAGAATGCCAAAAGAGACCTAACTTATAATTAATAATAAATGCCATTCTCTGTAGTCTCTCACTTCAAATCTTACATGGCAATGACAAAATATTTCAATATTTTATTGTGATTCTGTGACAAAATTCTGTGAAACACACTGAGAATGTGAAATTCGCACTTAACAGGCAGTAAAGAGCTTTGTCAAAATATTTTTCCTGTTTTGCAAAAAATTTCCATAGATGTGGCAGACACTCTGCCTGGACTTCACAACTGGCTTTGTGTAATTTGGGATGTTAAAGGCCATAATACTTCCATAATACTTTTAAAAGATATAGTCTCAATAGTTATAGATATTACCTACATAAAAATAAAAGAATGTCTAACTGCTGCCTTCTTGTGTAAGATGATGTTATAAACAATGCTAATTAGAAAATGACCCCTGCAATGGTTTTTTCATTACAAAGAATAAAATATTTTTGTAAAAATCCACAATTTTTCTTTAGGGAGGAGGAAGAAAAAAGCTGTCATATCTTCTACCTTACTTAAATTTTCCTGTGTCACTCTGTCACCTTCTGCCGATCTCTAAGAATTTTTAGTCAGTTCTAGAATACTGACTAAGCCAAACAACATGTTGACTCATCCTAGATGCACAACAAAACCTCTATATTTCTTGAAGGAATAGCTGAAACAGGTAGTTTCCAAATAAATGTTTCTTAAAGGTTCATAGTTGTAAAAAATTTGTGGTTTGGGGGTTTTATTTGTTTGTATTTCTTTGGGAGGTTTGTTGTTTGTTTTTCTGGTGTACTCTGATTAATAACAGGACAATTAACATTTTCTACAGTTTATACCAAAAACATCTTGGTCATGGATGCCCAGTATTTGCAGAATGGTAAAATAAAATTTATGTCTGTCCCCTAGATATCCCATTGCAGAAATTTGCACAATTTCATTGCTTCAGTTCATAAATGAAGCAACACTCTCCAGAGCTCTTGCACTCCATAATAAACAATATGACTTTGATTTAAGGAAGGGGCATGCTGAGGTGTATGAGAATTGAGCTAAGTATTTGCCAAACTGAAATGTCTTCCTAAACCAACTAAAGTTAAATCAAACTCACTTATTTTCCTCAGTAAGCCATTTAAATCTGTCAGGTAACTTGTTATGTTTTCTTAAGAAATTCATGGAAGTTAAACAAAAATACAGAGGGATTAGTACCCTGTCAGTATTGTGAAATCAAGTCCCTTGCCCCTTAACATCCTGAATTTAAACTAACACACCTCTCAAAAAATTAATTTACACAAATTAGCACATGAAAAATTTTCTTAAATCTGAAGCCAAAAAGGACTTTGTCAGAAGACTCACTGACTACTTGTTTCCCAATTTTTCTCTTTCTAGAAGATAAAATATCACAGAAGCTACTGTATGAGGTACTTACATATCACACAGTCCAAGTGTTAATTACTATTAGTATTGTGACTCAGCCAGCAGTCTAGAGTTCCAGGGGAATTAAAATTCAACACAGAAGCAAAAAATAGAACACAGAAAATAATAATGTTGAGATAACACAGAGCTTCTTCAAATTTCAACATTGTATGAGTATAACAGTGGTGAAATCAGATGAAAAAAAAAGCCACCCCAAAACTCTGAACTAGTTAAACTACCGAATATTTGCAGCTAAATGTTAGATCTTTAGCATGCCAAGATCCAGAGAAGGATTTAATTTTGATACTGTAGCAAAATTTAACATGTGAAACTCCTTCCAAGTTTTACAGCCATATAAATACATAATTTTAACAGAAATAAAACACATTCAGTATAGAGATAAGGTACAAAGCCACAGTTATATCTGCTCAGAACTTGAGAACATACTGATTTGAAATTTTAGACCCAACCATATTGCATTACTGGCAGTACATTCAAAGTGGCAATGCAAACCATCATAAAAAAAAAGAGAGAAAAATCTTCAAAAACTCTTGCTTGTATGTAATTCAGAAGAAAACTGGAAGGAACAACCCTCCCTGGGATTGTTCTTTCTTTTTTTTTTTCCCTATTCTTTTTCTCTACAGTGATTTAATGAATTCTAATGAAATTACATGCTGGTGAAAAAGTCTCAAAGGATTTCACCCATTTACTTCAGATACAGTTCTAACTTTGGATTTGAAATATATAATAATGCATAATGAGAAGAAAGCTCCCTTGTTTTGTTTGATACTTTTCTCACAATCGACAGGGAGAGAAGAAATGGACTCTGATCAGCTTCCTAAAGGCACATCACAACCCTAGAGAGCAGCTGGTGCTTTGCAAAAGCAAAAATTCATGCATCCATGAATGCAGGTACACTTGCATATCCTTTAGACATCTGCAGTTTCATGAGAATTGATGTATTATTTTTCAAGGAATATTCTGATTTTATTAATTTTATTTGTTTCCTCTCTGAATTTTACTGCTGGAAAATTCTGCTGTATCTTGGTAGGCTGCAGATAAATTTTTAATTTGACAACAGCTGCCTAGTTTAAAAGGATAAATTTACATACCGAAACAAACTAGAAGAGATGAAAGGAATATATTCTGTGGCTTTCACATTCCTGAAAAAGTCTGTTGTACATCTTACTATTGTATTTATTGCCTCTTGTTACACATTAGCCATAATTATACACATTACCAGCCCAGTCATGTATTAATCAAATTTATTGTTTTACTTTTAGGTAAGGTAGATTTGTAATTTTGATTATGATAGGTTCCATTAGAAAGGAAAGAGCTTCTGGCAAGACAGTGCACTAGATTTATTTTTAAAAATAATAAATACCAAAATGCAACTTTGAGTGTTTTAGGATGCCCCTTAAGCATGAAAAGAAACAGTAGGAATAATGCTCAATTTCTTCACTATATATCCACAGAGGTAGACAGGGAAGATTAGAGAATAAGAAAAAGTGAAACAAGAGGAAGAAGAAGAACTAACAATCTGAAGCCTAAATACAGTTAGTTGGAAATGTTTAAAAATGACACAGAGATGGTACACTTCTCCCATGAAGATAGGCTGAGAAAGTTGAAGTTGTTTAGTCAGGAGAAGACTCCATGAAGACTTAACTGTGGCCTTTCAGAACTTTAAGGGGGCTTGTAAGAAAGATGGGACAAACCTTTTAGCATGACCTCTTGTGACAGGATAAAGGATAATGGTTCCAAATGAATTATTGTATGATTCCCTAAGAGACTTCAGGTTCCTGAAATTTGCTGCAAGCAGTTTTCACATATACCTGCATCTTCTCAGACTGCCCTTGTAGAGGACAGGGTTTATTTAACCAAGAAGATGTGTCCTACGATCTAAGTTCTTTGCCTGAGCAAATGAGGGGCTACCTGAGTGTGCATTTCCTTTTCCTTCTTGCAGAATTTTCTTGGGCACACAGATATATGGGATCTGCACCTCTGTGAGTTCTCTCACCTCACCTTTCACTCTTGTCTCCATTTATGCAGCAGCTCTCTAATTCAGTGATTTTCATCCTGTCTATTCCATATGGATTGCCAACATGTCTCTCTTTTTTTCCTCAACACTTGCAGTAAAATGCCATGGGGCCAATTCTATAAAAAACAAAGCCCTCTGGATGTTTTTTAGAAGAGTGTGGCCCCAAACCACTACAAAAAGTGAGCAAGGGTCAGGTGAAATTTATTTGTGCTATTGAAAGTATTTCCAGAGATGTTATACATTATAACAGGAAAAAAAAATCCTGCAATTTCTTGCGGCTCATGAAACAAACAAACAAAAGGAAACTCACAGAAATTCCTCATTAAACCAATACTGAATTTAGCATTTGAGAATGCTCCGTTAAGCCACCTCTCTTTGTACTGCTGCATGCATAGCCTTTTTTTTCCCATTTTCTTCTTTGATTACATTTAGCTTGGGCAAAACACATCTTATCTGTTTTTTTCATGCAATACTATTGATGACATTGGTTTGTGAATAACTTTAGCTATTAATAGTGAGATTAGCTTTTTATCATAAAGATTGTAATACATTATTTTTCTCTCTAGTAATATATTATAAGGTGAGAAATGCTTCATGTCTCTTCCACAAAGAACAAATCAGCTCTAGCACAAAGTCAGAAAGTAGCAAATTGAAAAGTTACTTTAATTAAAATGTTTTACCATATAGGACTACTGAATAAGCTTAATCTACTGATAAATTAATCACATTAAATTATGGTGTGAAAACTCACTCTTGTCACCAACTGCCTTTAATATTGTCATCTTGCCATCTTGAGAGCTAATTTATGCATCAGTGCTGAAAGTAAAGCCTTTTCTGACAACTGAAAAAAAAAATCAACATTTTTCCACTTTTGGTATTATAGCTTCATTTTCTTTTTACCCCTTTTACATTTTGTTTTATTTTACTGTAGGGATGATTGCTAAAGGCATGAATTTTGATTAATATAACACAGCTAAGAATTTTCCTTGATAGTTAAGCATTTCTCAACTATTTAGGTAAGGTACAACAAAGTAAATTTCAACAAGAATATTTTATAAATTACAAAGAGGATCATAATTACCAATTTTCGGCAATGTCTTTCAGGATTTCTTCTAGACAGGGAGAAGTTTGTTGGGAAAGTTGTTGTAGTGTATATTTATGAACTGATCAACCTACTCTACTAGAAGAACATTAAATCGTCCTAAAACTCAGTTCATTGACCATGTGGCAAATATCTGAGGTCTCAAATGTAAAAATGCTTTGCAATACAAAGGTCTCTCAGGACTTTTTTCTGAAAAATGATTTCTTCTAACATGAGTGAGGCATTGTCCTACAATTAAATAAAACCTATATGGGCTGGGATACTTTTAAAATTTTTATTTGCTATTAGTATTTGAAAGTCATTAAAGCATAAGGCAATTATGGAGGTGTGTTGTCAGTAACAGTAAATGTAAAGTAAAAATAAAACAATAATGAGCCAAAACTCACAGAAGAGGTACATTTATGCTTGTGTGAAGTCCAAACATAAGACTGTGGACCCTAACTCACTGCTGCATAGGTCAGGCCATGCTTTTTTTACCAGCATAAGATAGTTAACTTTCAAAGTGAATCTTCTACCATGCCATTCTTATTATAAAGCGTACTTTGTAACAGAAATATCAGAAAAGAGCAAAAAGATTTTGCAATTTTACATAATAGAATATTTTCTGCTTTTTTTTTTTTTTCTTAACTAAAGAGCATTGTTAAAGATACTTTGTTCTCTTAATGAGCCTTTTTTTTTTTTCTGTTTTCATTACAGGAAAATGCTCATCCAAACTTAATTAAAGGGTTATAAATTCTTCTCCAAACCAGCTGAAGACTGGATGTCCTTCAAGAACACGGTGAAACATATGGATAATTTAAGGTTTAAAACCAACCCTGCAAAATTCATAGAAATTCTTGACAGTAAACCAAGAGTTTCCTTGAATCTAACTTGTTTTCACAGAACTTTAATTTGGATGTTATTAGGAGAGAGAATTCAACAAGAAGGGTTCAGGAATTTACTAACCTCTTGTGCCTACTTATGGAACTGAAATGAATGGTGAAATTGTGTAAGAACAATAAATTTAACTAAGGGAGATTTGGAAAATAAATATGATCTCTATATTTCAGAACTGTTAATGCTTGACATTACCTCCTCCACTGTTCCATGGTCTGATGAAAGTCCTGCAGAACTAGTGTATTGTCCTATCTCATGAAAATTACACAATCTCCCTCCAGAAATTACAGATGATTCTGAGTTGGAAGGGAGGATCATCAAGTCCAGCTCATAAAAGGGGCTTCTGCTTTACAAAGAAGTGAAAAAGTAACTTGGGTAATGTTTACTAATAAAATATCTGCATAATATTCCAAAACTAAAGAAAATATTTCTTCAGTTGGGAAGAGAATCATAATTTTCTTATTACATCAGGGAAAGGACTTCCCTCTTTTGGCAACTTACTGCTTCAGCACAAATTGGACAATGGTCAGGGTTCTGGGTGTATTTTCGAGAGTAGAATGGAAGAATGGTGTTAAGCAGCATTTTTCATTTGCCTGCTTCTAAGAGGTTCCAATGTATGATCCTTATGATAAGACATAATGCACAGAAAAATGCACAGTGACCTTGCAGACATAACTACATACTGAAAATACACTGCACACTGTCTAATTTCAGAGTTTTTTCTCTCCCTTTCTTACTCTTTGTAATATTTTATCAGTCGTCTTCATTCTCTTTCCAGCTCTATTGTTTTACTCCCTCTAGCTACAACTCCTGTCCTACTTTCTAAGCTGCTCTTCCCTCCCTGTCATTCCACAGGGAAATCCATGACCCTTCCACCCACTCACACCTACTGTTTGCAAAGCATGTAAAAACATCTTTTCATACCTCTACTAAAGTAGTAGATCAAAGAGCAACCTTTCCCGAATAATTTTGTAACACTTTCACTGCCATAAGTGTCTTGTAGACAGCAAGAGAAAGCCAATATGAAGAAATAAACCCGAAATAATAAATAAAATGAGAAATTAGGGGATTCCTCATCTCTATTCTTAATGTATCTGAAAACAAGAAAGCAAGAAAGCAAGAAAGCAAGAAGACAAGAAAACAAGAAAACAAGAAAACAAGAAAACAAGAAAACAAGAAAACAAGAAAAGCCCTAGAAATTTTCATTAAAACAAGAAAAGAGGGGACTGCTAACCCAGAGCAGCTTAGTTTATTTGATCAAATTGAATCTGAAAACCTATATTAACTGAGAAACTGGACATGCCCAGAAATATCTTCTACAAGTTAATATGAAGAAGCATAACATCCTAAGAGAAGCATCTTGTATCTGCTATATTGAAATAACACAGTGACACAAACATGATATACATCTTTATTCCAGGGTTAGATCAAACACCACTCAGTTTACCAATATGGGAATAGAACAAGATCTTGAACATTAAGGTAGGTGTGTGGTTCTAAACCTGTGAAACTGATTTTGAAGAATTATTTATATAGTTAGTGCAGTCATAGCCGAGTAGACTCACCCACTCTTTCAGCTAAGGGAGGAAGACAGGATAGCTCTTGTAACATTTACTCTACTTCAGGTGTATTTATACTTTGTCTCAACTGATGGCAGGGTACAATTCTGGATTACTTAAAAGAGTCACAGTAACATTTAGTTTTGGGAAAACTCTCTACACTACATGGAATTTTTTTCCAAACCAGAACAACACAAGGTAGCCAAGATATAAAAAAAAAATTGTCTCAGGGCAGCAAGTAGGTAGCACCTTCCCTGTATAAAAGCTATTTATGAAACTGTTCCCATACCTGTGTAAAGACACCTAACTTCACTACTTCTATTTTCTCAGATTAAGAGTGTGGAATTAACAGACAAGATTTCATCTTGATAATACTGTTTGCTACAGTAATGCAAATAACTTTTTTTATATGTCAAAGACTGTAATTATATCAAGATGAAATCTTCTATTTTAAAATTTCAAATGTTTGAAATTTTGCTCACAAAACTGAAAGTAATTTTTTACACAAAAACAAACAATAACAACAACAAAACAAACCAAGCAAGCAATCAACCAAACCCCCAAACCAGTATGCTATACTTAATTATAATATTTACTGATGCAGTTCCCCAAATCATCTTTTCTTTCTCATTCTAATTAAAAACACATTGTCAGGGAAAAAAAAGCTCAGGACTAGAAATCATTGTTAAAGATGCAAATGAATTCCTTATTAAATGAAGATGTTTTAGAAATGCCAAAAGAAGATCAAGGTAAGGAAAAGGTTAACTATTAATAATACAACCAGGAACCAAAAAGAATTACAGGAATTAGATGACATTTTGAAGGGGCTAGAAATAAGGACTTAAATAGTCAACAGTAATACTTTTTACCTATTGCATGACTTACTAGCAGCGCTGCTTTTAAGATTAGTACTTCTTCAGTAAGGAATAAATTTTGGGTGTGGGATAATTTTTCAGTCAAATTACTCTATTTCCTTTAAACATTATTTGTCCAGATTTATCTCTGATGCAATTCCTTTGACTTTCAGCAAACTATACCTTGATCATCACCTATTACATTAAGACAGCACTCTACTCTTCTGCACTTAAAAAATAAAGAAATTACATCCATAAAGCTTTTTTTGGTTTTCTGTATGTAAAACAACAAAAAAGTACATCTGAACACTAAAATAACCGTACTAGTAACTTTTAAAGTTACATGCTTGTTACTATAAGCTGTTTTTGGAAAAGATGGCAGCAAGAACTAGACTAAAACAAAAATAAGGGAGAATCTCAGAAGCTTGTAGTTGAGTTTTTACCTCAGTTTCAGATTTCCCAAAGCAACGTGTATTAACAGAATTTCAAATATGTATATACAAAATCATATTACAGTTTCCAGTAGTTTACCAGTCGCTCCAATTTTAGCAGCAATAATATGCAAAATCTTCATACCTAAGAGTATGTGGTCTTCTCAAACCTGAGCTACTTTTCCTCACAGTTTAAGTCCTTTGATAATTTCCTCAAGCTGAACATACTGACATTTCATGTCAGTTTCATTTAAATTTCATAACTCTTTCCTTGAGGTGAATTGTGAAATTAAGAAAAAGTGCTGATGAGATTTTCCTTCTCCTTCTTGGGAATAACTTTAACCACAGAATCAGATGATCTATAATCTACAGAATGACTTTGAAAGGAAGCCCCCTTTGGAGGTCATCTAGTCCTACCTGCTTCTCAAAACAGGACTACTTAGATCAAGATGCTGAGAATCGTGTCCAATTTATTCTTGAGCACCTTCAAGGACAGATATCTCATAATTGCTCTAAGAAATCTTCTTCAGTATCTAACCCCTCTCATTGATAAAAAACAGCTAAGTAGCAACTAACAAACAAACTAACCAAATAATCCAGTTACCAACCAACCAACCAACCAACCAACCAACCAACCAAAAACCTTCTTATATCTAATGGGAATCAAAGCAAGCTACAATTTTGAAAATAATTCTAAAAGGTGCATATATTCCTGATATACCTAAAGTGAGGCATGCAGGTAAGTTTATGCAAAATTATTTGTTCTCCATAATGGAATTACAAGTTTTACTCCTCCAAAGATATCCTATAGATGTATTTTTACTTTCTGGATGGCAAGAAAAGCAGAGCCACTGTCACAGTCTTGCTTTTTCTGTTCACATGTTTGTGGTGCTTGACATTGTTTCTCCCATATATGCACTATGTGCTCTCCTTGATTCTGTTTTTCAAAGCAGCATGAGGGATGAGGATTTTTTTGTTGCTGTACTGTGTGGTATCAACATGATAGCTTCAAGGACAATGAGGGTCATTTGAAATGTATACTCGGTGATGCATTCCTGCCCTTACCTCAGGGAATTCAATAACAATTGTACACAGTCTGTGGGGAGAACAGGGGAGGATAATTTTCCTCAGCTTTTCACCCCCATTTTCTCCTTCAGGCTTGTAACAAGATCTTTTCAGAATTTTGAACTCCTTTGGATGTTAAGGAAAGCATACGGTTATGCCTGCCATGTCTCCTCACTGTAGTCTACATCACATTTGGAGTAAAGAGAGAGATTTTTAAGAAGGTCAAGCAACCTGCCCAGGAAATTAATTTTTTAGGAGTAAAATAGCAAGGTTGACATTGCCGAATTCTGATAGATTTTACAACAAAATACCAGTTACATCCTCACCAACCAGCAAAAGGAAATACAAGCTTTCTTAGGCAGCGTGGGTTTTTGAAAGGCCTGTATTCCAGAATAGAGTCAGATTGGAAATGCTCTCTATCAAATCACCAAAAAGAAGAATAATTTCCAGTGGGAGCCTGAGTAACAACAAGATTTTGAACAAATGGAACAGGAGATTCTTCATGTAGTAGCCCTTGGGACAGTCAAGACAGAAAAAGATGTGAAAAACATGCTTTATACTGCAGCTGGTGAGAACAGTCCTTCCTGAAGCACCTGCAAAAATTACCCAAGTAGACTTGAAGACAACTCCTGGGATTCTGAGATAGAGGATGCTAAAGATCTGAGACCTGCAACATCGTAATGGTACTGTTATATCCAGAGATACTGGCAGCTTATGAAGGGGTTTGAGCTGCTTCAGAAGTGATTGGCACCAAATGTGCTCCTGGCACCCTGACTGACAGTGCTGCGCTGAGTGTTCAAAGTCCCTGCAACACAACACACTGATGCTACGTGGAGTAAGTGGATCACACAGATCACACAATGAGCCCAAATAGAAAACTCCAGTTGCCCAGGGATCTTGGAATCCATCACAAACTGGCCTAAGACAAATATATCATCATCAGAGGAAGAAAACATGCGCTGAGGGAGGCTCCACCATATAATAACCTTACAACCTCCCAACACCTCACCAGTCCTCCTGCCTTGAAACACAGGATGGAGAGAACACACAGTCAAGGTTTAAGACATTTAGTCATAGACTAAATTAACTTAAAATACATTTTTGAGAGAAAACTATTGACTATGGGAATGATACTTGTGCTTGTGTGTGTGTATATATTCATGTATGTATGTATGTATGTATGTACATATGTATGTATGTTGTTCAGAGGTGTGGGACCGGGGCATTATGTCCATGGTATAGAATAAAGGGTGGAAATGCTCTGGTTTTGGCCAGGACAGGGTTAATTTTTGCAGCATTCTGGAGGGGCATGGTAAGGACAGTGGGCTTATTTGCTACCATCTCACATTGTGTGCAGCAGGGATGGAGGGTTTTGCCAGAGGTGGGGTTGAGTGATGCTGGGTTCCAAGTGGTAAGCAATGGCCTGTGAATCATTTGCCTGTCTTGTACACTCTGTTACCAGTATTAATATTGTTACTTTGCTTTTCTTATTTCACTGCTGTTTCTAGTTAATTGTTCTTATCTCAATACAGGATCTTCACCCTTTATTGCCTCCCCTGCTTCTCTCCATCTTGGCATAGCCAGGAGGGAAGGAGGAGTGAGCAATCAGGGTGTGATCTTGTGTATTTCAGTGGGAACATTAAACTGGGAAACACCACTACTAAACCCTGACAGAGGGATTGCTTGCTTTGTCATAATTATGTGTTATGTTGTCAAAGTCAGTGCAGTGGTTAAACACTTCTGATTAACTGTCAGTACTGGTAGTCAAAACCAGAAATTATTGTATTTCCTTTAAATAAGGATATAGATCATCCATTGATCATTGGAAGACAGACAAACAGACAGATAGATAGAAACATACATACATACATAAGTGACTTACACATATATATGGAACTAGAAATCATGTAAGACCAGTCTTGGCAGAAGTCTGCAAATCCTTATTAGGTATGTTTTGCTTACAAATTCAATGCATTCATAAATCTAGTCTTATATTGTGTCAGATATGTGACATCACGTTTTTTTAGTATCTTCAGATTATAAACTTGAACATGTTTTTAAGTGCTGTAATTATTTTGGAATTTCTAAAACTGTCTTTCAACTTATAACAGCACACCATTAGCCAAACGCTGCATGTGTGTGTAAAGAAAATAGAAGAGTTTGTTCCATTCACATGGGGGAGTTAGACACTATTACTCCTAAACTTTTATAACCACTTGTCCTCCCAAAAGAGATAGCACTGCTTTAATTGTACTGACTTTCTTCTAGGGAAGAAATAAAATTCACAGAAAGGTTTTTCATAAAAGGAAAACTCACCTGAAGCAAACATTTAAGACTGGAATAAATAACTGCTTTAAAATTACCATTTGAAACTCTAGAAAAGTTGTGTTTGTTTTGCCTTTTTTTGTTTTATTTTAATTGGTTGTCTTATTTTTTGGCCAGAATAGAGTTGTTTGTTTGTTTGTTTGTTTGTTTGTTTTCCCAGTAGACATGAGGGAGCAGAGCCTGGAGCTGTGTGGGCATGTTTAGGTTGTTATTCTACATCTCTTCAGGTCAGTCTTGGTGGCAGGAGTAAGGGATTCATGCCTCTAAGAGGGTGGGCATGGCTTTCAGTCAGGGAAAAAAAGCATGGAAGTACTGAGCCCCTGTCTGCCATTGTTGCTTAATGTCCTAGTCTTTGTGAACATTTTGTCATGTAAATCACCCACTTTTGTCCACTTCTGTTTCTCATATTTTTGTAGTTGCTGACAATTTTTCTTATCTCATTGCTGTCTCCAGTAAATTGTTTTGTATCTCAACCCATAATCTTTGCCTTTTATCTCCCACAGGAGTGGTGGGGTGAGGAGGGACTGGTGATTTGGAGTGCTATTCCTAAACCATGACATTAAGAAATTAAATAAACCAGAAAAATAACATTTTAAACCCAGACCCTTCAGTTCATAATTTTTCTCAAATTGCAAAATATAGGTGCGACAAGACTGGAAAAATATGGGAGTATAGTATATACACACTTAAAGGATTTTTAAAAAGTAATTTTATGTGTTATCTACTCTGGTTGAAACGGAAACTACTTGGATGCATGGCAAAACTGCATCTCAAAGAGTCAATGAGTTACTGAGCACTTGTCTTTTCTAAAAATATAAGGCAAAGTTTAAGACATTGACACAGAAATATTACACCAACAATAAAACTAACAGTAACTGAGATCTTGCTACAAACATAAATGACAGTATCAGTGGGTAAACCATCATTGATACAACAAAAAGATGAACTTACCAGGTTGACACTGCTCATTTTTTACAATTGTGGTGAAAGTCTTCCTCTACTTCCCTCCTTCAGAATATCTTAATATCAACCTGATGAGAAAATAATAACAAAAAAACTCAACTCCCATCAAAAAATATATAAAATAAAATAATATTTTAGACAAAATAACTTGAGTAACTGCAATCCTTGACTAGATCTGTGTGCTAGATCATCTTTTTCATGGCAGTGTTTTTATATTTCAAGAGCAAGTACATAGCATAACTTTGACATTAAACACTCATAAAAAAGAAAAGCATCTCAGTGTAAATTGTTAAAGCTGCATAACATATCTCCCCAGTTTTTGACTATTTTTGAAATTAAATAAATAATAATGGAATCTTTAGAAACGTAATTTATGAAGCTGCAGTCATACATGGCAGGAAATAAAACTCGTCGCACACTGGCATCTAGGACTAGAAGTAGTCTTTAATATCTCATTTTTTCAAAGTATACTTTGAAGCTATTGCAGGTTTATATTACTTAGAGAAGAGCTTATAAAGTACTATAACACTCAGTCATTGATTAAAAAATTAAACCATAGCGCTTTTTTTTGTGGGGGAAGGAGGGCAAGGGCTAAAAGAAAACAACATTGGGGAGTTCAAATCTCAGTGTGGTGGTTCTTCAGTAAAAATCCTCAACCTTCTGGTTATATAAGAGTTGTAGTATCATTCTTAAAAGTAATAAACTGATAGTCTAGATACTTTGTTCATTAAATTAAAATAATCTTCCATATTTCTATCTGGCACAGAGTTTGACCTGAAAATATTGACTTATTGTCAAGATGTTTATTTTAAAATAAAGGTGGCATTTTGGATTCAGGACTTTGAACAGCTTCTATCATTTTGGTTTTGAGAAGCACTTGGCTGTAGAAATCTGGAAGATATCACCAAAAACTGGTACCAAATGGACAAGTCATTTAAGAAGATCTCAGCTGATATGTTGTTATTTTTTTCCTGAAATAATCAGCCAATTTATCATATTGAGTGGACAGGCTTAGATTAATTAGGGTAATTTTTATTTTGAGGTGCCAGAGAAGTCAGGGAGGAAGGTTTCTTTGCTTTGCAAATGTCTTTTTCATAATCCCAGGAAAACTGTATAAACTGATGTCTATTAATGAAATAAGGTGAACAAACATAGGATAGGTAATATTAATTTTTCTTCAGGTGCATTTTTAGGTGTGCTCTTCTAAATCACAGATTTGTAGAAAAAAAGAGAGAGGCTTGACTTAGCTATCACAAGCCTCTCATTTATGCTTCCAAAGTTTATTTCTACAACTAACACTAAATCTATCTCTCCAACTTTCTATTATTTTATTTTCTATTAAAATCTCAGTCAAGACAATTGTTTGTATTAGAGTATTCTCTGCTTCTTAAATTCTGTTGCCTTGTAGCTGTTACAACCACTGCATTGTGATTCATGTTGAGAACTGGACCTAACGCATCAGCCTTTTTTAATTTTTCTATGAGGAAACATAAAGCCACAGACTAACTGTCTGGAAAGTCAGGTCTGGAGGTCTCTTGATGATCATCCCAATCCATATGCTGGATCAAGACTGAATTCAGAACAAAGATTGGTTAAGCTAAGTATTGAAAAATACATTTCCATGATACATTAAATCTAAAAAGTTAATAAAGAGCTATAATTTTAAAAATTCCATGTGGTTTTTACATATTTATAAGAGTTATTTAACATAATTTAGTTGCTTTTTGATTACTATTTAAAATTAATTGGTTTATACAATTTTTTTACCTTACTGCTATCCCTAACATGAAATGTTTTTTTCTATCCATCCATTTTTAGATATTCCTGCTCCCATATCTGGATCAATGATTCCATTAAAATTTGCCCCAGTCAAAATTTATGTGACAGAAAAGTTTTTCCTTCAAACGACTTCTAAAGTGAGCAAAAATGTTTACTTCATTCTCTTCATAATAAATAATATGTTATTTTTAATACTCTGCTTAGATGGTACGAAGGCTACCAAACTAATTTCTAAGTTGTTTCATGACTAGTTTTGGAGAATGCTTTTTAATGTTATAAATCAGGAACACTAGAAAATCACTGTTCAATTAACTACTTTATTTGCAGAATGCACCTGTACAAAGATACAACTTATCTAGCATGATACTTTCTTAATGGATTAATCAGAAGGAATTTCCTCCAGTCCTCACAACAGGGCAACGATGTTACAGGATCTATATAAATATTAATGTCTTGAGACTAACAGAACTAATGGAAAGACTGTTCGAGATCCATGTTTTTATCATATGAGATATCAAATTTTCAGTTTTCATCTGTCTGGTGCCAAATAATACTAATTTGTTCTTAGATAAACTTACTATAAGACTTGCAAATAGAAAGACATCCAATTTTTTTTTTTCCTAACGTGGCTGGAATTTACCACATTGAAAGAAGACCTACTCTATGATAAGAAAATAACATAATAAAAGAAAAAAAATCTCTTTTTCTCTCTTTCTCTCTTTCTCTCTTTCTCTCTTTCTCTCTTTCTCTCTTTCTCTCTTTCTCTCTTTCTCTCTTTCTCTCTTTCTCTGTCTGTTTCTTCTCTTTTTTGAGGGAAAAAAAAAACACCTGCAGATATCCTCAATAGCAAATCACATTCAGATTTTCCACAAAGATGTAAAGACTTGACTGTTGAAGTAGTAAGAGAACTGCTTATGAATGATGGCCAAACATAGACATTTTATTATTTTGACTATGCTTATGACTTTTAGATGTCTGTTAAACATACACGTGACATTCAGCTCTGATCTTTAAACTGCCAGTACTGGAATCCAAGAGCATTTATCAAAAGGTTGCTTTCATACAAGAATCCTCACTTTCCCTTAGCAGTACTGGAAACAGACTGCTGCTGAACTTAACATCTGGTCTGAGTAAATAAAGAAATTCTCAGGGTGAAGAAATCACATTTTGCTAAGTTGTTTAAGTGTCTTCCCAGCTGGGAAATCAGAAATATCTTAATATAGAACAATGTGAAAAATGACTGAGGACATGATAAGCATTGGAATTAAGAACCATTATTTGAATTTTTGAGGGGTTCCTTTTTGTGCTTTGATTTTATTTTTTTACCTATCACAACTAGGAATATTGAGGGACAATCTGTTATATTACTCACTAAACAGAAACAGGACCTATTAATTTCAAAGGGACTGCTTATACACAAACATACTTTCTCAGTGAAATCAAAGAATGTTGAGGCTTGATTTTAATTGTATGCCACAGAGAAAATGAGATGGCACCTGCAGAAACAGAAGCTTTCACCAGGAAATCTACTATTGAGCAATTAACCAGTTAACAGATCAGCATGTGTCTACAGTCTGACATCCCCAGCTTTACAAACGGATGAAAATAAATTTCATAATTGATTTGTCAAATGGCTGCATTAAATGGAATGCTCTTCCACCTAAGAGAAAATATGCTTGTCATTACATTAATATTGAATGGAATATTTTCTAGATGGATGGTATGCACATATATACATTTCAGAGGCAATGCATCTGAAATATCCTGTCTGTACCCACAACTGATATGCAGCCTTAATTTATGACTTGAACAAGATGCAATAAAAGGCCTAAGAGCAGTGGTTTAGGCCTGTCCTGGTTTAGGGCAAAATTGAGATGGAACCTCCGAAGGGGTTCCTCCGAAGAGCAAGCCCAAACGGCCCCTCCCCCCAGCCGGTCCAGGAAAAGAACTTCCTTAGAGAAAAGTGGAAAAAACTATTTATTTAACAAACAAAATGACCACAAATGCAAAGAATTAATAATATGAAACAATAAAACCTCTGGCCGCTCTGCAGAGAGATGGCAAACAGAGACAGTCCTTGCCGTGGGTGCAGCTCAGCTCCCTCAGTCTCTCACCAGCTCCACTTCCTCCGCAGCTCCAGGCCCGGCAGGCCGCAGGTGCCAGCCCTCGCTGCTCCTCTGGGTTTGTCGGTCCAGAGTAGATTTAAACAGTCCCAAGAAAAAAAGGAAGAGAAAAAACAAGGTCCAGGAAGTCTTCTCTGCCCTAGCTAGCTAAACTAACTAAAAGCACAGGAGATCTCTGTCCCACCGCTGTCCGTGCCTCAGAACGAACGCCGGAGAGAGAGAGACGTGGGGGAGTCAGGCCGTTTCTCAAAACAAACTGCGCGCTGCTGCTTTCTCCCCCTTCGCTCCCAGAACAAGTTTTAAAGGTACAGAACTGAATATACAGCACAAACAGAGCAGACGATTGGGGATACGAGCAGCAAAAGTCACCCTACCACATTCCACCCCTTATCCCCATATCGTCAACTTACTACCAAAACTAAAATTCTAACTCTACACACACATACATTATACATATATATATATATACAGCTATATACAGAAAATGGTAGTAGCATCCAGACTGTGAGTAAATGATATTTACTCACAGTCTTCACCCAACAATCAGATCTCCCTGAGGTACACATCGTGTTGTTCCATCTTTCTGCATTATCCACCATGTGCAACCTGGTCCCTGAGCAAAAACAATCCCACGAATAGGTTTGTCTGTATTTGAGGCAGATTTAATCCAAACTGTCTTCCCTAACAAACCTCTCACATGTACCACTGGGACTTTATCTCCGTCTACTGTAGATAGGAACTCAGACTGGGCTGGGCCTGCTCTGTTGGTGGAACCTCGGGTGTTAACTAACCAGGTGGCCTTTGCTAAGTGTTGCTCCCAATTTTTGAAAGATCCTCCACCTAATGCCTTCAAGGTGGTTTTTAACAGTCCATTGCACCTCTCCACTTTGCCTGCAGCTGGTGCATGGTAGGGGATATGGTACACCCACTCAATGCCATGTTCCCTAGCCCAGGTGTTGATAAGGCTATTCTTGAAATGAGTCCCATTGTCTGACTCAATCCTCTCAGGGGTACCATGCCTCCAAAGAACTTGCTTTTCTAGGCCCAGGATGGTGTTCCGGGCAGTGGCATGAGGCACAGGATAGGTCTCCAGCCACCCAGTGGTGGCTTCCACCATGGTCAGCACGTAGCGCTTACCTTGGCGGGTTTGGGGCAGAGTGATGTAATCAATCTGCCAGGCCTCCCCATACTTATACTTGGACCACCGTCCACCGTACCAGAGGGGCTTCACCCGCTTGGCCTGCTTGATGGCAGCACACGTCTCACAGTCGTGGATAACTTGGGAAATACTGTCCATGGTTAGATCCACCCCTCGGTCCCGTGCCCACTTATAAGTGGCATCTCTGCCCTGATGACCTGAAGCATCATGGGCCCACCGAGCCAGGAACAACTCTCCCTTATGTTGCCAATCTAAGTCTATCTTTGATACTTCTATTTTTGCAGCCTGATCTACCTGCTCATTGTTTCGGTGTTCCTCCTTAGCCCGACTCTTGGGAACATGGGCGTCTACATGACGAACTTTTACAGGTAGTTTCTCCATTCTGGTGGCAATGTCTTTCCACTCATCAGCAGCCCAGATTGGTTTTCCCCTACGTTGCCAGTTGGCTTTTTTCCACCTTTCCAGCCAGCCCCACAGAGCATTGGCTACCATCCACGAATCAGTGTAGAGGTAGACCTTTGGCCACTTCTCTTTTTCAGCAATGTCCAGGGCCAATTGAACAGCTTTGAGTTCGGCAAGCTGGCTTGACCCACCTTCTCCTTCAGTGGCTTGTGCAACTTGTCTTGTGGGGCTCCATACTGCTGCTTTCCACTTTCGTTTCATCCCTACGATGCGACAGGAACCGTCAGTGAAAAGAGCGTAGCGTGTTTCTTCTGCTGGCAGTTGGTTGTATGGTGGAGCTTCTTCAGCCCGGGTTACTTGCTCCTGTTCCTCTTCATCAATGAGACTAAAGTGTTCACCTTCAGGCCAGTTTGTAATTATTTCCAAAATCCCAGGACGATTCAGTTTTCCAATACGGGCGCGCTGTGTGATAAGAGCAATCCACTTACTCCATGTGGCATTGGTCGCGTGGTGGATAGCGGGAACCTCTGCTTTGAACATCCACCCCAGCACCGGTAGTCGGGGTGCCAAGAAGAGTTGTGCTTCAGTGCCTATTACCTCTGAGGCAGCCTGAATTCCTTCATAGGCTGCTAAAATTTCCTTTTCTGTTGGAGTGTAGTTGGCTTCCGCCCCTCGGTAGCTTCGACTCCAGAATCCCAATGGTCGGCCACGCGTCTCACCAGGCATCTTCTGCCAAAGGCTCCAGGACAGACCATGGCTCCCGGCTGCAGAGTAAAGCACATTCTTCACATCTGGTTCTGTCCTAACTGGGCCAAGGGCTACTGCATGAGCGATCTCCTGCTTGATCTGGGCAAAGGCGTGTTGCTGTTCTGGGCCCCAGTGGAAATTGTTCTTCTTACGAGTAACCAGGTAGAGAGGGCTCACAATCTGGCTATACTCAGGGATGTGCATCCTCCAAAAGCCTATGGCGCCTAGGAAAGCTTGTGTTTCCTTCTTGTTGGTCGGTGGAGACATTGCTGTGATCTTGTTAATGACATCGGTGGGAATCTGGCGCCGCCCATCTTCCCACTTTATTCCCAAGAACTGGATCTCTCGAGCAGGTCCCTTAACTTTGCTCTTCTTGATAGCAAAACCAGCTTTCAGGAGAATCTGGATGATCTTCTCTCCTTTCTCAAACACTTCAGCTGCAGTGTTTCCCCATACAATGATGTCATCAATGTACTGCAGATGTTCTGGAGCCTCACCCTTTTCTAATGCAGTCTGAATGAGTCCATGGCAGATGGTGGGGCTGTGCTTCCACCCCTGGGGCAGTCGGTTCCAGGTGTACTGCACTCCCCTCCATGTGAAGGCAAACTGAGGCCTGCATTCTGCAGCCAGAGGGATGGAGAAAAACGCATTGGCAATGTCAATAGTGGCGTACCACCTCGCTGCCTTGGACTCCAGCTCATACTGGAGTTCCAGCATGTCCGGTACGGCAGCGCTCAGCGGCGGAGTCACTTCATTCAATGCACGATAGTCCACAGTCAATCTCCAATCTCCATCAGACTTGCGCACAGGCCAAATGGGGCTATTAAAGGGTGAGTGGGTTTTGCTGACCACCCCTTGGCTCTCCAGCTCACGGATCATCTTGTGGATGGGAATCACAGCATCTCGAGTGGTTCTGTACTGTCGGCGATGCACCGTCGAAGTGGCAATTGGCACTCGTTGCTCTTCCCCCTTCAGGAGTCCTACTGCAGATGGGTTCTCTGATAGCCCAGGCAAAGTGTTCAACTGCTTAACACCTTCTGTCTCTACAGCCGCTATCCCAAAGGCCCACCTGAGTCCCTTTGGGTCTTTGAAATACCCATTTCGGAGGAAGTCTATGCCCAAAATGCATGGGGCCTCTGGGCCTGTCACAATAGGGTGTTTCTTCCACTCGTTTCTAGTCAGGCTCACATCGGCTTCCACCAAAGTAAAATCCTGTGATCCCCCTGTCACACCAGCAATAGAAACAGATTCTTCCCCCACATGTCTTGATGGGATTATTGTGCACTGCGCACCAGTGTCAACCAAGGCCTTATATTCTTGTGGTTCAGATGTGCCAGGCCAACGAATCCACACAGTCCAAAAAACACGGTTTTCCCTAGCCTCTACCTGGCTAGAGGCAGGGCCCCTCTAAGCCTGGTTATCCGTCTTTCCCTGGGAAACTGGAGCTACTTCCCTCTTGGTGGAACTACCTCTCGGGGTCTTGCCTTCCAACAATTCACGCAGCCGTTGTGCCAAATCGTCAGTAGATTTTCCATCCCATTTCCTCATGTCTTCCCCAGAATCACGCAGAAAGGACCACAGCTTAGTTCGTGGGATACTGCTTTTTTCCCTATCTGGAGAACGTCTGCGCTTGGTACCAGAACCTCTGACCTGTACTGCAGAGGTTTGGAGAATGTCCTCTCTGAGTTGTTTGTGGTTCTCCTCTATCTTATCTTCTAATGTCTGTATACGCGTTTCTAGAGCTGCAATTCTGGCATGTGTCGGGCCATGCACAGCATCTGCATATGCTCGGAGCTTCTTCGCCATATCCCTCACGGTCTCCCTCGTGTCATCTCGCTTCATTATTGCTAAAGCAGATGAGTATTCTTGTGGCCCAAGTCGTACAAGTTTTCGCCACATCACGGGTGTGCATGGTACCAGGTCTGGGTTCCTAGTGTTTAGGTCATCTGAGAAGATAATCTCTGCCACTGCCATTTCTCGTAAGCGTTGAATCCCTTGTTCTATGGTCTTCCACTGGGTTTGCTGCATATAGAGATCGTCTGCACACAGATATCTTTGTTCCACACTTCCCAGGACCCGTTCCCAGAGACTGCGTGGATTAGCCTCTCTCATCATTCCTTGGTCAATAACTGGATCTTGTGACAGGGATCCCAGATGCCTTGCTTCGGTGCCGTCCAGAATTGTAGCCTCACCTGCAGCATCCCAAAGACGGACTAACCAACTGATTATAGATTCATCAGGTCGTCGAGTGTAATCCTTTCTTAGGCCCCGAAGGTCCTTCAGGGAAAAGGACTCAATAGTAGCTTCTGGTCTTCTGCCAGTTGGTTGGGCTTGTGATCTTCTGCCGGTTGGTTGGGTTTCCGATTTTACGTCAGTCTGTTCCGTTTCTGATTGTGTGTCAGTTGGTTCAGCATCTGATTGGGTGTCAGTTGGTTGGGTGTTGGGAGGCACTGAGGGTCCTTCACCTGGATCATCAACCACTGGTCGATCAGTTTTGTATGTGCGCTTCTTTGCTGGGGCGACTGCCAGTGTCTTAGGTTCACTTTCTGGTTTAGCTGCTGTCTGAGTAGCTACAGTATTGGCTGCAGCCCGAGGGACTGGGGTAGCTGCTGATTTATCTCCCTGCACCCCTGCCTCTATCTGCTGCCCTACAGTATCTAGCAGTGTACGATAAGCATATGCCAGGGCCCAGCTTATCGCAATGAGCCTTTTCTCTTTAGAATTATCATGGCAGTTCTCCTCCAGATATTTCCCCACTTCGTCTGGGTTCTGAATTTGTTCATGTGAAAATTCCCAAGCTGGGGGATCAGAAAATTCCTTTAAGGTTTGGCCCATTCTCTCCCATTTTCCACACCATTCAGGATTTTTCACACCTGGGTCTACCTTTAGGTCAGCAGTCTCATCAGCCCCTCTGGAGAACTCAGACCTCATTCTAGACAAGCTGTAGAACATATAGAGGAAGCCTACTAGATTAAATACCAGAAAGGTGGTTTCTTTAGTAGTCAGGGGACTTTGAACCTTCTCTAAAAGTGATGTAACTGGTTCAAAAGAGAAGGAACAAAGAAATGACTGAAAAGCTTCATCCCCTCTAACAAACTGAGTGCAATTATTAATAAATTCCCAAAACATGCTACCGGAACTAGGATGCAGGGTAGGACGAAGAAGCCATAAACCAAACATACCAGGCACAAACTCCAGTACCTGTATAAGCTTCCTATAAATCATGATTGCTAAACCGAGGACAATAGCAACCCTAACTCGTGCACCTCTAGTGTAAAAGCTACGTGTTAGAGACAACATTGGAGCTATTGCTGAATACGAAAACAAACCTAGGGACCAGAGAGGTATTAAAATCTCAAAAAAGCCTAGGGAACAGAAACACAGAAAGGACTCCATCCCAAGAGACATTAGGAATTCAATGAGCAACATATCTACTCAATACTCTATCCCCACACAAAGTAAAACCAAAAAAGCAGTCAATGCAAGTTTTTTCCACTCTCTCTCGCCCCACGGGTGGGCGCCAAATAAATATATGTCCTGGTTTAGGGCAAAATTGAGATGGAACCTCCGAAGGGGTTCCTCCGAAGAGCAAGCCCAAACGGCCCCTCCCCCCAGCCGGTCCAGGAAAAGAACTTCCTTAGAGAAAAGTGGAAAAAACTATTTATTTAACAAACAAAATGACCACAAATGCAAAGAATTAATAATATGAAACAATAAAACCTCTGGCCGCTCTGCAGAGAGATGGCAAACAGAGACAGTCCTTGCCGTGGGTGCAGCTCAGCTCCCTCAGTCTCTCACCAGCTCCACTTCCTCCGCAGCTCCAGGCCCGGCAGGCCGCAGGTGCCAGCCCTCGCTGCTCCTCTGGGTTTGTCGGTCCAGAGTAGATTTAAACAGTCCCAAGAAAAAAAGGAAGAGAAAAAACAAGGTCCAGGAAGTCTTCTCTGCCCTAGCTAGCTAAACTAACTAAAAGCACAGGAGATCTCTGTCCCACCGCTGTCCGTGCCTCAGAACGAACGCCGGAGAGAGAGAGACGTGGGGGAGTCAGGCCGTTTCTCAAAACAAACTGCGCGCTGCTGCTTTCTCCCCCTTCGCTCCCAGAACAAGTTTTAAAGGTACAGAACTGAATATACAGCACAAACAGAGCAGACGATTGGGGATACGAGCAGCAAAAGTCACCCTACCACAGCTTGAAAACTAAATATTTTATTAAATCAATCACAAGTAGGAACCCACTAATTTTTTTACCAGAAGAATCAGGTGACTTGCACGATTTGGTGGAGTACGAGGGAAGGATTCAACTTAATGTTAGAAAATAATGAAGACAAGATTTCCTATAGGTAATAAATTAGTTTTTTAATCATTGCCAGCAAAATGTTTCTCAATTTAGAAATACAGTGGCTCCCTAACTGTAATTTCTTATTCTAAAAAGTCAGTTGCTGTTTCACATGACCCTAATCTTGTTAGAAACAAAAAAGTTTTAAGAAATTTGTGTATGAAATTAATGTATGAGTTATTTGGATTCCTATTTCTGGAGAGTGGAAAACAAGAGCAGTAAAATGATTCTGAAAAAATAGACCATTTATTGATAATGTTTGAAAAGGACTCCTGCTAGTGGATCTTTAAACACTAGATACACTTAATAAAAATGCTTTAATTTCAATTGTTTTGTATTGAAACCTTTATTGCTCTAAAATTACTCTTAATTACTCTAAAAACAGATTATATACTTATACTTACACCATAAGGATGGTTCATCTATTTGCAAGTCAATGGACTTTGATAAAGTGCTTTTCTGGGTGATACAAGCATTTTGGAAACACTTTTTTGGGTGAAATTAAATTAGTTTCAATATAAATAAAGAAATTAAGAATGTGCAAAAATTCAGGGAGCATTCAGCAAGATATTGCTGTGGCAGATACAGATATAGGCAGATACAGAAGGAATCGGTGCAATGGAATTATTGTTTTAAGTAAAAGATCCAAGAAAGTTTTTTATATTATGAACCTTATTTTGAAATGTGTGTTATAATCCTCAACTATAAAATTTTTCTGCTTCTGGCACTAGGATGGAGAGACTGAGGGAAGAAAAAGTTACACCAAGTTATTCTAAGTGAAGCCAAAACTACAAGCAACTATGTTAAATCTGTCTTTTCTAGCTAGTTCAGTATTAGGTGAAAAAATGTATTTTTATTTTACATGTGTCTATCTTTGTATGACTTCACAAAATGTTAAATCAAGTTTTATCCTGAGTTCTTTCACAATTTCAGACCCTCTTCCTCCTACTCATAATTTCCCAGCTCTACTCCTCATTTACTAAACTGCATTTTTTTTATCCCAGCAGATACATTTTTACTTAGAAATACACTAAGAAAAAGTGCAAATGCTGTAAAATTCTCTGACATGGTGAAGTATGGGGTGCTCACTGGAGGCAGTCATGAGTAGTGACTGCTCTGTCCCTCAGGAAATGGTAGATGGGACAGATGCAGAGATTTCTACTCATTCACAGCTCATACTGCCAAATAGTTCACTGCACAAAATATGCTTCCCTCACATTTACAGTTTGCATTTTTCATGTTTGCTTCTCTGATATTTCCCACAACGACAACTCTGAAAGATACCAGAGCATTTCTGAAAAAGCCCTTCCTGAGGGATTTCTTAGACTTCAACAGTTTAAGCTGTGCCACAATGATTTTCTGAACAGACTTAGTTTATATTGGTTCCTACAATCAGGCTAGTGGTTGTGCCTACATTTCACATACAGAGAAATACAATAAGTCACATTAAAGAGTTAATGTTATTTCAGATAGAGTTTTTGTCTTAGATTTCTAATTATTTTAATTATAATAATACCATATATTTTAGTATTGTGAATACTGCATTGAGAATACCAGAGAACACTACATTGAGAATACTACCTTGATCTGCTATATCAGCTACTTCAGTAACTAAAAATTGTCTTTCAAGCACAGATTATTTTAGCCTCCTCCACTAGTACTCTAAAGGGTTCTCAAATCTACCTCAGTGCCCAATCATATACTTGTATTTATCTGCTCCTTTCTTGACTTTAACAATTTATACTCTCCCAGCACACAAGTCAAGTTAATAATCCAACCTTCACCTGCTTGGAGTGCTGAGGATTTTATGTTTCCTTATCCTTCTGAATCTCCTTTATCTCATTAACATCCCAGATTTTGTCTTTAGGATTCTATCTATGATAGTAGATGAACATAACATTTTTCCTCTTTCCACCCACTCTTTCCATCTATCTTCTATCCAGCTCTTTGTCTAATGTTGTCTTTCTCTCATCACCTTAACAATGACATACTGGAAGGAAAACCAGAATTTTAACCTGAAGATAAATATGACAGCATTTATTCTGCACTCATTTGTTGCTTGCAACAATATTGTTTCTTTATTATTAGGGAAGGAAAAAAATTGAGATCTTTGTCTCTCTACTATCAAAACATAAATAGAAGTATAATTAGTTAGTAGAAAGTTATCCTAATAATTTTTGAGGTTAATATTTCCTATGAATCTCATTATCTTAAATGCAAGTATTAAAAAGGGAGAATTTCACCACCAAATGCACAAGAGTACTTGAACTCCCCCAATTAAAAGTTAATTCTTCTGGAAATTTCAACCCCTCATGTCATTGTAGGGTGTGTTATGCTAGTTTCTAGCCTATTGGCAACTTAATGATGACACATTAGCATGGTAATCCAATAATCAATACGACTTGCTGCCAATTCTTTGAGTAACAGAAGCGACTTTTACGGGAGCTTTCAGGTTCATCTGGGCTAGTGCTTCTGCTCATCTCAACCTCATGACTTAGGAGCACCCAGCCACCAGCCCTAAACAGAGTTTCATCCCTCTGTGACATGAGCTACGTGAGGATATAAATTTTGCATGCATAATGGTAGAGTGGAGTAATGTGTAGAATTAGTTATTAGTACTAAGCATACAGTACACTGCCAGTGTGTGAATTTATGAATAACTTGATATGAAATTTGACTGATCAGATTGAGCATTATAGATTCATAGCATCACAGAATTAGGGTTAGGGTTGGAAGGGACCCTAGAGACCATCTGGTACCAACCCCGCTGCCATGGGCAGGGATACCTTCCACTAAATCAGGAAACTCGAAGCCCTTTCTAGAGACTGGGCATCCACAAGTTCTCTGGGCAACCTGTGCCTCACCACCCTCGCAGGGAGGAATTTCATCCTGAGAAGAGATGGATTGACATATAGTCTAGCTGATATTTTGTCAGTGCCAGACACTCCCAGCAAAGCAATGTTCCATATATCTTGTATATAGATATACATATATAACCCATGCACACAAGTGCACTATCAATTGCAGCATAGACCCTGTCCAGCACCAAATTTCATGCATATTAAATGGTGAAATAAGTACAATATGCAAAGTCTAGGAGATCCTGTCGTTGTTACCATTGCATAGAGAATGAAACTTTTATTATTACATACAAGCCTGTTTCCAGGATTCCTGTGCAAACATACAGGTTTTCTTTCTTTTTCTCCATATCTAGATACTTTTACAAAGCAGAAACATAATTGGACTCCTTATTTTTCTTACATTTTAAGGTGTTTGGAATCTGTGTTGCCATACTAAAATACTATTTATTTTTAAATTATTCATAGTAAGAAAAAAAACTTCAGTAATTCTAACACAGTTATAATTTACACAGTTTAAAGGTAATTTTTAAAGGTAATTTAATAATAGTAACAAAAAATTATATATTTGATATTTTTCTTGCCAAGGATGAAATTTTTGTCCAGGCAGCATAAGCAATAGCTTTATGTTTATTCTTTTGTCTGTTTCATAGGAGCCCTTGCTTTCAGTGATGTCATAATCTTACTAGTAAGTACTGAAATTCCACTTTGCAGTCTAGTTGTAAACTTTAATTCACAGTTTTACAAGTCTTGTTTCAACTTGCTATGCATTACGTACTCATCCAGTTAAGCTATATTCTTAGTATGTGTCTTTCTTATATTTTATACCTTTTCATCTCTAGTTCAGTTCCATTCTGTTCTTTATGTGCCTAAATTTCTTTAATAAAAAATGCTACAATATTTCTGCATATTACATTTTTTCTACATTTATTAAATGTCATAAATATAATTGGTTCTATAATTTGTTGTTATTAATATTTATATTTGCAATATTTTCCACATACTTTTAGACATTGCTGATACTAATTTAGAAATGCTAAATTTCCAAGGAAATTTACACAAGAATGGAAGAATCCAACATTCATGGAAGAGCTAGAAAATTTAATTTAGAGACAAGGGGTGTGATAAATAAATCAGTCTGTTCAACATGAGAGATGACTGAGATAGTATATCACTTGACATGAAGAGGGTAATGATTAACTGTTCTCAAGTTCCACTGCAAGCTGGACAGGAAATGTTGATACAACTTGAGAAAACAAACTCTTTGGGCAGTTAATTACTGTAGAAGACTTCTCTCTTGAATAAATCAGGCAACTTGGACATGAATATGTGAGGAATGACCTGGCTATAGTGAGGTCTACCTCAAGATCTTGGACACTTGCATCCACCCATTGCATGTTTCTTAGAAACAAAAAATCTGCCTGATAAACTAAATATAGTTTCAGTAACATAAGAATCCCTGAGACTAAAATTTAAGTTTATTATTATATGATATTGAGCTTGCATGAAGCTTGCTTTCTATAGGCACAGACCTTTGAAGCTCTGTTGTGGCAACAAAAACTTTTAATTTATTCTCAAAAATGTAGCCCTGATACATATGTGTACACATTAAGTATCTGGAAAAATTCAGCAATGACCTTGCAAGGAAAAGATAACAATTATTGGAAAGAAAATCTGGCAAAAAATCCTTTATATTGACCTCACATTTGTTAAACTTAGAAAGCTTATATGCAGCAAAATCTTTGGGGTATAATTGAATTAGCAATTTATTCTCTTTTTTCTTTGGAACCTTAAAGGCACTTGGGACTTCCTCTGTCCAGAACCCGGGCAAGTAACTCACTTGATTTTCCAAGACTTTGATTCATGCTCCGACTTCAACAGACTAAAATCCTCATTCTCAAAAACTATCTCCATCCAAGTTAAATCACAGTGCTCCAGGTAAGGCTGAGAAATACCTAAGATTTAGTCATCACCCTCTCAGGAAGGTGCACAGACAGGGATGTTATAATGCCCACTAGACATAAGTGGGCCAGAAAATCCCACAGCTCAAGTTCTGGAGTCAGTCTTTGCTGGGCAGCCTAGACATTCTCCTTTGTAACTAAACAGTGCAGAGTTTGGGTTTTTTAATTTACAGAGAAGACCTACTGATATATTACTTGTGCTCTGAGGGAAGGAAAAAAAAAGAAAAGTAAACAGAGGAAAGTGATTGCATTTATAAATTCAAATGCCTTTTTTTTTTTTTTTAATCAGTTTGTAAGAATTTCATCGAGATCAAGGTTGCTCAAAAATCTTGAGTCCTTCAGATTACATTCTGAATAGTCTTGTGATAACCTAAAGGTGATCAGTAATACATTTTAGAATCCAGCATGGAAGGGCATTTCAGATAAGTGCTTATAGTATACAAAAAACTACAGAACCTATGGCAAGAGTTTAGTCTGTAGACTACTTCAAAGTAGTACGCAAAGATTAATTCTATCACCTCCTGCAGTCAGAATATTACAAGATGTAAGTTTTGACCAAGTATTTCACTACATGTACATAATTACTAACCAGCCTAAACTAATTTTCAGTTGTTCTTTTTTTCCATTAAATTCTTTATTTTCTTGCCACAAGACTGCTGCCACAAAATCAATTTTCATTCACCAGAATACTTGAATTTCAACAAAGAAGCACAAAGATCTAGTTTCATCACTGTGAAATAAACACTGTAATTTATAGTCCAAAAATCAGAGTATTGAAACTGTAGGAACTTTTACAAGGGAAAAATATATGGCAATTCCACAGTTCTAAATTATTGATAAGTAGCCTTATCAGCATGATAATCTGAAATCCAAAGGTATTTGCTTTTTTGAAATCAACATTCTAAGTTGTTTGTAAAGAGCTCAAAATACAATTTAAAGGCAAAAAATTAATTAAACAAGTAATTCCCACATTACAGAGTTTTATTATTGTATACAATGCAGCACATTAGTATAAACAGCAGTAAAATCTTTAATGCATAGCAATAGTTCTTTAGTATCACAGAAATGCACGTTCAAGTCCGTAGAAGGTTATATTTTAAGTGAAACTCTTCATTAGACAGTACGAGAAAATAAGGCATGAAAAGAAGATAAAAAAGCCTTCTTAATAACCCCTGTGTAGATAACATAGGGCAAAGACAATCAATACCCGTGTTTCATTTACTTTAGGGTTCTGAACATTTAAAGGCAAAATGTAAGTATTTTCTGTCTTGTTGGACTTCACAGACTTGCAGCAGTAATGACAAAACAGATTTGCGCATTGAGATGTGATTTATATGAATTTATATTCCAGTGGCAGGTGGTTATTATTCCCCAGTATGAAAGGTAACACCTACTCCATTAGTCTAGATCTGCTGTAAAACACATTGGCCTACGAGTTGGGACAGTCATCAAAATGACCCAAACAACCAATCCAAAGGATCACAAACACAATATAAAATCACATAAGATGTATGCCAATAATTTTAACATCACATTAAGTACCTTAACAAATAAGACTAACATTTACAATCTGTGTGTCTACTCATGACTGCAAAATTAGATTAAAGCATAGTCTCAGTAGTTTTCCAATAGTTTTGCAATGCCTTTTTTGTTGTATTTGAATAATTATTTTTGACATGTTTAAATACTGTTTTCCATATTACCGTGTTTCAAACCCTTAGAAGTTCAATTAGATGCAGTTTTTAGATACAAATATGCTGTATTAGGAACAAAACAAGGAGAGTCAAAGTGTGAAAGAAAATGTAAGAAAAGGATGTGCTGGAAAAATACAGTAATTTATCATGTTCTTTTAAAAACAGAGTGGCGCAATTTTATCATATTGAAAATATACAACACAGTCAGGAAAGAGACTGGTTAGTCCTTCTATGAAACAGTTTTACTTAATAATAATAGCCTAAATGAAGCATTAAGACTTTTTCTAATATTCAAGAGAAATAAGGAACAGCTTGGACTTCCACAAACTTCTACCTGCAGTTTGACTGTATATTTAACAGTCTGGGAAACTGGAAAAAACCCACATCCTGTAAGTCTCTACATTAATATTTTTTTAAATGACTGGCCTCACTCCTTCAGCCTGCTTGGCAGTGCCCCTATTTTTATCACTCCCCAAGGAAAACAGTTGCTGCATATACACACTCCAGTAATCATGCATATGGATAAGATTTTACCTCTTGTTTACACTAAGTTTCACTATTGTTTAAAAGCCAGACCACACTATTAATTATTATTAATTATAATGTATTTCCTAATCTATACAATACTATATATTGGTGACTTTTTTAAGCTTCTGAAGGAAATTAGTATCTGACATAATTAAATTAAACTGTGTTTCACTTGTGCTTTATCTTTTTTATGAGCAGAGATAAATCAAAAAAGGAAAGTTGCAACTTCACAGCAAGGCAAATTATGCTTAAATAGAGAGTTTGTACCAAATACAGCATTGACAGAGGTGACTGAGTGGCTGTGAGGCAACACTCACCACCACAACTAGTGTGTGCAGTTCTAGGACTGGTAATACTCTACTGAGCAGATTTTATAGCTGAAGTTATTGTCTTCTATCTCCCAGAGCCGAGATGCAAATCTTGAAGAAAATAACTCCTTTTTCAGACCTACTTTCTAAAACTGCTTTCTACCCAAACTAAATGCATTAACATCTAGAGTTTTCCCTGATTTATTTTTACATAGAAGGTCAGTTGGGCTCTTCCTGTTTGGCACAGCAGACAGAGAAACCTCAAGTACTTTTTCAGTATGCTCTCACTGACTCCATTCATACCAAAAGGTGCTGGTAATGAATGATAAGTCATTCGTGGAGCTGTTGCCACAAATATTTTTAGTTTAAAGCTCAGGGACACACAACATTTTGAGAGGCAAAGAAATAACACTTAAATGTTAATCTACTAAAAAACTTTGCAATTACAATAAACTGAAATATTTTATCTCCCACCCTCTGCTGTGCCTCACAGGTTTACAAAGAACAGAGTTATTTCCTAAATACTGTATCTTAGAATTTCAGCTTTTTCTACAGCAATACAGAATTTAAAGTTTATATCTCTCTTGAGATTTCTTGACTGTCAGGACCTCAACACAGAGAAATGGATGGTGTAAAATATATTTTTCTGTGTCATATAAATTGCTGGAGAATTTGTATGCTTAAGTTGAAAGAAAGTATATAAGTATATAAGCCAAGACTGAGAGTGCAGGCTTGGGATTCACATCCAATGACTACTGTAATCTAAATCTGTTACGTTTTCCATTAAAAATCTCCTAGAAATACACTAAAATCCACTTCCCAACCTTTTACATATTGCTGCTTGTACATTCCTTGTACCTGAAAAAATGCCATGGGCAACAATATCCTTCCTATGACAGGACATGACTCTTATAAAAAGAGAGAAGAGGAAAAGAATGAGAAAGAATCTATCAGCAGGACCTAATACATGTATGACAGTGCTGCAACCAAAGGATGTAATTAATTTCCCTGGAAATCCACTTTGTAATGCCAGATGATATTTAGTAGCATAACCACTCTGCAGAATACCATGGGATGAAAGAAGCATAAATAAAACAAGAAAAAATGACCATCAACTTTTTTAATATGTTTTTATATGTGAACAAAAAATTTACAGCTACCACACTGTTGTGGTTTCCAAGAATGATATTCCTCAATTTAGTCTTCCTGCTAAATAATACATCTCTGGCTCATTCTGTCTCCTCACACCCCCTCCCTCTGCAGGGAGGAAAAATGGAGACATGAAAGGTAAAGATCAAGGGTTGAGATAAGAACAATTTCCTGGAAACAGCAGTGAGGTAAGAAACAAACAGTATCAATATTGATACTAATATGGTGTGCAAGAAAGATGATCAATTCACACACAAATGCCCACTTTGTAAAACCTGGTGTTACCCTGACTGGAAAGGATCCCCTTCTGCCCACCCACCCCTGTGTGTGATGTGAGGTGGTACAGGAAAACGGGGTCTGGGTTATGCCCCTCCTGGCTACTGCAAACAATAACTGTCCTGGCCAGAACCAGGACAAATACTAAACTGCTTTAATCATAAAACTTTTATTATTGGCAAGGGAAATATTTGGAAAGAAAAGAAAAAACAAACTCAAAAAAATGGAAAGTAAGGTAAAAAATTTAAATAAAATATTCAGTTTCCATTATTCAGATAATCCTTTTTTTATTAATTCTCACTAATAAGAGTTTCAGAAAATGAAAGAGGAGGGTTTTGTGGGTTTTGACCTTGATGAGGTGAGGAGGGAAGATAAAAGACGCAAGAGCAAATGCTGTCAGGAAATCTTTAAAAATGTAATAGTGATGATCAAAATAAAAAATGTTTGTGTTATTTTTACATCTCTAACAACTGTATCAATAAAATCTGTCTTAAAATTTTTATTAAATAATGCTTCCTAGGTTTGATGTATCACATTTAGCAAGTTTGAAAGATACTGGAAAGTATTTCTGTTATAATGCTAAGATCTGCATGGCATTTGGCTTCTTGTCTACAGCTCTGGGGTATTCACTTGGATCCAATACAGCCAATGCATGAAGTGGTGAAACAGGATCTCTAATGTAATCCAAACATTTCACTCTATCCATTATGTAGATAGCTCTGTCCCCCAGAGCTCTGGCCTGTGAGTATTAAATATGCACAAGTCCCAGAACAGATTCGTATGGACAGCCTGGGGAATGAGATGATGTAAAGCAATGCCATGGAAAGGGACCTGGGGGTCCTGACCAATGACAAGCTGAACATGAGCCAGCAGTGCCCTGGCAGCCAGGAGGGCCCCTGTGCTCTGGGGTGCATCAGGCACAGCAACACAGCCATGCAAGGGAGGGGATTGTCCTGCTCTGCTCTGAGCTGGGGCGGCCTCACCTCCAGTGCTGGGGGCAGTTTTGGGTGACGTGATACAAGAAAGATATAAAAGCATTACAGAGTATCTGAAAGAGAGCTGTGAGGATGGTGAAGGGCTTTGAGGTGAAGGAGTGGCTGAGATCACTCCTGTGTGAGGAGTGGCTGGAGAAGAGAAGGCAGAGGGGAGGCCTCATTGGAGTTATGATTTCCTTGTGAGAGCAGACACTGGTATCTACGCTCCTGTGACCAGTGAGAGGACTCAAGGGGATGGCCTTAAGAGGAGTTGGGGGCAGCTTAGGTTGGATATCAAGAAAAGACTCTTCACCCGGAGGGTATTTGGGCACTGGAACAGGTTCCTCAGGGAAGAGGTCACAGCACCAAACCTGAGACAGCTCAAGGGATGTTTGGACAATGCTCTCAGACACGTGGTGTGATTCTTGGGGATGTGCTGTGCAGGACTGGGAGTTGGACTTGATGATCCTGCTGGGATCCAACTTAGCATATTCTGTTATTTGATTCTTAATAAATGCCTTTGCAAACAAAAATGGAAAGAATTTTTTACCAATTGTCAGTTAAACACATTGTGTTCCTTTTTCAATTCTTTTAAAATTTTCAACTCTAAAATTTTCATGCTGATTTATTTACAAAGGTGTAATTTCATCCTGATTTCCAGGTATGGAGGAATGACAAAATAATGATTTGTCTGACCATTACAAGAATTCCTAATATAACTTCATGTAATTACTTTGGTCTACTGGGAATTATTTTCAAGAGCTACAGATAGAGATAAAAATGTGTTATGAATAGAGGCACAAAAATATTTAATAACTAGTAAATAACTGTGACATACTTAATCAGGTTATTTTTACACTTGTTCATCCAGGTCAGCAGAGAAGCTAAGATAGAGGTAATTTCCACGTGGTTTTTAAGGCTTGTCAGAGTTTGTCTGACTCTATCCTTAAGTTTGTTAATTACTGCTATTAATTTCTGCTATCATACCCAGGTATACAAAACAAGAACTAGAACAAAATGAATTCAAAGTATTCTTGTCCTTGGATCAGAATTCTGGTGTTGGACAATATGGTTTTACCAAGAGGTCTGACAGGTTCAGACATCAGAGAACTGTCATTCCTTTATAGAATGATCAACAGTCCCTGCAACCCCATTAACACAGCATAACTCTTTGCCATAAGCCATTATCTCTGGTAGAAACAATTCCTTGAGGTAAAACCAGCCATCAAATTTGCTACAAAATAAATTATGGAAGAGCATGTGGTCTCTTTGTGTGTCTTAGTTATTTTAACCATTATTTAAACTTTTTCTCTCTAATCACATTTTACAGTCCTTCAAAACACGTGCTTAGCAGAGCCTGAAATTTGATGGAACACATGGGATTTAATGACCTGTATGAATAGATAGCAAATAGGAGGCTAAGGTGAGAATTTTAAAGTTCTCATCAATTAACTCTCCTCACACAGAAAAGGATGTGAGTTTTTGCACTGAATTAATGGGAATGGAACAAAGCAACTTTTCTTTGGGGTTTTTGGGGGATTTTTTGTCTTCTTTTTAAAGATAAATCTGCTCTATATGTCAATACAGATAAAAAGATGTTCATTTAAACAAAAGAAATTGGTCCATGTGGTGAAAGATTTATTCCAGGTGGAAATCACCACTACTTTATTTCAAGTGGATTAGTTCACCAAGGTCTATGCATTGCTAGACCTTCAAATCAAAAACTGGAGAGCAGGAACCTCGCCTACACAAAACATTAACAAGGGCATGTTATTTCTTTTCATAAAAGACATTAAGACTATGCTTTGTGTGAACAGGTTAACTGAAAGAAGTACTGTAATCCTCTTCCTAAAGAAATTTCTGGTTGAAATTCTTAGCAATCACCACAGCCAATAAGATAAGAGTAAGACCATTCAGAAAAAGAAAATTGAAAAAAAATGTGGTAGGCACAACACAGGAGTTGAATTTTTACAAGTCTTCTCATACTTACCACTAGCTTTGCTGTCGATATCTTTCAAAAAGGGCTGTATGTCAACAGTTTTCAGTTTTTTCTACTACCTTTGATCATACAGGTTACAAAATTCAACTTACACAGCCTAAGAATCAGCAAGAAATAAATGAGTTATTTTCACTTTCTGCTGACCCAGACTGTGGTACTGCTGAATTGCTCATCTGTGATCTATGCTTTCTTAAACCACACTCTACAATGTTCTGACTTAAATGATACCTGTTTAGCATACATTTTCTTCTCCTAAATTTTTTGAGGTCTGTCTCTCTCTGCCTCTTTCAGACTCCCATTGTTTTTTTCTCAGGTGATTCCTTATATATGTTGGCATTTCTGCAGACCCCCAGGAAACAGAAATTCAAGTTTCAAGCTGTGTTCCTCATCTGTTCAGCTGAGAATTGAGAATCTTTTTCTTAAACAAGAGTACCCTACTCACTGAACTACTGACTGCCACTATTAGAAGCAATTTCTCCTAATCATTCATGGGGAAAAAAACCTCCCAAACAACAGAAAAGAACCAAAGAACCCACCATTACTATATCATCTTGCTCAGCAGGAATGAGGTATCTCAGTGGTCAAGGAGAGTGGTGGTATTACCATACTGTCAGCACTGCTACTGGAATTCCCACATATCACAGCATTGAATTACTTGGGATCCTACTGGTAACTCACAAACCAGTGGAGGTTTGTCCACCTAGCTGAAGTTGCCATCAAGTATTTAGCTTGGAGTGCCTGATTGTCATATACATTGTAGAAAAACATGCTCTGTCTGCCTATGCTTAAATGCACAGCCTAAATACATTCTTTCACCATATTCTTGTACCTTATCAACTCTGTTACTGAGAAATTATTCAGCTATATTAGCTCTTTGAATAAAAGAAGAGCTTTTTGCCTTTGTCTGTCTTGACTGACTTACTGCCTTATGTTAGGCTGCACACTGTCTTTTCAAATCAGCAATTAGCATTTTCTTATAGTACAATTGAATACCATACTATAACAAAGACAGCCTTAATTTAAGTAGTATTTTATTATCTGTTTTTAAGTGTTTCTGTCAAATATTCTAACATTCTCAAGCAGTACAATGGGCGGATTATTGTAATTAAAAAAAAAGACAATACGGTAATTTTAATTCTTTGAGTTCTGCTCTAGGTTCCTTTACAAGCTAGCATTTAGGGAAACAGCTAAAATGAAAAGGTTCTAGTTCAAAGACATCCTCCTTGCCCCCTTGTCCTCCACAACAGCCACAAAAGATTCAATATGATTAGAATAGTTCAATGTTCCTTTATGCCAAACTGATTATCTGTAATCTAATATTATGTGAGTTGTTAAAAAAACCCACAAAATATAAGTCCTTTACCTACTCCTCAAAGTAGATTTAAACAAAACTATCAATCAGACTTTCAGTGAATAATGAGTAAAACTGAAGGGAGGAGTCTAAACAAGTATAAACTGATATTACTTGATTATGAAAGGAAAAAATTCAGGCTTTAAATATCTATGCATGCTTGTTACTTTCAATTATTACTTGAACCCTTTAATCTAAGACTGGAAACAACATTGAAGAATACTGTTTCTTTGATGCACTATATGTCATCTAAAAATATGCCTTCTGAAATACATCCAGGGATTGCTGCAGTGACTCTCATAAATTCTCAAATTATTATTAACAACTTGAAAAAAGAGAAGCATATAAGAACCCAGCATCATACTAAATGTTCTTAAAGAAATTTAGAATGACAGATGTTTCAACTTTCTGAGTGTAATTCTGTAGTACTTAAGAAGACTGAAAAAAATACATTAATATTCAAGCACAAAGATATTTGATTAAAAGTAGCATCCATTTTCAAAACAACAAAGTTGTTTGCTCCAAAAACTTATGGAAGCTAGCTTCACAGTTTGCTGAGGAACCTATTAAAGCAGGTTTTGCAGAAAGAGGGAGATGGAACAACAACAAAGAAGAAAAAAATGCTTATTTAGTTACACAGTGAAGTTTTGGATCTTGTTTGTTTGTTTGTTTTGTATGGTTTTTGGCTTTTTTTTGTTTGTTTTGGGTTTTTGTTTGTTTTTGTTCCCACCAGTAATTTAAGCAAGGCTGAATCTCTTGGCAGTATATTTAGTATAGTATATTTATTTTACATTCACCTGGTTGAAGTTGAGCATCCTGAATGGAATGAAAGAAATATGTCAAAATGAGATAAAATGAATTGCACCAAAATGTTGGTAAATTACAGAAATTTTTTCAGTCAAGTAGCACAATTTTTAATGAAATTTTACATATTTTTTCTTAATTTGTCATGTTTTCTCAATTTCCCTAAATCTTAATTTCCTTTAAAATTAGGATCTAAGCTGTAAGTTTAACATCTATATTGCTTAAAATATAGCTTCTATTTAAGCATAAGAGTCAGGATCTCTAATAGAATCTATCAGTAGTTTTCAGGGGATGCATTTAATTTTAAGAAAAGGCAAACTCTTAATTATGGATAATGAGTTCTCTCTTATTGTTGGAAAAAAAATTATATATGAAAACCAATAAAATAAAGTTTAAGTCATCAAATAGAAAGTGCTGCTTTGAATACAGTGACACACAATTCTCTTGAAATAAACTGTGTATACATAATTTCTGAAAATATTTACTTCATCTAGCATCTAAAACTCAGTTTGTCAAATGTTGGGATAGCTTTTTAGAGAATAAGACGTTAGTAAGCAAATGTAAGGATGCTGAGACCTACTCATTTTAGACTGTTTAGGGAATGGTTGCAGGCTTTTATTCCACTAATACTCCCTTTTTTGTTTTCTTCTGATGGACAAAAATATAAAGAGAAAACAAAGCTAATTAGTTGGAATTTTCAAGTAGGAAATATTACTTTAAATGGACACACTATACAAGCAACAAAGATTATGACCTTGGAAACTTCAAGTCCAGATTTAGTATACTGAGCTATAATTTAAAAATGTCATTACTGTGTATATTGCCATATGTTGTCTAAATATCTTAGCATACAGAATTGAGTTGCTGCATGACTCTCTGAATGTTTCCCCTAGATGCAATTTCTTCCTAAGCATACAAAATACAAATGCTGTGACTTAACATGCACTAGGAGGTCTCAGTAGGAAATGTGAATTCAGAGAGAATTACATAGGCTTACTGTTCAACACCAAATTGATTTCGAAATTGCTATATGACAACCTACAGTATCAAGCTCTGCACTATTTGGAATCTCTGTTTTTACCTGGCCTATTATCTTTAAGAGTTTAGAGGATGTTGAGATCTGAAGTTGGCCATTTTAAAGAAGTGCACATAATGTTTAGCTGTTATGCTTGTCAATTTCAAATCCACTTCCAGCTGAGGTCTAGAACACAGATTCAGGTTCATTTAAATATAAACTTTTATGTTTTTCATCTGACATCTTCAGCTACTGAGCACTTGTGCTTTGTGTTTTATGTAGCTGAAAGTACGAAAATAAACAAACCAGAAGGAAATTACTTAGCAAAGAAACATTTTTGCACCTAAAGATGTAGCAATGAGAAACAAAGAGACAGGGAGCCCCATATGCATCCGAAGGAGGTGCTTTATTGTAGAAATCATGCCCCTTTTATACCTTTAATCTCAACCAGACAAAATGAAAACAGAAGAAGGGCACCCGTTGGCTGGCTCAGCTGCAGTCTGCTGTCCACAAGTCATAACTGCCTCTCACCCCCCAGCCGACCTCCAACCCTCCAGCCTGCATCTGTGCCTTCCCACCTGGTCCTGTGGGAAGGTGGGAACCACCAACAACTTTAACAATTATAAACCCCATATCCCACCATGTCCTTGTGCTGTAAATAAACCTTAGGTTGTTGAATTTGTGAGATTGCTTTTGGTAAATACTAAGGTTTGATCAAAGATAGCAACAAGTGTAGACCCATTGCTCTTTAATTACATTAGTCTGGGGATTAGATTTGCAATATTCATTCATAGTAAGAATGGAAATAATAGTCAACTGCTTTTCTGCCAGTAGATATGAGAGTGGCTGAACCAGATCAGAGCAAAAATGCATCTGACTGGGACCAAAGACAAGTACTTAGGGAAGAGTATAAGGAAGATGCAAACATATTTTTGTGATTACAGTAGACTTGTGTTCTATTTTCTAGTAATGCACTGTTCATACACATCCTAAGCAAAGATATTCTTTTCAGATTTAACAGCCTTGTATGGATTTTTCTATGTGTCTCCTTGACTACATATATGTCCAGAAGTTTTGTTATCCTGAAACATATACATACATAAAATATAAGTTTTGTGGAAGGGGCATACTCTTTCACTGCTTCTGAAGTGGCTTTTGGAAACATTTGTAAAAACAGATATATTCTGGTATTAGTTTGCTACAATAAACATGATTATGCATCTGCTTGGAAAATCTGATTGCATGCCAACATGTTCAAAATGTAATACTGAAGACACTCCTTTGTTAGTTATTTATGCAAATGTCCAAGGAATATTTAGAGCTCTGAAACTATTTTTTTCAGCCATTACTAATTGACTACCATCTTCATTCTTAGGATGAAGAGATTTAGCTCAATGTTTTCAAAAGATATTGCAGCAATTTTGGTGAAATTTTTAGAAAACTATTGCTACCTTATCACAGTTAAAGTCTTATTACTAATTAAATTTATTTGACTCTACACAAGGTTACTGACAGGAAAGATAGTGCCTAATTTTCTGAAGATTTTTTCCTGTACAGTATATTATTATATCAAGACTCAACATCTGCAGCTTGTGCTACAATAAGTTAGCAGCATATAACAAACTTTGCTAAATTTGTATGTAATAGGTATATAATTTCTGTGTACTTAACTTCATTTTTTCCCAATTTACACAAATGTGCCTTTAAAGAGATTGCTAAAAAGGTAGTTCAAATTATCCCAAGAAACAGGGATTTTTACACTAAAAATTCTTTTATGCATATTTTTTATCCATCTAAAATTTTAGTAAAAGCTGGTCAAATGGTACAAGGTGAGTAAAAATGGAAGTTTTAGGGTTGACTTAAGCATACATAAGACTATACTTTTTAGCTGCAGACTTAGCAACTCATGTATGTTGAAGTAATCTTGAAAATAACATATTGCTCATAGCCATGTTTTAGTAGTTGATTGTCAATAAATGTAAGAGTAGCAGTACCAGTACACCTTGCATGCTTTCTGAAAAACAGCAGTTATACAATATTGTATAACTCAAAGCACTGTAGTTTCAATTAAAACAAAACACTGTATAATTACAAAAGAATGTTGTAGTTTTCAATGACCAGAGGTTGTAAAAACAAACAAAATCAATCAATCAACCAAACAAACTAACCCCCAGATTTGATAGGTTAACATCAAGGTTTTAACATTAAAGGTAATATATGGCCAGCTTATAAAATGACTGACAGAATTTACATTAACATAAAATATTCTTGTTAAGACTGTATTTGGAAAGCCACAAAAATTTGTATTCATATTGGAAATTGTGTCCGAAATGTATACTCCACTTATATGAAAGAAGATCGGAGATGGCTTGGGACTTGAAATAATCAGTTTCTGAGGTATTCCTTGATTTGGGGAAGAGGAAAAGGAATTTAAAATAGGCATAGTGAAAAAGTAAGAGTGATAAGAGTGGTTCACAATAAGAGTGGTTCAAAATCACTGTAGGTACAGAAAGACTGTTATAGTACCATCCTTTGAAATTTCCAAAACTACTGAAGAAAAGCTATTAGTAATCTGGCCTAACTTTGAAGTTAGCCCTGCTTTGAGAAAGAGGCTGGACTACATACCTGCAGTAATGCTTTAGAATACAATTTTCTATTTTTTCTCTAAAAGCTCTATATATCACCTGTGCTTGGCTTCTGTGATCAGAAGAATTTAAGAAAAACTTATTTGCATATGATTCTATAATGCAGTTTGTGAGGAATAAAACAGATCTCCCTACTGGCCAAAAGGATGGAGTGATAACCAGCACTTACAGTCATAGTGTTGCCTCATTTAACATCTGGGGAGTACTGAGGCCACTGTCTGAACTAAGGTAGGTCAACTAAACAAGTGTATTTGACTACCTTTATTTCTCAACTCTCTAGGGTTTTTGTGTACCCTTAGCACCATATATCTTTGCATTTTTATGCTGTGTAAATGACACACCCAGCTTCTCCTACGCTTTCTTGTTCTTTCTTCCCCAGAGTCATAACACAGGTATTTTACCTTGCTCTGAAAAAAAAAAACAACTTTACAGTCACAATCCTGGCCTTAACTTAGATGCTAGTTCACTTGATTTCAAACAGGAATCTTGTCACACCATGTCACTTCTACAGGAAACACCACCAGCTTCCCTTCCCTTCCCTTCCCTTCCCTTCCCTTCCCTTCCCTTCCCTTCCCTTCCCTTCCCTTCCCTTCCCTTCCCTTCCCTTCCCTTCCCTTCCCTTCCCTTCCCTTCCCTTCCCTTCCCTTCCCTTCCCTTCCCTTCCCTTCCCTTCCCTTCCCTTCCCTCTCCTCAGTTGTGTGAGGAGCAGTACAAGTGTGTGTTATTATATCACAGATGGTCTCACTATACATCACACTATCATATCAATGCAAGGACCAATATAGCACACAATTCTTGTATTGAAGCCAAAGCACAGCAGTATATGAGCTACTAGAAGAATATTAACTCTGCCCCAGCCAAGAGGAGGGCACCCCCATATAACTTTTTCATGAAGCTCCCACCGTGATTAACCCTGGCCCCAGTATAATTTTTATAAGGTAATGGTTGCTACAGCCCCCCACTCTGCAGATCCTGTAAAATTCCCATGATATTATCTAGAAGCTCTTGCTCAGTGCTGTCTTACATTTGAAGCTATTTAGTCTACTACTTATTTTCATGTTTATTTTTCTAGCTAGTTTTTGATTTTTTTTACATTTGTCAGGAGGATTTTACACTTCCCAAACAGTTAGCTTTTCACCCATACAAAAATCTAATCTCTGTCTGCAAGCTAAGTTTGTCCAGAGTCCAGCAAGTTTAAGAATCTGTTTCTGAGGGGAGAAGTGTATTTGCTGGCAGGCTCAATTATGTAAATCAGGGCCTTTTTAAGGTGGGTCACTCTGGACATCTGGGCTACCTCAAAGCCGTGTGAGACATGTTGATTTGAAACGTGGTTGTAAAGTAGACCAGCATGTTTTGCAGGCAGAAAGGCCCAGTTTTGGATTCTCTGAGCTGGCTGGTGATCCTTGACAGAAAACTCCTCTGAATCCCTGGAGTAACTGGACAGAACTCTGCAGTGTTTCAGCCAATTAGGACACAAAAATTAAACTTCTGGAACTTTCAGGTTGGAACACTTCCAGAAAAGAAACAATGTCATAAAATGGCCTTGGAGATTGCACAAGACTCCTTCTGCATCACAGCCTCGAGGCAAGTGTCTGCCTAGAGCAAATTTTCACAGCTCAGTGAAGAATCCTTGAAAATTAGTGTTTTTTATGTGAGTGCTAGCATAGCCCATACCATGAGATAGCTTAGTACTGGGGAAATGCAGAGGACTCAAAATTAAGAGGAAAAATTTGATAAAAAATACATGCTGGAGCTCAAAAGAAAATGAAGGATTAGAGCAATGTAACTTGACAGACCTGCTGAAAATTCTTTTTTATTTCCCTCCTTTCAACATTTTTAATTTTGAAACAAAACGCATCATGGTATTATTGTAATCAACTTGAAGACACAACCAAGAGGTAAAAATAGATTTAATGGAACCTTCTGATATCAGATTCATCCTTTTAATGGGATCAGACCTACATGCTGAATTTTGATCTGAATGTGGCGGTGGGGGGGGGAAGGAAAAGAAAAAAATGGGTTCTATTGATGGGTAATGGGGGCGAAATTCCAACTAAGAAGCTAAAGAACAAAGCTGTTAAGCAGTAAAAAAAACAACCACATGAATGTGAAAAGTAGAAAATTGTTGATCCAAGTCCTTGAAGTGGACTGAAAGTCAACTGAAAAGATGATATGCTTTTTAACAAGGATGTTGCATGATAAGCCAACTACACCTCCAGTTTTGACCAGTTTTGTGGTGAGAATTTGTTCCAACTTTACTCATATTATAGTAAAAGTACATCTCATCTCAGACAGCCTCTGCCCACAAAAAGACCACTACACACCGAGCTTGTTTTATTGCCTCTTGGGACACATCCTTCTTTAAAGGCAGAAAGGATCAGCCAATAGCAACTTAACCAAATAATGACTTAAGACCTGATAATAGCCTGAGATCATAAACACATCTTGTGTGTGTCTGTGGGTTTGCCACCTAGCTCCCTCCTTGGGCAGAAGCCGTAAATAAGTATCTCAGCTCTGTGTGTAGATAGACTTCTTGCACTGTGGGTGAATGGATGCAATTTTGAGACGAAAACCTTCAGAGATGGACTAGCCAGTAGAAGATAAAGCCATGACTCAGTGGTCTGAAACTTGACTTTTCAAATCATGCTGTCCCCTAAAACTCTCTTCCTCCTTTGTTTCAGTGTTTTGTTTGCCTTTTTTTTTTTTTTTTTTTTTTTTAAGGCGTCAAATATGTTAATATTCATGTTACATAAATAGATACATTTAGATACATTTTGATTTCCTCTGTGGATACTGCACTTCCTGCTTAGTAACAGTAAGAAGTGTTACTGTGACAAGCCTCAGTTTTTCACTTCAGAATTTTTTCTCCTCCCAAAGGCTTACAAATCATTCCATGCTCTGGTTATAGATCTCTTCTCTCTGAATTATCAGTCTTCAGTGAAGTGCCTCAATAACTGACCTTATTTTCAGGTGCTGAGCCCCTGGCAGCTCCCTTTAAAGTAAATGGAAGTTGCCAGAGGCTCAGCATTTCAGAATCAGGGCACTTAAATTTGTTTCCTATCTCTGGATTTAAAAACCTAGCTTGAGGTTCACTTCTCTTTTTTAACTTTGCTCTATAATCCAACATCAAGGGAAAAGTGATGAAAGCTTACTTGACTACAAGAAAGACAGGATCCAGCTTTTCTGTCTATTGGAGTTCATTATTAAAGAGACAGTGTGTGTTAAAATAACACCTTTTAATTCAAGCATTTTTTTCTTATATGTTACAGCTATAAATATTAAGATTATGCAGCTCAGAAGGTTTTTTGTTTGTTTGGGGTTTTTTTTCTTTTTTTTTTTTTTCTTGTCCAGCTTGTTAACTTCATGTTTATGACAAGACTGCTTGTAAATCTGACATTTGCTCAGACTTGGTCAGGTTTACCTGAAATATTTCTAATGTGCCCCATCTTTTAGTTTGAACCAGCCTGCCAATCCTGTCAGATTTTAAGCCACTTTCTTAAAAGGCTAATATCAAAAGAGAAAGCCATACCTATAGTGGTAACAGTGTTCCTTGTTCTGAACCACAGATATTAATGAAGCAAGGTCATCTCAAGAAATATGTATTTGCTTTAAAGCAGCTAATGCTGGTGGAAAACAAACAAATCAAGAATTACTCTCCATACACACAAGTTTCTCTGATGACATTAATGTTTTCTTACAGCTATTATTCTCCAATATTTTGTACCTTTGTTTTGCTGCTCAGTTGTTTGTGACAGGTTTTTAGCTTTGATCCACAGCAGAATAGTGCACTTGGACCTGAATAGAAGTATACACACTTTTTGGGCCAGATTTTTGGGAAACTTAAGTCAGTTACTGCTAGTGTGTTCCTCTTTGAAAAAAGGTATATATGTAGTAGTACTAAAGATTCAAATAGATACAAGATACTAATTTTATTTTTTCATGAGAATATTTCCTGTAATGTTTTACCTTGCATTAGAAACTAGACAATTTCAATTCTCTCCATTAAAGAAAAAGATGTACGCAGTATGAGCTGACGAAGAAGCTACGAAATATGCAAATCATCATAGTAGAAGTAAACATGATGGCCTTTCTTTATCAGAAATTTTATACAGTGATGAATAGAAAATAACTAGGCAAATAGGAAGTAAAACCATGATACAACTAATTTTAAAGTTACCAGGACTTGAATGATGTATGTTAAAAAATAAGCAAGACTGAAAATAAAAGAAAAAAATAAATGTCAGGAGGAGGTATTATTTACCTCTTCAGCATCTACTTCCACTAATGCACAAATATCTCATGTATTTCTGATGGTAGTTAACAATTGTATAACACTTATGAACTGTGAGTACCTCAAACATTTCCCATGTCTCATGGGAGATTCCTGCCTGCAAAACTTCTGCTTAATGAAGGTGCATCCTAAGCAGGGCACTAGAAGTACCACTGCCTCACAAGTAACAATATCTCTCCCCTCTACCAATCAATATTTTTATTCAGAGATTATTTTATACACATCATTTTGAAAATGGACCCGTGTAAATCTGCAGAGCTAACAACATAAATCCCAAATAGTCAATTACATAAATCATGCTGCAGTGACTCATGTCATTAAAATGTTTTAAGACTGCCCTTTTAAGATTTTTTTTTATTCTTATTAATTTCTCAGTATTAAATCTTTAAGGCACTTAACTTATTTCTGAATAATTTAGACTCAAAATATTTTAATGAAAGTTTTGATTTTGAAATAAAATTTTAGCAGAAAGGTAGAAAGTATTTTAAAAAGAAAAGAAAAATGCAAATATTAGATTAAAAAATTACATAAGAGCTAGAGAAAAGCTAGGTGGCTCAAGTAGCACCCCTTAACAAATAAAAACATGTGTTACTCTTTATATTAGAACAAGACAAGCCAGTTTTCTTTCAGTTCAAGACTATATCTATATTTAGGTATCTATATGTAAGTATCTAAGCTCCCATTGTAAACAATTGAGATATGTCAAAACAGAAAGCAGAGCTTAGAAACTAGACTGTCAACTAACCTTTCTCTTTTCAGAGAAACAGTGAATGGTTGAGGTTGGAAGGGAACTCTGTAAGAAAACTTGTCCAATGTAGCCCTGGTTCGTGCCTGAGATGTTTTGGTTTTCTGAAACTCTTTTTCCAGAGAGTTTTCTGTCAACAAGAGATATGTTTTCCTAACTGTAACCTTTGTTTACATTCCTTTCCCTAGGAGGGACTTCTTGATGTCCCTCTGCTTTGACCAGTGTAATTGAAGAAGTTCATCTTTCTTTCACCAATTGAGTTGTTCTCTGTAGAATAGTATTAAAGTGAAGAAATTGCCGGAAATAAACAGAGTCAATTGACAGCCTTCTGAAGTCAAAGTCTGTGTCATTGTGGTCTTTAACAGCATCAGTCCAAGTCTTCTGCTCAAACAAGGCTACTCACAGGCACCTCCAGTACCATATGCAGATGGCCTTTGAAATCTTCAAGGATGGGTCCCAGCACCTCCTGGGCAATCTGTTCCATCACCTTCACACACAGAGAGAACTATTTTATGTCTACAAGAAGCTTCCTGTGTTTCACTTTTTGGCCATTGCCTCTTATTCTGTCACTAGGCACCACTGAAAGCAGTCTGGCTCCATGACATACATTTTATACATTGGTAAAACCCTCCTGAGCCTGCTCAGGCTAAACAGTCCTAGCTCACTTAGACTTCCCTCTTAGGAGAAATGCTCCAGTCTCTTCATCATCTCTGTAGCCCTCTGCTGCACTTTATATGTCTGTATGTCCCTTGTACTGAGGAGGTCTAAACTGGACACAGCACTCTGGTTGTGGACTCACCAGGCCTGAGGAGAGGGCAGGGGCAGGAGAGGGGCACCTCGCTTGGACTGGCTGGCAATACTCCTCTTAATGCAGCCCAGGACACCACTGGTGTTTTTTGCCACAGGGGTACTGCTGGTTCATGTCCAACTCAATGTCCGCCAGGATACCTTGGCCCTTCTGCACAGAGCTGCTTTCCAGCTGGGTTGCTCCCAGCTCACACTGGTGCTTGAGGTGTTCCTCCCCACATGTAGGATGTTGCACCTTCACTTGCTGAACTTCATGAGGTTCCTATCAGGACATTTCTCCAGTCTGCTGAGGTCCAACTGGATGGCAGCATGATTCTCTGATATGTCAGCTATTTCACCCAGTTTTGTGTCATCTGGAAACTTGCTGAAGATATGCTCTGGCCCATTGTCCAGATCATTAATGAAGATGTTAAACAGGATTAGAGCCTATACTGACCACTGGAGTACGCGACCAGTTACTGGCCACCAATTAGATTCTGTGCAGCTGATCATCATCATCTGAGCCTGGTCATTCAGTGCTCAGTCTGATCATCCAGCCTGCACATCAACATCTTCTTTCTGAGGATCTTATGGAAGCAGTGTCAAAGGCCTTACTGACATCCAAGTAGACAATATCCACTGTACTCCCCCTTTCAACCACAGCAGTCATTTCATCATAGAAGCTTAACAAATTGGTCAGCCACACCACAGGAGGGTGAAGTATGACAGAGTGAGAAAAGATTTTCTCCAGACATCGCTAACAGTATCACCTAGAACTCACTGAAAGAATAAATACTTGGTTCATTTGCAGAACTGCATTCAGATAGTTACCATGCAAGAAGCTAAGGCTTGCTTTTGACTGTGTGGAAATGTGATCCTGCTTTGAGACCCTTTTTCCATTTTTGTAGATGTATTAAACTCAGGCCTATGCTTGCCCTTCCCATAGTCAAGTGACAATGGCTTTCCCAAAAGACTGCTACATTTCATCTGGTGACAGCATTGGAATATTCCCATGCAAGCAGTCTTATATCCTTCCCACTGACTTCCCGATCTCAAAACTTTAAGAGACACTTTTGTTGCAAAACTGAATTCTGAGGAGCTGGGGAAGGATGAGGAGGGCTGGCTGTCTTAGCGCTGGGTTCATGGTGCAGCCAATGTGAAGGCAGTAAAAGTGTGGGGAAATTTCTATTTCCCAGCTACAGACAGTGCTGCTACCTCTCTCCAAACACTTAATGATGGAGGATAAATACTTCAGCTTTTTCTACTCTGAGTAATTGTATAACTATTTGCTTTCTTTCACTTGAAAAACTGGCAAGTCAAATAGAAATATCCTGTGAATTCAGCTCATGGGCTGTCAACCACCACATAATATATATATAAAGGTAGCCTGACTTAAAAAAAAAAGAGAAATTAAATTTTACCACATGAATTAATGTAAACCACTTGTCCTCCATTGTCACATTCTGGAGGAAATCAGATATTGTTACTTAAAAGTAAACACAAGCAGTGAATTTCATTTATTATATTTATATCCATTTGCACTGTAATATAAGCTCAGGAACAGGTAGACTCAATAAATCTACTTAAAAATTGCAGTGTAAAAAATATCATAAGGTGCAATGCAATGCTCAGATCTATCTTTTGTAGTCTGAAATCTGGATAAAGGGAGTTACCTGAATGGGAAGATATATAAAAATATTGTAGAGATTGGCATGAATTTCAGTGTATGTTATCATCCTGGCTGCATAGAAATAATGACAGCAGAGACTGGATATCTTGGGATTAGGAATTCTGTGCCAAGTAGCAGGAAATTAAGTCACCTTGAAAACATTACTGAACTACTTGGCTACTGAGAAAGATGTAACATGGAGTTGTGCTGGCCTCAGCATTTAAATTAATATCCACTCTACTCGGGAATTAGTTATCTCATGTTCATGAAGTCTTGTATTTTGGATCTGCACAATGTAAATACAGTAACTAAAGATACAGAATTGGAAATATTCATTTGGCTTTTAGTTTTCCAACCAATTTATTATAGTTTGCAAGCAGGTTAATGAAACTTCAAGTAATGTGTTATTTATTCAAATTTCTTTCTTCATAGAATCTATGAAGTTTCATGAAGTGAAAGAGAGCTTAAAGATTATCCATTCCTGCTAGATTATTTGCCATGTATAGGGAATTCTTCAATTAGACCAGGTTGCTTGAAGCTTGATCCAACTGGCTTGAAAATTTCCAGGGATGAGGGATCATTGGAAATTCAAAACAGGGTGGCTAACTGAAGATAAAAGGGCTTGACTTTTACTAGAAAAAAATCTACAGAAGATTTCACAATTTCCTTCTACAACAATTCTCAAAGAAATACTATCACTTCTATAAACCCTTCCATTAGAAATGCTATCTTAACCATTCTGTCTTGCACCTGAAATATCATTATTCATTTCACACACCATGTCCCGCTCTTTTTTTCACTGCACAGTCCTATATCTCACTAGATTTGCTGTGAACATAAACACATTTTGATAAGTTAAAAAAAGTCATCCTAAGATTCTGAATTCGAAACACACTGCTCACACATAGCAATCTATTTTCTAATCACCTTTCTATGTGAAAATCAAATTGGTTTCACTGGGAATTTAAACTGACAGATTTATAAAATTATCAGAACACTGACCTCTCTTTTATTCGCATAAAAATATCAGATACACATCTGATAAAAGAATTAAGATAGCTGAAGATCTTCCCATTTCAGTTTTCAGAGATGGACTAATTTGAGCTAAACATCATTTGAAATGGCAGCACAAGGAGTCCATATGCTTGCAGTTAAGTTGTTAGTTTAACAGACTTAGAAAGAATAGAGTCTGCCAAACTATAAGTCTTGAGGGAGTTTCAAAGCTTCCATTTGAATTGGACAATTTATTCAGTCTCTATATTCTAGTGATCTATGCCACTGTATTCAATGTTCAAATCTCTTGACACTTTAGGTTAAAAATGCCAAATACTGAACCCTTAAGATTCCTATTAAGTAAATATCTCCTAAGAAAAAAACCCTAAAAAATGTTTACAGTGGTTATGAATAGGTCTTGGTGAAGCTATAGGCTATGTCTTAATTTAAATGCTTTTTTTTTTCTTATCTTGTGTTGTACTGGCCTAATTTTTCATGGAAGAAAAAGACAAAACACAAAATCAATTAGATGATAACTCTTTGATGTCTCTTCCCAATGGAAAAGGAAAAACTCTCAGGCAAATACATTAGGAATAGTCATGACCTAATGCCAGGGGAAATCATCCACTAAAAATACACTGAAGGGGGAAAGTTTTGCAGGATAGAAAGAATCAGAAAAAAACCAATGGAAGTTGAATCAAAATAAGAGTGAAAATGATTAGAGTAGTTAAAATCTCAGTAGTATCTGTTAAAAAAAATTCTAGTAAATTTATAGTAGATTATTTTAGTTTTGTTATTTGACTGGATTCTGGGTGACTGGATTTTATCCCTGTCTTCTCTACTGAAGACAGCAATTCCTGTGGCAATTCTAGCAGCAAAAGAAGTGTAATAAACCCAACTAACATAAATTCCATACTATATATATCTCCTAAATTACAGTTCAGTTTTCACTGCCAGTCAGTCTTAGATATATAACCATGGATCCTGCATGATAAACAAACATTTTCTTTGAGGAAAATAAATGCTTGCCATAGCAGTTATCTATTTAATAGCTTTTCCATAGGTGTTCTACAAAAAAAACCCAAACAATAACAACAAAACATAAAACCAAAACCACAACAAAGACAAAAACAAAACAAAAACTCTTATCTCTTCATCTTAATGGAATCAACATATTTCTCTAGATTCCCTTTCTCCTGAAAAGAATGTCTTAATGGTAAAACACACAATGAGAATTAGAGAATCAAAAACTTGAGCTACTGGTCCTCTTAAGTTGCCTTTGGTGGTCAGTTGACTTAAAAATATTACACAGTGTATCTCTGGCAGAAGGAAAGAAAAGAAAAAAAAAACAAAACAAAACAAAACAAAACAAAACAAAACAAAACAAAACAAAAAAAAAACACCAAAACCAAACAAACAAACAAACAAAAAAAAACAAAAACAAAAAAAAACCAAACAAACTAAAACTGTGCATGATAGTATTCAGATCTGAGCTTTATCTGTACAGAATGGATTCGTTGTAAAATCCATTCCTGCCCTCTGCAGCATTCCCTGTTGGATGTGGTACCCTCATGTTTATGCACTGACCAAGCATAAAACAACAGTGTGGAATGCCTGGGACAGCAGCTTAAATTAAAACAGATTTTCTGACTTGCAGAAAGGCATACATAATTTTTCTACAAAACTGTATTGCCATCTTCTATAGAACAGTCAACTGATGGACTTAGGAAATGCTTGAAAATTAGAGGTATCATTTGCAAATAACCAAGTCCAATATTGGGAAGCTTTCACTGTGAGCAACCAGATGGAGTCACCTACAGAATTACACATTTTTTTTGCTAAATTGTGGTAATTGTGACCCATACTAAAAAAACACTTTTATAATATTCCATGTATGGCTTCATTTTGGTTAAATTAGCATTAGATGAATGGCTCTGTGCTCTTGTTTAGCTTAGACTAAAGATTCTTGTTTAGCTTAGACTTAGACCTTGCAGACACAAGGTGATCTTCAAAAATTTTCAGCCTGTCTGCATTGCATTTTTATTCACCTCAACAGCATCTGATAAGCATGCCCTGTAAACCACTAATTCAACTCTGAGCTCTAAAATTAGTCAAAGTTCTAGAAGAAGTATGTAAGCAGGTTCTTAAAACAGTGAATTTGACTAGTCAGATCAGCTGAATATACCTTGGAGCTATTCCTGGCTCAAATCTACCCTGTTCTGATTACTACTACTAGGTATAGTGGCCATGAATTGATCTATCCTCTTTTATGGAGATCCTTCATCCTCCCTCCTCTGGAGTCCACACATCCTCAAGAGAGTGACTTCCATAGCTTAGGAATACACTATACCATGAAAAAACCCAACTGATAACAGCAGTAAAACTTAACTTTCAGTTTTGTTTTCTAAACCTGTCTTTTCTAAACTTTTCTAAACTTGTCTGACACTACAGAGACTTCTTTGAGTTACATAGGACTTGGATAAATTTAGCTTAACATCTAAGAAAGCTTTCTAAAATCAAATTTTTGAATTGTATTCTTTCATTTCATTTGGCTTAGAAAATTAAAAAGCTTAGACTGTTTTACTGTGCTCTGCACACTTTTACCTCATGACATTTTAAACAGTTTCCTAATGTTGGGATTATTAGGAAGAACTTAGCTTTATGTAATGTACTAGCAAAGATAGTACTTTCAAGCAATTAAGGATCTCAGTTAAAAATTGCTATTTTACTTCATCAGGCTACAATCTGCTTCTATGGTTGTAAACTGAGAAAAGCAAAAAAAAGGAAAAGATTCAGCCTTCAGGAAACCCTGATAATCAGACACGTATGTGGCAAGTGCCACACCTCTGTGCCACATTTTGTGTGGCAGGGCAAAATCAAAACGGCCGTGCAAAATTCCTCCCAAATCTGAAAGGCATCTAGCTATAATTTTCTTCTTGGCTCCCAGGGACAGCTTATTTCAAGTCTGTTTTTTACCCCCATAAAATCTTGGAAAATCCATCCATGGAAATTTTTGGTACTTAATGGTTAAATATTTGGCTTGAACTCCTTTAAACATAACAGTTTAATCAGTTTATTTAGCTGCATCTTGAGTGAAACCACAGATGGAAGAAGAATAAACTACAAAGAAGAAGAAATCTTCTACAGTATAATTGGCCTCTGACATATGAAAGGTAAAGAAATTGTTGTTGCTGAAGCACTCCAGGCTACAGAGAGACTGCACATGAATTCAGTAGAAGCAAAAATATACTAACAGATATCAAAACTAGCATAATTTATGTTTTAACAAGGCTTGAAACTTCTTTTAAATTATCCAACAGAAATATTCTATTTTCCAGAACCTGACTGAGATTATCCAAATCTTTTCAGGAAAGCAGTATGCTATTTCCAACTTTTCTCTGGTGGCATTTATGAAAGTAGAACTTTTAGGTTTATGGTAAGTTGTGAATTAGTTATTTAAATTGCAATGTTCACGTAAAATGGAAACATTAATACAGGAGGTGTTTGCCACCTCAACTCTTTCACGTTTAGTGACAACACTTCCACCATTGCTCAGAAACAATATTAGAGTATTCAAAGGCAAAGTTACGTGAAAAACACATTAAAAGCTAATTCTTTACAAATTAAATATTACACAGCATTTTTATATCTAGATTTATCAGAAGGGTGTTTTATCTTACAATGGAAGCAGCTTGGAGAAGGGATCAAAATCTGAGGGCAGAGTTCATGCTCTATCTCTCTCAAGGTCAAACATCTCAAACATACTCAACACTTCTCTTTCTTCATATTGCCTCTTCTCTTCAGGCTTAGTGAACCTGGAAGGTTCAAAGCACCATCACTGATCCTCCCTACTTACTTGTACTGGAGAGAAATCAAGGCTCACCACTGAGGTTATCCGCATTCACCTGTAATCCATTCTCAGTGGTAATCCCCATCTTCCTTATATTGCAGAGTTATAAGGACTAGGAATTTTAATTTAAAGTGATTCATTTTAGGAAAATAGTTCTTAATCATATTTAAAGAGGAAAATATGTCTCTGGCAACTTTGTGATAGGAAAAGAAAATCCTCTTTTGATGAGATCACAAAAACATCCTGAAATAGAATTTCTTCAAAATCTGCAGTCAGGCTTTATCAAGAGAAGGAATCTTTCCTCAAGACATTAAGAAAGCTATTTTGCTAAGTTTGAATTCAACTCACTTACACGTAGACATAACAATAAACAAATGCTACTTTTTGTTGCCTCAGTTTCACCTGTTTTGTTTTTTTTTTGTGGTGGTTTTTTTTTCCCTTTTTTTTTTCTTTTGAAGTTATTTTCATAGTTATTTCTGTCTCTTCCTGACCAAAGTGACTGTGGCTATGTAAATGCCACAGGCTGATGATGTTTCCTGGAGCTGCTTTCTTTGAAGCTGTAGCACTGGACTCCCACTTGATCAGACACCCTGGGCATGATCCTGCCCACCACCCACAGAAATCCTGTCCCAGTCTTGCCTGCCCCTATTCCAGGGGATGAGGGTATAGGGCTGCAAGTCTTGTCTCCAACAGCATCCAGCCTTCTGCAACACCCAGGCAGTTATTTTGGAAAAGTCTCACTTGGAAGAGTGTGTTGAGGCTGTGTAAACCAGCAATCCTCCTGAAACCACATTAACAGTCAAGCAGCATGGTGCCCTGAAAGTGGGTTTTATAGAGGAGGGATGGCATTTGTTTCCAGGCCACCTTATTAACCAAGGTCACCCAGATGAGCTGAGATGGGGACAACTATTCAAGTTGGCCCTATGGAAAAGACTCTGTCCAGACCAGCTGGCTGGCTATGTGGAGCAGAAACAGGAGTTACACATGGCTTCCTAGAGCCACATGTCCTCAGGGTGGTCCTGAGAGTCCTGAGATCTCCCAAAAGAGCACATGTAGCTGAAGGTCTCTCCTCTCCTTCCTATGGCCAACTCCAGACCCATCTATGTTGGGTATGGGGCAAATTCAGAAGGCTCCAGAGCCACCACTGGCCAAAGCTGAGCCTGGCACCCATGCTGGTGGCACCTCTGGAAAAATATACTTAAGACCAAAAGCACCCCACAGGCCAAGCAGGAGGGAACAAAAAGAGAAACAGCAGTGAAAGCACTGCTTTCACTGTCAGGGAGCTTGCTCCAGGCACTGTAGCAGGCACTCCCCATGGAATGTCTGCATAAGAGGTTTTTGCTCCTGAAATGCTGCATCTTGTGGGAAGAAGAGCCACTGGAGCAGGGTAAGAAATGAGGAAGAGGAAACAGTAGAGGCAAACCGTTATGGATACTGACTGCAAGCACACAGTCACCAGCTCCGGGAGAAGGGAAAGCTGAAAATGAAAACTGGCAGAAGAAAAAAAGATGGGGAAGATGCTTGAGGGAGCAGTTGGTTGGGAATTTGGCGGTAGCCTTGACTGAACAGCCACAACAGGCAATAAGTTTCTGCTCTGCCAGTATTAGGTTTGGAACAAGAGAAGGGATATATAGCATGTCCACTGCATTAATGTGTGTTATTCTGCTATGAAATATTTGGATATACCATTATCTGAAGACATTTAAGGTTAAATAAATAGACAATGAAACCAGTGTATTTTTGTTGGGGTTTTTTTTACTATATCTAGTAAGGAAAAATTACCTTTATTTTGAGCTTATTCATTTCTTCTTTCTCCCTTCCTCTATAAAACTAAGTTGAGCATCTTATCAGCTTGTCCCAAACTTTACTACATTAACCAGATTTTTGAGGCTGGGATAAGCTTACTGCAAGCCTTGGAAACTCCACTAAGCCATTTCAATTTTAAAACTGAAAACCTATAAACGATTTTCCTTTCCACAAAGTAACTCATAAATCTAATGGCTGGAGACTCCATTAGAGATTGTGACCCTTCTAACCCTAAACTGCAGTTTTACTTTAGAGGACTTAAAGTACTGACTGCAAGGTGTTCCTGAATAGAGAATAATTCATTTCATAGGTTCAGTGACTGGACAACAGGTAGAAATTAATACTGCTATAGTTTGTTTACATGAAGAGCTTAAAATGGGAACACAGAAACACCGATATTTCAAAAATTCCAAATTTTGTTAAAAGATTAAAGCAACTAACAGTTGAAAAAAAGAATACCCAAACCCAAAATGCAAAACTAACCATCCCACACCAAACCCCAACAACTTTTATACAGGAATTAGAAGAAACATTTCATACAGAAGACATAAAATATCCTTTTCAATACAGATAAAAGTGTTAGTTTGCTAGACTGGTAGCAATCCCTTGCTTAACTGCAGGTTATTTGTAAAGAGAAGATAAAGTAGTTTCAAGTCCTGTTTCTGTACTTGAATGAGAACCCATCCCTGTGTGAGGAGAGATGAAGAGGATGGTTATACATTTGTATGTTCTGAAACCCATGTAGAATGCTAAGCTACTTAGAGGGATGAGATTTTCCCCAAAGTCAGGGGTTGTACCTTCCTTCCATGTGGAGGCACTGGCTGTGTACTATGTATTTTTCTGAAAATTCCAAGCACAGCAAAAAAATCTCCCTGCTTGTGTTCTTCACTCTTCCAGGTGGAGCTAGAGGTATGGGAAATAAACTTTGAAGACATACTTGTTCCTTTTCTCTTTTGCAACTACTCATTCACAGCAGAGTGCAAATCAATTTTCTCTGAAAATCCCAGTAGGTTCCCAATGACTGCAGCTACTGTTCCATCAAAGATCAAGGATCAGCTATCTGGTTAACATTGCCATATGACAGTTCTGGTGCAAAGCTCGTATTTATAAGAAACTGGTTCACCTGAGTTCATTTTGAAAGAAGGAGAGAAGAAAGGGCTTCTTTGGTGAAAACACAATTTACAGCCACAGAGCATCATCAGAAGCTTCCAGTTCCTTCTTTCCTGTGAAATCTTTTAAGTTAATTTTTTATGTATAAAATTTGGACCACTCAGTTTGTCTAGTAAAGTATTTTTGGTACTAAACTCTAATTCAGACTTTCTCCATGAGCTCTCTCTGATGAACATGTAATAGATTTCGCGTGTGCTAGCAGGAAGCCATTTGGAGTTCCTCACTCTGTGCTCCTCATCCACCCCAGGATGCCAGACAGACTGCAAGTGTATTCAACAGCTGCAATTCTACTTATGAAATGGGTAAGAAACATAAAAGGGCAATTAAAGGCACCTTGAAGCATGAAGAAATTCTGCATCTGTCTGCTGCAAAACTAACTAGCAGATGCCCTTTGGTGATTTTAATTGGATCCCTCCATCCTTGTCAAAGTTTCTAGTAAAAAATGCTGAAAATAAGCTTTTCTTAGGGAGTAAATTGTTGCTAACACAGGAAGGTGTAATTTCCACCTTCGTGCAACATCTCTATTGACTTTCTTTTTTCCCTATACTCAGATAGATTAACATTATACAGTCCTGAATGTATCTTTAAAAAAACCCCACAAAAACTCAGTAGGCTGCCAGAATGATTTGAAATTGCAATTTATATTCATAGCACAATGATATGTGAAAAATGTTATGTGTGTTTTTCATAAAGTTCTTTTCAGTTAATGAGCTAAACAAATGGGAAAGAAAACTCTGAGATATTCTTGAGTCTATTTGTGCATCAGTCAACGTCAGTCTTTTCTTAAAAAATCACAGCCTTAAAATTAGTAATTTTTACTATTAGTAATTAAAATTAGTAATTTACTATTAGTAATTTTTACTACATTACTATTAAAATTAGTAATGGTCTCCTACCTCATCTGAGTAAGATACTATTCTAAAGCAATCTGACTTCAGGTTCTGAATATTGGAGTTAGGAATGATATAAGGCCTATCAATAAAGTTTATCTATTTAATCTTCAGGTAGATTAATCTCTTTCTAACTTTTTTTTTCTTTATTTTTAGTTATATTAATCTTTCAAGGTTTCTAGTGACAATAATTTGCATTTATATCATAACTCCCCTACAATAAGTACCAAAAAAACTTTAAAAATTAGTTCACAAACTCAGGAAATAAATTCTCCATACATGACTCTACAAAAGCTCAATAGGCTTTTAAAGGTTTGTTGTATTCAGGTCAGTCAGGCCAGAAGATAGAATCAAGATCCAAAGACACATATTAGGAGCACCTGTGACTTAAGGACTATATAGTTTTCCTCACTTCCACATCCATACAGAGTTCAAGAAGCCTTTGGACAAGGTGCAACTGTCAGGGATAGTCCTGTGTAGGAACATGAGTTGGAGTGTATACCTCAGTAGTCTCAAAGGAGAAATTTCATGTATTATCAGATTTTCCTATAAACTATTAGATTTTATTTAACAAAACTTTCATTTGGTAAAAAAAAAAAAATCAGAGGAAAAATTAGTGCTATAGAAGACAACAAGTGGTGACTGCAGGGAAGAAGTGTAGGAGTTTTTTTCACAATCATCAACAAGACCATTCACTGGTTTATATTAAACAGCAAAGTAAAAAATAAAAAGTATTTTCCATTTGGAAATAATGTTAGTAAGAAAGCAATTCAAAACCTGTGATATTATCTAAAAGACTAGGTGACCCTTACTTTAGTTAAGAACTCAGACATCAGAGAACATGATTAAGCAGGGTTTTCATAGTTTGCCTCTCTCAGGAGGCAAAGCACAATAAGATGCTTTAATAATATTGTGAAGAAGCACAATAAGATAACAAATAATTAATTTCAGGTATCAGAAATGTGCATTTCAGCTTATATTCCCCATAGAAATGTGAAACTAATAAAAAAAGATTAATTTTAAATAATATGCAGTTATCACAATTTTACACTAAATATTTCTTCATGCTGTACTGTCTTCAGACTTTTGTAGAAATATTGCCCTTCAAAGTTTAGAATAAAAAAGCTTTATTCTTATTGTTTCCTTATTGTTCAAAGATATGTATTTGAATATGTTTTAATTGGAAAGATTTTTATCTTTTATGTTATGCTAGGATCATAATTAAAGCTGTTTATATCATTATAAGTTTCATGTATGAAACATTCATATAATCTTTAGGAAATGTGTGCTTATAGCTATTATGAATTAGAAATTATGTCTCACATATATGTTTAGATGCAAACGCATTCAAGCAGTCTTTAATGTTAATATAAGCATTGCTGAATATCAGGTAGATGGTTTTGATAAAGATAAGGACCCAGTAATTGATTGCAAATTAGATAAACCTTTATTTATGCGAGAAGTCGAAGCAAGCAGCGCGAGCTGGGAGAGCCGGAGAGTGCAAGTCTCAACTCCCGCTCCGCACAGCTTTCGGAGTTTTTCACATAGCTTCCCATTTTTATAACCTTTTTTTTTTACACACTCCTCTTGGTCTCTCCCCAGTCCATGTTTTTTTCATATTTGGTCATAGTTGAGTTTTCTAACTCTGGGAGTCTGGGGTCTTCTGCCCTCTCAATGTGGTCAGTGGATGAAGTCTCTCCTCTTCCTCACAGCATGTCCATGGGGACTTTCCACTGGAAAACGGTGGAAATGGGTCACAGGCTTCACCATATCTCCCATTTTCTCTCTTTCTTCATAGCTTATGATACAAAGTTACATTATATTATCCTGCACCTAGGCAGGGCTCTTTCTAATTTCTCTCCTTCTGTGGTTTCTGCAACTACCAGTTATTGCTTCATAGCTTCTACATATTTACAACCTCTACAGTTTGCTTAATAGCTCCTACATATTTATAATTATTAACTATAACACTTAACTCAAATTATCTAAATAATTGATATGATTTGTAACAGTTTTAAAAAACATTTTGCTGCAATATCCCTAGGTCTAGCTGTGACAGCGGTGTGAGAAGGAATCAGATGCTTGGCTGTCAGTAAGCTTTGCAGGTTCAACTGTCCAGTTCAGAGAAGAGCCAAAATATCTGATAATGCTTCTGTGATTCTACAAATCTGACTGGCATTTGCAATCTAATTCTTCTCACTGTGCTGAGGTAGTTAACAAAAAGATAGCATGAAGGAGAAATATTACAAGGGACATCTAGAATACTTGTACTTCAGAAAACCTTTCTCTCTGTAGGGCATACTTCACACTTTTATGGATACACACACATGTAGATGTATAATCTCTTTATAGAACTGGAAGTAGGTCAGGTTTTCAAGACATTACTGGCCATGCTGTCATCACCCCACAGATCAAGATATAGAGTTACTGAGCTTCTCCCAAATAGCAACATTAAGCAGCTCCTGGCAGGCACTGCCCAGTGTAATCTATGACATCTGCTCAAGTTTTTCAAATAAGCTTAGTTGTACCTAGTGAAGAGACCTCCACATTTGCTCTACTTCAACATAAATGCACCAACTGATTAAATTAGCATAGAAATCTTACCATTCCATTTAAATACAGATAAGTCTTCTTCCTCAGTATTCTAAGAAGACCATTCAAGCACTTTCTAATTTTACACTGAATTTTTGCTGTCTTTCACCTTTCTACATAAATAATATCCCCCAAAATTATATTAGGTGATTAATCATAAGATATGCAACTGCATAAAGAAGTAGAATAGCTTTGTTTTTCTTAAGAAAGGTGCAATGATAAAAAGCTTGGAGGAAAAGTCAATATTTTATTTCTGAATGTGTCTTACTTATCTTACTCTGTTACAGAACTTAAGGTGTCAACTATCATTCAAGATATCTCCTTCTAAAACAAAATCCTTGCCCCATACCTTTAAAAGATACCATGCATTGACCCTCAAATTCTTTTGGGTTTAAAAATTCTTAAAATAAAATTTAGTGAAATTCAAAGGGAATTTCCTCTAAAAAGTGTTTTTAAAAAGACAACCCTAGGAGTTTATATTCACCAATTAAATAAAGGGAGCACAACTGACTTACTCTGTGTTTTTTGGTTTTAATTTTCTATGGTAAAGAAAGGATTCATTTTTTTCAGAGTTTTTGACAATTTAGCACAAAATTATTTTAATAATTACTCTGTATGCCTCTGTCACTTTTGACAAAATTCTTGCTCTCTGGCTGTACCTCTTAAGAAAACCTAGCAGAAAATTATTGTGATAGGACCTCTCAGCTAGAAGTTATGGGGAGGAAAAATTCTTGTTAATGTGGAATAAGGTACCCAGTCTCTGTGCCCTCCCCTTTTTCATGCAGCTTTGGGTATTTCAAACAAATTTGTTATCAAGATCTTTCTCACTGTTGCATAATTGACCATACGGACCTAAGAAAAAAAAATAGGATGGGGAAATTATCCAGAGCAAGGATCAAATAAAAGATAGTAGACATAGCCAGAGAGTTACTTAATTCTCACAAATATAATAATTAAAATGAAGAGCACAGAATGAAAAATAGGGAAAATCACTTTTTTTCTTTACAGTAATTCAGTTACTGAATATACAGGATAGCCAGGTCCAGGGAAAATCTGTTTAAGAGGAAAGATTCTCTTTTCAGGCAAGGATTCTTCCAAGTCTATCAGCAACATAGACATTTTCCTTTTTCTACTTCTTATTATTGCACAAATGTTTGCTCTATTCAGAGTGCAATCTCTAGAACAGCCACTTCAAAATATGTGCTGTATTTTTTCCTTTTTTTTTTCTTTTCTATTCTTCTCTTCAATTTATGCATCGAAAATGGGAATTCTCATTTCTTAGCACTTTTTAAAAAAAATAATTCTGCATTGTATTATCTATTTATTTCAAAAAATTAACTTCAGAAGTCATGTCACATTCTGTTTTTAAAAATAAATGGGCAGAGGGCATTATATTGCTACCTGCAGAGCTCTAACATAAATAGAGAAAATGGTCAGTTTTCTTTCAAAGCAAGCTTCTTGTATTTCATTGTATTTTCCCACCTCTCCAGCTCCCTCATTCGAGTGGTATTTATTACAGACATAGCATTATTAACAATAAGACTCTAATGAGACATTATTTTATAAATACGTAAAATGAAAAATGTTCAGGACATTTGGTTAATGTCTTTAACAGTCACAATCATACTTAAAGTTTGAAAAATCTAGCTACCTGTTTCATATGTTTCAATTTTAGTATCTCTTGTAATTAAGTTAAATAATATTCAATTTACTAAATCCTGCAGTTGCTTCAAAAACACCTGGAGGTTACTCTGCAGTAAGCATAATATACATAGTTGGTAAATCAAAACTGACTTCAATTCTGTGGTATTAAGTGGTCATTTACAAGCAGTGTGTAGGATTTTTTCCATTGATTTCTTCCCTTTACACACACAACACATTTTTATGTTCTGCAATTTCACTTTAATGTAGGCATTATCAAGTCTATCATACTATCATGATCAGTATGTTATGAACTAGCAATAAATGTGAAAACTGAAACTGGAATAAAGAACTGGTGTTTAGAATAACAAAGTATGAGACTGTACTTTAAGGCCTTCATTTATTGCTCTCTGCTGCCAGAATAAACTTATCCAAATATTTTTTTAGTTTTCTACAATGGTGTCAAAAGCTTTAGAGCTGAAGGGGGAAAGAGATCTACTTAAAGTTAACCATCATGAGATGAGTTTCCAACATGCAGCACCAGCCTTAGCAAGAGCCAAGAAACATTCTACTTAAGTGCACTCATCCTTGAAAACTGATGCCCCACTGAAACTGCTGACCAAGCAGGTCATTGCTTTCTCAGTCAGCCCTCAAGTCAGCCCAGTCTCAAAAGGATAAGTCACTACTGTCTTTTCCTAGGAATGACAGAACCAAAGGAAAAGTTAAAAGGTTATTCAGAAGCATTATTTTAGGCAGAGAGGATTGAGAGGCCTGTAGGGTAGGCAGAGTACAGAAGGCAGCCACACAGATTCACTGGGCTACACTGAAAACTTTGAATTGTGTGAGAAACTACCCTTTACCAAGAACTGTCACTGCCCCTTCCCTGGAAACTGTGACTCATATTTTTAAATGGCATATCCAGTTGAAACCCACCTGAAGGGCAAAAAAGAAACAGATTGCTATCTTTATCCTAAACTTAGAATTTTGAGGACTTCTCCTTGTTTCCCCAATAATAAGATTCACTTAGGTCTATGACATGGGATTTTGTAACATACTTGGTGGGATAAGGAAAAAAAAAGTTTTTAGTGCATTTGCAGACTTGTCCTAAACCATTCATTAAACCTGGCCACTTGCAAGATTAGAAAAAACTTGGCAATCATGACAGTAGATAACTTGATAACCTCTATATTTTATTTCAATCAGCTCTGTGGATATCCTTCTGTAAAAAACCAATGTGAAAACTGAACTTTGACTTGCTGATAGCAAATGTAAAACAAGTTATCATTGGTCACAAAGGGCATCTTTTGGTGTCATAAAAATGATCAACATAAGAAAGTCAGCAATGACCAAATTACCAGACTGGTATCTGAGATGCCAATTTACCCTCCACATTTCAAACAGGAAGGAAAAATGGTGATTGTGCAGGTCAAAACAAAAATCTAAAACTTAGTGTTTTATGCAAATAAAAAATCTTGTCTGCATATTTAATTCAAGTGCAGTGCCTTGCTTAAAGAAAGGTGAGTTTGCCAGAGCTCAGGACTGGCAGGACTCAGTCTGGGAAACAACATGGGATCAGCTAATTTGGCATATTTTCAGACTGCCATGCCACCACTTGGCATTTTGTGGCCCCTGAGCGAAAGGTGTTGCTTGAGATGCTCATTTCTGGTGTTTACTGCTGCTTGCCCAGGGCAGTGAAAGTAATGCAGCAGTTTCAAGACAATTGCATAGGAATGGTCTGGCTGGAATACTAGTCTTCAGCAAGGCAGCCTACTTCTGCCTGTGTCTGCTGCCATCTCATACAGGGCATTAGGACAAACAAGAGTGGAAAGGAGGCAGTATGGAGTCTCTGCTTTTAACTGTTTAATTACATTTTTTCCAAGGGGTATTGCTATGATGTTGCCCAAACCATTACTCTAAAACACTCTCTGAATCATTGCAAAGATACTCTTTTCCTAGGACACCTGTGGCTACACCTTCACATCCTGTGTATCTTACGCTTGGAAATTTTCTCATGGAATAATGCAATAGTCTGATGGTCTGCCAGAAAACTTCAGTAGTTGTGATGGCTGTCCATTCTAGTTCTTTGTGTTCAGTCCCAGTGCTCTCTCATTAAGGAATCAAATTACAACCATATTACGGCTGGCTGCTCCAGGCAAGATGACAAGAGTGTGAACCAGCTAAGAAAACTCCTGTATACTTCACTGGGTTTGCCCAGGCCAGCACTGGATGAAGCAGAGAACATTCACTATACCAATGTGCCAGGATGCTTCCACCTGTATTACATCTTAACACAACTTTGACATTTCTTATTAGGTGTTTATTTGCCAATGTCTCTCCCAAACAATACTTCGGAGACAATGCCAAAAATAATACACATCCTCTAAAAACTGGCTTGCATAATGTATATACAGAGGCCCATGAGAACTCAGCTGCTTTACAGGTGAAAGGGGATACTTGGTGTGGTGGGCAGATAGCATGAAGTTATTACAGGATCTAGGTATTAGGTTGGCTATATTACGATTAACAAGGGGTCTGTGAGTAGGAGCATGGACACACAAGAAATAGTGAAAGATGTTATTTGTCCAAGAAGTATTTGCAATACGGTAACAAAGACCAGGGTACTGCTGCAATTGTACTCCATGCTTTAGAAATACAGTGAAGAACACAATACAATCTGGAACTCCTATGAGGAGCATTGCTCCCATTTTATCTAAAACAGCATGCAGAACATCTCTTTACCCCTCCCCCTGGAGGGAACTTATAGAAAAGGTTTTGTGAAAGTATGTCTGCATAATTTTTCAGGTATAATGCTTCAGTCCTTTAAACCACTGGATCTTGTTTCCCTACTGTAAGATAGCTGCAGTGTCATCAGCTCCCACAGCTTACAGGTTTAGTGTATTTTAAAAGTCTCAACTGCGGTAATTTTGTCTTGCTTGAGAATTTTAGTGTCTCTATAAAAAGGAACTGAGGTTTTTATTCATATAGCAGCACAGTATGCATGAGTGTATGTGACTCTAATGCAGCCTAACTACACCAGTAAATAACACTGATAAAATTTTATCTACTAGAGGGTATCATAGGTTTTGTATGTTCAGGTTTGAACAGCCCCAGAGTCATCCTTGTTTGCTCAATCAGTCCAAGTTTTGCAGCTCTTAAATGTAGTAAGTAGGGCAGAAATATGCTTTTGTACAACCTCCTCATAGGAAGAAAGCAATAAATATTATGGTGATACCTTTTAAAGCTGTATTACTACAACGTTTAACAAGGCACACATAGAAAAAAAAAACCTTGGAGGTACTACCAAACTCAAAATAAGCATGAGTGGATGAATGAATTAATAAATAAATGAGCACAGCTTTCTGCAGCCCTTGTATAATTTTTTCTACTTGTGAAAACTCATGTGGATTTAATAGCTGGACTTGCTGTTAAACCAGATTATATTATGTTCAGCGTGTAGAAAATGAAGAGTATTGGGTAGAAAAATTACTAATTTATTTTTGACACAACTATCAAATGTGTATCAATGACTCCTCTTCAGCTGTGAAAATTGCCTCACTTTCATCAAACAATGCAAAATGAGTAACATTAAGATGAAAAAAATGCCACTAGGTTTTTCTTACGGGAATGAAAACAGGGATTATTTCTTGTATTATTACTATTATTATTATTAATAGTATTTATTTTAAATAGTTGATATTTTTCTAGTGTGAATGCATTTGCTCACTTCACATGAACTCCGTTATATGAAATGCCTTGTTTAGCAGGTTATGTCTTCATCTCTTGAATATACAGGTTCACATGCCTAAAGGACCTGGCTGCCCATAGTCCAGCTGCTTCTCAGATTCCCTCAAGACATCCATAAAGCTTATAGTCATAAACACAGGTTGAGCATCAAGTCTTTTTGACAGAGGTCAAGACATTACAGTACCTGAGCCACAACTATGGCCACAAGTTCTCTTCAGAAGAGAAAATTCCCTGACCTGTGCTCTCAACAAAAAGAGACAAGGAGGTCAGTTTTTCTACCAACAGAATGCTCAACCTGGAATTTTTTTGGTGAAAGGACTCTTTTATTGTGACTAACAGTGTGATTAAACATGCACAGGCAAGGTTATCACTCTAGGACACATCAGTTTTACTGCAATGAGGACAGTCTGCTCTATACTACTTCAAATTTTCACAGAATGGCATCTTTCTTTTTGTTTTTAGTAATTAATCCTTTCTCAGTTTCATGTTCTGTGCAACTGCCTTAACCCACAGCACATCAGAATTTCATTCTCCTGCCATTTTTCAATCCCACAGAATTTCAGAACAGTACAAATCTTGTATGACTTCAACCTAACTTTAAGTTTTTTAAGAGGTAATGTAGCACTTTATCTTTTATGAGGAAATGGATATTAGAAAGTTGCATGATGCATTGTGGCTCCAGCCAGTATATTTTAAATTATCTTGGCTGGAAGGAAGTCAAGGAGGAAGAATGTATAAGTCGACAGTTTGTAATGCTGATATTATTTCACTGAAGGATATTTTTTGGACATTACATAAAGTCTGAAATCCTTCTGCTTGACAAAAGAAGTGATAGCCATAGACAACTGACTGCAAACAGTCACCCTCCTCCTTACATTGTTATGTAACTATTTGCAGGACATGAAAGTAAAGCACAAGATGGTATCATTCAAATGTGTGTTTGCCCATTTTTCCTCAGAGCTGATATTCTCTGTTAGGTCACAGTTGAACCCTTAATTATAACCACATGATTTCTGTGACAGAAAAATTTTATTTGAAAAAAATCACTCAGTTGGCAAGAATACAATACTAAATGAAAAGTGGTAGAGATCATGCGCACTGATGTTGGTGTAGTGATATTCCTGTTGGTACCACTGATATTCCACAGCACTAAAAAAGCAAAATTAGCATCAAATATATTAATTATGAATTGAAACAAAACAAAACAAAACAAAAAAGCCCAGAATTTTGTTGCAACCTTTAGTAAAACCTAAAAAACTCCTAAAATAGGTTTAAGTTTCACTCAACAGGTGAATTTTAAGTCCTGTAAGCTCAAAGACATGAGTGCATTTTGAAAACTGAGAAATAATGGTTTGTATTAATTGCAACCCTTCTCTTTTCCTTGCTTTCTCTTTTCTGCGTATTAATATCTGTAGGAAGGACCAGAAAAGGATCCAAAGACATCACAGTCTCTTAAATGTAAAACAGAGTCTGACCCTCATTTTGGGACCCTCTCCAAGCACAGCTGTGAGCTTCATGAAGTTTAATATATCCACAGTTAGGCAAAAGTTTGTGCATATAATCTACCAAAAATTGAGATGTTTTAAATAACAATTTGTTACCCTTAGCATTATTTTATTTCACCAAATGAAGAGATTAAATGAGCAGATGATTTGTGACGTCAAATTACCCTTGTCTTGATGAACTCTCAAAGCATGAATTATCTACATTGTCGCTATTTCACTGTCCATGATCCTTTATTTCAGGTTATTGCTGTACTGTCTGGAAAATTGTGATCAAACTTGCTTACAAGTGCAGGTTCAAAGAACCAAACAGAATCTTCTGTTTGGGCTACTAGTATACACAACAATATTTCACAGATATGCTTGAGGAATGGAATTTATTCTCGTTTAAAATGATAACTAGTTACTACAGTCAGAAAATTTTATCATTTCATCTAAATTGTTAGTTAATAAGAAACTTATCAGAATATACAAATGTTCTATCCTCCTTTCAGTATCAAAATCAAACACTTTATGCTTGCTTGGCAGAGGACACAGGCCCAGCATTCCTCTCAATGGCAAGAACCCCACTGATACAGTCTGCTAGGAAAGAGGGTCAACCCTGAACAACAATTTTCAGCACTGTCCAGTAATTATAGTGTTATTTAGTGTGGCTGAGAAGATCTATGCCTTATTTTGCTGTTACCCATGGTTTTCCAAACCTTTGCTTTGTGTTGGGTCAAAGATGCCAATCTCCTAGGTTATGATGCTAAAATAAATACCCTTCACCAGTTTGTGTTAAATGGCACAAGAAGGCAGCTAAGCATATGGGATTTTTTTAAGAGAAGAATAAAAGAAACTGAAAGTTTTCATTATTTTACTTATACATAGAACAGGTAGTTTAATTTTTACCTGGAGACATAGAAAGACACAATAAGCTGTGGAAAGGACCCACAGGGATCCTACAGTCCAACTCTTGTACTGGCTCTGCACAGCACATCCCCAGAGTCACATCATGTATCCAAGAGCATTCTCCAAGCACTTCTTGATCTCTTACCAGGCTTGGTGCAGTAACCACTACCATGGGAGCCTGTTCCGGTGGCCAACCACCCTCTGGGTGAAAAATCTCTTCCTAACATCCAACATAAACCTCCCCTGTCACAACTTCAGACCACTCTCTCAGCTCCTGTCAGAGGTGACCACAGAAAAGAGATCACTGCCTGCCCATCCTCTTCCCTCATGAGGAATCTGTAACTGCAATGAGGTCTCCCCTCAGTCTCCTCCAAGCTGAACAGACCAAGTGACCTCAGCTTCTCCTCAGTTTCTCCTCCTTCCCCTCGAGGCCCTTTAGCATCTTCATTTCCCTCTTCTGATTGCTCTCTAGTAATTTAATGGGGTTTTTTTGTATTGTGGCACACAAAACTGTCCCCAGCACTGGAGGTGAGGCCGCCCAATACAGAGCAGAGCAGGACAATCCCCTCCCTTGCCTGGCTGGCCATGCTGTGCCTGAGGTCCCCCATGACACAGGTGGACCCCTGGCTGCCAGGGCACTGCTGGCTCATGTTCAACTTGGATCCCCAGGTCCTTTTCCATGGCACTGCTTTCCGCCATCTTATTCCCTACTCTGTCTGTACATTGAGGATTATCCCATTCCAGATTCAGAATCCAGTATTTTCTCTTTGTTGAACTTCATATGGTTGATGATTGCCCAACTCTCTAATTCATCAAGATCTCTCTGCAGGGCCTCCCTTTCTTCAAAGGGCTTGAAAACTCCTCCCAGTGTAGGAGGAGTTGCTCAGTATCCCTTCTAGTCATGCATCTGAGTAATTTATGAAATGAGCATGCTGAAGAGCAGAGGGCCAAGGATGGCAGAACCCACTAGTGACAGGTCTCAAGCCTGTCAGCCCATTCACTGTAACCCTTTGTGCCTGTGTTCCCACCCATGACATGATGCGTTTGTCCAGCTGTGGGCTGGGAATTTTGCCCAGAAGGGTCCTGGGAGAGACAGTATCAGACTTTGCAGAAGTCCAAAAACATTACACAACTCAGTGTAAACAAGAACTTGAGCTTTGAAATACTCAACAAGAGTCTTTCTATATGAAAGATGATCATGTAGCTACACGGACAGCTTGAAAGCTCATTCTTTTTTCGAGTATTCAAAAATGGGTTGATAAGACATCACTTGTGCTTAGCTTTTTTGTGCTTTTTTTGCTTCTTTGGGATTTCAGTTTGAAGTCAATCAAGTTTCAAAAGAGCAAGTCAGGTGTACATAACAAAATAAAAAAGATAAGAGATTACACTTTTCTGGGGCTAGCAGAATCATAGTTCTGTTTTTTACAACAGGAATGCTGAAACCAGATTCTAATTAAATTTCTATTCTGTGCAAGGCAACAGGCTAATAGCTACACAGATTTCCTAATCATTCTTAAGTAAATTATCATTAATTTTAAAGAGTTCTTAATCTTATTTTTTCTTACCTTATTTTTCCCTCTTCCTTTTCTTTTGTTCTAGTGACACACAAAAAAGACAGAGGTAGGAGGTTTCACGGTTTTACTTTTTTTTAAGATTTGAATTAGATAGTGACTGTTCTGACACATATTGGTAGCTTAGAACATTTAGGACTGTCATTTGTGGTCCTACCTGCCTCCTATCTCCTGAAACTATTCAAAACAGAATTGCAAAAATTACATAGAACTGGGAGATATCACCTTTCATGTTATTTCACACTTTCATGCAAGGCAACCCAGATATCATTTTCTGTATTTTGAGAATCACAACATAAAGGATTGTCTCACTCCTAGGGAAGAAAAGCCATTTCTTTCTCACAGAGAATCTTCACTGAAAGTCTCAGAGGGTGATAACTAGTGTTCTGGTGTCTTTAATTTACAAAATTTAGATGGAAACACCAGAGAGAGACACATGAGTTACAGCTCTCATGGTAACATCAATTTTTATACCTGAAGAACTACCAACATTATAAAGAATCAATACAGTTCAGGAATAAGCCTCAAAACACAAAATAACCTTAATAGTTATCTTATGGGAGCTGATAAATTCCCTGAAGAAATTTGGTGCGTCTTTCCAGACAGATATTAATACTCTTTCATGCATCATCCACTTTCCTTGACACTTTATTTGCCATCTCTGTGGTATTTATAAAAGTTTAAAGCTAATAGCATAACGAATACAACTAATGGTAGTGCAGATGCGTGTAAATCTTGGGAAGAATAAATTATAGAGTGTCACAGTAAACTGAAATTAATGGAACTGAAGCTGAGTGCCTGAGAGTAAATGGCTTTAGTTGTATTAGAAGACTATCCTCTCAAATATTGGAGCAAAAAAAAACCTTCTTGCTGAAGGCTAATTGGTTCTCTGGCATGATACTATATACCATCTTTGTATAAACATACAAAACCATCTAAAAATCAATGTATTAAAACACTGGGCCAGATGCAGGAGACCTGGTAGAGACCTGAAGAAAGGTAAAAGACTTACCTTTCACAACTGCAGAAAGGATTAAAGGCTTTTGTCTATATGTGGAATGCTAAGAAAAGATCTGCTAAATCCTATGTGTCCTCAGGGACACATAATATCTCTTTTCCCATCCTTCCCTTTAATTCAGCCACATTCTGTTATCCGCTATTTGAGTTTAAACTCTCCTCTGAAAGGGGGTAGCTAGACTTGGTCTGTTTCTTACTAAGCAAGCCTTGCCTTTTCGCTTTACTGGAGCTGAGGGTCAGTGCACTGCTGTTACAATCTTCATCCTCTGTCAAGGAGGCAGCATGACACTTATTCCAGGTGAAGAGAAGCAGCTTTGAGAAGAGGTGATTTTGGTCAGTGCCCAAATGCAAGGGAGAGAATCACAGAATGGTCTGGGTTGGAAGGGACTTTGAAGGTCACCCAGTCCAGGCCCCCAGCCCAACAAGATCAGGTTGCTTAGAGCAATCTGGACTCTGCTGTCAAGCTGAAGTAGAAGAGGTGGCTACATACACCTGTTTGTTGTGCTAGCAGCCTTCTCCTTACCTGGAAAAGTCTTAGTGTGGAGTAAAGGAATAACTTCAAAGAAACTGGACATTTAGACAACAACAGCTTCCTTATTGAATGAGACTGTCAAGGAGACTGATACAGAAAATGCCTATGGTGTTATCTTTGCAGTTATCCTGAAATTCCCACAAAGTTTAAAATTCACTTTTTCTTGCTCATTCTTGTTTGAAAAATGTTAGTGCGCTTATGAGTTAAACATGGAGTGTCAATGAGTGGGAGAAAAACAAAACAAGAAAACAGTACAGCAAACCCATTAACCTGAAACAATATCACTCTGACCCATGGTCTAAATTTATCCTGTAGGAAAACAGAAAGCCAGAGGTTTTCCTCTAGCATAAAGAGGAAATGTTGAATCTTGATGCCTGTCATCTTGAATCTTTGGAAAAGAATAAGGAAAGCAAATATATATTTAAAAAAAAAAAAAACCCTTCAGATTTGTCAAGCAAATCTGGATGAAACTGTCAGAATTCAACCTGTTCTCTAGATCCACTTTTCTCTTCTGTGGTAATTTTTTTAGTTCTACCCTCACCGCAGCTGTGGACCCTATTGCTAGGATGTTTATAAGGTGGTTACCTCCCAAACTTTAAGCATAAAAGATGAATGCAAAATATAAGGGGTGCATCAACCCCTTGTCAGCTTCTACAAGCTTATCCATATCCAACAAGATAGTGTGTGTAGAAAAATTTCCTAATACTATGGTAAAATGCAGCAATTAACACACATCTGTTTACAGGTGTGCAAGCAGGTGATATTAAACATCCTCCAGAAAAACTACATTCAGATCATTTATTCATCTTTTAGCTCTGTTACATCCTTTTCTCATCCATACATGCTTAAAATGCAAGAGTGAAGAAAATACAGTGATTTGAATGTCAAACTATGTAGCAAGTGTACTTACTACGTAGCAAATGTACTTTTAAAGCTTCTTTTCTATAGATTACTTCTGCAGAGGTATATTTCATCATAAAGGGATTATGAGTAGAAGAATTACTTATTTAGAGTTGGAATGACAAAAGCACTGCTAAGAAAGTATCTCCCTCCTTATTTCTGACTTTTCTCATTGATTCATTACTCTTAAAAATCCTTTCAAATATTTTAAACTTTGTATATTCTAACCACATTTCACACAATATTTGTCCTGTTCTCACACACATCTCAGTCACTTCCTCAGAAAAGGTTTCTTCTCTTATCTGCTGCAGCACCTCCTGACACTTTGTAAGCAGCAGTACATTTCCATCTAAATCTTTAAAGTGGCCTGTCTTTAGATGGCAAGCCTATCAGGAGGAAAAGCTGAGACCTTTCCTGTGAAATTGTTCTGCCTGAGCAGTTCTGGAGGTTCAGCTTAAAGGAACATAATCCATCCTTGGTGCTCTCCTTAGTACTTGTCTGCCTTTTGTGGATGTACACAATTCCTCCCTCATTTATTTCACCAGACCCTGCTTAGTGATATTCTATGGCATAATTGCTATTGACATAGAAGCACTAATAATCCCTGCAGAGAAGACAGAAAAATATCAGTGCCACAAGTGGTCTTGTAATTTGCAGCTAATACCTCAGAGGTGGTTGAAAAAGGGCTAAGCCAGTGGATGTACTGGGATCCAGTGGAAATATTCTCTCTTTATTTTGTACAATTTGTTCCTCAGTTTTTATACTAACAGAAGGAATAACTGGAATATTTGGAAATTTTCAGTTCTACTCAAATAATTTTTTCATTAGAATAGTTCTTAAGGATTTTGTTTGTCCTTATTTCTGACCATTATATTTGGAACTGCTGGAACTTTGAGGAGATCAGAAAGTCATTCCTCAACTAATATAATGAATGCATAATTCAGATTTGCACTCATTTTTGGCAAAAAAGAGAGGAAAGATTGGTGGCTGTGACAAAGGTTGTATATGCAATGCAGTTCTCTCGATAGTCTGACAGCTTCTTAAAAGAACAGCAAAAAAACCTACTCTTTGTATCTTAAAAAAATCACGCTAACCACCGCTTATGAAATAGACTAGAAAATTGATTTATGTTTTAAAATTATCTGTTATAAAGGAACAGAACTTTTACTGCATGGCCATCAAAAAAGAAATAAAAAAAGATGGGTTTGCTTGAATAATGGACTTCCAAACATATTTCAAGCTAATCAAAACCAAATAAACATACAAATTACAATTTAAATCAATACCATACTGGGTGACTTTTTGGGATGGAAAATGAAAAATATAAAAAATAATTTCAGGATCAGCAAATGTTCTGGCCCTAGAAACTCATTTTGCCTCTCCATAGAGTTGCCTAATTTTATAATTATGCTTTCATTTTCAAACAAAAGGAATTTTTTTATGAAATGAAAAATAAGAAAGTTTAGATTTACTGAATTTTCTCTGCCTTATCTGGGGAAAAGCCATGTGACAATTTCCAGGAAGAGTTAATTAAAGATGTTAATTTCAAAGGACTTTATTTTTATCTTGAAGCAATCAATAGGACAGGCTCTGTGCAAATCATGGTAACAAGAAACTGAAGACCTTATTAAAACCTTATTAAAAATTCCAGGAACCAAAATATACCTAAAATGCCTATATTAGAATAGTTGCATAACTTCACATTCTCCTTCTGATTTCACTTCTACAACTATTCTAACAACAAGATGACATATTTAACCCTCACACTAACCTAAACGGGGTTGGGGCAGGTTTTAGCTTAGTTAAAAAGGTAACATGAAAATGAAGAATGCCCCCCTCTCCCCGCTCCTCACTCCCAATGGTTAAATTTAAGAAGGGGCCTCACATCATTTAAAATCTCTGCATGTAGAAAAGTAAGGCTTCTAACAAATCAAATTATTTCTTGAGTATTATTTTTTTTCCTCAATGTCTCTCTCAATGGCAACACTTCAACAGGTTTAAATGGGAACAGGATTTGACTCTTGCACGTGGAAAATTGTGTGCCTGAAACTTTGTCTTTTAGATTCATCTTTCATGTATATTCAGTCATAACAGTTAACTCTATTAGTTATTTCTTATTTTACTAAGCCCATACTGATTTCTGAAAGAGAAGATATATAGAAAATGAAAACCTTCCCTCCTGACATGACAAATAATGCATGGTTGGGAAGAAGGACTGAAATGAACTGCAGAATTAAGTAAACCATGAAGTTACATAGTATTATACAGAAAAAGTATATGCTATGTATGACTATACTGCAGCAAGTAAGGCTGAAATATTCTTCAGTGAAGTCACAGAGGCTGGCAGGGGCTGACATAAAGAGATTTCAAAGAGCAAATTGAGTAAAATCCATTAAAACCTTCTCAAAACTGATGAAAAACTGCAAGGAATGTTTCTGTGATAAGGGTGACCTTTAACTTCACTGCTTTCAAGAAATGTTCTTATCTTATTAGTGACTTTGCTGGTATAAAGTAAGATTTAGATCCATTCACTTCTGTGGGAAAATTTGACATATACACTACGTAATAGCTTTTACCTAGGAAAATATTCAAAAGGGGAAATTAGGAATTTTTGCACAATTAAGAAACTGCTGGACATGTACGAAGACTGAGCTGATGGTTCATGATGTTTTGTTCTTCCTAGGCTAGAATTACTCTGGAAATAGTTTCTCAAGTCACTATCAAGTCATCAGACACACATGCATAGAAACATCTGTATTTAATTTTTTCATCCATGCTTATCCAGTAACTAATGACAAGCAGAGTGCCATTAAATTAGAAATAGTTTTATGCATTCTAATTTATTCTTCCTAAACAACCTGTTCTGGTAGTACAGCATAATATCTTTGTAATCTAAATAACAATCCAGCCTTTCAGGAAAACAAATTAACACTACTCTCAGAATTATGTATCTGGCCATTACCTACCTTCACCTTTACTTTGCCTTTCTCTGAATTTTCAACACCACTATTTCAAATAGTGCTTAAACTTACATGAGATTTTTTACAGTGGTGTGCTCACACGGTTATTATTGTGTCCAATTCAGAAGGATACTGACTTATATTGATTCTGAAAAGCTTATCATTTTGTTGTTTCCTTAAATGGAAATCTATCTCTAAGTAATTGAAAAATGATTAGGATTAGGATTTAAGGAATACTGAAAATTTAGAGAATTGGGAAATCCATGATCCAGTCATGTGTCTACTTGTTTGCAGTGAAAGGAAAAAACAAAAAGTTAAAAATTCAAACATTTAGATTTCCAGTTAATGCAGTAAAGAAATCTTTATAGCTGAGTTTGTTCCCATTTTTCATCTATTAAAACTCTGAGGTTTTAATCTAACAATGTAGTTAAATTTACAGTTAAACACTTAAAGGGCTTTTTGTTATCATTGTAAGTTTTATGTTTCATTGCTATTATTTGCATTTGAACATATCCTGAATTCCTTTGTCATCTGTACCTGTTTCTATTTTCTCCTTTATATTTTAGCTATGATCAAACAAAGCACAACAATTTATGAATTACAAAATAGTCAGAACCACATTAAAATCATTTGCATGCTGTCTCTTATTATCTGTGTTTTGAAGCATACAATAGGTATAAGTAATTTTGTTCTATTCCTAATACACATTTAGATGCATAATAACATTTTACTAAAAATAATTTTCTATATAGTCAATAATATCCGTTGAGCATGTCTTCTGAGTCTGGGTCTTCATACACAGGTCTGATAAACTCAATTAAAAGGGTTGCTTCTAATATTTCTAATTATTTAAAAAAAATGCCAGTAAGAGTAATCTGTTCCATAAAAGAACACAGAACATTCATATCCATGCTGTTCCTGAGAGCAATTTGGTTAAAATGTTTTAAGCTGATCTAGAAACCATGTTTTTAAAAATTGGCTACTCACAGTGTGACATCTCCAAGTTGTCTTTCTATAGAGGAGTTCTAATGTAACGGTGAATATCAGCTCACTTTCTAGGGCACAGTTTTCCAGCTGAATGTCATTGTGTACAAGTTCTTCTTCAAATGGCCTAAATGCTCCTGCAAGGTGAAGTGCTGGGAAATTCTCGGGCCACAGTGGTTCGACTTGTCCCTCCTTTCCCACAGAGCAACTTTCAGGGGCTGGTTACAGATTTTTCACTGCTAGGGGGTTCCACTTGTTCATGAATTTTCAGCTGATTTCTGTATAGCTGCCTTTCCAAAGAGACCTTTTAGAACCATGAAAAAAAAAGGCAGAATCTACTTTTTCTAATTCTTGTTGCACTTACACACTTTCACAAGGCTTTAGGTAAGAGGAGTACAACCTGAGAGAGTCAACGTTCCTATTTCCAGCCTATAGAAATTAGATAAGAAAAAAAGGTCTTTCTACCAAACTCAAAAAGGGAGGTGAACTGTCTACAGTAATCATACTAGCCATCTCAACATGTTTTTATAAGTACACAGTTTGCTATGGTCTTCCAGGGGATATAGCAGAGTCCTTGTAAAGAAAAAAGGCAGCTACCATAACTCTCTATGGAGACTGGTAACCACATTTCAGGCTGTTAACACAAAGAGACACTGTGTGACTCTTCTATGCCCTTCACCAAGAGTTTCAGGGCCATGATTGTTATTTCTGTCTTGCATGCACTGAGATGCCTGAACTGCTCTACAGATGAAGTATAACAATAAGACTCTTGCCTTCCTCTCCCCAGTTGCCCAGGGTGGTAGTAGAGTCACTGTCCCTGGACACATTTAAAAAAAGACTAGATGTGGCACTCAGTGCCATGGTTTAGTTGCTGATGTCATAGTTTGGACTTGATGATATCAAAGGTCTTTCCCAACCTAGTTAATTCTGTGTTTCTGTGACCTTTTCCATTCTTGCCTCCAGCTTCTCCTAACAGCATCTCCTCTCCTGCCAGCTAGTAATTCTTTGCAAAGCTGCCCACACTTTGTGCTCTGTGACAGGGGTGGTAGAGCTCAGTTGTTTCAAGGACAAAAAGGAAGCAGTTTACTTTTCCTGTGGACATATGGCCAGAGTCAATGCAAAGCATTTTCTTTATTGTACAGCAAAATGACAATGAAACAATGCTGAAGAGATAGAACCCATGCTGTTAATTAAGATCACCTTCAGTTGTCTTCTGCCTGTGGTCTTTCTGAATAAAATTTTCCCATCTCTTTTCATATATAAGATCAGCTATTTATAAAAATGATTAGTTATGAGAAGTAGTCCCTAGAAAGTCCCACGCATACAGTGGAAGGAAATGTCCTTGCAGTTCTGTATTTCTTAAAGCCTCAAATTATTTGCTGGGACTTGCTAACTTTCATATTACCTTATTCACCTTGTGGTTAAAATTGGAGAACGTTTTCTCCTAATATAATTTAGGCAATCAAATATTGTCAATAAGAAATTACATTATGATGATTTACTGAAAAGTAAAATAACTTAACATTCTTGATGGAGATACAAAGAAGCATTAGGGAATGTTTAAAAAAATCTCCTTCCTGTACCTGATGTTGTAGGTTGAAATCCAGATATGGATACAGTGGAATTATTTTTGGAGGATAAATGCACATGATTAGAATTATCAGTTTATTACATGGCTTCTACATGGCTGATAATTACTTTGTTTTGCATACCACATACAAAGAAATGAAGAGCTCTTTGTCCAGGTGCAATGTTGTGATCTACTGAGAGAAGCTGTTGACCACATTTTATAGTTTGAATAATTAACTGCTGGATGCCATCCTCGAATTTCTGATAGAATGATGAATGTTTTACTTATACTTTTTGTATTGCTATTCTAGTCTTTCTTTTGAAAATTATTCTCACACTCAGGGACATAAGTGTTATTGTCTTTTTGCTGTAGTTTGCAAGTTCTGGTCATCTTCCAATATGTGATCTTTAAAAAAATTACCTGTATTTATGTAACTGTGATTGCTAAGAAATTTGAATTTATTTTGTTTAAGTTCTGTTCTTTACAATGTTATATTTTATATACTGCTTAGTTTTTCCAGCTTTTATAAGAACAACTAACAGATGATGAAGGTTCTCAGAGTAGCTAAAACTATCTGGCTACGCCACCATATGTTCACTTTTGTAACTTTGTTTCAATGTTCTTAATCCAGATAGTTGGTAGAATGCATTCTATGTTTTAGTACACTTCAGATTTTTTTTCCACATCCTTACAGGTTTTTTAGATGACAAGCCAAACCTATTTGTTATCATAGATTCAGAGCTTTTCATCCTCTTTTGTACTGGGTTGCTACACTGCTTTTCTAATCCTAATTTTATTATTTCTTTATTTTAGTATCATTTTATCTCATCTTTAGGTATACAAGACAGAACCTAACTTTTATTGTCTGTTCTGTTATTGAAGATATTGTCAGAGCATTAAAATTACTGAAATGCTTTCTGACATGTAGGATACCTCCTCCATCTACATTGCCTTTATCTATCATCTCAGGTTTTGGGTTTGTTTATTATATACAGTCTGTCATGAAAGTGTATCTCATGTTTTTGGAAGGGAGTGGCATTTCTGTAGTAAGCCAACGTGACCTTGCTCATTATATTGTGACTTTTCTGGTGATTTGAGGCATAAGGTCTCATTTTCACCTGACAGCTCTGATAGTTGAATAACATGCATTTTGGTCAGCTGGATGCTTTCAGCAATGGCTTTTTCATTATGCTTTCTGAAATTCGTGATCAAACCTACCTGATGTGATGATTTTATTCTAAAGAGAAAAGAATATTCTTTTTAAGTATATTCACACTCTCTTACTGAATCTTTAGTGGACCTTTTATGAAACGGAGCAGATTGCCACTTTTACGTCACTACAGCTCCCTGGATAAATCAAGTAGTACACTCTCAATTGTTAGTAATAGGTAGCAACTTCTTTTGCAGGTGCTATTCTGCAGCTTTGAATCAATGCAAAGCCTTAGAAAGAATAGCTAGTTTCCAAGAATGTGATTTCACAAAAAGCTCTAGGTTGGAGCACTTTCTTTATCCTCTGAAATGAAACAAAGCTATTAGGATTTTCATTATATATATATATATATATATATATAATATAATATAATATAATTTAATAATAATTAAATGCTAGCTTCAAAATAGTCAACATGACCAAAATTAGGACACTAATTTGATACTAATATGTAAGAACAACCACATTATAGACATGAAGTGTGAGGGGATACCAAAGAGAATACAACATAGACACAGTTTTTCAACTTTTTCTGTTACTGTTCTTCCATTTTAGGAATGTAATTAAATATCCACTTCACCAGGAATGTGTTCATTTTACAACAAAATAATTTCAATACTAAGTAGTGTGGAATCTGATATACTCTTAGAGATCAGTCTATTGCCTGAAGAATTTATTTTCACTTTTGCTTATTTTGTTTTATTCACTAATAAAACATATATTAATATGTTTTATTAGGGAATAATAAAATAAGCGTAAAGAAGTCACATATTTTTTAATGGAATACACCCATATATTAATGGGTGTATTCCATTAAAAAAGATGTGACTACTGTATGAATCCATTTCTGCCATTGCTTACTCACCAAACACAGCTGTTGAAAATAGTGGTGGGTGAGAATACAGAGCTTCCTTCCCATTTTTGTGAACACCTTTCATAACAGCAGCAGGGCTGAGCTGAATCCATTTTGGCAGTCACACAGGCTATGTTGTGCATTCTGCTTAGAATTTGCTGGTGCTATTTGTGTGTCCCCTTCACTAGCACGTTTCCTTATATTGCTGATAAAGGTCCATAGCAGCTCTTCTTTCACTTAATGATTACCTTCTCATATAGTAGTGGGTAGCCCTGTTGTCTTGCAATGATACATGCATCTGTATTTCAAGACCCATAAAGTCTAAGTAATATTCATCTTTTTTTGGTCAAGGTTTTCTTCCTTATGAACAGACCTTGACATGAGAAGCACAAGGTTAGATTTTGCGAGCCCAGTTCTGCACCTTTGTGCAGGCAGTACTGCAGATGCATTCCTGATCCTGCTGTGATTCAACTGTTGTTGATTTAACAACAGAGTGCCAAATTTGGCTGCTGTCTTCATGTGTTATGTGCGCACTGAGAGTCTTAAAATCTGTTAAAGCCATGCTCCAGGAAATCCTTTTTGAATTACAAGACTTTAGTCCTAAGTCACCTTCACATTACTGCACTACTTAGGAGAGCTCACTTCCCTAGAATACAAAATCTGTGTGCACCTTAGCTTCCTCTACTGTTTACAAGCTTGTTATTTTCTTTTTGCTCTACACGTTCCCTGAATAATTTGAATAGTGGAAAAAGCATTCATTTTTAATTCATCTTTCTCCAACTCTCCTCCCATGTTTCTTGGTATGGTGATTTCATAATTCTGTCCTGAGCTGAAAAGGTGAACACTGTAATTTTCTTTCCTGTCTAGGATGAATGACATTGTTCTCCTAGAAGCATTTCTGCAGGGGTGGGCTGTTTTTCTCAGCTATGTTTCCAGCAACCTTGAGTTGTGCATGCCAGAACCATATCTTAAATATGGTTAAAAGGTTTTGTGCGTTGACAGAGATGGATTTTGAGCAAGGAGGAACTGTATTCTAATCAATTACAACAAGTTTCATCTTCTTGAGCCATCCTGCAGAAGGTGACCTGGGGTTCTTGGTCTGTGGTAAGTTGAACATGAGTCAGCAGTGCCCTGGCAGCCAGGAGGGCCACCTGTGTCCTGGGGTGCATCAGGCACAGCAACACAGCCAGGCAAGGGAGGGGATTGTCCTGCTCTGCTCTGGTCTGCACTAGGGGGGCCTCACCTCCAGTGCTGGGAGGAGTTTGGGTGCCACATAAGACATTAAACTGTGAAGAGATTGTTCAGAGGAGGGCAATGAAGATGCTAAAGGGCCTTGAAGTGAAGTGGTGTGAGGAGCAGCTGAGGTCACTTGGTCTGTTCAGCCTGGAGAGGAGGAGGCTGAGGAGAGACCTCGCTGCAGTTACAACTTCCTTGTGAGGGGAAGGGCAGATACTGATCTCTTCACTCTAGTGACCAGTGATAGGACTTGAAGAAATTGCCTGAAACTGGGTCAGGGGAGGTTTATGTTAGATGTCAGGAAAAGGTTCTTCACCCAGAGGGTGGTTGGGCACTGGAACAGGCTCCCCAGGGAAGTGATTACAGCACCAAGCCTTGCATGGCCCAAGAAGCATTCAGACAATGCTTTCAGGCACATGGTGTGATTCTTGGGGATGTGCTGTGCTCCAAGAATGAGGGCCAGGATTTCTACTTCATGATGGTTCTCTGACAACTCATATTCTGTGCTTCTACGATAAAGTGCCTGTCATCAAATCATCATTTTCCTTTTCTTTGTAAGACTGGCATTATCTGTTGAAAATTCCTGAAAAGTGGCTAACATTGAATAAAACCCAAGATCACTAGAATTATGCAGATGAAAACATCATGTTACAAAAAAAAAAAAAAAAAGGCATGGGATAGTAACCTCAGTTATAGCAATTTTTTCACCTATTATGTGAAGAGAATTGCTGCTGCCTCAGCTGGAATACTGTGTGCAGTTCTGGACCCCACAATGTAATAAGAATGTGGAGGCATTCAAATGCATCTAGGGAAGGTCAACAAGGCTGGGGAAAGAGCTGAATGGGACGTCCTGTGAGGAGCATCTGAGTGGTGACTTCATTCCTCTTCTGTACTGTGAGGATGGTGAGCCACAGGTTGCCCATAGAAGTTCTGGATGACCCACACCCAGAAGTCTTCAAGGCCAGGCTGAATGAGGCTTTGAGAAATCTGGTCAAGTGGAAGATGTTCCTTCAGAGGGCAAGGGAGTTGGAACTGGATGGTCTTTAAAAACCCTTCTGATCCAAACCATTCTATGATGCAATAATCGTCTTTCACAAAAAAATAAGGAAGCCCAATTGTTGTTTGCAGAAGATAAGTGATGAAAAATAGATCCAGGTAGTTGTGGCTTTTTTCACAGATTATTACCCATTTAACTTCACTCTGTGTTTGAGAAGCAGAGCTAATGAGCCTGTCTCTGGTCTCAGAGAATTGCGTGGCTTCTCTCAGCAAGTGCAGAAGGATTAAAAAATTCTTGATTTTCTGAACATCTCTTTTGTGGACATGATATTTATGAGTTCTTAAGATAGGCAGAGTAATTTCCATTTCTCAGCTCTGGAATATGAATTTTTCTGAATGACTCAATAGAAATGTTACCAAAAAATAGGAAAGGAAATTAAGCTACTGCCAATGAAATGGAAAAGGAACCAGCCATTAGCAAGGCGTAATCAAAGTCAATAATGCAAAGGATCCAATGCTGCCAGGTTTAGTAACAACATCATCTTGAGTGTCAGATGACAGCACCTTCCTTTGAATACTTTATGCCCTTTTTGACACATTTTATAGCAGAACAATCCAATATATATTATCATTTGACTTCTACAGATTGTGCACTCAAGTACAGCATGTTCTTCCCTGCCAGACGTATAGCAATTCCATGAGGGTAAAGTTTATTTCATGGGCTGGATGCTAGCAAGAGTTGTTGACTCTGGAACCTTTCATCTAAAAGGACAAATCTCTACTGGCACATTTAAATCCAGCTGCCACAGCATTTATCATCTCTCCTCTTACTCAGCCACATTCCTGGAGGCACAAGAAGAGATTGGAAAGATGATTTTTGGTTTCCTTTCACACTAAGTTAATTGTGAAGGTAATAATCAAAAAACAGACAATGTGTAGCTCCTTCAAAGTAATCAGAAAAATTTGTTGGGAAATAAAATGCAGCAAATGTGAGATAATTTTTCATTCTATTGAAAGTGGTTTTGGTAACTAGTATGTATCATATTTGTGTCATGCTGCCTAGAGCTTCATACTAGTGGCAAAGCGATGCAACTCCTGTTGAGCTGGTCTTTCCATTCTTCCTCCTTATTCAGTTTCCTCTGATACCCCTCTGCAAGTAGATTCACAGAGGGAGAGGACTGCTCTGAAAGGCAGCTCTGGGAGTTTCTGGAGCAACCACATGCACTGAGGAGGTCAGACTATTTTATTAGCATGTTCTCCCATGGCACTCCTGTGAGAAAAGGGAAACATGGCTCACACAAATCTCTTGGGGCTCATTCTTTCTGCATGTTCCACAGACACAGAGCTGTGCTACAAAAGAGATGAGCCCTTCTAGCCCAGGTTCTGGGAAAAACTGTGCCAAAGTGACTGACTACTGTTCCAAGGAGATTGGAGGCTAGATGTTATTTCATAACTTGAGGAAAGTTACACAGAAAGGAAAGAAGTCAGTGAGTGATACCCAAAAGATGCAAACAAACAAACAAAAACCAAACCAAAAACCCTACAAACAACTACAACAAAAAATCCAAACCAAACCAAACAAAAAACCCCAAACCAGCAAACAAACAAAACCCAAAACATATAAAACCAAAAAACCAAAAGACATCAAAAATGTATCTATCTTTCTTCTTCATGCAGCTTTAATTGCGCTGCTTCTGAGAAGTGCATTTCATCTATGTTTTCCACATCTCTGTTGACTAATCTATGAATCAGGACATCTAACTTTCTATGTAAATGGGAAACAACCAGTCTTGCTCTAATTTAACCTTATTGGTAAAATTCAGTTTTTCCCAAAGCTACATATGATGCTTTATACTATCACTGATATCAAGAATCCAGCAACCAGATTTTCTGAGTCATGCTGTTATTGTGAACTGAGATGAAACAGCTTGGGAATTTCTTGTAAAGAACCCAAATACATGTGTTGTCCTCTAGATCAGTGTAAGGTTCTACAGGAAGGGTGAAACCCTGTAATCATGAGGTGTACTTTTTTTTCTTTCTATTTTCAATGATGTTCTATTTTGTGGTATTATTTAAAATAAATTAAAATACTAAAAGTTATGTGGACAAAATATTTCATTATTAAAGTTTATTCTCATGTTAAATAATTTATATTTATTTTTAGTGTACCTTTTAATTACAGCAATTTTCCATCAGTAAATAACTAAGTTTGTTAGACAAACAAAGATAAACACACCAGATGCTTTTATTGTGAAGACACTGTATACTTTTTTTTGAGATAGAAGATAAATTGATGCTGTTTTGTTTTACTTTTTTTTTTTTTCTTTTTCCTTTTTCTTTCAGATCTATTTTAGGTCTGTATTTATATCTGCTTCATTTACAAGAGATCTCAAGAAGTAATAATGCACTGTTTCTCTGCATGGTGTGGTAACAACCTAAGAGGTAAACAAGAAAGAAAACTTGTCACCTAAAGAATACGAGTCTTTTTAACAAAATTGCTGAATATTTTGGTACTGCTATCAGGCTTTATGTAACAAATACTTAAGAAAAAAATTCTCTGATATCTGTTTCTTCTTTTTCAAGTTTCAAACCAAAGGCAATTCAGCCATGAAAATATTCATGGCTGCACAGAAGTAACTGCTTCTGTTCTAGTGGTGTTAAGTAGCTGTCAAGAGGGAGTGAACAGCAGTTGCTCAAATCTTAAGAATAAGATACCAGTTTTAATACACTGGCTACAGTACTTTAATACTGTACATATATATTAGGTATATATATGTCAGGATGGTGGGAAAAATAATTTCCTTTTATTCAGCAGCAGCATTGATAACTCTCCTAGCAATTCTCAGTTGTGTATAAACACCACTATGCCCTTCTTTATCCAAATACACTGATCTTCCACTTAACTGAGTCACCTTGGAGCTGACCCTTAGCCAAACCTGAAGAAACTCATACAGGCCCTGATGGCCTCAGATCAAAGTATGAACAAACAGAGCTTTTTCTGATTTCACTTAAATCTAAAACTTGAGATGATGAAATTTACATGAAATTAAATAGACCAAATATTTTAATTAATCCCTTTGGGATCTTCAACAAAACTTCAGAGAGCTTTGCAAGTGAAGATACAGAATATAAATAAGGGATGTCCAAGCTACCATGCTCAGAAAAAAATGCGAATTGCCCATTACCATCAAGGATATTCATGTTAGTTATAGTTCTATATTCAAATAGTTCAAACCTATTTACATTGTGCAAGAAAACCTGCATGCATCTGCATATACAAATCTGATTTTAACAGTGGTATTTACAGATCCCGAAAGCAACCTTTTACCATGCAAATGATGTGACTGAGCTCAGTATGGCATCTGTGTGTGGTACAATTTGATGAATAAAGACAACTAACATTTATGAAATCATCTATTAACTGCAAGGATGTTTATTTCAAACTCTTAAATAAGACTTTTGCCATTTTATGGCTCTCATTAAGGACTGTCTGCATAATCCAAAAGCACAGAAAAATGGTAATCATCTGTAAGAAGTAGATTAGCTGTTCCCTTTATCTTCCATGCTGAGGTAAAAAAAGTATACAAAGTTTTCATAGGACATATTGTATTCTGCTATAGAGAACAGGTAATACAGAGGTTTTGAAGGGCCCACATAGCTCCTTACTTATTTTCACTGGGTGAGACAGTGGTGGTAATTGGTGCTCCATTTATATTTGGGAAGTACTGAGAGTTCATTAAGTAGCCTACTCAATGGGGAGGCACACTGCTGCTTTTCAAATTGCCTGACTAATGTCTACTCACAGGTTCCCAAAGAAGAGTGAACTGATGGGGAGGAGTAGCACAGCAAAGACATCTAGTGCTAGAAATCTAGTCCTAGATTTCAAGTTGGTGGTCACTTAGATACAACTTTTCCCACTGTCACAAAACCGAATTAGCAATTTACTAAAAAATTTTGATTCCTGCCTTGTCCTTTTTGTCTTTAACCTAGGGTGCTACCAAAACAAAACACTTGGAATTTTTGGTGTTTAATTTTCTTCCCTCCCTCCTCCCCGCCAAACCACATAAATTTCAGAAGGCATGTTTTTGATATGTCTGCATATTCTTGCATGCTTCACACTGCAATTCCCAAAGGAGTAGGTCACCAGCAATTTCATTTGTATCTCTTGTCTTTCTGGGACTTTTGAATTATTCTCTCCAGATCTATATTAAGAAGGAAAATAAAATGTTTTAAACAGGGTAACTCAGAAAATTACTGACAGTAAGTTAAAATAAAATAGCAGTGCATTCTTTCTCTGAGGATCTGCTCAGGAGAAAAAAGGAGGGAAGAAAGGAGGAAGAGCCCCAGATGGTACTTAACCTCACAATAAATATATAGGGATGTAAAAATCCTTGGGTGTTTGAGAGGGGAAGTATGCTGCAACTTCAACCTGACTCTGTATCTGGAATAAGTTTTTGTCTATTAATAATTTTAAAATATGAAGTGGTTTCACTGACTTTGCTTTGCATACATCTGATTAAAATATGTATTTTGCATGTTAACAGCCAAAAAGTACAGCAAAAAAAGGTGTACTGCTTCTAGCCCTAAAAAATTCAAGTAATATTCAATAAGTAGAAAATGGACATGTAAGAGATTTTTTGAATTAAAAATGAGAAATTTCTCCATATTTTGGTTCATGTTTTATTAAAATAGAAGGACCATAAGTGAAATAGATTACAGAGTATTAGCCTGGATGGTCTCTGCCCCATGTTTGTTCTATGTCACAAACAGCACAAGTGAGGTGACAAGGCCTTACTACTGCCTAAACACAGCACAGAGATATCTGTCAGTCGAGGCACAAAAAAGAGAGTGCCATATCACCAAAACTTACTATACTTTATTTACAGCTAGGCCTTTACAAGCTATTGTTTTGCTTTGCCTCTAGTAAGGAGTCAAATTTTCAAACTCACAACTCAAAATTATAAAATTGACATATTTCAAGTAAATTTTCTTAAAACTTACTAATGAATCTCTGATTCAGCCTGGCCAGCAAAGCTGAAGGATTAGCCATTCCTAGCTTTTTGTGTTTTATGAAGGATTACCTATTTTCAACATTTTTGTGTCCCATTGCCCCATAAATATTTGCCTCCCGTGTGAGAACAGTAATCCAAAATCTGCATATTATGATGTTCAGGGAAGAAAACCTCGTATGTTTTTCCAGTTAAAATATTGCTGAGATCTAAACTTGTATTAAGGAAATGATGGAAATTGAGCTCAGCAAAACTGAGGTGAGTCAAAGGAAATTCCCTTCATACTAGTGGTATGGGTGAAAGTTTAAGGAAGTTTATCCTAATCCTAGATGCTCATTTTAGGAACTTCAGTGCTATCCTAACAGAGAAATTCAGAGACAGACATTGATTTTCAATGTGCAAAGACCCACTCCTATACATAATGAATACCTTTACATTACTATTGCCCTTCAATGGAAACAATAGCTGGATTTCAAAAAAACCTTTACATTTGTTTTGCTTTAAAATACTCTGTGGAAAGAACACCTGGCCCTACATCTATTTGAGAGAGAGAAAGACAACAAAACATTAGATACGTGTATAACATTAAAGTAGAAGATGTAATTAAACTGTGTGAAATAAAATCATCAAGAGCTGACTATTGGAACATTTATAGAAGGTATGAATAGCATATAATGGCATTAGATACCTGTTTTACCTTTACTGAGCTAATCCTGTGATGAAAATTATGTTCAATGTATTTAGTAACAGGTGTTTACATATAGAATTTTTTTAAGGATTACATTATGTCAGTTCAAGTGTCTATAGGTTTCTTTACAATACTAGAGGTAAAAGAGGTACAATACTAGAGGAAAAATTTTGTTTACATGGAAGTGAAGATTTTTTTTCTGCTCTCCAAGTCAGACCACTTATGTGCTGGCCTTAAAACCTGAAAAAAAAAAAATATATATATATATAATCCCCACCTCTTCCAGTTCACTATTGCATTCCTCGAAGAACTGCTAAAACATTTCATTTGGGAATTAATCCCAGAAACCATGTGAGCTCCCTACCAACCAAGAAATTTAAGTCTAATGAATTTGGTAAAAGCTGCCACGCGAAATCTTGGTCTTGCTCAGCTGTGCACTTAATTTTCTTTCTCTTTCATTTATTTTGAATTAATGAATTAATCCAGACTATACTATGAGAAAAATAAAAAGAAATAGAATGAGACCATTCCTTTAATAAGATCTTAACAATGTTCAACTAAAAACACACAAAAACAAGAAGAAACATCACAGTGGATTGGGACTTCAGTTAACAATGTTATATATAATTCTTAAAGTGTGGTAGCTGAGAACCACTTATACTTTTTGACATAAACCTTGATTATAACCCAGTCTGTCAGTTAATCCATGCAATTGTTTACCTTTTAATCTGAACTGACTGCTACATAACTTCCACATCTGAGCTCAGCCCACCAAAAGGGAAAACCAAGGTTTTAAGGAAGCAGCAGAAAAATTATCTTTTCTTCTCATATGATCGATAAATAGTATCAGGACACTAATTCTATTAGATCGTGTTCTATTATTTTGTATTAGCTTAGTATCTCATTCTACTCCACTCTAGACCAAAACCCTGCCAGCAACAAGAGATTATTTTCTTTAAATGTAACAAGACTAGAGAGTTATTTAGTTCATATTCAGTGACAGCTGAAGAACACAATTACAGAGGAGATATTAAACAAAGACTTATTCCTTCTGCAAGTCTAACAGTCATTTTTGTTTTCCATTGTATTTAGTATTTTATGCATTTTTTTCCTAAGAGTAAATTCAGTAATATACATCAGTCAGACTGGTGAGCCTGTTTTAATGAAGGAACATGCTGCTCTATTCTGAATAATTAGAGTAAATGAGTGCTTTCCATTTATGTCTCTATCATAACATTTCAAAGTCAGACTGTGAGATGGGGAGGAGCTGTTTGCTGTAGAGTGTGGAAACAGAATGGAAAAGAAAGTGGAAAACAAATAAATGAAACAAGTCAATGTTTCATAGTTTTCCTGCACAGTGCTGTGCAGTGCAAGTACAGTGCTGTGTTTTGCATTTAGGATGACAATAATATTGATAACACACAGTTGGTTCAGTTGCTGAGCAGTGCTTAAACTAAGTCAAGGACTTTTCAGCTTCTTGTGCGGCTCTGCTGAAAACAGGGTCAGCAGTGCACAAGCAGCTGGGAGGGGACACATCAGAGCAGCTGACTCCAACTGGCCATGTGGCATCACACTCAGTACATAACTAGAGAGAAAGCTGTCTAGGGGCTACTGCTCAGGAAGTGACTGGCCATCTGCTGGTTGGGCGTGAGCAGTTGTTTTTTACTTGCTTCCCTTGTTTTTTCTGGGCTTTATTTTTCTCTCTTCTGTTACTTTCCCTTTCAATACGTTTCTGATTATTATTTTTGTCATTATTATTTCATTTATTAAGCTGTTTTATTTTCAATCCAGGAGTTTTCTCGCTTTTACTCTTTCAATTCTCTCCCCCACCCAACAGAAGGGAAGTGAGAAATTGGCTCTGAGGTGGTTAATTGCTGTCTGGATTGAAATTATGACACTCTTTTCAAAATTTCTCCTGAATGTACGTTGCAAATGGAAATCTGCTTCTTTTGTTTATTTTTATGATCCTTTAGGAATGTGATATAAATTTTAATTTTCTATTATATGTATAGAAATGTTGTACATACATAAAAAGAAATGATGAAATGAGAAAATATACCAAATACGTGAAAACTTTTTACAAGAGAAATGTCATGTTTCCAGCAAAGAATTCATACAATTTCTCCTGACTGTGTTTGAGGCAGATGTTTTTTGATAAAACAAAACAAAAACCAAACCAAACCAAAAACCCAACCAACCAGTCAAACAAAAACAAAAAACCCAAACAAACAAACAAACAAAAAACCTACCAACCAACCAACCAAAAAAAAAAAAGACAAAAAAAACCAAAACCAAACCAAACCAAACCAAAAACAAACAAACAAAAACAAAAACAAAAACAACAAAAAAAAAAACACCCACAAGAAAAAAACCAACTCCTTTTTCAAAGTAGCTTCATCTGGCATGAAACAGTCTTAAGAAATGCTCCAATAAGGATTCAAATGGGATGTTAATACTAGTTTCTTGTTTCCTATTGCATTGCTTTTTACATGGAAGTGTAAAGTATAACAATGTTCTTTGTATTTTTTATCAGTGATAGTCTTTGTCTGCTATTTTCCACCTATGCACTTTCTCACATTTTTTTATTTAAGCTTACCAGAACACCAAATGGATTGATGACCCCAGCTCACACTGTCATCAAGTTTAGCTGAAAGTGTTACACAGACTTCCAAAACTTAACCAGCTAAGCAGCCTTTCTCAGGCTGTATTTAAAGAATGTTATTTTATTCACACCATTGCTGCTAATGATGGATTATCTTATTCATATATCTGCTTCCCCTTAGGAGGCTATAGAGAGACAGGAAAATTGACTTTGTTTAATATGTGAATTTATTTTTAGTGTGAAAAATCCTATTAAAGTTATTTATATGGAAGGAGTACTAACAAAAGAAGAGCCAGAGAACCAATTTTAAGTCATTTATATCTAAATATCAGTGAGTTTTACTGCCTTGTGGGAAGCTGGTAGTTAATTAAATAAAAATATTCCATAAAAAATTCTTTAGATTGAAGTGTATAATTGATTCTACTTTGCTTGTCAAGAGTCTTACAAATAAGAGAATTGAAAGTCTTTAAATCTATTCTAGGTAAAATTTACCTTTCTGTTTTTATAGTTTTTTTGCTGCTTTTCCAAAAAAAGTGTCCATTAGCAGCTGTTTACAACCATTAAAACTGGGTGGATCATTTGTGTTATCACATATATATTTTGCCAACAATTGCTGATAATTTGTAATAATAAGATTCATGTAGGGGGAATTAAAAAAAAAATTCAAATGAAAAGATCTGAGTTTAAAGTTGGTTTTTGTATTTATGAATTTCTTATTAAGAAAGGCTTATATGTTTTACATTATCTATGTTCAATACAGTGTCATGAATCTGAACCAAAGCCAGCAAGACATTTCATAAAAAAATGGTTTTACAAGAGAATACCCATTCATTAAAAATGCAGGTAGTGTCTGTTTTCTCAAATGCCTTGACATCTTGTTCAGGAGAAGGGTCCTTCCTAAGAAATGAATAATGTAATTTTTTTAAATGCTACTGCTATTAAAAAAATAATATAATTGATTTGAATTAATTCACAATTGCTTCTTTTAGAATAAAGAAGTCGCATAAAACATTAGTAAGACCTCTGTTCAAAAATGCACATAAAACAAATCTGTTCTTTTTTCTTCTTAAAGGTAATATTCATCCTGTCTTCATTTGAAAGAAATTATAAGACAATACAGAGGATCAAAAAGAATATATCCTGACTCCCACCTCCCACAATTTACATTAAGAGCAGCACAGAGTAGAGAGGTAGAATGTAATTTTTTCTTGAAATTTACTCTTAATAAAGAGAAGCAGAAAACCGACAATGCTTGTAAGGCAGAAATATTTCTGCCATTATTAGTGATTCTAGCTGTACAGAAAAGCAGATGTAAGTCTTTCTTTAATTAGAGATCTTGTGTCAGCTCATTAATAAAGCAGTAACTTGCAACCCTAAAATCATTGTGTTTGCAAGATGATAGAGTAGCTATCAACAATTAACATTCTGTCCCTACAGGAATACATTTCCAAGGAAATACTCACTGGCCTAAAACAAGTGTTGTGGTATGTGACACTGGCAAATTAGGTCAGTTGTGTCTGCACGTGTGAAGACGTACTATACTACGCAATACTCAGTGGATCTAATGGCTACAGGTGTTTTCCTCTGTAACTTAAGGACTTGACAAGAAAATCAAGATCCATGGAGAAGCTTCATAGGAAAGAAACACTATCAATGAGATACTGTCTTAAGTCATTGGTAACTCCTAAGTTAAGCAACTGTTACTGTGTGTTTTACAGGATTTTTCTGGATACATATTTTGTAACTGCAATATTCTTATCTGAAAATTCTAACTTCTGTCAAGGATTCTCCTTAGATGTTTTTCATGTTTAGTTTTACAAAATAATGGGAAAAAAAAAAAAAAGCTAGTAGCTTAGACCTAAGAGATTTCAGAATTAGTTAAGGCAAAACATATAATTTTCTATTCCTTTATTATGAAAATCACATTTAAGTTTCTGAATAAAGAATGGGAAAAAAACACTCTCATAAAAGAAGTAAACCTAAAATCATTATGTCATAATAATAAGTAATTAATGGAGGATAAAAAAGAAGAATCCTGGGAATGACTGACCAGTCAGCCTCTTCTCTGTGCCTTGTAAGATGCAGTTTCTCCTGGAAGAAACTATGATCTCCATATGTTGAAGCATATGGGATAACAGGAGTTGACACAACTAATGTGACTTCACAGACCAAATCATGCCTTGCTAGTTCATACAGTGGCTTTCTGTGATGGAATGACTGAACAGCAAACAAGGACAGAACTACAGTTGTCATTTACCTTGATAAGGCCTTTGAAGTGGTCCTCCTAAACATTCCTGCCGCTAAATGGGATGGATGGATGGATGGATGGATGGATGGATGGATGGATGGATGGATGTTTAATTGGGTGAGAAATTGTCTGGATGCCCACACCCAAAAACTCATAGTCAGTGTCTCAATGTCCAGGTGGAAACTGGTGATGAGTGATGCCCCTCAAGGGTCTGTCCTGGCAACTATGCCATAAACACCTTCCTCAATGGCATAGTGGGATTAAATACACTCAAGACACGCAGACTACACACACTGAATTTGATGAAGCAAAGAGATGTCAATCAGAGGGAACCTGACAGATTTGAGAGGGGGCCTGTGCAGATCTCCTGAAGTTCAACAAGGGCAAGTGCAAAGTCCTGCTCCGGGGTCAGGGTAACCCCCAGTAATAGCATGAGGTGTGGGATGAACAGACTGGGGCTGGCACTGCTGAGAACAACTTGGGAGAGGTGAGAAGGTGTATATGACCTGGCCATGAGCACTCCCAGCCCAGAAATCCAAACCTGTCCTGGGTTGCAGGGGAGGGAGGGGATTCTGCCCCTCTGCTCTGCTTTTGTGAGACCCCACCTGGAACCCTGTATCCAGCTCTGCGGTCCCAGCACAGGAAGGACATGCACCTGCTAGTGCAGGTCCAGAAGAGGACCATATAAATGATCCTCCATGATGCATGAATGACCATAGGGCTGAATCATCTTTCCTATGAAGGAAGATTGAGAAAACTAAATTTTTTTGGCCTAGAGAAGAGACTACTCCAGGAGGCCTCATTGCAGACTTCCAATATTTAAAAAGGAGTCTGTATGAAAGACAGAGACATTTTTTCTAAGTTCCTTAGAGAGGAGAAACAGGGCAAAAGTTTTAAACTGAAAGGTATTTGAGTGGATTTGAGTATAGGAAGATATTTTTTACGTAAATGTGGTAAACACTGGCACAAGTAGTCCATAGAAGTTGTGGATACCCCATCCATGGAAGTATTCAAAGTCTGACTGCATGGGAATTTGATCTAGTGAAGGATGTCCCTATTATGGCAGATGAGTTGGACTATATGATCTTGGAAATTGGATCCCTTCCAAAACAAAACAATCTTTGGTTCAGCTTCAGCTATATAGAGAGCTAGATTAGAGGTTGTGAATATTTTTTGCAGCAGTCTAATGTGTAACCTCAGAAAACTTGTTTCATTTGATCTCATTTTAAAAAATTAAAAATTTAAAAATCATTTCTGTCTTAACCATTATGATCTAATAAATTTCTTATTATTAGAGAGGAAAAAGGAATAAAAGTCCTAAATGTAAAAGTCCATTCCACCAATCTCCTAGTAACAACCAGAACTATTTCATGGCCAAATATCATTGTATACTGATAATCACTTTGCAAACCTGAGTTATACAAGTAAAATCAGATCCCTGAAGTTTTCAGAGTGAAATTGTATCTGAAAGGTAAGTCTCTGTGCCCTAAGCTACGCTTCATTTATTAGCAAGACAGTCTAAAATGATGTTTTGCAAAGTGAAAGGAAATGGCTGAAATCCTCCCTCCTCTGATCCCCTTAGGGAAACAGCCACCTTGGCTGCCATACAGAGTTACTGGAATTGCACAGCAGTGCTGCAAAGAAATCACTTGTGCTTGCATGCACAGCCGTGAGATCCTCAGGCACCCTTCTACACCTCTGCCCTGGCTCTCACAAGGTGCTCCTGCTTACTGAGCTGCTCAATTTTTGAAGAGGTACTGAGCACCCTATAAAGCTGCTGAAACAGCTAAATATTTCAATATTGCCAACCCACTTATTCAGACCTCCCTGCCTGAGAGATTATACACTGGTTGTTAAAGCAAAGATCCTGCTCCATTTCACTTTCCTCGTAGGTTCTTCAACCTAGATACAAATTGTATTTAATAAATTCCAAGAATAACCTGTTCCAGAAATTCTCTCTTCTGCAAAAATATTCCCCTTGGAGTTCCCATATTTCTTCGAATACATTTCTTTGGTTGTCCCTATTTCTCTGAGAGGAAGTGCTTATTTATTCCTATTGACACTTTTTTTACAAGTCAGTCTCCCACATTCTTGCAAATATCTTTTTGTCAAGTGAAAGAAATGCAGTCTTCATATGAAACCTCAGTATATCTGATCCATTTATAGCAACTACTTCCTTTTTAAGATTAGTAGCCAGAATTCAATGTATACTTAAATTTTGGAGTATCATATTTATCATTATTTCTTACTATTTCTTACACATATTAATAACAATAAAGAAAACCTGAGAAAGGGAACATAATAACAACACTTTGCAACACTGAGCTAAGACATGTTTTTATCCAGGCTAATTAATACATGTTAATTACTTCAAACAACCAAACAAACAGGAGAAAACTCATTTCATCTGAACTGTGATAAAAATTTGCTCACACAAAGGAATCTTGGTCCTATTTCTAACAAAAAAGAATTCAGTGATACAGGTGTTTTATAAATTTGTGTTTGGTTTTGCCAAATGGTTCCATTTGCACCATCAGGTACAAATTAAATAACGTCAAAGAAATTCCTCTTTTCAACTATAAATTTTGTTTTCTGTGTTTACAGGCTCCTGTAGTTTTATCTTTGGAAATAAATATACTCAAAACAAAACATTTTTCTAGAGATTAATTTTTTAACTATGATCTATTTATTTAGTTTGGCTTAAATCAAGTACTTGTTGAACAATTCTTTCTTTCTTCCTGAAATTTTAAAAGCTTTCCTTTGGAAACTTTTATTGTTAACTTTCATTTTTAAGTTGCCATAAAAAGAATTAATGTGACACCTCCAGGATGGTTTTATGATCAGTCAGTTATTACATACCTAATTTGGCTAATACTAAGGACAAAAAATTATTTTCTGTTGTAAAAAAAAGAAAATTTTTCTCCAATATTGGTGTTTCAAAGTTCTTCATCAATCTCTGCCTTTACTCATGCTCTGTCTGTCCACAGAGAATTTAAGACAACAAACAAAATACCCCAAACGAAACCAAACCAAACCAAACCAAACCACCCAAAAAACGTAACCAAAACCCAATGTTTAAGGTCTATCTATGTAATTGGTCCTGTCCGCAGATTTTGTGACACTTCTGAAACATAAAGAAAAGGTATTAGATAACCTATAGTGATAACATGATTTAAACTACAGGTTTGTAATTGTGTTTTTTTTTATTCCTGAATATTTAAATAAAACAATGCTTTAATGAAGGTTGAAGACCGAAGAAGAAACACCTTCTACTACTACCTGAGAAAAAAAGGGAAGCAAAATCACTGCAAAGAGAACAGTTAGTCCTTTGTACCACTCACAGAACTGTGCAGAACTGCCTGATGGAGCTCAGCAGAGGTTCCCTAGTTAGACAGTGATACCTAACTAAAGGTTTACCTCAAAATGCTTTCAGATTCTCTTGAATTTCTAAAATGTCTCTTTTGATTGCTTTTGTTTACCATTAAGATAAATAAATGCCTGAAAATTCTATAGTAAATGTTCTTTAAAAAGTGTGTATCAGGGACAGAAGAACAGCTGGAAATTATACAATACAAGGGGTGGGTTTTTTCCCCCTGGCGGATTTAGTTTCAAAACAGAATAATTTTGTCATCACTTTTCATATATACAACAATTACAGTTTATATAGGAGTATAAGGACTAAAACTCTATAGGACACTATATCCTCAGTGGTGCTTCCATTACCACATAGGTCAGAGTTAGAAGACTTGTTAAAGCCCTACACTTGTCTAGTCCTCTGTATCCTTTAAAGGCTATGAAAATATAAAGCTTTTACTTTTCAGAGTCTTGATTTCAACTGAAAATAAAGTTTGTATTCATGGGACGCAATAGCGTAAGAACCAGATCCATTTTACCAAAAAAACTACCCAGGTAATTTTGTGTTTTGTTTTTAACATTATTTTTGTATGTGCTTGAGCTCTGAGGACCATCTCAAAAGGAAAGGATAAATTATTTAAAAAATTAAATATATTCAAAAGTATAGCATGCTTACTTTGAATGACCCCAATAAAAGAGTGTCTTCACTTCATTCAAAGGCAATAGTATCTAAGTAGTTTCTAACAGGTGTAAATTCAAAATTCATTTCTCTGCTTAATACATATTTCAGAAATTACAAAATTTTCTCATTGAGTATACTGAATGTATCATAATGCTAATTTGAGAGTGGAGATAAAAATCCCAGCATTTCAACTGAAACTATATGATTAGAAGATTACGTAAGTAAGGTAAGCATGGTACTTTAATTGAAGGAAGACACTAGGTATTGTAGTAAAGAGAGAACTTTTACTAATGTCAGCTTAACTATTTATATGGGTTTTCCTCTGAAGTATTTAGCTTTTCCTTTATGCAGCAGCAAAAAGATAGCATCTTGGAAAAAAAACCCTCATCTGGTTGAAAAGGAAAAAAATCTTCCTCTGATCAGTGAAACTGCACTTACAATTTTCCTTTTCAGTCTTTAGGCAAGATTCACTAGTCTCTATGGGCAGTTGTTTTTTGGAACTGGAACTCATTCTGTTTGGAACTGGCTGTCACTTGTTTACTTACAGGTACAAACCCAATTTTCCATGTGTGTCTCCAAGGTGAGTTGGACAGGTGCACAAGTGCAAAGCAATGCAATCTCTCCAGCCAGACCCCAAAGGGGCGGACACAGCTCTATGACAGAGTCCTTCAGGGACTTCAACTTTATTCACAGCTGCTTTGAAATTAAGCTGAAAAATTAATTGCTGAAGACAGAAAAAAACCAATGCTTTAGAGCTTGCAGTACCAATTCTGGTCTCAGCCACTCTCAAAGAAATCTTGGTTATGTTCAAGGATTCACATAATCCTAGAGTGACAGCATTGAAATTCTTGTTATTTATGTAACTAAAGGGAAAGAAATGAGAGACGGAATGTGACAGCCTTCCCAGCATCTCACTATCTGACAGATGAACAGATTACTACAGAAATTGTCTGTGAATTGAGGGAAAAATGAACTTAAAAACCGGAATTCAAAGAGCTGGGGAACATCCCAGAACCTGGTCAGTTCATAAAGGAAGAAAAAACCTTTTCTGACTACCAAAAACTGTGTTTTAATTAGTGAAGTAGACTCTCCAATCCATTGCCACTGTAAATCTTCTACCCTTCAATTACTATTTTACTTAAAGTGAGTGAGCTGCCTATTTAGTGACCCAGAAAATGTGTCTCTCTCCACAGGATGCAGTTCTGCTAACCATTATCCATCTACCTGCTGCTACACACAAAATATACATTTGCTAACAACAGCAACAGTAACTGTTTTATTTTGATTTTGCACATTGCATATCATCTTTATAAAATGAATTCCCATAAACATGCTCAGCAGAGCTGAGGAGCTCTATAACATGGTTAAATGAAGCTAGAATACTATCACACCACATAATTTACAGCTTAAAAAGTGTAAGCTCTTCACACCCAAAGTATGGAGTGGTCTTCACAGCTTTACAGTTTAAATAATGAGAAGGAACTTTGTATAGTTAGAATCAGAATCTTAATACAAATGGATCAAGTGCATTAATCAGAATGGTTTCCACTCAAAGTTCAAAAGTTATTTTTTCCTCTAAGAGATTTACTTTTCTCTTTTTTATCAACCTGTCATTTTGGTCAATTTTGCCAAAACTGAATCTCACTGGAACCCTACTGGCATTTCTTTTATACTACAATTTAATTTCACATTTCCTCTATATCCTGTCTTCTATCTATTACCCCCATTTAAAAACTCTGATCACTTTCACCTTCACTGATATAATTTTAGGATGCTATGCAGCGTTTTTAGCCTCTGAAACTAGATGTGTTTAAAGTATTTTTTTCCCCGGGGTTATCCAAGCATAAAAGGTATGATATCACTACCTTCTAGGACTTTAATTATTTGATTTTTTTCTCTGCTCTGCATCATTTTGCCATTGCATTGCACAAATGCATGATTTTTCACAAGGGCACATAGTTATAGGAAAAGGGGTAATGTCTTTAATCTGTAAGCAGGAAGGTTTAGATTTGATTTTAGGAAGAAATCCTTTACTATGAGGGTGGTAAAACAGTGGAAAAGGTTGCCCTGAGAAACTATGGATGCCTCATGCCCTGGAATTATTCAAGGTCTGGCTGGATGGGGCTTTGGGCAACCTGAGCTTGTAAGCGGCATGCCTGCTCACAGGATTGGAACAAGACAGTCTTTAAAATCCTTTCCAACCAAAACCGTTCTGAGATTCTATGTTGATTCTCTGATTAGAGTGTATGTTACAGATCCAGCTGCTATTTCAAACACCACAGATTCATTGAAAATTTTTGATTAAGCTTATAAATGCCACAGTTCTGTTTTTATCAAAAGCAACCTAGCTTCACAAGGAGTCAGTTGTTCAGTTATGAAGAGCTACTTTCCTTCAAAGGGTGGTTCATGAAAAAGTGGGAAAGAGAAAACAGCACAAAGTATCTAGACAGATAAATCTGGATGTGAGCTATTTTGGTATTTTGAGATACAATGAGGAAACTCCAACATTAAAAATAAATCCTTCCTAAAAATAGGAGTGGTTTTCAATCTAAAGGGGACAAAAAGTAAGCAAAAGAAAAAATAGGCAGTGCATAAGATAAGCACAATTTTAGAGGCATCTGACCATACCAGTAACTTCAGTGGCTCAGTATGTCAGTGCTACCCAGAAGTCTCCTGGTGAGAGTCATTGAGGACTGAGTCATCTGACTTGTCTTAAATTATGATTCTGAAAGAAAACATTCAATGCAAATGCCATAATTAAAAAAAAGCAAATATTCCAAATATTAGGAAAGTATGCTCTGAGCTGTAAGGAAACACATTGGCATAAGATGTGTACATAATTTTAGGATTTGTGTCCTCAATTTCCCTCACCATTGTAGGTCTACTAGGATTTTTCCATGAAAATAAATGGGGTTTGTGTATTTAGTTTAAGTTTGATCTAGGTTTTGGTGGGGTTTTATTTGTTTTGGGATTTGTTTGTTTGTGATGCTTGTGGGGTTTGTTTTTTTTCTCTTTGGGTCTTTATTTATTCTTTTTTCTACTTTTTATAAGATTTAAGTAGATGTTAGCGTTCTAGGGATCTTGTAAATACTGATTTTTAAAGTAGGAACAATATAGCTGTCACCTTTTTTCCTCTCTCATCATAACATTTGTTAAATAATTACTGATTTGATAGCACAGTGTAGGCAATACTAATGTTTTGTGACTGAAATTCATATATTTTTGTTCCTGGATACCATGTAAATGATGTTACTGCCTGCAAAAAACTTCTCCTGAATTTTGATATCTGGTAATTTTTTTAGGCAGAGCAAAATTAAAGAATATGTCATAGTAACAACAACAACAACAAAAAAAAAATCTTCACTGTGGAAATGTTCAAATGAATAAATGCAGCATCTTTTATGAAGTTATTCATTAAAAGTATTTCAAAATATTTGTTCCATGAGCTTCAATACAGTCAGCAGAATTTCCAAAACAGGTCTAAGGGTTATCATAATTTCTTGTAAATTATTATAACTTCAGAGATAACATGATTTACATTAGTTTAGGATATGACGTTTAATTTTCATGACAAATTTGACTTCAATGAAAATGGCCATTTTTTATATATGCATGAACACTGCAGAAATAGCCTGCTTTGTCCCACAGTAATGAGTCTTTTATTGTGAAAGGCATCACTGTTGCTGTAATCATAGAATCATAGGAAGACTTCAATTGGAAGAGTCCTTAAAGATCATCCCATTCCAAAACCCCAGTGTCCAAAGAAAAGCTAAAATAACACAGTTCTTGGTTTATTCCTTTTTCTCTATTCACCCCTTCTTCCAAATGAACCTTTTTGTCCAACAAAGGCACTCACTGATCTAGGCTAACAGGATATTAAGGAAATGAAATGGTGACTGCCTTCTGCTGAATGTAAATGACAATTTTTAGAGTTAAAATGTATTTAAATAAATGGTGAGAGCTCTTCTTTCCCTGGAATCTTTAAATTAAACATGTTCTGATTTTCTGCAATTGTTTTCAAATTATTTTTTCCCATTATACTGCCAAATTTTTTAGAGGAATGGTTATAGACAGATTTCAAATGTACACTCACATTTGCACAGACTGAAACAGCTTTATGTGTGGAATAAACAGAATTTTGCACTGATTTTTTCTGCATACTTATTAGACTGAGTTCAAATAATGGCCTTCAAGAAGTGTCAGGATGCTTCAGAGACAGAATACCAGATTCAGCACAGGGACTCTACCTAAACAAACTAACAAATGCAAAAGTAATCTTAACAAAATATTGATTACCCTCTCTGAAATTAAAAAGACACTTTTTTTTTTTAAAATACTCTTTTTTTTAGCCTTCCATTTATATATAAAGAAAGGAAGATGATGCTCCTTTACCTCCTGTCATAAAAATACTTATATTTTATTGAGATGATATTTTTTATTATTCCATATTCACTCCTCATCCTTCATGCTTTTAAGCATGAGAATGTGATGACATTAGAATTTTTTGTTTTAATATTTGCAGTGACAACACTTCCAAAGGGCTATTGCAGAAAACACCATTTTCTATCTATTGAATACCCTTAACTCCTTTTCTGTGTTCCAGAGAGGCCAAGAACTGTGCTGTGTGGCCTCTCTCCTAAAGTGCTTTCTCAAGACATGTTACATTGAATTACATGAAAGTTCTACTGACCTACAGCTGTTCCCACTCACACGACTGGGTCAACTGTTCTTCCTTGCACACTCGAGGGTTTTCTAATAGATTCCAGGCAAGGCTATCCCAGGGAGCTGGCAGAGCTCCTCACCATCTCTCACTTGACCATAGCTTTTCAGCTTCCTTTAGTTGTGGACTTTCAGGCCTGAGGTATCCCATTATCAAACATTCCCTGGCAAAAAGTCCACTGCACGTGACTAAAATGAGGCAGAAGGCAGTGGACTTAATGATTAGATTCAAAGGTGTAGTGAGTCTGATTTTCTAGTCTAAGGATAATTCAATTTATAATGATGCAGTAAACAAGGATGAAATAAAGCGCTGAAGCTTTTTTTTCAATACTGAGACTGAATATTCATGCCAAAATCTTCTGTACAATCTCTAGTGGTACTGAAAATTATACACCAGAAACCACAGCTACATTAAAAATAGAGATTATGTAAAAGAATAAAAGGTGTCAAACTATGGTCAGCTACACAGTTATTAAAAATCTTTATATCAAGGGGCTGTTGTTATTCAACAGATTTATTTTTTTTTTATCACAGAATCATAGTATGGCCTAGCTTGGAAGGGACATAAAAGACATTATCAAGGTTATGGTTTGGTTTGGTATGGCTTTTGCCAGTCAGGAACAGAAGACCACTTTTGGGCATGCAAATTCTTCTTCCAACATTAAAATAAACTAACCCACTCAGTTAGTTTTTGGAGACTTATACATATTATCTTGCTAAAATCTCCTTTTACCTTTTACTTTAGCTCTGGTGTCACCCTTGTAATGGCAGTAAGAGTACACAAAGTTATTGCTTTTTTTCCTGGTAATATAGTTTCTGATTAATGAAATGCAGCACAGTATTTTACTATGATGAGCTCTCATTTCAATATTCCATACCTAAGATTGGGTTGCAATGATAAAAATGAAACCAGAAAGGTTTAAGGATGCACCGTAGGACTGTGAGCGAGGCATGAAGAAAAGTCAGGAAGGACTGAATCAACTGTTTCCACCAAGATACACAATCTGAAATGGTGCATAGCCTAAGACAAAAAATGAAAGTATATGGACATTGCTACTAAAAGGTGACAGCAGATTTTCTAGCTTTTCTTAAGATGTCATTATCTTCTGGAAAACATAGGAAGTGCCTTCAGAGTAGTTGAATAACAAAGCTTTGCTACATTTCCAGGCATAAAGAAAATGTCTTTTTTATTTGTGGATTTTAACTATACTTTTTCCAGCAGATTGCTTCTCTAAGATTTTTGTTCAGCCCTGCTTGACTTTTCTAAAATGAAGAATACTGAGGGTAAGTTTCTATTTTTCAACCAGCAATGCTAGTACCCTGGAAATGTAGACATCACTTGATGTTTGGAGAGACCAGGGAAGAAACTGGGACATCTTCACTGGATAAATCATGTCTCTCCAAAGAAAGGCCTTGTTTACTGTATATTGATTTTAAACATCTGTTGATTATTTCTGACTTTCATCTGGAAAATCAAGACTTGGTAAAATTAAGGACTCCCAAAAATACCCTAACACTTATTTAAAGTCCAAGTGGAATTTGGAGTATAATTCCACGTACAACTTAAAGTATGCAGATGACTGCATACATAACAGCACAAGATAACACCACAAAAAACTTAAATGGATTGTTTTAATTTATTCTAAAACTTTCAAGATCAGCAGGTCTTGCATCTCCAATATATGCAAAGATGACTAGTCACTCTAAGTGACTTTTTAGGTGTGTACTTTGAATTTAGAAGAAACCTGACATTTATAAAAGAAATGGTCAGAACTTAGTGAATATCAGACCCCTGCTGGCTGTATAATCTGACTGAAGCCACCTGTTACTTTTGAAGGTACTAAATTGAAATGCCACAGATTATTTGAGCATGTGGATTGAAATAATTTTTTTAAACCTGAAGGGATTTACTCTTTTTATTCACATAATAGCATATATATATTTCTAGTAACTTCAGTACAATTATTCAATTTTTTCTTTCCAGTTGAAGAATGGCAACTTCTGGTCCCAAAAGCAAAGTACTATTATAGCCTTTGCTTATTTTCAGGCATGCAGATTTGGTAACACTGAGAACTATGAGAAACCTTAATTAATTTTACTACCCAATCCCTGGATAAGTACTTTTAATAAACTAGATTTTTAGGTTAAAAAGCAGGCAAAAACAAACAAACAAACCAACCAACCAACCATCTGGAACCTTTTGTGTTCTCCTCTAGGAGAGTTCAAGATACACATATTTTCCTCAATATATAGGCAACAATCTATCAAATTCAGGGCATTTACTCAAAAATGTAGAAATTTAAGTATTAGAAATATGAATCAATAAGGAAGATTTTGGAACTGATAGTAAATTATTTCTATACAAATACTGCATTGATACAAAATTTAGCTACATCTGGTAATATCAAAATTATCTCTTACCCTGGTAGGCTGGAATTGAGGGTTGGAAGGAAAAATCAGTTCTTACAGTAGTGTTGGCCATCTAGGGCAGGAAACTAAGTTAATCTGCCTGCAAAAGCACACCATCAAAACCAGCCATGGTAGATAGCATCATCTCTCATCTAGTTTTACTTTATTTGAATTCTTCTAGGCACAAAAATATATAATATTTACTCACGTGAAAAATTTCAGTATATCAAATAGTGTTCTCTTTCTTCTTTTGCAAAGAAGTACATATATATAAACATGTACGTATGAAATAACCTTTTTTTCCCTTCTTTTTTTTTCTGAAATAGAGATTCATTACACCTATTGGCATACAATGCTTTACAGCAGTATTTAGTATAATCTAGATCAATAAAGACAGAAACATTCTTAAGATGCCTAAAACCTACCCAGGGAGGTTTTTAACATCAAATGAAAAGTATAGAGAAAACTTTCACAGCCTCATTTTATGGAAATTCACAGATGTTATGCACTGTGCATCCCAAATTCACCACAAGAGTGTTAGGAAAACAAGTTGAATAGGCAGTAATGAATCTTTTCAGAAGGATGAAAACAAAAGACAGAATGAAAGACAAATTACTTCCAATAGTTCCTCAAACCTTTCTTAAAAATAGAACTTCAAATTACAACTCTGAACCTACCCTTTTGTTTGATTAAAAACATCTCATTACCCCATACAAGCTCATCATCATAAAGATATATTAGTCTATTCTTACTGGCAATGACTTACTGCTAAGTCCAAATTGAATATCGGTGTTTTGCTATTGAAATGCCAATACCAAAAAATTACACATAAGTCATTAGAATCAATGGCACCGTCAAGTTTAATTACACATACAATCAAAGGAAGCCCAGTAAGTCAGAAGTGGTTATTGTGCATAAAAAGTCATAATAGTATTTTGGAAGAAAATTAAACACTCTTTGTCAATTACTTTTAAAAACATCATGCTATTTTTTGTGATTTCTGCTTTATATAAGCTACAAAATTATCGTATGCTATGCAGAAAGAACATCTTAAGCCTGCTGCTATGTCACCTATAGATGCTTTGGGAATTCTGCTCATCATTTTTACTTTGAGTTCTTCAGCTGACATTCATCCATATACATCCCAATTCTGCAAGTGTTTAAGTGCATTCTTAAATTTCCATTAAACACAATGCAACATAATCATGGAAACTGTGATTAAACCCTTGTAAAATGATAGCTTTAGCCATCAGACTTCTGACTGCTGGTGTTTTTTCCCACTTCTGCTGGCGTTGCAAACTCAACGTAGAGGAAACCTATGTACCACAACATGACATTTGGGGAACTGCACCAGCCCCACTTTGAAATGTGGTATCACCCATTCTATTCTGACAAATCTGATTGTTAAATGCTTAATTATCTGCATGGAAAATTATTGTTCTTGGGCTCTTCCTAAAACTGGAATTTTTCTGCCATTTCTAGTAGTCAAAAGAGAGGTGATAAAACTGGCCAGCATTTTTTTTAAAAAATTTACTTACAAATGTCTTCCATGCTCAGAAAGAGCCCTGAAAGAAATGCTGCTCTTTTTATAATCACCACCCACCATCTCATAGCAGGGTTTCACTCAAGTAAAGACTGAGTCGCATTTTTTTCCTCTCCTTTCTTAAGAAATACAATATATTAAAATGCACAGCCTTGGGGATCTGCTTGTTAACCATATGTTGAAGAGTAGAATATTAACTCCCCTGTTCCATGTGCTGGGAAAGCTGCTGATTTTATATTTCAAAAATCCCAATTTTCCACCTTGAACATACAAGTGCTCCTAGTGGCACTTCTGTCAAGAAGAGGCAACTCTTTCCCCCAGCACAAATTTGGAGTGGCTTTTGAATAGCTTGTTGCTGAACTCTTTACCACATATAAGAAAACATAGTTTGAAAAGAACATGTCTAAAAGAACAAAACTGGCCATTTTAATGGCAAAAAGACTAGGGAAGAAAGTTATTTCCTAAAGACAACTTCAAAGATAAAATTCAGGGATGGGACAAAGACTGTCAAAGGAAGTAGTAATATTAAGCCTAGACCCTAAACAAAAGCTGAGGAAGGTATTCAGGTTAATATTTTCTTGGTAACATAATTTTTCTGGTAGAAACAGCAGCCTTCCACAGTAATTAATTAAAATAAAATCATGATAATGAAACAATCCAGCTTCCATGAGCTACTCTGAACTATAGAAAACTAGATTGTCCAAATATATATATATATTTTCCAGAGATCATTATTAAAAACTATGTTTAAGAGCAGGAATAAGAATATCTTATTTTAAAAACTATATAGCCATGATAATTGCAAAGGCCAGGGATCTCAAGGATCACCTTCAGTCTTCCTTCTAATAAAATCACAAATAAACACAGCATCCCCAATAAACAAAGAATATATATAATACATATTGACATAATAAATGCATTCACATTCATCTATTTTTTTTCACTCAGACTGATGGAAATATTGTAGAAATAACCCAGAAACTCAAAAAAAAGCCCTAAGATCTTGCCATACTTTTCCTTTCTTCTTGAGAGTGAGGTTTATTTGTTAATAAATCCAAAGGAACTAATTGCATTTATTTTAACTTGTAAGAGTATTCTAATACAATTCTCTGCTAATAGCGTAGATGAAACACTAAGCACAAGGGTATTTTCTTTAAAATCTAGAGGTACTATAAAATTATTTTAGACATTTGAAATTTTAATTGCATACAATTGCAGTAAATTAAAATGGAACATTTACCTTGCAAACCAGGTTCCATAGATGCAAGCAGGAAAGACAAAAGACCTTTCTGTCAAGTTTTCCAGCTCCACTGCTCACTTAATGAGAAAAAAAAAAATTATTTAGTCATCAGTTGTACAGAGCTTTTTGAAATGATGATACTTTCAATGAAAATGCCTTGAGATGTTTTTTCAATGATATTTAGCTCCTCCCCAAAAAGGAATACAAAAGATTGTCAGAGCCATAAGGGTGTCTGCTAAGGTGTGTAGGATCAGGGACAATCGAACTCTCCTAATAACACCAAAAAACAGCGCGCACTCACTGGCACTCAAGGAAAGCAGGCAACTGTGTTGCCTAAGGTAAGATAGAGAGATATTTACTGGAGGATCTGAGGGTGAAACTGACAAAGTATTAAACCTGAATGCAGACAAAGGGAAAATAATCACTTCAACAGTAGGATTAACTGTTTATCTCTGCTGGTGATAGAAGTTAGCACCTCCACAGATTTCTCCATCCATGTCTCCAACTCTACAGTAAGTAAAGAGGATTTTAGAATGTCTTGCCATATTGAATTAAATTCTGAACTTTCCATTTATTTTAACAGGACAGGTGAAGAAACACCTGTGTTACACAGTGAAGGTTGAGGAGTTAAAAAAGTTCTGAATCACATAAGTGTCAGGACCAGAACATGCCTGAAAGAACAACAGATTGTTTGATAAGCAAGAACTACACTGATACCAAAGATCAGTAATGACTATGCTATTTCAAAATTAATAAAAAATGCCATAAACTCTTTTGATCAACATGTCTCACACCATCTTTTCAGAAAAACCAACCAAAATAACAAAACTGTTCTTCTTCCTGCCATATAAAAATTACTTCTCCAAGACCTTTCCCAATGCCTGAAAAAGATGACCCTGAATGGCTTCATAAAATATGTTGTGGTCTGATTTAGATTATTCTGTAAACTGAAAAACATGATATAAAAATGAAATAAGAATATTATTTAAAATACTCTTAGGATATAATATAAATATATAGCAGTTACAGGAAATATTCGATATGAAGGCAAACTTCATGATAAAATAAAACATTTTGACTAACTCATTCAACCAGCTTGTTATGTGGTACAAAAATATATGAGTTAATTCAAACATTTTATGTTATACTTTATGGTTTATAATAGACAAGGTAAATGGACTAATAGCTGAACTGCAGAGTACATCTGTAACATAAGGAATTTATGCAATTTGCAAAAACAGTCTTGAAAGGCAGCAATGAGCTGTCAGCACTCCAGGATCTGGTACTGTCTCCACTAAAAACAAATAATTCCCTAGAGAAGGAATTGGGTTGCATATTCACCAAAGCTGTAGTTTTGGCACTACATTTGCGTCAATACTCTACTATCTCCTTAAGAGATCATTTCCAGACGTGGAAAATTTATTTAAACTCACAGAAATTTTTTCTTCTTAGAGAACTGTAACTATTGATTTTGCCTTTTTTTTTTCTTTTGAATCCTTCTCAGAGTTAACACACAATGGAATGGAATTAGAAGGAAAAAAATCACAAACCCCAAAATAATTAAAAAACCATGCAACTCCACAACTAAGTCAATTCATCATGTCTCTATTTTTTTTAAATTTTTTTTTATGCTGGAACCAAAGAAAAATATTCTAAGTAGTATAGTTGTTTCCCTTCACCTTTGGTTGGACACACAACAAACCTAAAATAAGGGTGAGCATGAGCCTGAGCCTTTGGAAGTTGAAAGAATTAAACTCTGAACACTGCTTTATAGTCTAACTAACCTTCAAAGGATATTTAAACATCAGATCTAAACAGGATGAAATGGGTGTTCAAGAAGTTCTGTCTGAATATGAGGAAGAACGTCTTTCTTGTGTGTGTGCCTGTGCACTGGAACAGATGCTCCAGAGAGAGTGCAGAGTCTCTCCCACTGGAGATATTAAAAAACTGTCTAGATGAAATCCTGTGCCATGTGCTCTGGGGTTACCCTGCTTGAGAAGGTGCATTGGACCAGATGACCCACTGTGGGTCCTTCCACCCTCAACCATTCTGGGATTTTGTGATTTCTCTCCTCACCAAAATGTAGCAGCAAAATGGAGTATCAACATCAAAATCTCCTCCAATAGAGGAAGTCAAAGGTCAAACTGCCAAATGTTGATAACATCTCCATCTCACTACTTCTGAGGGTAAAACTCAAGTGATAGGAGAGGACTAGAGGGTTGTTGGTAATAAGATCTCATTGGGAATTCAATGGGGTCAATACAAGAGGTTATTAGAGAAGGTAAAATTTTCTGTGGAAAGATAGTCCCTTCAAAGCTGCTCTTTGAGTGGTAGAGAGTTGATGCTGGGGAAACACACAAGCTTACTAACCAGCTGTGGAAATGGAAGAGGATAGTCAGGGCAAGTGCATGTATACATGGGGAAAAAAAGCAATCACATTGGATTAAAAAGTATTGTGTAGCCCTCAGAGACAAGACCTGAGAGTCCTAGAGAGCTGGTTTATGAAACATCAGCTTGGTTGTCAAGAAAAATCTTAAAGATAAGAATTATAGTGAATGGAAGAGGTAAAAAATAGAAAATACTGATAGACAAATAAGAGGAAGGGGCTACCACAATTTTCTACAAAATCTTTACTGGCACTAAAGAGCCAGATGGTGTTTTATAATACCTATCAGAACAGAAGTCCAAAATAAAGTAAAATATGCATTTCGTTCATGGACTGTGCATGGAAAACACAGAATGTTTTGCCCCAGATGCCAATTAGCCTAGATTTTTGAAGAAAAAATTATCTACAGGAGTTTCCCTCTGGTAACTCTGGAATATTTTACCTAAATTAGTCTACTGCAACAACGCATGTGCAGCTTTAATTAAGATGTTGCTTTAAGGAAGAGAAAAACTGTCACTAAAATCAGAACGAGAATAATCATATCAAAATCAGACAGTTATCAAAACTAGAAGTCATTAAAGCATACTACTAAGGGACAACCTGGAAATATTAAAAACTTCATTGTGTTTTTTTTGAGCCACATTCCAAACATGTGAAATGTACTTAGACAGTCTTGTCCTAAGATCAGACAATAAATATGAGCATCATGAAAATAAGTCATGTGATCTACATTGACCTACATTGAAAAAATTAAATGCCACAGAGCTAAATGTTGAAACACAAGCAAAAATGACTGCTTAAACTGCAGAAAAACAAATGTCAGATTTACAGAAGTATGATCGACACCTACATCAGAAGAAAGAAAATCTTTCAGATCTGTATCTTGAAAATAGAATTAACTAATTTTATGTATAAATTAGAGTAGGCTTTCAAGCATGAAATAAATAAATAAATTCTTTCTACAAAAGAATTTTGTAAGGGTAGCAGCCATACATTTTTTTAGGTTAGATCACAGTTCAGGATTCTTACAGAATTCCAAAGTGCTGCTACCCAACATGCACAGAGAAAAGCAATAGCTGATTTTTTAAAAATCTGTGCTAATTCAAAACATTATCTTACAATGTATGTTTCTTGTTAAGCAATAATGATTTGATGATTAAAAAAAAAATCACATAAGCTTAAGTGAGGCAATGGGTTTTTTGTTTGTTTTTTTCTTTCCTTTTTTTCATGTGGTTTTGTTTAATTTTGATTTTTTTAATTCAACACACGTTTTATATTTCTTACAATACATACATATTAAGCTTAAAGAGTGTTGTTTTTTTTTTTTAAATCTAAATGAACTAGCTAATAAAAAAGAGTAAACCTGTAAGTCGCAGATATCACTCTTTCTCTGAAAGCAAATCCCAGAGACTTGGTATTGAAGAAATTATTTAAAAAATATCTGCTGCACACCAAGGTCTTCAAACAAGACCTTTGAGAGTTAGCATTAAGAATAGATAGTGAAACCTTTCAAAACATTGCTGCTTTTAGTACAGTTGGTAAGTTGTGCCAGACCACTATAACCCACAGCCTCCTGTTTATTCTCCTGACTTCATTCCACTCTCCCCAGCTATGAGGAGTTTCAGAGAGACACAAAGGAAGTGTAGCTTTGTGAGGATAGTCATTGCACTGAAATATCCACTGCTTCCTATTTTGAGTTAAAGGGCATACTATCCTCTGTAGATACATAGTTGCACTTTAGCATTTCAGATCCTAAACAATAAAATGCTAATAATAAAATTATATCTTCAAGTTGACAGCTGGAAGTACTGAGCTTAAATTGAAAAAAAAAATACATAAAATTTCAATGTAAAAATCCCAAGGATATTTTAGTACTGAAATAAAATATCTATGGGAGCTGTGGAACCTCCAATATTTCTGTCATTGTGAAGCATGGGTAAATATCTATCAGAAATCACACATATACAGCTAGAAGGCATCACTGGGGGAGGACAGTGGGTAGTGTATTCCTGAGAACCCATCTATCTCATCTTTGATGATTTTTAAAATAATTTCTAATATTTAAACAATGCAACTGGATATACTTTTGGGTTCATATTTAATCATCTGATCTAAAATATACATCCCTCATCACTTTATTTCAGGTATCAGAAGTGATCAAAGTGAACAAAGGCAATATTTTTAGGTTTAAAATCATGATGAAACTGCAAAAAAGTTCCTTCATAAAATATTCTCAATATTTAGATCATCATCTGTTACTAGAGTTTCTATTTCAATGATTATGCATGAAATTTTTTAAAATTAATCAATTTTAGATTTTTGAAGCCAAAATGTTACCTCATTTCCTTTCCACAAAGCCCATATAAATTTATTGATGCTTTTTTTCAAAGTCAAAATACAGAGGCATTTGCAACAAAATAATTAAATTTTGTCATCCCCTTAGTTTTTCATCATCATATAATCTTCAATTAGAATGACTGCTTACTAAGCTTAATGCTTAAGAAATATTACAGACAAAAGTGATGTGAAGAATCTTATGGTCTTTGTAAAATCATTACTTCCAAACATTTATTTTCTATGACTTTAAAATTTATTAATTTTCCAATGAAAGTCACAATGTTTTGTCACTATTAAAATATTGCAAACAAAATTCAAAATTATCACAAAATGAAACTAAAAAACCTTCACTACAGGATAAACATCAAAGTGTCATCTGAAAAAATCATAATCCTCTGACCCACTCCTTTTAGTGCTCGTTCTCTTTGCCATCAAGAGCATTCTTCCATAAAGACAACACAAACGTTGATTTGATTCCTCTTCCTACCTCTAAAGTGTTCTTGGGTTTACAACCACCTGTCAAAATCAACTTACACATATCTGGAAAACCAGAAGGCAGCATTGTTAATGTCTCATCGATCTATATGTACCATCTTTAGGTTTTTATTTTTATCTGTGGTATTCCAAATATTAAGGTAACTAATATAGCTACATGCCTCCTACTCAAATCTCTCACCAACCCATCCCACTTCCTCGCAATGTGGGTGAAAGACTGCTTGGTGTGTTACTCACTCATTGACAAAATTACAGCTATTAAGAATTCCCTATGGACAGACAAGTATTCTGAATATTTCTTGAAATGAAATATCATCAGCAGCTCCCTTCCAATAACCTGTAACACCACCACTGTTTTGTTGCACGATAGCTAGTTCAAAAAAATTGCTCTGTGGGATAAAAAAGTTGATAGAATTACATGATGTATATTTTGATAGAATTACATTATGTATATTAAACTGTTGCAACAGCTTGTTTTATAATTTTTGCTTTCTAGTTCAGCAAATAGGATTTGTCACAATATAAAATAAAGTAATAAGCCTTTTATGCAAGAGTATTTACATTTTCAACCAGATAGTTGTTGAGATAGGAAGACAGGAGAAATTAAAAGAATAGGTATTAGAAAAGCTTTAATTTGTATGAGAATAAGTCCAACAGCAGTCTTGTATTTTCTATGTGACTATAATCTGTGTTTTTATGTGCCTCCCATCCCTTTAGCTGTCCTGCCTCTATTATTTACAAAAACAACATTGCTTTCCCATGACGTAATGCTTATTTCTTGCAAAACAGTGAGTAGCTAGGTTGGGGTTTTTTGGTGGTTTTTGTTTGTTTGTTTTGTTTTGGGTGGGTTTTTTTGTTTGTTTGTTTTGGTGTTTTTTTTTGTTTTTTTTTCTTTTGTTTGGGTTTTTGTTTGCTTTTTTTAAAAATTGTTGTTGTTGTTGTTGTTAGGTTTGGTTGGGGTTTTTTTTCATTAAAAGCCAAGGACAATTTACTGCAAGAACTTAGGTAGAACTTCATTTAAAAAAAAAAAATTAATTTCAACACCACATAAAGTACGCAATTATAATTATCAACATGAGTCAATAAATCCTAGAGTTAAGGCACTGCTTGTTAGCTTTGGTGGGTAACTGTGTTTCATCTTCTGTTTGTTACTCAAAGCTGCCCTGCATAATTTCTACAACTGACAAAAATAAGAAATATGCTATTTGCTTTAGCCATGGGTACACAGAGCAATTTCAGTGCCAGTGACATGGCTTGACTAAGACCTGCTAAAATCCATGGGGATTACTGAAAGGGGAGATCCAATGAAGGAATTGCTTTGCTTAAAGCTTGCCTTACTCTGAAACAAAATCAAATTGCCTCTGAGACTGCCTTTCTCCTCCACACCCAGATTTATCCTTATTCACTATCATATACAGAAACAAGTGCCTGAATTAAAAATGTTACATCTATAAATCTTAAGCATGCATACATAAGAGTTACTATGCTTTACAGCTGTAATCTGCCTGTAATGTAATTGATATTTTTTGCTATATAAAAGAGAATATGGAACTGTCACTATAACTAAATCAATTTTATATGAATGTTCTTACACTAAGCCAAGTGTTGTTTGACCTTGCACTTGTAGCTTGACAGAGGATTCAGATGCAGACCTGGTTCATTTCAGAGGACTGTGTTCATAAAACATATGACTTTCATCTTCAGATCAGGAAACTGAACTCCTGCACTTAAGGTTTGCAGTAGTTTTAGCAGAATTATAATCTGGAAACTGGTATGAACACTTTTATCATCTCCTTACCTTTTGGCAACATTATTTCAGGGTAAGAGCTCTAGCAATAAATATTTTGTAATATAGTAAGAACTTGGCGAAACTAGTGAAGCAAATCAAAACACTCTAAATTCCAGATGTTTCATTTCATGAGTTCACCCCAAAGCAAACAGATTACCATCTGGGCATATGAAAGAGGAAAATAAAATCTGCACTTAAAGCAGCCTGTGTTTGAGTACAGTGTGTGGAGAATGATCTAATATATTATGAATTAGAAACGAGTTCCACATAAGTGGCATTTGAGATACTGCTGCAATGCTGAGCTGATACTTCAAATGAACTGTAATATGCTTTAATTCAGCTAATAAATACTCCAATAAAATAAAATAAAGTAAAATAAAATAAAGTAAAATAAAGTAAAATAAAAAAATATCTAAGACCATTGATAACATCTGGACTATTGGTTTATTTTTCCAATTAATTTCGAACATTCAGAAAATATATTGAGGCCACTTAAAGCATATTATTTCAAAGAAAGGAGACTCTAACTGCCCAAGCACTTGAACTAATTTGCCCAAGTGGCTTTCAAAAAGTTTGTGAGTTGAAAGTCCACAATGTAGATACTTACATGCAGATCATAAGCTCCCCCCTCATGACTTCTACATATATGTACATCACCCTTCTTGACAAGCTAAAGGATTTTCATAAGGTTTATAATATGTATTATGAAATTTTCTGTACAATAAAGACCATGTAGAAGAACTTCAATTTTTTTCTACATAAAGACATTTTATAGTAGCCAATAATCTGAAACATGGGTAATAATGTAAAATGAAGCCTTACATTTGTACCATGGATATGCTTATTTTCTGCAAAACAGGGCAAAATCAGCAGCAAATATTGTCTGAGTGGTGAGCTCTGTTTGGGAAACAAGGTAGATACTTTTATTCCTGTACTCAAAAACTCCCATCAGTCAATTTGGACACAGATATTCTCCACTGTCTTGCCAGATAGAGAAGACATGGGAATCCTGAGAAATGGATGGAAAGGCTTTAGGAGGAGTCACTTAATATATTTACTGATCTTTTGCTGCAGCTACACTGACTTTGATTCCTCTGGAATCTCTACCACTTACTAGTGTTACAGGTTCTGTATTAGATGTATTTTTCATTTTGGAAACATAGAGGTCTTAATCCGATCTCTGTGTTTATGAGTATACAGTTTCTGAAAATTCCCTGGTGTTTATGGTGTGAACATCTCACATTCCTGCAAAACACTGACACAAGTTTAGGCCAGTTTATGCCATCTCTTCAGTGCCCGCTGTGACTTCCTTTTCTTTATGTCCATTACCATTAGCATAAACCAGCATGAACCTGAATCTAATTCTGCTGCATTCAGCTACTAAAATGAAACGCTGGAGTTTCTATTCCATACTAATCTGAGACCCCCTCCATTCTTTTTAAATATTAACATAATTTCTATTAGGGATTATCTACTTAAGAACTTTCTCACCCTTATTTTCAAGTTCTCAGTAATTACAGTCTTTGTTATAATTGCTCAGAAACCCTTTGAACTTATAAATGAAATAGATTAAGAACAGGTCTGGAAAAGATTATAGGGGTTTTCAAGCCTAGTGGAGCCAGGATCACTACATCAAATCCACAACTAGTTTCCCTGACCTTGTGATGACCCTGTCTGGTAGAGAAAAAGGTTTGCAAGTTACAGATCTTATGACACAGCAGAAATATCCACTATAAATTTTGAGCTGATTGTTATAATATGGAGTTTAATGAGCTGCAACTCCTTTTAGCTAAAATGTCTATTTTTCCAAACTTAGGGGAGACAAGAAAAATGCTCAGGATGAGCATGACCTGTTGAAAATGTGATAATAATTGTCTTTCCCAAATTTGTCAGGAATTAAGTGGAACTGAATTAACTCTATGGTAGCTTACAATAGAATTGAAGAATTTATTTTTTAACTTCAAATGGCCTTACTAAATAAATAAATACAATACAATACAATACCAAAAAGTCTATTAGAAAATTTGAAGACTTTTTTTTTTTTTGTAGATAAAAGATAGAACTTTTACCAAAAAAAAGTATGTTTACTTTTAGGTCAGCAATATCAGCTGTCAGTGTTAAATTATTATGAAATCTTGTTTCTTTAAAAACTTTACTACATTCTTACTGCTATATTGATCTTGTTTCCTGTCTGTTCCACACAGCAAAACATTGGACTGTCCTCATTTAGGTACTAAATGCCATTTGCTTCCTACAATGAAATAAATTTATCTGAAGGCAAGTGTAATCCAAAGAGTAATCTGTTCACTTCTGGCATGTTATCAGATCAGAACTAGATTTGCATCACTTATGGGCCATTGCCCTCATGAAAGGAAATACAAATTAACCTCTAGATAAGTCAAAAGAAAAGTTAATTTTAACTCAGTGAATTAAAGCTTTTTGATTCCAACTAAAATGAATAAGTACTCCATTTAAATTTTACCATGGAAAGCTCAGCACAATAATAAATTGACATATTTTAATTTTTTCAAGACAGAATTACTCTGATTTGACAAAAATTACTCCCTACCCACAAGTTCCTAGTCATGTCATTTGAGAAAGTTTTATCTACACAAAGGAAATGCACACTTTACAGTACATAACTTCAAGGGCTGGATTCTTAGGGAATATTTAAGTCTGATCAAATTTATTAGAAAAATATGTGACAATCTCTATCAAAATTTTCAAATTAAAAAATCAATAATATTAATTTAATTAAATTCATTAAATTAATAAAAATTAAGAACTATTCCTCCATAAGTTATATGATTTCCTTGGCTTGTACATTGAAAATTTCTTCACACCATTTAGCTTTGCTAAACTTTCTCCAAATCATGTGAATACTTCCTTCCATTTACTTGCATCTTTAGTACCTTTTTTATTTTCTGGAATGAAGTCAGCAGTCTGAAATAAGAGTTTCCAAAACTAGGCACAGAATAAGGCATCCTGATATAAGATACAGAAGATGGTATTACCAGTTAATGTTGTCTTTTAACTTAGCAGTTTGATTACTTTCTTATAAAACTAGATGATCTTTAAGAATATTCATGCCTCAGAAAAAATAACAGCTGGAATCAGGAATGGGTTTATTAACCAGCTTTTCATTTTAAGAGCATCTGGATATTGTGGGTGTCAAACTAATAGCTGAACAGGGGAAAAAGAAACACTATGTAAGGAAGAGACACAGGACACAGAAAAGTAGTAATTTCCTTAAAAAATATTGAGCTTAGTGTAGTTTCATTGATGTAATAAAACACGCAATTGTATCCCTGGAAGAGATAACCTATGACAGCTATTTCAAGAAACCTTGCAAGGCTACTTTCTGCACCTTTGCTTGAGAGTCAATTGGGTTTTTGGATACTTGGAACATCTGGGAAATAGGCTAGCAGTCTCTACATCTTTCATATCTGACTACGTAAGGACAATATTTAGTCATGATCCACTTGAATCACAACCAAAATTTTAAGTAAAGAATTGCTAACTGACATTCTTTAATGCATCTATGTCAATTGGCTTAGTACTTTTCTATAAAACCTATTTCTATTAATTTTGTTTGTTTAGTCTGCAAAAAAAAAAGAGTACAAGAGATTTTTAGTAATGCATCATTTATATTTTTGAGACTAAAGACCAATAAAAAACTACTTTATTAAGAATAATTTACTAATATTATTTATGTACAAATCTCTTGTCATGCATGAAGTGAAAATGAAGATGGTACATCTCTGTGCTGCGTATGCTGTAGTCTTAATACCTGAGCAGTGTCAAACCCAGAAAGCATATAACCATCACAGAGAAAAAGCTAAGCCATCTGCTCAACATTTGCATGAGTAAAAATAAGTGATTTTATGCTGCTGCTGTATTTTTTATCACTACATCTCAAAAGCTAATAATACTTCCAGTATGTCTAAGACATCTGTGTTTTAAACAAAATAATAATTTATTTTACAAAATAACATTTTGCATTATTTTCCTGTGATTAATAAACCTAGTTCCATCAACATGTAATGATTTAGGCAAAGCATAGTCATTCTCTTTTTGCTATATTCTTTTATTTGTTAGCAAGGTAAAAACTCTGATTGGCTTCCCCGCGTTGCATAGAAGGACCAGAAACTCAGTGATTGACAATCGACAATCAAGACTATCCTTCCGTCCTAATAAAACCTAACAAACAGTGCTGGTGCTGATTCATATCAACTATGATATAAAGCAGAACACTTAAGTAAGAAATTACTAACTTTTTAGAGTTATATTTTTTAGTCACAATGTAACTAGACTCTTCAGCAGCTTATTAGGAGTTTATGAGTGACTCAGAAATTTAGGCACAGAAAAATACAACTCCTTCTTTCAAGCATATTCATTCATTTTAAAAAAATGTACAAAATACAATACAAAATAATCTTACTGAATTTTGCCAAATCTTAATTATAGAGTCCCATTATTTTCCATAATTAATTTACAGTTGAATACTGTCTCTAAGAGGACAGATGCAAATCAGAATTATGATGCCATGCAGAATTCAAATCATGCTTGAAAACTCCTGATATGCCAAAATAAAGAAACTTTTCTGAAAATACTTTAATAGGAAGCAAAAAAAAAAAAAAGGCTCTAAATCTTTGGCATCATAATAAGCAACAGAATTCTGTCTAAGATCATTGTCTACAAAACATGTAGGTTTAAATAAAATTATTGCTCTGTTGTTAGGATATTTTGTATTAGAACTATGGTATCTACTGCAGGGAAAAAACATTTATTTAAAAGATGCTCAAGTTAACTTATAAGGAAGTTTTTTTTGTTAAAAAAATACATGAAATCTGTAACATATTCCTTTCTGAATAAAAAAACAGTGAGAGTCATTGATTGAGTTTTTATTCACAGTTCCTGTCCAGGAAAGAGTGCCATTTGCACCTTCCAGAAACTGTTTGATTTGGGAAGATTTAAGAAATTACTGAAGTCAATCTAGAAAGCTGACATATACTCACACCATAATACACACCCTCCCTTCCTTGCCTCCAATTTCTTTTCCAGTTTTTTACATTTGACCTTAAGGAGGGAGAAGCTCAAACAAGTACAATTACTCTCTTAACATCTTACAAAAAAAAAAAAGGAAGAAAAATGGAGACCACTACGTAGTCCTGATGCATGGTTGTTTTTTGACATTCATTTCCTATAAATCCCCTTTAAGTACTGAAAGTACTGAAAGGCTGCAATCAAGTTTTCCTGGAGCCTCCTCCTCTCCATGTTTAATCATCCAAATCTTTCAAACTGTTCCCACAGAAGAGTTGCTTCAGCTCTCTGATCATTATTTCCATGGCCCTTCACTGGACCTGCACTAGCAGGTCCATGTCCTTCCTGTGCTGAGACCCCAGGGCTGGATGCAGAGTTCCAGGTGGGGTCTCACCAGAGCAAAGCAGAGGGGCCCCTCCCTTTCCTGCTACCCAAGCTGGTTTGGATGCAGCCAGGACACATTTGGCTTTCTGGGCTGGGAATGCTCAAGGCTGGGTCATGTCCAGCCTCTCATCAGCCAGCATCCCCAAGTCATTCTTGGCAGTGCTGCTCCCAGTCTCTTCATCCTCCAGCCCATAGTGATACTGGGGGTTACCCTGATCCAGGTGCAGGACTTTGCACTTTTGCTTTTTGAACTTCAAGAGAATTGCACAATTACCTTATTTGAGACCTTGTAAGGGTCCTCTGAATAGTATCCCTTCCCTCCAGCATGTTGACCATGCCACACATCTTAGTTCCTTCTGAATACTTTTGGGAGGAACATTCAATCCCACTACATCCTTGAAGAACATGTTGATGGTATAGGTCCTCCTGTAGACCCTTGAGAGATATCACTCATTACTAGTTTTCTCTTAGACACTGAGACATTGACTGTAACTCTTTGGACATGGCCATTCCACTAATTGGAATGTTAACTCATCCAGTTAACATTCAATTCATCAAACTCATATCGCTGCAGTTCAGTGGCAGGAATGTTACGTGGGACTAACTCATAAGGAAGACCCTAGAGAAACACGGTAAGTGACATCTGTAGCTCTTCTCTTGTCCACTGATGTAGTCACTCCATTCCTAAAAGTCACTTGGCTGGTCAGGCACAATATGCTCTTGCTGAAAATATGTTGGCTGTGTCTGATCACATACTGCAGCGTAATTTCCAGGAGGATTTGCTCAATGATTTTACCAGTCACGGAGGTGAGGCTGGCTAGTGAAATTCTTTTTGTAGAGTTATGCTTGGAGATTAAGTTCTTTATCCTGTGTATTGACATGAATTTCAGGGTTTTGTTATTTTTGTGTGTGAGCTCTCATGAGGTCTTCAGTACAATCCATTGTCCAAAGCAGGCTCAACTATGGGGTCAGACTAGGTTGCTCAAGGCTTTATCCAACCAAGACTTGAAACACCTGATAGGTCTCTTCAGTCACTTCCCTTTCTGTATCTCAGATTAATGTCATTATTTTTACTGCAGATACATTCATGCAAAATTATGCAAAACCATTTAATTTTTGGTTTCTGTATGTATCTACCCATACATATTCCACATTGGTAGTACTGCTTAAAATTGTCCTAAATCTCTGTTTGAGTTCTCAGAAAATACCTATACATGTTCTGGTTTCACTAGGTGTCTTAGCAAGATTAAAATGGAAAATGGAATGGACAACCAGCTTTTAAGACTGGCTCACAAAAGTGCTAAGAACTTATGCCCAGCAGAAACAGAGTACCAAGGTAACTACAAAGGACAGTCTGCATATTTAAATGCATCTGTAGTTATACAGACAACTTTTGACAAAGCCAGCCTAGTCTGCCAAAATGCTAACATCCATAATTTATTTTAGCTCTGAAACAATCCTGTTACACAGCTCCTAAGAAAACCACAAGAAACAAAATTTTACTTGTTCTTCACTTAGTTTCATCTTGCGAAGTCTTCAGGAGCTAAGTTTTGGTTGGTTTAAATGAATGACGTAGTTCACACTAAACTTCCTGTTGTAGGATTACAGTGTTACACTCCCAACAATGCCTTTGTTTCTTTTCGGTAGCTTGCTGGAGGTCATAGGATAATGTTCTTCAAAGTAGAAAGATTTTGCCTTCTTTGTTTTGTGAAGTGCTTTATGCATTTACTACAGATTATAAATAATGAAAGGTAGTTATTTTGAGTAAAAAAAAGGTGCTTATGAGAAAAAGAAAATATAATGCTCCTGTATATTTCCTGTGAAAAAAATGAGCCATGGTTTCCTCACTCTGCAAAACAACACACATAAATAGGTCATAGAAGGGAAGAAGAAACAATGCACAGGAGAATGACCCCTCAGAAAGAATTACCTAGGAAAGTAAAGGCAATGTGATGTCAGTCCTAAATATTTATTGTAGCATTTGAAAAATGTACCTTGTCTGACCACTATTTCCATCTGCTAAAGACTGGGTTGACAGAGATATAAATCACAACATAACCAATTTTTTTTCTCCAGCCTCAGCCCTCACTTCAGGATTATTTTGCAGGAGGATATACAACCTCAGTTCACCCCAGGAAAAAATAAGCATACACAACTGGCAATTCTGCCTGACATCTGATGTACAGAACATACAGAAATCTTAAGAGTGTATCATGTTATTCAAGTCCAGCTACCATAGTATTAGACCAAAACACAAGTACTGCATCCCAGCATGACATAAAACTTAAATACTGATTTGCCTGTTGCCATGCAAAGCCACTTTGTAGTGTCCTCTTCACTGGGGGAGGTATAGCCCTGGTGCAGCAGGCTGTGCTGCACATGTGCCAGCCAACCCACTGTGCCCATGAGGAGAAGGTTATCAGCTCACAGCTACTTGCATGGGGAAGGGTCAATTTGCACTTCCACCCTTTTCTTCCTTTCCTGCTCCCCAGTGTTCCCAGCTGGGCACCCCTTCCACTGACCTTCCTACAGCTGAACAGCCTGTTAGCAACTTTGGTGGATAAAGCCTGCTGAGAAGTACATCTGGGTTAGTTTTCTAAAAGATTAGCAAACTGTATCAGCCAGTGGAGAAGTCTGCTCAGAAGCAGAGCCAGAAAACTGATGGAAACAGGAAGATGCAGAAGGTAACCTTCCAGAGCAGGTAGCTTTAGAAAGGTAGGATTAGTATAGGGGAGGCCTGCAAACGGAATTGGCCCTTTCTGCAGCTCTAGGTTACTAAAGTCCCTTGCTCCATTTCATGTAACTGCAGTGTTATGATCTAACACCTTTGTGCTAAACCCATGGATATGTTTTCATATAAATACTGTAGACAATCTCATATACAGAGGGCAAAAGGGATGGAAGATGACTATGCCAAAACTTACAATATCTTGCAGAAGGAAAAACTTGGCTAACTTATCTAACTCAGTAATAACAACTATTAATGGTTATAGCGCAAGTTATTACTAATATAATTCAGTCCATTTTTTTTTAAATGAAGCCCCATTGTTTCTATTCTATCTGTAATCACTTTCTGCAGATTTCTGCTGGCTCACAGGAATGATTATCAAAAGAAATGGCTGCCCTTTTCAGCAAATAAAACAGAAGGGAAGTTCTCAATTCATAATTCACACAGGGAGCATGATTCAAGGAGCTGCTCTATGCATTCAGCCAAGTAACAGAAATATATCATAAGTCCTGTGGGGCCATAAAAACGTGTTTGAATACAGGACACCTGGAGGAACACTTATAACAGAGAGTATGGGAGCAATTTGTTGCCTGAAATAAGCTCCATTTGTGAAAAAAATGATGACAGAATACTATTACAACTGGAAATAATTCTGGATATTTTTCATCTGTCAACAAACTATTTACATTTGATAAAAATATATATATAAAATATATTTCAGACATCTTCATCTCAGCAATCTTCCAACAATGGATCTTTATCCTCTTCTTATGAGCAGGAACACATCCTCCTATTTCATATTATGGCTATTACACTTTCAGGGTATAAATTGGTTTTCAACAGGTCTTGTCTGTAACTGTGAGTGTGCGTATGAATGTAGGTGAAAATTTTTGCAAGTCACTAAGACAGTGTGGAGGCTGAGCTCAAACACATGAACTCACAAAAGTATGTTCTTTGCCAAAATCAACTCTTGTGATTACTTCAGCTGGAAGTTGATTCCACCATTACGAGTATAATCTTCACTGTCAGGGATTTAACTCTAAGAGATCTTTCTGACTTAGCTGAAGACATTGCAATTAAAATCTAAAATGGTAGCTGAAAATCTTTCCTCCTGGTCCTTTACTGCAACTGTAATGTCAAAGTGAGAAAGAAAAATACAAAAGAAATTGGAATTGCATTTAAAACAACTCAAGTTTTCACTCAAAGTGTTTTGGTAATGTCAAAGCGCACTGAGGTTCCACAGGTTATGATGCAGTAATTTTGACATGCTATTAAAAATGGCCACCTGACTGAAGTCTGAAATGTTCAAGACATTCTGAAACTGCTGACCTAAAACAAAAGCATGAAGAACCTGCTAATTTTGTAGGGACAGCTAGGCAACTAGAATAATTTCTACTGACAGTCTTCGAGTAAGGCAGGAGATTTAGCTAAAAAATTGTCTGGCATACCAAGGTACTGAAAATTTTTAATTGTGATACTTGGCACTGGATTTCTGTAAATATAGTTGCAAAATTAAAATTTTAATCTCCAGATTGGCTGTATTTTGAGCATTAACTCATTGCACCTGTTCATGAGATTTTTTGTGTATGAAAGAAAAGCTCTGTGCGTGAACAGAGCACATATATACGGAAAAAAATGAGAATATCTTGGCCATGACCATAATTTAAACTACAAAACCATTAAAATTATTCATATGAGCTTAAATTTATACATATCAATTCTTAATAAGAACTTGCACATACATATAAATATTCTATTTAATGAGGGAAAAAAGTGAAGAAATAAAAATGTTAAACTATGAAAATAAACTTCCAGACAGGAGATTATAAATACGAACACCTACAGAATGTATTAGAAATTCATACAGCAATGATAGGTTAAGAGTTTCAAGATTATAATCAGAAAAATGTGACAGAATCAGAATATTTTCAGGAAATGATTGTCAGGCTTTATCAGCTATAAACAACTAGTCACAGTCATTTGTCTACTAAGTGTACATCTGCTCTAAAATCTCAATAATGCTACTGTACACAGGGTGGCACCGTGACTTCAAAAGCCATAGGCAAGTCTTCAGGTGGGGAACAATATCCCCTGCTAGGAGAGAAGCAATGATATAAATCCTAAATCTCTCCCTGGTATTAATAATGTGGAAAATATGATTTCTGTGGAAAGATTAAATCTCACTGAGAAGTCTTTTAAATAGAAATAATGGGGAAGAGAGATGAAAACCCAGAGACCAGTAAATAAATGCTTAGACTTGAAAGGGTTGGAAATGGGAGCAGAGGAGACCACAGGACCAGTTTTAGGATGTCAAGCTCCCACCCCAGGGCAGGCAAACAACTGTTCATGGATGGAAACAAAACCACAGTGACTAAGGCTGGGAGGGAAAGATCACACAACTGAAGTAAGCAGTGGATGAGTAAAAATTTACAGTAAAGGTAGACAGGAAAGAGAGTGAGATGACGACAGTTCTCATTGTGGTGACAAACACATAGAGCTCTCACACAGGGGCAGATGAGTATGGCTTAAACCAGGAATGACTTTTGTCTCAGTACTCACTAATGAGGGCTTTCTTGGTACTTAAGGATAGGATTCAAGAACAAGGAAAATTACCAGAGGAGGATGAATCCACGATTACTGTGAGCTCTAAATAAACTAATAGGTTGCACTCAGGTGTGCTAAGGAAGATGGCTGATGTTCTTGGAAGGCCATAGTTCAAGAAAATCTCAGATATTGGGCGAAATCTCTATCTATAGGGAAAAAGTAATCTGGGTAACTACAAGCTTTACATTGATCCCTAGGACAACCATGGAACTGGTCCTTTAGAAGCACATTTTGGAATAGGAAGGAGGAAAAGGTGATGGGGAAATTGTTGTAGTGGTTTGACCAAAAATGACTTATGTGCAAACCAGCTGGATCCCTTGAGTTATAAAATGACTTAATTTGCGGACATGGAGAAAGCAGGAGCTATCATTTAGGTTGACTTTAGCAAGGCTTCCAACACCTTCCCACAATGTCCCTGTAGCCAAGATGGGTATGGGGTGTATGTCCCACCAGGGGGGGGAGAAATATGGATTTAGTGGTTGGGCTCAAATGGGATAGCCACTGGGTCATAGCTTCCTGGAAGCTGGTGCCCTGTGGGATCCCACAGGGGCTGCCCTGGGGTTTGTCCTGTGTAACATCTCTATCTGTGACCTGGAAAGGGGACCAAGTGCACCCTGCCAGTTTGGGGCACCAAACTGGGGCATCAGACAGGTCCACATGCATCAGGGCAGACCTTCTGTATGGGTGGTGGGATGAGGAGGCCAGTGGGATGGGCAGGTACAAAGGGTAGCCCTGTCTTAGGCATGGAGAAGGTTTTTTGCTGCCACAGAATAAAGCCCTGAGCAATTTGGTCTGATCCACAGCTGAGTCTGCTAGGGGCAGAATGTTGGACTAGAAGCCCCCTGAAGTCTTCACCATCCTGAATTGTCATGCAATGTTACAATCCAGAAAATATCCATTTCTCAGGAGATTAGTAACTTTTTGGAATAAACAGCACGGTGGCATTGTTTGGGGATCTTTGGCAGAAACCGAATTCCAGGCAAAACCCCAAAGTCTTGCAGCACAGTATGCACCTGACACAAAGTTAAAACAATGGGTTTAGTACTACAGAAATAAAACTACAAAGGTATTGGGAGTCCCAATAAAAGAAGTTAATGTAATGGCACTCAGGGAACTGTTTTTTTGGTGCTGATGCTTGAGACTGCAAAGCTCAGAGTGGTCTGCTTTGGGACTCCAGACTTCTGTAGCTATGTGCTGTTCTAACCACTGGCTATCAAAACCCAGTTACCACAATGCTAAGGATGGTCCACTCACCCCAGTGAAAATCCAGCCAGAAAAAGAAAGAGCTATCTGGACATAACCTCATTCTATTACCAGGCTCTGCCCCACACTCCTCCTAGAAGAGGTAAATATTGCTGTTCAAAATTCACAGGTTGAGTTTAGGAAGACAAGATGACATTGATTCAGATTCGAAGTAGAGTTCAACTCTGTGTCTCATAATTAACCATTTCAAACCTCCATAATAATCTAACTGAAAACAGAAGACAGTTCTAATTTAATACTAGGAACAAGATCTAAAGGAAAAGAGCCATAACTAAGGAAAAAATCTGTATTCACAAAGTTAACAGGCTGCATCTATACACCTTTTACAACATCAGGTACCATTTTCAAAAAAATATATTCCTGCACATTGTTTATCTCACTTATTACTACTCTTGTTTTGGTTTAAACTTTCATGTTTTATGGTAAACCAACTTATAGTTAATTTGCTGTCCACAAAAACAAACAAACAAAACACACAAAACAAACAAACAAACAAAACCAAAACAACAAAAACCACACACCCAAACAAACAAACAAAAGGTCTATTTCATTTCTGGACCAGTAAATTTTAGACACACAGATGACTTTGGAAAACCACACAAAACAATGATCCCAGTCTTTGAAATGGAGCAAGCTTACTAAATATTTGCTAATCATAAGCATGTCCCTGTATCTACAAGCAAGCGAAAAGCATGTTTTTTATGGGACCACAGGGGTAATTTTACAGGAAACCTGTCTGAGATCCTGCTTCTCTAAGAAACAACGTGTGGGCAAAGAGGATGAGAAGATGATCATGAACTTCCATGAGCTTGCCAATTAAGGCATCAGCAAACTGAGACACGGTGACAACTAGAAGACAACTTGTAATTCTGTATCATAGAAGTATAAGGAAAAGAATGACATGTCTTTCATATACAGAAGCAAAGAACAGTTAGACAAAAGAAAGTTAAAGAATATACCTGAAGACTACGATAGATTGCAATGGCAACCTAAGAGTTTTAAAAACCTGGATTACTGTATTAAAGCAGAAATAACCAGTAATAGTTTTTGGCGTAAACTGCTCATTTGAAGGTGTTTAAGGAAAAATATTATATATAGAAGCAGAGGAAACTCGTAACAAAGAAGACATGAAACTGGAACCCAAATTCAAACACAAACCTCTAGGATAACCTTTCATAAATATTTCCACTCTGAATTACAGGTGACAGTCAATTACAACCAGCAGTCAGGCATTTAGTTCTTTCCAGCATTCTCTAATTAAATGCTAATAAATTTCTTCTTATCCCAACTGTCTCTACTGCATTGACATGTCCTGAATGCAATGAATAAGACCTATAGATTCTTTTACGTGTTCTTGAAATGCATTAACTTTTTAACCTCCTGTAAACAAATGTGTTCAACATGCTTAACTAAACACTAAAAAGTAGTAAAGCAGCTTTCCCATTTTTTTGTCCACAAAGTAATAACTCCTGACTGCTTTCCAAAACTCTCTACACAGTTAATTTGGTTTGGGCTTACAGACCGGGCAAAGGAATGAAGTCTGAAACATGTTTCACAGGACATCCAAACAGAGGTGAAAGAATGATAGCAATGCATACAAGTTTTATGCTTATGGAGGTTCAATCCATGTAGGGTCAGGAAAGACAAGGCTACTCAAAGAGAAATTACTCCTACTTTATAACAACGTTTAAACATTTTTAATAGAAATATGTACATTTGCATAACACTTCTGACACTTCCAGGTTTTGCAGTTGTATTTACAAAAACAAACAAACAAGAAAATCTAACAGGTCCCCCACTCTCAAGAAAAAAAAAAAAACAATAAACCATTAAGTACTAAGAAACAGGATAATATATAAACTGAATCTCATATAAACTAAATCAAAAATTTATTTCTATTCTTGGCCCAGTATCTGTTGCCATGCCCGTGCCTGCTTGTTTTGGTTTTGGGAAATTCTATTCCCAGGCACAGTGTTGAGCACAAGGTCATCTTCTGTAAACCACCGAAGCTCCCACATCTCTTCCCAGAGGAGGGGCTTCGGTGATGGTCTCTGGAAAATGACCAGTGGTTCCCAAGGGTCCCACCTCTGGGGTGGGCAACTTGTAAAATGTACAAAAGGAGTCAGAAAATAAAGGTGTGGTCTCTTGCCTGCAAGAGCACCATGCAGCCTTCACTGATGCACTCCCTGCCTCGTTCCCTTGGCGCCGTAACCAGTTATAAGTATCTAAGAACAGAAGAAATCTTCAAACATATCTCTTCTTGATTTCCATTCTAGGCTATTAAAAGGAGATGTAATGTTATATTTTTCAAACTTGTAGAGACATGAAGACTGATCAATATCTGCCAATTACATGGAAACTCCAAACAAGACCAAGAAACAGGACAATTTGAGTTTAATTCTTGATGGTAATTGGGTTATACTTTCTCTTTTCACAGTAGGAGGGTAATGGATGTAAGTTTAATGTCCTGTTTTTAAGAAAAAAATAGTACCTATTACTGCATTTTGTTCTTTCTTCACAACAGACACAAATAAAGATGAAAGTTCCAAATCAAAATAGTTATGGGGTCAGGGATAACCTGATTTTAGAATATGAATTTAGAAAAGAGACATACAGATATTTACAAACTTCTGGGGAATCTTTTTTACTTTTAGTAACATGTAGCACAATTCAGCTCTTTTACATAACCATGGTGCATAAATTTCTGTATTTCCTTTTTGACATTCCTCATCTGCAAGCCAGCTGCAAATAATGAGCTCTTATCAGGCTCGTGGAGCTTTTAGGATTCCTGTGCTTGCCGAAGTGACCTATATTGTGACACCAGTGTCAAAGAAGATTTACAAATATATACGGAATGTTAACCAACACCTAAGTAGTCCATTAATTGATCCACAACAATTACTGTACTGATAGAGTACACAGAGTGTCCAGAATGTCCAGAGTGTCCAAATCCAGAAAAGTCTGCTAATGATCAAAAAAAATTCCAGAATGATATTCCTTTAAAAAGGTCACATTTGCCTCATTGCTTATGAAAAGTATTACTTCTGAATAGGAATAAAAACTTCAAGAAACATCTGTGCAGACCTCATAAAAATAAAGATAAAAACTGCAGTCTTTACCATGATCATCGTTACACAAGCACATATGTGAATTAGTGGCCAAAACAAAATGTGCCATGATATCACTCTTACTATTTGCAATTGCTATCTTAACTCCTACTAGCTATATGTAAACCTTAATAAAGCTGTGTAAACTGGGCTTGAACTAAATACACATACACATTAATACCTACATGACAAACACATATGCAGTTTCATTGCATATATGTATGTATGTATACTCACATGAATACTTACATGGCAATACACAGATGTGATCCAACAAAGAGAACTTTTTAAACATGCATTTATTTCATAGATATGAAAAATTGGATTAACTTTTTTTTTTTTTTTTTTTTTTTTAATCAGGACAGGACTGTGCTGAGTGGAATTAATCTGCTGATGAGTTTAAAACAGCCAGGATAGTGCTACTCTTTAGGCTAAGGAGGTTTTATAGGATTTTGTATGTTTGTATCACAGGAAAAGAAATTTTTTTATAGCAGCTGATAGTTTTACACAAAGCAAAAAGTTTTCTCTCCTCGTTGAGAAGAGAAAACTGGTAAGACACATCAGAATGACATTTAAGCAGTTGTTTAACTAAAAACTGTAAGTCTGTTAAAGGGCCAGATGACATTTGATGATGGAGTCATGGCTGAGGAAGGTGTTAAATCCAGGTGAAAACACTACACCTCTGAAATGTCAATCTGTTCTTATGAGATTCTGACAGCATACAATCCAGAAAACTGAGTCATATGAACTACTATGACCATCTTAATAAATTTATTGTATTCTAGTTCAATACTTATCCATTAGAAGGTAGGTAGATACACCAAGACATTCCTACCACATACCAAGAATTGCTGGCTGAAGTGGAATATATTTTCTGGGAAGACTGTCAGCCAGCTAGTGCTTGTCATATCAAATCATGTAGCATCAAATCAGTTCAGCAGTAAAATCATAAATGAAACCTCACTGCAAGAGCTCTGTTCCCCAGTGCTCTTGATATTTCAGAGTTATATTTGATATTAAGTGGAAACTTAAAAAACACCTCAACATATAACTCGGGGCAAAGAGGAAGGCAGACACAGGATATTCATTATTTCCACCCCATGGACATAAAGACAAAAATACATGAACTTTGGAAAACTTGTAAGAGTAAAAGAATTGCTTTGAAACAGCATCAGTTTTGTCTGTCTGTACTGGACATGATGAAAATGATTATTTTTTAACATAAAGTCTGTACCTAACTTGGAATAAGATATATAATATGCTATAGAAATAAGAACCTTTCATTCATTCTGAAAACAGTGTCCAATGCTGTCTTATGTTTTTGTGTTATGGGAAAGAGAGAATAATATGTTCCTTGCCTTCACACCATCAGTTTTACAAGACATCTATCCTATTCATTTTTTTTTTTTCAGGTTCATGAATAACTATCTCTTCATACAAAAGATGTTCCACATTTTTGCCCTTCTCTGTAGTTTTTTTTTGTGCCTGTGGTCTACCTCTTGAAAAGAGCAGTATGGGAGATAAGTAGAACTCAAAGGGTGAATTTATACTATGGTTTGTTCTGATCTCTTCCCCGGCAGACCCTATGATTCTTCAGTGTCAGTGTTTCTGGCACACTACAGGTGTGCCAGAATCCTTAACTAGGATTGTAAGAAGGCAACTGAAAACTGAAGCCTGAATCAGGTTATATTCAACCAGTTAAATCTTGATTATTGGGAAAAGCTAAGATCCAGCTGGACTTAGTTGTTCCAGTTCTTGTGAACCATGTAGAATTCAGATTGGCTAGCAGATTATCTCTGTGCACCTGCATGGTTCCTAAGGGCTATTTGTAAGGTGAGGTACAGAGACAGTTCCAGTTGTGGTGACATTATCATTTGTTATTGGTTTGCACCATAAGTTGCTGAAATTTGTGATGCTTGGGAACAAGTAAATAAATGATGGATCCAAGAAAAGGAGACTTCTATTATTCTCAATTCTTTCTTAATTTGGAATTGTCCAAATGGCTGAACTGTCATTGTTTACAGCTAATCTCTCCTGGAAAGACAAGCTTCTCTGTGATCCAATGTAAATCTCCAATGTCTGGAGTCTCCACTGAACAGAGTGGATACTGTCACCTATTAATGCTAGGAGACTGAGCAACTGGGTTCACTTTTGCAGAGAAAAAAAAAATATATAAGCAAATGGAATGCCAAGGAAATTGCTAATGACAGAAAATCAACAAAAACTCAATGAGACTGGTTTCTGTATCTCCAGATTTTCTCTTCTTACACTTAAAATATGCAGAAAACACTCCTGCTTTGTCTCATCAAAGCATTACAAAGCTTACTTTTATATTTACATAGTATTGTTTCAGCAGAAAAGTATTACAGCTGTATGTGGCTCTGTAGCCACCAGGAAACCTAAAAACCTTACTGTTTTTTCTCCTCATGCTGGTCTAATAAAGTCAGTGTAATCACCAGAATGCCTGATAGAAAGGCAGATCTTACCCAGTTTTGATTTGTATTGGTTTACACTGCACATAAAGGACAACTGCTAAGGAAATTCAATCTTCATGGAATTTTAGAAAATGAAGACAATGAAGAGTTCTGCTGAAACCTCTCAGCATGCATAAATACTATCTTAACATCTCTGCATACTCTCTAGTCCATTGCACAAAATAAGATTAGCGTTAAATAATTTAGGGGATTGTCTTGTCTCTTGCTATTATTATTACTGTTGTTTCAAATACTGTTTGTATTTATTTCTATTATTCCTTTAATTGTCATGTTTACAAGTTTTGCCAGTAGTACTAAAGGTGTTTTCTAAAGCAAATGCTTCATTTGCACGAGAATTTCAAGCAAAAGAAAAAAACTGAGACAATCCAAACTCCCCTGACTAGGTTTGGAAGGCTTCTCCATTTACAATACTCGTTCTAGCTATGTACACACAAGCAGAATCAGCAAAACCACATTTTAGTAGATAGAAAACATAAGGACTACCGCAATTCTCACCCTCATCTTTCAGAGATAAATATGTCATAATAAATTCTCCAATTGAAACACTTTCTTACTTTTCCTGGGTTATTCAGTATTTCTCCAGTTGGGAATATGCTCTTGAAAGAGATTTTTTTTTTTTTCATTTGGGATGACTCAGAGAAAAGTACAATCCAAAGAGACCTCAGAGTGATCCATCAATCACATCACTTTAATGTAAATTATCTGTACTTATGCCTTACTTAACTGAATAAGCTACTTCACCCAGATCATCTGTTCAACTAGTTCATTATATGTACAGTTACACTTTATTTTTTAATATGTTATAAAAATCGCATTGTAGTTTGATTTCATGTTTTTTCTGACTGTCTGTACAATAAGTGTACCTTATTGCAAAAGGTTTTTCTTGGTCCTGAAGACAGATATACAGACGTGCTATTGACAGAGTAAATATTATGACTTACATGAGCAAATTCTATTTTTGTCCTATTTTAACTCTGTTACTAGAAAGCTACAGTTTGGACTACTGTATCTCTACAATGAAGCACAGAGTAATAGGTTCTCCTTGCTAAAGAGTAGTTCTGCAAGAATAATATTGAAACTATCAGAAAGTAGAAGGTCAATCTCCCTATGAATCAAAAGCTTGATACAGATGAGTGGGATGGACATCTATCTTTAGCAACGCAATCTGTTAATTCTTGTTAGCCTCAATCAACTTCCTACACGGAATCAGTAATGTGGATTCCTGTTTTGCTGTCTTTCCTCTTATCTTTAATTTATAATGCATAAGCTAGAAAAGTACCTTGGTGAACTTTTGAGGTATGAAAAACCAGTATTTCTTCCTTACTTTGCCTTAAAATGTAGCTGCCAAATTAGAATTTGTTGATGCTCATCAAGACTAAATGGTTGGTTTGCCTCTTTCTATGCCTCTTTTCTCCATCTCTAGTTTATGATTACCACAGCATGCAAGAAAGGCAGAGCTTCACTTCTGGTATTATATTTCAGTACATTAAACCTGACAGTCATCAAAATAATTTCTAGTAGTGTGTCTAAACAGAATTCCTTTCATCATTTGGCTGCTAATCCTTGGTTTGGTCCAAAATATTAAAGAGCATTGAATTTGAAATGAGAAATCCTTGGTTTCTGAACAGAATAAGCTTATCATCTTCCTAGTGCTGCAGAGGATATTTTTGTCACTGTTTTAGACGTTCATCTCCTTTTACTATACATGATGCACTGTTTTGGTTGCAGAAATTTATCATGTGACTGGACGTATAGGCTTGTGTCAAATGCTAAAAGTTTACTGGGGGCTGGGTGAAGAAGTTCTGAAAGGCTAGCCCGGTAACACACTGAGCAGACAATCACCTTCTGCTGTCTATCCTATAAAACTATGCTTACTAAAAAAAGGGTAATTTTACTCACTCCCCACAGGATTTCATTTAGACGATTCAGATTTTTAATTCTCTTTGTTTCGCTCCTAACTTTGGCTATCACTCCATTTTGTCCAACCCTTTTAGCTATATGACCCATTCCCTGGAGTGAACTGCAGCAAATGTCAAAAGCTTCAATTTGCGTGGCATGGCATTTTAAAAAATAGACCATGGCTATCAACCACAAACCTTTTATAATCAAAGATCTCTTTATTTTTTTCTCACATAGTCCATGAAGAAAAAGTCAGTCTAAGAATGATGTGCTGAAAGAAACAACTAATTAATAAAACTGTAAAGAGATGTTACTACTGATTACCGTTAAAAGGCCATTGAAAGCACATGCTTCTGTGCACACCTGCAGCAAAAAGAACAAGCTATTTGATTGCCTAAACACAGAAATTAAATATACAGGACAGAACAGATAATGATGCTCCTTGATGCATTTCCCTCTCTCCAAAAAAAGATGTTGTTATGACAAGGATTCCGAACAAAGAAATGGGATTTTATGCTAGGGCCCCCAAAGAATGTATATTGGCAAAAAGATGAAGAAGACTCGAATTATTTTAAGCAAAAATATATTCTAAGTGACCTAGGAAAAGCATAAGGAGACATATTATTCTTCATATAACAGGAGTAAAGCAATAAAATAACAAATATCTAAACATGAAAATCTTTCATCCAGCTATGCCGCACAACTTCAGCTAAATGTACTTAGTCCTCCAGAGTTTTATAAATATATATGTTTAGAATTAAAAGTGACAAAGGAAAACAGGTCAACCTCAATTTCCCTTTATAATAGGAGTTATTAGCAATGGACTATGTCAAACTGTTGTACCTCCATTGAGTCACCTGATGTTTCTTCAGTTTGTTTCATGTACTTTTTAAAAACTAAAATCTCAGATGCAAATGTCCCTACCTCAAATTAGATCTGTTTATGTGAAAAACCTCACCAGGTGCAAACTTCATATACTGATAACAATATACAAGCAATTTTTTTTATCTATCCATATAGTGCTATCTATACATCTGCCAAGTTAACTGAAAAAAACCCACTTATATCAAGTTTCCCTCTCTTCAACTTAATAAAAAATTTTGCATTCCACTATGTGTTCAATCAGTGTTAATAATGGCCACATGGTTGATGACAGAATTATGCAAGAAAATTAATAAAAGTAAGTAAATAAAGTGGAATCAGGTGAATATTTATAAGGGCAAGCCAAGCACCCTCAGGAAATATAAACTGCCAAAATTAACAGACTGCAGCTCATACCTTATTGAGCCATGACAGCAAACATTTATCAAACAAAGGAGAAGCGTAAACCAAGAGTAGAGACAACTCCTCTTAAACAGGTTCTTAAACTCTGACAGAATGGCCTGGTCAGTCTATCTAAATTAACTAAGAGCAACAGAGGGCAGGACTATGGAAAGGAATACACAGGCTAAAATTAAGATTCCAAACTCACTAAAACACAGATGGCCTTAAAATGCCTGGACAAATACCATAGGTACAGATAGCTAGTAAATCTTTCTGCAAGATTGCAAACCAAACTATATCAGTCCAGATCTGGCTTAATACTGATCCTTCAGTACCTTGACAAAAAAAGCAGTATATCTGAGTATGCTCTGAAGACAGCAGAATGCATTCCTGATCTTCTTTTCAGGTTATATTACCTCAATATTACCACATTTGGACAGATAAGCCCTAGCATTACAGTACTTATTCTTGAATATACTACTACCTGTCTAGCTTAGGTGGTAACAAAGTTAGCTGCTATCACAAGCAAAGGTTTGCTACAAAGGGGTATTACAGACTCAGTAAAGCTGCTGCAGTGTGTTCGTAACTAGATTTACAGATGTTATTATGGATAAACCATTGCCTTTAATGTGGGATGAAAATTACCCCAAGTGGCAATTAAAAAGAAGCAGACCTTTGCTGCAGAATACAATTAATCAGTGTGGTATCCATATTACATACATAACAGTTATTCCAGATGTTGCTCTAATTTTATGACACTGTATTCCCACAGATACCATGTGCTATACTGACCATAATTAAAATGGAAGAAACATTCTGCTTAAACAGGGGAGATTGTGTGAAATATAAAAAATATTCCAATGTCAATGCAGAAATAGAATGCAAATGTTGTTGGCATTTTACTTACTTCTTACCCTCTATCCATAAAACATTTAATTGGCAAACAATTGTGGGGAGACAAAAGGAGATGCTGCAAAGGCAGTCTCCCTCCTGATATGTTCCACCTGTGTTAATCATCCTTGAGTAGAAACAGCCTTGCCTTCACAGCTATGGGCCTGATAAAGAGTGAGTTAGGTGGAGTTGAAGTCAGTTGGAGTCTGCTCGCTGTGCTGTGAAGACCTAGGGAGAGGAGGTCATGCAAGGGCCAGAAAAGGTAAGATACTGTATGTAGGACAGACAGGGTTAGGCGGCCGTGCCAGGGTCAGGAAGGAGCGAGCCAGAACAGAAGGACAGCCAGAGCTGTGTGGAGCTGCTCTGAGAAGATACAGAGAAAAGGTGTGGGAGACTTGTTGAATAACAAGATACTTTAAGCCTTCTGATGAAGCACCTCGAGTGCGAGTGCAGTGTCTATGTCGAGTACCATACATACATCGACTGTGACAAACAATGACATCACCAGATTATGTGTTAATCAGATAAAGCAATGAATATTTAGAGTAATATGGAGCATAATAATATAATTTAGGACTAAGTGTACTCAATATTTTTTTTGTTTGGTTTGGTTCAAGTAGGTTTTTTTTGGTTGGCTTTGGTTTTTGTTTTGGTTTTTGTTTGTGGATTTTGTTGTGGGTTTTTTTTTGTTTTTTTTTTTTTTTTTCAATTAGGCCGTTGTAGGAAAAGTTAAAATGTGAGTCAAATAGGAAACCAACAACAAAGTGAAATGCTTCCTTTGACTCCATTCTTTTAAACACCAGATATATTACCCTACAAATTTCATGGTACTAGTTTATGTTACCTCTTCATGGCCCTTATTAAACAGAGAAAAATGAAATTGCTTTTGGTGCAGTCTAATATACTTCTAAGCAACTGGAGGCTTTTGCCTGAAGGGACTATATCTCATCTCCCATCTTGGAACAACTTGTTGTCTGTTGTTCTAGTAGGTTTCCATAGATACATGTATTTTTAAAAAATACAGAAACAGATCATGAAGTTCTTATACTTTCATTTATCTAAATAGTAATCCTCAGTGGAGACTTTACTGGCTATCACAATATTAAAAATAAAAAAATGGAATACAAAGGAGAATGCTCTCAAATATGTAAGAATTAAACATTTAAACTTCATAGTAAATAATATATAATATTCTTGGATTTCAATGTTGCTATTATACCAAGCTTCCAGTAGTTTAAAAGAACTATAAAAATTTCACAGTGAGAGACAAGAATAAAGTTTTATTTTAGCAAATTTCTTAAAGTTCTGTTGTGTACAGACTGCCTAACTACCAACCCATGATCAGTTTCTTTGTCTTATTAATATACATGATACAGCATGGTGAAAAGTGAAATAAATGCAGAAGGCTAAGAAGGACTTTTTCTTTTGTTAGGGTTGATCTGCCAGTAATCCTCCTAAATAAACATACAGCTATAAGTCAACAAAAAAGTTAGCAAAGAGTTTGTGTAGAAGGTTGTGAAATGAGAAATTTCCTTTAATTGCATTTGGGAAACCTATAAGAGAAATTTATTAATATCAGTCCTTCCTGTATGAGCTAGGGCTGAACTTCCTTATCCCAAGAAAGGTGAGAGATGGGGATGAGATATCTCAGCCACACTTAGGTTAAAAAACCTAAGTGTTTGATACTTGATACTAAACAGTATCAAGGGGTTCTCTGTCAAACCTTTTTTACTACAGCAAAGCCAGTAACCTTCCTGGTTTATGTCATATGAGACAAAAAGAAAGGGAAAAGAGACAGAAGGAGAAGTTAGGGCAGAACTTAGGAAACTGATGTACCAATGCACAATGCTGTTTCAAGGCTAAATCCTGGTCCTTACAGTGTGATGGTTGTTTTGGAGGCATCAATAAAAAAAAACAACAACAACCCAAACAAAAACAAAACAAAAAAAAAAACACCAAAGCAAAACAAAACAAACCAACAAAACAAAACAAAAAAAAGGCAACAACAAATAAATAAAAACAAAACCACAAACAAAAACCCACACCCCCCCCCCCACAAACCCAACATTTCATGCTCTTCTTGTTTATAGTTTAAAAATCTCCAATTATGATAAATTCTAGCTGAATTTCTGCTTCCTTTGCTTCCTAAAATCAAAACAAAAGCCATCCTGTTATAACTATTAAAACTGCCTATATTATCTGTCCACAAAAAATATCTGTCTATAAAAATTCCTGTAAATTTTTTCAAACTACCACTAAAAATACAATTCTCAAAGCAGAATCAGTTTACTGGAAATGAACAACATTGAAAATGTGTTGTTAATCTTTGATTTTCTTTACAGCAATCTAACAGAATGACAGATAGTTTAATATGATGATTCATTGTCACATTAAAGTATCCTCAGTGCTTTCAGTGGGATAGAGTTGAAGCAAATGGCAAAAGTCCATGAAGGAACAGACAAGAAGAAGCCTGCAGGAAAAAAAAAAAAGTGAAAAGACAATAAAAAATTCCCCTGGGACTTCAAGTCTGAGAAAAGTTTGGGAACTGATTAGAAGAAGAAAGACAGCTGACAGTGTTTTGTGGCATTTCTTTCAAGGACAAGAATATCAGCTCTGTCAGCTGCAAAATGGGCAGATTGTTCACCCTTCATCTCCAAGCCTGCATGTCACGGTGTGAATAAGGGGTGACAGGTAGAAACCTGTTCCCATGTTCTTTCCTCATCTCTTTTTTTTTCACTTATATACACTTCTCTTTTTAGGTGGTCTGAAATTGGAGAAGCAGTGAAACGTACCAATTCCTCCACCCTGTTTGCTGCTCACTGCAAAAAATTGTCATAGCTGTGTGTGAGCCAGCACAACTCTATGGCAACAACTGGGCTGGAACAAATCCTAAATCAATGTCTACATCTTGGTAGGCAAAATTCATTCTTGTACCTAGAAAAATTGAAAAGAAAAATACCTCACAAGTGTATAAATCAGTAGCCCTATACCGAGAGGAGATTTCCACTATCAGTAGCTACCTTCATGTACAAAACTACTTTTTAAAAAAAAAATTATTCTGCCTTTTCCTGTTTTTTTTTTTTTAAGGTTGCCCATAACTATATTATTCAGAGAATGCTAATGAATAGTTTTCAGTTAGATGGCATACTAATTTCCTTATACAATATGTATTCCTTATACTAAACCAATACTATGTCAATATACAAGCAATTTTTATATGTCAATGGTCTGAGGTACAAGGTCATGTAGTATGCCTGTAAATACTACAGAAATAATATAAAAACCCCAACTACCTTATAATTTTGTTCTAACAGTTCATGTACTTGGTTCTTCCTAACAGGTATCATCTCTGTCATTTCAAGTCACACAGACAATGAGAGACAAAAATTCTTTATTTTATTTTCAAAATCTTCAGCATCAAAAGTAGAAATATGAGTTACTGAATGACACCAGCTGAGAATATCAACTTTCAGAGAAAAGACAATGAGGAAAAATACCATTATTTTTTGGTCTTGTGCCTGTATTCATACATTATTTAAGTGGCTGGCAGAGTAGGGAAACTTCTTCACAGTCCAGTCACAAAAGCTAAAATTAGCTATTTACATTTAGTATACTGCTGCTAGAGGAAAGGAGTATTGAAGTGTCTCCAAAATGCACAGTGTTAATTTAGACCAACCTAGTATGAGTAAAATGGCCTTTAATCAGCAGCTCTGATGGTCAGTACTCATTTAGTCAGTACTTGAACTGATACCCAGGTTTGCAGCAAATATCTCAGCACTCAATAAAAGCAGCAGGTAGGTTTGAATATTCTCTCTCCACAGAACTAACAACATGCCAGTCTTGGCAGGTAAAGGCAGGGTTGTTTGTGCATTTTTGATATTTAAATTTCTTCTCATTCCTTCTCAGCACACAGCATTATAAAACATGGAGCTCTTAGGTAACTCCAAACTTATAGTTTCCTTCCCAAATGAAAAATTAACCTCCAGTAGATTATGGTAAATATCATGTCCAATTTCCATATGGCCAAGCCAGGTAGCAGAACAATTACCACACTGGTTTGGGGAACCCCCGCTGCTCTTTAGCTGTTGCCTGGATGTAACATTTCTCTCCCTCTTCCCCTTCTGTATGCCCCTTTCCTCTTCCTTCTCCATCTTTCTCCCTCTTTTTCCATCTCTCATGCATCTGTGCACACACAGAGTCAACAGCCAGAAAAATCTTAGCATAAACAGCACAGAATAATAGAAAAAAACATGTCAAAACAAAAAGTCCTTGCCCTGCAATCTGATGATACTATAACACACTGCAGTACAGACTCATGGCAAGGAAGTACTGAATAGCAAGTGGTCCTTGAAGTCAAAATTGATTTATATTGAGAATAAAGCTATCTCATAAAAAATACTAATAATCAATTAATACACAACAATCTAAGTAGACACCTTTGCTGTGTTAGTTAACAGTTAGAAAAATAAAATCTGTCATTGTTCTTCTACTTATATATAACCTTCTACTGATTCTTTTTCATTTTATGTTATTCTAACAGGTGATCTACCTGGCTTAATGATCAAATTCCTGTCTCACAAAGAATTAAATGAGTGCTGCTGTTTCCACAGTACATTGTCACCAGCTCTGCTCTAGATACCAGCCAAAAGAGATAGCTAGAAACATTGTATGTAATTCACTGGACAGAAAGAAAAAATAAAAGAAAACCATAAAACTGAAGTTTTCCTGCTATAAGTCTATTGGTTTAATTGTTCACTAACTGTCACAGGTACACCCTAGACCCTCGTCATGCCATCCTCGTGATGGGCCAGCTCTGGCACTTCCCCCAACTCCCAGGTAAGCCAAATGGACTCATAAATGTCAAATAAAACAATCTTGTTTCTTGTCAGGCTAACATCCTTACAGTTTAGCAAGATTAATCAGTACACTGAGTAGTCAAATAAGCACCGAAATCACTGCATGGGAAAAAAATCAGCATGGTGTTAGAAAGCAGTTGGTAGAATACATGAAAGAGAAAGGGGAAGCCTTTGACAGTTGTGATTTGTTAGATCATATCTGTCATCTTGTGAAGCCTCACCACTAATTAGGACAAGAAAAAATGCATGAAATAGAGAGGCATATCCTTTCATCTTTCAAGAGGTCACCTTACAATTTCAGGTTATGTGTCATCTTCACTGAGAAAAGATTACATTCCTGAAAGACAAATGTGTCCAACTGCATTTAGCTCTTCAAAGAGAATTAAAAGTTGTTTCTAGATGTTATTTCCCAAGTTAATGTGACAATAAAATCTGACACAAATAGAAAAAAATAAAAAACAAGAGGAAATCACGGTTTTAAAAAATGTTAGCAGCTGTCTTTTTCTTTTGTTTATTTCCCTGCCTGCCTCATTCCCAGGTTCATCTACATGCTGCCTTGTTGACTGCAGTGATGGAAAATGCTGTGGGTAGGAGGACAGGAAGCAATCTCCTCTACAGATCTCAGTTCTGAGCAATGCCAGCAAATGAAGATCCTGAGAAAAACCTGCTCCAAAGGAAATTTGAACAGTTTCTTCAACTGCTTCTTGTTGATTTAGTGAAATAAAAGCATATTTTGCTTTTTGTCTTTTTCCTCTATGTTTGCAGTGGTGATATGACTGTTTTTTAATTATGGGCAGTCCCAACATACATGATACTAAATACTAACCTATATCTCTAAATTCTGAGACTAATACTAAAGTCTAAACCACGACAAATTTTAAGGTAAGAAAAATCTTAGGCAGCAAAACATTAAGCAGAACAGCACAGATGATGAAACAATAAAACCATGTTCATACTTTACTTGGCAAATCTAAGGTGCTATTCCTGATGGCACGTGTGTTTTATGTAGGAATTGTTGAAATTTCATAATCCAAATTTTCAAATAAAAAGAATTTTGATAGCTATGACCATTTTATAGAATCAGTGAATATCCTGAGTAGTAAGGGACCTACAAGGTTTATTGATTTCCTGTCCTTGCGCAGGATGTCCTCAAGAGCCACACAAGGTGCACAAGAGTATTGTCCAAACCTTCTTGAATTCTATCAGAATAGTGGTTCTGTGGCCACTTTTCTGGGGAGCCTGTTCCATTGTCCAGTCACTATCTGGGCAAAAAAGAGAGAAAGGGCCATTGTCTCCCCCTTTATTTTGCCTAGTGAGGTACAGACCTCACTAGATGATGGTGTGATGAGGTCCAGACAGTGATGAGGTCCTCCCTCAGTCTCCTTTTCTCCAAGTGGAACAAACTGAGAGATCTCAGCTTCTCCTCATATGGCTTCACCTCAAGGCCTTTCAACATCTTTTTTGCCCTCCTCTGAAGTTTTGAATAACCCTATAGCTATTCTAATAGTTCTTATATTGTAGTGGCCAAAACTGCACACAATATGCAAGGTAAGACCACACCTTATGCAGAGCAGAGCAGGACAATCACTTTCTGTGACTGGTCTCCTTCTCCTGTCTGTACACATATTGAGGGTTGCCTCATCCCATGTGCACCATCTGGAACTTTCCCTGGTTATATTTATTCAGATTTTACAATTTCTATTTGTTTTCAAGGTCTGAAAAACCTTTAGTAGGTGTCAAGGAAAAGAGTTGGTTTTTTGTTGTCGTTGTTTTTGTTTGTTTGTTTGTTTGTTTGTTTGTGGTTTTTTTTTTTGTTTTTTTTTTTTTGTATAATGTATAATGTCAATGTTAAGGTTTTGGAGACAAATAGGGACTAAATTTATGACCTAAAATCAATCTGAATTCTTGAAACTCACAGGTTCTAATGCATATTAGCAAAACTCCATGTCTTAGTTTAGCGGCAGCTTCCCTCTTTCATTTTTTTCTGTCACTTTATTATTATGCTCTTTTTTCAAAAGTGCTTCTATTACTTTCTATTTGTTTTTCAAAAGCCAGATCTTTAAGACAAAAAAAAAAAAAAAAAAACCAAAACAAAGAAAACCCCACAAAACAACAGAGTTTCACTATAGAAAATAAATTCATTACATCTTCATGCTTTTTGTTGCAAAAAATTGTAAGCAGTAAAATGGTTGATACAATCGCATATATGAAACACAGCTGTCACACAGCTGTGAGTGAAGAATTACAGCAATGGAAAATTGGTAATATTACAAGGGCTAAGGCACCTTTTTGACCATCAAGAGCAATTACATTATCCCCAATTCAAAAAATACATTAAAGCATGGAAAATTCCATGCAGGAATTTTTTGCAGGAAGAAACACCTGCAGAAAATGCATTATTTTTTTTATTATTTATTATTATTTATTTATTTTTTTTATTATTTTTATTTTATTTTTATTATTAATTTGCAAAATAAAAACGGTGTTTATTTAATTGAAATAGAAAGAAAGCAACAACATTGCTAGAAAAACTGAAGGTATTCATTCTACCTTTGAAATGGGAGTATTACAAAGTAGTTATAAGCAATGAAGCAACCAAATTTGTTTTAGAAATAAACACAGAAACTGGTAAATACTACTATTGTCAAGGTCAAAAGTAAACAACTCATGCAGCTAATACGCCCTTCTCTGCAGCTGGTGGGAAGCAAAGAGAGGCGTTCATAGCATTCAGAGATAGCTCTCTGATGCAGGTTACCCTTTTTCATTTGCCTGGGACAGGCTTAATTTGCATGAACAGTGTCATGAGAAGATTTCAGAGGTGTCAACTAAAATGATGAAAGTCCAGGTACTTTCTTTAATTTTCTCACTTGGGAGCATTTTTGTCAAACAGAATGCTGATCATTCTCACCATAACAGGACTAAATTAACCCATTTTATTCTTACATGGTGAGGGGTGGCAGATAGGAAGATGAAAAAAACTTCATTCTGGGTTAATGTTTAAAATTCACTTGCTATGCTATCAGTTGAACTTTAAGAATTGACATCAGGAATAGAACAGGTGGGAAAGGATATTAGCCCCCCCACTCTCAACCCTCCCTCCCCCATTGTATTAACCTGGAAATCAGCTAGATGCAGAAAGGGACTGTTTGAAACAAAGGTAGCTCTCATTAGCAGCTGGCTTTGGTGAGGCCTCCACTGACATAATGCTGAGTCAGTCTTGAGCCTGGAAATTGAATAGAATGTTTTAACCATTTTGCTCCTAATTACAGCCAAACTATCTGCTAGAGACTTTCTTCTCTTCTCAGAGAAAGCTGAAAAGAAATTGTGTTTCATAGATCTTCTGGAAGGGTTACTTCTTCTTCTTCTTAGGCATTCTTTTCACAATGTAAGGCTTTAGACCCTTGTATTCTTCCCTTTTATGTTCTCCATTCGCTTTCTTATTAGTGGTAGATAATCCAAAAATTAGCCACCTCTTTATAATCTTTGTCATCTATATTTACCAACGTGGACCCAATGTCATGACCTTCTTCCCATATACTCTGCATGCTGGGGCACATTTTGTTCTTCAAATCCCTTATATTTAGGACTTTCACTTCTCATCTCTCCTTTTCATGCCATGGTGCCCTTATTTGTCCCCAAAACACAGTGTTGTAACAGATACTTGTACTGCTAATCTACCTCATTAACCCTCTGGTTAATCTCCAAGATTCAGCGTCCTTCTGAAAGAATCACATAAGCTAATTCTCCATGCTGTTACTCTACAGTACCAGAGTTGCTAGAGGCCATCACGATCTCCTGATTTTCTTGAAAATTTATAACAGTGTTCATTAGGCAGAAAATTAGGAAGGACTAATTTGGGCTGGTTGAGTATGCAATTGTTTAATGGACTACTAACTAAGAAGCACATTTTAAAATATTTATGGCAATTCCTATCATTTGCATGAACTGGAACTGTTCATCTACAAGATCTGAATGCAGATCTCTGACTGTAATCATGCATTGCTGCCTTCAACGTGCAAAGCAAATCGGTGCAGTGCATTTTCTAGCCTGTGTAAACATATTCACACAGTTAAATAATACATTTTTTTTAAGATTGATTTATTTGAATGTGCTATATTTGGCATATTTTTAATCTTGAGCTGAGACAGTGATTGCTTCTCAGTATCAGATTATAAAAAAATTAATAATTACTCACCTTTTGCAAAATAATTTTATTGTCTTTATATACCAAAATTCTTAGAATTTTACTAATGTTTTTCTTTTCTAAATATTCTCAGTCAGAAAGCTGTACTTTACAAAACAACCCCAAAACTTTCTGTCTTTACACAACATATAAAGAATTGATGTGAATTAATTTAAAAATCCCTGCCTAATTAATAAGACACACAATGCTTCTAACCCTTTAAATATACAATAATTTGATTTCATTTGCTGTAATTGTATTATCAGTGTTTTTTTCCCAATGGTAGGTATTACAAGCAACAAGTTAATCACATTTCTATAACTAATCATCATATGTCTTTATTCCATTTAATTGATTGCCGCTTTCTAGATTCAGTAACACAATCTATAAGTCTACCTACTGTCCATGTCCTTGTACTCATGCAATAGTTTTACATATAAATTATGCCTAATTCACAAATCCACTGTGCTGTAAACAAAACAATTAACATCTATTATTTCTCAGTACAGTACACTGTTAGTCAGCCCTAAGACCATTGAAAGACGACAGAGCTAACATATGTGTCTAACAGAACAGCTTCCTCCCACCTCCCATGCCCTTGCTCACTATTTTAGTAAAGCACATGATTCATTTAAAGCCTAGGAGTTGTTTGAATTTAAATCACATGCCTAAAAATATTGAGCATTTGCTCATGAGTCCTGTAAATACAGAATCTAGGACTTGCATAGAAGTAAGTTAACTTTTTTTGCAAAACAACTCAGAAGACAAACAAAAAATCTCACAACCACAATACTAATTAAACAGTCCAAGGGTGAGAAAAGTATTCCAGTCAATTTGAAATTGTGGATGAAAACAGATTATAATGGAGATTTAACCACTGCTTAATGATGAAGTATATTTGTAGCCATCCAATATTCAGTCATTCCAAATGAGTGTGCTCTGGGACTGGATTTAGCACAACCATTTGACAAGAACATTCCAGTCACAACATCATCCATCAGAATGAATGGGAAGCTGGAATGAACAGTATTTGCCCACTGTACCTCCAAAGCCAAGGTATCCTCAGAACAGTGACTCCCTCTGCCTATCACAACTCATTGTCTGTGCCCTGTATTTCGTACTATGCTAACTATGAAGCTATCATATCATCCTCTCAAATGTAAACAAATATTTATTTTCAAATCACTAACGGAAAGAAAAGCTCTGCCTAGATAAATGAAGAGAATTTCGTTGAATGGAGAATGGCCACTTCATCGCTTCTCCCAACACTTCCCAGAGTCAAGAGAAATTTCTGTCAACATCTTTGAGGATGATAACACTAAAATATTTTTTCCTTAGAGAAAATTTATGCATGTTTATTTCTCTGCTTTGTAGTTAGATTTTTTTTGTTTTGTTTTCTAAAACATCACTTTTCCAACAGCTCTTGCTTTTTATCAGTAACTGATCAATTAACTTTAATTTTCTTGAACTGAGTGAACCATCAAGACAAAATCACAAAATATTTCTCCAAATCTCTGTCCTCATAAGATAATAAACCAACATCAAAGTTATTTTTTTAAAGACATTTCTATAATTAGTGTTATATTTTTCTTTGTAGCATCCAGAATGATTTTTTAAATTAGCAATGACTAGAAATCACACTATCTATCTGACCAATTAGGTGTTTCAACCTGTTTCAGCCTATCATATGCACAAATATTTCAGGATACATTTAAAGCTTTTTTGCTCTTCCTAGAACCCCTTTCTATAAGTCTATTCACACTAGGTTGTCATGAATTAACAGCAGCAGGGCGCACCTCACAGTGCACCCAGATAAAAACAAAGTGCTGCTGGGGTCTAACACAGCAGCACTCACTGCCCTCCACATAGCTAAAGCTGTGCTTTACCACACCTACAATTCTGCACTGCAATGGATTATGGCACAGCAGCAGGTAGATGATGGGCAGTAATAGCAATGAGATCAACAACGCATACGCACAGATGCTTCTCAGAAAGTCCATTTGACATCATTTCTTTCATTCATTAGCTCCATTAAATCAATGCCATCCATCATATTTCCTTTCCTCTTCTGTGCCTCATTTCACTGAAAAGCATGTCTAAGTTTCTGGAAGATTTTCAGAATTTTTCAAAAAAGAAAGGATGACTGATATGACATGATATGATATGATATGATATATGATGTGATGATATGATATGATAAAAGCATAAAGGATGCAATCCCCTTATATGCATCAAGTGTCTATTTAAGATAAGTTCTTTGTTGTTAGGGTGGTGAGGCACTGGAACAGGTTGTCCAGAGAAATTGTGGATTTGCCATCCTGAAGGTTAATGGCCAGGCTGGATGGAGCTCTGAGCAACATGGTCAAGTGAGAGGTGTCCCTATCCATGGCAAGTGGGCTGTAACATGATCTTTAAGGTACCTTCCAACCCAAGCCATGATCCTATTATTATCCTAAATTATGATAATAAGTAAACCTGAGGAGCCCCCATATTTTAATATATGCAGAAAGCAAATATTGTTCTCAATAGTTTGGCTGACAGAAGGAAAAAAAAATTTCTGGGGACTGCTGACTTTGCAGAAATAGCCAACGAGGTGTTGAAATAAATTCTGGTTTTCTCAGATTTGCAAAGCTATTAACCACTCACAGTTCTCATTAACTCATTATACTCATAGGTAACATTCTCCAATAATTCATCTTCTGATGTATTTAGGCAGAATAAGGAAATCACAAATAGTTAGGTAACAGATTATACAAGCAATTAAAAAGTTCAAATAATCTCAGAGCAATTTTGAAATACTTCAATCTGGATTTATGAAAATATTTTTGCTTTAAAATTAGTCTCCACTAATTCAAAACAACTTAGGGCTGATCAGTCTCCTAAAAAAATTTTAAAAGCAACATCTCTAACACTTACCATGGAGATCAAAGCTAAAGAAAAATGGCTGTCCAAAGTTTAAAGAACACTCCCATACTTTACTATTAACTCAGTAGAAGATAACTGTGATTCATTCCCAATATAAAGACATCTACCAATTTGAGGAGCAGGACCACCAGTAGCTGACCCATGGCTAAGAGGATCTGTCCATAAAAGCAGGCACAGACAGCATTTTGAGAGCTCATAGTAAGATAAAACATCATCAGAGGACAGGTACAGGGAATGATGGGCCCAGGTACAAAAGCAAAGGCAGACCTAGTGCTGCACTTTGATACTTGCTGCTTCCCTTGATGTCACTTGCAATACTGAAAATTGGATCTTCATTTGACAAATTAGAGTTTGTTTGGGAAATACAGAGATCTAGGTGCAACTGAAAACACTCAGAGCTTCTTTTGGAGAAGGGAAAAGTTTTCTACACTTAGAGCTGTTCACTTCTTGTTAGACAGGAGTAAAAATAGTTGAATTGCTCTGCTAAAGTAGATTACATTGAATTAACCAAATGAATATATTTAAAACAAACCATATTTTTCATTTGAATCTATAATTTACAGTAATACTTCCAAAAATTGCCTTCAAGATAAAATTAAAAAACCTTTTATTTTTCTTTCTGTTAATAATAATTAAGCAGAACTACTCTACATCTAACTAAAATGTACATCTAGATAGATAGTTTAATTTATTACATGAATGACAAGTATTCCCAAGTAACCTGAAATACCGGTTTCTTCTGGTGGCTGAAGAAAACTTTTAGGTAAGCAGGAATCACCTTAGTATCTCATTACCATTACTAAATGCTAATGTAATTTAGCATTTAGTAACCTTATGATTGTTTAAAAGAAAAGGAGCAATTTTATCCAAATAATTAAAAAATTATATGGATCTCTAGTAATGTACATTAAAACCAGTAACAGTTTTAATGAATACATTAGCCATTTCAAAGTCTTTGTCAACTTACTTTCTAAACCATTTGCCAACGGTTTCCTTTGTTGCAAGCTGAAATTACCACTCTATTTGATGAAGATTCCTTAATATAAATCATGCAAAAAAATGTAAACATAAATAGCAAAATATGTAAAACTTTGATGCAGTGTACACTAGACTTCTAACCAGATTTTAAATATAATACGTTGATTAATCTGTGGGGTAAAAACCCCTAGAAATCCATCCAAAACATAACAAATTACATTAGTGGGCACCATAAAAAAATCTCTTATATTCAAAAATTCTGCCACAGAATTATATTAATTTTTATGAACTCCTAAAATATAGACACATGAATTATATTATCTAAAAAGAGAAAGTAAAGATTTGCAATTATAACATACAAAACTACTACCTTGAGCTTTGTAACAGGACTACCTCCTGACATACACAAATTTAGATTATTAAAGTTACCAACAAGAATCATGTACTCTCACTTCCCAAAAAACATGAATAGCCATAAGCTATGTTCCTGCACAGATTTAATTGTAATTAGTTCCTGAAATGCCACCAAGTCTTTATGTTTGTTTTTTGGCTTTTTTTGTTTTCATCTTCTGTGGTATCATCCTACTACTATCATCAAATAGTAAATGAACTAATTGTATGTAATCATTAAACAACTTCTCCCTGTACTTTGTAATATTCTATTTGCTAAATTTTCAAGACATCTTTTTTTTTTAAACAGCTGTTACTGTTCCATAATAGAAACTTTGCTTCTGCCTTCAAATTAAATTATTTTTCTTAGATTACTATAGCCAAAATAATTAGCTACATCATATAATTTTCCAGCAGAAAATGTCCCCTTGCAGTCAAACACCCTTGAAAACTACTGATGATCAGGTGTTTGATATGTCATTTCATTTTAACAAGATTTCATGATCATGACTAGTCATTGCTACTGATGACTTTTCAGCCCTAAAATCACAAGCCCCAAAAAATAAAAGCCACAAAAAGCAGTTACGGGATATTGAAAGTCCTACAGGTGCACTTAGGATGGAATGCACACATGGAATGTACAAATGCTCTGAAACTTTCAGAAGTTTAGAAAATTAGCACAATTGACAAGAACCCCCAGTTAGAATACAGTTAATGAAGTAATTCCTGTCTTGGTTCAGCCCCTTACTTCCCCTTGCTTCTAGCCCCACATTTTTTATGTCTAAATATGTGGGAAAGTGACATGGTCTTGGTTCACCAAGATTAGAATAGAATTCCAGGAATATGTTTGAATAACAAAGTACTGAAATTAGGTAAGAAACTATATAAATATACAATAATAGTCTACAGAGCTATGAATTTACAAAATATGTATATATGAAAAGCAAAAATCTTTTGGTATCATTACCACCATTAGTGAAATGACTCAACTAATTCTCACATGACAGTAATTTTCTGTTAATAATCATGAATTATTAAATAATTATTTTAATTTCACCATTATTTTTGGTATAATCCCACCATCATTACTGGTAATTACAAAACTTCACATGATTATTTGGCAGTAGAGTTGGGATTATATTGTCCTTTATGCTAATCTTTTTTTTATTCTAGAAAACAAATATATCTTCTCAGAAATCAAGCAATTGGTTCACAGTATTTCTACTTACTTATACTTAGGATGTCAAACATCCATTTGCCAGAGTCCAGTGCTGGACACTTTAGCACTTATTTTATTATTTTCAAATAAGGGAATTAAGGTGATTTAGTACCTTAGAGTAATATCAAGTGAATATCAAATTGGGTATAAAACCCCTGTATACTAGCACGTGCTAAACTATAGCAGACATGTGATGGCAAATGATGTACATTTCATAAAAAAAGCCCAAAACTAAAGCCCTTTGCAACTGTATTTAGTGGGGTAGAAACTCTGGTAAATAAAAATAGTACAAAATAGTACCAAAAAAACCCTTATAATTTTGTATGAATAGGAAAAAAAAAAAAAAAAGAAAGAAAAAAAAAAAAGAGTTGATTTGTCTCTTGCAAATTATTGAAAATATAGAATTTGTTCAACTCTCACAATTTATAAAGCACACTTTGGATATCTTTATCCTTATCCATTGTGTGTGAAAGACTAGAGTGTACGGTTGGATACAAATTTAGGTACAGAATACTAATTGTGAAAAATAATTAATTTTAACAGAAAAACTAAGAGTTATACCAATAAAAGTTCAGAAAAGACTAAAATATTGAGTTAAGCCTTGTTGCTTCCATTTTTAAGGTAACATTCTAACAGAATATTTTGGGATTTGGAAGTGGGAGGGTAACAGAGGGAAGGAAGATTTAAGTCTTTAATTCCCTCTTAAAATGAGCATACCATGAAGTTCTATAGCTTTTACCTCCCCGGGGTAAAAAGAGGTCCATTGTAAGCAACATTTTTATATTAAGTTCAGTCATATGGCTTCAGAAATTAGTTATGAGATGCATTGTCTTTGTGTGTAAATCATTTCCCCCTACTTTATACAGCAGCACTTCTGCAAGAAAAAAAATATACAGCCAATAGTAAGGGGAATTGCAAGGGGAATAATTAAAAGCAGTGCCAGAAAATGAAAGGAAGATGATGCCATTTTCTAGTTAACTGGAGCATTTAAAGATTCGCTATCCTATTCTTTGAGCCTAATTATGTATATTAAATTTGGTTGTGAAGCTAATATATTCAAGAAAAATTATTAAGACAGTAACTTTTATGTATAAATATATACAGATTTCTTGACTTACACAAAATAAATTTGTGATCAGCACAAAAAGAAAGTAAAATTTAGAGCTTATTGTAAATGTCAGCATTATCATATCTTAATTGTGCTGAGAATTTATTTATGGTAGAAAAAAAATTTTCAAAGCTATAGGAAACAACCTACATCCCTTATGTAGGGGATTATCAATAGTAATAATGTGGATAAAAACTAGTGGATAGCACTTGCTAGACCAGTATTTTATCCCACAATTATTTTCCATCTGTTTTCAAGCTGGATTTTACTTGAACAGAACACAGCACTGTATGTATCTGTGACAACATGCTGATTTATCAGTAATATCATTGTGGTCTCAGAAGCTCTACTCTCTAAAACACCAAATATTTTGCTAATTAAGTATAGCTCTGAATATGATACATATAAAAGGGTCATCTGAGAAGGTGTCTTCCAGAAGCAGATAATATTTGATACATTTGAATAATTTAATGCAGAAGCATCCATTGTGAATATCATTTAAGTAAAATATATAAATGTCTAATTTAAAATAGATAAGTAAAATAGATAAGTAAAATTGAATATTAATTGTTTTACTCCGATATTAATTAAACATTTTGAATGGCTGTTTGGATATGAATATTGCAGTGGAATTTTTGACAACCACCATATATTCTATACCAAATGCTTATTCACAGAGGAACAGACCTAGAAAAGTCTTGCAAATATGATATGACATTCTTTTAGAAGGAAAGGGAGGAAAAAAGTGTTATCTTTTTTTAAAAAGAAGATAGGAAAAAAAGGAGGAAAAAAGAGTTTCTCTTTTATCTGCAGGAAAAAGAGAATTCACGAGTTGTCTTTGGAGGTCTGTAGCCTGAGGAGTAGGTGTCTGGCAAAACATGCAGACATATTTCGTGTTATGATTTGTACAAAATCCAGTTCATTGCTGTAGTTACTGAGAGTCTGGATGACTGAACTCTTTAATAGGTAAAAAAAATGGGTTGTTGGCCCAGACACCAGAGAGTCAGATCCAGTTGGCCAACAGTCACAAAAGCTGTAATCCAGGGCTCAGTACTGGAGCCAGTTCTCTTTAATATCTTTACCAATAACCTGGATGAGTGTACCCTCAATCAGTTTACAGGTGAGACCATGATGTATGGGAGCATTGACCTGTTTGAGAGTTCAAAGGCCCTACTGTAAAATATGCCCTTTCTGGGAAGACATTACATTTACTTTTAGGGAGAATTTTGCAACTGAACTACATAAATTCTGGTTTCCTTCGTTTTACTGATTTTATGTCACAGATGATGTTCTATATCACATTTATTAGATTTTACTCTTTGAATTTACTTTCATAATTTTAAATTGGAGTTTGAGACTGATAGGTCAGTTTCATTATCTTGGCAGAATATTAACACTGACAATTAAATTGATAACTGATTACTGTATAATATACCTCAGCAGTACAACTAGCACTTCCACCGAAGTCAATGTCTACAGGACCATTATTCATGTAAAAATCTTGTCTCCCTAAATTCTACAATTTCCTCTTCAGACTCATGCACCTGGATGAATTATAGACTAGAGGTTATTTCAACAATATTTGTCATGAGCTACTTCTTTCTGTTTGTAAACTAGCAAGAACAGGGAAGCTAATTATGCTGTCAGAAGTTCTGAACCCTTTTTAAAATGAAAGATATAAAATTCATGGAAAGATAAATGATATCTGAAGAAGTTTCAGGAATTATAAAAAACAAAAGAGAATTATCTTTCCTCAACCATATACTGAAATTCAGTGTAGTTTGTTCACCTGCCCAGTAGATTTATTTTCTGCAGAAGGCAAAACTATGGATCATCCTCTTCCTCTTCTTCTTCTTCATATTAATAGATAAGGGTGACATTGATGTCAGTGCATTATAGGCCTTTTGCACTTAGCAAATGGTACCATAAAGCATTTTGTATGTGAAAATTCTACGTCATCTTCAAAGACTTATACTTAAATGTCAGGCTCTTACTAAAAATCATAGTGGCTTTTCATGGATTTTTTTTAGTTCTGAGATTTTCTAGGACATGTAATTTGAGAGAAAGGACTGAAATGTTGTGTTTTCTTTCCCTGGCTCACTACAGTAGTGTTTTAGGAAAGAGCTCACGAAGAAATTCCTGAGACATGGACCAGGTCACTGAGTCCAAATATGAATCTGCATTGCTTTTCATGTTCAAAAAAATGTCCCAAATTTTAATTTTACTTGTATTTTTATTTTAATACAATTGTCTGTGGTACTTCATAAAACATAAATTATCTAGCATGAGATTTAAAGAAAACTAATGTAACCAATGTAAATAATGTAACCAATACACACACTCTCTACTCCAAGAAACAAAAAATCATTTGGATAACCCAAAATTACTCCTAATACTTTACTAAGAAAAAATTAAGAAGCACCAACCAATGTATTTTTTAAGGAATTAACTTTATGGCAAACATTTGCCACTCTGTTTAAAATTTTTGAAAAATCAACCAAATTCTGTACACTTATGATCTAGGAATAAATGTTAGGAATTAGCTGTCACAGGTTCTCCTCAGCCTCTAGACATACTTCTTATGTCTGTAACATTTCCAAGAAATCTCTCTGTACTTACAGTCACATCCAAGGGTTCGGTTATAAAAAATTTAAAATATGTTAAGCAAACTGCAAATTTTAGATGAGATGATTAAAGCAGCATACATGTAGAGAATAACCTTAATACATAATGTTTTTCCTTTCTGAACACCAGCTCTCTTTAAAACTAATCCTCAGTTGTTTCATATACTACATAAATCATATAATATACTGCAATACTCTTTGTTGTTGTTTATGGGTAAATCTATTGTTGTTTATGGGAAGTCTACTCTTCACATTCCCCAACTCATGTATGTGGAATCATGCTACCTTCTACCGTAACTGATTTCCAGAGCCTTACATTCGTATCACTATGGGACAGTGGGGTCTAGAAGGGGTCAGCCAACATTCCTGAAGTGAGATAGTGCCTCTGGCATTGATGATACAAAAATGGTTATTGGTGGAATATAAGGATGCTTTCAAACTTTACAGAAAATAACTTAGAAGCAAAAAAAAGAAAACTACAACAGTTTAGGTCTCTGTGTTAGAGTGTTTGGTTTTAATTCATTGAAGACAGGTTGTGACTTCTTTGAAAGGCCATTAGTCATGCTTGGTGCTTTCTCTACAGTTCCCTGTCTTCCTCTTGGGCTTTATTCCAGGTCTCCACCAAGCGGTTTTCACTTGTGAGTCAGGTCTGCTAGCAAAGTCTTAGAAATACACAAAAATGCCAATTAAACCACTGAATTTCATTGAGTGAATACTCCCAGCATTTTTGCAATCAGAGATTTCATACCTTCAGTCACCTGAGATTCTCAGTAAATAATGGAATGATCTGGCACACTTACACAATTTGGAAAGCAGAGACATAGCTGACAAAGCTGACAAAGTATTTATACATTTAATTTCTATCCTTAGAGCAGAATCATTTTGGCCATGGAATGACAAAACAGAAGATTCAAAGATGATACCAATTTTTCACGGCTTCACACTTCTTCTGTGGTCTTTTCTAAGCCTACATTAGCTCTGGCAGATGATTCTATACCATAGAACACTTAAAAAGGTAATGAAGACAATATGCTTTATGTTTAAGTCTCAGTACTGTGACCCTGTTAAAAACACAAGTGTGCTTAACAGTAATATCTTTGAAACGTCCCCTCAATTATAGACAGACAGACTTCTAGATTTTGCACTAGACATCAGGAAAAAAAAAAAAGAAAAGGGAAAGAAAAAAAGGAATAAAAAAATAGCAGGAACTATTGGCCCCATGGTCCTGGCACAAAACTCTGCTGAACCAAACTCTAATATTAAAGTCATAGATATTTATGCTGGAATATACAGGGAAAAAGACAACATTGCTGTTGTCTGTTTCTGTTTCAGGCTCATATTTCTATTCCTGTCACCCTAATTTCACAGTGATTTTCTGACACAACTCCCTTCTTTGCTAGTAGGCAGTTTTCTTCAAAGAATATTAACTGGCAGCAGCTAAACAAGTTCTGTCATGATCAAAAGGGGATACTTTGAAATAATAATGAACATCATCATAACCACTCCTATTAGCTTTTTTTCTGTTTTCCTTCCTTTATGAATAAAAATAACTATAATCCAGCAGTGTGAAAAATAAAAAAAAAGAAGATATTGCATTTCACAGGAGCATCAAATTCAGTCATTAACCCATTATTGCTTGAGTCCACCTCTAAACCATATCCCCAAATGCCACATCTAACAGGGATAGTGACTCAACCACTTCTCTGGGCAACCTGTTCCAGTGCTTGACAACACTTTCTATGAAGATATTTTTCCTACTAGCCCGTATAAACCTCCCCTGGAGCAGCTAAAGCCATTGCCTTTCCCCCTGCCACCAGTTAACCAGGAGAAGAGACTGACGTCCACCCTGAAAGGAGGTTGTAGAGAGCAATAAGGTCTTCCCTGAGTCTCCTTTTCACCAGCCTAAACACTCCTAGCTCCCTCATCCATTCTTCAGAAGACTTGGGCTCCAGACCTTTCTACAACTTTCTACAACTTTATTGCCCTGCTCTGGACATGACCCAGCACTTTAATGTTTTTATTTTAGTGAGAGATCCAAACTGAACACGGGGTTCAAGGTGAGGCCTCACCTTGTACATTGCCATGTACAAGGAGATGACCATGGCCCTGTCCTCTTGGCCACACTAATGCTTGCAGACTTGCTTGTAGGAAACTTCATTTATCTTAAAGAACAGGCCAAACAAGTGGAAATATGGTTTGACTTCTGGACTTGAGAAAATGGCCGTGGTTTATATTTACTAGAGACCAAGTTAATGGGAATCAAGAGGGGTCCCAGCTGAAATCCGGCAAATATTGTCTTCATTTTTAAAAATGTAAAGAAGGAGGACTGCAGAAACAGGAGCCCTGTCAATCTCAGAGATCACATAATGAGCGAGCAGCTGGCCCTGTGCTCTTCAAGATCCTCATAAATGACTTGAATGAAGGACTGAAAGGGATGCTAAGTAAGTTTACAGATTATACAAAACTGGGAGATGTTCCTGACTCTCTCCAATGCAGGAAAGCTGTGTAGAGAGACCTGAACAAATTGTGGGGGGGGAAGGGGGTGGGGGGCCACAATTACCAACCACATGAAGTTTAACAAGAGCAAGTGGGATGAGGCAACCCTGAATGCACAGACTGGGGAATGAGAGGTTGGAAATCAGCTGTGCAGAAAGGGGCCTAAGAGCTCTGGTTGATGTCAAGTTGAACATGAGACAGCAGTGCCCTGGCAGCTAGGAGGGCCAAGCGTGTCCTGGAGGGACATCAGGCACAGCATGGCCAGCCAGGCAAGGGAGGGGATCATCCTGCTCTGCTCTGAGCTGGGGCAGCCTCGCCTCAAGGGAGTCTTTGTGCAGTTCTGGGTCCCACAGTATAAGAAAGATATGAAACTATTATAGAAAGTCCAAAGGAGCGCAACAAAGGTGCTGACAGATCTTGAGAGGAAGCCTTGAGAGGAGTGGCTGAGATCACTTGGTCTGTTCAGCCTGGAGAAGAGAAGACTGAGGGGAGATCTTGTTGCAGTCTATAACTTCCTTGTGAGGGGTAGAGGAGGGGCAGGCATTGATCTCTTCTCTGTGATGACAGTGAAAGAACCTGAGAGAATGGTCTGAAGTTGTGTCATGAGAGGTTTAGTTTGGACATCAGGAGAAAGTTCTTTCCCCAGAGGTTGGCTGGGTACTGGAACAGACTCTGCAGGGAAGTCACAGCACCAAGCCTGACTGACCTCAAGAAGTGTTTGGACAATGCCCTCAGGAACATAGTATGCCTTGTAGCATATCATGCACATCTTGGGGATGGTGCCATTGAGGAACAGGAGCTGAATTCAATAATCCTTGCAAGTCCCTTCCAACTCAGGGTGTTTTGTGATTCTGTGATTCTCTGATTCTGTGAAATATTTTTGCCCCTTTGTTAGATACAATGCAAAAAGTGTCTAAGTGGAAAAAATCCTGCCTCTCATATTTTCAGGCAAATAAAATCTGTTTTGTTTATTAGAAGTCTGGTTCTGTATGGGCAAGAAAAGCCACAAGACCAAGTAAACTAGGGATTCTGACCACCACCCTGGTACGTACATTTTTCTGACACTCCAAGAGAAATAAGAAAATTCATTATATGTGGGAGCTAAGAGGATACTGTGGTATCAATGAAATAAAAGAAAGTTCCTGGCTTCCCTAATGAATACTTCGATTTTAAAGAAGATTTCATATCACTGAAATTATACTCAGATTTTTTTATGCACAGTACTATCCTGGAAGCTTTTGGTGCAAATTTGAATGGCATTGCTTCAACAATGGTATTTTCCTTTCAGTTTTTTTTTATAATATAAAAAAATAAAATCTAAATTTATTCATGGGCCTGGAAGAGTCAAGTTCTCTTTTTTACAATGAGGACTCAGAATAATTTCTTAGCTAAAGGATTATCCTTTTTTTCTATTCAGACATTGCTGCCAAGAGTCATATCAGATCTGTTGATTTGGGAAAGTGAAAAAGGAGTGCATCAGAATGCAAACACAAGTGAAAAATAGTATCTGTGCTTCTGAAATTCATAGCTGATGCATTCTGTGTTTGAATTGAACAACCCAAAAAAATTCATGTTTTAAAAAACAAAATGAAGCATATTTAGTATGGTTTCATATTTTTGAGTGCTTGCATTTGCAGACTGCATCTCACTTCTGTAACAAAGTAAATTAACCAGAACAATACAGTTGAAATAGTATGAAAGAAAAAAAAAAAGTTTAATCACCTTGACACAGTCTAGCAATCACTATGACAATTATGTGAAAGAGACAGCTGAATGTTCAGCAAAATGCTGTTAATACTAGGTCTAAGATGCATAGCAAATAAGGTTTTATGCCAGTATTAAGAAGGTAAACCTAGTCAGTCAGTTAATTACCTAACATGCAGAAGATTCCATAACTTTTCCTGCATTTCAGATAATGACATATTTCTTTCAGTGGGAAGTCTGCCTTATCAGTACAGGTACTGCAGGTGTTTCAAATAGCTGGCTGACTGACTAGAAAACAGTCCATTTGAACAACTGCAGATGACATAAAAAGAGCAGAAAAGTGGGAGTCTCATGGAAACAAAAAGAGTCCAAGCAGCTTCCTACCCTAGCTAAAATAAAGTAGAATATACTTGAAATCCAATTGTAAAATACAATGAATCTTTATAAAATTTAGGGGGAAAAGAAAAGAAAACTTACAAAAATTTTTGAGACTGCCTGATAGTTGCCCAGTGCTGCCAAGTCAACACATTGGAATGTCATGTCTGAAGAGATAGAATATTTATTAGTCTGCAATTCTAAACATCATACTGAGGTAATCATGCTTAATAGATGCTTCCTGTAAAATAATGTTAGTCTTTGCTGTTATGTGACAAAAAAGGCATACAAAAACTTCTATGACTATTTTTTGGTACAAAACCAAGAAATTAGCCACCACCTTTAACAATTAAAGAGAAAAACCTGAGAACAAAAATGCTCGGGGGTTTTGGTTTCAGCCTTAGCTAAACTAAATCTCTAATCTCTAGCTGTTTCAGATATGTGTCTATTTCACCTTCTTATATTGCCTTCAATACGTTTGAGTAGCTTCCATAAAAAAGCATGTTGATTGAAATATCCCATATCTTGTTTGAATGGAGCATCCCAGCATTTTCTGGAGACCTGAATCTTTGTTTTTTTCATATTTTACCAACAAAATGACAAACAAACAAACAAACAAAACAATCCCCTTTCTCCACTTAACTTTTACCACTATCCAATGGACATTCCACTGACTTTCCTTGCACTACATACTTTCTTTGAACTTCTTCCCTTTACTAGCCTGAAATACTGAATCCAAATTTCTGGTCACAACCTGTACAGCCTATTGTGTTTTTTACTTACAGTCTTTCAAACAAGCAGGTATTCAAGACAGAGCTTCTCTGTGTTGTAAAGTACTCTCTCCTCTAAGGAACTCCTAATGCAGCTCTCCCCACATTCAGATTTCTAGGGTTTCATATCAATGAATTTTCTATCTGATAGACAAAAGTAAAAGGATACCTTGCTATTAGAAGCAGCAGTGACCATAAGGGTATCACAGTTAACAGAAAGGTATCAGAGGGAGAAAACAAATATAGATTCTGACAAAGAGTATAACCATGTAAACCTAATTTTCACGGAAACTGAGACAAAAAAAAGAACAGCAGCCTTAGTAATTTTATACAATAAATACAATAAATAATAGAATAGAATAGAATAGAATAGAATAGAATAGAATAGAATATATAAACTATAATAAAATGTCTTTCTGAAGCATCATCATTATTATTAGAAAAATTAATGAAAAATGGGAAGGTGTTTAGAAATTACTAAGTAAAATGGAGTGTTTCATAATCATATAATATTCAGTGAAAGAAGAATATATTTTACTATAACACTAGCACAGAGAAGGACCTTAATTTTAAAGAGAGTAAGTAAGGCTTTTCAAAAGAAAATAAAAAAATTGATTTTCATAGACTGAACTGAAGACTATAATAGAAATACTTGATAATTTTTTTAAGGTCTTTGAAAAATCTTTAGAAGTGACTAGCAATGCTCAGTTCCTAGAAATATGAAAGTACATCTGGGCATTTAAGACTGCAAATCTAAAATTCCAGAAATGAAGCAAAGGAAATATAACTTCTTAACCTACTCTTTCTGAGCAGCAATTGCTCTCCGTATTTTTTAAGAAGTTATTTATTTTTTAATAGTGAAAAGAGTTGGCTGACCATAAGTTTACATAATATGTCTTTGATTGAGCAGCCCTTACAGTCTCATGATTTAGACTAATGGCATGTTTAGTCTGGACTTAAATTGGTACTTAAAAATACATAAAGTACTTCAGTTTTAAGAACCTGAATAAATATTAGTAAACCAAAGCATCGAAAAATACAGGTCAAGGTATTTTTGAAGGAATAGGATACACTGATACTCCAGAAGCTCCATGGAGTTAATTTCTTCTCAGATCTCAGTTGAGATATGTCAGCCTCTCTCAACATTCAACAGAACTCAAAAGCAAAAAGGCACCTGCAGTCTTCAGAAAATCCTCAGACGTAAATCCCTCAGAGATTTTCTGGTTTCTAAACTGCATGCACTGAATAATTTTTGAGATCTAACTTTGACACTACTAAAATAAAGGTAGGAATTTCAAATTGCTCTAGCTGTTGTAATAGGATTGAACTCTTAAATTTTAGATCTCTTCAGTTTTATGTGTTATTTTGTATTCTGATAAAACTAAAATTTTTTTAATCTATTTATAGGTTTTTGAAATATATAATGTATTTTTAAGATTTCCTGAAGCCTAACACTTGAAGAAACAAAAGATGTATTTGAATACAGTTTATGTTTACCTATTTTTCAGTAGGGAAAAAAAAAAGGAAATTAGTCTAGGAAATCAGGTTTAATTTTATTAAGCCATGATGCATCCCCCCTAAAAATTGTTTAACATGCTATTGATTTATTCATATTTGAACAGAGCAGCAAAACTCATACCAAAGTGTATTATGAAACAACTAGAGAGTACAATGAAAGCTTAGGTACTTATTTTACCAGGTTAATTCCAGACAACCTATATTTGAGGCACACTTGTACAGAACTGTCATAAAATATCTAAATGGGAATAAATCTATTTATGCAGTCACATTGCTTTTCATTTTTCTTATAAAATCAAATATGAAAATGTACCCTGATACATGAATAGTAATTTGTTTTCTTACTCAAATATCATGGGAATTTCTATGCAAATACCTGTAATTTTCCAAAACTGTTTGGAAGTCAATCTAATTTTTGAAGTCATTACTGCAGAAGAACAGGAAGTCAGTAGGAAACAGGATTCATTTCCATTAGGTTCTGACACCATACAAAGAAGATTTCCATTCTGTGGGGTGTACTCCCTGAGCTAAAAGTTTAGCTTAGATTTTGCAAAGAAAAAAACAAAAGGAAACGAAACACTTTTTCTAGGACCATGTGTTGATATGTACAGAGAACCATGATCTAAAAGTCCATCACAGTACACTATTCTACTGTTAATTCCCATATTATCTTCTCTTTTCTGCTATTAAAAATACCTCAACTTGCTTATGTTTGAAGCTTTATTTTAAAAGTAACATATGACAGACTCCCAGTGATTCAGATAAAGGCATTCTGCTTTTCAGCTGATGATGGCTAGCTTCTTGGTGACAGTTGTCACAGGGCTGCAGATTGTTCACTTTGCATCTCAGAGAAAACAGGCAGAACTGACACAAAGGGGCTTATCCTCCTTTTATTTTATAGTGCTCTCTTATCTGGAAATCATAGAGCTTACTCTTTCACCCCAACCTTAAAAATAAACCTTTCTTAACACATACATTTGATACAAGAAAAGACAAGAAGGCAGATACCTGCACTAAAAGAAATCAGAAAAGAATGTGATTAATTTTATACTTTAAACCACAATATTATCAATTTGATACCATCAACATTCTGTCCCCTGAAGAAAGCATCTGTAACGCTCACTGATGCCTGAAGAATTTGTAGATCTCTCTATTCTACAGCCTTAGCTTGGCTTTTAAATAAACTTGTCCAAAATAAATAAACAAACAGGCTACTGCTGTTCCTTGGTTCATAGATAGGAGATGCAGAACATGAACAGATATTTTTTAAGTGGCTCCAATATTTTTTGTCCCAGAGTGAAGGAGCATGGAAGAGGTAAACAATGGTTGTGAGTTATTCTGAGACCTCTTAGTGACACTAAATTACACTAGGAAGACCACAGACCACCAAGAACACCAAGAGTCATCCCTAATCAGGAGTTTAACTCCATAAAATGATTTGCAACAGCCTTGCTTGATACATCGGTGAAAAAACAGGTTTCTGTATTCAGTGTTTGACTGGAGCTGGACCAGATCACCACTGTAGGTCCCTTCCAGCAGAATTATTCTGTTCTATTCTATTCTGTTCTGTTCTGCCCTGTCCTGTCCTGTCCTGTCCCATCCTATCTAAATCAAAATAGTAATCTTCAAAATTATTTCCTAAAGGATATATTTATTTTTTCATATAATTGTGAATTAGTTGAAGAGCACTTCTAAAATCAATTTATTGACATGGTGTCCCAAGGCTGACATAAAAAACACTTGACTTTGACTTTTCATATAAGATTGTTGACTGTTCTGTTCAAGCAGCAGAGGTTTAGAAAGCTTAAAAGATATTTTACATTTTCTGTACACAACCAACTAGTACTGTTAAATATATTTAAGGTGACATTTAGAGCAGACCTAACTAGAGATCACAATATATTTTCAAAAGTTTTGGGATTAAAATGAAATTCTGTCTCAAAATAAAATCCAGGGCAGATTAGGAAGGCACAAATGAGTAATTTGCAGTTTGATAACTGTAGCACATTGACCACAGGCAAATGCCAGTGCACACACGAGAATCATTTACTCCATTGATCTCGAGTAGGGCCTATAACAGAACCCTACTACATGGTTTAGCACAGGAAAATTAAAGCTTTCTACACTAGTTCTGAAATATCAAATTAAAAAAAAAAGAAGAATCTGACAGTTAAGACATATAGTGTATTCCAAAGATAAACTTTTTCTTAATAATTTGAAAGCAAGATTTGTTTTTTTGAGAGAAATGTTTCAAAGAAGGGTTGGAAATATTCCATTACTACATTATGAGAAAGAAACTACAGATAAAGCTTGCATAATCTTATACCATTTCACAAAGCACAAAAGTATAAACAGCAGATACATATTTTAATATTTTCAGGAATACATATATATATACATATAAATACATATTTTCATGACACATCCATTAAGCAGTATTAACCATGTCATTATGGATTCTTAAATTAAGATGTACATTCCTTCTCCTGTATTTCCTACAAATCATTCCTATACATTCTACAAATTTGCAGATTTGCCTCCATGCTATGTTCAGAAGAGCATTATTTTTGTTGCTGCTATTTTATTTAATTTTTCTTCTTGACATGTGATACAGTATAGAGGATTGTGATGTTGGGAGTTGTCCATACTGGTGAAGACTAAACACAAACACCACCAATTACTTAATCACCAGTGTTTTGAATCTCTGGTGTTTTCTATTACACCATTTCTATTACACTGGTGCCTGTCTCCTAATTAATTTAAATCACTGATGCAATTACTGTACAGAAGATGGAGAATGTGAAATTCTACTTCAGCTAAAACCCTGTAAAGCTAGAACACACATTTATAACATGATCTCAAATGTCTTCATATAACTGACACAAATGCTTACTGAAGTGATTGCCATTTTCTTGCATAAGAGAGAAAATAGAAAAAGTAGCATTATAATAAACTTTCAACATTATATGCAAATATGAGCACTTCAATACAGAAGCAATTATAAGGTAGAATAAATTGAATAGATGACTTCTACTTTTGATAATTTACTATTTCTGATAAACAAAGTGCAACTGATGTGACAGGAATAATAATTTTCCATAATTGAAAGCTGGTGTCCTGAGAAAACCTAAGTGTGATCAGCAAGGGAAAATCATCATACTCCTAATTTCTTGTAGTTACCATAGAAAAATAAATTAGAATCAACTTTGTTGGGGGAAGGCAGAAGGTTCCCCAGCTATTTAGAAAGCATGCAATTACAGTAATTCTGAAAAACCCCACTTTCTCTCAGGTTTTTACAGGATATACAAGATAAATAAAAAAGGATGTTTCTTGAGTTCTAATAATCCATGATTTCCCCTGTCCGTGGGCTGCAAATTCATTATTCTTCTTTTACATATTTTATTCCATGAAATTACCTTATCTAAGGCAATGCAGATGTAATAGAAATAGAAAATCCAAGAAATACTATGTGCATCTTTTTCTGTACACTCATCATACCATCACCTTTCTGTAAAAATGCTTAGAGAGTACTAAAAAGTCAGGTTGTGACTCTGGAGGTGCATTTATCATTGCACAAAGGGATAAAGAAACATTCTTTTGGAAAATGATCTTTAAAATTAGCCTCTGGAAAACAAACAACTGATTACAGCAATTTCATGATACACAAGTATAAACATAAAAAACAAAGATGAAATCTCTAGGCTTCCTGTAAATTTACTAGGCCTTAGAAGGATGGTGCAGCTGCAATATTTTAGGTAATTTTGGAGGCTTCAGGAAGATGAGGGGAAAAAATGTCAAGCAGTCTGTACTCTATCTGAGTGATTCAGAAACCTGTTTTGTTTCAGTTGTGGACCATCTCACACATTATAATACATCCAATGTCAGTGTTTATGAATTCGGCACCCAATATAACCATGCTTTCCAAGTAGCACAATTTATTGAGTCTATCTCATATCACAATATTTTGTATTAAGGAAAAAATCCTCACAATCTACAAAAACATTAGGCCACAACACTGCCTAAAATATACATTTAATTATTAATCAAGCTTTTCCCTCATCACAGCCAGATTGGTCTTGTTAGTGAGCTTGCATTCTTTGATATTTGGCCTAGAAGGAATTCAAAGTTGAAAAACATAACAGTAAAGAGAAATAGGGATTGCTGCTCCAATTCTTTAGCTACTATAAAAAGCTTTACCATCTTCTCAGAGGACAAGATGAAAATGGAGTGTGTATTAAAAAAATTAAAAATTTATAATGTAGCTGTCAATATATAAGCCTTATATGGACATTATTGGCCATGTAAAGAGAGGAACTTGGCCTTGCTGGAAAAAAGATTGACTCACTTATGAGTATTACTGTTGTAATACTATGGAAAAACCAGATTTTCATAATTCAGATGTCCTTTTTGCCTCTCAAGTTCAGCTTAACACATTGTTAACAGGCATTTCCTTGTAAGACTGAGTAACTTCTTGTAAGACACAGTGATCCCACTCTTGCTGAATGTTAAGTATGTGATATGCCTGGTCTGCATTTTCAATGAGAGCAAATGGAGTGCATAAACCTAGACGTTACTGCAGCTTTTGATAAGAAGACTGCCGACCTAAGAGCTACAGTCAACATCTTGCCCTTTACTATCTTTTCTGTAAAGGTTACTAACATCTCTTGGGACCTGTTTTAATGCAAGTGAACTGTTCAACATTTTCTGCAAGCTTGGTCATTTCTCTTCTAGTTGCTTCACCATCTGAAACAATGACAGGAAAAAGAGACACAGCCAAAATGGTTAATATGCTGTCATTTAACTTATGCCAATTAAAGAGCTACTCCTGACCAATAAAACTATACAGAGAGCATACATGAGACAGGAATTAGTCTCATTAGTAAACCAGATGTACTAGGAGGGCTTCAAATCCAGTAATTTTTAAAATGTCTGTATCCTGCAATGGAAGTACATGGTTATTTCCATAGTAAATCCACATGGGCATTAATGAAGGATGAAGGCTGAAAACCCACTAAGGAATTTCTTTTCTTAAAGTCACATTAATTAAAAAACAAATAAACAAACAAAAAAAAATAATAATAAAAAAACCCACAACCACCAACCTGTAAGCCAGGTGAGAAAAATACAGGTATTTCTCATAAACTTTGAGAAAAAGGATGTATACTTTTTCATCCCACTGACATTTCTGGTACACAATTTCTGTGCTAAATTCTGATAATTTAGGTGATAAAAATGGTGTTAATTACACAAAATACAAAACGTAGCTTTTCAAACAGATATTTGAATAAGTAGCTGTTTACCTCCAGTTTAATGTCTATTTTACTTTCCCAATCTTTAAAAGAGTCCAAGATCCAAATTACAGTAAAAATTTTGCCCAGGTACTGACTTTTCTGTTTATGATAAACAAATGGAACTGAATTCAACTATCTGTCTTGTCATGCTGCCTATGAATAAAACTTTACAAAAAACCCTTATTCCTCTCCCTTTTCCTCTTCCATTATAACGCAAATTTTCATTGAAACTTATGTTGTTTTTCTTGTTACACTTGATTATAAATATTTTATCCAAATAATTTTCTCTTCAGATATAACATTTTCAAAACAGCAAAAGATATTTAAGTTAATGTCACAATTTTTTTTTTTTTATCCATATATTTCTAAATAATGCTAGTCACTCCATTTGGTGCCTGAATGCAAGTCATCAATGAAAAAGCAATATTTTGGAGAAATTATATAAAGCCAGATAAAGGCATATTTCCAGTATTAAAACACAGAAATAAAAGATTGGGCAGTTTAGACAGTTTGACAAAGGCTATGGAGAAATAGATCCAATAAATCTTGGGCACATTCTGCAACTACAAGGAATCTTAGCAGCATTCCTTACTAAGCACAAAATAGGGAAGAAAAAGAAGCACCCTAAAGTTGTTCAAATTCAAGAACTATAGTGTGGCATTATATACTCCTAGGTTTACCTCGCACTGTCTTCAGTAACTACAGACAACTAAGTTTTCCAGCAAGAGGTCTCCAAAAACGTGATTTTTTTGACAAAGTATCTTCAGTTCAGAATGAAAGTCTACAAATGTCTAATGAAGCTCTTTTCTTCTAACAACTAGCACTACAGTTTTATCTGTGAGACCTAGTGCCAATTGCAAGGCTTTGATGAGAGAATTGAAGGAAACAGCTATAGAACTAAATAACACAGAAATAACACTACAAACTATATTCTCACATTTTGAGTTTTGAATAGTTTCCACTGGGGATTTTTTTACTATGGTCATCACTAGATGGACTGCCTGCATACAGATTCTGTATATGGAATCTGAGGAGCAAAATTACTTAGTTATGAATAGATAGGATGCGAGACACAGTGTAACGTCAATGGCTAAGGGGTATTCTATTTTCCTGGCTATTTTCTCTTTCTTGACCATTGGTCAAGATGAAAGGAAAATTCCTTCCTTGCATTAGTTAAAAAAAAAAAGGTAGCTAGAGAATTTCTTCTTGCAGAAGCTGAAACAAAAGCTGAATACTCCCTTCAAAAACAGACATCACTTGAATACCATTTTCTCAGCCCAGAGCACTTTTGGTCAGCACAAATGCTGTTGTGTTTGCAGGAAGAGGAAGAAGAAGAGTATTACATAGAAGTGTATGCACACCCATCTCTAGTGACCACAGTGTACAAAAAGTTTTCTTTCATTATCTCTTTGTTACCACTTCTAATAATAGAATAATTATGCTTAATCTGAAGAAGGAATATTTTTTATCAAGGCTAAAATGTCTGTCATGAATAACACAGCCGTGTTTTGTTTAGGCTAAAAGAAAGAACTTTTTCTATGAAGAAATTCTCCCTATAACTCCCAGTCATTCTTCTTCATTGCCTTGGACTACTCTGTCTGTAATGCAACACTATGTCTTCACTCACCTCAGCTTGCCACATTTGAAAAGATGTCTTCATGTATTTTCAATGTCAACTTAAGAAAACAGCGATAAATTAAATGTATTCCACTCTCCTTTTACTGGAAGTTAGGTTTAGTTCCACTAGCACTCTCATTCAGGACATTTTTTCTTTACTTTAAATAATTTGGTCATGCCTGTAGGGCCATGATGATTTAAAAACTCATCACCACATATTTCTGTATCCAGTTGAATGTAATTTATGGAGATGTTCTTTTAAATGATGAATTAGATTTATCCAAAACGTTACAAGAAAGCACCCAAGAAAGATTCCTGTAAGAAGCTGTCCATCTCTGCTTTCCAGCTTTTAAACACTTATCCAGTCCATACGGTTTGTGTTGAAACTCATCAAAACTCATTAGTGTCTTGTAAAATAATTTACACGACTCATAGAGTATTTTTGTAAATAACATTGTGGGCTGCTCCCACTTGACTATCATTTTAATTTATGTAGACCTATTTGTACTAAGATCACTACAAGCATTTTCAAATAATACAGATAATGAAAAAAATCTAAATATGTGTACTCACAGAACCACTAAAAATCACAGTGGTCATTGAGCATAATTCTTTACGGAAGGATATACAAAATTTTCAGCTTCAGACAAATAGCAATTAACCCCTTTATTGACAATATGTTGGATTCTGCCTATAGATTAGTGTTTCACTACCTGCTTTTTCTCAAACCAAGGTATACAACGCTTCGGTTCTCTATTGACTCAAGATGCCAGTAAGAATAAACTTCAGTCATGTAGGAAAATCTTTGTTAGCTGGAGGTCATGAATGTGCAGCCATAATGATGACATGTTGCACAAGAGGTGCTTTCTTGGGAGCTTTTTAACACTGCTTTCACCGATGCTTCATTCAGCTGGCAGATCAAAGTCCTGTAACCTGGCTAACTGACGAGGCTGGAACTCCTCTACAGATAAATGACAAAAGTGTCACTGCTGCAACAATTTACATTTATGAGTCTTCGAAAGAAAATTCTTTCTCATCAGTGATCAGTGTCAGGTATAAAAAGACATATATATATATATATATATATATATATATATATATATATATACATATATATGCACTTTAGGGACTTTTGGCTGAAATCAGAAATCCTCCCAAGAGCTGCTGGAATAATTTGATTTTTTCCCTAGATTAAGGCAGCTTTTATTTTAAAGAGATGTGGAAATACCACAGGAATAATTATGGATAATAGGATATGTAGCTATACCAGACAGTTAGCTCTGAAAGTTAGAGAGTCTATAGATTAGGTATGTTTCTGTAATGGGTACAAAGATCCCCAGATGTGCTGTGAAAGATTCTGTGATAAATCCCAGTATCCTGTACTACAAATAGGTACAAATATTCTGTTAATTAAACAGCAACCTCTGTCATTAAAACACAAAATGATTGTGTGCTGAGCATATGCCTCCATCTTGATCACCTGGCTTTAGCCAGAAATTTGATCACATGATCCATGAGTAAAAGATCCACTTTGTCATTCCAGTGTGTGCTGATGCACTAAGTAGACATAAAAAAGTAAATGGTAAACACATAAAACATGTATGCATGCAGCCTTCAACCCTATATAGAAATTAGTTTCTCTTTCCCTTTAATTTGAAACATGTTATGGTTTCAAATGGTTCACAGATAATAATTTTGTTATTATGACTATATTAGAATAGTTACTAGTTCATTCAGAAATCAAAATTCATCAAAATTGGAAGAAATTGCACCAATTTATAAGGTCTTGAAAAAGGTCCTGCTAGACAACTCATAACGTTATTTCTCTTTACCTCCTCAACCAGTCCTTTTTGCAATCCTGCAAAATACCTAATTATGCTTAATGAATTATGCTTAATGACCAAAAGCTTATTCTCCTCAACTGCTAGCCACAAGAACTTCCTTTCCCAAGCAACACTGAATATGATATGCAAAGGGTTCATTAATTTTTCTACATATTTCACTTATCTAGTAAGAAGAAATATTACAATTTAGTTTTCAAAATCTTTTTCCTTCCCAAACATTAGGAAAAAAGATCTACAAAAAGAATAAAATTCAGAATATTCCATTTTAATATTTTCATCCTGACTAGAAGATGATGGTTACTTATACTCTGACCTCACAGTAAGATACATTGTGTAATATAAAAAGATTGAAAGCAAACTTAACACGGCAAAAATATGTCGAATGTGCTTGAGTGTAATTTTTTTTTCCTGTAGTAAAATCCATCCTATTCCAGGAGTATTTGGATAAAAATTAATATAATTTTAATATAGGCATTATTAATAAGTCATCTATGGTATAGAAAAAAGTTTCCTTTTTCTAGATTTTTTTTTAATAAAATGAATGTGTTTAATATTGTGAGCTTTTTAGAGGTTTTATTGTTTTTTCTCTTGCTGCAGCATCATGTTGCTATTCAAATTTTCATCTTTATAGGCAGGCAAAAGTATTTATACATAGTCTCTGCAAAGACTTCAGAATATGCTCAAAAAGTATATATTCTTTAAAACATATAATATAGAAATATTGATTCTAGGAAAAAAAATCCTACGGAAAAGTGTGTACAGTTCAGCACAGACAGCAAGAGGAGGGACCAACAGATCTTGTTCTCATTCCGGTTTCTGTGGAAAAGATGTGAAAAACCCAATTATTTCTGGCTGACATTTTTCCTACTTATATTTATTGCTAATTATTTTTTCTGGATTTGGATGGACTGCCTCCCAGATATTTGCATAAAACAAAGGTTCCTAATGAGGTCTTAAGCCTCTTTGTGACACAGCAATTCAGGACAGCCACTAAATCTGTGCACACACTACAAGCAAATATCAGCCTCAATTATCATATTACTTTCATTTTCAAAAAGAACAGCAATAGCTATATCCTGAGATAAAAATGACACTATCAATTAATTGCAACTTTTATTCAGAAAATGATGTGGTGTGTCCTTATGATAACTACTATCCAAGTAACTGTGCTAAGACACCCATATCACAACACCACAGAAAAGACAGGAGTTTTGTGTTGAAGAATACATTCAATTTTTATTGCTTATTTGAATGATTAGTGAATTTTTTAAAATTATTATTTTATCTAAATATTAATTGCTCCATGTTGACCAAAAAGAGCATAAGACAGATTTTAACAGTGACTTGAATAATCTCTGGTTTTGTCTTTTTTTAGTTCTTGAATAAACTTATGTGTACCTGATTTCAAAATAAACCCCTTCCTAAATGAGCTTCTTTCCGTAAAAGCAGGCTTGCCTTCTCTCATTCTCTTGATTTTACCATCACTATTGATTTAATAAGAAGAAACAACATTGAAAAAACTATTTGTAGACTGATTCTCTTTTTCTCATGATTACATCAATGATACCAGATTTAGTATTTCAAACACAGCTTAATCAGACAAAGCTAATACTGCACAAAACCACATAGGAAATACATCACATATTAAAATATGAAAGATAATTGCAGAAGAGTTCCTCGTAAGATTTTCAGACTTCCAGAACTCAGCAAAATAACACTACCAATATCCTTCAGCTCCAACTGGCCAGCCATATCTGTCCAGGCTTCTGGACAAGGTTCAAGAGATGAAGCCTCAGGTATCATTTAGAAGAAGCATCTTCGGGAATCTTCCACCCCTGTTTTCCATTAGCTTTACTTTCACACATCAAGAGGATGAAACAACCTCAACTTTCAGGGTGAATATTTTAAAACAATAAACATCTAGAGATAAGCATGACTCAGCTTTCTTCATTTGAAAATTTGGTGAAATTTGTTCACTTGAGATCGTCTCATCTTTAGTAAAACCCTCTGTCTGAATTATTCTTTGGAGAGGATTATTCAGTTACTTCAATAACAATCAGGATTACAGAACAGATCCATACATTTTAGATGAATGCAAAACTCTAGCTTTCATGCTGGAATACAACTTTCAGCATAAAACTCCTGTGGTGTGGGCTATCAATGCTGATTTGTTTTATGTCTTAATAGTTTTTTGCCATCTTAATGCTAGGCACTCATCAGACTGATTCTGTCTTTAGCTATCATGATACTTTACCAAGTATCACTGGAACCTGCCCAAAAACCTTATGCAAAATTTAAAATTGCCATCAGTTTCCAAAACTGCACAGTACTGTTAACAGACCACTACCACTACCACTGTGCCTGCTTTCTGGCAGCAGTAATAAATCCAAGCATCCTGCTGCTTGCAGAGCCTTATCTGAATACACAATGCCAGTGCAGGCTGATCTCTTCAGGACTATGACAAGTACCTGGAGAGTTTTGCAATTAATATTATTATGTACTTTCTGCCAGGAATGCCCTTGAAACTATGAAATGTTCCCTGCTGTATCTGGGAAGGAGAAAAACCACTGAGACAACGAAGAGGAGCTCATTTGATAACCAGGGCTGTCTTAAAATGTTAAACTGTGAAGAAGCAAAATCTTTTGAAGGTAATTGAGGTAGTCATTAGCAGTACTTTAACCACTGCCATTTTAGAGATTTGTGAGAGGTGTAGGAAAAAGCAAATAGCCTTGATATATTCCTCATTCTTCCACGCCTGTTGGATTAGGGGCTGCATTTGAATTAGGATTTTAATTCTTACCAGAATCTTCTAATTAAAAGTTTGGTACTGCTCTATGAACTTGTGAATGGAGAAGCTATATTTTTATATCTTTTGATCTGAGACAGATCTAAATCCATCTTAAAGAGGATGTCACCTAACAGTCACCTAACTCAACTGTGTTCTTATTTCTGGCAACACTGTGAAAAAGCACTCCATAACTATTTGACCTAAAGTGCTGGTGACTCTACCAACTGTGCTGTTAATGTCAAAAAATTATATAATATTTCAATTCAAAGTAAAACAAACCAAAACTAAAATCAATCAAACAAAATTTTCCCAATCCACAAAAATGCCACAAATTGCATTATGTTTCTGCTAGACCATTCAATGGTACTCAGGGTCTGTCCCTAAAAATTCTTAATTTTTTGTTGAAGAATAGGCTACAAGTTAAGTCTAGTCTCTTGTATTTAATTAACTGAAACAAAACAAATAAATCTAATTATTTGAAAATTACATAAAAACTCAGCTTTTATGAATATTCACTATTTCTTACCAATGTAAAAAACACTGAGAACAGAGGTAAAACCAGATGGTTTCATATGAAAGCAGTAATTATTGCATCAGAACAATGGTTCATATCCTCACTCTGAGAATAGCCGTTACCAGCTGCTTTAATGAAAAGTACAATAAACCCAACAGTAGGCTGTTACTGCTTTTCTTGAATTGAAAACATCACAGAGCCAAGTAATTATTTTTTTCATCAGCAAATTCTCTGTAATAAACACATTCCCAAACCATAATAACTATTTTAAATAGCTGTGCATTTGAGCAAGGAAAAGTAATTATTCTTCAATAATATTTCACACTAGGTTTAGAAATACTCTAGTCATTATTAAGTCGCAGAAAAAATGCACATGAATGAAAAAGGCACAGTGCCCATATTTTCCACAGGATGTCACAGATTTCTTGGCTATTCAGTTTTTATGAAATTATTTCTTGATATGCCTTTAACATATCTGCTGGCCATAAATGAAAGATTAGAATGGTGGGACAATGCCACATTTGTTCTATTAACTTCAAACTAAAGTTAAGATCATCACCATTTAAAATTAAACATTTTGATTTAAGCTTCTAAATCAGCAGCATGATATTCCAAGGTGCTGAGCTAGGGAACACATGAATTATAGATAGAAAATTGTATCAATTAATTCTGCAATTGAGGCTTTAAAAAAACCCAAAATAGACAGACAAAGAAATCCATCATCCTCTCTAACACAAAACAGAACCATTCTTTGTGTCTACACAGTGTGACCTGCATATGGTTCCACTTCAGATCATCCAGTTCACTAGCTCTCTTCAGCTATTTTTACATTATTACATTTTGTTTTGAGGTCTCTACAGCACCAGTGTTTTTCACTAAAAGATACACAACAAGAGGTCTACAACCCACCTGCTGAGACTATTTGCTCTGTCTGTGCATGGCTTGATGCTGAAAGGCTGTTCAGAACTTAATCTGTGCAGGAGCTCAACTTCCTCATCCTCAGATATTCACTGGCCATACAAAACCCACAAAAAACCTATTCAACACCACAGAGCCCTCAGTCTGTAGCACCATAAGCTGTGTAACTGTGGTCTCTGCAGTAAGGGAATACTCAAGCCAAGTTTTAACCAAAAGCTTTTTTTTTACTAAAATATTAATCATATGGGGTAAACTATAACTTAGCTGATATTTTAGCCCATATTTAAACATTTTGTTAAAAGAAAGAGAACAAGTTATACATACATCACGCATGTATGTCTCTGCATATACACAAATATTTATACTATAAACCTTAGTAGGCTATGCACTAACAAATTCTTCCTCCCTACCCCCAGGAAACTGCCTCTTTGGCAATCCAGGCAAGTCAGAATACTTATTCTGACTTCAGAATTCAGAATACTTATTCTGAATGCAGTATGAAGGTGCTGTATCTAACTGTTGCACATCATAGGAAAACATCTTCCTAGTTTCATTTCGCCATTTTCTTTTCTAAATGATACAAACCAGTCACCATTTGAAGAGTTATCAAGTGAAGGGATATAGTACAAACTATACCCCAAGAGTGAAAAGATGCTTACAGATGCAAAATGCTTATATGCTGCCTTACAATGCCACCCTACTAGAAAGAAACATGATTTCCCAGAACTTCTGTGAAGAGTTCTAGCTTTTTCTAGAGCTGCACAGTTTCACTTCAGGTAAAATTGGTTGAACATCAAGCTTTGAATTCAACTATTGCTTGACTAAACCAGCTTTGTACAAGAGTAGTGGTACACACAAATAAATGCAAATAATTTTATGTATTCGACTGACATTTACCGTTGATCTAGAAATTCAGGAAAAATCTTCTTGGCCTTATCATAATGCAAAGTGAATTTTTTCCCTTCAAGCAGATGAACTCCTTCAAGAAGAGATGCACATATAATTCTATCAACAAAATCATGTCCAGAAAGTTTCCTAATAAGGGACATATTTTTTTCTTTGAGAAGTGAAGCTAGGTACTAGCTCTCTAACTTCTTACACATCAATGTCAGCTGGTATCTCCCTTGTCTCTCCACCACAACAGGAGTACACACGGATTGATAGTTCCAGATGACTCACTAGCCTTTACAATTCTGAATGTATTAGCTTTGGCAGATAGATATTTGATGCATAATTCAATATAAAGTGTATAAAATATTAGGCATGACTACTCAATTGAAGTTGCATAAATATTTCCAGTGAAATATTTCTTTATCAGCCACTTATAACTTGCACTTCACAGGCTGTCACACCGACTCTTGGTCTAGGTCACATGTTGACAATGAATTTGCTCATTTTGCATATACATCCCCAGGCTCCCTTGTCTGCACATTTTTATGAGAATTGTCACTGCACAGGCCTCCCTCCCTAGTAAGTATTTCCCTACTCTTTTAGAGATATGAATAGCAGCACACAGCATTCAGTATGCTAGAAAAAGCAGAACCTGAGGAGAAGTCACAAGTTTACTGAGGGGAGCATCCTTGATGTGGTTGTGTAAAAAACCGTCGCATAACCAGTGCCATTCCCTGGGCAGCACTTCACACATGGGCCATCCTACATAGCTACACAAACTGCAGCTCTGCTGCTGAGGTTGCATCTTTGATAGAGACTTTGTTGCTCTGGACACGATTTAGTGTAATTTTGAATGGTAACAGACATATTAAGGAGGTAGATCTCAGGAGAACACAGATTTTTTCCAAAGTTATTGTTTCCCTATCATTTTAGAGTTTGTGTTACTGAATACTTTAAGGAACTCTCTTCATTATTATGAAAACCCTTGACATTTGTGTGCTCAAGCACACAGGAAGATGTCTTATAAATCTAGTGATAGCAAGCTGAAATAACTGTTTGTTTTTTAATTATTATTAACGCAAACATAGTAGGTTTCCCCACTGCAATCCACACTAATGGATCGTTTCTGTTTAATGTTTTTATCAATAAACTGTATGAGGGGATTGAGTGCAGGCACAGTCAGTTTGCTGATGACACCAAGGTGGGCAGGAAAGTCAAACTGCTTGATGGTTCAAAGGCCACACAGGATGGTAAAATTAAACTACTCTGTAAATAACCAGTAATTCATAGTAATTTATCTTTGTAGAAATCAAAATTATATAAATCAATTTTTAAAGACTCCCCTTTCACATTGAAGAAGATTGTTTGTATACAGTTGCATAGTATAAATGTCTTTATTGCACTTCATAGATCACAATTTCTCATCTTATTTTCAGTTTTCAATTGTCTTTTTGCTTCTCCCCTCTATTTGGTTCTTGTATTTAGGGGGTTGTTTCAAAAACTCAACATATTTTCTAATTTTAAAACCTTCTTCATTGTCATCTTCATTTTACATAATAAATACATGCAAAATAGTTGCCTCTGTTCTAAGCTTCAATTAACTATTGCAGCAGATTTTTTTTTATTTTATTTTTTTTTTCCCTGACTGACTGACATTTCAGTTTCTCATCAAATTTAGCTTTAGGAACATACAAAACCTGCTCCATGCAATTATGTAATCAATCAATTACCCGAAACAATCCTAATGAACTGAATTCTAGCATGGGTCAACTGTTCCTCATTCTGCTTTGAAGCATGAATGCACACTCCTACAAAGCTAATACCTGCTCCCCATTTCTTCCCTGTGGCCAGTGCCATTCTACTCTGACAAGTGATTTTGCCCTTTACTGGGACTTGATAACATGGAAACTGAATAATACAAACCCATGTCCTTGAAAAGACACCAGGAGTCTGATGGGAAGTGTTTTTTTTTTCAGTAGCTTGGTTGGGGAAGTTGAAGAAAAAAGCTTTTCTAAGTAGAAGAAGGCTGTTTTGCTGCTTTCTAGAGGAAAAATTGTTTTACACTATGCGGTCCTTATTTAGCTAATTTTAGTTAATATTTTGAAACAGTTTAAAATCTCTTTAAGGGTCAAAATTGAATCTAAATATTTTGATTGAGCTTATTCAACTCCAGCTTGTATCCTGAATATCAATTTGTAAATAATTCACCCTATGCTTTTTTGGTTTTTTTTTTGTACTTCAGCAATTCAATTACGTTTAAAGTTTGGAGAAGACATAATAATTTTTGGTAACTTGATGGTATAAGCTAAGACATATTTAGCAAAATTCTGCCTCACTAGATATGACACACAGGAAAAGCTATTTGCTCTTCTTGATAGTGTATCTGCTTCCTACTGATCTCATTACAAATCTTGCTCACTTTCTCTTGCACCAAGAAAGATTTTCTCCCCCCTACAGAACCTGATATTTTTCTCTCAGACTGTGCATTATATAATGAAAAAATAATAGAAAGGTACAAAACTCTGTTAAAAAGCCCTTTCCAGCTATCTGGTACCAGTTTATTTAGGGAGGGAACCACAAAAACATAAACACACACACACCACTAAAACTAGGTCATTCCCAGGGGTCCAAGATGGAGCTTGCTGATACTGCCTATACATGCTGTTGTTTCATTGGCTGTGTTTACAGAGGGCTGACATTCTCCACAGCCAGTTCCCTGTGTTTTACTCTGCCCTCTCAATCTCTTGGGAGATGGAAGATGTCACCAGTGCAATGGCTGAGCAGTGCTCAATGCACACTTTGCTGGCCACCTGCTCATTCTGACAGCTATCGTCCACCAAGGCAGCAAAAAGTCCAATATGGTGATGCTCTAATGCAGGATGACTGATGACAGCAATTTGAGTACCAGCCAAGAACAGGTACGTTGCTTTTAGCCATCTTCATGAGGAGGGCAAAGTAGTCATTTGAAGTTTTCATCTATGTTTATTCTCTTTTTTCCTCCAAAAATATAACAATTACTGAAAAATTATTAGAGAAACCTCACATTCTGGTTCCTAAAGAGTTCACTGGTTTGAGTCTAGCATGACAAGGGAATGACACCCCCATTGCCTTAGCAGGGCAATACATAATAACCATCACTGTCTCTAATCACTATTAATTATATGCAGTCATTTTCAGTCTTCCAACAAAAAATACGCTGATGAATACAGCAGAATTTTACTTCTCCTCAACTTGCCAGTAATAAAAGCATTGCCTGAATTAATCATATTCTTGTTAGGCAATGAAAAAAAAAAAGAAAAAAAAAGAAAAAAAAAGAAAAAAAAGAAAAGATGAAAAGAAAAGAAAAGAAAAAAAAAAAATAAAAAAAATAAATAAAAAAAAAAAGCAGTAGCTTTTTTCAGTGAGCAGAGCCCCTGGTGTGCCAGAAACCATGTGACACCTGAGGACACCCAGCACTATCTCCAGCATCTGGTGTGCGAGATACAACATAGAAACCTGCCTCGAAATTTTCCTGTTTCAAGTCAACATCTGATTAAATAAAATGTTTTTGGGACTTCTGGATTGGGCTGTGCTAGAAGCAGAGGGCATCAAACACTGAAGATAACAGGAGAACGATACCTCTGGGTTTTCTGCACTGTAAGAAACCAGTAACTGAGCACACTGTGTCTGCATGTCACGCACCAGCAACACTGCAAGCCAAGAAGAATGTCAATAATTCCATCCCACTTCCACAGTGACGAGAAATCAATAGTTATCCTTGGTGGTTTTGGCTGGGATAGAGCTGATTTTCTTCATTCCAGTATGGAATGCTATTATGTTGGATCTGTGCTGGAAACACTGTTGGTAACACAGGGATGTTTTTGTTATTGTTGAGCAGGACTTACACAGAGCCAAGGCCTTTGCTGCTCCTTACCCATCTCACCAAGGAGGAGGCTGGGGGGTCTGCAAGGAGTAGGGAGGTGATACAGCCAGGACAACTGACCTCAGGTGACCCAAGGGGTACACCACCTTATATGGTGTTCCACTCCACTTACAAAATTGTGAGAAGGAAGGAGGAGACATTCAAAGTGAGGATGTCTGTCTTCCCTAGTAACAGTTGTAAATGGTGAAGTCCTGCTTTCCTGGACACCTAAACACCTGCCTTTAGATGAAAAGTGGCAAACTAATTCTTTGTTCTGGTCTGTCTGATAAAGCAGCTCTTGCTTTATCTATTAAACTGTCTTTATCTCAACTTACATGTTTTTTCACTTCTACTATTCTGAATTTTCCCCCCACCCAACAGAGTGGTATAAGTGAGTGGCTGTGGCGTGCTGGCTGGGGTTAAACTATGGCCTATCTATGTGTAAATGTTACGTGTATGGATGAAAAACTTGGTAAAAATAACACAATGTAGCCATAGTATAGCATGTAGCATACCACAACATTGTGTGGTGGGTTGACATCAGTTTGATGACAGATGTCCACCAAGCCCATCTATCATTCCTCCTGAGCTGGACAGGGAATAGAAAATTAGATGGAAAACAACTTCTTTTCAATTAAGTTGTAATAAGAGAGTTTACTAAAGCAAAACAGTAAGTTGTGCATACACAAAGAAAGAAATTATTTTGTTCTATACTTCCATCAGGAAGCAACATCTGGCCATTTCCCAGGAAGCAGGGTTTCAACCACATAGTAGTTATTTTGGGAGGCAAACACCATAAATAATGAGTGTCTCCTTTTCTTCTCCTTTTCTTAGTTTTTGTGTCTGAGCTGACGTCATTTGGTATTGAACATTCCCTTAGTCAAACTGGGTCAGCTGACCTAGTTTTGTCACCTCCATGATCTTCCTGCTCCTGGCCTACTGATGTGATGCAGAATGACAGAAACAGTGCTGCAGTTCTGACACTGTGCCAGTGCTGCTCAGCATTACCCAAAATAATGGTGTGTTATCAACACGTTTCCAGCTACCAGTGCAGAGCACAGCAATGTGAGGGCTGCTGTGGGAAAATGAACTCCATTTCAGCCAGATCCAATATACATTGTCACTTATACACTCCAATTTCTGCCTCTCCTTGTAGACCTCCTTGACTATTATAGAGTCATAAGACAGGTTTGCAATGGACCTTTAAAGCCCATACAGCTTCAATTCCTCTTGTCATATCCAGGGACACCTTTCATTAGACCAACCTAAACCTGCCCTCTTCCAATTTGCATCTGTTGTCCCTTGTGCTGTCTCTACATGCCTTCAAATATTTTGCTTTTCTTCTTTCTTGGTGGCTGCCTTCAAATACTGAAGGCCACAATTTAGTAAACTGAGAGCCTTGTTTTCTCTGGGTTGAACAATCTTAATTGTCTTAGTCTTTCCTCACAGAAGAGCTCCAGATGTTTGATTATCTTGATGGCCTCCTGTGAACTTGCTCAAACAGGTCCATGTCCTCCCTGTGCTGAGGACTGAGGATCCCAGAGCTGGATGCAGGGTTCCAGGTGGAGTCTCACCAGAGCAGAGCAGAGGGGCAGAATACCCTCCCTTCCCTGCTGCCCACACTTCTTTGGATGCAGCCAGGACACGTTTAGCTTTCTGGGCTGGGAGTGCTCATGGCTGGGTCATGTCCAGCCTCTTGTCAGCCTGCATGTACCAGGGTTGCTCTCAGCCTGTGCTGATACTGGGGTTGTGTGACCCACCACAAGTACAACACCTTGCCTTTAATAACACTGGTTCCAACACAAATCCCTGAGGGTCACCACTGATGTACATCAGAACTCCAAACTGTATGCCACTACTCTGTGGATGTGACCATCCAACCACTTTCTTATCCATCTAACAGTCCAGATAAGCAACATCTGTAGTAGGCCTTCTCAAGTCCACTGATGTAGTCACTACAACACAAAAAGTTACTAGGGTTCCTCTCTGACACCAGGTTGGTCAGCCAGGACTTGCCTTTGGTGAAGCCATGCTGGCTGTCCCAAATCACATCCTTGTCCTCCATGTGCCTAAAAGCACAGCTTCCAGCAGGATCTGTTCCATGATCTTATCAGGCATAGACATGAGGCTGACAGGTCAGTAGTTCCCAGAATTCACCTTTCTATCCATTTTACAGATGTATACAATGTTATTCCTATCCCAGTCACCTGGGATTTTACTTGACTGCCATGACTTTTCAAATGTCATGGAGAGTGGTTTGGCAAAAACATCAATCAGTTCCCTCAAGACTCTGGGATTCATCTCATCAGATCCCACAGACTCACAAACATTCAGTTTCTTCAGGTCATGAAACTCATCTTTCCACACAGTGGGAATGACTTTGTTTCCACTTCCCATTCTGCTGTCCATCCACTCAAGGGCTGTGGGAGGTGAGGTTGCCACTGAAGACAGAGGCATAGAAGTTATTGAGTACCTCAGCCTTCTCATTTGTTGTTACCGGTTTACTAATACTGGATGCCACAAGACAGTACAGAACATAAAGCCAGAATGTATTTTTCTGTTATCTCTTAAGAAAACTCTCAGAATAGTATGTGGAAATGGTTTTTCAAGACAGGAGACCTCTAAAAATTTCTATCTATAAATGCTGTTTGAACATACAGTTTAATCAGACATGCTATAATGTAATCAATGTCTCATGTCAGCTTCCATAATTTCATTCTCTATCCCCCTAATTACCTGGTAATGTAATTAGAAGTAAGGTACACCATGACATTACTTGAAAAGAAATCAAATTATATTTAACATTTATTTATCATAATCACAATATATTTCACTTTCCAAAGAAGCCAAAGTAATTGTTGACAGGGTTGGAAATAGTTTATACCCTCAATCCAATGAAGTATGTGAAGCTTGAAATCAAATGTCAGAGCTGAATTTTTCTCCACAATATGCATCTCCAAATGATAAATTCTCAAAGACATTATTAATGTTTAATCATCTCTAGAAATAGTGCAATTTAATATGTAAACTAATTTATCGTCCTGCTGATATTTCCTAAGAAAATACACTGAATACTTCTGGCAAGACTTCAGAATGGCACCACTCAACTAGGAAACTACAGCTTCTCAATGCCCATATAGAACCCAGCAGTTCTGCTTAGTCGTAAAACATTCCTGCAAAATTTTAAGTCTTACTGCCATTTAAATTAGATGGAACCCTCATAATTAAGAATTTCAAGAGCTGAAGTATATGCTTCATGAGGTTAATGCTGTTCATTTGCAATTTTAGGAAGTAATCTTGCAAATCCATCCTACTAAGAATATTGTTGACTGCTGTGATGAAAATCAATTTCTATTTTCTTGTACTGCTATAGGGATTAATCCTTGTACCTGGTTGGGACAGTAAAAAACAGAGAAGGCACGAGGAAAAGTGATCTTTTTAAACAAAAACAGGGGAGGCCAAAAGAATTTGCTTTCAAGAAAAAAAAGTGACTTTTTTAAAAGCTTGTTTTGGGAAATCAGTAATGAAGAATAACATCGGCAATATTTAAAGTTTTATTTTAAATTGTTTTGGAGCAGTCAACTATTCTTCCCCTAGATGTTTCTCTCTGTCTCTCTCTCTCTTTTTTTTTTTTATTCACTCTGTTAGCAATTATGTTTGGAAAATAAAGAGAGGGAGGACAAGACCTTCTGATTTTTTTAAGAACAGAAGCTAAATGATACAACAATGGAAAAAGGATGTTATCTTCCACCACCAAGCTACCTTGCTAGTGGTTAGACACATATTTGTGACAGGTGAAAAAATGAAAAACGCTGAACATCACTTTTTTTTTTTTTTTTTTTTTTTTTTTTTTTTTTTTTTTTTTTTTTTTTTTTTTTTTTTGGTGACATTTGGAATGACAGCAGGTAATAGAGGGAAAGTCCAACACATGGATTTGAGTCTCCATCTGGAAGAATGTGGGGCTCAGGGAACATATGAAAGACAGCATGAACTCATGTGCAATTTCATTTGAATAGGCATACCAAATTCCCATGAAAGTAGGCCAAAGATAAAGTCTTTGTGTGTCAGTCTATTTTGAACCATTCCAGAAATGAAAGCAGCCCTGACGAAGCTCAGGGAAGACTCTGAAGCTCTCCTTAGTAGGAGAGCAGTAGTTCTCACAGTAGCAGTTGTGATCTGGCCTGCAAATTTTAACACCCTCTTTTATACCCAAACCCGCTTTCTTCATATGGACATACAGAAAAAATGTTTGCAAAGATGATCTGTGGTGATTTTTCAGAAAGTACTAGAATAACTCTACTTTCCTAGAGGCACTGAAGATGCCAGAATGTTACTCAGACTGTCAAGTCAATAACTCCTTTTCCTGATATGCTGTATTTCCTGATATTCCCATCCTTGGGAAACTAGCATGTGACAAGACATAAACCCTACCTATTATATATGTGTATATGTGTATATATATATATATATATATATATATATATATATATATATATACACACAGACACACACTCTCCTTCATCATTTTTTTTCATCAAAGGAGAAGTCTGGGATACAGTTATGCAATATGGTGTAACTGCCATTGTTTAAAAATGGTCTGTGGGAATAGAGCTGCCAAATGCATGGCTCCTTAGAGATGTATGACAACTGGAAAGATGCCAAATACAAATCTCAAAGACACTCACTGCTCTTCTAAAATGATGTGCTTATAAACCCTTTATTCACATAGATAACCATCAGGGTTCTGATGATGATTTAGACTGTTCAAGAAAAAAAAAAGGTCAATGCAATCTGTGCAGAAAACAATAGAATCACAGATGAAACCCTGTGTTCTTGCCCCACTCACAAGGAAAATATCTTTACCTGGTAACAAATAGGAAGAATCAAACCTTTAGGGATATGAAAATATTTTTCTGAACAGATGAGCTGCAGAGAATGATCTCAGGACACAGCTGCTAGTCCTGACTAGCTAATAGTAGCTGCATTGCAGCTTTGGCTTACCTCAAAAGCCTCTCCCACTGAGATAAATGATGCTAACTGATGCCAACAATACCACAGAGTATTGCCAACCACAACTAAAACCCACTGGCCAAAGGCAGTACGTGTCACACATTGACAGTCATTCACTATTTCTTTCTGTAACAACCTTCCCCACTTCCATCTTTGATGTTTACCTTTGATGCTTTACCCTCTTCACTGCAGATAATATAGCTGTGCTACAAGGAATTTATATTATCACTTTTCCTTAGAATGCTAACTTGCCATCTGGAAACATAAAAATGCTCTTGTAAAAGAACACATGTCCTTCCACTTCCCGTTCTTCATTTTTAGGGAGTCAGCTATAAAGAAATGGCAGAATTGCAAGTAGATCATTGCACCAGAGAGTTAGAAACATGAGAATGAACCCCCTCGAGCGACAGTTAAATTTTTTTCAGAAATCCTGAACTCAGGATAGTTGACTTCTGCAGATACTTACAACATTTTAAGAAAAAATAATTAGCCTCACTTGACATTTTTGTGCTTGGTTTTTTTTTGCTAGAATTAAGTATAGCACATCTGCTATACTTCAAACAAAGCCCAAGGTAGGCATTTCAGGCTTGCACAGACTATATTTATTTAAAATCTCAGGCAGGAGCCTTATGAACATAATAAAAGCTACTTGTGAAATAATATATAATTACTATGATATTATGGTCAGTGTAGGCATGAGAAGGATCATTCATTAGTGCTTCAATAAATCTGAACTGAGTGCTATGCTCATCAGCTGGCTACTGATTACGCCTAATTAGACAATCCACTACTCTGTAATGCCACTGATGAATGAGCACACTGAGAAACAGAATTCTAGCTTCTGAGATGCCATTTGCCACTGCATGCCTACACCTTTGTTCCAGCTCTTATCCCAAATAATTGCCTATGACATGGCATCTAAACGAAGCACTTTTTGTTTCCAGAGCCTGAGGTCTCATTAAATTATTTTGCCAGACTACAAAGCTTCTGAAAACTATGAAGTATGTAAGATAGCAGGTATGTGAAGCACACACTTTTCATTAAGCTATTTCTCCTCATATTAGGGAACAATACCCACTTTCAGTTTTCCTCTGCTGATTTGGTAAAATATATGGTACAAGACAATAAGAAAATACTCTTAAACAGGTCTTTTAGAAGACCTGTTCAACAGCATATCCACTGAGAAAAAAAATACTTCAGGATCACATCCAATGCCACTGCCCAACAGTAAAGGCATCTTTTCCTCCTTTGTGGGCTGTAAGACTCATTTTATTCTTGCATCCCCGTAAAAATAAAAAATAGAATGATCTGCTGGAAGTCACAATGATACCATTCTACAACATTTGCCTGAATCCAGTTTAGAGCTTCACAAATGGATCGGGTAATAACATCCGACACAGATGGTGAGAAAGGGAAAAGAAACCCCAAAACAAAACTTACATGAGCCATAGCACTAACTATTGAGAAAAAGCAATCTGGAAGCAAGATTTTGAGATTGAAGAAAGCAGTCAAGGAGTTGCAGATGTCCTACAAACTACCTGTGAAGAGGCTACTTAATAAGACAGTAGAATTTTCCACTGATGGGATAGGATAGAATCTGCATTTGAGGGCAGGAGAATAGAGAAATTGAAAGAAGTTTAAACAAAATTTCTACCAGAGATAATGACTGGAGAAGGAGGCAGCATCTACATACAGGAAATGTAGAACAACTACAGACCAGATAAAATGTTGGCAAAACCCATGGAATTAAAGATACAGGAGGAGTAAAGACAAGCCTCGGGGATAGAGCAGATAACGTGGCCAAAAAAGAGAGGCCATGAAGGTGCTACACATGCAATGAATTTAAAGACTGTAGACACATCACTCTGACACATCACTCAGTTCTCATTTCTTGTGTGACACAGCATTGCAAATGTATGTGGCTGAGACAACTTGGTTGAAATAGCTCTGACAAATACTAGGCAGCAGTTGCTGGCCTAAATTTCTAGAAGAGACAGGACAATAGAAGAGAGAACATAAATGAAAAATGGCTGCCTGGCAACAATGATCCTCTTGAAGGCTACTCAAAAGAAGTAAGCACAACACTAAAATAGGTGAGAGAGGTAAAGATGGAAAGCAAGGCATGCACCAAGAACCATAGGAATTATTAATAACCAAATTAGTGTAAAGAAGGGAAGAAAGCACCAGAAATGCTGGGACAGGTACGTAATAGGCATGACTTGTAAGAAAAGAGAAAAAAGTTAAAATGGTGAGAAACAAAACAAGGCAAAACAAGGCAAGATAGAACACAACCAACAGGATTAATTTAGGAGTGCATACCAAAAAAGTGAAAGTGGGGCTTCTCTAAAATATGTAAGCCAGGGAAGCAGTCTGCTGCCACTTCTAGGTTTTCCATGAAGAAAACAGTTGTCACATGACAATGTACAAAAAATGGAAATAGAAAATGGTCAGTGGTGGAGAAATCAACAGAGAAATCTGCTGTCCAGTCCAGTTGCAGACAATCAGACAACTTGAGTGGATGTAAATCATTACAGCAGCATTAATGTTAATGGGACTTCCCCTTTGTGTCATTTAATGAATGGGACAGGGACTTGAGAATGCAGTCACAGCTGGCTAGGAGGAAGGCATCCTAAAAGATGATTTGAACAAATAACTGAGAAAATCTAGAGAAAGGTTGAAAAACACAGAAAACTATTCTCCACAAAATAGATTCATTGGAGGACTGAAAGTGATACTCCAGCTACAAATTCAGTTCAGATAGAATTTTATTAATCACCATCAACTCCCAGGAGTTGGACTCTGAAGGTCCTTTTAACTCAAGATATTCTATGATTATATGATAAGAACTCTATGCAGACTTATTTAAGTAAATGTTGCATGGAAAGTACTATGCGTGTTACTTGTACTCTCCAATAAGACAACTTTCTTGTCCTTGAAATTTTCTCAGGTAATTCAGTTCTTGCACTTTAGACATATACATTACTGAAGCACTGGTGACTGAGACCAGACACACACCCTGATAACAAAAATATTCACCAAATTTAGAAAGGTGATAAATAGCTTGAGCTGAGAAGAAGGAATATGTCAAGAGACAAGTGAAAGAATGTAAACCAAACACCCATCTGCTTGAAAACTTATTCTGAAATGGTTTGCTGAAACTGGGCCTACCTGTCCACTGTTCAAATAGAAATAAAAAAATATTGTAACTCTAATCAGAGTTCTGGACAGATAAATTATAAACATCTCAAAAGACAGTTGGCATAACAGAAGGTTTCTGATATCATCTAATTCTCACTGAAATCATGGCATCATTACATATAAACTGAAAAACTCCATTGTTTTCTTAAGCTAAGGGGTCGATTAGTAATTCTAACTGAATGAAGAATTCTAGGGCTTTCATATGGACCTCAGAAGACTGTGGAGATGGCTTGAATCACATGATGAGAGACTGATTTTGGGAGCAGCAACTTGGAAGACATGCTTATGATTTTCATCTTTAAAATTAAATAATGCCAGTGCAAACATTGCAATGCAAAACATTGCATTTTTGCATTGCAACATATGTTCAAAAATAATAGTAGATTTATACAGAAGATTGTTTGTTTTAATTGCAAGATTAAATACTTGTAGAAAAGAAAGTCGAACGGAACATTCTTATGTTAACACAGAAGAAAAGAATTCATATTAAAAACATTTGTTCAAAATTATATGAGAAAATACTCCCTTTGAAAATTCACACAGCTCTCTAAACATTCTTCCTACAACCATAAAATATTTTTGTTTGAGGTTACAAAAGAGTAATTACCTGTATGCTAAGTATTTCTTAAATGAAGAGAACTAATATGCCATAAAATGATTTCAAAGACAATTTCTGCTTGCATGCTGAGTCTCTTTCAAATGTATCAGCTTTATTCCCACTTTTCCACAGTGTTTCTATACAACCTAAGTAAATAAACATGCTGATAGTTAACAAGTCAATTTTATGCAATTTACTGCAAATTATGGTAATCTTTTGTTGAAGTTTTTGTATGCAAAAGCAAGAAAATGCATACTTTTTCCTTTTTTCATATTTTTAGAGTATCTTTTATTACTGAAACTCAGTGTCTTGTTATAACAAACATACTGCACTTAAATAAAGAAAAAGGAATGATGCCAAAAATTTGCTTATAACATATGGTGTGGAACAAATTTTTCATCACTAACTAGCAATAAACCAATAATGTACATACTAGGTTATAGAAATGAAAAATAATTTAAAATAAATGTTCACTGTACTTCCTGGCACAACCACTTATTACATAGGTGACTGTAAGGTACTTCCATTATAATTTCACTTTTTTCTTTACTCATATAACTTCCCAGGGGGAGCTTCTCTACTTGCTGTTGAACACATTCTTTTTTCAGCCTTTCTTCAGAGAAAGAAGGCATAAAATCCTTCTTATAAATAAGTGTATCTTAGTATTTAATGTGTTTTAATAAATCCTGAATTATCACCAAATGTCGATGGGTGACTCTACAAGACAAAAATGACATTTACCCTTTCTTGCTTATAATTACATCTGAAGCCAGGAGGCTGTGATGTTCAGCTAAGGAAGATGCTGACACCCTTCCCAACCCATTGAAACACCATGACACCCCTGATCCCACAGGAATTTTGAGGACACTGTTTTTAAATGTCTGTGTTTGTACCCATCACTATATAAGGAATGATTTTTAAATCAACATTTTTCCTGGTGAAACCAAATGCACCAAGACTGCCTTTCACTTGCCAAACTTAGAGTGGCTTTCTATCAGCCTTGCTGTACATATCAGACCCTGCTGCTCTTGATCATCTCCCTTCTACCAGATCTTTACACAAGCATTGACAATCACTCCAAAGTTTTTTTCCAAACCAAAGAATAAGCCTAAAATTGTGTTTTTATTGGAAAATATTCTAATGGGTTTATGGTGGAAACTTATGGAATTTTCTTATGCTTAAAAACCTGGATACCAAAGCAACTGTATCAGTTCAAAACTTTTATCTGTGAAAGCATTGCATATAGTTACACTTTTAGGAACCAAAATGTGTAGTTCTCTTACAATATGTTTGTCTAAGTTTCTCAGTAATCTTCCATGTGACATGACTGAGAAAACAGAGCGAACAGAATAGAAAACAACATGGACTTGCAAAGAATTGAAATTTTTATTAAAAAAAAATCATGAAAAGTAATTGCCTAATAAAGGAACATTCTGAGAAAAAACATGTTGATCATTGCCATCCACCAAAATGGAGAATATGATCAAACTCAACATGATCTAATTTAGCAAATAGCAGGAGCAAGATTTTCAAAAGCTGACCTGGGCTGTGAAGAACAGGTACTTCCTCTAACTTCCCAGCTCAGTGAGAGCTGGAAATCAGGAATATCTTTTCTGGCTGGAAAGAAATTTTGCCTCTATTGGAGATAGGATTGGGCTCCCATCTCCTACTGAGGGAAGATCGAAAACTGCCTGTAAACTAGGCACAATGTAAGAATTGTGATTTCAGACCCAAGAACTCCCAGTTTTTGATGAACAAGACTTGTCACTAAACCAGTTGTCAAGACTTGTCAAACATCAGCTCCTGATCAAACCTCTTCCACTTGGAAAGCTTATAGGATGGTGGACAACATAGGATAGACTCTTTAAGGGAGTGGCTGGAATGTGTTTTATAGGAGTCTGTTTGCAATGACCCACAAATCCTGCATTCTATTCTCATCTCCATGTAGGGAACCAGGAGAATAAGTAGAGTATTTTCAACCCTGAGCCTCTCCAGTTATGTTGACATTGCCATAATGCATGAAGTTGCATGAAAAAAGAGAACTGCATAACTTTCTCATCAGCAAATGAGAATTGTGAAATGAAGCTGTAAATTATTTTAAAAATTAATAATTAAAAGCTGAAATGTTATTGTATAATTTAAATCAAGGCAAAATAAAGAGTTATACAATGATTAAATTAATGTGTATCTTAAAATTTCAAAATAACAGAACGCTGAAATAGTACAGTACTAGTTCATCAGGAACATTAGCCGAAAAAATCAATTTTGTAAATGTATTTATGTAGACAAAATTTTAGCCATTTCAAAAAATTCAGCAGAGAATTACAGGTCTAGCTGATGTATTATCTATCAAAAAAACTCAGACTAGAAATAAAAAAAGGCATTACTACATTCCCCTATGAAATGAACCTGATGGTCATAAGAGATACGTGTCTGTAAATGAAATAGTGCAGTTGGCAAATACATGAGTTAATTTATGGGACTGTACAAATCCCCCTTCTGAAAGTTAATTTGCTTCTTAAGCAATCATATGACAAATCAGACAATATTTTTGTGGATGTTATATTAAGAGATATTATATTCTAATCCAGAACATGGGTTAATTACCCTTTCTATCAACATAGATAGTTTCTCTCCATCAAAATTCTATTTCATACCTTTTGTAATAAAAGGACCTGGGACAAAGGAAAATTCACAAACACAGATTTGAACATAGGAGAGACTGGCCCAAACTGACATAGTGGACTCTTAGTATAGATTATCTGAAAAAAACCTGTCTCTAATTTGTAATTTAGTGACCTGTAGTACCACAGATTTTCCCATTACAATAACAGATCTTTGGTAAGCAGCTAAGTAATTACATTTTTTTACATTACATGGAATCAATGGATACAGCAGCAACTAACATTGATTAAGATGAGACAGTAAGAAATTAATTTTTATTTCATTTCTGTAGAGAAATAAAACACTTAATAATAAAAAATATTACTAAGAGTAAGTAGGCTACACAAGACCTTTTCAGTGTACTTGAAAAAAAAGTGCATGACTTCTTTTTGGTTTGATAACCCTAATTTTCTTGTATAAATTTTCTTACATGACATATTTCTTAAAACATAACTGGGCATTCCTCTCAACACTTTCCATTTCTCATCATATTCCTTAAATATTTTTTTTTCTTTTTTTTTTCCCCTTTGAAAGTCAGCCATACCTGAACAGATGTAGAAAAATCATGGTCCAGTAGTGTAAATCATATTGTAATGCTGATGGAAATTCAGAGATTCCTGAAAGACTCATTACAGGTATACTATTCTCTGCCTTGGTTATAACCAACTATCTCTACAGCCAGATAGATGATGGATAGTTCTTGAGTTAGAAAGCAGAATTGCAGATGTTTCTTCTGTATACTGGAAATACGACTGCAAAAAAAGTTACCAGCATACCAACTCTTATGTTTGGTTATAGTTTACAAATTTTTGTGTATTCATGCAGAATAGGCACAGCATTTTTTCAAAAATTCCAATCATGAGATGAAAAATATGAAGATTTTGAATCTCTTCATATTTTCTAAATGTCTAAGGGGACAGAAAAAACACATATTTTACATATGTTTCCAGAGAAGTGTTCTGTGTATGGATTCCTTCTTGCATAAAGTGCAATTTTAAAATGTTTAAAATTCATTTGCATTTGGGAGTCACAGTAGTGTAGAAAAAGGTAGTACAATCTATTACTCTGTTTAGATGCAAATATTCTTCTACCTGTAAAATTACGTCTTATTTTCATCTTCCTTGTTTTCATGTGTATGAACAGGAAACACATATCCTAGTTCAGTTTCTTAGCAGGAGAACAGATGTCATTTCCTGCTGAAACTATTTCATTCTCCAAAAAAAAGGAAACTGAATGCACTGCAGTCAGTCCAAGGAAATATAACAATACTATCCAAAAGCAGTAATGAAGAAGGAAGGATGAATTCCCATTTGTGCTCCAGCAATTGTGTCAGTCCTGTCTGTAATGCAATAATCTTCAGGACTGTGATTCCTTTTTGGACATCTTTGAAATAATTTTTTAGCTTCTCTCTTTTGCACCCAGAAAGAAGGATGGCTGAAGAACCAGACTGGGAAACAGAAACATGCAGAACAAGAATATATATCTTAGTGTGTGTTCTAGTTCTGAGTAAAGGAAAATGATGTGGATGGTTTTAGCTACATTGACTTCAGAAAACTGGTATGTGTTGCTTTATATTTTTTGTACACTCCATGGTAAAATCAGAACCTGAAGAACCTGTGGACACCCATAAAATCTGAGGCCATGAGGAAACTTCACCCTGGGAAATTGAAGTAATCACAAAGATAAGAACATGCCCATAATTAGGTGGCCATTGGACATGAGATTTCGGGATTGCAGTTTGAGAATGAGGTGACTGAAATGCATATAGGTTTTCCCTTCACATATATCTCTCTTTAGACTCAAGACAAATATTTTAGCTTTTAAGAAAGTACCACTGTGAAAGAGACAGTAAAGAGATGCAAAGACAAAGCTAATACATCCTTGTTATATGACTAAAACCTCCGAAATTCCCTCTTTTTGTTTTCTTCTTAAATAATAAAATAGTATAGGTGTTATCCTTTGAAGCACATTCATTCTCCTGTGGGATTTTGCTCTGCAGAAAGCATTCTGTAAAATGTATGAACAAAGAACTATGAACTGCATTTAAGACCATTACTCTACTTAATTACTTTTTTGGTTTTTTTTGCTCTGGCATTTCAGAGACTCCATAAAGCTAAGGGCAAAAAAAGTTTCATTAGAAATGTTATAAAAGTTAAATTGCACAGACAAAAGCATATTAAAGGAATTTCTTTACAACCAGTAAAGTTCAGCTAAGGCAATACCACTGGCAAAGCCTGCCCAAAGGCTACCTACATGTACCAACTACAATTGCAGCAAAGGAGACAGCTCAATCCCATCTTCCCTTTATATCAAGAAGCTGGACTCTATGGGATCTTCTCACCCAGTGTCTATCCCTTGCTGAGGCATACTTACCTCTAATATATCTCTTTTCATGAGGATCAAGTTTCTCCTTAAAGGTAGTCAGGGTTTTTTTCTGCAATATCCAAATGAAAGGTGTATTAGAGTCATGAGCACAGTGCTGCAAAATCTAGTTGCCACACACATGCCAGAGCCATGAAACTCAAGTTTAAGACTCCGGAGTCTCCTGTGTATATCTCTCATGGACATCAGAACAAACATGCTACTTTCTGCTGGTCATGGGAGCATTTCTGTTGTTGCTACCTACCCAATATAGTTATACTTAAGCCCTGCCAGATGGCTACCTCTGCTTGCCCCCTCACTGCATGCTTGCTGTGCAGTCTTTTGTCCTCTGTTAACATCTCAGTAAGCCTGGAGCAGTCTGGGTTTGCCAAGAGACAGAAAAATAAGAAATCAAACACTAACTTTTTCCTGAGCTGCCCTTGAAAAGACATCAACAGTTGTGTGATACTACATACTCAATTTTGAAGCCTTGTGCATTACCACTGTCAGATCATCTGCTTAATAGGAAGACTACTTGGCAAGTCTTTCCTATTTTATAAGAAAGAAACAAAAGCTAAACCAGTTTTGGATAGGTAAAAGTACATTTAATCACAGAATTTAGTAAAAGTGTGCAGTGGGGAAAACTTCAAAGGATAGTCTGGGAGGAAACACAGAGCTGGAAAATACCACAAGTAATTGCAAATACCACTATGTGAAATTTCTACGAAATAAACTGCAAAATAGAATTGAGGATAGCAACTCAGCTAACTAAAAAAACCCCTGATGGTAGTGTTTCACGGAAGGACTTCACAACTCGTTAAAGTTGTAAAGTAGGTAGATTTATTCAGCACTGAGGCGCATGGGGGATCACTCCTCCTAAAGCATGTGTGCTGCCAGCGATTTTCTCTCTCTTTTTATTCTCTAAAGTCTTGACTTAAGTTTTGAAATTTGCCTATGCATATTCATTACCTAACCCCGCCTAGCATCGCTTCCTATTGAATTGATCTTAAGAGTCCTTCTGTGCTTGCAAAGTGCACTCTGGTGGTTGCACAGTGGTCCTCAGGATGAAGTAAGGCGAGTCTTCCTCCGGTTGAACTTTTCACCTTGTGTGCTTGCACATGATCCCTGGTCCCTTGGTCACAGTCCAAACCACTGGTCTGGCTTCAGCCAGTTTAGGGTCTGAGGATGAGAGTCCTTGCAGATTTTGCATTCCTTTGTCCTGTTTTGGTGAGCAGTCCTTTGCTTATCATAGAGCCTTTATTATCATAGAGCCCTGAGCGTTCCTCAGCCTGGTTTTGCAAGCAATGGCCTTGCCTGCTTTTACAAGCATGGTAAATATTAAGCATAGTAAATTAAGTGAGATACATTGTCCAAACTGCTACCCCTAATCACTAATCACCCCCTAAAACTTAACACCCTTGCTTCAGCAATATTGTAACAGTTTTGAAGAAGGAGAAAATTTGATTTAGGATCATGCTTAATCTACAGTGCTTTGAGATCTTGCCTCTAAGAGAAGTAATTAACACATGACCATGGTCATAGTGTAAGTTCTCCAACCCACATCAGCCTGTTATTGCCCTTTCCATGGTAGAAATTTCTCATGTTTCTTTGAGACTCTTCATGCCTGAAAAGCTACTAGATATGTCCCCTTGTGACTTTCTTTGTTTGAAAGATGCTTGTATGTCCCAAACTTATGATGAGACCACTACCAAAATAAGCATACTTCCTTATTAGATAAACATGAAGTAGTATGGCATGAGATTAGAACAGGACTTAGCATTGGATCAGAAACTTTTTGAGATGAAGAAAAGTGTTAACCTTTGAGAGAACTCAAAGCACAAAGCCATAACAATTAAAAGAGACCTAGGAATCAACGGCATGAAAGACATAAACTTCAATGCAAATGTAGGGTATTTTACACATTGTTCAGAAATATTTCAATCAATTCCTTTGTCTCCTCCCACAAAATCCCTACTGACTGTAAATAACATCTGAAACTGCTGATTACCTTAGATACTTCCTAATTCAGACTTAAAGAAAAATTTCTTGTTGTTTCTTAATCTTCATCGTATTGCTGAAAGCATCACTGTGCTGTTTCTTATGCATTCATTTCTATGTATTTTTTAATCTAAAATGAATATGGAACATTATTTATGCATAGACTTAGCATGATTGGTTAAAATGGAAACCAAATGAGAAGCAATCAAACAAGCAAACAATCAAAGATTGGTTTTTCCTTTCCTTCCTCCTACTGCTGTTATTTACACAGTATCTTAAGCTCCTAATAATTAAAAATCATGGTTCAGTTAACTTTTCCCTCTGTGAATAATTTATAAGCGAGTATAGTTTCTTTGCTTCTTAGTTACTAAGTTTTATAAAAAGATACAGAACATTTTTTATATTTATTTCTGTGCAATGGCTTTTCAATTACCCTTTTTGGTTTCTGTGTGAGGAGGGTGAGTCTGGGGAGGTACTTAATACCTAGAAGCTAGCCAATTTTATTCCAGTTTTCATGAAGAACAAGAAGGAAGATCTAGAAAACTACAGACCCATGAGTTTAACCTCAGAACCTGGTAAAATAATGAAGATGATACTGAATCCTGCTGAAAGGCAGCTAAATGACAATGCAGTCATCAGGCACAGTTAACATGGGTTCACACAGGGAAACAGTTTTACTAATTGATATCTTTCTACATACCTGACTCACGGATGAAGGGAAGGTGGTGCATGTAGTAAGGCTGGATTTTAGTAATGCTTTTGACACTGTCCCCTATATCATCTTTCTGGGCAAGTTATCCAGTTCTTGCACAAGCAGGTTCATGATGCTGGGTGAAAAACTGGCTGAAGGACAAGCCCAAAGGTTTGTAGTGAAAGGGGCTGCTGACTGGTCACCAGTGATGTTCCTCAGAGCTCAGTTCCAGGGCAAATTCTGTTCAAGATTTTTATCAATGATCATGATTCAGGAGTTGAATGGCCCATTAACAATTATGCTGATTGTACCAATCTGAGATGTACTCTTGACTCTCTTGAGGGAAAAAAAGGCCTTGCAGAGTGAATTAGATAGATTGAGCACTGGGCAATTATCAATGTCATGAAATTTAACAGAGTCAGAGTAAGAGTAAGAGTAAGAGTAAGAGTAAGAGTAAGAGTAAGAGTAAGAGTAAGAGTAAGAGTAAGAGTAAGTAACCCCTGATAAGTAACAGCAGTGTTAATTGACCAATACAGCCTTGCCCCTGATGAGTAACAGCTATATCCAATAAGGACAAGTGAGATAAAAGAGGGGGTTAGCTGGTGAGGTGAGGTTCATCATGGAGGAGCAACCTTGAGGAGCAACCTTGAAGAACATGACACAGAGACTCATGATGCAGTATCCTGGAGAGAGCAAATCACTACTGCGATTTCCGAGAGCAAACAGGGAGAAAGATGTGTGGAGTTTGTTTTGAAAACAGCATTCACTCCTCTCCATTCCTGCTCCTGGACCGTGCTTGTCTGAGGCATGGACAGCAGCAGAACAGAGGTCTGCTTTGCTCTTAGTTTTAGGTAGCTGAGGCAGAGAAGTTACCTGGACTGTTTTTTGGTTGGTTGGTTGGTTGGTTTTTCTTCTCTTGGGGCTGTTTAAATCTGCTCTGAACTGAAAAACCCAGAGGAGCACCAGGAGCTTACACCTGCAGCCCACCAGGGCCTGGAACTCTGGAAGAACTGATAAGAGACTGAGCAAGCTGAGCTACCGACGGCAAGGACTTTCTGAATTTACCATCTCACTTCAGAATAATGAAAGCTTTTATTGTTTCATATTATTCATTCTTTATGCTTGTGGGCACTTTGTTTGTTAAATAAATAGTTTTTTCCACTTTTTTCTGAAGAAGTGCTTTTCCTAAACCAGTTGGGGGAAAGGGACATTTGGGTTTGCTTCCCAGAGAGACCCCATTCAGAGGTTCTCTCACAAGTTTCCCCCAAACCAGGACAATTCTACACCTATGATGGAGTAATTCTGGACACAAACATGAACCAGGAGAAGAGTGGCTGGAGATTTGTCCTGCAGTGGGGATCTGGGAGCACTGGTCAGCAGCAGGCTTACTGTGAGCCAGCAGTGTGCCTGGACACCCAAGAGGGCAAACTGCATCCTGTGGGCATCAAACACAGCACAGCCAGATGGTCAAAAGAGGTGGTGATTCTGCTGTATTCAGCACTGGTGTGGTCTGACTGCTGTGCGCAGTGCTGGGCTGCACAATCTATGACAGGATGTGACAGTTCTCAAATGCATACAAAGAAGGACAACAAAACTGCTGCTTCTCTGAAGAGTGGTTAAGAACTCTGTGTTTGCCTAGTTTGGAGAAAAGGAGGCTGAGGGATCACCTCATTTCTCTCTACAGGCTTCTGAGGAGAAGTAGAGAGGGAGGTGTTTCCCCAGGGACCACTTTTCCCTGGGATCCAGTGACAGACGGCATAGAAATGGCTCAATGCTGCATTGGGGGAGGTGCAGACTTGACATTAGGAGGCATATCTTTACAAAGAGCATGTTCAAACACTGGAACAGACTTCCTAAATGCTCAATGATCCATGTCTATCTATCAGTGTTTAAGAGGTACTTGGACAATGACCTTGTTATAAGGCTTTCATGTTTGCTCAGCCCTGAAGAGGTCAGCCAGTTGGGTGGGATCATCACTGTAGGTCCCTTCTCACCAAATTATTTTCCTTTCTTTTCCTTTCCCAATGAAAAGCTGTGACTAATCACGATTCAGATCCTACTATCAAGAAAAAATATCAAATCTCTCTATAAATCAGAATTGGGAACAACAAAATATGAAAATAAAATTTTACAATTGACAGAATTTCTTTCTTATTTAAAACAATTTTAAACAATAATAGCCAGTGTTTAGAACTAAGTAACAAGTCTACTGCCTTGAAAGCCAACAGCCCTCTACCATAGCCAAAGGCCCCAGAACAATGCAGCTGCTGCCTCAAATATCAGATGATTAGAAAAGGCCCTTCTTTCATGCCTGAGACCCTCTTTAGCACTCTGCACCTCTAAAGGAAGACACAATTATAATCAAATACTGTAGCCTTTTATATGCACTGATGCACAAAACCCGTTTCTAACCAGAATGCAAATTTAAGAAGAACTGGTACTTACAGCTTACTAAGTCTGGATTTGTATAATGGAAGAGAGAACCTAATGTATTATTCTACTTTCCTATGAGCACAACAGCAGTATTTTTTTCCCATAATTTTATACTTGAACTTGCTTCAAATGCATACCAAATCCAGCAATCATGTCTCTTTCCAGCCATTCACCTTCTTCCCACACACAAGCTATAGCATTTAACATGCCCCCATTTTTAATAAAACCTAAATTTGGTTTAGATCAACAGCACAGCTTTGGAAGATGGATTAAAAAGAATGTACACCACACCTACATGGGAAGAGCAGAATTATGCGTCTACAAAAGTTTAACACAAAAACTGTCATCCAGCACAGAAAAGACACATTTTGCAGTAATGTTCTGACCACAATGCAACAATGCAGACAAGGAATGCTGGAAAGAAGAAAGTATCCAGTTAATGACTTTCCTTGAGATGTAGTGATGTCTGAGAGGAAACAGGAAGCGGTGGTGACAGAAGGTTTAATCCAGAGCTACACTGCAATAAACGTTTATTGAAGGGGAAAAAAATCATTTATAGCCGTCCTTGTCTTTCTCAGTGACAAGAGCCCAGCAGAAAATTCAGGCTTGGTGATGTAGATTAATTCTGTCTCTATGTTATGTGCATTATCCTAGAAAAAAATACTTTTCATTAAGTGTTGCATTAATATTTCTCTGCTTTGCAACATATTTATGGATTGTCAATTTAAACAGAACATTTTATAAAACATGACATTTGTGTTTGCTAAGCAATAATTAGTGATATTAGTGAATTGTCTCTAAATGCATTCCCATTAAATTTTACTGTGTATGCATCATGCAGTTACTGATTAACCGAAATTACAATTTTAATCTGAACAAACAAACATTTAATCTAAAGAAGTCCTTCTGTTATCTACCTTTAATACAGAATTAACTGAGTGTGGCTCTGATGATTAAAAATATTACTCAAAAGTAAGACAGCTGGCATGAGCATGTCCCCTAAAACAGTTCAGGAAAATGCAGGAACAAGATTTAAAAAAACCCTTCCACTCTTTGTCCTTTCTATTTTGCCTTAAAGTCGTTAGAAGGTATTTCTTCACATATTATACGTACTATTTGATGCAAATAACGAATTCCAGAAAATATTTTTAAAAATCATTACTTCATTTATATATTCCAAAATTGTTATAGAAAATACTTGTGAGATAATTGGCCCATAACACTGTTAAACTCCTAATTCCTCAGTGCAGAGAAACACCTTTCAGAATGCTGATAGTTATCAGCTAAACATTGCACAGAAAGATGATCTTACATCTTTAAATTTACCTGGAACCTTGTCATTTAACAGATGGGGATGAAGAACTTCAGGTTGTGGTCCCCTTGTGAAGTGATGCATACACATGCCATTCAAGCAGGGTCTTTGGGAATATGAGGGTGGCATGGAAAGGGCATTAGCATGTGTCTGTCCTGAGAACAGAAAAATCTGGGCTTGAGAAGTCAAAATGTCTTCATAGTAATAAAGGAGGTCTTACTAATGCATTCTCAACATGCAATGCAGATGATGATTATTAGTTCACAGAACAGGAAAGTGCCAGACACCATTTAAAGGCTACATGTGTAATCTCAGCTCTAACTCTGGCCAGCTACCCTTCTGCAAAAATGTACTTCAGCAACTGCATAATATCTAAGGATTTAATTTTAAACACAGATTATTCAGGCAGAGTGTTAGAAAGTATGTTCAGAGCTTGGCATAAGTAAGCAACACATTTTTATTTTTTCTTGGTGCAACATTTAAAAATTCTAAATTTGGAAATAATATTTATCTAACACTGTGAAACAATGTAATTATCTCAAAAGCATCTTTATTGTACAATATTTTTACCTTATCTTTTGTCTTGAAAAAACACTTAGTAAATAGGTAAAAAATGTAAAAAAAAAAAAAAAAAAAAAAAAAAAGATATTTTCCAGTGAGCAAGGAATGATACACACATGTAAAGACCTGCCTTTTGCACAGGTAATTTTCATGAGCTGATGCAGTAGAAGAAAGCACTGACATGAGAAAATAACATTTTAGTGCTATTTTAAGTACACTAAATTTTTTGAACTCTGTGTTAGTTAATCTATCTATCCACACAGAATTGTGAAGAAAGAAAGCGTATGCTTACATTTCTAGATTTAAATGCCTCAGTGTCTTCTGAGGCATTTAAATCTAGAAATGTAAGCATACGCTTTCTTTCTTCACATGGCCTTGAAACCTCTTCAACCTAGTGCACTAAAACAGATGCAGTTTTTATGGAGTACTTCATACAGTTCTGGAATCATAAGTTTGCTAAGCTAATGCAGCTAACTTGAACTTAAAATATGACAAATAAGGTTTTCAGAAAAAGTACCAGCTTGACAGGGGATTGAATCACTTCATTCTTTCAAAGAAACAAACTAAAAACACTCTTTTGGAAGTGGCAATCCATTAAAGATTGGAATCACCATTCCTGAAAGCATTCAAAAAATGTCTACCTGTGGTGCTTAGAGACATGGGGGAGTGATGGACATGGGAGGTTTAGGTTAGTGGTTTGACTCACTGATCATGGAGGCCTTTTCCAGCCTTAATGATGCTGTAATTCTGCCCCCAGACAGAACAGATGAGACAATAGCTCTCTGCAATGTAGGTAATACTTTTTAGAAGGAAACTCTAGGTTTTGCTGATTTTTATTGTTAGCTTGAAAATTTTATTGTTAGCAGGACCCCCCACTTGGGGTGGAATAACCCCATGCATAAGTACAGGCTGGAGGCTGACCGGCTGGGAAGCGCGTCTCTGCTTGTGAACAACAGGCTGTCCATGAGCCAGCACTGTGTTCTAGGGGTCAAACAGGCCAATGGTATGCAGGGGAGTATTAGGAAAAACACTGCCAGCAGCTTGCAAGAGGTATCTGCCCAACCCTAGGAAGGCTGGATCTGGATTCTTGTGTCCAGTTCTGGGCTCCACAGTTCAGGAAAGGTAAGAAACTAAAAGTAGTACTACAAGGATAATGAAAAGACCAGAATATCTCTCTTATGAGGAAAGTCTGGGAAACTGGGCCTGGAGAAGACATGTCTGAGAGGAAATCTTAGAAAAGTCAAAAAAATTCTTAAGGGTGGGTGTTAAGGATGGTACCAGACTCTTTTCAGATGCCCAATGTGATGCCCAGCAACGATATAAGGGACAATAGGCACACACTGAGACACACGAAGTTCTATCTAAATATGAGGAAAAACCTCTTTGAGTGTAACAGAGCACTGGAACAGGGTGCATGGAGAGGTTGTGGAATCTTCTCCTCTGGAAATATTCAAAACCTGCTTGGATACAACAATGTGGAGCTTGCTATAGCTAACGTTGCTATACTAGGGCGGTTGGGCCGTATGTTCTGTACTACAGAACAGAACATAAAACCCAGCCACTCTGTGGGATTCTGTGTTACTTCTGCTGCATTAACATCACAATATCTGCAGCTATGCCACTTGCTTTTCAACAGATACTGATCTACCGATAATACAAAGGTGGTCAGGGTCAGAATGGACATCCTCTCTGTGGCGGGGCACAGGGCTCCTGTCTTTTGAGAGTGTGTCCAGTGGACACTTTTTGGATAGAAATCTCAGAAATTTTAAAATAGTCATCATATTCTCCCTCATTACTAAATAAAGCTAACTTTTAAAGTCACTAGATGTTATATTTCCATAGTTCTGTAGCTACAACACATAAATTCTGAAATGTCACCTCTTTATATCATACATAGTAATAAAAGAAAGTCAATGTTTCAATGAATCTGCAAAATATTATTGCCTGCACTCTATTCAAAACTACAGCTAAACTGTCACTTATGAAAATAAGTTATTTCTTTTACTGCTAATAAAGCAGACAAAAGACAATTTTCCTCACTGTCAAGAACAAGGTGACATAGAATCAGCAGATATATGATGTTTACTTATCAAATTGTAGAAACGTTACAGAAATTTGGAAAAGTTTTATGAAATATAGGGTGATAAAGGAGCATTTAGAAATTGTTTCAGTCAGATCACTGTTTCCAGGAGAAATTTGTATTCTGTTAAAGTGAATTTTTTGATGGGATGGAACACCATTGCTGTGTCTTATGTCTTAATAGAGGGACCCTTAGTCTAGGAGCTCCTTGTCTATCACTGTGGCAAAACTGAAAAAATTACTTTCACACAAACCTACAAAGTTAAAATCTCTCCTATGAAATAGGGAGCTCTCTTTTAGTTTTTTCTTCACTTTCACTTTCAAAACTAAAAACAAATTCCAGACTTTTACCACATGGTCACACAATCAAAAATTAAGTACACATATAATAATTCCACAAATTAAAGAAATATATGCATATGTGTCTCCCACAACACTGAAGGAAAGCAGCAGAACGTCATATGGTTTCAACAGGGTTGCTCTGAGTCAACCCTCCGAAAGTTTGAGGTTGTTTGCAGTTTTTTGTGTGTTGTTTGTTTGTTTGTTTTAATGTGAACATATAGACCCCATATATGGGAGATACATATGTATGTATACATGTATATCCCTAGAGAAAAAACACCCATAGGTATAAAAATATATATATTCTTAAAAAACACTATAGTCAAAGATTTTACCTGAATAGTAATAATATATTGGGATTTTTTCCCAACTATTTATATTGGATAAATCTGCCTCCATATTCATTTTGGAACTCATGTTCTTTTCCAGCAATAAAGCCTTCAGTTCCCCAGAGCACCTCTTGAACAATAGTTGTAGTTTTTTTTCATCATGGAGTCTTACAGACAACACCCAGCTGAGGATTTAACTCACTGTATTAAAACTTACTATAGACTTTAGTGGGGCTATGTTGACATTCTTCTTTCTCAATATCCCTGGATACGTAATTCAAATAAAGATGTCTTATGAAACTAAAAATCCTATCACTTTCTGAAATCTGAGAAGAATCTGCCTGGAAAATATTGCAAAAATTAGTACCTTTTTGGTACAACAAAGAGTGATGGTTACATTTCAATCACAAATATTTACAATAAATTACCCTTTGTGGAACTATTCCTATCAGTCCAAGTTATTTACACATATTACCAAAGTAATGAACTTTACATGAATATATTAAACCATTGGATTAATCAGCACAGCCACATTACCAAGCATAATTTTAAAACTTCAGGCATAATTGAAAGAATGCCACACCATCTGTCATTGCTGTAATTCTCAGAGTTAAATACTTTCTACAAGTTTTGTACACATTTTGATGACTCAAGAATTCTAGCTATTGAAAAAGCAAAGCATCAAACTGCTTTTTCCATCATTAACGTATTTTACTGCCATTGAGATCTTATAGCAAGTCACATTTATTTTCAATTCTTGGTTCCAATAAACTTTAGGTGCTCTTAAAGAGTCTCTAATAAATAATTGGCTTTGAGCCCTGCTGGGCAAGACAGCTTAAAAGTCTTTGCCTTACACATCACAGTGTCAAATACTACAGGACAAATAAAACTTGCTCAAATGAACATGACAGTAATATATATATATATTAGAGTATTTTATTGGTTACTTTTTATTTTTGTCAGCAGAGTTCTGTAGTTCACACCTTGAAAAACACTGGAGGCAAGGATACTCAGGTGGACATGTCTGCTCTGGCTTCATGACCAGCATGAGTAGCAGGTCATTATACCACAGCATGCAGATACAAAGCCTGGCACAAGTTAACTATGTGAATTGTCACATCAGGAAAAAAGAAAGAAAGAAAGAAAGAAAGAAAGAAAGAAAGAAAGAAAGAAAGAAAGAAAGAAAGAAAGAAAGAAAGAAAGAAAGAAAGAAAGAAAGAAAGAAAGAAAGAAAGAAAGAAAGAAAGAAAGAAAGAAAGAAAGGAAAAAAAAAAGGTGGAGTATGTACTATTACAACATCATTTGCCATCCACAGCAAAAAATAGAAAAATAGCTGTGCTTACACCTCTCGGAAGATCCTCTTAACACACACCTTCTTTTAACTGCAAAAATTCAGCACTAGCAACATGGCTTAAACTGATCCATGGTTGGTCTGGAATGACCTCTGAAATTATGTCCTTCCACACAGTATCAAAGAACAAGAGTACTCTACCACCACTGGTAGAGCCTCAGGTACTATAATTTTCCCATTTGTTCATTCTGCCTTCAATACTTTTTTTTTTTTTTTTTTTTTTTTTTTTTTTTTTTTTTTTTTTTTTTTTTTACTACAAGATACTTTTTTTGGTGCATGTGTCAATACTTTCAATCCCAGGAGGAGGTCTGGGCTCTTTTGTTTTCTGTTAGGCTCTGCTCACTACTTGTGTGCATTTACCCTGTCTTTGGAAAGAACAAGTACAAATGTTCAGGTTTCAGAAAGCTGGTGCAGTCACCCACAAGGAAATCATTTGATGTAAAGACCAGCATATGAAAGACAAAACAAATTGCAGGTTTCCTGTCCAGCACCAATATAGGACCGTCCTATAAAGCAAACTGAATTTAAAAGGAGATCAAAAACTCCAGTTAGAAATTAAAAACTGCTAAAATTTTTTGCTCTACCCCACTTTACATGACAGAACAAACACCAACAAATAACAAAACTGAATGAAACTGAGAGGAACAGAACTTACATATCAAACCGGCTGTGGTCATGCTTTCATGTCATGACCACAATAAAACCAGCCACAGAAGCAGCTTCTCTAAATGTTTTTCAGTGTGAAAACATAAGAATAGCTAAATAATTTCCTTTATTATGCATGAAACACCCTCCCTCCCTTCCCTCTTCACCCCCTCCAAAAAAATTAAAACAGATTTTAAACCAGTAGTAAGGTATTGCTACAGTTTTAATGATGAAAACAACAACAAAAAATAAGTCACAAATAGTTAGCGGGTTGATTTAAGAAGTGAGTCTCTTTCATATTGCCTTTCAGCAGGTAGAAGTTTTACTGATGAACAGGCAGTCGAGTGTATAATTATGCTAAGAATGTTATTCTGTGTAACAGGTGAGATTCTTGTTAGAGACAACGCATGCAGGGAACTCAGTGTGTCTGACAAGGATTAGATCACAGAGTCCACAAAGAGATAAAGAGATAAATGTTCACAGTGGGTCAGGATGAATTTTAAACTACAACTTTTTACCCAGATGTTGACCAGCCCTTGAAAATAAATAAAGTATTACATATATTTATTTCAGACCCTCAGCTTGCCTTGAAGCTGTAGCAGCAGCCAGATTTTTGACACTGGTAATCTTAGCCTCACTCTTGGAGACTGGCAAGGGGCTGGAGCATAACGTGTTGCACAAGTAGGAAACAAATAATTTTTAAATTATTTTTAAAATATTGTCATATTATTGGGCTGCTGTCTTCCTTCAAAGTGCCATTTCCCACCAGAGATTCACAACCACAAGGTATTCCCTGGTGTCCTAATTATATATGAGTCGAAATCTCCAGTTTCATTGGTATCCATCCAGTAGTTCTTACAGTTGTTTCACTGGGCTCTGGTAGGTGGGGCAAAGGCTACCTAAATTCATGTGGCCATGTGGCAACAACACAACAGGAGGCCTATGCTGTACCTTACCATATAAGACTGTACCAATGGCAGCCACAATTTATCTTTGTTCATCATGTATAAAAGCAACACTGGAGGGAATTCATTATTTAGAATGATGAGATAGAGTCTATAGAGCCTGACTTTTAATGACTTGAAAATATTTGATGCAGCTCAGTTTTGAATATAAAATATGCAGTACTTTAATGATTACCACAGTTGGAAATCTTTTCTTAAAAAGCAAACAGAACAAAGCAAAAAGGAAAGTTGAGAAAAATCTTTATGTGATTACAGAATCCCCATAATGGATTCAATACTATTACACAACAGAAACTATACCTCTGTCTCCTCAGCAGAGACAAGAATGGGGGTGACTGCTGGTTTACATTAGGAGCATGATACAGCATATGTGAAGACCAAATATGCATTGATGGAACTCAGAGCAAATTAAAGAGAACATCTCATAACTATCAATTTTTTAGACCCTCTTTAATAACAATACGATGACTTATCTCTATTTCATTTATTTTTTACACTAAAAAGGGGTTGTCTAGGACAGGGAATTAAATAATAAGACTTCATGGCTATGGAAAAATAAAACTAAATCAAGCCCCAGAAAAGAAGACTTCAGGTTTAAATGCAGTAATTACACAGGTCTGCATCATGGTTGATGTACTATAGATACAGATGTCAAAAGACAAAACCAGATGGAACATCTTCACTGGCTCCAGCCCTTCTCAGTGCTGATAAGTAACAGGGTAACAGACAACAGAAGAATCTGATGCTCGGGAAGTTCACCAGAACATAAGGAAGCACTTCTTTACTGTGTGTGTGGTACTGGAGTGTCCCTCACTAGACGTACTCAAGAACCACCTGGAAAATGTCTACTCAGGAACTCCAGGCTTATGACAAACAAATAATTTATTTGCATTAGTACAAAACAGCTGTAAGCACCCGGTAGTGTTGAGATATGTTTCAGTATCTGTCAGTTACCAGATACTAAATAGACATGAGGATTATATCACAGAAAGCACGAGGTAATTGTTCGTGATTATATAAAGTTATTATACAAAATGTGTTTTAATGATCCAGAAAACTGAAACTCTCTAGGAGAGAGTGACTCAACTGGAAATACTTTAGACTGAATGATATTGTTGGCCTGTTCAAAGCTACAGATGGGAGGAAGCTTATTTGGTCCCCTGCTTCTCTTCTAGTACAGATACAATGCATTTCTCAAAAAAAAAAAAAAAAAAGCATCCCAGTGTTACCAAAAAGAAATCAATTTGCTACATGTGAATTGTTGTCTCTCCTCTTTTTATTCTTTCTTCCATAAAGAGCTTTGAAACTCCAATAGTTTTCAGAAACAAACAAAACAAAACCAAATAACTACAGCTACTAGGATGACTGAATTGCTTAGAAGCTTCAAAGTTATACCAATACAGGTTTATACTCCTGTTTCACTCCAGAGGGCTTAGATAACCATGTAAAAACTAGCATCTAGAGACCTCTCCTGCTTTGCATTTTGGAATTTTTTTTCCAGACAAAGTTATTCACTTTGGGTGAAGAAATAGACTTGACTCTAAAAGACTATGATATATGTGAAATAAGCCAGAAAATGAAGTTATTTTAAACCTGAAGTTTACTAGTGTTATCAACTAAGGGTCAGTGTGCTGTGAGCTACTGTAAGAGCTTAAAGAGCAAACAAAACAAAAACCTCAAAACCAAACCAAAAATCACTGCAAACCCTATGTTCTCCCCAGAAGAATGGTATGAAAAGTTTGTCATACTTAGACCACGTGTTCCCAGTATTGCTTTCAGGTTCCAGTGGACAGTGGAGACCCTATCTTCCAGCCCATTCCCATGGACAATTTAACATAAAAAATCATGAGTGGACTTTGATAAAACATGCATAATGTTTTCTGTGTTATTTTACGATGACAGCAATTGACTAATATGACACGGAAAATAAATCATATGGAAAGGTGGTTTTCCTGATTTTTAGAGAAATGTTATAATTTTTTAAAAACTACTATGCAATTTTTCCTAAAGAAAAAATGTGGGTACAGAAAATGTCTGAATTCCATGCTACAAGTCAATACCAAATTGAAAAACTTATAAGCAAAGAAGGGATAAATAATGAGAGTTGATGACAAAGAGCAGGAATTCCATTACAGAATGGATGACACTATTGCTTTGCAAAAGGCACAGCTATTCCTTTATATTTTTATATTCCTTTAAGTGTAAAGTGCTCAGAACATTTCCATTCAACTTCCAAAAAATGTAGACCTGAGTCTTCAACTAATTTCACACAGATTAGTCAAAATTTGAGTTCATTTGACATAGGAAGCTTTTAGGATCCATAGTGTCACCACTGGAGTATCACTGGTTTTTTCACCAGAACTTGACTGGTCTGTTTACCACAAGCTGCTGAAGTTTGTTTAATCCAAGCCCCAGCTCTCAACTGAAGGAAAAACTGTAATCTCTCTGAAAAGAACATTAGTGTGCAAGCAGCACGACTGTACCAGCTGTCCAGTGAGAAAACTGAAGAAGAAGTGCTCTGAAGATAAAAAGAGCTAAATAACGCAACAGCTCATGCAAGGTGTGATAGCAGCAATCTGGTGGCAATTTGTTGCTGTATAATGAATGCCCAGAATATACTGCAGGCAATGAATCAGACACTGAATTTATCAGTTGTTGTTCTAGAAAACTAAATTAAAAACTCATATTTTAATAGTAAAAGGAACATTAAAAATTATATTCATAAGTCTATAATTTCCTCTTGAAATAATTGGATCTGTTGATTATTCAAGTTTTAAAACTTGTTTTGCTTTGCCATATAAAAACTCCAAAACTTACAAAAAGTAATGCTGTCAATTTATATCATTTTACTTACAAGCTAAGCACCTAAGTGCCATACTTATGAAAAGTATTTTAACACAATGGCGTCCATAGAGATCCATAACTTCTTTAAAAAAAATGTGATAGCAGTATTTTTTGTTGATTTCTGTTTAAATCTTAAATTACCATTTGCATATTTTGATTGTCCTCATGGCAGAAATTGTATTGGTATGCCAACAAGCATTGATTTGTGACAAGAAAGTAATGAAATAACCCTCAAAAATTAGGAAAAAAAATATCCACAGCCCATCTCATTAGTCTCTGATGTCTGGAAATTATGTTATACAAAGTATTTCCAACACAATAAGACTATCAACACCATTCTCAAAAGGTTATTTATTTTTTCTTTGTCACTCTAATAACATGTTTTGATGAAAGAATACACAAACAATGTTTTTCTCTGGAAAAACAACTATTTTTTGCTTGATTATTGCCTTTAATTATTCATTGAAACACTAAAAACTTTTCAAACTGAGCCTGATAATATGCAAAAAGAGACCTCACCAAAGTGATCATAGATCTGATTTATCTTCTAATCAGTGGTATTACTTCCCTGATTCTGGAACTCAAAGCAATAGGACATACAGTAAACTCTATGTATTCTCATGGCATCAAAACATGGGAAAAAAACCTGCATGTAACTAGAGAAGAATGACATCTGGTCTCTGTCACTGTTAAGGCACAAATGTAGCAGCATTATTTTGACAGGAATTATTTTGTTCTTTTAGCACACTGAAGACCAGAATTTAGCCCAATTTGCCAGGGATGAACACTTGTCATTAAATCATTCTGCATGAATGTACTGCTATTCACTTTAACTTGTCCCTCAACATATGAAATCTATTTGGCAAGGTTAAACACCTCACCCATAAACATAGCCCAGAGTGTAAGACAAGACAGATTCCCCAGACAGTGTCAAATGCAGCATTCACTGTGCCTCTTTCAAAAGAATCCATTTAAATATACACAGAATTCAGTTATGCTCTTTATCACCTCGCAGTGTTAAACCCAGCTCAATTTCTTCTTTAAAAACCAAGCAATTTTCAGTTACTGTTCAACATATCAGTTACCCATCTGCAAAGCAAGCCTTAGCAAATTAATAAGCCTGTACTAAACCAAGAGCATGTAATGTCAAAACTGTAAAAAATATAACACCTAATGCTACTAAATTATTTATACAATGGAAATATGCAATATAAATCTGATTAGAATTTTGTGGAGAAATACAAGATAAAATCTGATGGAGAAATGGTCCATGAAGTTTAATCTACAAAATAAAGTTGTTATTTGAACCACATTTAGATGACTAATAAGACTTGGATACTTTGAATACCGCTTGTACTTCTAAAGGTGATCAGAAATACTATAGGTTTGACATTTCTAAAAAAACTAACTCTGCATAATCCGAATTTGACTGTTGTAATCGCAGGCCAATTCATCTCATTGACAAATTCAGGGACATAAAATAAAATGACAGAATCATGGAATATCTTAGTTGGAAGGAACCCATTAGGATCATCATGTCCAGCTCCTAGCCCTGCCCAAAATGTCCCCAAGACTCACACAGTGTGCCTGAGACCTTTGTCCAAACACTACTTGAACTCTGTCAGGCTTGTTGCTATGACTTCCCTGGGGAGCCTTTTCCAGTGCCTGACCACCCTCTGGGTGAAGAACCTTCTACTTATATTCAACTTAAACCTCCTCTGACACAACTTCAGGCCATTCCCTCAGGCCCTGTCACTGTCCCCACAGAGAAGAGATCAGTGCCTGCCTCTCCTCCTCCCCTCACAAGGAAGGTGTAACTCTAATGAGGTCTTCCCTCAGTCTCTTCTTCTCCAGGCTGAACAGACCAAGTGACCTCAGCTGCTCTTCATAGGGCTTCCCCTCAAGGCCCTTCTCCCTTATTTTATTTCCCCAGTCCTTTGGTAATGAGAATTGATGTAACATATGCCGCAGGTACAGGAAAAAAACCCAGTTTTTCTTACACTGGATCATCGTCCATGTTTCTGACTATATATTTCAAGCACACTATATAATTATTTATATTGAACTACATTTCTTGCTGAACTTTATGCAAGCTCTTTTCTCACTAATTCTCAAATTTCCTGAGGAGCATCTTGTCTGGTAAGCTAATATGCTTTGTGGCCCTCCTCTGGACTTGCTCCAAAAGTTCTATGTCCTTGTGCTGGGGACCTCAGAGAGGGGAGAGCACAGGGGCAGAATCCCCTCCATCACCCTGCTGGCCCTGCTGCCTTGGATGCAGCCCAGGATATACAGTGGAAGGGGCTTTCCTACCCCTGCCCTCATCTCCTGCTCCATGCACTAGAGGCAAGTGGCAAGATAGGTTGTCATTGAAGATTCAGGCAAAATGTTTGTGTTCGGTTTTTTTCTCAAATATTAAAGCTGACACTGGACTATTCTATTTTTTCATGGTTGAGTCTGGATCCTGAGATTGATGACTATGAACAGTCTTAAGTTTACACAAATTTTTTCTTGTCTGGCTATTGTCAGCTTTCACAGAGGAGAGTTTATGTCGCTGATACCAGCTAAAAACATGAGGTGTTTGTCAGATAGTGAAAAACACTTTTTGGTTCCTTATAACAAGATATCTGCAAGGACTAATTATTTATTATTATTATTATTATTTTTTTCCCAGATACGACATGCTCAATGATAAGGTTATGGCAAAATATAAAAAGTCACAAGAGGAAAGCAGAAATCAGCAATATGAATTAAAAGTCTGAGACTGATGAGGGAACTTTATTTCACCACACAATTGAGTATAAGAGGGTCCTCCAAATGCATAAAATAGGATTAGAGGGATGGAGCACCTCTCCTATGAGGAAAGGCTAAGAGAATTGGGATTGTTCAGCCTGGAACACTAAAGACTTCAGAGTGACCTATCTGCAGCCTTCTAGAGCCTGAAAGGACGCTACAAGAGAGGAGAAGGACATGCTCTTGTAAAAGAGCACAAAGCAGTGGATGCCCCAGTCCTGTGAGTGTTCCAGGCCAGGCTGGATGGAGCCTGAACAGCTTGCTCTAGTGAAGGATGCCCTTGTATGTGGCAGGAGGATTGGAGCTAGATGATCTTTAAAGGCCCTTCCAAATATGTCCATTCTATGATTAACACACCAACAATTATACAATTAGTACTTCTAATTGTCAACATTGGTTATAGAGTCAAAAAATGACAAAAAATATATTGTTTTGAAATTAAAATGAAGTAAAATCTTTTCCTGTCATCAGAGCCTTCTGACTCCTGGTGTGTAGACAAGCATGTAATCACTTTAGATTTGTCAGCAAATGTTAAAGGTAATATGAGAAAACTGATCTGCACTACATGGTTTAGAGTGATTCTGAAAAGGAATTTTTCAAGACAGGGGAAAGAAATTTTTTTCAATATTCCTGCTAGAATACTGCTCCTGTCATACCTAATATTTATTCTAAAGACCCACTTACTACTCAAAGGATTGACAGAATATCACCTGAAACCAAAAATTACCAGAACCAAATTTGATTTTCCTCCACTATCATCAGCAGCTAGCAGAATCTTGTTAACACATAATTTATAGTATTAAGTTATGTGTTACTTCGCAGATTTTGCTGGCACTTAAGTTGTAAATGTGCAAATTATTTATTCCAACACTATGTTTCTAGTAACTGATAAAGGAATTATTATAGAAGTGTCTTTGTAAATTCTGTGAAATTCTCCTACATTGAGAGGTGGAGATATTTCACAGGATATATGGGAAGCTACCAGGTGACAAAAATGAAAAACTTTTTTTGTGAAGATTTATTTATAGCCAAATTACTTTTTAAATGAGAAAAGTACAAAAGTATAATAGTTACAAAATCACGTAAAAATTAATTATTTCTTGACAGAATGTATGATAGTGACAGCTCATTTTACTACTAGAAATCTTAACAGAGAAGTTATATGGTATTACAAGATAAATGGAAAGCTGGCAGCTGCTTTGAGCAACCTCATTAGCTAAGATATTAATATATGAGATTATTCTTTTTATAAAGGCCTTGCCAAAGAAACCTCCAAACAAATCCAAAACTCAACCAAAATCCAAACCCACCAAAAAACCCAAAGTCAACCAAAAAACCACCCCAAAAGTCACAGAAAACCCCAACTAACCAACCAACCAACCAAAACAGATCAAACACTTAATCTATTTTATTTGTTACCTGTCAGAACATTACTTTTTCCTTCACTCTGAATAAAGCTACATTTTATTTTGAAGACATTCCAAGAGATTATTAACAAGTGTGGACGAATAGCCGTAGATTCTACTCATTCCAAGTGTCAATTAAGCTCCAGGTTTACTGTCACTATCTAGTAATTTTTTGTTTCTTTGATTTTTTTTGTTCTACTGTAGAACTTTACTATAAGCTTCTCTGCTCCATTACTGTGGTGCTGCCATTCTGCAAAGCAGCATCTGACATTATTTTCTACTATAGGGACAATGAAATAAATTGCATTGAGGAGCTCATATTCTTCCTTTCTACTTGGAATGCTGTTCCTGGAATGCTCTCCTAGTACTACACTAGGCATTGCAGTTTGGCAGACTTCCTTTCTGCTGCAAGGGAGCCAAAACCAATGGCATGCAAGGGTGCAAGGATGGCTAGGAACACGGTGAATATATGCCAGCCTCATGGGCAGCTTTATAGTGAGTGTATTGGGCAGCTGTACAGTCAGACCAGCAGAAGCAACAGGAGAGGTGCCAGAAAGCCAGATGAGAATCCAGATGTCACTGCTGGGGGAAAAACCCAACAAAACACCACCACCAAACAATTTTCCACGTTTCTGAACTTTGTCTCTGGATGACAGGGTTGCCAGTTTATCACTTAAGCGGGTTTGAAATGTCAGAACATTCATAACATATTGATAAAGCTTATTTCTCTGATAGACATTAATAAAACATGGCAGAGTTAAACTGAAAAAAAAGACTACATTGATCTACATTATGCAAATCAGATTTTTTTTCTGATTGTTTGTCTGAATCTATTAGTATCAGACTAGAATGCTTGCAAAGCATAACCACCCTTTCATTCATAGCAACTTTTAAAAGTCAGAGCTTTGATGACAGTGTTTCTCAAGCAATATCTGAAATGGGTTATTTTGGTTTTACTCTACACAGCGGTATATACTGCAAACACAATAGGACTGATAGAAGATTCTTCGAAATCTCATTGACTTCCCAAACACCCTGGTTATGTCTGAAAACTTACATTTCAAAATACCTTCATACTTGTAAATACTGAGCATTTAGAAATAAACGCTCATTTTAAATTTTAAACAGTAATGTTGCACTGTCAAAAAGCCTTCAAAGACATGAACTGTCCAAATTAACATTTCTGTCAGAAATATTTTACTTTTTCCATACCAAAACTAACATTCTCTTTCAATATAGCACCTGCCTTCAGTAACTTAACTGAAATTTTCATTTGTTCTAAATCCACTTCAAATATCAACATAAATCAGTGAAGACTGCCTTTTATGCCATATTAGCAAGCCTTCTCTTGAGGTAGTGATACTTGGATAACCATTTCAATAAATACATTTTCTCCCTAATACCCTTCTATCATTCCATATATATTTTCAAATAAGATTCCATAGATGCTGCTAAAAGGTTCGATTTTTTCTGCCCTCACATCAATACATTAAATGCAACCTTTTCCTTTACAAAAAGTCTTCTGCAGTGTCAAACTGAAATAGCAATGTAAGCTATTATGGGCATGTTACATACATACACATATCTGGATTACTGCAAGGGTTCTTTCATTTAAGATAAAGAGGAATATTTTATCAAAGATGATGGCAATCCGATGTTTGAGTCACTATCATAATTACAACATAGCTCTTTCTGGTTTAGAGCTGCACAGTGCCAAATCTACCAGAGATATTCAGGACTTTCAATGAAAATTCAATGGCCAAGTCATATTTTTAAGCAAGTAAATAAAATTACTAGAAATTTTACATCTGCTTGTAGAAATCTCTGTACTGGGATTGAACTCTGTTGACATGAATCCACTTCAGTTGGAGGATAGAGAATTAGCAGCTGTTCTAAAACAAGTCTTTCGGGTAATGATCCAAGTCTGTTCAGATCCAGGTGGGTCAACCTGCAGTTTCATGTACAACTGCATAAGGTCAGTTAATTTCCTCAGAAGACTAGCAGTTCATACCTACAGATTATGATCTCAAAGTCTGTGGTGATTCAAAATGCATTATATTTATTACAGCCAATGAAATAGATCTTGAGCACAGCTATTCACAACTACTACAGATGTCAAAACCTACAGGTAAGGGGTACACCATACAAGCAGTACTAAAGCCTGGTAATTTTCCAGACACTAGTCACATTAAAAAACTTTTATGTGTGTATATTCACCAATAATTCTTCTACTAATAAGTATATATTTTCTTAAATAAAAAAAAAAGGAAAAAATAAACCCTTCTTACCTCAATAGTGTATATACATATATTCTTTTTTTAGAGAGTAAACTGTTTCTAATTGAATTCTGATCTGTAAAACTAATTATCTTATCACTATATCATTACTGTCTTTATTGGTAATGCCGTGTCAGCATCACAATTTTTTTTTCTTTTTTCTTAATGTAGTGTTTTTCACTTTGAAAGTTACATTCATTTAGGTGTTACGTTAAGTTCATTTTGGTGTGTTCATTTTGAAGTCTAACACTTTACTGACCTGTTTCCTCAGAAAAAAATCTTTCCCATTTCCTTAAAAAAGGAGGAAAAAAATGTCTAACCATAATGATACTTTTAAATGTACTTTCATTTGAACTGTCCCAATTAAGCTTCAAAATTTGCATCTGCAAGCTAAGTGGATTGAGGAACAAAGGGTTTCCCAGTTCAATTATTGCAAGATCAGGTTAACACATCACCTGCATGCTGATTAGTTTATAGCAATAACACACTTGAACTTTAGAAAAATTAAGTGGAAAGCTGAAACTAAACAAGTTGCTTTTACCTAGGAGTCCTGTCTTTCACTCATACTGGAACATTTGTCTTATGATCATGCAAGCAAATTTCATATCAAACATGGAGCTTTTAACTATTGCTATGAAATACATTAGTTTTCTCTCTCACTTCAAATTATCACTTGGATTTTAGATGGTTTTGCTCTATAGGATTCTGGATGATCTGAGATTTCTTCCAGAAGATCCTACCTGCATTTTTGTGGCTTCAGCTTTCAATAACATCTGGTTTTTGATTTGTCTTTTTTTTTCCCCCCACCACAAAGTCTACATCATTCGTCCTGCTTGAAATCAGAGGAAGAAATAAATACCGGAGAAATTTTATTAGTTTTACTACCTTCCAAATAATATATGCCCTGTATTCATCATGACAGTTTTAGAAGTTCATTAGGCTGCACACCATCTTTTTCTTCATATTCGTCATTCATTCTCTCAAAAGACCTTAAGGGCAGAAAAGTTTCAAATATATTTAGGTCAAGCCTGTACTATGGAATGACACCACGCAGAGTGCACATAATATATATGAACTATTCAAGTATAGATACCTGTAAGAGAGGTAGAGAAAACACAATAAATGTGTCTTGTATATGTCAAATGTTAATGGCTCCACTTGATGTGTTTAATCAAAATCTCGTATTGGTTACAGAACACACTCTATAAGCATTTTTTAGATTAACAATTCTTAGTGGGATTTAATTTTCAATTTTAAAATGAATTTATTTTAGTCGTGTTTTCTCTGGATTAATTAGTGTTGATTAAGGATCAATTGAAAACTGTTTTCTTAGTTAACTGCATCAAAAAATATTTTCATGAACAAAAAGAAGAGAAAGAAACATAAGGGATCTCTGTTGCAAAAAACTTTTACACACACACTCCATGCCAGACAAATACCTATTAAATTGGGGATAACTTTTTATTACAAAGTTATCCAAAGTGAAAACAGAATGCTAAAATATTTATGGTGTCAGCACAAAAGGCTAGAGCTTTTTCCATGCTGTCCACAACATGTTTTAAGCGCAGAACAAATCTGGGTTGTTTTGTCCACTTTATCTCTAGAATGGGAAGACAGAGGTTTTTAGCTCTAAACAAACAGTCATCAAATTCTGGTTCACAGGAAATAAGCATAATAATATGCCCAAATTATTTGCTGTATGAAAGATAGAGGACTCACTGAAACAAGTATTTTCACACATGTAGGAGGCCCATTAATGGAAAAATAATAAAATCATAAAGGATCATGCTAAGTTCAGTGTATTCTGCTTCGTTAGTCACACAGAACAAAACTATGCAAAGAAGGCCATGGGTCTGATTTTGTCTTCAATTTATTTGATCAAAGACATTTATGAACAGGCTTGAATCTAGAGGGTGAACTTTTGTATAAACAGAGGGCCTGATTTTCACTAAGCTTTCCTTACACTGAATAAAGAAGACTTTTTTCTAAATGAACATAGCTGCTCATGCAGCTCCATGTGCAAACAAGACTTGTTACAAACACACTGAACTGCAATATAAATCTCAGTTCTCTAGCCAGACCAACCTTTCCCATAGGTTTTTACACTTACTTATTTCTTCTGCTACTGAATACTCTTAGATGAACTGAAACAAGATGCTGTAACAGACATGTTGACTGCCACTCAACAAATATCATCATCTTTGTAATTGTACAAACAAAAGCTGATGATGACACTAATTAGCAATTACCATTAGACAATTAAGTAACTAGGAAAATAAAACACTAATCCATAAGGTTCTTGATGGTGTGCCTGACAATACACACATCACATTTAACAGATGGCAAAAAAGTAGAAACATTATCTTTCAGAAAAACTATTATTTTTTTCACAATCTATCAACATGAGTGTTTCTTAGGACCAAACCAAGATATAAGCATGGATTTCATTCAACAGCAAGATATTCTGTATTCAAATGTCACAATGTTTTGAAGGCTTCTTAAGTGTTTCACGCTTGTAATTCAAGCTTAACTGGATAAAATTCATAACGACACTCTGTCAGTCATTGTCCACATGATTCATTTGATGCTGCCTATGACGCACTCAGAATTCTTGTGACAAATACCAAAATAATAAATTTAGAAATTTCATTCTTTCTCTCAACTTTTAATGTGAAAGGAAAGGGAGTTTAGTCCAATGTCAGGCATTTCCTACAAACACCATTGGAATTTACGGGATAGGGATATACTCTGGAAATTAGTTCCTCAGATGGAAACAAACTTCCTAATTATAACTAAATATTAAATGAATGTATATCTGAAAATGCATAAGATTAAATTAGTCTCAGGAAAAATATATTAGATCAAACCCCTTAACATGAGTAACCATTTTTTATGACATCACTTTTTCTCTTTAAAAAAAAATAAATACATTAATATATTTTTAGATTCATAAAACTACAATTAAAAATTATATTAAAACCTCAAATTTGAAAAGCAGCCTAAATCTTCCAATTAATTATAATTTCTTTTGCCTATTCCATGAAATAAAGGAAATTAAAACTAACAGAACATAACTGAAACATAAAAAATACCTAAATTAAATTTATAAGCATGAATTTTTTTTACCACTTCCTTAGATTAATATGAGAATGATTCACTTCTAATAATTAGTATACTTCTGATTTACTTATGAAAACCTTTAAATTCAGTAAAATATTTAAATACCCTAAATATACAATCAGATCAGGCCTTAGGTACAGACTCAGATTTCAAAGGTTTCTAAAGAGGTAGAGGTATCTAGTGTAAATAAAAGACCTGGCAGCATTTGACACCTGTATTATCAAAATATAGGCTAACAAGTGACATGTTGAATTTTTATAGTGAGAGTAAAGTCACTGAAAAATGATGTTACGCAACAGTGAAAATAACAAAGCCTAAACTAAGTACAATCCACATGCAAAAGGTCAGCTTTATTATTCAAAAAGAAGATAATCATAACAAACTAAGTGGAGGAATAAAGCACCTTAGATCTCTGAAGCAAGAGAGTAATTGACTCTAATGCTCTACAGTGTTGCCTTCACTTCTACATTTTTCTAATAACATGATCATCTATGTGCTATATATGTCTTGGACTTTTATAATCATATAGGATAATGTAATAAAGCTCATTTTCTCATTTCCTCATTATCTTGGTTTGGAAAGATAGGTATCTGCAAGGGAAAGCTAGAGCTTCACTTGGAATGGAGAATTTAAACCCCTCACCCCCGCCAAATTATAATTTTGCAATTACAGGCTTTCAGGCAAAGATTTGAGAATAGGAATAACAGTTCTTTACTAGGAGTATTAACAATACAAATGTAGTAGAAAACAAAACCACCCAACCAACCAAACAAGCAATCCTGGAAAACCCTGACGGAGTTAGAGTTACAACCTGACACCCTGTTGGTCAGGGTGTTGGAAGCAGTCCAAAAGTGAGTCCTCCTGGAGTGGCAGATGTGGTTCTGTTGGAGTAGAGATGATCCTGTAGAATAGGGTCCATGGATGGTGAGATGGGGTCCAGTCTTCTTCCAGAAACTGGGTGAAGCTAGATGCCTTGTGTTCCTACGTCTCAATTTTTTATCCAGGTAAGAATGGTTGGCTCCCCCCACTGGATGGAGCATCTCACAATGGAATGTGGATATACTGCTTTGGGGAGGGTATAGTTTGGGGAGGGTATTGTGGATGTACTGCTTTGAGGAGGAGAACAGCTTGGGGAGTCTTAATGGCCCATTATGAAAAGAGATAAGAAACACTGACCCAGCTGGCCCATTATCAGAAGGCATCTGCCCCCCTCCTCCCAGAGTTACAAGAGAGAAAGAAAAAAAACAACATCTCCCCAGCTGCTTTCAACAAATGAAATAGAATACACATTCTATGTCTGGTTCCATAACCCGAGACACTCATCCTTAACATCAGAATTTGATGCTCTGTCAGTAAGCTAGTTAAAAAATATTTTAAAATAACTTAAGGTGGCAAAGAAAATTTTATGAAGAAATGATAATTGCTACATTGCCCTGAACTATTATAGTGTAATTCAGTTTATTCTGAGTACTTCTGTATCCCTTTACAAATAACGAAGAAAAAAGAAAAAAATACAGCATAATAGACTTTTAAAAATATGATAAATAATATAACTGAAGATAAAGATAGTGTACAAATTAACCAATAGAAACTGTAAGAGAAGCCCAGCCTTCTAGTATGTAAGTGTCTTTCTGAAAATATAATCATAAGGACTGGTGTTAGGACTAGAAGGATAGGAATACGCTTCATGGTGCAGCAAAGTTTTTAACTAGAATTTATATGCTCTTCTCAGTTTATTTTGTAATTAAAATCCAACCAGGAAAGGGGGAAAAATGTATCTGCTACTGTTGGTAGAAATCTCACTGTATTTCAATTCTGAGCTGAAGATGTTGTACTGTCTTTAATTAAAAAAAATAGGCCTTGTAGCATCTCAGAAGCAATCGTTACCCTCTAAAATATTAAGAAAATAAGTACTCCAATCACATGAACAGCAAATTTCTATTAAGCTTTTCCTTTTCAGTGTGGGAAAGAAAGCAAATGTACCTTTCATCCTTAACACAAACCATGTCAGCTACCACCAATTCTTATCCACTTCACTGAAAATGCGTTTCTGAAAGAGCAGCAGCTGTACAGAACAACCCATAATCAGTCTACAGAGTCCTTATTTTGGTCAGAACTGAAAATGAATGAGTATGATTCATCATTCAATAAATATGAGAACCCACCTGTGTCCAACTCAAAACCTAGTAATCTGTGTGTGTCTCAGCAGACTAAATGGGTTTGGCTACACTTAACATGTTCATAATGCTCTAATGGATCATGCAGTGATATTCTGGTATTCATATTGAAAACAAGACAATGAAATCTCTGCATTTCCTCATATTCATAAATATATAGTTCAGTTTTCCTAGTGCTTTACCAAAGTTGATTCAAAAAAAAAATTATCCTAGGATTCAATGTGTTCATCCCAATGCATCACTAGAGGAAGAGTGGCTGGAATGCAGAACAGCAGAAAAGTACCAGGAAGTGCTGGCTGACATACAGGCTGAACACGAGGCAGTGTGTGCCCAAGTGGCCAAGAAGGCCAATGGCATCCTGGCCTGTACCAGCAATAGTGTGGCCAGCAGGAGCTGGGCAGTGATTGTTCCCTTGTATTCAGCACTGGTAAGACAGAACTCGAGTTCTGTGTCCAGTTCTGGACCCCCCCAATTCAGGAAGGACATTGTGGTGCTGGAACAAGTGCAGAGAAAGGCAATGGAGATGATGAAGGGTCCAGAGAATAAGCCATATGAAGAACAACTAAGAGAACTGGGGTTCTTTTGCCTGTCAAAAAGGAGACTTGGTGGGCTTTACTAGTCTCTGCAACCACCTCAGAGGAGATTGTAGCCAAGTGGGCCAGCCTCTTTTCCCAGGAAATCTGTGACAGGACAAAAGGAAATGGCTTCAAGCCACACCAGAGGTGGTTGAGGTTAGACGTCAGGAAGGATATCTTCACTGAAGGGGTAGTCAAGCATTGGAACAGGATGGAGTCCTGTTCCAATGGAACGGTGATGGAGTCACTATCCCTGAAAGTGTTCAAGAAATTATTGGATGTGGCATTTAGTGCTATGGTATAATTGATATGGTGGTATCTGGTAAAGGTTGGACTTGATGATCTTGGAGGTATTTTCAATTGTAATGTAATGTAATGTAATCTAACCATTCTATTGTTCTGTTCTATGATATCTCAAAAAAACACTGTTCAAATCTTCACAAGCAACCTTTCAGCTAAAACCATCTATTCCCATATCTGCTTCCAAAACTCATATAAACAATCAATTTTTATCTTTCTAAAATGGCAGTTTTGTTTTTTTGTAAGAGTTGAATTGAATATAAGCCCCTGACATAACCCTAATGCTTATTTTCTTCTTATTAGCCTAAGCTAATTTTCCCAGCAGTGGAATGTAGTCTTCACAGCTCAAAAGTGAAAAGAAAAATACCTGGATGTTAGCAACAAGTTTTCACCTTTTTCAGTGTTTTCCTGGACTTGATGTCACCAGACACAACTACACAAAACTGCTGGCTGTGAGCTGTTGCTTGTAGTCATGTCCTGCCCCTCAAGGCTCCAATGATACAAGACTTATGCAGAATCGACCAGTCCGAAAACATTCAGTGGGTTAATTTCATAGCAGTCTCATTTTAAGAGCATTTGGGGGCTGGGAGAAGGAGTGACTGGAATTGAGTGAAGAAATGATAAATATAAATACTCCTGAGAGCAAGACTGGCAACTATTCAACACTATAACACGCAATCAGGACCACTAGTTAGCACCATTTCCTGGAATGAACCAGAGATTCTGTAAGTGTCACTGCAAATTCATAGCATCATCATGTGGATGGGAAGACTACTCCAAGGCTATCTCAGTAAGAAATAAACCATACAAATATTTTAGAAAAAAGAAAAAATGGAGAAAAATTTAGCAAAGGCACACTGAGAAACATAAAAGACTTGTGGATATTTTAAGACAAGATATTACAGTGACAATTCTACAGAAAAACTAAATAATGAACCAATTGTATGGAAATTTAAAAGTGAAGAAAAAGGGTTTTAAGCTTTCATTTAAACACACTTTTTTTCTCTCACAATTTTTATTTGCCTTTATGCTTCATAAAAATAAACAGACAAAATCCAGCAAAGAAACCAATTTGACATCATGAACACTGAAGAACTGAACAATAATTCTGTGTACATTTTTATATACAGGTTAGGCTATCAACTTTAGTGTTTATAAAAATCTAATGTTTCTCTTCTAAATAACTTGATCTTAAAATTAACCTGAATGAAAATGTTAGTAATGTTAATGGTTTAGCAATTTTTAAAAGGTTATCAGGGAGCTTTGACAATTGTTTTTAGAATTATATTAAATTGATGAAAATATTTCATCAATTAGGTGATTAAAACAAATGTTACCATTTTATTTCCTTAGTCTCCCACAACCTATTTGTAGACAAGAAAAAAAACCAACAAACATTGTCATCTAATCAAAATTAATATGTATGTCAAAATAGGTTAATAAAAGAAAAAAAAAAAAGCCAAACAACAAAAAACTCCAAACCAAACTAAAACAAACAAACAACAAAATCAAAACAAACCTACAGAAATTCCTTAAATATTAAGAAACAAGAAATATTTCATGACAAGTTTTGGCTCTATTATTGCTTCCCAAAAACATGACTTCTGGCTTTTTGTCCCCAAGTATAAAGGTCTTCTGTTCCAAGATCACAGAAGAATACAATTCTGTCCAATCTCTGTGAAATACTGTTAAAAAATAATTTTATATATAACACATATTGCAAAACCTGAATTTATTGTAATAAAATGCATAATGAAAATCATTATATATTTGAATTATAGAGGTAGAATGACAAAAGAAAGTTATATATATTCTGTAAAAAGTAATAGCCAAAATTAGATCTGGAGTGTAGACTTCCATAATCCATGGTCCCAAAGGGAGTTGCAGTAAAGAAATTTGTTTGTCAAATCCAGCCAGCACACTGAGGACACCAGGAAAGGATCAAAGTACTTTTGGAAATACTCAAGACTTATTTTCTACAAAAAAAGGGAGAATTTTCCACATGCATTTCTTAAACCTGAATGCTGATTACATGACTTGATTGGTTTATGGAAATATAATGACTGCAGGTTTTTTCACTTGTCTTATAGAACAATTTCAATTGCAAAACAGAATGAAGAGACATTTTAACACACTGCTTATGGTATTCCTTTTTCAGCACACTCAGAAAGCAAAGCAGTCTTAAACAAAGCAGATTTATTCATCAAAGGTGCTCCCTTAAAAAGAAAGACTTTCATTTTGGGAATAGTACATGGAATTGGTCTTTTCTCCTTTTTTTTTTTAATGCCCAGTAATTATAATCACTTTTAAACTGTTCAATTCTGTGTCCAGTTGAATTGCAACAGACCAATACAAGAAGCTCACCTTGAACACCTATTATACCAAAATTTAATGGAATGTAAAAATGTTTTAGCCCTCTTTGAACTATGTGTCAAAGTCAATTTAACTCAGCTCAGGGAATGAAATAAATCTTGCTATTTTAAAGAGGGCTAGAAGCCCTTCTCAGTGTCAAAAACACAACCCTTATTGCACCTTGCCTTTTTATAGGCGTTTCTTTCTAAAAATGTTCTTATAAAGAAACTATTTCCCTGTATATGGTAATCTTTAATTTCTAATTCTAGTTGGTTAGCTATTACAAAGTTTTGCTATTATCAATTTTCAATCATATCCAGCCTTTTCACAGAGTAACTCAAACATGGTTCAAGTATGAGCAAATTTATCAACTCCCAATAGTAGTGTTACCCCAAGTATAACTGTATTTCTTGGGTGAAACAAAGATGTAAATGAAGAAATTTTGAAGTGTAATTAAAAAAAAACAACACAGGCAACCATTTGCAGAAAGTCTAGCTGTAGGTCATTCTTTACTGTTAAACTCCAGGAGTGTATGTTGAGGACAATACCATTCAATATTTTCATTAACAGCCTGGATGATAGGCAAAGTGTACTCTCAGTCTACCTGCTGAGAAACAGAAAACAGGCAGGAGTTACAGATACATCAGATGGTTGCACCACACTTCAGGTGAGCGTCAGTGGGAAAGTGAAATGTGTTATGACATTAAGAGTGGGAAGGGCAAAGACCTCTGCCTGGGGAAGAATGACACCAAGAAACACTTGATGTAGCTGTCTGGAAAGCAAGTCTACCAAGAAGGATCTGAGGGCACTGCTGGACCACAAGTTGAACATTAACCACCAGTGTGTCTTCAGTCTCCTATGCTCCATTAGAAGTACTGTCAGCAGGTAGAAGGATGTGACCCTTCCCCTCTAACCAGCACTGGTGAGGTACTCCTGGAGTGTTGGGTCCAGTCCTGGACTTCTATCACCAGGATACATACGGATAGTCTGAAACGAGTGCAGTGAAGAGTCACAAAGACAATAAAGACCAAGGAGTAGAGACTAAGAGAGCTGGGACTTTTCATTCTGGAGAACTCTCAGACAGCAATCTCAACTGCATGGGAAATTACTTGATGGGAAGGGATAAAGATGATATAGCTAAGATCTCCAGATAGCTAGAGATCCAGTGACACTGCAGAAAGCAACAGGAACAGACTTTGATACAAGTAAAACTAAAATACTTTTTTAGTATAAGAGTGGCTGAACACTGAATGGGTTGCTCAGAGTCTGTGGACCCCTCACCCTTGGAGGCAGTCAATATTGGACACACCCTGGGCAACTTGCTCTAGTTTAGCATGTTCTGCTCCAGGAACCTGGAACAGCTGACTTTCAGAGAAGTCTCTTACATCAGCCTTCCTGGGATTCCATCATACCACTGTGTAAGCATTAGCAAAGACTATGTATTCAGCACTAACATATTACACAGGGGAATGACATACAATCAGATGTACAAATGCAAACGTACGCTTTCTGTCTTAAAACAAGTCAGCGTCTTAAGCACTATTTCTATCATCAAACCCACTCTATCCTCTCTTTAAAATGTATTGGGAACTTCGAGAGTTTAATGTAAAACAATTTCAGAAAACATTAAAGACATTTATATAATTAGTTCATTAGCTACTGCATATGCCAAAGAGGTACTGAACAAAAAGTGTGAACTGGAATGAAGCCTCTTTCATATGTGTAAAAGAGAGACCTTAACAATAAACAGCAGTCCTTGACCTGCTGAGTAATAGGAGACTGTTTAAAACAAGTTGCTACCTCTGTTTAAACCCCATAACTTGGAAACGGTACACCTGCACACATATGTCAAAAGTGTAGATGTTTTTGTTGTTACCAAGCTCATGCTGCTTCCTAAGAAGAAGAGGGAACTCTAGAGATGGAAAACTTTTTCCTTTAACAGACAGGCATCTTATTCCATAAAACTTTATTCACCACAGATAGAATAGGCTGGCATTATTATAGCATAATTTACAAAAAATATTTCCCCTTACCTCCTTTAAATATATGTCCTGGGTATTAAATCTATACAATGTAAAGAAAACTATGCTAAAAGAGTAGTAAAGTTCTGGAAATTCTTCTGTAGAAACTGTCCAAAGAAGAATAAACACAATCTTCTTAGATCTTCATTAAATAAGTATTTCTGAATTTTTATGCTAGCTAGTACATTTAATCATCTTTAAAAACACTCCAAGTTGATAAAATGAGAAATATAAACTAAATATCTTCAAAAAAGAGAAGTTCTACAATAAATAGTTCCTCTTGTGCATAGACAGAAATAGAAAGCAAATTCAAGTTGCTCACAACTCTAAATTGCATTACCAATACAGTTACTAAGAAAATCATTATACAGTTGTGAATATCTAAATGCTACCAGCAAAGTTAAACTAAATACTGCAAAATTATTGGGAGCATGTTGTAGTTGATATGTGGTAGTCGACATGGACACTGCACTCAGGGTGCTTCATTAGCATCATCAGAAGGCTTCAAGCATCAGCACTTTGTTATTTAAGAGTCTCCCATATCTTTTCTCTGTAACTTCGAAGGGCAGCTCCACACAGATCTGGCTCTGTCTTTCTTCTCAAGTTCTGGCTCATGCCCTCCTGTCCCTAGCACAGCTGCCTAACCTTGTTTGTCCTACATAGAGCAGCTTACCTTTTCTGGCCCTTGCACAACCTCCTGTCCCTAGGTCTTCCCAGCACAGCAAACAGACTGCATCTGACTCTTCCCAGCTAACTCACTCTTTTATCATGCCCATGGCTGTGAGGGTAAGGCTGTTTCCACTCTAAGATAATTAACACAGCTGTAATATATCAGAGGGAAGACTGCCTTCAGCAGCATCTCCTTTTGTCTCCCCACAGGAGCATATCATCAGGGTTTAGTACACAAGAAATAGTTAGTCCTTCCCTTTCTTCTGCCTCTGCTTCCAATTGCAGCATTTATGAGAGTCTTTTTACAGCTGTGAGAATGTCAATAAGGTGTGCTGCAAAATGATTTTATTTCTGTGCATCTGTTCCAGAAGTGGATCACTTGAAAAAAGAGAAGCTACTAAATTCAAACTTCAGAGTATGCTTTACTAATTTAGGGCCAGGGAACTTGAAACAATCAATAGTCATGGTAGGAAGAAAAATAATTAGGGGAACTACTTTAAGTGTCTTCAACTTCCCTTTCACTCACAAATACATCTTCAGAAAACATAGGTATTTTGGGGCTAATATGACTATCCCAATCATATCTTATATATTACTGCATTTTTTTTTTTCATCCTTATTTTGCATTCTACCCTCTGTAATTCCATCTAGTAAAGACAGAAATTGTACTTTTGAACCAAACACAAAACACAGTGTGTCCTTCACAATTAAGAAAAAAAATCATTAGGGAGAAAGCCATTCTTGATCTTTTAAAGTCAATGAATTTTCTTTGTGCAGTCACTCAGTTATTCACTGAATTATAGGAGGTGTCCAATTCACTCTAGCAAATCCTAACACCAGAAATAAACTAAGATTTTTCTGGACTATATTCAGGATATACATATGAAAAGCCATCACATGAAATTAAATTGGTAGTGCTGTACATGTCTTCAAATACATTCACTGTGATTTGCACCTGATCATTTGTAATTTCCCTCTACCAGAAGACAATTATGCCCTTATACTGTATGATTTGCAATATCAGCTGAAAATTGTGCAGAAAAGGGTGATGCAGCACTAGTGTTGCTCCTGCTTCTGGTTGCCTTGTTCTGTGCACACAAATATTCAGCTGCTAGAAGGCAGCACCTTATGTGCTTTTGACACCTCTGAGACAATCCTTTAAACAAATACTTCCACATTTTCCTTTAGTTAGAGCTTTAGTTGAGCATCACCTTACCCAGAATTTTTAACTTGAAAATTAATTGTTTGAAATCACTGGAAACTCTTTTTTCTCTGTTTCTTAATTGCAGTCACTGTTTGCCATGTTTGGGTTTTTCTTAAGTTCTTTCCCAGATATTTAAAATGGTAAACAAAGTCACTCTCTGTAAACTATCTTGTTTTTCACTTTGCTCTCTCCTAAGGAGGGACTTTGCTTGTTAACCCTTGATGTAGCCAATGAGCCCAAAGATCCCACCTCTTAGGTGAGCACATTGTAAGAAGTATAAAAATAAGTTCTAAGAATAAACCAACCCCTTTTTCAGAGCATCAGCCTTCTGAATCATGAGTCTGTGTCTCATTTATTGTGTCCCACAGAAACACTTAATTGCTATATTGAGTTAGATAACACAGTACATACATATTTTAATCATACAGGTGTAAGAAAAAAACCCAACAAAAGCAAGATAAGCACAGGTTCTATTTGCTTTGACATGGAAAGGAAAGGAAGAGTTGACACAACCTGTATAATTGGAAGACAGATAATGCCACATTTACTGTTTCACAACACAATAATTCAGATATTTCATTCTCCCTATTCTCCCATGCGCACTGCCTTTTGTTGTTGTTGTTGTAATTTGTAAGTAGCTTGTGAACACAATATAACCACAGAAGCTGAGAATGTACCTCAGCAAGACACCTCACCTTACCTCAGGGCAAAATCAGCTATGCATGTAATTCAGAATCCATCACAAGATATTTGTTCAGCCTGTTTTTACAAATGCAGTGATGGACCAACCACAACTTCTGTAAGCAATAGTCAGTCAGCCTCAGCAAATGAATGCATTTGCTAACTAACTGCTTACAGCAGCCTAGGAAAAGCACTCCAATGCAAATGGACACTACAGATTTAAAATCACATTTTTTCTTGAATAATGGGATAAAGAAGTTAACGTAAGATCTCTTTCTTTATGAATGCTATATAATTAATTTTCATTGATTATTTCAGTCAGCAGCATATCCTAGAACTGACTCTCTCCAACCTATTGATGTGCAGAACTTCACTCACTTACGGGAATGAATACATGAACCTTAGTATATAGGGAGGTATCTAATGGTATTTTCACATTTTAATTTTCATGTTTTCCCTAAGTATTTGGTTACTATATTCCTAATGTTTAAAGTCCAGGTTTGCAGATGCCCATTTTCATTCCAAGTTGACTTTTGAAGTGTATATGATGGTTTTGATTGCCATTTTAGGATGGATTTGATGATAATTTCATCAGTAAATGAAAAGTTAATATTGCCACCATAAACAAAAAATAATCAAACCTTTTCAAGCATGTCCATTTAGTAATGGAGATAGTATTCTACTAATGTGGCATTACTATTAATATGTCATTCTATCTGGACTATTAACAAAATTCATCTTATGTTGGAGTCCAGGGAACATGGAAAACTCCTTGTGCTTCCCTGGGGGGTCCAAGACCCTGGCTGGGACCCCAGGAGAGCACTGTCTTTGACCTCAGTCCATGGGAAAAACTTCCAACACTTAGAGATGAGTTGAAAGCAACAAAGGTCGGGAAAAAATAGTAGTTTAGTTTGTCACAGAGTGAAAATTTGTAGTTTTGGGTTTTTAGTATGAAGACAGATGAGAGCAAGATGGAAAATTTTGGGCAGTGTCTCATCTTCTTCTGCTCCATTTTCTGCTGTGACAGTGGCACAGAGACATTGGTAGAATGGGTTTGACACAGAAGTTGCATGCTTAGAATAGGCAATAATTATTGGTCCAGAACTGTAAACATAGCACATTTTAGGAGTTAATTGGGTTAGAAACCTTTAAGAACCTTGGGATCCTCTGTCCAGAAGGTTTTTTTCACTGTGTTTCTGGCACATTAAGTCAGGTTTCAGTGGTGCACAGGACTTGAGATAAGAAATAGAATAAACAGCTCTGAAGACCGAAGCTATGAGTCTCATTTATCTTTTTAACCCTGGTACTGGACTTTTGGAGGAAAAAGATCACCCTCACAAGCAGGGACTCCTGAAAGAGAGTTCCCCGCAATCTTAAATGTCTGAAGGCAAGTCTATGATTCTAAAATGGTATGTCCTAACAAAACCTGAAATTTTTTTCCCTCTGAAAAGCCTGGCCATTTGCAGCTATTGGAGATAAAGTAGATATCAGATTCAAAATGAAATTAAATGAAATCTTATATTTGGAGCAGTATTGAGTTGAAAGGTGACATTTGCTCAGCAAAATCAAAAGCAATCAATGGAAAAAAAATAGAAATATAACTATCTCAAAGATATTTTGGCAGAAAGCATCCTGTTTAAACTAAAGTTATGATCATGACAAGTGATGATTAGAAAAGATTTTGTATATCCTAGGGGAATTTTGGTAACATAATATCAATAATATTTGCCAATGATCAAATGGTTCATCTCCCAGACTAGTGAAATTTATCTGCTTTTTTTAAAGGAGGGTAAAAATAGACAAGGAAATACAGGGAAAGCAGATTAGAATTTAAATTTCACTACCTTTCCTATCTGTTTCTTCTAAAATAATTTCTCTCAACTGTGCACATGTCAAGTCTAGTCAAGTAAAAATTTCTAAAGTAGTATACACAAAATTGTTTTTTAAGTTGAAGAAAGACCATTCATTTTATACAAGCATAAAGTTAAATATGATCACAATTCAACATATTCCTTGAAACAAGGAAGCAGGAATGTTCAGAGATCTCAAAACAGAGACCTGAAGAGTGCTGAATTTCCACAGAAAAGAATTAGGGAGCTGAGAAATCAGAGAAGATGATTAATTTATGAACTACAGTAGAAGACAAGAAGGTTATTTACTCTGCAGGGTTTTAGAAAATGCTTTTTACCTTTCCATGATACAACTTCAGTTAATTCCATAGTGTCACTCTGGACATAAAAACAGCAGCTCAATTACAGAAATCAACTACTACAACTACAACTTTCTCAGCAGATGAATGTGAATTTACAATGAGAATGTAACTCTACATTTCAAGCTCAACATTTAGTCATTGATTTTCTTCAACAATATAATTCCCTCTCTTTTTTTTTTTATCTGAGAGGGTAATAAAATAATAAAAACATAATAAAAGTAAAATGCTTTGAAACATTTCATTCACCATCTGGATTAGCAAAAATAATATCAATTAACTTCCATTTCTCCAGTTATTAAAGACAAAGTGTTTATTAAAATGTATTTGGTTTCAGTGCCTAAATATCACTCATATCTTTAATAGTTTAAAAAAGTGCTGTTTCCCCTTTTTTGTGTGGTCCCTCAAATCATGGTCCTTCCTTCTCTGTCTCTCTAGGCTACCAGAGTGGAAATTACCTGCAACCCATACAAGACCCTGGTGAAGAACATGGTGGAGCAGATGACTATTTCCTGAAGGACATTCGTCCATGGGAGGAACCCCACACTGGAGCAGGGTAACAGGGTGAGAAGGAGGGAGCACAGAGAGGATCTGTTACATACTGACCAAAGCACTGATTACCTATTCCCCTCCTCTGCTGCTCAGGATGTTGCTGGGGAGCAAACAATTTGGGAATGAGGGAGTAAAGCGGATCTTGGGTAAAAGGAGTGCAAAAGTGGGAGAAGGTGGGTTTTAAACTTTGTCTTTGCTTCTCAATATCCAAACATATATTAACCGGCAATAAATTACATTAATTTTTCCCTTAGTTGAGTCTGCTTTGTCCATGACAGTAATAATTTAGGGATCTGCCTGTTCCTATTTCAACCTACAGGTTTTTAAACTTATTTTCTCACCTTGCCCCTGCTGAGTGGGAGTCTCGTGGCCAACCTAGGTCAGCCCACCACACCACACCTAGTAGCCCATCCAGACAAATTTAACTCTGTCATACCATGATTTTCAATTGAGCGCTGAAGAAGCCAGGCAGTTCAGGCTGGTAAATATGACATATTTACTATGACAGCTAAACAACTTTCTCCTTTTAAGGATCAGAATTGTAATTACAAATTTTGCAGAAGTGAGCTTCGTAACATTTTCATCACTAAAACTGCATGGGGTGAAGCCATCATGCTTTCACCTGCCACTGTTGTTATTGCTAAATAAACAATGAAAGAAATAGCAGTATCTTCAAGGAAAAAAAAATATAATTATCTTTTGAAGGCTTTGACCAAAGATTTTATTTTGAGTCCATCCATATGCAGACAGACCACACTTACATTTCAAGTAGTAATGTGTTGCATATATGCACATTCTTATACATGCAAGAGGCAAAACTAAGAAAAAGACAGCAGCTCAGGAACCAGCTTTGGAGACACTGCTCTAGAAACCATTCCAAAATTCTCTTGCCTTTATGTGTCTGCTGCTTCCCTTATATATGGCAACTTTTTTGTTTCTGCAGTTATCCCATGCATACCTGAAGCAAAACTAGCCATGTTATCAAAGCCACACAAGTAACATATTGCAGGGAAAGTAAGAAAGAGAGATAAAGAAAGATAGCACATACATTCTGGAATACATTCCAAAATGCAACTATAAATGTAAGGATTTCCCGCCTGCAATTCAGTTTCAAGAAGGCAAAAATTGAAACATATTATTTATTTAGTAGCCCATACATGTATATTTTCATAACATTACCAGAAAGCAGAAATGAAAATTTAATTAAACAATTATACTTCAATTTATTGTATACAGGCTGTTGTTGAAGAACATCAGAGAAGGTTTTAGTTAAGTAAAAAAAAAAAAAAATAAAATTATAGTGCTTCAGAACTGTTTATGATGTTGTAATATTGATAGATATTTAACCAGATTTTAATAAGTCAGATTAATTAAACTAGTGACACTCACATATTGATAAATCCTTCTCCACTATATGCTTCTCAGATAATGGTTTCAGTATGTCAAAGTACCTTACAAGACTTTTTATCCTTAAAGCTGTATTCCATGGTGTATTCAAATAACAGACCTCAAAACAAGTCATGAAGATTATAATGCACAGACTCTAAATGTTTTGTGTAATCCTTTGTTTCTGACTGATCCAAACATCAAAATACTCAGCTTACTTCCTGATAGCTGTATAAATATTGTATTTATAAATATTATCCTAATTTATGAGGGAAAGAATCTTTTTATCATTATAATGTACCTATGTTCCTAGTTTGTGTGTGTGCATAATTCAGACAGAAATTAATGCTGAATGTTCCTTTAAAAGTTACTATTTAGAATCTGATAATAACAGAAAAACTTATTAAACTTTATATTTATATTAGATGTTAACTGCAGGCTACCATGTTAGCTTGCTTGAAAATACAGAATTGAAAAATTCTGAGACAGTTTTTCTACCTGTATAGAGTCAACTGAATATCACAACTTCTCAAATAATAAACTATGCCAGTTTGTTATTTGTGTATGTGTGCATGACCTATCTTATACACATACACATATAACTTTTCTCTTGTATCTTGGGATCTTGTTAGTAGCACACCCTGATATCGTGTCCCCCAGTTAGAAATGTGATTCAGCAATCACTGGCTTACTGACATGGCAGCATGTAAATCAGACTAGCAATATACGTATTAGGATTTCACAACTTTCTTCTTATTCAAATGCTTTGTCATCTATGAATAAAAGAGCTCAGAGGAGGCACTTCCTTTGCTACTATAGTGTAAAATATTTTACTGAGATTCAAAATCTCTTATGCATTTTAGAGATACATCTTATTTTAGATGTATATAAATTTTAGATACATAATTTATTTCCTTTCAAGACGGATAAGGAAACTAGTGTAAGGACTCTGAGGCTATGACTTGCTGTCAGGATTTGGCTACTTGTTGCCATCCCACTGCCCAGAGCTGGACCTGTCTGGCCGCTGTCCTGCTCCCTGGTTAGGTGGTTGGACAGTCCTGGCTAAGTGGTCCTTCTTTGCTACTGTCTACTATGGGGGCAAGATTTTTAAGGCTTAAGTATAGCTAACATGCAGCGTTAACATGTGGCCTTTTACTACCAGCAAAATCAAGTCAGCTGACTGATCAAAATGGCAATTTTAGGCTTTGTAGAGCAGTCATCAGAAATTAATTCTGTGCACTGTTCAAATTCAGGAAACCACTTTGAGAGGAAAGAGGGGAGAATCTTCTGCTAAGAGGGAAGTACAACTCAGGATAAGCTTTTGGAAGTGTCCCATCAGAAAGGATACTTTTGGAAGTATCCCATCAGAAATGAAGCCCAATTCCCCCATGCATTAAATGCTGGTTCTAAACACAAAGAAGGATTCAAGGGTCCCTTGTCTTCAGGATTTGCTGAAAAATAATGCTCATTACCTACAAATACTCCTTTAAACTGTAGAAAATTTACAAGGTTGGGAAGACTAGCATTTTAACAAACAACAAACAGGGCTCATCTAATGTTGAATCCCTCAACAACGATCCTCCCCTTTTTTTATCTCTTTTTAATCTGAGAATCACCAGTCATGATTCACATATATATGTTACACACAAAATGAGGTTGTTTGATATATTGATTAATAAGGAAAATTATAAACCACTGTAAATAGGAATTTAAGTCCTGTAAATAACACTCCTCTTACTCAATACAATGAAACCATGATGTTTTGAAATGAATAGGTTGAACTTAATACATCACAAGTTTAAATGACTGCTTACAAAGCCCAGGACAGGCAACATTTCAACACTGACATCCATGATGTACAGCACAGCTACATAAATTTTAGGGTTTTTACACTCATAATAGCACTGATTATAATTCTAGGGAGAATATAAGTTACTACTGTAACACTGTGCTTTACTGCAGAAGGTGTTTAACACCTACACAGATTTTACCATTACCTTGGTAACTGTAAGTTAAGAGCAGTTGAGGCCTGCCTCAAAAATGTGGCCTGTACAGTACAAAATTAATAATAAATTTTGAGGAACTAGGATTTTTTTTCACATTTGCATCAATAACTTTCAAATTTACAGATTATCAGGAGTGAAGTAATTTCACAATGAAAAATTGTGCATGAGGAGTATACTCTCTTTAAACAACAACAACAAAATCTTCCTTATCACCAACCCTGAAATCATCATGTGCTGTTTTACTTTCAGAACAGGTAATGTACTATACATGTTTGTTTCATTTGGATTTTAGTGTGATTATCAAAGTAAAATATGAGATTGGTCATAAGAGACACTGCAAAAAGCATGCTAAGCATTTGCCTTAAGTGATAACAGAAACAGACACCAGGTATACTTGCTACAGTAAGTATCTTTCTGACTTCTCCCTTTCCTTTACATCCTGGTAGTATTCTGCTTTACCACTTTACATTAGAACCGAAGGCAAAAAAATTTTGCAAAGCTAACTTGCCAGAATGCCAGAATCCCAGAATTCTGCCCATCTTGACTGCAGAAAGAGCAGGATAAAAAAAATTATTCACTGCCCTGACTCAGCTCATTCTGATACTCAAAGGGAAGGCTTTCAGGGCAGCTATCCTGTAAATTGCTGAGGTATGTCACCCAATCACATCCACAATCATGGAGATTCAGAAGGACAGTTGTACACATGGCTGGAAAATGAGTGAACAGAAAAGCACAGGAAACGAGACGAGACGCAGTCAAATAAAGGGAATTTTGCACTTCCAAGAAAGTGCAGTAATACATTCTGTGGTGAATGGCAAGACTGTGTCCAAGACCACAAAGGTAAATCTGCTTCAGAGAAAAAGACACTATCCAGAACACCTAGAGGTCTCAAAGGAAGACTGGAGATAAAAGCTAAAAAATGGTCCAGTGAGAATGGGTAACATCTGACACCCTAGAGCACGCAAGTACAGAAAGACTCCCAAACAGTCCAAACAGCAACAACAGGATGTCAACTGAAGATAAAGAAGAGATTTTTGTCCATCTCAAACTCAAGATTTACACTTAACTATTCCCATGAAAGCTGCACTAATTGAAGTCCACAGAGGATCTGCACTGTGACCTCTGATGCCTTTAAAAGAGACAACATTACGCCCATCAAACACCAACAGAGTTTTACAGTTTGGACTTGCAATCCATTACAGTTTTCTAGCAGTATATTTTGGTGTATGTACATCTAATATACAGAATTGAACTGTTTTCTTTGTTATGCTTACCAGTTTCAATATTCTTTGAAAATGTCTTAACAAGTAATTTCCTTTCAGAACTCCAGCGAGCTTCATGTGTTGATCTTGAGAAGATTTCATCCATATTTCCAGAGGTAAGTAATTGTTATTTAAAATGGATATTTCAAAGTTCTAGTGAGTTTAAGTAATTTCTGCCTGCTTTCCATGTTCCTTAGAAAAATTTGGGCTGTTAGCATTAGATAGGCAGCTAAACTCTTCAAGTGTTCATGTATATTATCTTAGATTTTGGGGTGCAGTTTCAATTTTTAAGTGAAAGTTATACAAGCATATTTTCCTTTCTGTATAATCAATTTCAAAAGCTGAATCCTTCTTAATAAAAAAGTGCTGAATTTAGTCTAATTCATACAGCACATACTTGTACACTGGAAGAAGATAGAGGAGAGTGTAGATAGAGGACATCAAAACTAATTTTAAATATGTAGATATCCAGTAATAAAAAAAGTCTTCTAAAAAAGCCTTTTCATTTTTTCAGTGGAAACACTGCCTTCCTTTTTTTTTTTTTAATAATAATATATTTTAAACAATATTATTTGGTTTTAGGTAAGTCTGGTATTTAAACTGGCAACAGGTAGCTCTTGCAGTTTCACTATAAATATGTAATATGATGGAGAGACATTATTGATGTTTAAAAAATTAGATCCAATTCACAAGAAAAACTTGTTTTGGCAAACCACATCTACATAGTGCAAGACATATGTTAAGTATAAAATTTTTCTGATGGCCAGGTAGATTGTAACAGCTACATCACATTTATAGATTTACTTTTTTACCTATTTTAAGCATTGATTGAACAGACTCCAACAACTGAAGTGAATCCGCAAGCTATTTAAAAAAAAAGTACTCTTCAAATGAAAATGAAGTGCTCCCTATTACAACTACATTGTATAGAAAGCGTCTAGGCAATTATTTTCTTTATTATAGCAGAGGAAAGAGAGAAAGAGGCAGCCACAGAAGAGGCAGCAATTCATACTACAGTAGCGCAGAGGGAGAAAAAAAAAAAACAAAAATATTAGGATAAACTAAATAATAATCCATGAGGTAAAATAAAGTGTGTGATTAATGCATTGTTATCATGAAAGTAATAATACAAGGTTGAGGCTTGAACTATAAATATAGATATGAAAGTAGATGGGACAGAATCAACATTACCTATCAGAATTGACAACAAAAGAAGGGTCTAAAGGTCTTTAAAGATTTTGAAAGAAAAATACATTATTTTTCTTACACTCTGGATATAGGATTCTCCATGAAAAAGGTTAACAATTACAATTGACAATTGCAATGAAAAACAATGTCAGCCAAGATAACTTCAGCTTTGGGTCCTGTCAGATTACTTTTTCCCACAAGTATATGTCAAAAAAAAGAGTTTTAGCCAAGGATTTGAAAGAATTTGAGTGTATGCCCAAATGTTTCCAAACAAAAAGGTATCATGACAGAACATGTATGGCATTTGTCCAGACAGGGAAGAGGCAGGCAAGGAACCTGGCAGCAGTGTAAATCTTATTGCACATCTAAAACTTCTTTTGAAAGTTTCTTATGTTGTGTACATTAAATGCCCAAAGGAAGGTATGATTACAGTAATTAAAATTGGCTTTTGATCTAGTACTTTTCCCACCTCAGTATTTAGATGACAAATTACACTACCACTCATATAAAAGCAGCAATACTTCATCTAAATACATGCACACCTTAAAAGTCACACAGTTATGGACTAGCTGCCATTGTTCTGCATATATAGGGCTTCCCTGATCTTAATAAGACCATAAAACTCCTTTTAAAATTGTAAAGTCCTTTACCTTACTCTAGCCTTTCATCTTTAGATCAAGGGTTTTGAACACCATGGTAAGCTTGAAAAACAATCTGAATTCCAAGAAGTCTATTTTCTTTGTCTTGAGACCCAACTGACCTTTTTACTGATGAATCTTCCTCTTCAAAAAATCCTAACACATACCTTTGCCTCTGTAAAAAATATTGGAAGAAATCATCAGGAAAATACCTGAAATTCTGCAAGATAATGCTTTGCTCATCTTGAGGTCTATTTTCACTTCAGAAACAAGTTTGGTTTTTACTCCACAATAGAGAAAAACTTAATTACACCTCCATCCACAAAGCAGTTCCTACACCATCTGCAAGGCTCTTAATCTTATTCTTCCTAACTGTGACCCACTGTTCTATATGTAAGGATGTCCCCTATGGAAATAGGATAGAGCCATTCATACTACATTTGAACAAAAGACCTCTTAATATTATGAAGTGCTACTTTCATCCTCTTTTATGAACTTTTATACCATCTTGCGTGGGACTTGCAAAACCATCTTAGTCATGCAACCAAATGCACTTAACACCTCCAGTGGGAATGCTGTCTTTAAAAAAACTTTAGCGCAAACATAACATTAGGGAAAAAGAAGGATTTTAACAATACAAAAAGATTAAGCAAGAAAAAATTTTGTGAAAGGATCCTGAGAGAATGGATTCCAAGATTACAGAAAACATGTTTCTAAGGTTGATATGATTGACACTTAATAAATGTTAGACTGGAAAAAACCTTTCAAGGTGGTGTGTCCCTTTCTCCTCCCTATAAGAGAAATTAGTTATGCTCATGCCCAATATCAAGAATACTGTGACCTCCCCTGGCAAACTATTACAGTGCTTCCTTACATCTCTGTTCCTTAATGTGCATCTCCTAAAACCAGCACATCACATCCTGAAACCATTATGCATGTTGATGAAAGAAAGCTTACTTGATAACTAGTGGGCCATTCTTCAGCTTATTGATAAGAATAAGCAGAATAAGAATTTATTTTATTTATCTTGCTCAAGTTTATGATCCACTATGGCGTTTTCTAAAGACTTGGCCATTATTTGTGTTTGTATAGTTGACTCTTCTTGTCTAAGTGCAGTACAGTGCAGTCATCTCTGTCAAAATTCCCCTTTTATAGAAATTTCTTGAAAGCAGGTGGAAATCTAGTCCCAGCACACCAGCAGTATTTCCCATCTTCTTGTCATCTACAGATGCACAAAGTATCAATTTCAGGTTGTGAAAATGTTAAAAAAACCAACACACTTGAGAAAGGCTATGATACTGTTGCCTTAAACAGGAATAGCTATTTACATTTAATATACAGTAGCACCAAGGTCATTCCTATATCTAGGTCAAAGACCCAGATTGTCATGTTGATCCTTTGATGATTTTCATAGATTTCTTATGTACAGTATTATCTACAGGGGAAAAAATCCTCTTGCTTTTTCTATCAATTTATTGATTTTTTTTCCCTTTTCACCATACATAATTCCTTCACTGCTGAGCTGACAAAACCTAGTGAAACTGCAATACTAAGTCCAGTCAAAGTTATAAGCTAGAAATGTATGTAAGAAATGAAAAAACATAGTTTGTACAGAGAGGAGGACCAACAAAGTCCAGAGAATAAAGTAACATAATTTTAAGGAATAAGCAATTGCAAAGTCTAAAGAAAAAAATATATCTCACTTTTGCCCTATAGCAATGATAACTGGTCAGATAAAACCCAAAACATTTGAAATACACAAAGCTGCTTTTTTTTTTTTTTTTTTTTTTTTTAGCCTGGGGGCAGAAATCCAAAGAAAAAGGAAATAGAACATTAATCAGTTGCGCTTCTTGCTCCTGCCTCAAAAATCAACTACGTTTTCACAAACAAAATTGTGAGAGACTTTAAATATCTCTTCTCTGCTGACCAAGCCATATTATGCACAAATACAGTTAAAGAGCTCATACTGCCCTATTCAAACATTCCTCAAAATTATGACACAAATTCCAGTTTACCGAGTTCACACCCAGGATAATTTTACTTGTGGTATTCAATTTATATCATATCTTTAAAATGAGCAAAGTTTGAGGGAAAAAAAAAAATCTCATCTTTTCTACTAGTTAGTACTGCAGGAAACTGGTCTAAGAAACTATATTAGTAATGAAATTAATGAGGTAAGATCAACTGCATTATAATTTTCATCTCTACAGTAATTTGTATTATTCCTAAAACACAAGGAAAGAGCTCAGAATTCTTCTGTAAAGATTACAAACACTTCTTAGGTTGAGTCCCAGACCTGAAAAAAATTCTTCGTTGCAATCTTCAATTTTATTCTGTCTTTTTAATTCTACTCAGAGACTAAATTATGCAGACATCCAAAGAGACATTTCTTTATACCTTTGTTGAGAACATCACTCATGTGAATTCTCTTCAATTCCAAGAAAATAGATTTGTAAGTACCTCAAAAGGAAGGCAATACCAGCACTTCATTTTGATCTCAGAAAATCCATATTTCTTTACGCTAGCTCCTTAAATGGTGTTTTTAAAACCCATAAACTATGTGAAATGAGAAAAATTAAAAATAAATAGTCCAATAAAATTAACACAGAATAGACTTGCAAAGATTCTTGCAAAGCATAGTATATGTTTTTTAAATCTGCATTTTCATATCTTGCATTTCTATAAATGTGACAACTTCGTGAGTTGTCTGTAAATACTAGTACGGTTAATATCAGTAAAAAACAGGAGATCCCAAAAGAAGCCATATAAAAAGTATGTTGATAGAAATAATGTTGATAGCAATATTTATTCATAAAAAAATGTTTTAAGACAATTAAAACCTCTTTTTTTCCCCTGGAGCACAGTGAGGTTTTTTCCTGTGATGGGGATGGTTGCTACTACCAGAAGCCGTTATGTATTTTTCTTGAGATTCATACCTATTTTTAATATATCATTGGTATTTACAATAGTATAGTTGCATGGTATTTCCTCTCCATTCAACAGAGAATTTTAGGAGAATAGTACAAGATAACTTCTCTTGAACTCTTGATGTTCAATGCAGATGACAAATCTTGGCATCTACTTGGTAGTGGAAAGAAGAATGAAACTATGATGTTCTTTTCTAAAAATTTGGATCAATATTTCAAATGTTACACCTTCAGGGAAAAAAAGAGGAAATATCATGAAAGGCTCAAAAGTCTGCAAGATTTTATAAATGGCTTAGATATACTGCAATGCCAGTGATGTTTCAAAGCTGTGTTCCCAGACGCATAAAAATTCTCTATCTTCCTTCTACTTCTTTACACAGGACAAGTAAGAGACATAGCAAATAAAAATGAAAGATGATTTTAAAACTTTTCCTTCAGCATTCCATGGGATACAGTGTAATCATCCAGAATTTAAGGGCAGTATGAAAAATTTGAAAACAGTTCAGCAGAAATCTAGAGTAAAGTGAAAGATTGTGAGTTTTATGGTTTGGGTCACAAGAAATTTTAAGCTTTTAAAAAATTACTTCTAACTTTTAGTAAGATGTATCAGAAGTCAGAAGTACTAAAAGCTACTATAAAAACATCACAAGCTATGTTGCAAAATGAAGTAATTTGGTCTCATTAACTGTAAAATAAAACTGATAGGTTAGGATAAGGCAAAGCAAGTTACATTTCAAAGAAGACTAGAACTTCTGCATGTGTATTAAAGGAAAGATAACTTATGCTTGGTGGTGCTTTTTTTGTTTTGGTTTGGTTTTGTTTTCCTTTTGTTTTGTGTCTTTTGTTTCTTTGTTGGTTTTCTTTATTTGTTTTGTGTCTTGGTTTGTTGGGTTTTGGGGTTTGTTTTTTTATGCGGGTTTGTGTGTTTGTGTGTGTGTGTGTGTGGTTGGTTGGTTGGTTGGTTGGTTGGTTCTTTATTTTGGTTTGTTTTGGTTTGGGCTTTTCCCTGAAAAATTTGGGTATTAATAAGATCTGTAATTCTGGCTGGAAGCCCCAAACAACTGCAGTTCAAATGTCAATGTATGGGGTAAGTATATCACACCCCTAATTATTGTTCCAGCACTCAAATAAAGGACAACTTCCCCACTCTCAACAAAAACAAGCAAAGCCCCCCCACCACCAAAGAACATACAAACAAACAAACACCAAAACCCAAACAAAAACAAACAAACAAACAAACAACAAGCACAAAAGAACTTAACTAGCCAAACAAAAAAGTTTAAGGAAAAAATTAACTGAACAGCCTTCTTGGACTAGAAAACAGAGTCACGACAGTGAATCCTGTGCACCACTCCTGAATTAAATTCTAAGAAAGGGGTTTGGAACTAAATGAACTCTAAGGTCCCTTCCAACCCAAACCATTGTCTGATTCAATTTTTACTATTCACTTTAATATACATGAAGTAGCACTATTTCCATGCACATTCATTTGGGAATAAAAAATGCAAAATGGTAAGGAACAATTCAGATTTAATCTTGTGTCTCACAGCTTTCATATTGTACAGTTTATTCATTCTATGATTTTTTGGATTAATTTTTAAACAAGGTAAACTATGACTTGTCTGATTTTCTAGTTATCAGATTTATTATTTAAATCAGATTATATTCCTAGAACAGTATAAAAGTACTAATGAAAAATCAGTTATATACATAATACAATAAATTTAAAAAAACATGAAATCTACAAGCTACTGTTGGTAAAATGTACCTTAATCCTTTAGTTATAAAAAAAATGTTTTTAGGACAAAGACTGGACACAAATTCTAAGTTTTGAAAGATTTTTTTTTTTTAACTCTTCAGATTCTAGTTTGCCACTAAGTCACTACAGTTCCAGCGTAGTTCTTCACAGCATTGGTGGAGGTGTAATAAAATTCCAAGACTACTACTTCTATCTCCTTCAAGCAATTTGTACCACTCTTCCAGCATAATTTTTAAATTTAACCCAGATATTTCCCCATGAAAGATTTTAATCAGGAAACACTGAACCTGCTGCTGATTTAGAACACATGCTTTCAGTCCTCCTTTCCCTTTCCCATCCACTCTTACCATACCTGTTAACTAAATTATGTATTCAGATTTGATTCGTGCCTCTTAAGTTCCATCAATTTTCAGAGCCTATTAGAAGATGGAAATAAATAAGGGAGATAGAAAACATCAGAAATTCCATGAAATATCTGTGAGGAAAGACATGAAGAATCTAGGGGGAAAGCTTATGCTGTTCAGTACATATCAAAAGAAAGAAGCCGTAGTTTACTGCAGTGTCAGATTTCTACCATGCAGATCACTAGAAGCAATTGGTGAGAAAAAAAGTGACTCAGAGGGAAATAAAACAATATGGGACTGCATTTCTTCATTTTTCTCTTTGCAAAACTGGTTTATTTATTATATGTTTATATAACAATGTATATATAATATAAAATGTTTATAATTTCAGTTGTGCTTTCATATAATTTCTAAGTAGAAAACCTGAGGGTCCAGCAGCTGCAATGCATGGCAATAAAATATTTTAAGAAGTTCTTACATGAAATTTTACCTTCAGACTTTTCCAACATTATCCATACCTCAGTTTTGTATTCCAACTGGGCCATCTCACTTAGTGACCCCGCTAGAAAACTGGAAGGTCAATCTTTCCACTTTTTCTCATTGGCAGATATGCTTATTTCAGCTCTTATCTAAATTTGCATCAAAAGTGTTTTAAAAGAAACAAAGATATGACAGCTTTATAATTTTAAAACATAAATTATTTTAATACATTATTTTAAGGTGTTTGCATTCTAAGTTGACGTCTTTTTTGGCATTTGTTTTCTTTAATGGGATTCTGAAAAAAAAAAGGATATGGATAAGACTTGCTGTTTTGTAGTAACATGCTTCAGGACAAAAATAAAATAGTGACCAAAACTGAGAAAGGAGAGAAGAAAGGATAAATGGTAACATAAAAAAGAGAATCCAATGGAAATTAATGTTGTTAGCTTTGACTGGAATCATAATTGTTCATTTTTATGGAAAGATAACACAAGAAAAAAGGAAGAGGGGAAAATATTTTCCCTTTTTCATTGGTTTATTCACATAGTTCTACCACTATTTTAAGAAATAATTAAAACCTAATTGTTTCATGCAATGCCTAAATCTCAAAAGATCCAGTTTCTCAACACTGCAAAAATTTCCTCATATAGCTGAGTCTTATCCCACTTGAGAAGGAATCACTGATTATTTGCACTGCCATCTCAAGGATGTAAAATAGAATAAATAATTTTTTTTATTGTTTATTTCAGTTACTCTCTTACCAAATGCACATTAAATGCTTAATTAAGAGCATAGTAAGTGGGCAGAGAGGCACAAATATAACCTCAAGGGCTAATTCATCCAGCACTTGTTTCAGTGCTTCTTTTAAAAATCTTGATTGAATGCCATGGTTTAGAAACCACACATTTAAATGCAGTTTCACCAGTTTAATATCTCTGTAAATTGTTTTTGTAAACACACAATATAATGATATATTATGTCATGAACCTATCTTGAAATACAGCTCCACAATGCTAGACCTCACCATGACAGGTTAATTATCAAAACATTCTAAGAGATTAAGAATTAGCCAGTTGTCCTCGGTGGACTGGCAAGACAAAATAAGCTTTATATACATCAGAATGCACTAATTAAAAAGCAGTGTTTCAGTTTCATTTTAATGAGTTACAACAGACATTCCATTTTCTTTTTACATGTCCTCTGTTTCATGCAACTGTCAGCCTTAAAGAAATTTAGGCAAACAGGAGATAAAGCAAATGTCTTTAATTTAAGCTTGCAGCTTGCTCCATTTGAAGCAAAAGGTAAAAAGTAGCTTGAACATTGAACTTATCCTTGCTAATTTTAAAGTATGGACATATTTCTACGCTCATTTGTATCCTTGACTAAGTAGTATATCTACAGCAAATCGACAACTAATTAAGAACTATCCTAATTTTTCTGTTTGTTGGCAACTTGTCAATAATATTTTTTTAAAAGAAAAACTACTAAAGCTTTTGTATTAAAAGAGTATATAAATTGAATTTTTTTTTACTAGAACTAATATCTGTTTTATTAGAACTAATTTCCATTTCACCAGGCACCAGCTATTTATCCAAGACCCTGGGGTAAATATGAATCCGTAAAATAATTTTAAATATCCTTTATTTTACTTGCATGATTAGCAAAGTCAGTTTAGCCACATGAAAAGGGTTTAAAACATATGACTTGTATCATTGGCCAAGCACACAGAAGAATTCCTGGAAAGTTTTATTAAATTCATGGGCTTTTTAAATTGAATTTACAGATTTTGATATTTCCCGTATAATGAACACAGTGTATAATTCACTTCCACAGGCTTATTATTGTCCATGACTATTTTTCATCTAAAAGAGTGCTGAATCATGTAGTCTTTGACAGTTGTTTTATATATTTATGAGGTTCTGTGTAGGATGAGCTTTGCTTTTCATAGATGAATCATGACTTTCAGTTGAAGGTGGGCAGAGCCCATCTGTCTAACTGAGAGAAAGAAGTCTCTATGAGAGGAAGCTTTATTTCAGCAGCATACCTTTTTTGTTTCCTTAAGACAGTTTTAACCCTTATCTATTAGGCACTAAGACTATTTGCCAATGCAGAATAAAGGAGATTAAAGAAAAGTAATTCTGTTGTATTTCCAGTCTTAAAACACCTTTTTGGCATCAGTGTTACCAAATTCAACATTCTATAATTTAAAAAAAAAAAAAAAAATCAAACCCAAACCAAAACCAACCAAACATGATTTTAAAAGAGTTTACAAAAAATTAAATTTGCAGGTAGTCTTGAAAATGAATGACTTAAGTATGAATTAGTCCATTCTTTGAAGACAGAAGAACTAAATGGCAACACAGGAATTACACTTGGTATATTTAACCAAAAAAACCCGCTACTTCATAGAACCTACTTTGACAAGTTTATCTTTTGAATCAAATATGCTATAAAAATTAATGTCCTGAGATCATCGGTGTCAGGGACATTTATAAGCTTTCTGTGACTTGTACACACTGCCTGTTCTACTTTAACAAGTAGTTCAATGAATACGTATAGCAAAATCCACATGTCCTGTATTTCAGGAAACTACACTTCAGCCTTGGTCTTACCTGGCCCAAGAATCTGACTATCCAGAAGTCCTAAATAGGTCATTCATCTCTCCTGAGAATGCTGTGCACAGCAAACAATGAAGTGAAGGAACACCCTACGGTGGCAGAAGGTAAAACTAAGTAGTGATCCTAATCCAAAGAAAAATTCTGATATAAAGAAGTTTAAATTATTTCAAGGTTAAATACTATGCAATGTTCATAGAACTGTTTGTGTTGGAAGGGACCTTACAGATCATCTAGTTCTGACCTCCCCACCGAGGGCAGGAACATGAAGACACATTGTCCATAGAAACTAGTCTCTAGCATATATGTGTTTATGACTGTCACACGGTTTTCAAAACACTGGCAGTAAATGCATCAATGAAAAATACAGTATTTTGCTCTGGAAAACAAGCTATTATATAGGCCAAATTTATCCAGAGCTTATGAAATATTGAGGCATTATATTAACTCCCTATTACAGCTTCTCCCAAATAGGGAGCTCATTCCTCAAGAAGAGGAAAAAAGGTGCCAAAACCCTGATATTGCTTCTGTGCAGCATCTGCATTAGTTAGAGAGATCCATTTGTTCCGAATCATTAGCAGGTAAAAACACAATGTTCATGAAATTTGGACTCTGTTCTAGCTCTTTTTGAATGACTTATAGAAGACATGTTATTCAGTATTTTAACAAAGGCTAGGCATTGTGTTTCCATATAAGCTACAAACAGGCAATGTGTGTTTATATGCCTTCTGTCTCACAGCATAGAGACAGAATGTATTAGTTTCCCATAAAAGGCTTCGTGTCAAAGTATAAATGAGACAAATACAGTACCATTTATAACAGGCACATTGACATCCTAGATTTTAACTAGGCCACTTGAGAAATAATTCTATAATAAATATTTAGAAAGTGATTACTCTGTGTCAGGCTAGAAGCACTTAACTATCAAACAACATTATTTAAATTTTACTAAATTTTATTTCTCTATTTGTATTTTCTAAAAAAACCCATATTTTTTACAATGCTGGAAATGTAGAATAATAAGAAGATATTAATCTTCTTTATGGTAAGTCTGCATTGTGTGAGAACTCATATGGACCGGACAGCAAAAACAGAGTACTCCTACTTTAAACTTCATTTTGGAGAAGTATGTACATGTATGCCTGAGCAGTACCTGACGTTTTTTGTTGTTTTTTTTTTTTTTTTTAATCTCAATCCTGCATAGAAAGCAGATAATAAGACAATAGAAAGATATATGATACTATTTTTTTCAAGGCATTTGCATTATCTTAACTTAAAAACCAACTTTATAAGAATTACGTTCTTTATCTAATTTTAACCTAATGGAAACAAAGAAAATCACAGAAACTGGAAATAACTAAATACAATACAATGTTATATGAGAGGAAATTAAGGAAGTTTTATATCATCAAAGTAAAATGAGAAAATCTATTTTAATTATGAAAGGAATTAAAGTGACATAATATGCTTGTTCTCCAAACCCAAGTATTTGCAATTAAGATCAAGAGATGACTATCAACTTTAAAAGCTGGCAGATAAAGACCTTGAACAAGGCTAAAAAAGTATTAAAACCAAATCTCATTTCCTGCATTTCAAGGTTTCATGTAAAATCACTAGATCAGTCTACCTTACCTGTCAAGAAACAAAATTTTCACCTTGTACAACATATGCAAGAGAATGACTATTTCTTCATTGCAGGAAGTAGAAGAAAAAAGGATAAATTATTATAGCAAGACTGTCAGAGACTACATATTTTACTTTCTGATTTAATTCTAATTTCATATTCAGCTCAAGGTACAATGATGTTGACTAATGACCTGTAACACAGTATGTGAGTGCATAAATTGAAACAGTTCTAAGTTGGGTTTAAGTCAAAACCACCAAAACAATCTTTTAATGCCTACTGATGTTTGTATCTTTCCAAGATAACATATTTCCCTACAATAGAGTTAAAAGATAGATCAGAAAAAATCATAAAAGCTCTTCTTAAAAATCACTGCCAGTCACTAAAACATACTCTTTCAGCTGGTTTAGTATGCCCTCCTTTTGACATGCAGGATAGTTATTTTATTTACCTGCATTTAGTTTAGACTAATGCAATTACACTAAAACTTAATGCTTTGTTAGAGAAATCTTTCACCAGAATGTCACTCCAATAACAGAGTGAAAAGTTAGCACTTTTATGTGCTGTGTCTAAAATTATCAGTGAGACTACATCTGAAATAAATGCTCGGCAGAGTTTGGCACTGCTTCCAAAATATTCCTTTAAGTTGCTATTGCATGCAAATTGTCTTGAAAACATTTAAAAATACTGTTTATACAGAGATTAACATTACAAAAGTCAAGAAATACACTATTTCTTGGGAAAGAAAAATGATAAAGAAAAATAGTAACCGTTTGCAGAATAGTATCCAAATCTCAAATCAATAATAAGAAAAATATTCCAGCTAGTTGCTTACAATTTTTTTCTAAAACAGTAGAATTTCCCACACAGGAAACAAAGAAACAACAAACAAACAAACAAACAAACAAACAAAAATATACTTCTTCACTCCACTACTTACATTGGTTTATTGGAGTAAATTTCATCTTAGGAAAACAAGCACCTCTTACCAGTCCCACATTTAAAGACTGTAAGAAAGGCAGAAGAATCCCCTTAATAATATATAAATCAAACTAATAATATAACTAATAATAAACTAATAATAATTTCTGCACCAAATTGGCATATTCTAGAGAAAGGTTAAACCACATGACATAACCAGCATAACCAGATATTCATTGCCTTTTTTCACCATTCACATTTTAATGACTCAGACACTTAAATATACAGTTATGGTTAGTTTAGCTTTTAAATGAGCCTTTTGGGTACCTACTGACCTCTCCTGAATTTTTGTGTGACACTGAAATTGGAAGTTAGAATATGTATGCTAAGATATTTCTCATCATAAAAACAAAATTATTATAACACTTTTTATTAAACAAAAACTGTGCAGGTTTATAGACTGTGGGCTGTTCTGCCACATCACAAAGTCCAGTGATGGGGTCACAATCTACAGTTGCCAAGTCATCCCTTTTGGATAAACCTTATTTGTTTCCAAAGACCTTACACACTAGGCAGTAAATATTATGGATTTTTCTCCCTGTTGTTTGTAGGGAATGGGAAATGCAGAATTCACTACTTCACATGCATTATTTTTTTAATTGATGTATTCTTTGCACAGAAGATTTATCCTTGTATAAAAATAACCACACACAAAATATAGAAACATGTTTCAACTCAGCTTTTTCTGACTGAATGATATACTATGTTGTACTAAGATATCTTAATTATTTTGAAAGCATTAAAGGTTTGAAATTTTTTGTCATCACTCCCTGTGTGCACATTGTAAACTCATAAAATTCTGCCTAAAAGTACATTCCTGTTTTTGACTTTGTATTTTGTATTCATTTATGCCAAATCTGCACAATCAGATTCTGAATATGCTTATGTACATTTTAAGGGAACATTCTAGCACATTAGGCACAGAAAATTAACTTACTAAAGAAGAGTATGTAGTTTTAGCTGTATATATTCCTCAATGGTGTTTATCTTTTTAAAAGGAAAACAAAGCAATTTCTATAATGTGCAGAGTGTTTTATGTCTATTGAACATCACAAATTATTTAAATTCCCAAGTAAAATTTCTTTGTTTTGGAAATTAAAAATAGCTTAAAAATTCACAGTATTAGGGCTATATATATTAGTAATGCATAAAAATCAGTTTGAAAGGAAATCACAGTCTTCATGGTTTCCAGTTACACTTAATATTTTTCATAGTGTTATTGGCAAGTTGCTTAGTGTTTACACTCAGATTTGGAACTCACTGTGTTAAACACAAATCACATACTATACCCTAAACCAATAAATTTCTAATGCATTTTAAACAAAAAACATTTATAAAACCAATTCAGCATTGAGGAAATGTTTCAATGAATTGGCTTCCTATAAATATAGGAAGTTCCTATCTAGTTTTGTATTAGAGGCATAGTAGTAGAATAAATTCAAATAGTAGAATCTAATAAATTTAGGTCAAGTTAAAAATTATAATTGAATTTTAACCACGAACTGATAGAGACTTCCATCATAACTGGAGAAATACATGCAAAATCTGGGGGTTAGAGGTGGGGCTGGGTTTTTTGGGGGGGAGCAAGGCAGCTGAGATTGCTGTTTCTTCTCAAAGAAAATGGCAAAAAGACAGTGGAAATCATTTTGTGAAAAAGAATATGAAAGAGAAGCAAAACTCAGCATCACATTAATTGATATATTGATTATTATTATTTATTGACTCCAAAAAAGTATAATGATATCCCAACTCTACAAGCAAAATATTTATTTTGAGCTTCCTCTCCTCTCCTCTCCTCTCCTCTCCTCTCCTCTCCTCTCCTCTCCTCTCCTCTCCTCTCCTCTCCTCTCCTCTCCTCTCCTCTCCTCTCCTCTCCTCTCCTCTCCTCTCCTTTCCTTTCCTTTCCTTTCCTTTCCTTTCCTTTCCTTTCCTTTCCTTTCCTTTCCTTTCCTTTCCTTTCCTTTCCTTTCCTTTCCTTTCCTTTCCTTTCCTTTCCTTTCCTTTCCTTTCCTTTCCTTTCCTTTCCTTTCCTTTCCTTTCCTTTCCTTTCCTTTCCTTTCCTTTCCTTTCCTTTCCTTTCCTTTCCTTTCCTTTCCTTTCCTTTCCTTTCCTTTCCTTTCCTTTCTTCTTTCTCTTCTTCAAAGTCCTGCCCAAAGAACTAACAGCCTTCCCTGTAGAAATTATCTGATAATGCTGAGAAGTGACAGTTTATTTGACAAGGTTTCCAGACAAAACATAGATTCTGATCAGGCAACAATTGAATAAAATTCAACTGTAGAGATTAATTAATACTGCAAAGAGAGCAAACAGTTGTAATTTACAAATTTACAGATTGGGACATACCTATTTTATTTTTTAAGAGATGGGAAAAGCCACTTTGTATATTCCAGTGAAAAAAGAGACATTATCTGCCTCTGAATACCTCTGAATATCTCTGAAATGAGAGCCATACCTGCATAAATTAGAAGAGTAATCTGTGAATTCTCAGAAAAAAAAGTCTTTGCTAAAACATGTCCTTATTAAACACATTACCTGTCCAAATTTCCTTGTACTGCTAAAAAAAACCAACAAAAAATACACAAAAAACAACAAACAAACAAACAAACAAACAAAAACCCCACAACACCACAACAAAAAAAACAGGAAGATTTTACTAATTTATTTGGCAAAAAGGGAACCAAAGAAAGGTCCTGAAATCTTTTGTGTATCTGGACACCATTCTTGGAAATTAAGATCTCCAGCAGATAATATAATAGAACCATAACATTTTTTTCTGTATTTCTTTTCCCCCTCTTCTTTAATAAACACTGGTTTTAATGCAAGCCTTTTGTTAAAGTGAGTCCATAACTGATTTCATATCCTATCAGATAAGAATACAAAGAAAATTTCAGAATATTTTGCCTTAAATTATGCTGGTCCTTTAGTTAGAAACAGGTGTTTTTCATTATTTTTCCTGGATCTACAGAAAAAAGAATGGTGACAACAACAGATCACAACCTTTGCAGTTTTGCTGAGTTCCATTTATGCTGAAATTATTTGAAAGCTATTCAGTTCTGCTTCTCTCAAGTAAATAATCCATTAATGCTTATAGATTTAACCCTTGTCTCCTCAAATATCTGAGGTTTTGTGATTTGGAAATCATAGTTTATCTGTGATGATGTGCCAATAAATGGGTCACAACATTTCACTTTGAGGCATAATTTAATTTTTAGTTATTGTCTTTTGACCTGTTGTCTTTCTTCTAGAGCTACCTAATACATATGCTTGAATGGATCAATTAGCAGTAGTAATAGAAAAAACACTGAAATTAAGAGAACTGCTGGACAGAGTATTTAAAATATTTAAATAACCAGCACTCTACTCATTAGTGGGCAGTCATGGAACAGGACAACATGAAGCTCATTGCCACAGGGATGACTAATCTGCTGTGCAGTGCACCAAGTCGAAGACTATACCACATATCATTTTATTCACACTAATAAAACTTGACAAATGAATTCTCAACTATTCAGTTGGTAGCATTACTTTCAGGGAAGCAGGATGCTTGATGTTTCAATCAGCAAAGACAGTGAACTAATACCCCTGAGCTCTGCCAACCAATGATCCAAATACAGGGACAATGATTGCTGAAACTTCTGCTCTCTTTAAGCTGTGCCATTTTCTACCTCTTTCATTTCTTGCTGTGCCTTGCAGACCATGGCACTGAGAAACAGAAAGACTATGAAGGAAAGAGTAACAGCAGTAAAAGTAACAGCAGGAAATGCAATACAAGATGTTGACACTGGTAATTCATCTGATAAGATATGAAAAAGTGATTTAGGAAAAAATAACTGTAAACTAACAAGAAAGCATTGAACAGTTCTCATGGTTATCTAAAATACTGTCTCACTAGAATTCAGAATAAATTTTCTACCTCTTACAGATATTTAGTATAAAGTAGAGGCCAAAGGAATGGAAAGGAGAATTGATGCTGCATGTTATTACTTGTACAAAAATCTTGAATTGTCATTAAAACATTTGATTAGAATACATAGAAACTATTCTAAGAATTTAATAGGTTTAAGCATTGTAAACCTTCAGCCTAGAGTATAAAAGTCTTTTATTACCTTGCATTTGTTCAAATGATAATCCAAAATCAACAAGTTTCATTTTTTTTTGTTCTACAGAACTTTGGACACAGCTCTTCCCTTCTGTGTTCATCTTCCTTTTGGCCTTTTTTTGGCCAGGTCAAAGACCTTCAACCTCTATGCCAATTTTTCTGAGACACTGGTTTTTGGTTTGTGAGAAAAACTGCCATTTTTCTCTGCCATTATGAGAGCTCTTAACAGTGTCAACACAAAGAGTTATTCACAGATCTTGAAAGAAAAAATCCCCCCACAGCTTCACTTTCACTAAACTTGTAGTTTTTCGACCTGCTGTAGAAATGAAGTCTGTCCTTACAAGCAGGTCAAATATAGATGTGTAGCTCTTAGCACATATAGATGATTTTTGCAGTGCATGATCCAGAAAATTCTTACACGTGTCCATTGATTCTTTAAGATTAGATACAAGATGTTTAAAATCTAGTTGTTAATCATAATGAAAGGTCTCTTGTTGTTGTTGTTGTTTGGGCTGTTTTGCTTTTGTTGTTGTTTTGGGGGTTTTGTGTGTGTGTGTGTGATTTTTGGTTGTTTGGTTTTTTGTTTAGTTTTGTTTTGTTTTGTTTTGGTGGTGGTGGTGTTTTGGTTTTGTTTGTTTGTTTGTTTGTTTGTTAATAATAAAAAATTTCCAATGCTTGGAATAGGTATCATAGAATCAAATTTTAGGAATTAATATATTATTTTGCTTTGTTTAGTTGTAAGACCTTATGGATATTATGAAATAATTTTTCACCAAAAGGTTAATTTTATTAATGTGATTTACTCTTCTTCTTTGAGGGTGAAGCAGATAGTTAACAGCTTATTCACCTCATTTTTTTAATCAATGCTCCCATGTTCTTTAGAATGATTTGGCTAGTGTCTGAAGTGGGTGAGCTCAGTGAGCCAGAGGCAACGCTGACCAAACAACACAGAAGCCAACTAAGCAGTTTACAGAAAATAGTTAAAATTCAGAAACATCTGAGTCCCAAAACTCAAAGAAAACAAACAAACAAACAAACAAACAAACAAACAAACAAACTCATAGATTTAAAAAGTAAAAGGAGACATTTAAACAGAGAATAATCAGTTATGTTCTGTCAGGTGTAGGTGTACTGGTTTTGTCTGCAATAGAATTAGTTTTCTCCACAGCAGCTCCCAGGGTGTCATGTTTTGGATTTGTGACAAAAACAGTGTTGGTAACACCCCCATGTTGCAGCTATTGCTGAAAAATATATAATGTCTGCACAACATCAAAGTCATTTCTCTTTCTCACACTGTCCTGAAAGCAAATAGGGCTGGGATGCAATGCACAAGCTGGGAGACACACCTGACCTCAACTGACCTCCAAGGTATCCCATACCACACAGCATCCTGCTCAGTAAAAGACAGGAAGAAGGAGGGAGAAGGAACATTTGAACTTCTGATATTTGTCTTCCCAAGTAAACACTACACATGGTGGAGCCCAGCTTTCCCATAGAAGCCTGAACACCTGCCTGCTTAAGGAAGTAGTGAATGAATTATTTGTTTTACTTTGCTTTGCTTTATCTAGAAGCTGTCCTAATCTTAAAATATAAGTTTTTCTTGTATTTCTCTCTAACAAAGAAACAACATATTACAGCAGTATAAAACTTTCAACACAAAGAATGAGTATCAGCATTCAAACCAAGACATACCAAACAAAAAAATACCAAACCAAACTAAAGAACAATGACAAAAAAACCAAACCGCAAAACCAAAGTCAACTAAAACAAATACTCTATAAAGTGCTCACAAAGCAGATTTCCTGATTGGTATCATTACCATTATACATTTCTATGTATAGCAAAATCTCCCAATGCAAATACTGTACAAAAACAGTGAGCCTTCAGATTAACTGAATCACTGGAGTCTCATTTATGCAGTGGGAAATGATGTACTGATGTATGTGACAGCAGATTTTTGTTGCATGTTGAATCTCAGAGATCTTTTTATTTTTCCTCATTTACTATGAGATTATTTTTTCAATTCCGTCCCCGCCACTCATTCTATCATATTGCTTTTCTTTTCAAACTCTGGACATTTTTACATACCTCTGACATAAAATATGACAGACTTTAGGGTAAAAAAAAAAAAAAAGGTGAACTAGAAAAAAATACTGAGCTACAACTATATTCTATCACATATATTCCATCAGAAGATACATTTGTTAGAATCCAGTTTTCAGTTGGGAGGTTCACTTTGGAGATAAAAAGAAAATATGTTCTGACAATGTCAAAATTATTCTGCTTCCAGATTACATCTCCTTTCAAAATCTGTTTATATTAATATATATTTAAATGACACATGAAAACATGAAGATGAAATAGAAAAAGAAGACAACACAAAATATTTCAGATCAACTGCTATTGATTAATTTTTAGTTGTCCCCTAGAAAATAACAAGTAAAAAAAATAGATTTATCTGGAAGGAAATCAATTATCTAAATTTAAAATCATAAAATAGAAATATAGTTTTGGAGCATTACTGGATGGTACAGCTGAATGCAAAAGCAAAGAGTGAGCATTATGTCTCCCAGAGCACTCTCTTTCACTCAGTACAAAAAAACCCGTGTCTAGCAAGAAGCAGCAACAGATGTCACTTTCCAAATGTATATGTAAATTAGGATTTACATCTTTGAGTTTGCTTTGATGTCCTTTTCTTAAGGAAAGAAGCCACGAAACATTATTATTTAAGACTAGAAGTTTTAAAAACAAACCCCAATGTCTTCCTCTTCCACTGCATGCACATTACTGCAAATCATATTTCAGAATCCAATCTTCAGCTTTATATTAACGACATGGATTACAAAATAACCTAAGTGACTTTAATTGAAAAAATGAATGACTGTCTATTTTTCATCCAAACAACAAAGACAGGTCAGTTTATTTCAGAAGCCAGCACAGTGTATCTCCTCTATCTATTATTATTATTATCTATTCCCTAGTCTGTATATATAGACAATAACAAATCTTGGTAAAGATGGCAAATTATTTTAACCTCAAGTCAAAGTCTCACACACCTACCTTTTAAACAGGTACAAATTTTTTTTCTAATTGCTTTATTTTCTAAGTCAAGTTCCCTCTGCCTTTTTTTTTTTTTTTTTTAAACAGGTCATCTAGAGACCACATTATCTTATGTTCATTCATCATGGATTTTGGGTTTCCATTTAGATAATGCAGTTGAAATTTTCAGAAGAAATTAAAACTGAAACTAAACACCTACTTACATAGTAATATACAAAACAAACCCGATTTCAGAATTAAGATAGAAGCTTCAACACCTTTCAGAGACAGAAGATCAGCTATTACCTGTGGAACTGTATGCTGTTCTTGGAAATGGTATATCTTGCAGCCACTTACAAGTGTACTTACAGTTCATTTGCCTTCAAGAATCTGAGATTCTCTCTCTCAGCTGACAATGCACACTCACGATTAACTCTGTCAATGTCTCCCACCTTGCACATAGTGGAATAATCACACCATTCTCATTTGCTTCCCCTGTAAAATAGCTTGAGGGCATAGTTTTATAATGATTTGTTCATCTTTAACTGTGCAAATAAATCCTAGTACTACCTTAGTAACATCTGGTTGTCTGAACTGCCACAAATCTAATCAAAATCTATGGTCAGGTCTTTCGTCCTCTTTTCCCTCCCCCCCTAGCCTATTTTCTTTCCATGTTTTCAACTTTGACATTTTCCACTAAATATATTAGGCTTTCCAAGGCTGACTGGTCCATCACAGATGACAAAAAAGAAGTAAAAATATTCTAAAATATAATAGATTATATAAATTCAGAAATTTTGAAATTTCTGTTGAAATTCTAAGTGGTGACAAATACAATATTTCAGGGCTACTGGGGTTTTGGTGTTTCAGTTTTGATGAGTATTTGTGTAATTTTTTTCATATCTACCAGGTCCACTCAAGATTTGCTGTCTGTACTGGGTGATCCAGTACAGGAATATTTTCAATGTAATTTACTTGAATTACAGGAAGAAGACACAGAAAACAGGAAAGTAAAAACAAAACAAAACAACAACAACAACCCAACAAAACAACCAACCAAACAAAAACAACAACAAAACAAACCAACAAAGCTTTACAAAGGAAAAACCGAAAAACATATATCTCTAGACACACAGAATGCCATTAGCAAATATCAGTTCTGAATGCTAAGTCCTTGTCCACAGCTTTCATGGCTCCAAGACCATCTGTCCCAGTTTGGTTTAAGTCAATCCAGCTCTGTAATGCTACTTTAATGATGCAGCACCTTATTTGCACCAATTACAAAAATGCTCACACAACCACATGATCAACAAGACCAAGCACTTGGCCTACTTGCAAACTAAATCAATTTAAACAAAAACATTTTTTTCATTCAGATCCGCCCAGCCTGGGTTGAGCAGAAAAGTGTATCCCAAGGACTATTTACAGGAGAAGTGAATTAAAATATTAACTTTATACTGGGTCAATTCACTCAAGTTGAATATGATCTGAGTGCATTTATCTGTTACTATTAAACTTTTTCTTCTGATTTCTTGTGCTTTGAAAAAACAAAACTATTTAGTTGCTCAAAGTAGCATGGTAACTCTAAGGAAATGCTTACTACAAACAACTGTATATTTGACAGCTAAATAAAGTTCTTTGAGATGCAGGACTGGCACTTAATCTATCAGGAAAATCCTCTTACAAGATGAGATGTGTAAAATTCTTTGTTTCCTTTCTTGTCTCTGGAATAATGTGCCTCTACACATTACACAAATGAAGGAATAAGGACAGGGAGGTAGTTACCACATGAAGTGACAAGTCAGAGATTTCAGGAATCAAAGAAAGAACAGCACTTCAACAATTTCAACTTTAAAGAAGGAAAATATTTTTGGTCCCTTTGTCAGTAAAAGGGTAATTGCTGGGCAAATATCTTCTTGGAGGAAATGGCCTCAAGATGCCTCAGGTAAGGTTCAGATGGGAAATTCTGAAAAGTTTCTTCCCTGAAAGGTTATGTGGACCAGGCTGCTCATAGAAGAGTTTGAGTCCTTGGAGGTATTTAAAAGCAGTGTAAATGCAGCACTTAGAGACATGGTTTAGTGGTGGACTTGGAACTGCTCAGTTAATGGCTGGACTCGATGATCTTAAGAGGTTTTTTCCCCACTAAAATATTCTATGTCTGTACTACAGTGACATGTTGAAGTAACATGCTGTTCATAGTTTAAACATCCTACACTGAAAAGCCCTGGCATCCATCTCTGATATGACAACGGTATTATTTAGCTTCTTCTTAGAACAGTTCATAGCAGTCATCAAGATCCAAGTATCTATAAACCAGATATTTATCTGCCTTCTATATAACTCAGACTCGTGATTTGTGACTTAGAAACCTCTGCACTCAAATACTGACAGCCTTTGTGACCACCTCTTAACCTATCCATGTAAAAGAAGCTGGAAACCAGTTGAAACAGCAGATTATATATAAATAGGAGCAAAGAAGGTAACTGTGAGAGAAAGACTGCTGGAAGTAAGCTTTTCTATCAAGAATACTGTCCAGTCTATACCATGTGAAAGAAACTGACAAGAATTTACCTTCAAATATATGTCATTCTGATACAGGGATGTTGGATCTGTCATGCAGAGTTAGTGCTTAAGAACAAAATAATCTACACACAAGCGTCACTGTTAATCTTTGTTTGTCAACTTGAAGAGCCTGATTTGCCAAAATATGTCCATGTTTACTGGCTTTTCATAAATTCGACTACATCCATTATTGATTTCAACTGCACTTACATGGCTGCCACACCTCTTCCTCAGTACTCAGAATCTAATAACACTATTACTCAGCATCCATTAAGATATTTGAGTAATCCACCAACATCACAGATATGCTATCTCAATGGCAAGGAAGAGATAAAGACTTATCCCTTCATGTGAATGTTATGTCGAAACTGCCTTTTGTATTTTAGTTACTTTGATTTCCAAGAGAAAATACTGACCAATTCTTGAATAGCCTTGAATGACTTTTATGACTAACCCTAATCACTGATGACCTCCATTTGTAAAAATCTTTGAGCAAATTTGTATTTTTGTTTCCTGATGGCCTTATTAAAATCTACTTTAAATGAAACAAATTTAATTTCAAAGTCTATTTTTTATGGCAAAAGGCAGTGTTTTATTTGAAGAGTATTCAAGCAAAATGCTGGGGCTGTTTCAGATACAAATTCAAAACCATCAGCTGAACTCAACACAATCTGTATTTGAGGCAAGTAACTTATTTTTTTCTGAGAAATTTTATTCAAATAGAAGATAAAAGGCAGTGGCATATAATGTGCCAAGGAAACACATTTATATATTATTCTTACATAGAGCAAATGAACATTGATCATGATACCATACAAAGGTTTTCACTTTTAAGCCAATTTTTTTTCCTCATGGAAATCACATCACATTATCATCATATAGACAAAGATACCTCATTTCCCAAGAGGAATGTGTAGGTTCCAGCCCTATACCTTTTTTGTTTGTTTGTTTTAACCTGAAACACATTTTGTTCCCTTGGGCAGAAGTAACAGTGACTCAGTCACTTTCACCAGATGGCATGCTTCTATCTGAACTGAAAACTGCACTGAAGAAAGAGTATAATCTTACGGGCATGACAGTTTTCAAACCAGTCCCTCTTGCAGAGATCTAGAGAAAGATATGTCTTTCAAAATCAGTCTTTTGTGGTAGCAAAAAGTTGCAGAGCCTCCTGCTCAGTAATTCCATTGAAAAATAAAAATGTGAAGTAGTTCAAACAACATACTGGTAAAAAATGTTGTGAAACAAGAAGCAGAGCAGATATATTTTCATTATGTTTACTAGTAATAAGAACCAATCTTTAAATTCTGTTTTTCATTAGCCTTGCTTCTTGTTTGAATACCTGCATTCCTCCTGAAAAAGAAGAGGACTGTTATAGGAAAACTCATCCCAGAAAAGTTTGTAACCATTACATAATTTGGGTAACATCAGGACGAAAAAGAGTAACTCAAAGCAAAAAGGCTGAGGCTTAAATGGAAGCAAAAGACAAAAGCAAAAATTCATCAGTGACTTAAAGTTCAGAAAAGAGCTAAAAAGCATGTGTAATGCCTTTTTTTAATGATTGCACATTTTTTTAAAGTTAAATGCTGCATGGTTTTTCCAGTAACAATATGAACAGGCTCTCATGTTAAATGAAAGCAAGAATGCTATGAAACAATTGAGTAAATCTTGAATTGGTTTACAAGATTGTTTTAATACAATAGCTTGTACCACTTGAATGGCTGTGAAAGTCCAACTGAATCACAGTGGCGTTTTAATAGATAGCCTGTTTAACTGTAATAAAAGAAAAAACACGACAGCATTACTTACAAAACCCTTTTTAAAACTTTTTGAGGAGAGGGGAGGGAAGGAGAGGGGACAGGAGAGGAGGGGAGGATGGAGGGGAAGAGAGGGGAATTAATTCAACCACCACTTGGAAAGTTCAGTACTACTTACACTTCTATTTACATATTTATCTACCAATCTAAAATACTGGTCTTCAAAGGACTTCCTTCAGCAATCATTAGGCAATAGATATCTTTCAGCTAGGTGTGGTTTGTGAAATTCTTTTCATTGTATCTATTTAGAAAACCTGCAAAAATATTTTTCAGTCCAATATATAATTTTGCCACTAATTGTTAAAAGGCAAATAACTAAAAGATAACCATTGTTACAGCTATTGTTCAACAGTTTTTATTCTCATGTAAGGAATATCCATTTTTCTTTCTTAGCGACAGAAGCTGCAAAGAACTTGTTATAACAGCAGTAAAAAATTCTTCATGTTCCTAAAATAAAAATCAAAATTTTCCAACAAATCTTAAATTTCTTAACAAAACTTAGAGAGCACTCTCTATGAATATGTATACATGTTCTTGTTAAAAACTCCAAGCTTCTGTTGTACCATATTCAAGTAGTGCTTAAAGAAGGGATAGATCATTCACATATAACTGAGATAATGGTGTCTTATTTTAATCTAAAACAGAAAGTAAATCCCTACTTAGAGCCCTCTGTACTTGTTTCCTTGTAATACAATTTATGAGTGTTGAGTTTACAAACCCACTATTCCACAGTTGTTTTACACGCTTATTCAGAGAAGACTCACAGATGGATAATCTGGTGAAGTCTGGTTGTTCCCTTGGAAGAATATCTTTTTCCTAAAACATATATAGAGATAGGTCTCATTTTTACCTGGTTTCTGGGGTCTTTGAGACCAGCGTGTTGGGTCCTGGGAAAGAGCTGTACTGTCACTTCCTACTGTTTAAAAAACACTCTCACAAGCAACAAAAGCCGCATATGCCTTTTCATAAGGTACGGTAGGTACTCCTTCTCTCAAATTTACTGTCAACTGATTCTACTGATTTTACTGTCAAAGATTCAGCATTGACAAAGCATCTGTAGAGATAAGTTCACTAAATTATTACTACAACAAAAAAGCCACCATGTTGTACAACACAAAACCTATGTGCTTATTCAGTACAATTTAGACTACTCATTTGAGACAATTCAGTTAAGCCCCTGAGACTTACACAAAACACAGCTTCATTAGATGGATTAACTCATGTGATATTGTAAACATAAATTAATCATGTTTGAAATTCTAGGTTATTGTGCAATGTACTAAGTACAACCTACTGGAAAGCTCGTCAGTTATCTCTAAGACTTCTTCAAGTGCTCTTGTAGTGTACAAAGCTATATTCCATTTCCTACAGTCCACCATTAGAAGCATTTATATTTAGCATTTATATTTAGCATTTATTTAGCTTAACAAAGCTTCATTGTTTTCTATAGCTTCTTAATACATTACATTCTATAAAGCAGTAGCTGTCCATGACAATTTAAAAGATTTGATAAGTGCATTTGTTAAGGTATCTAGCTGTAATACAAAACTGTAAATATTTTTAGATTGACTGCAGCAAGGGGATGCAGTGTAGCAGAATGCTGCCTCAGTAGGGGTAAAAGGCAAAACAGTTTGCACTTTATTTTGCAAAAATTATCCATGCTGGACAGAGAAAGGAGAGTCACACTGCTTTTGGTATCGAAGAATGCTGAGAACTCTTCAGTCTCAAGGCCAAATATTCTGAGGATGGGAAGAAGAATGTCTTTCTTGAAGAAAACTGGCAGAAGTCAATGTGCGGCAATTTTTTTGATAAGAGAACAAACAAGTGATAGTAGTTATGACTTACATAGAATGGCTGAGCTGATACAGCTGGTATGGACATATGACTGATAGCCAATCACTTTATACTGGAGAAGCCCCACCCCACTTTTTAATGGCAGGCTCTTCTAATATACATAACCTTTTAGGAGTGGATGTGAAGGTCTTTTCCTTGAGTCAGGACACTCCTCAAGGCTGAGTGAAAAAGATTTAGTCACTAATAGTCACACATAATCACTGATATGGGTGAGTAATGTCAATCTGTCTTAATTATTTTGCTAGTTTTAGTATCATTGCTGCAATATATTGCTGCAATAGTTTCAAAAATATTGCACTATAATAGTTATAACTACCTATATTCTGTAGTTAAAAATTCTGAATTCTTTTAGTCTAATCAATAACATGATCATCATCTATTTAAATAAATGATTTATTTTATCCTTTTAAATATATTTGGGTTGCCATCCTTAATCACACAAAGGACAAAGTTATATAAATGCTCAATTGCACCTATACAATCCTTTAGACCTGACCAAGTCTGACTAGGATTAGTTCCAGACACACTCAGATGTCTCTCTGAGAAGGTGTTAAGAAAGGAAAGAAGTCCTTTCTGAACCTCATGACTCAATTGGAAGGATCTCTCTGACAAATATTTTTTGAAGCTCCCTGTCTGCTCAAAAGACTTATAAAGAATCTGGTTTTATATATATGAAATATTCAAAGAAAATCACTATTTTATATATAAATACACTCTCTACCCTCACAAATAGAATAGCTCTAAATTCTTGTTTGCTACTTTCATTCAAAGTAATAGTTTCATAACTGTGCATATGTTCAGAAGTGAATCAGAGTTCTTTTTCAATTTTAAATCCTAATACCAATTATGAAACAAAGCGGCCAATTTTAAGTAACTTTGAAATAAAAATGAGGAGACATCTGAAATTTCCACAGTCTTCTCAGACATTGTAAATAAACCACTATTGAATGTTTCCTAAGTACCTAGATTACTGCTTCATCAAACAACAACCAAGAGTCCCAAGGAAAAAAAGTTTTCTATGCTTTTATAATGGAGGAGTTTTTCCCCCAACTTTTACTAAAGGAGATTCCTTATCATTAAGTTTTCTACAAGGAAGCAAAGACACAAATGCAGCAGTCTCATTCTCCTGCCAAGCAGAGTACAGTTTTTTATAGCTTTAACTGAAAGCAAGGCAATGAGGGGAGTAGGTGAAGAAGATTTTAGTTTGACTCGAGTCAAGTAAGACAGAACAGCCTTAGGCATAGCAATGTTATCTTGTGTTACTAAAATCATTTTCCTAGCAGTATGAGAAAGTGAGTAATTTTAAGACATTTCTGTTGTTACAGTGCAGTCTATATGATATTTCTTGTATAATTCAGTCACACTTCATCCAGTCTCTCTTAAGATATTCACCAATTCAGTGAACTGTACTCCGAAATTAATACAGAATGAGGCTCAGATTCCAACCACTGGTGAAAAGTACTGTAAACAGGACTGCTTACTCAGGTCCTGGTGAAGAGACAGTTTGCTCATTGCAACATTGGCCAAGTCCACAAATGTTATTTTTAAACGAAACAGCAAACAGGAAATCAGACACAAGCATATTTTTATAAAAACCATCAGACAATAAAAGTCAGTAGGTATTCTTGTACTGATATGCCTATCTCAAACACATGGTTGCAGCATGGAGATACCAACAAGTCTCATTATCTACGGCAAATAATTCTTCAGCCTACATTCTTCAGCTTCTTCAAAGCTAGCATCACTGTTCTGCCTCATCCTCCATTCTACTTTAATCCAAAAATGCTAATTTAAATCATATATAAACTGATACCCCCTTGAGCAGATTATTATCATGCCAACAGTGAACTCAGGCCCCCAGAATCTTCACATCAAAAATTATGGATTATGAAATAAAACAGATTTTTTTATTATTATTATTATTTATTTGGCAAACTTTCATGAAATTCCAAAATTATTAATGGATAACTACTGCAAAATTTATTTTGATATAGCTCTCTCTAAGGCAAATGATCATTGTCAAAGCCAAAAGTGCAGATAACTTAAAATTATAATTTCATAGGAGTAACCAGGTCAAGTAATGAAATTTGCAGCTTCATTTTTGGAAGTAATTAAAAAAAAAATTAATTCCATTTTTGTCATTAAGAAAAGTCAATTGTTGAAAAGCAATTCATAAAAGAACATTTTCTGTCCAAGTATCTATAGTTTTGTCTTTGAAAAAGATTTTCTGAAATTTTCAAGCTAACTACTGTTGCCTTTTTGTGAACACATTCATGAAAGGATAGCCACTACATTTTAAGCACTTGAAATTACCAAGCTGAAAAAAGCCTTTCATTTAAAGCTTCACAATCATTTTATGTTACACATTAGGAACACATGGGAGTGTAAATTTAATTTTCACCAAAAGCTAGACTGGTAAATCCTGTCTCTGGAAATAGACCCCAAAATCACACGCACAGGTCCAACTACCATCCTAATTCCAAAGGGTAGAATTCTTTGCAAATTACAAGCTCAAAAATTAGTGTCTGACTCTTTAATCATTTAAAATTAGACAACAGAGAATGCGTACTGGCTGTCATTACTGACAGTATTGGCACCTATTCTTGAAAGAATCCCACAGTGAATTAGATATTAAAAGAATCTCAGTCACTTTCTGGTTAAAAAATGCCTTGCAGTTTTTCCAGCCAGAACTGAAAACACTCCTGAGACAGCTTCACTAAAGATCAAAAGACGTTCCATTTATATGCAGCCATTAGACACATGTACTCTTTCATACTGTTCTTCAAATAATTAAGGAACCACATAGGCCTGGAGTCACAGTGTGCCACAGTGCCATACTAAAAAACCAACAAAATACAGGACTAAAACAGACCAATGCATGAGGACTTTTAAGGCACTCCCCTCTATAAAAGTCCTACAAAACTTGTGACCACGAGTCAGTGATGGTACCCTAAACTTTGAAAAGACACTACACACAAAAAACAGCTCCTGCTTCCTTTTCTTGACAAGGTGCTGCTGATGAGGGTTTCAGGTCTGCGAGACCCTTCAATTTTTTAGTTGCTATCTAGTAACATCATTGTTGCAGTGATGATGTCCTAAGTACATTTTTGACCTGGAAGTCAAAAATACTATTCACAGAAGTATGTGGAATTAAAAGCATCACCCATACACTGTGCTAACATTCCAGTGACAAAGGGGATTATGTTGTTTTGTACCTTCTTGTTCCTTATGCACTTGGCTAAAGACTGCATTGACTGCACTGACTGCACTGACAACTGAGCAACTGAAGATTAGAAAAGCTAGAATTGCCAGCTAGAAAGTTCAGGATTACACAATCACCTTCCTGCCAAGAAGTAAAAGATACACCTAACATGCTGATGTACAACTGGCAAAGATAACAACAAACATAGAAATTGAAGAACATTCTCATTGTGGCTTATTTTTCTGACATTTTCCATTTTTACTAGACCTGGAACAGAGATTAGCAAACAGTATGTTTTTCCTCATGCCAAACACTTAACTAAAACATCACATTCAGGGCTTTAAACTTCCTGAAAAATGCATTTATCCAATTTTTTTGTCATTTGCCACAAATCCCAGATAAATAATACCACAAAACCAGGAACAATTCATTATTCCATATATCAGAGAAGAAAATTATTATTTTAAGAAAAGGAAAATGTAACATCTTAAAAATACCATAGAGCAGTGCCATCTAGTGATTGCCACCATAAATAAAAAAAAGTTTGCATTAATATATGATACAAACAGTGAGTATTATCAATAACCGAGCTTGAGTCTTTTCTCAGGTAAAATATTTGTGGAACAAGCTGCAAGGGTAATAATGAGTTATATCAGAGGTCATGCACTTACCACTTCAAGAGAGCTCAACATTTGCATTTCAGCACAAAAATGCTACTGGTAGCAGATTCTTCAAAGGAAGAATCTACCATCATCCCTCACAATACAGTTTTAGGAAAGGAGTTAATATTTTCAGTGCTCTACAAATAACACAGAATAAGTATTACTGAGCAGTAGCTCTGTTGTTACCTTTGAAAGATGTACTGGTAATTATTAACTGGAATTAAACTACAGGAGAAAGAGAAAAGTACACAGTTCATACACAGGTCCAAATTATTTTCCTGACAGCTGCAGAAACTCTAAGGCCCTGACCATAAATATTCTTAAGTATGGGATTGCTTGCATAAAAATGTAAGAATCCCAGCAAAGGAGATACTGAAAAAAAGCTGAAATATTGATTATTTTTCAGTTTGTGGAATATTTCATTACTAGTAGCTGTTCTTAAAAAACATTTAGTATGCCCTCTCATAGGGTATCTACATAGGTCACTGAAGTACTTCTTTGGAACTCAGACCTCAAACTTGCATGAAAATGTATGCAAAAATATGCCCTAAACTTTTAAATGGACACCAGTTTGTATTATAAGAGTAATAGGTCATTTCTGCATGTGAACACAGACTAGTAGAACAGAAGTTTCACAAGAACTTGAAGTTATGCTGCTTACTGTAAATTTCAGTGAGCCTTAGTAGTGTAAATCCTTCTGGTGAATTTAAAATGTAATTGTTTTAATTTAGGTCAACAGAAAGGACCAAATTATTATGCATATATTGCAGAATTACTTTCTGTGGTCTTCTGTTTGCTTCAGAAATACCAAACAAATAGTACACCATAAAGTTGTGTTAGCTGTACATCCTATATCAAACAGAATGTACTGGTAACTTGTCATGGGTCCAAAGCCATTACCTAATTTTCAGAGTTGTTCACAATTTCAAATCAGAGATATGATCATATTGCCTTCAAATAAAATGTTGCAGCAGAACATGTTCTATTTTGATGGCTGCTGAAGAAGGCATATTCATGATCTACTCCAAACTGACTTTGCATTCTGACACCACATTTGAAGAAGTTTTAGGAATTTATAGCTATGTCAGCTTTCAGTACCTCTTTGTTGTCCTTTTTTACCTCTATGCTGATCCAAGAAGATGTCCAGAGTGAAAGTACTTGAAGACAGAAATAATGATATCTTTTCCAATCAAAAGTAGAAAATTAAAAAAATGTACATGCAGTTATCTGCATGTCCTCTTCTCTACCACTCTGGCACAGTGTATTTTTCTTGTGTCCAGAAAGCATACAAAATATTACTAGTATCAACAGAAACACCATCATGTGTTAGGATGGATGTAATTAAAGCAGGAATTTAGGCTTTTGATACATTACAGACACTCATTTAGTATCCTTCCATATATCAATAATACTGTGCTAAAATGTGAATAAAATAACAATGTGACTTTGATTACATACTTAAGTGTAAATTCTAGCAGCCATGGGCATGATACAGATTCCTCATACAGAACATCTACAATGATGACGATTGATTCTTCCCTATGAAAGATTTCCTTACTTCCAGTAAAACTCCATTTTCTAGCTAAACAACAGTGTCTCGGAACTGCAGACAAAGCAATAGCTTCATTGCTTTATAAAAGGCAACAGTGAAAAAAAGCCATTATCTTTAGATGCACCAAATATTCAGTACAGTTACCCTAACTGAATGAGCAATGAACATTTTGAACCTGCTACCTGTTAAATCTAACCATAATCTCCTTTCCACAACTCTCACTTGACATATATTCAAATAAAAAAGAAAACCTCAAATACTTATAACAAGTTGCTTTAAAGTAAAATCAAGCATTATTAAGCAGAAGTAAAAACTCAAATTTTAGTTGTTGTACAATCTAATATCAAGATGGTGTATTGCTATAACACACTACATATGATTACAACGAGGTGTTGATGTAAGCATTTGAAGGCTACTGTCTACCCACTCTGCAAAGTGAACTTCCTTTAAGCAAGATTATGAAGAGTAGCATGTACTGGTCAAACAGCCATGTAAATCAAAAAACTAAGCTCGTTAGTGGTGCTGTAACCAATGGAGCAGCAATTAAATTGATGGTTCCTAGTCTCTGATACCCCTCCTTTTGTGCAATGTAAATAGCTTCAGCCAAACAGTTGAAGACCCATAGGAAAAATAAACCTCCCAAACCCAGGGAAGCAATCATGCAACATGGTGTAGTGCAAAAGATTCCTTTAGATATTCAGAGCATGCAGTCATTTTTTTTTTAATCTTGTTTTGTTCTTCTATTGCTGCTTAAAAAAAATTGCCTGGATATACCTCTACAGTTTTGGGAAAAAAAACCCTGACATTCTTACTTCAATGCTATTTGGTTAATGGACTATTAATTCTAAAATAGATAGTAATTCAAATTTCTTTACTCATCACATGACTTTTTGTCTAATGGGGAAAAAATCATAGAAACTAGAATATTTATTATTATGTACCTTCATCATATCTCTATTTTTTTCCATTTCATAGCTTTAGCATATTAATCTTAATGTACATGTAGGGTTTTAATTATCTACACATCATAGTAATTTTTTTTCTTTTTTACCTTTGTCTGTTTTCAAAACTACAAAAACTGTTCACAAAGGGAAAGTAAAAATAATTACTGAATAGATCTAAGCAAGAGTTTTGTATCCTCCTTAATAGTTTTTTATTTTCATGTATAAAACTTTTTAATTTGTCTTTCCACAGTAATTGTTTGACAGGGGTAATCTGATGACTTATTTTGCAGTCCCCAGTGCATAACATAGGCCACTATTTAATTACTTCTATGTCAAAGTAGAAATTATATCTATTTCTTAAAAGAACTAGTTTTTTCAAAGTCCCAAATGACTCCTGTTCTGAAAACTCTATCCGTAAAAGAATAGGAAAGATCTAGTGGCTCAACACAACTTCCATTTTCAGAATACGGTCTGAGAAAAACAGAAGTTTGTTGCAAAGAATAAAAAAAATTATTTACGATCTTTTTCCTTTCTTAAGAACACACATTAAATTTTGTTCCCTTAATCACACTTTTTTTAACAGTATATAAACAGCTTGAATATGTTATCAGTAAGAAAAGTGTTTTATAATAAGAATGTAACTGTACATTCACTTCAAGCCACGCTGGCAGTGAGAGTGAAGCTGGACAGGACAGTTTTCACAGTAGATTTGTATACTTGTCTCCTTAAAGTGGGCAGGAATCATATGCTCCTGATATGTTCATCTAGATGTTTTGAGATGTTGACTTCATTTATTTTTCTCAGTTACTTCTTTGGGGTTTGTTGACTACTTAGTAATTCCTTACATAATTTTTCATCCTAATAAGTGGCTATCCTCCAGATCAGACATAGCATTTAAAAATAAATTATAGATTCAGAAGTCACTCAGGTGCTCAGCTATGCACTTCTTTCAGAAATCTAGGAAGCAAGCTATTGCAAGCTTATGATTTACTGCAGTTCAATTCCTACAATTGTTCCACTGCCTCTTGTCTCCATATGTCTTTTCACTACTTTTGTAAGAGCTCTAAGATAATTACTTCCTCCTTATTGTCTAGGGAGACAACAGAAACAAGAATTACTTGAGGTTTAAGCTTATGTGAATCTACTTATCTACTTTATAACCTATTCTAGCAAAGTCAATCCATTCCCAATTGGAAGGAATTCGTGTTTGCACTAGGGTCTGTTTATGTTGTGAGCACAGAGAAGTTTTATCTCAAATTAAACTGGTCCTCTCACTCTTTGACAGCTTTCACTACCCACATTGCAATAAATGAATATATTCTGCTTTCACATGTTGCTTATAGACCAAAGTGCTTCTTTTTTATTGCAATGTGTGCCGGTTTACACTGAGAATGGAACAGTCAAATCTGGCACGACACAACTATTTTCTCAATAGATTTGGTCAGTCCCACTCAGTAGTCCAAAAAAGAAAAAGAAAAAAAGAAAATAATAATAATAAAAAAAAATAAAGACAATCAAAAGGACTATAAAGGCATTGGCTGCTGTAGAATTCTGCATATTCTTCCAGACTACCTTGTGAACTGCCATAAACACAACCCATTTCTATGTGGTTCCTCCCCACATACATTATTAACATTAAATTTTTCCTGGCTTTCAAATAAAAAAATCTATTCCTGCTACTAGTGGTCAAAGTAATAGTTTCTATTTAATAGAATGGTAAGTCTCATCTTTTCTTCTCTATAATTGTTCTGGTTTTGATAGTTACATACAGCACTAGAGGCATTCAGAGGAACCTCTAAAGCAAAGTTTGTACCTACATGGGGCCATGGAAGATGAGTGATTTTCTCAATCTCAATACTTTCTAGCACCCATGAAAGGAATAGCAACACAGTCTCTTCTTTCAGGACAATTATCGCTATGCCTTGAAAATTGAATCACAGTGTTTAAGCATAAGTGCAGTAGGTTACTTCTGAGAATAGCCAGGCAAATTAATGCTGAGAGGCCACAGGCTTGTTTGGCTCTCTCATTCCCAGTCATACTCGATTGTTCCAGCTTCAGTCTTCCCTAGTCCCTTCCACTTCAGAAACATGATATTTTGTCACAAATGCCACAAACTCTACCTCCTCTTTGCTAGGGCTGACAGGTGTTTTCTATTCCAACTAATGGTCCGCAGAGTTGAAAAATCTCAAAATCTTGAAATATCTCCTTGCTTTTTACTCTCCAGGACCTAAATGGAAGCAGAATTTCTTCTTCCCAAGGATCTTGTTTCTCTTCTTTTGTCTCTCTTGCAGTTATGTCAGTCTCCATAATCATGATAAAACAGAGTTGGGCCTTTGTATGTGTCCTCCCTACACACGTTATCTGACTGCATAACTGATGCATTCCAAATATGGTGGAGTTGTGATGATTTCAATTGGCTTTGGTACATGTTGGCCTGAAAAAGAAGTAGGGCATCCATGGGAAAATATCAGTGCTGAGGCTCATGTGTGCTGTGAATGGCAATCTACTGGATGACTTCTCACAGAGGAACACAAAACTTTCTGTGTTAAAGGAAACAGAATCCTTAAGACGCCAAACTGAGTTTTCCTCAAGAAATCCTCTATTTTCAAATTCTTCATAGCCAGCATCTACTGCTATTCCACAAAGACTTCACCAAAACACAAGTTGAAATGCAGTTTATGAATTGCAGCAATTGAGAAATAAATAACATTTGAAGAAAACTTTGTGTTTTCTCAGATACAAGAAGAAGTGAAGGGAATAATAAGACAAAAGGGTAATCTGCAAGTCTGAAAGTGAACAGAGGATGACAATCTAAGTAGCTGTCCTGTTCTAAGACCAGCCTATTTGGTTTCTCTAGTGATATGATATTATACTCTTAGTTAAACAAAAAAAACACTGCTTTTCTGTTTTTCTCTGTTCTTCTCTGTTTTTTTAAAGTTCTATTTCAGCCTTCTGATGATTTACTTTTTGTAATGGAGTCTCTCAAGGATTTTCACAGAAACAACCTATTGTCACTGTAACTGTCCTTTCATGTTTACATTCTTCTCATAAGGAGGAGACTGCTGATGGATTGTTGGGTTGACCAAGTGTGGTTGGAGAGGAAGATTTTCTTCCTCCAATCCATGGTCACTGCTGGAGTTCTATAAATATTGAGGTCTGTAAATAAACTGCCCCTTTTTTGTCTTGGACATCTCAGTGTGTGTCATGTCTTTTGTATCATATTGCAACGAAACACGAAAGAGGGGAGTCTAGGGAAATCCCACTCTTCCCTTAGAGATGAAGATCTGCATTTGTACAGCTCAAAGATGGACTGCCTCAGTAAATGCCACACCATGGCTCTTATAAATATTCAACACTGACAACTGGTGTACTTAAAATTATCAGGGACTGAGGGACAGGGAGCAGTGAGGGGTGCAGAGTGATATTCAGTTCCTATAATCTTAACTAGTGACCACCAGTTGTTCCTAGGCATTAAACAAGAGCATTAGAACAAAAGCAACTTCCTAAAGTATAATTTCAAATATTTTAAAAAGTAAGAGTTAAGATTCCTTACTTTCAGTTTTACAGGATATATCTGGTTTTCTTACCAAATGGTAAGAATCTATCTTCACCTGAAGAATAATGGCTTTAAGAAGCTATTCAAATTTTATTAAAAAAAAAAAAAGTAGAAATAGAACATGTTTTTATTAAAAATTATAAAATATTAATCACACTACTGTGGTATAAATACTAACTAAATAAAAATAAAAAGGACTGTAGAATAATTATTCTTCCTTAATCTGACCAAATGGCAGGTGTTTGGCTGTTAATCAAACATAACCCACAATAAAGAAATACTTTATAGAGACAAGTATTTCTGCTGAAGATGATTCAGTTTACTCCATTCAAATACATTATAGTTATTTGTTTTATAGCATAGTTTTATAGTTTTATTTCCAAAGTATATAAGTATATATATAGTTTTATTTCCAAAGATAACAAAAGTTTACAAATATTCTATTTTTTCTTTCATTGTAAATTTAATTTTGAGATTGACAGCTAACAAGCTATGTCACTTTATTTGTCCTATTAAAACCAAATTTTCTGAGTTTTCTTTGTTTTTAGGAAATATAATAGGACCATTAGATGAAAATTCAGATATCTATTTCCTTCAGACACATTTGTTCTTCTGAATTTTTTAAAGAACCACCTACTTTGACTATGCCATTTAAAATATGGCATTTAAATCACACCAACACAGGTGTGATTAGGGCATTTCCTTGCAAACCTTGCCTGCTATGAAAGGAGTAAGAAAACTATTAGCAGAAGTGCAATTCAATAGTAAGAAGCAGTTTAAAATACTTCCACCTTCAATAAAATGTTAATTGTAATGCGCCCTTATTTCTATTTGCATGTAATTAGGACTATTTCTGGAAGATGAGTTAAATGATCCACTAATTACACCACACAGAAGAGATGTTCACTAAATATCCATACTGACCTAATAGGACTTTTCTAATAATAATCAATCTGAAAACATTAACAGTATATCAATATGTAACAAGACTTGCCTACAATCTGCTGATACAAATATCTACTTCCAGTTTCAAAGGGAATGAGAGATTAGACTTTAATCAAACAACAACTGTGATCAGTATGTTTATAAATAATCTCGTGAACTACTGCTTCATAGAATAGTTGTTGAGAGAAAAAAAATCACAAGATTTGCACTTTATCAACAGAAAATGGGCCACCAAAATGTCATTATACAACAGTGATGACAGTATATCTTCTGTGTTTCCTCCCTCCACAGATTTTCATCATTAAGAAATGAAATGGTCCCCAGGAATCAAAAGGCTTATGAGATGGGAAGCAGCTCAGATATGAATTCTACTCAGCATATCTCATGGGAATAATATTGATATCTCAGCACAGAAAACATTGATTGGTATATTGCATATCTTGAGGACCAATATCTATAAATTTCAAATATTTCAATCCCACTCTTTACAGGGTTATTTAATTTATTTTAATGTTTTTCTAAGGTAACAGAAAGGCCACACTCTCCAGAAAAGACAAAAAAAAAAAAAATCTTAATTTTATGCTTTCAAATTAGGGGGGAAAAAAAGTGTCTGGCTGAAAATACACGAGATGAAAACATTTTGGAAAATCAACAGTTAAACTAGTCACTTCTCTAATTAGAAATGAGCCATAATTTATAAAGATTAATAATTAGACACAGCTTAGTCAAATCAGCCTTATGACAGAGGCATGTCAATCAGTGACTAATTAGAAATAGAATTTTCTTAAATTTCCTGAATATCTGTACAAAAAAAAAAATGAAGAGAATGAGAATGTACTCAGCGTAATGTATCATACTACTAGTAGCCAAATAATCTCCTTTGCCATAGGAGAATGCAGCAACCCACATCCCTAGTATCATATAAATTTGCTGACATTGATCCACTTATCCCTCCACTTCTCCAGCATCTGGTCTTTTAATTACCAGCAACAGCTATAAGGAAATCCACCTTATCACAAAGAACGAGCCAGTGAACCAACAGACAGCTACATACAGAGCCTTCAGAACTCCTTAACCTTTTCCCTCCTCCCCACTTTATTCGCTAGGGTTTAGGCAGCCAAAAGGTATACAAACAAAAATCCCCAAGACCTCTAAAAACAATCATATCATCATGACTTAGAAAAATCACCACAGGAATACTCGTAGAATGTTTATTGATACCCTCCCTCACCAATAACCACACCCACCCTGTGTTTATTTTATTTGGTCTTAATATAAGACATGAAAAAGGCACTAACATAGACTTACATTGTTAAACTCGGCACAAGGCCGCTAATATTCCAGTCTTCAGACCTCCTTAACTGTCTGTATTGGAGAAAAATGATACAGCTTCAGAAGTACAAAGTGCAAGTGACTTTGGTCTTTTTTCTTAACTGCAGGATACCCAAATCCTGGTATTAGTTCACAGTAGCATGCCAACAGGCTATTAATCACAGTACTTGTGGACAGCTGCTTAAGCTAACAACTTCTCTAATACTTTGTATTTTTTCACCTCTTGCTGGTACTATGCAAGATAACATTTCCTCACACAGCCCTTTCACAGAATGTCTGGATTCTAGAACAGTAACAAAAGATCTGATAGCTGCTATACTACCAAACCACTCTGTTTCTATGTAGCTGATCACACCTTGTGTTGTTCAGTCTATGTAGGTGTTATTCCTACTCTGTGAAGAGGGAATTCAGAGCAGGAAAAACATTTTTTCAGGGATATTCTGTTTACCTAAAAGGAATAGTATTGCTGTTCTGATGTACATATATTAGCTACTGTCAAAATCACTACTTTTCAAGAAAAATAAGGAGGCGGCACAGTAGCTGAGGAGTCAATCATTTTAAGTGCCGATCTGAACAAAAAATCCCATTTTGATTGGGATATTTACATGTATATATACATAGTAGGAGTAAGAACATACTGACATTAGTGCACTCTTCTGTGGCCCATTATGTAGCAAAGTAGACCACACAGCAGCTCCAACTCTACAATGAAACACTTCCTGGAAAGGGTGTAGCCTGTAATGGAACTGTTGGTGCCTTGATTGCACCAACCAACAGGAGCAGAGACCATCACTTCTAATTTTGGGCTTTTCACTGGAATGTAGAAGCTCAGGAAATCATATCCTTTTATTCTACCTCCTAGGGTGCTTTTTTTTTTTTTTTTTTTTTCATATGGAGGCAGCTGTTGTAGTTCTGAATGATAAATTAAAGGCTATATAATTACTTTAGAGTATGTATATTGGCTTGAGATGAAATCTTACACATTCTTTACATTGTAGATTTGTCTATTCCAGATGTGTCACTGTAAAAAGTGGGGTAAGGCTTCAGAATTATTGTGTTCATGCTTTACAGGTTATGGCTTACCTCCATGAACACTACGCAAACTAATTTTCATTTCCATTCTCTTAGTACTGTAGTTTTGACTGAAATAAAGACTGCATGGCTCATTTTCATGACAAAGGCACAGAAAAGCTGTGTTCTTCTTTCTGCCCCCACCACCACCCAGCACTTGGCAAGCAATGTAAGTTCAGATCTGATTTATTTTTGAAGTGTTCAGTGTTCAGACGTTTTTCCTCTTTATATGAGAGGTTTTTCTTTTTAAATGAGAAAGTCTTTTGAAAGAACAGTATTTTAAAACAGCAGCATGTAAGAAAAAAAAAAAACAAAAAACAAAAAAACCAAAAAAAAAAAAACCCAAAAAAAAAACAAAAAAAAACACCACTGCAGTTCTTTGCTTGGCAAGGAAAGCTAGGAGGGGAAAATGCTTAAGAACATTCGAAGCACTGCTATTTGCTCCAGTAACTATAGAACAGGACCTGCAAAACCTTATATTTTAGACTAAAGAGACTGAACAAATGATGAATCAGTAGATGATTTTCTTGCCCTTAATTTTTCTTCCAGGTATGTTCAGAAGCACCTGCATGTACTTCGAACTGCTCCCTAAAAGGGGGGGCTATTCTGGATTTGCTGTGCAAAAGATAAAACGGTGTCTTCAACGTGCACCACCACCATCACCCCCCAAGATATACTTTGCTGATGCACGTAGTCCAGCGAGCACATCCACCACAGCAGCGGACACAGGTGTAGAAGCATCTCTTCGCTGGTGACAATGGACTATTGTGTTTGTGTCACGTCGCTCGGAGCCCCCGGAGGACTCCTGCACCCATCGCACGGTTCGTCGCCCGGCGGGGAAAGCTCTTCCCCAGGGAAGGTGTGATGCTGGCCACGGCGTCCCGCCCCCCCCAGCCCGCGACTGGGGCAGCCCGACACCCTCCCTTCACCACCCCCCGCTGCCGGGAGGGCAGCGTCGTCCGCCGCTCCTCCAAGAGCCTTCGGGGGGCCGGGAACGAGGCCAGCCAGGGCGGGCGGAGGTGTAGGGCTCTGCTGCGCCGCGTCCCGCCGACTCTCGACCCCCGCAGCCCCCACATCGGGAGGCGCAGACACCCACGACGCGGGAATCCTCTTCCCTTCCAAAGGCCCCCCCCGCCGCGAAACTTATTCTGCCTTCACGGGCGGGCTCCCCGCGGCCGCCACCCCCGACGGCACCGGGAGGGTGCCCGTCGCTTACCTGGCAGCTGCCGGGGCGCTCCCTCACGGCGAGCGGCGGCGGGGCTCGCCGCAGCCGGGGCTGCTTCTGCCGCCACCTTCACAGCCCCCTCCCGAGGTGAGCGATGCGCGGGGTGGCGGCGGGGAGCGGACGGGGAGCCGTGACATTTAACCGGGGTGCCTCTCCTCCCTGGCGGGCTGGGCGGACGATCACCGCCCTCCTCTCCGCGGGCAGGCTGAGGCGCAGGACGAAGCCCAGTCCATCCCCGGAGACACAGACGCAGCGCTGCCCGAGACGCCGGCGGCTCTACTCCTCTCCTGTCCTCTCCTCCCGCTTGGCAATCGCCGCTGCGACTTCCCTGCAGCGGAGGACGAGAGACGCAGCAGCCGCAGCAGGGCAGCGGTGGAGAAGGCTGGGCTGGCCACCTGCCCCTCGGCGGGGCCAGGCGCCAGGGGGACAGCAGCGGGGCGCAGTGGCGAACGGGCGAGGCGGCGGCGGCAGAGCGGGGAGGTAGCGCCAGCTCGAGGTGAGGGCGGGCGGGCGGTGGGGAGGGGAGGAGGGGGCGCGTCTCTGTCAGAGGCGGAGCGGCTCCTTCCGCGCGGCGGCTCACACGCCGGCGAGTCCCGCCGAGGCAGCGGCGGCACCTCGGGGAGGCAGAGCGGTTCGCGGAGTGGCGGGCGGGCGAGCCACCCCTGTCCCGGTGCCTGCCGGGCCGCGGAGAGGCGCCCCCGGCCGTAGCCGCGCCGTGGGCAGGCGGCCGCCGGCCTTTATTAACCCTCCCCGCCGTGAGGAGGGAGCGCGTGCGGCGCCCCCGCAGCCCCGCAAGACGCGGTGCCCCCGCCTCCCCGACGCGGGCGGCAGCGCGGTTCATCCCCCCTCTTCGACACTTGCTCCCGCCCCGCCGCGTTCCGGGGAAAGCAGGGCGGCTCCGCAGCGCGGAGGTCGGAGCGCCCCCGGTCCGCGGGGCGCCGCGGTTCGGGGGTGTGTCTCCCCCGGGGGCGGGGGGCGCGGAGGAGGGGAGGGCCGCGCGGCTGGGCGGCCATTTCAAGGGCGGCGCGGTGAGGGGGCGCGGGTTTGCGGCCGCCGGGACCCCGCGGCTTGCACCGGGACCGTCCTGCTGCACTCCCGACGGCGCCGCTCGGGGCCGCTCCGGCAAAGGCTGCGGGAAAGAGGAGGGCACCGTCCGGCAGGGCGCGGAGGCACCGCGCCTAGGGGAAGCCCCGTGGACGAGGGCTGGCTGGGGTCTGGCGCGGCGTGGCGGCGAGCACGGGCTCGACAGGACGGGGGTGTGGCCGCGGAGCGATGACCGTCGCCGTCGGCATTGTGTTCTGCAGGCGGCCGCGTCCGAGGCTTCCCCGGGACCATGCCGCGGAGAGGACGCTGACCGCGTCGGTGGTGTGAGGGCGTCTCCATCCTCCTCGTCGCTTGCTTGGCTTGCTGATGGAAGAGCTGTTTCTGGCCCCGTTCTTCCCTGCACTTGGGGAAGTTAGTGCTTCATGGGGTTTGGAGCTCCGTACCTCACACTGCGTTCTTTGTACTCTTTGAAATAGTTGGATTGAACACATTTTTTAATGGAGGACATGGAGTGTCAGGTTTACATAGAGTAATTCAGGAGCATCAATACCAGGTCCTTAAGATGATTCTAGGACTCATCTGTTACCTTTTTTTTTTTTTTTTTTTTTTTTTTTTTTTTTTTTTTTTTTTTCCTGGCAGCAAATCGTATCCCTGTCATATTCCTGTCTGTAGAAAGCTGTCTGGAGACTGCAATCCTCAGAAACCTTCATGTTCTAAAACGGACGAAAAATTGGTGCAATTGAGGAATTTCACTTACCGGTAGGAACAGTGACATGAAAGTTACAAATAATCAAATAGTAACTGTGATTCGTGCAGTATTTTGCATTCTCCCTTCACTTTTACAAATGTACAACTGTGTGCATATACACAGTTTGCACAGCTTTTTGCTAACATAGCAGGGTGTGAGGTAAATGAAAATATACTTAACCCAGGCATGCAATTTTGGAAGACTTAGAATAAAAGAAACTAACACAAATGAAACATAGTCCTTTATTTTTTTACCACCACTGTCCAAGGTTATGTGTTTGGGGGGGGTTTTGTGTGTTTTGGGGTTTTGGTTTTTTTTTGTGGTTTTGGTGTTTCTGGTGTTGGGGGGTTTTGGGTGGTTTTTTTTTGTTGTCGTTTTTGGTTTTTTTTTTTCTAGCATCATCCCCAAGCACTATCCCTGGTAGCTGGCCTTACTTCAGAGATAAGAAAATTGTTGTCTTTACAGCAGAAGCTTTTCCACTTAGCTTCTTTATTTCAGTCTTACCAGGGCTGCTTCTATTTCCTTCTGTGGCATAAGCCACCCAAATAGAGAGACAAACCGAAGGCCAGATAGTTACCTTTTGCCATCAATAAATAAGAAGTTAGAATAGTACCTTGATGTTGGTCCAACATCTGATCATGTTATAATACACATAATGCACTCACTCATCAATAAAATGAAGTACTGTTAGTCCAGAATCATGCTAAACATCCACACAGGAGAGCTATGGTTTATACTACATTATAGGGAGAAACAATAAGAAGGAATGATCCATAATGAAATGATTGAGGGTTCCTGCAAATTTGGGAGAACACAGTAAAATAGTACCTTGGTTTATTTTTCATAAAATAAACACCCTGTTATCTGCATTCAAAAGCAGCTAACTCACTGACTTATTTGAATTAACCGATTTTAATAAAACACTGACAGCATAATGCAATGTTCCTTGAACTGATCACAGATTGAGTACCCAAAGATGTTAATTAATAATGAGTCTCAGCTGTTGAACAGTATTTAGTTAAAAAAAAAATCCAGAAAACATTGTTGTGATTTCTGTGGAGGGTTAGTTACAGCTATTCTGAGGAAATTTCACTGAGGCCCAGCAGAAATTTTATATGGCATATAGAAGTTTCTAAAATTTGCCAGTTCAGTGTAATTTTTCTGAAGGTGAATAAACAGCAAGATGAAGTAGTACATCTACTCCGAGAAGTGTCCTGGCAATGAGAAATGAGAGTCTCTTCTAAATACTACCACCTTTAAAGTGTTACTCTAAGTGGAAGACAAAGCAGGATAGCTGTACATAAAGACTGAATTACTGCAAAATAAAAATAGAGACAGGAAAATGCTAAGGTTATCACTGGGGCCCTTGGAGTTGTTCTTGGAAAAAGGAGATGCTATAGGTGATATCTGGAAAATATTAAAAGACTGAAACTTAGGCAGAAGGGATCACCAAAGGAAACTTCATTGAACAATGGAGCAACAGAAAGTTTTGACAGCACTCCTGTGTCTCTTCAGTCAAATCTCAGTTGTGATGACCAGTTCAATGTATTGTATATTTTGTGAATGACAAAATGTACTTTTGCAGTAAGATACCCAACCTTAGAGCAGCTTGAGAAGCCCGCCATTTTCTTTCACTTGTAGGTATTTGGCTTTCAGAAGAGATGAAACAACATTGCGGAAGAAGAAATCAAGTGTTTCCATACTGCTGGCCATTCAGTCAGGTCTCCATATTAAAAAAAACAAAGCTGATGAGACTTGTTTTTTCCTCTCAGGAGGTATTTCCTCCATAACACAGCCTAAAAGCATTTTCATAAGCGTCCATTAGCTTTTAATTGGAAAGGGACTTTGAAAGGGTGTTATACTTCCATTTTGCCATAAGGTCTGAAAAATGGAAGGAAAAAGAGGATCACAACCATACTTAATAATTAACTCTGAAAAAGTAGTTCTTATAGAAATGAGAATGATTATGCAGTTACCTTCAACTGTATTGTAAGTAAAAATTACAGTGCCTCTTCAAATGAAATTAAATAATCTTTGAATCACTGAATATTTAGCATGAAATATTAAATGTATCAAAATGCTTCAGCTATTTTTAGTTCTCTTGTAAAGATTTCCTTCAGTCATTGCCCTGGCCCTAAGCAGTTTCTGTAGCAAGAATTCAAACAGTGCTGTTCCTTTTGGGTTTGGTATGTGCAATAAGTTTTTTTCAGATTTTTGGCAATGCTTAGCCTTGAATCTCTGAAGAACTGTGCTCAGAATGGTGTTTTCATAGGTGTTTTTGCCCGAGTATTTAGCATATTATTTGGCATCTAGCTAGGAAGAAATGGTAGGTTGAATCATGGCTTGGACCTTATCATTATATGTATCTCTATCTACAAAGGCAAATAAACACATTAAAGAAAATTAAAAATAAGAAAAAATTATTTAACATCCAATATGCTTAATAATATGTGATTTAAATTTTCCAAAAAGTGCTTTCAATGATAAATGAACTCAAAGCTTAAAATTTTAAATGTTTTCAAAATAGATGTATTTTAAAAATGCGGCTCCCATACTACTTTATAATTTCTTGTGAAAAAAAATAGTTGAAAAGATAATATTCCTTTTATAATATAAAATTATTCCTGATCCTGAAAGAAAACAAAAAGTGAACTGGTAATCAAAGATTTCTTTCTTTCCGTGGCCTACTTCTTACACTGCCACTAGTTTCTTTCAAGGTCTAACATCTTAGTTCACCTTCTTTTACAAACACATATCCTCCATTTGACTGTTTGAGAAGCAGTTTGAGTGAAATTAACAAATGTTCTGCTGAATTAAATATAGTCAGTGGATTATAAGGAGATGCTGCTTCATTTTCTTAAAGCCTATACTTGAAGTGTCTCTGCATGTAGGGTGAAACCTGCAAACAGTGGCTAGATTTTCAGAGTCAAAGGGTGGGCACCGTGTGTTGTGTAGCTCCTCTAACTGTGAAAAGGGTGTGTTGCCTAGCAGGTGGTGGAGGTGGGACTGTTGCCATCCATGCCAGAAGTGGCATTCTGAGGTTGCTGAATGAGAAAAGGACCTGTGCTTGAAAGTACAATTGCTGCATGAACAGGACCTGCATTTTTGTGCCAAAATAGATGCCATTTAGAGTTTAGTGATATGAGATGTGTTGTGGGAGAATCATCATGATCACCTATCTCTGAGTTCAAATCATAATGTTCACGAAAACAGCACTATCCTGCAGTTCTGCAGTAGCTCCTCAGTGGGAACCCTGAGTTCCTCCTAGTCATACAAGTTTTCATTGCAGCAGACCACCCACATGCCCCAAACATCATTCACTGGGGAAGGAGTTTTCATAAAATATATGTCTATACTTTAGTATACATATATACTATATGTATATATCACTACTTACTGTTAATAAGTTCAGACATGATAAATAATCTGTTCTGCTTTTTTCATCACAAAGGTGAATATTTCACTCTTTTACTTCTAATCACCTCTAAAGTATCTCCATTATGTTAAAAAGTGTTCAGCAGATATGAATCATATCTTTAGAAACTACAAATCAGAAATTTAATTTTTAAAGGACACCAAATAATTCTGGATAAGAAACAATCCCTCTTAAATGCCAGTAGAAAGATAGCAGTATAAGTCCAATGCACAATTACTACACATTCAGCTCCCAAAAGATGGAAGATAAACATTTTTTTGTCTCTCTTAAAGGTTGGAAAGGCCAGAATTAGATGCATCTCTGACTGAGCAGAAATGATACATTGTCTTTTGTGCTCAATTACCCACCTTTTCTTTCTTTGTTCAGAAGCAGGGCTGTAGTAAATATAAACCCTCACAAAAGTAAAAAAATGATGCATTCTTATTCACCTTCCTTAGATTATAGAAGATGGACATAGAGGGGCATTATGTACTTCTATTTTATTTGAGGATTGCATGAATGTTGGATGTAGAAAGACTTCAAGAAAAGCAATAAACTGTTCTTAAATCACAATCGTATGAAATCTACCTTAAAGAAAACCATCTTATAATTTTCTTAAATTGTTTTTGGGTTTTTTTTTTCTTTTTCACTGTTATTTTGCTCCAATTTCTATAAGTATGATGTCAATAGCATTAAGAGAATGTAATTTACCAGTGTAAAATACGAGTATCTCAAGGTGAAGTCAACCTGAATTTTCAAAATTAACGTTTTCTCTCAGCAATCTCTCTCAGCTACAGAACATTCGTACTCTTCTAAAGAACAGGATGTAGCTATTGTTGCTATTCAAAAGCTGCTCTAAATCATAAAATGTTATTTAGGGCTAATTTGACCGAAGTTCTAGTACTTGTCATACATGTAAAGCAAAAAGAGCAATAGTTTTGTTGACAGGTAAGGAAAAAACCTGACATCACTTGTCATTTCTTGAAGAAAGGACAATTTAAGTGGCCAGCCTAAGGTCAATTGTATATATCATTACTTCTAGCATTTATTTAACATCTTATGATAACTTCTTTTTAAATATTGATATAGTTGTCAGTTATCCTATCAATATTTTTAAATAAAATATGTGTGTACAATTTGAACATGAGGTCATGCAAGAAAACATATTGTGAACAAAATCTAACAGAACATGCCTTGTACCTGCGTGAAAGTCCTAAGGATGATGATAGTTGATAAATAACTGAGTCTGTTTCTAGTATCGTAGAAACAAGGGCTTGTGGCAAGAATTTACAGATGCTGTAATGAATAAACACAATTTATTTTCAGTGTGCTGTGACTTAAGCCAAGCCAGTAAGTAAGTACCATAGAGCCATTTATTCACTCCCCCACAGTCAATTTGGGGAGAGAATTGTAAGAGTAAGATTGAAAAAAAATGTGGCTTGAGAAAAGGACTGTTTGATAGGTAAAGCAAAAGCCATGCACACAAGTAAGGCAAAACAAGGCATTTATTCACTGCTTCTCGCCCTCGGGTAGGTGCTGACCCACCTTTAGGAAAGCTGGGCTCCATCTGGTGACTTGGGAAGACAACTTCACTATGAACATGCACCACTTCCTCCTTCTTCCCCCATCTTCATATGCTGAATATGATGCCATCCATATGCTGTGGGATACCTATGGGTCAGCTGGGGTCAGCTGTTCCAGCTCTGTCCCCTCCCAGCTCCCTGCACACCCCCAGCCTCCTCACTGGTGGGGTGAGTGAGGAGCTGTAAAGGCACTGGCTCTGTGTAAGCCCTGCTCAGCAGTAACAAAAACTCCATGTGTTATCAACACTGTTCACAAATAACAACATAACCTCATAACAGCTACTGTGAAGAAAATTAACTCTATCCCAGCCAAACCATCACATAGCTGTATATCAAATAATTTGTATTTAACTAAGCAGCCATTTTTTTTGTCAGTAATCACTTGGTAGTATTGAAGACATTAATTTTAACAAAATTACCATGCGTTCAAAACAGTTTCCCTAACACAGAGCCATTTCTCCCATCATCAAGATTCTTCACACGAAGATAGAAGTATTCCAAAACCATCCGTGCATTACATAATAATCCTATGCTAGCAACTGCAAGATTCCAGTCACTTGGTAAACAAAAGCACAATCTGGTTTCAGTCATCCTTGCATTTTGGATGGGTACAAACAATGGCATTACTTTTTCCAAGCAGGACTCTTGTTCTAATGTATTAAATAGTCCTGGGTGTTGTTCTATGTATTAGATGGCAAATAATAGGCTTGTCCACACTCCTACTATCAAAATCTGTCTCCAAGAAAAGCTGGCAGCATTCAAACTCTGTATGGTCCCAGAAATCCTCTAGGATATTGTTGGTTACGCCAGGCAAAACCCAGGCTATTTTACTGTCTCCTCTCCCTGGAGGTTAAGCTGACCAAGTTCCAGCGCCTGTATCCTTAGACTGCTTATTTTAGTACTTTGTATGCAGCATTTCAGCTTCTGTTTTCCTTATAAGATGAATGGTTGAAATTCTTAAGACCTTTGGTTAAACTTGTTCTGTGGCTGTGTCACTTGACTGTGGTACCAGATGGTGATAAAGAAAAAATAGACTTTGTTGCAGTTCCATAATCGAAAGCCAGATGGTGATACTAAGGCTGATAGAGAAAAAACAATAATACATCACTGCTCTACTCTGCCTCAGATTTCCAGCTATTGCTATCTAACAGAAAGTGCATCTGTTCAGACATTACTCATATTTTGTCATGCATTTTTGGAACAAAATTTTCTGAAACTACAACAGGTGAAAACACTAGCAAACCTTATATTTTCAAAGTATATTACAATAATAATTAAGATGCAATTTTAAATCCAGTTTTGGTCAGAAGACAAAAAAATTTGAATTTCTTCAACTAAACCCAACTTTGCATTTTACATGGGGATACAAATCCTCAGTATTACCTGAATAAAAAGGATTTAATCTAAGAGATAACTAATCACCTAGGAGAAATGTGCTTTCACTTCTGATGCAATGAAAGCTGACATTTTATCTCTAAATATCTGTAAACAGGCCAACATATGTGAATGATAATTATTTGCTAAAGAATTTTGAGAGTAATTTTAGAAAATGTTGTGCATAGCTGCCAGGTTCAACTGAAATTGCTTTGACAATTCTTATTGTAAGAAAATCCCCTATGAAAATTTATTTGAGTTTACTGATTCAGTTCCTTTTGCACAAGGAGGTTTTCACCAGTCATCAGTGATTGCCTCACCAAAGTAATACAATAACTGTAGATGTTAAACAAAAGTTGAAATTGGCAGGCAGACAGTGAGACAAAAGAAACAAAAATAGAAAAAAGTTTTGCTTATTATTTAGAATTATGCTAATTTCAATAAACAAAATTGCAACTAATGATAATTAATCTTTATATTCTTTATATATATTTATTGATAATTGTCTATAGAGATAATTAATTAACTGCTTTTGTGAAACAACTAGTGTTGTTCCTATTCACAGAAAGGGTATCAACATTGCATATATTTATCTGAAAATCTAGCTATTAAAAATGTTACTGATGCACTAAAAACTGTACCCTGTTATTTTAATTTTATTTTGTCTTATACTGTTAAAAAAAAAAAAAAAAAAAAAAAAAAAAAAAAAAAAAAAAAAAAAAAAGCAGCGCTGCTGTCTGACTTGTTGCAATCCTGTGGATTCCAGGACCTGGGATGAAATTCACCCTCACTGAGATGAGTAAAACATTTTGGACAAGAACGAGCTGGTTTCATTATTTCTATGTTGCAAAGGGGCTGTACTGTTCTAAGTGAAGACACAAAGAAAATTCTTACCTCAAAAGAGCTCCTTTAGTAATTTGAGTAACCTTAACTGAAGTTAAATGATGTGCTCAGCATGCAAAGAATTTAGAACAAAAAGAAAAGAGAACATTTCAGAAACAAACTACTTGATGAGAATAAGGATTTTTTTTGCTGTGCATCCACTTTCAATTGAACTAAGGTTGGTACAATATTAAATGATTTGAAGATTTGGGTTCATGGTCCAAATTTGAAAGAGAAATTTGTGTTCATGAATAAGGTGAGTAGATCTGCTCTTAGCAAAACATGGGTATCTGGCTCAAAATTTAGGGATTTATGAAAACATCTTTGACTTGGGCACACAGATGATGACTGGCAGAGATAACTGAAGAAAAGTCACACAAAGAAACCAAGACTGAATCCAGTGGGAGTAGTGTTCCTCTACAAGCCTGTCCCAAGCAGAAGTCTTCTGATTCAGTTGGGAGTTGCAGAAAAGAGGGACATCTGATCTGTGTGAATTCCTGTTCACTCCTTCTAGCTGACCTACAAGTAACTTTTGAAGAGAAGAGACCAGGCTTTATAAACTGTATACATAAACTGTAAACAGGAAATCTGTAAGTACACAGACTGATCTTCATCAGCTACATACTGTGATGTCTTCCAAATGTGGCTTATCTAGTTGAAATACAGATGCAGTGGCAAGTTAATGAAGTTGTGCTCAGATATCTCTCTCTTCCTGCTAAAAGTTTGAGTTAGGTGAAACCTTTTTGTTTGTTTGCTTGCTTTTGGGTTTTTTTTTTTTGTTTGTTTGTTTGGGTGTTTGTTTGGTATTTGCCTGAAAGGCTTAATTCAAGATAATTTTCTTCCTGAGACTACTTAAAGACAGTGGAGAATAAACATTCCTTATTTTGAGTTTTGCTGCCTGGAGGGACCTGGTACAGTGGTGACCCATTTAGCAGTAATTACAATTGAAATCCCACCTAAGCACTGGTTTTGTCTTCCACAGAATTTCTTATAGGTAAGAGCTATGTGCATTTTGACACTGTATCAGAGAAGCCAAATCTGAAAATGTGAAGATGAACTATATTTGGTCTACTAAACTGCCTTTTATTATTTGCATACTCATGCAAAGTCACAAAAAAATGGAACACTTTAAATAGCCATATTTTGAGGACGTATAATGGGTGTGGTGAGAGGCATATGTTTCTCCTGGTCCAATCAATAGTTTGGCATAGGCAGTTCACACTAGGCATACACAGAAAGAGCACACGTATAGAACACAAACACATATATATATACATGACCAGTCACAGATCACAGACATTCCTTCTGTCTGTGAAGGAATATGAATCAGTTCAGAACATATGAATCTTGCCGTTCAGAACAGCAAAATTCCGATCACTAGGGATAGTTTCTGACTCCTCAGTTGATTTAAAGGGTGAATGGATACAAGTAAGCCATCACTTCAAGCAACATTTGATAGGGCAGGGTGACCTTTTCTGTTGCCTGAATTCAGTGTTTGGAATAACTGGGAGCTATACACCACACAGGGGAAGAATGATCTTTAAAGGACCGAGAACTGTTTGGCCTTCACACAGAGACTTGGTAAATACCTGTCATTCCTTAGAAACTTCACAAGGAGAAGAGAGAAAAGCAGATAGTTTAAGCATTTCTTTGTATGATGTAAAGAATTCGATCACTCTAAGCATAACTAAGAGATCCTTTAGAAAAATCAAAGAGCAATACATGAAATAAAAAAGTGCCAAAAGAGAAATTTTCTATATGTAATCTCTGATCCAAGCCAAACTTCTTTATGCTGATTGCAATGTATTTTTCAGGTACAGCAGGTCAATGTCAAAAGCAAAACCACATCTCTTTCCTATTCAAGGACAACCCTTTCATCAAGGAAATCTTTGGTTTGTCTTCAAAAATCTTCATAACACAGTGTCTAGAAATACAGTTTCCATGTATGTGTATTTAAAGGACTTTACATTTTAAGCAGCACAGTTTTGTCATTCTACATTGCTCTCCACAGGGATACCCCATGAATTTCTCATCCACAGAAAGAGAAATCCTATGGTGTATCCTAGAAAGTGTTATGAGTTTATCTTATGTACAAATAATTTCTAAAAAATCACGCCTAAAATTTTGCATTAAAAAACCCAAGAGTTTGTATGCTGGTCTTCTCAACAGTTATGAACAGGATCATGAAAAGAAACAGTAACAATAACGGGAACTACAACCATCTCTGATTTAAAGTCAAGTTGCTTGGTTGCATGTACCAAATGACAGTCACACAGGAAGATGAAACTGGCAAAATAAACTTCAGAAAACTATATCTTGCTTATAGCACTTGGAAAATCTTCATAGTTAAGGATAGAGGGTGGATTCTGGTGCTACTACAGATAATCAGAAGAAATGCATTGATAATTGTGATTACAAAGAAAAAAAAAATTAAGATATACCAAGAGTATTTTATTATACTTGTGACTCCTAGATTTGGATTCACACTATCTGTGTGAATCAGACCAGATTGCTATCTAATGCATTAGTTGATTGAGGTTTACTCCATTTTCAATGACTTTTAAACTGAACTCTTAGTGACAATTCTAATTCAACAATATATGTCCTCTAAGTGCACTCTGCAGCATTTCCCTCCCACACCATATGTGAGCTACATTTTTATAATGAGAACAAAGAGGAAAATAATGGATCTTTGCTACTGTTTAGTGAATGGAAATTTTTAGAGTTGCTGGATAGTACTGCATTAGTGGTGGGAAATCAGGTTTTCCCACAGGGGCTGAAATATTCTGACTGACAACTTTGGCTTAAGGATTCACTCAGGAAGGAAGCACGCTGCATGTTAGAAGACAGTCCCAGTTATTATTGTGCCACAGATGCTTATCTGGATGTATGTAATTCCCATTGGGCTGTATGAGTGTCTCACAAACATTGAGATAGATTTAGCCTCCTTCTCTCTCTTACTAAAAATAGAAAAGTTGGAGGAAAGGAAAACAGCAAAACTGCAACCTTTGACTATCCTTAACTATCCAAAACTTAACTGTCAGTAAACAGGGAAGATTAGTGAGAGTGTGACTGTGGAAAGTGTCTTCCTTTTCTTTTAAATAAATGACTACTTATAGAAAACTGAGCACAAAAAGTAAAACAATACAGAATTGAAGTGTCACAGTTTTTCATCACACAATTCCTTACAATACAATTTAGTTGTAAGAGACAACTAAAAAAGTATCCATATTTTCTGTCAAAAACTTGAATATTCTTAAACTGGAATTGTTTTCAATAATGACTCTTTGGGAACTGAAGATAGATAAATATATATTTTATGTCTTTCATTAAGATCCTTACAGCCATTGATTTATTCCTACAAAACTAGCATCATTATAAGGAACTTATTGCAGTCTTAAGGTTTATAGTCTTCAGGCTAAATGGTCATTAAACATTTTTGGGAGATTTGCCTGAGGAGAATGGTAAAACCTGGCATTTATAAAATATGGATTGATTTTAAGTTTCAAAAAGAGAATTTTCTATCATCCTACGGATATAGAAATAATGGGAATTCAATTTAGTTGAGGTCAGAGCAGGAGCAGTTTATTACTACAGCTATTGTAGAGTTGCAGGGTTTATATACCTCTAGGATGTACTGTCTGTTTTTCACCATACCCTGTCAGATAAGCAGGACTATAGTACATTGGAATAAAAAGGAGTGGCATGTGGATTAGTTCTGGAGACTCCACACAGTCAAATAAAGAAGAGGCAGTAGGAAGTAGCCCCTAACCAGTAGCAGTTTTTACAAATAATTCACTACTTTGTTAATTAATTTGTGCTGACTCAGTTAAGTCATGTTGACTTATATTTCTTAACTAGTGGGGTCTGCAAAGGATTTAAAGCTACTGTAAAGTTCACACTAAATTTTAGAGAATATTTCTGTCCTTGAAGGCTGACTATCACAAAATTTTGAAGATTCATTTTAGTGGGGTGCTGCGTAGAAGAAGGTCCCTGATGCTGTTTACATGTGAAAGGTGTTTTCAGCCCTGGTGAGAAAAAAAAAAATTGAGGTTCCCACTAAAACTGGTAAAAACAGTGTGCTTTTCATCAATTCAAGGAAGATGTGGAATGATTTCTCCTTGCCATCTCTGTGGTAATGTTAAGCACTTGGAAAGAGCTACTTATGTGTTAAAAAAGACCCAGATCATTAATCCTATGGAAAATGGGTGCAGACACGGGGTAAGCCTAGAGAACAGCCACCTACCTACCAACAAATACCATATAATTTGGCAAACAAGATTGTAAGAATAGAAACTATTTTGTCAATTACTTGCTTGAGTGACAGATCCTAAAGGACTGAAAGAGAAGGACTGAAAAATTGTTGTTTAAGTCCAACTCTCAATGTAAACAATCACAACACACTAGACTTTGTCCTTCATATAATATGAAAACGTTGAAATATTGAACCCTGTATTTGTATGGGGAGTCAATCATGTGGCAATTTGATTGAGAGACATTTCAGGAAGAGGCATAATTAATCTTTAATTTTTTCAATCAAAGGAACCATAAAATGTCCCAGATAGTTTTGCTTAGCTGGTTAGGCACAGAGCAAATAAATATTCAGTAAATATCCACACTTCTTTTGTCATGAAAGATTCCTTCCACACAGCAGATTTTGACACAGGTCATCAGCCACTCTCCCAGTCTATTCCTCAAAATGTTATTTTAATGGTTGGCTTTTCTGTCCCACTTAAATAGCTTTTAGCCAGCCATTATGACTTAAACAGCAACTGAGTCATGAAAAACAAAGTAACTGTAGTGTGAAGGTTAGATCAAATGACAAACCATTGGCATCTCACTGCTGAATTTCTTATTTTATCACAAACTGCAGTTTTCTTGTTACTGCATTTTCCATATATTATTTTTAGTGTAAAAGGAGACTACTCATATATAACTGGTGGTATGTGATCTTTTCAGCAGTCCTGGAATCAGTGTGCAGCATGACCACAGAAAGTATTCAGAAAATTGTCATTTATGTATTTGGTGTAAGCTTGTTGAATATGTTTGGGAAAAAATAAAATCTTTCTCTCTTTTTATTTCCTCTTTTCTTTTTTCTTTTTTTTCTTTTTTTTTTTTTTTCCTTTTTTTTAATGATTCCTTAGAGGATTAAAGAGCTGTGAGTAAAGACGTGAATTAGTCTTTTTATAGGCAAGATACTTGATCATCTTTGTCGACAGGAAAATGTTCCTTTTCCATTACTTCTCCATGTCTACACTCCACATCTAGATTTAAAATTCTTAGACCAGAAACTCAAGGATCTTATTTTGTTTGCCTGATTCTTTACTATATTCTAGCTATTAGTAAAAAATGCCTGGATTGATTACTGCTTTTAGTTTCTCAATATCTCACTTGCCAGCTTATTAACTGCTTGGAGGAGAAAAAGCCAACATGGGAGTTTTGTTCTGTCCAGCCTCTCATTCCCAGTCATGGCAGCATCCAATTCTACTCTTTCTAACTTAGAGGTTACTGATAGCACTCTCAGCTCAGAAAGACTGAGTAGATTGAAAAAGTTCAACCGAGTCAGGAATCCAGCATCATGACAATAGTTAGGCAGCTTGGCAACTTTTCTGTCTGTATGACTATCAGCCTATAGTCCTAAAAAAACAAGACGGAGTTGAGTTAATTTAATCTCTTCTCAGGAATCCAGAGGAGAGAAAAGTAATAGTGATAATCACATGTGGTTTCAGTCTGAAGTACAGAGGAACATGAAGGTTTCTCTGTATGCTTCTTGCAGCAGCTGTAGTGTATCCCTAAGTGGAAACTGTCCCTATAAATCAATGCTTTTTAGAAATGTCCTTCTTTTAGTGTCCTCAGAAATAAAAAAAGGGGATCATATGTTCAAAAAGATAATAGAGACAACAGGTACAATTTTGTTTGTTGGTGTTTAAGAGCAAAATACCTGCCTTTTAAGGTGGAGCTCATTTAAGGTGCCATAAGAAGCCAGCTGGTCCATATATACACTTTGCCCATGAAATCTAATATACCTGACAGCATATAAATTAGATGTCAAGGTCACAGGCTACAGCACCTGTTTAAGCTGACGAATTTCTGTCTTTAGAGTGCAGTAGTTCTGCTGCCAACCGTAGTCTGTATTTCAGTTGGCGGATTTCCACACAGACAGAATGATGTGCTTATGCTGCAACTGACTTATAAACACATCATGTTAACAGAGTAATTATAGACTTACACAAGCAACACAGTTTGCAAAACAATTTTTATACTTTTCAGTGCTAGATGGTTTCATTTTTGTTCCAAAAAAAATAATTCCAAGTTTAACATATCTGTTAATGCTTACTGCTTTGCATCTTGAAAATGGAAACTTTACAGATAAAAGCCTAAGGCTCATTCATCATGGAAGGATAATATGAAACTCTTACTGACTCTGTCTGCAGGGGTGAATTGCTTGCTAAAGGCACATAAAAGAATACTGTGAGCAAATATTAGATCTCTAAGACTCAGAGTTTCAATACACATGGACTGAAAAACTAAAATTTAAATGAAAATATAAACCACAAAGCATTCAGGAACAGATTCCTTATATAGAACTGAAATATTTCTAGGTAAACTGTCTTCATAAAACTATGAAAACTTGCTTTAAAAGAACAAAAAACCCCAAACGTACATCCAGAAATGTAGCATGCAGAATCTTGAGAGTCAAGATCTGAAACAACATGATCACTAGATCCAGATAACTTGTTTGCTTTGAGATCAACAATTAGTATCTGGGGATAAATGAGCCTCTCCCCCCCACCATTATTCTAATGATCACACCCCACACTCAAACAAACTCCATCTGGCCAAATGTATCCAAACTACTACTGTATCTGCGTGGACAATCTGTTTCATTTTGGACATCATATTTAATAAGGCTTATTTAGACTAGACTTGGCTTAAAATCCTCAAATGTCTTGTGTAAATACCACTTGTGGAATATCACAGTAGTGTAAATTTAACAGATGGAGAGTGTCAAATAATATAACATCTTAGTTAATAGTTTTTTCTCAAGAGTTCAGTCTTTTTTCTAGGAATGCAGCTTAGGCACATGCCTGTTTAAAAAGCTAATAATCCAAACTATTAGGATAGTTACCTATCCTTATATGGTTTTCACAAAAGTTTCATGAGTCTGCAAATAGTGATGCCATAGTATTACTGAGTGCATGAAAAGTCCTCAGTACAATATTTATACCTTTTTTTCTGGATATACAGAGCAGTATTTCTATAAGAAAATATTGTAGATCATGTATAAAATATTTCTGATTTATTGCAGCATTCAGGGAAGTGTAGTACATGTCTGAAATGACTGGAAAGCACTTGCAATGGCAACTGAACATTCTTTGTGTGGAGACAGTTGTCTTCACCATGTATGCATGCATGAGTGTAGCATTTCTCAATTTCCCTGTTCCTTCTGCCCTACTCTCTCTCTTACTGGTCACAGATCATGCTTTTTTTCAGGACAATGAACAGGACTGTTTGGCCCTTTTTCTTGTGCTGTCACTTAGCATGACTTGCATCCTCAGATTTCTACAGGCTCAACTCATTTGCCTTTCTAGAGTTTGACACCAGAATTAACACTGGTGGTCGCTGGAGAGTGCTGACACCATCATCCTGGTCCAAGTGGTGAACCCTGGCTCCAGCTCTGTGTTTCTATTGGTGCTGGAGCCCATCTCCCTTTAAAAGAATTCTATTCTCTTTTCTTTCTCATTGTCTAGGTTTCCAACTCTTTGTGAGACCTCATAACTTCAGGAAGTGCCACTACTGCAAGAAATTTTCATCTGCATGATCATCTTCTCACCACCAACCCTACAGGTCCCATCTGTGATACTGTGCCCATGGGGGACATTCCTCTGTTTCTCCTCCTTTAGTCAACATTAGGTTGCAAGTCCTATTCAGTCAACAGTAAGGTTTCATCTGAGAGACAGGTCTCCAGGAAAATGCCAAAATTTCAGGAATCAGTACAGTTTAAAATCTAGTGTTGTCCTCCCTGGGATGACTTACAGACCCACTGACTTGTGTGCATCCTTCTTGTATCAGGACCCACTCAAAAACCCTCTTGATTCATGGTTTGAAGTAGAATGAAAGGAAGGGTGAACAGTCACCTCATTTCATTGTAGTGTGAGTAAGGCCTGAGCCACATTGGACTTCCCAAGAAACAGATGGTATTTTTTAATTTGTAGCAGGTAAGGATCTCTCTTATTAAGAAATTCTACAATTTACAGATATTCTTGTAAGCATAACATAAAACTCTATTCAAGTAGAAAGGACAACCTTCCAGGCTGATATTAATAGCTGAGTGCTGATACATTCCCTCAAAATAATATATCTGAAAATATACCAACAAACATTTAATACGCATACCAATGTTTTGTGTAACAGTTCATATACTTACGTTGAACTTAAACCTCATTTTCCTTTGAGCAAAATTAGCTTATGTATTTCTTTTTAATAGTTAAAACATTTTTACTCTTTAAATATTTATGTCTGTACATATAGCATACAAATAAAAGCTTTGAGTGTTTAAACGTGTAGCACAAATGCTGTATAAATCTCATGCTTCCCTCTTGATGCAGCTACACCAGTAGAGCAAAGCTGATTTGCAAAGTTGATTTACATTAAATTAAATAATATCAATTTCAATGTTCAGTTTCAGATATAAAAATCTTAAGGCTATTGTTTTCACCTCCTCAGACAACCACTGAACTTGTATTAGCTTTATATTGGCTTTAAAAAAAATTCAAACAGGTGGATCTAGATAAGGGGATGTGGCTGAACTCCAGATGCCTTTCCTCAGCCTGGGAAAAGCTAGAGACAGGTCACCTTTACAAACAAGTAACACAGGCTCAGAACTGATCCACTTCAGTCCTTCAAGCAATGCCTCAGATATCTAGACACAATCTAACACTCAAACAATTGTAGTAGAATATGGTGTCACCTTTTTCCTGTTGATCAGCTGTGCCACCAGTTTTCCATCATGCAATGAAAAATTCCCCAGATTCCAATGAAACAGCCTTTATTACTGCTTCCTGCTGCTTTCAGGGCAGCCTCCTTTTCTTTATATATACAGTATCCTGTTTCCTCTTCATATTTCTTTGAGAACTATGGCACTGGATAAGAATGAAAAACTGCCAAGTACTATATCACTCTTGAAATTCTGAAATTCTCAGTACTAAAGTGCTTTTCTATCTGCCGATACAGAATCATAGAAATAAATATCATGAGTTGATAATTCAATTGCATAGTCCCAGAAAACACTGTTGAAAAGTTGCCCTCAAAATAGTTGTCATGATTTTCTTACATGCACTAACTGTGTAGCCAGTTGCTCAGAACTTACCTTTGTTGGTGAACATCCCATGTTCAGAAGATGCATCAGAGTAGCATGTATGGGTGTCAGCATCTTTCAAATACACAGAGTATTGCAAATCACTGAAAGCTAGTAATACAACTTTTTTATCTTTACATAGTAAGGGGAGGGAAAAAAGCTACTGTTGCTTTGGTGCCAGATATTTGTAGGCTGTGATATTAAATTCATTTTTCCATGTGTGTGTTCTCCCTTGAGCCAAGCACCAATATGCCCAATTGACTCCTTCAAAAGAAACTCTAAAGTCTCACCCAGTTTCTCAAAAACCTGTTATCCCAAACTCACTATAGTGACTGCATTACCTTCACAAATAGTGTTTAAGAAAGTCAGTTGACTATTGGGATTTCAGATCTTGCATAGGATTACTCATGGCCTGACTTACGGAGATGTTGAGCATTCGCAATATGAGGATGTTAAGAAAATAAAAAAAGCTTCAGGAAAAAAAATCTTTTAAAACAGGCCTTTGGTATCTGTGGATCATTCAGATCATTTGAAGCACCAGAGATCTATAACGACATTTAAAAGTTTTACATGTGGCATGGTAGCAAGAATTTTGTCTCTTACACCAGAAAGGGAAACAGGTAAAAAGCAAGAAACACACCCAAATTATCTAGAGCATTCTATACAAGTACACTTATCAAAATCACTCTTCTGTCTTACTGTTTAAATAAATTTCTGATTAAATACGTGTGCCTTCTGCCAGCTTACCTGGCAAAGCTGATTTTGAAGAAAAGGACCCAGTCATCTTCAAAGTAAAGGAATCTTTTCCTATCCAAGATTGGTGCGTCCATGTGTTTCTGGTGTACTGGCTCTTGCGCAAAGGAAGGAGTAAACTCAAGGATGAATCATTTTGGTGGAGTGAAGCGGAACAAAAGCTGGAGTAGTTTCTGCAGATTTGCTCATTTCTGTAGCATCTCTGCTTGGTTTGGCAGAAACCTTTGTTCTTCTTAACGTCTGCTATGTAGCCAAGATTGACTGTATACTCTGTCTCTTATGACTATTTTTCTGCTTGTAGCTGTATGAAAAATTAAAGAACTTATTCATCTGTGTACGTCCTACAAACTATTTTCACATGGCTAGTCCAGTTAATTGATCCAGCAAGAGTGCACTGTCATGCCTGAAGCAGTCCAGGCTTTAACAGATGCCTTGAACCTCAGCTTTTCCTCTGCTGGCCTTGAAATATTTGCGTATTTGTCATAAGAAATATTAAGAGATTTTTTTTTTCCCCCCTTGACAACTATGCTAATACAAAAAATTGTTTGAAAATATTTAGCTTTCTGGAATTAGAAGAGCTCCCAGATCTCTGGGAATACATACCAACGGGGGCAAAAAAAAAGTGTGTAAGAGCTATTCTGTCAGGTATTATTATTTTGGGGTTTTTTTCTGAACTGAGGATACTCAGGTTATTTCCACAGATTAAGCATTGTTGAAAAGCTCAGCAGCCACAGTGGCAGTCAGGTTTCCAAAACAGTTCATTTCTCATTTTAGACATCAAAATAATGGCATCCTCATTCATAAAATTGTACAGCATGCTATAGTCAAGATAGTTTGAAAATGAAGCTCTATGTGTTTTATCTATATGACAAATTGAAGTTGAATTTTTTGTTGTTTTTTTTTAAGAGGAAAGACTGACGAAGTAAAAGTAAATAAACACCTGAAATAAACAACTCTTCAGTCTCTGGAAAATTGAGTCTTCAGTGGTAACCATGGGCTTTTCCAATAATAGAGCATGAGCAAATTCTCATTCTTAGGTTATTCTAGTTTCCTACAAATTCAAGTGCACCTTTCATCTTAAATCATTTCCATGTCGTATCCATTATTAGTGCTTGCTTCTGTGGTCTGCTGAATTCACCCTTTGGAGATGGGTCACTCTCAGAAATGTCAAAAAAGCTAAACAAAATGTAGACAACCGAACCCAGAGTTTGAGGCAAACATTTTTTCAGATAAAAATAGCTGTTGTATCCTCCAATAAAGACAGAAAAAGAAGAATGTACTATCACTGCTAGCCATGATTTTTTTTTTTAATCTTATACTGTTAGTTTTTCAGGAGAGTGTGCAGTAGCAAAACACCAGATACACAATTCTTCCTAAATACTTAAGCAGTTCTGTTCTGTGCCACAATAGCCCTGGCATATCTTCACTTTTCTTAGTGGGAACTGGGTAATATTGTTTTATAATCACAGCATCACATGAAATTCTAAAGCTAGAGCTTCAAACTCAGGCATGAAGCTTTATATACAGAAGAACCAGTGTCAGTAGTATTATCAGAACCATGTATACTTGCCCAATATTCTCGAGACTTCAGTGATCTGCCAGTTTACTGGTCACCTAAGTTGTGAATCTAGGCACCTCAAATTCCCCTGTCCTTTTCTGTCATAACACTACTGCTCAACATCTGGCTGAAAATGTGTAGCTTGGTGAAAGATTTTCTTTTGGAAACAGTGTCGTGTAATATCTATAAAACCTAAATCCACCCCTCTAAATCCTGATCCTCTCCATCTAAACAGAAATTCAGCTGTGAGGTCTGTGTGTCTGGGTGTGTAATTAAAAAAAAACAAACAAAACCTGAATTTGTATATATTCCTAGTTTTCCCCTCACTTGTGAGTACACATGTTCCAGTTATTGTACCATCAACCTTACAAAATGGCAAAATATTGCTATTATTAGCTTTACCCAAAACTTTCCTTTGAGCAGAAACAGCATCATTACCTAACTGCTAGGATGGTCCCACTATTTCAGGGGTATCAAAAGAAAGTCATCTTCTCAGAGCCCTGTGAGCGCTTACATGCCTTAGTGAATCTCATCAGCTTCCCATGGAACTTTTACCAACCTTGGCCCAGGAGCCCCATTTCTGCACCCTCAGAACTGCCTGTTGGGGCGGACACCCCTGTCACTGGGATTGCTGTAGGTCCTGGCTCTCCATGCCTGAGGAAGCACAGCTCCTACTGTTATTGGAAAATACCTTGCCTGATTTATGCCATTTAAGTTTTTTTCTTCACATTTAGGATGGAATTTCACTCATGGTTTTGTTTAGAAGAAATGTGAAATTATTACCTAGAAACTGATTAAAATAGCATCAGGCTATCTTAACAGAGCATCAAAATGTCAAGTTCTCAGATAATAATTAGACGTACCACAGTTTTGGAACTTCTGAGCACATTATGTGTGTATATATAAACCCTCACCTGGACACATGCAGGATTTCTTTTGCGTGTAAATGGAGATAACAGGTCATTATATTCTGGAAAATGACTGTAAACTCTTGTTACATGGAGAAGTAGAGAAGAAGTAAAGCAATGTAAATTTGCTTCTTCTCTTATTCATAGAACCACTAGTGTTAAACATTGAATTTTGCTGGATTTTACAAAGAAAGGGAAAAATCATTTATAAAATCCTCCAAGAATGCTTAAGAACAGCATCTTCTTTCCTTTAAGATTAAGAACATGACTTTCCCCTGAGGAATATTCCTGCAGTTGTACCAGAGCCAACTACAGTACATTAATTTATAATAGCAGGTTATTCATGATGCTTTGCAAACAAATGAAAATGCAGAGGTTCCACTTATATGAGGCTCTTGCTGTGTTGTTCCTTACAGACATACATTCACATTCAACACAGCCACAGAGAACGTTTGAACAAGAGGTCAGACAAAATTATGGAAAGGTATGAAAATTTTGTTATTACTTATGCAGTGCCACATGTATTCTTAGAGATTTTCTGTCAGTGAAGAATAAATTATGGAAACAGAAAACAACGTCCTTTGGCTCAAAGACTTTCCTGCTTCAAAATGCTAGAATACTACACACTGGACATGCAGCTGATGCAGATTTGGGAGTGTTTTTGTGACTAGGTGAAAAAATTACTATAAAAAATAATGTTCAAATTATCCAAAACCCAGAGGTGAATTCACATTTTGTGTAGTGAATTTTCCAGAGCAGATTTAAAAGTTTTTACGATCTGAAGACCATTTTTCACATAGCCCTCACAGAAAAAACAGACATGTCATCTTGGTCAAATGGAAAATATTTATTCACAATCCTTCCTCTACACCCTTAGCCCTCCCTTGCAGATTTATTCTTTCAGGGTTGATTTGAATTGGCCCACCTTCCTAAGTGGGAGTAAGTTTTGTCCAGTCATTTCTGGTAATCAGGATGGTTTCTCATGCTTTTCAAAAGCCTGGCTGGCTTCTCCCAGGGTTTCTCAGACTTTATTAGAAGAAAATGAAAAAATAAAATAAAATAAAATAAAATAAAATAAAATAAAATAAAATAAAATAAAATAAAATAAAATAAAATAAAATAAAATAAAATAAAGGCTCTTTTCTTTGCTGGATCCAGCTCTGTGGGCCACAAACTTCTCTGCTGGGCAAACTCATGGCAAAGAGCACACTCTGGCCATAGGGTGTACTTGATCTTCTCCTCCTCCAAGAGTTTAACCCAAACAAATAACCTGGTAGGTCAAGTGTTCATTGTTTGGCTTACACAAGTGTATGCTCAGGAAATCTCTTTTTCTCACTTTCCTGGTAATTGTTACTGTATTGCCAGGGCAAACTCTGATACTTCTGTGTCAGAACCAGAGTAAAGGCAAGGGAAGTTTGAAGATATACTGATTTGAGTAGGAATTGTTTTAGTCTTATCCCAGTTCAATGCATAATAATATTAAACTTTGTTTTTCGTAGTGAGAATATGTATGTGCTGCGTGTAAAATTTCCATGCCTGTTCATCTGGTTTTTTGGTGACGTATATGGCAAGGCAAGTCATACACTGGCCCAGAAACTGAAGTAAGTTGTAATAAGAAAGAAAACTCTGTAACTTCAAAGTTACAGAACTTACAACTTGATCTTGAACTAAGATTTCACATGCGAATAGCCCAAAAGAGTTTAAAGGACCATATCCCCTTATGATCATTCCGTGCACAAAATAGTTATTGCCTTTTTTTCTTGCAAAATGTGACAAACATTCTTCAAATCATTTGTATGCTATCCCAGCAAAAGGTGGACTTGAAGTTTCTAAGAAAGATAGGCAATCTTCTTTAAAACCTCTGAAGTTCTAGACAAAAGCTAAACTTTTTTTTTTCTTGAGTTAGTAAGATTAAATGTCTGATCTGTGCAACAGTCATTGAATGACTGAAGCCTTAGAGGATTTGAATAAGGTCTTTGGTGTGCAAATGGCATAATCCTTCAAAAAATCCAATGTCCATAATATTTATCATTTAGGTTATTGATCTCAATATTATTTATAAGCATTTTTCCTCTATTTTCACAGCTATACATGTGCCAGTATATATTCCCCTGAAGAGAGATTATTCCTGTGTCAATAACTTCTACAAGCAACATCAAATCACCAAGAATCACAATACAGGAGTTTTAGGGCAACATCATTCGCATGAGTGATAACTAGGATCAACTAATTTTAGCTTGTCATTATATTTTACTAACAGAAAAAAAAAGCTAATAATAATTAACATCTAAAACCAAGACTCTTGTTAGCACCTTCTAGAATTTTGTGTTCTTGTCAAAAACAATACCTGAATTGCTGGGAAATTTCAGGGTTGTTTCCTTTCCTATAGGAGTGTCAAGTAGAGAAGTATGAGTAGTAGAAGGTTTCATCCAAGTTTTGTTGTCCAAGATTCAAATTCTAAAAGAATTTGAGAATACAGATACAGAAAGGAAAGATAGACATAAGTTATTTAGAAGATAGAATCAAAAGCTAAAATCTGGGAAAAATATTATTGGTAGTGGCATACACAATATTAAATCCAGAATATTTTATCTAATGTTTTAAATTAGGCAAAAGTTAAGGACCCCATGGCTCTCTTTCTGGATTTGAGTGTGAGCTTCTCTGTCTTAGCAGGTTTTAACCTAGTAATATTTTTTTAAGCTTTATAGTAAAAGGTATGAGGTCACAGAGAATCATATAATATCACGGGCTCTGAAGAGCTAAAAAACAGATGCATTTTTTGCTAACTTTCCATGTCTTTGTTTTCTTAACTAAAATTTAATTGTTATCTAGTATTTCCTATTGGATAAAGATATTCTTATTTGGTGCTATCTGTGTAACTTCTCTTCAACATTATTTGAATGAAGCTTCTGAATTTCCTGTAGTAGCAGATTTGCAAAATGTAGGGAAGAACCACATTTGTCATGCAATCAGTCAGCACCAACTTTGGAAGAAGGTCCTGAACGAGTAGTATGAGGATATTTTACCTCTTGCCACACTGTGTAGCAATGAGTTACTTGCAGATACTTTGGAGATTTGCAGGCAGGCACATGTTAGGAGACATTAAGCAATCAACATTGTCTTCTGAGAAACTGGTTATTGCATAAGAGCTCTTGAAAAAGGTGGAACTAGAGAGAGTCTAGTAGAAAAGCACATTTTATCTGTATCTACTGAATTTAATATCAAAATCAAGGTGACAGCTCCTTCTAGCAAGACTTCATTTTCTAAAGAACTTGAAAACAAAAAAAAACCAAAACAAAACAACTACAGTTAAAATTCTTTACATCACTTTTCAACACTGTCAGGCCAAATGAAAAGCTAATGGGAAAAAAATGTGGGCTTTCCCAGTATTTCCTCACAGTGTTTCTATTCTGTGGCAGACCCTCAAAAGATGTCTGTGCTTTGTTACACACCTCATGTGAGGCTTCAGGGCAAGCTTGTAATGAACCAATTAGTACCTGTGGCAGAGAGTAGTACCATAGGTCTCACAACAAGGACATCCTTGTTAGTGCAGGCAGAGTTAAAGCAATTAACTTTTTAACAGAACTGATTAGCTTGCAGAGAATACTGCCACAGTGCTGCTCCACGTTCTTGGACCATGTAGAAACATCTAGATCATCTTTGTAAAACAACATTCAGACTTGAATTTTAGAGATGACTGGAAAGGGGGTCAAGACAAAAGTGAAAAAAATTTGGATAATTTTAACAAACACCAGCATTTGGAAAGACAAGAAAGCAAGAACATAAACAATATAGGATACTAATTCCAGCAGCCACTGCAGCTATCTTCTAAATTATATTACTTGCCAGTGAGATTGATGATGCATGAATTTTCAGTGTATTACATTCAGATCCATGAGCTCTGAATGCACCACAAACTCCAGGTTCATATTGCACTATGCTTTCTTCTTAGCCATATTCTTCCTGTAAATTAAGGTTGTTTTAAGTGCTTCAGTGTGGTGCAATGCTATAAATTCAGGGTATAAATTATCACACATTGACTTCTTCAAATTGGTAAGCCCCGAGATTTCTGGAACAACAACTGACTATCACATTAGGTATTTTGAAATTCCTTTAAGTAGGGTTTGAAAGCTTAATAACAAAATTCAAAAATAATACTTGATTGATAAGAGAGCATAAGTTTAGTTTTAACTTTTCTGACATATGGAAACAATTTGAAGTATTTTGGATCGCCATTTTAACATTAATATTTTGTCTGTAATTGTCAGAAGTTGCAAAGCCTCAATATATACAATAATATTGATGTTTTGATTATCCATTTGACGACTAGAAAAAATCTTCTACTTGAGTGGCACTGTTTTTTCTGCCAGTGAGCTCAGTAACTATTGCATACACCCTCTCTTTTTGAACTTAAGATCTGTACACTAGGACTTGTACTAAACTCTCTCAACAAGCGCAAATAATAAAATAATCTGGAACAAAGCCATTCTGCTTGCTTGGTAGGCAAGTAGATCTTTTAGTTGGATATTTGTGTTTAAAATCCCATTTTATTTCATATTATACCAGTACATACCAGGCGTAGTGAATGGCCAGTCCCTGGAAAACTAACTTGGGAACATGTCAAGTTCCATACTCCCGTACTGTACCAGGAACTTCTGCTTTGTTGAATGGTTGAGAGAACATGAAGTTTGTTTCTTCCTAGCTGCATCTAGACTAATAAAGAATTAGTTCAGGATATCATCTGTTCAAATACATATACACGAAGTTCTGAAAAAAGCAGAGCTGAACAGATTTACCTTGACAAATGTGTCAATCAGATGCTTGTGGACTTTTCCCTGAGCAGAGGTACACTGAAAGTCATACCAACATAATAGCATTGTTTAGAATTTGGCTGTAGTCTTGCCTTTTTCTTAAATGCAGGGTGAAACATCATTTTTTGGCATTTTCATCACAGCAAAAAGACATAGAGAGGAAAATGTCAGGACTAGACAATCTGCTTTCTGGCCACAAGAGAATTTCAATATTGCAGAAACTATAATAACTATGTTACTACATTAGCATTCAGAGAAAACATTGACAAGTTAGGTCATTTGTGTACAGGTAGACACTGAGTTCTTGAGAAAGTGCTTTATCTACATTAAAGCAGTTGTATTAATTTAGAGATTTTAAATTACTCTGTTATTTTTTAATGTGGAACTTGTTGCAAAGATCATGTAAATGTAAAACCAAACAAAGTTTCAAGAGCAATATTTTCAAGTAATTGCAAACTTTCAAAATCTGGGTACTATTAGATGTTTTTATGGTTTTTTTAGAAGGATGCAACACTTCTAGGAGATGTTAATATCTGGGTCTTTTCCTCTGGGAAAAAAACCTTATCTTGTCTCAAAGTGTTCCAATTCTGAAATCTTTTCAATTAACTTGCATTATTTTGTAATTAAGGGACATCTTTAACAAGAGAAAATACATAATATAAAATTTCAACATTTAAACTCCGTTTTCCCCTCAAATACAATTTTTTTGTTAAATTTACAAAAGGACATTCAAATTCACTAATACTACCCTTAAATGTCACTAGATATAATTTCAACAGTTTTCTTTGCTTTTCCCATATTTTATCAAAAAAAATCTCCTTGAGATTTTTCTGCTGTAACTTAAATGATTCAGCTCAGTCAAGGGATAACCAATCAATTTAAATAGCTGTGCAATTATTATTATATTATACATACTTTTCTTTACAGAGGTGCAATGTGTTCCTGCTTGTTTGCCAAGAGACCAGTAATTTATAACCATCAGTTTAAATTACCATTTAAACATCAGTTTAAATTACCATTTAAACATTAAACTACCTTACTGCTCACATTCACTGCAAGACATTTGGGCAGCAACAGGCTTTTAACATACACATGTTCACAGCAAAAATGAGAATACTGAACACTGGGTATATGGATGAGCAATTTACCAAGAAGTTGTCAAGTCATAGGTCTTCTGACAACCTCAAAGGATCTCAGCTGAATACAATATTACTTTCAATAGATGAGTACCAGGAAATTTCGTTAAACAAAATGTATGGTAAGCACCACTGAAATCATAATGAAGGCAGCAAGTAATCCTGCTTGACAAGTTAGCCTCTAACAGCTTTTGACAGAAATTTGCATTCTTTATGCCTGACAGACAGACTGAATAAATAAATATCAGACTGCACTGAAATATCAGACAGACTGAAAGAAGACTGCACAAAATAACAGGAAATGGTGTGGGGGCAAATCCTGCATCTGAAAAAGTTTTGAATAAAACAGACAGTATTTGTGATGTCACTTACCGAAAAACACACCCAAGCCACCAAACCAAAACACCAAAATCAAAAGCTCCATATTATCAAAAGTTTCTTTTGAGGAACGCTGGAGAACTTCATAATTAGCATGACTGACTTAGCACTGAAAAGTCATTTATCACAGCAAAAACATAGAAATCACTCAAACTTTTTTTTTTTTGCCTCTATTCTGTGACTTAAAGAAGAGCTTCATAGGAGATCCTCTAGAACAAGGATTTTTACATTAGCTCCAAGAGCTCTAGTACTGTGCAGCTTATATCTTACAACAGCATAGTGTAGGAAAAAAAGCTGTACATTTTACAGTTTTACTTTGCTACTTATTTTCAGTGAAGCATCAGGTTAATGAAATGTATAAAAAAGCTGTATTATAAAAATAGTAAGAGAAAGGCTAAGTTAAAATAGATTTTGAGGATATAAAGAACAGTTACTTGTATTTTTAAATAATTATTTTAAATAATTTAAATATTTTTAAACTGTTTTCTCTACTTCTTAAGTGGCTTTTCCTTGTATGAGGGAAATTAAAACCTCTGAGAAATAAGAGTTAATAATAGTGAAAGGAACAGAAGCATATTGAGGTTTGTGTTAGAACTGCAGTATAGAGGCACATATCGTAAAGAAAGTTATCTTCAGAAGGACCAGAACTCAAGTGTGTTGAAGTTTTGCATGCAGCCTTCATTTTGTGTCTGTAGCATGCAACATTACACACAGGAGACTCTAGATGGCTAAGAAGCAAGGCAGCACAGCAATACTTTGCATTTAGTCATGCTTATTTCCCTGACACAAGCAAATTCAAACTATTTCCATGCAAGATTTTAAGAGCAGAGGCTTGGGAGACATATTGAACTCCATTGTGGATACACATCAACAGTTACATTACCTTAGTAACAGCCACAAAAATCTATGCTGTGGATGGTGGTGTTTGAACTAGAATTAATTTTCCTGACTTTGCAATATTGTTAGATAAAGAAATCCTAATTTTGGTGCTACTCTGAAAAATTTCTGTCCCTGTCACTTGTATTTTCAAAGCACAATGGAAGTGAGCCAGTGTGTCATTGTATAGTAAATTGTATTTTAGAGGCTGCATTTCAACAACCTAAGATCACTTATCTATCCATTGAACAAACACAAATACAAAAAGAAGCCATCTAAAATGTAGCAACCACAGAGTTTCAGTAGTTTTTGGAATTCTACATTATTGTTTCAGTATGTGAAACTTTTTTACTCTACAGTTTTGAGATCTAGTCTGAGTCTAAGGACACTGAGGGAGGGAAAGGGTGAATTATGCCTCCATCCCCATATACAAATGTGACCACTACAGAACTGGAGAGCATCATTCATCCTTTCCAGTGGAAGGTTCATAAGACATGTTCACGTATATGTAGAGAGGAGGCTGTCTAGCTGGATCAGCCTGGATTTAATTTCAGCTGCAATAGTTGAATATCATGAAATTACAGGATGGAATTTTCAATGGAATCAGGAATGGTTTTGGACCATTTTACCTTCAGCTTAGTATAAATAGCCTGTGGTACAGGGGGCATTTCTTGACCTCCCACAGAACTCTAAGCAGATTTTATCCAGTTTTCATTTCATTAAAGGATACACTAACAGGTGTTTTATCTAAATGACCCACATAATGAATTTAGTGTAACTTCCCTCTGAAGAGGGAGGGAATTATTTTATACATGGATATTGTGATATCAAGGAAATAATCATGATAGTTAAGGCAACACATGAAGTGTAGATTAGTTTTTTTAAATGTTTTCTCCAGCCTTCCTGCATCGTGCTCAAAATACGCTAGTTCATAGTTTATGTCTGTGCTTTGGCTATTCGAACAGACTCATGAATTAAAGATTGATCTGTAGAACACACAGAACAATGTATCATAAGTTATGTGTAATAGTTTCATATTTAGGAAACCAGTTGTCTCTGGGTTGCACACTGGCACACTGAGTTTCAATGTTGCTACATAAATTTACTCAAATTCAGGCTCAGGAATCCTAAAACTGTTCAGTTTCCTTGAGTGCTTGATTTGCATATTCTGCAGACAAATAATCACAAATTGATCACAGGATTAAGTTTTCACAAGAAATCAGTATCCAAACAATACCAGACAGACATCTTTAAGTCAATGCAACAACATTCCTGAAATTTCAAATATCATATGGGCATGCTCACAAGACCACAGTCTTGGCTTCAGTAACATTTGAGTCCATGGACCACATTGTAGCAATTTTTTACCTAAGATTCCCTGCCTTCTTCCTTCCCTAAAGTAATTGAGGACCAAATTGTTATAAAGTATTGTTAATTTGGAAGCATCTATAGATGCAGATATATCATCATTCTGTAGATGCTAAGATTTCACTTCCAGGTGTAGGAAAAGAGATGACCCAGCTGAATAATACTGTGGTAGAAATTAATTCAGACTGGGTATTTCATAACAGCCTTAGGAAACTAATGTAATCCAGGCATTTTGGCATTCTCACATGCTTATATCCCATTAAAAATGTCTTAAAGATTTTGTTCACCATAAAAGTTTTCAACTTCACAGAAATAATAGACTTAATCAAAGCAAGGATAGAAAGTCTACATAAAATTACAGAAAAGTACTAGGGAAAAAATATAGTAATCATTAACTCCACAACTCTGATAATACCCATGTCATGGTAATCCATTATTCTTGATTCAGTATGCGACACCTTTAATGCATAAAGACCCAGTAGTCTTATTTTTTGAACCATAGCTTTGCAAAACTAATTTTTATCTGCAAGAATGCCAGAATCTTCCTTTTTCCTGGGGTATTTTTATCATTTCAGGCTTCTGCCAAGCATGGATACTAATTTTTACTACTGTCTTTTTATAAGATTTCATAATACATACCATGTTCTTAACAGGTTCGTTTTAAGGTTTTGTTTTTAATGCTTCAATACACCTTTAAATATAAAGGATTCATTAAGAAATAGAGGCATAAAATATCTCTGGAAGATGGTTACTGAATTAGGCTTTTAAATGCAGTAAACAGCACTTTTGCCTAGTCATTAATGATTAATTAATTAATGAATAATGATTAAGTGTAATACAAGAGATTCTCCAGAGGAAAAATAACCTCTAATGGAAAAATATTTGTGCACCACTTTCTAAGATGATCACATGATATCAAATATACTTTAATGGTAAAAACATTTTCCCCTCTCTTTCACTTCAAAGCATGAAGAGACTCATGACTCTCAAGATTACGACAAATAGACTTGAATCTTGCAGTGGTATTTTTTTGTGCAAGCCTGCAGCCCCAGTTGACTGTTCATATGAAAATTCCCATAATGTAGCATTATTAGATACAGTTTTCTTGTATGAAGAGGATGACTGATATTTTATAGAAAGCTTTGAAAAAACTACACCTCACAATGTGCACTGCTGCAAATTAATTAGATTATCATATTCCATCAGCAATATCCCTAGAGAAACAGGGATATAAAAATACTATATTTCTTTTGCAGATGAGAAAGTGGAGATTTTAATTTCTTTTTTTCTCCACAAGCTGCAAATTATGGAAGTGCACATATCAGAGTCCCTGGGCTAATTGTACTTTTGATCTATTCAGATTGCCAGAGGCTGTATTTTGACATCAATACCAGTTAGATTGTGTGGCCTCACTGCACTACTTCTTCTTCAGGAGCAACCACTGTAATAGACAAATGCAAAATCCTCTTAAAGAACATGACTTAACTTGAACTAAAGAATCAGAGGGAGAAGAGGTATCAAAAGGAAAAAGAAATAGGCTATGTAAATATATAAGCTTATTGAAAATGTGATCTTTTTCTATATGACAACTCCCATAGATAAAGCTTTCATTCCAATACTTACATAATCCTGAAATAATTTATTTTGCTTTTCCATTAACAATTTTCCTTCAACTCAAACACTAAGTGAAATGATGACTAAATTTACACATGATCTCATCAGCTGCATCACATTGCTATTCTATGATAGATAATGCCTGACAGCTACAAAACTGTTAACAGGAACACCCATGTAAGTTTTGGGTTTGCCAGTTTCTCAACTAGGGATGAGAATCTCTTTGTTTAATGAGTTACACTGTGTTTGAGTTGGTAATACATCTTAGATATGTTTTAATTAGACAATATGTTCTCACTGGATGTTTATCACTTAGGTCTTCAGTAGTACTCTAGACTTCAGTTAGAATTTAAAGTTTTAGCAAATACAAGACACAAATACACATATGTTTTCTGTGTAATTTCATGACATATGAGGAAGAAATCAAGCTTAAAAGAGCACAATTTACTTAAAAAGTAAATTAAAACGCAAATAGACATGTCCTGCTTTTCCAATACAGAGGAATCTAAACCCAGGGATAGACAAGCAAATAAACAATTTTATATAAAGTAGTTAGTTAAAAAAAATATAGTTCTATTGACATTGAGGAAGTGATTATCATATAAACAATTCAGAAAGAACTTTTTATGCAAGGTGTAATTAAATCAGAACTTGCAAGGATATGGAGTTTTAGAGTTTTCTCAAGGCAAAAGCTCTACAAAAGAACAACACTGCATACATGCTCCTGTGATCATCACCAGGTATTTTGTGGCTACAAAATTTTTAGCAGATTATTTCTGGTCTCCAGTTACTGTTCCAGTACTGTTCTGTAGAAGAGCACTGTAAGTGACAAATTTGTATGCCATGTAGTGATGCAGAAGGTGGCCATCCTGGTAGAACTGCTCAGAGAATATGACTTGATATGAGATTAGGTCAGAGGAATTAATTGTGCCCTGTTACTTCTGCAGAGATTCACTCTAATTACTAGAATCAGTAGAGATTTGTCACTGATTACCAGGTGAATGAAATATAATAACCCAACACCTACACCTGCCAGGCACAATATTGGGGTCTTAAAAGATAATTTTCATGGTTGTCAGTTCTGTAGCAAATATTTTATGGAAAATATTTTCAATTTGTACCGCAGTAAAAAAGGAAGACATCACTAAGCAGTACTATAATTCAAATATAATCACTTATCAATGTTATTGCATCTAAGTCCTCAACAGGTGAAATAGCTGTCATGATATCCGGTGTACACACAGAGACTTGAAAGGTGGGGTATTTTAAATGGTGATTAAGAAAATGAAAACCTTACTTAAACAGTGATTGAAACATTTAGGATATTTTTCCATGAGAATATTTTTAACTTCTACATTACTCAATCTAAATGTAGATATGCGTAGTTGTTGTATTTTGTAGCTTTCATCTTGCAGTTTGAAGTTCATAAAAACATGTTTAAAGAGCAGCACTGTACACCCATATGTGGATTAACATAGCAGTGTTAAACAGTTCTAGTTTCATTCTTTCATTTTAGGTTCATGATAACTACTCAGGCTCAAGGCTTGTTATTATTAAAATGCATATCTCTTAGAAATTTAAACCTATACTTTGAATTATATTTAAACCTGCTTTTGAATTCTGGAAAACTACTTTCTACAGAATGATGAGCAAAAGCTTTGGCTTAAAGGAAGAAAGTTCACAGAACTAATAGATTATGTAACTCCACTTCACTCTGTATTTCAGCAAATAGTTTCCTTATATGAGGATCAAATATGTACCTTAGGCTAATTCAGAAAGGAATGATGTGTAAACTTTAATGGTATATCACATATGTTTATCTGGTTTACTGTAAAAACTTTTTACTTGAAGCATTTGAATGATATGATTTTTTTTCTTCTGCAAATTTGTTAAGCATTTCTTTAAAACTTCAGCAAGGCACTTTCTTGACTCTGTTGAAAACTTAAAGAGTATGATTCGTTTTTAATTATTGTTGCTATCAATATTCATAAAAAGTTCTTCTATAGACTGCACAAACAATCTGCTGTAGTTCATAGTCATGAAATTTGTACAAGATAAGAGAAAACCCTTGGCAACAGGATTTCTTCAACCCTTTTGTCTAAAATAGGTTTCATTAAAGCCTGAGAGAAATGCACATAATGTAGGCAATGAAGAAGAAAGTAAAAAAAATGAGGTTTAAAGTGACAGACTGATCTATGGATTTGTACCCATGGCTGCCTTTAGGTATGATCTTTGCAGGAGAGCTGACAAAATAATTTCTGTGATGTACCTGTGATGGTTCTATTAAAGTTTTATGGACTTCTGAAGGCCACACTTTGACCTCTTTAGGAGCCTGATTAACAGTGATCTCTAGCAGTCTGTCCTGAAGAGCAATGGAGTCTAGAAAGGCTGGACATTCTTAAATAAAGCCTCCTTGTAAGCACAGGAGCATGCCGTTCCCATGCGCTGAAAGATGAGCTGATGAGGAAAAAGACTAGCCTGGCTGAACAGAGAACTTTGGCAGTAACGCAGTGGCAAAAGCAGACTTTATGACCTTTGGAATAAGGGGCAGACAACCAGGAGGATTACAATGATGTTGTTAAGCTATTCGCAGAGAAAATTAGAAAGGCCAACGCCCAACTAAGAACTCAATCTGACTATGGCCATAAAAGAAAACAAGAAATGCTTATATAAATATATTAAGAACAAAAGGAAAGTTAGGAGAATCCCCATCCAGTATTGGATGCAGAGGGAAGTGTAGTGACAAAGAACAAGGAAAATTAAGAGGCAGTTAAGGCCTTCTTTGCTTCAATCTTTAATAGTAAGACCTGTTGTTCTGAGGGTGCCCAGCCCCCTTGAGCTGGAAGACAGAGACAGGAGGCAGAATGAAGAAAGACCGCATGATTTGTCTGACAGCTACTAAATATTCTGAGGGGACAGACAAAGAAGGATAGGTGGGCAAGCTACTCTTTGTGTCCAAAATGGGGCTGCTTGCACAGAGCTCTCTTCAAAGAGCAGCAACACACAGGTTGAGAACTGATCAGTGAAAATTACAAACCAAGAAAGCAAGGGTAACTTTCAGGCAGCTGCCAAGTAAAGACCCCCTGATCAGGATGAGGAGTTCTTTCTTCAGCTGCAGCATCATGGTCACAGGCTCTGATCCTGATAGAGGTCTTCAGGCACCAACACGCCTGCTAGAAAAGTGTAACAAGTAACATCAAGCAGTCCAAGAAAGTAGAGGAGTGCATTAAGGAAAACTTCCTGGTGCAAGTGATTGAAAACCCAACGAGATGCAACCAGAGGCACAGCTGAGCCTATTATTCGGTAGAAAAACTGTTGTGTGCTGGTTTGAAAGCAAAACCAGTGAGACTCCCAGTCAGAGATACAATTTAATAGAGGAAGAGAGGAAAAAAAAAAGGTGAAATAAATGGAATGATACAACCTAACACCCTGTTGGTCAGGGTGTTTGAAGCAGTCCGGAAATCCTCCTGGAGAAGCAGATGTGGTTCCGCTGGAGTAGAGATGATCCTAAGAGAGAAGGGTCCAGGGATGATGAGAAGGGTCCAGTCTTCCTCCAGGAATCCAGATAAGATGTTCTTGTCAAAGCAGTGATTCCTGTAGAAACGTCTGGTAGCTCTTGTCTCCTCTGAGAGTTCAGTGGATAGAAGCTGCCCGTGAGGTCTCAAACCCTGGATTATATCCAGGTGGGAATGCTTGGCTCCTCCCCCTGGGCAGAGCATCTCACAATGGTATGATTTCATCCTATCAGTCATGCAAATGGGTCCTTGATGGCCCATTAAACAGAGATAACTTCTTCCGGGAAGGCATTGTTGGGCTCGTTAACAGAAGATAAGGAGAACACTGCCCCACCTTGGCTCCAAAGGCTCATGGGGATAGAATACATACCTTGGGCACAATTTTACATTGTAACCTAGGACATAATCCACCCCTTATTCTATCACCATCTACATCATACACTCTCACAGATACATATACATATACATACGTATACACACAGAATAAAACCCTACATGCTAATTTTAGTTCTCACTCAAAATTAAGTCTCCTTGTGGTACACAATGGGTTTCTCCATCTTTTTGCATTACCCACCAAGTGTAACCAGGTCCTTGAGCAAAAACAATCCCACGGATGGGTCTGCCTTTGCCTGAGGTGGGATTAATCCAAACAGTCTTTCCTAAAATCCCTTTCAGGTGTACCACAGGGACTTTATCTCCATCCCTGTGTGCAAAGGTTCAGACTGGGCCGGGCCAGCTCGATTGATGGAGCTTCGGGTGTTTACCATCCAGGTGGCTTTGGCTAAGTTTATGTCCCAATTCTTGAAAGTTCCTCCGCCAAGTGCTTTCAGGGTGGTCTTTAATAGTCCATTGCACCGTTCAACTTTCCCAGCGGCTGATGCATGATAAGGAATGTGGTATATCCATTCAATACCATGTTCTTTGGCCCAGGTGTTCATAAGGCCATTCTTAAAATGTGTCCCGTTGTCTGACTCGATTCTCTCCGGGGTGCCATGTCTCCACAGGACTTGTTTTTCCAGACCCAGGATGGTGTTCCGTGCAGTGGCATGAGGCACAGGATAGGTCTCCAGCCAACCTGTGGTTGCTTCTACCATGGTCAGCACGTAGCGCTTGCCTTGGCGGGTCTGGGGAAGGGTGATGTAGTCAATTTGCCAGGCTTCCCCATACCTGTACTTCAGCCATCGTCCACCGTACCACAGAGGCTTCACCCGCTTGGCCTGTTTGATTGCAGTGCAGGTCTCACAGTCAGGGATGACCTGTGATTTGCTGTCCATAGTAAGGTCCACCCCTCGGTCACGGGCCTATCGGTATGTTGCATCTCTTCCCTGATGACCAGAGGCATCATGGGCCCAACGAGCTAGGAATAATTCTCCCTTGTGCTGCCAGTCTAGATCCACCTGTGATACTTTCACCTTGGCAGCTTTGTCTACCTGCTCATTGTTGTGATGCTCCTCATTAGCCCGACTCTTGGGTACGTGTGCATCCAAGTGTCGAACCTTCACGATTAGCTTCTCTACTCGGGTAGCAATGTCCTGCCAAATCTCAGCAGCCCAGATGGGTTTCCCTCTGTGCTGCCAGTTGGCCTTTTTCCAGCGATTCAGCCATCCCCACAGGGCATTAGCTACCATCCATGAGTCGGTGTAGAGATAGAGCCTCGGCCACTTCTCCCGTTCAGCAATATCCAAAGCCAGCTGTACAGCTTTAAGCTCTGCCATCTGACTCGATCCACCTTGTCCCTCGGTAGCTTGTGCAACTCGTCGTGTGGGGCTCCATACTGCAGCTTTCCATTTCCTGTCAGTGCCTATAATTCGGCAGGAACCATCAGTGAAGAGGGCATATCGTTTTTCAGTCTCCGGTAGCTCATTATATGGTGGGGCCTCCTCAGCACGTGGCACTTGCTCCTCTTCCTCTTCAGAGGATAATCCAAAAGTCTCACCTTCAGGCCAATTTGTTATAACTTCCAGAATCCCAGGGCGATTTGGGTTTCCAATACGGGCACGCGGCGTAATGAGGGCAATCCATTTGCTCCAAGTAGTGTCGATGGCATGATGCGTGGAAGGAACCTTTCCCTTGAACATCCACCCCAGCACTGGCAGTCGAGGTGCCAGAAGCAGCTGCGTTTCAGTGCCAATTACTTTTGAAGCGGCTTGAACTCCTTCATAGGCGACCAAGATTTCCTTCTCCGTGGGCGTGTAGTTGGCTTCGGACCCTCTGTAGCTTCGACTCCAGAATCCCAGTGGTCGACCCCGAGTCTCACCCGGCACCTTCTGCCAAAGGCTCCAGGACAGGCCATTGTTCCCGGCTGCTGAGTAGAGCACATTCTTCACATCTGGTCCTGTCCTCACTGGGCCAAGGGCTACCGCATGAGCGATCTCCTGCTTGATCTGGGCAAAGGCTTGCTGCTGTTCAGGGCCCCAGTGGAAATCGTTCTTCTTGCGGGTAACCAGGTAGAGAGGACTCACTATCTGGCTATACTCAGGAATGTGCATTCTCCAAAAGCCTATGGCACCTAGGAAAGCTTGCGTTTCCTTCTTGCTGGTTGGTGGAGACATTGCAGTGATCTTGTTGATTACTTCTGTGGGTATCTGGCGACGTCCATCTTGCCACTTGACTCCCAGGAACTGGATTTCTCGAGCTAGTCCCTTAACCTTACTTTGCTTAATGGCAAAACCAGCTTTCAGTAGAATCTGGATAATCTTCTCTCCTTTCTTGAAAACTTCCACTTCTGTGTTCCCCCACACAATGATGTCATCAATATACTGGAGATGTTCAGGAGCCTCGCCTTTTTCCAGTGCAGTCTGGATTAGTCCATGGCAGATGGTGGGACTGTGCTTCCACCCCTGGGGCAGTTGGTTCCAGGTATACTGCACACCTCTCCAGGTGAGCCTGCACTCTGCTGCCACAGGAATGGAGAAGTAGGCATTGGCAATGTCTATGGTCACGTACCACTTTGCTGCCTTGGACTCCAGCTCGTACTGAAGCTCCAACATGTCTGGCACAGCAGCGCTCAGTGGTGGTGTGACCTCATTCAGACCACAGTAATCCACTGACAGTCTCCATTCTCCACTGGGCTTACACACAGGCCAGATGGGGCTGTTGAAGGGTGAACGAGCCTTACTGACCACCCCTTGGCTCTCCAGTTTACGAATCATCTCATGGATTGGGGTCACTGAGTCTCTGTCAGTGCGGTATTGCCGACGGTGCACTGTTGCTGTGGCAATTGGTACTTGTTGTTCTTCAGCTCTCAGCAGTCCCACAGCAAAGGGGTCATCGGAGAGGCCAGGCAAGGTATTCAATTGTCTGATGCCTTCTGTCTCTACAGCAGCTATCCCAAAAGCCTAGCGATATCCTTTTGGGTCTTTGAAATATCCATTTCTGAGAAAATCTATGCCAAGGATGCATGGGGCCTCTGGGCCAGTCACAATGGGGTGTTTTTGCCACCCGTTCCCAGTTAAACTCACTTCGGCCTCCACTACAGTCAGCTGCTGGGACCCTCCTGTCACTCCAGAAATAGAAACAGATTCTGTTCCTACATACCCTGATGGCATCAGGGTACATTGAGAGCCAGTGTCAATCAAAGCCGTATACTCTTGTGGGTCAGATGTGCCAGGCCATCAGATCCACACAGTCCAATAGATCCGATTGTCCCTTTCCTCTACCTGGCTAGAGGCAGGGCCCCTCTATTCCTGCTCACGATGCATGTTGCTATGTTCCTGTAAATACGTTCCTGAGGTCCCTTCGAGAGGATCAGTCACATCATCATTCCTATACTGTCTGGAGTTCTGTGCTCGAGAGACTGGAGCAGCATTGACTCTAGATGAACTCCTCATGGCAGGTGTCCCTCTTTTCAGTTCACGTACCCGGGCTGCTAAGGCGGAGGTGGGTTTGCCATCCCACTTCCTCATGTCTTCTCCATGCTCCTGAAGAAAAGACCAGAGGTTGCCTCGTGGAGTGTATGCTCTCTCTCTGGCTGGGGGACGCCTGCTCCTAATGGCAGAGACTCTTGTTGGTTCTGGCGAGACGTGGTAAAGTTTTTCCTTAAGTTCTTTTTTCAGTTTCTGATGGCCCTCTTCAATCAAGCTTCGGACTTGCTCAGCCAGCCTTGTTTCCACGGATGAGACATGGGTACGAAACGGGGCAGTGACAGTGTCCTCATAAATTCTTAGTTTGTTGACCAAGACGCCCACCCTGTCCTCGCCTTCCCTCCATTGCAGCGTTGCCAGGTAACGGGAGTACATCTCTGGTCCAAGCCGTGCGAATCTCAACCACATCTGCGATGTGCACTGGACATCATCTGGGCTTTTAGGAAATCTATCATCCTCTGAGAAAATAATCTCCAGCACAGCCAATTCCCTCAGGCATCGGATACCTTGTTCCATTGTGCTCCATTTTCCTTGGTGTACTTGGAGGTCTTCTTTACAAAGGTACCTCTCCTTCACACTTGTCAGCAGTCGCCGCCAGAGGCTGAGAGTTCCTTGGGTCCTTCCAATGCCCTGGTCAATGACCACATCCCGGGACAGAGATCCCAGTTGCCTGGCCTCACTTCCATCCAGAATGGTGTCATTGGCTGCAGCATCCCAGATGCGGAGCAGCCAGGTCAGGATGGACTCGTTTGGCTGACGGGTGAATTCCCTCCTCAGGTCACGCAGCTCACCCAGGGACAGAGAGCGAGTGATGATCTCTGGCTCTGTCTCCTCTGCTGGGTGCGAAGGTCCTGCTGCATTCTCGTCAGTCACTATGCGGACTGACTTGCTCTTTGATTTCTTCTTCTGAACAGGGGCAACTGCTACCGGTTTAGGCTGTTCTGATTCAGTGACGGTTTGTGTGGAGGTGCTGACGGTGCCTTTGGTTCCTTCCTCCTCTGTGACAGCCTGTGTAGATGTGGATGCTGTTGCTTTGCCTTTGGTTCCTTCCTCCTCTGTGACAGTCTGCGTGGACATGGACATTGTTTTTTTGCTTTTGGCTTCTTCCTCCTCTGTGACAGCCTGCGTAGACATGGACACTGTTGCTTTGCTTTCAGCTCCTTCTCCTTCTGCGGCAGTCTGTGTGGACATGGATGCTGTTGCTTTGCTTCTTTTCTCTTCTGCCTCAAGAGGACGCTGCACTACATCATGTAGTGTTTTGTTTCTAAGCATGGTGATGGTGCAAGCTGTGCAGAGAAAACAAAGCCGAACTAACAACAGCATCATGTTGACCTTGGCATCTAGAGAGAACTCAATATTTTTGAAAACTGCAGTGCCGGGCTGGAAAGGCTGGAAAAAATCATCCTTCACCCCTTCCCACAGGGGCTTGCTGAAGCTCCAGATATAGCATCCTAGACTAGGACAAGAAAACAGAATCAATATATATATATATATTCTGAAGGATGTTCATTGCCTCAGAGGTTAGCATATAGTAGACCAACAAAGCAATCACAATACCATACCCTGGTCTACACAGGAGTATTAAGGTCGGCAGATAGTGCCCCATGTGCGGAAAAATATAGAGAGCTAGGTACAAGACACATGTAAGTATGTTGAGCAACATAGCTAACAGGTGTCTTTTCTGATACAAAATTGTAACTGACTTTTCTCAATACCTTGTGCCCCACGTTGGGCGCCAAAAGTTGTGCTGGTTTGAAAGCAAAACCAGTGAGACTCCCAGTCAGAGATACAATTTAATAGAGGAAGAGAGGAAAAAAAAAGGTGAAATAAATGGAATGATACAACCTAACACCCTGTTGGTCAGGGTGTTTGAAGCAGTCCGGAAATCCTCCTGGAGAAGCAGATGTGGTTCCGCTGGAGTAGAGATGATCCTAAGAGAGAAGGGTCCAGGGATGATGAGAAGGGTCCAGTCTTCCTCCAGGAATCCAGATGAGATGTTCTTGCCAAAGCAGTGATTCCTGTAGAAACGTCTGGTAGCTCTTGTCTCCTCTGAGAGTTCAGTGGATAGAAGCTGCCCGTGAGGTCTCAAACCCTGGATTATATCCAGGTGGGAATGCTTGGCTCCTCCCCCTGGGCAGAGCATCTCACAATGGTATGATTTCATCCTATCAGTCATGCAAATGGGTCCTTGATGGCCCATTAAACAGAGATAACTTCTTCCGGGAAGGCATTGTTGGGCTCGTTAACAGAAGATAAGGAGAACACTGCCCCACCTTGGCTCCAAAGGCTCATGGGATAGAATACATACCTTGGGCACAATTTTACATTGTAACCTAGGACATGTTGCAAAAGCACTTATCAGAGATGTGAGTTTAGAGAAGGCAGGAGGAGACTTCAAGGCTTCTTAGCCAAACCGAAATGCAAAACCAAGTGGAAAGCACTGGAGACAGGGATATGCTTCCTGGACAGATGATAGGGATCACCTCATAGAGACCACAAGGAGGGAATCAGAAAATTCAAGGCAGAGATGGAACTGAACTTGCTTAGGGATGTGAAATATAATAATAAGAGGTTTTTCAGGCACTTAGTAGTGGATGAAGGAAACGTATCACCTGCCTTGAGGAGTGGGGTTGGTGATACAGGTACAACTAACATGGAGAAGGGTGAGGTACTCAAAAACTTTTTTGCTTCAGGCTTCACTAACAAGAAATCTAGCCACATAATCTAACTCACAATATCCAAAGGAAGGGACACGGATAAGATCATGTTCAAACCATCTTGGGAACATCAATATACTTAAATCTGTGGCACCTGAGTAGATGCTTCTGAGGGTTCTGAGGGAACTGGTGGAAGAAGTTGCTAAGCCCTTACCTGTAATACCAGTGTGGCATCCTGGTGAACTTTCCAGTGATTGAAAAATGTGTTCCCCATTCTGAAAAAGAGAAAAAGGAAAACTTGAGGATCTACAGGCCTGTGAATATCAAATATGTGCCTGGCAAGATCATGGAGCAGATCTTTCTGGTAACTATACTAAGGCAAATGGAAAACAGAAAGTTGATTGGTGACAGCCAGTGTAGCTTCACTTAGGACAAATCATACCTTACCAATTTAATGTCATTCAGTTGTGCATTACAGCATTTGTGGAAAAGGAAAGAGTGACGGATGTCATCTGCCTATACTTTTTCAGTGCATTTGATACTGCCCCACAAAATGCTCTTACCTCTAAAATGAAGAGGGATGAATTTGATGGATGAATGACTTGGTTGAAAATGAATGAGCTGGATGATTTAATCTGCAGAGTGTGCATGCAGCACATACAGGCCAATCATGGTATCAGGTCCAGTCAGCAGAGGTTTAGGAGGGGCTGGGTACAGCTTGACTAACCTGATCTCCTTCCACAACAAGGTGATCTGTTTAGTGGGTGGTACAAAAGCTGTGTGAAGGTTTTGTACCTGGACTTTAGTAAAGCCTTTGACACTATTTTCTTCAGTATTTTACCAGAGAATTAGCCTTATACTTAATCAGACTCAAAACTTAAGTTCTCTTCATACTACACAAACAATGTAAAGACCTAACAGGAGTGCGTGTCATTGTTGAGCTGGTCAATTGCATCATATCCACTAACAAATAAAACAAATAAAAGTAGAACAGTTGTGGTGACAGGAGGAAACTTTTATCATTCATAGAAACCCAGGCCCAAAAAGCTATTCAACACTTAAGAGAGAGTACCCTCTATTTACTTAAAAGGACAGATGATTCTTTCGTGTTTAAAGCACATATTTTCTGAAATTATTTTCTTATCTGGAGCAGTAAATGCTACTTCCCTGAAAGAGGAGGAGGAAGCAGAAGAATCAGAATAAAAATTGGAAGATTGGAAGAATTGGAAGAATTGGAAGCAGAATTGGAAGCAGGAGAAGAAGGAGAAGGAGAAGGAGAAGGAGAAGGAGAAGGAGAAGGAGAAGGAGAAGGAGAAGGAGAAGGAGAAGGAGAAGGAGAAGGAGAAGGAGAAGGAGAAGGAGAAGGAGAAGGAGAAGGAGAAGGAGAAGGAGGAGGAGAAGGAGGAGGAGGAGGAGGAGAAGGAGAAGGAGAAGAAGAAGAAGGAGGAGGAGGAGAAGAAGAAGGAGGAAAACCTAGAGACCTTTTTGCTTGTTCAACACTTGCACCCTGAAGTGTAAAAATAACCTTCTTAGGAGTAGAACTTGTAAATATTGTCCAGGAAGGTGTATTGACAAATCATGAGATTTTTTACATTTTGCAAAAGATGTAATACAAAAAATATTTCCTAATTCTGCATAAGTCAACTTCCATTTAGTTACTTTAAATTTAAAATGCAACATATCTATTATTAGTAAATGATAAAAAAAAAAGAAAAGAAAAAAAAAGTAGACATGTAGACAAAACAGGAAGAGCTTGAAGCTGTGGTGCAACAGCAGAGCTATGATGTAATTGCCATCATGAAAACATGGTGGGGTGACTCACATAGCTGGAGTGCTGCACTGGGTGGCTACAAGCTCTTCAGAAGGGACAGGAAAGGGGGAAGAGGTAGAGGGGTGGCCCTTTATATTAGGGAGGCTTTTGATGCCATGGGTATTCAAACTCATGATGATGGAGTTGAAAGCCTATGGGTAAGAATTAAGGGGAAAGCCAACAAGGCTGACATCCTCCTGGGAGTCTGTTATCGTCCACCCAGCCAGGAAGGGGAGGTGGACAACTTCATCTATAAGCAGCTGGAGAATGTTTCAGGATCATCAGCCCTTGTTCTTTTAGGTGACTTCAACCTACCAGACATCTGCTGGGAACTTAACACAGTGGAAAAAAAGCAGTGCAGGAAGTTTTTGTGTGTGGAGGGAAAAAAGCAGTGCAGGAAGTGTGTGGAGGACAACTTTTTGTCACAGCCGGTGAGTGAGCCCACCAGGGGAGGGACGATGTTAGTCATGTTACTTCTGTTATTTGCAAATACAGATGGCCTGGTGGGCGATGTGGTGGTTGCAGGCTGCTTGGGGCACAGTGATCGTGAAATCATAGAGTTCTGGATATTTGATGAAATCAGGAGGAACATCAATAAGACTTTTACACTGGACTTCAACAGGGCAGACTTTGGCTCATTTAGGAGACTTATTCAGAGGGTTCCTTGGAAAGTAGCCCTTAACAACAAAGGAGTCCAGAAAAGGTGGGTGTGCTTCAAAACACAGAGATTTGAGGGCACAGGAACAGACTGATCCTGTGTGCCAAAAGATGAGTCGACAAGACAAACATCCAGCTGGGATGGGCAACAAGGTTTTGAAGGAACTTAGGAATGAAAAGAGGATGTATCATCTTTGGAAGGAGGGTCAGGTCTCTTAGGAAGTGTTTATGGGGGTTGCTAGGACATGTAGGAAGAAAATTAGGGAGGCCAAAACTCAGTTTGAACTTAGAATGACAACTGCTGTAAAGGATAATAAAAAATGCTTTTACAAATATATTAATGGCAAAAGGAAGGGTAAGACCAACTTTTGTTCTCTACAGGATGTGGGAGGGAACTTAGTAACTGCAGATGAGGAGATGGCAGAGGTGCTTAATGCCTTCTTTGCCTTGGTCTTTAGTGGGAAGACGGCTTGTCCTCAGAACAATTGTCCTCCTGGGTTTGTAGATGATGTCAGGGAGCAGAATGGTCCCCCTGCTATCCAGGAGGAGGCAGTTAGAGAACTGCTGAGCTGCTTGGATGTTCATAAATCTATGGGACCTGATGGGATCCATGCCAGGGTGATGAGGGAGCTGGCAGAGTTTGAGTTTGTGAAGCCTCTCTCCATTATTTACCAACAGTCCTGGCTCACTGGTGAGGTTCCAGATGACTGTAAGCTGGCCAATGTGACACCCATGCACAAAAAGAGTGGGAAGGAAGATCCCAAGCCAGTTAGCTTGACCTCAGTTCCTTACTACCTCAGGAAGGTAATGGAACAGTTTATATTGAGTGTCATCACAGTGGTTACAGGATGGGCCAGGATATCAGACACAGCCAGCACCAGTTTGGGAGGGATAGGTCATGTTTGACCAACCTGATCTCCTTTTATGACCAGGTGACCCATGTGGTGGATGCAGGGAAGGCTGTGGATGTTGTCTATTTGGTCTGCAGCAAGGCCTTTGACACTGTCTCCCATAGCACAACCCTGGAAAAGCTGGCAAGCCAGGCTTGGACAGGAGGACTCTGTGCTGGGTTAGGAACTGGCTGGATGGCTGGGCCCAGAGAGTGGTGGTGAACAGTGCTGCATCCAGCTGGCAGCCAGGCACCCGTGGTGTTCCTCAGGGGTCTGTGCTGGGGCCAGGTCTGTTCAATATTTTTATTGATGACATGGATGAGGGGATTGAGTCTTTCATTAATAAATCTGCAGATGACACTCTGTGGGAGCGTGTGTCAATCTGTTGGAAGGTAGGGGGGTTCTGCAGAGAGAACTGGAATGGTTGGATGGATGGGCAGAGTCCAATGAGATGAAGTTTAATAAGTCCAAGTGCTGAGTCCTGAACTTTGGCCACAATAACCCCCTGCAATGTTACAGGCTGGGGTCAATGTGGCTGGACAGTGCCCAGGCAGAAAGGGACCTGGGGGCACTGGTGACAGCAGCTGAACATGAGCCAGCAGTGACACTGGTGGCCAAAAAGGCCAAGGCATCCTGGCCTGTATCAGGAATGGTGTGGCCAGCAGGAGCAGGGAGGTCGTTCTTCCCCTGTGCTGGGCACTGGTGAGGCCACACCTCAGGTGCTGTGTCCAGTTTTGGGCCCCTCAGTTCAGGAAGGACATTGAGATGCTTGAGCACGTCCAGAGGAGGCAACGAGGCTGGTGAGGGACCTGGAACACAAACCCTATGAGGAGCAACTGAGGGAGCTGGGGTTGTTTAGCCTGGAGAAAAGGAGACTTAGAGGTGACCTTATCACTCTCTATAACTCCTTGAAAGGTGGTTGTAGTCAGATGGGCGTTGGTCTCTTTCTCCAGGCAGCAACTGACAGAATGAGAGGACAGAGTCTTAAGCTGAGCCAAGGGAAATTCAGGTTGGAATTGGGAAAATGTTTTTTTACAGAAAGAATTATAAAGTACTGGAATGGTCTGCCTGGGGAGGTGGTGGAATCACTGTCCCTGGCTGTGTTTAAAAAAAGCTGTATGTGGCACTTGGTGCCATGGTTTAGTTGAGGTGTTAGGGCTGGGTAGGACTGGGTTGGACTCAATGATCTTGGTCTCTTCCAATCTAGTGACCTCATGATTCTGTGATTTCTTCTGGGCATTGCAAAATGACAATATGGGTTTGTTTCCTTTTGTTTACTGGCAGATGTCCAATTATTTGTTTTACAGTTATACAAATGCAATATTACATGTTGTTTTTATTTAGAGAGACAAATGAAAAATTAAGCTCCTTTTTTCCCAGATTTCATACATCAAAATATTAGTTGCAAATTAACTCAAACTACATTATGTAATAATGTCTTGGGTTATGGAACCAAAAATGTGTATTCTATTTCATTTGCTGAAAGCAGTTGGGGAGATGTTCTTTATCTCTTGTAATTCTGGGGGAAGCGGTGCAGGTGCCTTCTGATAATGGGCCAGCTGTTAAAACCAGGTGGGGCAGTGTTTCTTATCTCTTTTCACAATGGGCCATTAAGATTCCTCAAACTGTTCTTCTCCCCAAGCTGTTCTTCTCCGCAGGCTGTTGTATTGTGAGATGCTCCACCCAGTGGGGGGAGCCAACCATTCCTACCTGGATAAAAACTGAGACGTAGGAACACATAGGATACACAGGTATCTGACTTCACCCGATTCCTGGAGGGAGACTGGACCCTTCTCACCACCACTGGACCCTTTTCTACAGGATCATCTCTACTCCAACAGAACCACATCTGTCACTCCAGAGGGACTTACTTTTGGACTGCTTCCAAAACCCTGACCAACAGGGTGTCAAGTTGTAGCTCTGACTCTGTCAGGGTTTTCCAGGATTGCTTGTTTGTTTGTTTGCTTGGTTGGTTGGGTGGTTTTGTTTTCTACTACACTTGTATTGTTAATATTCCTAGTAAAGAGCTGTTATTGCTATTCCCAAATCTTTGCCTGAAAACCCTTAATTGCAAAATTATAATTTGGCAGGGGTGAGGGGTTTACATTCTCCATTCTAAGGGAAACTCCAGCTTTCCCTGGCAGAAACCTGTCTTTTCCAAACCAAGACAAATCCAAGCAACAATCTAAAGAGTTTAACATTGAATATTTGAGTCTATCCAAACATATTTTTAAGATCCTCAAGAAAAAAGTCCTTAAACAGAGCACAATGTTAGTAGCTTCAAGTAATTAATGCAAAATTTCAAACAAGAGTTGTGTAAAAGGATACTTTCTTGAAGTTGTCCTATTTGTAAATTTATGTTTTTCTAGTACTTACATACTAGAGTGATCTGTCTGTGCTTTTCAAGATTTTTCTTGCATGTCCCATGCCAGCATTAGCACAGTCTTTTGTAATGGAAAGAGAGATAATAGCCAGGTGGGCCAAAACAAAAGGTACTGGTTGTTTGAAAACAAGACAGGTCAAGAGAAAAGTCTCTGGTGGATATCACTTAATTACCCATAACAATTGCGTTTGGCCATTAACAACCAATCTCACACAGAAGAGACATTCCTACAATGACTTGACATTTCAGCTTCCAAAGCAAAACTTTGTTATTTGATTGAGAGGAAGTAGTTGATTGTGAGAGATAAGCTGCAAAAACTAGCAGCAGAAGACATCTGTTGACCTTCCCTTCAGCTGGAGGACTTTTTTATTTTGTTTTCTTTTGTTTTCTTTTTTTATCTTTTTTTTTTTTTTGACTCCTACAAATGAGCAGCAGGTGATTTCTTGCATGCAGCTACTCTTATACAGAAATGCATCAGTGACACCTTCTGTTACACCAAATTGTCAGGGCTGGGTCAAGGAGGCTGTGGACCCAGGACAGCCAATATCTGCAGTAGAAGGAAACATCTTTTGCAGCAGAATCACTCCATGAGGAGCCCATAGAAGGAACACTACCAATACAAGTGTATTGATCTTCATGAGGGACAGCAACAAAGTCACTCAGAGAGTAAAGTAGGGCCCAAGTATATCCCCTTTTCTAATTTCTCCTTGGTTCACCTTTGCAAATTATTCTTACAAGCTAGTGTGTAAACACACTGGAAACTGAGATGTCTTCCTGAACAGATCCCCTGCCCGAAGACATTGGTTTTGAACTGAAAATACAAAAGCCAAACTAAACAAGGAGGTAAAATATAGGCAACACAACTCTTATACCAGTAAAAATTAAATAGATTATATAAGGGTCATCTGAATTCATGGGGCAAAGCTTGACCCATGTCTTCTGCTGTTTTTTGTTTCTAGCAAAAAGCCAAGTGCCCCTTAACTACCCAGACAATGCTGAGTCCCTATAACAAAACATTGATTGAAAAGACCTTTTAAGGACTGCATATGGAAACATATCACTGTGCATTGCAGGCTATTCAGTTCACTAAAATGAAAACCCTTCTGTTTAACTTTTCTCCCTTCTATACACACCTCTGTATCTGCGTATTCTGGCTGTATGTTCTGTTGCTCATTAGGAAAAACAGTGACTGCACAGGTGACAGGCTGCTGGGTGCAGAAAAGCTAAGTACACCCCATCAGATGCCACCTGCAGCTGAGGGTGAAGATTAATCACTTTTGTGTATGACATAAAATATCCACTCTGAAGCCATGTCTGGCCAGGCACCTACATCATCATCTTACAGATTTATTCCTAGTAGTCAGTAGGAATAGCAGTGTAAAAGGAGAAAAGGGTTGGTAGAGTCTGGTAGGTGAGAAAAGCATGAAAGAGATGCACATCCAAGCTCAAGGCTAAACGGGTATGAGACCAGACTCAATTATTAACTTCTGCATAATCAATCTCTTTAGAAGATCCCTTTGTAGGCCAAGAGAACATGACTTGGAAATGAGCATTGTGCCACAGCAGCAGTTCAGGTAACTCACCAGTCCCTCAGGTCTGAGAAGGGTGCTTAGGCTGAAGAGTATAAAGCAGAAGTGTTACAGGTATCTTTAGGTGACAGCAGCTGTGTGTTGGAAAAGTCCCATGGACCTATGTGGGTAGCCCAGAGCTAGTAATGCCCAAGTATGAGAAGATCCTGATCACCAACTGGTGCTATCTCCCCGTTCCCCAGTCTCTTGCTGAGAGTTTCACAGTGTCTCTAGAAGTAAAGGTGAAGGCAGCATGGGTGGTCACAAAATTGCACTTCACAACTACCCCACAACATGACAACCGACTCACAAACACCAATGAAAATGACCTGCACAGAACCAAAGCATCTCTTAGCTACATAATACAGAGACTTACAAAGGAGAGAGTAGTGGGGCATGCTTCCACACTGCTACTTTACCCCACTGACCAGACTCATCCAGATGCTTTCAAATCTGCTGCAAACATCAGCATCACTACTCTGTTTCACAAGACCAGAGCCAAGCAGTCCTAGAGGGACTCAAGGTATAATTGAACACATATCTGAAAAGCTGCAAGCTGGCCAAGAAAGCGGAATGCTAATGCAATTTCAGACTGTGCAAACAAGCTGTCCCATGGGAAATATCCAATAGTGTTCTCTACTAAAAGGTAGTAAAAGCCTCTTATAGGACTAGAACCCTAGTTCTGCTTAAAATAACCCTGGCTGCCCATGTCTCAGGCAACTGCTGAAATATAAACAATATGTTCAACAGTGAGAAAGAAAACAACTTGTTGCTAGAGGTGGAAAACCAAAATACTGCTTGCATCAATATGTCAAATACAATAAAATCTGTTAGAAGATAGTATAAAATAATTAAAAAACCACAAACTACCAAATCACAGGCATTTTCCCTAAGTACAATTGTATTCTGTGGCTTTGAAATTATATTGCATAGAAAACACAGATATAAGTAGGTATATCTTTTTGCAAACCTCTTGTTGCTGAAAAGGTTGAAACTTAGAGAAGAAAAAAGGGAGCAGAAAGATTAAAAATATTTGTATTAGATTATTATAAGGGACTTGTTTTTGTAGTATTATTCATAATTTTTTCTGGTATATTTGCTTTCTGACTATCAGAGGAAGCTCAGGATGTGTAACTTGGAGTATCCAACAGTCTTTACCATGCTGGTGAAATCAAAATTTCTAAAATCCCTAAGCTGTGTACATATTTAAAGTTATATACTTTATGCATTTATTGTCTTCCCACACCCTCCTCTCCCTTGGACTTTGCCTTGTGTTAATCACATCTGGATTCTGCTACTGATCCTCAGTAACAATGAGCATCAACAGAATTTCTCATGTAAAACCCTACATGGCGAGTGATAGTAGCAGGTTCTGGAAATATCTATGTTATTACCTGCAGAACAAAAACCAGCTGCTCTGAAACAATGGGGAAAAGATGTCTACACTTGTAGGGACACATCTCTTCTATCGTCCACCTCTTGGGAAGCATTGGTTTTGTAGCAAAATGTTCCAATAGAAACTGGTTTGTTTTACAAGTGCTTCTCCTCAACACAGGAAAAATGCAGAATCAACATAACCAAACTTCCCAACCTGTATGTCAAGTGTGTACATGGCCTGAAGGCTCCCAAAATTCAGACATTTTATATATTCAAATAATCTGTTAACTGATATCTAACGAAAGTTATTTCTCATATTTATGTTAATTCTGCCCCATGAAATATCAATCTAGCAGTTTTCTGCTTAAAATAACAGCCAGTTCCATTAGTCACATGGAAGTCTAATCTTACTTTTCCTGTATATTCCCCACACTCCTAACTTTGGGAAACAATTATACATTTTGAAAAGCAAAATCTAGAGTCATTCCAAATGAGAAAAAAACTTGATACTAATTTGATACTTATTGTCCCTTAAACAACATAGTATCAAATTCATGTATTTTTCCACTGTGATTTCTGGTGACATATAGAATCACAGAGTCATAGAATGGTTTGGATTTAAAGGTATCTTAAAAATCATCTAGTTCCAAGCCCCCTGCCATGATCAGGAGCTTCTTCCATTAGAGCAGGTTTCTCAGAGCTTCATTCAGCCCAGCTGTACACAGTCCCAGGGATGGGGCAGCCACAGCTTCTGTGGGCAATGCATTCCAGAGCCTCTCCAACCTCACAGTGAAGAATTCCTTCATAATATCTAATCTAAACCTGCTGTCTTTCAGTTAGGAGCAATTTCCCTTTGTTCTTTCATTACACGCTCTTGTAAATAGTCTCTCTTCACCTTTTCTGTAGGCTCTCTTCAGGGTGCAGTAATGTCATCACAAAGCCTTCTCTTATCCAGAGTGGACAGTCCCAATTCCCTCAGTCTCTCCTCACAGAGAGGTGCTCCATCCCTCTAGAGAAACATGTGGTACCAAAATTGCAACCTTGGCTGTAGAACTAAAGTGCAGTCCCTGGCAGATTCTGCAGAAGCATTCACTTCTTCTGTTTTCAATAGCAGCTGTCTATCCCTTCACTTGAAGCATATGCAAGAGGTTTTCACACATTTCATGTTTTTCAGGACAGAGGCTCCAGTAGTAGAAATGAGAAGTTTGCCTTTTTTTCTTTTTTTTTTTTTTCATTAATTTTCCACCTTTTTAAATTTGATGTTTGGGAGCCTGGAAATGCTGAGTGAAGCTACTGACTCAACTAGATACAATCCTGATTAATAGTGATGTAAAAGTAGAATTAGGCTACATATTAATGACCATATCAAATCCAAACCATTAATAGTATTTATCTCATGGAAAGTGCTAAATGCCAATGCAACAATACTTATCAGACTTTCAGTTTCTGTTAAGAACTGTTGTCATATTATATATTACACTACATTTAATTTTCTGCCCCAAGCAGCTTTCCTCGTAAGCCTGTTAATAGATAATTCATCTGCTTGTAGCTTCATCTTCTCTGTTGCTCCTCCAACAGACCCAGTTTAGCCTCAATTTTTCAGTGAAACTGTGTATAAAGCAGCTTATTTCTGGTACTGTCCTCAAGACTCAAGACTCATTGTATTTGTTCCATGCAATACAAAGTTACATAATTCTGTGCTCAAGTGGACTGATGATAAAAACTTTTTCCATGCTTTCACAGAGGTTATTAAATACATATTTGTGTGGGATGGCTCTTCCTGGTGAGATCTTCAGTACTTAAGGGCAAACTTTTCACAGTTAAAACAATAGTAGCACATCTTTTTCGTGGTTTTGACTGACATGTGTTTAAGGGAAACATCTTCTTTTACACATTTCAATATTAACTTCTAACAATTACAGTTATGAGGTGTAGAGCATTAGGTTTTAATTAGGTTTTAAAAATGCAGCTAGATCTTTGTTATGTGGCCATGCCTTAACTGCTTGGCCATCTTGTTTGATTAATAGAGAGGGCCTATCAATGTACTTTTAAAATTACAAGCTTTTTCTTTCCATGATGGCTTGACCTGGATGTTCATTCTTTCATACTTCTGTCTAATCACCATTCAGATTTATGAATTTTAAGCATGATGCAGGCCTAAGTCATCAGAACAATCACTAAAATCTTGGATAATTCTGAAATGTAAATACTCTAATAATTAAAGGAAGCATTTAAATAGGTATACTGATAGGTAACACAGACTTGACAACTTGAGCTGCTGAGTTATATTTGAATTTTCCATTTTTTAATTTCTGTACAACAAAGTAAATTGGCTGGAAATGAGTATACATATGCATTTGAATCAAACCACATTCAGCTCTTTGTCTTAACTACAGCAATTTGAATTTTCATAAAATTTTAGCTCATAGTTCCGCACTTACCTTTTCTTCTTAACTGCACAGGAAAACATTACTGTCAGAGAAAGGCATTGTCAGCGGTTAGGTGGAGCTTGCTGTGTGAAAGAGCAAATGTTGCTAAAGCTCATTACTTGAAATGTTGCAAACTAACAGGACAAAGAGCATCACAGAGGTGCCAGGAAGTGCATGATACCTTGTTCCAACAACAATGCAGAGGTCAATTGATGGTGTTTGTGTCCTAAACTTCTCATTGAGCCTTGCTTCAGGGATAAAGGTAGATTTTGTGCTATCAGCTTGTCTGGTGTCATTCATGACTGCATGAACTATAAGGCTCTGGGAAGTGCTGTCAGGAGACACCTGAAAGATGAGATTTGTCACAGAAGTCACCCAGCTAACTATAGGAAAGATGATTTCACATGTGGCTGGTGAATGCCACATGGAAATCCCTCCTGAGTTCTGTGGAATCAGAGCAGCTGTGCTGGGGGCACATCTAAACACTGTTTATCTTGTGAATGATGTTTTGGGGTTCTAACCTCTTGCCTCTGCCATCAGATTGGCCCCAGATGGGCAGAGAATCTTCGTGTGGAGTGGTGCTGGGCAGTGCAAAAGTAACTGATTGTTCTCAAGTTCAATATGGTCAACCGATGGTGCAAATTTGTTTGAACCAAAATAAGCTGCAGGCTTCTTGAAACATCTGTAGGTAGATAGGCAATGTATGGTGAGTGATTTCATAGCTGGAGCCATTCTCTCTCCTCCTGGTGTGCTGCAGTTTCAGCATAGAGGTGTGTGAAATGGATGTTCTGGCATCTCTGTCACAGACCACCAGGTCTTATGGCCTGCCAATGTCTCATTATTTTCCATGGTTTTCTGAACAGGCTAGGATAGCAGAGTTGTATGCAAATCATTGCAGATTCCTGCTTGGACTCTGATAGTTAGTAATTTCTGGATGTGGGTTTTTCTGTGGATTGTAAAGGGCTTTTTACAAATTAACTGTATTTTTGCTGGAATACTCACAAAATTCATATCTTGGGTTCCAGCCGCTCTGAATGAGACTAGTAGGTTCATAATTTTATGAGACAATTCACCTTCAAATTTAATAGTCTTAAATTGAAAAAGAACTCACCCCAAACTAAAAAAGCTACAAAACCAAAAAAAAAAAAATCTCATATATTTAGGAGATGATCTGTCCAAAACATCTCTGATTTACCTAATCAAAGTTGAAGTACTGTACTGTCTGTATAAACTCAACATTAACAACTGTAACAAAACAAGCTATTCTTAAAATTATGCTCCATGTCACCTAATCACTTCATGAAACATGGTGCTGCTGGCACTTCATAGCTCAATCAGTCCGAAAGCATACAAATTGTCAAAGTTTTTTACAATGGAAAAGAGTACCCTGGGATATCCCAACACTATACATTACCAAGCAAATGAGGGAAAAGTAATTCTGTTTTGTTAGTTTCAATGCAGAATCTTTTGGCTTGAATTGATGGGTTAATAGAAAGACTGTGTATAAAGTATGATATTTTGCAGAGGTTTTTGTTTGGAGTTGTTTTTTAATATGTTTTTACTTTTGCTGTAGAATGCATCTGGATAATACAAGACAGCTTCTACTGTTTTAAGGAGTTATAACTTCAGATACTTTTTTTATATATATGCATAGACACCTTTTTTATTTGCACTCATGAAGACACAAAAATTATCTTTTCTAAACAAATGCCAAAAGACCGCATACTGACAATGGCTCTGAGAAGTGACTGCACTGCATCTTATTAGAAAGTGTACTTATTTTTCATTCAGCCTGGACTGTAGTTATTTCACTTTCAAAATCAACCCCTGTCAATAAGTTCACAGCTATTAATTTTCCTAGTAGACTTTACTTTGGAATGTGCAGATTTTTAGTCAATTAGAAGCTGTAAAAACCTACATAAATTTCAGCAGCTTCATGCCTCAGTCACTGAGTCAGTTAGTGATACTTATTGTTTTTTACTTGCATTGCTTCTAGTTTATATTTTAAATTGTGATGCAAACATGTGCAATATTACGCTTATGCCCTAGTGCTTTTATAAGTCACAGAGTTTGTACATTTTTGTCTCTACTCCTATGGTTTTGAGATTTTTATCTTGTTAGTCTTGCATGTTCAAGAGATCAGGCCTCTGCCATCATTCATGGCTTCACTCCACATGGATACAGAAAAATTTCCAAAATCATTTTCAAACTGTTTCAGATTAATTTAACTTAATCACTCTAAGCAATGCAAAGCTCTCTTTTTTGAGTTATATTTTTTGTAGAAAGCTAAACTTAAAAAAAATTAGAAATGGAGGACTGGGAAACCTTATAATTCTGCTGACTGACAGGGTCTGACCACATTTATGTTGGCTGTTTGAAACCCTAATTTTGCTTTTGTATTTGGTTTCATCTACAATTATAAGACTGTTTTTCTTACATGGACATTCTCCAGAAGAGAGTGAAGTTAATGCTTTATTCCCCCAGAAGTTAATCCCACTGCAAGGCATTTATTGAATCCCTGCGTAGATGCTTTAATTTAGAAGTCACATGGCTTCAGTCCAGTAGAACTGAATGAAATCTCTTAGGGAACAGGCTAGCGATGGTTCCTTTCCTTCTGAATTTGGGAATTCACATGAAGCCTTAACAGGATGCAACTTATCCTTATTGTTCCACACCTTTGGCTAATTTATCCTACTACCTCAGACAAAGTAATTGTCAATATATTACAAATTATACTTCAGTACCAACATTATTAATCTGGTAAGTAATGGCTTTACATTTGGAGTAAGCATGCTAATAGGAAGTATATATGTATAAGAAGTAATACACAATCCTGCTAAAGAAGTAATTGCACATATGCAATGAAAGTGGGATATTAATCTCCTCACAATTACCATGGAGTTAGAATTATCTGGTGGCTTGTGATAACCTGTGAAAATTATAGATAAGCAGGGTGGGAAATAATAACCACTTGTTTCTTGTAATAGTTTTAAGCAATACCTTCCCTCGTATCTGGCAAGCAGTAAAAATTTTGTATAAGATCATTCTGAATTACTGAAAAATAATATAATACAGTAAGGAAATTGAGCATTGCAGAAGGTGATCCCCATCACCACTACCAGCTTCTGTTCTCACAAGGCAAATTCTGTGAATTTTGTCTTAGTAAAATTCCAAGACAATTTCTGTATTTGTTCAAGGAGGATAGACTTGCAGAATGTGTCCTGTTTCTGAATATTAGGAGATAGTTTAGTAACTAAGCAAGAGTCTGAAAAAATTTACCCCATGTTTTCCCTTTACATCCTGCTGGGTCCAGGATGCCACCCTGTCTCACCAGTGCAAGTAGACACACATGAGATCCTATGTCCCCTGCATGGATTAGGTTGTCTCACGTTAGGCACTCAGTTAAAAGCAGACTGGCTGGAAGCGCAAACACCAATCCTAAGGCATTGTTGATAGCATTTGTGTTTATTCCTCTGAAACTCGGCATTTATAGGGTATAGAAATGTTACTAACACCCCAGATAGAGATTTCAGCTTTTGGATTTCAGGTATCATTCTCTTTTATTTTGCTGCTAGGCTGCTCTGAAGTGTAGATATTCACTCTCTACACCTTAAAAACATGTCAGACCATGCATGGGCAACTTACCTTGTATGATCTGTCACAAGGGACTAATCTCAGCAAGTACCTATCCTCCTCCTCCAGGTTTGTGTTAACCCAGCAGTTGGAAGTACCACACCAAACTCTTGAGTCAGCTACTAATCCCGAGCTCAGTCCCATCTGGTGCTCCAGAGGCAAAGCAGGTGTGCTGCTGCTTAAAGATTCCATGAACACCATATATCACTTCACACAGAATGTGTTATCATTATGGGGAATACTTTCTTCGTATGTTTGGAGAGAAAGGTAATTGCTATGCAAAGATCACATATTTTTTAAAGCTCATTGGCCAAATTATCATTTCCTATTTCTTATTTTCCATCTTCAGACAGAGAAAACTGAGAACCCTGTTACCTATTGACACAACAATATGTAAATCTATTTACTTGCAGGCTCCAGAGTGCAGTGAGCTACAAACATAAAAGTCACTAGGCAACAGTTAACACAGATAAATTATTTTCCTTTATTGCAGAGAAGTGTAGGTACATACCACCTGCTAACAGCCATGGACTTCTAGCTAATAGCTTCTTTGACACAATCACACAGTCTTTAAACAAATAAATAAATAAATGAACAAACAGGAAAATAATAGGCAAAAGAGAACATAATTATTAGGTGTAATTATTTTTGGCCTTGAATATTCTGCTTATGGGAGTGAAACCCAAGGGCATTAAGAATGAGCCATAACAGGAAACACTAGAACAATATAAATTCCCTTAAGGGGACTCATAGCATTAAAATAATAAGAAATACTTGAAATGTTGGGAATGTTTACAGGCAAATATAGACCAATATCCAATTGTTCTAAGCAGCATACGTGCTTGGTCTGTGGTAAATGTCAGCCTTTGTTCCAAAGAATTTGAAATAAGGATAGTATAGGTGGAAAGCTACAGAACATCTTTTTCTCTCAGGCCTAGGGAAATCTTTGTGTATTCAGATTGCTATAGGTTCTCTGTCAGAGTAGGGACTAAAACAAGATTCTCAATCCTCCATTGCTTTGACTGAAAGTGATTTCATACCTCTTGCACTTCCAGCCCTTTTCATGCCAATTCTTGAATTTCTCAGTTACTGCTTTTAAGGACTCTTTTTAACTCAGATATTTATTTTGTTCATTCACTAACAAAAGAATACATCACATGTCAGTGAAGTGGGATACCAATAATCGCATGAAAAAAGACCTATGATTAGCCATCTGAACATCCTCAGGAGAGAAATGCACACACACATGAAATCAAATGTTACACTAAGGGTGTGAGGAGTTAGTGAGAGATTTCAACATGACTGCCTTTCAGTCTCCTCACTGAATTCCCATCTCCTGCCATCATCATCACTGGTCTAAAGCTCTATGTAAAATCCGGTGTTTCAACAAAAAATACCAATAGTCTTTGTCACAGAAAAGCCAGAGCGAAATGTTTGCATTTTTCAAACTTAAGCCCTCTCAGAAGAGTCTTAACCGTAAAAATACCCTACTTATTAATTAAGGACCACAAAGAGAAGACAGCTCAAGAACCACACACAGTAGTTAACCAGAGCAATGAAGGCTCTACAGTTGGAAGACTACTCGTCTCTCAGGTTATTGCAAGACAGGGTGGCAGCCCTACCTGATTATCTTTCAAGATCAGTGCAAGAAGAAAAAAGATGCTCTGGAAAACTAGAACTATTTGACAAAATGTGAGTGATTCAGAGATTTCCCTTTCCAGTCTCCTCTCCACAAGAAGTTAAGTAATGCTGAAAAAAAAAAAAAAAGTGCCTAGGAAAAATGTGTCTTTTGTATTCTCAAACCTCCCCATGTAGTCATGCAGAGTGAAGGAGAAACAACAATTTAGTTGATCTAACCTTTAATTGCACATGATAAGTTCCTGAAAGCTCAGCTTCAGTATTGATTCTTGTTGTGGGTAATTCATTGTATCTACAATCTCCTATGTAAAAACTACTAAAGTGACACTAGGGATGGTGCTGTGATGTAGACATTTTCACAATATTTCAGCAGCAAGCAGAGTTAAAATAAGTGAATAGAAAACCAATCAGATTAGAGACATTAGCATGACACCAGAACAACTTATTGTGGAAAAAGAAGACAAGAAGACTGGCACAAGTTTTTCTGAGCTTTTTAGTTTGGGTTGTTTGTTCGTTTTTGTTTTGTTTTGGTTTGTTGTTTTGTTTTGTTTTGTTTGGTGGGGTTGTTGGTTTGGGGTTTTTTTGAGTTTTTTTGTCATTTTTATTCCAGTTTATTATTTGTTCAGCTCAGTTTGCTTCTGGTTCACTTAGTTTTGACATATGACTAAACAAAATTGCCAAGGGCACATAGATGATGGATGACACAATGATGGCAGACTTTTTTTCATTCTAATTCTAAATTCTTCTAAGCAGGACATTTTTCTTTTTACATTCAACATAGTGCATGTATGAAAGTGGAGAAGTTCACCTGATCTGACTGTGGGGGAAGAAAAAGGAAGCGAAAGCTGGACTGCATTTTTGCAGCAATATAAACTTTATTTAGATTCTTCACCTGTAGCAGTTATCATCCTTTACAAAAGTACAAAGAGATATGTGTAAGTGTTTTTGCCTTCTGATGTGCTACATGGTGATCTTAATGAGCTTCTTTCTCTGTCCTGTTCAGGAAGAAAAAGAAACCACAGCAGAAACATGACAGACTTAAAACTGATGTTTCAAGTGTGAGTGTGAGCAGGGTGCTGGAAATAAGTGGCAGAAGGAGACCAGGCTATGCAGCTCAGCAGGGCCAGCATTATTAATGAACACAGAGGAAAGGCTGAAGAAATAGGAGCCTGTTACTCATACTTCATGGTTGTTAAAGGAACTTTGTGGTTCTCTTTTGTGTGTTTGTACGCTACTTCTACCTGTGGCCAGTGGCACAGCTGCTCCAAGAGAAAAAGAAGCAAAATCTTGCCAAATGCACCAGAAGTAATTAAGAAGTCCAGTAGCACCTTTTCCTTCATTTCAGACCTCCTTTTACCAGGTTGTGGAGAAGATACAGTTTTCATTTTTGTTCCTTGCTTTTTGCTAATAAGCACCTCCTGCCTCACTGCTAGTAACAATAGAGATACTAATTTTGGAGGTTGAATGTGCAACTACACCCCTACATTCCCCTATGTGGAATTTTTTGGTGATCCACAGCATTTAGGACCATGATATTAGAACTCTGCATTAACTTTTTTTTTTTTTCCTTAAAGAAAGGCCTGATAAAACTAAATGTATTCCCTGTAACAGGTGATTTTAACTCCAGTGTTTAAGACACATTTTGGAATTCCACAGAATTCTCAAACAAATGTGAGACATGACAGTCTTCTGTCACTCCTGAAAAAAAGGGCAAAATCATGATACCTGTAGACCTTGAAGCATTTGTAAGAGATCTTAAAACCTGGTAATCTACTGGCTGGCCCACTATGAAAAGCATATTAACTAAGCACGTTAACTAGACCTGCAAGTCTTGCAGTCATAAGAAATGACAAAACCTCTTCAAACACATTTTGAAGTTCTCTTAAATCAATGGACCTCAAACATCCTACAGACTTGGCAGACTTCTGCCATTATTTCTTTATTGTCCTATCTTTGTGGTTTTTGTTTTATACCATCCTTCGCAGGAGGCCTTACTCCCTAGCCCTCTTCTTCTATTTCTTTTCTTCTTTTCTTACTTGTGCTGTGACCTTTTTGTTCTCCTCATCCTTCATGCCATCATCAGTGTAAACCAGGCTGGTAATCACTCTTGGTTTGAGCCTATCACCATACTCCACCAATAAATTTGGCATAAATCACTGGCAATGTTACTCATTCTTTAGAGGAGTGCAAGAGAAGATATTGTTTACATTAAAATAAAACTTTAACTCCCAACAAACAGACTAGTTTGTTGTTGAGCTAAGCTTAGAGAGATGTTAGGGAAAGGCAAAATAACCAGTTTGGACTGTACATAAATCTTCAGGATCAGATGAATTTTTTAAACTGCTAGTCAGAATCTCTTTTTTTGTGGGAGGATTAGAAAAAATTGCTTTCATAAGAAATTTCTACTGTGATGTAATCTGCCCTATTTTTTAACATATAATTATTAATATTTGGCAAAGATGCAAATTACTTGGAAATTGGTGCTTCTGTAGGGAAAAATTGACTTGATGTGCATCCAAGGTCCTACAACATTTAGAGAAGATAAGGCCTGAAGAGAAGCAGGCATACAGTTAAGGAAAAAAATTGCAGGAATATATGATTTTTGGTTAATGAATCACACAGAGAGCACTTAAGAATTTTACTCTTTAAGACAACTTTTCAAAAGACATTTCTGTTTCATTTTGGTTTGGAGAGTTTCTTTGTTTTATTTAATTTTATTTTATTATTTATTTTATTTTATTATTTAATTTATTTTATTTTATTTTATTTTATTTTATTTTATTTTATTTTATTTTATTTTTATGAGTTTTTATGAGTTTTTTGTTGTTTGTCTGTTTGCTTGTTTTCCCCAAACAGAAAAGGATTTAAGTGGTAGTAGTGAGATTCAGACATCCAGCTTAAACAAAAAATAAACCAAACAGCTCAACTTTTTTAATGATTCTAATTTCTCTGTTTCCCTCATAATTGATAAATCAGATAGTAGGATAATGTTACAATTTCCAGACACAAGCAGCTGAAAAATTTAATTGCTGATTGGATATAAGAAGAGAGACTGGCACTTCTAGAGTGTCTTTTCATTCAGTCCTCATCGCTTCACAGCAGCAGTTCTATTCTTCCAGGCTTCAAGCTGAAAAACCACAGCCTTTAGGGAAATCTTTCATACATTGTTTCTAAAGCAGCCCAAGCAATCAGTTCCTGTAGTGCTGCACAATGCTGTCTCGATTAACCCCTTGTAGATATTTCAGGATAACAGAAAGCTAAAAGGCAGAGATGGAAGGTAGCCAGGCAAACTAGTCTGATCTCAGTAGATCAATTCTAAGAGGCTACATTTAAAATATGCAGTGCAGCATAGAGTTAAATATATAGAAACTATCTCAGAAGGCATGCTAAACACCATAAAGACACTAATTCACATCCACAAAAAGTTCAAATTTCTTACTGTGCAGTGTAAACATGCATTGAATTCCACAGAAGAAATATTGATCTTTGAACACATTTTCTTGCATAACCTTGACAACATGACTTCTTGCACGTTTCTCTGGGAAGTACTTGCTTTTTTAATGTAGCTGTTCAAGGTAGATACTTTGTCCAGCTTTTCCATGACACCTAGACTAGAACTTTCCCACAGTCTCCTAAGGACCATTTCTTTCCTGAGCAGAAAGGAAAGGTATCCTTCAAAACTGAGTTTTACTTTAGCCCTGTGTTTGGCCAATTTAATAGCTATGCCTGATATATGGCAAAGGTCAGGTTATGACTGATAAATTGATTTTGGTGCATTTTATTCAGACTCATTATGACGACAAATGATGGTTCTCAAAATAAAACCTGGGCCATGGTGATTCACTGCCATAATCTGCAGTCAAAACTCTTATTTGTTATTTAGAGAGGTAGGTATGTAGGAGTAAATTTTCATAGTTTAAAATACATATATGGCATCTTGTCTCAGTCAATTTTATTGCTAAAAAATATCCCAAACAACTTAATCTAGTTGTACTTTGAGCTGATGATTGAACTTTGAACTCCAGAACTCCCTCCCAATGTACACTGTTCCGTTAACTATATATCAATGTCTGATACCTATATATCTATAAAAAAGCCAACACTAACCCCAAATGTTGTTGTATCCCTCTGGGGATGGTTTACCCCAAAAGGAGCCCCAAAGCTGTAATTGTGTGGTGTGACTCTACCTTCCCCTGCTATCTCTGACCAATTGGCTCAGTGCCAGCTATCTGTCCTCGGACAGAGGGTCTCCATAAATCCCTGTTCTTCCTGGTTCGTCCTCTTTGCCCCTGGAATCCCTTCAAGAATAAAGCCTTGGAACAATCCTAGGTAAGGAGCCTCTTTTGGGTCTCTTCCCCTTTCCTGTAGTGATCCTAGCCCAAAGCCCTCCAGAATCTGAGCTAGCAGTGGGGCTGGGAGGGCGGAGGGATGGGATTAAAACAAAATGTTATACAATTTTTCCACTAAGAGTGATCTACTTTTTCCCCTCTTCACCCCACAGATTTATTTAATCAGAGAATTAGAGTCTGTCTTTGGGAAAGTCTCTTGCTTAAATAAAGATCAGCACTGAAATTTCAGACCAAGGTACTCAGGGTACCAGAGTGCATCCATTCCTGGAAATCTTTAAGAACAGACCGTCTGCCACCCCTCTTGGAAACCTCCTTCAAACTTCATTATATTTAAAGTGAACTTTTCCATATGTCCGCTTGAGATCTTCCCCATTTTTATTTATACCTACTGTATCTCTTCCTGCCTGCAGGCACCTTTGAGAAGGCTCCATCCCCTTGATCCCTTCTCTAGAGGCACTGAATTACTGTCTGGTGCGCTGAAGCTGTCTCTGCTCCAAGTCCTAGTCCCATAACATCTCTTCATAGAGTGAGTGCTCCAGATCCACTGTCCAGTGACCATCCCTGAGCTCCTCCAAATTGCAAGCGTCATTGTCATGCTGGGAGACTGTAAACTGAATTTGGTAACTGCATAGGGACTAACAAATCCTGAGCCGAGGTGTATCATCATTTTCCTGAGTGTGCTGTTCATACAGCCCAAGAAAAAGATAGGTTTAGTTGTCCAGAAACACTACTGGCTGATATTTCCTTACTGCAGAGTTGTTGAGCTGCTCCCTGGATGATGAGCCCCATGTCTGTATCATAGCAGGAGGCATGATTATTCCATGTCAAGTGCATGATTTTGCATTTGTCATTGGTGAATTTCATGGACTTCCTGTTTGTCTGTTAATTATTTTCTGTCAGGTTCCTCTGAATGATCATCTTGCCTTCCAGTGTGCATTAACTGGCACTCCTGGATTGAAATTCTAAATGAACTTGGTGAGTGTGTACTATTTTGGCTTATTCACAGTGTTTTAAACAGCACATATTTCAGGACAGACCCTGAGGAACATCACCTTCAACTACCACCTACATGAAACATGAACGAGTAACTACTACAATGATCTAGCTAATTCTGTCTCTTCTTTTTGAATACACTCTTACAATACTTGGGCATTCCAAGCCAAGAGAGATAGATTATATCTACCTCTAGATATATCTATTTGTTTAGTTCCCAAATTCTGCCACTTTATCACAATGTCATACATGATACACCCTCAGCAGCCCACACTGAATTTGTCATCAAATTCTGGTTCCTCATGTACTCAGAAACGTGCTCCAAGAGAACTTGGTCCATTTAGCATCCAGGTAAAGCTGACTGGTCTGCACTTCCCAGCATGATCCTTTTGGACTTCTTTGAATATGAATGTGACATTTTACTTTCTTCAGTTGTTGCAGATTGCCTAGAATCTCTATGACCTTTCAAAGATAACACAGTTCAGCCTTTCAAAGACATTGTCTGTGCACCCTCAGACATAGCCGTCCAGATCCCATGAAACTTTGTGGGTTGAGTTTCTTCAAGTGACTCATAAATAGGATCTTGTCCATTATTGATTTTTTATTTTTGAAACTTGCCTTTAGAAAAAAGACTTGGGAGACCTTGCTGGTAAAGGGAAAATGGAAAAGGAATGATGTGTTCTTAGAGGGCAAGACAACATAAAATACCAAAGTGTCTAAGTAGTAAATAAGAGAGAAGCCAACATAGAACTTTAAAGCATTGAGGGACGCAAGCTAATGTATCATTGTGAGACATCATTCTCTTATTCATCATAAAAGCTTACAATCATGTACAAAATTTCTGCATGGGGAAAAAACCCCACTATTTTATGACCAATAATGAAAGCAACATTTTCAGTGTTCCTGCAGGTTTTTGAAGCCCAGATGCTCCTCAGTGCAGTAATAGAAGAATGTGGGTTATTATTTCCACTTTGAAAATTCATTTTAAACTAATTTCACCTTGAATGCATAATTAAGGTGTATTTTGTTGATTGTGTTTCCAGACAACAAAAGGAACACAGCATTTCAGACTAGTTTGGAAATTGAAGGCCTCCTTAAAAAATAAGGGAATAAAAGAACCTGTACTGGATCACAGCAGGAGCCATACAATCCTATTTCTGTCAGCAGCAGCCTAAGAAAATAAATCATTCACATACAGGAACCACTGTTTCTGAAAGAAAGGAGATAATCGTGTGGGGTTTTTATGTTTTACAGTGTGGGACCACATATAAGACAGGCTAAGAACTCCTGAGATTAAAAAAGAAATCATATTGTTCTGTCATACTGATTAGCAATGCTTATGAAAATCAGCACAGAGACCGGAGAAAGCAATGACATTAGCATAGGCATCTATCAAGTATATTAAGCTTAGATCTTTAAAGCTGCTTAAAGGACTTGGATATCACTACTCAGTAACATGTAGGTCTAACAACTAGGATTGAGCAAATCTTGGGGGAAAGAGCTGCTTAAACAGCTTCTAAGATTTTGAAAACATAGAAACAGAATACATGGTCTAATTCTGAAAACACCAAAATAGGAGCAACTTTTCTCTTGTTAATAATCTCATTAACTCAATGGCACTGCTGACAGGAATATAATTACCTCATACATAAATAAGCATTTTCAGGTTTCTACATGCCATAGACAATACCTCTCAGCAAAAAAAAAAAAAAAAAAAAAAAAAAAAAAAAAAAAAAAAAAAAAAAAAAAGCAGCTCTAATAATGAAATCTCATTACTTGCAAGTGTCTCTTTACAAATGTTTGACAGTAAGCTTACTGGCAGAACAAATATGGTGTCAACAGGATATTGCTTAGCTGTGTTTAGGAAATGGTAAAATACACACTTTATGAATTAAGAAAAACAAATGAAGCACTTTATTTTTAAGCTATGAGTCTAGCACTTCAGTTATGCAAGTGCACTTTTCACTTGGGATGCAATTCAATTTGATGAAAGATCCTTTAAGATGAAAAGGTCCTCTGAATAAGAATACTCAGTGGGAAATAATGATCTAGCAAGAATTTAATTTTAGAGTCTTCCAAACATGAACAGTTATCTAATTTTTCAAAGCTTTTCTTTCAAAGACTCTCCAACAATGAAAAATTTTTTGGTCATCTGAGAAAGCAAAATTTCTCCAGGTAAAATGACAATAATATATTATCCAAATTCAGGCAGTAAAAAGACACTTTACACGATCCAAAAAAGAGAAAAAAATTATGCTGTCAGATATCCTGCTGTAGCTGACTCTAACCAGTCAAAAAACAACATGATTCCATTTGAAACTGTGTTTTCTATCAATTGATATTACAATTTAATCACTGGAGTTTTTTAACTGCATACGTTTCTACCTACTTATCAACAGATCTTAATCTACATACAGAGAGCACAGAGCTTGAACTCTGTGAGCAGCATATTTAGATTTTTAGAAAGTAAACCCACAAACCTCAGGAGTAACAGAACATGATGCCTTACGGATGAGTGATTATGGTTCTCTGAGTCATGCTTTTATGAAGAACCAAAGCAAATGACAGTATACTAAAACTCTGGTTAAGTACTTCTACTCCACAAATTATGTACCCCAACATGCGGTGTTTTCCAGCAATAATTATAAAAATTACGTCCCTGTCTGTGTTTGTCTAAGCCGCTGGCCAATTTGGGCAAAAATTCACAGCATGACTACCTGTGCTTTTCACAGAGGCTAAAATAAATCTTCAGGTATACACGTTTGAATCTTATTCCTGCAATCATGGTACCCATTATCTCCTCAGTCTTTTGTCTATTAACAACCATGAGTGAGGAGGCAAACTCATTTTCACAACCAAATCAACTGTTTTGGGACATATATACAAAATAGTACGTGAAAGGAAGTGAAAACTGAGAAGTAATAATAATAATTTGATTAAAAGACTGAAAAACATACTTACAAAACACAGCATTTCTCAAACATTAGTTGTCTTTTGTTGGAAAGAAGGTTTTTTCTTTTTTCTTTTTAGGTATTGACATATAACAAATCTTCAGCCAGTGGCCAGACTCTGAATCTGACCACTGGCTGAAGATTTGTTATGAAATGTCTGCTGGTTGATAGCAAGGAGGCAACATAACTATGGACTGACTAGTTTTTTACATCTTTAACTTTTCTATCACCACTCTCATGATACTTCCTATATGATAATTTCTTAATAAAAGCAATTGTGGAGGAAACACTTTCACCAATGGTTCAACAGTTTTGCAGTAGAGAGTACCAGAACCAACAATGTTTCCAAGTAATTTTGGTGGCATTATTAAAACAAACAAACAAACAAACCAAACTCCAAGGACATTTGCAGCAGAACAGACCAAAGAATTGAAACAACCAAAGTAAGTGATGCCTACAGCAACATAAATAAGTTTGTAGTATGAAATGTTTTTCTGGATTGAATCAATGCTCAGCACCACTGTACGACAAATCTGTATTAAAAATACTGTGTCAGTAAAGATGGAACCATACTAATTCTGCATAACATGGAACAAAAACAGCCTGTTCTCTTTTATGCTAAGTGTGATTTTTCTCTTTCATGTCTTTTCTACGTGGAGGTTTGAAATCAAGCACAACTGTGAAGCTGACAAAGACCTGCCTTCTCTTCAGCTTCTCCTGCTTTTCTTTAGTGAGACTCAATAAACATCTTTGTTGATTTGGACTATGCTCCCAGGCACGTGGTATTGCCCTGTGCACAGACAGGAGTTGAATTTCTGTGATCCTTGTGGGTTGCTTCCACCTGAGGATACTCTAAGATTCTATGATTCTTGCCACCTTCAGCAATAATGACTGCTAATTTTCCTCCTTTCTTTCTAATAGATAGAAAATATCTATTAGCTGTAGCAATTACACTTGCATAAGTAGAGGAAATCCCACTAGTTGCCCTAGTTGCCAATAATATTCTTCAGTTTATCTCTAACAGCCCTCTCAGTAATTCATCAGTCTACCTGGAAAGAAGTGCAATCCTACTGAGGAGTCATGAAACAAAACATTTTAACAAAATCACAAAAGCAAAGACATGGTAGAAAGCATAATTTTTATTCAGCAAATTTCACAGAGTTAGAATGATGTAGCACTTACTGAAATATGGAATTACATTAAAGAGAAAATAATTGTTTTGTTTTTACAGTGAATAATGCACTTGCAAATTTTTTGGACTAGACTCTGTGAAGGGAAAAAACCCAATGTCAAAAACTTGTGAAAAGATTAGACAAATTGGTAGGATTGAAATGCAAATACCAAAAGGAATAGACAAGAATGTACCTCTAATAATTTTTACCCAAAGTTATAAATGATAGAGGCCATATAGCATAGAGAGTTTTGAAGATCAAGTTGAAGAATCAATCATACATTTCACTAGGCAAAGAAGATGAGAAGCTGCCATCATGTAAGACATACAAATGAGGTACTTTAAGCTCAGCTTCTGGTTCAAATACAAAAATGATGAAGCTCATTAACCCACCTACTTAAAAATTCTCATCCTAAAATATAACATTCACACTGAGGAAATTTTATTAATATTTGATCATTAAATATTATTTTATTTTTATTTAAAATATCATTTCAGGTCCTTGACACAAAGGCCATAAATATAGGTTTGTTAGTGAGCCACCATCTTAAACGGTTTTTATAAGAAATGAGAGTGATCATGTTTTGTGTCTTTTTCAGTCACAATAAAAATACTTTTAATTATTATGTGATGTTTTGTTTATTAGCCTGCCTTCCCTTTTTTGTTCAGACATATAATTTCATATTGAGAAGGTTTTCTGTTTTTGTTTATGTCACTGTAGTGTTGTGATTAAATTTCTGAAGAGTAGGAAAAAATGGATAATGTATGAGTGAATAGTCCATAGAAAAATAACATGAAATGTGTTCCAATTTATTTAGCTGCCCAATGGGAAATAAGCCTTAATGTTTTGAAACCATGCCAGTAATTATCAATTATACCAGGACAAACAAGAGACAAAACTTTTTTGCCAATTGCCTTTCCCTTTCCTGCACTTGCAGACTCCTACCTACTATCAGTCAAAATCTCTGCTTTGATGCATGCATTTCCTCATATGTGAAAGAGAAAAATCTGTATTTTCAATGAAAGGGATATAATTCAACCTTGTTTGTATATATATTTGGTATTCTCCCTCACGTATTTTCATTCAAATTATATCTCACTTAACAAAAATAATCAAACAAATTATCAATCAAATGAAAACATTCTCAGTTAAGTGCCTTGTGCTCATTTGTATACTTCTATCCATTGCTGAAGAGACCATTCATACATTAAAAAACAATTAGATCTTGCAAACATAACTTTAGTAAAATTAGGTAGCAAAAAGCTAGCAGTATATAATCTCTGGAGAATAGTTTCTTCTCCTTGGTCATAAGTCAAGTAATTTTGTTTAAAATAATCCACTCTACGGTCACAAGCATGTATGCATCACTGTCTTACAAGCTGCATATGATGTTCCACAATTCTGAAGTGCCATATTTGCTCTTTTTTTTTTTTGAGCTTCTGTCTGCAATCAGTCACTGAGACAACAATGTCTATCAAAGGTCCCAAAAGTGGCTATAGATAACAAATTTGATAACGCAATGGTGGCAGGTGTTCGCATGCGTTCTCCCCTCCAACTCACACCCTCTGCCATTTCAGTTTCACTGATAGGTAATATGATTTTTCCTAAGGTAAGAACAGAAGGTGGGAATTGCAAGAAGAGCTGTCTGAATGCTCTCATTCCACAGAGGTGTGAGCCACAGTGATCGGGACTGGCTTTGCTACATCAGCTTGCAAATGGATAAAAAATGCTGCTGGAGACTAGGCCAACTGGGCAAAATGTAAGCAGCTTCTAGATGGAGGCTAAGATCTGGTCACAAAGAGAGAGAAAATATTAAAGTAGCTCCATAAGTCCTTTGCTGCTTTGTAATTTGCATTCTGCAAAGCCAAAGACTGTAAACTGGTACATAGATAGTGGGACTCGCCTAACATCATAAACCTTTAGAACTGTTTGTATTATATACTACATTGGGAGTATTTAGATGCCGTATTGGCAATAAATCTAGTTGTAATGGGAGACCAGTTGTCTTGTCTTTGGACAAGTCCCACCTGGTGTTTTTAGGATAAATCATATCCCCCATCAGAGACAATTACAAGGGAGAGAGAATAGGTACATGGCTGAAGACTCAACTATTTTCATTGCTGTCACATGCTGGAAAGCAAAAGGCCCTGGAGACCCTGTGGTCTCCATTGACACATTAATTGTCAAGAACTGTAAAGCAAGTGAGCCAAAGTGGGTGCTTCTGAGGCACTAGGACTTTGAAAGCTAGCTTTGGTACTGTGATTGCTTCTTACTTCATGGTTTCTGGTATGCCTAAGTATACAGCATGAGACTAATTTTCCCTCAGAAAACCATCTGAAGACATAAAAAAAAAATCATTTTTTTAGCAGTTGAATCTCTGTCACAAATTATTTCTACTCTGTTCTATCTTATCCTAGAAATGGAAACATTTAAATGTTAAGAAGATGAAAGTGAAATAATTTTTCAAAAATCAGTTTTGTCAAACATTTTTGAAAATAAACAAGTTTTGTATTTTTAAGGTTTACATTTGTTGCTAAACTAATAATCATCTGGAATAAATCTCCCTGAGCTGCTAAAGAGCACTAGAAAGTTTTAAAACATTGATTTACCAAAATTAAACATAATATTTTCAGACTAGATTTATCAGCACAGTATAACAAAATTTCAAAACCAACATCATAGGTAAACCTTTCTTGGTAGCTCATCTTTTCTAGTCTTCTAGATATATCTTGTTATTTTCTTGATTCTCCTAGTTATTAATTTAAATATTAGGTCTGTGCCTGGTTGCAACGTTTTTGGTGCTTTGTCTCCTGGTGCTTATAGCTTATGCTCTCTGTTTTGTGCCTTGTTCTAATATAATCTTGTAGTTGTACCATAACATTATAAATATATATAATATTTTTGCATTGTTTCTAGTGAAATGAGAACAAACTTGTCATATTTCAACCCACATTATTATAACAAGTAATAAAGTACCTCCAAATGAAGCTTTTGTTTGAAACTTTAACTTTGAAACTATTACTTGAAATCTAGTTTTCTTTTAGCACTCTCTTTTCTAATCACTAGACCTGTTCAGTGTCCAAGAGGAGTTCATGAAGTGCTAAAGATCATTCTAGTGATGGAAGGAATTTATACGGCAATAATGTTTATTTCTGTCCTGCCACAGTGTTCTGAGAAAAATCCACTTATTCAGTCCTTGAAATTTCCTACTAGTCATTTTCAAATTTATCAGCACTGCATGTGTTAACAATTCATTGTATAATCTTTTACTATTGGCCTCACAACATCTGATTAGTGTTTAATTCACAAAACTGAACTGTTCAATTTCTTAAGTTCTAAAAGAACTTCATCTGGAGGTCTGACTTACAAATTAGAAATAAAATCAGGAAGAGAACAATATCTTCTCACCATATCCCAGAATGATACAATAAAAACTCATTACAAATTAAGAAAAAAAGGATAGGTAGAATTTCACAGAAGATGAACTTAAAAATTAACAGTATTATGCTGAGTAAAACAGTTTGTGAATGAGTATATATTAAAAAAAAAGTGAAAACAACCCAAAATATCTGTTCATCTACAGAAAATTGAGGGAATGAGGTGCTACTACAGCCCATGGACATCACTGGGAGTGCAGACACAGTCATTTTTTGTGCATTTTATTTATCAAATATATTATCTAAAATAGTCAATAAAAACCACATTTGGAATTGCAGATACCACATTTCACATAGTTACGTCTTAAAGAAGCATGCTTTGTGAATCATTTCCATGACAGTGTAAAAACTGATTGCTATTGTCAGATATTAAGAGCTGAATAAGTGACTGAATTTATCTTCTACTGACCTAGAAATCTCCTTGGCTGTTTCCTACTGTATGCTCTTTCTCCAAATAATCCTGCAAAATAGCACTTAATTGTAAAATGTTATGAAACTTCAGCAAGTATGGCAGCCAACAAAAGTAGGGTTTTTTTCAGCATGCATATAGAATTTTAATGAAAAGAATTTTTACATTTAGTGTTGGTTGTTGAAATAAAAATGCAATAATATGCAGGTATCTTCTTAAATGCTTTTATAAAACTGTAGAGGCTGCTAAGCTAGTGTTAATACACTCCCCTGGAGAGAAACCAGATAATAATATAAACATGCCCCCTTAGAAAGAGAGCAGTTTGGCCAGACAGAATATAAACACAACCCCTAAAGAAGAAATCCTGGCAAACAGCTCTCTATGCTATGGTGAATAAATGCGTTAATCAATTATACCCCATTGATTCTTTTTTACCTGAGCTGATTGATCCATTTTGAATCCTTCTCCTGGTTGGTCCCTTTCCCAATTCCTCTCCCCACTGGCCAACTTATGAAACCCCATCTCTAGCTACCCTGTATGATCCCACCTTGGGCTCTCTGGCTCCTTTTTGCTCCAGACGTGTGGAATAAAGAAGCTCACCTGGAGATTGGAAAGACCCCATCTTGCTGCTTTTCCTCCTGCGTTGCCTGGGGTGGCAAACGGGGCTCTGCTGCTCAGGCAGCTCGTCAAAGAGCAAATCACTCTGCACTTGAGAGTGCACTAGAGAGCCAATCACTTTGCAGGTGGATGCCTGGAGGAGGCTGTGGTCCAGTGGGAGACCCAGTGGAGAGAGGGGCCCTGTTCCCAGGCTGGAGCAGCCTGTCCTTGGAGGACTGCATCCCGTGGAAGAGTGACCCATGCCACAGCACTTTTGGGAGGACTGTTTGCCCATGGGAGGAACTCACATTACAGCAGTTTTGGAAGGGCAGATGTTCATGAGATTGGAGTCATGCTGGAGAAGTTCACAGAGAGCTGTCTCCTGTGGAGTGGACCCAACAGTGTAGCAGGGGAAGGACTCCTGTCCCTGAGCAGTGGAAGGCCCCAGGTGATGAACTGACCAAAACCCCATGTGCTGTCTCCCTGTTCTATTGGGTGGAAGGAGGGGGTGTGGTGGAAGAAATTTGTTTTTAAGCGTTTATTTTACTTCTCATTATCCTCCTCTTATTTTGTTAGTAGTAATCTCATTTTGTACCTCTAAGTGAGCCTGTTTTTCCCTTGGAGTTTTCTCTCAGTCCTGAACTCATGAAACCTTAATTTAATTTTTTTCTCTCCTCTGCCCAGCTGTGGCAAGCGAGGGTGGGTGAGTGATTTCTGTGGCTGCCTGGTGTTGGACTAGTGTCAAACCATGATAGCTTGTAAAATGGAAAGAGTGAAACAGAGGGGCAAATGTATTTCCTCTTCCAAAATTTGAGATTTTAAATCTCTTCCTGGAATCTGCTATGCTTCTGCTCTTTCTGTATAAAACTGAATGAAACATTTCAGGAGACTGTAATTTTGGATACTTGTGTCATACTGCTTCCAGACCACTGGAGCTTATTGCAAATAACTCATCATATAATGTGTTCTCTAAAGAAAAGCTCTATCAGTATGTATTTCCTATGCAAAAAATCTTTCTATCTCCACAAAATGAGCAGTAGAAAAAGGAGGTTTTTATGACCATCCTTCATAGAACTTGGGTGGGGAAAAGAAAAATTAACTAAAAATATTGCAAGAAGAATTGCAATGGGACAGGGAAGTGTTTTCTCCAAATCTACAGTTGAACAGCTTAGCAATATCAGTTATCTAAGTTTTCTCGAAGGCAAATGATATTAGCAGCATTCATGGAAATCTTTCAGACTATTTTTGTCATCTTGACATATGTCACAAGAACATACCTTGTTTCAAGTTTGGATCAATCAAATTCCTTTGGAAGTGTGAACATGCATTTCATCATAATTCAAAGGAACCCTGTTGTCCTGAACATGGCTCTATTACCTGGTGCAGTAACAACTCACACACCCAAGTGAAATATTTCTGTGTTTTATCCTAGTATGAGCAAAGGAGGGAGCTGGGTGGTAGCACACAAAATGCTGTCTCCCTGATCATCTGAACATGACATTGTTTATACATTTTAGCCAGCAAAGGCATCAGCATTCGTTGGTCACAGTTTCCACAGTTTTTTTCATCACTTAGTATTCAACCCCCTATTTGTTCTTTATATCTCTCACTTCTCATGTTAATTAATCCTCAAGTGTAGTTCTTCCCCCCGTCTTACTCTGGGGTCTGGAGAAGGTGGTCAATGAATTGGTGGTTGTGATCTTCCACTGCTGGAATTAACTTTCCCTCGGTTACTGCTCAGTCCTGGCTTCACTCCTGGTGGCTCTCATCCAGACAGCCCATTCATCCTGGGAGTCTTCCCTTGGCTTTGAAAAAAAATGTTAGACAAGAATATAACATCCACATTGCAATTACTTAATGATAATTGTCCAGCTACTGCTACTGATTAACAATGATTAAAAAAAATTAAAAAAAAATTCTAAGTTTGACTCAAATCTTGAGGGGTTCATATCTTGAGGAGATCAATTCTGCTGTGGCAGAAACTCTTGAAAATATTTAAAGTCTTAAAAAGACATAAAACTATATTTCTTCCCAAGAAAGACCATGTATAATGTGAGAGAATAGTTCAAGCTTCTACTTGCATCAAGATACATCTCTTATCAAACTCCTTTCACATTGGCATTTAAATTTTCACTGTTGTAAAATAGCCTGTGCAACAACATTTGTTTTATCATGGCATAACTCTGCTGTCTTCTTAACTGTTGTTATTGATTTTAAATTAAGGAATAGAAGATTAATTTGATTTTCACTGTGAAAATTTGTCTCTGTTTATCTTCAGGTGTATTTTCTTTTGGATGATGGAAGGAAGTTTCCTAATACGAAAGTAAGAAAAAAACTTTGAATACCAAGTGGAGTTAGGACTATATTAATATATGTTTTCATGATAAAGCTGCTGTGATTGCATATTGATTCCAGAAAAAAACTATCTTTTTAAGCTTTTACGTATTATTTCATTTCTGCTTGTCATACACAAATATTTTATAGATATAGAATTTTAAAAAACATGGTTAATATAAATTTCTCAGCATCTTACTTGATTACTTCTAGTTGTACATTTCTCCTCTGTGTTTGATGCAATACCAGTGATACTGTAGCTTACTCACATATTTCTATGTATGTATACACATATAGTCAAATTAGTGAAGACCTGTCTTCTCTAGCAGGAATATTCTAATTACACCTGTCACAGCTTGAAAATAACCACAACATAGTTCAATAAACAAAGTAGTTTTAACACCATTCAGAAATCCCTGTGCTATTCTATTGATGCAACAACTATTGTTTCAGCTGCAGAAAAGCCTGGCCCTTTTCTCTTTTTTCTCTGCTCAGAAAATAAATTCAAGGTCTTTCAGTCTTACCTTGTTAAGAAAAGTACAAAATTGAAAAATTTATAATGATTTTCAGCACCACTCGTAATTTTAAGTCTAGCTTTATTTTGTGGTGTACAAAGTACATTTGATTTTATCAGTAAAAGCAATTGATATAGCTTGAATATGGAGAGAGCCTAATAGTGACATAAATCAATATAACCTGATATAAGTTAACTACATAAATTTTCCCCAAAGAAAGATTTAACCTGAAGAGTCAATCTGTTCCACAGAGAAGTGTCATTGTTTCTTTCCTGACCACAGCAACCGTGTCATTCTGACCTTTAAAAAATTCTGAATGCTATGAAAACTACCCTTTATAGAAGTAAACAGCTCATGAAAATATTCCATTTTATATGTCTGAGAGGTGGCATGACATTATAAGTGGAAAAGAAAAAAATTCCCCAAAATTATCAGTTTGATTTTTATCTTAATTTGGTTGTGAATACAGACTACAGGACAATATTATTCATTCTTTTTCTGTCTGTTTAAAAGCAAATGATGTGCTGCCTGTCTTTTTACCTTTAAAAATAAACTCTAAAATGAAAATTCATATTCGTTTTAACAGTTTTATGCCAGAACAATACTTTTTTTTTTTTTTTAAAAAATATTTGAGAAAACAATGGTTTAAAATCTGTGATACTAGGTTAGGTTGTCTTTTTTTTTTTTTTAAATCAGCAACGTTTTCATGAAAAGCTGGGGACTTTTTTAAAAATAATGTACCGTAGTCTCTTTGTGCAATATATCAGTATCGTATGAGTGTTTTCTAGTGTACCGCTGAATAACTGTAATCCCCAGAAATCCATGCATTTTACTTCTGTTGTATCCCTCTGGGGAGGGTTTACCCCAAAAGGAGCCTCAAAGCTGTAACTGTGTGATGTGACCCTACCTTCTCCTGCTATCTCTGACCAATTGGCCCAGTGCCAGTTATCTATCCTGGGACAGAAGGTCTACATAAACCCCTGTTCTTCCTTGTTCGCTCTCTTTACCTCTTGCTCTTTTCCCTCCTTGGCTCTCTCTTGCCCCTGGAATCCCTTCAAGAATAAAGCCTTGGAACAATCCTAGGTAAGGAGCCTCTTTTGGGTCTCTTCCCCTTTCCTGATATAACCCTAGCCCAAAGCCCTCCAGAATCTGAGCTAGCAGTTGGGGCATAGGCAGAGGGCGGAGGGCCGGGGATAATATATCATACTTCAAAACAATGCTGCAGGTGTCCAAAAATTTGTTCATACTTGGCTGTCTCTGGAACTACATATTTCCATTGAGCAAATATTCCTTGCTACACTGAAAGCCTTGTACTTTGGTAAACAGAATTTGGAGACAGCCCCCAGGGTTGTTCAGGGAAAACGAACCACAGTTACCACAAAAGACTGCAGTGTGAATGCAAAAAGCAAATTTTAATATTTTAGTGAATGGATTGATCATTGTCTAACTAATAACTGCATAAATATGAACATTCAAGAGACTTCTAGATTTGCTATAAGGGGTATAAAGCCTTTGTCAATTTTCCCTCTCCTGTAATGTCATGTAGATATAACCATTTTCAGGAGATACCTAATTAAGACAGATACCCAAATCTAAACTGTGGCATAGATTTATTCTTTCTGTCTCTCAATCTGTTATATCTATTGTTCCTGCAAAACTGATGGCAATGCTCAGTTCTAGGAGATGAACAAGGCTACTTCCACTTGAGATATAAACCTGCTAAACCCTCTCTTTTCTCTCTTTTTATCCTATTGTACCCATTGAGACAATAGTGCCTTTGCCTCAAGAAAAAGCAAAAGGAAAACTTTCACCTGATCACTCACATTTCCTAACTGCAGTAAAACAAAAGCTTTTAAGAAAAAGTCTCTAGAATTGAACTGGGAATTCCTTGTCTGCCAGAGATGTAAAAGCTTTTTAGTAACTTGAAGAAACAAATGTAATTTGCTTACTTTTTATAGGTTAGGGAAGCGAGGTTTTATTTACATAATACTTAATTTCCACTTGTCATACACAAAAATCAGGACTATATTCCTTCCTTTTTTCAGTAGTATTCAAACCTTTAAGTCTTTGCTGCTTTACATGATCATTTACAGCTGAGCAAAGCACATGTGAGATCTGCTTCTCCAATTTGCTATTTTCTATTCCAAGTCCTCTCTTCAAGAGCAAATTACATATGAATATGAAACCGTAGAAAAAGCACTAGATTGCCACTTTGGAAAAAATGTAATACATAGAGTGAGGTAGCACAAGATTATCTGCAGTCTTTAAGGGCCACTTACAGCTTATGCCTTTAAGGTCCACTTGTAAGGGTATGAGAGGTTCTTCAATTTTAGGACTAGTAAGGGACATTGAATTTTTTACCAGAACATACAGAGCCAACAAGCTAATCTAATCTAATCTAAAACTGAAGAAAAATTCCTTTTTCTATAACTACTTCAACTGGCTTTGGCTGCAACACTCTTATGGTTTCTTTATGCCACCTATTAATATTTATCTATTTCTAAAGTAGCTAACATCTACTCCAACATTTTGTTTCCTCTTTGCCATCATTTACAGGATTAAAATTTCAAAAGTTCCACTAAATCTCAAGCTAATATTTTCCTGTGGCATTGTCACATGATGGTAACACAGTTAAAATTTTAGACCTACACAGAGGACATGTTTGCCTACATATTTAAGATCTCTTTAGAAGGTTCTTATCACTGCAACATCTTTACTTGGAAGATAAGACCTGGTATTGTAAGCTGTTTAATCCTTGCACTTGAAAGTTTTGTCCATATGCCTGCTAATTACAGAGGAGTTAATGTCTATCTTTTGTCTCAATTACTATCTTTCCTGTATTCTTCTTCTGCCCTCCCAGTCTCATGTCTCACGCAATTAAAAAGATACACATTTTGTTTGCCTCTGAGAACAACCAGAAAAATATTCTGAAGAGTAGTGAAGATAATATATTGCAGCAGCTCCTGCTAGCACTTTCCAAGACAAGGAACACCTGCAGATGTAAAGAAGAGAGTATCAGAAGGGTATGCTGACACAATTGTTTTGGTAGCTCTTAGAGAAAGACATACTATCAGAGGAGTGATGTGTAATGTGATGCAATTAAGACCATGTCACTTTTTATTAACAGTGACATGTCCTTCTAGAATCAGTTATATCTACTATTATATACTGAAAGAACTGTGATGGGCATTTACAGAATCAAAGGATAAGAGAATTTTTGAAGATGGAAGGGATCATTGGAGGACATGTGATCCGGTGTTCCTGCTCAAGCAGGGCCATCCAGAGCCATATCCACACAGCTTTTGAATATCTTCAGGGCTGCAGACTCCAGAGCCTCTGTGACAAAACTGTGCCAGTACTCAGTCACCTTTACAGTATGGAGTACTGCTTCATATTCTGAAGCAACCTCCTGTGTTTCAGAAGCATTTTGCCTCTCATGTTTGATCACAGCAAAAGCTGAAAAAATTTATAAAGTAAACTTTCCAGTGTAGAATTATCCTTGCTCATTCCCTTGCTACCTTTTAATTTCTCTCATATATAGAATGAATATAGGTAAAGTTTGCTGTGTGGAAAAAAGCTGCAGATGAAACACTTTCTCTTTAGTGATAAGTTAATTTTCATTTTGGGATTGTTTGGGTTTGACATGTGGCAGTGTCTTCAATGCAAGTTTCATATTAGATCAGAACATAGGAGAAATAAGAAAAAATAAAATGGGCCTAGAACATTCTATCAATGATATTATGTAGTGATCCACTTGGGGGAGATGATGAGTTGCTCATATGACAATGGTGTGTAATATTGTAAAAATATTAATTAAGAGAGACCAATTTGCTTGTAGCATGGGTTGCAAAAGAAAATATTTTCCAAACCTGTATTTCTGTGACCTTTCTGTGGTGCACCTGCATAAGCTTATACTACAAATGAAAATGAAGAAAATACAATCCTTGGAACTTTTTTTGAAACCCATTTGGGATACAAAGAGGGAAAATCTCAGCTCGGGAAAATTTTCCTTGATTGTATAGTACATGGTATTTGCCATGATACAAGTAATTAAGTGGCTGTCCATCTACAGCTTCCAGTGGTCAGATGCCCAATATATGGCATTTTTTGGTCCACTTCAGTGGTACTGTGCCAGTGTATTGTAAGTAATGTTTCAACCAACCTTACCTTTTCATAGTTGTACCAGTAAAAACCCTATTTCAGTAGAAACACTAACCTGAAAATGCTTAGCTAGCAATATATATGGAATTTTATTTTTTCTGTTGTCAGAATGACAGGTGTCAGTCTCTAGCAGTCCATGATTTTCAAAGTTCTAGAAAACTGTTATTATGACAGTGATGAACCAGACTTTCACTTCAGTCTGAATACTATGAGTGGCTTTGAGGGCACTAAGGAAATGTAAACAGTGCTTTAGAACCAGATATTGGAAACTACTCTGAAATCTTATGAAAAAAGTTGTTTCTCTGCCTCTGCAAGAAATGTCATTAGAGGCACATGGCAAAATGCTAAGGTATCTTGAATAAGGAAGAAAGAGCCCTGAGTTTCAAATTCAAGCTGCACCATCTACTGTTTTAATTTTATGCAAGAAACCTGCTCCCATAATTTAAATTGACATCAAAACAACTGAATCCAGCATTTCAAATTTACATCCAAATATTAGAAAAAAGTCACACTAGGGGTGTGTCACTGATATTAGATTCAGGCTTACACTCTTGAGAAGGCTAAAAATTTAAAACTGCTATAATCAGATTTACTTTCCCTGATTTACTCTAGCAATATATTTGCTACAAATTTTTACTTATTTAAAGAAAGCGTAAATGGCAGACAGGCACGTGTGTCATCAAATCATCTGACTAAATTGTTGCTAAATCTAAGTTGAAGTAATGTACTTCCTAGTAACATAATGGTTAAAAATATTGACTACAACCAAGAAAAGAAAAGAAAAGAAAAACATTCCAGCCTCTGCTAATACAGTGTTCCAATAGATCATATAATAATCAAACAAGTATAAAAATGTTCCAGTACAATTTGTGATCTCCACCATGCTTGTACACTGATGTTTCTTCCACGTTTTGTTACAAATTCTGCTACACTATTCTTTCTTTTTTCATCTGTTCAATAATAAAGCCTAAGATACATATTTCATAAGTAAAACCCAAAAGTCATCCTTCTTAACTTATGAAGTTAACAGAGCCTGGATCAATAGCTTTTATTTTGAATTTTACTGCATTTTAAATGTATTTGTATCTTTGATATAAAAATATCATTGATATAAAAAAATACCCCCTACCATGCACTCTGTCTTTATACTATAATATACAAATACATACTCAATATGTAAACGAAGCTAGTTGAAATTAAAATAAAGATTGTTAAAATTTTGGCTTGTAAGATTACACCATGATGCCCTGACTGAGTGTATTCTTTCAAATTAATCTTTACCTCAATTCTGTTAGTTTACAGCAGTAACAATATTTCCCTGACATTTCATTTTTCAGTGTTCAGTTATTAGATTGCTGAATGTTTTCCTTATACAGAACAGTCCACAAAACTAAGGAAAAGATGAAAGAAAAGTGGGTTCTTTTCCTTTTCCTTTTCCTTTTCCTTTTCCTTTTCCTTTTCCTTTTCCTTTTCCTTTTCCTTTTCCTTTTCCTTTTCCTTTTCCTTTTCCTTTTCCTTTTCCTTTTCCTTTTCCTTTGGCTGTATGAGAAGAAAACTAGAAATATTTAATGGCTTGAATAAAACATCCTATTATCTAGTATGAAACAGTTCATCCCTCCCTCTTGTTAACGACAGACTTGCTGTAACATTGCTGGAGAACTAGAGATGCTAATTTTCTGATCTTTAGTGCTTGGACCAATTTAACTTGTTGTTAGAAAACCATGGGGGTGAAATGTCAGGAGAATACTGCTGCCACACAGAAACTGGTGACCTTTTGGCCTGCAGGTCTACAGATACACAAAGAGGCTTGAAGTAAGGTTGGCTCATCCTACAGACACGGAAGAGGTGCAGGCAAATCCACTTCCAATGTGACAGCATCTTGGAAAAGGGCCTGCCCTCTGCAGTGATTCCTTCTATTTGGTTTCTTTTTCCTTTCTGGCAGAGTGGATCTTTTGTTCATAGAGTCATGACAATAGTTAAATTAATCTATAAATTGTGTGCTTCTTGGGGGCCTAAAGAGGAATTTCTAGTTTTTCTGGTTAAAAAGCAGAATAAAACTTTAAGAACAATGGGACTCAGAGAAAATACTTGTTCACTATGTAAGAAGTACTGTATATACAAATAATGTTTGCATTAACATTTACTGCCTTATTCTTATATATATGTCTAAATAGGTAGATATATATTAATATCATATGAACTATATATACAACGTAAAACGAACCAAATCAAATACATCAAACTCCATTTAGACACATAAAGGCAAACACATGCATACTGATTTGAAAATGCAGGGCTTAAGGGAGTAAATTATATTTTTTACTGAATATTTTCACTGCAGTTTATATATACAGAAATATGAAGTCAAATCATACAGGCATATAATTTCCCCCAAACTGTGTACCTTAGTCACTACATATAGATTAAGTAATTTGATCATTCTGGTCTATAATTTTTCTTCTTTTCCTAATACAAAGAGATATAATTTATGTTATCACAGGTGATGGTAAGGGACAGAGAACTTGTGAAGTTTCCATCAAAACCAGAGAAACAAGCCATGAAAAATTTTTCAGATGTAAATCTATATTCATGATGAGTTTGTGTAAGCATGCTGCCATTCATTCCTAACCAGAATCTTCATATCTTTGTAATAAGTGTGAGAAGCAGGCTATACAGACACATCCTGTGAAAGGTTTCTGTTGGAAATCCCTATATGCTTTCTCTTTTAATCCCCTCTCCACTGTTCCAGATAATTATGACTGGCAGACCACTTTTTCTGATTTCTTTTTATACCTCAGAGGAGGGAATGATGGAAATTCTGGGTGTCCTCCAGAGCTGTGTATTTATACACTCTTGGCTTTCAATGTCACGGGGTGATGAGTCAAGGTACAAAGTGATGGAGAATCAAGATCAAGTGTCTAGAAGATGTGTAGATGATGGTGCAATCAGACCACATTTGTGAGATGACACAATTTCATTTCAAGTGGATATTTCACAAGCTATGGAATTCATAACAACCTGACTAGCAAACTTCAGAGTGAAATTTCTTGTCTTTCTTAAACAATGTGACTTAACACTCTTAGATGAAAGAATGAAAAAGAATATGCTGAAAATTAGCACTATTGTTCACATTTGATCAAAGATAAAACAAGAGAGGAGAAGTGAAAAGGAAATAATTTTATTTTTTTTTTTAATCTGCTAGGGTCTGATTAAGTGATCAAATCGTAGAATTTAAAATTAAAGCAACATGAGTTTCACAAGAAGCACTTAATCTATATCAAAAGTTCTCATATTGTTCATATAAGACAGCTTTACTTCATGAAAAGGAAATCTCTTCAGAGTATCATTTAATTACAAATCTTGTGAAAGAGTGGTAAATGAATAGAGAGGGACTAGAGTAAGCATGTGTTTCTCAAAGGTGGTTTAAGAGCTTGTTTTTTTCTGCAACAGGATAAAGTCAAGTTATTGTTCTAGAAATACCCTCCAAAGAATGTCTTGAGACAAAATATGTTCTGAATTGTTCAGTATAAGGTCAGGGAAGTACTGGAGCCATGAGTCTGTTTATGTTGAAGCTGTTGGAGCAAATATAGTCCATAAAAACCAGTGACAGTCAAGACTGATAACATTTTTCCTGTAACTTTTGCTAGTTGTCATAATAGCCATGAGAAATGACTGGGTCCCCTACCTTTAGTAGTTTATGGCAAGCAGGTTCTCTCTGGGGTTTATTTTTTAAATAATTACTCTATATATTTTAGAAACATCTAAGCCAGTTTTGTCTTACAGAAGAGCTATAATTATTAGAATTGGATTTTTTTTTCAACTATCACTACCACCTGCCATGCCTCCCTTCTCAGCCAGCACTGAGCAAGATATACAGCTGAATTAGACTGTTGGAGACTGGATGGTCAAGGAGGAAATGGGTGGAAAATGTACATTCCCATCACACTGCCATTTCTCCTCAGCTTTGTAATATAATAGCTGAAGCCATCTTTAAGTCAATAATTCTATTGACTCTATCCAATAGGAGTATACAATACTATGGCAGTTAAAAAGATCCTACCTCCAGCAGAAGCAGGTCTGCATCAGCTAATTTTGCAAGGCTTGCTATGTGTTTTGAGACAAGGTAGGGAAGAACGAAGCTTCATTTGTCTTCTCTGCCATTATGCAGCTGTGTTAAGTGTGCACATATGTGTGCAAAGATTAAGACAGGCTGCCGTAGTTAATTTGTATGGCTAATAACTGGATTCTGACATTTCTGAATAGAGTATTGTAAGGCTTGTCTTTTAGCCTGAAGGAGGTAATGATGTTGTATGAGTGACATCCTCACTACTGTCTTAGTTACAAAGAAGACAGAGCTGTAATGCTATACTGTTTCACTGGGAAAACTGAATGGGTGCCAGTGTAGAATGACAGTACATAAGAATATATTATCAGCGATCATAGCAGTGCCTGTCCTCTTCAGGGAATTTACAAGGAAAGGATGGTTTAACACAATATACTTTATTTAACTGCATGCAGAGTAGCGCTTTTCTCATATATTGTATCTTTCTGTGTATTTCAGTCCTTACTATGTATTCAAAAAGACTCAAATGTTCCTTCTGTTTTGGTTTGTAACATTTGGTTTGAGTCACATAAGCTGTAGCTCAGCCTTATTAGCAAAGAAGAAAAGATCAGTGATTATTCATTTAGAAACATGTAGCATTTCAATTTTCACATTGCTTAAAATCGTGAAAATGTTTTAATTCCTGTGGGACTGAAATTCATTCTAACTTGCAGAACATATCCATCAGTGGAATATAAGTAATTAGGCTTTGTGTGCCTCAATATCTGTTGTAGCACTTTGGATTTTTTGTTGCACCTTCAGAATAAATAAGTCTATCTCGCCACAAGCATCAGAGCGAAAGTAATTGAAACAAGGAGGTTGTGGACAGTTTAATATTTAACTCTGTGATACATTAATGCATGGATTTGCCTCTGGGATGTCGGTATGGCAGTCACTCGGGACAGGAGAGTTAATGCGTGGAGTTACTGGGCACCAACACCAGCTCAGGTTAGTTCAGTGTCACACTGCTTTGTGTAAGTCTCCCCCTTCCTTGGTACAGGTGGTTCCCGTTAAAGCAATTCCTATAACTTGAAGCTCAAGTAATGGGTTACAACAACTTAGAATCACAGAATCACAGACTGATGAGGTGTTGGAAGGGACCCCAAAGATCTCGTCCCAACCTTCCTTGCCATATGCAGGGACACCTCCCACTAGACCAGACTGGTCAAGATCTTATTCAAACCAGGTCTTAAAAACTGACTTTAAGATGTATTTATTATAATCTGCACCTCTGGTCTGTTTGGGCCAGAACATAATTTTTGTCATTGCAGTGAACTCCCCTTGCCCCTAGCTTTGTTACCAACAAGGGGTTCTTGCTACAGACAGCCACACACTTCCATGGTCTTCAGTGGGACAGCCTGCCTCACCATGGCATTCATCATGGGCTGCAGGAGAATCTCTTCTTTCCCTGCTCCACTGTGGGATCCTCCCCACAGAAGATAGTCCTTCTTGAACCTTTTCATAGGCTACATTTACTCATTAACTGTTCTCATGTGAGTCCCTTCCTTGGGGTAAAGTCCCTCAGGAACAGACTGCTCCATAATGGGATCCCCATGGGGTCACAAGTCTTGCCACTAAACCTGTTCCAGAAGGGCTTCTTCCTCCACCAGTCTACAGGTCCTGCCAGCAGCTTGCTCCATTGTAGGCTTCCCAATTCACAGCCCTTCTCAGCTGCATCCACCTGCTCCAGCGTGGGGTCCTCTACAGGCTGTAGGGGGATATGTGCTCCACTGTGGACTAATCCAACTCACTCAAATTCACAGTGGAATTGCAGCCTGCTCAGTACAGCAGCACAGGGACAGCAGCACAGGTACAGCAGTGATGCCCTGGACACCTGCCAACCCAGGCAGATTGCTGTGGCTGTTATCAGAGCGGTCCCAGGCACAGCAGAGGGAGGTGATCAGCAGCACAGCACTGCAGTGAGTGGAGAAAGCAAAAAGCAGCTGCTAACAAGCACGACAGTCTAATGTACAGCCAGGCAAGTGAGCCCCATGGCAAGCACAGGAGCTTGCTGATTTACTGCTAAACAGTAATAACAGATATAAATTCAACCTAGCACACCCCAACCAAACCTGTCATTGTCTTGAAGCTGTAAGCCCCCACTGGGTGCCAAAAAGGATTGTTTTAGTTGAAACCCAGCCAAAAACTAAATATCATTCAATATCTTGCTTCTTCCCCCCCACACAGGGATCAGAGAGAGGACTGGAAAAGTAAAAATGAAAAAAAAAACCTTGTGGATTGAGAAAAAGGTATTTTAATAGTTAAAGCAAAAGCCATGCATTCTAGCAAAGCAATAAAAGCAATACAAAGAAATACATTGACTTTTTCCCATTATGAGGAGGTACTCAGCTATCTCTGGGAGAGCTGGGTTCCATCATGTGTAATGGTGAGTTGGGCAGACAAACTCCATCCTTCCAAAGGTCCACACCTTCCTCCTTTCCCCCCATTTTATATGCTGACCGTGACATAATATGATATGGGATATCCCTTTCAGTCATTTAGGATCAGCTTTCCTGACTGTGTTCCCTCCCAGATTGCTGTGCACTCCCAGTCTCCTGAAGGCCGTGACAGAAAAGGCCTTGACAGTCTGCAAATATTGTTTAGCAGTAGCACAAACATGTCTATATTATCATCATAATTTTAGCACAAATGCAAAATACAGTCCCATACCAGCTATCATGAAGAAAATTAACTCTACCCCTGGCCAAAACCAGCACACCACTGTTGAAAAAAGGTGGCTGAAATCAGTGGAATGCTCAGTTAATTCAACTCATGCTATAATGATAGAGCCTAGAAATCTCATCTTCTTTTACTGTCACTGGGGGTGTTACATCCCACTGGTCAGCTGCAATCATCCAATTCTCAGTGAGTTCTACACACTGATGGAGGGGAAGCTGTACTCCTCTTTTATTATTTCCTCAATGCACTTAAAAAGGTCCATGTGTTGAGGTCATTCTTTATGTGAGCTCATAGTCATTAGTCAGTCTCCAAGGCTGTGCTAGTTTTGTGGGTTTGTGGTTCTGCAGGTAATTAGGCTTAAAAAAAAATCTAAACTGTTAATTGAATAGTATAATCCCTTTCTTCCTTCACAGACCTTTGAGAGTACTCAGCCTGACTGTATTACTGTAAAAACCTTGTGATATTTGCCTTCAGAGAAAAATACAATTGCTGCCATTTTTCTTTTGCAAGCAAACTAAAAAGAAAATAGCAATCCTAATGCAGCAACAGGACCTGGTATTGCTCCTGCTTCAAAGCAATACAAAACAAGTTCAAACTGGCATGGGCACTTTCTATCCCTTTGATCTAGCTCAGAGCAATAGGTTCTCATACCAGAGAACCTACAGTAGATACAACTATAGAGGCAACAATGAAATATCCACTCATGCCTTTTGGTACTACCATTTAAATCCAAGTTCCTAAAAAAATCAGCTTATGGATGAAAACCAGCTTTTGTATCCCATGTGGGCACTGTATTAACTATGACACATGAACAAAACACAATTATTTTCTCAGTGATATTGGTCTAATAAAAAATTATTACTGCTGAGCTGTTCAAAGCATTCCGTAGAATGTTCATGCATATTTTTCTTTGTGTCAGTGGATACTATGTGCCTAGTATCTACCCTTAAAATTCAGATTCATGTTCAGAATTAGCTTCATAAATAAATTCAACAAATTCAAATTGCCGTGAAATGTAATTTTAATTCTCACAACATATACCAGACACAGACAAGGGATATATTTTTGTCCCCTCTGATAAGTTTTTAGGAAAGTAATTCAAAACAAGCAATGTACTAATCCATAAACAAAAGGGAAAAATAAAATTGTGTCAGCTAAAATGGGATTCTTATATATATGTGATACCCAAATTACATGGTTACTGGGAATGCTTTTGTAATTATTTAATGAAAAAAAAGTGGAAAATACCTTCAAAACCAAAGAACATTCATCTTAACTAAACTTTTCTACTCACTAAGGAATCACAGATTAGTTGTGCTAGTAAAGTCTATCAAATGTGGCCAGCCAACTGAAAGCTCCTCTAACAATTTCCATAAATAAAACCTACAATCTATTAAGAGCCATATAAACTCTGGACAATTTCTCTTGCCAGAAATTAAAAGAGAGAAGCAACTGAGACACACATTTTTCTAATGGATATTTCCTGAGAAACCATTATCACCACAAACCAGCTGAGAAGGTCTTTTGACTTGTCTCTGAAATTACCAGTTGAATAAATCAGAGATTGTTGGCTTCTTTTGAAAAATACAGGAATATGGGAAGCCCTGAAGTAAATAAGTTTCCTCAGGTCCCAGGTAGTTATAAGAATTGCTCCATAGTTACAATAGCTTCAGTGGCAAATTTTCTCAGGTCAGATATTTCGTTATGGAGCTGATAACATTGATCCTGCAAAGTTATTTGAGCTGATGGAGGCAGTGACATCAAAGCAAGACCTTGTCAGAATCTCTTCCTGATGCTGAAAATGTACACACAAACTGTGCCTTTTGTGAACTGCATTTAATGATAACAATTAAAACTGCAAGTGCGTTTGTTGGTTTTTTGTTTGTTTTTTTGGGGGGATGCTGTTTTGGTTTTTTTCTGTTTTGTTGGTTTTTTGTTTTGTTTTGTTTTGTTTTTGTTTTTGTTTTTTTTGGTGGTGTGGTTTGTTTTGTTTTGTTTTGTTTTGTTTTGTTTGACAGTTCATGCTGTAGAGGAGTAACTACAAAATGAATTATCATCTTCGGTCACTTATTTACTTGCTGTAAGTATTCATCCCAAATTATTACAGATGGCTTCATGGTAGACTGAAGGCTGATATTTATACTTCTCCCATGAAATAATTTTATATTCATTTTCAAGTTGATATATAGTTGAAGTCAATAATTTTTTCCCCTTCATTTTATCAAAGAGAAAATGTTGGGTTTTTTGTGCTGTCACCACTGGACCCGTTTGTGAAGTAAAAGCATAATTAATAGAAATTTCCAAGTAAATTTTATATAAATTATTTATGCATTAAAATCTCACAAAGTTGAAAGGGTAAATAATTGTATTTTTTTGCTATTTCTGCACTGAATTTATACTCAGAGTCTTAAACTGCATTTCACCTGGTTTGAAAAAATGCACATTTGAATAGAATTACACTCATCAGGTATCAAACCATGCTATCAACAATTAGTAAGTGTTCTTTACTTATTTTCAAATTTTCTTTCAAAAGGAATAAGTGGGATATAAAATACCTTCTTATCACAATATCATGCCCAAAAAGGCTTGTTAAATAAGTGTCTTCTAATGTCAATAGAGAGAGGTGGAGCCTACCTAGTCCTTCAAAGCCAAAGCTGAACAATAACATTTCAACACTGAGTTTTATGTTCCATTGTTGTATAGACATAATAAACCTTTTATCATCACAGTTGGATATTAAATTATACTCTATGCATAAAACTGTTAATAATTACAGCATCTAGGCTTTTCTAACAATTATTTGTTGAAAACACCCTTTACTCTACGCATGCAAAGGAACAGATTTTAACCAAAAAATTTAAGTTATAAGGAAAGTCTTGGGAAGGCAGAGATAATAATCTACCCATGGACAAAAAGCATCCTCAATAGCTGACAGAGCAATTATTTTGGATCATAAAAGAGACATATTTTTTCAATAACAATCATGAACACTGTAGGGAAGCAACTTTTCCTCTTATCAGACTGCTGTGATATATATAAATGGTTTTCGGAACAGGCAATTACCTCACATATATATAAGGTTATATTTTAACTGTGGACTTAGATATTACCCATTCTAATAACTGTGATAGCAAGTAAGTACCAAACTACTCTAGCTCATATTTTATTAAGTTTCCATTTCAAATGTTTTCAGGATTAGGGGTTATGTTTTCCCTTTATAATATAAATACTATTTCTGTGTTTTATTTTCCTCATTTTCGTAGGGTGATAGAATGGCTTAGGTTGGAAAGGACCTTGAAAATTATCTGTTTCCAAGTGTCTTGCCATGGGCAGGGACACTTTCCACTAGACCAGCTTACTCAGCTCCATTCAACCTGGCCTTGAACACTTCCAGGTATGGGGCACTCATAGCTTCTCTAGGAAACCTATTCCACGGTCTCACCAACCTCACAGTAAAGAATTGAGAATAAGATCTAACCTTATGCTACTCTCTATCTTAAAGCCATTTCATGATGTTCTATCACTACATGACTTTGTCAAAAACCCCTCTGCAGCTCTCTTGTAGCCCTTTTAGGTACAGGAAGCTGTCCTAAGGTAACACTGGAGATTTCTCCACTCCAGGCTGAACAGCCCTAACTTTCTCAGCCCATCTGCTTAGGAGAGGGTCTCCAACCCTCTGTTTATCACATAGAAGTTTATATATTTATTATTTTTTTAATCTTCTAGAAAACAAGCAGTATGACCCATAGCAGTGGACTTAATTTGCAAAAAAATGGATTATTTTTTCACATAAAATAATAAATTCTATTTATTGCATTTAACTTACCTTTTCCCCCTCTAGATAGGAAAAAAAAGCATTATATAAAATAAACCTGTGAAATAAAGTTTTGAGTGGGATTTGACAGGAATTTTATAAATGTTAAATTATTTTAATATTGTCCTTTCTGTATAATTTTAGCTCATCTGTTGTCAAGAAGTAACGAATGTCAAAATCTTTGGAGAAGGTATATTGATATTGTGACTTTTTAAAAAATTTCAATACAGAGTAGCCCTAGAAAATGCATGGCAGAAAAAAAAAATAGTAGAAGTAATGATATTTTTAGGAATCTTGAAAATATTGCTTAGTTTGTGGGGAATACATGTCTTAAGAGTTAGTGAGTTAAATAGAAAATAAAAATAAAAATAAAAATAAAAATAAAAATAACAATAAAAATAAAAATAAAAATAAAAATTAAAATAAAAATAAAAATAAAAATAAAAATATCTAATTACATTTTACCTTAAAATTTGGATTTTCAGCCCATAGGCATTAGGCTGCAAATAAGCCTCGTATTTAACGAGGATAATATAAGTGTTGTTTCATTACTTCCACTTCAAAATTATTTCAGAAAATTTCAATTTTTCATAGTTTGTTACAGATCCCAATACAAGGCAAAGAGGATGACCTTTAAAAATTATCTGTAAAGTATGATCTGTAAAAAGGCCTTCAGTACTGAGTGATGACCAGAACAATTAATATCACATTTATGTTGAGGATAATTTTCACATCTGAAGTTTTTATGCCACATTATATTGTGGAATTATTGTTTATTATTATGGGGATTTTTGTACTATATTACAGCCTGTTATTATAACTACAGTCAAAACACACTCAGTACTGGGGTGGGGGTACCCAGCTGCTGGAGCACAAATCCAGATATTTGGGGGAGAAATCAGAGGAGTATCCTGCTGAATGACTAGCACCCAAATTAGACCATGACCCTCTGCATGATGTGCAGGTTCTTAACTACTAAAGCTTTTGCCACTTCTCTAGTTGCAAGGAGTCTGGTGAGCAAACGCCGTTCTAAGTCTCTATCCTAATAAATCAGGTTGTGGCAAACACTTGGACAGCCAAATCAAGGTGTTTTTATCTTTGGCTAGAAACAGGACCAACATTAGTGCCTCTCTCTAGGTCTTGTCCTAGAGGTCTCCTCTGTTTGAGTTAAGATGTCCATCATATTGAGTAATTTCTGTTTGTAAAAGAAGTAGTAAAAACATACTTCTTCCTAGGGTGTTAACTGCTTCACTCTCTGCTTTCCCCCACAAAAACAAGGGCAATTGTTTGACACTGACAAGAATTATCGCATGATCTCAACAGGTGCATGTTTGATTGTTCACCAGTACTTTTCCCAGGGCGTTAGGAGAAAATCTGCATGTATTGGCAGGGCCCAAACACTCACAGCACTTCAATCCATACTGCTTCGGGTTTGAGACAATATGAAAATATTGTTCTGTTTGTTGTGGCAGAATCAGGAGCATTTAAAATAGAGGACTTTATAAAGGGTCGTTTTTCTTTTTATAGCAATTCAAGAAATGAAACCATGAGTTATAGGAGTGCTTTGGTTGATGCACTGTTTATAGTGAAAACAGTTATACTTACTGCCTGATTAAAAGTTTCTGACTGAACTTACAAATAGCAGTACATACTGTGAAGACATTTGCATTTTTCAGCAAACATGAATTGTGAAGATTACAGTAGAAAACTGTAAATGATATTTTGATAAATGATACTCTATCCTTTGAATGAACTGGTTAGCACTGTAGTCAGGAACTTGTGATCTTCAGAAAAAAAAAGTTATAAAAATAAAAAAATAAGAATTTTGATGTTTTAAAACATCCAAAAGGAAAAAATCATGTTCATGATCTGATTAAGAGATCTTGTTTCTCATAAATATTTAATCATAAATTATTTAATTCTTGTTAGACATTGCTGTTGGTCTCAGTGAAATTATTTCTATAAACAAAGTACTTGAAAAATTGATTGGTATTAAAAAGCCTATAACTATAATTTTTTAAGAATTTTTTCTTTAAGAGATGTGTAGGGGATTGGGTTGAATCAAGTTTTGGAACCCATTGATTAAGATCAGCTTCTGTACTAGCTGGCTAAACCCCTAAAAAATACACAGGTACTTCTTTTTTCCTCATATAGTTTTCATCTAATACTTCTTTTTAATCCATCTCATTGTAGTTATAAACTCATACTCAGAGTTCTTAGTTCACCATGTCAGAATCCTGTGTTTATTAGCAATGCAGGAAGCCTGGCATCACCTGTTGCAATTATGTTGATGAATCTTTGATGTTTTTTGATGTAGGATAAATCCTTGTCTGCTCCTCCCATTAATTAAATAAAAATAAACATACAGAAATAAATAACTGTGAGGCTTGTCTTGCTGTTTGCTTAAATCTTATAAATATACATATATTTGCAAGGAGTTAATATCTTTGGTGCTAAGCAGCTACAAGCAAAACAGAGGTCAGCACCTCCATTTTTGGTAGGCAATATACAAATGTAAAAGTTGCCATAAATGTGGAATAATTACCAAACAAATAAACCATTTTTAATAACTAAAAAACTTTGCTGTAGCATAAAGCAAAGAAACATGAACAACCATCTAATGAACAGCCCCTCTAAAACCTCAAACTAGAATACTAGTAAACTACTGCAAGTGTCTTTAGAGTCAGCTATGTAAGAATGATGTGGATTTTCTTGATAATCTTTCCGTCTTTGCTGTTTTACAAAGCATTTCTTGTATTAAAGTTACTTATCACAAAACATTTTTATGCTGACAAGCCATTAAAATGTGACAATTACATAATATCACACTTTGAAATATTACCTTTACTTCTGATTCACTGCTGTAAGTGAACAGCACGACAAATTGCACTGCCGTGACCTGAAACAAAGTACGTAGGAGTCTCTGGGGTGCATTTCCATTATTCATCAAAGGTTTTGCACCTGTTCTTAGATTCACTGTAAATGACAGTAAAGGTATGTTGATTATACTTAAAATGTTTGATCTTGATAATACATTTAAAAAAATATCTTTTCAAGAGAAAATCAGAATTGTATTCATTTTTGTTAACATATTAATGCTGTCTCTAGGTTTCATCACCATTTTATTTTGAAAAGTAGAATAAAAAGCAAGGAAAACATTTGGAAGGCTAAGGCTTAAGAAGTTCTCAGCTTCTTTAGCAAAAGGATAGACCTGATTTTGGTCATTGGCAGAAAAGTAGTGCAATAAATATTCAAAATCTGATGATGTGAAAATGCAACTTGCAAACACTAAAACTCAAAGGCTATACTGCAAACAAGAAAATTGCTAGTTTTATTAAAAGGCATATAAGTCCCATATTTCTTGAAGTGTATTGGTGCTAGGTGCACTTTACCCTCAAATCTTTAAACATACTACTCTAATAGTTTGTGCAAAATTTGTTTTTGATAAACATAGGTAGCATAAATGCCATATTGGACACCTACCTCAAAATGAAGGCACTAATTGTTATAATTTTGTCATTTTTTACATAGCCCAATAAAAACTGAATTTCAGGCCATATATTTATATATGTATCTGAATTTCTTTACCAGCTTTTGTGACTTTATAATAATTTTGTCTGTGATTGCTACTAATTTTTGAAAAGAGATTTCATCTCCAAAACCAGTGATATAATTAAAGGCAACAACAATTTAATGTATCCCTTTATGGCAAAGTAAGTCTTGTATTCTCCATCATATTTTATAAGTAAAAAAAATTGACTGAAGAAAATTTATAATATGTCCTGATATTCCACAGAGCTTCCAGTTAGAGTCTTAATATCAAAATTAATTTCTATTAATGTCTATATAAAATTAATTGCAAATGTCAGAGTTTGAGACTGGGACGCAAAGTACTTGAAGATACAGAAGTACCTGGATTATCCAAGTAAACTAAAGTAGCACAGAAAAACCTCTGAGAAAATCTGCACAGAAGAGCTGTGTTCCCAGCAAAATCAAATCAGATGTCTCCCTTTCCTTTAACATGGGATTTACCAAATCAGAAATGCAAGACAATTAACAAAACATATGGATTTTTTTTTTGTTAAAGACAAATTAAGGCAATAGGCAGAAAAAAGGGGAAGAGTGTCTCAGACAAAAATATTTACCATAAGAAATATAAATCCATGGGGAAAAAAATTAAAAATTGTAAAGCTAAAATTTGTCAAAAATGGCATTATATTTGCAATATTTCTCACAAATAATTGTAATTTAAACTTACCATTATGTCCAACAAATATTTCAATAAAATTCTATAATTTAATATTAAATTATTGTTTTAAACAGCCTTGTCTTATTATGCTTTTTAACCAGATCTAGCTTCTTTCTGAAGGAAGGGGTTATGAAGCAACCATTCCCATTCTTCCTCCACCTCATCCTGCCTCTTTCAGAACAAGTCAGTCAGTTCATTAATTTCCCTTTAAATTTTCTTATTACAGAAAAAAAAAATTAAAAAAATTTAAAAAAATTAGTTAATACTACCCAAGAAGCTGTGGTGGAGCTGTTGGCTAAACCTCATTGTAATTTCTAATTTTTTTTTCTTTCACTGGTAATCAAACACTGAGACAAAGTGAAGGAAGAAGGACAACTCTCAAAAGGGTTAATTCCTAGCTAGAAGAAGTTGCCAGCATAAGCTAATGGCTTCTGTTAGCGAAAGCAGAACCAGAAATAAAGATTTCTTCACACTGCTTGCCTGATTCAAATTTCTCTCCCACATTGTCCAGCTCCCAAGGCACTGTCCTTTCCCTTGCAGCAATAATTATGATGGCTCTAAATGTTCTGCTAAAAAATGACGGATTTGTCAAAAGCTATTACAAGTAAATTTTGGTACCCATCCAAAATATTTTTTTCCTGCAGTCTAGAAAAATCTCTATGATTTGTGGAAACCTACTTCACCTAACTTTGAATTAACCAGTTCTGCCTCTGATAATAGATCTGCAAGCTGTGATGAAATAATTTGCAAAATAAATCTGAGATTTTGTGGCTGGGTAGTCTGTCATAAGGTCCACTCTACATTGTCTCTGCTACTATCACAACGATAGGTAGCTACTGTACCTTAATGAGTACATCTGGGTCTCTAGATTATGGAAAAGATGAATCTTCCATCAGTATTTTTGCAGAGAAAGCATACAACCACATGGGCAGAATTGCTCAGAGAAAACAACATCCATAGAGCAGTTCCCCAGCTCTCAGCTTCTTTAGCAAATATTCTTCACACTATTTTCATTAAATGTTTTGTCATCACAAGGTTGAAGTTAGCTAGAACTTCACTGAAAAGCTGTGCTGATTCTTTGTGTAACAGCTCACATTATATAACTAAACTGTTGTTTTTTGTTGTTGGTTTTTTTATTTGGTTGGTCTTTTTTTGTTGTGTTTTGTTTGTTTGGTTTGGTTTTGGTTTTGAGGTTTTTGGGTTTTTTTGCTTCTTTTTTTGTTTGTTTGGTTTTTTTTTAATTAAGCTAATAATATGTGGACATATTGACACAGGTTGGAAGAAACGTGAAGAGGTAGTGAAAGGAAATTTCATAGGCTGAGATACAATATTGAATGGTCATGGGATTCAGCTTTCTGATCTGAATATCTGCAGAGACAGATATTTTTTTCCCCAGGTAGTTTGGGGCTGCAGTCCCAAGCAGCTAAAACACATGAGGAAGGAATTCAGGCTGAAAAGTTAGATGGTTGTGATTCATTAAAACCAGCTGGAGAAAGAGGGTAAGGAGCTTTCCTTTCAATTTGGACCGATTTGTTTGTCTTCAGAGCACAACACCCTCTTCCATCCACATGGATATTTTTTTTTAAAACAGGCTAACTGCACAGTTGTCAGTCTGCTTTATGAACTCAGCCACAGTACTAGCTTCATCAAGGGCCTCGTGTAGCTTAAAATATTCCCCCCTCCCTATTGTATTTTTAATTTCTTCACAAGAGATGAAGGCCTCTCTTCTCCCAGCATTAACTCATTAGCCTCAATCTTGGATTGTCCCCGAATGTTTATAGCTTATTTTCCTTTCTCTCCAGTATTTCTTAAAGCCTTCCGGTCCAGTTAGAGCTTTGCCATCTGCCATCTTCCTGACATTGCAGTAGGGAACAACTGCTCTGAGGGATGTTTTCTGAACCGTGATGAAAAGTGTGTCTGTGTTCCAATTTCTCGTTGTGTTACTCTAACATATTGCGTTATTTTCTTCTGATCTATTACTGCCTATCTTCAGTCACTAAATGTGGTACCTTTCAGGTGAGACACACTTAAAGTGTACTCATATCATTGTCACTTCTCCACTAATTCTACCCATCTTCTTTTCCCCCACCAGTGACTAATTAATTTCATTTGTAAAATGAAATGACTAACTCACTTCTACTTGCTGTTTTCAGTCTCAATTCTTTATTTATAATGTTTCTTGCAATGTCTAGAATCAAATATCTTACTCTAGACCTTTGTTTATTAGCATCTTGTTATAAGGAAGTTGCATTTATATCTTTTTCTGAACATTAACATTGCTTTAGAGTTGTGGAAGAAGGAGGTCTATGACTCAGTAGCTGTGAAGAGTTATTTAATGTCTCTACATCAGTATAGAAAGAGCTTCTTCTCTGTAACAACTTTTGGTAAAAAATTCAGAGAAATATGGTGGGAATGGGCGACAATTTTAAATAATGTTAATGAAGGAAGTTTCAAAATCATTAGGTCTTCCTTGGGGATCAAAGCCTGTGATTTGTTACATCTCCAGAAGGGAGAGATAAAGTTACATTTTTTCTTATCTTCCTACTGGAGCCTGAGCTTCATTTCCAAATTACTTGAATTTTTGGGGTATTGCAGTTAAGGATATGTCAGACTGGACAATAGCCTCAGATTAAGAGCCTTAAATACTCTGTCCAGAGTAACATTAATTTCTACACCAATTTGTTGAAATAAAGAAGTCCTGGGAATCCAAGCTGGCTGATTCTATTCTTTGCATTCTAACACGAGCTTGTGTAATGCTAGCCTGTCAGTCTACTGCAACCTAAGATGGTTTCTGCACTCCAGGCTTTCACTGTGGCTGGAAAATCCTAAATCCAATTTCTAAAACCATCGCTCACTTGCATATGAATGTGAGAAAGATAATCTCTGTGTAGACTTATTCTCCCACCTGTAGGAAAAAAATCAAGAATTCTCCTGCTGCAGAGCACAGGTTACTGAATATCTGAAGTTTCCAAGAACTCATCTAATACATCTGAGACCACAAATTTGTTTATATTTTTAATAATTTGACAATCCTAGATGAATTATTAGATGAAATGCTGTTGTTATCATGAGCCTTTAAGACTTTGCTTAGATATTGTCCAAAAAGTCTTTTTAGATTTAAGATAAACATGCCCAAATTTGAACTGGAAATGAATTTTCTGAGGGTGGGGTTTTTCTCTAGTTATTAAGAGTGTTGGTAAATTTTTCTTACATTCCTGGTTTTTTTTGTTTGAAATTTAAGTTTTTCCTGAGGCAAGGGCAATCATGATTTTGCCACTGTATTATCAAGAACATATAGTACTACTAGTAGTATTGATAATATAATCACCATGGGAAAAAATACTTAAAATCAAGGGTAGATACTAATTTATAATGCATATAAAATAAAATAAATTGTTATACAAATTTTGCATCATGGCCTTGCTTATTACATAACCTAGATTTAAAATGAGATCATATTTTATTTTGATCAAATGGTGATGCCCTGACAATTAAGAACAAACACCTAAAATGAGAGCATATAAAATTAAAATATTTTTCTTGTTGCATTAAACTTATGAAAGGCTCACTAGAATTATGAAACACAAGGATATTTGGTTTACTGTTGATAGAGAAAATCTGATCTAAATAGATATTGCTGTGGACTAAAGTGCCATCCACCTTAACTAGAAAATGAAGGTAGTGTTGAAATTTCAACCAGAACAGATAGAGTCTTGTGCTGTTATCAGCAGGTAAATGTCTTGGATTCTCTTTCTTCCTTCCTTCCTCAGGAGGAGTCTCTGTTGTCTCATAGCATGATGTGTCACTCTCTTCTTCACTGAATAATGCTTTGTTTCCCTTTTCCACTGTAAATCACTCATTGAAAAGGCAACACCTTTGAGATCTCTAGCCCTCATTCAAGCTTTGACTAAATAATAGTAATTTGAAATAGTGCTTCCTTAAAGGCGGAATAATTGAGTACAAGAACATTTTTGTTCTTAAAGCTGAGGTAATGCACTATAGCACTGGAAATGAAGAAATGTCCTTTTTTCCATTTTTAGTGGAAATTATCAAAATTTCCAAATTAAATCTTCTAGGAGAGCAAAATTCTACTACTACTACTGCTACTACTATCAATAATAATAATAATGATCATGATGAAGGAGAATTTTAGTATTAGCAGTAATGATAGTAATAATTATACTGCCTCAAACTGTAATTGTGTTTTCCAAATGTTCTAAACTGATACGTGCTTTATTTTTTGTATAATGATTATTATATTTTGACAATAATTATAATTTTTGACATCAGTATCAGGGAACTTACATTCCCTGATACACTCAATGGAACTTACAACCCTTCCATTCTTCTGATTCAACCAAAATTTCTTAAACTAGGACAGGCTTTGACATGGAAGATTAATATCATTTGATAAACTCCAGTATTCATAATTAAAAATCTAGAAAATTTGTTACAACAGAAAGATCCTACACGGAATAATGGATCACATGGAAGCCACCTCAGAATCAGGAAGTTCTCATCACACAATTGTCAGGAGTCAGGACAGAAGTCAAGTGAAATTTGCTATAGTTCTGGCTTTCTTCTTACTACTGTCTGTAGGTACCTGCTCTTGAACATTGTTAGAGACAATATGGTGAGCTGCTAACCAAGATCCTAACCAAAGTAATTGGTCTAGTGCTCTTTAAAGTTTTCATCACTCTTTTTCAAAACAACCCACATCTTGGCATTATTATGAATTACTGTTACTTCCTAAGAGTTTGTTCAGGTATCATGTCCTTTCAAGTGAGGCAAGTCAGAAGTAAGCAATAGCAGTGATTTAATATCTTTTTGCTCTGATTTCTATTTTACTCCACTCTGCTGATTAATAGAAGCAGTCACCTACTGAATTAGGAGTGGTATTGCATTCACCTTTTAGTTTCTGCAGAATATATTTCTATATTTTTCCACTTAATGAGAAAATCTGTATCTCAGCAGTACCAAAACTAAGTTAAAGACCCTTGATTTCAGCACATTCAGGTGAATGTCATTTTGTTCCCTGTGCCATTTTAATCAGAGAGAAAAACACGTCACTTTCAGTGCCAGAGAAGAGGCAGCAACACAGAGTGGCATTTTAATTCAGTCTTTCTTCTGTTTATGTAATGATCAAGGACTTCTGTCTCCACTTTTAAGATCATCTCCTTAGTGAAGAATCTTTTCTATGCAATTTTGTTTCTCTTTTATTGCTGAAATCGACAGAAGGAAAATTTAGGATATGTGGCCAAGCGTAGAAAAGGAAATTATTTTTTTTTCTGGAACAAAAGCACTTCTTGTCACAGAAATTTTGCAGTGTATGACCCAACTAGTTAAATATTAGATGTGTGATAACTTTCAATTCTTCCTTATTCACTGACAAAGAAGGAGATAAAATGGGAAACATAGAATGGGAAAACAGCATCTTTTAGCTTTCAAACTCACTCTTCCTGCAAAGAGGTGAATATAGAAGAATATAAGAATAAAGAATTTCCACAACATGACAATATGATGTCATACTGTGACTGAAAGAGTCTCTTTGTAACTAGTTGAAAATTAAAAATACTTCATATCTTAGAAGTTAGGAAATGGTATATGCCATACAAAAATGCAGTCTCACTATATGTCAGGGAATAGGAACAAATAACTTCCTAGTATTGTCCAGTAATAACCAAAAGTTCTAAAATCTAAATCTGATATTAGAATCCAAAAATGTGGCTAGACATGTATTCTGAGAGATTACTGTTTAAAAGTTGCACATAGTTGTTTCACAAAATAATATCATCACTCCTCCTTCCTCACTCACCATTTCCAATATTTTTTTCCAAGTACCTATAAAATTGAGTATAATGGTTATGAATATTTGGATATTTTGGATGTGAAATTCTGTCTTCATTTTTTTCTTATTAATAACATTCACAGGAAATCGTTTTTAAAAATAGCCTTTATTTTCAAATACATTTACAAGTAAATTTCTAATGTGTATTTGGAAACTAAAGGATTTAGGATTTTATTACAAACAAGGAAGGGGGACTACATTTAAATAAATTTATAATAATTAAATTACTTGTGTAAATACACCTCAGTTGAGCTACTATATGAAGCATACCCACACCAAATTTTTAGCTTACTTTTTGGAGGGAAAGCTCTGAAAGTATAAAAATATTAATGTTTGTACTTGGATTATGTATTTAAAGAAAGAAATGTTCAGATGTATTTTTTCATTTACATATTTAACAATAATATTTTGATATCAACAGTTTTAGAAAAAAAAAAGTGGCCAAGTTATCACAGACAAGAGAAATCCAACTGAAAGTTTTTACAGATGGAACCACACTTGAATGTCTATTTTAATATAGCAAAGAACTTGGAAAATTCAACACGCTTTTAATGTTTTGGGGCTTTTTTTTTAATAAATTATATCAAAGTAATTCATTTTAAGAATAAAAATATCAATTCCTCTCAGGAAATCCAATTCAAAAAGCCAAGCCTTTCTTGTGTGAAGAGGCTGCAGAGAAAAGAAGTCATATCTTCTTCAGTGGCTTACTAGCCTCCTAAAATGCATCTCATTAGGGTTAGTCTGATGGATTGAGAAATCTCACTCACTGTCTTTTCTCTGAAATGACAGAAGTAAAGAAGTTTGAAATATTTATGCCTGTTCTTACAGTTAGGGAACTTTAAAGCACAGCTTTCTCAGAAAAGGTCTCCCTTACAGAAAGATTTACAAGGGAAACATTACACCGAAATGAAACAACAAAAAAAGGCAACACAACACTAATAGTTTTTAGAAAAATAATTATTTCAAAGGCAATTTTCATTTACTTAAAGCAGGTTTTATAAACATGCAATTTCAAATGCGGAAACGTATTCTATTTCAATAAAACAAGTTGCTCAGATGTTAAGCAGCCAAATATTTTCCCATCTCTTTGGGTATTATTGCATTACTGTTGGCTGTAAAACACGGCTGCTCCCTATCTTTATCACTGTATTACATCCAGAGGGTGCAGGGCTGTTCCTCATTTTTGGTGTTGAGGTGAAGCTGCCTTGCTGACCATGGTGCAGCCACATACTTCTGCCACCTCTTGCTGACACTTCTGCTGTCAAAGAGACTGTGGAGGAGGACACAGCGTATTCCAGCATATTCCAGCTCTCCCATTTGTTTATGTCCGTGCTCAAGTCAGAAATGTTTCAGCTGGGTTGCCAAAGGCTTCGGAGATAGCCAGCTAGCATAGAACAGACAATGGTGTTTTAACTAGTCTCTTTCCAGGTCCTGAGCTACTTTTTTTGTAGCTTGCCCAGGTGTCTCTGTACTTCACCAGAGGCAGAGAAATTTTACACAGGATAAAAGTAAACATGATGAAGAAACTAGGCTTTTCCATTGGTGCCTTTAACTGCCTTTGCTTAAGATTTCTGTAGTGGAATGGTATCAGAGCATCAAACATACTGAGTCATATGCTACAGGTGTCTATGCTGATCTAAGTTCAAATTCTCTGTGTTCAGTGTTCTCATTGTCAGAAGAGCATTGATGCAGATATAATATTTGGGCAAACATATTTCTGTATTATATTTATCCATTACTCCATAGGCTGTTTTCCTTCTGCAGATAATTTTACAGTTGCCACATAGGAGTGACAAATGGGTTTATGTTTTGGTGTTTTGTGATTTTTTTTTACATCTGCCAACCAAAAGATAGTTACTAATCCTGTTTCTCTGAAATAAATCATGTAGCTCATGGTTAAAATGAGCTTAAAAAATGCTGGGAACATTTCTGAATTTCCTATCTATTGAAGCAGTTGTCTGACTCTATCTCCTTTGTCATTTGTTATAAAACCTGTGGAAAGACCTTGAAAGGTGAGATAGGTTTGGGGCTTCGGGATATATTCTTGTTTGTTTGTTTGTTTGTTTGTTTTTAAAGTGTGATGGTATATGTAGTGTTTTCACATTCACTGAATTCTGTTTGCTAAATTTAGTGTAGCAGGTTTTTTTCTGCTGTAAGATAGGATGAAGAGAAAAGGCAGGTGGGCCCAAATTAAGGGTACAAAGATAGATTTATTAACACACTAAAAGAAGAAAATAAGAATCAAAATGAAACTTTCAAAACACTCTTTCTCACCCACAAAATGTTCACTTTCCCACAAACAACATGAAGAGACAAGACCTGTGATTTTCAACCAGTTTCATTATTTAAAAATAATCTTTCATCAACTCCTCAGGGAGAGAAGTCTCTCTTTACCATGGCATTTCCCCCACTGACAACTTAGAGCAGTTAGTTCTCCTGTGGGTTTTAACTGTTGCCAGTTAAAGCAGCCACCCGGGGAAAACCTGCTTTTGTGAAATTCCATCCTATTAGCAGTTTCCCAAGCTGCTTATAGATCATGAACTCATGCATACTGGGGTGTTACTGTGGAAGTACTTTAACTAAAAGCTGTTAGTTAAACTTTTGGTTTTTCACGAAAAACCTGTGTTAACCCATGACAGCATATTTAACACTTATGTAATCTTCATTAAAGGTGGGGATGTTAAACACAATCTTTATAAAAAAAAAAACTATGTAATGTTTTCTGCATTCATCATTATAACAACCTTCATCACAAGTCAAAACCTAAGTTTTTGTTGCCTGTGTACCTTTAGCTAGACTAAATTGAAATTTAGTCACTTTAGTCCTTTTCTTCACCTGGCTTATTTCCACATCATACTAGTGTGGAAGTCACAGCTTTGTGTAGCTGATGAAATGAGGCATCTGACTGGGACGCAGAAGACCTGTGGTGTATTAATGGTCCAATTTATGCTGCTTCTTCAATGTATTTACTGTTCACAGGGTTTTTTTGACAGAAAATTAACATATCAGGTATATTGTGGCTGGATATATTGTGACAGGACACTGACCTCTGTAAGAATGCAATAACAGTTCAAATACTGTAATTTCATTCCATTATTATGCATTAAAAATGGATATTAATTTGCTAACTGCAAGTATCTGTTCATGTTTACTTAGATCTTTTGTATACTGAAATTAACACATCAAGAGGAGAGTAAATTTTAAAACCATGCATAATAAATTTTCAGGTTTTTTGAAGGTTTCTTGTTATATCGTGTGATGAAATATTTGATATTAAAATTAAATGGATAATAAAGTGCTTTCAAAGCTGTAAATCAAGTTAAACCCAGAAAAAAATATAAGGTGAAATCTCTTAAAGACACTTTTTTTAGTCTTTTGACTGAAGTCACTAGTGTGAAGACCTGTATTCTGCTCTCTTTAACTTGTTCTTTCTTGAGTAATAATTTTTGCAAATCTTTCAAAAAGTTGTAAAATACACTTTTGTAAGCCACTCCCTTTATTTCTATTTCCATTTCCCAGGTTGTAAAAGATAATACATAACATCATTAAGAAGTTGTGTTCAGAAGAAATAGTAAAATTTTTAAGTATCAGAGATTCTTACATATTATAAATCAAAACATAAATATTAATATTTAATATGGGAAATTTAGCATGCAGTGAGTCATGCCACAAAGATTTCCAATGGCTGACACAAAACCAATGAAAAATTAAGAAATTTAATGTGAAACTGTGAGCATCTAAATTATCACACTAAACACATCACTGAAAAAAGACACGTTATGTCTTTCCAAAATACTTTAAAATGGTAGTTTCATCCTCAGAGCTATGTCTTGATCTGTAAACCAAAGCTGAATTTAATATTGTAAAATAAATTTTGACATAAATTCATATTGTCTTCAGGAAAATATATTCTTTGGTGACTGCATTTTGCCTAAAACATTGAAAGTGAAAGTAAAACTGAAAAATGTATGTTACATATACTAGCAGGTGCAGTCAAAATGACATAATCATGAAAATTTTGTCACTGTTAGCAAAGTGAATACCAATTGTGGTAGCATTAAAAGGTTATATTATTTTTCAAACTTTTTTTCTAGAAGAGTGTTTTGCAAATAAATAATCGCCCTGGAGGGAGGACGGGTGGTGAAAGAGATAAGAAACACTGCCCTACCTGGTTTTAACACCGGGCGCATTATCAGAAGGCACCTGCCCCCTCCCCCCTGGAGTTATGAGGAGTGGGTTATACAAGAGATAAAGAAAATACCTCCCTAACCGATTTCAACAGATGGAAAATAAAATAATTTTTTTTGGTTACATATTGCAACCTAAGACATATTTTTTTTGGTTACATATTGCAACCTGAGCTTTAATTCTTTTTAGCTCAGTTGATATATACATTGAAAAGAAAATAGCACACAAGTTTTCCAAAATTTTGCATTACAAGGAAACTCATTGCAAATGAGTAAGTTTTATGCCAACATGCTTTTGTGAGTCCTTCATTATGTATTGCAATATTTGCAGACTGTATTTTAGTTACATATTACTTTTTATAGAGATACTTTAACGGTACAAGAAAGTCTCAGGGTAAAACACTCTCAGAGTAAAAAGCAATTCTTTCCTCCCTGAGGATTCCAGTAAATACCTGCCATGCTTATGGCATGTTACCAAACTAACATAACTTTAATTTTTAAATTTGGTTCCTTGACTTTGTTTCTTTTCTTTGTCAAGTCGCTCAGAGTGATTTTTTTTTTTTTTTTTTTTTGCTAGTGCTGTATTCTGTATTCAAATCAGGAGCATAAGCAATAGTTTGCAAAAGAATGATACACAAGTGTTTTGTAATTTTCTTTATATCCTTTTTACTTAAAACAATCAAGCCAACCCTGAAAATAATTGTACTAGGTGTTACACTCTTATAAGTTTTTTAGAGAGGGAAATCCATGACAGATCACTGTGACTGACGAGCATATGAGTCCAGCAGTCAAAAGTAAATGTTTAGGTACTGAAAGGGTGAGCACTAAGTATTTTCTATTTAGCTTTCTTTTACAATTGGGATAAGAGGAGGGAAGAAATACTTGACAAAATTTTTTGGATCTCCTTCCTAAATATATCTTATTAGTAATGCATTTTATTATGATCTGAAGCTGTCCTGTGCACAAGGCAAGCTAGATTAGGCTGCGCAGAAGTAAAAGACTTTTATTACAGCCTAATCAATATTGTTTGCCTTTGTGACCCTTTGATTTTCTTTTTCTTTATTTTAGTTCCCATTATTTTAGTTCCCATTATTTTTCTTATTGCTCTGCCCATGTGCCTTCACCATTATATCTAAAGTCTGTTTTCCCCATTTACAGGTTTATTTCAACTCTTCTCTATCTTCTCTGAACAACTTCTTCAGTTGCTGTCAGAAACAGGATATAATTAGCTAGTATGGTAAACAAAACAAACAAACAAACAAACAACAACAAAAAACCCAAATGAATGAAAAAACCAAAACCAAAACCAAAACCAGCTGAAAGTATACAAATAAAAAATCAGCCTGTTAGAGTTCTTCAGATTTTCTGAGGAGCAAATCTGATTTTATTTTACTTTAAAGGTTCAGCAATGACACTTTCAGCATCATTCTGCATCAAGAGACTGTCTCAGAATTAATATGAACCTACATATGAATTGCTAAATTGAAAGAAAAACTTCCAGAGTAACCCAAATCTGCTCATTTTTAAATGAAGCAGTACATATAAGTATAAAGACAAGTTTTTAGATTGAGTATAAGTGTATTCTTTATTCCTGCTTTATTTTAATATCTCCATTGCCCTGCACTGTTGACTCAGGCTGTGTATTTGATATTAAGCTAAAAAATCTCATAACTATACATTTCAAAGCTTGAATGGTGACATCCTAATGAGACTGACGTTGTAATCCCATCTCTGATAGTCCACAAATGGCATTGTGGTATTTATTATTGTAGAGAAGCCAAAATTTATTCATTTTTTTCCTCAGATTTATCAAGCATGCAGGTACATAGAATAATTGTATTATCATGTTTATCTCAGTAGTTTAACAAGAAAACAGACAAAATGTTCAACAAATAGGAGCACGGTTAAATTATGAAGTAGCACTGTGGGCATTACTTAGAAGTAAGGATTTAAGAATATAGCTACTATACACATCTAACCTCAATACTGCATTTCTTACTGTCCTGGGAATTAGGAACAAATGTGAGAGCAAAGAGACGTCTGTTGTTAACTCTTATCTATCTCTAGTTACTCATCTGTCTGCATCACTGTAACATTATGAAGGATTTAACTTTCAGTTAACTTGTTGCTGAGATATCACCAGTTTCATTTTCAGCTTGGATTTTTCATACTCACTTGACAATGCATGCAAATCAATTTCAGCAGCTGCCAAGCCTTTCATGTGGAATTCATTGGTTTTTTGCACACCTTTTTCAAAAGACAGGTGGATGAAAGGCAAATTAAGACAAAAGAAGTAATTACATATTTCTTCACATAAAGTCCTCACAACCTCTCCAATAAATCTAATAAATTAGGAATAAAAAGTGAATATATCGATTTTTTTCTTTAGTGGCTCTTAGAAAGTATGGGTATAATTTTTTGTCCTTAAAGTATCCTCTGGCCCCAGAACACCAGTGGAAAGCAAGTTAGAGAAAGTCTGAACAATCTGAAACAATATAAACACTCCAAATTTCATCAAGTACAAAGATATAATACAAAAATTCAAATTTTAGCTGCTTTGCAAATTATTTCCAAAACAATAAACTGAACACTGGATTTATGTGCTCAGTAAGGATTATTTTTATTTATTTGACTTTACACAGCTATGACTTAAAGAAGGAAAGGGCAAAACTGCAAGACCTGTGTCATAAAGAAAATAGAATTTAGCGTAATCTTTACTATCTCCTTGTTAAAGTCACATTCTTAACAGCAAACATTTGCTTACTGTTAAAAAAACTACTTCAAAATGAGTATATTTTATGAAGTCTGTATTTAATTTCAACTTGATTCACAAACAAAACATATTCAATAAATATGTATGTTATCCTAGCTAAAAATACTTGTCAAAGAAAATAACCTGTGATTTCTTTCTGAAAAATCAGCCTCCTACTACTTTGATCCAAAATAAGCTGCACAAAATGTATAATCTTGCATAGTCATTAACTATGAGGTAGAGATTTGCAATTTACATTTCTATTTTTATCTAAGCAAAAAATATTTTTATCTTTCCATTTTGATTACTTTGTTTTCAGAATTAGTTATCTGATACCAGAAAAGTATTTGATTTTTACTCAGATTTGAAATTTCAATTTCAAACCCAGCTTCATGGAGATGTTGACTGCATCATTGTAGAAAGAAAAAAATAATAAGAATATGATTTTCAGTTTATTATTTATTTTGTCTACATTAATATTATTTCAGGCTCTGGCAATTAAATTAAGAGCACAGATTCTCTTCATTAGTTTTACATTCAGCAGTCATGACCCAGGCATTATGAATTATATAGTGTCATGTGTTATCTGAATCAGCTCTCAGGCCCTACATGCAGAAAGGAAATAACTTTTCTGTGCTACCTGTCATAATCTGCATTATCATGCCACCACATCCTTTGCTACTGGTATGTATCTGTCCTGTGTCTCCAAACACAGTGGTGTGATTCCACTAATTCTCAGTCAAAAAATAAGTTGAATATGTTCCCAGTTTTATAAATTTGACTTTTCTTCTCTGCAAGGCCATTACCTTCCTTTTTTTTTTTTTTTTTTTTTTTTTTTTTTTTTTTTTTTAATGAACACAAAACAATAATGTTTTCAATATAATACTGGTGGAAGTTGGTCACCAAGGCTGACTTAGTGTATCATCTCCTGTGGTGTTGGGAATTTTGCTTCATATATTGTTAATATTTTTTTCACTCTCATTGATCTTAACAAATGAAAACTCTCTCTCAGAGATCTATTCCATATTCCACAGTGAGCCAAAAGTGCCCTACGAAAGTAAGTCCATCAGGCAATTTAAATCTGCTGCCTTCATGCTCCATTTGCAGTCTACCAGACTTCAATTCCTTAAAAAAGGCTATCTTATTAAATTTAATCATCTATATTAACTGATAAATGCCATTCCACCTGACCTTAACTGGAAAATTAATTTAGCTCTGCATCTCTATTCAGCAAACAGACAATTTCAAATTCTTTATTCAAGAGATCTAACTTGGAGCATCTGCATCTGTTAATAAAAATACAATATTTGAAAACTTTGGGATTAAAAATACTAGTAATTGTACTATATAGATGAGTTTAATTTTTATGAAAAAGAATGCATACACATCTGAAACAAGTTTTCACACATATATATGTATGCATATATATGTATGTACGTAAATGTATGTGAAAAAGATGCAGTCTTGAAAGGTCTTGAATCTGATAGTTTATTTGGTGTCTCATCTGAACTTGAAGTGTTTCACAATTCTGCTGAGGAAGTTTGTCTCTATTTTAATCAATTCACTTTGTAAGTAGACACAGGAACAAAAGAGTAATGTATACAGTCATAGCAAAATCTCTGTTCTTCAACAGCTCTTCAGATAATTCAGATATTACCCACATGGAAAGTATCTCCTGTTGAGCACTAGAAACAAGTCCTGTTACTTTCTTTACAGATATTTCTTTAGCTGACAGGTGAATTGATTTCTTCTCTTCCTAAATAACTTAAATCAGAATGCACTTCTGAGTTGAATGAATATTAAAATTTAACATATCTTAAAGTTATCTTTAAATATCTTTAAAGATATATCTTAAAACATCTTTATTTTTGACATGCTCAAAAATTATTTACTTAAAATTTTATGGTATTTCCAGTCTGGAATTTATTTTGGTGTTAGTGATTTCCCAGTGCTATGCTTCTGAAAAGTCCGTGTGCACTACATCCAAAGACAAGTAGGAATATCTATTATCTATTTAGTAGCATCTCTGTGCCTTCCATTACCAGGACACCTGTGGTAACCCCTGAGGTTACCACAGGGGAGGTTGCCCTGCCATGGAGGGAATACAGTACAATGTATAAGCTGTATGACAGAACTCTCCACAGGGAAGTCTCCCTGAGAAACTGCGTCTTCAGTTAGGGAGACTAAAATGTTTCAGCCTATGAGCCCTTTAGGCTCCATGTTAATTTGTTACCCCTAACTGGTCAGCTTCTCCATTCCTAGTTTTCCCCCTTCCCTGATTGGTTCATTTTGGATCCTCTCCCTGATTGGTCAGTTTCTCAATTCCCTGTGTGATTGGTCCAAGTTGTCAGCCCCGCCTTCCCTAAACCCTATATAACCCCATGTTTCACCCCACCGCCTGCCTTCAGTCGTCGGTTCCAGGGAAATAAAGAGCCTTCTCGACTGGATGCCTGCCTCCTGCTCATTCCTGCATCGCCTGGGAAGAAACTGCTGGGAAGAGCTGCTGAAAGCAGCATCACAAAAGAGCTGATAATCACAAAAGAGCTGATAAATCACAACCGCGTGCCTGTGCCACCCAGAAGCCCAGACCACCCATTATCGGGTCGGTTCTGCTGGGGAAGGTCGCGGCACCGGAGTGACCGCCCGATCGGTCACCAGCACCCATCTAATTCACACCTTTAGTGTAGCTCCATCTTTACCTGGTTTTCCTTTTGCTGCTGATGTGCTGATGTAAAAGCCCTTCTTTTTGTCCTTGATGTCCTTCTCAGACCCAGTTCCAGGTGTGTCTTGGCCTTTGTCACATCCCTGAATACTGTGATTATATTCCTATAATCCTTCAATGTGTCCCATCCACTTTTCACATCCCATAAATATCGTTCTTACAGCTGGGATTTCCTAGAAGCTCCTTGCTTGTCTATGAAGATTTTCAGCCCCTTTATCTGATTTTTTCACCATGGGGATACTCTGGTCTTGAGCTTGGAAGGGATGCTTGAATATTGCCCAATGCTCCTGGTCTGCCTTCTGTTCTAGAGTCCTGTCCCTTGGGTTACCTCCAGGTAGGTCTTTGAAGAGGCCAAAGATAGGTCTCAGGAAGATCAATCCTTCTTACTGCTTTGCTACATCCACAAAAGATCACGAGTTCCAGTGTCTCATGAACACAACTTGACAGGACTCTATGTATCCAAATTCAGGTTTAAATTGCTGGATTTGCAAAACTTCCATTGGCTCAATTACAAAGTTCAACATAAGGAAAACAGAGAAAGGCACACAGTAGCCCAGTTGCTCCTTCACTTGTGGAAGCCTAGATTCTTTCTACATTACCAATAATCTTCTGGCTTTTTAGTTCTTGCAGAGAAGCTATGCAAGGCCTGATTTGCGGTGTAATAATGACTTCCATTTCAATTTTTACACTTTGAGGTAGAATTTTCAGCTCTGGTTCCATTTCAACAATTTTATTTTGCCTAGGATATTCAAACATTAATGTTGCTCTTTGAGTGCAACATCAAAATAAGGAAAGTGAAGACTTAAATTAGAAAATAATATTGTTCTGAAGATTAACTGACAGATTGAACTGCAGACAACCGCAGTAACAGAACAGCGTAATGATGCTAAAGATGTGAGATTAATTGCTCCCTCACATTCATTTTTAATGAAGAGTAACAATTGAGCTGACAGGCTAATTATTATAGTTTTCCAGGTCTCTGCTATAATAACAGTCATAATGTAACTCGTCAATCAAAATATAACCCTTATAAGGCTTTTGCTCTTTAAAACTCCAACCCTATTTTGTCATTTAAAGGACAGTGACTCCTGACAGTCATAGACCAAGGACATTTGACAATTGGTCCTCCCTTTTATATTTCAAGTAATAGCTTCAAAAGTCAGAGTTTATTAATGAAAGAAATGTTCTAGATTAATTTTATAATTGTGATCTGACAATAAAATTTGAAACATATGCTTGTTCTTAGCTTTTCCACTATTTAGAACTTTCTACAGACATGTATGTATTCAGGGAGTACAGGACAGATGACTACCTAAACATCTAGTTCCAGCAGAGCTGGAACTAGAATTGGAGCCCCCGCATTTCATTGGACATGGTCTATGAATTCTGGGACAGAATCAATAACAATGTTCAACTTCAGATTTTTTTTTCACTTTTTATTTATTTTTTGGTTGGTTGACTGGTTTTTGAATGAAAAAGGCTATTTCAAGTAATGATTGTAAGACAGGAGAGGGATTTTGAACACAGTTTAATCAACAGTGTCCACCTGGAAGAAAAAAAAGCAGCAAAAAATATTAAAAACACCTCAAAACCCTTCATCCACACGAGTCTAATTTTACCTCCATTACAATGAAAAAGCAGCTTCCTAACGTCACCAGCCAATTTAGGTTCTAGATGTGTAACATCCTTTCCAATTCAACTTTGTGTATTTTTTAAAATACTTCAATTATAAATTGTTCTTCATTTGTTATTAAATCTAAATAAAACAGAAATCCACAGGCTCTTGTTTGTTTGTTTGTTTGTTTGGTTTGTTTTGTTTTGTGGAAAAGGTCTGCGTATCATGAAGGACAGAGAATTTTCCTAAATCAATGTTTTTACCTGGATCTTGCACCGGAACATAAGTGCCTAATAAACTGAATAGAACCTTGAAATATATAGGTTAAACATTCTTTGGCATGTCCAAGTTGGAATTCATAGCCCAATTGTGGTTAAACAAAAGAATTATGGAGAGAGGAAAAAAAAATCAGCTATTTGCTCAGTGAAATATTTCACCAACACTAGGACTTACCTATTAATATCCATTAATCTGTATTTTTTCTTATTTTTATAAGTTTGATTGAAAGGAAGATATGGGTTTCTCTAACTTACTGGCTTAAGGCCAAAGCAAACTGACCACAATTACTAAAATATAATTTCACAGTAATGCATTTGCAAATATGGTGTGGTGAGAAACAGCTTACCTTTTTAGCTGGTATGTGAAGTTTATGGGCCTGTGGGCCTGTGTTGGCACTCTGAACTCAGAGCTAATTTTCAGCACAGCTGCTGGGTGTGTCTTTCTTATAGAGATATTCTTTTCTCTCAGACTTGTTCACTTCTCCTTAGACGTGAGTAATTGGAAAATAGTGTCACCTTTATCTTATCTCAAATTCCCTTAGGTGGCTTAACTCACAGTCCAAAAGTCCCCTCAGGAGGCAGATTAAGGAAGGGGCTGGCTTTGGTGGTTGCAGATTCTTTATGCACTTTTGCCATAATGGGCAAAAAGTCCTTCATAACAATGTTTATTTAATCTGTTAACCATTACATTTCAGCCTCTCACATGGTGCTTGCTGATTTCATTGCCAAAGCTAATTCAATGTCGCCCAAGACAGAGAGACTATGAATTGATGTCCTTGCTCAAGGAATACTCCGAGAATGTCTAGGTTATATGTCTGAGCCTGTTGAAGCATAGTGAGTGCAGTGACAAATGGTTCAGACCCTTTGTCACATGTTGCAATTCTTATAACAGGCCTCAGAAGTTGGTTTGTTATGCTCTAGTTCTGCTTTGGTTGAAGCACACAATACTGAAGTGCTACAGGCTTTTAGAGCATTACTACTTTCGTCTTTCTCACTCAATATGTTTCATATCATCTTGACAAAGGATGTCTCTTTTTAATCCCTATCCCTTCTTTTGGTGTCGAAACCTATCTTGCCTCAGAAAAATTATTTAAAAGAGCTTTCTCTGTTAGTCATTTTTATGTGGGTTGACTCTTTCTTAAACTTTTTTTCTTTTCTGTTGTATTGTGCTACTACTATTTTTTTCAATAACAATATTATATATGTTGTATATACAATTTTATTAAATATATTCTATATTCTTTCTCAGCATGATATCAGTCTTAATTTACTACATACTGCTGTTTGATTGCCTGTTTTGTTGGAGAACTATTTAAACAATTAAAATACAATCCTTGAATAATTAATTGGGAAAATAAAATGTCGGTGGGGGGATTTGTTTGTTTTTCATAAGCATTGTTCCTTGAACTGTTCTCCTTTTAAAAATCAGGGTTACTATCACACAAAATCTAAAATCTGACAAAATCAAACAATTCATAAAATGATGACTAGAAGGCTGCATATGAACTTTAATTTCAGCAACAGATCTGTGCAGTTTGCTCAAAAAGTTTTAATTCATATAATGCAAGTGAAGGAATCACCAAACTTACATGGCCTGGCCTTAACCCTGTTCTTCAGAATAGCATAGAAAATACTCACAGAGTAACTTCCTTCATCTTTTTTTCTGTATCTTTCTCAATATGAAGACAGTATTTTGGTAATCAATTTGTGTTGACTTCATTTCCTTAGGTTCTTGTTTCTGATTAACATCTCTTTACATTAACGTTTGTTCCATAATTGTTGTGCATGCTTAGTAAGAGGTGAACATTGCAAGCTTCCACCATCTACCTGTGAGTGGAGATTTAAAAAAGGTTGGCAATCATTCAGTCTCTGTCCTAAAGTTAGCAGCAACAATAGGTTGTCATAAAACTGAGGAATGCCTAAGGAGACAAAGGTTATATCTCCCAAATAGTGTATGAGCACACAAGGAAGGACCGCACTACATGGCAGTGGCATGGTGGCATCTCTCACAACACTGAAAAACGTTACTTACCAAACTGAAATGTGTGTTTTTTGCTGTTTGTTGGTGTTTTTATTTTGGATGATTGCAGTGTGCATTTTTTCCTTATTGTTAGATAGAACACAGTAATTTTTTTTTTCTAAACACATCAGAAATAATTAATGAGTTTGTAAGAATCAAAAACCCAATAAAGAACATATTTAATTTTCCTTTCTTAACTAAATCAGACATTTGCATCTACTCATCATTTTGAGCAGGTTTTTTTTTTAAGCAATGCGTTTCTTAAATTGTGGAGTCAGGGCTCAAAAAGCCAGTAAAACCAGAATTACCTTTGGAAGAACTAGTAAAACTCAAAAAACTCATGGACAAAAAAAAAAAAATCAAACCTTTAAATAAGCACAAACTAAAATCTAATTATAATGCTATTTTTCACCTTTTTAAAAAAGTCAACATGATTTCCTTAATTTGAAAAGTTTTTGGCAGCTGTAGTCAACAAATAAACAAAAAAAAAAAATAGTCAGCTGGAGAGACTGCATTTTCTGCAAAGTACCTTAATACTAGTTTTATAGTTTAAAAGTATTGTAAAATTAATGGAAATGAGAACTAACTTCTCATTGGTTAAAATCTACACAGATGAATAATCTAAAACTACACTGGTACCCGAACCTTTAGGCAATCAAAAGTAGGAGAGAACATGAAAGAGCTATAAACAGGAAGGTACAAGCACAGGAAAAAACCCAGAGACAAGAAATACATGAAGGGTATCCAAAAAGCAGCCAGAATGTGCAACATAAGTCTAATGGGGCAAAGACTGGAAGTCTGGATCCATATCAGCCGCTGATATCTATGCACCCTGGGACTCAGTAACACATTACCTTTAGGAGGCAGACTAAAGAAATTATGTAAGAGTTAATCATATGGCAGCAATTGTGGAGGTGCTTGGTAAAATGACAGTGCTTAGCAAATTTATCCTAAATAGTTGCTGCTGCTTAATGGCTTTCTTAGCAACAAAAGAACCTTTACACAAAGGTCTTCCTTCACTGCAGAAAGATAATACTCAGTGGAATTAACTTCTCCACTTTACAAAATAGCATTGTTATAGAATTTAAATTTCAGACTTTAAAATATAAGGATCATGTACTCAGAGATATACATATCAATATAATATAAGTTACCTGTACTCTTAAACTTTTCGTGCTAATCTTATTCCTGGAACCAAACGACGTAGATGAAAAATACGATCAATTATCAAATCACTTCTCTAGAACAATTGTCTCTTAAGAAACTTTGCCAGCTAAATAAAATATCAAAAAGCTATTTCTTCTACAAAAATCCAAATCAACATCCACTCAGACATCCAGGAAAGTAAAACTCCAGGGGTGGATTTTGTAAGAAGTCCAAGAAAATCATCCTTAAAGAGCTGTACTTATAAGTATTTTCTCTGAAAATGTTCTGGTTATTCTTCTAAAGAGTCTTTTATACCCTGAATGGTTGGAAAATGTGCTATGTGCATTCTTATTTTGTTTATGAGAACAAAAAATATTTTCAAATTTCAGATTCTTCTTTTTAATTAAAAAACCCCACAGCATACTGAAGCTTATACAAAGTTCTGAAGTATCTCCCAAACAAAAAAAAAAGAGATTGCATTTAGTATAGGGGAAGATGTATCATGTAATATGTATTACAAAGTATCTGTGTTCAGAAGTAAGGTGGCTAAGGATTCATTCTTGTGCACAAGAAGACAAGATTAAAATTGTGTATTGCCTTGCAAAGACAGGTATCAGCCAGGCAAAGCTGGAGTTTCCCTTGGAATGGAGAATGTAAACCCCTCACCCCTGCCAAATTATAATTTTGCAATTAAGGGCTTTCAGGCAAAGATTTGGGAATAGCAGTAACAGCTCTTTACTAGGAATATTAACAATACAAATGTAGTAGAAAACAAAACCACCCAAGCAAAGAAGCAAACAAACAAACAACAATTTTGGAGAACCCTGACAGAGTCAGAGCTACAACCTGACACCCAGCTGGTCAGGGTGTTGGAAGCAGTCCAAAAGTGAGTCCTCCTGGAGTGGCAGATGTGGTTCTGTTGGAGTAGAGATGATCCTGTAGAACAAGGCTCCAGTGATGGTGAGAAGGGTCCAATCTTCCTCCAGGAATCAGGCGAAGCTAGATACTTTCTGTTCCTACGTCTCAGTTTTTATCCAGGTAGGAATGGTTGGCTCCCCCCACTGGGTGGAGCATCTCACAATAGGATGATGGAATGTGGATGTTCTACTTTGGGGTTGTGTGCTTTTAGGGGTGTCTTAATGGTCCATTAGCAGAAAATATTCCCCTGGAGGAGGGACAGGTGGTGAAAAAGATCAGAAACACTGCCCCACCTGGTTTTAATAGTTGGCCCATTATCAGAAGGCATCCACCCTTCTCCCCACCAGAGTTACAAAAGATAAACATCTCCCCAACTGCTTTTAACAAATGAAATAGAATACAGACCCCCGGCTCCACAACCCAAGACATGTATTTAAAGATATCTTCAATATAAACAGCTGATTTCACTTTAAATAATTTTCAAATAAATCAAGAGGTTATGAGGCTGAGGTTATAGCGTCAAAAGTTAAGCTTGAAGCTTTCTTTAATCTTTGGTCTGCCACCTCAATGATGTTTTTACTTGGTTTTGTTTGTTTGGTTTTTTGTTTGTTTTTAATGAAATATTTTTATATAGTAAGAGATGTATCTGTAATTCAGGATGCATGGTAGTTTCCATTGCCCAGTGGCTTTATGTTCCTGTTAACTTTCAAAAAATATGACAGATAATTTTACACTTGCTGTCTTTGCTTGTTGGTTGGGATGATAAGTTGGTTGGCTGGGTTTTTTTGGGGGAGGTTTTTAGTGTTTGTTCATTGGTTTGTTGTTTGGTTGATTTTTTTTATGGGTTTTTCTTGGTTTGTGTTTTGAGGGTTTTTTTTACCTGTTTGGTTTTTTTAAAGTTTTCTTAAATCTGAGCAGGAAAAGTTGAAGTAAAATCATTACTTGCTAAAATTATAACTTGTTAATGTTTTGTTGCCTTTTGACCTAGAATAATATTTATAGCTTACTACAATTTTTTCAAAATTACTTCAAATCATATCTGGCCAGACTTAGAAGCATACAGTACATGTAGCTGACTGACTGTAAACATCAGTTATAACTACCTATCTTAGAAATAATACGAGGAGAGATTGGTGTAAAGTTATGTTTTATTTTAGCATATGAAACCCCCCATATCTTTACCTCTGGATAAACTGGGAGTATATTTTAGTCCAGAACTGGAATAAAGCTTGAATTTTTGCCTCTATTCTCTGGTATTATTCCTGAACAATTATGTATGCAAACTCCTTAATATAAAATATGTTGTGGCTTAAAAATGATGGAGGAGAAAATGTTCTAGGTTTAAATGAATGAATATATTTTGTTAGTTAAATTTGACATTGTCAAAATAGTCAATATTTCATATTCCTTAACACTAAACCTATATTGTGTTATATCAAGCAAGGACATTTATTCCACTTTTTAAATACATAATTTAATATGAAATTCATATTAAAATGATGATTCAGATACTATGGCCTTATTGTGTAAGTTATGCAAGTCTTCTCCCAAAATAATTAAAAATTATTCAAAAATAATAAAGAAAACTACTTATATCTGTTTTTGAAAAGACAGCTTTGAAAAATATTATTAGTAGAAAAAAATAAAATCGAAATTCTCTGAAAATATGCAGTGCTGTAGGATGACAGTGCTTCTGACACTGGATTCATTTTAGGGAGCAGATGGATTAAATTAAGTAGTTTTATTTTGTCTCTGAAGTCCAGTGGATAGATGCAGCTGAATCTCCATGCCAATTCATTCTTTTCTATAGCATTTGCAAGTTTTCAGCCTTTCTGTTTTTTTAATAAAGAGCTCCTTTTCCACGGTAGAATTTTTTCTTCTGCAAATTCTTTCCTTATTTTTCAGTGGTTGCATGAAGAAAGCCTCTAACAATAAATATCTGTTTAACTGAGATATGGCAACTGATACTGAAATAAAATAAAAAGTGAAAATTTCCAGCCTTTACTGTTAACTATGCATTTGGAGGAATTTATGAAGAATAACATCTGGAGTTAGGTGAATTAAAAAAAAAATAGTTCAATGAAAATATGTGTATATATTTTCAAGTCTTGAAATTATATGTGGGACAGGAGTTTAATTTTGCTGTTTACCAGAGAAGTTCAACTTAGTCTCACTATTTGTAAGAAACAAATAGTTTCTTACAAGACAAATATCTGTACAAATATTTGTACAGATAACAAGCAACTGTATTCATGAGACCAGAGTTCTGTTTCCCTCTGAGAAACAGACAGATCTTCAGATGTCAAATATTTTTATCCATGTCTGAAGTTTTAAAACTGTGATGCTAATATTTAAAGTCTAAACAGTCAAAAAAAATGAATAAGTTACATTTATTCAGAATTTAATTCACACACTGGTGAGAAAGTACCTAGAGCACTAAATTACTTGAAATTAATTGAAAATTTCATTTAAGTTGTTGACTAGTTTCATGCAAATAAATTAAAAAAAAACCCTAAGCTAATATTTCAGGAAAGGTTAGATGAAACAATTTTGGCTTGAAATTTGTGCAGACTGCATGAAAACTGCCAGAATGCCATTAAAATATTTAATTTATTTCGTCTATATGCTAAGCAATTTTGATAAATATATTCATGACACAAGTTAAAGACTCAACATTTTTATACTCCTGGTTCAGAAATGGATCCAGAGAAGTCTGCCTTTTCTCAAGGATGACCTGAGGGGAGATTTTTCTTTAATTAGATTTCAATTTCAATGAGAATTTTGGATCTACTGTGGAAATTACTGTTTTATGTCACAAAGGAAATCAAATTTGGTGTTTACAGTTGGGTCCCTTCCATTCTTAAACTGTATTTCTGAATCTCAAATCTTTTGTCTGAAAATTATTTTACCCTTAGCGTCCTTGTGATATATAGAAGTTAATTTAAAATATTGTAATAAATCAGGCTGCAAAAATAACCTCGTATCAGGAAGTTTTTGACAGTGAGTTACTTTGGATCCAGGCATACACCCTGTACAAGGCAACAGGAGGAAGACTTCTCAAGATGAAGAGTGTTGAAGACAGAGAAATTAGTGATTATCACCTTCTGAGCCCACTGAAAAATTCATACCTGAGTGTGACTCAGGAAGTCAACTGCAAATTAAGTCATACAAGTTTTAAATTGCAATATAAAGAAGTGAAATTTTGCATTTTCCTGGGAATTAGTAGAAGACATGATTGTGAGAATAAGACTGCTAATATAGAGTCAGATTTACCCAATTTTTCATGTCTTCACAGAGTCATTCCAAGGAGAGGTATACAAGAAAATAAAATGTGATAGCTCCTATTTATTTCAAATTTTTTTTAAAATAATTTGTCAGATGTATGTGCTTAGACCAAAAGAGTATTATTTCAAGGACTTCTGTTGCAAAATAATATATTTAAAGCTTCAGAATTTGTAAAAATCTTGTACTAATATACAAAGTATGCTGCTTCAATTATGTCCTATTTCACAGTTTAAAAACAGTGACAGGTAAAAAAATCTTTTCTGCTACTACCATATGCCTTTATTTACAAGATTATGAGAAATTTGGCACATTAGAAAAACTTTTCCATGTTTTGAATTTTAAAGCACAGGGCTACAAGTATTTTAAGAAATAGGAAAGACTCAAGAAAGTATACTAGGAAATGCAAAATGCATTAAGTGACCTCCTTTTGGAGGTAAGTAGATGGGATTCTACAGCCTACAGCTGTAGAAAATATTTGGATGATATCTTAACTTCTCCCTCGCTCCACAAAAGCTCTTCTACTGCCTTTTGTATTGCTGCCTGTCCTGCAATTCCTTTTGGCTGGATTTGAGCTTCCACATCTCCAGTGGCCGGATCAATTTCTCTTTTTGTAATATTTTTTTCCTAAAACAATTAATAACTTGAGAAATTCTTTTTTTCTGAAATTACATTTCAACCTTTGGTTTCCATTGTAACTCCATAATTTCATTGCCTCCTCTCTGCATTTTGAAGCAGGTAGGTCACAACACTTTTGGCTGAAGCAGTGTAAAGAATGTTCTTTTCCTGCTGTCATATATTTTCCAAGTAAAGAATTTGATCAGTGATTCAATTACAAAAGCAGAAGAGCAGGATGGCCATCTTTGAAGAATGTGACTCAGTTTGGGATGATGTTTCCATTATAGGTAAAAATAAATTTGGGGGCTTGTTTGGCTTTGTTTGTTTGTTTTTCTTTGGGTTTTCAATTTTTTTTTTTTTTGTCCTTAGATAATGGATAGTGTAAACAATAGAAACTGATGAGAAATGGAAGAAAAATGGAAAGGTCTATTACATTTACATGGAGACCAAATCAAGAGTAGCTATGGTTCTACAGATGTGATGCATCATCTTAAAATAATGTACAGGAGAACTAATTGTTTGGTCCTGAATTAGGGTGCATTAGGCACACTAAAAAAGATAATGAAAGGAAGGAATGTGTTGCGCTATTCCAACATTGAGTTAAAAAATGTGAGAAACTTCAGAACAGGTTGTGCTTGTTTCCCTGAATAATTTTCTCTGTCAATGGGATCCCTAGATCAAGTCCAAAGAAACTGTTATTCACATCAGTGAGTAACAGACAATTCCTGGAGAGTAAAGGACCTGTGAGAAAAGACGAGTATTTATCTTTCATACTGATCTGCTGATTAGGATGGCAATACTAACTGGTGTATAGTTTAAAATCCACCAGAGTTCTGATAATAAAAGGGTGACCAAAACAAACAAAACCCCCAAACCAAAACCAACAAAACCCAAAAACAAGGAGAATTAACAAAATAGCAGCAAGCTTCTTAAAGGAAGGTAATATGTCAAAATCCTTAAGAAACTTCTGTAATACTTAAAAGCACCTCATAGTAACCCCTATAACAGGCACTGGTCTAATAAATATTGCCTTATAATAAAGGTTTGAGAAAAGACAAAATGAAGATAACATGGCTTCCCAGCAAGGTAAAGGGTATTTATTTAAAGCAAGAAGACATCCTTCAAAACACTGAAGATATTTACTAAAAAAAGAATGAATAAAAAGGGTCATAAACTCTCTCAGATTTAATAAACGATTTTAAAGGTAAGAACTAACAAAATAAGGTCATATTAAATCCATCCTCAAACACAGGGAGGCCTGCTGGAGAGTCTGTGGAGCCAATTTTCTGGCTATAAAAGAAACATTTAGAGAAGATAGAGAAGAACTTTGCAGTGAAACTTAACGTACTTTTTTTGCATTAAAGTCCTCTGTGGGAATAAAATGTCACATTCAAGAAACATTTTTCATTGGGACTTGTCAAAGAATATATCTGTGAATGAAATGACAGCACACGTTAAGCAATAAATGATGAAAGGAATAGCCAAAAATTTTGGCAGATATAGATGGTAGCAAGACTAGAGGTCTGTAGGAGTTCAAAGCAGTAAAATATCTACCAACAATGTATGATGAAAAAGTGCAGAACCACTTACCTATGAGAACAAATAAGCTAGAGCTCTTCAGACAGGAAAAAGAGGTAACTTGTTGATGGGGGGAGATATGTCAGATTTCTAGAGAAAGGCAGGTTGAAATAAAGGTATCAGGAACCAAATACAAGGCAGATTTTTCATTCTGAGCTGGTAATCATGAAAAACTAATTGCCAAAGCTTGAAGTTTACAGTTCAACTTCTTGGAAAATAAATGCATTCAGGATCCTGAACCACACCAAAAAAACCCCAGGGAGTCCTAGGTTTTAAAATAGGTGGGTTAAGGATGCCAGCATCAAACAGTGTGTGTGTGCATGTGTATAAATATATATTTCCCAAATTTAAACATATCTATATTATCTATATCTATATCATCTAGATCTATCCATATCTATATCTATATAGATATGGATAGACATAGATAAATATATATATGTGTCTATATCTATATAGATATGGATAGACATAAATATATATATATATGTATGCACAACCAAATATAACCCATACATATCCATATATCCCTACTAAAAAGTTAAAGGAGGAAATGTGAATATGGAAATAGTGGGCTAGAAGAAAGTTACACAGCCACCCTATATCTGCAGCAGACAGCAATGAAATACATAATTTAAGAAAATTAGTGAGAGAAGATTCTGTATACATGTTAGAAGCTCAGAGAGAATCATTTATTTTCCAGGAACAGCAAAATAGGCTTGACATTTTTAAATAATATATTGCAGCTGAGATGAAGAGTCATTCAAATATGCATCAATGCACACCAACCTGAGCAGGCTGCAACAAACTAAGTCAATACAAGACTCAGGAAGGAGTCAATGTGATTTGTAGTGTTCCAGGTAGAAATGTCATTCAAAATTGATGACATGATTTCTGACCAAATGTTATCTTAGAAAAGTCTTTATCATTCTCTCTTTGACACTACATTTGTGGCTTTTGACCCTTCTCAGAAAAGTCCCATTTCCAGCAGAAGAATAAACATATCTCATGACAATGTGTGAAATTAACTTAATGAAACTGTAGGAAGATAAAAGGTACTTTGGAAAGTCCTCCGGACGAGGACTGTGAGCTAACCATTAGAATCTTAATATTTCAGCTGCTACTGAAATACAGGAGAAATAGCTCCTATATAATTTTTTTAATCTTTTCTTGCTTGCAGATGGAAGAATCTTTAATCTTTATGTTCTAAATTACTTTGGAACCTTTATAAAAATAATCACAGATGCTACAAATGCCATTTAGAATATAGCATTATTAAGCCTTTCGGTTTTTGGCTGGTAAATTGCTCAGTTTGCTGTAAAAGCCCACATTACTTTCCATAAAAATGCTACTTTATTGCTACCACTGCGAGCATTTTGCACAAGGAAATTATTTCTGCTACCTATAGCTAGAATTGTAGCTGGTTCAAAACCGCCTTGCCTACTCTGGAAATCTGGCTTTGGTGAACTTTAACTTGGTATTTGGAAAGCCTTGGTTTAAACTCTTACTGTGGTGAATCCCAAAGCAGCTGGCCAGACTCCCCTAGCAGTGCAGGAGACCCTGAGGGATGAAAATGAAGAAAATAATGTACATGACTGATAGAGGCCAGTGTTGTGAATATATTACCCTTCATTTAGAAAACCAAACCCTTTTGGTCTCCCACTTCTTACATGCTCACATCTGTTACCAATATACTGTATTACTGGTGAGTTGTACATAACAGAAAGAATTGCATTTGGGTGGTAAGCATATCAATATGCATTAATATGGCTGTGCAAAAGAAAATTCAGGTCAGTAACTTACATTGACTCTTTTAGAAACCACCTACTCCTTCCTTTGTTCTCATATTCCCACTGCTCTGCATTCACTAGTGCTAAAACCTCACTACCCTCCCCCCTCCCTTCCATTCATGATTTTAGAAAATAACCCCATATATTTACCATAGAGATTTTGATGAAAAGGGGGCTTAAATTCTTCATTCTCCTGCCAAAAATGGGATAAGTATATATATCCAAAATTATTGCTTGTCACTCTGATAATGTAAGAAATATTTAATTATAAGAATAATACAATGCTAAGAATGAATAAATACATAAAGTGGATTACTACAGAGCCACCTTTATTCAATGAACATATTTCCTGTATATTTTAAATGGTCTAGGCTCAGGCCTACTTGACAGGTTGGGTCAAGATGACAGTACTATATAAATAATTGTTACATGCTATATATATACTACATATGGAGTAAATATATAAATACTATATATATACTATATAAATACTACTTATATAAACAGGGTTACTGAGGGAAGCAGAATCTTCTAGTTGGTGGAATGCTAATCTGTGCAAATGACACTTGAAAAATTACTCCAAGAAAAATGAGAAGCAACTGGATTCCTATGTGACAAAATAATTACCTAATATATAATTGCAGTAATTTTGTTCGTAACCAGGCAGAAACACCAATTATGTAGTGGTTTCACGTTTGCCTGAATTCTGTTTGCCAAATTTAGTGGTTTGAGTGCCTACTTTCTTTTTTTCCTCTGTGAGATAGGATCATGAGGGAAGCAAAGCAGGCACAAACTTAAAGATATAAAGGTAGATTTATTAACACACACTAAAAGAAGAAAATAAGAATCAGAACTTTGAAAACACTTCTCCTCCTTCCTCCAAGTGTTCACTTTCCCACAAACAACATAAAAAGAAAAAACTTGTGATTTTCAGTCAGTTTCACCATTTAGAAATATTCTTTCATCAGTTCTTTAGGAGAGTTGTCTCTTAGAACTTCCATGGAGATTCCCCACTGACAACATAGAACAGTTCTCTTGTGGGCCTCAACTCTCACAAAGCCAGCTGCCTTTGTGAAGTTCCTCCCATTAGCAGCTTTCCCAACACTGCATATGAGTCATGTCTGCTTATTTGGGGTACTGTTTAAGGATGCCTCTTCCAGTATAAAAGATTTTCTTCTTCCATCTCCAAAATCATCTTCATCTCTAAAACTAGAGATCTCCTTTTTCCCTAGGAGCAAAGGGCTTCAATCCACAGCTTTTAACTAGAGCCATGCATCCCCCCCAAACAGCATTCATATGTTAAAGGAAAGAGTCCAATTTCCATGGTTTAACAAGAGAAGTCCAGCCAACTAGGCAACTCCTCACTCCTTCACCCCACTTAGGACTTTCAGTCTTTCTTTACTGACTTTATGCTGTGTCTTCTCTACATCCACTTTGTCCTTTTTCCTCTTGCTCAGGAAAGAGTTAGAGCTCCAGAGGTTTCATTCTGTGCCAGGAAAGAGTTAAAACTTGCCCAGGTCTGCGGTGGTCATGTGATGTCTGCGATGGGGGAGGCTCAGAAATGGCAGCCAGGATCTCAGTAGTTAGGCAGGCTGGTGGATGCCTTCCCCTCCACCCCCCAGTCTCATCTGAGGTGGCTCAGCTTGGAGCTGCGCCCTGGAGCCCGGGGACTGGTGGGTGGGTGGGTGAACAACTTCTCCCAGCCCTGGCTGGCTGCATGGGCAGAATTTTTATTGAAAAATTGGGCAGAACAAATGACACAATCAAGGTCAGTGTTGAGCCCGGGGTCACCACTGGGTGAACCACAGTCATGGCCTCTATCGCACCATGCCCCCCATAGTTCACGACATGTGCTCTGAGCATCCCTCTTTTATACAGTGTTTTGTGACACAGTACCTGATCTCAGTCTGTTTTGCTACTTCCTCACAGAATACATATTCATGTAGTCTTGATTTTTTGGCTGCTGGTCAGCTGAAAAGGTTTCCAAGAAGAGAACGGTCCATGAGTAGATTTATGGGAATCGGTATTGAGATTCACTGTCGAGATGGTATGGATAAGATGCATATCAATAGTTAAGCTGTGGGTTGTTGGTAGGTCCATCTCTGTCCAGGTCCAGGTTAATTTCATTTCCTTGGGTGTTGGTAGTGATGATACAATCTTAGATGGTGGCCCCAGGCATGGCTTGAGGTATGTGGCTTCTTGGACCGTTGCAGGGGAGTTTTGATTTAAAGTTATGGTGTGGATTTATTACATTATTTCAAAAACATATTTACAATAAAACTGAATAATATACATCATTTATTACACTGCCTGGATGTTGGTAGCCGGGGCTTTTCCTCCCCTCCCCGCTGCCAGCTGTCACTGGGCCCGGCCACGGCCTGGCCCTGCAAGCCCAGTGGGGCAGTGGGGCCGGGCCTGGCCCGTACTACTGCCGTACAGTGGTGGTACTTTCTGGCAAGCCAGCAGGAAAAAGGCTGGGTTGGATAGCATCTCAGCTTTATATGGGTAGTCCCAGAGTTGTATTCTCCTTCCTCAGTGGTCAAACAATATGTCAATATCTAAGAATTGACTTCTGATAGGTCCCTGTCTTTTCCAAAGGCCGTGGCAGGGAACTGTTTCCACTTTAATTAAAAACCTAGCTGTGTTAATCCATGACAATAACTCACAAAGTTGCAATACTGTTAGCATTTCAAACTTAAAAAAAAAAAAAAATAACCAAACCAAACCAACCAATGAAATGAAACAGTTAAGTCTAACAAGAAACCATCACATAAAAAATACACAGTGACAGAGCATGAGATTAGTGGGGAAGTACCCCTAAAAACTAGATGGCACAATGTGGGCTATTATTCCTGTCAAGTGTTAAAACCCCCAAGTATTTCATCATAGCAGAAACAACTGTGACCCAAAGTCAATCCATGTGTACTGTGTTTCTGTCTTTAAGGTAGCTTAATATTTTTCATAAAGCTTACTACTAGTAAATAGTTAAAAGATATTTATGAGACAGCACTTGCTAAATACTTTTTCGGAATAAAATATAAGGCATGTTTTAAAGTTAAAATAAAGACGGTTGGAGAGAAGAGTGGAATAGCTGTGAAGGGCTGTAGTGAATTGCTGTAGCTGACTAGACTCTCTTAGGGTCCAGTGCAGGGATTCTCATATCATAAAATTCAGCAATTTTGAATTTGTCTGGGAAGGTTTACGGCTTTTTAAATTGCCTGTCTTTTTTTTTTCAGGAAGAATATTGATCATTGAAAATGTTTATTCATGACATGCAAGCAAAAGCTTGCAGAAAAAAATTAAGTATTTGTAAGGTCTACAGGATCTTCTTTCATGAGTTGTATCAGAATAAAATTATTAACAATTGCTAATTCACCTGCTGGCAGGCAGCATACTCACCATCTACTTTTCAGTCATAAGGGAATTAAGCATAACATTCTTCAATACACAGTTGAACATGTTCTATCAACCTCTTTTTCAGTCAAGTCATATTTAGTGAGTAGAGCTCTGTTTTTATCTGCCAGTGACCTAACCTCCCTTTGAAGATCTCTTTAAGGAGAAATAATGAACTTTTTCTTTATGTGGTAAATGCAGTATGAAATCAGACTGTCTCCTACGGTTTTCCTAGATGACCACATTTGCATTTGTCATTACGGTAACTGTAATAATTTACTGATTTTTAGAATAGATTTAGATGTTTTTGAATTATGTTTTAGGTCAGAGAGCTTTTTTAAGTCTTGCCTGGGAAGAAAAAATACAAAGATACCTCATTTATATGGAAAAAAATGCCCTTCTTGAGGGAGTGTTTCCCCTGCAGTGCTTGAGAATGGAAGAAATAGAATGGAAGAAATTATGTCACATTGCTATGAATAGGGAAATAATTTACTACAGCAAATTTTACACTGCAAGAAATGGATGACTTTCCAGTCATCCAGAAATAAGATATTCTTTAGAATGTAATCACTGCAGACCACCAATTTGTCTTTGTATTGACCATTTGTTTAGCCTTTCTTTAAGTTAATGTACATGTATAGCTGATATGTAAACTGGCTTTGATATATGCCTTCAAGAAAAGCTTTCCCATGCTTTAATAGAGTATTAAAAATCTGCCTTTCTCAAATTTTCCTATTCTCTCAGTTTTTGTTTAAATAAGTAGGAAGGAAACATACTTGAATCAACAGGGAAACTCTCAGAAAACCCACAAGACACCACAACTGGACATACAGTAAACAAGACTTTTGAGGTGGAGCTGCCTAGATTTTCTTCTCATGTGGTGGTTACCTTCTCAAAGAAGGTAAAAGCCTTTTATACCAAAAAATAAAAAAAAAAATTAATTCTTCATCTACTATGTTCTTGTACTTCTGCCAGGTTTGATTATATTTCTGCATCTGGCTTATTGTAAACTCTAGCTGCTGTTCCCTATGAAGTCTGCAGCTGCTGAGTGGTCTGCTCATCTATATAGTTTGTCTGCGTACTTTTGGAGAGAAGTTCCTTTGGTCAGTGCTAGGTATTTCAATATCTTTGTCTTACAGATCCTTTAAAACTTTGTGTCCATGCATAGGCTCAGTTTTAATCCTGAAGAGAGAAGTGTCTTTCCCCTCTTCCAGAAGGTCTCAGATAGCCCAGACATTACTGTTTCAGGTTTATAACACAGAAAGGAAGTGTTTAAAAATATAAACAGATTTAAAATATGTTTAAAAATATTACCTGTCACAGATATAAGCATGAGCACTCTCTGCATCCTGCCAAAAGGGCAACTTGCAAAAACTTTTTAGTTTATTGTTTCAGAGTCTTTTTCGAGTTCAAAAAGAAAATTCCTACCAGCTAACTTAGTTTATCAAAGAGAAAATGGGAATGTATCTGTATGCGTGTTCCCTGAAGTGAGGTGCAAAGATTGGTGTCAAAAACTAAAAAAGGTTTCAGAAATTACAGCTATTATTTGGGCAGAATAACTTGAGCATGCAGATTTTCCTCTTAAGAACTCATGAAATTAGCACAGTATAGAATAATTGCACAAACATGGCAACCCATCAGGTGTATTCCCATCTTCTCCTCATGGCTTATTTCAACTTGCCTTCAAAAAAGCTTCACAAAAAATGCCCTAGTGAACTTAATTCATATAAAATCCAAGAATTTCTCAACTGTGACAGCAGAAGACCTTTTCGTCATTACTTCAAAGTAAATAGCTTGTTCTGAAGCAGCTACTTCTAGCAGAAGCATCTTCTATACAGGACATATTGCTCCACTAGATTTTAAGATAATATAAGTGATATGAGGTAATGAAATCAACAGTGGGTCTGCTCTAGATTGTTTATTTTTTTAAAGGAAATTATTTTTAAATGCCTTGTTAAATGATTTTCTCATGAGATGATAGAGATTTGGAGATTTTGCTAGATGATTTTTAAACCCAAACAATTCTTATATGTCATATATATATAAGATATATGATATATTTTTCTTATATTTTTATTTATATATTTGATTATACATAAGATATTATATTTTCTTATATTTAGCTATATGATCATATATAAAATAATCTTAGATATTATTTTATATTTTCATTTAAGCCAATACACAGGTACAGGGTGAAGTTTTACTGAAAAAGGAGATTTTTAAACTGTGTTTAGATTCATTGCTTAGGGTTAGACACATATATTTGTATTCTGAGACCTTGTTTTTGGAGTCTCTTTGACCTTAGCCATCTGTTATGCAAAGGTCTTCAAAACAGGATTTTTTATAAACACATCACCTATTACAGACATTTTAGAGCATGAAAAATGTTATCTTGTATTAATGTCATTTGATCTTTGAGAGAAACCTCAGAAATATTTGAGTCAGTTAAACATGAATTCATGTAGACGTCAGCTGATTTACAAGTGAACCAGCTCCTAACATTTATCAGACTTATTCGTATGTATCTATATCAGCATAGGAAGGTATTGCAGGCACACATGTATCAGTTCAACTCCCAGAAGAGCTGTGCACTCTTGCAGCCAACCTGAGTGGATCTCCTTGTTTACATTGATATGGATAAGAGAACTTTAGCCCTTTTTCTTGGACTGACATTTGATCTAGCATTAGATTTATAAGAGAAAAAGAAAGATAATGGTCAAGTTAAAGCCATATTTCTTTAAGCCAGAAGTCACAGGTTTTGGGGATTTAGAATTTGTCTCTTGGCTCCTTGTTTTCAGCAAGAAGAATAAAAGGTCTGAAAGGCAAGGTTTTGAACTTTACTATAAGAAATTCTGTTTCTGGATTTGTGATTTGACACACACCTAGTTTCAAAGGAGCTATATACAGTCATTTCAGAGGATCCTTTTCCCCGTTGACTTCATCAGAGGTAAAACTGTGCCTAGGGAAACAACTAAGGAAGTCCTTTAAAAATCAAACACATGTCTTTCTAAGATGTTAAGCTTGAAAAACACCACAGGAAAAACTCAGACACGCAAAATATGAAGGCAAAGATACTTACAGAAGCCCAGTAAAACAAAATAATTCAAAATTAGAGTTTGTTTTAAAGAAAATTGTTAAAAGCAAGAATCTTTCAGATAGGTTCAAAGTATGTTTGGTATTCAATCAAACACTTTTTTTTTAATTCTAAGAAGTGTATTTTCAGTCTGTCCACACCATTCCAGTAGAGAAACATGCTGAAAACCACTGTGTGTGGTGTGTTATTTGTTAAACACTTAACCTTTAATAAGGAAGAGGGCAACACTGACTCCTAAAAAAGCAGTTTCTACTGTAAAAAAGGAGAACTGAAAAGGTGTTAACCTCTTTAAAATAATGTGACCTATAGTCTCAGCAAAAGAGTAAGGTTATCCACTTATATCTGACTATCTGACATAATACAGAAGTTATTGAATTACTAAGACATAGTCTTCTGAATAAGTTCTTATCACCTCTGTGAAGCATTACACTGTAATGTACACGTTACAGACTGTGTTATTCTGGAGAAAGAGTGCTCGCTAAGAATCAAGTGAATACTTTAAGTCAGGCAGCCTTTCTGGTGTAAAAAGTCAAGCTGGCAGCTGCATAGGTATGTATATTAAGAATGCTTTTTGTAGTTGGTATAATATTTCGTACTGTGTAGAGGCAAAAATTGAGGTATGCTTGTTTCTCGAGTGCATAGATAAAAAAAGGTCTGAGACAAAACAGTAGGGGTGGTCACATCATTGACAAGCAATGGGCCAAGATAATTTTGTGCTTGCTGCTCATACAGTAAAATAATATTATTATTGCTGCCCTATACATACTTGAGGTATCTAAGGAATATGAAACTTATTGGTTTAAAAAACTGGAAAACCTGGGAATAATAAAAGTACTTTTTCATTTAGTTTTTGTAGCACTAAACTTCTCATTTTTAAGAAGTGCATTAAGATTTTGTTCCCAAAAAATTACTTAAGTGTAGTGCTAATTAGAACTTTGGAACTCTCTGATGCTGCTTTATGAATATCACAGACTGATGGAGCTTTGTTCTAATTTTTGAATGGATATTTTGAAAAACACAATATTCAAAAGCCAAAATAAAACCCAATTTGGTTTACATAACCTAAAAAAAATTCAAAACTTTATTAGTTTTGAAACATTTGATGTATTTGTTCAGGGGATTAATGGTCAAAGTCAGTGGGAATTTATTTGTCACTGCAGTTACCTGCTCCACTGAACATCAAAATAAGATTTCTGATATTTGGGGTTTTTTTCCTTTCAATTAGTTATTATAAAACGTGAAATTTCAGACTGTCTTAATTGAAAGTCAGGCTCAAAAGTAATAACTTTGCTAAAATGAAGAAGCAAGCAGTTATTCATTTTTTATTATAAGGCAACATGGAAGAAGTAGGATGATGTAATTAACACAGACATGGTCTGGAGAAAAATACATAAAAATTAGTTCCTTTATCTTTTATATTCTTTTATGTTGCTTTATTGGCAAAATACATTAGTGTAATATTCTGACTGGTCAAAGAAATTCCTTTCATGATACCTTCCTTCAGTATAGCCACATCCTTACAGTGGAATTTACAATTCCTTATTAGCAAAATATATACTGGCAATATAATGCTGAATACATAATACTGTTTACAGCAACAACTTCCACTCAATAGAAGCCATGTTTGATTTTCTCAAATCTGTACAAGGTCATTAAACTTTATGGCCCAAATGAATACAAAATTGGAGGTGTTCTATGAACAATATTGCCATGCACCTGGAAAATTTTGGTCCCAAGATTTTCTTGTAATTCTTTCTTACATTTCTATGAGGTACATGAGTCTCACTGCACGCAGAACTGAGATTCATCCTAAAAGGTGTAGCTCAGTTGAAAATCCTGTAAGTAGAGAGAGCTAAACCACAAGATTATGAACTCCTGGGAACCTTTGAAACTTTGAAAAGATTTCATAAATCAATATATTTTATCCAGAAAGCATTTGTCCTTAGTGAAATGAATTTTTGAAGGAAGATTTTCAACAAAGGCTTGGGGACAATGTTTTCCATAGGAAGTCTCTTTTTGAAGTCTCTTAAATCTGTGGCAAGCTTGCCCTAAAAATTTCAGGTTTACTGGATAAATTTTAACTCAAATGACATGCCTGAAATTATATATAAAAAATTACTTGGAAAATGAGACATCTAACTTAGAACAGAAATTATATTTTTCTAGTCTTTACTGAGGCCTACCAAATACCTGCTTAATATTTAATTTTATTATTATCAACAGATTTTCACTGCTTACAGGCCCAATCCCTAATATTTTACCAAATTAGTTCAGCTTCTGTTCCAGTTATGTCCTTGGTATCAGAGATAAATGACAAATAGGGGTCTGAATGGGAAGCATAATAGAATCCATCATTAATAAATGACACTGATATATATAGATGTCAAAGAAGCCGTTCTTGGATTAACAGATGTGGTAGCATCAGGACTATCAGCAGGAACAGATTGTTTTGGGCTGCAGATGAGAAAATAATTCACAGATAATTATTTAATTGATGTCTTCTGTCTCTGTAGTTACATTCCAAAGTCTTTCTTGCCACTGTTCTTTTTTCAGAGGTGGAAGGGTTAGAATGACAGGCAGTGAGGCTTTTGAGGACTCAAGGAGCAGCAGTAGAGGGAAAGTGATAAGGGTATATTCTGGCCATTTAAAACCTGTGTTTTCCTAGGTCACACAGATTTTGCTTTATTCATTCTTGGGAGTGTATGTATTTTCCTGCTGCAGAGCTGCAGTTTTGTCACATTAAGGGATAGATTGCCTTTTGAAAGGGTCCAAGGTCTCAAGTGGTGTACTCTTTCATGTGACATTATTTCTGTGTGTGATCCAAATGGTTGCTTCCTGTCACAATATGTAATACTAACAGAACAAAACCAAAAATATTCCTGAAAAATTGCCATGAAGATACAGGCAGGAAAACAACAGAGTAAGATGATCTTGTACTTTCAGTTTCCTTGAAACTTTTGACTGCCTCCATTTCCCCTCTTACAGGATTGAACTCTCCTCCAGCAGCACAGGCTTCTGGTAAGTGATGAGGGAGTTGTGGTTAATCACAAATACTACAACAGAAAGGGGAAGAGAGGTACATAAAATGAAAGTGATTACTCCTTCTCTGAGGATAGAATAGCAAAATAGATACAGTAATTTCAATAGGAAGGAGACGAATGATAAAACTAATTTGATCATTATACCTATGTATTCAGAGAACACCAATATTTAGAAGCACTACACTGTGTGCTTTTACAAAGGAAGTTAATAAGATATTCTCATATCTTAATTTAAATTACAGACTGATATAATCTTGGTGTCTTTTGGTGATTTATAATAATTCACAAACATAACATTTGCAAGTAAAACCAGACCTAGAATAATCATTACCTATCTACTGACTTAACCACTGAAAATTAACTAAGATCTACATCCTTCAAAAACTTTTGTCAGGCAGCTTTATCAAAATAGACAATACACAGATAAGTATGACAGCATTTTTCTGATCATGTTTGAAGACAGATGTCCATAAGTATTCAGGAATAAATGCAGTAAGCTATTACATATATATACATGATGTTTAAAGTCAAAATGTATCAGTGATTAAAACTTGTACTTCTGTTGAATCAAATTAGTCAGAATTTTTAAACTGTGATATCCCATCAACATAAGAATCAGATTGGAATAAAACAATATGTTTTAGTTCTGCTAAAGTTTTTGTTAAATGCCAAATGAAATCTTCCTAAATTTATATTTTAAATTTGAATTTTTTCCATTAAATATTAATAGCTGAAAATTTCTCAGCATTTCCTGTAGAAAGCTATTTAAAAAAAAAAATATAAAATTTAATAGCATAATAGTATAATTTTATAAACTATGCTGCTTTGTATAATATCAATATGCTTTAAAATGGGATGATTAATATGGGCCAATTGAATAACTTTGCCATAAAAGACATTGTAATGAAAAAATTGTGTAATAATTTGGGGTGATTTACTTGAGATATATTTTTGTTACATGGGAATATAAATTTTATACATAAAATGATATTTAGAATTATATAAAATGTGTCTATGAAAATTGTATATTAGGAGGAGCTTCACACCCATACAATTTCTCTTCTCCTTCTATTCTAGCTTCAGAGAAGAAAAATGTATGTTGTTAGAGATAAAAGTTTATATTAGAAACTTCTTTGGAAAGATTAGGTTCTGTAAATTTGAATTCCAGAACAGCTAATACTGAATTCAAGTTACAATGAACCAAAGTTCATAGTTAGCAGATAGAAAATAATGATAAAACCAAGCTCTTCTATCACAAAAAATATGTCACTCTTTGTTAAGAGTGGAACACAATAATGCAAAAAAATGTCAACCACATGCGATGATGACCGCTCCCACTCAAGTCTCCTTTTCAGGTTTACTATTGAAATAATAAAAACATTGAATATTTGGGCAATGGCTTCATAAATGTCTACAGATAGCAATTTAAATTAATGATCTCAGACAGAGGAGTGCCACACAATTATTTACAAAACCTATGCCTCATGCCAGATTCTTGCTTGTTCAGAGACAAGCAAGGCAAACATAAGGACCACATCAGTCTTCCAGGTAGCTTTTCATACAGCTCACATTTTGATGCAGTTGTGATAGGACAAATAAATTAACTATATTTTTATCTGCTTTAGTAAGGAAATAAGGTCTTCACGTAATCATTCATGACAGCAGCACCACAGGGCAGTTTAGGCAGGTTCAGCCCTATGAGGTCTCTAGGCTGACTCAGTGTCCAGTGGAGGTTCAGTTATGTGGTCAGACCAAGTTGCTCAGGGCTTCATTCCATAGAGATTGGAAATCTTGGTATCACGCCCTTTGATCTGGACCTGCTGCCTGGCTGCTTATGCAGGAAAAGGTCTTCTCGGGCTTATGGTGAACACACTTAACTAAGAACCCTTTGCTATTGCTTAATCAAGGAGCAGCAGTTCCTTGTTTTATATCTAATTCTGTAGGTGACAGAGTCATGCATGATTTGCTCATGACATACTCAGGGGCAGAGTTATTTTTTATTCTGTGTTTGTAAGGAACCGAGAAAATTTCTAGGCTCTATTATAACTTACAGGTCCCATTTTAATACAAATTAAATTAAGAGAAACAAATAGAAGTAATTACTTCTGCTTCCCCAGGTGCCAGGCTGTGCTAAAATAGTGTGATGTTACCACAATCCAATTGAAATGCAAAGTTTAGCCTTGCCTAGCAAAGCCAGTTGAGTCTCTTTGTGCAGAAACATGTCTTCTCTGCTTACACCGAGAAGGAAACACATATTCCTGACTCAGTATGTGGTTGTGACGTTTAAGCTGGGTCTGAGCTCAAGACAGTATGTCTTTCTGAGAAGAAAGGTATGCTATGGCAATCTGTGTGAGTGTAGTCACATCTAGCATTAGAAGCTGATATGGACTTAGCAGAGATGTGTAACATGTATGGAGGACATGATTTTTAGGAGAACATAAGTCACGTCAGTTCTCTTCTCCTTTTGAAATTTACAAACAAAGTGTCTCTGCACTTGTGACAGCAAAGTGTTCAGTTAACCATAAGAAAAAAATTGGACAGAAGGCAAACTATACCATGCATGTCTCCTCCAACTTCTGTTTTTTGAGGTCTTCAGAGGGAATGAAGCAATTCCAAACACTTGTCTTTTTTCTCAGCTCAGTATTCCTACACTTTACACCAGAAAGATCAAGAAATATCACTGTGAGCCTGTGCTGGGCACATTCTAGGTATCTGTGTTCCAACTGCCTGAAAAATTTGCAGCTTAGATGTGTATCTGGTCAGCAGTCAGTTATTCACTGATTTGAATACTGCTTGTCTGGTCTGAGTGCAGATATCAACAAAGAAAGGTGAACCCTAAAACCCCTGGGTTTAATATACCAGGGTTAGGTTGTGCTGACTGAAGAGTCTAGCAAACATTTTAAATTCTCTATGCCTAGCAGACAGCAAAACTGCCCCTCAGAGAAGACACTACATTTATTTTTGGTATTTGAAACTTAAAATAGAAACAATTTACTGCAGCAGGATTTCCCTGTTGAACTAGTTATCCTTTCCTTTTCAGGGGAAAAACAAACAAACAAAACCCCAAACAAACAAACAAACAACAACAACAAAAAACCAAACCAAAAACCACCAAAAAACCCCCCAAAAAAACCCAACAACAAAACACCAACAAAATAACAAAACCCAATCAAGCAAACAAACAATGCCTAAAAAAAAACCAAAACCAAAAAAAAAGCCAACCAAAAAAACCTGAACAAACAAAACCACTCAAATAGTCCAAACAAAAAAAACCACACCACCACCCCCCCACAAACCAAAACCAAACAGAAAGGGTTTAAAAAAAAAAAAAAAAAAAGACTATTTAAGAATTTAAGAACTTACTGTGTAATTTTGGGAGTTGTGGCTTAAAGTTCACAGGTAGCCGAACCCCAGACTGTCAGTTGCCCCCTCCCTGTAGGGAATCAGAAATCTAAAGCACAGCACTGGACAAGCTACTATGAACTAAAAACAACTCCCAGACAAAACCAATGCAGGAGTATAAAAGGCAAAAATGTATTTATTTCTCCATGAAGGTAAACTGATTTTTAACACTTTGTCTAATTCTTGATCTTCAGAGTTAAAACTCTTGTTCCACTTGTTCTCTCTGCCGTACAGAGATATATACCTTGCTCTGCCCTCCCACTTATCTGCTCCTCCAAACAAAAAAAAAAGGCATGACTGTTACATATAAAGTAATATTATCAAGAAAAAAAGGACATGCAATTAATAAAAAAAATGTTAATTTATATGTTTGCACAGCAGTTTGGTCTCTGTTTCAGAGACCTTATTTTTAATAATACTGCTTATATTCCATTCTTAAGCAAATGCATTAGAAACAGGATGTAGAGAATCTGAAACCCATCAAATAATTAAGAGTATCTTGATCTTAATTATACCATTTGGATATACAGTATATGTGCATATATGTCTGTATACATATACACTGAAATAATGATCTAAATCACCATGCTTACCGAGATTTGAGCCAATTTGATCATAACTGAAAAAACATTAGGACAATCATAAAGCATGTGGGAGACTAGAATTTGGACAGCAATAATAGTTTGTTCCTTCCCTGAGTTTTCACTAAATAGACCACATAGTATTCTTTAGATGTTTCTTAGAAAAATAATAAGCTATCAGAAGCTTTTGTAAACTTAATGAATACATCAGTGATCATTATTAGAAAACATTTTGGAAAATCAGAAATATTAACTTCATATTAAATTAATGCCCCTAAATATTTTTTGTTGTTAAACGCCTACAATCTGGCTGCTTTAATTTGATTTAAACAGCAATACAGCTAACACTATCTTTAAAAAGAAAATGTTATATTCTTCAAAATCTAAACATACTAACATTTTACATTTCATCTGACTAGACATTATATTTCTAAGCTCCTTAGTGCCTGACAAATACCTCGCAGATTTAAACAGATATTGGACTTGCCCATTGCTTTGCTGGATTTTATTTTTTTTTCTTTTTGTAAGTTCTGTTGTTTATTCAACATAATGTAAGCATCTCTGATGAAATCCATGATTTTTATTCAAACACTCTTTTATTCTGCTTTGCTCTTAGTAGAACCGGAAAGTAGAATAGTGCTGCTGCTACACACTACTCAAAGTGTGATAGAGCTTCTTTGCTTGATCCATTTGTCTCTACTAGATTAGGCTGCTGACTTAGGAACTTGAAAACAGAACTTTAATGAATCCACACTTGTAGAGAAGGAAGCAGAAAAGCCAAAAATTCTGGTATATGGCCAGAAATGTTCACTTTTTCTTTCAGTACACTTTGTACACTGACTAAATATTTAGCACTTCAAGCACCATCTTAATATTTAGCATTTATCTTTTATGTTGGAATTTAAAATAATAAGAAAAAAAATGAAAATAAATATAAATAAAAGTGCTGAAGAAACTGCAGTTTTACTGTTCCGTCTGACCTGTGTTATTTTTCACCTTGTCCTTCTTGGAAGGACAGCCACAAATTAAGAGAGGTTAGATGAGGAAATGTAAGTAGATTTTCAATTGCATAAACCTTCAACTCAGATTCATAAAATCTTTCTGTCAACATAAACATAGAAGAGTTAGATGGAGGCAATGTAACCACTGGAGGAGTTAACTGTAGGGGGAAGATAGCTTTAATAAACAGCTATGGGAGTCCTGACAGTGGGAAATAGCAAACAAGTGGGTACGCCTTCTTTTTTTTGTGCATGTGGCCAGGTCATACATAATAATATGCTCTCTCTCACACCTAACTTGGGTTCCTTCTTTCTGCAGTGATGTGTGGTATATTTATAACATTTCCCTGCTTCCTGTGAAAGCTGCAAGCCAGGTGCCTACACATCCCACCAGTGGCTGCAAGTTTCAGCCCGAATTCTGTTTTCGAAGGTCTGAAGTTGTATTACATTTTAAGGTCTACATTTGATGCATGTAAACTGAAAGAATATCAGACTTTATTTCTCATGACAGCAAGAGTAATTGCTATGATATGCAATAAGACTGATAGAGAAGTTCAGATTTGCTTGCTTAGTTCACTTTATAGAACAATTTTTCCTGAAGATCAATCTTTTGATGGATGAATAGGAAAAAAAAAAAGGACAATTTTTTTCTGAGATAAACACATATAGAGAGATCTTATCTCAGTTAGACTGGTGTAAATCTGTCCAAAATGCAATAAAGTCACACCATTTACCTTGGGATTAGAATGTAACCTTTTATGTGAGAAGATAAATAGTTCAGGGCTGCTTAGAAAGTAAATTTGTTCGTCTTTCAATAGCTTTTGTGAAATTTACATTTCCCATACACTGAAAATATCTGTTAAAGAAATATGCATACTTTCTTAAAGTACTCAATAACACACTCATTTTACTTTTTAAGCAAATTTACTATAGAGAAAAATGAAAGGCAGCAAAATTCGCCATCACCACTGATGAGACTTTTTTTTACACTCTGATTAGCTGTCTATATCATAGGTACTACTGGTTCATTTTTTTTGTGGGGAATTAATAAGTAAGAGTTATATAAAGAGACAGAAAAGCAAATCACAAAATACAGTCAAAACACATGTGAATTTATGTCCATTCCCCACACAGTACTGGAGGTATTTGAACTATCAGTAAAACATGGGGCAATACTGACCAGGGCAGAGCCTTCAGCTGGAAGACCATGATTGCAAGAATTATAAACTCCCAGTTGACCCTGACTGAACTGATGTGGGATCTGCTGCTCTTTCCAGATCCATAAAAATCTATAAGGCCTTATAAGATTTGTCAGAGAATCCTCAGAGAACTGGCTGATATCATCACAAGATGATTTTTGAGTGGATTTGGAAACCCAGAGAGGTCCCAACTGACTGGAAGTTTGTAAATATTGTCCTCATTTCTAAACATGGAAAGAAGGAGGATCCTGGAAACAGTAGACCTGTCAGTGCCTGGTAAAATCATGGAAAAGGTTACCTGGGAGGTATTGGAAATCATCTTCAGGACCACACAGTCTTTGGTCAGAGCCAGCATGGCTTCTTGAGGGGAAAGCCTTGCTTATCAAACTTGATTTCCTTCTATGACAGGATAGCCAACCTAGCTGACCAAGGAAATCCATTTGACGTTATCCTTTTGAACTCCACCAAAGCTTTTAACACTGTATCTCACAGTATTCTTCTGGACAAAACATCCAGCATACTGCTGGATTTGGGTGAGCAACTGCCTCAGGAACAGGCACCAAGGGTTACAGTGAATGGGGTGACATCAGACTGGTGACCTGTCACTCGTGGTGTTCCACCCTGTGGAACACCATCTTTGGCCCTGTGCTCTTCAACATTTTCATTAACCACTCAAAGGAACACTAAGATTGCTGACCACACTCAGCTGTCAGGAGCTGATGACTCTCTCAAGGGTGGGGAGGCCCTGTAGAGGCACCTCAACAAATTAGGGGGTTGAAGCTCAATAAGGGAAAATGCTGAATTCTGCACTTGGGATGGGGCAACCTTGGATGTGTGTGTATAGACTAGGGAATGAGAGACACACAGAAAGTTTCCTGAGGGGAAGCCATATGAGGAGCAGCTGAGGTCACTCGATTTGTTCAGCCTGGAGGAGAGAGACTGAGGAGAGACCTCACTGCAGTTACAACTTCTTTGTGAGGGGAAAAGGAGGGGCAAACACTGATATCTACACTGTTGTGACCAGTGACAGGACGCAAGGAAACAGCCCGAAGCTGAGTCAGGGGAGGTTTAGGCTCGATATCAGGAGCATGGGTACAGGCTCTCCAGGGAAGGGGTCACAGCACCAAGCCTGAAAAAGTTCAAGAAACTCAACATCTCAGGCACATAATATGATTCTTGGGGATGTCCTGTCAAAGGACAGGAGTCAGACTTGGTGATATTCATGAGTCCCTTCCAACTCAGCATATTCTATGATTCTTTTATTTTTCTTACCACTCCCTTTGTTCTGTCCACAGGAAACAAGCAACTGTTCAGAAGATTATTTTAATTATTTTAAAGAGAATAAGGTCTGTGATTCCTGTTTGTGGTTTTTTTTTTTTTTTTTTTTTTTGTTTTTTTTTGTTTTTTTTGTTTTTTTTGTGTAAATGTGTATTGTTCAAATCTCAAGGTATAAAATTAGGTCTGTTGACATGAAAATAATTGTGAGATGCTGATATTAGTTCTTAGAAGACCATTCAAAAACTAGGACGCTGTTTTATTTAATAAAGCATTTATTTAATGCTTTCCCTGGAAATTGGAAAAGTTTATAAAATAAATTAAGTTATTTATAAAATGTAAAATAACAAAAAAACCTATGCCAGACTCACATTAATTTTAACCACTCTTACTGTCAAAATAACCCACCTTCAAATGGTCATGTATATAAAAATTACATTTCATTACATTAGTGTGACAGTTCCATTTGAGAAATGGAACATTACACATTTAAGATAGAGGAAAAGGTAATTTATTTAGAAGATCTCTTTTTTTTTTTCTTTTTCTTTAATTTTTAGTAGGACTTACACTAAAATAAAGGATTTACACGAGCCATAATGATGACAAAACTCATATCAAGTAAGTTAGATGCATGAAACCTCACAAACCCACCTATCCCCTAAGTTCTGCCCTGAGAAATAATAAAAATATTGAGTTTATGTCATCAGACTGTGCTGCTATCAGTTATTATGCTCATTAGAGAGTTGAGAAGATTTTGGAATGAAAAATTAATTGTGAATGAATCTCTAAAGAAGGTGCAATTTGCATAAGCATACAAAGTTATCCTAAGTGTCTGAGCTTTAAGGTAATCAAAGTTGAAGGGAAGAAAACTATTCCTTTCCCATGTAATTTCCACTAAATGATCTTATGTGTCTCAAACCTTTCTCTTTTCCTTTTCCTTCAGAAGACTCACAAGGATAATTTGGATATTTCTTCTTTTTTCTGTCTCAATGGATATATCATATTTTCAAAAAATCTAAGTTATTCCTCCAATCAGCACATTATCTTCAATAAAAATATTTATAGATTTATAAGTTAAAATAGATCTATTTTTCTTATTGTTAATTAAATGTGCAATTTTATTAAATTTTATGTTCACATGTAGATTAAGTGATCAGTAATTCCACACATTTGAAGTCACAATAAATCTTTCTGAATCATTGCTTTACAATCACTGCAGCATATTTAAATTTTCTGCTCTGGCTATACTTCCTGAAGACAGTAACAACCTTAACTGGTTTGTTTTTCACACTGTATGGCAAATACCAAAATCTCAGGATGGATGAATTCTTCCCAGTTTGCCTCAATGAAAACTAGGTAGTTTAGAATTGCAGGACAGTCTCAGAAATTTACAAGTGATAGAAGTTATCATGAAGAGTCTCTGCAGATACACAGTAATAGGTTTAATTGAATGAGATAATTTCTTTAGCTGGTACAGTTATTGCCATAGCAAGGTATGTATGTTAGTTTCATCAGAGAAATCTGAAAGCTACTAAAAAATTGCAGTGGTTGGAGGTGACCTCCGAAGATGTTTTAACAAGCAGATCAAGTCAAAGTCCACTCTTGCTTCTCTATAAAGAGGTTTTAATATGATACTTCATGATATTGTGCAGATTACAGGCCAAATGTAAGATGGCACACATCAATAAAGGGGAAAAAATGACCTATTTGCCAAGGTCCTACTCATGGTCTGTGACAACACTATTTACAATACTTGCAAATCTTGTTGCTTTCCAACTACCAGACTTGATCTACAGTATATAGGAAAGAGAAAGCTGCTAATGAAAATTATCTGTATTTAGTTATAATAGTCCAATATTAAAGGCTGAATTTTTTATATCTGAATCCTTGTAGGAAATTCTTCAGCCTAATAAGGTGAATTCCCTTTAAACTGAAGTTCTGTTATCACACTTGCAGGTCTGGGATTTGAAATGACAGCACCATTATTGTTATCGCTGTTCTTTATCTGCTGAAGGACATTTGAGATAAAGCAGTGCAAAACTTCTGTGACAAATTTCAAAGCCATGCTTAACTCACCTAACTTCAGATAGAGTTTAAAAAAAAAAAAAAAAGCGTTTGCTATTCCTATTGATGAGTTTTCCCAAAGCTTAATATTTTTAAGCATTTTCAGGAATTAAATTTCTAACTTTTCCCCTAACTGTTCTTTCAGTAATATTTTACTGTAAGTAGTCCTTGTGGTCTCTTTTTACTTACTCTTTTCTTTTGAAATACAGACAAAACAAAAAAACTTCCTATAGCATGACAATTTTTTTTTCCATCCTCTGAACTAACTTACTCTAGTTCAGTACTGGTTTTGTTAGCTAGTCTAAAGTTACTACTTGATTCCAGTTTACTTTGAATAACTCTTGTTTCTTCTGACTTCTTTCTCAATCTGTCCTTGCCCTCTTGGCAGGGTTTCTACCATGAACTATCCTGCTCTTTCAAGTCTTCAGCCATTGTCATGCTTTCACTTTTATTCACATCCATTCATATGAATGTGTTGAATCCATAGCTAGATATCATAGTTTACTTAAAGTTATGGCTTATTCTTTGAATTTGATGAATTCATCAAATTCCTAACTCCATAAAAAACCAACAGTATTAAAACAAAACAAAAATATACGAAGAAGATGTCAATTGCAATTTTCAGCTTTATAGAGAAAATAGGTTCTTAAATGTGGTCTTGAAAATTGGTCTTTGTAAGCAACAGTTTTGGTCTGGTATCTAGGAAGAATTTAGAAAAACAAATTATCTTTTTTTCTCTGTATCATAGAGTTCTATCCATAATATTTAATTCCCCTTAATATAATTTAATTTAATCTGAAAAATAAAGTTTTTCACAATGTTCACTAAAATAAAAAGTATGGGTTTTCTTTCACCTTCACAGTCTTTGTTTCCTGTGAATGTTAGTACAAAAGGGATTTGGTGTCCAAAACCTTTCCAAGAAAAGGCCACATAATGCAATGCTTATTCAAGTATGTTGATGCTGTTGCTTAAAACTAGTAACTCCAAAGATATCATAAAATGTCTTTGATGTCTCTGCTACAGTAATGCTGCAAGAGGAAAAACAAAGCCCTCTGATTTGTAAAGGAAGCAAGTGGTCTGTGACATTAACATGTGTAACAGCAAGAGTTCCTGTACTTCTATGAATAGTGTGAAAAATGAATGCTGGTGTTTTTTCAGCAGTTCACATTATACAGGGGAGACAGTATCATAAATGAGTGCTGTTTTCTACTCTTCTCCATGATGCTTAGTTCCTCTTGAGCCTTCTCTCTGAAGTAATTCCCTATGTCTGACTTGAAATGTTGTCCACATCTGATCTTGTATGAACTTGTATGAACCTTTAAACGATGGTATTTTTAAGACTAAGAGTTGCACTTGGCAAAAATGTAAAAAGGAGAGTTTCTGAGTAAATTGCAGCATATGTGGAAAGGAAAATACATCAATTAAAATTCACTCTTGAAATAAAGGTCTTTATGAGGACTACATGGATCAAGCATTGTTTTATTCTGTTCTGGAACTTCCAAAAAATTGAACACCAGTTTTGCAGTTGTAACGTTGAAACAGATAGTTGTTTTGTGTGAAGAACCCAGATCCTGAACCTCTCACACTGAAAACAATCAAAGCAAATTCTGGGCTTCAATCTTGTATCTTAGGCCTAAATTCTGAGAAAAAGTACTTGCCAAAAATAGGGAATTTATAAGAAAAACAGAGTAAGCCAAAGGGAAATAAAAGCATTGCACTATAACCTGAATTCTGTCTCTATATGTAGTAATTTATATTTCATATGGTATCTGTTTTTTCCAGAAGTATTTTGGAGATGACCACAGCTGGCTTTGGAGAAGATCTGAATTATGACATTTTGATGTCCTTAATTATCTGAAGAAAGGAGAAAGTCTCCTTCCAGCTCTTAAAAACAGCAACTACTTAGTAACGAGAGGGCTTGTCATATTGATGTATGCAAAATGCTTTTAAAGAATGAAACCAAACTGTGATTTTGGAATGATAAAGCAGACTCAAATTTTATTTACAGTGAATTCTATTTTGTTGTGATATACACAGTACCTCACATCTGTGCTGCCTTTTGACCACATGACCATCAATCTCTGCCACTTGCAATTAGCATATTCCTGTCACTGAAAATTATTTATATTTTTTGGTTTTCAGTCTCAGAATCATAACATCTATGGATAAATTAGTTTTTCATATTTTTTAGGTATAGAAAGTATAGAAATTTCTGTTTTGTGAGACCTTCCTGATACAAGTGTCAATGTGAATATGCTGCTTACTTTTCACTTACATTATAATTTGATCTGACTTTGTACTTATTTCATTTTAACAGTTAAAGTAATATACACATGCAAACCCCTTTAATCTATTTGAAATAACCTACAAAGGCATACCCCAATTGGATAAAAAGAAATTGCACTGGTCTTTGCGTGAAATGTCATAATTTTGTAGTTTGATGACTTTCTCGTCTTTTTTTTTTTTCCTTTTTTTTTTCTTTTTTCTTTTTTCTTTTCTAGTGTGCAACATTGTAGGAAGTAATTCTCAGCAGTGAAGCATGTAATTGTGGTCTTATTTTGAAAAGAATCTGCATCTTTCAAATATCAAATTGTTCAGATCCTCATTATTTGTTTTAATCTTAGAATGGCTCTCATTTATTGTTTACATTAAACCTATTTTTAAAAGATACGTATGAAACGTAGAAATTGGGACTATCTGATAAAATGTTTTTATCCTGTTTTCTACAGTTGATAGAATCACAAAATCAACACGACTGGCAGCCACTTCTCGAGATCTCTAGCCCAACCCCAATATTCAAGAGGGGTCCTCTTTGGCAGATTGCTGAGAGAGGTATACGGTTGGATATTGATTTTCTCCAAGGATGGAGAATCCAGTTTCCTCAACTAATATATTTTGCTTCCTTAGATATCTTCTTGGAGCTGTTCTTAAAAGATAACCACTATTGTATGCAAATTATATTCTGCATATATTTGATCATGTTAAGGAAAATTAAATTATAAAAATAACAGATATTACAATCCACATTTAATATCTTTTACTCCGGATTAATAATACATATAATGAAATATCCCTTTTTATTTTATTCAGACCATTACTTCCTATTCTTTTCCTTTCTCTTTACTCCTTAATCTCTATACTACAAAATTTATTTCTTTTTTGCTTTAAATCCCAGCTTCTCTGTTTTTTTTAAATCTCTCCATAGCAACATGCTACCCTGATTTTGATACATATTCTTTAATCTCTGTCTACACAAGGCTTCTTTTAATTTCATGTTTTCTTCATAGTCCAAATCTGTTTAAAAAAGCTTCCCACCTAGACTTTGTTGTTCATGCACTCATTCTTTTAACATTTACAGAAACCTACTTCTAAAAAAATGCTCTGATTATGTTAGTGTATTATAGCACAGTCAGTGGTTCAGAGTTGTCAATGTAATAAATGTTCACCTGAACACTTGAATGAATTTGTATAAATTAGTCGATGTTGTGCTTCTACTTATCATGCACAAGTATTCTTGTTAAATAAATTAGCAAGAGCACATTTTCTAAAGTAGTGATTTTACAGAAGACATCCACTAAATTTCAGAATTATAAGTTCTTACATAAAGGACACTTGAATATTACTGAAACATTTGATGACCTAAAATTGATGTATCTTCACATAAAGACTCTGAGGTTAGAAAGTTTTATCCCCATGTGACATATAGGAAAGTGGAACACATTATTTAAATCTACATCTCTAAGTAGGACAGTATCCAGTACTTTTTTGTCTGTGAACCTGAACGGTGGGAAGACCATGTCTGCACTATAGTGAATCTAGTCTTTTGTGTCTAATAGGCCTTGGTGACTTTCTGAGCATCAGATTTAATGACTGGTTTTGTGTGTTTTTTTCAAAGCGACTGAAACACTGTGAGGCTACACAGCAGTCCTTGACTGTAGTATAAAATGAGTAGGTATTGCATTCACGAAGACATGAAGAGACACACAAAGTCTTTGTGCAGAACTATGCAGAGTGGTAAAGATTGAATTAATTTTGACTGATCCATTCAGCTTTAATAGTCCCTAGCATATGCCTGTGAGCATGCAGTTGGCCAAATTTTACTTTTTTCTTGTTTAAAATTATACGGAGAATTAGAAGGCTACTGAAAAAGTTGTTCTTTGACCTTATTCTTCCTATAATAAAGAAATTAAAAAAACATGTGTTCATAGGGTCATAGCAAATCTGTGGCAGGGCAGGGCTCTATCTACGTTTGACAAACCTTGGGCAAAAGTCTTAAAAGTGTCTTCCAAATCTTACCTCAGTTTAAAGTGTAGGCTTCTGGTTGTGTTATGGCCTGGAAAAACCTCAACTATGAATGACAATTCATAAAGACTCAGCTTGGGAATCCAAACAGAAGTGCTTTAAGTTTTGTCTGTAGAAGTGCTAACAGCACAGGTATTTTGATTCATGGCACAAAGAAAATTCACAACGTAATCATGTTTCTTTTGGGTACGTGATGTGAATGATGTGGGCAAAGTCATAACACTTATCTGGCACTTAAATTCTGTTGGGAAGTTTTGCAAGAACAGCTGTATTTGCAAATCCTAGCAAAACATGTCAGCCACTCCTTGCAGTGAAAGGAGGTTTTAGTATGTTATTGAAAATAAAAGTTGCTTTTCAAAGCAAGGAGTTTATCCTTGTCCAAATAGTTCAATGTGTTTATTCTAGTTTGCACACAGCCATCTCTCTACCATTTTTACCAGTTTTTCACCACTCTATTTGTGCTTATAGTAACTGCTGGTTTTGTGGTACAATAAATTGCATGACACTGGATATTCAATCAATGTATGTGGTAATAGTTCAGAATATGATGTTCTGGAGGTGAAATACAGAATTAACTTACCAGTAAGCTTTCTATAAAACTTGAATATGCAAGAGGTGATCGGTTTTAATTTGCTAGTTTGGGACTTACTTCTTTTTACTTTTGGTTTGACAGTATCAAGCAGTTGGCAAGCAAGAGACAAGAGACTTTCTGCCAGACCAGAGAGTAAAGAGAAAAAGTTGTGGTTCAAAATAAATTGTTGATTGTATATTATTCAGCAAGTGAATAATATACATAATATATATCTATATTATAAATATAGATGCGCTATAACATGCTCTAATAATAGAGCAAGGTTTTTTTCTATACAAACACTTCTGAATGTGTGCTGGTAGGTAGTAATGACAAATATATTAGAAATTTACTTAGTAGTAAGAGGATTGTTATTATTAATGTGGCCATTAGTACAGAACATGAGTGGTTATGTATGCAGGTAATAACACAAACTATAAAGTCTTTGACAGGTATTGGCAAATAAGTACTATGTTAAGCTCTCACATGATGCTAAAATTTCACTTTCTACTGTGTTGCAATATAGTAGCTGTCAATTTCCCACAGATATTCTATGAGATTTCCTAAACAAACCTCTCTCAAGAATGACATTAATTTTGTGTCAAGTTTTACCTCTTAAAACAAACTTTCAGACAAGTAAAGAAAACAAAAACCACCACCAAACCGGAAGAGTGAATATTACCAGTTCACTTCAAATTACCTGAGCTGTGCTGTAACTCATTGCTAACTCCCACTATGAGGATTTATGCCAGATTTTGCTTCACAGTTGTACTCAGCATCTATTCTCAGCTGAAATTGGGTTGCTGTTACAGAGCATGATTTCATATTGTGGAGATTATTTAAAATCCAGTTCAAATATCACTGTACATCACCATATCTATGGAGTTGTTCAGGCTATTTACAAATAACTGTGACTTGCTTCCAGAAACACAAAATATATAGACATTATTTTCCACTATTTTTCTCTTGTTTCTCACAATTTAAGTGGATCGAGGATTACAGTAGCATATGCAACACTGAAAGGACAAAAATTATGTTAATACAATGTCATCAACATTATATTAATTATTAACATTATTAATATTATATTAATTATTACAACATTCTGATAACTTTTTTCAGTGTTTGATTCTAGAGAGTACAATATAATTAGAATGTGAGACCATTTTTCTTTGAACTTTTTACTAACTCTTAGTTTGGGCTAGCAGATGCACTGCTGAAGATATGCAGGAGAAAGTCCAGCCTTTCATTATGGGTATACGTACCTCACTTGTTACAAAGAAAGCAGAAGAATGCCCAAGGTACCAGAATCTCACACCCAGGTACCAGAATCCCACTTGTCTTTGAACAAATCACTTGTCTCAGCAGAGCTGTAGTGAAGGACTTCTTGCCCAAAGACTACTTGCTGCATTCAGGTATTTTTGATCTTTTTTTGTTTTGATTTGAAGTCTGTGATTTAGCATTCACTACAGACACAGACCATTCCACTTGCTGGGGATACTTCTGTATACTGAAACCAACATCCACCTTTTCATTTGTTTCCTTGTGAAGGTCCTTACCATTCAGGCAGGAGACAGTTACTTGTGTGCTGGGAAGCCTTGAAACGCATAAAACAAGTAAAGGTACTGGGATCTTTGACTCACTGAGTGATGCAAACCACTGCAAGGGCAACAGGCAACTTTACTCAGAAAGCTTCACTGCTGAAGAAATATCCCTGTCATGCACTCAGGTTGCAGATTTCTCCTGAATTCTGATTGACATATAGTTATACACTGCTGCCTTGGTAATCATTTATATGTAGCTGGGTCTGTTTCTTAGGAAAAGTATACAAAGGAGTAGACGAGTAAGGGGAATAGAAAGTTTAAGCTTTGGGAGTCTTTCTTAAGAAAGAGAAGAGCAATTTATTCTGCATTAAGAAAATGTTTGTTAGAAAGGAGAAAACAAATACAATAGAAATCTGTCTTTCAGAGGTCCTTGCAGAAGGTTCTCTAAGAGAAAAATACCTATGGCAGACATATGCTGCAAGGCCTTAATGCATTATCTTTTTTCCAAGTCCAGGTGAAGAGCTCCCTTTCTGTGTATTTACAGCCTCAGAGGCATTGTCCAACATAACTAATTGTAGTAAGAATCTGGAAATTTTTGAGGCTTCCCTGTCTGTGTGTTAAGTACTTTCTCTTATTCCATGTATAATAATATATTAACATTAAGAGTATAATAACAAAACCTTCAAAGTTGTGTTGAAGGTCAGATGGAGTGCATTCATAAAGATGCATGCATAAAGCCATGTTAAATCTCAAAAGCAATTTTAGAAAAGCATATAATTACAAAATCATCTCATGCTCATGATATTTTAGATTTTCAGATATTTAACACAAACTAATGGCTGCTCTTTAAGGGATTTTTTGCAAGTAATATTTCCTTAAGAATAAACCATGAAATATTTTCAATGTCACCAAATAGCCCTTATGAAACATTTCTTCTGAAATACTTGACAGCCTGATCCCAGCATCATCTACTTGATTTCATCCTGTGGATTTTCTATACTACAGTTTAAGCTTCTTCTATTTCAATCTGCTCTGACTGTCACAGCATTTTTGAACTCGAAGTCTGAGACAGTGATTCGTCATTCTGAAGACTGGTCTGCCTACAGGCATTTCATTTAATGCCTAATCTTGATTCAGAATTACTTATTCAGGTCTGCTGCATTAGCTGTAATTTGACAAGGGCCAATGGTGGCAGCTGAGCTTTTGACATGTTCTAGCTTTTTTGGTATGATATAGCAGTGGTGAAAATCAGGGAAATATAAAGTGAAATTAAAAAAAATAATAATACAAGTGGGCAAAACATCTGATTTCAAACTGAGATTAACAAAGTGTATTTTCTCTGCTGCTGACAATAATTCCTTGCAGGTTTGGAACAGCTTTTTGATTTTTGAAACAAGTCTTTTCATTGTGTTTCATGTAAATCTCACAGAAAAAAAATCTGTGATTCTATGTAATAAAGGACCAATGGCATATGGCATATGACACATTTGGCATATGGCCATTTAGAAATACAGGAATTCCTGAAAATAATTAATGTAGGGTATTTTCTGAAGATAATGCAGACCATGGGAAAGCATATTAGTTAGTGCAAACAACGCAGTAATGCATTGATAGGGTCTTGATATCCAGATAAGTACACAATGACATGAAAAATCAGAGGTTGCTGAAATATCAAGGATTTTGGAGGATGGAAATAAAAGTGTCCAAAAAGATAAACTACTGCAGCTGAACACTCTCTAGGCAACTTTTAAAAAACAATGGCAGAAAACATCAAAGCAACATTGTATGGGCACTAACATTCATTTGGGTATAAATTGTTGATGGCTGAACTTCAGTCTGGTGGTTCAGAATAAATGGCTGAGGTGTGTGGGGGTAATTTCAGAGACATTGTGCCATGCACCAGGGCATTATAGACTTCATACAATTCCTTGGATCCCAAAATATACCTTCAAAATCTTTCAAAAGAGCATTATAAAAATATGAAAGATGAAACTTTAGATTTTTGCCAAACAGAAAAAATACTTTGAGAAACCATATTAGTCCATTTTCTTGATAATTCATTTCTCTGTATATTACTGCTTTCATTCTCTCTACCTTGGGCAATTCCAGTTTTTGTGAATGCAACTGTCCAAGGCTGGACAGAAGTTCTTTCTGTCAAAGAGTTGTCAGAGACATTGACTGTGCTTCACAAGGTTTTACCAATGCAAGTGGTATATTTCCAGGGGACATTTCCCTGTTTGTGCCTAGGAAATGACACTCTCCTTTCCCATAGTATAGAATAAAATAGAAAAGAATAATTCAGGTTGAAGAGACATAAACTGATCATCTAATCCAACTGCCCTAGTGCTGTTTATTAGCAAACTGGGAAGTTTCCACAAATCCCTTATTGATGGGAGGGTATTCAGGAACCATCTGAGGCTGGATTACCTGGAACAATTCTCCCTGGATAAAAAAAAAACAAATGAGCCTGCTGTGTGACCCCACTCCTTGTTCTTCTCCAGAAGTACCTAAAGGTTATTTGTATATCTTAATCAAGTTGGATGTAGCTCTATAATCGCTGTTATTCAGCATGTTACAGAAAGATATTTGCCTCACCCTAAGGCAAATGTTGCAGGTCAGGAGACTTCATGATGCCTTAGACAGCTCTCTATGTCTTCCAGACAAGGTGATAAGCATTCTATTCCTTGCATGTAAGCAAAATAGAACAGGTAATTGCTTTGTTATATTAACAACGGAATTTAAACATACTATTTTGATTGATTTTTTTTTTTTTATTTGGCTTTAGTTATTCTGAAAATATTTGTTAACTGCACACTAAGGTTTTCCGGAGTAACATGAGGCAATGAGGAATAAAATCCTATATGCTTACTTTCAGCTTTCTCCAAAACAATTAAAGTTTTACTACTATATTTGTGATTGGGGAAAGCACAGAAAAGTAGCACCAAAGTCTTTGATAGGCTCAGGCTCTTTTCTGAGGTAAGATAAGTTGGCATCTATAGGATGAAAAGACCTAGAGGCAAAAAATTAGCTAGGGAGTTATATTTTTTTTTCATAACAAAGCAAATGGGAATTCTGTCCACAGGAGAGAAAAATGAGTTCTGAAAGATATCAAATCCAATTGCACAGAAATGGATGAAAAGATAGGATGTTCTCATGCTGATTTTTCCTCTGCTCTTTTATGGGTTGTATAGATGTTTCCTAGTGTTTGCTACTGCAGAAAAGTCCCATGTTGGAGGACTCTCTCTGTCAATGGAAATCGTCACCACTGCCGTCTCTGCTGCTAATGCAGACAGGGCCATCATTACCTTTCTGAATACGCATTCACATGTCAACATGTGCAATTTATGCAATGAAACAATGTTGGCTGAGATGAAATTGCATGTATTCGTCTGGCATCACAGTAACTAACCTGAAACTTCATTTACAGTCTGTCCTGACTGCCTCTTAAGCATGGCCCAAGGCACTCATGAAGGATGCTTTCCTAACAAATACTTGCCCAGAAGAGGAACTCCAATGTACTTTAAAGACCCATGTGCTGTCATTGTTGGCTATTGGAGAATTATACAATTTATGTAGGTTGCAAAAAAAAAAAAAAGAATGGTAACATACTGTAATGGATGGAGTTATGTGCTTCATTTGTAAGACTGAAGCAACTTTTACTAATATGGTGAATTAAAAAAAGCCCAGTGGTAAATGCCACAGCGTTTTAACACTATTTAATGTCAAGATACACTACATTAAGTTACTGCAGAGAAGACAGAGACAGGCAAACTGTCAGGGAGTCCCTCCCATTGAGTCATGAGCTTCAGAAATGTCTGCTTTCCAAACACGTTCTCACATAACTGGGTAGGGGAGGTTGCTCCCATGCCTAATCCCAGACTTGGTCAATGGTTTATTTAAGGAGAATTATATGTGTAGTCAATCCTTTATATCAGTCACCTAAGATTTCAAAGTCTAGCATGTTAATCATCACTGACCAAGAATCTGTTGTGGAAAGGAATCTTTCAATCTTGATAAGTAACTTTGAGAGGCAACCTTGACCCTATGCGAGGGAGACTACTGCCATAAGGGGAGCACAATGAGGTCTTCACTATTTATGAAGTGAGATGATTGATTTAGAGCCGTGTGAGACACCCTTAGGGACAGTGCTTGACTACCACATTGTCTTGCATCCCCCAAAATCTAGAGTAACCTGGACAAGGCCATCACAACCCCCGTTTCTGGTTATGACTTAAACATGGTGAAGACACCACCACAATACGGAATTAAAGTAAAGCTAAACATTTCACAAATGAAGAAAATGTCTGTCAATTCCGTCTCTCAAAAGCGAGGTAAGTGCAATATTAGCAGATTGAACAGGCAGAATTTTTTCGTGGTAATTTTATTTTATTTTAGAAGGGACTTTGAATTATGTCTAAATTCCTTTGAACTTGGAAAATTGAGCCACTGCTTGGCAGCTTTGTCTCTTCCAACTCTGTACTAAGCAAAGCTCTTCATTACCATATTTGTAAGATTCACAAGACTATTGAATATGGCAATCTTAATGTACTTTGTTTTGCATATGAAACAAACTGCTTTTCATCATTTCATACTTATGTTAGAAAGCACTAATTAATCACTTTTGTTATTGTCTTACAAATTAGAGAGGAAATCATAGGAAGTTTCATGCAAGGAGTAATTTAGGTTCAACTTATCTTCACTTGAAAAGAATCTTCAGGACAAAGTTGTCACACAGGAAAACTGAAGGTTTTTTAAAAATATTTGATGCATTATTTTAAAAAAATACAATTTTTTGAAACCTAAGTTACATTGTTATCTTAGAAAATGAATTACAGCTGGTTTATGTTCAGACTACATCTGTGAAAAACCTAGTGACAGTCTGTCATTGTTGGCCATATACAAAGGCTTCATCAAAATTCATGGTAACATTTGTTGTGGGCTTTTTCTCACTGTTTTGGGAATATCCTTAAAATATATGAAATCAAAAAGTGGAACAAATCATTGAGTCAACAATGTAAATAGCAAATATATTTTTTATTAAAATTATCATCAAATGTGTTTACATTCTGAAGTTAAACCCCTGGATTTTAACTCAGCATTTGGATCCACTGAAACAATTTCCACTTGGGTGAATGCATACCTGTTTAGTGCTGCAAGATAAAACACTTTGGTTTTATCACATAAACTGTAAAACAGCTGGCTTGTGCAGCCATCAGTATAGCTACGCTTGGACTTTTGAGACCTTTGGACCTGCTTGAAGGTAGGAACAAAACAGCTTTTAGACGTTAAAAGACTTAGGAGAGATCATGCCTGCTTGAGATACAATTTATTCTCCCTATATTTGTAAAGAGAGAATCTCTTAAAGGTGATTTACCATTTTGAGAAGGCCATGGACTACCATTTCTTTTAATTGACTGCTTGCTTCCTTGATCTTAGCATGATTGGACTGCAAAATTCCTTTGACACTGCAGAGTCAGGAAAATTTAAGGCTATAATGTAGTTTCCCTGGCTTTTTAATTTTTTTAATTAACATGGATTATCTGGTGTTTTGGTTACTGAACTGATGGGTTATTAACTGAGAATATAATTTTATTGATATGAATTTATATGATAATAGTGCGCCAGGTACTTTTGTGTTTTAATGATAAAAATAGATAACTTTTTTGTTTGTTTTTTTTTTTTTTAGTTCTTAGTAAATGAAAAAAGAATGTTAAGGAATATATTTTAATTTTAGAAGGAGTGAAATAATTGCAGTCACTGATTTAATTCCTGGGGACATGCTCAGAAAGCAATGATTTTACATTTTTTTATTATTGTTGCTAATAAGGCAGAAGTCACATTCTAAACACTTCCACAAGGGCCCTGTGGAAACTATAGGAACACAACCCAAGTTCCATTTCAAAAATTATCAGACAGGAGATAATGAAATATTTCATTAATTTGCCCCATTTTACACAGTGAAAATAGGCTAACTGCAGTGATCAAGAGGTAATGGAAAGAAGCTTCACTCCTTCCCAGGTAATGCCTACAAAATGACTGAGGATGCACTCAATTCCTTTGTGCAGATCATAGATAAAGTTATTAAACAGAACTGGCTACAGTTCCGAGCCATGGAAAACCTCCCTCATGACTGAGCTGGCTGTAACACCATTCATCACGGCTCTCTGGGCCAGGACATCCAGTCGGTTTTTTAATCAGCAAAGTGTGCACCTGTCCAAGTCATAAGTAGACATAAATTGCTTGAGAAGGATGCTGTGAGAAACTGTCTAAAGCTCTACTAAACTCTAGATAAATAACATCCACAGCCTTTCCCTGGCTGATCCAAAAAAGCAAAAAAGGTTATAGGACATGAGATTGAGCAAGTGGGAACTACCTTTCATAATTCCATGCAACCTAATTCCCTGGTTGTCCTGCACATGATGGCCTTCAAGATAATGCGCTCCGTGATCTTCTACAGCATTGAGGTAAGGCTGACAAATCTGCAGTTCCCTGAATCTTCCTTTTGATCCTTCTTATGGATGAGCCTCCACATTTTGTGGAGGTAATGGAGGTACCTCAGCTGGGGTAAATGATTGAAAAGAGCTTGACAAGCTCCTTCACTACCCTCAGGTGGATTCCGTACAGTCCCACAGACATATGTATGTCTAAGTGGCATAACATTACACTGTACACTGACCATTCCCTGCCACATTATGAGGGCTTCGTTTGTCTTCTCATCTATGTCTTCCAGCTTAGGGGGTGGTCTTGCTATTAAAGACAGGAAAAGTAGGCCTGAACTACCTCAGCCTTTTCCCATCCTTTGTCATTGTGCTACTCTTTGAATCCTATAAAGGATGGGGATTCTTAAGTGATAAATAAATAACGGTTATTTTTTATAAAGTATTGGAAAAAGAGCATGTGAAGATGGTAAGATTCATTATTGCTGCTATAAAAATCACCAAACTGATGGAAAAGGTGTGCTTTATATTGTCCAAGTTTACTCAGCAGGTCACAGATGATACCTAGACTTTTAGTTCCCAAAGCTCACATTTCAAAAATATAGAGGTTTATTGTAGTTAATGACTGGAGGAAATATAATTAGATTATGAACTCTGGAAATTAAACCAAAGCAATACACCTGTTTTAATAATGTCATCCATACCTATGCAGGTCCTCTGTACTACGCAACTGCTATAAAAATGAAATAATGCCTGCCTCCTGAGACTGTGTGGTACATGAACATATGACATATTTAATGAGCAAAAATTCAGTTTAGAAATGGAGATGACATGTTGGACAGGTCATGGCACAAGCTAGACTCAGTGATCCTGAAAGGACCCTTCCAACTCATCATATTCTATGTTTCTATATTTTTTCTGTAAAGGTGTTCTCTCATGTTTTGCTTCCTTGTTAAAAAACAACCCTATTAGAGAACCAGGTACAAGTGATACATTTTACCACACACCTTGGAATCAGTTCTGCCAGACAGCTTTTATTCAGCACTGCACCTCTATGTATGTCAAGAAATGCAGAAAGGTATCTATACTGAGTGAAATATTTGGTTTTCTTCTCTTGCTCCTGACCTTGAATGTACATGACTGTGTTGGATGTACATTCCTCTTCAGGCTAAATCCATCTCTTTTTTTCTGTAATTAAAGAAGCAGTATGTACTCTCTCCAGGAGATTTCCTTATGTGTTAGCTCTTCCCTAAGTTTTTGCTTATGAAATTGCAGTAAAAATATCGAGATTAATTCTACATTTTCCTTGATGCATGAGAAACTTTTTAACCTTTTTTTCCAAGTGGCATCATTTTTATAAAGGTAACACATGGTTTATCCTGTTCTCTATGTTTCAGATTAATGAATCCATGTGGTGACATCATTTCCAATTTGTGTGGGAAAATGCATCCCCTGATTACTCTGATTATGAGAGTGGTTATAAATCTAATCATTCTTCACTTTTCCTTTCTTCTGTAATAGCTGTAATTCTTAAGATGTGAACATCGTGACCTGTTTTCCAGGTCTTCAATTTTATTATCAAAGCGGTGAATCTTTTCTGAATCACTTGAAAATCTTCCTCAGAAGAAAAGGTAAAGTTTTTCACAAAGCAAACTCCTCTCAATTTTTTTACAGTTTTCCGGTTACTTCTTTTTTCCTGTTATCAAGAGTAAAATATTAATAATCGATAGTGACTTGCATCACATATGTGTACTTTAGAGAAAAAAAATCAAGGCATGGATTCTAAGGGAAGAATAAACTGTTAGCCTGCTCTGAGCTAACCTTATGTAAAACATAAACCACAGAAGAGTAAACCTTGCAGTAACACAATATTTTTTTCCCATCTGTGCTCCAGGAAAACCCATTCTTTTTTTAAGGATTCAAATCCTTAGTGAGAAAAGAGGAATGTGCTTTTGTATTTAGTTTCAAATTTCAAGACTAAATATAAACGATCTTCAGTGACTGATAGAACCCTGGCCAAACTTCCATGACTCAGATTTAAGGGCAGAGGTATCAGTGACCTTCATCTATACTGATCTCCAATAAAATACACAGAAAAGAGCAGCAATCGTTACATTAAGAAAAAGAAGTTTTATTTCTGTTTTCTGTGAATTATCCTTCTGTTATTTTTTTAATCCAGTAAAGATATGGTGTTAAAAAGCTCTAGACATCTTTTACAAGGATATGACAATGCATCTGAAGGTATTATTCAAACCTTCCAGATTGTTTAGGAATAAAAAGGACACGAAATGTGTTAAACTAAATCATATAACTGGATATAGGTTTCCTTCTGCACTAGATCATCAGCATTGCATAATGACTATATGCTGAAAATATTAAGGTATTTTTTATTTTCCAATTCATGTTGAACATTCACACTTTATTGAATTCTGGAATTTCCCAGAATCCTAGAACTCTGCAAGTGAGAGCCTACAAGTTTGAAGTAGCATTTATCCCTTCAGTGAACACTGCTAGATATGATCTGTTCCATGAGAAATGCACACATTGATATTTTTTATCTTAAACATTACATTTTTTCTGCTCCACTTAAGTTTACATATTTTTATTATTGATGTGCCTTGAAGTAGAGCTAATGGCTTCTTTTCATAAGTTAACCAGAAAAAAGGCAGAAACTAGAACAATACTAATGAGTGTAGACTACATAAGCATTTTTGCTAGATAAGATTTTTCTTGTTTTAAAATCCCTTCCCTTCCCTTCCCTTCCCTTCCCTTCCCTTCCCTTCCCTTCCCTTCCCTTCCCTTCCCTTCCCTTCCCTTCCCTTCCCTTCCCTTCCCTTCCCTTCCCTTCCCTTCCCTTCCCTTCCCTTCCCTTCCCTTCCCTTCCCTTCCCTTCCCTTCCCTTCCTTCTCTCTTTCCAGAAATACAAGGTGGATGGCACACCTGTTCTCATTGTTCCTATTGCAATTCACTGCCTTCATAGGCCTAAGCGTTGTTCAGGAACACTGTTTTGCTGTATGCCAGGCAAGAAAAAAAAAAGACCATTAATACTACTCACTGAAAATAAATGTAAATGACATTAAGTAAATGATGCTTAGTAAATGATACTAAAGCATAGGTAATAATTGTTGCTATATGTTGATAGCACACCTAGTCTGAGAATACCCATATACAGCCTACTTAAATATTTTATACAGCAAATTATTATATATTTAATTAATACCTAAAGCAGTGTTCAGAGTAGTTTTCCTTTCATTTCTTCCAACTGGATTGAAATGAACATCTTAGTTAAATGATTTTTTGAGATAGCTCAAAAATCCATCATCCAGGGACAAATGACAATGAACTGTTGCATTAAAAAGATGTTGAGGTGCTGATGCATGTCCAAAGAAGAGCAGTGAAGCTGATGAAGAGCATGACTCCTATGAGAGAGGTGGAGAGAATTGTAGTGAGGGCATTCTCCTCCTGAAGAGAAGGCTCAAAAGTGTAAATTTCTAGTGAAATCAAAGTGTTACATGACATGTTACATGGCATGCAGGTCTGGAAAATACTTTTGAAGGGTGCACTGAAAAGGCAGTCTACATTCTAGCACAGCTAAACCTACCAACCCCATTTTTGAGGTGATCAGATTCTTTGTCATCTTCAGAGAACTGTCAGAACTTACCTCTGAAGAAGAGACTTATTTTGAAAATGCATTTCTGGACTTCCAGCTTCTAGATGTGTTGAAGGTAATTGTCAGCTTTTCTGAAACATAAGATAAAATAGCAATGATTTTTAATGAGCACAGATAGCTCTTTAGCCCCTTTAGGGGATCGGTCTGATATTTTTTGTAATTTACTGTTAAAACCAACAAGACAAACAAATGGTTAAAAAAATATATAGTTTCTGTTGAAGGTCTGTCCTCATACTGATATTGTTATATAAGATAATAAGCCAGTAGGAATAACCTAATGGTCATGATTTAATTGAAGAATGTGCAAAAATTATAAGGGAAAAAAGTTCTGATTAATCTAATTGTCTGAAGAACTAATAGTGTAGTCATTCTAATATAGATTGTCTAATAGTATAGGGTTTTTTTTCTTCATACATCTACAAGTATGCCAAAAAAAGTCAAAGACATCTATAAAATAATGTTTTTACAGTTAAAGTTTCAATGCATTTCTTACTGAATAAAATTGGGAAAAAAAGAGAAAAAGCAAACAAAAAAATCCCACTGTTAATTTAAAGAGAATGGCAAAAATCATTAAATTTATATTTCTACAGGAATATGCTACTTGAATGCTAAACCGTTCTGCTTCAAAATATTGTTTTCCTTAAAGCAACAGCATATGTTTCTTTTGACATCTTTATGCTTTTACAAAAATACTTTTATATAAATATAAATTGGTAGTAATTAGAGAAAAAAATAAATACAAAAACCTGTTTTACAAGTTCAAGTTCAAATACAAATTAGTAAAAAACTTTTCATATTGTTTCACTCTGTCTTTTTTTTTTCCCCTCAGGTCATGATGTTGGTATTTGATTTACCAAAAAAACTTGTAAATATCCTGCCAGCTCACAAAGAATGAATGCACTTCTATATTTATATATGTTTCATTGTAAAAGGAAAATCTAAAAAATTTAAGAAAACTTGAAAAAATTTAAGAAAATTTGAAAAAAAACTGAGGAGTGATTGTTAGAAGCTCATGGTTGTTTTATGTATCATTTCTATTTCCTCTGTCTGCAGATACTGTCGTGAACTAACGTTTATTCCCTTCTATAATCTGTTATTTGTAGAATGTGATGGAAAATAATTGCAAATGGTTTGAGCTGCCCAGAATGCAAACAGCAAGGCTAGCCTGAAAATGCTTCTTGCAGGATTTCAAACTGCAGAAGACAAGGCCCAATATTCAGACCATATCAAACCAAGGAGTTATTTTCTTTCACTCACCTTCAGGAAAACCAAGTTGAAGACCAAACAACTCAATTGTCAAAGTTATCATGCCCTCCAGATCACTCTGGATGCTTCTGCTTCCTGATCAAATAATAATTAAGAACTTCTCCCAGAAAAATATGAGTTCTGAAATGCTACAATAGTAAAGAGCTTATTTCCCCTATCACTTATATTATATAAGTTAGTAAATAGAGAAATTAGCAGCCTCTGTGTCACTTGTCAAGTTATTTTGGTACTGGGACTGATCTCAGATTATTAAGACCCTACTGTACTGCTAGATGAAATTCTTATGACTTTTTTCCATCAATATGTGTTTTCCAGAAAAAAAAATATGCTGATGGAAGTATTTCTAGATGCAAGATTTAGATAATATTTTTTTTTAAGAATTTCACTTACCAAAGTCTATGAGAAAATAATTATCCAAAGGCTACAGAGTTTTTTAGACTATTTGAAGATGTCTCTGTGAAGATGTTCTTTGTCAACAAGAAATATCAGGCTGGTGAAACTGAAGCATTTCTAATATTACTTCAGCTTTCCCAGTATTTTCCCAATACTTCCCATATTTCCCACGTACAGCTGAGGAAGGATGAAGTTGATCTCAGTGATACTGGCCAGCCTGCTGGCCCTGTAAAAGAAAAAAAAAAGTGGTTCTAGGAAGGGTTGGGAGTGTGGAATACAGTGGAAATGGCTCATGATTAGAATGAATAACCTGCCTAAGAGGAGACAAGATGTTCAGTGAGAAAGCAGTCTTTGAGCTACTCCCTCTGCCTCTTATGTTTGTTGAGCTCTTTTGAGCAGAAGAATCTGTAAACAGAATTCTGTTTACAGAATACTGCAACATGCTGCAGTAAAATGCAGAGCATACAAAAAATTTGCACAAGGATAAAGTTATAAAGTCGTTCCTTGGTTTATGTAAGAGAGATGTGGCTCAGAAATCTTGCAGATCCTTATAGTGTTCTTCAAAACATCTGAGGACATCCATCATTTAAAGGTTTTCTATCTCTTTGGTGATTACCAAAACATCTGTGTAACATATTTGATAATGTCACTTAAAATTGGAGGATTTGTTCACTTTCCAGTAGCTCATTATTTATAAAAGTTGTAATCTCTTTCATAAAAGATATGCCTAGTTTCTTTCCTTCACAATGCGAACAATGTTATTGAAGACAATAATGAAATATTTAAACAGACAACTATTAAAATATTTTCACTGCCATAAGGCACCCAGAGAGTCTTTCCTGGCACACCTCAACAATTATTAATCTCATCTCACTGCTCTTTCTTCTTTCATCCATTTAAAACCTGGAAATTAAAATTATCAGAGATCATTAATGCAATGTAGGAAGGAAAATAGGGGCAATGTCAATGATACTAAAAAGAGCAGATACAAAACATATCACAGATATGAGAGGGTACATCCCTCAGTATTCCTCTTCCTCCCCTAACCTAAAAGTCAATGGTTGAAAACAAAATAGAAAAAGGATATGCCTGTGGAGATGAGGGAAAGACACTACTGCTGCTTGCTGACAGATAAATGAGCAGCCATTCTGTTTCTTGATCCCATAGACACGGGAGGTGCCAGAGCTAAACCCTGAGTGGAGGAGGGATGCTCTGTTTGACCACTGAAAAACTAAATGCTAACCTACCATGAGCATAACGAGCAAGCTAACAAAGTCAAATGTAATTCATATTAGTCCTGAAGTGATTGAAAAATATATGTTATTTGCCTGACAGTGTGAGGAAGTGTTTTAACAAATTAAAGAATTATGTAAGACATTAACACAAAAAAGGTTGTGTTTATATTAACTTCTCTAAAGCAGTAAGCTTGGTTTTACCTGAGCTCTTTGTAGGTAGGTCTTTTTTTGCATCATTAAATTTTCAATCAATTAATTCCCTTTCATTTAGAGTTAAAAAAAAAAAAAAAGGGTGGGGGGTAGGATTTAATTACTTCCAAATCCTGAGTTCCTAAGAAATACCTTGGGAGCTGATCTCTTTCAGTGTTTTTCCCTTGTAATTGCTCAATAAGCAAAAGTGTCTAGTCACATAGGAACAATATCATAAAAACAATCACAGCAGTTTGCTAAAATCTCTTATTAAATTTCATAAAAGTTTCAGTCTCCTACATGTTCTCTTGGAGAAGTTACACAGCACAGTGAGATATCACTGAAGCTCACAGATACCTCCTCCATCTTTTTATAAATTAAGTGTTATCTCATGCTGCTTTAAAACAACAGATTAAATAAATAAATAAAATTTTGAATAATTACTATTCTATGCCATCCAGCAACACTTGGAACTTTTCCATATGAAAAAGTCATATGAGGTGCACAAATAATTTACAAGACTTTCAAGGTTGTTCTCTAATGCAGTTCATGGCACCTGAGAATACAGGTTTGAGACTTAAAAATTCAGAGTAGGCTTATTTGGAAAGGAAGAAGTCTACAAAATTATAAGAATTAATCCAAAGGATATGCCGCTCATTAGGGTTTTAAGAGGTTGCAGTTTCTAATTTTTTCATGCTCAGTTGCTTCAAATCACCCATGTTTACAGACCTCTAAAATATTCATGGTCTATGGATCTCTGATGGGATAGTACACATTAGGAATCTGACAGAAACATCAGTGTGTGATTTTTATGTATTTAGGTAGTTGAAGAAATATGGTTCAATATTCTCTAAAGTGTGGCTCTGTGAATTAATACTGTTGGAAATAATCACATCCATATTGGAATGACTAAGAAATAGATATCCTTGTTAACATTACATAGCAGCAAGGAAACCAATCTTAATTTATACCATGTGTGGTATGACTAGGAATATTTTTCAGTGATTTGGAGGACAATGTTTCTGGTCTATGGTCTGTAGAAGTGAAAATAATATCTACCTGTTTAGAAAAGACTGGCCTTTTACAGCTAGTCTACATACAATAATATATAAGAAAATAATGGGCCATTCAGCTGTTATTTACTAACTCACTCCATAGAGGTTATGGTGATTTATATGGGTAGAGAATCTTCTCCGCAATACTATTTTGGGAAAAAAAAATTAGAGTGATAGTAATATGATAAAATGATGCAGAATTTTATCAAAAGCTGCATAAATTAATTCTAGCATTAGTCACTCATCAATAGTCCATGCACTGTAATAATCAGTTCCAGAATCAACAAATCCTATTTTCTCACTTATTTCCTCTGTTTTTAAAGGAGGGCCATTTCTAAGACCCTTTTAATAAAACGAAAGTGAATCCCTGTTATTTAATAAATTAGAAATTTAAATCAATTTACATTTTATTCAAAAACCTTGGAAAAAATTATATTCCTATTATGTTGCTACCAGAGCCTGGCACAAATTTATTATATCTCATATTCCTCTCTTTTATCTGTAGTTGTTTTCTCAACTGGATAAGAGTGCATTAATATCCTTTTTAGAGTTTTAGCATTCCTTGTATCTTTTTTACTTCTTAGTAGAATTCAGGTCAGCATTCCAAATTATTTATTATATAATTTTTAAATTTCATCATGCCTGGCCATAAATACCATCATAAAAAAATTGAGTACCTTATAGAAATGTCTTACAGTGTAAGTTACTTAAAATATCACTGGAAAATTGTGTCGTGCAAATATTTGCACATTTATTGAAAAACATATAAATTACTCATTAGCTCAAAATACTTGATGGGCTGAGATCATGTACTATAAAATAATACATATTGGTGTAGAAAATATCAGATAGAGAAGCAGGTATGCATAGTTTGTTTTTAGTAGACACTAAGAAAAAAAAATCTGGTTAAAGATAGAAAAGGTTATGCTAGTTTCAGAAGAACTGAGAGTTTAAGAAAGCTGCAGGAGTAAGTAGCAACCAAGAAGAGAATGTTTGACAGGAGGTAAAAGGAATATCAACATTTTGCAGAATTTCTAGCCATGGATACAATTTCAAAATTTCTAAACACTTCAATTTTTAGGACCAAACCCTTCCAGGAGTAAATCAGTGTAGTTTCACTGAATTAATTTGAGCTACACTGAAATAGTTTTTAAAGCAAATTTTAAGTATTTAAACTTAACATATAAGTATTTAAAGCAAATACTTCTGTCTCCCCATAGCCTTCCAGTATCATCTGCCCCTATATTCTCTTTTCATGCCTATCCATTAACACTCTATAGGTGTTGATTTAGCTAATCTTCATGCATATTTAAATAACTGTGTGAAAATCTAAGTTGCATTGGAAAGCAACCAAGTCCAAGCTGAATCTTTTCTTTTATCTTCAGTATGTGATTCTTGAAGAATTCCAGTTACTTTTCTGTATTTCAAGTGTACACAAACAAATAAAAAAATAAACAAATATGTTCATGTGCACTTCAGGGGACAAAAAGACCAATCTAAAGTCTCTCATACTAGTGAAGTTTCAAGGCATGCAACTACCTCAGAACTGTATCTGGTCTTACAGAAAGTCTTTGATTCTCACAGAACTGAGATGAATCAGCTGCACAGAGCTGCCATCACTGAGGATGGTACACCATCTAGAGATCGTCTAGTCAAGCTCTGGGTCAAGGAAAGGCCACCTACACTATGTTGTCCTGAATAGTGTTTTAAATATGTCCAAGGATGGAGACTCCACAATCTCTCTGGGCAAACTGCACCAGTGCTCAAACACCCCAGAAAAAAACACTTTCATATTTAAGTGTAATTACTTAAATGTAATTTAATATGTATCTAATGCTTCTAATCCTTAACACCTGAGGAAAGCCTGGCACTGCCCATCTTTCAAGTACTTAAATCTACAGATAAGTTCACCCTCTGAGTATTCTTTTCTCCAAGCTGAATAGTCCCAGACCGCTCAGCCTGTGTTCCTAACAGCCATGTTCTGTTCCCTTCATCATCTTTGTGACTGCTGGATTGATTTCAATATGTCCATGTTTCTTGTACTGGGAAGCCTGGAACTGGACACAGCACTCCAGGTGTGGCATCACCAGTATTGGACAGAGGGGAAGGATGATGTCTACCTGCTGTTAGTGGTGGTTCTAATGCAGCACAGGAGGTTGTTGGCTGTCTTTGCAGAAAGGGCTCCTTACTTGCTCATGTTCATCCTCCTGTCCTCAAAAAAAAAAAAAAAAAACCTCAGGTCCTCTTCTGAAGAACACCCTTCTGCCCAAATGGCCTTCAGCACTTTCTTGTGCACTGGCCTTTCTTTTGCTGCTGATGTACCTACAGCAGCCTCTTTTGTTGCCTCACCAAATCTAAATGGGATGAAGTTTATGCTCCTCTTATGTTCCTCTCTGCATCTTTAAGCAATATTTATATTTCTCCTGGTCATTTTACCCTGCTTCTCATTCTCATATGACATTTTTTGTCTGAATTTTGCAGATTCTTGATCATCAACAGGCCTCCTGCTGCTGTTTTTAATCCCCTAAACTTTCCCATCCAAGCTCAAGAATAGAGTAGATTGATATTGAACTTGGAGGAGATCATCACTGGAATTCGAACAATTTCTCTGGAACCTCCACTACCCTCATGTTTCCCATTGGATTCTTCTAAGTGGTTCCCTGCCTAAGTCTGGCCCTCTGCAGCCCGAGATTGTGATCTAGCTTTTTGCCTTGCTTCTTCCTTTCAGAAAGTTATGCTCCACCATCTCATGATGGAGCTGACGGATTCCTTTGCTTCTAATGTGATTAGTCCACATGCTCAGTCTTTCTCTTGTTTTGATTTGCTGAGTTTCTTGGTTGGGTGGGCTTTGCATCACAATCTCTCCCTATCAGAATTATCTTTTACCCAGTCAGACACAGTAACTTTTGTTGTGATTTCAATGCAGTTAATGTGTTGGCTTTCCTTGTGACCTATAAATTCAGTGTTCTTTGTGTCTATTATCAGTTATACATTCTTCTTCCCATCTTTGTCATCCTCTCCCTAAGTCTGATGTAACACCTGGACACCTTCTTTATCTCAAGGTACTCCTGTAGAATGTTAGATGTTATTTTCCAGGTATCCACAGGGGCATACTTGGCGTGGGGGAGGAGGAGTGCTTCAGTGGTTGGTTGTCAGAGATGCCATCTCTAGCTTAACTTGAGGTGATCTTTGTTTGATCAGTGATATGTCTATGAGCAGTTTCTTCTTTACACATTTACACAGTGGCAATTATTGTCTGGATGTATTATCCAGTATGTATGAACTGGACCTCACCTCTGCCAGGACTGGAGTTAGCACCATCCTTCTGTGCTTAGCTGATGGCAGAGACTCTCTTCTGCTTTAGCAGTGTTTGAGACGGGCAACCATGTGCTTTAAGTCCTTACACCACATCAGCGAGAACCAAATCCTGAGAAGTTGGTGTGTCTTCTAGTTGTATGAAGAGAGCTTCACCTACTTCTTGATTAGGTGGTCATGGCAGACATTAACAACACCAGTAATGTTCCTCTGCCTTCTTAGCCCTGAGCCATACATCCTCAGCTGTCTCCTGTCCCATTACCAGCTCCTCTAAAAGATCCCAACACAGGGCACTGAAACTACTGCACAAAGTCCTGTTTCTCCTGGCTCCCTCTGCAACCCATGCCTCCAATTTTTATACAACTAAACACGGAAACCTCAGCAACAGACACTTAAGAACACAAATATATATATTCTTAAAAACACAAAGGTAAGCCTGGAGATAACCATCCATTTTTATTGAAAAAAAATTATAACAATTCTCTAAGACAGAAGTTGAATTGAAGAAATAAAGATACATTTGATCTAAATAGTAGGGCAAATAAGGTCATCCTCCTTAATAAAACAGCTCATCATCTGTAGTCACCTCTTATGTTCGTGTGTAGAGCACTACAAACTACTTTCCTGACTGCAAGCAGAAAAAAGCCAACTTCCTTATACACTTCTAATCACAGCTGTTCAAATTGATTCACAAATTAAATAATTCATTTGGAAAATACTAGTCTTTCACAGGTAATTTGATAAGAAATAATGCTGATGAATTCTTTTTTTGATGCTTTCTTTGATGATTCTATTGCTGGAATATTCTCAGGAAGAGCTATTTTTTTCAAGCTCAGGTAGTTGCTGAATGACTAATTTGATTAATGTTTATTAGTTTTTCTTTTATTGAAAATTTAGTTTTTCCTTATATCATATTTCTCAAATATGAAATTTTAATATCTAGTGATAATTTTGAGATAAATTTTGCACAGTAGGTTCATACATAGGATATGCCCAAAGGTAGTTGAAAAAGCTTCCTAATGTAAAATCTGCATGTATTTGAAGCTATTGATTAGATGAAGACATCAATTAAATGCGCAGCAGTTACAGGCTGCAGATACTTCTCAGTCCTACATAGATTGGTATGGTCTAAAGATAAGGGGAAAAAATGCAAAGGAAAAAAGAAAGAAAAAAGAAAAAAGAAAAAAGAAGAGTTTACATATTTTCATTGCTATGCTTGTTCATAAGTCAAAAATTACTATTTCCCAACATAAAGTTAAGAGGGAAGAAGAAAAGGACATATGATACATTTTTAATCTAATATTATTTCTGTCTTGAGACGAAATAAATAAACTCTTCCTGTGTTGCAATGCACACAGCAACCTTGGGGAAAGATTGTGATACTCTTGTTCTACAAGCAGGAACAATTACACAGTTGCTCTAGTGAAAAAGAAACATAAGTTGATGCTTATTTCTGATTTGAATTAGGTAGCAATTGAAAAATCTATTCTGTTTTCTACTCTCTTAATTAGGAAGAAATCAATCAGAATCAAATAGTGTAGACATCTTATGAAAACTTTAGCCCTTAAATCCAGGTTTGCATTGTGGGGTTCTGCTATGAGTTGTTTAGAAATGAAATAATAAGGGAAAATTTCCCAATCTTTTATATTCTCAGTCATAGTAATGGTAAAAAAATGTGCCATAATCTTAATTTAACTGCACGACAAAGAAAAACAATTTTTTTTCCTTATTCTGGTACATTGTGTTATCGTTCATCAGTCTTTGCAGCATAAACATAATGTCTACTGAAGAATAGAAACAACTCATTGACAGGTCACATATTCGTGATTGCACAACAGTTTTGTCTTGTTTTTCACTTTTGTATTACCTCAGATACAAAAATGGAACTATCCCTGTCCAAAATGCTATTAGTTTACTACTAAATTGGGACCTTATTTCAAATTACTCTGTTTGCTATCATTGCTGTTGCTATTGATTTAGGAAAAGTAACATTTACTAAAACTTCCTTTCTTTTAAAGTAAAAACTGTTTAATCTGATAAGGCTGGAGTGCAAAGTGACTTTATGTGAAAAATTAATTCTTCTAATATGACCAAACTTTCTCAATTCAGTACATTAAATAGCAAGAACTAAGGGCACAACAGTCAAAAATTATCTGTTCTCTTAGAGAATAGAAAGATTGGTTCCAAAATGATCCAATTATAAAGGATTTATGCCATTTTGAACAAAAGCAAGTTGGTAAGTTACTCGGAGAAGTGCTGAGTATTGCCCATGATCTGTCTGAAAATCGTTCATAATTTTCCCATTCAAACATGCTTTCCTAATCTATAATTACCTACAAATTCAAAAAAATCAAAATTTCACAGAAAAAAGGTCTGAGACCCTTAACTAAAATGCGCCATGACCAATGTAATAGTTCAATGAGGGGCACACTTTGAAGACATATTTTTCACTGTTAGAGCATACACAACCCAGATATTATTTCAGGTCCAGAAGAAACCCACTAAAAACCTGCTTTCTGAAATAATATCTGAAACAAAGTATGAAACAATGTCTGAAAAGAAAAAGAGACAGAAATTCAAGAAGAGGGTTTTTTCTAGCTCATAGGAAAGAAATAGAAGCAGAGAAAATTATTTACTCCTCATTACTTTAAAAAGCAAAGGAAACCTCTGAGGATGGAGGTAGCAACTCTGCATCCTGAAAGAGCTTAACAAGGTTCATTCTGCAAATGCAGCCAACTGGAGAGTTATATCTAGTCTGCCCAGTAGGTTTGGGATTACTAGGTAAAAGTAGGAGCTCTGTGTGCATACCCTCAAACCACAGGCTGGTAAAGAGATGGCCAAACAAGAACAAAGGAATGGAGCCAAAACCACAGATCCTTAAGCTACAGCCTTCCATTTATTTATTTTTCTCCCCCTCAAAGACAGTAAAAACAGCATGGATACAGTTTTGTCACTTTTTTTCACTGTACCTTGTAGGGAATAAAAAAAAAAAAGAATGAAAATACAGAATATAGCACTATCTATTTCCTTTTTGTTAAAAATATGATAAAGGCATCCTTTGTAACAGAGAAACACTTATTGTAAGAAACAAGCTGACACTTGCTCACATAAATTGCTCTAATGCCCTCCAGATGGTAAGAACAATTTTAAAATAACTTCTTAGCTGAGAAATTTTCAAACAAAACTTAATCAGTTGTATTCTGAATTAAATTGTCCAGAAGACAAAATAAACTAAGACCACTATTGAAAATTTCATTGCAGATAGTATTTGTATCTAAATTTTATTTATAAGGTATCAAATTATCATGTTTCTACGATTCAAAGCACACATCAATGTAAAAGACTTACCAGTCTAGTCTGGTCTAAGTAGCTGTCAAATTCAGTCCTGTGAGTATATTTTGCAGAAAAACGGGGTTGTTTGGGGGTTTTGCTGCTGTTATTTCATGAATGATATATTTCTTACAGAAATTATTTCAGTCTCAAACAATTTGTAGCTTTAGTTCAAAATTTGTAGGTATAGCTATCCTCTGCAACACAGTTAAATGATAACAATAAAATATTGATACTTCTACTTGTTTAGGTACTTCTTTATCTTGCTACCATTCCCACAAAAGAGCAGGGAGACAGAAACCTATATGTTAAGGACATTCATGCAACAGGAAGAAGATGGTAGCTGAAAATCTTCAGTCTTTTTAAAAATGTCAGTAGTTCTAGTAAGGTACAATAATGCTTACAGAATGCGTGTGATGTTAAACAGTCAGGATACTCCATCACTGCCACCAAAACATTTCCAAGCACTTCATAACCTCCAGGAGTTCCCTGACTGCGTAAATTATTCAAACTGAGGCATAGTCACAGGGACAGGATTATTGTCTTCTGAAGCACAGATCGGGAATAAGACAACTTCAGTGGAAACCCAAACTTTGCTATTTCTTTCCCTTCTTTTCACCTCTCAAGTTTTTCTCATCTCTACAATCGTTTCTTTGAAATAAGCCTGATATATACATACATTTTTTCCCTACAGATAATAATTTTGCTAATTTATACCCTTGATCTTAATTACTGTCTGTAATAGAGCTGTCCTTGTAATTTCTGTCTTGACCAGATATTCATGTTAATTTCTCCTAATATTATACTGATTCTTGTTTCTGTCATTTGCCATGTTGCTGTGTTGTTGGTCCAACCACTAACCAACACTGTTTTAAGTCATATGTTTTGCACCCCTCTTTGCTATCTGTTATACCTAGTAATTTTTCACACTGTTATCTTGCTAGCACAGCCATAATTCAGAGTCTGCACTGTACATGCATGGCAAAACAGTTAAAAAACCTAAATGGACAAAACCTCTTACAATCTCTTGTCAATTAATAGCTATACATATTTTAGCATCAATTTTTTCTATAAGAAAATTATTCTTCCCTTTACCAGTATTCATCCTCCATGTATGAAACTTTCTCATGAAAAATATATTTCAATAACAATCAATGACCCACTTCATAGATTATAAAATAATAATTTCACTTTCCCTATATCATCCTAAGTATCCTCAGTGCCCATTATTGCTTTCAGTAAAGTGAAGATCCAGTAAGTCAGAATCTTATGAGTAATATGATACAGAATTTCTGTATCACATTATTCATAAAAGAAAACGTATTACTCAACATTCTTTGACAGATGTCACCAAGTGACATCAAGATATCACAATGTCTTTCTATTTACTTCCAAGACATTGGCACTAAATAAACAGCAGTAGAAGAATAGTAGGATCACAGTCTTGTGATTAAAAGGTCTCCATCTTCCACAAGGCAATTTCCAGGAAATCTAATAACTTACAGACAGTTACAAGAACTAAGTATTTTGTTCCTGTATATACCTTGTAATTTCTAACATAATTTATGTTTACTTTTAAATTATTTCTATATTGCCTTTTTAAATAAATGGTTCACCACCATTCATCATGAGTATTTACATCTAAACAACATATAGTATTTGTTTTCTTGAATCAGATTATCCATGAATTTGTTGAAAGGGGAATTTCTTGAAAGAAAATGCCTGCTTTTGGCTGACTGGTTCTACTGCTCTCCAGGATGCAGTTTGCCCTCTTGGCTGCCTGGGCACTCTTCTGGCTCACAGTGAGCCTGCTGCTGACCAGCACCCTACATCCTGCTCTGCAGGGCTGATCTTCAGCCACTCCTCTCTCATCTCATATTGGTGTCCAGAGTCAGCCCTTCCAAGGTGCATAATCTGGCATCTTGTTAAATATCATGCCACTGATGATTGCCCAATCTACACAGATCCCACTCCAAGGCCTCTCATGCCTCAAAAGTCAACCGCACCTCCTAGTTTTGTGTCATCAGCAAAAACTTCAGTTGGTGTGTACAATTGCTGCATCCAAATAATTTACAGAAGTATTGAACAGAATGGGTCTTTAGGTTGAGCTCTAAGAAGCATTGCTGGTTTCTGTTAACTGACCAGACATACCTCTTCTCCTGGTTCCTTCCAGGACAGAAAATTTTTGCAGTAGCCCTGGGGAGCTGGAGCCTGGTGCCATGTGGGCATTCCTAGATTGTTATTCTGTACAATCTCATGTCAGTTTCTTGAGGCAAGGGTAAGGAAGTCTCTGGCTTCAGCGAAGGACACAGTTTTCTGGGCAACGTGTGGGAGAAATACCACGTGTCTGACATAGTTAATTGCCACCCAGCGTCCATGGTAAGCATTCTTGTCTGTCAATCACACTCTCTGCCTTGCAAAAGACCAGTCTTAAGAGTCACATCACATTGCTTCTTGAGCTCTGTCAGGCTTGGTGCTGTGACTACTTCTCTGAAGAATCTGTTCCAATGCCCAACCACCCTCTAAGTGAAGAATCTTTTTCTAACATCCAAAATAACTTCCCATGAAAACAACTTCAGACTCTTCCCTCGGGTCGTGTCATTGGTCACCACAGAGAAGAGATCAGTGCCTACCCCTCCTCTTCCCCTCACAGGGAAGCTGTAACTGCAGTGAGGTCTCTCCTCAGTGTCCTCTTCTCCAGGTTGAACAGACCAAGTGACCTCAGCCGCTCCTCATACGGGTTCTCCTCAAGGCCTTTTATGATCTTCATTGCCCTCCTTTGGACACTCTCTAATAGCTCAATGTCATTTTTGTATTGTGGCATCCAAAACAGCCCCCAGCACTCAAGGTGGGGCTGCCCCAGTGCAGAGCAGTGTGGGACAATCCCCTCCCTTGCCCAGCTGGCGATGCTGTGTCTGATGCACCCAGTGCAGAGCCCCAGTGCCAAGCAGAGTTTTCCCAGAGGCTGTCACACAATAGAGAATACGATACATCCCCTTAATCTCATCTTTTCTGGCCCAGATGCCTAAGAGGATATTTTTTAAATGAGTCCCACTGTCTGACCCAATTCTTTCAGGGGTGCCATGTCACCCTTGTACAACAGACTATTAAAAACCACATTGAGAGCAATGGGATGTACATTTAGTGTAGGCCACCTGGACAGTTAACACGAGAAGCTGTACCCATCAGACTGTCCCTGCCCAATCAAAACCTTCATGTATTTATTGTAGAAGGGGATAAAATAGCCATGGTGCATATGAGATATATGTTAGAAAAGACAGTTTGGATTGAGTTACAAGTTCTTCTGTATTCACAATAACAACTCTAGAAGTGAGCATTTTCTAATTGGCACACTGAGTACTATTGACCAGAAATCATCTTCACAGAGTTCAGGGTTTTTACAGACTTCCTTGTCTGTATCATATTGTACATATACAATATACATATATATATATATATATACACACAATATACATATACAATAACTATATAATTTCCAAGTTGATGTCTCAGAAGATAAAATCTCAATACAAGGGTTACTTATTCAGAGATTTCTTCTAATTGCCTGTAAAATAACCTACCCAAGCTATCAGCTGGGCTGAGCAATTGGTAGGAGACACCCAATGCAATATCTCCTCTTTTTTTTATCCCCCAACATAGAGCCTCTCAACCACATCATCTTTAATGGTGAGGTTGTACAGCCAAACCTCTCCTTTTCATTCAGTGCAACTCCTTCACCTTGCCTTCCTTTTCTATCACCCCAGAACAGCCTGTAGCCCACCTTGCTAGCACTCCAGTCATGGGATTTATTCCACAAAATCTTTTTAGTGGCAAAGACATAGCTCTGAGAATGGTGCAATGTTTCTAGTTCATCCTGTTTTCTTCTCATACTGCATATAGTGGTGTACGGATGTGTGTAAAATGTGTAAAATTCAGATGTGTTCCTTAATGCTCAGTGTTCTTTTGAGCATAGTAAATGCTTCCATTTACATTGCCACCTAAATTTTCACATGCATTTATTCATATCTTTGGTTTCAGAAAATCCCTAAGTTTAGAAAACTAAAAAATGTTTACACAGTTTCCACAAGACATCCCCAAATATTTTTCTTAAATAGACACAATCTGAGAAAGCCCTATTTTTTTTTCTGAATACCTTCTTACTAAATAATATGGATGTACTGTGATTACTTTTTTCCTGACTCTATAAATTAACTTCTTTTTCTCTTAAAGTGAGCCTTTGCTCTGTTGGTTACTATTCATACCAGAGGAGAATGACTGGATAGAACTCACAGGCAGTTAGCAGAAATCTGTGTTAACATATTAAGAAAAGGATATTATACTAGTAAGATTTGACCAAAATGAAATAAAAAGCATAACCAATGACTTAGCAGTTGGTTGTTTACCTTTCTCTTCTTTAAGGAATGTTGTGGTGTGTTTTTATTGTGTTTCCAACTTCAGCTCAATTTTGATGGTCAGTTTTATACACCACCCATATTTTGTATTGTAACAGTATATTTTACTCCTAATAGTTGTTCCTTTCCCCCTGTATTGTTGGTTTTGCCCTGGTTGTCTATCTTCCCTAGACCTGCCCTTCCCTCCCCCTACAGAATTGTCAATCCTTCCCTAACCCTGCCCCTTATTGCAGACCCTTCCCTGTCAATCCCCCAACCTTCCACGCCCCAGTGGTTAAACTGTTCTCTCCCCTTGTGTTCTTTCATTGGCCTATGCATTGTACTCCCTGCCTTATGTTCTTCCCCCATGTCACCCTTATTGGTTAGGAATTGTATCCTCTCCCAAGACCTCCCCCACTTATAAGCCTCTGCAAAGGTAGGTTCTGTGCCTTTTTCTGTCCCTGACCCTCTGGAGAATAAACGGCTTTGGAAATCCCACAGTAGGCCTCTCCCTGTTCCTTGTCCCTGCCCTCGCTGCATACCACCTGTGCTGTAGAGCAATGGTGCCCTAGAGCTGCACCCTGGATTGCCTGGCTCTCTGGGGGCAGCCCACTCCTGGTGATGGTGCCGGGAGCTGGCTGGGCTGAAGGACACGGGCAATGCGTCAAAGGAACACCTGTTCTCCACAAAACACTTCCTGAAAACCTTTTTGTCTTTGAAACAGCTGTTTAGGCTTTGGGGCTTTTTTAACTTATATCCAAATTTCACTAATACTTCGGAATACTCTCATGTATTCTGAGAAAAAAATCTCATTTAGAGGTATCAATATTTTCCCCTGGAGACACGTGGAATATTCAGAAGAGCAGATGTAATTGTATCTAGAAGAATCTTTTCTGCAAGGAACTGTCTAGTTGTGAAAATCATTAAACAGAAAAGGAGACTTTTAGAGAAAAATAAAATAATACCCTAATACATAGAACATCCCATGTTAAAACTTGTGAATCACAAAAGCAAATAATAAATTGGCACTGTAAAATTTCTCTGAAATCTGAATGTTCAAACTCTTAAAACTGTTTTAAATGAAACCTTTGTTTTCATTTTGTTTTAGGGTCATACGACATGTTACAAAAAATGTTGTATGACCCTGGCTGCCTCTGTCTCATGTTTCAGACTGTTGGATGTTATTCTACTTTCTACTCATAGGAGTGAAATTTATTGTCTGAAAAGAGAAATAAAAGTCTATGTTTAAGTTATTGTCTGAAAAGAGAAATAAAAGTCTATGTTTAAGTCTTACTTAAAAGCCTATGTTTAATTTATGATATCCAAAAGCTAATCAAGATTTTATGCTCTTATGAGACTCTGGAGTGCAACAGAGGAATAGGACCTCAAGAATGGGACAGTTCTTAGGGTTAAATATCTCAGCACATTACAAAATATGAGGGATGGGGTGCTTTTTCTTACTCAGCTGATGAGACTCTTGAAAATAACGTGTTTCACAAGCCATCCTGCTTTTGTAACTAACCATCCTGTTAGTGTATTGTACAAACCAAGATCATACTCTAACTCTGACTTCCTTAAATATCCTATACTAAGTATGATTCAATCGCACTTGGTGTTTTTCTAAACAAACAGAATTAAGGAGACTTTGTGTCTGCCAACAAATTTTAATTGTGTTTGCTGACACTAAAAGAAACTAGCCAGGAACTTGACTGACAATGGTAAAAATAAAATAAACACTTAAATATATATCTAATGTATCAGAGAATACATAGAATATATTGGATATCACTGACTATTTTTTAACATCTTATAACAGTGCTGTCATATTTTTTTTTCCAGTAGTAGTGACTATGAATGAAAAAGCACTACTATTTTAATTCTGCCTATTACCAGTGAAGACTTATATGAGAAGTTAAAAAGGTTTTGGAAAACATTGGAAGTTTCAGGTACACTCTGCCAGTAAAATGACTGCAGTGTATTTTGCTTTTCGTTGTATAAGAGGCACAGATTGAGTTATTCCCTCTCTCTGTTGGTCATTACCACTTCCCAAACATTAATGAACATTAATTCCTAAAGGGCATGAACAGGGAAGATATATCAAATCTATGAAAGGACAGATTGATTGCTTCATTGGGCTTCACGGGTAAAGGACATTCAGTGGTATACAGTGTAAAATTGCAGCTATAAGGAAGATAAATGAAATTACTGATGAAGTAATGAGTTGTCAATAAAAATAATTTTCCAAGGAAAAAATTATTGAGCATAAGTGGGAGACAGCAAAAGAAAGAAAACAAGCCCAAACGCTCTGACAGAAGACACCTGGCCAAAAGGGCAAACCCCACCATGGTAGCTGTTTTCATGGAAACCTGAAAACAAGTGAGTCACTAAAAAGAAATCAGAGAAGATGAATGAACACAGATTTAAATCAAACAGTATCAAATAGCTCAATTAATTTAAGAATCAGTTAACAAGTTTTTCTCTGCTCCCCTGGAAGGTGTTTAGTAGTGCCCATATGTATACATAACGTGCTGTACCCATTGCATCATCTGAGAATTCCATTTCTCATTTTCCAAGCTTTTTTTTTTGAAAAATAAATCTCACATGATGTTACCTTTCCCCTGCTTTTATCTGCTTTTGAATGTAAGGTCAGGACCTCTGGAACGGGAGAAGTACCCTGGTAATAGAATGAATGCTTGTACTAGAGGTTACATTTCTCTAGCTGCATGAATAATATGTTGCAATAAACCATGGCAACAGAGCATCCCGTTTCTTATTATTTATTCATTACATTATTATAGTAAAAATGTTCCAGAGGTTGTCAGCAAAGATCCAGACTTCCACATCATCCATCTCCCATTGGGTCTGTTTAATCTACTTCAGGACCAGGTTTTAAAGTCAAAACAAATCACTTATTATATTTCTAGGCAAACCACTAGTCTTCTTTTATAAAGCTTCTGATAGAGGAACCAAAAATATCCTTCTCTTATCTTAGCTTTTTTTATTGCATAGGACAGAACAAATAAAGCAATTCAGAAGGAACATATAAAGTAGGTCTGGGAGAAAAAAAAAAAGGCTGAGACTTTGCAAGGCTTAATTATAATAACTTCCAATAATAATTTTCTGTCCCAGGAGCAGAAATCTTTCTCTGTGAGAAGCTCTGCCTCTTGAGTGTTAAATTTTTAAGTAGACTGAATATGTCCCCACTTATGTTGGTGTTGAATGGTGTTCCTCAGAGGTCCATGCTGGGACAAGTGCTGTTTAATGACTTAATCAATGGTGTAGACAGTGGGATTGAGTGCACCCTTAGCAAGTTTGCAGACAAAACAAAGCTATGTGATGTAATTGACACTCCTGAAGGATAAGATGCCATCCACAGTGACTCAACAACTTCAGGGAGTGAGTCCATGGAAGCCTTATAAGGTGCAAGACAGCCAAGTGCAAGGTACTGCATTTGGATTGTAGCAACCCCTGGTATGAACACAGGCTGGAGGATGAAAGCCAAGAATGACTTGGGAGTGCTGGTGGATGAGAGGCTGGATATGAGCCACTAATATGTTCTTGCAGCCCAGAAAGCCAGCTGAATCCTAGGCTGCATCAAAAGAGGCATGGCCAGAAGGTCCAGTGAGGTGGTTCTGCCCCTCAACTCCACCTGTCCCATGAAGAAAGTCTGAAAAAGTGGGGTTTGTTCTGCCTAGAGAAGAGAGGGCTCTGGGGAGACCGTAATGTGGCTTTCTGATGCTTGAAGGGGCCTCATAAGCAAGATGGGAACAAACATTTTATCAGGGCCCATTGTGATAGGATAAAAGTTTTAAACTGAAGGAAGGTCAGTTTTGATTAGATATAAGGATTTTTTATTTTTTTTTAACCACGATGGTCAGACAAGTTTTCTGGAGAAGTTGTGGTTGCCCTACTCCTGGAAATGTTCAAGATCATGTTGGGCCAGCACAAAGTCTGGAGCAAGGAAATCTTGTGCTTGGTGAAGAGGACCAGATTAGGAGATGCTGAAACAAACAGGGCATTTGTAAATTCTGATGCTGAGGGAGTTGGCTGAAATAATTTCAAGCCCACTTTCAATAAACTTTGATGATGGAAATTTGGAGAACTGGAGGAAAACAAATGTCACTCTTGGCTTCTAGAAGGGCAGGACCAGGGTACTATCCAAGGAACTGCAGGTGAGTCAGTTTCACCTCCATTTATGGGAAGGTTAGGATTCAGCTAATCCTTGAAACCATTTCTATGCACATGATGGACAAGAAGGTAGTCAGCAGTAGTCAGCATGGCTTCACCAAGGAGATGTAATACTTAAGCAACCCAATAACCCCTTACAATAAGATGACTGTCTTGGTATTTGCGGGGAGAATAGGATATATTATACCTTGGCTTTCAACACCATCTCTGATACTAGCCCACAAAATTCTTTTGTTGTGAGGTTGACTGAGCACAGCAACAGGTTTCCTAGAATTTTTTTTAAGTCTCTATCCCTGAAGACATTCAGAAAAATACTATACATAGTCCTGGGTGACCTGATCTAGGTGATCCTGCTTGAGCAGGGTGCTTGGGCAAGATAACTTTCAGAGATCCCTTCCAACCTCAGCCATTCAGTGGTCCTGAAATGCTTGCAGAAGCACTTGAGAATGAAGTAGTCTCCTTACACTTGAGAATGTGATAAATAGTTTTCAGAATCCAGATCAAAATGAAAAAAATCTTATGTGTTAATGGATCGAGAACAGAAAAAAAAAGGCTAGTGTCTTGAAATTATTTTATCCTTAGAACTCACTGTGGTGCACTTCCCACATACACTCTGCCCTCATCCTCATGTCTTGTTTTCAAAAGGTCCTTGACCAAGCCATCTGAGCAGTGAAGCTTCCCTTGACCATACCAGTCAAGATGTGAGGCACTTTGGGATCACTCCTAGTGATTGCTACCCAATCAAGATGGGAAAGGAGGATATGCAATTATCAGTTATAGCCTTGGTAAAACACCTGAATCTGCAGCCTAAAAAGAGTGGTACAGTTGTGAATTGTAGCCCTAGTGGAACGCTTGTTAGTGCTCTTTGGGAAGAAAGCCCTGTAGTTATGGACTTGGGTTATGGACAGAATGGATACTTACTGAGAATCTAGTCAATCACTTTTCAACCCTATGAGCAGCAGTCCTAAGTGAAGCCCTCTGAACTGAACTCTCCTGAATTGCAGCAGGCTGGGTCAGCACTTCCCTGTGAATGATCTTACAGACCCTCAAGTCTCTTGAAGAATCATTGGTGATGAGTAGGCTGATATTCCAACACTCACACCCACACCCACACAGATCGCCGTACTCCTCAGGATGTGATCCTTGTCTATTTGGAAACACAAAATGTGATATGACTGTTTCATTTAACCTGGGTGGAATTTTTTGATAGGAACATTTACACACATAGGAAAAGCATACACATCAGTTTAGCTCTGTGTCTGTGAATTGATTATGCTATGAATATTACTGTCTCAAATATGTAGGTAAGTCATTGTTATAATTGTAGTAAACCCTGTCAAATTACTTTGTGTTAAAGTCTCAATGATTAATCGCTGCTAAACTCTTTTGCACTCTTATCTCTGTATTTATATCCTTTGCACCCTTTCTCATTCCCAGCTTCTCTGTAAAACATTCCTAATTGCTTCTAGTTTGATATTCCTTTGTATACTTTAACTTGTGTAATAATAGAGTGAACCTTGCCATCAAACTCTGTTATGTCACATTTTCACAAATTCATACCAAAACCTGCTTTTGCCAAATCTCTGATGGGGTTTCTTTAACCAAAGAACTCAAACCCCTCATTCACTACACTCCCAGAAAAACTAAAATTTCCACTAGCAATGACAATGAGAGAAAAAAGCAGCACAAAGTTTAAAGTTTCATTTGATACTGAACCTGGTGGATGAACTGAAAGAATCAAGGAACGCTAAATATGACCACATGAACAGAGTCCACTCTCATTTGAGATGGAAAATCAAGTCTCATTGAGATGATCATTTACACAGCTTTACCTTTTGTGTGAGTAGCCAATGAGTTTTGTTATGCCTCAGCAATGGTTGGTAAGAGGCACGTGGGTGAGAAGATGGAGGAAAGCCTTGTCTGTGGGGAGACTTTGCCTGGCCACCTGTCCATGTCTGACAAGAGACAGGCAGGCAGCAGGGGAACACTGAAGACACTGTACCCCAGAGACACTCTCCAGTCAAACGGCAAAAGGTCTCCAGCAATGGACTGCAGTGGGACACTGGACTGGGACAATGGTCTCAAAAGACAGCAGGCGGACTTGGGGAGGAGGCGGGGACATAAAAAGTAACTGCACCCCCAAGCTCCGGGAGCTGTTCTGTCCCTTGCCTTTTGACTCTTTGGGGGCTTTTTGAACTTGCTTTTGGAGTCCTGCCTTTTGGCTCTCCTGCCCTTGCCAGCTCCTGCTCACCCTTGTGTCTGTCCTGCCTCCCTGTGTCTCTGACCAGCACCCTGCCTGCTCCGTCTCTGCATCCCTGCTTGAGCCACATGTCCAATCCTGCCCACCTCTGAGCCTGCCCACTGCCCATCCTCACCGTGACCCTGTCCAGGCTCCTGGAGCTCCTGCTCGATCCCCCCTCACCTCGTGTCCAGCTGCCCATGGCTGCAGGAGCCGTGCCCAGGCCAGCAGCGGGCACGGCCCCGCCTCGGGACATGGACGGCACGCCCTGATCCCCGGGGGTAAAGCCCTCTTTTCCCTCTGCCTCCTCTCTCTCTCTCTCTTCCTTACTCCCATTTTTCTTCCCTCTTGCTCTGTCTTCTTTACCCCTCTTCAGTGGGGTAACCCCTTTTATTTTGTCTTTTTGTTACCACTAACCAGTCTCAGACACAACGTTTGCCTCATTTGTCTTAATCTCATTCCTGACCATCTATTTTAAAAAGAACTCCTGGCAGCTCCCCACAGTGGAACACGGCATTTTGGATGACAGATTTACTTTTTGTCCATATGTGTGAATTATCAAAAAAAAAAAAAAATCTATTTTCAGAGCTGGGACAAAGAAAGGAGCAGAGTCTAATATTGTTAAAATATTTAAATTGAAATTCACAGCATTTGATAATACTTGTCAGTAAAAATGAATGTCTAAAAATCTACAAGGTAAATATTCATGGTACTTCACATCTATTTTAAAATATCCTTTTCTAATGACGATAAATGTAAAATGATGCCATTCATCTGATGCAAAACCTGATTTTTTAAAAGTCACCACTGTGAGAACAAAATTTGAGTTGATACATAATCTTAAAAGTGTGGAGGCTATCCAGAGTTTTCAATGTGTCTTCTAGTGTTACTACTGTGACCTCTTCCATACAACTGAAAAATTTGGTTGTGAGAGTGAACTCCAGCCTGCATTTTACATTTTAAGGTCTGGTTCTACCACTTTAGCTTGAACACCCCTGCCTCTCCTCTCCTGTCACAGCTCAAGATACCAACATGAATATAAGATATTTGGCTGTTACACAAGGGATATTGTATTGCAATTCGGCCTCAAATACATCCCTAATTAGCCGAGGCTTCAGGATAGCCTACTGCCCACAATACACGAAGAGAGTGAAGGTGTCTATACAGATTGAGTATTCTCTTGTGAAATATTACTGCTTCAACAAGATCCATTTTTCTCCCTTACTTAGCAGGAAACCACTTCTATTAAGATTGTACGTCATGTTACATCTGTAGTCTCTGTAGCAACAATCAGTGTTGAAAGTCTCAGAGATATGGAACAGAAATATATTCAATTGCCTTCTGAACCACCATTTAAAACATCAGGAAAATAATTTCATTTTCTGCATTACAAATTAAAGTTCTCTGTAATATTTCTGCTCCAGTTAGAAAAGCTTCTAACAACCAATTCATTTATTTTTGTTATAATTCTGCTGCAGGACTCCTAGTCCAAAAGTACAGTCTAAAACAGGATATCCCACAAGTACCTATGGTGCCCAAGTCTATGGTGCCCTGCATTCAACAGAGGGGGCAGATACATTAGTAGAAACAAAATTACTACATAGCTAACATAGTGTTGATATAGAACAAATTATGATAATGCCTTTTCATGCTGGAGAGTTGCTAACAAATTTCTGGTTTCTAGTTTGGCTGAGACTTAACCTGAAAGTTATTTTACTTACACAGATCCCAAACATTTAATCTGATTATCTGTTTGCGCAACCTAAACATTTACCTTTCAGAGACTGTTGTCTTTACAGATATGTATCGGTTGTGGTGTTTGCGGTTTTTCTGGTTTATTTTGGGGTTTTGTTTGTTTGCTTGGTTTTGTTTTTGTTTTTGTTTTTTAATTGGTTTAAGATACAAGAACAAGATTTTCTCTTATGCAGTTTGAATTCAAACAAAGAATTTATATATTTTTCTATACCTCAGATACAGAGTCCTGGACGTGAAAGCATTTTGCTTAATTCAGAATGCTAATACTTTATTACGAGCATATAAACAGTAAGGTCTCTGAATGCTTTGGGGTTTCTGTCTATTTATGTTCATCCATGACCACGTGGTTCTGAACAGATGATGTTAAGAAAATGTTAGTTTCTTGTCACAATTCCTAAGTTCTTGTCTGATTAGTTGGAGCACTGGATATTACAAAGAAAATCCTGAGGATATCATTCACTGTAGTTTCCATGAGAAGAGCTTGATGAGATTACAATCTCATCAAGCTCTTCTCATTGAAGAGATATATCTCAAAAATAGTATTTTTGGTCTCCAATACTGTATATGCATAAAGTACCATACTGAAACAACAGACACTGGCCTAAATTTGAATTGAAGCACTAAATTCTAAAATAACCACGTAACTTGCAAGATCTATGAGGATTTTTCAGTGTACTTGCACTAGAATGGTCAGTTCTGCATGCAGGTGGGAATCATGTAGGTCTGACTTGAGGGTTATATCATCTCTAAAGATTTGATTACATTCTGGAAACTCCAGGACACCCAGGTCTTTCTTATTTAAGATCTGTCTGATTTCATGCTGACTGTGAATACCACCAGAATAGGTATGCCTGGCAGTTATTTAACCAGTTGTTTAACATTAAAAGACGCTGCTTCATGCGACTGTGCTGGAAGGCAAAACCACTTTTTGAGCTTCAGGACTGACCCATAAGCCAAAAAGACAACAGTGGTGGCAGTCCCATCAGACATTTTGTGGGACAAAGCCCTCCAGACTTAATGTGGTTTTACATATTGCCCTAGACAGCATTTCCACCTCACTTTATCCCTGAGGTAAGGCTACAGACAGTCAAATCAGCCAGTAATTGTGTTTGAAGATCCAAACTTGGCTATCAGAATGTGATCTTACCTCAACAAGGATGATTTCCAACTTCATCAGCCACACCTGAGCTGTGCACTGGCTTACAATGATTTAAACAACTTAGAACAGATATAGAACAAAATATAACTCATGGCAGAGAGGTTCTCAATCTAAGACTGGTTGTTGATATAAATAAATCCTTCCTACAAAATTACAGAATACACCTAATATTTTTGAGTGTAATGAATTCTGAAATATATGCATAATCTTGGTGTCTGTCCTTCAGCATATTGCCATAGCGCTCTCATTACCTTCTTCAAAATAAATTGCTTCAGATTAAGTTTTTATTTTATTAAAGTTTAAAAAGTAAATTAACACAGTCAGTTGGTGAAATACTGATCACCTGACTGATATTTATACACAGGATATATTTATTTGTACACATTGTTTAATCTTTTCTTGTATATACACACAAATGTATAAATGTTTAGGGGGAGGTGTGCATGCAGAACAGACAATCTTATACATCTAAGTTATATCAAGCTTGAAATTGCAAGGAATTTTTACAGAATGCATAAGTACATTCAAATTTGCAAATTAAACAGGCTGAATTTGACATCAGCAGTTAAACTTACAGAAGGTATTTAGAACAGGTCATTTTCCACCTAAAATTGTATAGAATGAATGTTGCTGCTATAACAAGCAACCCAATCAAATTAATTTTACCATAAGGCTCTGATAGACTTAAATGTTGGTGCTACAGATTACTAGAACATGGAGTTTATGCCAAGGAACAAACCAATGGGTTTTAAGATTTTTGGAACTTCTCTCGGCACATATTTATGGCAGAAGGATGTTAACAGAAGTTTTCAGTATAAGTCTGAAAAGAACAGAACAGAGCATATTAGAACAGAATACATTAAAACAGAATATTTCAGTTGGAAAGGATATGTCAACCATCATCCAATCTAACTGCCTGACCACTTCAGGGCTGACCAAAACGTTGAGAACGTTGTCCAAATGCCTACTAAACATTGACCGACTTGGGGCATCAAGTACCTCTTTAGGAGTCTTGTTTCAGCATTTGATCACACTATCATTAAAATATACAGGCTTCCTAATGTCAGGAACCTTCCTGGATACAGCATTGACCCATTCCCATCACTGGACCTCGGGGAAAAGTGCTTGGCAGCTCACTCTCCATGCCCTCTCCTCAGACTGGAGACTCCTCTTCTGAGACTCCTCAGAAACCTGTAATGAGGTCACTCCTCAGCCTTCTGTTCTCCAAACTAGAAAAAAAAAAAAAGAAAAATATGGACCAGAAATAAGAAAGAAACTCTTCCTGGGCTTGAATCACCCTGGAAAGAAAAGTTCAGGAATTTCAGGAGAAGATATTTTCATCATTTTTGTTCACTTTTGTAGCATTCAGGGAATGTGGCCCCTTAAGAAGTTTTGGGAAGAGGAGGAGGATAAATGCAACAAGAATGTACCTGTGTCATATCAATGAATTCTCATCTGAATTTAGCTGTTTGAGTCAAAAGGTCAGGGTTATTAAGTTCCTGCTTGCTAGCCTAACCTTTGATCTTAAAATCAAACTGAACTGTGCCTTGCAGCTGTAGCAGAGACAAAAAAGAAATCTATGAATTGAATAATATGTTTTTTTAATTATATAGTCACTATCTTTGACTGCTTTTTGCTCTTAAACGCTGTGGGAAACCTGATGAATAAGGTTTTGGTGGAGAAACCATGTGAACACTACATCTCATACCTACTGTTATTGCAAATCAACCCAGTGACACAGTTTGCATTTGACACTGAGCAGGTTAGCATCATTTACCACACAGGCAGTTAGATCCACTGTGATAGAGGAGGTTATGTTTTTCTACAAGATACTCCTAAACCATGTAGCTTTTTTAATAACCTCTTTCCACGATAGATATTTAACTATCCATTATATGACTGGAGCCACTAAAAATGATTGTCAGACTTTGAAAATTTTTCTGTCTATATAAGAAATCTAAATATTATATTTCAATGTCAAAGAAACAGTTTTAAGAAAGCTACTCTGACTAATTCTTATCATCAGCATATTGAAAATGTTCTTAAAAATATTTTGAGGAAAACTTAAAGAAAGCACTCCAGGACTTATTCTGCTTTTAAAGTCAGGTTTCATACCTTTGGGTGAATTTTTGTGCATTTCTTGTACCTTTGGCTTAGCAGAACTAACATGGGAAATAGCATAAGATCCCTGAATTACATCTACTGGTAGATAATATTTTTTTTTCTGTTCACTGTGAAGGAAGTGGCTTAATATTATACTGTAGTTCACTCTACAGTATCTACCCTGATTTCACAGTGTTTTGAAACAAAAATACAGTCCCAAGACCACAATGAAATAGCAGCAGAATCAGAGAAATGAGAGGCCGTTAATTGAGTAAGTAACTTAGATGTTCTTCAGATTCTTGATTTCTGTACTTTGTCCTGTGCTCATGGTCAGTGAAGCTGAGAGAAAAAGCAGTCTGACAAAATTCAGGATTTTTCACCAAGTTTATTAGACTGAGCTCAAAATGAACTGTCTGTGAGCACTGTATCTGGTAGCTAAATAATAGACAAAACTGAATTTGTTGTTATATATATCAGCTGCAATCCCACAGCACAGAGAAATATGCCATCTTCTTCTATGACACAAGATCTAACCCAGAAGAACCTAAGTAGTACTGGGACTGGAAGTCTTGATGAAAAAGTAGAGGTATTTTACATGAAGTTATGGACAGAGGCTCTCTGAAAGCTAAATGACACTCTGCTTCCGTCAGTGCTCCTCTGTTCTGTTAGCAGAATAGAGCTGCAGAGAACCGTGGCAAAGTTTTAGCCCTAAGCAAATGTATCAAAGTATTGCTACAATAAAACAGACACTGAAGAGAGCTAAAATATATTGCATATGTCCTTGTCAACCTGCTGCAAGTTAAAAGTGAAATCTCTGTAATGTCATATTGTAGAAAGACACAATCTCAATGCATTTAGGTCATTCAGGAATCTGATTCAAAGTACTAAAACTATTAATTTGTTTCCTATTCTGCATTTGTTTGTTTGTTTGTTAGTGTGGTGTTTCTGGTGGTGTTTTTGCTTTGTTTTTGTTTTTGGAGGGATTTTGTTTGTTTGTTTTGGTTTGGTTTTTTATCCAGAATTCAGGGAAGAATATTCACAGCCTTTAAAAACAGTAGTCATTGGTATTTCTGAGAATGGCATCAGTGATCCTAGATGCACAGTGACTAAACTGACTTTCAAAGACTTCTAAAAAGGATACCATGAAGTAAACATGAGACAAGAAGTTCTGTACTGATTTCTCAGACAGCACCTTTTTCTGTTACTTAACCTTGCTGTGGCAGACGGTTACAGTTCTGTAGCCAAGCTGGTGAAGAGTGACAGCAGCCTGTACTAGCAGGAAGTCCATGTAGGTTCAGTGCATTCTGGAGCCCTGAGGGTGTGTGGGATAAGTCACAGCCATGCTGCTGCAGCACAGTTTTAAAAATTTCCCTTTTAAGCAAGCCCTGCTGTGATCCTTTACTTCTCTCAGACTCTAAAGGCAATAATTGGTTTTATTACAGGTGCTATATTTCTCCTGAGTGCTGTATTCAATCAAGAAACTCCAAATAGAAGACAACTTACATACCTTGTCAATTGAATTTCTTGTCAGTGTCTAATAATATGTCATGGTGGTTTCAGATGTGATGAAATTGAGAAAAAATGAGGACATAGTTTAAGCATACTTGAAAGTAGGTCCCATCTTGAATACTTTTCTTAGTGGCAACTTTTGCCAGGTAAGAATAATCATTCAAGTCCAGTAAAAAGCTTCAGTAGGGTCTGGAAGTTCCCCAGAATCTTATATTTCTCATTATTTTAAAAGTTACTGGCATATTTTCAAGATTATTAGATTTTTTTTTCATATTTGACTACCACATGGTACTACTGAAACTGTCTTGTTTGTTTAACACCCTGTTTTGCATGCTTCATGCTTTATCTAGTATCTTTGTTTTGTGGCTTAATATTTTCCTTTTTAACAGTAGCAAGTGCCTACAGTGACTCACTAAAATGTGTATATTATGGAAATGAATAAACAGCCTGGAGTCTAAGATTCTGCACCCTTGATTTTGAAAGTCTTATTCATCCTGAGAAATAATCAAGGAATTTATTAGTGGCATTCAATGAGTGGCATTCGGTGGCATTTGTGGCATGAATAGTTAATATTTGTACCATCAGAAATAGATTTAGGTCCACCAACGCATTCATGTATACTGTGCAGTATTTATAGCTCTCTCCTCTTACACCTGTAATCCTTCGGTGTATCTCAAATACAGGTTTGACAGGGCAAGCTGTCAAGGGCAGTAAATACCTACTTTTACACACTGTAAAGAAGGACGCAAATTTATAGTGCCATATACATTTCTCATTCGTTTTCTATTTAAAAATATGCCAATATGATATATATACAGTTTGAGTTTGGTTTTCAAACAAGTGAAACAATTTTATCCTATATTTTTCCTCCCATGAGTTGAACTCCATCTTATTAAACTGACACAATTTAGCACTGTAATCTACTTCTGGGAATATTTCACATTTAGAATATATGAAATTTGACAGTGTTGCAAAGCTTCAGTATGGCAGAATGTAGAAGAGAAAAGAAAAAGGAAACATTATTGGTACATATGCCTGTTATATTTGAATATACATACTTTATATGTTTACATTATTTTTAGTAATTTTGTATAGCTAAATTTGATCTAGTTCCAAAATAATAAGCTAGAACTGACTGCTAACAGAAGCCTGTTCAAGACTTAGTATAGCATTTTGCATTGCAAAAAGACTCATCAGCACTCTTGAGACTGTAAATAACAACTGGAAAGGGCCAGGAGGAAAAACTCAGAACTCAACAGTTTGCTTTAGATAAATATATACAATAGTCAAACAGAGTTTAAGATGCAATTTTTGCATGAATACAGCTATAGGTCTCTGCTACTTTATATTAAATCTTATCCCAAGGCACAAAGTAAAATATTTTGTTCAAAGGAATAGGCATATAAATTAATAGCAGTGATGTCATTCAGTAGCACTTTCACTGTCACTTATAAACACTATTTATGATAATCCTGTACACATTTACTATTGCTCTATTTGTGGGTTTGGTTGATTTGGGTTTGCATGTGTGTGTGGTTTTCTTGGTTTTGTTTGTTGGTTGGTGGGTTTGGGGGTTTTTTGTGTGTTTTTGGTTGGTTGGGTTTTTTTGTTGGGTTTTTCTGGGGTTTTGTGTGTTTGCTGTGTTTTATTTTTTTTTTCCTGGTTGGTTGGTCTTGATGGAGAGGAGTTTGAAGATTTTCTGTTTTGATCGTATTATTTTTTTGCAGGGAAACCAGTCACTTATATCGAAACCTTCAAAGCCAGAATACAGTCCTGATGTAGTAATGGGAATTGGCTAATTAATGTATTTCACCTATATGCAGAAAACAGAAAACAAGTTTGTCCCAGGTTTTAGGGACAGGATTATTCTTTATATCCTAAGATGCTTACATACAGACAATTATCCATGATGGATAATTTTAAAATTTCCTGGCAAAGTCTGATTTTCTAATTCAACAAAAGTTGTTTCTCTGCAATTATGTCCCAGAATTATACAGAGTGGTTAATTTTAATGTTGGAGGGGATCTTGGGAAGTGTGTTCATCTTATCAAACAGGGACACCTAGACCCTGTTGCCCAGGATCACATGTGGGTAGTTTTTTAGTATGGTTGAAGATGGAGACTCAGCAACCTCTGTCAGTAACTTCTAGTTCAGACACCCTCACAGTAAAAAATAGTTTCTTGATAGTCAGAATCTTGTGTTCCCGTGTGTTCCTATTATCTATTTTCCTGTCCCTGAGCACCACCGCAAAGAGTCTGGCCGTCTTCTCTTCCCACACCCCTTCCCAGGTATTTATGTACATTAACAATATACCGCTGAGGCTTCTGTTCCCTAGACTAAATAGTAGAGCTCTTTCAGTCTTTCCTTATAGGAGAGATCTTACAGCCCCTTAATCATCCTTGTGATTCCTCATTGAACGTTCTTAAGTATGTCCAACAGGAGGAACCCAGACTTGCTGGAAGCAGCACTTCATGTGCGGAGTAAAGGGAAAGTACCAGACATCCCTCAGACCTGTTGAAAATACTTCTACTGTAGCTGAGGATATAATTTTTCTTTTTTGGGACAAGAGCACATGGCCAGTTCATGTTCAACCTGATTTTCTGCAGAATCCCAGATACTTTTCCTTGCAACTGCTTTCCACCTGGCCAGGCTGCAGCATACAGTGGTACATAAGGCTGGTCCTCCCCACTTCCATTTGCTGAACTTCTTGGGTCCCTTCATGTCAGTTGATTTCTCCAGCCCTGTGAATGTCTCTCTGAATGGCAGGGGTACAACTCTTCAGTCTGTCAGCCATCTACTCCTTCCAGCTTGGTGTTGCCTGCTGGGAGTACACTTTATCATCCAGGTTGCTAGTAAATATATTTAACAGGACTGGCTTCTATTTGTCCACTAAATTACATGGCTAGTCATTTCCCTCCAACAAGACTCTGCCAGTGATCACCACCCTTCATCCACCCCATTCAGTAATTTTCCATCATTTATCCCTCTTGTACATCCACAGTTTCTCTATGGTGATCCTATGGGAGACAGTTTCACAAATCTCAGCAAAATCCAAGCAGACAGTAAGAGGCGGAGAGTGACTGCAATAGACAGTTACTTCCACACAGGAATTTATCAAGTAGATCAAGTATGGCTTCTCCTTCTGAACTGCTTCTGAACTCCTCTATGTTCTTAAAAGTGGTTTTAAGAATTAGCTGCTCTCTGAGTTTCAAAGAGTCCAAGGTGAGGTTGACTGGTCTTTCGTTTCTTGGGTCCTCTTATTTTGTTTTGCTCACATTTTATTTCCTCCAGTCTTTGAGCATTTTACCAGTCACCAAGATCAATCAAAGACTCTCAAGAGGGGCCTTGCAAAGGTATGTTCCAGCTCTCACAGGACCTGTGGGAGAACTCTGTCATGGCCTATAGGTTCAGGTATATCCACTTTGGTTGTCTTCCCTGACCTAATCCTCTTCCTGCCTCAAGTTTTCCACTTGAATATCTATAGTAGCTCACCTACCTATCACCTGGTATCACGAGGTAGCTATGTCTGGTTTGGTGGGTTTTTTCCTTATTCATTTGGTTGAGTCTTTTTGAAGGGAGGAAGGTTTGCATAGAAAAAATTCAGCTTTTTGAACAGTTTCGTGTCTCTGTAGAAACACAGAAACGTTAACCTTTGTGTGACATGAATTTGGGAAACATGGAACAGGGGAATGTACCTATCATACAATCCATATTAATGAGCTCAGTTCCATGAACAACTATGAGTAACATTCATTAGTCTCATACAAATGCACACAGTGTGTAGTTCTGGTTAGTAATTTGGATGATAAAAAAGAATATGTGTCTATTATATATACCTATATTTATATATATATACACACACACATATATTTCTGTCTACAACTGTAAGTCTACCTATATTTATATCTATCTATATCTACATAGATACAGCTGATATATATGTAGATATATATCAGCTGTATCTATCTATCTCTATCTATCTATCTCTCTGTCTATATAGGTAATTTGCATTGAAAGTAGCTGCAAAGATTTAGAAAGAAATATTGCAATTGAAACTGATCTTAGTAAATTTCCAAAAATCTTTGAAATCATAATATGAAACAGCAAAGACAAGTGAAAAATGCTACGCACACAAAAGAAAAATCAAATGCAAAAGATTAAACTTTAACATTTCTCTGGAAAATGCACTGTAGATGTTGGAGGATGCAGAGTCCAAAATACTGGACTACTGACGTGATCATTCTGTCAAAATTTTGGACCATAATATGGGGAGATCTTCATAAGTTGAAGGATTTTCCTTTGCTGCAACATCTGACAGGTAATCAAATTGTCAAAGATTGATGGTAACACAAGATTTTTGTTACTTTTTAATGTTTTCTCAGGGAGCGAAAGGTCTGAAAAAACAGCTGAATTATTACTGTAACTGAATATTGAGCAGCTGGAGAAACAGTTGTAGAAGAAAGAGAAAAAAAATTAAAGAAAAGGTAGAAGTAATGCTTAGGCAAGCTGCCAATTCACCCAGCATTGTAAAGATTCCAATTCATGTGGCTGATTTGCAAAAACGTTATGGCTGTAAATCAGGTGATACAGAATCCTGCAGATATAATGCAGGACATAATAATGGTCCTCCAGATCAATGCAGACATAATAACTGCCCAAAAATTTGGATTTCAGTAGGTTCTTATCAACAATAAACATTCCTAATAGAAAGGGGAGTACAGCAATCATTATTAACATGTCAGAATGCAAAGAAGGTGGGTGTACGACTCAGATGGCAGAGTCAAAACCCTGTAGTAAACAGAGCAAGTGTTATGTGCGAAGCTGCCAAGGTCAATTTATGGTTTCTAGGTGGGAAGCAGATGTCAGCTATTTGCCTTGCAATTAAAGATCACAAGGAAAATATTTTGGATTTCGATGACCTGAACTATCAAACCTGGTGCCTGCTGGATGGCAGTGTGTGATCATTTTGTTCGGATGTTAACCCAAACCCTAAAAGAAATCCAGAGACTGCAGTGTTCTCACTCTCCTCAGTGCTTGCCATCCCTCTTTCAAGAATTGTTAAAGTAGCATAGAACTTGGTTTTTACTATGGCTTGAATTGGAATTTCTGGACTTCTACTCAACTCCACTGACAGTAGTATTACCCAATAATGCAAAACTAACAGCCACAGCATGAGCATACAGGTGCTTGAGTATTGACAGCATAGTGAAAGATTTTGAGAGAAGAGTTGTTATCACTCACTCACACCCTTCTTTTTTTCTGTCTACCAGGTGAAAGAGTTGAAGATCAGTGAGTATGAACTTAAATGGTATTTTGTAAGACCTTTACGAAGAAAGTCTTCCACTCCATTATTTAATTTACACAACCTTCTCTTTTCAACATCCTTAGATTTATTAATAATCTTAAGTATTATTTCCTTGTAACACAACAAGGAAGTTCCAACTTCAAATCCTCTTAGAGAAGCAAGCTTATACTTCATTTTTTTTATGCTGACAGTTAAAAAAAGAAAAGAGAAGCCCAAAAAAACAAAAACCAAACAAATCAAAACTGTCACTGTGAACAAATAATCATATCAAGATTCACGAAAAAAAGATGACAGCTTTTTCTCTTCTTAGTAAAAATGCTTCCACACATGAAATTGTAAAAGAGAATATCATTCAGTCAAAGAATGAAAATTGTAAGGTTTTTCAGCTTTTTGAGGTAGAGCGGGAGTCAGCTAAGCTAAAATGGCTGTTAAAGAGTATAAACAATCTTAGAACAGAGATTTCAAATAGTTTATCATTATTGAATATTTTTTAGCCCAAACCAAAATGAATGTCTTGTTACAAAAAAAGGTTGCTTAAATTTTCTGATGCTCTTATTTCTACCAGAAGTCTACATTAATACTTAGCACCGTGAGACACACACAGAAAAAAAAAATCTGAAAAAAAAATTCCTGTCATATTTCATAAGCAAAATTTGCCACCATCTATGTACAAAGATGTTCATTATTGAAGGACTGAAAAAAAGAGAAGACAATAGCTTGAAGAAAACCTTATGTTTGTGTTTGTTGTTTTGTTTCTATTCTTAAGAAATGACAGACTGCATCATTAAATAGTGAAAGAATCAAACCATTTTTGCTATATGACTTGAAGTAGACTTTTTGTTACGCAACGCCTGAATAGTGCTTCTAAAAAATATAAGCATTGCTGGGTGAGTAATGGTAGGTTGGTCAACATCAACAGCTTAGTTTACACCTTGTCATGTAAGGCAGGAATCCTGTTCTGTCATCCTGTGTGATTTGACATAGTACAGTAATGTATCTGAATTTCATCATTAATAATATTTTTCATTGCTGACAGATGTATTTCAGAACAGTCTTTTCTACATCCACCTTTCCATTTTTCCCTCTCTTTTCCTTCTGGCATGCAAGATTGAGGATGAATTTTCAAGGTGAATTTGCTCAAGAGCCCCCCAAAATGCCCCCAAATCTAAAATTATATGAATAATTTCTATATTATAGCAATTTTTTTAAAAAAATAATCAGGATCTGAAGTTCAAAGAAATGTAATGTCAGCTGCTTTTTCTAGAACATTTCTTTATTTTAAAGTATTTTTCTTTTTAAAACTATAAAAAAAATTCTCCCAACTTAATAAATTCTGTATTTTCACAGGTTTTATTTTACTTTGCTAGGGGATTGAGAAAAATAAAAATTGAAAGCATCATATTTTGAAATACATCACATATATTGTAGAAACCTGTAACAGTAACTCAGTGATTTGATTACATTCAGTTTATCCAACTACTTTAGCATAGTGTTATACTCCCACTCCAGCACACCAATAAGCAGCATAACATTAGAGTGGACAAGCCATAGCACTCACCCTTCAGCATTGCAATTACATTTATGACATTTTGCCTAGCTGGGGCTTCTGTTACTCACTTACCTGAATGCAAAATTTCCCTTTAGGTCATAACTTACCATACACTATAATCTCAGAATATGAAGCATTTTCTTTACACTTTAAAATCATTGCTTCAAGACCCATTCAAGTCAGAAGAAAAGTTCTCAAGAGCTTCACTGGGTAATGCCTGTGCTTCTCATACATGGGATGCCATTACAAGAGGTACTGGACACACTTTGGGATGCAGGGCAGAAGGGATTTTTTGATTGTACAGGTCTTATTGCGGGAAGATTTGTGGATGAGACAGAGGTGCGGAGGAGAGGAATCAAGATCATTTAGGGAGAAACAGGTACAGAAAAATAGAGGGATAAAGAGATAAAAGGGGCTGTTTTAAAAGTAAAATACCCAAGGCCCAGGGACAGCTAGAATGTCTGCACCCATGTAGTGGTTTATTTGTTATTTAGGCTGTTCTTTGTCTCCTAGAAACTTGTTTTGTCACATCCAATGTCACATAACTAAGCATGTTTTAAAAGTTAACGTTTTTTCATTTTTTAGTTTCATTTTCTAATTTCCTCTTGCATGTTAATCCTTGAATTTCTTTTGAAAATTTGATCCTCATTTTTCATAAGTCTGGATATTTGGATATGATGTGTTGTCATAAAATGACATAAAAAGGGTAAAATACTAGTCACATAAACAGCTTTCATTGCTGAGTGAGAATACCTTCTGGATCTTTAAAATTAAGTGATGCATTGTGTGATCATTAAATCTGCAGCTGTCATAGGGTATGTATTTATTTAACAATTCAATTATAAAGCAGTTCTAATGATCAGGATAGTTTATAAAGAATGGGAAAGTCAAAAAAAACCCATAGATATGAGCCTCTTTTAGGAGATTTAAAAATTATTCTGTTCCAGGACAAACATATTTCAAATATTTTTTCTTTACATTAATAGTATAATATATTAGCCTGTGTATATGAACCCTAAAATTGTGCTACTTCACCTGGGCCATTCAGAAAACATTTGCATTTCTGTCCATTTTAGGGCACTGCTCAGGGCTACATCATCTTACTGTTTCTCAATAGTCATAGCTGCATGTCAATTCTTCATTTTCCTTGAATAGAATAGTGAAAGAGAAATGTTAAATTGATATGAAATAAATCATTAAGACAGAAAGTGAGAGGTATGGACAATACTGCTTGAGGTGCACTGAAGCCATGATATTACATTAAAAATTATTAATGTTATCCTACCATTGACGCAAACCAAACCAAAAAGCATGGTCATTGTATTATCTACCTTATGTCACAGATGAAATTAAGCAAAATATACAGTCTTGGTAAAAGTCCTACCTGACATTAAACTGATTGTTATCAGAGAGTAAGTCTAAATAATTCAACAGCAGACAGTGAAAGAATATCAAATGTGTCCTTCAGACCTTTGTCTTCTATCTGAAAAATGTCCTGTAGCACATAATAGTTTCATAACAATTTTGGTGGCTGAACATAGTGTGTGCTAATAAAATTTACAAGTGCCACCGAGAACACATTAACTGGAAGAACATACATGCAGAAGCAGGTTGAGGTGGATATCAAAATTGGCTCAATAAGAGAAGGCAGAGAAGGTGCTCTGAAAACACCCCTTATAAATAGATTTAAGGTGTTTTTCTTAAGAAGAAATGCTAACATGCACAAGGATGGAAAGGTTTCTAACTAGAAAAGTGTCTGTATTGCAGACTTAGTTCTGGGTCTTACTGTGAAGCAGAAATTCTGCAGTGATGTCATAAAGTTGCAAAATAGCTGGAGCTGGGACAAAGCCAAGGCATACCTGAACTGCAGCAGTGTCATGCATGCATCAGGTCAGTCTTCTTTAAGTAGATACTGTCTCAGCTGTTCCGAAGGGAAATTGCAATGTAGTCAATACTGCACTACAAATGATACATTTCTATACATAAGGAAATAGCAAATTAAAAATTTAACTTCAACAAAAATCAAAGTGAACACCAGAGACAGCTCCTATGAACTTTATCACTACCAAACCTAACTGTCTTTTGTAATGCTAACACACTCATATTCTGTAATACATTTCTCAAGATTTTATTTTCAACAGCATTAGCTGAAAGAAATGTTCCATCTTATCATGGGAACAACAAAGTGTTGCATTTAAGTCTAAAGTCAGTGTCTAAGTCATCAAGTCCACTTCCTCAGGAAAAGGGACATTCCTTTTGCTTTTAGCATGTTGATAAGTATCACAATTTTAAATATTGATAAAAAGTCCACGCTTTTATTTTTTTACAATCTAGCAGACAGAGAACAAAAATACAACAGACCTGAATCTAGAACCCCTTCAACTCTATGCACAACCTTTCCTCATAGAAATATGCCCTGGGAAATGAGTGGACTGAACCAGACATGAATGAATGTGGCTATTGATGTCATCCACCTGTCATTGTGAAAAGCATTTCCCAATATCCTTGTTTTCAAACTGGAGGGGCGTGTATCTCTCAAGTCATGTATCAAAGATAGGTGGAACACTCAGCGGATGAGGAATTGGCTGACTGGTCACACTCAAAGGGTTGTGGTAAATGGATCATTTTCAATGTGGAGGCCAGAGATGAGTGGTGTTCCTTGGAGGCAGTGATGTTGTTAAACCTCTTCATTGGCAACATGGGCAGAGGGAATGACAACAATCTCATCAGCTTTGCTAAAAACATTAAGCTGTGTGGTGCAGCCCACTTGCTGGAACAAAGGAACATCCAGAAGGATCCTGACAGGCTTGAGACTTGGACCCCTGCATATCTCATAAAGTTCAACAAAGTGAAGTGCAACTCCTACACTTGGGTCCAGGCAACCCAAGAACAAATACAGGCTGAGTTGAGAATGGGTTGACAGCAGCCCTGGGGAGAAGTACTTGGGGTGTTGGTAGATGACATGATCTGTCAATGGGTGCTCGGAACCCAGAAAGCCAATGGGATCCTGGGCTGCATCCAAAGCTGCTTGGCCAGCAGAGTGAGGAAGGGGATTCTGCCCCTCTGCTCTGCCCTCATGGCATACCATCCAAAGTGCCGCATCCATCTGTGGGATCCTCAGCACAGGAAGGACATCAAACTCTTGGAATGAGTCCAGACGAGGACCACAAAGATGATCAGAGAGATCTTTCGGAGACAGGCTGAGGGACCTGGAGCTGTTCAGCTTGGAAAGGAGATAACTCTGTGGAAACTTTATAGTGGCCTTCCCCTACTTAAACAGGGACTAGAGAGCTACTTACCAGGGCATGTAATGATAGAACATGGAGCAATGTTCCTTTGAAAGGAAAGAGAGTAGGTTTAGATTAGATATTAGTAAGAAATTCTTTACTGTGAGGGTAGTGAGGTACTGGAATATGTTGCTCAGAGAAGTGGATGCCCCATCTCTGGAAGTCTTCAAAGCCTAGTAGGAGGAGATTTTGAGCAACCTGGTCTAGCAAAAGGTGTTCCTGCAAGGAGAGTGGGGAACTGGATGGTTTTTAAGGCCCCTTCCCACCCCAGATATTCTATGATTCCGTTAACCAATTGTGGATTCAATTACGTCAAATCACTCAGACAAAGTGTGTAGTGTAAGACTTTCTTGGTAAAGAAAACCTGCAGTTGACTTAGGAATAATAACAATTATTGGATCTTATAATTGTAAGCTTAGGTTTGCTCACTTTAGCATGATATTATTGTTTAATTGATTTCCAAAGAGCTCAAACTACATGATTTTTGTAGTACTATGAATATTTTATGTCTTACCATTTCAAAGTTTCTATTGAAAAAAAGATGACAGTTCAAAGAAAAAAATGAATCAATTAAAGAAGAATAAATTAATAAACATTCTTATTTTATCTTGCAATACTCATTCTAGAAAGATTTGAGAAATATATTCTTATTGCCAGCTGAAACCAACATTGTTTTAATACATTTTTTAAAAATTATATTGGCCCTTATGCCTAGTTTAGAGGACTTCAAGGGGGTTTTATTAAGCTGTTAAATCTATTTGAGAGGATACCACCAGATTCCAGTAATTTCTCATAGATTTCTATGAACTCTCAAAAATATGATTGGTATATTTTCTTATTTACTGGTACATTTACTTATTTATTTTGGGAAAATTGCTACATAGCCTATGTATAGGTTATGCAGCCTATGCATATACTACGTAAAAAAGAAATATCAGAACAACACAAATCAAACCAAACCAATAAATATCTCACTCCATTCTCAACCCCCAAAAATACCCCAAAGACCCTCAAAAAGCAGTGAAACAAAAGCCAAAACAAAGGGGGGAGGGGAGGGGAGGGGAGGGGAGGGGAGGGGAGGGGAGGGGAGGGGAGGGGAGGGGAGGGGAGGGGAGGGGAGGGGAGGGGAGGGGAGAAGATATTGTCTGTGATAAAAGAAAAATAACAAAAGCTCAAGTGGTATGTGCATTTAGTAAGACTGAATTAAATATTTATGATGGAATCAACACACTTTGAAAAAAAAAGAGATTACCTGAGTTGGATGGCATAGCTTTCCTGGCACAAACCACATTTGATCAGCCCACAGGCAATTTTAATAGTAATTTAAAAGTACTCAGGACTCATCATTTTATGTCAGACACTCATTTGAAGACATTACCTAAAATGATAGGAAGCTCTTATATCCTCATCTCAAAATACATTAGTGATTTCTGCTTAAGCATTTATAGCGGCAGACTTCTCCAATTTGTAAAATACTGAGATGAGATGAAAACAACTTATCCAAAGCCCTTTTCTGTTAAGGGTTACTTTTCTATTTACCCTCTGGATATAGAACTATATCTTTCCATTTAATAAATAGATTAATCATAATTTTACTTCCTTTCAACAGTGAACTAAATTGCTGTAATAAAGAGTGACACATGAAAATTGTGCAACAAAGGCAGTACAATAAAGATAGTGGACAAAGTGTTTCTGAAATCTCTCCTTGGATATTTTTAAATTAAATAAATGAACATTTCATGTTTTACTAATAGAGCTTACTATCTGCTCTAAGTCAATAGTCTCAGGAGTAAAAAGCAAACAACATAAACTGCTGAGAGCTGAGTCATATTAATCAATATGATATTGAAAAGAATTTAGAAAAGTAAATCAGTCACATCTCTTCCAGAATTTGGTATATGCAGTCGTGTTGTAGGACTCATAGGAACCTGAACAGCTATTTAATTATTTTTTTTCATAATGACATATCCTGATGGTGACTGTGCTTGTTCTGATTACCTGATCTGAAATAAGGTTTACTGAGAAAACAAAGCAATTCATGTTTATGTGTAGAAGCACTTAGCTCATTGCAGTGTTGTTATTCTACTCTCATTTTTTATAGATGCTTTCATGCATGATACAGTTGCAATATTTTGATCAGAGCAGATTATCAAAGTCAGCTTTGAATCCAAATCTCTTTCATACTTCCATATATTCTCACATATTTTTTTCTCTTTTTGTTCCTTATTCTGTTCTTTTTCTGTTTCTGACTAGCCTGACAAGCCACTTGATTAAAGCTGTAATACATGTTATATAATAATCTTAAGAGGGGCATTTAGAGGAATAGAAATGAAAATGACCAAGAAATTATATAAGTTACCAGAGAGAAGCTGTAAAGATGGAAATTGTTAGTATCTAGTTCACATTATCAAACTAGAGGAACTTTTTCCATACTGAAAGCATTCCACACACTCCTCCCCTTTCATTCTTTACTCCTGCAAATGCTTTTAAGACTTTTTTGAAAAGCCATCATTTTAAAAGAACCCATAAGAACATGTAATCCCTATATAATTTTTTTAAATTGCTCTTTTCTAAAATAATGGCAATTTTTCATATTACTAGTTTACACAATAAGGAAATGCCTCTGACATACTTCCAAGAAGGGAATACAGTATATGGATAATTTATACAGAGATGGATAATTTATTACATACTTTGGATGGAGTATATTGCTAGTAAAGAGAGAAGTGCTCAGATTAATACTAAAAAAAAAATGAAAAAAAGATAAAACAATCTAGTATCAGACTTCTGAGTACTGTTGGGGAGGAAACCACAGCATTTTATTTCAAGGTTTTCCAAGACTTCTTGAGATATTTGATATGATAGAGACCCAACAGTTTTGTACTGAAGAGTAAGAACAAAACATTCTGAGAGGGGTAAAAGGACAAATGAATCCTAAGATGGTGAATCAATCAAAAAGAATTACTTTGATTGCAGTGGGAAGTTTTGAAGATTTGTAATGATTATGAGTATTAGCATGTATCAAATTTAACATTGTCTTCGTATTACTTTTTCAAAATAAATTTGTAATTTGCTGAACTAGTATTTTGATAAAAAATTATGCAATTGCCAACTTTAGAAAATTCTTTTTTTGTAGATATACATAAATACATGTGCTGGGGAAATGAAAAATGATAACGAATATTTGCAGTCTTAATGCTTTATTTCTGCTACTTTCCAAAATCTGAAGAAGTGCTAATTTCCATACTACTACACACAGACTATTGTCATTGCAGGTTAACCCATGAATTATTCTTTCTTTTGACTAGGCAAAAAACTGAAATACTCATATTTGTGAAATTCGAACAATAATATTAAAATGAGTCCCAAAAAAGTAAGGGAGAAACATGTCATGGTTTGACATTGGCCTAATGCCAGTCATCCATGAGAGTCTCTTGCTCACCCTCCCCTGCCACAGCTGGGCAGTGGTAGGGGAAAAAAACCCAAATATTCATGAAAAAATAAACAAGTACTATCACTCTTTATTATCTCATGAGTGAGATAAGGACAGGGAGAAACACTTCTTGGGCAAAATTTTAAGGTTGCAAAGTGAATTTTTGACTAACAGAGTTAGAGGAGTATAATGAGAAGCAATTTAAGCCCTTAAAACACCATTTCCCCCTCAACCCCTCCCTCCTTGCCACTGATAGTCCAGGGAGTTGGAGAGTGGAGGTTCTGGTCAACTCATCACTGAGATTTTCTTCCACTGCTCCAGGAGAGGAGTCCTTCCCCTGTGAGACCATGGGGTCCCTCCCACGGGAGACAGATCTCTCTGAACTTCTCCACTGTGGGTCCACTCTAATGAGCAGCAGCCAAACTGCACCTCCTGCAAACGTGAGTCCCTCCCACGGGCAAGCAGTCCTCCTAAAAGTGCTGTGGCATGGGTCACTCTTCCACGAGGTGCAGTCCTCTAAGGACAGGCTGCTCCAGCCTGGGAGCAGGGCCCCTCTCTCCACTGGGTCTCCCACTGGATCACAGCCTCCTCCAGGCATCCACCTGCTCCAGCATGGGCCCCTCCACCACGGGCTGTGGGTGGATCTGTGCATTCCCCCTGGATCCCCAAGGGCTGTGGGTGGATCTCTGCATTCCCCCTGGATCCCCAAGGGCTGTGGGTGGATCTCTGCATTCCCCCTGGATCCCCAAGGGCTGTGGGTGGATCTCTGCATTCCCCCTGGATCCCCAAGGGCTGTGGGTGGATCTCTGCATTCCCCCTGGATCCCCAAGGACTGTGGGTGGATCTCTGCATCCCCCTGGATCCCCAAGGGCTGTGGGTGGATCTCTGCATTCCCCCTGGATCCCCAAGGGCTGTGGGTGGATCTCTGCATTCCCCCTGGATCCCCAAGGGCTGTGGGTGGATCTGTGCAGCCCCCTGGATCCCCAAGGGTTGTGGGTGGATCTCTGCAGGCCCCTGGATCCCCAAGGGCTGTGGGTGGATCTCTGCATCCCCCATGGATCCCCAAGGGCTGTGGGTGGATCTGTGCATTCCCCCTGGATCCCCAAGGGCTGTGGGTGGATCTGTGCATTCCCCCTGGATCCCCAAGGGCTGTGGGTGGATCTCTGCAGCCTCCTGGATCCCCAAGGGCTGTGGGTGGATCTCTGCTGCCCCAGTGGATTTCCATGGGCTGTGGGTGGATCCCCAAGGGCTGCAGGGGCACAGCTGCTGCATCATGGTCTGCACCACGGCCTGCATGGGAATCTTGACTCTGGCAGGTGCTCTCTGGAGCACTTCCTAACCCTCCTTCACTGACCTTGGTGTCACCATGATGTTTCCCTCACATGTTCTCATCTCCTCCTCTTCTCTGGATAGAAGAAAAAACCTGTGACTTTTTTTTTTTTATTTTCTTTTTAAATGTGTCATCACAGAGGTGTTCCCGACCTCTGTCATTGGCCTGGTTTTGGCCAGCAGCATCTTCTTCCTCTGAGCCATCAGGGATAGCCTCCGCTGGACATCGTGGAAGATTCCAGAAGCTTCTCACAGGAGCCACCTCTGTGGCCCCTCTGCTATCAAAAACCAGGCTGTGCAAAGCCAATACAAGGTAATTGAAATTTTGAACCGAAAATTTAGTCACATTATATACAGCAATTATAACTACATTATAGTAAACATCACTAAACAAATTGAAGCAAAAGGGATATAGACCAGAATCAAAACCTAACATCCAATTATGGGTTGTCATCTGCTTATTTTAAGGATTTTTTAAGCCAGACACTGAGCTCAGCAGAGATGCAAAACAAACCGTGTCCTGTAAGGGGCATCATTGTTTTCTGGTAGGTTTATTTTGTCTTTATATTAATGGGTGATGTGACATTTGCAGATATATGTGCAGTCTGCTATTTAGCCATCATTTCTGATGCAAGAGTTGAATACACCATTAACTTTCATGCTGATGATATCTAGGTGTGCTGAGGACACTTTTAAGAGATGAGAGGTTTTTACAAATGGCTCTAGATTGGAGCATTGGGCAGTCGTCAATGGCATGAAATTGAACAAGTCTAATTGCAGGATTCTGCACTTAGGACAGAGTAAGTTGGACATAAGTATGAACTGGGAGAAGAGTGGCTGGAGATCAGCCCTGCAGAACAGGATCTGGAGTTGCTGGTCAGCAGCAGGTTCACTAGGAGCCAGCAGTATGCCCAGGCAGCCAAGAGGGCAAACTGCATCCTGGGGGCATCAAACACAGCACAGCCAGAGGGTCAAAAGAGGTGGTGATCTGCTGTATACAGTATTTGTGCCACCCCACATTGTGAGCTGTGTGCAGTGCTGGGCTGCACAATCTATAAAAGACATGAAGGTACTCAAGTGTGTCCAAAGAAGGGTGAAAGACTGGTAACAGGACTGAAAAGCATCTTATGAGGAGTAGATGAGGTCTTTGGGGTTTTTTTAGTTTGGAGAAAAGGAGGCTGAGAGGTGACGTCATTGTTCTCTACAGCTTTCTGAGGAGAGTGTATGGAGAGGGAGGTACTGAGTTCTCCCTGGGATCCAGGCACAGGATGTGAGGGAATGGATCAAAGCTGCATCGGGGGGGTTTGGACTTGACATCAAGAAATATGTCTCTCTGGAGAAACAGGTCAAACAATAGAGCAGGCTTACTAGAGTGATCCATGCTCCAAGCATATCAGTGTTTAAGAGGCATTGAGAAAACACATCTATATATAATAACATATATTAAATTTTGGTCAGTCTTAAATTGCTCAGGCATTTGGACTGGATAATTGTGGATAGGTCCCCTGCAGCTGAAATAATCTGTTATTTATTACCTAGATTGATTTCTATATCTATATCCATATCTATATATATATATCTAATCTTTATCTACTTATCCTTCTCTTTCCCTATATCTGGAAACTTTCATTGCTAAATTTACTTGGCTATGCTATATAGCAAAGGAAGAAAACTGTGGTGTGAATAAGAACTTCTGAGCTTAAAAAAAATAAGTAGCTTAAAGAATAAAATAGACCTTTTTAATTTTAGGGAAAAAGTTTATCAAGTTTCTCAGTACTCATTTGTGAAGGAAACTGTTACAATGAAGTTGCTCATTAGAAATATGGAATATATAGAGACAGAAATATAATTTCAAACACAATTGTTTTTCATACACTCAAACTATTTAATCTTCTTTTCTATTTATAATGTGACATATATATCATATATTATTAATAATAATATATAAATTGAAGAATGTTTTGTGAAAAGTATTTTTAAAAGCTCAAGTGTTATGTGTAGCCAGATATCAAACTGTTTTTATTTAATGACTTTTTCAAGTGCAGCTTTGAAAAGGTAATGAAAAATCAATATTCAAAATATGAAAAATATTTTCCTCAATACAGCAGAACTTTTAGCTTCAGAGAGGGTAGACTTCATTAAAGCAGATTATTGATAGTTTGCAATAATTAATGATATTTCTTTAAAATATGTGTGTTTTTAATATTGGGCATTCCTTCTAGTCGGTATCACAAAAAGCTAGCGGATCAAGTAGTAGAAAGAGCTTTTATCAATTTCCAAGGATATGTGAAGAAAAAATTCCTTTAATGAATATTTTGCAGTGTGGTTTAAAATTGCAAGAACAGATAAGAAAACAAACATATTTCTCTAGCAGTCTCAAAACCACTTGAAACTTTTCTGCTTTTCAGATGGCTTTTAGCTGCTACTTTTGTTGTTATTGTTATTAGCAAGTAGTTTGGAGGAAATCTTTTAGCAAATGCATTTGTGCAATTATTGCCTTTTCTAAACAGAGCCATGTGAAACAGAAGCAATGTTTATGTCACACTGAAAATCTGCAAAACATACTTACATGGGAAACAGACCTAGTAATTCAAATATTGAGAAAAAAATAAATCTCATATTTCTAGGAAAAAGGAGGTTCTCTATTTTTCTCTCTTATATATTTCCTTAAAGACAAAAGAAGCTGTGAAAATATCCTTATTTTCACCCTTCATAGTATCAAAATTTTTTTATACATAAGTTAGTGAAAGAGTCAGGTAATTTGCTTCTCTTCAGGTTAGTTTTTTAATTTTAGCTTTAGAATCATAGAATCACAGAATATATAAAGTTGAAAGGGGTCCATTTGGATCATTGATTCCAACTTCCTGCTGCTCACAGGACTGCCTAAAAATAATCCATATGACTAAAAGGACCATCCAGAGGCTCCTTGAACTTTGACAAATCTGGTGTCATGAGCACTTCTCTTTGTATTCTGTTCCAGCAACCACACAGCCTTTAATTGAAACGTGTTTTCCAAATGTCTAATTTGAACTTCCTCTGTTCCTCTGTTGCCTGTTCCTTGGCTCCTACAGCTGGTCACCAGAGAGAAAGAGATCACCACCTCCCCTTCTGCTGGCTCCCTTGAGGAGGGTGAAGGTGGCAGTGAGGTCACCCCTCATCATTCTCTTTCCTAGGCTGAACAAGCCAAGGGATCTCAACCATTCCTCTCAAGTCTTGCCTTTCACGATCTTGATTGCCTTCCTCTGGACACACTATAGTAGTTTGTTGTCATCCTAAAAAAACAGCACTTGAGTTGAGGCTGCCCCAGTGCAGAGCAGAGCAGGACAATCCTCTCCTTGCCCAGCTGTGATGCTGTGCCTGATGCACCCCAGGACATGGGTGGCCTTCCTGGCTGCCAGGACACTTATGACTATTGAAACTAACCCCCAGATCTCTTTCTGCTCTCCCCCTCAGACTGTAAGCACTACCAGGATTATTTCATCTCAGATGGAGAATCCAGCGCTTGGTCCCGTTAAATTTCATGTGATTCATATGTGACTTTCAACTGGTGATTATCCAGCTCTCTAGTCTATCCAGATCTTTCTGTAAGGCCTCTTGACCCCCAAAGGAGTCCACAGCTCCTCCTAGTTTAGTATCATCAGCAAACTCACTGCGTATTTGATTCCTTTGTCCTGATAATTTATAAACACACTGAAGAGTACTGGCCCTGAATTCAAGCCCTGAAGGATCCAGGCCACTGGCCTATTATGACTCCATTCCCATTAACACCTTGAGCCCAGCTTTTGCCTGGGCCCTGTGAAGGCAGTAGTTATACAGAAGAAATGGGTCAGGCCTTGCCATTTCTCAAATTTGGCAATTTCTAAATTCAAATTTCAATTGAAGAATCTTAATACAGGCTACTATAACTGTGTATTTCTGAACATATATCTTCCTAGAAGTTATTCACTCACTGGCACTAGCAGTAAGGTGTGAAACCTGATATCCTGAGGGTTACTGCTCTTACTATAGAGGTCACCTACAAGCAAAAGAGACTTATGGATGCCAGCTAATTTCATCACTGGAAAATAACATGATACTATCAGCAAATTTGATTGTTTGCATGGAGGTAAATGGATTCTATCCATTTTGACAATCCTGATCAAAAACTCAATAAAAATTGCACAAGGTTGAGATAGATATGAAGTTGGCACAGGTAAATACAATTTAATTTGCAAAGTCACAAACATATTTACCACTTTCTGAGTAATTACACATAAGATCCCTTACACTCTTAACAACTATTAAAAAAGGTATCACTACAAAATTCATGAAGTTTTATTGCTTTAATTTCTTGAGTTCTGAAGATCGTGTACATATTTTTTCTGATTTTTTTTTCTGGCTGTTTATTTTGGTCAAGAAATTTCCTCATCTTGCATTGTTTTGCTTTGCCTTGTCTTTTCTTGCCTTCTTTTCACAGAATCGCAGAATCACTAGGTTGGAAGAGACCTCCAAGATCATCCAAGTCAACTCAGCCCTAACACCTCAACTAAACCATGGCACCAAGTGCCATAGCCAGTATGTTATTAAAGATACATCCAAGGATAGTGACTCCACCACCTCCCCAGGCAGATCATTCCAATACTTTATCACCCTTTCTGCAAAAATCTTTTTCCTAATATCCGGCATATAATTCTCTTGTTGCAGCTTAAGACTGTGTCCTCTCATTCTGTCAGTTGCTGCCTGGAGAGACTGACTGTCCTCACCTGACTACAGCCACCTTTCAGGAAGTTGTAGAGAGTGACAAGGTCACCTCTGAGTCTCCTTTTCTCCATGCTAAACAACCCCAGCTCCCTCAGTTGCTCCTCACAGGGTTTGTGTTCCAGGCCCCTCACCAGCCTCGTTGCCTCCTCTGGACGTGCTCAAGCATCTCAATGTCCTTCCTGAGCTGAGGGGCCCAGAACTGGACACAGCACTCAAGGTGTGGCCTCATCAGTGCCCAGTTCAGGGGAAGAACGACCTCCCTGCTCCTGCTGGACACACCATTCCTGATACAGGCCAGGATGCCTTGGCCTTCTTAGCCACAAAGGCACACTGCTGGCTCCTGTTCAGCTGCTGTCACCAGTGCCCCCAGGTCCCTTTCTGCCTGGGCACTGTCCAGCCACATTGACCCCAGCCTGTAACATTGCAGGGGGTTATTGTGTCCAATATTTATTTCATTTCTGTTCCCTCTCCTCACATGTAATCAAACAGGTCTGATCTGTTATACATTTGTTTAAAAATTAAAGGGGGCTGGAAAAATTCAGTGTAGGTATGCAAGATGTTACACTTCCCTATACACATTATTAAATGCACGTATTGCAAGCTTAATGTTTTATTGCCATTGTTCCCCAATTAGGGATCATTTAAAATGGACATTTTCTGTTATTTTTATGATAACCTCAGCAAACTGTTCACATTCTAAAATTTATTGCTAAACACATTAAATAAAGTTCAATAACTGGAAGGTTATAATCAACAGGGGAGAAATGATGCGCCAATAATAATGTTAAATGATTCTAATGTGATGATTTTCTTCTATCTGTCTCATCCATCCCATTTTGGCAATACAGTAAACAAGCTGTTCTAATAGACAGGGAAAAATAAAATGTCACCAATTCAAGAATGAGCATCTGCTGGTAGATTTTATATGACAAAAAAAAGCAAAGATCCCAGGGTCTGTTTACATCTGACGAGTTCAGCTGAGAGGGAATTTGGTTTCCTGGCGTAGTTGGAAGCTGATTCCTATCTGGCCTTATGATGCTGTGTAGGTGCATGTCAAGGTGTACCCTTACATGAAGATCTAGCTTCCATGTGCTGAGATGAGCTGGGTGATCTTTCCAGTGACAGTCACTGTTTGAATTGAAGCAACACTGCCCAGCTTGAAGTTCCATATTGACAGATATTAGGTAATGAGTTTTATTTTTACTCTTGTTGCATAGACCAAAAACTGGCCTGTAATTCAGATTTCTTCTGCTTATGCTACAGCATTACTGTCGCTGCTTATAACAATTGTGACATGGTCATGACCATGACACAATGAGCAAAAGCAGTACCTTATATTATGAGTAATAATATAACTAAAAGAAATAAAAAATAAAAAAAAAAAATTAGACAGAAGCAGGGGTGGGGGAGCAAAGAAAAATTAACCTAAGTCACTTTGAGGATAAATTCTATCTTAGAACAATTCCAAATTCAACTTATATTTTACCTTGAATATTGAGGGTTTAGGGTTTTTTTTGTGTAAAGAATGTTCCATATTTCTAAGGGTAGGCTATTTGTTTAGCCCACAGTTCACATTCTAATGGGAAAGGTTACAAGCACTAAGATTAAACTCAGACAAAAATGGCTGCTGCACACCATTTCCTATATAATAATATCTAACAGAGAAATTCTGAGGTACACTGCCATGCATATTGGATGCAGAAGTTTTTCTTTGAAACACTTAGCACAGCCAAGATGAAATGCAGTTGGATGCTGCATACACATCTGCTTAGAAATAGTGGAGCCACATATATCTTTCCAAAAATGTCCTAAATTGAAATCAAAACAATATCCCTCAAAAAACCTTAGGTCAGACAGTGACTTCCACAGATATAATGCAAGAGAAAATGAAACTTTTTGGACACAACAGCGTGAGCACAAGCACATATGCTGAGTATAGAGACCACTTAATAATGCCTTTTGAAATCTTTAAGCTTGGATTATCATATATCAAATAATAGTAATTTTACACAAATACTGTAAATTACTGTAATAGTGATTTTGCACAATTATAAAAACAACTACTGTAGAGAAGAACTAACTGTAAAATATGACTTTGGATTAAATGTAGAAGCAAGATAGTATTTATGCCTCTTCATTGGCATAAATACTAGGCCATGTTTTGATCCTATCTGGCTATTTGCAAATGTCAAATAAGAATGTGTCATGCTTATTTGCCCTCATCAATTTGATGTTGGAAGTAGATCCAAACTAGTTCAAAGGTTATTAAAGCATCATTCAAGATTCATCTAATTAAATTATAAAATGTGTCTTTCATCCTGTCATCTTCTCTACCAACAGACCATTGTTTGTGTTATTTTCAACAAAATCTGGGATCACAGGTGAAAACAAAACTACTTCAAAAGGATTTTGATAGTTCTGTGTTGATGAAATATCTGAGCATAAAATAATGTGATTTTGTGTAATTTGATTACAATTTTTATATAATATGTGTTAGTAGTGTCACTTCCCCTTGTAATATTTTTAATCTAAACAATATTTAGAGATTTTTTTTGTTTTAGAAATGTTTTTGTTAGGCAAAGGAATACCTGAACCAAAATGATTTGTAGCCATCACAGTATGTAAGAGATGTGGTTTGAGATCAATGACAGCTCTCAGTTGTTTGTTTTGAGTTATTTTCTCCTGAGCAGAATGAAAAATAATCACTAAGTAATTTTGGGGGTTTTTTTGTAGAGTACATAGAGAAATTTATCATAGTTCTTCAGTTTAAAGCAGCTGTTTTAACATCCTGCGTGCTAAATAAGTTTACAGTTGTGTGCTATCATAATTGGAATTTAGTAAGCTTTGAACTACCCATACTTGAATGGAGGTTTTTGAACCTCAAGCAAAGCTTTGACAGCTCAAATGCCATAATGAAAAACTGTGAGAGAACTGTGATATTTAAAGATCTTCTTTCCCCCTGAAACCATGCATTATTTCCTACAGCATTTACCAAGGCTGCAGTGTGGGTCATGGTAATATGTCCTGTAAACTTTTCTTTGCTTGTCTTTCACAATCATTGGAAGTCTACAATACCAGCTAGAAATACTCAGAAGCCTAAAATCAGCCTGTTGCAGCCAACCAGTGTACAGTGGATGGATGGTGCGTTAAAAGCATGGTTTTCTACATAGGGTTGACCTTGATGACCACTGATCATAAACACAAGGCTAACAAGGGATGTTTTTTTCCTTTACTCCAGGCTGTCCCTTTGCAGTAAATATGCCATGGGGAACAGACAAGCTGGAATTACCATTCCGAAGACTTTTATGGAGACAGTAATATTTACCTCATCAAAACTCTTTTACTCATCTTTCAGATCTCCTATAGCTTGTAATTAAGGAAACCTAGAAATTAACACCTCATTGATTTGTATGTCATGCAACCATGCAGAGGAATGAATCACTGCACTTGAAGTTTTGTGTTTCTTTCCATTTTCAAATTTAAGACAGAAGGAAAGATAAAAACAAAGGAATGTTTTATTTCAGAAAACTTTTTCAAACACAATTTCATACATTGAGAGATTTGGTAGATAACATAAGAGGTAATTGTGTGAAGCAGATGATGTCTTCATCTGTGCAATTATTTACTGGAACTGAGGGGCCTTGGAATTTTTAAGCTGTTCTATCTGAACAAGGAAATAAAATAGATGAATTTTCAAAGTTATTTGAATACCAGGAATTTCCCAAACATGTGACTTCAAAACACTTTAGAAATTCAATCACAGTGAAACACAGTAACATTCTAAAATCAAATGTTCCTTTTCTCTTTACTGACGTGACAGTTCTTCAGTTTTGAAAGTACATTAATTTTGCATTGATCACAGCTTTCATTTTCTTGTCACCTCCAGTTTTCTGTTACTCATACTTTAACAATTCTCTACTGGTCATTTATAGATGTGCTGAGTTAGATCTCTCATTTAACCAAAAATTTACTTATCTGTATTTTCATGTACAGAAGCATATAGAACTTGCTTTTTAATAACACCTCTAATGTTCCCAGACAGGTGGTATCTTGCTCACCCAAAAATGCTGTTCCCACTTTGCTTTACAGACATCAGACAGAAAGAAGCCTACGTTGCAGATAATGACAGTCTTTCTTAGCATCAAGTTAAAATCTCAAACTTTTCCTACAGTAATACAAATCAAATATTAATACTAGCCTGCAATGAATAACATATCAATAAGGTCTCTTTAAACTAAAGTTAGTGTAGATTTAAATGTAATCACTTGCCTTGTGGCAAGATTAATTAAATTTCATGGATAAATTTTGTTCAACAGGAAATCCAAGAGCTCAGTAATTTCATTGATATAATATTTGGCTTTAAGTAAATCTAGGTTACTTCAAAAGCATCCACTGCATGGAAGATGGATTTTCACCTTCCAAATGCTTAGCTGCAGCCTTAACCTGTGTAACCCAATTAGCAATGTTTTGACAATATTTAGCCAAGTCTGTTCTCTTTTTAAATATAAACAACTGGGAGGTTTGTAGGCCAATCTAAGAAAACTTTTATATATTATTTTAGTATTTTAGGAAGTTCACAAACTGTCAGAAAACTGTATTACTTCTGTATTGTAATAAGATGAAAATGCTTGATTTCACTTCAGCTAAAATTCAGCTGAATTCCCCTAATATGATCCGATCCTTCCTGGAAGCAGGTACTTAGATACTAATTTTCTTTGAATGTCAGATAATCTCCAATTATACATAATTTCACACCATGAAACGTAACTTTAACTTAATGGATTTGCAAAGAAAATTGGATATTAACAATTGTATCACGGGAAAAGTAGTTCTGGGAACTTCCACCACAGACTACCATGCAATTGTAATTCTTTCAGTGTACAACTCTTTACAAAAAATGTAGTTTAACAGTGTTTGGACTAGAAGAAGAAATTTTTGTCAATTCAATAAATATGAAGGGGATTTTTTAGTTTGATCAACATATATTTGTTTTTAATAAGGAGTTTGAAAGCTTCATTTTTCTTGCAAATGAAAAATTCTGAAGGTTTTGTGTATTTTCTGTGTATGTATTTCAGACCTCAAGCTTTTATTTAATTACACAAAATAAATCTAATTGCAAAGTTAATTAATTAATGATAATTCAGAATTTTCCTGCAACTAATTAAAATCCACAAGTCTCTAAACACCAGTATTTTTAACTGCTATCAGAGACATTAAAAAGTAACTCTGTTAAAGCTGAAGAAATCTGTGGTAGTTGATGGCTATTGCAGTGTAGTGGTATTTAGAAAATGGCAAGTGTAGAAATAGATTTGTCTATTAATCATATGAGCAACTTCTTAATTAGTGACTGAACAAAAACAGATAAAGCAGCACTGGAATATAATTAACTCTTATGCATATAACTGTCTATTTTAAATAAAGTCATAAATGTGCTGTTGTTTTTCCCTGTTCAGAGGCCAAGCCAAGCAAAAACGCATTACATCTACAGAAAACTGGGATGAAATGTCTACAAAATTATACATAGTTACATATTTTTATTAAAGATAAAGAAACACAGTTTAACTCATCAATTTCTTTGCACAGGAAGGTTTGGTCATCACAAAATCTATAGGAGCATTTTACTCTGGTAAATTGTAACTCAAACACAATATAGAAAAAAAAAAAGTAGTGTTTAAAGGACCAGACTTCTAGGTACTGCTTCATACAGAAGATTTGTAGAGGTGTTTTGTTTTGCTTTGCTTTGCTTTGCTTCGTTTTGGGGGGTGTTTTTTTAGACCACTATAATACTAGTTTAGAGGGAAAAAACCCAAACTAAAATATGACAGTTATAACTCTTTTGGTTTCATAAAGATGAGTCGCCTTCCCTTTGACCCTCACACAGCATCAGTTGTAGCATCTAGCTCCTTGCACGTACAAATTCAAGCACTGAGACAGCTCAGTTTAAAACTTGATCAGCTTGATTCCGACTACCTGTAACAGTCCTTCAAAGATTGTTTCAGCATGTGCCAATGCCATGCAAGAATATGCAACACTTGTTTTTATTGCCAAGCTGTAACAGTCTGACAGCATGAGACATTTTGTTCTAACTATTTCAGGAACTTCCAGATCAGTTGCTCTAAAGAAATGTCCTAAAAATGTAAATATATAATTTGACACAAAGAAGATCCAGGGACCTATAGACATGTGAACGTGACTATTTTTCTAATGTAACACCTTGAAAATATCCTTTATCTGCATAGGAAGTAGTAGATTAATTCAAGTAGTTTAATTTGTTAATAAGAAACAAAATGAGAAGAGATAATTTTTAGCATTTCATATTCATTCCTCGCAAATAGTATTTGCCTTCCGTATCATCTTGTTGTGTTTTGGACCCCCAGCTGGGTAAAAATCTTTAAAAACAACAAAATCAGAAGAAAATAAAATTACAAAAAATAATGATTATGGCAAATCATTATTAGCAGATTTTGTGGGCCTAAATTCAATTATTGATTTCATTAATTTTGTAAATTTTATTTCACACAAATACGTGTTTCAGCTTTACAGTACATTGAACTTTGGTTCGTATGTAGATCTTTTAACCAGGAATTTGATAAAATCCAAATAATTCATATAGATGCAGATGTGCCTTTCTTACTTTGTATCATACAGAGTGTCATATATAAATGCAAAAAAAAAAAAAAACACAACCAACAAAAATTAACAATAATGTAGAAGGCTTCTTGCCATTTTTGATTTTTTTTCTCCTTTAGGGAATTAAGATCTTAACCCATCTGTTAAGAAAAAAAAAGCAATTGCCAAATATTTTTAAAACTACTTCATAATCCTTTTGAGGACGGAAAACTTCTGGTAATTTTTATGTGTGAATAGAACAGTCTGATTCAGCAAGAGTTTTTTTAAACAGTACTATCTTCTTTCATCACATTATAAAAACATCAAATACTATGAAATGTCTTTTTTTTTTTCTTTAATGTGTTGTCATGTATTCTTTGCTGAGTCATTCAAAACCAAGTCTTTGCTTGGTCATTTTAACATAGTCATTTTAACATAATGACTATGTTAAAAAACATAATTTTGACTGTTTTTTAATCTTGTATTTTCAGCCCACACAACTGCAGAAATTTTGCAAATATTTATGAAAAATAGCACTTTCATTTGCAATGGAGAAGGCTAAGGAATAAGATGAGAAAAGAGTCTCAAGCTTCCTCTAGAAAACTTGAGCAGTCTGATACAGAAGACACTGAAAGGGAAAAAAGGGTCAAGACCACTTTGTGTTCATTTGTTTCCACTTCTGACACACTGGTTTTCTCCTAGCCATTGCTGTGAGAAAGGTTATCAGTGTGTTAACATTTAGCAGATGGGAAAACAGTAAAATGGTATCACTGTCAATCACAGTGAAATTAGGTTTAGGTCACATTTTGTCATCCAAGAGAAAAATATTTTATATCAAATCTCTGTAATGATTGAAACAAGAAATTTATATTAGTTCTAAAGCATTCAGAGATTTAGAGAATTAACAGACTACTAATTTTTCTTCCTTAACTAGATACTGTCCTATTTTTTTTTTCTCTTTGTTGTTATGACTGAATCCTTTCATAAATTTCCATTATGGAATTTCAGCTTGCATCTATAAAAACTTTGTATCTGCTTCTCAAATGAAATACTGTGTAGTCTCATGACTAATTTAAAATTATGACCTTCCCATCTAGTAAATAATTTTTTTTACAAAATTGCATTATTTTTTTTTTAATTTTTTCTCCACAGTCAAAACTGCATGCGAGGAAATGATGTTGTCTAAACTGCTCACACCTGAAATTTTCTGTTTATAAATGGCAACATCTCTCCTTTTTATTGTTCTACGAAGCATCTGTTATGAGACAAAAATTATCTTTATTTACTCTCCCAGTGGTTCATATATCCTTGGAAAATTCCTGCCAAAGACAGATGAAGGTGCATAAAAGCCAGTGCAGCTGCTGGCAGCCGCTGTGCATAAAGCAGTGGAGCCTATGCAGGAACACTGTCAGCATGTGGCTCAAAATAAGCAGCCTGTGTGTCCCAAGGATGGAGGCATCCCTGCCTATTTCAGTAATTCCTAAGCTTACACCTGCGAAGGAGCCATCTACTCATATCATAATCCACACTCTCAAATCAAGGCCTTCTCCTTTGTTGGGCAGGCTGTCCCACACTTGGCCTGTAAGTAAAAGCCAGGGTGGGGTGGGGGATGGAAATCAAACACTAAACTACTACAAAAAAGCCCAAACAGCTTAAACAGTCTGTTCTACATATTACACAGGCAGACAATAACATGCTCAAAGCCAGTGCCAGCAAAGACATAATTTACTTTTCCTGCTTGCTGACGTTTTAAAACTGCAATTACAATCTCATATTATATAAAAGGGCTTATTCTTTTATGACTGAATATCTGTGAAAATGGAAGTTCACTTTGAGAAAATACACAAATCTCAAATCCCTGTCCTTCCATCTGCAGAATACTCAATGACAAGTGGGAAAAGTAAAGACGTCATTCTTGAGAATTGCCTTTCCTGTGACATTCATATTATCATAATAGAAACCCAAATCTTAGAAAAGCTTTTCCTGAAAGTAAGTGTTACCTACAAGGTTGGTTGAAAATACTTGTCCTTCATCCTAATTTTTGGGGTTTTTTTAGATTTATAAAATATCTGGTTGACATTATAGCAAGTTGCATTAGAACTAGCACACCTAATTACCTAATGCATTTATGTGACTTTTGCTAATACGTTTCCAAAAGGAATTTCACTGTCAGATGAATTTTTGTTTTCTTATTTTTGAAAAATTACAGTTGGATTATATATTGCTGAGACAGTCCACCCAGGATTTTGGTCCTGTAAGTTCAGAATTTCCTATAGTAAATGACAATGATTATCACACTCTCTCAGAGTTAAACGTGATGGCTTTCACCTTATGTAATAAAACTGCAACATCTTCAATGGAGAAACTGTCCCTGTTTATGTGTTTTCACAGCTTTGAGGAAAAAAAAGCCTTGACCTTCCAGGGCCATCAGAATCATCCTGTAATACAATTGCTCAATTATAAAAGTTAGTGTGGGTTTCAGTCCCTTGCCAAAAGGTTGCTTAAAAGTCCAGATTAAAAAAAAAAAAAAAAAAGCTGGAGCTGGCTTTATCTGCACTACTAAATTAAGCCTGGATAGGAAATGTTCCAAGTATCATGATTACATGTATTTTTCAGTTGGTAGAATGCTGGCAAGTAGTCAGTCTGGTCAACCATCCATCTCTCCAGCAGTCCCTTGACACCATTATTGCATTTGAGACCCATTCTAGCTAAATCAGACTCTCTCTTGCCATTCTAGAATGGTTTGATGACTCAGGGATGATTCAGATTCCTGCTTTTTTTACACCAGTTGGGCTCAATGTCAGCAAGCACTCCCTAGCACTGTTTCACTTGGTATCAGAAATATCAACAAAGGGGCCACAAATCTTCATATTCTTGTTTACAGTATTACAAACAATAGAGTCATCTGTCACAGCTCTGGAATGTGCTTATCATTTTGTTTAACTGATTTATATTTCAGTGTAAACTGTTTGGTGTCTTCAACTGCGTCTGTTCCTGTACATGGACAGATTGCAAACAGCAGGGAAAAAACCCTATCATCCATAAGCAAGCATTTAATTTCTTGGCTGAAATTTCACACAGGAGAGAGATTTCTAGTTTGTATGCTAGTAAATGCATTTACAGCTGAGACAGCATCACAAAACGGACTGCCAGTAACGAGAATAACTTTGCACATGAATGAACAAGTCCAACCTACTTGCATTCAAATTATCTAAAATGAATGGTCCCAGTTCTGTTATTCTTCATTCTACACTTGTTCCATGCATAGAGGTTTAGACCACCATAAATTCATATCAGTTGTTTTACTATCCAAGCAGGTTTTTTCAAGATTGTCTCTCTTATCACAAATATTTTTTTCAGAAAGAAAATCCCCTGTTTCCTGATTACTCAAGCTATTGAACAAAAATTAACAAGAAATAGTGGTAGATGAATCTCCAAAGCTGTATGATTTGGCTCAAAGGACTCTGTCCTCTATCCAAACAATAATTTGGTAGTGGAAGTCAAGAATATCTATTTGGAGCTTCTCTGAAGTATCTTAGTGAGTGTGGAGGCTAGAGGAGTTTTTTCTAGGCATACCAAGACAGTGAGAGTGAGACAGAGAGCCCCAAGTGTCTCTGAAAGATGACCAAGAGAAAGTGAATGTCAAGGTCTATTTCATGATTATCTTATTGGGTGAGTTTTATGGGGAATACTCTCTTTATGACAGACTCCTTCCAGCACAACAAAGACAATTCTTAGTCTTTCTGTTCTTCACACACGAAAACTGGAATTTCTTTCCAACACTATCTGTAAAAGCCTTTTGAATACTAAACTGGGAAATCCCTCCAGGCAAAAGCTGAGCCTCCACACAGCCTGCACAGCTCCCAGTACAGCTGACTCTGACCTACACTAACAGTACATACAGAGCAAAGGAACTCAGATATTATGTGATCTGACATTGAGGTTAAAGCTCAGGTATTACTTATTTAAACTAACTCATGCATGACAAAAGGAATTTTTTTTATTGAAAAAAAACCAATCATAATTAGAAGTGTTAGGTCATTTTTGTGCTAGTCCTTAACTCTTTTCTGACCAAGTTTTCTTTTTCTAAGGATGTTTAACTAGCATTAGAAGTACAAATAACACAATAATACTAACTGTGGCCTTTAGCCATTCATGCAATATAGACAGAAAGAGTAAGTGAAGGTAACTCCTTCCTCTTGGATGGATTAGTAATTGAATGGCGAATGAAATCTCTTGCCAGTTACCAGAGGATGCAATTATCAACATACCTACAAATTTTTTTTAACTGTAAACGTTATAGTTTAAACGTCCATTGTTGGTCATGAAGAATTTTATCACAAAAGACATTGTATTTTATAAGCAATTAATCTAATTGGAATAATTTCCCGAGTGCGTATATTATTCTGATAACAAAAGGAAAATACATAGTTTGATATCAGAGTTTCTGGGATGCAACCTAAAAAACTGGTTGTTATTTTGAAGATGGGGATTTATATTCATGGCTTCATAATTCACACATTTCATGTTCCTCTGGTAATGCCATTCATACACAGTAATATTGCACAGTTTCATACATAGCAATATTGCACAATTTAATACATTCAGACTTCATTCAGTATGCTTAAGTACAAAGAAAGAAAGCTCAGCAGGAGTGCAACATTATTTTACATTCATTTTTTGTTACTGAAAATAAAGAAAGTTATTACAGTACTTGTATATACACTAATAAATTTAGGATTAAACATTTAATATTATCAAATGTAGTAAAATATTAGAGAAAGAAAACACAACAGCAGACATTGCTCTATTTTTAAATTTTCAAAAAGTAACTGCACTTGGGACAGAACTTACTTGAAACAATTAGGCAAATTCAATCAGAATTTAAAATTCTAATTCAGAACATTTACCTCTGACAATAATAGGACCATATATAACAAAAGCAGTGTTCTTTCAGTACAAAAATATGTACTAAAACTAATTGTCCTATAAAGGAAGTTATACATCATATACAATTCATCATATTGTATCAGTCTTGTACATTGGTGGGACAAAAAGGACATCTCAAGCTACATTTATATTTCAGGCAGTGTTTCCTCATTAGCAGGGGAATATGTACATATGTGTGTAAAACACTCAAAATTTTGAAAGCAGATTCTTAGCCACAGAAATTACAGCTCTTACTGAAGTAAACCAGACGAAATCTATAAATATACAAGGCCAGAACTTCAACTGTTATAGATAAAATTATTTATGCCCTAGTTTGAAAGGAATGCATAGTATGCTACTTCTGATTTAATTAATCAATTATCCATAACTTACAGTGGTTCCAATATTCTCATCAAAGCAAAAAGGTAAACTTTTAAGTGTGGCTGAAGTACATTTGTGCTGACATATGGGAAAAAAAGAAAATACAAATCAGGAAAAGCCTTTAATTTTTCTGGCCTTGAAATCCTGCTAAATTTGTTCCTCTCACATCTCTGCAAAGGCCAACAGTCAGAGACTGCTCAAAAATGCATTTCTATGTGTCAGAAAATTTCCAAATTTGTGATTGCACAAGTCAGTGGAGAAGAGAAACAAAGGACCTGTGATGCATTTATGTCACTCGAGGAGCTTGTCATTCTGTATTTGGTCTACTTTAATTTCATAATTGTTTCACAGTGCTGAAGAGTGAAAAGCAGTCAATAGTGCTCAGGAACTAATTTCAAATCAGTAAATAAATTACCCTACTATTTAAGAGTGGAAGCATTATAAGTGGAAAAGAAATAAAATGATAGGTTTAGTACTCATCTCAAACTTGATTAATTAAAAAAAAAGAGGCTGTACTGTTTTTCTCTTCAGAAATATTTGCTAATGATGCAGTCAGAACCTTAAATGAAATGCACCCCTTATACAGTTCAGTATATAATTTTCTAACCACACACTTTTTCCCCAACAATGAAAAAGCAAAGAAAAAAATATGTCATTGATACTTACTGCCTGATATAGGTATCCAAAATAGTCCTGGGACATGACCCAAAATTGTAGCATAACATTATGAGTTATTTTGGACTGAAAAGTTCAAGCTTAAAGTAAAAATAGCTATAGCCAGAGGTAAAAAAGCAACTAAAGAGAAAAAATAAATGCACTAGAATTTGGGGAGGGTGGGGGGGGAAGTCATACCAGTTTGACTTTTTTTCCTTCTCCTTGCAATTTTTAAAGTATCCTATGTAGACAGCTGCCTTAAAGTAAGTATGTGCTTAAGTTTCTGAATATGTCAAACATATTCAGAATATGTGAGAGAAGAAAATCATCCAAAATACTTTTGGCTTCATCTGAGATCATGAATGCTAATGAAATATAATTGTCAAATTGCACAATTAAAAGTAGTGTGGTTTTCCAGTATTAATATAGTTTTTTTAGCAATCCTGAACTTCCCTGAGCATACCCATTTCAAGTAAACTGACGAAACCCAACTGACTGACCCTAAGTGTCCTATTTTACCAGTTTTTCTATTTTTCTATTACTTTCAAAAAGAAGAGATTGAGATTGGCTTATTGCTTCTGAATTATCACCATTTTCTGCCTAACACTACTAGGTAATACCTTTTTGGTACTCAGGCCACAGATTGGCTCACTTTGGGTTTGTAGAGAGAGCAGGGAAATGGAAGTTCTGACCCTGCAAAGGCTTATGCACTTGATGTCTCCATATACTGCAAGGAAGCCCTGCTGACATCAGCTGAGCTGTTCTCAACATGCTGCGTTACATGTGATTCCAAATGCTTGCAGTCTCAGGAGCAATCAGGAGAGAAAATTCTTCGTACCTTATGTCTCTAAAACCCTAAATGCAACCTAAAACAATCACTTTCTCTTTTGGAAGTTATCCCCAGGGCACTGGATCCAATTTTGCTTGCAAGATTTGCTTTTAGTTGTCCATTTCATGTAAGGAATATTTTCAGTTAAATCCCTCTTGAATAACAACTGCAGTTAAGTGTTTTCCTTAGCCCATGCTGGGCTGCCCTGACCTTCAGAGTGCAGTAGGATGACAGAGTTAAAACCTCCAGAACTTGCACCTGCCTATCCATTTATGTTCAGGTGTGAAGTGTGGGTTGCTGTGACCTCACCTGGGATGTCTTGCTTAGGCAAGAGTGAGAGAGTACCTACCTATTTTTTAGATTGTGATTTCTGGAGTGATGAGTGAAAATCTCCAGAAAAACTGTGAAACACGTGGTCTTTTCTGTGAGCTACAATTATCCTTTGTCCCATGAGCAGGAACTGAGCTCTCCACTTCTGTAAAAAAATTACTTCAACATAGCAATCTGTCTATGGCAGATTTACCATCCATTTTTCAAAATGAAGAGTGGAGTCATGTCAGAATCTAAAGTTTAAAGCTGTTCTTTCAAATATACAAGGTTTGAGGTTGAAGATCATCTCTGTAAAGTTAAAAAAACCCCAGACTTGTGGGGTATCTTCTAGGTCACCAGATTCTAGATACACCAGCAAAGAGAAATGTTTAGCAATAGATAAAGGCAGAGCAATAGCTTAAAAAAAGTGGTTGTGCTTTGAGGTATCTGATACTTGTAGTTAATGTTTTAATGTGCTGAAATTGTTTCCCGTCTTCAGTATTCACTTTGCACACACTGGTGCCAATTCTGTGATAACTTGATCAAGTGAGCCTGCACACTGAAGATTGCTTTTAAGTGGATATTCCCTCTGTTACACAGTAGAAGGAATGAGAAGTTTTGTTAATTAGCAGTCAAGTAAATTTCAGGTTTCACACCTCACATGGGCCTCCATTTCTATTCTTCTGGATTTATTGTTTTAACTGAAAGTTCTTTAAGATTTATTGCTACAGTAGCAGCAGGGCAATAATAATTTCATGTAAAAGCTTAGTATGCTATGTTACTGTGTCATGCAATTGCACAGTCTAAGAAAAAATAACTGGGTTCTCTAATCCTAAGGTTTCTGAGCTCTCCACCTTCTGTTAAATTGTGAGTATCTCACAATATTTTGGTAAACAAGAACAACTTTGCACATAACACAGAGTCAGATTGGACTATCTGTAAGGTAGAATTAATTCATTCTTCCAGATTAACCCAAATACGCAGATTAGAGAACCTCCCATAGTTTGAGTGTAAGAGGTCAGAAATCAAGCAAGTCCATGTTGCAATGCAATGAGGACGAAAAGCAGGAAGCTCATAAAAATCTGCCTGCAGCAGACACCAAACTCGATGAAATCCCAGAGGTGCATGTAAAAAGGCAGCTTTTCTGATGCCCACAGGGGAATGATTCAGGAGTCCTAGAGAGCTGCTCAGCTGTGAAGCTAGAATGGAGAAAGGCCAACCTCTTTCTCCTTCTCCTTTGTGCAGTGAGAGTGAAGACAAAAGGTGGTTTTGTCCTGAGGCATAGAATTGCTTTGATTCATCCTAAAGATTTAAATTCTGTGTTATGATTTTCCTCATCCAACTATATTATTTTGTTCCTCTAATGAAATATAGTCTGGAGACAGAAAACGTTTTTATGTGCCGATGTTCTTGCTTCAAAGAAAAGTTGAAGTAGCTCCATCTCAAGGTGTTGGGCTCTTGTCACAAAAATCTTTTTATACAATGTCTTGGCAAAAGTTGCCTGTTTTCCCCGGTAGGTACCATTGGTATTACCAAATATATTAAACTCATAAACACAATACCAAGGAGATGACGTTGTTAATTGTGCATGCCAAGGTTCAACATCTATAAAAAGAATCTCTGCAATTTTACAATTACAGAAGGCCCCAAAAAATCTAGGCAAAAAGATTTCTTTATGTTTATGAAGTACAAATGGAGATTTGCAACCAAAAATCAGATATTAGGAGACAACAGAAATTGCTGCATTACTGATACTATTACCTATTATTTGAAGTAAAAAATTTTAGAAAACCCTACCAATTATGAGAAACAAGTAACTATATCCTTTGAAAATCTAATTCTCAAGGCTGTCAGCAGTTTGTTCCAGCTTCTAGCTGAGGTTTTAAGTAGTGTTTATGTAAGCCTATATATGCTTGCATGGAGAAATGGAGATTCTGAATACTGTCCTTCATGTTTCATCTAGGAAAAATGGGATCTGGATATGGTACTCAGGAATATAAGCTAGTGAAAAAGATTCTTGCTTTTCAGAACTTTCTGGTCTGTAATGAAAGTGTTTAAGCCATAAGGGACTTCCAAAAGATGCTAGAATTATTAAACTGGAATCTGTACCATAAAAACCTGGTCTGAATCCAAAGGGAACTACTTTTATTGACTTTTATAAATGCTAGAGCAGACTGGTTTTGAACAAATAATTTTTCCACAGCCCTTGTTGTCTTTATTAGTGAAAATGGGAGAAAAATTAAATAACTTATTTTCTCTATTACTTTCAAAAAGAAGAGACTGGCTTATTGCTTCTGAATAAAAAAAAAGAATAAAAAAAAAAAAAAGAAAAAAAAACACCCAAACCAAACCAAAACAAAACAAAACACACCAAAAACCCCAAAAGACCATCCAAAAGCTAGTTGAGATTTATAAAAATAATGAAAAAGTTCTGCAAATAATAATTTTAAAAGAACTCAATTAAAAGTTTCTTTTCTACAGAGAAATAAAACCAAAAGAAAAAAAGCTAAGAAAACCTCTCGGGTTGACTTGGAAGATTTAATATTTTCCTTGGTTGTTTTGTTTTTTGGTTCTGTTTTTTTTTTTTTTAATTGTTGTTGTTGTGTTGTTTGTTTGTTTGTTTTGTTGTGTTTGTTTTGTTTTTGTTTTGTTTGTGGTTTTGTTTTTGTTTTGTGCTTGTTTGCTTGTTTGCTTGTTTGCTTGTTTTTTGGGTTGTTTTTTTTTGTTGTTGTTGGTTTGGTTTAGTTTTGGTTTGGTTTTGGTTTGGTTTTGGTTTGGTTGTTTGTTTGTTTTTCCAATAAGTTCAAACAACAACTTCCACACACATGTCTAAACAATTAGCATATCAGGTTCCAGAGTGATGGAAAAATATAAGATGTACAACTTGGAGCTGGGACAATGTAATTATCTATGCATATGTGAGTAATAGAAGTTAATTCATGTTTTCATAAAATATGTAATAAGGGATATCTCATGTCATAATGCTTGTTGTTATGGGTGGTAGTGAACAGGTAGTTTTAGGAATGTGAAAGGGAACTCCTGTAGAGCAGAAGAAACATTTCCAACTCCGGGGAAAAAGGACAATAGAATTACAATACCAATGAGAGGTGGAGAGCAGCCAGGGCCAGAGATGATTAGCATTTGTAAAGGATTGATGCCCCAGAGACAATATCTTATCTGGGACATTAAGGGTACTCCAGGAACTTCCCACACCCAGGAAACCTTTTAAGGCAAGGCTATGGCTCTCCTGATCCTATCAACTACAGCATCAAGGGACAAAAGAATCTATAGAAATTCTACGCTATACAGCAAGTCCTGCCTCAATGCTGTACAGCAAGTCCTGCCTCAGAGAGTGACTCCAAGACCAGGGGTACACTCCAGATGTGTACACGGAATCCAAACCCAGGAAGGCTATAAAGCTAACAGACTTGGACTCGGGCACTCGTGAAACCTCAGAACATGTTGCAGTAGAGGTCACGTTCGGAGGTTCTCACCCGGTGCGCACCGCTTCCCTTGCTTCACTGACTCTGTCAGTTTCTTTATTTGGCTTTGTCAATTTCTTGTCCGTAATTCTCCCTGGCAATAAATTGTTCTTTTATTAAATATATAACATATGTATATATAAACTATATATAGTATATTCAAGCTGCTGTGTATTTTTTTATTCTCAGAGCTGTTGCACCCAAGTGTAAGAGGACTGGTAGCTCCAGACATCAGTGTTTATAATATTATTGCTATCCAAAACATCCTCCAAAATGCAGCCATCTTATGCTCTTTTCTTGTCGAAAAAGCTGCTGAAAAGCACAAAACCTCAATAAATCAGGTTTGCTAATCATATAATTTAATTTAGAGAATTCTCTCAGCTTCTGGGAATGCCAACAATTAACTGTCATCTTGATTATGAATTTAAACATTTCTATACAATTTGTCTTTATGTAAACTCAGAGAAGATATACTAAGCTATCATGTTCATAGAAGTTGTTTACAGGTATCCTTTGCAACATCTCCTGTTTATCTTGTTAGACGATCAAAATGCCACAAATATCTTATTGGGGGTTAGATTTGTTTCTTTTTTACTTACAGAATTTTTTCCCATAAGTTGCTAGGAAACTAATTGATGGGTACTTACGGGTACTTAAGCAGAACAAAGAGGCCAAAGGAGGGGAGTTGTAGCACCTGGCTACACTTCTCAGGGTTGTTGGGAGTTTCTCTTGGAGGGGGAGATAACATGAGTTTTGGGGCAGGTAAAGGACAGGGCTGGGGGCAGCTGCTTTTTCTTTCTCTCTGCATTGGAGAGAGGACGGCCAGGCTGTTGCTTGCTGCGGGAGGAGTTCGCTGTCACCGCCGGGTCAGGTCCTCACAAAACCTACCACCATCTGCTCGTGTGCCCCAGAACTCTGAGCTGCCCCCTCCTGCCCTGCTGGAGCTGGGCCAGCCCTGTCCCACCACGGGCTGTTTTCCTCAGCACTGCTTGGAGGCTTTTTGCTGCTCTCTGGCCCCACACCCCCTGCCTTGCTGGGACATCCTCGCTGTTCCAGCTACTGCCAGCAGAACTTCTGATCTCATCCACCAGCCTGGGATTTCCCACTGTTCCAGCTTGGAGTCCCAAGAGATCAGACTGTCCTGGGCTTTGTGAAACAAAGCCCCTCAAGGTTTTCCTGGTTATGTTTACTATTAATGCTGTAGTTGTTTTTGTTGGTTTGTCTTGTTATACATACCAGTAAAGAATTGTTGTTCCTAGCCCCATACCTTTGCGTGAAAGCCCCTTTAATTTTCTAAATTATAATAATTTGGAGGAATGGGGTTTGAATTCTCCATTTCTAGGGAGGCCTTGCCCCTCCTTAGCAGATACCTGTCTTTCAAACCAAGACATATAGAAAAGACATTTGGAATATTTGAGGATTAATTCACATTTTGTTTCTTGTCCTTTATATATTTTTAAAAATACTGAATCTAAGTTTGATTTCTATGTGGAAGGTCCCATTAAGTGCAGTGAAATTGTGAGCTGTATATATCCCAAAACATTTTTCCCTTTAAAGGGAAATAATTTAAAAATTATGCAATTCTTACATAAATAACTGTTTATATTCATAATTACAGGAATTCTGGGGAAAAATTCTCTAACGTTACACATCATCATCCTATACTTGTAATAATGTAACCTACAACCCAAAATTCTTCAGGTCGACATTTTTCAATTTGCAGTTTCCTTGTTTAGTTATCAGATACTGAACATTTGAAAAATGTCAGTTTCTGAAAAACAAGAAAACAACCCCAAACCCATCAATGGAAAAAACAAACCCCAGAGTGTATTAATTACACTGAAATTCTCAAATATAAAAAGATAAATGTTGTAGCTTACCTGTGAAGTCAATTCTTTATTTTAAAGAACAGGCATGAGATTTTACTGAATTGCATGAAATATTGTTGTTAGACTGTAATTCTAGAAGCCAAACACATGGAAGATTTTTGTTTGGACAAAATTCTTGCATTAATGCATTAGTCTCATTTTTCCAAATTTTAATTTCAGTGGTGATCTCAGAGTCAGTATTTGCAGCTAGAATTACTATGGCAATACTACATCATACCATAGGAAAAAATTACTTATTACCAGTCCTGATCTGTTCTGCCAAAAAATCCTGTTCAGTCATAAAAATTTCTGGAATAGAATGGTCTCTTTTTCTCTCTATGACACTATTATTGTTAGTCTGGGCCATGACTTGCATTTATAAGTTTAATCTTAGTAATGACATGATAAGTCAATGTAGATAAGTAAGTAGTCCTTGCACTTGATCAATACAAGGCCACTTTTCATCTGACTTAACCAAACTGCTATATATCTAATAATAAGGCAGTGAAAAAGGTATTTCAAATTGGAGGGTCAGAATTGGGGCTGTCCAGCATTGGTCTCCAGGTGTCCACAAATAATGATAAGGTTTTTTTATAATTCTAAGAAGCGATTTATTGTGTGTGTCATTCAAGACTGATTGGAATCACATAGAAAAAATACATGAAATTACTTCAAGTTATCTGAACAAAGAAAAAAATGTATCCCGTGCCTAAATGAGAAATCCTAGTTTATGTTCTACAATAATTTTTCCCACACTTTGTGACCCTACTACAATAAGCTCCAAAGAATTTCCATAAGTGTCTTTTTCTTTTACCACCAAAACTAAATTATGTCCTATTTCTTGCTTTCTCCATTTCATGTCTGACCCGTGGAAAAAGATGAAAACATCTTAAACAAGATAAAATATAACCAAATGGTGTATATTCTTCTGCAATTAAACTACTCAGAAAGCCATGCAGCAGGCAATTTTCTGTCCAGGAATGCTCCAGACATATGCAAAGGCACAAGGTAAAAAAGCAAAGGTGTAATAAATTTCACAAATTTTGGAGGGGTTTATGCTTTCCTGAGTTGGTCAAAACAGTTTTTGTCCATCTCCCTCAAAGTGAAAGAAAAATAAAGGTTATCCAACTTTACAGTACAATAGCTATATTAAAATTTTCTTTGAAGATGAGAGATGTCATAGCATTTTCACTTTAAGCTGGAAAAATCTTTGAATTCATTCTCTGCAGTTGGCAGGTTTTCAAATTTGCAATCACCTGAAACATAGAAATGATCTGTCAACAAAAAGCATCTGAAAGGTTGGAGAGTGCTCTGAGCTATAATCCCAGAAAGGTGAGAGGCCAGGTGTTCTCCTCACCGATATTAACTGAAGCAATGTGTCAGACACCTGAGGCCAGAGGGCACCAAGGCAGATGTCACCCCACACAGTTGGGAGAAGTGTGTGGAGGGCACTCTGAAAAGCAAGTGGGAAAGCGTGCTATCTAAAGGTGAAGCTGTACACCTCTTGCAGCTGCTCCAAGCACAGGGATCACAACATGTTGTGCATGGTTGAATTCTTCTGACCTCCACCTATTGTAGGGCTGATCATAAAGACACAAAGAAGAACTGTTTTATTAAGATTGTACACCAAACAGTTTTAAAAATATGCCTGCAGATGTATATACACACACATATATATATTTATAAATAGAGGGAGCTATGCGATAATGAATTATTGAAGGTGTGTCAAACAATGTGCAAATAAAGCTGGTTTGGTAGATGAAATATGTCTGTGAACTTCACTAAATGGACATATTTTTCAGCCTGCACTCTGCTACTTTTTCTGTGAGAGACAAAATATGGACTTCAATTTAATGTTGTTTAGTTACCATTATTCTTCCTATTATATTTTTATCGTTGACAAAAGTGCTTTAATTAGCTACTTTAATTGTTTTCTTCAGTTCTACTTTATAGATTCCATCTGACTTTATAGATCTCCTTCTTAGAAAAAATAAAGAAGCTTATAAAAAGAAATTTATTGGAATTATCTCTTGTCTCTTTCTTATACTTTATTAAAATACTCACAGAAACTGGCTACTTGTGCTGAAGTAACTGTATAATACAAGTAAAGAAGTGGGTGGCATAGTTTCATAGAATATTTTCTCTAAAGAATGTAAAGAGGAAACCCCAAAAAATGTAAATAATCTTCATATCTGCCATTTCCTAAAGAAATACATAACTATTCAGAGCAACAACGTATCATCTGGAAAACAGAGTGTGAGCATCAGAATACAGTGTTTGGTTATTACCCTGAAGAGTAAAAAAATTGCAGTGAAAGGATATGTCAGAATGATAGCCCTGTTCTAAGCAATTTTTTTTGTTTTAATGAGGAACTGAATTGCTTCTTTGGAAAACTTTTGAGATCTGAAGTGTACTGTGTAGGTATAAATTTAGTTAAAGCATAATTTAGCCATTGCATAGCATTAAGCCATAAAAATATTATTTGTGGAAATAATTTGCATTTTCCCCTAAATAATAATCCTAAACATATTTGTTTGGGTTGGATTTTTTTTGTTTGTTTGTTTTTAGAAACTCCAAAAAATCATGAAGAAACAAATATACTAAAACACTGTTTTTGCTATGCAAGTGGCATAGCTACTGTAAGCAAGAAATACTGTATAGAGAGATCTGCACATTACATGTGTCCAGTTCTGGGCTCGTCAGTACAAGAGAGACATGGAGCAAGCCCAGACAGGGCTATGGCTATCATTAGGGGCCTGGAGCACCTAACTTATGAGGAAAGTGTGAGGGCACCAACCCTGTTTAACCTGGAGAAGAAACAACTGAGAGGCAACCTCATTACATAAATGACTGAAGGGAGGATGTTGAGAGAATGGATCAGGCTTTTCTCAGTAATGCCAAGCAATAAGAGAAGAGGCAATGTGCAGAAACTGATGCACTGGAACAGCTTGCCCAGAGAGGCTGTGGAGTCTCCCTCACTGAAGATGTTCAAGAACCATCTGGACACTTGAGTTATGTTCTCCAAAAGTGTCTGCTTGAACAGGAAGGCTGGGCTAAATGGCCTCCAGTAATCGTGTAATCTTTACCATTCTTTAATTCTGTGATTTTAAACACTTGATAGTGTGAGCTAGTATGCTGGTTCTTTGTAGTGGGTTACCTCAGTTTTACAGGCAAATATAAGCTTTTAGTGTGTGTTACTGCTTCTATATAAGTTGATTTCATATCAGTGGAACTCAGGGTTCTGGAAAGCTGCCTCTTTAACTCTTCACACTTAATTCTTCACACCTAATTCTTCACACCTAACGGTAAAAACTAAGAATACTTGTGGTTTCATATTTCTTGTTTTGGAAAGAGAAATTCCTCAGACAATTTGTTTCAGGAAATAACTCAATATCTAAATAAAGCTAGGATTTTTAATTTCACTCACAAATGGACTCATAAATCTTTTATGTATGATATATAGCTGTATATTGTACCAAAATTTGACCCCTCTTACAGTTTGTTATTGAACAAAGCCTTTAGAAAATAATGTTTTATAATTTTACATTGTATCTCTGAAGTTATATATAAAATACATACTTTATACTGTAATGGGTTGACCCCAGCTAGACACCAGGCACTCACCAAAGCCTCTCTCTCATTGCCCTCCCCAGCTGGACAGGGAAGAGAAAATAAAAGAAATGTTTCATGCATTGAGATAAGGACAGGGAAAGATCACTTACCAAGTGTCACCACAGGGAAAACAGAAAATTAGAGATATTGATTGAATTTATTACTGACAAAATCAGAGCAGGATAATGAGAAGTAAAAACAGACCTTAAAACCAGTTTCCCCCCACGTCTCCCTCCTGCCTAGCTCTACCTCCTCCCCCAGCAGGGAGAGAGGGAATGGGGGTTATGGTCAGTTCTTCACATGTCATTTCTCCTGCTTTTTATGAAGAGGACTCTCCCCTGCTCCAGCATGGGGTCACTCCCACAAGAGACAGTTCTTATTGGATTTTTTCAATGTGAGTCCATTTCATGAGCTACAGCTCTCTGCAAACCATTGCAATGTGCATCATGCTTCCATGGGGTGCAGTCACAAAATTCCCAGATTTAGCTAGATGGAAAGTTACATTGTGATCATCAAGTCCAGTTTACGACCTAACAATCCTTCAAGGAAAGGATGCTTCAGTGTGTGTCCCCCACAGTGTCACAAGTCCTACCAACAAACCTGCTCCAGCATGATCTCTGCTCTCCATGGATCTACAGGTTCTAGCACAGGCCTCCCATGGAGTCACAGCCTCCTCTCAGGCATCGACCTGTTCCAGCATGGGGCTCCTCCATGGGCTGTGGGTGGATCCCCAAGGGCTGCACCGTGGTTTGCACCACAGGCTGCAGAGGAATTTCAGCTGCAGTGCCTGGAGCACCTCCTGCCCATCCTTCTCCACTGACCTTGGTGTCTGCAAATTTGGTCCTCTCACATGTTCTCAGTCTGCTCTTCTCTGCCTGCAATTACAACTGCACAATAACTTTCTTCTTTCTCCTTCTTAAATCTGTTATCACAGAGACATTACTGCCATTTCTAATTGGCCCAGCCTTGGCCAGAGGCAGATCTGTCTGGAGCTCCCAGGAACTGGCTCTGCCAGGCATGGAAGAAACTTTCAGCAGCTTCCCACAGAAGGCACCTCTGTTTGCTTTTGACCTCAGCAGCAGAGTTAGGATGGAGGTTACGTGGGAAGTTCTGAGAATAAATAATACTTAAGCTATATGCCTTCATTTCTTCCTTGATTCATGCATCAAATACAGTTTATGGTAAATCTTAACCTATCCTAAGTACCTTCCTTATCAGTGGAGAATTTAATACCAAACTCATATAATTCAAAATGCTTAATGCTTATTTTCCATCCCGACATAGAACTCAGTCTCTAGTTGAATACTTACAATGTTCTGTCAACCAGGATCTCAGTGAATGTAACATAGAGAGGCCTATTGTATCACAGACAGCTACTACAAACATAGTAGGCAGTTGATAAACAACCCTTTTTGAACATTTTCTATAATTCTATGAAGAGCAACTAAGTACCTGAATGTAGCAGTTTTCTACTGCTTACACATGGAAATCAGCTTGCTCAGAATTCTAGGAGTTTTTAAAGTTTCAGAGCTTAATCTTTGTAGAGGGCACTGAGGATTTCTTAGTCTTAGAATTTCTAAGTATAAAAAATGCTCAGTACTATGTGTAACTCAGGTTCAGAAATGTTACAACCAGAGCAGAGACTTGTGACACCAAGAAACTCTGAAAGCATATCTTGTATATCGCCTATAATTAATATTACTTTGACTTGAAAATTAAGACAAGCCTATTCAAATAGTGTACCTAAAAAATTAAATATTTTGTATCACTGTGACAGTATAGCCAGACACCCTGCATAAGCATTTCACACAAACTTGCATGCAATGGGGTCACCAGAGGGGTAAAGGAATATTTGTGTAATTGCACTTAAAATGCAACCAAGTGAAAAAGTTCCCAGGTGGGGATTCAGATATGCAGAGGGGATTGCAAACAGATGGAGCATCCTGCTGTCTGCACCAGAAGAGTGACTAGCAAGACCAGAGAACAAAATAAGAATTACCCAAGGACCCCCTCCTTGATGCAGGAGGCAATGGCAGAAGCTCGTTAGAGCTGTGCAGGATGATAGAGAAGGCAAGGACAGATGTGCTCTGCCTCTGCCTCTATTCAACAACTCTTACTGTGTAAGGCAGTAATAAACTGCTTTGTGAATGAATCAATTCTAAAGCTTAAAATTGGACAGATTTGTAAGTCTCCTAAACACTCCCATCGCGTTACACACTGATCCTCTGATACGTTATGAACAAACATCTCAGTATTAATATTTATTTATACATATACACTTAAATTATACTTACACATTCATTCAGTAGAAACATTAGCACAACGGTGATTATTTCTGTGTTTCTATGAGTGAGTAATATAATCCATGTATTGAACTCTCTATTAATATATTAGTCCTTATAATACAGAACTAAAATATCTTGAGCAGCATAATTGAGATTGAAGAAATAATTTACTAAACATACCCATAATCACTTTTTTCCTAAAAGTTTATCTAAAGATGAATTGTTATGACAATCATTAGTCCCAGGATGTCAAAACTTTAGACTTTCAGCCTTAAAAAAAGTTTAAAATAAAAAATATTGCAGTTTCTCAAGAATTTCACAAGAGAATAAAAGTCAATTTTCTATTACAGCTTCTTTCCCAAGATTAATTTATTTAAAAAAATAAGAAATAAGAAATAATACCCCATTGAAGGCAAATCTGGCCGCTTTGAAATAAGGGATCAAATTTTCATCATCTTTTATACTCTGTCTTCTAATAAAAAAAGACAGCGCATCTAGAGGAGAATAAAAAAAGTACATTTATTCTTGAATAGATCTAGTAGAGAATAAAAAAGTAGGTTTATTCTTGGAAGTATAAACAATATTTTATTAGAGAAGTTTTTAATGGGAAACAAGTTGAAGAAAGATCAAGCCTTAAAATATTATTCATATTTTCCAAGAGAAAAAAAAAAGTGTTATAGAATGTAAATTATTTATTTTCATTTGATGTCACGTGTCAAACTATGAAAAATTCAAAGTGTAATATTTTTCCTCCTTGTCCTTAACATTTTTAGTTCCACCAGTTTCAATACAGAATACTATTTTTTTCCATTATTTTTTGCCAGGTGGTATAAACATTAAAATATTTAGTCATACAGAAAAAAAAGATATTTAAAAAAATATTATACTAGAAGTCAAAACTTCAGAGTTCAATTGTAGAAGTTTTGCATTCAGCTGAATTGAATAAAAGGAAGACAATGCTTTTAGTATTGAGAATGGCTAATCATGGAGACAATATACCATGAAATATAATAGTCTTTTTTTATTACGGAACTCTTCAAGTCCAATTCATTTCTTCACATGACCCAGTTGACAAATATCCACATACATCTTTATGCAGGTTGTGCAGAGGATTGGATTGTATGATCTGATATTGCATGTGATTAAACACTTCAGGTGTCTTCCGAGATTTAATGTCCATGCAGGCTTGGGGTTTTACTTGATGAAGATGAGAGGGTGTATAGACGAGAGGGTCTGTGCTTCGCTTTGCTTTACATAATTGTGCTCTTTCTTTCCACTGTGTGGCTTTGTTCCTATCAGTGGATGTCAAGAAGCAGCACTTTGGCTCTACCAGCCGTCTCAAATTCAGTGAAGTGACCAACACAAGACATGAACTGAGATTTAAAGTCAGGAACTTAGATTTGGTTGGTGGAGCTTGGCCAAAGCATTTCCCTTTGGAAATCACTTCTTGTAAAAAAAGCATCTCAGTGGAGCAATGTGCTAATGGGAAAATGCTACCCAGGGCTCCACAGGCTCCTTCCCATTTATCTGTAACCTGCAAGAGACACATGCTGTCCCAAGAGCCAGACATATCTTTCACTCACTTAACAGCTTGCAGTTCTGACATTTCCCCACCTGTCAGCAGCCTCTTCTGAAGAAAGCATGACAAAGGAGATTTCCCTACATTACAACTTTCTGGAAGAACTTCCTTCCCAGCACTTCCCCAAATGTCTCTGTAGATAGTGCAAAGAGAAAACACATTTGAAGGGTTATTCAGACGTGACTTGGTCAGATAATGGAACTTTTCTTGTTACAGGGGAATCCAATATTTTTATCTTATATTATCTTAAATATTTTAATATTTCTTTCCTCCTAGAAAGGACAAAATATTTTAAAAACTTATTAAAAATCAACAGAAATGTTCCCAGGCAATTTGCATCTTACCTTCTACCCTTAAGTATCTTCTTATTCTGAGGAAAAGCACACTGGAGAAAAATCATAAAACTACAGAATAGTTGATATCCTTCAGCTCATGAAAAAAACCAGTTCATATGAATGATAAGCCTCAGTAAAAAAATAAAAGAAGTAAAAGGAAGCAGTGAGTGGAATTACTGGAAAAAAGGATTTTTCCAGTAATCCAGCAATCAGTCAACTAATTGCTGAATGTTGCTGGAAAACTGCCTGTAAAAACAGAATAGGATTACAATTGTGACTTCTTACACAAAGTATTTGTAAAAGGAGATTTTATAGGCTAGGATACACTCTGACATCCATCTCACTGTACTTTAAGTTGCAAAAAGATAATGTTATGTTATGGTACATGTTGGGGACTGTGAGAATTCAGATAGTTCTACTAAGAATCCACAGATGGAATGAGGTTTTGATTCTGCTTGCAAATGTACATTGTCTATTACAAAATTTCCAGACAAGAGACATAAATATACTTGTCATATAATTATTTTGTTCAAATTAATTAACATAGAAATAGTTTTGTCAAATAGGAAGTCAAAATAGAAATACATAAAATTTCCTTTTTTAATATTTTTTAATATTAAATGAAGAAAACTATTTTAGAAGTAAGAATGAGTTTGAAAATTCAAAAAATATTTTATTAAATGGTGTGTGAACTATTTAATGAACAAATTGAATATAAACTTCTCTCCCCACAGGAAAACAACAAAAAAAACAAAAAAAAAAAAAAAAAAAAAAAAAAAACCAATAAAAAACACTGTAGAAACATAAAAATAAGCTTTTGAGAGAGAACTTGGCTTCAAGATTATAATTTTGATGTTATCATTTTCCTTTTAGTGCTGAAATTGATACAGTTTTAAAGAGCTGTAAATATCTATGTGTTTGTACCATATGAAAAAAGAGCTGTCACCTGGAAAGAGAAAGAACCTAGAATAATTCAAGATATATTTAAGTAAAGTTTAATTCAATAGTTAAAACATTTCCACATGATCTTCCTATAACTTTATTGAAAACATAAAAGGAATTTTCAAACATTATGATATTTTGATTAAGGTTGATTTCCTTATTTCCAGAATGACACTTAGTTAATTTTAATCATCTTAAGACTGATTATGAAGGAAAGTAGGTGTGTGTGTGTGAATCAAAATTCCCAGTAAGTCAGTATAGGGGAGAAATTCTTAGAATACTTAGCAGAATTGGCAGTAACACCAGCTAAATAAGTAGTATATGTCCTTCCATATAATGACTCTGCTTCTGTCCTTGAAGAGGAAAGCATGTAGATAACTCCTAAGAATTGCGTCGAATCAGGAAAGGGGAAGGTAGGTTTGATTTTATTTCCTGGAATGCCATGCTGACATGTTGATAAGGGTGCTGTTGATGTCATATTGCAATGATTATTAAGCAGCTTCTAAATGAAAGGACAAAAAAATTCAACAATTCCCCACATTATATGTATATGTATATGTATATGTATATGTATATGTATATGTATATGTATATGTATGTATATGTATATGTATATTTTTATATATTTTTTTTAATTTTGCATGTCCTTTATAAGATATATGCCTATTCCTTTTTTCATCCTTTCTGGAGAAAAATTGGCAGAATCTCTTTTGCTACAATCTTAACATTTTCAAAAAACATTATATTATCAAAAAAAGAAACCTTTTTTTCAGAACCTAGGGGTTGCACTGAAAAAGATTCAGGTTCTGATTTTAATGCAAGTCTGTGAGACTTGATTGAGTGTAACAGATTTCTTTCAGACTTGAAAGTTTTGATAAAGAACAATTGCTTCTGCTATTAATTTTTCAGTGGAAACATCTCTGCTGTTCCCCAACACAACTTTTCACCAATTTCCTTCATCATGAGGACTGTAATCATGAATGTTGGGACAATACTGACAAGAAAACTGAGACTGTAATTTTCTAAATTGAAAGTATGGAATGATCAACTCCAGTTGATACAGGTAACCATCCCATCCTGTTATTTGTCTAATTGTTAGTGCTAGTCAGAATGCAACCATTTTATGTCTGATCTGCTTATCTTTTTATATCCTAACATTCTGATGCAAAAAATCCCAACAAAATAATCAAAACCAACATACTTCCCTAACCAAGACCAAAAATTAAGATTAGCAATTGTATTACAAAGTCCAGGTTGTAGACAGCAATATCTCACAATGAGGGACCATTTATATTTGTCTTTTGATAGGTGGTTTACAATTTCTCAGCTAGAACTGTGGTGAAGCATATGTGCTGCAAACCTGGCAAAGTTGCAACCCATGCTTGTAATATACTCTGAAAGAAAGCACTCTGGCATTGCCACATAATGATAAAGTCTGACTGCTTGACCACATTTAAATACTGTAACAGCTCTCCTAGAAGTGGATTCCTTGTTATAACACTATCAAGGTGTTAATGCAAACTGTCATGGAACTGTATAATCAGTTATGATGTTAACAACATAGAGAGCAACCAGTCTGTCTTCCGTCTATTCCCTCCAGAGTATCTACACAGGCAGCTCAGAAAGAGACAGAAGTTGCTTTGGCAATTTGTGGCATTGGGACAGTCCAACCTGACATTCAGAGTATGGGGAGGGGAGAATGTGGTTTCAGAGCGCATGCACACACAGGACTGGAGAAGAGTATTTAAGATGAGCACTGTGACAGAGCATTTGCAGCTGGGAGATCAAGAGAAGAGACAGGTGAGGAGAAGGGACAAAAAATACCCGTAAAATTTACTTCCAGTGGTGCCTCCCATTTATCAGGCTTTATCCTTTATATCAGACTGATAATGGAGCATTAGACTGTTAATGACTGCAAAAATTTAATATTAAAGCAAGGGCATAAGGTCTTCTGGGCCAGCAGAGTTTTTGTGATGATGTATGCAGAAGGAAATCAGTCTTGCAATCTTCTTTTACTGGACACCCATGAACACGTCAGTTTTAGATGACTCCTAAGGGAAACCAAACAGCTATTGCTAACTTCATGTTGCCCAGGATTTAATTGTTTTTGTGGTTTTAACAACATGACTGTAGCTCTGAAATGCCTCTCGTAACTAATGCTATCTTTAGTTTCTTACTGAAGACAGACACATTGTTATCTGAAGACAAACAGTTAACTCATTTATGGTCAAAAGATTGAACAAGGCAGAAAAAAAATGTATTCTCAATATATCTTCTTAGGGTAATGTGTTGTTTCATTTTTCTAAAGTACAATTTAGCTTTTTTTTTTCAAGGACTTTGTCACTTGGGCACAATGTACAATGCTATTATTAATCAAAGCATAACATGAAATATACGTAATTGGCAGCTATGAAATACAGCTCTTTTTAAAATAACTTTTGTGTGAATTGTTCAACTTGTTAACTGGTCTTTTCAACATCACCAGAGAACCACATGGTTGTGTAATTTAGCGTGTAAGAGACTGCTAAACATCTTCTCTGCTCAAAGTGAGTATAATTAGACCAGATTGCTCAGTGCTGCATTCACCCCAAACTGCAGAGACATCACAGTTTCTCTAGTGATCCACTCATGTACTTGATCACTCTTCTGCTGAAAAAATAAAAAAGAAACAATCCAGACCAGCTGTCCTCACAATTTCTTAAATTCTAGTGTATGTATACTGACACTTGTTCTATTGCTCTGTATCACCAAAAATAGTTTGGTTTAATTTCCTCTGTAGCCTACCCCCACAGCCACATGTATTGCTGTACACACCATAAGTAATGAAGTCTCCCCTGCCCCTCATCTTCCCCAGGGTGAACCAGTCCAGTGCTCTCCAAGTCTCCCTAAATGCCCTGCCATGGGAACCCTCCACTGGACTTACTCTAGTATGTCAGTCTACCCTTCTATCCTGTGCCAGGAGCTCAAGCCTGGAGTATAAGGACAGTGCTACCAATGCCTAACAATGGGTCAGGATCCTTGGTGGTGCAGCTCCATGTTCAGAGGCTGTTTAACTACCTGGGTTGACTGCTGTGTCCTGATAAATTTCTGGTCTCAGGTTCCCCAGACCTTTTCTGCAGAGCTCAATAATCAAGCTCAGCTTGTCCTGTTTCAGGGCTCAGCTCGGCTCTCTTCAGTGTCCTTGCCTCTAAGGCAATGTTTCCTGTAAGCGCAGTTTCCAAGGAAGTATTTGAGCAGGTCAAAAGACTGCCCATCCCAAAATCAGGATGGTTGCCTTCGTGAAATTCTGCTGTTTGTCTCAGTCATTTCTCTCAGGCTATATTGCTCCAGAGCCTTACAGTTACCACAGTCAAGGCTGCCTTCAACCTTCATACATTCAACAGCCTTCCTTGTGAGTACCAGCTTCAACAGAACATCTTCCCTGGCTGATGTGTCAGTCATCTTGGTCAAGAATTTGCCTTCAAGTTGCTTGCATTTGTCTGCCTCTGCATCACTGGTGCAGTTCTGTCCCCTGACCCTTACCCTCAGTCTTACCTTTCCTAGGTGGTAAGTTCCATGCTTCTGAGCTACCCTTTTGCATAGATCACCCCTTCTCTATCTTTGACAACCCTGCTATTACTGCAGCACCTGTATCTCTGCACTGTATCTCTCCGGGTGTGAGTGCTACCATCGTCTCACTCTCATCCCTCTGAAGTCACAGCTCACTTACTCTGCACACACTGCTGATGCCTTCCTCTCATTCCCAGAGCCTCCTCTATTTATGTGTAAACATTTGAGATGGGTCCTGGGTTGTGTAGCCTTTGCAGTTGATGCATGACAGCCCCTCTGATCATGCTGTCTCCTGGACACATTAGCATTGTGTTCTCATTTCTCCTCTGTGGGAACACCCCTCTCACATTTCCAACCCTCTTGAAAAGATCAGTAAGTAGTTTGATTGCAGATATGTTCTTGCATAACATTGTCAGACATACCTCATCCTTTCCCAGTAGCCATTTCAGTGAGAAGAACTTTGCATATAAGATGGGAGACATAAATCACAATGCTGGCCTTTTAAGCCATCTTCTCTGTCCTAACAGAATGTTTGTGCTTCCACATACGTATTTTTACCAAGAATGAATCCTTCCTGCAAATAACCAAATACCTTAAGTGTTGAGGATAAAACCTGCTTATGCCTGGATTATTTTCAGAGCCTAAAATCCCTTTATAAATCTAATCCATGACATCCAGAGTTCCCTTTTCTGTAATCTTTCAGTTGGAAAGCTGGCAGTAAGAGGACCTCCATGTCTCATAAAGTATTGCATTATATGGTTCTCTGATAAGGTCACAATGGGAGAATGATAATGGAAGCAAACCCAAGTTTTAATTTTGGATCCCATTTTGTATTCATTAATTCTAATAGTTAACTTACTAAATTTAATCACTAGTAAACAAATTGGTTTTTAAATAAAATTATATTGCTGCCTTCTTAGAATCCTGGATTTTCCTCACAAGTGATTACATAAGATGCAGAGAACAGCTTATTTTTCGTATGCCACTTTAGGGAATTTTTAGGGAAAAGTTTCTGACAGTAGTTGCATTTTAAAACATATCATCACTAATGAGAAAACACACAGTTTTTTCTAAAGATAGGAAATTTACATCTAAAGATTAGTTTTCTTAGACGCTCAGAATTTTTAAGAGAGACAAAATATTTGTCTCCATTACATGAAAAAAAAAACCCAAAACAGCAAACAACCATTGTTAGCTTGTCTGGAGTGGAAAGCCTCTGGCATATTTAACATGAGGGTCTTGTTCACATGCCATGTCTGTAGGAACACAAAAGCTCAGCTCAATGAACCACTGTAAAATCTTACCTGTAAGGTTGTTACATTGAGTTACATATAATAAACAAGAAAGATTTTGTTTTATTTTGCTTTGCTTTGCTTTGTTTTAATAACAGTCAATATTTCAGTCAACAGTTAATATTTCAGTAGCTCTTAAGATATAACTGAAATAAGAACAGATGATATTTAGTTGTGGTTTAACCCTGGACAAAAACTAAGAACCCCTCTGTCTCAGTCACACGCAGTGACATTGGGAAGAGAATCAGAAGAGTGAAAGTGAGAAAACTCATCAGTTGAGACAAGGACAGTTTAATAGGTAAAACAAATTTTACAGACTCAAGCGAAGCAAAACATGGGCAGACATCAGGTGTTCAGCAAACACCAGGAAAGCAGGATTTCATGCCTATTAGTGATGTGGGCAGACAAGCACCATCTCTCTGTCCCTCCCCTTCTTCCCTGCCAGCTTGCTATGGGGAGTGTGATGCCACAACGTGTAGAATCTCTTGGGTCAGCTGGGGTCAGCTGTTCCAGCTCAGTCCCTTCCCAGTTCCCTGAACACCCTCACTGGTGGGGTGGGTCCTCACAGAGCTGCAGAGGCTCTGTGTAAGCCCAGCTCAGCAGGAACTAAAACATCCCTGGGTTATCAACCTTGTTTCCAGCACAAATTCGAAACACAGCCCCATAATAACTACTGTCACCTCAGGACTCAGGAGAAACTATCTCAAAACTAGTACAGATATGCAAGATAACAAAAGAGAAAGATGCTTCCTGTGGTAAGAGTGGATTTTAAGACTACACATATGTTGGCTTCAGTAAATCTTGGGCACAAAGCTATGATTTATCAGAGATTTGTTTGCATTCTTGTGGCCATTTTGGGATAATATAAAACCAGTGTAAGTATGATGGAAACATGACTAAAAACTTCAGACTGTGGTTAAAATATGTGGTTGAAAGCATTTTTTCCTCCTCTTGTTTTGCATATCTGTGCAACAAGATTTTACTGGAATAAAATGTCTGAATTGCATGACAGATCCTTCAGCAGCAGCAAATATTTCAAGCTATTATTTGTTCTCCTGTTCTAGACTAACAACATAGCTGAAGTACAAGTCAAAGAGAAGTTTGGTAATTTCTGAGTTTAAAAAAAATTAAATGAGCATTTCATAATAACTAAAGTTCTGGAGAAAAGGGCAACGTTTAGTTTAATGGAATTTTTTGTTTGTATGTGGACTGAGAGTAAGCAACACTGACAGAGAAACAACTGTTTTCAGCCAGTAAATGTGTTTAGTTACTTAGCTCATGAGTATCCCAGAATAAAAAGAAAGATTGTTTTTTGTCTCATCTAGTTAAAATCAACAATATCATTCCCTTTGGTAAATTCTTACCTGGAAAACAATGAAGGAGAACAGTGCCCAGTGATCTAGGACTGTTTAATTAAAACACACAAACCAAAGACATTTTAAGAAAGACATCTGAATGGATTATTGAAACTATTTAGTACTCTAAAAAATAATAATCAACATTTTTCCAGACCACAATCTTACTAAGAAATCTTTTGAAAGGAAAGAATACATTAAATAGATGTATTTAATTTCATTTTCTTTTAAAAATAATTTGTGGCTAGAAAAATCCACTGACTGAACAAAATTGCTGAAATTTGACCATTTCATCTCAAGCAAGAACCTCCACATATTTCAATGAAAACAAACCTTCTTCTTCCTATTCTTCTGACTGTATATTAGAAGCCAAATAACAGAGTTTATGGCTTCCTAAACATTGGTTCCATAGCATCTGTTTTTTTCTTATCAAGACCACATGTAGGTCTTACAAACCCTCCCTAGAAGGAAGAAATTGCTTTCTGCATCTGCCTAGAGATCTCAGTCTTTGAAAAATGTCAAAAATGCAAAGCCCCCTCTATCTAGTCAAAGGAGACAGAGAAATACAGTGTCCTTAACAAATGTAGTTCTTTAATCAGTAAAATAAAATAAAATTATATTGCTGACAAGAGCATATTGATCACATACTACCTAACAATTGTAACTACCATCATGGAGAGCTAAATACACATATTAAATTCTTCTAAAGAAGAAGAAAATAATTTAAAATAATACCTTATTTGCAACATTTTAAACACCTATTACTATCTCTGGGGATTTTTAATAAGCCTATAAAAGGCAAGAGATTTGTGTTTGTCTTTTCACAGTCTAAAATACAAAATAAATAGGGATTTGAAAAAAAATTATTAATTTTTAAACTATGTAGCTTAATCTACTAAAATCTGTTTTATGTCAATTTATTACTTGTGCTCATTAATTCTCTAATTGCAAATATACTCTTACAGAAGCCTCATTGAAATAGTACTTGATTTAAATCCTCATTTTTTTACAAGAAGCTTACAAAAATACAACATGTGAATTTGTATTTACAGGATAAGCTCAGTAAGTAACAGTTATGCTACATTTTAAGCTTTTTGTTTGGAATTACTTACATTGGCCTGCAGCTATATTGTGTATATATATTACTTTAATAACTGTACAAGCCCTAGAAGAACAGGTTCTTAATGATAGAATAGAGAAAACCCTTTATTCTTAATAGAACTTAATTTATGTCACAAAAAAAACCCCAAACAAAAAAACAAAAAAACAAACACCAAACCAAAAAAAAAACCACACAAAAAAAACCCAAACAAAAAGAAAACCCACACCAAAACCAACAAAAAAACACCCCCTTCCCTAGTCCTCAGCATTACTACACTTTTAGGCCCATGATGTGATTCTTGGGTTTGTCCTACTTCAGGACCAGGAATTAGACTTGATGACTCTTGCAGGTCCCTTCCAACCCAGGATGTTCTATGATTCCACCCCTCTTTCTGCTTTATTTCTCTGTCCTCAAATGATTACAGAAAAGTTTGGCAAGCATGGTTTATACTGTGGCAACTAGTAAACCATTTTGTGTACACTGCTTTAGGCAGTTTTGTACTTCTGTTTGGATTTTTGCTTGGTTGGTTGGATTTTTTTTTTGTATGCTTGTTTGTTTGTTTGTTTGTTTGTGCTTTTGGTTTGGGGGGTGTTGGGTTTGGTGTGGGTTTTTTTTGTTTGTGGGTTTTTTGTTTTGGTTTTTGTTTGTCTGTTTGTTGTTTTGTTGGTTTTTGTTTGGTTGGTTGGTTGGTTGGTTGGGGCTTTTTTAAATTTTTTTTTTCCTATATTACCACAGGTATGTAAACTGGTACATACACTAAAAATTCCTACTTTTTCAAGAATTTCAGCAATGTACAAAATCAAATTGAAATTTGTAGAGCTTGAAAACACTGAAAATCTGCAAACGTTAAAAGTGGTCTTTTCCCACAATTGTCTCCATAACAATGTCATAATAGGCCTCTCACAGCCAAGGCACAGGACATTTGTGTCAGAATGTCTAGAGAATGCACACATGGAACAGATTTCTAATAGGAGGTTAAAACTTTATGAAGAAACATTTTGTATTAACTGGGATAGTATCTGTAGCTTTCTGAATGCCCTACTTTGGCTCTAGAGTGAATCATCCTTCTGAAACACGTGTTGTACTTTTCCTATTTAGAGTTTCTTCCTGAAACATATTTACCTAAGGAAAAACTGTGACCTCAAAAAATAGAGACAGAGACCAGTTTCAAGAAACATCAATGCTGCTATGAGAGAAAAATCTTCATGCAAAGTGTGGAAATTCTGTGCAATTATGGCCAATATGTTAAAAAAAATCAAGATGGGTAGATAGATAGATATTCCGTAACTAAAGTAAATTTCTATTTTATAAATCTCAGGAAAGAAAGGCTAGCTCCCTACATCATCATAAGAAGAGGATATATGTATATATATGATCTAGCCTATTAAACCTGAAAGGAATAATAGTATCAATGTAGATGGCATAGAAATTGATAATATTTTATTAAACTCTTGTAAGAACTTTGTAAAAGTTAATGACCAAGGTATCCATGGAGGAGACAGATTTATTTTCAGTGAGGCAAAATTTGTTATACCTGACTAAAGACAAAGGTACAAAGCTACAAGAAAGAAAAATATGCAGCCACTAAGTACTCAAAGAACAGGCAGTGTTCCAAGATATGACAGGCTGCTTAGGAAGATTTACAAAACCTTGTATCATTTTGCCTGGTTATGTATTTGATTGATTTCATAATCTTCTGGATGTTAATTAAATAAACCAGGAGATTCCCATGTGCTACAAGTTCTTCCAGGATGACTCAAAAGCTGACACAATTTTCTCAGGGCTCACATGAATTATGAACAATTATACACCATTTGTGCACCATTGAAGTCTTAATGTCAGGTATTGTCTTCTGATTTCTCTCTTTTTTTAAACATTAAATATACAAATAGCATGCTGAACAACCCCCAGTTTGGTATACATTATGTTTTGTCCAAATTTCTATCCTAAGTTTTAACAGATGTATCATACTCCTTGCATCTTCCTGGTTCCTTATTCCACCCTTGCAGATTGTGCCTGCAAAAACACATGCTATTTTTCCAGTAAAGCAGAAGACTCTGCAAAAATAAGTATTTTCAAACCAGTGAGGATGCCTCAAAGTCAAAGACATCTGAAACTGCCCCTAAACATTATTTGACTAAGTTGGTAACGGATTCTGGTTAAAATTTGTGGGAATGGGTAAGTTGTGTGCTGTAGCAAAATTCTATGACAGAACAGCTTGTCCGCCTGCTCAAAGACTCTTATCCCGCCTAGATATAACGGGTTTATGACTATACAGCACACATGAAAACAAAATCCAGCCCACAGAAACCAGAAGACATTTGCTTTACAATTCCAGGCTGTTTTAGAGACATAACTGGATATGAGCTGTATCTCCAGATCCGTACAAATAAATTAACATATACTAATTATATTTGCATTAGGGATATTAGTGAGAAATATGAAACGATATGGGGTAAACTTTTATTTTTCATATGCTTCCAATAGTTTTGCACATGTTCCCCAAACTAATCTCAACAGACTAAGACTGCAAATTCATTGCTTTTTGATACTTTCTCTTGTACTACTCTGTATCAGTCATTTTATTCAATACCCAGTCCCACACCAGGATTTGAATATAGCTTTCAGTGGGAGCTGGCTTCATATGGATTTCATCTCATTCCTCCCCAAGCTACTGTGTCTTTCATTACTTTCTTTTTGTAATATATATTTCTAACACATGCTAGGATACTTACTTTCTTCTTGTTTTTCCTTCCACAGCTTCACAGACTGAGGTGGTTTAGAGAATTCAGTAAAGGGTAGAAAAATTTACTTACCAGGTGTTACTATGGCTCCTGAGGATATGTTGGGATGAACTCATCACCACAAGATGATAGGAAAGATGTCTGGGGATACAGCAAAACTTCTTCAATTAAAATTTCCCACTGGCAAATGGGAGAATGGAAGTGAAATGCCAATAAAATCTATTCTGTGCTCAGACAGCTGTCTCAATCATGGACAAAGACAAAAAAAAGTCATTATTTAGGCAGGTAATTATGCATTTCTATTAAACACTTTCCCATAGAGGCTTCTGAGAAAAGCCAAAGGAATTTAAATTTTTTTTCTCCCATCAGAGACTTTCTAAGTTTCTGTAATGTCTATGGTGGGCCTCTTTTTGCAGCAAAAGAAGTGAACACTGCCTAGGAAGATTCACTTCTCTAACTGGGGAGAGGACTGAAATCTTTCATGCAAGAAGTCCCAACTACTTGCTATTTGAAGAAGCATATGTTTCAATACTAGGGGGAAAATAGACTGTCTCAGCAGTAAGATATACAGAGGATTCTATTTTTACCTATTCTTATATCTCTGAAGTATGTAGATGAATGTGAAAGGTGGGTTTTGTTCATAAACTCCCTGTTTTTTCTCTTCCCTTGAACAAGTCCAGGCTGATAGAATAAATTCAGAATGTAAAAGTCAGAATGCCTGTTGCAGGTCACCAACTCCAGATTCAGAATTGGGGGAGCTTCTGAAAAACAGCTGATGGAATAATCACTCTAATCTGTCAGTTAAAGAATTGCTATGAAGAGGTCCAGGAAACATCTAGTGACTCAGAGAAGCTGAAGGTTTGTGCCATATGGGCAACTTGTTTCAGAATTTTCCTCCCTGGTTTTATAATCCATGTTCCTTTAGAGATCTTCTCTGAATCTTTGAAAAATAAGCTAGGATTTGAAGATAATCTTTTTATTAGTAAATCTCTTTAATGAACATAGTCATTAAGGGAAAAAGTGAGTTCAGGAAGCAATGATATATTAAAAATCAAATTAATTAGCACGATGAAACTATAATCCTTTAATCACTAACACTCTTCTGAGTTTTATTTACTTATTAGGACATACTGACTGATTTAAATCCTGATATGAAATCCAAAAAAAAAAGCAGACATGCACATTTTAAAACAAATCTATCTGAAGTTGACAGAATTGGGTCTGGATCATAAAGTGGTAATTTTATTATTAAGGGTGGAAAAGTCCTCCAAAATCATGGAGTCAACATTTGACTGATGACCACCATGCTAACTAAACCAATAGCACTAAGTGCCATGACCAGTCTTTTCTCAAACACCTCCAGGGAGGGTGACTCCACCACTTCCCTGGGTAGTTCATTCCCAAACTTAACCATCCTGAAGAAATTTCTCTTGATGTTCAACCTTAGCCTCCCGTGGCACAACTTGAGGCCATGTCTTCTTATCCTGTCACTAGTTGCCTGGGAGAAGTGCCTTATCATTACTTGGATAGAACCTCCTTTCAGGGAGTTACAGAGTGTGATAAGGTCTCCTCTGAGACTCCTTTTCCTCCAGAATAAAGATCCTTGCTCCCTCAACTGCTCCTTGTATGACTTTTTCTCTATACCTGCCACTAGCTCTGTTCTTGTTCTCTGGACATGCTCCAGCTCCTCCCTCATGCAAAAAATGTCCTTTTTGCAGTGAGGGATCCAAACTGACCACAGCACCTAAGGTGAGGCCTCACCAGTGCAGAGTACAGGGGGACAATCACTGCCCTGGTCCTGCTGGCACACTATTGCTGATACAAGCCAGGATGCCAACTGGCCTTCTGGCCACCCACACTTCTGGCTCATGTTCAGCCCTTTTTTACCAACACACCTGGGTCCTTTTCTGCCTGGCTAGTTTCCTGCCACTTTCCCCCCAGCCTGTTGCACTTCACAGAGTTGTTGTGGCTCATGGGCAGGATTGGATACTTGGCCTAATTGAACCTCATGCAGTTGGCCTTGGCCCATTGATCCAGCCTGTCTAGATGTCTCTGCAGAGTCTTCCTGCCCTCCAGCAGATCAACACATCCATTCAATTTAGTGTGATCTGTGAACATACTGAGGAGGCACTTGATCCAGTTGTCCACATCACCAATAAAGATATTGAACAGGCCCAACCCCAACACTGATCCCTTGGGGACACCACAAGTGACCAGCCCCCAGCTGGATGCAGCACCATTCACCTCCACTCTCAGGATCTGGCTGTGCAGCCACTTCTTAAACATAGGTTAAGTACTCCCATCCAGGCCATGAGCTGCCAGCTTTTCCAGGAGAGTTCCATGAGAGGCAGTGTTGAAGTCTTTGATGAAGTCCAGGTGGACTACATCCAGAGGTCTTCCTTCATCCATCCACTAGACAGGTTGCCTAGTCATGAAAGGATACTATGTTGGTTAAGAAGGACGTGTTTTTCTTTAATGTGTGCTGGCTGGATCTGATTCCCTTGTTGTCTTGTACATGCTGTGATCTCACTCAAGATGGTCTATTCCATAACCTTTCCATGGACCAAGGTCAGGCTGACAGGCCTGTAGTTCCCAGGATCCCCCTTCTGACCCTTCTTGCGGATAGACACTATATTGTCCAACCTCCAGTCATCCCATATTCCAGCTGGTAGTGGGGCCCACCGCTTGGGGCCCAGAGAGCCACAACCACCCCCAAAAGGTGTCTCGCTAAAGACAGCTTCTTGGGGGGTCAGGGTGCTCCTCAGCTGGCAGAGGGGCTTCTCAGCAGGAGGGCAGAGCAGTGATTTTTCAGCTCAGTGATTTCAGCTCAGTGTTCTCAGCTCCTGCCCTTGTGATCTTGCCCCTCTTTTAGCCAGCCATGATGAGAGAGAGAGAGGGAGTCTCATGTGGAGTTTCCGCAGGAGGTGTCTTTATTGCAAAGGTACCAGCGAGAAGGGGTCTAGGGACGAGGTACCCTCTGCCAACCAGAGGAAACCCAGGGGTTTTTATGGGACACCAGGGTGGGAGGGAAAGAGTACAAAACCAATCGATTGTAACAGATCTACATAAGATCCCGAGGGGGCTTGTGGGTCTCCGGACAGGTCGCCGTGACTAGAAGGTTTGTATTTTGTCTTAGAGGCTCTGAGTGAAATTGCGAAATTCTTTCTTAACTCCTCAGTTTGCCTCTCTCCAGGGCAAAGCAGCTGCGGCTCCGCCCACCCCCACAACTCCTCCTTTTATATTTAGTAAAAAGGCCTCACCTGTTGCAGTGTGTGCTTGCTCCGGCCCAGCCCGGTGTCCAGCCAGGGCCTCCCGGCAGCTCCCTGCACGCCTCAACAACTCACTTTGTGGGGGTTCGGCTCTCACAGCTGGGTAACGCTGCCAAGGCTGGATCGAATAAAGAAGGGACTCTCTCGGATTTTCCAGGGAACAGAGGCTTTATTCGGGGGTGCGGGGAAAGGGGGTCAGAGTGATTCCCCCAGCCACCAGGCTGGTGCCTCTGGAGAGAGACCCCGAACCTGGGGTGGCGGGCGGTTTAATACTACAATTCTGGGGTGGGTTCTAAGTTACAGATACCAATAAAACAATCTAAATACATCATGCCAAATTAAGTCATTTAAGTTCTAACAAATCCAGCACAAGTTCTGGGATGGGCCGAGGGCAGTCTTGCGAGGTCAGTGGCTAGCTTTACTGTACTTCAAAGATAAGAATTATATGATGGACACGAAGGAAAATATGCATGACAGAGGGGGTGAGGCAGGATTCTAAGCAGGGGCTAAAGCTGTCCTAGAAACTCTTATCAAAACCCAAGAAAGATACATACTAACTCAAGAAATACATCTTAAAACAAAAGGGCTTTCTAGAATTGTGCAAGCTATTCTAAACTTAACAATAAAACCCTTCATGCTGTATTCACAGCCAAGGCCTGCACATATTTTTGCAGAGTCATACTCACCAGCCGTTCTTTTAAAGCAGCGTAAGAAGCATGAAAACATAAGTAATACAATAACAATCACAATGAAAATCCATAAAACACTTTTAACCAAAGAGGCCACCCATCCTGTCAATCCCCATTGTCCAAAGAAATTCCAGACCTTCCTGGTTATCCAGGACTGATGAAAAATGATGGAGAGTTGCTTTTTGAGTTCTTCCACCAGCTCCCACAGTGCCCTTGGGTAATTAATTCCATCTGGTCCCATGGACTTGGGTCTAATGGCTCAGCTGGATTACAGGAGGTCAGTACTGCTCCCTGTCCCTGTGTACCAGCTCAGCGTCTCATTGCCCCAGTGATAGCTGGCCTTCCAGTTAAAAACTGAGACAAAGAAGACATTAAGTACCTCAGCATTTTCCTCATCCTTGTTGATCGTGTTCCCCTCCATATACAATAAAGGATGGAAATTTTTCTTTGGACTGCCTTTTGTTGTTAATTTATGAAAAACAATTCCTAAAAAAAATATTTCATAGCAGTGGCCAGATCAATTTTTAGCTGAGCTTTTGCCTAATTTTCTCTCTACATGTCCTAACATCTTTGTATTCTCCCTGAGTTGTGTGCCCTTCTTCCAAGGATTGTGAACTCTCAGTGAAAACTCCCTGTTCAGCCAGGCTGGTCTTCTATGATTTGCATTTCAGCACATAGGGACAGCCTGTTCCTGTGCCCTTTAAATTTCCTTCTTAGCTTTCCTGAACCCCTTTGTTATTAAGGACTGTTCCCAAGAGATTGTTTGAACCAGTCTCATGCCAAAGTCCACCCTCTGGAAATCCTAGATATGGTTTGATTGATCCCTTTCCTTATTTCACCAAGGATGGAAAGCTCTATCCTTTCATTGTTACTATGCCCAAGGTGTCCCTCCACACATCCCACCAGCCTTTCTCTGTTTGTAAACAGCAGATCTAAAAGAGCACTGGTCCTACCTGCCATGTCAGGAGGTTCTCTTCCACAAACTCCAGGAACCTCCTAGACTGCTTCCTCTCTGCATTTTTGAGTTTCCAGCAGACATCCTGCAAGTTCCCAAAAGAACAAGGACTAGCAACAGTGAAATGTCAGCCAATCTCTTATAGAGAGGTGCCCCTTTACGCTGTCTGTGTGGTCTGTATCAGACTGCCCCTGAGACGTCTGTCTTCTTAGCCTTTCCCCAATCCTCACCCAACCTTTCCATCACTGCCCTTGAGCTCTGCAGAGTCAAAACCCTCCCTAAAGTACACAGCCACCCCACTCTGCTTCCTTGTCTGTCCCTTCTGAAGAGCTTACGACTATCGTTGCAGCACTCCAGTCACAAGAGTCATCCTACCACATTTCTGTAATGGCAAATACATTGTAGTTTTCCTGTGGTTTCCAGCTCCTCTTGTTTGTTATTCAAACATTGTGCATTGGTGTAGGTGCACTTCAGCTGAGCTGTCCATTGCACCACTGACTCTGACATGTCATCCCCAGACTCATCTCTATTGAGCCTGGCCTTATCCACTTCCTCCTTCTAACCCATTTTTAAGCACTCTTAATCAACTCTGCCTGCTTATGGCTGGAATCCTTTTACCCCTTTTAGACAGGCAAACTCCATCTGTCTCCAGTAGGCCTGATATGTATAAAACTCCCATACTGAAAAGTCAAGATTTCAGTTATCACACCAGTCTTTAAACCATGTGTTGATCAATTGGATTCTGCTCTTCCTTTCAACATTCTTCCCTGCTACCAAAAGTATTGAGGACAACACCACTTGTGCTCTCCCCTTCAACCAATCTTCCTTGTATTTGGAGTCCTTTCTGATTGCCCTGGAATTTCTTTCCTCATCTCTGCTGATCTGCATGGACAACAATCAGATGACTGATTCAGCCCAGGAAATCTTGTACTATGTCCCACGGCTCTGGCAAGAATATCGTCATGTCATCCTCGCTCATTAGAGCTGCTGGATCCAGCCAAGTCTCTCTTGGGCATTCCTGACTCCAGAAACTCCCTGCCTAGCTCCTTCAGGTGTTCTACCCCAGAATTTATTGTGCTTGTCACTATTACTGCTGTCACAATGTACCTCACCAACTGATTCATCCTAAAACCAGGATTCTTCAGAAAAGTAACATCTCATTCTCTCTAAGTTATTACGTAATTCTTCAATAAATGTTAGCTGTCGCATTTAAATTAAAACATTTTCTATGAAGTTCTCATCAGTTACCTGTTTGTAGACTGGGCTATCAACCTTTACAGCAAGATTTCAGAAAACAAGCAGAAGCACACCTTTAGACATCTGATTTCTAAGCTGCTCTTTTGCTAACTATTTATAGTACTGTAAAGAAAAGATAGGGAAATAAATTTTAACACCCACAAATATATAGTTGCAGTAATATGACACTGAGTGCTAGGCTATATTTTGTTTTACTCAGCAGTGCTTATTAGCTTGGCTAATCATCAGGCCACCTGCTGCTACTGCATTTGGAATACTAACAAAACAAATAAATCTCTGTCTTTCTAAAGCTGGGACAGGGACACACTGCAGTCAAGCATTAAGCATCTTGCTTAAAATTATAGGTTTTTTAGCTTTCAAGTGATTTTGCAACTTTTAATTAGAGTCACCTTAATTTTCCAGTGTGTTTCTCAGGCTCTAGGTGTCAGAGATAAGAACTCCTTGTACTGCTAGACAGTTACAGCTTCCCCCATATTTCCAGTACTTCTAATCAGACTTGCAAATTACCTCTTGGTCCTCTGTTGTGGCTTAACACCAGCTGGCAACAAAGCACCACATGGCCACTTGTTCTCTTCCCTCACCTCTGATGGGAAGGAGAGGAGAGCAAAGAGAAAAAAAAAATCATGGGTCTAGCTAAAAACAGTTTATTAGTTAAGAGAAGTTAAAGACAATAATAGTAATAGTAATACTACCACCACTACTGTTATTACTACTGCCAATAGTAGTAGTATTAACAGAGAGTGAGAAAGAGACCAAGCCCAATAAACACAAGTGATGTCCATGCCCCTGCTGACTGATGTCAGCCCACGCCCTAGCAGTGATCTACCTGTCCTGGCTGAGTGCCCCCAGTTTATATGCTGTGCATGGTGTGGAATATCCCTTTGACCAGCTAATATCAGCTGTCTCAGCTGTGCTCCTTAGCAGATTCTTTTGCATCTACTCCCTGGCAAAACATGAGACCCTTGATTCTGGGTAAGTACTGCTCTGCAACAGCAAAAACATCACTATCATATCAGCATTATTCTCACGTTAAGCCCAAAGAGCTGTGCCTGCTACTGAGAGGAAAATTAACCCTATCCTAGATGAAACCAGGACATCTTCTCTATTGTTCTTTTGCTATATAGACAGCATTATGTGATTGAGAAAAATGTTCATTATTCTGTTAAATTTTGCGTCATTGTAAATATTTTTAGACTCACATTTACTCTTAGACCCCTGATAAGGAAACTAAACCAAACCAAGATTAAGCATTGATCTCTATAATGATGATCACATCATACTGAAGTACTATACTGTAGTAGATTTTCTGGTTTAATACATGGTAAAATATTAGTATTATAAACATAATATTCTATTTTAGTATAAGAAATGTTCTATAAAAGCCTAAGACTATTACTTTTTCCATTTTTACATCCATCATTAAAATTCACTATATACTTTTGTCACATTCTGGAACAATAATATATCTATGAATACCTGAATTGTCCTTTAAAAAAATTTCTTCCTTACTTGTCATTCTTGGTTTTTAACCATTGTACCGTTCAAAAAAGGTATCAAAAACCAGCTAAATCTCATAGATATCTGTGTATGGATTGGACCCCAGGTATTGGAGTCATTCATAAATTATATAGAAAAGAGGGCAAGAATGCAAAGGTACAAATTTGCTGAATTCATCATAGTATTCAGATAAATGAAGATTGAGATTTGTTGTGAAGATTAAAGGAATAATTTTCAAAAATCATGACAGTTCAGTAAAAAACAAATGAAATGCAGTGTGAAATAATTTAAATTGATTCACATAGTTATGTCTTAAGCATCTCATTTACAAATCATCAAATGCATTTAGGAAAAGAATAGAAGTAGAAAGAAGTATGGAAGAACATCCAGGCTGTCCAGAAAACATTTAAGCAGCCTAAATCTCTTCAGTCTTGAAAAAATGATCACAGGATAATATATTGATCTACAAAACACAGCAAAACATTCAGAAAATAATAGGAAAGGATTTCCATGTGAGAATTAGATATGCATCTCGTAAAATCTGGAGATAAAGTGCCAGGAAAAAAATTAAGTGTACAATAATATTAACAATATTTTAATCTGTGATATTCATTCTTAGGAAGTATGGGACACTGGAGCAAAAGTCTCTACAAGAAGCGTCTTTGCTGAGAAAACCATTGAGAACTTGTCATTACAGCTTGGAGGGCACAGTGAGGACAGTGTATTAGACATGTTTTCTTGATTTTACACTTTTCATCATCTACATTTATAAGCAGACGATATTAGATTTCCTGACTTTGAATACCTAGTCTTACATACTTCTAATGGAAAAAAAAATGCTCCATACCCTCACTATAATCTGTCTTTAAGCAGCAATGAACTAAGAAAAATCATTTTATTAGTGAAGTTTGTGTTTTGTTTGTTGGGTTTTGTTTGTTTGTTTGTTTCTGTTTATTGTAGCTATTCCCTGTGGTTTTCACTGAAAATATGAATGAAGCCATTGCCACTGTCCCTGGTTAAGGAAATCAGACAAGAATTCCTCTCACATTGAACATCAACTAGACAGAGAATGATTGTACTAAATTATTTATCATATTTAACAGTTCAAATATTATTTTTTTATACTTCTGACTTGTAAGCAATTATCTGTGGAAGTGTTTAATTAGATACATGAGAAGTTAATTTTGGACTCATATTCATTTTACAAAGCTTCATTTCCTTATCCTTTAGGAGGTTATTTTAACTTTACCTAGTTGAAAATAAAGTTATAAATCTTTTTGAAAAAAAAGTTTTGTACATGTCAGTTTCCTCTACAAAAACAGTATTTACTGAGGCCAGCATGATTTAAAGTCTTCCAGAATTTTATTTGGTGGCTAAATTTTTAATTACAGTATCACTTGGAAAAACATCAAACCTTTTATACCTTTTCCTTTTATATATGTTCCTTCCCATTATGAAAAACAGTACTTAGAGAAAGTTTATGTTACACTGATCTTAAGCTCATCAGTGCTTAAGACATTTATCAAAAAAACCCCCAAAACCTACCAATGACTCAAGAATTAATGTGAAAAAAGCTATTATAGTGATCAGAGATATAAGTTTACAAAACAAAAATCATAACTTTCTCCAATTTCTTGTCAAAGGAAGACTATTTACATCTATTAATGATGTAGCAATTGTCTTAATCTTAAATATATTTTAACTTCATTGTGTTCTCTGAGTCAATATAGAAGTCACATGTTTATGGAGAAAAAGGTGTGCAGCTCTCCCTTTATAGGCAACCATCAGGGCAGAATGATGAAGGGAGGCTTCACCTGTTTCTTCATTCTGTGTGAAGCAAAAGCATGTTTTTCCACCTACATTTTGAAGTGTTCACTGTGCAATCTGCACAACCTGAAGAAATCAATCTGGTTTTCTACAGCACTCAAGTTCCGCTTGTTTTTTCTTAGTGCTGTTTGAATCCACCAACAGTGTATGCCTCCACAAACAAAGTGGATTTATCCTTTGTCCTCAGGAAGATCCAGTGAGTGGAGACAAAACAGAGGATGGTTCTATACATCAGATTTTTGCTCTCTTGATATTTAATTCAGGCTTTCAAGCATATGGTGTGTTCCTAACAGTAGCACAACAACGCAAAAACAGAGGACAGTGTTCTTCACAGACACAGAAACAGATCTGTCTATTCACAGTATGTGACTGAGATGGCTCTCATTGCTTTTGATTCTCAAGTAATGCTGGAAACAATGATATTAAGGTTGATCCACCTAATTAAAGTAACAGAATTCAGAAATAGTGTCATTCAAGTTCAATAATTTCCTGATTAGCACTTAATTTTAAGAAAAGGAAAAATACATGCAGTTCAAGCACTTATTTCACATATCACAGACGAAAGGGGGAAAAAAAAGTCATAGTTTAATAACTCAATATATGAGTAGCCGGGATCTAGACTTCAAAGCAAACTGCCTTTGGATGAAGATGGTTAGGTTATGAAATATAGTCTGAGCCTTTTTCACTTAGACCCATGACATGTTAATAGCTCATGTCTTCTACAACGTTAAAATATTTGATTAAAGATTTTCTTGAAATAAGTCATTATTAATATGTGGGTGAAATAATGGAAGCTAATAGACTTTTTTTTCCACAACAGAGTCTATTTTTGATTTTCAGGCTTTAAATTTCCCACTAGCTTCTTCACTATGTTTTTGAGGAAAGCAGATTTTCTTTAATCCTGTTGGCAACTGTCTGAGCTCTACAAGGATATTTTGTCAGCTGTCCAAATTTAATTTGTATCTAAGATAACCCAGCTAGCTAGAAACTATTATTTTTAGCTTCCTATAAATAGCAAAGGAAGGATATTTGATTTAAATTTTTATAAGAACATTAAATGAGGTCTCACTGAGATTGCCGTGGGAAAGAGAAAAAAAAACAAACCACCAAACCTTTGCTTTGGGTTCAAAGGAGTTGTTGGTAAGTTTAATGGACAAAATAAATAATTATAAAGATACACCTGTTTAATAGTTTTTTTCAAAAACATTTTATTAGGCTAGTTTTTTCTTTCACAATGTTATGTGGTTCATACACCATAAGGAAACACCATAGTGGAAAACAGGAGATCATAAATGCAGTGTCTTGGTTTGGAAAGACAGGTTTCTGCCAGGGAAAGCTGGAGTTTCCCTTAGAATGTATGGAGAATGTAAACCCCTCACCCCCTGCCAAATTATAATTTTGCAATTAAGGGCTTTCAGGAAAAGATTTGGGAATAGCAATAACAGTTCTTTACTAAGAATATTAACAATACAAATGTAGTAGAAAACAAAACCACCCAACCAAACCAGCAAACAAACAAACAACAATTTTGGAAAACCTTGACAGAGTCAGAGCTACAACCTGACACCCTGTTGGTCAGGGTGTTGGAGGCAGTCCAAAAGTGAGTCCTCCTGGAGTGGCAGATGTGGTTCTGTTGGAGTAGAGATGATCCTATAGAACAAGGGTCCAGTGATGGTGAGAAGGGTCCACTCTTCCTCCAGGAATTGGGTGAAGCTAGATGCCTTCGTGTTCCTGTGTCTCAGTTTTTATCCAGGTAGGAATGGTTGGCTCCCCCCACTGGGTAGAGCATCTCACAATAGGATGATGTAATGTGGATGTACTGCTTTGGGGAGGGTCTAGTTTGGGGATGTGTTAGTTTGGGGAGGTGTTAATGGCCCATTAGCAGAACATATCCCCCTGGAGGGGGGACAGGGTGAAAGAGATAAGAAACAATGCCCGGCCTGGTTTTAACAGCTGGCCCATTATCAGAAGGCATCCACCCCACCTCCTCCCAGAGTTACAAGAGATAAAGAAAAAAAAATCTCCCCAAATGCTTTCAACAGATGAAAATAGAACACACATTTTTGGTTCCATAACCCAAGACATGCATATGCCTTTAAAAAATGTGTAGCCATATAAAAGGTACTCATCTTATGAAGTTACTTTATAAAATATAAAATCACATCAATATGCAGTGTTGGCAAGGCCCATTAGGGTGGCAGAAGAGGTGTTCAAAATGACAAACAAGACCAACAGGCAAGATATGCCTGTATAGAAACACATCATGCTGAAATGCCCAAGAGTTCAACTGTCTGAAAGAGTCCTTTGGTTGTGCTTTTTATATACTGGCTACACATAAGTATCCAAAGATATTGAAATATTATTTCCTACTATTTATTTGGAAACATCAAATCTTCATTTACTCCTAGCTGTGGAAAAAAAAATATGGTTCCTCTTTTCTGTAAATGCAAAAGCAATTTCAGCTTTTATAGTCTTTAAGTTACTAATACTTACCTCCTAGTTATCAATATAATATAGTGTCCTAGGGTGACTTTATGATGCTTGCATCCCCAATCGTCTGCTCTGTTTGTGCTGTACATTAAGCTCTGTACTTTTAAAATGGTTCTGGGAGTGAAGCGGGAGAAAGCAGCAGGGCGCAGTTTGTTCTGAGAAAACTGCCTGACTCCCACACGGCCTGGCTCCGGCGTTCGTCTGAGGCACGGACAGCAGTGGGACAGAGATCTCCTGGGTTTTTAGTTAGTTTAGCTAGCTAGGGCAGAGAAGCTCCCTGGACTGTTTTTTTCCCTTTTTCCTTGGGACTGTTTAAATCTGCTCTGGACTGACAAACCCAGAGGAGCAGCGAGGGCTGGCACCTGCGGCCGCTGGGCCTGGAGCTGCGGAGGGAGTGGGGCTGGTGAGAGACTGAGTGAGCTGAGCTGCACCCAGGGCAAGGACTGCCTCAGTTTGCCAGCTCTCTTCAGAGCGGCCAGAGGTTTTATTTTTTCATATTATTCATTCTTTGTGCTTGTGGGCATCTTGTTTGTTAAGTAGTTTTTTCAACTTTTCTCCAAGGAAGTTCTTTTTCCTGGACCGGCTGAGGGGAGGGGCCGTTTGGGTTTGCTTTTCCAGAGGAACCCCTTTGGAGGTTTCCTCCCAAATTTGCTCTAAACCAGGACATATAGTAATATAATATAAATCATATCATATCATATAACAGTGTTCCTCAGTAACCAGACTCTCTTTCAACCACCATTCGTGTCACTTTCTACCATATTCTAGCACCTCTTATCTGATTTTATTGTTTCCTTTTACATATAAGTCCTTAAAAATGTATGGCAAGGTGAATTGCCATTTAAACTTTCAGTACTTCTCATCTTTACATGTCAACACCAATTAACAACAATGCATGGTATCTCAAAATTTACAGTTACACATATCAAGCTTGTTTTGAATACAGTTTTATCCATCGGATCTTTTTCATCCAAATCCATGTGCCATTCTTGCCTTATTGCTTTAGGAAACCACAGAAGTTGGTGGTTTCCTAAAGAATAATTTCTTTCACCCCTCTTCCCACATACATACTTGTCACTAGTGACATTAAAACACCTGTTTGTCCTCATCTTCACTTTCATCGCTTCACACAATCTGGTCCTTCTTAGTTCTTTATCCCTTTAGTTAAATGCTTATCAAATATTATTTCCTTTGTCTTCACTTGGGACTCCAGGTCAGTAAGCTCAGTGTTAAATACTAAGACTCTTTCTGAAACTAAAAAAAAAAAGAAAGAAAAAAAAAAAAAAAAAAAAAAAAAAAAAAAAAAGAACCACCCCCTCCCTCAAAAATATTTAACAGGGTTTTTTTTATTATTAATAGAGGATTTGTTTCAAAGAATCAGAAATAACTTGGAAATGTGAAAGGTTTGGAAGTATGTATGGCTTCTTATGTGAGACTATCATGTTCATGACAAAATCACCCAAATTAAACAAGTTTCACACCTAGAGATATCCATTGAAGTGTACTCAGAGAACATTGGTGAAAACATAATGTGAGCAGTCAGTGAGTACCTGGTCAACCTGGTATGACTTCATAGCTGATCCTGCTTTGGACAGGAGGAGGACCTGGATGGGTATCCAAAAATCTGGAATTATTCTGGGGTCTTGCCATTCTACAAACTTGCCCATGATCAAAGTATCTCATCCAAAAAATCACTAAAATATTAAACGAGTTATGGTCACAGATTTTAAGATTCTGCCACAACATATTGAACTCTCAGTTTTTTTAAAAAATACTATAAGGAAGTTTAAATATAAGAGCTAGTTTATAAAATATAACATTTTTTCTCTTTGAACTTTAAAAAATTATGCCTTTTGAGTTTGAAGGAGAAGGTACACTTATGTATAAACCATAAACATATAGGAAAGCTTTCCATAAGAAAAGAGAAAGAAAAGTCTTCCTTTCAAACTTTAGAAATATTTAGTATCATGAAGGATGAAGTGCCAAATTTGCATATTTGTACTTACAAACTACGCCCTTGTTGAAGACTTCTCATCATTTTAGAGATGCAAAGCAATGATGTGGCCTGGGTTTTCATATTAAAAGCCTGGAAGTTTGGATCAGCATTCTGCTAAATTCAGATCTTCCCCAAGACCCTGCTGAAGGAGATAATCTTCAGAATTAATGTGACTACTAACTACTTTCTTTAACCTGTTATATTTCTCCAGCTCTGAAAACAAGCTTAACACGCTCTCTTATCAATATATGTAAAGTAGAAGTCCTGGGGAGAAATTTAGACTAAAGCTAACAGACTATAGATCTCAAAGGAAGCTGGTTTTGCCATACCATCATCTCAATGAAACATAGGCAAGTTTTTTTGGCCTCAAGAGGGAGAATCTAGTGTCCTCATTCCCCCCGCACTGAGAGATGCTTTATGGTCTTGATAGAAACACAGATGACAGAATATCTAAATAATATTAGCTGAATATAAGTTCTGGACAAAGATGCACAATTGTACACATATAATATACAATATATATAATGTGCAAACATAAACTCATCCAATTGTGTTAGAATGAGGAAGATTTCTTGTTTACAGTGAAGATTACTATTTGTCTCACTGAAGTTGATGGCTATATGTTAAATGATTATATGGATTATATGGATTACATGATACAGACATAAGGCAAAGTAAGAGAAATATCTAAGAAAGGAAAAGATTCAACTAGAATTTCAACTGATTCATACAAAACAAGGATACACATCTTAAAAATATTACAGTACTTCAGAAACACTGCTTGGAGGAGAAAATGTGGGCTCTGGAATTCAGTATGGCTTGTTAGGGGATCTGTAAGTGGAACTAAAAAGGTGCAAGTAGTGAGAATGCTTTAAGCTCTGAGGGAAAATTTGCTTAAACATTATCACTTGTAGAGTATTTCTTTTCCAGTTTTCCTCAAAACATAAAACAGGCTTTGAATTTCTTTTCCTATTTGGAATTAAAATACTTTTTTAAAAATCCAAAGAGCTCTGAGAAGAAATAAATATTTCTTTCAGATATTAAAAAGATGTCATCATCAAAGGTTCTTGTTGGCAGACCAACTATTTATGTTCAGCAAGATTCTTGAGGCTAGCTAGCACTGATGTTACATTATGTGATTTTGTTTAGCTGACAGTCACAATGGACCCCCAAATTTTAATAGCAATTATTCCTCTTCTTGTAATCCTATAACTATAGAATCTTAAAAAGTTCCGTTTCATGGAACTTTTTATACCAATTTGTATTCTGAGTTTGTGTTTGCAAAAAGCTTTCTGATGTATTTTTGGATAATAGAAAAATGTTGCTGCCTGAAACAAAATTACATATCCACATATGTAAAAAATTCTCTTGCTTCTAAGAACTATTGAGAAGGTAAAATACTAGATTAGGTCATCCATCTATAAGAGGAAGTAGATGTGTTTTGTGGGTTATTAAAGACCAAAAAAAAATTCAAGGATTCCTAAAATGGCAGCAGCTGTTTATGTAGCAAACATTAAATTTGTAAAAGATCTCTTTTCACAAATAAGCTTAAAACTACCTGAGAGGATATGTAAAGGGGAAATACTGATATTATATTTTTTATGGCAACCTCATCAAAGGAACATATACTTGATTTACCGTGGGGTGGTAAATTTATATCTTTTTAGACAACTAGAATATAATTCACTCCCTACACCCTTAGATTGCAGACACCTCAAATGCAAAGGATGAATAAACTACTTGCACAGGTTATCAAAAAAACTCATTTTGAAATAGAAAATAAAATTATTGTAAACAAAACAACTCTATATACAGATAATGTTCAAAGGCAAAAAAAGTCGACCAGTCAAACTGAAAACAGAAAATACAAAGCAAATAGATGGTGAAAGCCAGATAAAAAGTGTGTGAAAAATGAGAATGCTGTGATATTTGTCATAGAAAACATGTAGAGCTCTGAGATCAAAATAAGCAGTTTGATGGTGTAAATCAAGAAAAAAATGTTTGATTCATCACATGAATGAAGTGAATAGAGGAGGAAGAAAAGATCATCTTAAGGCCAAGATTATGAACAAATATTTTAAGGCAGAGAAAAAAAATGTGGAAGAAACTCATTTAAAATAATTTAGTCAAATCAGGACATGAGAAATCATTATAGGCTGGGTAGCAAGATGGCGAAAAAACACTAGTACACTTAAATACAGTTTTAGTTTGTGGAGGCCTCTGAAGTAGAAGGAGTAAAAATTGTACGTACTTTAAAAATTAGGAGGAAATATCTTACTTAGTTTTGTTCAGGGTGGCAGAAGAAGCAACCAAATCAGAGACAGCCTTGTAAAGGAAGCTGCTCTCAGACACACAGAAGGAATGGCATACTCACTAAACAGACAGTGTCCTATTCTGAGCTGACTACACCTTCCTCTAGAACACAATTCAAGTGCACAGGAAAATATTTTCTTTCAATATTTCCAGTAACAGTGGAATATAATCAATTAATCTGATTTGCTCATCAGAGCAAACTGATTAATAATGAGCATTTAAAGTAATGTTAACTTTTTTTGGCATAAAATCACACTTTTCTGAGGAAAAATATATGTATTTCTTTGAACTTCTAGTTATATAAAGTCTGTGTATATTTTGAGTGAATGGCCTTATCTTTGAAAAACTCCTTGCTTATTTTAGGGATTATGGCTCAGTAGATTTGGGACTTCTGCAATAATGCAAAAGCCAAAAGTAGCAAGTAATAGCAAGAAAATTTAAAAGGTGACAAAATTCATTTTGATGGCAGTGTGAGAGGCCAAGTATATAGAGACTGTAGACAGAAAGACAACTGAAAGGGCGGGTTCTATTTCTTATTATTTACTGATTAACAAAATCACTTAAGAAAATCAGCAAAACAACTCTCTATGCAATTGCAAGTTCTCTATTGATTGTGTAACAAATACAAAATTAATGATCATTCAAATCTTATTTTCTAAAATCTGTTGGATCTCTAAATCTGTCGAAGTTCTAAAGTCTTGGGATTTAACCTTCCTTTTTCTCTTCCCCAACGAAACACTGTAGGGAGTTGAAACCAGAAATGGTTTAGAGAATTATTCAAAATTCATGTGAATTAAGTAAATCTGACCTTTCATGCCAAAGATCCTGTCTCCTTATCCTTCTTGAAGACTAGGGATAGAAAGTCCTTCCAGTGTTCAAGGACTTTACGCAGCAGTTACAATCTCTCAAAAATAATCCAGAGTGGCCTTGAAATGACATTGGCTAGTACTCATGGGTGAAGTCCATCGCTTCAGATGGATCTGGTTTTGTCCCTTCTGTCAAATGTTACTGGTTTGATCCTCCTTTACCACAGATAATTTTTTTTCACTCCAGATTTCCCCTCTGGTCTCAGGCACTGGGGATTCCTGAGGAATGGCCTTATCAAGACAGACCAGTCAAGAACTCTTCTGTGTCCTTTTCCACAGGTGCCCCCAAACTAGTCAGCAGCAGATCCATGTTTTCCTTCACTTTGCCAATGTTATTGGTGTACTTAAATAAGCCCTTCTTGATGCCCTTCATATCTGGACTCTGCACCTCTTTTGTGCACCCATATTTAAGTCTTCCTTTTTCCACACATTATTTACCTTTCAGATTTTTTGTAGGTTGTGAACCATTTTTAGAGACAGAGCAACAACTAAGTCTCCCTTCATCATAACAGTGAATATTAGGTTTTACACTTCAAAGATATGCTCTAGGCAGTTCTGAAAATCTTCTCAGACTCTGAAAGCTAATGAAACATGCATTTTTGTAACTATAACAGTAACCTAACTTTATTATTATTATTATTTAATAATAATAATAAAAAATATTGCTCTTCCTCTTCCTTGTTTTATATCAGTTTACATACCTCTCGAAGCTAATTCATAGTGCCAGTAATTTCCTTGATATAGTGACAATGAAATTGTTTTGTTTTGTTTTGTTTTTTTACTTATGGTTATTTTACCAAATCATTTATTTACATCTTTGTCTTTTGTTTCTTAAATCAGGTGAGAAATAAGTTTAATCATCATCTGAAATCATAAAAATTTAAAACCAGAAGGTAAAGTTGTAATTTAAAGGGCTTTTCTTCTGTTTTCTCACCAGATTTTTCAAAGAACCACAGTTCCAGCCCTAGAGATGAAGGAGCTGGTCTTTAAAATTCAGAAAGCATTTTCGGTCTTCTGTCAAAATTGTGAGTTCTGAGTAAGAAGAACTCTTTGTTGTAAATCCCAGGAAAAATGGTGTAAAATTCACGGACAGAATTTCATTTCAGTAATGCTTTCCGTTTCTGAGTTTCCCACGGGAAGCATACCTGAGGATGAATCCTTAATGGAATACACTGTGATATACTTTTTTCTCTACAATATTCTCTAGAGCCATTTTGTCATTTAATCTGCTAGGAAGGTTGTATGTTGTGCAATTTGGAACATAGAACTCTGTCATATAAACACTCTTTTTAAAGATATACTGTCATTGGCATTTTGTTTTTTGAAACTGGACTGAAGAATTCCTTGTATCTACATACAGAGTTTGAAGTAAAAGTAAACTCATTTTGAAAACTGTAGGATTTATCTTCATATTCCCAGGAAAAAGACAGAAAAAGAAGTCAAAGAAATAAACGCCTTATGGACTGGGGAACAACAACTGTGCAAAGAAGAAGAACACAAATCCGTATAAAGAAATTAACTCACATCCAAACAAATTTGTAGCATGTGCTTTAAGTAAAGTGAAATATTTCTGAGTCTGAAAGTTGAAGCTATTCTATGAAGAATGCTATCTTTCAGCATAAAATCTCCACTGAAAAGCCCTTCATTAAATCTAAACAAACCTCTTCTATTTGTATTCTTAAAATAATCTTAACATTAAATTTGGATATATTACATACCTTTTTGCACTAAATATAACCAAATGTTGTTAAAAATATCTTAATTTCACTATCTCTTCAGGAAAGTATTTGTTACAAGATCATGGTAGGATGGTTCTACGTAGCATACTTCAGGAGAAAAATATATACAGACTACAAGCTCCTGAGTAAGCAAACAGTAAATAAAGAACCTAGTCTAAAGAAGCACTAGTAGTTTATGCAATTCAAATTGAATTGATGTTCTGACCATCAGGTCTTCTAAGGTCTTAGAGCTGATTCATATGTGTACAGGATCCTATTAAATGGGCATAAAGACTATAGCAATGATTTATGCATTATGGTTTTGTGTTTGTGGGTTTTTTTGGTTTGTTGTTGTTGTTGTTGTTGTTATTGTTGTCGTTGTTTTTGTTTGTTTTTGGGGTTTTTTTTATCCTTTCTGAAAATAACCCCTCCACTCCAAAACATTTGTTACAGGAACAGTAAAACCAAAGTCTTTGATCTGCCTGACCTGACTGTTCCCATCTTCTTTCCCCTCTATTGTATTTTGGTATATTTGACAGCTATGCATACAGGCAGCAAAAAGTGCTTGCTCTATCAAAACAGGTGCAGGGGTGACAATCTCACATCTTGAAATTTTCATTTATAATTTTCTTCTTTCAATATTAAATGTTCTTGATGTTGCATTTGATTTTTTTCTCAGAAAATAAAGTAGCATAATGAGATTATGTTAAAAAGATCAATTGGAAAAGCCTTCTTTCCTCATGCTTCTTGGTAGATCTTCAAAACTGATTCACTATTGTATGAAGATTTATTCAAGAATGACATGCCTAAATGAGATGTTCAGTAGAGCTAGATTTTCATGATTGAAATTATGTGAGGTAAATTAGTGCCAGGGCAGGTCAATGATCTCATAATTGGCTCAAATTAACACTACCACTAGCTGTGAAATTCTTTATTGGCAACTGAGTGATACTCATGAGAGTGCAAAATTCTCCTTTACTGTTGAAAACATCAAAGCAAAAGGAATTATTATTTAGAATGTAACAAGTTGCAAGCTGAGACATATATCATAAATAAGGAATAATGAAATAGCATTCATCACAGGGGCATATGGATTATGCAAACCAAGAGTACTTTTACACAGACATGATAAATTCTTTAAAATGTTATTCTTGTTTCAACAGGAAACAGATTAAATATTAACTTGGCAATTCATTGTTAACTGTAATTTTGGTGTTCCTGGAGTTTTCCAGATAGCAAAAGCAAATGTACTCAGGATGACACTCTTTAAAACCATTTGTATACTGTTGTCTGGCCCTATATAAGTAGTCTTTATTACTAGCTCAGAAATGTTTGAAATGTTGCACAGATATTAACTGTATCTCATAATAAATGCAGAGATACTGAAGTATGTATCATATAAATTCTTGACACTAATACAAAGGATAAAACTCAGGAATGTCAGTTTCCAAAATTCTGACTACTTAGAAAAATGTTTCATTGCTATTGGAAGTCAATAGTTAAGGAGTGAGAAAAGAGAAACAATTGCTATTAGTAGTTCATTACCATTTTCAGTTTTATTAACCATCTTGTTTCATACTCCAAATCTCTGAACTGTTAAGATTTAGCAGTGTCTTTGAAACATTTCCACAGTTACTTTTTTCTGCTTCAAATATCGTGTTTCCATTTTTGATGTTTGCTTTTATAGAACAATCATTACTCCTTAGATGAAACCCAGAAATGTTAATTGTTAGGTTAACCCTTTCAATGTTAATTGTTTATTTATATGTAAGGTATTATTGAGTGAGCATGTCAGTGGTCTTACTAACCACTAACACACTCTTTCATAACTTTCATGTTCTAGCCAACTTCCATCAGTGTTTTCCAAATGGAAAAAATCCTCCACTATACAAATTAACTTTATGCATCAAATATATATCAAGTATTCATTTCTAGGATGTGCTGGCCAGTTTTTGTCTATATGTCTTACAAAGTTCTTTATATTTTAAATAAGCAATTTTTTTCACTGGTATGTTGTCTCTGGACCTCTGCTGGTAAGATGAAAAGTGCTTTGGTCCAAAGGGGTTTCCAGCTGCCTCAAGCCTCCATCCCATCTGGGTCACCAGAAAACTGAGACTGAGTCGCCAGAAAAATGGCTGAGACAGAGGCCGGACAGAGTTATAAAAATAAGGTGAATATTTATTAAGGCCTTCAAGGCCACACCCCAGCAGCACCAGAGCCACATGAGTGGCTCTGCCCAGATGGCTCCAAGATGGAAACAAAAGGAGGAAGAGTCACGAGATTCCCCCCCTTGTACGAGTTTCAGTCCATTTGCATACTGTCCAATCAACAACTCCAAATCTCAGTGTTCCATCCTTCCTGCTTGCCTCCCCTCTTCCACATTGTTTATCCTCAGGGCCTGGAGCTCAAAGAGAGTGTCCTTGAAGAAGTGAGTCCCCTGCTAGAACCAAAACTGCCCTGCCCCCATTGCCCTGTGATCAAGACCCAGCACCACTTAATACAAAAGTAAAAACTACCCACCAGAACAAGACAGAAAAACCCGGAACCTAAGGCATCAGGTAGAGTAACTAAATATAAAGAAGAATGGGATAGGTGGAGGGGGAAGGAAGTAAAGGAAGAAAAGAAAGAGATTTTATTGTTTTCCAAGTATAAAATACTCTTACTGAGATGAAGTTATATTTAGTATGGTTCTGAGGTAAAATCCAGGTTGTACAAACAAGGATATCAAATAAAAAAGAGAGAAAGCTTCATGAGGAATAACTGTATAATTCCTAATTATTACTCAGGATGGAGACATTAATCACAGTGCCTTTAGCATATGATTGTTTGTAAGTTCTCAATAAAACATTTCAATAGAGCCATAGACTCACTGTTCTTTAATCTACACTGTACGTTATTTGAAAACAAACAAAAAACCAAAACCAAAGCTAATTTTACATTTGTAAGCAATAACGAAGAATAGAGGCTTCAGAAGGGTCTTCTGTATTGACATCCAACAGCAGTAGGAGTGAATAAAATTAACTCCTCCAGTTTAGTTAAAGTCTTCCAGTGTCTACACACCAGCATCACTCCATAATATGGTCCACACAAGAGTAGGTGGGATGACCAGGAGACTCACTTGGAAAAACATCCCTGAGTCGATCTGATTTTTAAGCTAATGTTTAGACTACGTGAAGGATGATACCAGTATTCAGATGGGTGCTTCAGCAGAACAGTGATTGTTTCTGCATTTTTATAAACTTAAGATACAAATTATTTAGTCTTTGTGTGTCAGTGTCAGATCTTAAATGTCACATTAAGGATTCACATATATATCTAAAGCAGGGCTGGAATGGTGATAAGTTGCATTATCCAATGCTATATCCACAAGTAAAATGAATATGATCTTCCAGTTTGTATATCCAGGACATAATTGTAGACTTTGTTGTCAACTGTCATTAAATATTTCATCCATTCCCAGTGAATTTTGGCACAATGTAAAAGAGATTACACACATAGCATGTTGAAAACCAAGTGACTTTGACTGGATTAATGTTAAACAGTCACAATGCATATTATTTTTTCTTGGCAAAAATTTTATGCAGAGAAATAAAAGAAAAAATAATGATATACTATAAGAAAACCACTGTTTGTTTACCCAAATTCTACTTTTTTTAAAAAAAGTCTTTTACTTAATATAGTTATTTACTTAGATTTAATTTCAACTCCGAGTTTGAAGTTGTCAAGCCTTTATTTCTGCTCTAGGCCCCATTTATCTGCTTTTTCCCTGAAAGCTTAAATTTTCCTATTTCATGATACTATGGAAGGTTAAAATCTTCAAGGACCAAAGTATGTGCAAAATACTTCATTCTTCTATTCTACTATTTACAATCTTCTATGAGATCTGGTTAATTTCTTTGGAATAGGAATCACCAACAACAGTACCGTTAATTTGTAACAAGGTTTAAAAGTCTATATTAAATACTCAGAGAAAAGCATTGTGAAGTATTTTTTAATGATTAGATCTGTGACAAAAGAAAGCTGTGATATTTCTCTTTTGGCTTGTCTATGAAAATTTATGATATTCTTTAATGCACACTGAAAGGTATAGTGAAATGTACAATGAAATTCTTCAACCATAAGCATCTTCAATAGAAAAAAAAAAGGCCATGGGTATTTTTCTCCTTTTCCTCACAAACTGCAGCTTTTTCCTCACCATTCCATTATCACTCTTTGATTTTTAAAATTATCTATTAGCTTTCTGTTTAAACAAATATATGGTAAATCTAATATTCTGAATGGTAATTGCTCCTTTTTTGAGCACAATTGCAAATCTGCACAGCTTGTCTTTTCAGATGCTGTTCCACAACTGTAAAACATAGTGACACTGAAATGATATCTTAATCTTAGTTCATGAAAATTAGCACATATTTTTGTTAAAATTTGAAAAAGAGTACTGCCAAGAAATCAAATTTTAAAAGTAAAAGGTTTTCTATATTCAAATAAAAAGAGATTATGCTGCTGAGAAAGTAATGATTCCATTTATCCATTGTAAAAGTCTATTCCCAAACTTCATAAAGACCTCATAACAATGTGTATACCAGGCTTATGTGGACACACATTAAGTTTTGTGATAGCAGATGCATGTAGGACTTGTTGAATAAAGTGCTTGAGCACTGATGTGATAGCAGATGCATGTAGGACTTGTTGAATAAAGTGCTTGAGCACTGATGTTTTGAGAATTCATGACAATGATTCACATAGTTTCATCATCCAAAATAAATAAACTACAGCTCAGTGAAACAGCGTCAAAAATTATAATAAATATTTCTCTAAGTAATTTCAGTTTTAATCAAAAATGTCACTATCAACCTAAGTAGCATGTGACACTAAGAGAATTTCTGCATATTAGCACTAAGCAACAGTAGTATATAAGTACTAAGTGAAATGTTGTTTAATTAAGTATAAGGGTAAATGAAGAAAGAGGAGGAATTTAAAATTAATTTACAACCACAGCCTCTTCTGGAAACTGTGAGTAGTCATACAACAAAGTTAATCTGAGAAACATGATATAGGGTGTCAATATCAGTGTGAAACCTATGTGTTTGTTCCATTTTTTAATCATATCTTTGTTTAAAGCAAGACTCACTGCACACGGTCCCTTAACACTTTTTCAAGTAACAATGACTTAGTGTTTCAAATTACATGGGTTCATTAAGAGATATATTTAAAACAAGCAGCTGTTTACAACATGTATTGTTTCAATTCCCATGGAGGAAAGTAAGTTTAATTTCCTTTCACTCTCCTTCCCAACTGATACTAGTTCACATTGCATTTACCAAGGCATCACTTTCAATTACCACAAGTGGATACAGAAAGAAATTAGCACTCACCATACATTTCCCAATAACTTTGTACTGTCCAATTCACACCTATAAATGTTTCTTTCATATCTGACAAGAAATACAGGTCATGTTCAGATAAAAGAAAATAAACATTTTTTTAACTTCCCACAAAGCCACACATGGAATTGATTTCTGTGTTCCTTTACAAAGTCTTGAGGATTAAAGGAAAGTGAAGGCTGGCCCTGCTTAATGGATGACTAAGCATACCTCAAATGTCTTTTTTGCACAATTTTCACAGTCATTGATAAATATTTATTTTTTAAATTTGTTTGTTTATATATTTTTATAACAACCATCAATCACTATGCTGTAATGATTTTATCATTACTAAATTGTATAAACTGTAAAATAGAATTCTAAAATTTATTTTACAATTAAAAACTTAGTAGAATCTAGAGGTATTTCCTATTCCCTCAATTCTAGAAGAAGCTGAGAATACAAGAAGAAGTAAGGCAAAAGCAGAAGTTACAATTAAAAAAAAAAAAGTAAATAAGCTCTTTCCTCTTTAATTACTGAGTTCTGGTTTTTATGATAACTTGCTAGTACATTGCTTTGCATATGAAGGTTGTTGCTGATCCAGGTCCTGATGGTTTTGTCTAATAGAGCAAAACAGATCACATTTTAATTGAAATAACATTTTCAGTATGCTTCAGCTTTCAATTATTTCATGATGATTTATTCCAGGTGAAAATGTTAACTTTTTTTTTTTTTTTTTTTTTTTTTTTTGTGGTGCAATTTTAGCAGGTTTTCCTTTCAAATATTGGTAGATAGGAAACCTCCTTGAACAAGGTGTTTCATGCAACTCAGTAACTTGTGAGTAGCTGCAAACTAAAGATTTTAAAATAAAACAAATATTCACTATTTTTTTGTAGAAAAGAAGAACAAGTATGTATAAGTAAAAAATAAATGTGGAGAACTCCACTGATTAATTGCACTAACTGATTTTGTATATTTAGCAATTTCTTTGTCATGGCATGAAATTAAATGTCTGTATAGATGAAAATAGAGAAGATGAAAAAAGAAGTCAGTGCTTCTTCTTCTAGTAGCAACATGGCCAGTACAAGCAGTTTGCTATGTTACCTGGCAATGCCAATTAATAAGAAAAAAAAAATCCAAACAGGCAGACCTCACTGAACCCTGAATTTCAGTTGAAATGGCTTCAGATTAGCTCAACAATTGGTTTATCACGAATCATAAGTATTGCATGTCAAGTTGTACTAAATACTCTTCCATATTTATGAGCTATTTTAACAAAAACAGGCTTTCTAGTTTGCCTGAAGGTAAGTGTGCTGTTGTTAACTCTGGCACCAGTTAAAAAGTAGTCCAAATAGACCAAACATCATTTTTAACTGACAATATATTAGGCACCAGATAATTTTCTGTAATGAAATAACTGGTCTTCTTGGAGTGGTTGGTTCTGCTGCCAGAATACCCACAGACATCAGAAATGGGCAGGTTTATCTGGAGACACTGTATATGGGTGGGACAAGATCCCTCCTTGATCACACAATCACTACTTTACAGCAAAGGCAAACACATGACTGTGTACCAAGTATTTTTGGATAGTGTATTTATATATTCAGTGAGCTAAAAGAGATAGAAGTGTTGAACTACGTTGAGAGATATTTCATATTCATGCTTTCAACCTTATTAATTAGATGTTGCATGGCAACTTTCACAGGGTTTACTTAGAGTGAAAATGTTGTAGAACGAAGGGTTTTAAAAAAGCCATGTCATCACAAACTCCTACATCACTTCTGTTAGTCCACTTTTGCAATATCAGTGGTTTGCGTACTCTGTTTTTGGACATTATGGGGTTAGGATATAAAAAAATACCCTTACTAGTTTATTTGTTGATGACTACCATCTTGATAAAAATTGTTTGTACAATTCTTCTCATCAGAACTCAAAAGAAGAAATAAGAGACATTCTGTGAAACTATCAATTAGAGAAAACACTGAGGAGTATGTTTTCCCATACTGTGTAAATACACTCCAAAACTGTTTTTCATACAGTGCCATGGAAACCAAAAGTATATACAAGGATTTCAAAAAAGAGATTAGGTAGGTTCATGGAAGATAGCATAATTAGGCAAAAGAGTCTGGAGGGAGTTAGAAAGAATGAGTCAGTAAACCTTATGCCTCCAAAAATTGTTAGGGAATGGCAAAAGCAAAATCACTTTATACACTCCCCAGTTTTTATAATTTTTCTTTAAATATTCATTGCAATCTACTAGCAGAGCATTTGATCTCATTCAGTGTGACTTACATTTACATTCAGACTTTTCACAGGAGTAATAATCCTAGTGTATCACAGCTCAGATCCCCTTCTGTGGACACTCCCTTCCTTTTAACCTTTCCAGGCATCTTTCTACAGAAATGCTTTTTGCTTTTGCTTTCTGCCTGAACTGTTAAACCAAACAGTAAAACATCTTATCTCTATAGGGACGATTACACTGATTTCTGTCACTGAGAGAAACAACAGATTATAGCAACAAAATTACACTAAAATACTGGATCATTACTCCTTACATTTATACAGTGTTGATGAGTATAATTTTCTTTTTACAGTGCTATCAGAGAGAAAGGTTAACGTTCAGAGCATCAGTTAAGATCAAAAGTAAAATCTTACTGACGCTGACCATGAAAAACAGTAAAACTGTTCAAAAGTTCAAGTCAAAGTCATACAGATGATGACAAATTAGCCAGTAATAGAACATACAGGAAAGAAAATATATCAGATGTGTAATTAAAGTGAAGTCAGAAGTCAGAGATTATTTCCTTTATGAATATTTAATAGGTAAAAACAATTTGTCAATTTTCTTTAGAGTTTATCTGCAAATTATTGCCAAAATGCAACATACATTTTACTGTTCTATTTTATCTGAGGCAGAAATTGCTCTTTTTCTTCTAGGATGTTCAATCAAACTCTTATTGTATTGTCCTAAACAGTTTCCAAATCTTGCCTGATCTTAAGAACAAGCCTGTTCACATAAAATTTCAGGACTTGCAGAAGGAAAAAAGAGTACATGTCTGGCAAATATTTAACAGTTTTGTTTCTGTTGTAACTCTGGATTTAAAGAAATGTATCCAGTAATATTTGATGCATGAGGCATAGGCTCTTGTACTAGTTTTCTCATTTAGCTTTGCCAAGCCAGGTATTTCAAGGATTTGCAAGCATGTTTCTCAAAAAGCCCAGAATACTGACAAAAGCCCAAAGAGGTGTGAAAATTCTTCTATTATCATTTTTTTTTCTATGCACAGAAGAGCTGTTTATCTGCTTTGGAAAATAGCAGCTTTTGCTGTTTTGGTTTGTTTTTTTTTTTTTTTTCTCAGTGTCTTGGTTTGGAATGACAGGTTTCTGCCAGGAAAAGCTGGAGTTTCCCTTGGAATGGAGAATGTAAACCCCTCACCCCCGCCAAATTATAATTTTGCAATTAAGGGCTTTCAGGAAAAGATTTGGAAATAGGAATAGCAGTTCTTTACTAGGAATATTAACAATACAAATGTAGTAGAAAACAAAACCACCCAACCAAACCAGCAAACAAACAAACAACAATTTTGGAAAACCCTGACAGAGTCAGAGGGAATAACCTGACACCCTGTTGGTCAGAGTATTGGAGGCAGTCCAAAAGTGAGTCGTCCTGGAGTGGCAGATGTGGTTCTGTTGGAGTAGAGATGATCCTGTAGAACAAGGGTCCAGTGGTGGTGAGAAGGGTCCAATCTTCCTCCAGGAATTGGGTGAAGCTAGATGCCTTCGTGTTCCTGTGTCTCAGTTTTTATCCAGGTAGGAATGGTTGGCTCCCCCCACTGGGTAGAGCATCTCACAATAGGATAATGGAATGTGGATGTACTGCTTTGGGGAGGGTACAGTTTGGGGAGGGTATTGTGGATGTACTGCTTTGAGGACTCTTAATGGCCCATTGTGAAAGAGATAAGAAACACTGCCCCACCTGGTTTTAACAGCTGGCCCATTATCAGAAGGCACCTGCCCCCCTCCCCCCAGAGTTACAAGAGATAAAGAAGAACATCTCCCCAACGGCTTTCAGCAGATGAAATAGAATACACATTTTTGGTTCCATAGCCCAAGACACTCAGGAAAGATATAGTTGGCTGGTTCCTATAGGAACCTATAGGAGAGTTTTGATATAGGAAGTTATTGATTCTCTCATAGATAAACAGCTGTAAAACAGAAAAAAAAGGTGGTGGTGGGCACGATCAAAACTATTTTGCATGGAACCTCTTTTGAGAATCAGAGATAAATAGGAAGTGATTTAGGAAGTATCTGCAACACATTTCAATTAATTTTTTTCCAATTTTCTTTGTTTTCATATAAAGACCTACTAGAAACACAGACATGGAGGGTTAGAAAAGCATCAATAGTGAAACCACATATGTTAGAAAGGGAAGTGAGAAAGTTTAAACATGAAAACTTTTTAAGATATTTTAATAAACTCATCAAAGCCATAAATAAAAGCAAGAATTGCTTAACTGAATTTTCAATTTTCTTGAAATATGGACACATACGTGTACAAAATATGTAAGAATTACTTTACTTTGCAAATTGTATTTATAAAACTCTCAGATTAATTCCTTGTCATGGGAATAGGAATGAGTCAAAATGCTTCACAGAAGTCACACCTGTTGTTTTGTTTTTCTGAAAGTTGTTATGAATATAGCTTTAAATTCTGAGAGGTGGGGGAAAACAATTTCAGATACTTTATTCAGTGGTATTGTTGAACTTTACCTTTTCTAGGCACATGTTTGTAACAAATAGACTGAAATGAACTCATGATTTTCTATATCCATTGATCCATCATGAGGTACTGCCATCCTTTCCCTCACAGTTGTTTGTTCGTGCTCCAAGATACAATCTTTTTCACTTTCACTAAGTATTTAAATGACTGAATAGTAGAACAACAAAATCACTGAGTTCCACTCTTGACCCAGCAAGCCAAGTCCACCACTAAACCATGTTCGCAACTGCCACATCTGCACATGCTTTAAAAATCTCCAAGCATGATGACTCATGAGTGAGACAAAATGGATAAGAGAAATTAAGTCAAAGCAAACTGAGTGTTAAACCATGTTTGCTCTGCATGGCTTTTATTACTGCACTGAGACTAACAGTTTTTTTTAATAGAACACAGTATATCCAGAAAGAGTCAATTGAAGGAAAGGAGTGGGAAACTCAAGAAAACTTGAATATTAGGTGAAAGTTTTCACAGCTTTTAGCCTGGGATATCAAGGAGATTAATCAATTTGGTCTGCCTTGACAATAGAGTAATTACTCAGTGCTAAAAATGCTAGGTTGGTGGGAAAAAGTGCAGTACACACAACACTTTCAAGATTTGTTTACTTCAGTGGCTCTTCTTTCACAGTGATTTGATATAGAGTCTGAAGTAAGTTTGTCATGTGCAATTAAGACTTTGGCAATAACATTTGTTTAGCAAGTATTTTAAGGATAACAGTGAAAAACAGCCTCAAAGTACATTTCTTGTTGTTGAAGAAAAGAATGAAATAAAGTATATGTTACCTGAACACAATATTTCACTTTTGTAAGAGACAGTAGCTTGAGAATCCAAATTTGAGCTCTCCTTCAGGCTATTGTGCTCAGACCTACTTAGTCCCAAATTAGAGACTGCAATACAGCTAGGTACACAGGCTCATCTCCACAGTCTTAGATTCCACAGCTGTGTCTATAAACCAGCTATGAAGATAATGGAGGTAAAATGTTTTTGCTAGTTCCAGACAATACGACATGAAGCAATACCAAAAAGCCGCAAGCCAGGAAGCTCAGGTAGAATATAGTAAAGATAATTCCATGTGCTGCCATTCAGTGAGACTTGGTATAACAGTTTCACGTTCGCTGAATTCTGTTTACCAAATTTAGTGCAGTGGTTTAAGTGTCTTTTCTGCTGTGAGGTAGGATCAGGAGAGAAACAAAGCAGGCCCAGACTTAAAGGTTTGGTTTAGCTTATTGATTTAGCACAGATAGCAAGAACCAATTAGTTACTTGCTTTGAAGTTGACAGCTTGATTGACCAATTCAGAAGATGACATGCCCTGGGAACACACAAGCTTAAAAATCGGAAAAACCCAGAGAAAACACCTTTCCCTTCTGGCTTGCCAGCAGGTAACACCGTCCCCCCAGGCCGCTCCAAGGAGTGGCCTAGGCCAGCTAGGGCTCTCCTCCCTGCGGGGAGAGCTGGCCCGGGCCTGGCCCTCCCTTGGGCCCCCCCATCAGCTCCTGGCGGGGGAAGGCTTAATATTTGGCTAATTTTAAAGCCTACCCCCGCCCCAGACAGCTCATGGGAGGCATCCCCCAGGCCCCAGGGGGCAGCTCCAAGCCGGGCCCACCCCTTGAGACCAAGGGGTGGAGGTGAGAAAAGGGTAGGGGGAAGGCATCCACCAGCGTGGCTGCTGAGATCTTGGACGCAGTTTCTGAGCCTCCCCCACTGGCATGGCTTTGAGTTTCCACAGCTGTGGAGTCCAGATCGGCAGCCCTGCAGAGATCATGTAAACACTCTAGGCCCTGGGCAAGATATTCACTCTTTCTTCACACAAATGAAGCTTCCAAAGCCCTAATCCTTATTAGAGTAAGAGGAAAGGGACAGAGTGAACGTAGAGAAGACACGGCATGAAATGGAAGTCAGGGAAGAGAGACTGAAAAGACTAATAGGGAGACAGGATTAGAGAAGTTGCTATTTTAGGCTGGACTTCTCTTATGGTCTCTAGTAATGAATTGTAATATATTGGTATTCCCTTTAAACCATGGGAAAAAGATGCATTTCGGAGAGATGATTATTCAGATTTATGGGTTTGAGCAAAGGTATTTGTGATGGGCTGAGTGAACATTGAATTAGTAGTTGTGATCCTGTGATCCTATGTTTGAACAGAGAGAGATGAGTTAAGAAACCCTCTGCACCAGTAAAGAAGTGAGAAGACATCTCTGTTCCCTCTGATGAAGAATCCTTTGCCTTTGGAGTTACTCGTCTTTGAAAATGACACCCCAGTATGCATGGGTCCATGACCCATAAGAATAGCGTAAGCTGCTAATGGGAGGGGCTTCGCATTCTGCAGAGAGGTTTTTTTCTTGGCGGGTGCAGATTCGTGATGAATCTGGTGGAAACCACCAGAGGACTATTTCTTGTGATGATGTCTCCACAGAATTTCACTCTTCTCCCAAAGAACTGATTGATGAAAGATTATTTTTTAAATGGTGAAATTGACTGAAAATCACAGGTTTTGTCTCTTTATGTTGTTAGTAGGAAAGTGAACATTTAGGGGGAGGAGGAAGAGTGTTTTCGTTTTGATTCCCATTTTCTTCTTTTAGTTTGTGTTAATAAATCTGTCTTTGTAACCTATAAGTTTGGGCCTGCTTTGCTTCTCTCCTGATTCTATCTCACAGCAGAAAAGACACTCAAACCACTGCACTAAATTCGGTAAACAGAATTCGGTGAACGTGAAACCATTACATGAATTGGTGTTTCTGCCCAGTACTAATTAAACCAGCACACTTGGAGAGGCTGAAGAGCTGTACAGGGAGGAACATAACACAGGCAAATGTGGGATGCTGCACCTGGGAAAGAGTAACTGCACACACTTGATGCCTTTGGGGAGAGCGGTGTGTGTGATGTGTATGTCTGTGTGTCTGGAGAATTTTTACATGACAGTTGCTCAAATGAGTAATTTGGCATGATAAAAAGCATTATCTAACCTTTCAGGTTCTGCTTCTTTTGAGCCTTTTTCCTTATCTGGCCCAAAACTCCAGGCCATATCTAAAACAAAGATCAGTTTGCATGGTCATCCTCCAGTGGTGAGTGCGCACTCCCTCTGCACCTGAACTGTTCTTACACAGATCAGAGGCTTCCTCATCACACACCCATAGTCTCTCCTCCTTCCCTTTGGCTGGGTGGTGCAAACCTGGTCTTAGCAAAGCACCCACTACTTTCACACATGGCTGATTTTTGAGTCATTAACCATTACCGTTTCAGTGTCTCCCACCAATGTGCTGGAAAGCTCAACAGAGAAAGGCTTGGGGGTCCTGGTGGGCAATGAGCAGTCCATGAGCCAGCACTATGTCCTTGAGGCCAAGAAGACAAATGTCCTGGGATGCATTAAGAAGAATGGGGAGAGAAGGTAAAGGAAGGTGATCCTGCCCTTCTACATGTCTGTGATGAGGGTGCATGTGTAGTACTATGTCTGGGTCTGGGCTCCTCAGTACATAAAAGATAATGAAGTTCCAAAGACGATCCAGTGGAGGGCTGTGAAGGGGAGAAGAGGACTAGAGCATTTCTCCTATGAGATAAGGTTGAATGAGCAGGGCCTGCTTAGCCTTAGAAGAGAGGAATGAATGAGAGGGGATCTTATAAATGACTAAAAATAACTTAAGGGTAGGTATCAAGGGGTTTGGGTCAGGTTCTTTTCATTGTTGCCCAGCAACAGTACAAGGGACAATGGGCACAACTGAGACACATAAAGGTCCAGCTGACTATGAGGAAATAATTCTTTACAGGAGCAGGCTCTGGAAGGGGCTGCTGATAGAGGTTGTGGAGTTTCCTTCTCTGAAGATACTCAGATGTGATCCTGTGCAACCTGCTCTATGTGAGTCTACTTTATCAAGGGAGCTGGACTTAAAAATCTCAAGAAGATCCCCCCAACCCCAAACATGCTGTGATTATGGATGCATTGCATTATGGTACAAAGAGGTTACTAAAGAGGTTATGGATACCCTTGAAAAGTTTTTAGGTGTTTGTTGTATGAATTAATGACTTAGAATCATAGCAGCTTGAATTGGAGAGATGGGACGAATGACCTCCAGAGCGGTTTTCAACCACTATTTCTGTGATTCATTTGTTCTGCATGTATGTTTATTTTTTTTCCCCAAGAATTCTGGTATATATGCAAAACTTTTTCAGACAGCTGGTGTGAAAATTCAACAATTAAAAATCCCTCATTTTTAGAAAGTGATACTAAATTATCCAGTTCCTGAAAATCAGTCATGAAATCAATTGTTTTTTTTTTTAAATTATCTAGTGTCTGGGTTGTTTTTTGTGTTTTTTTTTTTTCTTTTCTTTTCCTAACATATAATCATAATGTAGACTAAACATAATTCCTGAATTGTCTAGTACTTCCCTTCTTAAAAATATTGTTTACATTTCTTCCATTTTTTAAAGCTTTTCACACTCTCCGTATAAAAGGGTTTGACTGCTATGGAGATAGCTTATACATGAGCAAAGAACTGCACTGAAAAAAATCTTTCAGTCTGAAGCTTAATTACATTGCTACCATTTACTGTTTTTGGGATTTTTTTTTGCTCTCCCCTGCTGCTCCCTGGACCTTTCTGGCAGAAACTTCAGTTTTCTCTATGGGTCCCTTCAGCTAACTCTCAGCATAATGATTTAAATATAAGTCATTTCAAAATGGAACTTTAGTTCTTTCATCATTCAAAACTCTCAGTGGAAACTTACAGTGAACTATCTTAAATAAAATAGAATAATATGATTTGAACTTTTCAGAAAGATGTTTGTGTTTTCTGTGCACATACAAGCCCTCTCTAGCAGCGTCTGAAAAAATAAAACAGAAAATATGAATTCCCTAAATTTCCTGAAAGGAAATGAGTAATGAGCTCTGAAAAATTAGACTGTGGATTTAAAATAAGAAATGAGAAATACAGCTACTACCAGTTGAAAAGCCTCAGTTCTTGGGGGAAAGGGAGGGTGGAGAGGAATGTTTACCTAAATTAAATAAAGAATAAAGGAGTTATTCAATGAAGAGAAAAGACTGAAATGTGTCATTTTTTGTAGTTGCAAACTTTTGAGTCACCTGAATATGAACCCACAGTAACCGTTAGCAAATAAATGTCCCAATAATGTCCTAAAGTTTCAACAGAATTAAAAATAGCAGATAGAAAAGTAACTGTGACAAGATTACTTTGAAGTCATTCTGAAGAAAATATTTCTATTTTCAGAAAATTTGACAGTGATAGCAAACTAAAGTCATAGTGAGTAACATATTTAAAAGAGTTTCTTGATTTAAACAGACTTTGGAATTTGGATGATTATAAAATTTCTCAAATTTTTTTAAAAAAATTATTTATTTTATAATGGTGTGAGTAGCACACGTTTGAAAACATACCCTGGGCCTCCTTATTCACTCAGAAGAGTTTATGTGAGTCCTGTATTTTCAATCGTTGCAAAGTTTTTGTTTGATCTTCTAATCATTATGACTAGAGTATGGAAAGTGGTTTTCGTTACTCTTCAGAATGTGCTAAATATGGATGTAAAAATAGCATGAGACAAACACAGAAGGAAAATTACAAAGCCAAATGAATGTGAAGGAACACAATGTACATCTCTAACAAAGACTTTAAAGGATCATAATTATCCTTTAATATGTGATCAGTTATCCCCATAGGTATTATTATGTTGATTGGAATATATTAGAATAGGAGTCCTAACTTACTATAGCTGTCACTACCAATTATAAGTTCTACAGTTAGAATTATTCCCAGTTAACAGTATTTGCACATAATTATTTGTCTGACAGGTTGTGAACCTGATCAAAATCCCAGTGCACCTGACTTGGATGTGAGAGGACTTCTACAGAGATGCGTTGCTAAATTCAACATTTTTCTTATGTTAGTGTTTTGTCTTCAAAATCTAATTTAACCACTATCAAATGGATTTACAGGGAAAAAGGCAAAATAACACTAATTTGCAGTAGAAGCAAGTGGCTTAGACGAAAATTATCTACCGAAATAATTTCTGCAAAGATGTTCTGAAAGGAACCTGGGAATAATAGTGCAATTCTTGACACTTTTCTCTAATCTTCATTCTTGGAAAATGTATAAAGTTTGCCTCTCATTTTATACTTTCTCACTTCTGCTTCATGTAGAATTCAGATACTGAACAGGCACTCCTTTGGAAAACAGACCGCAGTTCCAGCTCATCTTTTATATGGGATAGTATGTGAACATGTGGGCTGTAGACTTACTTTCCAAAGACAATAAATAATTGTGAGCTCACATCCAAGTATCCACTGAGTAATTTTGTCAATAAGTATAATATAAAGAAAAGAGTGAGTTCACTGAATAGAAAACCTCCACTTATATTCCAAGAATAATCCAACTACTTTGTACTTGGGTCCAGATTTGCCTGATTAATGCATAGCACCATCAGCAGAGAAGGAAGCGGGAAAGTAAAAGTCAAACCATGAAAATATCTTGTTTTTTAGTCAATTACATTTTAATATAATTATATTCAACTGAAAAACCTTAGTTCATATGGTCAAAAAATATCAAACAAAATATGTTAGAGACAGAGGGAATTGTTACAGATTATAGCACAGACAGATAGACTGATGTAATACTATTTTTAAAAATTTCACATGACCACATCTCACAGAATAATTTTGTCAAGGAAAGGATTTCTAAAAATTATTAACTAAGGAAAAATACTTTTCCCCTGCCACTCTGTAATTTTTTCCAGTCTAAAGAGTATCTTTTCACACAGTCTGAGTTCTCTTCTGCTACATCTTGCTGAGACACTGATCATTATTCACACTAAAGTACATTTTCATCAGAAATTGCTAATAATTTTAGCACAATGCAAGTACCCATAAAACTAAAAATGCCATTCAAGAATGTCCTCAGCATTACACACTGTATTATGCAAACATGAACTACTGCATTAACATGGTTTAGCCTATGACAATATTAATCTAGAGCAAAATGTTAACATTTCACATGAAGGATGGTACACTGACTTTTGAAAATATGAACTGTGATATCTGTTATCAGTTATGCTGTAAATTGGTTCAGTTACAGATCAACATCTTCCATGTCTGTAAGCCTTTTCAAAATGTATTGTAGATATTTGATAGTGTTTTTATATTACAAAAACCTCCTTAAGAGGAATTTCCTTTCAAGAGATATAATTTCTCCTTCACAGTTCTCTGATTTCCTGTTCTGATTGCATATTAGCTAGCACTAGGGAAAGATTTCAAATAATTTCAATTGAAAGTACTCATAAAAGTTTTGAAAAATAGAAAGAGAAACTATTAAGTCACTTACAAGAAGCAGTCTGGAAAATAAGTAAAAGCAAGTTTAAGTGAGTGAAACATACTACTGTAATTAAAAAATGATCCCTTACCCTCTCATTTTCAGACATACACAGGGATAGACATATGTGCAAAAATGTGATGCACTGTAAAACATGAAACAGATATTTTGAGGCTCTTAATTTGCTATATTTATGTTCAAAGTTCCCTTTGAAATCACCTGAAAACTCTTTTGGGCTGATTAAAAATGTGTAGTATGTACTTAAGCCATATGTATTAAAGCCACACTCAATTCACGGTCCTGGTGAAGTAAACCTTTCTTGTTTTAATAAGAAAACTTGAAAAAAGACCTAATCTTTCATATCATAAGTTAACTATACCCATCAGCAATGTGCCATACAGAGAGTTCATTAATATATTTACACACAGTTGTCTCAACGTAATTGAAAATAATTTTTCAGCGTTTTTAGAGTCCCCTTTTTTTTTTCCTTAGGACTATGCATTCTAAATATTAATTGTAACAGGACATAACTCATATCAAGAAATACTAAATAAAAGCTCTTTGTTCTCCTTTTTTCTTTCCAGCAAGACACAAAGCATTATATTAAAGTCCAGTTTATATCTTCCTGAAAAAAATAAATTCATTGCAATATCTGCTTGCTAGAAAAGTCTTTTCTGCAATAGTTTAAATGTACTTCCATCTGAATATATGAGATCTAAAATACAGATGCTCCAAAGAGATTGCACTGTAAAGATCTATAGAGATAATGGAGGAAAAATATTTTCTTATGTTAATTTTTTTCCCCTAAAGTGCTTGTCACTGTCCTGCTAAAGATTCCAATACTGATGTGATAAAAAGAATTCAAGTTAATTCTATGAAGTACAGACTAAGGATAGTTCTACAAGTTTTCAGAAAACACATACCTGTTTTCATGTAAAATTTTGCAGATACAAGAGAGCACTAAGCTTTCTATGCAATCCTAGTGAGCAAGTGTGTAGATGTCAAGAGAGATATTAGTCTATCCAACTACACAACTTCAGCCATCCCTTTCTTTCATCCATTTCCTGATCTATCAATCAGATTAATTGACATGTTTGCTACCAAATTCTGATCTAATACATTAATTTGTGTTTTAAAATTTCAGATAAAATCAGATTAGTTTTCAGCACGGATAGTTACTTCAGATTAGTCTGAACTATTGTAAGCATTATGTAGCAGCACGTGTGGCAGCAGTGATCGTGTCCAGGGAGGCTCAGCTGCCAGCAGGGAAGCAAACTAGACAGGTCTCTTTCTTAAGCTTGAGAATCAGTTTTCACTCCCCCCGCAACGCAAACCAGGGAGGGGGTGAGGTCAAAGAGGGGGATTGTGTGGTTTTTCTCAGTTATATAGTGTCTCAGGTTCATGGGTGGTACGGGGGCAGGGCAGGGGGCAATTGACCATAGGGAAGACAGAAACTGGACACCAGGCCCCCCTAGCCAATGGGGAAATAGGGAAAGGGGATACCATGGGGGGCGATAAGCTTGAGAAACCCAGGGAGAGGATTACACAATGTTTGCAGGGAACCATGAGGGAGAAGACCTCTGCCACACCTGGGAGGAGTCGCCCCACCAGAGCAAGGCAGTAGGAAATACCCTTAATGGTACAAGAGACTCCACAGCATTAATTCTTTAATCCATATATTAAAGCAGGGCAAGAACAATACTGCCAATCTGCTGGGGCCTTCAAACTGGTTTCTGAAGAGACAGCAGCTCAATACAAAGAAAAAAATGGAGCCACTGAGGACATTGAGGAAGTGTCCAGACTGAGAAAGCTCTTGTACTTTTTTTGTGAAAGTGGCATCCCATTATGGTGGGGGAGTTCACCTCAAGTGCTTGTCCATAAGTTTGCATAACATAGAAAACACATTGGAAGAATGAGTTTGCTGATGCATTTGCACAGGTACAATCTCACTGGAATTGCAGAGGTTCAGCAGTATTGTCCATATGACTGAAGTACTGCCAGATGCACAAAGGCTTTTTAGAGGAGAAAGACCAGGAAAGAAAGGAAAGACTTGACTTCATTAAGCTTTGTCTTGACAGGTGTGGCAAGCAAGTCAAGAGCTAATGGAAAAAGGTCAAAGGATTTGTTACAGATCAGTTCATCCCAAAGGGAAAGAAATTAGGCATTCTCTAGTCATCTGAAAGAAACCCCATAAGTTCATGTCTTCCCTGGTAGTTATGGGATTTTTTGAACTCTTGAAATGTCCTGGCATAGCTGCAAGCAGTCCAGAAGTTTGTGGATGTGTTGAAGAAAATTTCTTGACATAAGCAATCAAAGAGTCAACTGGCTTTCTCCTTCACAGAAAAGGAAGAAGTGATTAAGGAAGTGAATATGTAGGGTAGCCTTGGCAGTAGTGACCATGAGACAACAGAATATAAAATCCCATAGGAAGTGAACACAGCAAACAGTAGAATCCCTGTTGAGAATGCCAGAACAGATTTCTTCTTCCTGAGCAATGTAGCTTGCATTTTCTCATGGAAGATGGCCCTGGATGAGAAAAAGGCACAGGATAGCTGGTCATCTTCACAGAGAGGCTCCTCAAACAAGAGATATGGAAAGATGAGCATTCACAGCAGGTAACTGTCATAGATGAACTGTATTTCAAGAAGATTTACAAAGAAGTGCAAACAAAGAGCTGACCCAGGGGAGCACACATTATTTGTGTTTTCAAGGCTGGAATTAGGAAAGCCAAAGCACAGCTGGAGCTGAAACTAGTGGGGGATGTGAAGGGCAAAGACAAGGACGTATATTAGTACACTAGCTGCAAAAGAAGATCTGAAGTAAACGGTTCTGTTTAATGCTACAGGTAACTGACCAACCTGGAAAGCCAAACAAGGCTAGGTGACAAAATGCAGTTACTGTTTAATGAAGTATGCAAACATGCAATACTGAAATATGAGCCAGAAATGCACTCATGACATAGGGCATAGTTTTATAAGTTTAGTACAGTAGTATAAATGACAAGAATACCTAAATAGAAACACAGGTAATGAACAAATTCGTCCTTTTGGTTCAACCCCTTCTGAAGCCCTGCTACTTGCTAGTAGTTAACGTAGTTTATGGGAAAGTGTTTTGGGAAAGTGTCTTGTCCTTGATTCCCATAGAATGCAAGATTAGAACAGACCTTCAGGAATTTTATTTGTCTAATAGGAAAAGCACTTAAGGAGAGATGTTCCCTTCTGCCACAGAAGCTGGTGTGATAACTCAGGGCATCTCCCCCGTTACATGAATTGGTGAGATAACCCAAGCTGGACAGCTGTCTGGTAGTGAGTTATCTCTGGCACTGTGGAGGTGGCATTCCCAGCTGACTGTAAACAGTTTGCCTTGAGAACAAATTGAAGATAAGCCTTGGATTTCTGACTGACAGACATTTCACTTTACAGACTATAAAGGCTGCACAAAACTTTCACAAGAAGCCTTCTGTACATTCCCTGGAAATGTACAGAGCTTTTCCCTGAAGTTGGGACTCTTTGTGGTTTCTCTTTTGGGGGTTGAGTGAAAGGACTTTGTGTGTACCCCATCATCCATTTGGTAGTAAGTTACATTGAATCCTAATATATGCTATTTCCTTGTTAGCTATAGTGTAGGTACTCCAACATCGTGCACTGTTTTATGCAAACCTATGAGTACTTCTTTGTTTTAACCTGTGCAGTAAGTAACAATGTTTAAGACCTTTTTTCTGTTAATTTTCTGTCTCTTCAATAAATAACTCATTTTATAATGGACCGGATTTGCCATTTTTAAGAACTTGTGAGCCAGGGTGGTTTAGGTATGGGTCACATAAATTTAAGCTGCTGCTAAGGTGTGTTGAATGTTTTCTTGATCCCTAACAGTGCTGGAGTTAGGAAACTCAGAGAAATCACAAGTGGGCTTGACAGAAAGACATGAGGCTTGTACTGTATGCAGGCATCAATTCAAGTTTAACCATTCACTGTCCTTGAACATCCCTGGAGCTTGTCCTCATGCAACTCAGCCTTTTCTGGGATCATCATCCCTGCCAACATCTTTTCTCCAGAAAGGGTGTTTACCCACCTCTGTCTGAGACTCTTCTAAGACTGTTTTATCTTTCCAGACTTTACTTCTTTTCTGAGAACTCTTATTTGCAGTCCCTGGATTTCTCAATCCAACTACAGTTCTGTCTCATGTCTCTCAATCTGGTTGTGCTACATTTGCCTAGTTCAGTTCTCAAAATTTACCAGCGATTTATGCTGGTTGTAGCTTAAGGCTACAAGGCTTCTGCTTGGAGAGTTCAAAATCTACATTACAGATATTCATTGCCTATCATTCTCCTCCCCCTTGACTGTCTGCCACCTCTCAAAGTTCACTGTTTCAGATTATATCACAACTTTCAAACTTTGACAGCTAGGAAATATTATCCAGGTTGCAGAAAGGTTGACATTGTGACAGCATAATTAAATTGGACATGCACAAGCAATGAGGCTGAAAAAGTGCCCAAGGAAACAACAGATAACATTGCAAGAATTGCAAGAGCAAACTATCTTCGTTTTTTTTTGGGGTTTTTTTGTGGTTTTTTTTTTTTTTTTTTTTTTTTTTTTTTTTTTGGTTTGGTTTGGTTTGGGTTTTTTTGTTTGTTTGTTGTTTTTTTTTTTGGTGTGTTTTTTTTTTTTTTTTTGGGGGGGGGTGTTTTTTGGGTTTTTTTTGGTTTGTTTTTTTTTTTTACTAGAATGGCAACTGGAAGATGATCCCAAAGATCAGAAAACAGCAAATGTAATACTCATCTTCAGGAAGGTGTAACTGGGGAACTACTGGCCAGCCAACTTTGTCTGAGTGCCTGGGATGACCACTGAGGAAATCCTCCTGGAATCCACATCTAGGCTTTTTAAGGACTAGGCAGTGTTACAGAACAGCTACTATGAATTTATAAAGGGAAAATTGTATCACCTGAAGAAGCTGATATAATTTCAAGGTGAGATCTCTTGCCCATTGGATATGGGCAAAGAAGTGGATTTTGCTTGCCTTGACTCTAATGAGACATACAAAATGATATCTATAGCACTCCAAAACCTGGGGGACAGGTGTCCGGGCAAGACTATAGGAACACTGCCCAACTGGGTAGGGATGTGATCTGGCTAGAGAGGAACTTGCCTAGAGACACAATGAGGAGGGATTCTTTGCGTATGTCAGCAAGAAAGAAGTAAAAGAAATAATCTCTCCCTGATTATCTGGACTGGCAAACTGCTAACAACAAATGAGGAAAAAGCTGAAGTATTCAACAATGTTTTTGTCTCTGTCAATCTCTTTTACTTCTCCCACAACTCCTGAGTGGATGGACTGGAGGAGCAAAGTCCCTTTCACTGCAGAAGATTAGGATTGAGAACCTGAGGAACCTGAATTTACACATGTCTGAGATGAATCCCAGAGTCTGGAGGGTTTGGCTGATGAAGTCGCCAAGCCACTCTCCCCTGAGATTTGAACAGTCATGGCTGTCTGGTCAAGTCCCAGATGACTGGGAACTACCAACCCATCAATCTTGCCTCTGTCTGAGAAGACCATTGAAGAGAACCTAGAAGCTCGGTTTAGGCATGTGGTGGAAAGGGAGGCAATTTGAAACAGCAAGCAGGGCTTCACCAAGGGCATGTACTGCCTGACCAAGCTGGTGGCCTTCTGTAAAGGACTGACTCCATCAGTGGAGAAAGGTAGGAATGTCATCTATCTCAACATCTGTAAGATGGCCTTTGACACTATCCCCCACAACATCCATCTCTCTAAACTAAAGAGAGATGGATTTGGTGGACAGAGTATTTGATGAATGTGGAATTGTCATCCAGACAGCACTGACCAAGTAGTTTAATATGTGGATGGAGTTCAGTGATGAGAGGTGTCCCTCAGGGGTCTATATTGACATCAGTGCTATATCAATTATATAGACAGTAAAATTTGCTATGGTAATGAAGATGCCTCTACTGACTTATTTCATCAATGTAGAAAACAAAAACCATGTCCAAATTGAGCACAAACCAAAATTAGAACCAAAAATAACTGTTTGATTTCAGCCTGTCTCCATATTTATTTATTTTAAATAGCCTCATATTCTTATCACAAATCCGATTATTTTCTTTATGGTTAGTAGGAAAAATATAAAGTGAAACTTCAACAATGGAAGATATTTTTATTGCCCAAAAACCCCCTTCTTCTTTTATATTTACAAAATTTATAGTAAATTACAATATTAATTCAGCTTCAATTTCAACACAAAAAGAGGTAAAATATAAAAGCCTTCTCCCTGCCACTTATTTGCACTTCTTTATCCAATCATTGGTGAAGTATGTCTAAAACTACATCACACAAATTTTGAAGTAACTTGTAACAGATTGTTGTAAAGGAGAGCATAGTTTTCTCTCTTAAGGAAATAGTGGCAATGGGGAAAAAAATGGTGGCAATTTTTAGGCAGATTATTTTCTCCTCACATGTAACCATAACCTTCAACTGCTCCTTAGATTTTCAGTCTGTATTGTCCCCCAAGGGGCCACACATACTTATTCCATGTCACACTGGGGATTATAATTTTCATTACACATCTTTATTTCATGCACATAGGTTAGGATGTTTGTCATTCAGAATGGCTGGAATTTACTCTTTTCCTGCTAGAAAATGGCTATGAATCCAAACTGCACACAGTTAACAGCACTCTAAACATCTATAAAAATATACTTTATTTCTCTGAAACCAAATGTAATCTGTGCTCTCTTCAGTGCTCCCAAAGCAAAACTAAGTCAGAGGAGACCATCCATTGACCAAATTGAGAGAAAATAAATCATTCATAGTTCTATTTCCTTTTATATAAAAATATATAAAAAATAACAGTACAATTTCATGGTATTTAATTTAACAATATCTGTTTCTCTTCTAAAGAAAAAAGCTACATAGCTCTAAAATAACTCATGTTTAAGCAAGGTAGTTCTTCCTCTTCAGTGAATAAGTTAGATAAAGGTTTAAATCTTGCTTAGTACTTGCTAAATTACTCTTGCAAGTACTTTAGTTCTTGCATCATCCGGGTAAGCTGGTAGAAAGGTACTTCCACTTTTACAAATGAGATCCCAAATTACCATGGTTGTCTTTTTTTTTTTTTTTGCAGCCACCCATATTTTTTTGATGATTGCTGTACTATCATTGCACTTCCTTAGTGTTTAACCAACTTTATTTCCTTCAGATTCCCTCCCTTTATTTAGCATCCCTCTTAAATTGCAAAACCTAAAAGTTCACATAGTACTTCAGCTTGTGCCATACTGAAGTAAAAAGGTGAAAAAATAGCTTGCTTTGTTTTAGAGACATTACATATGAATTTCTAAGTGCAGCCAAGTACTCTGCAACAGCATATTACCTCTGGTTCATGTTGGTGCTATGTTTTATTCAAATCCCTTAGATATCCTCTGTAAAATGGCTATTACTGACTGGTTCCCTCTCCCACGTCAGTGTTCCTTTAAGTAAGCAACACTTTGTAATTGGTTACAGAGCCTCAAACTTTGCCTAGGCTGGTAATCTTCCACAATGTAGCTTGATCTGTGAATGTAATGAACAGTCTGCGTTTTATCCTTCAGAGTACTAATGAAAAATATTGAATATCTGTACTCAATACACACTTCTGTTTTGATTATGAACCACTGATAATTAGTCTCTGCAAACAGGTTCTAGCCAGTGTAATCCATAATGTATTTTGTACTGTGTTCTCCAAGGTGATCTGTCAAAATGTAAAACCTGAAACTGGTAAAATGGTGATATAAGTGAAGATATCACATCTCCTGCTTCTCCCCTACCCACAAAATACATTATTTTTCCATAGAAAAAGAATCAGTCATCCTCCGCAATATGTTCTTTGCAGCAATGTGTTACTTGGCACTTTTTGTTTTCTTGCAATTTTTAGATGCATTTCAGCACATTTTTATTTGTTGATATTGGCCAATAAATTCCAGCGTGATTCTGGGAACTGATGAGGAACAGGTTTAGTTTCTCATTTGCTCATTTGCAGACATAACTTTATCATTCACTTTTATTGATGTGTGCTCCTCTAAAAGCGATTCAAGTGTGATCACTGAAGTTATGAATCTTAGGTTTAGCTGGCTATGTGTGAGTTATGAAATCCAAATATAGATTTGTCTGTGATAAGGGAAAAGATAGAATTTTTTTGCAGCTGTATAACTCTCTCTTCCTTTCACCAAATTCAGGCCAGCACTGTAGATGAGCTGCCTACCCTCCAATCTTTAGGAAAAAGCCCCAAAACTGTTTTGGACATTTTCACTACAAACCCATTGAGAATTTCTGTAACAATATTTTCTGAAAATATTGCTCTGAATGGTAGAAAAAAAATATTGGTAAAATGGTTGAAACTGTCAAACAACAACAACAACAAGACAGTGAAACAATAAGTAAAATTAACAGAAAACTTTTTCTTCCTTATTCTTACAGTGGCCTGAAAGAGGCAGATGTCAATGATTTTCCATATGTTGCTTCACATCATCAACACACATTACAAAATCATTCCGTCTCTTACAAAGATAAATATGATTTTAAGTCTCTGAAAACGGAGTTTAAAAGTAAATGTTTTGAGCAGCTCCAATGATTTATCTCTGAGTAGCAAGAACCCAATTCTTTTTTTCATACCACTCTTGCTGAGTGGTTAGCAGAAAAAAAATCTTGACAGGGAATTATACTTAAACAAAAACCCTAATAACTCTTTTTCAATAAAGAATACTTACAGAAAACATTTGTCATGATTCATATTTAATATCCAGCCTAGTTTCAGAAGATACTGCAATTAAAAGTGCATTAATGGCAATGATTTCTAATTCATAGTGTGAGCCTAAGAGAGCAAAGCAACTGTTAGAATTGATAGACTTTTACCTCTCAGAAGATAACTTTGTCTTTAATTAGATAAGCTTTGCAGTATTAAAGTTAGTGTTAGATGAATGCAAAATAGCTTATAAATACTACTGAAAGAACTCAACTTTTATGACATTAATTCTGGGACATATGATTGCAAAATTACATAGAGACAAATCCAGGAGATAGAATGACATGCAATTTTTTTTTTTCCACTTATCACCTGTTGTGATGGCAATTTTATACATGAAACATAGACATATTTTAAATAATGTGTATACATGTCTCTTATTCAAATATATCATTGTGGGGTAAAAAGTGTACAAAAAATGACCTATTTAAATAGTTGGAAGTTGAAATGAGTAAAGCAGCCACAGCTGAGCTCTGGGAACACACATATGAAGGGTCCTACAGAAGGAGATATTCAGGTGGCACAACAGACTTTCATAGGAGTTTAACAAAAAAGTAAGTAGGAGGAGCAAAGATATTTAGGCTGAAACACTATTTTACCATAAGAAAAGGTAACTATGGTTTGTTTGGAGTTTTTTGTTCTATGCTAAAACTCCTGTAGAGAAACACTGAAAAAAGACCATGACCAAGCTACAGCCTTAGAAAAAAGATATCCAGCTCATCAAACTAGCTGTAAACACTACTACTACTACTACTACTACTACTACTGCTACTGCTACTACTTATTATTATTATTATTATTATTACTACTGTTTTATGATAACAAAGAGCACCTGGTCTTGAGATGTATGAGAGAAAGTGAATAGAGAAAGAAAAAGTGGTGAGGTTGACTAGAAATACATCATATGTGGGGTCTGTGAGAGGCATAGATGGCAATAAGAAAGCAAACATTTCATACTCTCAAGAACAGCAGGATAATTCAACTGAGAATTTAAAAGGAATATATACAGTAAACATTTATTATGGGTCTCAGGAATAGAGTTCCTAATTACCCTTAAATATCTTTGAAAGAAAAGGGATTCCAAGATAATAAAGGTGTTGCTATGCTTCATAGATTTCAACCATGAGACCTGGTACAAAGCATGGTCCTCAAAGGAGGCTGTTAAGAAAAGATAAGATATCCTAGGGTAAGTGTTCCCCTCTACCAGTCCTGCATAGTAGATATAAATCTTACGAATTTTTAAAAGCAGTGGTATTGGTAATTAAGCACCCCTGTCTTCCAAATACTCTCCAAATACTTCCCTGTCTGCACTGGCAAGAAATTAATAGTCATAAAATGATGCTCAGTTCCACATTTAAATCTTCAGTTATTTGATGATGGAAGACCTTTTGGAATAAATAACAGTTTGACTAGTAGATCTGAACTTAAAGTTAAGTTGCACTGACACCTTCATTGACTCTGTTTACAAACAATAATAAATGCTAATTATATAAGAATGTAAAAATAGGTACATTCACAATATTTATTTAATTTTTATGTGACCATTTACAAAAACTTTAAAAGTTTTTGCATTTAGCTAACAACTAAAATTTTTCTGTACCTCTGAATCTTAAAGATATAATATCCATTTAAATAGCTGTAGAGGAAAAGTCACTAAGAAATCTATTAAAATTTTCACTGCAAGGGACATTTTAAGATGATGTTTCTTCCTCACTTTCATATCTTTTTTTTAGCTTTTTTCTTTTTCCTCCATTTGCCAATACATGTATTTCCTTCCCCTGCTTAATTAACCAAGGCAGAAAGTACAGCTGATGCTGCATCTAATAAATAGTAAAGAAAACAATAATTGGAAGGTTTTGGGGGTGTAAGAAGCAAGAATCTTAAAAAAATATATAGACTAACATTAATATGGTTTGCAAAAAGGAATTGTCAAAGGGAAAAGTTAAACTAAATAAACCAGTGTGCAAAAGAAACCATAAATGCCCTGATTCAGAGCTGTTTCAGCAAAGCTGCTGGCTACCAGTGCTCTAAGTGAAATCAGAGTGAGACCCTGACTGCTGTCAGAAAGACAGCTTCAGCAAAGGACCATGCTGCAATTTGTTTTTTGCCAGCCAGCCCTTCTAGGCAAAAGACAATAATGGTTCTGAATGGATTAAGAGTTCATAAAAGTGTATCATTTACACTCAGGAATGTTTCTGATCTCACTCCTTGTCTGCCAGTTTTCCTCTAGGGCTTTGGTTCAAGAGGAGGATCCACAGTGAGAATGAAACACAGTGTCCCACAGGGGGCAAATTACTACAGAAGTACAACAGAAATCCCCTCTTAGCTGCAAAAGCCATTCCTGTCTACTTCTCATAGACAAATGAAATACAAACAAAGCATAAAAGAAAGTGTATTTTAGATCCCAGTATGATAATTTAAGAAGCCATACTTACACTATCTCCATAAAATGGCAGGATTTATACAAGCTTTAACTTTTACAAAATGGTCTTATTAACTGTACTATCTACTTAAAGCTGCTGTGCCAGTAAGATTAAATATTATATTTGCCTGCTGTGTTGATATACAGATTAAAGTTGGGCATTATTTTGATTGTAGTTCAGTAGGGAGTTATCTTGCAAAGGATATTCTTATTTTAGAAAATTATCAAAACACCACAAAAAGCACATCTTTCTGTCTAAATGAACAAGATTATTCTGAAAAGTAGTTCATACAAATAAGCCAGACTCCTGTGGTCAGAGACTCGGATTTTGTGATTTAAAAATCAGATAGAGTGATGATATTAAAAAATAATCGCATTACCAACATTTCATATTGCTACTACTGACTTGGTGTACTGGCAACTAAGCATATTCTATAGTAACAACATCAGCAATGGAGAGCTTTATCAGGTAATGGCTTCCAGGTATAGCCTGAAATCAGTAAATAATAAGCAACAACCAGTAAGCAAGAAATGTAACTTTTAAACTACTGTAGCATTAACCCATGAAAAATCCCAAACTAAATACAGTATTATTAAATAAAGGCAAAACGTTTATTCTCATCCAGTGGGCAGTAGATGCATGCATCTCTTTGTTGGAGTGTGCTAGGGATGCAAAATATTTGTGCATTCAAAAGGAAATAGAACAAAAGTTACTTAGAAGTTATTGTAAATTACTGTTAACCTATTAAGTTAGTAAATTGAGCTAGAAATTGTAGAACTTGGAGCAATATGCTTTTAATGTTTTTACACAGTTGTAGGTATCTGATCATGTGTACTATTTTACATCTTCCATCAACAATTCACAGAAACTGAAATATTTTCTCCTTCCAAAAATCCTGCAGTTGAGATTGAACCTGGTAAAATTGTCTGTGGTTGTGAAGTATTTCCTCACCAGATAAAACAGTTCCTTGTGAAATAGGTCCATAATTTCAAAGCAGGATTTGGACACAAGTTGGAAGAGTAAGAGTGGCCTCTTCTTTTTAAGACAGAACTTCTGACAACCATGCCAAAGAAGTCTTGTGCAAATGATATCACCAAGATTTCTGCACTTAAGGAAATTTCAGGGGCCAGTATATTTAAAAGTGAGGATTGAATTTTACCAGGGAAAATTGCAATCCTGGAGTACCCCTTCAGAGCAGGACACAGGAGAAGAGAGATGCTTGGTCTGAATTCACTCAGAGGTCTACTTTGCACACTATTACTCCAAACACAGGAACGTAAAAATGCAAGATTGTAGGTAGGTATACAAGTATATAAGAAAGGATGTTAGACAAAACAATTAATTTGGACTTTCTGAACATAATGTCTTTGCTTCAAAACAATAAAACATCTAAAATGGGGTCAGGAACAGCTTCTTCCACTAATCTCAGTTCTTTGTAACTGTTACAGCTGTTAGCTGTAAGCTTTTTACAACTTTGTCCTTTATTTACTGTTCTTTTATAAGCATCACAAAGGGCTATTCTTTTTTTCTGTAGTAATGAGATAGAAAACATTATTCCTCTCTTTCCTAGATATTTTGACACTTACTTTTGAAAATATACAGTCTCTTCTATATGAAGAGCTTCAGGGTTTCCTTTAAAGAGAAGGAATTAACACTAGAAAGCCATTTAACAGCAGCAGCTTCCCTGGACTGCAGTATCAGAAACGTATCTTTTATAGGGAACCCTACTTCAAGCCTTACTGGAAGGCTTCAGGAGGCTCAGAAAGAGTATTGAAGACTTCCAACTCCAGACACACATCAGGAAAAATCCTCACTGTGCATGCACATGCAGTATATAAAGAATAAACTACTATTGTGAAATAGGAATGGAAGTAATACAATTTGCCTACTTTCTCATCCTGTGTAATTGATACAGCAGTATATTAGAAGAATATGCTTTAGTAACTAAGGTTTTTAGAAAAAAAAACCAGTCGACTCCAGGGGAGCTCTACTTAGAATACATGACAGAATAGCTGTTCTAAATTCTACCTAAACTAATAATACAAATCACAGTAAAATCTCTATATATTATACATTATCCCAAATCACAACGCAAGAGTGTATAAAAAAGCCCACATCAGATATGAAACTATCTGCAAGAAAGCTCTTTCTGTTAGAAGAACCTTTATGAAATTAGCTTTGTCTTTAAATATCATATTCTTCTATGTTTGTCTCCCTGTAAATGTTAAGTTTTATGATATTTCCATCATCTTGTTGAAAAAGACTGCTGAAAAGTAGGATGAGTTCTGATAATACAAAAAAATCCATAGAAAGAATTTTTTGTCAAAAAACCAAATGTTAGTATATTACATAAAGGAATTAACTGATCTTCTGAGCTGGTCATGGATTAGTTTTAAAAAAGGCAAACAAATGCTCATATTTTGACAGAAAAAAACAAGGTAATCAGTATTAAAAACATATAAAGGTTTCATTGATGCTTTTCATATGAATAAGGCCTTTTATTTTCACTTTGGAAAGCCTGGGCTAGACTATACCTGTATTGCACAGAGAGTAACAGATGTTGCTACAAGGGGTGAGCAGACATAAAATACTGCACCAACAATATGTTGGTGCATAAAAATACTGCACCAACAATAGTTCTGACAGAGGAAAAAAATACCTCAATACATTTAAAGATAGTTATTCTTTAAACAATATATACATATCAAAGACAGCAGCAGCAATTTGTTTACAAAGACAGGCTACTGAAGCATAAGGCAATTTTTATAGAATTGGAATTATTAGATATTTTTACAGATTTCCAGCAAACTGTAAAAGGTACAGGACAGGGACATCATTCCAGACCCATTTTCCTTTAGTGAATGTTGACAATTAATCAAAAATTACCAAAGTATCATTAGTTCATTCAAAAAGAGACAACTAAAAAGGGTCCTCCTCAAAGACACCTCTCTACAGGTGTCTGAAGAGAAGTGCTCAAGAGGGTGAAGCTGGGTTCTGGGTGCTAAGCAATAGGAGAAGAAGCAATGGGCAGACACATGGGCAGGAAGCTCCACCTGAACATGAGGAAGAACATTTTAAAGCACAGGTAACCATGTACTGAAACAGGTTGTTCAGAGAGATTGTCACATCTCCCTCACTGCAGGTATTTAAGAACTCTCTGGATGAAATCCTGTGCCAGGTGCTCTGGGATGACCCTGCTTGAGCAGAGAGGTTGAACCAGATGACCCACTGTGGTCCCTTCTGCCATGATCAATTATGTGCTTCTGTAAAAGCCTCTAGTACTCTTCCTTGATTGTTTCTGATGTAGTTTTCTTTCACAATGAGATAATTAATCAGGTCTCTAACAGTAAACATACTTTTAAAGTTCTGTATAATCATAAGTTATTTATATATCCATTGAATCCTAAACCTCTTAATCCTCTTACTGATCAGTTTCTTGCTGATACAAATTAAAATATAACGAAAAACAATCTCCTTTTAAGTTCCCTGCTAGGAGTATCTCTAGCAACACACTGATACATAGGGGGATCAGCAGAGAAATCCCTGAGCATGGAAAGTTCTCACTTCTTAGTTCCACCATTACATCATACCTAGTACCTGTACTTTGGAGGAAAACTCCAGTCAGCAGAGAACCCCAGGTGACAACAGCCTGTGCCAGAGCATGGTGGAGGCTTGAAGACATCCCTCACACATTGCTTTTCTCCTTTCTTTCTGTCCACTGGCTGAGCCTTGGCAAAATCTAGTTTGGGCGATGAGGCTTCACAAACACCTGTGTACTTCCAGATGTTCCTCAGTTTTAGCAATCGGAGTCAGGAAGTGAAAAAGGTTAGTAAATTAGGACACAATTAGCTCCTGATAATACACTGAACACAAAGTAGCTGTTTTCTTCTGACTTTTAGCACTCCTACTCTTCGACCCTTTCATACACATCGTATATGCAAACTTAGGGTGGTCTCTGCATGTTGGTTTTTTATACAAAAGAGAGTAGATAACTACTTTTGGTCATGGAAGTATTCATTATCAGGTTTGCTGCTGTTATAGGGGCCATTCAGTAGAGTATGAAGGTTAAAATGAAATTAAAAGTAGACTAGAATTTCACAAGTAGCAGAACCTTTGCAGCAAAATACTGCTAAACTAAGTATTGCCTGGTATAAAGGCAATAAAAAGACTTGTTTCAGTAAACTCAATCAAGTTGTAATTATTTAGTACACCATTAAATGTTAAGTTTTTGTACTTAACTAGGAGCATCTTTGCCAGTTTAGGTTAAATTAAGTGAATTTTCATAAACTTGTCTGTGGCACAAAAGATATTTTGTACTTTTAATACATAACTTAGTTACAATAACCCTCTTATTGTAACAAAGTGTTGACATTTTCTAATCTACTAATCACTGTACTCTCTTGAGCAGGAAAAGAGATGCATGTTATGGAAGCAATGAGAGACGAATGAAATAGTATTAAAAAGAAGGTGGTGATATACTTTGTGCGGAAAAATGTGATTTAACAGATTTTTTTTTTGTTTTCTTTATAATACATTATTGGAACTAACTGTCTTTTTGGCAATGATAAATGTAGAGCATGGCTAATAACATGTTTACCAGAAAAGTAGAAAAAACCTCAGCAAACTGTGCTGCTGTAAAAATATCTGCATTAGTGGAACATTGCAGTGGCTTTTTAAATCTTGGTGAGCTGCTTCTCTTAAATACAGTAAATTAAATATATTTGTCCTCACCAAATGTGTGAGGACTACTTACTAACTATGAGGCAAACACAACTACTTCTCAGGCAACTACTGTTATCGGAGTTGTGAATAATACAATCATTAATTCAAATAATAAAGAAAAAAGTTCTACTTTCCTTGCAGTTTATTAGAATTTTTGATGTTTTGCAAAAATGGGCTAATAAGACAGCTGAAAAATAAAATGACTTCTCATTTGTTTTCATAATGATGTCCTTTAATAGATCTTGGAGCTCTAAAGCAATATCTTTCATAAATATCTTTTCCAAATCAGGATTTACTTTCAGACTTTCCTTCTGAAAACATCTGTGCAAGAATAGTGATGTCATTAGAACTTCAGGCTGTCTGCTGTGAAGATTTCAAACCAGCAGGATGATTCAAATTTCACTTCTGTCTATGGTTAGTAAAGCTCACTGGAGTTTTTTGACAGAGGACATGCCAACATAATTGATAACATCAGCATCATTGTCATCATCATCATCATCATCAAATAACAATAATAATAACAACAATCACTACAATAATAATAATAGTAGTAGTAATGGTAACTTGTGTTTTTTGTCTTCTGTGCTCTCTTTTTCATTTGTTGTTCATTTGGCAGGTGTCAGGAAACACCCAACTATGCCTGTTCATGACACCCGTTATCTTTCAGTCCAACAGTCATAAAATAATGCCATGCCAAATTTCAGTGTAATTGGCTCTTTTTAACAAAAATTGAAGTTGTATGTATCTGAATGTCTTTAAAAAAAAAAAAAAAAAGAAAAAAAAAAGAATTATAGCAGATATGCTTCATTTTACTGCAAAATCTACATCAGAAAAAGTTCCTGATTTATTCTGAGTATGTCCCATCCCATGTTGTTGGTTTCTGTGAACACTTGCTTCCCTTTCTGGCTTTCCCACCATGGAAATAATGAGCAATCTACATCACTCTCAACACAATTTTGACCTGGATTACAGTACAATAATATCTGTGTGGACAATTTGTAATATTGAGCTGTTCTTTTTGCTAGAGTCTTCTTTTGTAATAAGTATCCTCTATGGCCTGTTCCTGAAATGACTAGCCATTTAATTACTCATAGACAAGAGGACAGCTCTGGGTCCACTTCTTATGTGCTTCAATAAATAAAATATTCTAAATGTTACCAAAAAAACCCTCAAAGCAACAAACAAAAACACACACACACAAAAAGCCCCAAACAAAACAAAACAAAACAACAACAACAAAAAAAAAAACGCCCACAAAAACCCCTAAAACCACCAAGAAAAAAACAGCTACAAACCAAACCAACCTGGAATTTAGGCTGAAATTTTCAGAAGTTCCCAAGTAATTTTAGAGGCAAAAAATCACCAAATTCAATCAAAATCCCTACACAAACTCTTTTGGAAGACTTTGTTTTTATGGTTAAATGAGCGGAATGTGGAATTATAGCTGAAAATTTGAGGAAGCAGGCAGCCTAATTGGCTAATGTTACTTAAGAATTCCAATGCCACATTTATTCAGTCTTTATCATAACTCCACTGACATTTAAAAGGAAAAAAAAAACTTTCACTTCCTCTTCCTTTATTACTCCGCTCCTCGCCCCTTCCTGACCTACCTAAGCCAGAGTTATTTGCAAAAGATGCAAAAAGAATCCATCTCTTTAGATTCCTTTAAGCTTTGGCACCTTTCTTAATTATTGTAGAAACACAGAAATGTTAAGCATAAATATACCTAGTGTAAAAACTGATGTTCTATACATGAATTTATCATCTGACATTAAGTTACCCTTGAAAAGATATGTTCAAAAATAGTCATAATAATCCGTAAAAAGAAGTTATACTTCACATATTAATAGTTCCTTCTCTCCCCTCCCTGCTGCCCATTCCCTGCCTTTTTTTTGTTTGTTTGTTTTTTGGGTTTTTGTTTTGTTTTGTTTTGTTTTGTTTTGTTTTGTTTGGTTGTTTGGTTGTTTGGTTTTTTTGGGGTTTTTTTTGTTTTTTTTTTGTTTTTTCTCCTTTTCCCATCTCAGTTCTGTTGTGGTCAAAACTGCAAAATCTTGAATATTTGGAGATCTGGGGGTTTTTACCTAATTTGTGTATCTATAAAAACGCTTGACCTGCTTTGTGTCATATGTCAACATTATCCAACATTTCAATATACTTATAATACACAAAAGGCCAGAAAAACCTCTTTAAATGTGTCTTGTTTTTTTCCTTTAAATAATTCTAAATGAGAATGAAAAAAATAGAAAGGACAATACTATAATTCTGAAATATATCTGGTTTTTTTCATGTTAACATTCACAGGGTTGCATAATATTAAATCATAAAGTATTACAAAATACATGAATTTTTCAGTGAACCAGACAGAAATGTCAGAGTATTTTAGAATTCAAGAAATGTTCTGGAGTTGGGAACAACTGGAAAAAGAAATGTGTTTCCTAAACAGGAAAAGGCAGATGATTGCATATGTTGATGCTTGCATAGCACAGCTCTGGTCATTTATGGTGTCTCAGAGATGTTGTCTCAAAATGAGAAGAAACATAGAGGAAACCTCAGTGACATTTAACTTCTCTATCCCGTAGCAATACATTTTAAACTTCTAACCTTCCTGTTTAATTCCAATGATTTTCACAGCTGAGAATTCCAGACAAGAGTATATAAGAGACAACATAAAAAGCAACAGATACAGTCTACAAAAGTTATTGCATTATCATGCAGTGCCTAATTAGAAGATTAGGTCTAGCAAAAGGCACACAAAGCACAGGCAGAAAATGACAGCTCTGTGTGAAATTGCTTCTCTTGCACAGAAGGTTCTCTGAACACGGATGGAGATGGTGACACTCTGAAAACCAGCAGCAGTTTTAGAGGGACTTTTCTCAGTGGCAGAACAAATGACAACTTCTTTACCTACAATGCCTTTGCTTGGTGATATTATAATTGAGTTTTCTTCATAGAGTAATGACTAGATTTAAACTTCCCAACTATTATTAGGGAAAATTCAAGTAATAAAAAAGTTAGACCCTGTAAGTTTTCCAGAGTGAGACAGTCTTCCTGAAAGATATTACAAAGGAAAAAAGCCCCATGATAGAGGGCTTTTACAGTTTACACAATTTACAGTTGTAGTTTACTTTTAAACAGCCAGGACAAGGGCATATTAGACTCATCTATTAGATTTTTAGAAGCCATAAATGTGAGTCTTCCTGTGGCTTCGTAAAAAACCCTAAAGGATAATTTGGTGAACATGGATGAGTCACAATGTTTTCAATGCACTCTAATGGGAGGGAGATGATTTCCACTACAGAAGAAAAGCATGATTTTAAGTCAAAAAATTAGACAATTGTAAAAATGTAATAATTTGGAGGATTTGTATTGAAAAAACCTCTATTCATGCTATTGCACTTCCACTCTTTTCTTCTGATAAGACTGTACATCTTGTTACACCATCTCAGAGGGCATTCAATTGCTGTTTGAGACAAGAAAGAACATAGCAGCATTTTTCAATAGAAAACTGTGAAACCATATGGGTTTAGCATTTGGAGTGATGAGTTTAAAAAGGGATCAGCATATGTGCAAATATGACAATTTTTCAGTAAGGTATTGACAGTATGAATCTCTGACACATCACAAGAACTTGTATTACTTAAAGTTTTTTCATCCAGCATTGGAGGCAGACCCAGAGAAGGCAAGTTAAGGATTTCCTTAACAGTGATAGGAGTATGTCAAATCCAAGTGTAATATGGACCCAAACTGGTATGAGTGAGACTGTTTTCCCCAGGAAATACATGTGCCTTGTCAATGTATGAAGTAGCTAAAATAGGAACTATTTACCATAAACAGAGATTCATCACTGCAGCTCCAAGCAGACCACAGCTCCAGAGAGAATGAGATGCGTGGAAGAAATAAAATCATGAAATGGATGAGAAGAGGAAAAACAAGGTTTGGTGGAAAAGCAGATGAATGATTACTGCTGAGGAACCTGCAAGCAGTGCTGTAGTGGGCTGGTTTGAAACTAGTGTAGCAAAACCAAAGGAAATATTCAGTGTATGAAAGTTAAACATTATAGATTGTTATGTTTTTTGCTAAATGTCTGATAATACTTGAAACTGATCAAATTGGAACAGTTAGCATTGAAAAAAAAATTAAAAAAAGTAGTTTAACAAAACAATGTCACAAAGCTGCATGTAAAAGGTCTCCATATCAATCAGGAACTTGGTACTCCAAAATTAAAGATGGAAAAATTTATCAGAAATACTTGATAGCTATACAAGTCCCCATATTGCTGATATAAACATGCCTTATAATATTTTAGAACTGAGTAAGAAAAAATTTGGTCTGATCCCTGATTTGAAGGTGAAATTAAATTTATACTTACCTTTAAATACAAATTTCTCACTCTAAACATGACCAATGTCATGGATTTTTAATGATTTTTTTCTACCAAAGTAGAAGCAAAAAAATAGAAATCATATTATTATGCTTTCTGTTATCTATTTATCTGTGTCACTATTTATCTCCCCTAGAATTAGAAATTACTTTAAAAATATATTTGCTCAATCAGCAGATACAAAAACCTTGAAATGTGTATTTTCATATTTATATTATTTTTATTTCATAAGGCATTTAGTTTAAATTATAGGTATTATTAACACCTGTAAGCACATTATTAGGTATTAGGTATTAACCTAATTAACACATTTTTATTTCCAGAAAATTCCAATTTACTGTTACTGTTACTTGACTTGGTGTCATACTCATTGCTATGATAAAATTAAAGACTTCATGCTTTGTAGTGCAGCACTTATGTAAGGAAATTTTACCACACATGAACTAATAGAACCATATATAACCATATATATTAATACTTTAAAGATTAGAAACAACACAAAAGTGACTAGCACAGACAGGCTGCAGGGTTATGCAATGAAATTCTGAAAGAACTTCACATGGTTTCAAGATTCTTTCACTGGAGTGTTTACATGAGCCACAAAGTCATAAAGCTAGCCTGTAAAGTCCTTGTAAAAACACAGACTTAGTGTTCATCTGTATGTTGTAATCAGAAAAAAAAATAACCATCAGAAATACTGTATTTCAAATATATATATCTCAATCAAGGAAATTTAGAATGCTTTTCAGTGTAAGTTAATATCCCTTCTATAGCAAATTGATTTAAAACGTACAGGTAGGTTCCTATTTCAAGCAACTTGTACTACATCACAAGAGAATAAAAGCGGGGAAAGTGTTAGAGCTGCTCCATTAGCCTAATCTTAATGAACTAAAAAATCCTAATTACAATGTGCTAATTGTGCTAAACAGAAGGAGAAAGACTGAAAGGTTTTCAAAAGGCAATTTTTGCAGAGACAAACTATGGACACAGCTCCCAGTTTTCATTCTCCTTGCTCTGAAGGTCTATGTGAATCTCACATTTTTAGTTATAGCTGAGATTAGGAAGAAAATTCTTGGAGATGTGTTTCACTTCCTAAAGAACAAGGGGTATGGTGTATTTCTGAAACATGGAGCTGAATTGGTCATTTGAAATCCTGCAAGTTTTACATAATGAGAAATTAATTAGCATAATTACAATGGCAGAACTAGTGAAAATAGAAATTGCTGTTTCATGTAATATTCAAGATAGATACAAACCAGTATCATATCTCTGAGAAAAGATAGTGTTTTGGATGGGACTGAAGGAAGTAGAGGCCAATGCTTATGGGATTACTGGTTACAGCTGCATGGATACCTCAGCACTACTGGAATTCATCACCCTCAAGTAAGAGTTCCAAATTTCTCTGATCTCCCACACCCATTCAAGTTAATGCAACTGTTGATGTTTTCATCTCTAAAAGGATTTGAGTCTTTGATTTTGATCCCAATAAGCCTTCAGCCACAGTGATCACTGGTGCAAATGAATTAGTTTCACAAGTTGATTTCATGCATGTGTAGGAAGATATATTTTTCCCTGCTTTAAAGACGTAGGCTTTCACTTCTTCAGTGTATCACTTTGTTGACCGAAAGCAGCATCTTGAAAAAGCAGCTAATTAAGTGCTTTTCTGATTAAGCAGCAAACTTACATGGTATTAGACAAATACAATTCAATAATACTATCCATGGTCCCTTTCCTTATTTCCAAAAACTGTTCAACACTCCACCAAAAGATCTGCATTGGAGATTGGCCACAAGTTATTGTCAGGCATACAAGCACTTGCCTTCTCTTGAAGGGGTTAAATGAACAGTTAAAATTACTACAACTTACAGTGATTCTGTACTTCTTTTCAGCTCATAAGTGGTGGTTACTTAGCATGTCAGTGATATGGACAGGAAGTTCATTTTGTTAGTTATGTTTACAGGGTATCTTAATTGTTTCTTCCTGTAAAAGTTAGGGTTTTCTAAAGTTTTATGGATTTGCTATTTTTTTTTGTTTGGTGTTTTCTGGTTGTTTGTTTGTTTTTTGGGTTTTGTTTGTTTGTTGGTTTGTTGGTTGTTGTGGGGTTCCTTTCCTTTCCTTTCCTTTCCTTTCCTTTCCTTTCCTTTCCTTTCCTTTCCTTTCCTTTCCTTTCCTTTCCTTTCCTTTCCTTTCCTTTCCTTTCCTTTCCTTTCCTTTCCTTTCCTTTCCTTTCCTTTCCTTTCCTTTCCTTTCCTTTCCTTTCCTTTCCTTTCCTTTCCTTTCCTTTCCTTTCCTTTCCTTTCCTTTCCTTTCCTTTCCTTTCCTTTCCTTTTCTCTTTCCTTTTCTCTTTCCTTTTCCCTTTCCCTTTCCCTTTCCCTTTCCCTTTCCCTTTCCCTTTCCCTTTCCCTTTCCCTTTCCCTTTCCCTTTCCCTTTCCCTTTCCCTTTCCCTTTCCCTTTCCCTTTCCCTTTCCCTTTTCCTTTTCCTTTTCCTTTTCCTTTTCCTTTTCCTTTTCCTTTTCCTTTTCTTTCTCACTTAAATCTACCAAACAGCTGAAATTATTCTTTTAAGCATTGTGATGGCAAATATTCCCGAGCAAAGATGCAGTAGAAACTTTTGACAAACAAAGTATTTTTGTTTTTTTCTAGCAGGCACTAAATCCAAAGTAATGTCATTTAAATCACTTGACTGGGTTAAAACTGGAGTTTAGATATTCAATATGAGAACAATATGCTAAAACTAGGTCATCAGTATTTTGAAAATTGTAAAGTTTAGGGTGATTTTTGCTGGATTTTTGGAGTTCTTTTTAGGTAGTATGTATTAGCATTTTTTTTTCTTTGTAGTACTTTCATCTAAAAAGAGAGCAAACAGTTCAAAAGAATTTAATTAAATTCCTCTTCACCTCTGAACAGATACATTATCTTGAGAAAGAAGGTCATATCAGAACAAGTGATTCTGATTAGATCTAATCAAGTATTATTTCTACCATTTTGAAATGACAAATAGGTATCAGAGTATAAATATTGTAGAACTACTTAAATAAATCTAACTTTTTTTAAAAAAATAAATTCAGTTGTTCTCTAAAAACTTACAGTCTCTTATAAGATAAAAATATAAGCATTTATTTCCAGAACATGAGTTTATTTTCAACTAGCATCTTAACAATTCTTGCAGACATAAAATCTAGAAACAGGTAAGAAAACATGCATTGTAGAAGAATGTTATGTTGGTTTTTAGAATTTTTGGAAAAAAAAATTCTAAATTCAAGTCATTGTAGATTTCCTCATTTTCACTAAAAGTGAAGTAAAAAAGAAACTGCTGAAGCATCTTTTATTCCTATATGAAGTACTTGTAAACAAAACTCTACAAATGTTGCACCATAATGGCCTAGTGTATGAAGCAAATAGAAAGTTTAGCCCTGGCTGTTTATTTTCTTAAAGATAAAACAATCATTCACAGTGGGTGTCCTTTTCTGGGTTTTTTGTGTCTTCTTGTAAGAGTGAAGTACATATTGAAGACTGTCTGGAATATTGTTAATGCACTATATTACTCTTGCAGTTAATTCAGTTTTGCATCATTCCTGTAACATCCTGATTAGAGCTTTCAAGCCACACCAAATTTTATATATTTAAGCACATATAGTCATTCTTCAACTTCTTGTCATCTGGGTACTTCTTCAGATCCTGCATTATATACCTGGATACCTTTCAGAGATTCCACATTTAGGCTGAGACATTGTTTTAAATACAAGTGATTAAATAAACAATATTTCTAAAGACAATGGCTTTCTTAAAAGTCACTAGTGATACAGCTTCACAGCTGGGAATGGAATCTATAGCAGCTAGCCTTCAAGCCAATATATAAAATATAAAACATGCCTGTAAAAAAAAAAAAAGTGAGCAATGTTAGCTATATCATAACATTGTTAACTGAAATTAAAACTATATTATTATATATTATTTTACTATCATTATTCTATATTAATATATCATTTTTTAAGATTATTAGAGAAATGTTTGGGGGGTTGTTTAGTTTAGTTTTGGGTTTTTGGGGTTTTTTTTTAAGTAGTGCAAGTATTATTATTAATACTCAGGGATTATAGAACTTATTGAGTTTTAAAATTCTGGAGCTCAAACCTGAGAACCAATCTGATGAACACTAAAACAAACAACAACAACAAAACAAGAAGTCTGGAAGAAAAGAATGTTTTAATACATGATATCCACACAAACAATTCCTGAGAAGCTGAGCAGAAAACTAATATGAAACAGTCTCATAAAACATAGATCTGTATGCGTGGCACAAACCTCGCAATGGATGGGTGGTTTTCTGTCACGGCTGTTTGTGGGTGGTTAGGAGTGCCACGACCTTCCTCGGAGGCATCCTGAAAAGGATGTCCTGGTGGCACAGGCACATCCAAGCCGCTGGAGTGATTTAGCTCTTGTGAAACACAGCTCTTTTTGGGTGAGATGGAAGAACAGGATGGAGCCTTCTGGTGGAATCCTCCAGAAGCTTTATTCCTTGAGGGCACCTGGAGAGAGAAGACCAGAGAGGCCAGAAGAGCAGGAACATATACAGGGGAGGCAGGGGGTGAGGTTACACAACTTGGCCAATAGGGTTAGGGATTGAAAAAATGGACCAACCTGGGGAAGGATCGAAAACAGACCAACCAACTGGGGTAAAAAGGAGTAAGGAGGGAAAGAGCCAATGGGGTACAACCAAATAACATGGTGCTGATAAAGCTTTATGGGTGGGAACACACTTTGTCACTATGGGGGAGAGAGCAATCTCCTAAGGTTTCTTCCCTAGGGGGGCTTACCACAAGCCAGAAGCCTAGGGGCTGCTTTCTCTCCAGGGAAGAGTGTCCTCACCATGGTCAGGCTCCACAGCCTCACGAGGCTTAACTACCTCCACAGTTTTCAGATTAGGCTTTTAATGTGTATAAAAACAAAGCAAATGTTACACTTTAAAAAGGAACAGAGAACTAGTCATGCTGTCAGGTATCAGTCCACCAGAGCTTCTATTTTTTATTTGAAACTGTATAGCAGAGGGATGCTCTGGAAAATAGAGCTGTTAATGGTCTGCTGTTGAGATCAGTTCTTAGACCTCAACTCATTTGGCAAGAAGGATTAAGGAAAAAAAAAAGAACAAGAAGTAAAAAACACAGGCAAAAAAATGCTGACAGAAAGACTCTTTAAAAAAATCTGGATTTTTTTGCTATATATAAAAAAATTGTTAAAAGATTAGGAAATGATCTTCCAGCAAAGAGGGATCTGATTTTATTTATAACTTCAGTTCCTTCTGGACAAACAGAAAAAGTGACTTAGTCAGAAAGCCCACAAATTATCTTGAATCTGTCAGAATTCTGAAGTCCAACTGATAACTTACTGTGGATCTAAGATAATGATAGTGGTAAACGAAAAGCATGAGCAGACACGTAGGCAGGTGTAAGGAGAAAACTCTCTGCAGCAGTCTGTTGAAAAGAACAGTTGAATCAAAAGTTATGCATAGAACTCACAAAATGAACACCAAAGAAAGAAGGTATTATTATAACCAGATCCATGACAATGGTATTGTTTTGCTGTTCAGCAGTGCCTTAAGGAAGCTGACTGCAAGGAAATTTATCCGTGGTCCTGGGAGATTAAAAGGTGATCACTGGATTGAGCTAGTAGCATAATCCAAATGATCCAGTGATTAGGATTCATGAGAGGCTGAATTGTTTACCCCTTGGCTGGGTTTGTCCCAGAGGTGGAATAAATGACAGGTCTGGTACAGTTTTCATAATTTTTAACTGTAATCAGTAATTGCTATTATCAGTATTTGTAAATATTTTCTTTCAAATAGAGTTAGTTAAAGGTTTGCATTGGAATAAAAAAACATTTACAGAATTGATATGAGTGAAAGAAAAAAATAAGAAAGGACTTGTGGCCAAGGCCAGTTCTGGATTAAATTATATTGAATGTGAGGTACTGAACATGAAGTATTGATGGTTGAAAATCTGAAGTATTTTCATAATAACAGAGAAGCTCAAAAAATTATCAAGCCCATTATTCTAAATCTCTTCAATATTCTTAATTAATTAAACCTAAAAGGTTTTAATCTTGTTATCTTTATAGGTCAATCATTGCATTCTTTGGTAATCTTGGTCATTGCATGACACAAATCACTTAATTGGCCCATTTCTAAAGTTCTGCTCTCTCTGTATACATACAAGTCACATTTCAATACCAAAAGAAATGTTATGTGAATCTGTTGGTTTGTGATATAATTTTCAGTAGGTAGAAACACATACCTATTGGAACATACATGTTTCAGTCTCTATTTTTTTTCAGTATAAAAAACATAGGACAGAATATGAGCCAGGCATGAACATGTGAGCTAAGATTTGGAAATGGAGAACTTGCTGCATGATATTTGTGGTTTCTTCAGTAGCGTGGCTACATAGAAACAGAAAAGCAGCAATTTAGATGTATCCAAGAGATATCTAAACTCTGTGTCAACCCCCTACTGGAAGAAGAATTTTAAAATCAGTATACAGTCAGGGATTACCTATAGCATATGTGGAACATATTCTCATATTCAAGGAAAAGGATTGTTATGCAAATGAAGCTATGCTAAATCAAAATGAAGTGTCCTATGGGACTCTTTTATGCAACAAAATTAGAGACTTAGAAAGACTCAAGAACACCTAATGAAGATATTATGTATTCTAGTCATTTGAAAACAATGCAAAAATGTACATCCCCAAAGGCACTCTGTCAAAATGGAGTAGAAAGCAGGGATATCTGAGTTGAGTCATCGTTCTAATCAACACCATTCAGGATCACATATGCCATTTCTCCAAGTGTTTTTACCTTATCAGTTCAGTACTTAATGCATGCACAATTCTTCATGAGACAAAAATAGTTATATCTTACAGACAAGACATAAACATAAAAATTAAAGACATAAGCAGTTGGTTTAAATGTAAATATAACTGAAGTAATTTAAACAAACATTTTTCACATTTTTCATCTAAATTTACATTTTCACGACTTTCCTTCAAGGAAAAGATGCCTTTCAGTATACCCAGCCTTGGGATTATAACTTTTGAGGCCTTTTCCTGTAGGTCAGAATTCCTTATGAAAATTATATAAGAGGTACGTGTTGCATGAATATGATATTAGCAGCTTTCTGTGTGGTTTACAAGATCTTGTTTTGACAACACATATGTTAATCTCCCATGCACTTCTAACTGAAGGCAAGCAGGTGAGGCAACCAAATCATCTGCAGAAGAGTAGTAGAGAGAAGACTGTTGCCCAGGTGAGAGAAATATGACATTGATTATGTACATAACTCTGCTTAGATGTATTGCCAGTATAGTATCAAACATTAATGAAATATGTATCAATCAATCAATGAGGTGTAAAACATAAACAGGTCTAAATGGTTATGGTATAAGCAAGTTTGGCTACAAACATACCAGTTTATTCTTTGGCCTTGCAGAATGCACAATTACAAAGCAGTAAACCACCTATGGAGCTACTTTAGGATTTTATCTCCATATGTGACCAGATCTTGGTGCTTTTACTCACCTATTCAAAGTGAGAGTTCCTGTCTTGAGATCCCTGATCTACCCCCGAAGGTGTCTCTCCTGGAGTGGGGGTGGAGATCCACTTGGAAGCTGCCTGCAACCTTGGGAGACCAGTTTGTCCAGCTGTCCCAGTCTCCAGCAGCATTTAATACCATTTTGCAGGCCAATGTGTACCAAAGCCAATTGATTTTATCATAACTCCCCCATCTCTGAAATACATCAATTATGCAAGCATTCAGACAGTTCCTTCTGCAATTCCCAACTTGTGTTCTTACCTCAGGACAATTCCTGTCTGGTGTACTTGTCTTAGCACAAATCATATGAGTGAGGTGTGTGTGAAGGTTGGAGGGAGGATGCACAGCAAGATTTGACTATATTTCATCACTGCCACAAAGTGACATTTTGGAGCTAAAACTCATCAGCTTCAGACAATTTCTTTATTTGAAAATAATTCTAAAGATAAAAATAAATGCCCATAAATTATTCATAAAATCATAAAATTGATTGAGTGACTGATTGATTGACTGATTGATTAAATTAGTGACTTCTTGTCCTGTCACTGAGCATGACTGAGAAGAGCTTCTCTCTATGTTCTTTTCACCCTCCTATAAAGTATCTACAGAAATGGTAAAATTTCCTGGAGCCTTTTCTTCTGCAAGATGAACAATGCCAGCTCTCAGACTTTCCTCATAGGGAGGTCATGTCACCAACTTTCCGGCCCTTCATTGAACTCCTTTCTGTAAGCTCATGCCTTTCTTGCCGGGAGGAGTGCAGAATCAGGCCCAGAATTCCAGATGTGTCCCATCACAACTAAGTAGGGAAGGACTGACTCCCTTAATTTGGTGATAAGAATCCTTCTTCTATACAGCAAAGAGGCATTGTTCTTTAGAGTAAGAAGTCTTTTCCTATTGTGCTCAGTATGAAAAGATAGGACACCCAGATCTTTCTCTGTAGAGCTACTTTCCCATTGATAAGCCCCCAACATGTCCCTAGAACCCTTCAACTCCTATAGCAGAAATTGTTATTTCCCTGTATTATGAGCTTCCTGACAGTTTCTACTTCAGTCTGTGAGGTTTCTCTGAATAGAAGGACAAATATCTGCCACATCAACCAAACATTCCAATTTTGTGTCATATGTAAATTTGCTGAGGGTGCATTCTGTCTCATCATTCAGATCATTAACAAATATTTAAATTATAGTGGAGATAGTATCCACTCCTGGGGCATGATACTGGTGAATTGCCTGCATGAACTTCATGCTGCTCATCACAACCATTTCAGCCCACTGGTATTTGAAAACATGCATGATAGTTCTGTCAGTTTCCAGGCCATATAATTGTCTACTTATATGTCACACACTCAAGTGATATGTCCTTGGGTTTGTTCAGGATACAGCCCCAAAACCTTTGAAAAGACAAGGTAAATAATATCCACTATTTTCTGCTCATCTATGAAACCAGTATCTCATCATAGGCTGCTAATCCACATGTTCTCATCTTCATAAATCCATGTTGACTGCTTCCAATCCCCTTTATGTCCTTAATGTGCTTGCAAATGGCTTCCAGAATTATTTGCACCATTACCCACACCACAGCTTAAGTGAGGCTGTGTCCTGGTTTTGGCAGGGATAGAGTTAATTTTCTTCTCTGCAGCAGGTACAGTGCTGTGTTTTGGATTCAGTATGAGAGCAATGTTTGTAACACGCTGTTGGCTGTTGCTCAGGACTGGTTATTCTGAGTCAATGACTCTTCAGCTTCCTATGCTCTGCCAATGAGCAGGTGCACATAAAGCCAGGAGGGAGCATGGCCAGGATGACTGACTCAAACTGACCAAAGGGTTATTCCACAACACAGAAAGTCATGTCCAGTATATAGATTGGAGGGACTTGGCCAGGACATTCATCAATGCATGGTGAGCAATTATATTGTGCATCATCTGTTTCTCTCAAGTTTTATTCCATTCCTCTTTTTCCATTTCAAAGTAGTAGCAATAATATTAATAATGACAATAAAAGTGACTACTACTTAATTTAAATTATTAAACTGTTTTTATCTCAAGTCAAAAGTTTTACCTTTTTTTCCTATTCTCTTCCACATCCCACCAGTGGGAACTTGTGGAGTGAGTGAGTGGCTGTATGGTATTCTAGCAGCCAGGTGGAATTAAAACAATGCAGGCTGATGGATTTATAATTCCCCAGGTGTTTCTTGACCTTTTTGAGCATAAAGGTGACATTTATCATCTTTCAATCTTGAGAAACGCCCCCCGCCTCTCCACGAAATTTCACTGGTAATTCAGAGCAGCCTTGTGATGACAAAAACCAGGTCCTTCAGTATCTGGGAATGCAACTTGTCAACTCTCATGGGCTTGTGCATCTTCAGTTTGCTCATGTGTTCCCTAACTTGATCCTCTTCCTCAGCTGAAATGGCCGATGGACTTATGCTAAATCACTCTACTGTCTGTAGAGGCACTGAGATTTACAAAAGGTGTCAAAACTTTGAATTAGAATAAATTATGTTAGTATACTTTAAATCTTCCAATCACTTGATTGTGAGGAGCTTTCAAAATATGTCAAAGCTGTCAAATCTAGGTATATAAATCCTTAGGATAGAGAAAATCTTAAAAAACAACATTTTTCAACTCTTCAGTTCACAGATAGCATTATTCACATATAACCTCACAACTGGTGAATGAAAAGTGTCTTTCTGAAATAAGAAATCTTATTAATAGGATTACAAAATCTTTTAATGCTATTTTAATCTTTTTTTTCCCCAAAAATCCATGACACAGCTAACATCAGTGACAACAGAATAGAATATTTTCTAGAATAACGAGGAAAAAATTTGAAATATTTTTTACTACTTACCATCACATTTTCTGCTTCTCTTATATAACCTAAAACAAGTGAACAGCAAGAAATTACAAGATTAGACACTTATCTTCTTTCCATTCTGTGTCCTCACTCTTTTAAAAAAGTTTGCAAAAAAATATGATTCTCCTTAGAGTTGTTCCAGTGCCATGTTGTCTTGGGTTGTGGAACCAGGGGTGTGTATTCTATTTCATGTGTTAAAAGCAGTTGGGAAGATATTTTTCTTCATCTCTTGTAACTCTGGTGGGGAGAGGGGTGGGTGCCTTCTGATAATGGGCCAGCTGTTAAAACCAGGTGGGGCAGTGTTTCTTATCTCTTTCACCACCCGTCCTCCCTCCAGGGGAATATTTTCTGCTAATGAGCCATTAAGGCTCACCAAGGACATGACATATTCCATCATCCTACTGTGAGATGCTCCACCCAGTGGGGGGAGCCAACCATTCCTACCTGGATAAAAACTGAGATGTAGGAACAGAAAGTATCTAGCTTCGCCTGATTCCTGGAGGAAGACTGGAGCCTTCTCACCATCACTGGATTCTTGTTCTACAGGATCATCTCTGCTCCAACAGAACCACATCTGCCACTCCAGGAGGACTCACTTTTGGACTGCTTCCAACATCCTGACCAACAGGGTGTCAGGTTGTAGCTCTGACTCTGTCAGGGTTTTCCAAGATTGCTTGTTTGTTTGTTTGCTGGTTTGGTTGGGTGGTTTTGTTTTCTACTACATTTGTATTGTTAATATTCCTAGTAAAGAACTGTTATTGGTATTCCCAAATCTTTGCCTGAAAGCCTTTAATTGCAAAATTATAATTTGGTGGGGGTGAGGGGTTTACATTCTCCATCCATTCCAAGGGAAACTCCAGCTTTCTCTGTCCAAACCAAGACACATGTACAATTAATCAACTCAGCTAACAGATTTTAAAATAAAAAAGAAATTTCTTTCAAAAATGTGATCTGAAACAAAACTCTCGGAATGTACTGAGTGGACTTTACTCTTCTTATGAGCTGCATATTATTTTACTTTCTAATATTTCAGTTCATTAACTTTAATATAATTTTCCTGAACTGACAACTCTCTCACATTGTAACGTAAATAAAGACCAATTAATTATTTTATTGTGATTCTGCTGTTGCTTCATCTTCTGCAGAACAGCAGAGTATTTTGTCTTTCGTAAATCAAATGTTAATTTCAATATTTTCAATCCCTAAAAGCCACAAATAGTCTTTAAGTTTGCATGCAGATACAGTATTAAGATTTTTTTTTTAAGTGTACAATGTCACAGTACATATAAATGTTGTGGAAGTAAATTAAACTATAAGGGCAACGCTGAAGTGCAATTCTTCAGTGAATATAGTCTTCCTCTTGAAAGAGAGTGACACAAAATGGATTCAATGAATTTGTTTCCTGGTCCCAGGGCTCTCTCATTAGCAGATAGGGCAGCACCAGTGTTTGTTAGGGAAAAGGTATGCACAAGCTGGCAATAACAAATCTGCTTCAAATGTCTGGTATGCCAAAGGTTGTCAACTTCTCCATTGGAAGCATGTCTTTAACTGGTTGGGGAAAAGAATCTTCAATGGTACTGTACAAAACCATATTGAAAAACAGTCACTCTCAGTACTTGCTTAAAGTAATGGAAGAAGAACAAAATTACTTAGGTGACCTGAAACACTGGACAATATTCTCTTTCACACATAAATTTGCCTTCTCACTGTTCAGGAACACAGATTCATGACAAATACTTAGTTTTCACGTCATGCTCCGTTCTAGAACGTGCCTTGGCCCATCACAAAATGTTACTCAGCATCATATTTCATATGAAGGCACTACTGTTTAAAGTTTATAATACCCTAATTATGTGGTTCTTACACCTTTCTCTGTTATTTTAAAGAAGAATCAACATACTCAAAGGTATCAGTACTATCTCTGCCTACACAAATAGGGCCTTGACAGGTTTTGAGATGAAACTGTATGAGAAGCAGCTGAGGTCACTTGGTCTGTTCAGCCTGAAGAAGATTGAGGGAGAGCCCTGACTGCAGTTACAGCTTCCTTGTGAGGGGAAGAGGAGGGGCAGGCACTGATCTCTTCTCTCTGCTGACCAATGGCAGGACCCAAGGGAATGGCCTGAAGTTTTATCAAAGGAGGTTTGGGTTGGATATCAGGGAAGAGTTTTTCCCTCAGAGGGTGGTTCGGCACTAGAACAGGCTCGCCAGGGAAGTGGTCACAACACCAAGCCTGACAAAACTTGAGAAGCTTTTGAACAATACTCTCAAGCACATGGGGATGGCACTGTTCTGTGCTGCGGGCTCGGCTCCATGATCCTGATGGGTCCCTTCCAACTCAGAATATTCTGTGATTCTGTAAAATAAAGATGCCAACAAATACAGGTATTTGAGAAGTATCTTCTCAGATGGTTTCTAACTAGTCAATTACATCTACCTAAAATATTTCCAGCTTTACCTCTTGCAGTTTAGCAGATTGATTCACATGATAAAAATCCTTTATTTCAAACCAGAACTTCAGTACTTCAGCCATTTAATTTGTTTTTATATTAAGCTTCTACATTTCCTCTTAGACATCCTTCCCAACAACGTGCATAACATTAGCACTATATAAATGCAGGAACTTCAGCTTTACAAATTTTCTTTTGCACCAGTCAAAGGGTGCTCTTCGTACCAGAGTTTTCAGAGATGGATGTTCAAGTGATAGTAAATCATTGTAATTCCATCACAGTAAATATAGATACAGTGATTTACTGAAATTGCTGCAGGTCTAGAGTTGTATTATTATAAATTCAGTACCTTCTTTCAAATAGGAAATTATATTAGCTTCAAACATACACACGTTAAAGGATAATCAAGTCCCTTAATTTACAGCGTTTCTGATCAGTATCCTATTGCATCTTTCCCTGGGAATTGAGAAGGAGAGGACTGAGATCTCACTTCATCTCAAATTTGTTCTACTTTATAGGAAATAGCTAAGTGTTCAGTGGCTTGGGTGGCTGTCAGTTAATTGTGGTGAAAGAGGTTGTCTCTGTGCATTACTCTTCTGTTGACAAAGAGTCCTAGTAGTAAAAAGATATTATTATTGGAAAAAAGCCCAAAAGTTGTTGATGAATATATTGAGTTGAAACCAGAAAGAAGGAACAAATACAAGGCTCCATGTTACTGGTGCTTTCATGGAGGCTGGAGTACATCTACAAAGACAAACTAATTCAGCCTGAGAAGTGAAAGCTCCAGGGAGATCTTATAGCATCTTCCAATACCTAAACAGGGCCTGCAGGAAAGCTGGAGAGAGCGTTTTTAAAAGGGCATGCATGTGAGAATGATTTTTATAAACAGAAAAAGGGTAAGTTTATATTAGATATTAGGGAAAAAAAAATTACCCTAAGACACTGGAAGAGATCTTCTAGAGAAGTTGTGAATGTCCCATCCCTGGAAGTGTTCAAGGCGAGGTTGGATGGGGCTCTGAGCAATTTGGATTAGTGGAAGGTGACCCTGCCCACAGAATGGGGGTTGCAACTACATGGCCTTTATGATTTTCTTCCAATTAAGACCAGTCTATTATTCTACAATACAAAGTTTTTCAAAGTATCTTTTTTAAAAAGAAAAAATGAAGAATATATTATATAAGAACCTATACAGAAGTAAATCTGGACTCAATTAATTGTGGAATCATGACTCATTTCTTGGTCCATCATGGCATTTGTGCCCTTCTGAACTGTTCATGTGTTTCCAAGTCAGAAAGAGCAATCAGATATGATAGATGTATTTGCACCTGCAGGAACAAAGGAAAAAAAAAGGAATTGGAAAAAGAATAGTCTCCCCTAAAAGAGACAGTGGAAATAAATGTTCCTGTAACATGTTCTCTCTATTGTCTGGCAAAATTGCTTCTGCTTATGCAATCTGACCCCAGACACCTCGAAAACTAGAGTGGCACACAAAGCGATATTTTTATATCACAAAGCTGTTACGTTAGACTCTTCCTATGGCATTCCAGGAGTCATAATTTTTATGACCAGTGCTGAAATGCTTTCTGAAGAGAGAACCAATCCATGACATCTGCTGGGTTTAACAGAATATCAAACTGGCAATCATCAGGAAACAGCAAAACACTTGTCTGGGGATATTTTCTGAAAATGTGGTGAGAAAATTTTAATAATTTTAAATTCCCTGCCACTTTTTAAAGCAGAAACTGAGGCTTAATTGTCCATCATATTTATAGGATATTTATAAATTCTCAAAGGAAAAGCCAGGCTTACTTCATTATGTTTTTTATCTGTGTTCCTAGACCTATCTGCAATGTCTTTAAGCTAAATTCTGAATCTTAGTCCTGCATTTCTCCGTTACTTCTTAATTTTTCAGTTTAATTTTTCACATAGAGGTTTTTGGGAGAAATTTCCATGAGATCAGAATGCAGAGTCATGAGCCTAGGTGATATGCATTACTCATCTCAGAGCTAAAGAGAGGAAAAAAAAATCATATTAACCTTGTTTGCCTCTCACATGTTAGTAGTATACTGAGTAGTTACTAACATTAAAGGTGAGTTATTTCTAAACCTAGCCTCTAATATATTTCACTTTCTTGGTAAACACACTGAAATGTGGTATTTCCTGCTAAACCTACTTTTTTTCTATCCTTTCATTAAAATGAGTTTTTAAGGACATATTTCAGAAGAATATATATTTTAGTCTCCAAATCCTTAATATCATTTTCTGAGGAACTATATTATCCCTCTGATCTTACAGGATAAAGACCTAATTATTATTGGCTGGGTATTGGCAAAGTAGCAGACACTGATCTTTCTCTGTGCAGCTCTGGATTTTAGCTCTCCATATATCTAGTGCATGATCTACCAGAAATAAGAAGTTATTTTTCATCAAAATTGAGCAAAAATGGAAAGAAATCTTAAAAAAAAATTATACTTGGTAAACCAATTTTTTTTCTCACACTGCTATATTTAATTGAGTAATATTTCTTCCATCCACTAGTTCTGCAGCCAAGGCTTTAAAAAAGATTTCCAGAATGAAAAACACATGTATACAATTATTATGCAGTTTCTCAGAAAGTTCAAACAATTCCTGCTTTGATGTATGTTTCCAATTAAGCTTTGAAATACGTAGCTTATTTCAAACAGATCTACATTGCATTGAAAGCACAAAAAAACCCTCAACAAAAAACTAAAGAAATTAAAAAAAAAAAAAGAAAAGAAAAATAAAAAGAAAAAAAAAGGAAAAGAAAAAGGAAAAGAAAAAGGAAAAGAAAAAGGAAAAGAAAAAGAAAAAGGAAAAGGAAAAGAAAAAGAAAAAGAAAAAGAAAAAGAAAAAGAAAAAGAAAAAGAAAAAGAAAAAGAAAAAGAAAAAGAAAAAGAAAAAGAAAAAGAAAAAGAAAAAGAAAAAGAAAAAGAAAAAGAAAAAGAAAAAGAAAAAGAAAAAGAAAAAGAAAAAGAAGAAACTCCCAGAGATTATGCAGATCTCCCTTTTCTTAGGTGACAGGTTATAATGCGTCATTTTGATACAAAGTTCAATATCACACAAGCACAGTAGCTGGAAGGCATTTTTCAAATTGTACAATTCTGAACTCACATTATGGAAGATATACTCTCATTACCACTGGAAAGGAGTCAAAGTATGCTTGCTTTCTCCATGAAATTAAACTGAACCAGTTGGAAGCTGAACTTCATAGTACATAATGAAGATAAAAACTAAAGCAGAGGAGTGTTTTTTTGAATTACAGCAATCTTTAAACTTATTTTTAATGAATGTTTACAATTTGGCCAAGTTAAAAAAGAAGTGGAACAGGTGCTTATAGGAGCCAATTAATCAACTTTTTCTTACTTTGGCTTACTTTGTACTTTTCCAGACATTTCTTCTTTTGGAAAAAAAAAATAGCCCTTTAGTAATTTGAACTTGCATTTAAAATTCAATCCATCAAATATCACTGAAATGAAAGATGATAACCATTGAATGAAAATTAGAGAAATTCTAAAAACAGCTAATTTGCCAAGATCTATCTTCCTTCCTTCCTTCCTTCCTTCCTTCCTGCCTTCCTGCCTTCTTATAATTAAGGCCCAAGAGTTAGAGTTAGAGTTAGAAAAAGTAAAATGTAAAAAGTACTTGGAAATTCTGTGAAGTACCATGCAGTCATGGACTTCCAAATTAATATTTTCTCTTGTGAACTTTTAAATTCTAATAGAAATTAAAATATTTAGAAGTAAATTAACTTATATTAAAAGTTGACTTTCATCTATCATTTTAAAAAGATGTATGTTTTTAATTCATAAAAAATAGTCTCAATAAGGATTTTATTATTTTATTTTATTTTATTTTTTTTATTTAGAATCGGCCAAATTAATTGAAATCAAAAGATAATAGTGTAAGTCCCTAAAGTAGAAATCAAACATCTGAAATTTTAATACATAAGGGAATTATAGATACAACTGCAACCAAAAAAATTAAGATCTTTTCTCTTAATTTTTTTTTTGTTTTACAGGAGACACTGGTGGAGATTTGCTTCATTTGCTTCAATATCTTTGAGCTACAGACGTGGTGGTGAAAAAAAATATTATTTTGAGGTAAAAAGAAAATGCTCTGAATAATTTCTCAGTTCAAAAGCTCTTTTTATTTACTTTGTCTTTCCAAACAAAAAGCATATTTTCCAGATGTCCTGATACCTGAACTGTATGTGAATTACTTTCAGAAAGACACTAATGTGGTTAATGTGGCATGGAACGTAAAAAGCATAGTGAGAAAACATTTAAAAAAGAACAGCTAAAACTTTTTAATCTTTAAGCTAGTGATGCAATGTCAGTGTCCCAAAACTTTTAGCTTTCTTCATAAAGCGTCTTTTTACAGTGACATACATTTCAGAGTACATATTTTTTATAAAAGGTAATGATCCCTCCCTGATTTACAACCGTTTCAGCTGCTGAGTTCAGTCTTAATTGTGCCCTGCATTGTCAGCACGGTGTCCGTAGGAGAACACATGGCAATGGGCACACATTTCACCATCTTACAGAGGCTTTCTCACTTATTTTTCTCTGGTCTTGAAAATGTAAAGTAGAGCTGAAGGATAAATATAAAGATCTTGCAAGTGAATGAGAATTTGCTTTTAGAGTTTAATTCTAATTGAATTGGAATGTATATTTTCAGGCTTGAATTTGAACATGAATTTCAGAGACACTTTTTAAATTTAAGTAATTTTTTAAGAATTCTACATTCCCCAATCATCTGATCTATTTTGGTTTCAAAGTGTTATGGTGGATTTATCTTGGCTGGATACCTGGCATCCACAAAAGCTGTTTGCTTATTCATTCCTCTTCTCAGTGGGATAGGGGAAAGACAGTATAATGAAAGGTTTGTGTCATGGGTGGAGACAGAGACGGAGAAATCACTCACCAGTTACTGTCATGGGCAAAGCAGACTCAGTTTTGTGAAACCAATTTAATTTACTGTCAAGCAAATCAGAGTAAGATAATGAAAACTAAAGCCAAACCATAAAAATGCCTTCCCTCCACCCCTCCTTTCTTCTTGGCTTAAACTTCACTCCTTGTTTTTCTATCTAACCCTGCAACAGTGCAGGGGATGGAGGATGGACATTGTGGTCAGTTGATCACGTGCTGCTTCTTCCTCCCTAGGGAAAGGGCTCTTCACACTCTCCCTCTACTCCCATGTGGATTCCTTCCACAATCCTCTATGAACTTCTCCCAAATGAATCTTTCCCACCGTCTGCAGTTCTTCATAACTACCTCAGCATGGATTATTTCATGGGGTGTCGTCCTTCAGGGCCAGATTGCTCCAATGCAACGTTTCCATGGAGGCTCGGACTCCTTTGGACACCCACAGGTTCCAATGTGGGACCATTCATCAGCTGCAGGTGGATCTCTGTTCCCCCACGGCTCACCAGGGGCTGGAGGGGCACAAATGCTTTACCACAGTCTGCACCACAGACTGCAGGGGAAGCCTGCCTCAGTTCTTGGAGCACCTCCTGGCCCTCCTTCTCCACTAACCTTGGTGTCTGCAGAACTGTTCCTCTCATATGTTCTCACTCTTTCATCCAACAGCTTTTGTTGAGCAGTTTTGTTTTTTTTTTTTTCCCCTCCTCTTAAATTTGTTATCCAACAAGCACTACCATCATTAGCTGAGTGGTTCAGCCTTGCCCTGAGACAATGCTGTCTTGTAGTCAGCTGGCATCAGCTCCCTCACACATGGGGGCAATTTCTGGCTTCCTCTTACATAAGTCATCACTGTGTCCACCCAGCCACCAAAATCTAGTAATGAAAACCCAATATAGCCATTTTAAATTTGTTTGGGTGTCATAAAAAATTACAACCAGAACCTACTGTTTGCTGTTATCCTCTGCTTGAAAGGCCAAATTTCAGGTTTTGACCTACTCTGCAATCTTGCAATTTTCAGTTAGCTTTAAAAATTCAAGCTGATTTTGTCCTCAGGTACATTAATGCTTTTTAAATAGTATCACAGGTAGTACTTTCTCTCTACAGACACCTACACATAGCTAATTTCTGTGCTCAAAAGGTGCTAAGATAATAGAGTTTTTCATCCACTTTCTTTTTGTTCAACTGAGCACTGAGTTTTCAGTATTGCAGGAGGAGGACTCCATGATTTTCTTAGATTGTGCCTCATTATGAACTGTGGTTGCTAGAAGACCCTCTGTTGCTAGACATAATGAGCAGCACCATCTGCATTTACCATCTGCCCTATGAAAACTTCTGATAAATTCAGGAAGTTTGAGACAAGGAGAGACCTTCTTCCATGTCTGATCTCACTGAAATAATGAATGTGACACGATTGATAAATAAATACCACGGATTGTGGATCATAACACCCATGAAAACATAATGGCAGTGACGTTGACAGTCTCAATAGATTAAAGCATTGCAATCAGGAGAATTTAGCTTTGTCTTTCAGGAGATGAAGAGGAAAGCAAAAGAAATAAGTGGTGAAATATAGAGAATTACTTTTTCCCTCATGCATTTCCTCATGGAATTTCTTAATCTTAAGTTGACTTATAGGGTTGATTTTAGAAGAGATCAGAAGACAAAGAGTAAAATAACTATTTTGTTAGTGAAACACAAACCTGATAAAAAGATTGGCTAAAAACTAACTGCACAGTCCTAAAATGGCATTGTTAGAGTTACTACTCAGCACAAGCTAGTTCTTCCTTAAAATATATAAACCCCAAATTTATTTTACTAAAATGACAGATTCCTCTTTTTAAATATAATTGATATAAGATTAAGTACTACTAAAAATACAAACAAACAAAAACAACAACAACAACAAACAGAAGTAAATTAACTAAGCAGCATGTCAAATTACAGCAGCTTTTAAAATCATCCAAACACAGCTGCATGATGTTCAGAATCCATTCAGGTTAAGTCATGGCATAGGAATGTTACTCCCCAATTTATTTCTCCAACTGAGATTCTTCAAACCATGCTGCTGCTCCTTCTGTTCCCCACTCACCCACTCTCTGCTCTCTCCTCAGGAGGACTGGAGGCACAAAAAGTAAAGATTGTGAATCAAGATAAGAACAATTTACCGAAAACAGCAATGAGATAAGAAAATGCACAGAAGCAACAACAATACTAATGACAGAGGGTACAAGAAATATTCAAGCAATTCACACAGAAACAATGATACCTGATCTCTCCCTCTGCCACCCTATGTCTCCTGAAAGAGAGCCCTTCCTCCATTGCCAGATAGTGATGTGAGGTGATATAGAATAACCTCCCTGTCCTGGTCATACCCCGTCCTGTCCACTGCAGAAATTAACCCTGACTTCAACCAGGACAGGTTAGAAATCAATTGTGCATGTAATTAGAGCCCATTAAAAATGTTTCCTAGTTTTGGTTTTGTCTTTTTCAGTCTGTTCCTGCATTTGCCTTTCCATTATGAAAGACAGCAAAACTGATACAACATCGCCAATAGAAAGTTTCCAAAGTCACAACCAGCTCCCACCAAGACCAGTTAGAGGGAAGAAAACCCCACATACCATCATCAATAAAAAATACGTGACAAAATCCAAAAACTGGCAAAACCAACAAAAACAACAAAACAATCCAAAAAAAACCAAACTACCATGATACCGAGAGTAAATGCAAAAAAGGAACACAAAGAAAACACTGGAAGTTGAATAGAAAAAGACACCTCCAGAAGAAATACTGAAAAAATGGGTATCTATCCAGTCATTTGCCAAAAAGTCTATCATGATGCAAAACCTCAGCCAGGAAAAAAAAAAAAAAAAAAAAAGGGTGTGAGGAATGAACACCATGAAAGCAAACAGGTGTCCTTGCAAATTGCCAAAATCCCTGTAATCTGCCTTTATTTGCTGCATTGCTGCCTGTCAGCTGGGTAAATAGGTGTTCCCATAGCATCTGAACGGGAGCCATCTGTGAAACATCTTCAGTTACAGACATTTATGAGCTGAAGAACAATAGCTTGTGTTTTAATATTTCTGTTACAAATATGGAACTAAAAAAGCAAGTCTGATTTTAATTAAGTAGGTTAATATTTCAAAGTCTACCATTTGCAAAAGAACAAGGAAATAAGCAAGTTTTTCTCTTTTGATGTTTTACTGCTAATCTTAAGTCCAAATAGGCCGCTGAAATTTTGAGCAGTACATTTTTCTTCAGTAGGGAATATTTTGAAAATCACAATTCTCCTGTGGCACATAGCTCTGATACAGAATCAGATAATGAGTTTCATTTCCCTGGGTGTCAGATTGCCTATTATCTGTACAGAAGTTTGACTCATATGTCAGCTAATTCACTGACACCAAATGTCTGAAAATGCCAGAGCAAACTGGATGGAAGACCTGAAGATACAACGGAATTAAACCGTCTAAGAAAATATATATTTTGCCCTCGTACTCCACTTCAGACTCAATAGGGGTGTTTTTCCTGCATTCACTACCATCACTTCTGAATAATTACTTTCAAGCTTTACTTTCAGATATGGGGCAATCTTGACATTGGTCCTAATGGACAAATTTCAGTGACATCCTCTGCCTGGTGTCCATAGGAAAGCTCATTTTACACCAACTCTCCTCTGCTTCATGTGGTACTTCTGAGGGAATGTAGACTGCTGTTGGTCAAGCCGCATGGACCCAAGTCACAGTCTATTCCCTCCTCTTTGGAGAAAGAATTTTTTTTCCATACAGACACTTGTTCTAATATAGGAAGGAAATGGACATCTTTGAGATACCCTAACAAAAAAGAATTGGAGAGCTGGATCTTTTCCTCCTTTTTGTTTGTTTTCCTAACCTGTAAATCACAGCTCTGCTAACAAATAGCACCAGTGTTAAATTTAATAAAATTTTGTCAGGGAAAAATCTGGGCTACAGTATTTTATAAATCAAAAATTCACCTAATGTTGGAGCATTCTGAATATTATGTTGACAGTGTTCTCTCAGTTCAGTTTGGAGCAGGGTATGAAATAAGGAGTATTAAATCAGCTATTTCATACTGGGAAAACCTTTTTGTACCTATGGATGTTCCTACTAAAAGACATGCTAAAATGGTTCTTCAGATTTTCACACTATACTGACATTTTCACACCTTTTTTGCTTTCAGAACAGATAATAACTCCAGTTTTAGCAGGTTTCAGAGACCACATATCAGAATTTTCATCAAGATAACTATCACTTCTTAATAGCCTACCTTCAGTGTACTACATGCCTGTTTCTGTCTTGAAGCAGAATATACTGGTGCTTCAATGCTGTGCAAGTCTTTCCATGGTTCATCTGTTATCAGCTACAGGCATAGCACAAACATTCCCTGCAAATAGAATAGACAAAAAAAGAATAACTCAAAAAATTCTTCTGTTGCTGTTCTGTAGTATTGGTACAGACAAATAAAGTTATGTTTCTGATTAGCTTGGGCAGTCCTAGAGAAGATGGAAGATGTGAATAAATGAGAGAAAAGGTAGTCTCATAGAAAGTAATTTTTCACTTCTTTTGTTCTTAATTTATGTTAACTGCAAGGAAAAAGAAAAAATTATATAGCATCTTTTTCTACTTGAATTAAAGTGCTAACTCAAATGGTCTGGTCTTTTTCATACAGACTTTAATTTTAAAGCATCATCTTCAAGGCTCTAAGAAGTTGTAAAAAACAGCTTGTAATGTCCATAGTAACTCCAAATAATTGTACAAAATGAGTGATTGGAATATTTATGGGAAAAAAAGACTTTCTCAATTTAGTTAAATTTTCAAATTAACCACTTGTCCACTTGTTTCTCTATTGTCCATAATTTTCTGCATGGGTATTAGGGGGATGTGAGCTGAACTTGTGGTGAGGAAAGAGAAAGATGCAGGCTATAAATCAAATTGTTAGTTTTTACTAAAATATATTGTAATATTAACCATGAATTGTAGATTATTTTTTCAATTTATGCAGAGTCATGAATAAGTAAAAATATTTTAGACTCATTCTGTCTTTTTCCTGCACCTATCAAGGAACTGAACAGAAAAATACTTGGTACACAGATAACATCAACAGAAGATGAAAGCTAAGTACTTATTATTAAGTGCAGTCCTTCCCATTTATTTTCTTGATATTAGGATGCAATTCTGCTGGCAAACCCCACTAAAATTTATATGACAACATGATCCTTGAAGTCTTTTAAGTAGATATTTACTGTAATTATTTAAATTATGCTTGCCTATAGGTACATGTGAAAACATAATGTCAAAGGTTCCATCAAAGTATAGGAAATGGGAGGTTTCCTATTTTATGCAAAGTAAATTTAATACAACTGTAATGTAATTATTCTATTAATACCATAACATTTGCTGTATCACCAAAATATTAATGCAGTTACACCTGCAAATATATATTTCCTCAGTTCATGTATGTTCTTTTCATCTTTATGCTCATTCTATTTCCCCAGTGTAATTTTCCCATTAAAAGGGAAAAAAATACTGGGTTGTATCATCTGTTGGTAGATTTGCATTTTCTAATTGTGTTTTCGTCAATGTTTTCCTAATCCATATGTACAATTTACAGGCTCTCAGCAGCAGAGTAGATAGGAAATTTTCAGTGAAAGAAAGTCAACATTTTTGACAGATCTAGACAGTTTTAACAAATGTGGTTCAATAACACTGTAATTATGAATATCCACTTCAAACACAGAGTTGAATAAAATTATTTTAAATGTACAATTAATGAGTAAAATTAAGGCCCAGTCACCTTTTGCAAAAAAATTGTTCCAACAGATAATTAAGCATTTGAACATTATTGATTATAACAGTATCTAATACTGAAGATTTATTAAGGGTCATAGTTAGGATGTGTGTTCTCGGAAAGCCTGTTTTATTCCACAGAAGGGGAAAATCTGTTATGCAGTAGTAAGAAAATATGATGAAAGTGTAAAGTGATAAAGTAACAGGATGAAGGCTTAATTAGAATAGTGAACAAAACTCAATAACAACAAACACCATGTGAAAGCTGTAACCAACTGAGGAATAACAACCATCTCCAAATACTAAAAACTTAGATGAAAAAATAGGAAATCCTTGCTGACACTGAAAAATCCTAATTTTTTCAGTTACTAGCCCATCAGTTCTCAGGCAATCTCAGTTGCACACCTCCAAGACACTCTTACAAATATTCTTACACATCTTATTGGAAAAAAAGTTATAAAAAGTGTTTTCTGTTAGATTTTTTTCATAGTCTTTACCAGAAAAAGCTGAGAGTGCAAGAAGTACATAGGTCTTACAGCAGAACATGCATATTTATACTTAAGTAAAGTTTCTATTATCACTTTTGACACCAGCAAGGATCAGCTCTGGATCTTATTATCACTGTCAATTAGTGAGCTGCAAAAGGCATTCATTTTCTTGGTTTAGCCACTTCTACTTTCTTCTTTTTTTATTTAATTAATTCATGAAGTGTCTACAAATCCCTTGTGATTTCCAAACCGTTTAATTCCATTTTTACTCTTGTTCTATGATAACAGTATAATTAGAATGCCTGTTAAAATCAACATACTTACCAGTAACACTTTTACTTTGGTGGGTTTGGATTTTTCCCAGTTTAATAATAAAAAAATCCCACCTCACTATGAGCAGAGGTCAATATAAACAACTGTTTATACTTGAGCTCTTAAATCTACTACCTCAAATGCTAGGCTTTCACTAAATTTTTCTAGAATCTTAAGGTGAGTTTCTGCCCAGACCTGCAGGTGATAAATATGAGGAGAGCAGCAGAGATCTCCCATTGTCCCTGAGATGCAGATGTGTGAAGCCAGGCACATAATTTTGCTTCATGCGATCAGCTTTCCAGAGGCTGCCATTTCTCAGCTCCCTATCTCACTGCCAGCTTGCTCTGCAGGCTGCCCAATGTGCTGGACAAGCCTCAGATGCCAGGGCTCCGTGGCTAATCTGCTTGCTAAACCAGTATTTTACTACGGAAAATACAATGACTTAGTGCAAGAGTCCTCTGGAAACACACTGAGAATGAGTGAGTTCACACACACAAGTACAACTTTTTCCAGAAAACAGATTATATACAGGCTGTGGGCAGGCTGTTTAAAAGACTTATTGTGATTACAGTGCAATGCACAAAATTTCTGCTCTACTTTATTTATGATTTTTAAAACTTAAGGCAGGACTCTAGACTCGTACAGCCAGATTATCTTGAGTTGAAAGGACTCACAAGAGATGAGTAGAACCCCTTGTCCTTCATAGGCTTTCCCCAAGAGTCACACCATGTACTTGAAAGTATTGTCCAAATGCTTTCCCAGCCTTGGTGCTGTGACTACTACCCTGGGGAACCTATTCCAGTGCCCAGCCATGCTTCTGGGGAAGACCTGATATCCAACCTAAACCTCCTCTGACAAAACTTCAGACTATTCCATCAAGTCCTTCCATTGGTCAGCAGAGAGAAGAGTTCAGTGTCTGCCCCTCTTCGTCTCAGGGGGAAGTTGTAACTGCAATGAGGTCTCCCCTCAATTTCCTCCAGGCTGAACAGACCAAGTGACCTCAGCTACTCCTCATATGACTTCCCCTCAAGACCCTTCACCATTTTCATGACCCCCTGTTTGGACACCCTCTAGTATTTCTAAATCCTTCTTACACTGTGGTACCCAGAAACGCCCCCAGCATTCGAGGTGAGGCCATCCCAGTGCAGAGCAGAGCAGGACAATCCCCTCCCTTCTCCAGCAGTGATGCTGTGCCTGATGCACTCCAGGACACAGGTGGCCCTCCTCTCTGCTAGGGCACTGCTGACTCATGTTCAATTTCCCAGGCACCAGGACCCCAGGTTCCTTCCTGTGGTACTGCTCTCCACTGCTTTTTCCCCAGTCTGTACATACATCTGGGGTTGACCTGTCCCAAGCTGCATAATCCAGCCTTTTCCTTGTTAAACTTCATATGGCCACTGACTAATGTTCTATTTTCCTTCTGTTTTCATGGGATGAAGCAGCAGTTTATTCTTCACTAGCAGTTTAGTCTGTATGACAAAATGGAAGCTGCATGATATGCACCAGAAAATTCCCTCCCAATAGAATGTCGCAGGTAATAATTGCTTCAAATCATGCAAAATTAGAACATCCTTTTCCTTATAAATTAATCATATTTCGAACACACCTATTTCTATTTTTAAATAAAACAACTTTCAACTTTTTTGATACAAATAAAAATAAAAGACTGATCTTTTCTTCTCTGCTTGACTGTCTTCAAGGGTATCCCTGTGTGCTATGAGAGAGTTCTGTGTTTTTTAAGACATACAAACATGTACATTACATGCATCATTTCAACTTGCCACATTTCAATAGTTTTCATCTGTTTGTAGGCTCCTTTGTCCTATAGGTTATTGCATATTTTGACAATATAATTTGTATTCTGGAGATATGTGACAATTTTTGAATACAAACCCACTATTCAGAATATGCTTTTCCAAGTTTCCATTACAAATCTGAGTGTGGCAGGGAAAGTTTTCCATATGACATACATATTTCCAAAATGCATTTTCATCTTTATTGTCCCTGTTCATTTACACCACTTAAATCCCTAGCATGATAAGAAAAGATAAGCACAAAGCTCTTTTGGTTGTGTCACAATCTTTTTCTAAATAAGGAAGTAAATGGAAGGAATATTCCTCTAGGAAACACTATTAATTTTTTAATGAAGTTAGATACTATGTGGTTCAGAGATGAAAAGAAACACGTTTCTGGTGTTTTGTTTTGTTTTGTTTTGTTTTGTTTTGTTTTGTTTTGTTTTGTTTTGTTTTGTTTTGTTTTGTTTTGAAGGCTACACTGCAGATAAACCTAGGAAGTAAAGCTGTTTGACACAAACTTTGAATGGTAAGACAAAAACCTGTGTATTAAGAAGTGTTGAAAGCCTTGCTTTGCATTGAGTTAGGCACAAGATTTATGTGGCACAGAAATTTGGTACAAGATTATAACACCATCGTATTTTAGGTAATACCTGACATATTTTATTTATTTTTTTTTGAAGACCCAGTTGCATGTTTATAACAATTCAGGCTAACAATTTTAGGAACAACTGCCTCTTCTTTTCAAAGTTTTCTCTATCTTTTCAAAGTTCAGCTCCTGGAGAATTAGATTCTGCATTTCAGAATTGCACCTGGTTTTGGTTATAAATCCCAGTAAGTAGATTGCTAAGATGCCAAGACCTCAAGCATAGTAGGAAAGAGAAATGGCATCCTTCATGTACTTGCCAGTCAATGACCAGTACAGGTGTCTTTGACACAGCTTGAGCTGTACATCTCTTCTTTAGAGGAAAAATCCCAACTAAAGAGAAGAGCCCGGTGAATTCAGAGTGCTCTGTAAAAATCATTCCAAGGTGCATTCTGACAGTGCAGAATTCAGCATCTTCATTAAAGGAATTGCTCAAAAACTTTTTTTTTTTAATCATTTGCTTTAACCTGTATATGAGCTTTCATCTTCACTCCAAGAAGTACAGAAATGGTAGATGAAAAGGAAAGGTCACAGGGGGCAATGCCAATAAATAGTAACAGACAACTGGAGATTGCTCCTTCTGGAAATTAGCCTGAATTTCAGATTATTAGAAAAAAAGTTCTGTTAAAACATAGGTAGAATTAAAAGAATTGGTAATCTCATAAAAGATGCAGTGCATGGGTTTCCTATATGAATAGTCTTATGAAAAATTTATGATCAATAACTGAGATTCATAGTTCTTGCTGCATTGAATAGCTATACAAATTGTACTCTATCTTTCTCTCATTGCATTTGCATTTTTCTCAATGCATCTGCATTCGTTGCAAATAACAACTGCCACCAGATTTCAAACTAGACTCCACTAATGTGCTCATTGTAGACACAAAATCTTCAAAGATTTCACAACCTTCCTGTTCAAAATCACATGTTAAAAGAGAAAGAAACACACTAAAATGAAAGCTTTTCCTTAAAACCAAACATGTTCAGGATTTAAATAATGTTAGATCCGTCTATTCTAACATTTACTGGAATATGTTGCATCTTTTTTCTACCATTGCTGACATACTATTACATTTTCTTTACTTCCAGCTCTTTTATTCTTTTTTGGTTTTTAAATGAATATTAACGAATGTTGCAAAAGAAAAAAAAGGTTCTTGCTTTTAAGAATGCAGACATGAAACAAGCATGATTGTAGTGAAATTTAATTTTTAATTTGGCTTTGGGAACAGTAATTAGCATTGAAGAGTAAAAAGTACTTATCACTGATTTTACAGGGAGATATACTGCATAAGGAGCCAGACCTGTAACTTACAGAATGGATATCATAATGTTGATATGTATGTATTGAAAATTTGACGGTCTTTAAGTGTCGAATGAGAGCTAAAACTAAGTAAGTTGAAGTATTTTGTCAGTAAATCTCTGTGAAAACACAGTAACTATGCCCTGTAGTGCTCCCCATGGTTGTTTACAAAGATATTAAAGCCAAAGACTTCTTAGACAACACATTTTCTCCTCCATCAGCCTTCCTTACTTTCCTTCACAAGAAAATCTGGTTATAGGAAGTAAGTATGTATATCCAGATGTCAAGCCTGTTCTCCTTCAGTGCGCAGTCTTTGTCTCCAAATTTGTTTTGTGCAGGTATTATTATTACTGCAAGAAAAACCATTGTGATTGAACCCTAAATTCTGAAATAATACATAGAGTCTATATATTTTTCATCTTTCATCCTTCATGTTCATCAAGCATACAAACACAAAGAGAAACCAACAGGAAAAAAAATTGTTTTGTATTAGCATTTTTTTTCCTCCCAAATTTACAGTTTCTTTCCTTTACTGAACCAAACGGTTCTAATTTTTTTTTTCTCTAAATTATCACTTAGGTAGCAATGACAGATGGTATATCCACCTGCCTCTTGTTCCCTTACTAACATCAATAATATTATACAACTCTATAAACCAGCTTACACTAAGGGATTGCTGTCATCAGCCATCAATGTTTACAAGGCCAGAATACTAATGAAGTTTTACCGTGGACACTAACACACTCACTGGATGAGTGTTTTTCAGTATGATATGTGTTTTTCAGCAACAGAAAAATCCCACTTAGGAAAAAAAAGACTATAAACTAAAGGGGGTACTCTACTCAATAGATAGAACTCTGTCCAATAGATAGAACTACAATGTGTGTGATGTATTCTAGCAGCCAGGTCTGTTTCACTTTAATTTCCAACCAGAGACCCTGGAAAAGAATATTATTTTTTTTTCTGTTTGTTTTCATCTTGAATGCTTTCATGTTCAGTTGTTCAGATTACCAATACAGATTTATGTACAGGGGTGTCAGCTGGGGATATGTGACTTGCTAGCTAAACATTCAGAAATCAGTTTAACCATTTAGAAACATTGTCTTCCCTGAGTCATTCTCATTTGGCTCTTAATGAAGTGTCTAGTGTGCAGCACAGGTCAGCATATTGTATAGAAACACCCTTCTGGCTTTTTCTGCATCTGGTTTTCAAAACTGCAGTAGATTGTGGGTGTGAGATTTATAGTAGGCTCCTTTTGCTTAAATAGGAGATTGTCTAATAATGCATAACATCTGTGTTGTTGTCCTGTATCCTAGGGGCTGTCTTCCTACAAAATAAACCTGTTTCCACACAGCTTTGTTGCAGGGGCCAGCCTGTGTGGCCCCACCACTGTATCATCATGTGCCCCCTGCCACCCTCTCCTCGTTTTTATCTTCCCACCATGTAGATTTATAAACCACTAGTGTGTCCCTGCAGTGTGCTTCTGCTTCACAGAGCACCGTGTAGATTTACAACATGACGCAGTGGTGAGCTGCAAAACAGGCTTTAGTCCCAATAACACATGGCTGTGTGTTTTAGTTAATTGGTGTGACTGCACTTTGGTTTGGAAGAACACGTCCTGCAGGAACTGGGCGACGGTGGCCATGATAACTTTTGCCCTCTGCAGCACACGTGCTGGAAAGGATACCATCCTTTTTTCTTTCAGAGTATTTGTTCTCGCCATTTTGGTGTCATCCTGCAAGGGTTTAGCTCACAGATCTTCTGGACTTTTTTTGTAATCTGATGGTAGGGAGAACATAACCTTCCCCTCCAAAAAGCAGAACAAGAATAACCACACCCCAAACACTGAGAACTGTACAAGAAAATCATCCTATAGTGTGCTTGAAATGATAATCATAAAATTGGTTGTGCTCACTTTATGTATTTAATTAGAACATCTCCATAATCAGCTGGACCCCTCTGCATTTCAATATGAACACGACTACCTATGGTTATCTTTACTTGTAGCATTTTGTGTACAGAATATTAAAGAAATATAATAATCCCAAGGTATTTACCTTTTTTTCCTATATTTCCTTCAAAACTGAAGTGGTTAAAATGGTTTTCAGGAAATTAATTACACTACAGCATGTCAACGTATCTGGAATACTTTGGTCTTAGAAAACAATCCCACACACCCAAACTCTTCTTAGGAAATTTAATTCAATTCAGTTACAATTCAGTCCACAATAGTTGTCTTACCAGTAGTATTCCAGAAGTGCAATAAATGAAAGAGGTGCAAGAACATAGAGGAAATTATCTATTTAAGGGTATTTTTAAAAATAAAAATATCTTTAAATTACTGTTTGTTTTTTGAAGTGTGTTTGTCAGATGCATTTTCAAATGGGAAAAACTGGATTTATCAGTCGCTCTCCATCGCTACAAGGGAAGTATCAGGGATAAAGGATTTTTCTTATTTTATCAATCAACTCTGAGGAAAGATTTAAATAGCATGTTATCTCATAAGCACATTTATTTTTATTACTCCAAACGTTGTTTGAAGAATAAACTTTTTAAAAAGTGTTTTAGTCAATCAAAATAACAAAAAAGCTTTTATTACTTATAATTAAATATTTTATTACTTAGACAAGATATTTTCTTAATGTAAAATACCTAAGGTTTTATTTGATTAATATCTCTACATTTCTGATTGAAGCTTATTTAACGTCCATACTGAGATGACAAGCAAAGAGATCGCAAGAGTCAATGAAAAAATATATTTTAACTTCTTGCATCTAAAATTTTTTGACAGAAGTCATGACAGAATTGCAGAAACAAAGAAATTATAGTAAAATCAAATCTTAGCATCCATTTTTGCTCATAGATAGATGATTCACTTTTTTATTGTGTATATACATTTGCTTAAATGAAACTCAGCTGTCAGCTCCTGATTGCAACATGAGTACCACCATGTCTTCATGAAAATCTGTCACAGTTCATTACAGGCTTATAGTATTTTTATTTTAAATTACATACTGATTACAGCTAGTCAGAATTTTACAATGCTGCAGAAAGGGTTCATTTTTGTCCCTGTCTTCTTTTTAAAAAGTCCAGTTTCTAACATTTAAAAATATTCCAAATTCCAGTTTTATTTAAACTGTTTTTCCTTTCAAAATACCTCACAGCTGAGGGAAAGTGAAATAATCTTTGGGATTTCATTTAACAAGGAACCCTTAAATCATTAGAAATTAAGACTGACGAATTAAAAAAAAATCATCTGTTCTGTTGTGATGGATGTTAAATATATTCTTTAGTATATCCTGGCCATATATAAGCTTGTTGCTTGTGCTCTGAATAGCTCACAGTCCATGTGAACATGTTGTGATCTTTAACTAGTTAGCAGTGCTTTCATAGGTACACAGTCTTGAGCTGATCTGCTATCTTGACTACAGGACTTTTAGTTATCTGAGATAAGAAACAGGATGTGCTAGCATTGCTGTGAAGAGATACTTACTTCTGCAAGGCATCTAAGACAGTAAAATCCATTAAACGGAGAATTTTTGTCCTTATAGGGCAATATGCTTTACAACAGAGGAAGCCATGGTGGGGAAAAAAATGTACAAGATTTAATCTCGTATGTCTGAAATACTGAAAATGGAAATTGGTAGCATCTAGTATTGTCATCTACCTGTAGACCTTATGAAAATTCTGGTTGGTGATATAATAAGGCTCCCTCAAGATGACCAAAAGAAAACCATTTCCTCCCACCAAGATTTCATCCTCATAAAAGGATAGCTTTCACATTTAATTGCGTGTTTTGGGGGGAAGAGAACAATGATAAAAAGCTTAAGCTTTATCTTAATTTCCTTAATACTATCCCTTAAACACGGTACAAAAAGTCAAAGGAAAACCATGCAAACTGTTCTTTTTCTTTTTTTCTTAGATCACAATTTACTTACATCAGCTTTTTCTATTAGCCTAAAAAAGAAATAAACTTATCATCTAAAAGAAACCAAAAAAACCCCACAAAACAAAACAACAACACCACCAACAACAACCACCAAACAAATAGATACTCTGTCATTATATTTTACAGGAAAGCATCCCGTATTTCACAGACCCAGTGAATAGCTATATTTTGAAAAATCACAAACAAAATGATTCAACTCTTTATCCTTCCCCTTTCAGTTTATCTAATATAACTGGTGCGATAATGTGATCAAGGATGAATATAGGATGAAGGAAATAATTATTTTTTCTTCCCACACATCTTGAAATCAAATGAAGTTACTTTGTCACAAGGCTGTATCCTAAAAGTCCAGAAGACATTGTTGAAACTGCGAAGAATTCCTCAAAATCATCTTCCAGTTTTCATTTAATGTGAACAAAGTCAAGTTGTCTCTAGAGGAGGTAGGTGAGAGGATAAGGAATGTGGTTAAGACAGGCAAGGGAAGAATTTTCACTTTGTTTTCTAGAATAAAATATTTCCACTCTCATCTCAGCATAGTTTCAGTTCTTTCACTAATTCACAATATTTTGGTAACTCTCCAGAATGTAAAGTAGGAGGGGCAGGTCAATGAATAAATTATGCTTGTAATTAAGTGACAGAGGTTAAATTTCCTCCATGTGTTGTCATAAATTTCAAGTCACAAAAAACATGCCACAGCTCATTTCAGAAAATCCTTCCAATTAAATCATTATCATTGGGTTGATTGTGCTCACTCTATGTATTGTTAGGTTGACAGATCTATAAGCCAGTAAACACTGGACAGTTTTTTTAAGTTTGGTGAAGATTATTAAAATGCCAATTAAAGGGTATTCTTTTAGTGAAAAAGAATACCCTAAATAATAATTAATTTTATTTGCAAGAAACAAGGTATTTAACAGAATTCAGAGCACACATGAAAGATGTGCAAAAGAGTCTTGCCTGATCCTGTGTGATTTCCTCTGAAACTGAAGAGAAGAAAAATAAATGTATGGGGAAAAAAAATCTAGCTAAACAATTTCTGTAAAATTATAGGGACAAAAAAATTTGCATTTAATACAGTCTATTAAATGCTCCTTGTCGTTTGGCAGTAGGTTTGGTTTTGACTCCAATATTCCAACCTCTTCTGTTTAATATATATTTTCATTCTTCATGCCTCGTGTATCCTAGCCTTGATTCCATTTTAGCTATCTCCAAGAGCTGCTTGCTAAAAAAGAGCCAACATTTATGTTCTGTTTATTGTTCTTCAGAAAATACCATTATTTCTACAGCATCTTTTTTCCATCTTTCTTACAAGGGAAGACTTCTCTGCTCCACTAGTTCCCAAGATCAAGCAGACTATTGTCTGCAGCAATTTCAATTGTATTTCTCACTCCACAGTTTCAGAAGAAGGTTGGTATAAATCATTCTCTGTGTCTGAGCAGATAATAAATAAAAAATTGAAAATCCTTTTTCAGGACCTCATATTTTCATAAGCAGGATTCCCACAAGACTTTTTTGCTGGGCCAACTCACAGCACTCATTGCTTCTGCAATTCACTTGGATGATGACATTTCCTGTGATTTAGCATAAGTCATGGTTTATACTGTTCAGTTCCCAGTCTGTCCCCCCGTGACAACAACACTTCCTTATGTTGAGGTCCTTCTGCAGGGCTGCACAGCCCTCTGGGGTATCAGCCACTGCTCCCAGCTTTGTGTTGTCAGTGAAATTGCTGAGCAGGCCTCGGCCCCTTCATCCCCATCATTGATGGGTGAGTTAAACAAGACTGGGCCCACTGTTGAACCTTGGGGGGCACCACCATGGACAGGCCTCCAAAGAGAGCCTTTGCCACTGACTAAGACTCTGAGATCTGCTGTTTGGGCAGTTCTCAGTCCACCTTAGTAACAAATCTTTAGCTTATGCAATCCATTTTCTACAGATTGTTTAGGTCTAAGTTACTTCCTCAGTTGAGGTCAGACAAACTGAATTAAGAGAACTATGGCAATATGAATCTTACATGGGTTTTCAAAGGAAAATCAATACAAGCCCAAACCATTAGGACAGTACTTTGTCTGCTTAAACTTCTGTAATATCTACTTTTAGTATGTTTTCAAAATAAAATGATAGCAGGATGAATGCAGAGTATTATTTGATAAGTCTGTCTTCAGTACAAAATTTCAAAAAGCTTTTGGTAGAATAAATATTCCATTTTCTTCTGTGAAAGATCAGGGTAAAATTGAACAAGATAAGGTATTTGTCCAGCTATACATCTTTTCTTACATAAATATGACTGCAATAAATGGCATAATAGGAAGATTGATGGAAACCCATGTGCACTTAAGATAGATTATTTACAAAGGAAAGCGAAAGCCTTCAGCAACCATAAAAGTACACAATTGATTGCTATGTTGTATCACATTTTTGTTTCATAAAGTTTTTTCAGCATTCATTGCTTGGTCATTGCAATAGAAACAGATGAATGGTTATTTTGAGGGTCTCTGGCAGTGTAAGAAATGTGTCATGAACTGCATTTTTCAGAAGTAATTTAGAACTGAAAGTCAAAACCAGAAAAAGGCATAAGTTTATATCTGAGTGCTGGAACAAGCTTCAGGAAAAATATTCTTGAGGTTTAGAAAGGTAATGGAACAAGATTTCAATGTTTTCTATGTAGCAGTAAAAACTGAGTAAATTTCAGCTCAAGTAAAAGGGAGCACTTTGTGCCAAACATGAATTACTTCTTCCTTTCTTCTCTCCCTGTCCTTCTTTTGAAAATCACGCCTATTGTGTGTGTGAGTTTTATTCTCAAAAGTACTGAAAGCTTCTGCTCTCACTTAACATCAACAGAAAAAAGATTTGTGACAGACTTGAAAGAGGTACTTCCCATACTCTGATCATATGTGGTGTCTTGTAGTACGAAGTCTCATGCCTTCCCTCTTTCTCAGCATTTCTCAAAAGTAAAATGCTACTCAAAGTGAGAGCAATACTTGTTCAGATTGGGGTTAGGGTAGATAGGGCAAAATGCAGGTCTGTCTCCTGTTTTCCTGGTACTGCATGTCAGAAACAAGATATAATGCACATAAACCGTTTAAAGATGGAATAAAGAGACAGCGAGGGAAAAGAAGAGCAACACATTCGGAATCAGATAAGATATGCTTGATGGTCTCTGAGTGACAACACATTTCAAGGTCAAACTTAGTGCACAAGTGATTCGACTTAGGTGGTGAGCAGTGCACGACATAGACTTCACCCTTTAGGAATAATTAAGTGTCTCAAATTACCAGGATTTAACAATCAGTAGAGCAGTCAGACCTGTGGGGAAGCTGTTTGTCAGTTGATTTCATAACTTCATGTGGAGACAAACAACAGGGGGAAAAAGATGTGCAGTCATTGTTTCAAATCTGTACCACACTGCCTTTTATCCGTTTTCCATCTTTTATAACATGCACTGCCTGTGCTCTACTTGATGAAACCCTACTTTCTGATCATGCTAACAAGATAAATCTGCCAATATTGAACTGGCTTGTTGAAAACCTAGCAACTGTGCCTCTGCCACACTTAACCATACTTGCAGAAGTGCATATGAGTTGCCATTTGATTATTCAGGCTTCATATGTCCCTACATCACCAAGGTTCAAACATCTCTATTCAAGAATACAAACTCTTGGAAAGCTCAAAATGAAGATAACTCTCTGAATCCTCTCTATTAAAAGTCTTCCTTTACTGAGCTCTTTAAATATATATTGCAGCTCCTGTAGTGTTTCCTGCAGCTCCTGTTTCTTCCCTGGTTTGACCTCAGTGAGCCACTCTGCAAGATAGATGGAAAGTAAGCTGGAGGTTGACCGTATTAAATAGCAGACAAGCAGAGAATACATCCCTAGGCAGAAATCATGACCATAATTATTTCTGCTATGTTTATTTTCAATGCAGTGAAGCTGTCAAATAATAGTTTACTTGTTTGTTGTTTTGCTATTAATCAAAAGTAGTGGGAAAAAAGCTATAAAAGAATAAATTGTTTTTCTCACATTACATTCAGTAGCAGAGGTATTACATAGTCCTACTGTCACAACATCTGACTGAATTTTCAGGAATTATTTAGAAAATCAGTTAAATTCTCAGATAATACTTTCCCTGAAAAGATATGACCTGTTGCTCTTATTTACACCTCTATGTGACAATAAAAGTACACTTATTTAAGAGATGCAGTCACAGGAGTTAACAAAACAAGGGTAAGAAAAGGAAAGGGAGAGCATGAAGCAAACTATTTGGCCTGTATGAATCTTGCTTTGCCCTTCAGGCAGGGTTACGAGCTGAGGAGCCAGGTCTTGATTTAGAAAAGTGATTTAAATTCTGCGAGAAATCAACAAAGCTTCATTTCAGTTTTACTGTCTTCCTTCTGCAAGATAGCAATTGTGGATTTTATTCATGACAGGAAGTAAGAAATATAGTGCTTATAGTCAGAACTCTAGGCAGCAGGTGAGTTAGTCATCTAAGAAGCAAAAACAATACTATGTTTATTATAAAATAGTTTTGTTGGAGGTAGTTTTTTTGTTTTCTGTATTCTGTATTCTGGTTCCGACCTTAACAGAGTTAAGTTTTTTCAGTAGCTGACATGGAGATGTTGCTGAGTGGGCATGGCTAGGACATTATTCTACATTATTCTATATGACCTCTAATGACCTCAAGTCATTGCCAGGGGTTGGAGTAAGGGTCACTCACTTTGGAGTTCAAAAAATGTAGTGGGAGGGGGACGAATCCATTTTTCATTTTCTCAGGGTCCACATTTTTGTATGTGAATCATCTTTTATTTAGTATAATTTTGTTATTAATATGACTGCTCTTATTGATTGTTTTGTATTTTGTATAATTTTGTATACTTTTTTAAAAATATTTTTGCTGTTGCTGTTCCTTTTCTTCTCACAGTACTGTTTCCAGTAAATTGTTCTTATCTCAACATGTGATCTATGCCTTTTGTGCCTCCAATTCTCAACTCCATCCTGCTACAGCAGGAAGGTGTGGGAAAGGTAAAGGAGAGTCTCAGTGAGGGCACAGAACTGAAGAGTACTATTCCTAAACCACAACACTCTTCTCTTAGTATGTTCAAGAACTTTGAATGCAAGGATATGGTATTTTAATACCATAACCCAAAAGCAGGTTGGGACTAAGAAACAGTGTCCTGGAATCACACACGTGCAGCACAGACACCTGAGCACTTCTTCAGCAATTCTAGAAATTCTTTGCAATTTAAATGCAACATTCTAGAAATAGAAAATAAAAGGAAAATATAGTTAAAACTTTCTAGAAGTTTTATTTTCTGTTTCTATTGCAGGTGATATGTGTAGAGCAATACCAAAACAAAAGAAAACCAAGAGCAAGAAAAGAATTCAAAGCAAAACGAAGTGTTTCTTTAGTAAAAGAACACTGCCATTTGTAGCTACATCAAACAGCTTTAATTTGAGGACTTATATTAAAAAAGCGCTTCAATTGTTTCTCATTAGAAGATTTCTTTGTCACAAAAAAAATGCACAGACGTATCTGAAAAATTATTGTGCATCTGTCTGAGTTTAAGACGTACATGAACTCTGGCAGTCTCAAATAACTTCACCCTACAAAATCACTTTGCTAGAAATTTACGTAAAGGGTAAGGACAACATGCAAATCCTTTTATATGCTACAGCTACTCTATCCAAACAGTGCAAGGAGTTCTCCTAGATTACCTGTTTCTATAAGGAGTTAGTCACCTGCTTTCAGTGGCTGTACATGGAGAGTACACAACAGCATCTGAAAAGGAGAAAACAATTCAAAAACATGAGAGAAACCAAAGCAGAAGCGATGAAAACTGTAGATCTCATTTTGGTCTATTTCAAATTGCAAAATACAAGACATATATATCAAATAGGAACTGTGGATCAAATATGAAAGGGGCTGGGGACTCCAAACTTTGAGAAAAGATGCTAAGAAAGGCACTAGAAGCTACTGGAGACTGACAATAGGCATAGTTTCAGAAATTTGTATGGGAAAACACAATAGAAGCTAGAGTTTATTTACTAGCATGAAAATTGAGGAGAAGCAACAAAAATAGCTGAAAAAATGTCTTTTTTTTTGATCCATAACTGATGTTTTCAAATAACTAAGTTGAAAAGACTATAACAGCCCTGCAAAAGGTAGTTTATGGAAGTCAGTAATCAAACAGAAAGGTGTAAACCAGTTTTCCCTACAGCTGAGCTAGTGTTCTCGAAGGACACTTCACCTCCACTGGCCTCTTAGTGAGCAGTGCTTGGACACATCTAAACACAAGGTGCCTTTCAACACTGAGCTCAAGAGCCAAGGAATCATACAGGCCAATTCAATCTCTTGCCCAGAGCAGGCTCAGCTGTGGAGACAGCTCAGACTGCTTAGGGCTCTATCCTGCAGGTCAGGAAACTCTCCAAGGAGGAGATGACACCATTGCCCTGGTCCGTCATGTTCCCCAACTGTTCTAGTAGGAGTGAAGTTTTTCATTAGCTCCAGTTTCTCTAGCCCTTTCCGTAATGTTTCATACTTTTTCTATGGATAGGAAAAGTATAAAGAAAGTATATATAAGTACATATAGTATGTATAAGTATATATACTATGTAGAAGTATATAAAGTATATAAAAGTATATATGCTTCAGTTATAACTTCAGCTGTTCAGGCATATTTCTTAAACTACATGAACACTCAGGCTAAATTTGGTAATCCTAACACTGCTGATTTTATCAGACCTCCTGATTGCTAAATAAAAACAGGAATGATACCTACTGCAATCCATTTAACATCAATTCCCTGGTCTTATTAGTACTTCTAAGTCAAAACACATAACTGAATTGATTCTGGGTTTATGTCAGCTGCAGCACATTAGTCCTGAAGGTAAAAAGTTGACTGACCAAAATTGTTAGACTAATTTGAATGATCCTATGCTTTGAGTCGAGCAGCTGAAGAGCCATAGACATCAACGTATCAATAAATTACAACTGTCACAGTACAGAAACTGTAATCACCTTTATTCTGACACTAATATAGGAGCATAGGGCAAGACACCAGGCAAGTTATGCTGAGGCAGTAGATTTTCCCTTAGCTACCATGGGTGGCCATAGCTGTTTGATGAAAGTGGTTGGAGGAGACACAAGATAGCTGAGGAGGCCGTGGTAACTCCACTCTATTCCCTTGCTATGCCCCGTTATTTATTGGGCACATAGGAACATCATGTGTAGATCAGGTTAATTGCCCCAGAGCCCAGATTATACCTATTTTATTCTTTCCTCAACTCTTCCACATATTTCAAGCCTATTAATTCATTTCAGCCCATTTAACTATAATAGAATAGTGTAATCCACGTGTTACATTTTATGGAGAAAAGAGCTCCTGGAAAAGAAGTTACATTGTTATTATCTTTAGCAGCACTGCATTTCTGGCTATATTTGAATAGATTGAAGCTACTGTAGTCAAATTTTGTTCAAGGTATACAGATGTATTATTGTTGCTCTCAAATGAAATGCTGAGTAGTGGTGCAGCTAATTATTAACATGATCACATTTAAAATGTAATTGAATATGGTTACAATAGTTTGCAGTTTGCAATACAGTTATCTGCCTGAAGTCCTCAGCCTTTTTCCACGCAACAGTTAACTCATGTTCCAGTCTCATTGATTTCCTTAGGTAAAAACAGATGCTGCTCCACAGATAACTTCAGATGGTGTCCATGACTAATTTTATGACATTTTCTTTTTGAAAATCTGAGAAAGAAAGATCTCATTGCAGATAAACTTCAGATTTCTAGACAAAAAATGGTTCTGCAAACAGAAATTAGGGCATTCTTGCACCATCTAAAAAAAACCAACAAGCTAGTGTCTTGTTAGAGTTATTTAAATGTTACAGAGGGAATTTGATGTTTTACTTTGTGATAAGTCACGTATAAGACTCCATATGCATTTTGCAATTATATGCAATCAATACCTGTAGCCACTGCTGAGCAATTTCCTGTCTCTGAGGATTAACAATTGTTCTTAGCACTGGAACGTCATGTAGAGAGATTGCATGGTTATATCACAACTGCTGAGATATTTCCTAAATTGTATAAATGAAATTTAATCAGTATTAATTCCTGTAAGTGTAGGTCCTGAAATGAAATATAACTACACTGAATAATTTAACATAATTTAATTGGATCTTGGGAATACTTCTATATAAAGCAAGTATATGTTATTATCTAAAAATTATATTGTCACTCATTATTTACAGAGATGTAGGAGTTTTGCTCTATCATAATTATCAAAGTAGCAGATATTCAAATACAGCAAAAAAACCCCCAACATCCTGATATCTTACACATAAAGACCCAAATCTCTATTTGAATCTGGATGATCTAGAGAAAAATTAATGAAGCAATGAATTAGTAATTTTCATTTTCCTTGGTTATAATGGAAGAACCGTTAGCTTAGATCTTCTGTTGAAATTCAGTGTTTATCATGTCAAAGTTAAATGTTTTCTTAAAGGAAATATTCTTTAGTGATATCATTTAATTAATATCCTTTTGGATCTCTTTTTCCTCTCTACTTCTCCATGCTCCAGCCCCATGAAAATGGCAGAAAACTTTGCCTGATGGGAGAAAAAAAAATTGTGAAATTGCCTAAACCAAATGAAACAAACATGCTATCTTTGGTGAAATGATGTTTAACTTGGGCATATCATAGGGTCTAGTCTAAATTCAGGACATGAGTAAAGTTTTATGAACAATGTTCATGTTTGTATCATGTAAATGATACAAACCAGAATGGGAAATGTTGGATAAACCTCAATGTTAGCAAAGCTGGGTACTGGTCAGGAGATGGCTAAAGGAACCTAAGAGACAGCATTAAAAACAGTAGTACCAAATTAGAGGGAACTTAGTGGTCAAGCACCTTAAAATTTAGTTGAGATGCATCTGTACAGCATTTATATTTCTGCCCCTAATGCCTATCAGTGAAATGTTCTCATCTTACAAGGCTGAGATGCAACAGCAACCCAACAAAAAAAAAGGGAGGTTAGAGCAATAAATGTGTCTTAAAATGAAAGTTCCCATTTTTAGTAAACGCCTTACTCACCAAGAGCGTTTCCTTAAAAAAAAAGCCCAAAATATTGTTGTGCTTCCCTACTAGAGAGGCCAAATGGCATGAAGAGAGTAGACTTAGGGCACGTATGGTGACCAACTCAAATGGCTTTGGAAAAAAGGATCACAAAACCCACTGCATACTGCGGGCAAGAGAGAGTGCAGTTCCAGTGGGTAAAGCTCATGCTGGAAGAGATAGCCCTACTTCAAAGGAGGAAAAACAAAACTCTAAAGAAGTAACATAGTAGGGTGCAGAGGTTTTTGAGCCTCAGAAAAGAATAGCTGATTTTACTAAAATGAAAACTGGATGTAAGAACTATATGCACGGATACCATGCAAAGACAGAGAGAGGCAAATACACATCTATTTATGGTTAGGTTTGTTCTTCATTTTATGCTTTCTCTATTCAAAAAGTTTAAACTCAAATAAAGAAGTGGCTTAGTTTAGTTCAAAAACACTTAAAACCGGAGGCAGGCCTAAGTGAGGAAATGATAAAGGGTGATCCTTATCAGTCATCCAAAGCAGTGGTTGACTCAGACCTCTGTCAGCACGTGAACAGCAAACTGAAGAGAGAGACAGAAAAAACCAAAACCAAAAAACAAAAACCAACAAAAAAACCCCGAAACAACAACAACAACAACCCACAAAAAACCCCTAAAGGTTACTCAGTTAGAAAAGCAATGATATTACAGAAATAAATGGGGGTGTGTGCCAACTGGAGTATTCTTTCTGAAGTAAACTACCCTCCACACTCTGAAACCTAACAAAAAAGTAATTTAAAGTGTTGAGGGACAATTATACTTTCAGATCTTCTCACGCCTAAACTGTACTCTATGGGTATACACAGTACCCATAACTTTAATCTGTTATTGCATCTACCTAATCTAAACTTAACTTTGATTTACTTCAGGTTTTCCTACCTGTATTTTTCTATTTTCTTTCATTAAAACTTTCAAGAGGTAGACAAGTATCTGCTAATAAGTGTGTTTATATACATATTAAATTAAAATCAGAAGTATTTTCAGTTAAGTCTATGCTCAAAGATTTCAGAATTTTTGTATTTGTGAATAAAACAATATCTAAAAATCAACCTTTTTTAGTTTGTTCTTTTCCCTCCTGTGCTAAAGAGCCACAGAGTTATTCAACGAGCTGTGTTGCACGTCATCTGATTTGATAAAACCAAATACAGACACATACTATTCTCTTTTCTTCCTGGATTTTTCACATCAAGTTCTACCTCACTGGAGACCATTGCACTTATTTCTTGGCAGAAAAAGATAATATTTTTGTTTTCTTTCCTGCCTTTTAGATAATAAATTTCAATTTAAAAGCTTTTACTCTCAAACATGCACAAAATGAAAGTAGCTTTCCAAGGTTTCTGCTTGTATTCCTAGACTAGCAAAGGCTTACTGTTAGAAATAGCTGAGAAGATATATGAATTTGTTTTTTTGATTTGTCTTTCCTAATAATTTTTAAGTACAGATTTCAAAAAGTGCAGTATTTTACAAAAACTGGGGAAAACAATTAATTCCATTAGCACCTTTAGCTACATAAAAGCTGGTAATTTAATGCCTGTTACCTTTATTGGCTTACAAGGTATTTATTTCCCAGTCTGTAAACAGGTTTGTGCAAACATGATGTTCCAAACTTATATTTGGATGAGTAGCTGTTGTGGCAGGTTCAGATGAAGAAAGAAGAACAGCACTGACAGCAAGCTGAATGTGAAATGCCTTCCTTCCCATTTTTCCACTTAGAGAAAATATTAAAGATATTCCATCATTTCTTCTGAATGACTATCTGAGTAGAGTTTTCAAAAAATCAATTAAAAATAAATACGAGCCCTTACTTGACATTTTGAGCTAACAAATAGACATTTCCGCCAGTTTAATACAATGTTAAGTTGCCTGAAAATAACTTTACACTAAAATCAAAGTGTATATAGATCTTGGTTTATTATAGGTCACTGCTCTTACTATGAAACCTCAGTTTCAGGGCAAGTCTTTAAGGAAACATCTGATAATTGCCAAAAAAAGACCTAGAGTGATGTGCTGGCTTTGGCTGGGTTAGAATTAATTTTCCTCATAGTGGTTATTATGGGCCTGTGTTTTGGATTTGTGCTGGAAACAGGGTTGATAAGACAGGGATCGATTACACAGAGCCAAGGCCTTTGTTACTCCTCATCCCATTGCACCAACAAGGAGTTGATAGAGACGGGACAGCTGACCTCAACTGGCCCAAGGGCTATCCCATACACAGGGTCATGCTTCACATAGGAACCTGGGGAAAGAAGGAGGAAGGGAGTTTGGACTGGTAATGATATTTGTCTTCCCAAGTAATCGTTTGGTGTAATGGACCTGCCTGCTCCTGGGAAGCAGTGAAATTATTTCTTAGATTAATTTTCCTTGTGGTTTACCTTTCCTTGGCCTGTGAAACTGCCTTTATGCCAGCCGAAGTTGTTTTGGAATTTTGCCTTTCTGATATTCTCTCCCATTCCACTGAGCGTGTGAGGATCACTGGGGTTAAACCACAGAATAATGTAGTCAGAGAAGGTGTGTAAAAAAAGTTTTGAAAATAAAGCATTAAATTCTGAAGCAGTATTTGCTTTTCAGAGACTCAGCTGCCTGGGACTTGGTGCTGAGTCACTGAGTCTTGCATTTTTAATAGCGATCTGAGGGCTTTGGAACATATATGGCAAGCAAAAAAATATTTCTATCTTGCCTATAGTGGAGTTATTGCTATTGGTGAAACAGTGGGAGAGGCTACCTTTTTTTTTTTCCCTGACATTAGCTGTTATTAAAACTATGTAAAACAAAATTTGGGGTGTCACAGTAAAGCACTGACTCCCACAATTATTAAACATTTTTACAGTAGGAATACTTCTGATGGTATGTATGAAACCTGATGTGTAATCTGTCCCAGATTCACGAAACAAAGGCTTCTTTGACTATAGGTGTTCGCCAGTTGATGAACTGACATCAAATCTTTACACTTCAAATACAGAGGCATGTTATTTGGAAAAGGGAAAACTTGAGTTTTGTCTAAGCTGTTGTGTTGTCTGGGTTTTTGCCATTCTCCTCTGTCTCCTTTAAGGAGTTTGTAAAAGTCTTGTTTTAGCCTTCTGTGTCTTTGGAGTCAGATACACTTTCATATAAACAAGCCATTTGTTATGGTGAAATCTAGAGATGTTTACATTCTTTTCATAAAGGAGGAGACTGTTGACGGACTGCTGCATGGTCCAGTGTGGCTGGAGAAGAAGATTTTCTTCCTCCAATCCATGATCATTGCTGGAATTCGATAAATGCTGATTCTGTAAATAAAGTCTTTCTTCTTTCCGCTTTGGACATCGCAAGGTGTGGGTGTGAGTTCTTGTGTCGGTTGCGACACTGTTGTCTTCAGTGATATCAAAAAACAGCAGCAGGAGGAGGCCAAATCCAGCAGACTGAGAGAGGTGAGTCTGACTCAGCCCTGACCAGAGGTCCAGCTAGTATCAAGCCTGACCATGCATTTACCTGTGGACACATGCATACAAATACCTGTTTATACCACATATGCACATGTACACATTGCTGACCAGACAATTCAGCACAAGCTGACACAAGCTGTTAATACTACATGAAGACAAAAAGCACAAGTGGCCTCATCCTACTTCTCTCTCTTGTTGAGGAGGATGGAGATCTGCAGAAGTGAACATATAAATATATATATGTATATACATATAAACACTGGTAAATACTGTCTACACACAGCCTGAGCATTTTAACCCTTTCCTCTTTCTGTTTTCCCATGTTTCTCTCTCCACAGACAACATAGAAACCTCTCTGTTCTCTGCTTTGGTTCTTCTCAAAATTTTCCCAATAATCATCCTTGTGCAATTCTGAAATGATCTTCCCCTGTATCTAACAACATGATCCTGCCCCTGACCTTGGCAGTGACACTCTGGATGTCACCTGAAAATGTTTACTGCTGGTGATTGGCCTGGAATAAGTGTCTTCTTGACATGGGTCTGGAGAAATCCTAGGAGAGCCTAAGGAGACTGAGACAGAAGTTCATTCCTTTGGCTGTGTTATTGGGGTGCCTTCTCCTGCCACACTGCTTGTGGGTGCAGTCATGCTTGTGAGGAGGTCTTTGTTAGGCTGACAGCTCCTGCAATGCCTGACAGCAGATGGGAATAGCACTATTTAGGCTCCTCCACCTGCTCCACCCTAACTGCCTGTGGTGCAGATGCAATTTTTATCACAGAGCATAAAATGTGTTAGTGGGGAACTAGTATGGTTACAGATCAGCCTTATGGGTAGAATTTGGTAGTGAATATCAGTTTGTTGCTGTCTGGAATACAAATAAGCAGACACCTCTATTGAGCTACTTTTGAAGGATTTTTATTCTGAATGTCAAGCAAGTGATAACCTTTAGAAGAATAACTTAAGTCAAGTAAAAGTTATTCTAGTAATTTTTCAGTGATGCAAAATAGGCCTTTCATATTTTTTGCTTTGTTTTTCTATGAGTGATCAGCCAAATGTAAGATGCACGTAAAATTACCCTAAATAATAGGGTAACCTAGAAATATCTTCATGATGTCAGCCACAAGCTGACAGCCTATTAAAAAATTCTTTTGGGGCTTGCTGTATTTAATCTTGCTTTCTGAGGAACCTCCAAAATCAATAATTTGGAAAACAACAGTTTCCATAAATGAACATAAAATAAGCATTTGAGAGTACTATACTTAAATTTTGTTTTCCCAACATAATATCTCACTAGCAGATCAAGCCACCTTCAGTGCATCAAAATTAAAGCAACAACTGAGCTGACTAACAACCACTTTAGCAAACTGATCATACCTCTGCTATTAGCCAGATTATCTCACTAATAAATATAGACAGGTAGGCACTGCAACAAATTGCAAGAAAAATTCTGTTTGTATCCTGTAACAAGCTCATTGATGACAGCTGAAAGATTTGCTTGGACTTTGTGGGCTTTGTATTTTAGCTGACAGAACCATCAACATAAAATATCAACAGGCAGGATCAATGCATCCGTCCTAATCCTGATATAAATTGATTGAAATTGTAACCAAAGGCAGCATTAAAAGACTGTCATGAAAGTTCACTGTTTATGAAGCCCTCATTTGCCTTCTTGAAAGTTTTGCTTTTATTTCAAACCAGTCTCTACAAACCGGTCTGTGTTAAAACGTAGCTTCAATATTCTTATCATTTCAACTTCTGTAGCCACTGCCATGAAAGGGCAACTGGTCTCTAATTCAAGGGATTTGTGATATTTAAGTGTTTGGTTTTTTTCAATTCTACAGTGTTTATACATAGCAGCAGTCTCTTCATAAGAGCCTGCAATGTATGTTCTCTGTTCCTTCAAAAAACCCGTCATTCATCTTTAAACAGAGAAAAATTGTGCCAAGACAATATACCTACCTCTACTTTTTAAAAATTATTTGTACTGAAATATATTAGTCTTTCCCAGAACTATGCATCAGGTTGCTTGGTACTCAATCTAGAAATAAGTAGTAGCCTCAATGCAAGTCATTCAATATGCTAGTAACTGCAGGAAGAAAAGCCCAAAATTGAAAAAGAAGATGAAAAAAAGCACAGAAATACTAATGACAAGCAGACTGACTTAACAGTATATACTTGTGCTTTTCTCTACACAACTTTTTGTGAAGTAGACAAAATGATATCAATATCAGATACTATATTGGGGAAAATTAAGTGTATTACACTATAGTGTGAGATTCCAGAGTGGTCCTAGAACTTCATCTTTCACAGCTGGTCTTATCTTTATTGTGGTTTACATACCTATGTCTTAGTTGCTGTTTAAATTTTAAGTCCATTTGCTCTGTTAGGGAATAAAATATACCAATAAAGCCCTTCAGTAAAGCAACTGCACACAAGAGGAAAAAAAAGCCAAACAGCTAAGAGACAGCTCATGTTCCATCTACTCCTAACTGAAAACACTTCCTAACATCAAAGCTAAGTATTTATCTTAATTAACCTGGTTCACCCTCCTCTTTGCATAAGTCAATGAAAGGTGCAAATCCTCCTTCCCTTTATAGACTGACAGGAGAGGAAGACACTGAGAACAAGGAAAAGGGTTTAGGAGCTGCCTTTTGCTCTTGGTAAATAGGGAAAGATTTTTTTTCTTCCCTTGCCATTACTTTCAGCAAATTGAGCCACAAACAAAGCTGCTAAGTTGGCAGAAAATAACAAGAGATGTTCTTCTCAGAGCTGAAGAACGATATTATGTGACAAAGAAATTAATCCACACAAAATTTCATCAAAATTTTCTTCTACTACTTCATGGAAAAACTGAAGAGTTCTGTACAACTTCTTATGCTTAGAACCCAAATGGGCAACCAAAGAAAACAAAATGACAAAATTATTTCTGAAAATTATATTTCATAGTCAATACTGTACATAGAATACTGTTGTTGTTTTTTTTTTTTTTACCTCTTTCAGGCTTCATAAAGATTTGATATCTTCAAATTCAGAACAAAATTGTCTCCAATACAACATTGCAGAACTTGTTCTATTTCATAACACCTGAGTAAAGTCACAGTGTCATTTACTCTGTCCTTTTTTTTTTTTTTTTTTTTTTTTCTGAGCATCTAACACAGAAGAATTTACTATGGTTTAACATTATGGTTGAAATAAATGGGAGATTTCATAAAAATAAAGGTGCTTACAGTTTAAATGCAAACTTGTAGCTAGAGTACTTGCACGAATTTTATCCTAAATATTTTCAGATATTTTAGAGGAGCTTGCTGTAAGAAGAAAGCATAAATATATACTCACAAAACTCCAGCTGACATTGTTTCTATTGCAACAATTTATAACATGGAAAATTCTTTTCATATTTCACTCAGTAGAACCCAAAGGACTTCTCACAACTCATTCCAGCTTTTGGTTTCAGGTTCCTATCTGTTTTTAAGTGTAGCACATTTCCTTTTCTTAAATTTATGGAGTCACAACAGGAACACTACACCCAGAGCTAGAAAAAATAGATTTTTATTCTTTGTGGTGCAGACTTCTCTCTAAAGAAGACACAAAGATCCATGTGTCTTCTTCAAAGCTCAGCTCATATGAACAAATATAATAAAGAAAATGGTGTATGAAAAGACTAAAAGCAGATTTATGTTAGCCTTACTAGATAGTTTTCACCATAAGCTAAGCAAATGAGATGGCATTCTGTAGGACATAACCTCTGTAATGACGCCAGCAGAGACCTGCTAAAATTATCTGTACACCAACTTCATATGCTGTATAGGAAGAGAAAAAGTGGGATGATACAGCCCACTGGATTTCAATGAGTGCTTTTCTATAGCACAGAAAGACCCAGTCTACAAGGACAGAGAATTCACTTCGAATCAGCACAGCAAACACCTATTTAGACCCAGAAACACAGTAATTCTCTTCCCTCTCTTCCCTCTCCCCTTTCTTTCACTGCACCAGATGTATGATTTTTTTTTTTTGTAATGCAAATTTTGTTTATTCAATATTTGGTGCTACCAACTATGAAGCTCTAAATTCCATTTAAAATTTTAACTACTTTACTGGAGTTATGCAAGCAAATAATCTGTTTTAAATCTATTTTATCCAGTTTGATAAAGGAATTACCATAAAAGGATGAAACGGAATATAATGGCAGATCCAGATTGCAATCTCATTAAAGCAGTGCACATCTGTGTCTACTTCTGGTTCTAAACAAAACAGCTGAGTCATACAGATACATAGCCAAGAATTTGTATGGCATTTAGTTTCACAAAAATAAAGGAGACTTGAAAAAATCCTGTCTAACACACTGGTGCCTACCTTCTAGTGCTAGTCTAGAAAAGTAAAGAGGGGAAGTCCCTTAAGTTCTGGCTTCCTCAAAAACCCTTTAAACCTTTGATCATTAATAGCTTGGTTTCAACAATGTAAACTTATTACCTCAACATCTTTACCTACCAGTTTATGCAAAAAGAGAATGGTCCCTTCCTCCTTTTAAATTTATAGCTGAGCTATTATCTATTATTTTATGCCACTAAACAGTCTTCACGTGAGTGATCATGCTGCTATTTCTATCCTATCTATTATATGCTTCCCTATATCATTCAAATATTTTAAATGTTTCTGTACAACCAACACTTAAAATTCTCAGAAATGGGATCCAAAACCAAACTTTGAAATGTTCAGATTTGCACTGAAACAACCAAATTTTGCACCTTTAATTAAAATAAATGTTCATTTCTTCAATGGCAAACTGATCTTAGCAGACACAGAAAGATAATGATCAAAGTTCCTAGGAGGAAGACAAGTACAGCAGTGTTTTTCCCAACCTAAAGGTTCAGAGTATGTAAGTAATTTTTTTCCCTGGTCTCATCTGATTATCAGTTCTAGTCAATTATTTATGAATCAGTACATTTTACACTCTGTGACCGAGTAGGATTGTGATCCCCAGCTGTGGAATATCAAAGGGCAGCAAACAACAGAAAACAAACAAACAAACAAACAAACAAATTTTAAATTATTTAAATTTTAAAGAAAATTTTTTAAAAAATTGATGCTTGAGTTACAATGGGAAAATCTAAGAAATAATCCAGAGAAAATAAAAACTTTTTAGTGTTTAATACATAACTGGATATGTGTGTTATTTTAAAAGTATTGTTAAAACATATTTAAAAGCTTTAATAGTAACTGATATTTTAGGGAAGTATGGACTGTAAGTTAAAAATTCTGTTACTTCCACACATGACATGATTGTTATTTGCAGTGCAGTTAGAGGTGCTCAAAGATACAAACGCCTCTTAAATAAATTTTTTTCTAATTGATTTAAAATATATTTGCTAGACTATCCACAAGCCTAATTAATACTATTCACTGATCTTGAATACAACTTTCAACAAAGTACAGTAGTAGAGGCAACGTTTCCATACACTCAGTCATTCTGTTTTCAGCTGATGAAATGAACTTGTGAGATTTTACGTACATAAAAATATCGGTAGGAAACCTTGATGGGTTTTTGTTGTTTTTTCTCAATTTTCCTTTTATTATAATTGCCATTCATGGACTAGAAAAGTATGCTATTTGTCTCAAAATCTACTTCCACTGGAAATCTTGATGAATACATAGAAATAATTTTAGTCGTGTGGTATCACTCTTTACAATACTTATAAAAACAAGAAACACACAAAGCAATTTTCTTAAGTGTAATCACATGTCCAGTTCTTCAATACAGTCCAGTGTGTGATATGTGACCTACAAGGAGCACATCTGGATTTTATTATTATCCATTCCTATGCACAATTAATAATTATTGCTACAAATTTATGTTGCTCAGCGCAGTATGGCATAAAGATATAATTGTTTAGCAATCAGAGGTAACCATTATAAAAATTCAATATATTCTTGTCACTGTATACTACACTTTTCCTTACATTGCCAATATTTTTCAGCTTATTCTCCAAACATTTGGGAGAAAAACATCTTTAGGCAGGTTTAAGACATATGAGTGTACAGGTAATACAGATTTTGCACTTGCAGAAGATGAAGAGCAAACCCTGTGGAAATAATGTTTACTTATAAGCACGTCTAACTGGCAGTTTAAATTGAGGGAGGTACCCACTTGAACTGAGGCACAGCTCCACTTTTCCATCTTGGCCTAAGACCTTTTCCAATCTGGCCAATATGGTAAATACAATGCTGCTAGACTGTTGAAAGTGTTTTGCTGCTGATCTACAATTTATGATGTGTAACACATGGAACAAAGTAAGTAAGGAAAAAGCATTGCATAGATAAAATAGTCAAGGAATTTACTTATAACTCAAAAGCCAAACAACTGTACAGACCCAGAAAAGGGCATTCTGATACTGGTAAATGCAATGGAGGAGTGGTTACTATTACTTTTGTCCATCCTGGCCTGAAGAAGTAAAAACTTCCTGAGGGAAGAGTATTTTAAGCAGGAACTGCTGGTACAATGAATTTTTACTTGAATTTCATTACAGCAATATTCTTATTAACAAGGAATGAATTAATACGATCTGTATATTATTAGGGAAGAGATATCTTTTATAGAGATTGCAAACAAATATATTTTAAAAAAATTAAAGAAGTTCAGAAAATTGAGATTTCATATTCAATTGTGATCAATTAGAACTAGGAAAGTTTAAAATTGTTAATATAGGAAACAAACACTTTCAAAAAAATCCAACTACATAAAGGTTATTTTCATAAATGTATTGGTTTTGGAAATCCTTTCAAACTACCTTTATCACCTGTTTTTAAGTAAATAATGATGCTTTAATTTTTAGCTTTTATATTTTTCAGATCCTGTACTGATTAGTGTATTACTCTGAACTCCATATAGAGTGTTAGTAGGCTCTCTTCACATTTTGGTCTGACAAAACAATCCTTCCATGCCTGAGAAACAAGGACACCGTCAGTCTCAGGCCCTAAAGAGTATAAACAAAAGGGAATGGGGGGAAGAAGCAAACCAGGGGAATATGACTTCATTACCTGAAGCTGTAATTGGACAATTAACTTCTGATATGCAAATAGACCAAACTTATATCTGTCTCAGAAACTCATGACCACTGTCCGTCTTGGGTGTAGTCTTTGAGAGGTTTTTGAACTGCCCAAGGTATATCTGTTGAAGGTCTTTAATAAATACCTACTTTATCCTTTTAACTGTCTCTAGCCTCTCTTCTAGGTAGCCCCACCAAAGCATCACCAGTATTAAATTTTATCTTTTTTTTCCCCTCTAAATGTTAACAATATCTTCAAAGCAATAGGGACAATTCATCAAACAATTCATCAAAGTTGTTTGAATTAAATTAATAATTTTTTCCTCTCGAATATTGTTCTAATTCTGTCCTAACTGGCCAGGACAGCCACCCATGTCCTGGGAAGCATGAGGCACAGCATCACAGCCAGGAGATTGCGAGGAGATTGTCCTGCTCTGCTCTGCACTGGGGCAGCCTCACCTCATGTGCTGGGGGCAGTTTTGGTTGCCACAGTATAAGGAAGACATTGAGTTATTAGAGAGTGTCCAAAAGAGGGCTAGGAAAATGTTGAAGGCTCTAGATGGGAAGATGTATGAAGAGCAGCTGAAGTCACTTGGTCTGTTCAGCCTGGAGAAGAGGAGACTGAGGGGGGAGCTCACTGCAGTTACAGCTTCCTTGTAAGGGGTAGTGGAGCGGCAGACACTGATTTCTTCCCTTTTGTGACCAGTGATAGGACTTGAGGAAATGGCGTAAATCTCTGTCAGAAAAGGTTCAGGTTGGATAATAGGGAAAAGTTCTTTACCAGAGGGTGGCTGGGCATAGGAATAGGCTCCCTAGGGAAGTGGTCATGACACCAACTTGAAAGAGTTCAAGAAGCATCTGGAAAATACTCTCAGGCACATGGAAGGACTCTTGGGCATGTCATGTGCAGGGTCAGGAGCTGGACTTAAGTGACCATTGAGGGTCCCTTCCAGCTCGGGGTAGTCTAAGATTCTGTGAAATGTCACGCTTTTTCCACTGCAATTTGGCTTACAGAATTCAGAGATTCAGAATTTTCATTCAAAGTATTTCCTTATTCCTAACTCAGAATAAGCCTAAAGCACGTAATTATCTTCAAACTTCTGCACCAATGTACTTAGGGGCATCATTGTATTTCTGTCTTGGGTTAACATTTGTTAAAAAGGTAGATTTCTTTTAATGAAATTCCTGTTCTCCAGATTATAAGGATTTAGTCATGAGAGTCTATAGACCAAATTGCCTTTGTTTGGATTTAATATGTTGTAGAGCCTGTTGCACATTTTAGGGTTTCTTAAAAAGAAGGAAGCATCTCTTTTCTTTATGATGACACAGAAGAAAATTTTACAGTTTCCAGACAGATGGTAAAATGTCTTAACACTGTTAATGTGTTAATCAAAAAAGCCTGGGAGTCTTAACCAGAATCATAATACAAAAGCAACAAAACACAAAAAGATTAAAAGTTATTGAAAATAAATAAGAAAAAAAGGTTTGTTATAAGAAAATTACTTTGTGGCTGCTTGTAAACTTTTCAAGCTTTGTACACGTAACACATTTTTTTTAACAACATCACTTTCCTTCTACTGACCAGCAGATCAAGTTTCCTCTGGCTACTGAAATTATGTTAGAAAAAACCTGCATCTATTACTGCAAAAGTATGATTGCTTTTATTGTTTTGTTGTTTATTTTTTTAATAGACACTCTTAACAGGCATTTGGATTTCACTGGGCCGGTGCTATATAGAAAAATTAGTGCCTCTGTGAAGTTTCCATTTCCATACATCTAGAAGGACTTAGCAAGCCAAAGGACAGAAAACAAATGAACAGAAAATCACACGTGATGAAACTCATCCATGGTCTACAGCCATAGACCTGGTCATGTCTTGGATAATGCCAAAGAACCTCATGGATTTAATTGGCATATTTATTATAGGCATTTATATAATGTCCCTATATAGATGCTATGATACATATATATACATATATATATATACATATGTGTTTCTCTATATATATACATAGTTATATATGGATATATGTGTGTGTGTATAAACTATATATATAGATATATATAGATACACATTTCCTAGCTAGTGGTCTCATAATTTCTGTCAGAAATTACAATATATCACAAAAATTTGTACTATGTTCTGTGGAACCAAAGACTGTGTGGCAAGCAGATCTGTAAATATATAATATGATGGGAACTTATCATATTCAATTTATTCCCTGTTTATGCAATGCTAGAATTCGGAAGCCACCTGTAGTGGTCATCTTTTCTAACTCTCCTGCTCAAGAAAACTGTGCTCAGATGGCTTTTTAATATTTCTAAGAAAGGAGACTCCAGAACATCTCTGAGAAACCCATTCCAGTGAGATCCAGAGAACAGATTAAACTTTATTTTCTCCCGAAATGTTTGTTGCTAATATTCTTCCATTTAAATAAACCTTTCTGAAAGAGTAATTATCTTTTTATCTGAAAGTTATCTTTTATCTGAAAATATATTTCTGAAAAGAAAGCTAAACAAAAGAGAAATAATGTATGCAAGATGAATTGCATTGATCCATGTCTCTATTTAAATATGTAGTCCCACACATATAAAATGTTCAACTGATTATACATCTTCACAGTTATTTGAGGATCTTTTATTTTATATGACAGAAAAAATAATTATCAGTAGTAGTTTTTCAGCTTATTTTAATATTTCCTCTTATATTTAATATTGTGCCAGTAAAGGTACAAACAACTTGTAGAGTATCTGCCCAGGCTGAATTCAAAGAGGGCCAAACGGAGAGCTGCTACTGATCTATGGACTTACATTTTGAGCAGAAAACATAATGGTACAACCGAAATAAAATTGGATCTACCATATGGTCTTTTCCCATTGCCACTTCTATGACAAAAATACCATTAGAAGTAAAAATTTAATTAATTTGAGATTCTGCTTCATGTGAGCAAGGGTAGAAATTCCAAACAACCACAAATGTAACTGTTCATTATCATGTGATTTTTAGTCACATGTCTGCAAAGCAAGTGTTTCAGCAATGCAACAGGGATTTAAAAGTCCTGATAGTAAAAAACTGTTATTCTGCCACAGAATGGTCAAGAATGGAAGACACCTTTCAAATTCATCTGGTCCAATCCTCCATGCCTAGAAGAGGATCCCCACAAGCAGGTTGTCCAGGTCAATGCCCAGTCCAAGTTTGAGTATTTCCAGGGATGGAGACTCCAGAGCCCTTCTTGACAAACTGTGAGTGTTTCATCACTTTAAAAAGATTTTCTCCTTTTCTGCTTGTGCACATTACCTCTTGTCCTATTACTGAGCCTCACTGAGAGGAATCTGACTACTTCTTCTTCACTTCCCCCATAAAATTCCTCTGAGTAATCTCTTTCTCAGGCTAAGCAAGCCCACATCTTTGACCCTCTCATTTATCTGAACATTTCCTGACCTTTTTTATATTCCTGTACAAAGCTTTTCCCTGTTCCAGACTTCCCCTCTAGTCTCAGGGTCCCGAGACTGTAAGTGTTGGTCTTATGGACATTCTTATCAGGAAAGACTGAGGAAAAGAAAGTGATAAATTTGTTCTGTTCCAAAAAGTGTATTGAAGTAAAGCTGTGTTTCCTTTTGTGGAAAAATATATTTTCTATATGTTGTTTTCTCTCTCATTTCCCATCTGTTGCTATGTTTCAGGAATACTTTACAACACTATAAAATTAAAGAGATCACTCATTTGACTAGTAAATATTAAGTGGAATTCTTTTTGTCAGTTCAGTGTCAGTTATGAGTGGCAAATAAAACCAGGAACAGAAATATAAGCTCAAAGAGGATTCTTGCTGTTTAAATCACCCACCCTCAATTTATAAAGGGTTTTTGTTGTTTTGTTTGCTTGTTTTGGTTTTGGGTTTTTGGCTTTGTTTTGGCTGGGCAAATTATATAGACAAGGATCACGTTCATGCCATCCATACAGTTCATGTTTACGTGGACGCTGATAAATGTACACCTGACGTTAATTTTTTGGCTGACCTTGTGTGGATTTTCATAGGTATGGGTCTGCTGTTTGGAGCCAGTCTCATTATTACCTCACTGGGGATTGGAAACTGCAGCACTCCCACATATACTAGACCAGGACAGCAGAAATCCACCAGGATACTAAAGCCAAATCTAGTCTGTTACAACTAACACAGCTTCCTTATTTTCACAGTTCAAATGAAAGTCTAATGATTTCAAAGGCCTTTAGGATTCCCCTGAACCATTCTGTTAGGTGCAGAGAGTAAAGTGACTCTGATGATTTTAATGCTTGTCTTTTCAGCATCAGGATAGATGTTAGAAGCAAGGAAGAACCTGCTGTCCCTGCCTTGAACATTTCTATATGGTGACCTACAAGAGGAAACTGAGGAAGACTACAAAAACTTCCTCAGTTTCCATCTCATTCAAATTACCTATAGATGTGATGCTTAGAGTACATTTTCTCTACAAATGTAGCACATATATATATATGACATATTCAGAGTCTACAGGAAATATGTGCTCCATATCCCTCAAAACATTACAGCTCTGCAGTTTTCAGGCAGTGGCTCGGTCCCCCCTGAGGCTGGCTGGCTGCTCCATCCTGGCCAGTGCAGTTTCTTGTGCCCTATGCATGCTCTGATCTCATGCTGTACCTCTTTCCCCATCAGATCCCATGATTTTTGGAATATTTTCTTCCATCTGTGTATCTATGACTTCTCCAGAGCAGGAGTGATTCTGTGTTACTCAGAGGAGATCCATCTGACATAGTCCTCCTAAAGATTACCAACTGTAAATAGACCATGCCGGAGGCCTTGTGAAGGATATAGGACATCAACAGTTACAGTCAGTCATCCCATCTCTGTTCCTAACAGTGTATTCCTGGGTCTGGAAACTGCTTTTAGGAAGATTTTTTTTTCATTTCCCTCCTGGATAGGGTTGAGGAGATGCTGATAAACTTGTGGCTCTTGCCCTTCTTGAATATGAGGCTGTCTTTTCCCAGTAAAAAGTAAATTATTGCCACTACCTTTTGAAGGCATTCCCACAGTGACACTAGGCACCTCTTTCATCATTGTTGGGTGTATTCCCTGTGATCCCATGGATCTGTGTGGGTCTTAGTGAGCTTAGAGCTCTCTGCATTGACCTCCCTTTCGTATGAGCACTGCCTTCATCCCACAGACCCTGAAAGGAAGCTCAGAGACTGGGGTGCTGGAAGGCAGCTCTCAGCAGTGAAAAGGGCACTGAGTATCCTGTAAGTTCCTTTTCAGTAGAGCCCCTCTTCCCGTGTGTCACAAGCTCACATTTTTTTTCAGCCTTATCTTTGCTACTTAACAGAAGTTCATCTGGTTGACCTCCTTTGCTTATTTCAGCTCCAGCTGAGTTTTGAATTTTTGGCATTGGGACATGCTCAAGACATTGTTTTCTTGGGCCACTCATAGAACTGTAGAGATGTTTCTCATCTCCAGTTCCACCTGTGTATGCTGGTTTTTTGTCTGAGCCCATAGTATTTTCAAATTTTATTGATATTTCTGTCTACTGATTGTGGATTGTTCTTTTTCTGAGAGGGTTTGGCATCTTCTTCCTTCCACGGCAGTTTCCAGAGGATCCCGTCAAAGAGATTCCCAAACAAGATTATTCTCTCTGTCCTGTCCCATGTCCTCTCTTCCTATCCCAAACATCTTGCTAGTTTGTGGAATTACAGCAGAAAATATAAGGGATTTCAGATATGTCAGTAGTAGAAATTTCCAAGGTGAATTAATAATAACACTTCTGATAGTGAGACACTATCACATTCTAGCTTTTAGCCATAAACCCTCAAACTCTACAACCTGCTTCTAATTTCAAACTCATACATAAACAGAAAATAAACATGCAATAGGTAAAAAGCCTATAGTAAATGAGAATTAGTCCTGATGTCGCTGATGAGCTTATTGCTGAAGATAGCACTATAATATTTTCTAAAAATGTAAATGATGGGGATATATCATTTTTGATTTCAGAAATCACAAAAGATATCATAAGCATGATTTTCAAACGTAGCTGTTCAAGAGGGTAGTTCCAGCTCAAAGGCCAATCTCATTAGTTAGAAATTAAATGAACAATAAGATGAATTACAATTTTAATAAGAGGTCAATGGAAAGTCAACCAAATTTCCTGCAGCCTTTGCTCATAGTATTAGTTAGTGAACTCAACCTTTATTTAATCTTGAATTCTATTATTTCAAGCAATAATATTTTTTTTCTGAATTCAATGAGCAAATCTGAGACAAGCATATTAATTTCACCAAGATAATCTTGTAATTCAGAGAACTACCAAATTCCCAAGTTACATGCCTCCAGATTCACAGTATCTGAATTGATACTGAAAATTTAGCTTTGCTTTTTTCAACCTTAAGAAGGGTAAGAAAAAAAATCTGATAAATTTCTTGGTTCCCTATAAATGACAGATAATATCTGACAAGTTCTTAAAAAGATTTAAGTAACAAAAAGTAGAATGTAGGTCTTGGAACAAAGACATGTCAATCCCAGTTGTGTAGTCTGAATTTCTAAACCAAAAGCCAAACCAAATTATCTGTTTAAGTGCCTCATCAGCAAAGAAGCATTTATTCCCTTAATGTTTTCCAAGCCAGACATTTCATTGCTATGTCCCTGAGAGTCAAATTCTGTTAGGCATTTTTTGCCTGAAGAAGTCAAAGCTAGAAGTGAGCTTCTCACCTTCGCTTTTTGGGCAATGGCCTTACTTGCATATGCAGCTTGCTTAGCAAAAGGTCTCAATACACAAAAGCCAATGAATGAGACTGCCTGCCTACTAATACAGTGCCTTGAACAGTTGATCTTGGGAAAGGAATGATCTTTGAAAGTGCCCCATACCACAGATTTGGAAATATCAAAACTGCATTTTGGTCTGGTCTCTGATTTAAAGTCTACAGATCATTAACAATCCTGTTTGTAAACAGTCTTATACTTCATTTCCACTCTTAATGTGTTCCCATACATTCATAAAACTTCTTTCTACCTCAAAAAATGAAGGTAAATCTGGCCTTAAAATACATGGTTTCTAATCTTTCCTGAGTAATTGGAAGAATTAAAATCTGTACTTGATTTTTCACTTCTTGCACTGCCAGCATTTTGTGTGAAATTGCACAGCAGGTATCTAGACAGCAAGATATATCCTGTATAGAAGGACAAGAAAAAGGATTAAAAAAAAATAAAGGAATATTTCAAGAATATAAACCAAACCAGCTGCTCAGACAGGATGAAAAGGACTTCAGCTAAGAAGACAAAGAAGACAATAATAGGAAAAGGAGAAAAAAGTAGAAGCAAGAGGTGAAACAAGGGAGAAACAAGAAAAGAAAGAGAACAGATAAAACTTACTTGATAGTCACCTGGTGCTAACTAATAATAAAAAGTATTATCTCTGTAATATAAGACCTTTAAAAAAAACCCCATAGTAGTAAGGAAATAAGCTGGAGCTACTATGTTAATAAAAAGGACCACTATATGCTAGTAGAGTAGAATAAATCACCCACCATTTCTAGTTAAAACTAACATTTCTGTGAATTCATTTTCGGTAGAATATTCATAATGTAATTCACCTCCAATACATTCATAGTTTGTGTCCATTTACACTGATTTCACAGTTCCTACAGTGTCAAAAAACAGAGTGAAACAAACAGAGACAGAAAAAAAGCTCTCTTCTCTTTTACCTTGTCTGCCCAGGAGCAGAGAAAAAAGACTGCATCTCTCTAGAGCAACACTTTTAATCGCCTCGAGTAAATGGTGGGTGTTGCTGGTTTTTGGAACACCTCTGAGGTATATACCTTTCTAAATATGGGTTTGAAATACTATTGTCTTCAGCATTCAAAATAAAGCAGTACTTCTTGGGTGCTTCTGTAATTCCAGAACCTGTAATTCCAGAAGCCTGAATTTGGTTGCTGGTTCTCAGTTCCTAACCTGCAAAATTATTTTCCTTTCCTCTTTTCTTCCTTTTTTATTTTCTTTGTTTCCTTCCTTTTGTCCTTCATTCCCCTTTTTCTTCCTTGTATTTTGTTTATTAGTTACTGTTGATGTTGCCTGGTTATTTTTTGAATGTCAGCTTTCTGTTGTTCTGTGGCTTTATCATCTCAGCAGAGGCCTCAACTCTGTAACTGAAGAAATAATAATAATGACATTGGTGCATTTCCATTCTTATGTGAAAATAGATGGTGACAGATCCATGTGCCTGCCTTAAAGTTTGTCTTCCCTGAGATGCAAGGGTCAAAGTTTTATCAGCTTGGGGTCATCAATCCATTATAACTGATTAATGGAGCACTCACCAGAACAAGGACATTGTGGATGTGTTACAGAGTACTTACATTAACTTTCTAAAATCCTTCCAAGGTGCATTAGAAGTTGACTAATAAACAACAAATTACAAGCTTACAGGAAAAACACCTTTTCTCCATTAGACCAAAATAAAAGCAGGTATCTGGAAAAAAAGATGAAAGAAGAACTACACTACCTTATTACACCTTTTAGAGGATACCAATTTCACAGTGCCTGAAGCCTAACAAGCAACTGAGATAGATGGTCAAAATCATAAGGGGAAGCAAGAGGGAAGATGCTTGCAATACCTTCCTTTAATCTACTTCTTTTAAACAAAGGCAAAAAGAGTATTAAAGGGAAACTGAGGAAAAGATGAAACAGGAGGAAGGACAGCAATGAGAGATATACTCCTCTTCTGCTACCCTAAGCTTCCATCTTAGTGCTTCACACAGCAAAGAAGAAATAGATCTTGCTGCCTCTGATGTAGACTATGATTTAGTCCTGCCTTTGAAGACAAATCACAGAAAGAGTGTGCATTCCAAGAGAAACTGTAAGCCAGGCCACAAGAGTGTGTGCTGTTCTAATGATAGCTCAGTTAGAAGACTGCAATCCTTTGACAAGGATTCTCCCATCACTGCTCTGCCATCTCAACCATCTCCTTTTCACTGGCTTATTTCTGCCAGACTGATTGAGACTGTCGGAACTTGGGAAGAGCTGCATATGTGGCTGAGCCAGTAGGTCTGGGACAAAAGCAATCTTAATTGTCACCTGCATAAAACTCTTTCTCAGCTCAGGACCACTGGTGCTGCTGTCAGATGCAAATTCCTGCATCACAGTTACTCTTCTTCTTCCTCTTTGCTCTCAAAAGTCATATATACATTTGACAGACACAAAGAAAAGTCCACACTCAGCTACGTTAACCAGCAAGTGGCAAGATGTTGAGACAAAGCCTCTCTCTCTCTGAAATACTTTGTGCAAACTTTAAAGGCCGAGAACAAATTTGATCTAGTTAACTTCTAAGTATCCAATACATGAAAATAGAAAACAGATTTCTTTTTTAAATTCACATGAAGAAACAATATAAAAGTAATAATTGATTTATAACCCTTAATTTGATATCAGTTTTATTTATCTCATCTGCACTTCCCTTTGGGAAGTTCCTTTGGTGTTATTTGTAAAACAGAAGGGAGTATGTTCTTCAGGTTCCTAGTTTGTCATAGTAGAATGATCTTGATCTTCTCAGCTTATTCTTGAAAATATAAATCTTCACAAAAGTCTGGTTTAGAACCAGTTAGCATTTTGCATCCAGTAGAACTCTTTAGAGCAATTCAAGTAGTAAATACAAAATAACTTAAAAGAAAAAAGAGGAAAAAGAGAGGTCTTGAGTTCTTTCATCTATTTCTTCTGATAATGCTCACTGAGACTTCACATCAGTAGTCTGGAATATGAGATGGTTAAATTGGTTCAAAACCCACTGTAATTCACACAAGAGTGTCAGCTTCCAGATATCCTATAGCAAATCAAGAGCTAGCACTGACCTTGTCTGCACCTTTGCAGGTTGTCAATGATAGGTGAGAAATTGGCGATAAACAGTTCTGCAGACCTGTGTAAAATAGGGAAGTGCTATTTTGTGCATACAATAACACTGTAAAGAATATTGTCTGAGCTTGGGAGTTCCAAACTGAGCTTTTCTTGATTAAATGCCTAAATGGATGATATGTGAGCAGAATCAGGATTTTCCTGTTATCCTCTTTCCTTTTTGATTTTCAGGTTAGTGATATTGTCCCTATTTTGAAAAACATTTATATGTCTGTGTATTTGAATTGGAGTATAATTGAAAGAAACATTCTGACATCACACATAGGTGAAACACTAGGGAAACAAAAACTTGCAGGCCTGTGATTTTTTTTTTATCTCTTTTAAGAAAATTCATTAAATACTGCATGCTGTCTTTTTCCATTTGCTACTCAGTAATGACAAGGCTGTGTAGCTTTGGTTTGGTGTTTTAGGATTTTTTTTGTACTGCAAAAGGTTTTCTTGCTCATTTTATGCTCATTAGGCTATGAGTTTCAGGAAGTTGTTAAAAAAAAAAAGAAAAATTGTTTTCAATGCTGTGTATTATTTGTCTTTTACTAGATGATAACAAACATTGATTTGAAAAGCCAACGGATTTGATACAATCTTTAATTAAGTAAAATCTATTGGTAGTTTGTGGCAGGCTAGTTATTTCCATGGCAGGTAAACATTTGTCTTTGTTCTTTAGGTCATCCCATCACAAAAGGAATTTAACACATTTTTCAGAAGAATTTTAGATGGAAAACTTATATTCATTCTTCTCCTTCCAATACATTCTTATTGGTTATCTCTCAGGTCACCCCAAGGTGTCTTATACCTTGTCTGTCACAGACTGCCTGAAATACCCTACATCTACAGATCAAGAATCATTTTCAGTAAAACTCATGAGATCTTAATTCCAGCACATGGAAAATCTACTCAGATAATGCAGGAAAGATGCACAAATCCATCCAAGTTCTAGAAAGAGCGGGGGATTTCCTTTCTAAGACCCTTTGACCTTCCTCTTGTGTATTTGAACTTCATGTGCCAGTCAGCCTATTAATTTATCTTATGTCCTTGTGAATGGTTGAAAAATCTCTCTCCAAGGTGGTTCAGAAGTTTGCCAGTCAAGAGTGTTGTTTCTTAGCTTTTTGGAAAATAAAATACCACAAAAAAAAAAAATTTGCATACATTTATGACAAATATATGTATGTACATATACCTTAGTCACATTTCAATACTTGAAATGTTGACAGATATTATTGTCCTGTTTATATGGTAATTCCACCTGTATTTTTTATAAACACATTGAATGAGTATGTTAGACTACTACATGAACCCTCATTCTCACTCAGTAACAACATGCTCAAAATGTCCATAGATAACTTATTTTGCACATTTTGTGCAAATGGCATTTGCACTGTAAAAGTTTTATTTGTCTCTGAATAAATAAAACTTTGCTAAGTTACAGTGTACTGGTTTGAAAGCAAAACCAGTGAGACTCCAAGTCAGAAATAGAAGAGAAAAAAAGTAAAATAAAATAAATGCAAAGATACAACCTGACACCCTGTTGGTTAGGGTGGTGGTAGCAGTCCAGATGAAGTGGTCTTGTTGAAGCAGTGATGCCATAGAAAGATCAGGTAGCTTTTATCCTCTAGGAATCCAGTGGGTAAAGACTACTGTGCTGTCCCAAATCCCAGATTATATCCAGCTGGGAATGCTTGTCTCCTCCCCCTGGGAGGAGCATCTCACAATGGGCTGATATCATTCCAGCAGTCATGCAGGGGGTCCTTGACTGCCCATTGAACAGAGAGAGCTCCCAGAGGGAGTTACCTGTGAGTCATGGGGCAAGGCATTGATGGCCCATTGACAGAGGATAGTCTGGAGGGAGGGGGTAAGGGAAACACTGCCCCACCTGGCTTCAACAGCTCAGGAAAATGGTGATAGAATACAGACTTTGGGCACATCTTACATTGTAAGGACATACAGATAGATAAGTAGTTTACAGCCAGGTAGAGACAAAGTGGTATGAGTAATTTATCTACAAATGTCCTCAGTCATCCCAAATTTTGCCTTCCATATTAGCTACTGCTCTAAATGTTCATTATGCAAAATTTTTCACTAAATAATTTCTGCTAATGACTCTGAAACTGGAACTTTTCAGAGAATAAATAACTGAAATTCTGTAAAGTATTAAATGTGTTACCTAGTTCTAATTGGACAAAGAGATCATTCAGGATTAGGTGTTTTACTTTAACGAAGGTAAGATTTAAATCTGGAATTTGAAATGTTTGTATTGAAGTTTCTTATCTGTCATTTCTGTCACTTGTATCAGCTGTCCACCAGTTATCCCTCCTCCAGAATTGTTGCTGATATCAGGAGCACATGGGTGAATTCCTTCCACACTTTTGCTGTTGAGGCCCATTTCCACAGCTACCCAAAGATACCTGGGCTGAGAGAAAGAATATTATTAGGTATTTTTTCTTTGCAGGGATTCCTTATGCAACCAGTGGTCTCTGCCTGTTCTTCCTGCTAGGGACCACCCCTTTGCACCAGAAGCTAAAAAGACCAGAAGACTTGTTTGTCTAGTAATGGGTCTACAAGAAATCATACACTCAAGAGAAGATCGAATCCCTGCTCATGTCTGGATACTTTGATTGCCCTTAGGACAAAAAGATAGCATTTGTATCGTAGACATAATTTATTACTTAATACAATTTTTAGTGGCACCAGGAAAAATGTTCCCTCACTTCAGGACAGACAGACATGTCCAGCTTATTGCTATCTCAATGAGAGAGCATCATGCACTACTGACTCAGACACTGAAACTTATCTATTTTTTTGCTTCTTTAATGAGTTGTAAATAAAATACAAAAATTCTGCATCACAAGTGAGTTTAGTAGACCAATTTTAGAATGGGTAGAAAATTTCTTTTCGTTATTCAGAGAGAACACGTCCTAAAAAGCAAAAGTTTTGTTCCATTTAGACTCAAATTCACAAAAATTCCCACCTGGATTAATTCTGTGATTTTCAAGAATGTTCCGTATACACCTATTGAATTAATTTATCTAGCAAACACAACTTTAAATAAAGCTATAGCATCTTCTGACTGATAGGCTTTTAAGGCATTCCTGGACAGAACACAAAATATGTGGGTTTTTTTCTACCAGCACTGGAGGAAAAAACCCTGAAGTTGACCAGCTTGATGCACAAAGTTTCTCATTCTGAATTTACCCCTTATTTAGAGCTTCTAGCTCTTTCTGAGCAGCTCTGCTGAATTTTTGTGTGAGGCTGTCCAGCCCAGCTCTTTCACTATAGTGCAGTGACTCATTCACTTGTAACACAACTTGGCACATTAAGTTGGTGAGTTGCATCATTTTCCACTTAACTTGAAACTGAGAATAGATTTTCTTTAGGGATGTGTATAGTTCAAATGGGAAAAGGTGGTTTGTTTAACCAGGCCTGGGTGAAAACAAATGTCTGTTAATCTGTAAAAGCAATACTCTTCCTGTCACTGCTCCAAAATTACTTCAAGGAGGCCAGATAGGAAGGAATAAATTACATAGACTCCAGAAATAAACAAGTAAACAAAACATATAATTATTTCGATGGAGTCAGGGAGAACATTGTGAACTAAATAAGTCTAGTCTCACAATGGATGGAGGGCTGATGGACCAAGAGAGATGGCAAAACACTCAAACTAAGAGCACATAAGGATCTGGAAACAAGGAAGGCTGTCAAATCATCTGATTTTCAGTAGCAAAGCTGCACACAGGATACAAGACAAAGAGCAAACGCCCATACAAGAAGCACAGTTTGACACAAAAGCCATTTGTCACTGTCAGTATCTATTCAAAGAACACATGCAAGTTAGAGTTGCTCCTGCTGATCCCAATAAACATTTACCCTGAGTACAAGCACATGTGATTACTGAAGCTCAGGGGAAAGATTTACTGGAAGTAACTCCTAGGAGACTTAGCTGAAGGGCCATTTGAGATAATCCCATACTTTTTGACTAGTCCAAATTTCAGTACAGTACCACTAGCTGGAGAGAGGTAGTGATGTTTATTGGACATGTAGACTCAATTTGATCACAGGTAGTTAGGCAAGTACCAGGGAAGCTGCCAGAGAAAGGCTGAGACAAAGTGCAAAGTTAAGTATCAAATTATATTGACCAATGAAAACCACAGGTTTGCAGCTTTACGTCCAGAAGCTTGCTGAAATGATTCTAGATAATGATAAAGCTAAAACATGCACAATTCCATAAAATGAAACAAGTTTCATAGTTATTTCATCTTGGATATGAAAACTGCAGGGTTTTAGGATCTCTGAAAGACAGCTGACAAGCTAGTACTTTTCTGTATTTTCCAGCCTGATGAATAATACCAGTATGATCTTTTTCTTGAACAATAATATCAATTCTAATAGACAAATAGATAGAAAAAAATTTAGGAGGTTGCAGAAATTCTTTTTAGAGCATAAAGGAAAACCAGTTGCAAAGATAGAACAGTGGCATAGTCAGGTCATTGAAGTCTTCCTTGAGATGTGATTCTAAGATATAGGGAGTAGCGTGGACTAAGAAGAAAAAAAAAGTAAAAATTCTGCATTAGCCTTCAACTGAGGTGAAAAGTCCGGAATCTGGAAGGAGTACTGTTCCAGTCATATTTACCGATCTTTAGGCCGCAAAGAAAACCTTTGCTAAAACAAAATCCATGGTTGTGACAAAACAAGAGTAATATGTCACCTGATATATTAAATAAGAATATGAGTGAATCATAGAACATGAAACATTAAGTACACTTTAAGGAAAAAAAAAAAAACAAACAAGCAAACAAAACCCCCTGAAGCTCTCCTTAATGCATTAATGCAAGAAAAAATGAGACACTGATAAAATTTCAGAGATTTAGGAGAAGAAAATTAAATGTGCAGTAGTCATAAATAGTTCCTGTGAAAACAGGCAAATCACTGAAGGCAAATACCCTTTGTGAGAACTGAAAAAAAAATAAAGAAAGAAAATAGCACACTAAAAATTAGCAGAAATGACTATGGTTCTCACTCACCATCTCCCAAGATGAATGGCTATTTCAAAGTGAGAAAAAAAAAATCGTGTGATTAAAACTTAATTATACTAAAATTTAAGCTATTTGAGATGACTCTTGAGATGTAACTAATGGCACAAGAGATACACATAGAAAGAGTTGTCACGATATCCTGTTTATAGGAAATGTGACAAGATTCTGTGTTTTCTTTTTTAAGTAAAATCAGTTGAAACTCTCAATATACACACTTTTTTTTTTCTTTCTTTTTAAGGACATATCATGAGTTTCATTTTAGTGTATAATTTTTTTTTCCATTTAATTCTTTTCCCATTCCCCACGGCAGTTCAAATAGCAATTAATCTTTAGCTTTACATGAAGCAGGAAAGTTGGAGAAAAAGGAATAAGCCTGCTTACACGTTTTGTAATTTGATATGTAACTGCCCAGTGGGGCTTTTATTACAATGCATGCAATAGATAAAATTAATCCCTACAAGTACGCCTTGTTATTTGTTCAAGCTAGGCAAATTGAGCTCAGCCCTCTGGAGGCAGACCAGAATTACTGTGGTGAAAGCTCATTCTTCAGTGAAGATATCCTGACAGTACTCTTCCCCTTTTCTGTTATTTGTGCCTCTGGGCATAGGGCTCTTGATCAGCCTTTGCTGCTTTCCCACAAGCTCTGACTGCAATCTCATTACAAACTGCTCACGTGTCTCCCCACACTGCTTCTCTCTCCAGCCCCGGTGGGATGAGAAGCCGTCAGAGCCTGGCAAACTGTGCCTGTACATGGCTCCCTGTTAATTTTTCTCAGTGATCGTATTCCCAGCTCTTCATAACTACTTCATATCCTCCCCTTCCACATCAGTACAGGATCTCACTTCAATGCATCCATAGGTGCAGAGATGCTGAGTTGAGAAAAATATAGATTTTCTGTAATTCACCACACTTGTTCTCTGAAGCTTTTAAATCTCATCATGGGAACAGTCCTGACAAATCCTACATTAGTCACTGTGTTTATAGGGATATTTGCCTATCTAAGGCTTCAAAAATGCTTGGTAATATTTTTACATGGTTGTCCACACTGGGGCCTTATATAAATTGCTATAAATTATAGTAGTATGCATCAGTAAAGTTAAAAAGGTAATTTTCAGTTTCTTGGTATCATTTTACAAGATTCATTTTACTCATATGTGAAAATCATATTTAAGCAAGGAAAAATTAAAACTTTCCTCCATGGGTAAGGGATAGGTACCTAAAAAGAGAAACTTCCTTGTACAAGTTCCCTTAAATATACCAGACAACAGGGTCAAAACAGATTTCTGGATTTGTACCATGCCTTGAACTGCTAGTGTCAATAGCACAATATTAACTTCACTACTTCTCTATTGTAATTAAACTTGATATATCAGCTGTAGAAGGATCACAATTAGATATTGTCACCCTCTAATGCATAAGCCATTTTCTCCTTTGAGCACAAACCCAAGCATAAAATAGATGAGCTTTGTAAATTTTTAATTAATAATGGAATTTTGTGTCACAAAAGAACTAATGTGACATATCTTCAATTTTAATATGAGTAATTTGTGTCAGTCACTGACATTAACCATTAAGGAGCTCATGTTCCTCTCTGTATTTGTGGAAGTTTGTCTTTCCCATTTAACATTTCCTATGACAATGAAAGAGGCTCTATGTAATTTTACCTTAATTTAGAGGGAGCTGGGAAACTTGATTTGGTTTTCCCTTCTTACTGCATTTGGGAGAGGTTAGAATAGCACTTTTGCACAATACCACTATTCAAAACAATATCATCACAAGAATTAAATGCTGCCTCAGAATTCAGGACATGCAAATGCTATGAAAAAAAGTGAAAAGAGCAATTGAATTTCATCCACAGAAATTCACGAGATCTCAGATGACAGAATAGGTATGGTTGAAAGGGACCACAGTGGGTCAGCTGGTCCAACTTCCCTGCTCAAGCAGGTTCATCTTACACCATATGGCACATGATTGCATCCAGACAGTCTTGAATACCTCTGAATATCAGTGAGGAAGGCTCTACAACTTCTCTGGGCAATCTATTCTAGTGCTCAGTCATACTCACAATAAAATTCTTCCTCATGTTCAGGTGGAACTTCCTGTGCATCATTTACTGTCCATTGTCTTTTGTCATATTCCTCAGCACCATCAAGAAGAGCCTGGCTCCATCCTCTTGGCCCCTCCTTCAGATACTTATAGACAATGATTGAGGTCCGCTCTCAATATCTCTTTTCAAGGCTGAACAGTCCCAGCTCCCTCAGCCATTCCTAAGTGAGGTGTTCTTGTACCCTAACCTATGTTAACCTCTCCTGGAATTGTTCCATGTGTCTCTTGTTCTAAGGACCCCAGAACTGGATACAACACTCCAGATTTGCCTCTCTGTGGCTGACTAGAGAGGCAGAATCACCCCTCTCAGACTTCAGTGGTCTTCCTAATGCACCTTCCTAATGCACCTAAGGCAATGCTTTTCCTAATGCACCCAGAATCCAACTGGCCCAGGACACACTGCTAGCTCATAGGCAGCTTGTGGTTCACCAGGACCCCCAGATCCTTCTCTACAGAGCTGCTTCCCAGCGTGTCATCCCAGCCTGTGCTGGTGCCTGGGGTTGTTCCTCTCCCAGGTAGAGGACCCAGTATGGTGCCTTTGTTGAATTTCAGATTGTTTTTCTCTGCCCAGCTCTCCAGCATGTCAAGTTCCCTCTGAAGGGCTGCACTGGGGTATTGGTCACTCCTCCCAACTTTTTGTTGTCAATGAAATTGCTAAGGAGGCCTCTGTCCCTTTATCCAAGTCATTACTGGATAGGTAAAACAGTCCTGGGCCACTTATGGAAACTTGAGAGGCACCACTGTAGACAGGCCTCCAACTGGACTCTGTGCCACTGATTAAGACCCTCTGGAATCTGCTGTTCAGTCAGTTCTCAATCCACCTCTTTGTTCACCAATCTTGTCTATGCTTCCTGAGTTTGAGTGTTGTGAAAGACAGAGCTGAAAGCCTTGCTTGAAGTCAAGGTAGAGAATAGCCCCTGCTGTCTTGTCATCCATCTAGGTCATTATTTCCTCATAGAGGGCAGTCAGGTTTGTCAAGTTTGCAAGTCAGCTCAGGCAAACAGCCGAAACAACCATACAATTATGGTTAGAGCACAAACTGTAAATTTATTTCCATTACCTAACTAAACAGGGCATCTCCAAAGCAACATCCAGACAAAGGCATACAAATGGAGCTGTGGGCACTGTTAAACTCTGGACATACTACAGGATCACTGTCCTACTGTTCAGACAGGTTTATCAAAAGTTATTTCCAGCTGCCAGGTCACTTGAGTGATATACAATTGTCTTTGCCAATCTTTAATCCATTCCTCACATCAGAGCTCCAAATAACAGAAAGATAGCCTGGAAATTACACCAAAGGACACAGAAATTATTTTAGATCATTAACATCTTTCTCTTATAGTGTTCCATTAACTCCAAATTGTTTCATTATCTTGGTGCAATTTTTTTTTTTTTTTTAAATTCCAGAACATTATGACATTATGGTATTGTTTAATTTAGTTTCCTGGCAATCATTTAAAATCTAAGGCTCCAATTTTCACTATTTATTGGTCTATTTTTCTGTAAAGTTCTGCCTTTAACGTTATCTGGCCCTGATATTCTGCATTTCAGGTTTGCAAATAAAGGATCAGGAGCTCATCAGTCTGCTATGCAGATCCTGAAAGAAATGATTGAGGTACTTTTAAAGGAAACTTGCCAATCACTTAGCTATCAATAGCATATTACACGGACTAAATCCACCTTATTAGAGCAAACAGAAGTCAAATATTTATCATTATAAATACCAATGCATGATGTGGATTTAATTTTAGAGTAAATTTTTCATTTATGAAAATCAATTCTTCATTCCTCTCCCTTATAACACCATTGTACAAAAAGAAGCATATAAAATTAGAGGTGAATAAGATTTCTTGGTCTTTTTTATACATTGCTCCATAAGTGTGGGACCACCAAAGTTTTGAAAGGTTTTGAAAAGCAGGGAAATAGTTTAGAAGATAGATCCTATTGCCTATTTCATAGAAAGCTACTATGGAAACAGGGAGGTCCTTTTGAGTATTTTGCTACCAATCTTTAAAAGCTTGTTCTTGTGTAGGTCATATAACACCACTGCTCCAAGGATGAACCAAGTATAAAACCCACATAAAATAGTTTATCATCTGTTGTCATGGATTCCATCCAATAAACACTGATAAAGCAGCACTTTAAAATTTTCCTTTGCCTTTTTTTTTAAATAGAGAAATGCATTTACATTAATCCATTTGACAATCAGTGAACATAGAAATATGAATATTAATCTCCACATTGAAATGTGGTTTGCTTTAGTACTGTTTATATAGGTACTCCTTTAAAGGACATTTATAAGAGCAAATTTCACCAACTCAAAATTTAAATTTTAAATATTTCATACAGCTTGGTTTTGTTAGATTTCAGAACTTTCTGTCTATGCTTTATGTAGCTATCCAGCACTATGCCAACCCACACGTGTTTCTTGCATAGCACATTGTTGTATCAAGGTATCATGAATTGCTTCAGAATGGCTTAAAAGTATTTGAGCTTACCTTAGTCAAGAGGTTGAGTCACACATGCCATGCCATGCCATGCCATGCCATGCCATGCCATGCCATGCCATGCCATGCCATGCCATGCCATGCCATATCATTTCACCATTGTACACTACCTGTGATGACACAGACTTGCAATTACGCAAAAATACCAGTGGCTGTGGACACTGCATACAAACAATGAGTGTTTGGAGAAATTCAAAATGAAAAACTGTGATCTCTAAGTAGAACAGAAAACAATGTTTCTGTACCCTCTGTAAAATATTGTATGTATAAAACACCTCTCCAAAAAGCTCTATTTCTTATTAAGAAGCCTTTCATGACAGTAATCTACATTATATGGAACAAAAATTTAAATTGAATATATTGGGTAGGGCATAGAAATAGCTATTTTTATATTTACAGTAACACTTGCAGCAGACTCCAATATAGGGTCTTCATTACGTGCAGGATTTTAAATATATGTTATGTCTGATACATATTAAAATTTTAATTGCTCTTTCACAGATTGTAAAATAATAAGGAATATCATTTTAAGGAAACCAAATTCCCAGGCCAAACCCAATATCTAGTGGAGATTTTATGTCCTTTTTTTATAGTTGCTATATTGGACACAAATGGTTAGTAGTGAAATGAACAGAATAAGAGAAAGAAGAATTACATTTGAGAGCCATGCTTATATTCATACATATACATATTTCTCAACTTTTCAGAATCTAAATATTTAAAAATAAGAATATAGTTTTTAAAAATTAAAATTACTGTATGTGGTTTCTTGTTCCATTTCTCTTTATATTGCTTCGTTGTCCTGCAATTTCTTAAATCAAAGGTCTCAATTTATTTCATAGCTAAATATTTACAGGACTAATTTGAACTTCTTTATATTCCTTAAATATGATTGGTTTTAGACTTTTGGGGGTTTAGTGCAAAACCACATGATATTCTGTACCTCAGAGCAACAGACACTAGAAAATTGGACAATACTGTTGAGGTAATTGCCGTATTGATCAAGTGGCATCAGTACAGGAAGTAAAAATTTAAGTTTTCATATTTCATCCTCTGCAAAATCCCAAGCTTTTAACAAGTAAATGAATACCAAAGAGAAAACATTTTCCCATTTTCAGGATTTTCTTAAAGAACATTTTAGTTATGACTTCTCTTACACTGCACATTTAAAGGGCTGAGGCACTTTGATTTTGTTCACTACAAAAAGGTGTACATTTCCTAGTGTTAATTGTCCCAAATTAACTGCTTATGAAGCAAGCTTTAAACATGCATAAGCACAGGAACATATATTAATAAATTCTTTTATAGCAACAATTTTTCTGAAGACTACTTGCTTTCAGATGTAGAATATGTTGAATTTGACTGCCCCAATTTTCTATTATCAGTTTATTTCCAGCAGGTCACAGGAGACATTTTGCTTCTGCAATACTTGTTTAGGGTGTGTTGGAAAAAACAAGGACACTGTAACTTTGCTTCTAAGTTAGCCTTACATTCTTTGTATATCACAATGAGATACAAATGATACAAATACTTTGTTTAAAAAATGCAAGCATATTAATCCTCATAAATAACAGTGAACTCCAGTTATCAACAGTGGATTAACAGTGCTGTAAGGGCTTTTAAAGAAGAACAGAAATGAACCTGAACTACTTCAAGGAAATATTATGCCAGACTTTTCTCTGTAGCATGGTGTTTGAGGAAATTACAAGCTTGACATCTGCAGAGATGTAGCTCTCAAGGGACACCGTGGGCCATCCCATTGGTGGGTGGATGGTCTTTTGGATTCAGTTCAGTTTGGAAGGGCCACAGTTAGTCCGGGGACTGGAAAACCTGCTCCATATGGCCTGGTTTGTGCAGATGTCTGAGGCACATCAGTCCTGTGCTCACCAAAGATCTGGGTTCTGGCACAACCACAAACCAAAACTGACTCCAGATATATACATATCCAGAAAAGCAAATAGCTTATTCCTGAAGGAGAACATCACACTAATATTCCTATCTTCCTTCTTATGGGTATACTGAGATTATAATACTCCCATTTTTATTGCCCAGAGTTGCTGGAATACTTTTGTAAAATAAAATATTTTGAATAATACAAAGGAAAAACAATATAATTTTTATTTTTATCCTGCATAATAAATTGTACTGTATTTTAAATGTATTTAAAATATGAGATATACATGTGTGTATATATATGTATAATTGGCCAGATTTTTAACATTTCCTTTGACATATATATTATTGTAACTCTCTAAAGAAACAGTTGATGCCTTTCAACATTATTGGAGAACACAAACAAAACAGAAAGAAACACAACAAAATTATAGGCAGCTAAAGGTAGGCTTTTTTACTGCATATGTCATGTTTCAGACTTAATGAAACATTTTTTAAGCTAGAAGCGCCCAACTTCTCTGGAGATTATCAATTAAATCAATGTGAGGAAAATTTTATCCATGTAACTAAACAAAGATTTGATGTGATCAAGTTGCCATCGCAGTCCTTCAGTGGGCTTCAGTCTGACCTCTTTAAGGGTAACAAAGGCAGTCGTAGGTTTGTTTTGATCACATTAGAAGAGTGGCTGAGTCAGGTATCTGAAGACAAAAGAGTAAGGGTCAGCAAAAAATAAACAGATTAAAGAATCCATCTAATATAGGCAAGGGGAAGTATTGATATAAAATGTTAAAATTTAGATCACAGAATCATTTAGATTTGAAAAGACCTCCGAAATAATCTAATGCAATCACCATGGCACTATGTGCCACATCCAGTCCTTTCCTGAACACCTTCAAGGAAGGTGACACCACCATCTCCCTGGACAGCACATTGCAATGTCTAAAACTCCTTTCATGAAGAAATTCTTCCTGATGTCCAACCTGAATCTCCCACAGTGCAGCTTGAGGCCATTTCCTCTTATCCTGTTGCTGATTTCCTGGGAGAAGAGGCCAAGCCTCATCTGTCTACTCCCTCCTTTTAGGCAGCTGTAGAGAGCAAGAAGGGAACCCCTGAGCTTCCTTTTCCTCAGGCTAATCAACCCCAGCTCCCTCAGCTGTTTGTCATCAGACTTATTTTCTATGCTTCACCACCTTCTCTGCCCTTCTCTGGACTCAGTCTAGCCCTTCAATGTCCTTCTTTTAGTGAGGAGCCCAGAACAGAATCAGCACTTGAACCAGGACCTCACAAGGGCTGGGCACAGGGGGACAGTGTCTGCCCTGGTCCTGCTGGCCACTATTGCTGATGTAGGCCAGAATGCCATTGGCCTTCTTGGCCACCTGGACCCAGGGCTGCCTCATATTTATACAGCTTTCTACCATACCAGCATACCCCCATTCTTTTCTGAGAGACCACTTTCCAGCCAGCATCTTTAATGCTTTTGAAATTGTTTTCTGTGTTAAGAAATCTATTTTCTTCAGTAAAATGTCTGCTTCTCAGACTGTTTGAGGAAAATCAAAATGCATCTTATTGAATTAAACAAGATTTTAATTAACTTCCAACTAAAAATGTCTAACCTTTAGATTAAAAAAATCCTTTATCCACACAGCTATACATACAAAATCTTGTGTCCTCTTCCTATTTAATTTTTTTTAACAATCCACTTACATTGGGGAAGAATAGAACACGTTTTCCAGTTTCTGCCCTTAACTTTTAAACACAGGTAATTTCTGGTAATTTTTTTTTCTCTATTGTTTGATTGCTTCCTGAATTGCAGCATGACAGCATAAATCTCCCACTCACAAAAGCAAACTCCAAAGTTGACAACATCATCATGTCTAAGCACAAATAGAAATAGAAATAATAATATAGTAGCAGCCGGGCAGTTTCTATATAACAGGTTAGTAGCAGAATGCTGGAGTGAGGTGTTCTCCCACAGTGCAAAGGATTTGCTGTATTTGAAATAATTTTGCATAGGTTTTCCTCATAATAATTCCAATTTTTTTGCATAGGTTTTCCTTATGGTGGTGCTACTTTATGAAGGCAACTTGCTCTTCCTACTTGTGTGTGAATTAGATGAGCAGCTGTGTTTGAGTTTTAATGAACCAGCAGAATAACACAATCAAAACACATTCTAGGGATTACTTATAGGGGTTTCCTCAGAATCAAGGACTGTGTAACCATTTTGCAGCCAAAATTATTTTCCTTTCCCCTACAGTGTCTAAAGAGTATTTTTTCTCTCCTTATGGCTGAAGTTTATGTATAATTTAATCTTGTTTCAAGGAATATCCAGACTGAGCTAGGTTGTGTAATGACTGTATAAGACATGTGAAAGTTACACTCAAGTCCCAGAGATGTCCCTGTAATTATTCTGGTGTCTGCTGAGGAGGTGTGGTTGTGCCTTTTACAGTGCTTTCTGTACCAGATTTTTGTCCCTTCTTAGTTGTGAGGCAGAAGACAGCACGGCAGCATTTGTATTAAAAAGGGCTCCTTATACAGAATCGATTATGTCGTTTAGCCTAAGCCATTACCTATCTTCTCACTACAGCTTTTTTGTGAAACCCTTTTCTTCTATTACTTCTTCTATTCTAAAACCCAGTTCTATTCATCACAATCCCTTTTACTCACAGAGAAATTAATCCAGAAAGAAATTAATCCAGAATACTGGCAGCATATTCCTATGTCTATCTATTCTTAGACGAGGTTCAGGATATATTTTCATTTCTTCACTATCCTCAATATACAGGAATGAAGAAATGAAACTTGACAAAGGTGCCCTCACAGATATCAAGGAGTGACCATGACAGCAGTACAGTAAATTTAAATATTGTTTCTTTCTAAACCTTAAGCCAGAATTGGTGACAACTTTTCTTATTAAACCTAAACAAGTCTAGAATTCTTGTTTGATAGACTAAGTATTCAAAAGTTGATTTTTTTGTTGTTGTTGTTTTGTTTTTTGTTTTGTTTTTTTTTTTTAATTCAGCTGTATTTGAAACACACAGACACATACCTGTTTATGTGGATTCTGGGGCAGCAGTGAAAATAAATCATGCCTACCAAGGAGTAAATACATAATCATTTGTGGATAACTATAGCAAGAAACAATCCATTCACATAAAGGAATGGCAGGAGGAGAGAGGAGGGAGGGAAGGAGGGAGGGAAGGAGGGAGGGAGGGAGGGAGGGAGGGAGCGAGCGAGGGAGGGAAGGAAGGAAGGAAGGAAGGAAGGAGGAGCAAAAAAGAGATTTTTTTTTTCCTTAATATATTTTCCATTCCTGCTTGGCACTTATATTGGTGCATTAAATTTGGATAGGCAGCATTAACCTGAAATCAGTAGTCCACTCTTTATATGAGAAGCACTTCCATGAATTTATCACAATGGAACTTCTTTTCAGCACATTTTTTTGCCAAGGTGCTCATGTATAATTTACTCTCATCATCTCCTGCTTCTCCCTTGTACTTGTCCCTTTTCATCTTTAGACTTCAAATCAGTAATCAGTGAAATAGATCAATTTACTCTGCACCAGATTTTCATGTGACCATCTTGCATTAGACACTCACAAAGCTCTATACTTACAGACAGAATTTTGCTATGTGCCAACACACCTTGAATTAGAAAGGACATTTTAAGCATAATTCTGGGTGTACTTAGACTAAAGTGCCTGCAGCCTGTGCAAACAATGCAAGTCCACTATTTACTCCTTGCCTCAGGATATTGGTAGCACAACTGCAAGATTATCCACACAGCAGACACCCACATTCTTATTTTGCAGTGTGTTCTGAACCCTGTATTATCAAGATATAACCATCCCATGAGTCTGCTTCTTCAAGGGTAGTTTCATCATGTCTTGGCATGAAATAGTCAGTGACTGCAACATAAGCTTCACCATCAATAATGAAGGCACTACAACTAGGGATTTGTGTTGAGGTGCATAGTGTTTTAGACATATCAGAGAGAATAACTGATGTCAGAGAGAACAGCTGCTCCTACAGGTCAAGAGAGGCATAGAGAGGAATTTTAAAAATTGCCACTATGAAATAAATATTGGAGAAAAACAATAAAAATGTCTCTTTTCATTCATTTCACACCAGGGTTGCATTTTTGGATCTCAAAGGGCTTTAACAGGCAAAAGACTAACAAGAGGACTGAATATTTAAATACTGAAATTGTCACTTCACCTGGTTATTTTCTGGGGGGAAGTTGAAGCTGTATTCCATCACATATAACTTCAGCTCTGAGATTTTTGGAACATTCATGAGAGTGGAGAATTTGAAAGAAGAGAGAAGACAAGTTAAAGTCAATGCCCAGAGGGGAAAAAAAAGAGAATGAGCATAAGAACCTTGAATCTGATGAAAATCTAAACACTGACACAATATTATTCTTGAAGATGCTCTGGAAAACACACTTTTGACTCCTCTGCCCACTTCTTAACCATAGTAGGCTAATGCTAGTTTAACTTAAATAGGCTAATGCTAGTTTAAACTATTGGCATCTGTAGAATTCCATTCCTAAAAGCCCAATAAATCCTCAAAACCTTTTCTTTCTCTTCCCATAGACTTATTCCTATCTATAGAAAGATAGTTGTGCTCAGAAAATATACCCAGACAAGATTTTGATGAAACACTGAAAGAAGTTCTACAATTAATTAGAAGTTCCAAGGACTTCCGTGTTTCCTGTGGCTTTCATTTTTTATTCTAGCATGTCATTCTGGCCCCTTACAAATTCTCACAATTTGAATACGTCTGAAATTATTCATTTACCCCTATGAACTAGAGTTAACATACTGCTGAGATCACACTGTTAGTGAGGACTTGTACTGAGCAAATATGTTACTATTGTTATTTTACTAACAGGAATAGAAAAAACAAACAAACAAAACAACCTGAAACTCATTTTTGATGGCCTTGAAAGCAAAAACCTCAGAGATTTTAAACAACAGCTATTACTTTACTCAACTTCATCCTAGTCCATCAAAAAAGCTCTGCTTTTCTTGAAAATTAGAGGTCCTGACTTATAGTAAAAGCAGTAGGTTTCCAGCATCTTTGGATTTCCTGATTTCAGAAATTCAGTGTAATTACTTTTTATCGAAATTGGAAGCGAGGGAAAAATGTCTTCTGCAGAAGCTTTCAGGACTGCCCAAGAGGGATTTGGAACACGGCCTCTCTCAGCAGAGCTATAAGCCCAAGGCACTGTCCAGGCAAAAGAAAGGCGCTGGTGAACATTTCTGCAGATGAAGATGCAGCACAGAAGTTCCTTACTTGCCCATCTAAGTATCTCCACAAATTTCAATGGAATTATCTTCACAGGGTGGGGCTGAGCTATGCATTAACCACTTCTTTCCTTCTACAAATCAGAAACTTAACTGCTTGGGGCTTAGTTACATTTTTTGATAGAGAGGCACAACATCATTAAGCCTGTATAGGGAACCAGACCATGCTGGTGAACTGCTGTCTACTTTGTATGAGTTTGGGATGATGTGATTCATTTCAGAACATCCCTAATCTCATCTCATCTGTTGAATATCCCAGTACTGGCTGGTGCACAGCATGCACCTCTACTATGTGTTTTCAACTGTAGGCATAGTGAGTGTGCTCCACTCTCCTACATGAGTCAGAGAGGAAAAGCAGAATATTTACCTAAAAACTGTCTTTTTCATCCAAACATAAAAGCTTTCATAATTTATTCTCTTTCTTTACCCAGAACATTTAAATCCCTTTCATCATTATAACTATCATTCTATGTCAGAATAACCAGTCAGCTAAACTAGTTTAAGTAGAACATAACCACATTGAATTACACTGAAATTTGCAAAAGTTTATAATAGTCAGACTCTTATTGTAGAAAAATTGTGGTGGTTTTTTGGAGGGTGATGTGTCAGTGGGGAAGAAGAAGCTGTTCTTTGCAGACTGTGAGCATGAATAATTCTTTGATCACACGGAAAATGCATATCCATTTTACAGAAGGTAAAGAATATATTATAAACCAAACAGTTACTACAGTAGAAATAGCACAGTAAATAATTAATAACCAATCAATTCCAAAGAAATCCTCTAGAACACTGCCTGGTAGCTGTCAATGATATGAAAAAAAACTGTGAATGATCCAAAGTTCTTTCTCAGTGTTTTGCAGATCCTGAGTAATTTCTCTTCATTTAGTGACTTCATTGCATTTAGAACAAGCCAAACTCCACACCTAGAGGTTGTTCTCCCCTATTTACATCACTGAATCTGCTTTCAACTTTTGATTTGTTGTAAAAAAAATGGCCTAAGGTACCTCAAGAGTTAATGTTGATCACACAGTTATCACAACAAAAGAAAATTCATGGTTACCATATTCAAAGTGGCAAGAGTGAAAAGTTCCGATTATAATTGTCCATCTCTCAAAAGCAACCTGTACATTACTAACTTATTTATAAATCCAGCACTAGCTTGGAATATTTCTTCCACTCTGAACACAATTTTAATCTGCGTCTTCACTTAGGAACTGTATAAGAAAATTTTAAGTACTTTGAGATACAACTTGCTGCAGCCAGCAGCGTCACTATAAACCCTTCCTGGCTACTGTGTGAACCCAGGAGAGATCAAGATTACAAACCAGTAAAAAAGGCTCTGTGAATATTTTTGAACTTTTCATTAACACTTGACTTTCTAATAAACAAACCTGTGCAAGGGTAAAGTTTATCTGACTTCTTACCACTGTTTGGAAAGAACAAGACTTTTTTTTCAGTAAAATAACCACTGAAGCTCAGTGATGCTGCCAGGCTCACAGTCAGCATTCACCTGACTATTTGTTAACAGCTGAGACAAGGTAACAGGATCTGGCCAGACAGGAGCAACAAGTTGTCAAACACTACTTTTCCCATTTACAATAAATCCACATGCCAATTTAAACAGGGAACTACTTGAAAAATTTTTTGAAAATCATATGAAACAAGCTTTTTTGGAAACAAAGCTTTTTTGGAAAGCAAGATAAAGTCAGGAGACTCTTTCCACCCCTAAGCAAATGATATTATAACAAATAAATCAGGTGGAGTTTTGTTTGTTTGGTAGTTGCTGTTTTCTCTTTTGTCTGAAGAGAGTCAGAATGAAGAAAAAGGTGGAAGAGAAAAACATTAGTAGTATTATTAAGAAGAAGGTACTAAATTCTAAGAGAAAATGTGTTGTCACAAGACAGCAAAAGAAATGATGAGTGAATATTGGAAATTTCAAGAAAGATGATAAAGCACAGGGAATGAGAAAAGCCAGTTATTAAAGAGTGATAATTGATGGCTCAGAGCTGAAATGCAGTATCTTACAACGCGAATCAGTTCTGCTTCAAATAAAATCTACAGAGGAAACACAGCATAAAATTTAAACTTAAACCAGAAAAAGAAAGGTATGCAGAGATGTTGATCAAGGAGAGGTAGAGAACAGCAAGCATATAACAAGAAATGCAAATATATTCATAATAAGCAATTTAAACACTATTAAAGAAATTACCAGGAAAAGCAAATAATTAATATAAAAATAAAAAGAAGCCAAAAGCTCACCGAAGGATAAGGGATAGAGTGACCTAAATTAAAAGGAGAAAGAATGCTGTGACCCACCCCTAAGGTGGAGTAGCTGAGGTTCTTGTTAATAAATCCCGTGGGGTGGGTTAAAGTGAAACAACACTGAATGACTGGTGTTTATACATATATATATGTGTGTGTGTATAGACGTAGATGGATAGATAGATAGATAGATAGATAGATAGATGAGAGAAACAGAGATGTAGACACATACATAAATATATAGATATATAGATACATAGATATATCTATGTATAGATGAAATGGATATATCTATATATATAGATATATAGATAGATATACATGGCAGGTCTCTTTTAGAACAATTTAAAAAGGAAAGGAGATATAGAGCCATGTTTGTTATTGTCTATAGAAATATAGCAACATAAAAGTAATAAGAAAAAATACATATAAGGAAATATATATATACAAGGAAAAGTAAGAAAGAGAAACAAAGGACAAGAATAGATAGTGGAGAGGGAAGATACCACCTCCCATGGATCAGATAAAAATATTTGATTGATGCTATTTTGACGTCAGTTGGTCAAAGGGATGGTCACAGTCTTGATCCATCGCAGGTAGGTTAAGCTCATGAAAGAAAAATTTCAATGGGCATATTAACATATTTGGGTTCAGGTGGGAGCACCCAACTACCTCCCCTGCGGGATAGTTTTTGTCTGATACAACACTATGGATCATGTGCAGTCCTCTGGTGAAAGGCACAAGAAATGGGAATTCTTTGGGGACCTTTGATGGTGACATGCCATCTGTCCCCAAAATTGGAGAGACCTTTATTTGTGTCTTGGGTTGTGGAACCCAAAATGTGTATTCTATTTCATTTGTTGAAAGCAGCTGGGGAGATGTTTTTCATTATTTCTTGTAACTCTGGGGGGGGGGGCGGGGGTAGGTGCCTTCTGATAATGGGCCAGCTGTTACAACCAGGTGGGGCAGTGTTTCTTATCTCTTTCACCACCTGTCCTCCCTCCAGGGGAATATTTTCTGCTAATGGGCCATTAAGGCTCACCAAGGACATGACATATTCCATCATCCCATTGTGAGATGCTCCACCCAGTGGGGGGAGCCAACCATTCCTACCTGGATAAAAACTGAGATGTAGGAGCACAAGACATCTAGTTCCACTGATTCCCGGAGGAAGACTGGACCCTTCTCACCATCACTGGACCCTTTTCTACCGGATCATCTCTACTCCAACAGATCCACATCTGCCACTCCAGGAGGATTTACTTTTGGACTGCTTCCAACATCCTGACCAACAGGGTGTCAAGTTGTAGCTCTGACTCTGTCAGGGTTTCTAGGATTGTTGTTTGTTTGTTTGCTGGTTTGTTTGTTTTACTACTACATTTGTACTGTTAATACTCCTAGTAAAGAACTGTTATTGCTATTCCCAAATCCTTGCCTGAAAGCCCTTAATTGCAAAATTATAATTTGGAGGGGGTGAGGGGTTTACATTCTCCATTCCAAGGGAAACTCCAGCTTTCCCTGGCAGATACCTGTCTTTCAAAACCAAGACAGTTTGACTTGCGATATACATACAAACAGTTTCTTCCTTTTACACAATTTTCCAGGACGGGAATTTTTGTCAGGATCTGTTAAAACAGAATATACTAACCAGAGCTCACTTTCACCAGGTCTGGAATCAGTGCCATCCCATCTCAAACTCTTCCCTTTAGTGCTTAGTTTGAGCTCCTGATGTGATGGCTTATCTTATTGCTTACCTACCATCTGCAGCCTTATCAGTTTTTGAGACAGACAACTGTGCTCTTTAACTTCTAGGACAAAGAAGATTTATGGTAAATTTGAACATAGGAGAAGAGAGAAAAATGGAAAACAAGAGTCTGGAAAAAAAGATTTTAAAACTATGGACTTGAAAAAGATGTTCTTGTGAAAAACTATCTCTTGATCACATAGGCAAGGTTGTTGATGATCCCAATAACTTATGCATGAAATGCTGTTGAGGATTAATTACCACTTGAAGACAGAGGGTAGTTAGTGTGAGCAGGATATAATTTCCCCCAGATTGGTTTCTGGCTGAATATCTCCATGTCTTTTGTGGCAAGTACATAGGAGCCACCTTCTCTTCTGTTCTGACAAACGGAATTTGCTATCCCATATTCTTGTATCACTTATGTAAGAAAAAAACAATGCTTCTGTGCTATTATCTATATGCACTCTGCTACTGCTCTTAACAGTAACATCAACAATATTTTGAGTGACAATTCAGTGCAGTAATGAGTACAAAGCAAGTATTCACTTGTGTTTTCCTTCAGTTTTAAGTTCTCCGTCTTCAATTTACCCTCTCTTGGCTCACATCACACTTCAGTTTCACACAAACCTCTTCACAAGTCATGACAACTGTTTCATACAGTTCTTTAGCAAGGAGGGGCAGGAGTCCTCACTTGTTTCAGAAATAAATTTCAGAAACATTTCCCAAGCTTTCCCATGTGAACTAATTGAAGTGTAAGCAGTCATCCTTGTGGGAAAGTATATGACTAAATTACTACTGACAGTAATACTGGGACAGAGAAACAAATGGAGGTCTAATACTACATTTTTGTCGTCACAATCTTTAAGTGGGTGTGTAAGCCAAATGCTTTTTCCACAACAGAGTGAAGCTGAGGGCTCTTGTCATGAGCTGCATGGTCTAACTAGTCCCTGTCTAATTTATTCTCCTGCCCTCACTTATTGTTAATGTGCTCGATTTTGTAGCAACTCCCAGTGGTCCCATAGGTGGGACCATTGCCTAGAGGTGCATAAGACACAGTTTGGTAATGAACTTTAAAAACAAGTGCTCTGTACACTGTTGTTTAACAGAAGAACAGCATGTGATTTCAGAGGGCTTTTAGTATTTTTCAGGGAATCAAGGAACACCAACAAAAAATATATCTACCTTTTGATTCACCCTTTTCTATCTCCTAACGCCAACTTACACAGGGTACAACATATATGAGCGTTCTTCTACCAAGAAAATAATTTATTATACACCTTAATATCTCCGTGGCAATGAGATGAACTTATACCATTCATCTAAAATGTCTTGTGCAATTCTTGCATAGCTAAATTTTATTTGGAGAAAGATGACTTAAAAACACAAATGATCTCATGGGCCAAGAAAGGACTTTTACAGCAGCCTACTTTTGTGAGTTGCATAAAGTCAGTGTTCACCACACAATTCCATCCTCCTCCGTTGCATTTTCTTCATCTGTTTCAATGGTTATGAAGACAATTCTGAGGACATGATTATTGTAAGTCATTAGTGCACTGTGTTGTATCTATATGCTGTTGCTTTTAAACAGCAGTTCTGGGAAATATGAAACACCACATCTAGTGGCTCTCAATTAATTTGGGATATGTCTGGTTTAACTACAAGCATTCATAACTGTTCCAGTGCTGAACCATCAGCACTGATAAATGTTCCACTACAAATTCCTTCTCCACCCTCTTCTCCAAGAGAAAACAATAACAGCTCTTTTTCAAGATATCAAATCCTTTGAGTTGTATTACTACAAATATAGGTAAGTTCAAAATTTGCCTTCTGCAGAGGTTTACTGGAAAACTGTTAACTTAAAAAAAAACCCAAACCAATAAATTCTGGGTTGAAATAATTAGATAACTCCAGAAGACTTTGAACTACTTTCAGAGGTCCAACAAAGTAAAAAGGCCAGTTTAATAGTATAATAGTATAATAATATAATAGTATTATTAGTATAATAGTATAATAACTTACATAATTTATATATTTATATAATTAATAGTATAATAATTTAAGATCATTGGCACCAAGGATCTTAAAGATGTAGGAGTTAAATTTTGTTTGGAACCTAAACAATATTGGAGTCTGGTTTTGCTACTTGTTCTCACACACAATGGTAAAGCAACAAATCTCCAAAGAGCTCTGCTCTTCTAGGAGCACGAACAGCATAAGAAAGTGGCATTTTCTATTCTCTCAGAATCTGGTGTTGAAAAATGAAACTAGGTTATTGCTAAATCTGATTTTTGTGAGTGGAAGATAAAAGGGGTGTGTGACAGAAAGAATTACCTTTTGCTGCTGTGGGATAAAGTACATTTGATTGGTTTATTTCTTCTGTGTTAACAACACTGATACAGTATCTGAGGCTTTTTATGAAGATGTTTCTAGAAGACTTAAGCCTCTCCCAGGGAAAAAAAAATAAATATATATATATTTAAATTTACTTCTCTTACATATCAGCATCAGTATTGCTCCTGTCTGTTGCAATACACAAAGTAATCAGGAAGGTGGGACATTATTCAAGGAGGAATTCCTAAAAGCATGGGAGCAGGTTGTCTTCATGAGATTTTGCTTATTAATGGCATAGTACAAGTTCCTTTGAATGGTCTTGAATAATAGCAAGGCCGTTGTCTCCATATGAAAATATGGAGAAAGAGGGAGCTGTCTCCACTTCTTTGGTTTTCTACTACAAGCATTTGAAGCATTTTATTCTTACAGCTCTGCCCCTAGTGCTTACAGATTTATAGAAAACAATGAACTAGATTTCCATGCTGTAGCAGGTTTGAGGGTGGAATAGTTAAAGAGATACAATGAAGTCAGAGAAATTTGGGCATCACACCACTCAGTGAAATGGTAGTATATTCCCTCAGGCATTTTTGAAAGCCACATCTACAATTGTACACTGATTATTTTAGTTGCTTTGTACGGTTTCTAATCAAAAAAGGATTTTTATTCTTTGCCTTGTTTCTTACTTGTGTTTTTAGTGTTTTCATTAGTGGTTATTACCTATAATGGTTATTGCACAAAATTCACATGGTATTATTTTCATCCCCTAACAGGATAAATGTGCCATACAGGAAAGCATGAGGATGTGATGAAGCCTTATGAAGAAGGAATGGTCGCATCAAGTATATGTTGCCCACTGCACAGATACCCTTCCTTCCTGACAAAATGTATATTAAAAGGAAACAAACAAACAAAATCCAAGCCATAGAAGTTCGGGGGGGGAAAAAAATCTTTTCTTCCCAGATTTTACTTCACAATAACTATTAAATTCAGTCCATGATCATAATTTAGTTAGGTTTCTTTGATTTTCCAAATTACTGCATTTGGTACATAATAATCCCTATGCTGTGATAAATAACACAGAAACCAAATAGAACTGGCAGTGATAATTGTGTACACAGAACCATGAAGTATCTTCTTAAACTTTTTGTAAAATGCTTATTTAAGATTCCCTTTTTGCCACACCAGCTCAGTAAGAGTGAATAAAACTCTAATATCTATAATTCTGATTCCCTCAATAAGTATGAAAAGATATTTATAACAAGTATGAAAATATATTTATAATACTTCAGATTTAGTAAAGCCATAGGAAATACATATTAATTTAGAACTAAATAATAGCTTTTGCATAAGGACAGGCTTTACTGTTTTACACCAGGCCAGTGCTCACAAACACTCTAGTTTATGAATGCAGAAATGACAAAAAAGTAGTTATTGGATCCATATGCAGTTTTCTCTGTCTGTATGTACTTACTTGGAAAGATTGACCTACTTCTGCTGACTGAGGGAGACAGAGCTGTAAATAACCCACAATCCTTCAGTCAAGAAGGGTATATGGGGCAGGGGAGAACTAGGAGAGGCATTTTGGAAGTTGAAGGATTTCAGAGCATCTTTTTGGACACTCGTCCTGATGATGAGTTGTGCTTGACTAGACATCATGAAGACATAGCAGCAGAAAGAAGAGAATTTAGGTCTAATCTAGGTTATCTAAACCACATTTCTTTACTGAAAACAAAACACAACAAAGCAAACCATTAACAAATACAATAGCAATAAAATACAATCCAGAAAGCTCTTTAGCTGTTAAAAACTGAGTAGATATAGACTTTTCTGGAAGGTCCATCATATATGTAAATGAAGCAAGCCCCTAACTTAGGTCCGCTACACAAAAATGATTATACTAGCTCCAAGATTTTGGGACTATAAAGAATGCAGAATTCAGGGCTAAAACCCAAAACCACACATTCACAAGACCAACAAACACAACAAAAAACCCCTCCCCTCCCATAAAATCAAACTAATTAAACAAAACCCCACCCTGGACGAGGTTGGTCTGTCTTTACAACACCATTTACTTGCTTGCTTTGCTGCTTTGTGTTATTTTCAATCTTATCTGAATCATCAACCATAAAGTAAATTATGTCTTCTCTTTATTTTCTGTCCTTGTTCTTCCTTTGGAGATACCAACATTGCAACACCTTCATAAAATAAGTACATAGCAAACTTTCTGTGTTTTGTCTCTGTAATTCAGATAGATATCTATTCCCTTGAAATCAATTCCCAAATTATAAGTTCAAGGTAACTATTGGATCTCTCACACACATACATTTACATACTAAAGCTGCCAAATAAATTCATTTTCAGAGAATTATAACACGTGGAAAAGCAACCTGACACACAAATTGTTAAGTCCCCATGAAAATACTAGGACTACTGAAAAAGGAATTTCCAAATCACCCTTTTTTTCAAAAATATTTGTCTTGTATTTGTGTTCAAGCCATAACCCAAGATGATTCTGGCTTTCATATGTTGATAAGCTATCCCAGGAATCAGGTAGAAGTTTGTTATTTGCACAAATTTACTTAATTCGTAGTGAATCCTGTGATGGTATACAACCATTTCAGGTATTTGCAAAATCACAGATGAATTACAATCATTAAATTATTGCCTTAGTCATTACATGGATTTTTGTGTTCATGTGATTCAACTGTTTCACATTCTTCCTACTTAAAAAAAAAAAAAATCACCCCAAAAAACCCAAACCCCACTCCCCTCAAAAAAACCCAAAACAAATAAACAAACAAAACCACAAACCAAACCAAACAAACAAACAAACAAAAAAAACCCAATAAACCACAAACTCAGAGAGAGAAAGAAATTGCTATTATTTTACTAATCTAAAATCTTATTAATTTCTGTAGGAGCATTTGAAGGTTGAAAGGCAAAAAGCAGTGTGGTCAACAGTAAAAAAAGGGAAAGACTAATGCTTTCCTTTTCTAAAATAACTTAGAGAAAGTATTGAGGATCTTATTTCAAGCTATGTTATTTCTCAATAGTGACACAATTTGTGTCATTATTGAGAAACGTGCCATGGCGATAAGAGTTCCTCACTTTTGTTCCAGATGAACTGTAAATCCACAGGACATAAGACTTTCTGCCAAGATCCACCACCAAACAGCAGAGACCACAAAGTCACAGAGATATTTAGACACATTAGCATACATTTGACATACATTTCATACACATCTGCTTGAGTTTTTTGAAGCATGGTTTTGGTCAGAAAGCAAAGCAATATTCTTATCTAATAGCTCAGGCATTCAAGAGCTTTGTTGCAATAAAATTGTAGGAATAATTTAAGCAATGTGCACAGTATTCCTTTCTCTGTTATTCACCCAGAACTAATAATGAAAGATATGACACGAGATCTGCATTTTGCAAAAGCAAATGTGCGGAATGATTTCTGCTAACAGAAATCCACCTTCATCAGTCATATCTTGGCAAATATGAGGAGAGGAAAATGAAGAATAACAGTGAGAGATTACTGTCACAAAAAATTTCTCCACATGATAAAGACAGTGAATTTTCATTAGAAATAGAGCTTCAATAGGAGAAAAACGAAACTTAGTTTATTCTTTCAATGTTAACGTGAGCATCATACTCTGTATTTTATTTATTATCATAATTGCTTATTAAAAAATCTTGCATCCTTGAAACATAGTCTGTAATCAGATTTGAATATACATTGATATAATCACATGCTTGGTATACCATAAATAATTTTGAATCCTGACCTTAACAATGCTACAAATTAAGAATTATGCTTGATGTTGCTACGAGTAACCATCTAAATGCATATATGCCATAACAAATTAACATTTGCTACGTGCTTGGCACCTTGATTACACATAGTTTCTCTTGATTCCCCTCTCTCCCACAGCAGGGGGCATGGCACTAGGTGAATTTTTAAGTCATTTCCAACCTGAGTCATTCTGTGATTCTATGATTCCAAGCTTTTAAGGTTAGTCTCTCATTCTACCTTGATGGAGCCATACAAATAATTAAAACCTTCATTAGAGCAAGACTCAAACACTGGCTACCTACTATCTGAGTGCCCAGTGTTTGAGTCTTGCTCAGGTAGGCATCTGTCTGGCAGCCTCCAAGGGAGTCCCTGGTCTTACTCTTTGGTTCAGTGTATTTGGTTCTATCTTTTTGTTTGAAGACTGACAGATAGAGAAACTTACCTCCAAAAAAAACCCCTATGATCTTGTGATTTTGGGTATTCAAGGCATAAGTGAGAAGAAGAAACTTGAATACTGGATTTCCATAAGCTCTTAAGAGAGTACAGTCAGACATTTCACATTTTCCTGTACAATGACCAGAACTTCATTACATAATAACTGGAATCTTTTGCTGATGAAAGTGATAGCAAAGCTGTCAGAACCAGTGAGGTGAACACTGGTTGTCAAAACATATGGATTTCCCAGGAGTACTGTTTTCCTTCTGCTATTTCATTTAATGTTGAACCAAAAATGTTAAAGAACACATTTGTAAAGTTCCAGAAAAACATTAATTCTGTAGAAACAAAATAAACCACCCTTATTTATGAAAATATCTTTCTGCATTAATATCACAAACTATCAAGCAGACAAAATGAACAAGGTCTGGTGCCTTGCAAGGTGGTTCTTAGATATTCTGCAGCATCTGCTGCTTATGAAGAACCTCAAGAATGAAAAAAAAATCACCTTAGAAAACTTTCCCTTTTCTGTGTACTTTCATATTCATCAAAACAGTCCATATTTCAGATCACTGATTTTAAGCCAACAGGAGTAAGGACTCATTACAGAAGTAATTGTTTGCAGACTAAAGTTTCATTATATGTGCATCACTGCAAGCTTTTCTTCATTCAAAAAATTCACGAGGTTTACCACAGACCCTTACTAGCTAATGTAGACTCTTTGTGCTTCAGATGTTAGAATTTATGCTTTTGAAGAAAAGATATACCTTTCATAAATGAATATGAAAGTTCTAAAGAAAGAATGTGTGTAATAAAATAAACACTATAGGATTATGATTTTCAACAGAGTTTTTTTCTGGAAGAAGGGATGTGTTGTGGAGACAGTGAGCATATACTTGTTAAAAGCACACAGAAAGAAACGTAAAGACTTTTGTCAAAGATAAGACAGGATCTCTGAATAAACAAATACTTCAGTTTTGCAACAGATTGTTTTTGTGTATTGCTTAATATATACCATCTTGAAAGCTACACAGATTATGTTGCATATTTTTCATTTTATATGATACTAATTTGTTCCGAACAATTCATTCGTTGTATTTTAAACATGAGATACTAGCAGAGCAACACACATAATTCATTTTTAAAGAAAAATCCTCTGTTTTTGTACTTATAATGGAGTCAGGAGCTCTAAATTGCATCCTTTTATGAATACTAAGTCACATTATAAATTGGAAAAGAGAAAGAAAACCTCTGAGTTTAACACAGACACTTGCTTCTAAATTTCTACTCAAACTTCAAGTTGTTTTCTACTCAATAAATTTCTGAAATGCTTTGGCTTCCAAAGGAGAAAGATTAAACTGTTTAGGCATCATAACGTCAATGCTTACTGGCATTTGAGGATGGAAGGATTGAACTGAGGAAGTACTATCTATACAATTCCAGATACGTTCCTCTGTGTGGTAGGGTGACTTTTGCTGCTCGTATCCCCAATCATCTGCTCTGTTTGTGCTGTATATTCAGTTCTGTACCTTTAAAACTTGTTCTGGGAGCGAAGGGGGAGAAAGCAGCAGCAGCAGTTTGTTTTGAGAAACGGCCTGACTCCCCCACGGCTGCTCTCCGGCGTTCGTCTGGGCACGGACAGTGGTGGGACAGAGATATCCTGTGCTTTTAGTTAGTTTAGCTACCTAGGGCAGAGAAGACTCCCTGGACCTTTTTTTTCCCTCCCTTTTTTTCCTTGGGACTGTTTAAATCTGCTCTGGACCGACAAACCCAGAGCAGCAGTGAGGGCTGGCACCTGCGGCCGCCGGGCCTGGAGCTGCAGAGGGAGTGGGGCTGGTGAGAGACTGAGCTGAGCTGCACCCACGGCAAGGACTGTCTCTGTTTGCCATCTCTCTTCAGAACGGCCAGAGGTTTTATTGTTTCATATTATTAATTCTTTGCATTTGTGGTAATTTTGTTTGTTAAATAAATAGTTTTTTCCACTTTTCTCTAAGGAAGTTCTTTTCCTGGACCGGCTGGGGGGAGGGGCCGTTTGGGTTTGCTTTTCAGAGGAACCCCTTCGGAGGTTCCCTCTCAATTTTGCCCTAAACCAGGACATTTATTTATTGCTGCAAAAATAGAAGTATCAAAGATAGACTTAGATTGGCAACATAAGGGAGAGTTGTTCCTGGCTCAGTGGGCCCATGATGCTTCAGGTCATCAGGGCAGAGATGCCACCTATAAGTGGGCACGAGACTGAGGGGTGGATCTAACCATGGACAGTATTTCCCAAGTTATCCATGACTGTGAGACGTGCGCTGCCATCAAGCAGGCCAAGCGGGTGAAGCCCCTCTGGTACGGTGGACGGTGGTCCAAGTATAAGTATGGGGAGGCCTGGCAGATTGATTACATCACTCTGCCCCAAACCCGCCAAGGCAAGCGCTACCTGCTGTCCATGGTGGAAGCCACCACTGGATGGCTGGAGACCTATCCTGTGCCTCATGCCACCGCCCAGAACACCATCCTGGGCCTGGAAAAGCAAGTTCTTTGGAGGCATGGTACCCCTGAGAGGATTGAGTCAGACAATGGGACTCATTTCAAGAATAGCCTTATCAACACCTGGGCTAGGGAACATGGCATTGAGTGGGTGTACCATATCCCCTACCATGCACCAGCTGCAGGCAAAGTGGAGAGGTGCAATGGACTGTTAAAAACCACCTTGAAGGCATTAGGTGGAGGATCTTTCAAAAATTGGGAGCAACACTTAGCAAAGGCTACCTGGTTAGTTAACACCCGAGGTTCCATCAACAGAGCAGGCCCAGCCCAGTCTGAGCTCCTATCTACAGTAGACGGAGATAAAGTCCCAGTGGTACATGTGAGAGGTTTGTTAGGGAAGACAGTTTGGATTAAATCTGCCTCAAGTACAGACAAACCCATTCGTGGGATTGTTTTTGCTCAGGGACCAGGTTGCACATGGTGAATAATGCAGAAAGATGGAACAACACGATGTGTACCTCAGGGAGATCTGATTGTTGGGTGAAGACTATGAGTAAATATCATTTACTCACAGTCTGGATGCTACTACCATTTTCTGTATATAGCTGTATATATATGTATAAGGTATTTGTGTGTAGAGTTAGAATTTTAGTTTTGGTAGTAAGTTGACGATATGGGGATAAGGGGTGGAATGTGGTAGGGTGACTTTTGCTTCTCGTATCCCCAATCGTCTGCTCTGTTTGTGCTGTATATTCAGTTCTGTACCTTTAAAACTTGTTCTGGGAGTGAAGGGGGAGAAAGCAGCAACGCGCAGTTTGTTTTGGGAAAACTGCCTGACTCCCCCACGGCTGCTCTCTGGCGTTCGTCTGAGGCACGGACAGCGGTGGGACAGAGATCTCCTGTGCTTTTAGTTAGTTTAGCTACCTAGGGCAGAGAAGACTCCCTGGACCTTTTTTTTCCCTCCCTTTTTTTCCTTGGGACTGTTTAAATCTGCTCTGGACTGACAAACCCAGAGGAGCAGCGAGGGCTGGCACCTGCGGCCACCGGGCCTGGAGCTGTGGAGGGAGTGGGGCTGTTGAGAGACTGAGTGAGCTGAGCTGCACCCACGGCAAGGACTGTGTCTGTTTGCCATCTCTCTGCAGAACAGCCAGAGGTTTTATTGTTTCATATTATTAATTCTTTGCATTTGTGGTAATTTTGTTTGTTAAATAAATAGTTTTTTCCACTTTTCTCTAAGGAAGTTCTTTTCCTGGACTGGCTGGGGGGAGGGGCCGTTTGGGTTTGCTTTTCAGAGGAACCCCTTCGGAGGTTCCCTCTCAATTTTGCCCTAAACCAGGACACTCTGCAGATACATGCTGAAGATACATAAGTGAACAAAAATGTTTAGTACAAACTTAAATTAACTGGAATTTCACAAATGGCAGAGATTTTGAATAGCTAGCTATTCAAATACATTTATATAGAGAGAGAGAGAGCAGGACATATCTAAAACACCTCAGGATTAAAGGGATCAGTGCTCAGGTGGAACCAGGTTGCTTTTTTTGCTTTTTCCCCCCAGTTGTTAGCTCACTTTCACAGTTAATTGTAGTTCAACAACCAAAACCTCAGCCATCTATTACCATTAGTAAGTTGGGGAAATGTAGGTGAACCTTCAGCGGAAAACCTTCATTTGTAACAGCCTCATTGAAAGAAAAGACAGCAGTAAAAGGAGAAGTTTGACCATATCTGAATGAAGGCTGATACTCAAGCTAATAAAAAAAATCTGCTTGATGTTATTTTTGGGGGTTTTCACGCTTTTTTTTTTTTTTTTTTTTTTTTTTTTTTTTTTGGTAGTCTTGTATTTAAAAGCACAGAGGTTTAAGTTAATTCCTCATCTCTTTCCTTTGTTTATTCAACAGTTTTAAGAACATCTCAGACCTATCTCTTCTTGCTCATTACTCTTTTCTATTGTTAAAATTAAATCTGTAAGCAATCCACCTGCAAGTATTCAGGATTATGTTGTTTGTATTTTGTTTCCTTCTTTTTTCTTCAAACAATTCACATTAGTATTCTATATCTCATTGCCTCCTAAGGATAAGCATACTATAAAACGTTCTCATAAATCAAATTTAAGTACACTACAGAGGTAACAGGGATAGCAAAAACGTCACGCTTTGTCAGTGGGTTAGCGGAGAATGACCCATTTTCATATTAAAGTGATAAAATTTGTAAAATAAAACAGATAAAAAATTGTGACATTTATACTGCTGAGATGCCAGGGAGATTTAGATCAAACCTGTTTCACCTATTAATTTTGAATAATCTGGAAAAGCAGTGTATTCCTGGAGAAACAGGTAAAAACAGATATGTTTATTTGTTCTCTTTTGGGACCTGGACCAAAAGTACCAAATTCAAATGAGAATATTCTGACATATTAAAAATAATAGATCATATATAAAATAAATCTTTTTTTTCCTTTAATTTTTGACTTACTTGTTTTATCATGAGAAAGTGCACTAGGAAAAACATTGCCATTCAAGACAGGTAGTCTTGAAAGTCTACCATTAACTGCACCTACAGATAATGCTGAGGCACCCTCAACCCCAGTTAGTTAGTTTAGATGGGACACTTGAAATTTTCACTCCATGACATAAGGGAGAGGTTAATATCTTTATAATTCACTGTGGTGCTCATCACTATCTAATTATACGAATCTTTTGGCTACTAAAATGACAGCAGCTACACTGTTGGTTCCATGAAGCTTTGGAAAGTGTCAATACTCTTGAGAGAAAATAACTGAAGGGCACAGGTGCTCATTTTTCAAATCCATAATTGAAGTATGAGCACACAAGGATAGGAAAATTTATCTCAAATAGTTCTCAGATAAGTAATTGGATAAAAATGGTGGTTTATAGCTAATAGAGTGAAAACTGTATTATATAACTTATGTAACTATAAGAATGAAAAGTCATAATTGAAGTCTAGCAGTGGTCAGATTTCTCTAATTCTTCTCACAGGTACTTATTGAATAATTAAATTTTTATTATTTTCAACTGACATTTTTGGACAGTTCTGAGATAAATATCTAGACCATCATTAATATGAGTCCATGTCTGTCTATGCTCAGTTCTATGCAATGTACATAAGAAATTCTACAATTAATTTTGAAGTTGTGGTTAGTTTTTTAGTTTTTAAAGCATGAAAATTTGATATTAAATATTATATATCCCAGATTCCATGGAATATGCTGAGCTGGAAAGGACCATATGTGTATACGTATATATATGCATAGATGTAGGCTTTTATACAAGTAGATATGCTCACACATATGTTTTAAAAAAGGATTTTTTCTGTACTTCTATGTATGCAAAACCATAGACATATTTGTATTCTTAAATTTTTCAACTTGGATGTTCATTTGAGGCTTCTAGAAGGAAATGGATTGATAGACATAAATATTTCTGAAAGAGGTACTGTACAATATTGCTTTCACACAAAGCTGAGCTTTACTCTTATGAACACACACTATAAAGTGACAGCTTTCAAAACAATTTTCAAAGACAATAATGAGAGGATTTTCTTCCTTCTGAGAAACCTGCAGGTCACTGATGAAAATCTAGATATAAAAAAGCATTTGAAACAAGAGTTTCTACATCTTCTGTTTTTTACCCACTGCAATGTCTTTCTTCTTCATAGAGATTCCACACTTCTATTTACAAGGTAAAAATGCATAAGAGGGTTTTCATAATATCCACTGTACCATACAAGGAAAGCTAAATAAAAAATACTGTATTCTGTTTTTTCTTATTTTATTTATATTAATAAGAAAATTCAAAGTTGTTGTGAGGACATAAGAATTTGCATTTTAGCAAACATATGAGTATAGATTATGTTACCAAACAAATTTAAGCTCTGCATTCCTATTTCCTATCAGCTATGAAAAGCAATCTCAAGACTGATTCAAATATCAACTAGACTCTGTCTCAGGTGAACATAGTGCTGTGCTCTTAACCGTGGGTTTCATCAAAAATTTTTCTCTTGCTGCTAACAGTAAACATTCCTCCTCTCATTTCTCAAAAGTAGGAGCCTCTACTGTTTATCACAGAGGTGAACCTGTCTCACTGTTAGCTGTTAAGGTGTCAAAGGATTGTATGCATCAAAACACAGCTGAAAACACAGTGCTCCTGACTCAAAAAAACTGTCTGGGTTAAGATATCTTAATGTTGCCAATAAAGAATCTAGGTTGTATTTTTCAAAATACCAAAAAATGTTTATGATGAAGTTGGAAAGATTTTATATTTCCAGAGTGCAAACAATAAACGTATAAAACAGTCATTATCAAAATAAAGAGCTATTTTGACTTTAGTAGTATGTGATTTATGAAGGTACAAATCTTGCTCAGATTGTGCAGGGGAGTGTTTCACTGACACTATAAAATTCTGTTTTCATTGTACACTAGTACCAGATTTACCTGCCCCATATTTTTCAGCTATGTCACTGAGCATATTTTTGAAGACATTCTTGAAATTTTCAAGATACTTTTTGAGAATTTTATATTTTGACCAAAAGAATGGTCAAAAAGCACTTCCAAATAGTGTGTATTAAAATGTATGGAGAAAAAAATTAAGCAAGGATTGTTCAGGTCTGTTTTTAATTGCCGTAAAATACACAATTTTATCACTTACAAATATTTATTTATAAAAAGGAGATTAATCTTAATTTGCATCATTTCACGGTGACATGAACTTTCTGAATAGAATGGGTACTTTTTGCTGCATGGAAAAAACACACAGATGTAGGTGAGGGCACACACTTTCAGCCTAGAGGAGTGAAGGAGCTGCGCTTAACTGACTCCTTGTACACACACTGCTCCCAGATGGCAGGAGATCTATCCTGAACAGACCTAACACGACAGTAAACATACATCCCTCCCTGCCTGATCAAACAGGGTAATGTGTTACAGTAAAGTCTTATGAGAAAAGAAGGTGGAGATAGTTAGTCCTAAGTACCCTGCTGGAGATGTGTGCTATTTTTTCCTGGAATGTATTTTCTCCATAGTAGCTAGTACTGGGCCACGTTTTGGACTTTGGAAACAGGGTTGGCAACACATTTCTTGTCACAAAGAGAGCCTAGGACTCTGTTGCTCCTTTTCCCATTCCATCCCAGCAAGGATGCTTAAGATGTACAAGGAGCTGGGATGGGACATAATTGGGACAGGTGATGCCAACTGACCCAAGAGGTATCCCACACCATATGATGTCATGCTCTGTACATAAACCCCGAAGAAGAAGGAGAAAGAGGGAGATGTTTGCAGTGGTGGTGTTTTTCTGCCCAAGTAAGTGTTAGGCATGGTGGAGTCCTGCTTTCCAGGTTGAGCACCTGGTTGTCCATGGGAAGCAGGAATCTATTCCCTGTTTTGCTCTGCTCACAAACATGGCTTTTGCTTTAGCTATAAAACTATCCTTATATATCAACTCACAAGTTTTCTCCTCCACACCGGAGAAGGTGGATGTCCAAAGGAGATTGTGAACCCCAGGGGAAGACCACACTGAAACAGGCTCCTGGCAGGACCTGTGACCCCCTGGAGAGAGAAGCCCAAGCTAGAGCAGGTTTGCTGACAGGATTTGTGACCTTGTGGAGGTACAACACTGCAATGGATGCACCCATTGAAGAGACCCATTCAGAAACAGTTTGTGAAGAACTGCAGCCTGTGGGAAATGCCCATTTTGGAGAAGTTTATAGAGGACTGTCTCATGGGGGAGTGCTCCTGTGCTGGAACATGAAGAGTATGAAGGGTTCTTACCCTTAGGAGGAAGCAGAGGCAGAAATAACACACTGCAGTCCCTATTCCTTGTCCACCTGCACCATGGAAAAACATAGAGACTAAGACTGGTCTTATAAATAAGGGAGGGGTGGAGGGATGGGGTTTTAAAGATTTTGTTTCACATAATTCAATTTGTTCGTCAATAAATTAATTTCCCCAAGTGTGTGTTGTCCATGTAATTGCTGAATGATGTTTATCTCTTGACTCAGAAGACTTTTATTATTTTTTCTCTTCCCTGTCCTGCAGAGGAGGGGAGTGATAAACGCAGGGCAAGCTGGTATAATAGTGAAAAGTAATTAATAAGTAAAGTGAAAATGTGTCACTCTATTTAGTAGCAATTTTACCAATATTTCTTTGATGGTTTATTTATTCACTGTTCCCTTGCTTCATTTTCTAAATCCCAAGATACTCTATTAAAAACAGACTGCCTGTGTCTCTGACCCATGTTAGCTTTGCGTCTAGTGAACTCCGAGGTATCAGATTTAGGTTCTTACTTCTTCTTTCTCACCCAGACTCTTCATTAGAGTTAGAAAAACTGGAGATCCTGACTCCAAATCCGGAGAGAATTATTACATTAAGAAATTGATGCCAGAATTTTCAGATCTGTGAAAGAGGTTCTCTGTAATTATTTTTCCCTGTAAAGTGTCACATAATTCCAGCTACATTGTCATCTAGTTGAGATAGCCTTCTCATTTTTTGAAACATAGGGCAGCTTCTTAATCAGGCTTTTTATGGGCCTTTGGGAGAAAGACACTTACTTGCTGTGATAGTCTTTGAAGATGGCAATGTAAATTTTACTTGATTTTTTCCTTGCATATTATTTTCTGGAACAGTACTGTGCTCCCTTGTTTTCTTGTACAAGATTTTCTTGTAAATTATTATAAAAACTCTAGGAAGTTGTCCGTCACACAAAAGAATGAAAATTGCTGAATGAAAATATTGTTTTAAATCCACTAAATTTATAGATAGTTGATAAATTAATTTGGGGTTAAGTTATATTAATCTTGAATTTTTTCATTTGGATTAATTTGAAGTAAAGATATCACAGCTTAGCATCTGTTACCAATATTCTGGTTCTTGTTAAAAGAGTATTGAAATATCACATTTTACTTTGTCTCAGAAAATGTGTCAGGGCTCTGAGGCAGGGATTCAACACGTTCCTGACAACCAGAAAGCTCTAGACCCATGGCTCTGAGGTGACCCAAGTCAGGAAAAGGAGTCTGAAGAGTTACCACAGCATTTAGTGTTTAAGTCTACCCTTCCCTCTATCAGTTCAAGATTTATTTAGTCCTTGATCTGAAAAGAGTTTTCTGCTCTACAGGGCTCTAATCAACTGTCCAGTTCTGGCATGAAGGTGGCAAAAATTAAAATCACAAAGGCTGAACACAAGGAAAATTACGGGCACTGGCTTCACTAGGCCAATAATAATAATAAAAAAAATATATAAATCTAAATATAAATATAAATATATATATATATATATTAAAAGACCCATTGGATATTGGATACCTCTGCCACCAGAAATTATGCAGGAATTTTATCTCCAATAGATGAACACTGCTGCTGTTCTTTCAAAGAACCATCAGAACTCCTACTGTCCCCATGGATCAGCCCCTTTCTGGTCACCAGTACGTAATAAAAGAAAATTTGAAGAATACGATGGAGTTGTTAAGGCATTCAAGCACTGAGAGTGATAGAGTGAGGGAAAACTATAAATTTTTATATGTGTTATACTATTTTTATAAATGCCATAGAGAGTGACACTATACTGTATTTTATATTTAATGAAAAGAGATTATCACAGCATAAACCTGTGATAATCTCTTTTCACTAAGTATAAAATGTACACAAATTAAATGTACACAAATATGCCCTTGCAAGGTTTGAAAGATTTTATAGGACACTTCCCTTCATTTTCTCCCCATGTCTTTCCTGCAGGACTGGCTACATCAGTTAATTCAGCAATAATTTTTATGCCTGCTTTAATGGAGCTTTTTTCAGCAAAGGAGAAGATAGTTTGATTTTGATCATTTTCATATTCCAAATAATTTAATCATTTTTAGGTGAAAATATTTCCTTTCTGTTTTACATTACGAAAAATTTTCAGGTTCTACTCAGAAAAGTATCCGAACACTAACATTCACTGCGCACTCGATACACAGATCTCTCCTAAGACAACTTTTGTCTTTCAAATCGTTTGTGGAAAATTAACGTATTTCTACTCACATGTATATTAAAAGTCACTGAATTTTGATTTTTTAATGTTTTTTTAAATGCTGTGTCACATGTCATTTGACTTGTTTTGTTTGTGCAGTAGTTATCTTTGTAATATGTATTGCAAAATACATTCTATTTCCTGCAGTTTTAAAAAACATTAGAATCACAAAATTGTAGAAGAAATAAATCAGGTAAGACACACATTTTATGCTCATGTATAAAATCTAATGGCTTGCACCTCCACTTAAATCTCTGTTGTGATACTCTATACTACCAAAACTTGGGAATATTTTTCTTCTTGAAAAAAAGAAAAAAAGGAATTTTTTTGAGATAGGGACCAAAAAATTCTCTTGATGAGTAAAATAATAAGTTTTTTCATTCTTTTGATTGTTTGTCTAAATACCATCTTAACTAGGATGCTTATGCAGATTCCTTTTTTTTAATGATTCTCATTTGCAAAGAGTAGAATTACACAGAAAAGGTACAACTCCAATCATTAGTAATCCTCACTTTAATGTATTTGCTTTCTTTTGAATATATTTAATAGCAACTGAGTGCTTCTACAGTATAAAATCATTCAAACTTTTGAGGACACTCTTTTCAATCCTTCCTTCTTAGCTAAAATTTCTCTTTGACTCATGACGTGATTTTATGTTTGACTCAGGAAAATAGAAAATTCCTTTCCTTGTCTAATAATTACCTGCTTCAGCTGTATATAGATTCTGTTACTTTTTAATGTTTTTTTCCAAAGTATAGGTCTTAAAATCCTGAATCACTCCAGACCCTTCTCCCAGCACATTTTTTCCATCATCTCCTCATAGTTTTTGAGAGTAAGAGAGAAATGAACTGTAAATTCAGAAATCAATATTTTATCATTTTCCAGACATATGCTTTTTGTGCTGTCTGCAACTCACATCTGCATACTGGGGGAAGCTTCATCTCACTGCAAACTGATGACTAGAGTGCTATTCACCTTCACTCAATGTTCCTCAATCATGCTTAAATTCTTAATAGTTCAGACCATTCTCACTAATTTCATTCTCTATCTTAGGACAATCTAATTATTTCCCTAAAATAGCCCCATTTCCCCCTAGTTTTAATGTGAGTTTTAATAAGAGGGTTCCTGGTAAATTTATGGAATTCAGGAGAAGTGCTCCTTTTGACATTAATCTACCTTTCCATGAGTTACTTCTCCTTTGATGTTTTACAATTGAAAGAAGCTGAGAAAGTTCCCCACTAGCACTGAATATTGCAATATCAAAGGCATATGGGTTTTGGAAGTTGGGAACTATGGGAGGGAAAAAAGAATCTTGAGAATTCAAAGATTTCTGCAACCAGAGGATAGGTGTAAGCCACAGGCGATTTCTAGGTTTCATTCCCTTTTATCTCCACAGTTTCCTAAATTTTTACTCTTCTGACAGAGACTAGCAGAAGAAATTCCAAAATCTCCTTATGTTTCTTTGAAGTTTTTCCCCTTTTCATATAGTGCTACTTCACTTAATAAATTATTTTTTATCAATTTTATAGTCATGGAACAGTCTTACGCACAATTAAAAGAAGAAGGATGTGGCACATACATGTTAAACTGCATTTCTTCTGGAAGCAGTTTAGCTGTGCAAAGCAAATACTTCATTCTTGCCTGCAAAAAATTCCTTTTCACAACAAATATGATGAAGCCCTTTCCTTTCCAATTTCTGTGTCTTCTGCACTGAGTCTTCATGTTTCATATGATCCAGACTGTGTCTTTTTCAGTTTACAAATAGGAAATGTGAACTTAGTATAGGTGTGATGTCTGTAGAAGATGTCAAATGGTCCTCAGCCAAATAGTCCCATGAAGAGGATTGCACACAGATAATTGTGCATACTCCTCATATGCAACATGAAGAAAATGGAATACACTAGACCTATACCCAAATTTCAAATCCCCAGCTATTTTCTGTGCAGAAGCTACAGTGATTCAGAATCACAGAGTTTCTTTCCACACTTGGTCATCATAGATGAGGTGAAAGGAATTTCATTATTTCAATCAAATTTTCTATCCTGTGACATGTTACATTGCAGGCAGCTCTTCAGAATTCTTTTTAAAGTTTGAAGGGTAGTGTTATCAAAAAAACATTTGTCCTTAAGAGGGAAAACTGTGTCTTTCTTGCATGGAAGATAGAACTCATGTGATAAAACTCAAAAAAATCAGACAATTCATGGTGCAGGTTTTTTGTTGTTGTTGTTGTTTTGGTGGTGTGGTTTTTTTTTTTTTTGTGGTTTTTTTGGGGGGGGGGTTGGTGTTTTTTTGTTTGTTTGTTTGTTTTTGTTTGGGTTTTTTGTTTTGTTTTGTTTTTTTGTTTTGGTTGTTGTTGTTGTTGTTGTTGTTGTTGTTGTTGTTACACTGTGCTCCTTGATTTGCTCATGTGCAAAAGCATTTCATGTGGAAATTTTTTCTCTGTGGAAAGGTGTTTTTGCTAGATTCACGAGATTTACAAAATAAGAAGAGCTCATTTTTCTGTACAGTAACTGAAATTGGCAAAATAATTAATCTTGGTGAAATTAGATATTCTGAATAATCCAGGTTGAGTTGAGACATTTAGCCAATAGCCAAAAAATACTAGCTTTTAAGAATGGAGCTTCAGGCTGTCACAGGATGATTTAAAACTAATGACTAAGATAATACTATTCAATAATAATACTATGGGTATTTCCAGGAGGCCCGTTCCAAAATTGTTTTAAGACAATATAAGAACTGAGGATAACATAGGAACAAAAACTCTTGCTGTAAATTCTAAAATTATAGCCATATTCTTGGGTGTGTCTTGGGAACTCTAGACAATGAAGTATATACAGAGAGAAAAAGACAGACTCTGGTCATATTTTGAGATTGTTTGGAAGACCAATGTTGCAATCTGTTTCTCTAATCCTGACCAGACTGCTTTGATACATCTTCCACACTGTAGGAGTAAGGTAAGTTTGGATGAAAATGATGATTTTAAAGTCATCTGTCTTCATAAAGGTCCTAAAATCAAACTGTTATGGGAAAATCCCTGTGATAATCTGACTCTTAGGCCATTTATTGCTCAAGCTGCAGTAAATTCTCCATGGGTTTGGTGTTGCAAAATATTAAGCTAGGGTAGTAAAGTCCTCATAATAGAGACAAGCCAGTATTACACAATCTAGTATACCTGTTGCCCACTAGAAAATGTTTTGAAAGAAAAAGATTCTGACAAAATTCATTTAATAAGTTGCAGAAGATTTTGTTAATGTATCTTCAAAAGGATAATTAAAAAACAAAACAAACAAACGAACAAACAAAAAACCCCACCAAACAACGGTCACATATGGGTAAATAACCAAAAAACTGAGAAACAAGAAAGAGGGAAAAAAATGACGCAATTTTGCTGCAGAGCCACATGTTGACCATGGCATGGCATAGGTAAAGAGGTGGTACAAATTATGCCACAAGACATTCTGGTCACCAACAACAACCTGCAGATCTCTGTGGTATATTATCAAGAGGCAGAAGCTTGTCTGAAATTCAAGGTTTATGTGAGTACATTCCCCGGGTGCCTCTGAACAGGAACATCATTTACAGTGAGCACAATGCTCACCTTGTATAACTTTGAATAGAATAGGATATTTGTCAATATGAAAAATAATATCAATAGCTGTACATGATACTAACGCAAGATAGTCTTCCTGGAAAATAATTTTATTAATTTTTTGTTGCACAGAAATATTTAACACAGTAAAAACAGAACAAGACATTTAACTATTTTACTAGTGATTTAAAGTGCTTGGCTTGCAGTGCACTAACTACAATGGATCTTTTAAAAGATTAGAAAATAGTATATTTTTAAAGCACTTATAATGGCATAAGTTAGTACAGAGTATATGAAGCACACAGAGCAATTCTACTTCTTAGTTGTTCTGTACAGTAGCTGTACCACTACAAAATTGTGGATAAATCCCATCTGTCCAAATTAACGATAAAACCAAAAATCAGTTAAAAAATGGAAATAAATGCATCATCAACTTGACTGTTTGACAAGGAGACCCTCAGTTCATTTCACTTTGTGTGCCTTTCCTACTCAATTAGAAAATCAAGCTGAAATCCTCTCTGGAATATCTACAAGATATCTAGTCTTTCCCAGGGTTTTACCTTCCCTGACATATGCTGCCTTCTGTTTTAAAGGAATGATGGTGAAAGAGCTTACAGCTTGTGAAGAAAACAATTTAGAGAAACTGGGTTTGATTTCTGAGGAAATGAAAAAAAATTTTTTGGTTTTCAATGGAGCCCAGTGGAAAAAAAGAGATTAGTGATGTTTATAAGCCAAAAAAAATCCATAGCTTTCTCCTTTTAAATATCTCTTATTTTAGGTTTAGAAGGGCTCAGAAAACAGCTGGTCTGGGCACACACATATAGTAACAGAGGAGTAAAAATAGATACAGAAATCTGTATTTTAACAAAAGACATTTACATATTTTACAGTAAGCACCTTTAAAATCAGAATTTTAAAATTTATAAGAGCTGACAATACTTCAATGAAATAAAAAAATCTTTGTCTTAGCAGACCTAATTAATAAGAATTGATTCACCTAATGACTTAATATTTGTTGAATCATGTGATGTAGGCCCCTCTTGACATCTGAAGAGTCGTGGGGACACCTCAGTCAAAGGAACAAAGCTCAGCCCATATGTGTTGTACACCTGTACCTATACATCTGGCTGGCTCTGGAGAAAGGACCTCTGGCAATCTTTCTTCTTTTGAGCCACAAGGTTCAGCAACCTCCTGACTATATGACTCTGTAGTTCATTCTGTTTAAGTCACTTAGCTAACAAATTACTGATGTGTTATAAAGCTCTAAATTGTGTCATCAAGTTCTTTCACATATCACCCATCTTCTGTTAGAAAGGGAATGTTGCAGTAGATTAAATGCTAGCCTAAACTATCACGGAAATTTTCATCTTCCCCAATCATATGTAGATACAACTGTAGATGGCCTGCAACCAAAAAAAAAAAAAAAAAAAAAAAAAAAAAAAAAAAAAAAAAAAAAAAAAAAAAAAATTTACTATGCAACTACTGTATTTTTTTATTAGAAAATCAGAAAGGTTTTATAGGGAAAAATTGTAGCTGACACTGTGATTTTGGTGGATGCAGAAAATTAAATTATACCTGCACTGCACCTGCCTGGAATCAAACCAGACTCCTTCACTACTACAGGGCTCACATATTTGTCAAAGATGGTACAATGAGCTTTATGATGAGTTTAATGACAGCTGATGTTGTTCAGTTTAGTACAGAATTAAAATCTGTTTATATCTCAGTTTCTCTGAAACAAATCCTAGATTTGGCAATGCAGAGTCTTTTACAGTGCAAGCTGTTGAGCAAGGTCATTCAAGCTGAAAAAGCCCCAACACCTCATAGAGAGAGATTTAGTATAGAAAGGAAAATATCTGTCATTATTTGGGTTCTGGTTTTAGGCTTCACCTTGTCTAGGCAGAGCATGCAGAGTCTACATAAGGATGTAAAAAATATGGTAATTTGAAAACAGATCAATCAGATCTTTTGATATGCATTTTTAAAATTCTGTTTGAAGTAGAGCCAATTTTTTTTTTATGGAAGCCTTACATAGTCAATAGAAAAATAAATAAAAGCTCCACAAGGCAAAAAATAGGGACTAAGAACAGTTTAAGATTGAGTTTGTTTCTTTATGTCCTTAACATCAAAATATCATTGAATATACATTAGAGAATAAGAAATTCAATTTTTATTAGGTTTTTAGGTAGTAAAATTAGTGTTTTGTTCACACAACTAAGTATAAAATTTTACCAGTAACACATTTGTTTTTTAACAAAACACATTTACACATTTTACAGTAAGTACCCATAAAATTTTATAAAATTTTAACCTGTCTTATTTATGCAAAACTTTATTTTAATACTGACAAGTAAGATAGGACATGCTCATTTGGAACAGCATTCTAAAATTAAAAAAAAAACTCAAAAAACTTGTATTTATTTGGAGCCTTGTATTTATGTGTCTGTCACAATTCAAATAATGCTGGTTTACATTTATAATTCCCAGAAACAGTGAACAAATTAAAACAAAAACAAAACAAAAACAAAACAAACAAACAAAACAACAAAACAAAACAAAACAAAAAATCCCCAACAAAACAAAACAAAAGACCCCCACAAACCTCCCTAACCAAAGCTTTATATCAGAAAGATCAGAAACCTGTGTTCATGTTACTGTAATATGTGTTACTAAATCATCACCAGTGTTACTGTAAATAGACATTTGCACACCCTATCTGTTCTCCTGTGACATGTATTTCCTAACTCACTACAATCAGGCAAGTATTAACTCCTTCTGGTTTTGGGGAGTTTGATTTGGGAAGAACAGAATCTTACAAATCATAAACCTTAAAATGAAGAAGCCCCATTTTTACTTGTACTGTGAACTCTGTTCGTAGCTCTGTCACTTTTGAAATTATTCTAGAAGTTCTCCATGCTTTTCTTGCATTTTGAATCTGATTGCAATTCCTTCTTGTTATATTAAACCATTTGTTTGAATGTTACCAGTGTGACATCAAAGAGCCTTTGAAGTTCAGAGGAAGTCTCAGTTCTGGCTTGTACTTTGTATATGTGTTGTGTCCCTAATTTAAGTTTGATTAAGTTCTCCTTTTTTTTTATATTTCAAGCTTAGTCGAGAAAGTAATTTCTGTTCCTGAGGTTCCCAGTTCATTATCACTAGAACAAAACCTAGAATTGGATTAATATAAATCAGTGACTCAGAACTTTTAATAACAATTGAAATAATAATAGATTTATAAAGGCTTAATAAAGTTCTATAGCATGAAAATTAAGAGAAAGATTTCAGCTGAAAGTACCTTAAGATTTCAAGAACAGCAGAGGTTTTATTTAAATAAGATTACTCCTACTCCTCTTTCTTACATAAAGAGAAAATCAGCAACTGGTATCTAACATAGTTCTGAATTCTTTGTATTAATAGTAGAGTAAGGCTTCTGGGGTTCAATTGTAAAATATCCAAGGACCTGGAGAACTGAATAGTTAAGCTGTTCTTTCACTCTGCTTTCTGTCAGCACAGATTCTCATTCTAATAATTTACTGGAAAAGTCATGAAGTATGCTCATTTTCCTTGCTAAGCAGAATGGCTACATTTATTTCCATCAGCACACCAAGCAGAGTATAAATGAGCATTCACCCAAAGCTCCTTACCTCCTAGTGGGCTCCGAAAAATTTAATTGAATGGGTCCTGGCTATGATGTTTCTTAATTTGCCAGCCAGCATATAGTGTTCTCTATACAAAAACAAATTAGTGCATCGTGAGTGTAGCTGGTCATCATCTGTAGGAAGACATGAGTGAAAAGGGAAAAAAATCAGATGGAATCCCAAGAAAAATAATTCAAAATAATTTTGAACAAAACTAATAGTGTCCTCCTGCTAGTGAAGAGGGAGGAATCCTTAGTTACAGTTGTGCAGCTTTGCATCTTTCTTAATTATATTGAACAGCACAACTCCCCTTAGCAGAAAAGAATTACTCTTTTTGACAGAACAGAAGGATCTAAAAGAGATTATGCATTGCTTTACATAAGAGCATTCAATAAGCTCATTCCTATTCAAAACACTTTTTTGCTTCTTAAAAGGTAAATAACAAAATAAACGTTTAAACATCCTTCACCATGACAGTGTTTTTTGCAAGACTACCTGCCAAGTCTAGAATCCATAGCCTTGCCCTCCCCTGGTTTGTATACATAATCCAACAAAAAAATGCATCTTGATTTGAATCTTCTTTTGTGAATAAAATCTTAAAATAGGTCCAGTTTTTCCTTATTCTAAATCAAGTCTATTATTTTACAATTAAAACAAGTGCTTTTAGAGCAGTTATGTGGTCAGTAGGATACAATGACTAAGTACTTAAGGTGAGGATTTTTTATCTTAATTCTGGTTGCTTGTATTTTCCCCTTATTCTCACGTCTTTTCTTCAAGAGTTTCAAAGGCTCTTTTTGTTTGTTTGTTTGTTTGTTTGTTTTATTTGTTTGGTTGGGGTTTTTTTGTTTGTTATTGTTGTGGTGGTAGTTTTCCCTATTATTTTCTTCAGTGATCTTTTCTAGAAAATTTTCCCTCAAAATAAACATGATTTTTGTTTAATATTCATAGTATTCAAGCATTAACATCACATGGTAATCACAAAAATTATCAGACATGAAAAAATGCGCTTAAAAGTGCTAGCTGTCAAAATTCCTGTTTGGCCAACCTCACATAAATATGTAAGATTGAATGCATGTTTACACTTTGTGAGAGAGTCGTTCTCCTTGCATTGATCTTTAGAGATGTGTGTTTCATTGAGACAAGTGAGTAAAAAGAATTACAGACCTCTTTGACACCAAAAGATTTATCTCACAAAGGACTGAGAAGAGAAAATGTCTCTTTAATGAACCTGTGTTTTTCTGGATTTTTTTACTTGTATTTTTTGTCACTCAAATGGTTTGTAAATGCATGGCAAACTGAAAGAATACAGGACACATACAAAAAGCCAACATGACTCTTAGAAAATTTACCTGTTAGACATACAACTTAAATTCATTCCCTAAAAATTTCACTTAATTGGCATATATAATAAGAGAGGATTTATTTCTGGTGTTTGAAGGCATTAGAATATTATGGGGATTAGAAATCAGAACTATATGAAAATTCACATTAGTATTGCGACTGAGAACTCTTCTCTCATTTACAATAAATGCAGGGATAATTTGCGAGCAAACATGTACTCCATATTACTCAATATGTTCATATATTATTTCATAAATGGACAAAGCTGCTAGTGATCTATACATTATATATCCTCACTCTGTAGAACAGCAGCCTGAGCTCTATACGTGCCTTTTCAATGATTTCAGGTGAGTTCAGTTCTGTGAGCACCAAAATATCTTCAGGTTCATTCACGCAGTGAAAAACAGAAAGGGTATATTTTACTTTCATTTGAGCTAGGATAGATAGGAACTGTGGAGCTGTGGAAGAAATTATCAATACAGATTTAATTGATATCTTACATTGAGTATAAAACTCTTTCTTCAGCTCTTTCTCTTCCTTCATACCATCTTCTAACTGTCTAGGAGGCAAGGCAGCCTTCTTATCTGTCAACTCCTCCTGTGCAAACCCACATCATCTTCTGAACATCTCCTTTGCATTCCCTCCTGACTTTATTATACATTTCTTCCCTTTCTTAAACTTCTGCCTCACACAGTGAGCAGAACAGTGAGCGCACAGTGTCTGCTTTTAAATCAGCCTTGACATTTGTGCTTGTCTTTTCAGTTTTTGTTCCTTAATGTCTTCTCTGCTGTGTTTCAGCCTTGTGTCTATGACAGTGGAAGATTCAGCAATAACTTGTTCAAAAAACTCCAGACTGCTTCCACTACTTCCTGCAAAAGCTTTTAATTCCTTCAATACCAATCTCTCTGCCTGTCACAGGGTTCAGAGCTGAAATTCTGATACTATTAGCCTGTGGCTGGTGCCACTGGTTTTGAGGAAACTAAACAGTATTGAAGGAAGTTGAGCGTCCTACATGGGTAGAGTGATTTTTTATCTGTCAGTCTGAAAAAGACTGTGCAGCACAAGCATACCACCCTCCATCATCCTTTTTCTCCTCTTATTTTGTTTTTTGTTTATTGAAAGTGAACTTTGGGCAGAACTGTATCAAAAATTAAAGGAGGCATTATTTCATTTAAAGGAAAAGAATAATTCAAATGTCCAGAAAAGAAACTCACCAAAAAAATACAGAAATTTAATCTCTCCTAATTTTCTGTTAAAATAAAGCAGAAGATAATACTTTTACTCAAGTAAAAGTATTTGGCTAAAAGTTTTCAGATAACTGGTAATAGGGTTCTAATTTTTAGTTCCTGACACCTCAATGTAGCTCATTTTAAGAATAAAAATAAATACCACAGTTGGATGAAAGATGGATGTCCTTTTGTATGAAAAAACTTCAGCAAATTGGGATGCTTCACTTTAGGAATTCTGTTAAGAGATTAAAAACAAAGGTTGACAAAATGAAAACTCTGTGGAAACAGGGAAGGTAGGTTTATTCACTATTTCTAGCATTGGGAAAACAGAAGAACCTAAACCATTACAGAGCAGCAAACATTGACCAAATTTTCCTTACCTTCCAACACCATCTTCCAACACCAGCATCTATAGTGGCAATGGAAAATTATGCTACAGGTGCTGCAGGGGCAAGAAAGTAATTAGACCTTCTTGGTCTGGAGAATTCTTGGAGAATATCATTCCTGAACGTTGTGGTAGATAACAGTCCAGATACAGCCTTCAGGTCACAAAGTTCCAACACTTATTATTGCTGGAAAAATATGATGCATTTCACTCCTCATTCACTAATTTCTCTCATGAAGGATAGAGTACACACTAAAGCATATTTTCTTTTATCCACTATGTTACCACTTACACACTTTTCAGAGATAGTAACTACTTCTTAGTTTCACTTTTTTCTATGAAAAAGTGTCCTTCATTTTGGGGGAAAAAAAACCACCAAAAAACAACAACAAACAAACAAACAAACAAACAAAAAAACCCCACAACATTTCCCAAGTACTTGTTTCATTTTTAAAATGTGCTAGAATTATTTATTACTTCAGTACTGACAGAATGAAAGTGATCACTACACATTTTTCTGTTTGCTTTCTCAGATTTTTTTTTCAATTATTAATGGCTTCCAGCATATATACTTGAGAATGGGTATTTATAAACACACAGTTGAAATAATCAAGGCATGCTGAGAATTTTAAAACCTTGAGAAGGGAAGCTTAAAAACAAACAACTACCCACTATTTCAGAGAACAGTTATTTAGTGAAATCAAAGCTTGATGAATGAGAAAACTGTATTTTCCAATCACATTAATGAAGAAAAAATACTCATATTTGGCAGATAGCACAATATTAAAATTGCACAAACCTAAAGTGAGCTTAGGTCACTGAAGCTCACCAATGCCTTTGATTATCATACTTTTGGTTATCATAACATTTTGGTTAATCTTTCATTTGCTGTATGTACTTGGGAAAAAAAAAGACAAAAAAACCCCAAAACCAAACAAAAACAACAACAAAAAACAACCCGCTCATACACAATAAAGCAGGATACGTTTACAAAAAAATAAATATTTTCTTTCTCCTTAGGAAGATGTTCATCTACTTATGACCAAGTTACAGTGGGTTTATTTGTCTCTCTGCCAGGTGCTTGAAAAACTATTCTCTCATTTCCTCTCCTCATTAAGACAGGGTGAAAAAATAAGATGAAAATTCCTGTAGGTTGATAAAAGGACAAGGAAGACCCCTCACCATTTACCATCATGATAAAAACAGATTTGGCATGGGGAAAATTGTTTCAGCATCTCACCTTTATAAAAGTAGGATTGTGAGAAACAAAGACATAGGTAGGGGACTCAACAGGTCACCACGTATCTGCTTCACTTCCTGGAGCACCTTCTCCCACTCCTTCACTTGCCTTGGTGTCTGCAGAGTTGCGGCTCTTCTGTGCAACAATATTTTCACTTCTTAAACATGTTTTTCCAGAAGCACCAACAGCATGACTGATTGACTCAACTTGGCTGGGCAGTGTGTCTGTTTTGGAAACAACTGAAACAATCTGGAGACGCCTGCGTCTACTCATAGAGGTCACACCTGTAGCTTGCTCCACCAGAACATGGGCACCTGAACCCAATATACACCGATTTTTATATTCAACAGTTTTAATGGAACCTAGAAAAATAGCTCTAGTCAGTGTCTTAATTTATTAGAAATAAAAAAAAATTTAAAAAAAAGCAAAAGTAAAAACATTACTTAATTTTTGAGGAAAAATATCAAATTAAGTGTTCTATTAGGATAAGTGCACTGAAGAGCAAGAAAACCCTATCCTTGCTTTCTCTGGTTTGGTTTGGTTTAGGAAAACTAACCCAATCTTGGATGGAACAGGGTTATTTCAAGTCTCTTTTCAAAATTTCACATTCTCTTAGATGTGTCACAAGTTTAACTGTCTTAGGATGACTGGATAACTGACTTCTGGTGTCAGCTAACATTTTCATATCACAGATAAAGAGGGTTAAGTCATGGTTATTTGTGCTTAAAGAGCTTAGAAGATAACTGAAAGTAGAAATTTAATTCTTCCTCCACACCTTTCACAGATGACATTCAGTGTAATTCCTGGAAGAAAAACTGTCCTAGAGACCGCAAGGACATCTGGCTAGAGGTGTGTGGTAGCTCACCTGCCTCCTGGCCTGTGTCCTGAGAGGAGACAACTGAAGTGCAGTCTTACCTTGCAAAGCTATGCAAAATTATACAGCATCTGTACTTTACACCAGACAATACTGGAGACCTGCAAGTCAATACTCATTTGAAGTTTAGGACAAAGATTTGATCCCCAAAAATGCTTGAAACGGCAGAAAACATTTTCAAATTACTGAAGATCTCCTGAAGAGAGACAACTAAATACAAAATGCAGTCTCAGCAGTCTCCCATCCATGTACAGTATTTATTTGATCCAGTAGTCTGGAGCTCTGATCCTTGCAGGCACAGGCTAAGTGGAGACTTGTGATTTAGGTCTTAAGGCTGGCCAAAGTTGAATTAGCATTGCAATAGTCATCTGAACACCAGATACTTTTAGTCCAGGCTTTAGAGTTGGCTCATGATGTGTTTTACATAATTTTCTGTTAATTTATTTTAAAGAGGGACCTGACCTCAACTAGTCACAGAAAACCCGAAGAAAACAGCTTTTTAAGTATAATAATGTAAAAAGACAGGAATTGAAAATAAAATAGAGGAAAAGTTGGGAGGAAAGCAAAATCTAGGCTATGACTTCATAAGATAAGCAGATGAATATTTGTTCCCCACAACACCCAAGGGATCATGGTAGCAAAAGAGACATGGGGAATCAACTGCAACACAGTGAAGTGCAACTGATCACTGTCCACACTGATAGACAAAACAGGAACACATTAGCAGCTGATATTTCACTTGGAAAAAATGCAAGAAACACTACCAATAATCCTCTGTTTTCGATATTTGAATATACAAATACAAAATAACAATGAATTAAAGCAATGATTATGAAAAATAAATTTGCTTATTGACTAAACTTATTTTTCATATAAAAGGTATTATTCATATACCTTGGAGAGTAGAAAAGAAAATTACCTAGGATCCAGATAAATTTGCAACCATGTAGAGTGGAAAGCCTGTGTGTGCGCCTGTTTCTAAATTCCACAGGAATTTCTCATTCCTAAATCTCTGCTGACAGTATTAGTGTTATCTTTATAGTACTGTACTTGCAAAGCCATTATGCTAAGAACAGTAATACAATCAGATTTTGTTGTTAGACATATGCAAAGCAAAAGCATGAGCAGAAATATGCATTAAAACTCTTAAGACATTGTTATTAAACAGCAGTGAGTGAATATGGTTCTTTAAATAATCGTTAAGTGTCAGAGAGATGTTTTAATTTTTCTTAATGATTTAGAAATCTCTGCTAGGGTTTGGAAATCCCTTTTTGTTTTCTTACCTCTGGCATGACTCCACATACAGACACTGAATTTCAATCAAACCATTTTTCTTCTTACCTGACTAATGTTTAATAAGTAAATAATGTGAGGGTTTTTCTGTTTTATAAGGTTTGATGACAACTCTCAAACCATTTGTAAATCTTTATATAATTCTTCCTTAAAAACTTGGCTTAAATTGGTAGTATTAATGAAACGTGTACCTGCAGATATAAAAAAAAAAAAAAAAGTCCTGTAGCTATTTTCTTAAATGCGTAAGATGGGGAGTGGAGTGGGGAGAAATTAAATAAATAAATGAAAGAGAATGGTTTAGACATTTAATGGATAAGAACAAGAACTAAAACTGTGGATCAAAGAGATCAAAGGAAGGTCAAATATGTGCTGAGGTAAATTGACTGAATATTGCAGTGGATAAAGTCTTCTATATCTATATTCCCACAATTCAAAAAATCTTAAAAATTGTACTGTTAAAATAAACTTTGTGGCTTCTGAATTTTTGCACTACGGAATTACTGTTTCACTGTTCTGCTGGTCCATTTTGATTTAAGCCCATGGATTCTAAGGTACCTTAAGTTAGGATCTTTTGGAAAAAAAACCTAACCAAACTTTTAAGGATTTTGTACAAGGTATGAAATTCAAACAAAGAGCAAAATTGAGTCTATGTGTGCTACCTTCAAGTACATAGTATATGACAACTGGTGGCTATTCAGGTGCTTAAATGCCAGCAGTCAACACTGGGTATCCAAAAATATTTTGAGCAGAAAAGTTTCAAATAAATTTCTTTTGAAAACAGTAACTACCACTCCTGCTATTCATCAAAAAATAGTCTAGATTCAGCTTTGTGAGCAGGTAGTGTTTCCAACTGGGAAGGTTGGTACTTGGCCAGAAGGAAGGAACTGAACACCCTCACAAGAAACCCATGGTGCTGCACAGCAAGAAAATGAATAAGGGCATTTGCTCCTCCTGTACTTTTCTGTTTCTCTAATAAAGACTAATCCGACAGAGATCAGTGTGTTCTGCGACCTGTGTTTAACCTTTCTCTTGTGAACCTGGACAGAAAACACAATGACGAAAGTAACAGATGTGGATAAGGTGGCTATGAAGAAAAGGGGTTTAGAGAAACGAACAATTTGGAATCCTGTGTTTTCTAAAGTAAAGGAATAAATAATATAAGATAGTGTGAGTAACTTAAAACCTTGACTGGAAATACTTTTTCACTTGAGTTTTTCTACTTCTATTTATTCCAGCTAGAGAAAGTGATTATGTATGTTCTCATTGAAAGTATTTCTATGCATTTTAAATAGCTTTTTTCTTCATTTTGCGTTTGTGTTTGTTTTTACCTTCCTTAATTCCCTTAAGAAGGCTGTAATGACTGCCTCATTTCCAATTTTCAGCACTGTGCTATATTTTGCACTTAAAAATTTTGCCTACCTACTTTTCCCCAGCTCTCTTTAAGAGCAGTCTGATATTTATGTTTTTAATTAGTTTGACTAAATCAACTTTCTTATTCTCTTTTTTTTTTCATTTTTTTTATGAAATCATTGGATATCTTCATGTTAGGCCACTTTGTATTAATAGACATGATTTTGAAAGACCATAAAGATTCTGCTTCTTCTCCTTTATGCATACAGTATTGTTTTACATGATAATCCAAAAACCACCAAACTCCATAGGGTGAAATGACTAAATACAAAGATTCAAATGGAAGATGCAAAGAAACCTAAAGAAATCTGAAGTAATAAATGGGTATGACTTTCTGAGAAAGTCTGAGAAAATTCTCTTTTGGCAGGAGTAAGTTCCAAGAAATAAATACATGTACGGCAGCGTAACACCAGTTACTTTATAACTCCACTTTTGACAGAGATTGAAGTCTCTCCCCAAAAGAAGGAATAAATAGAACTTTCTGCATTTTTCCTCTGGTAAAATTTTGATTCCTGTAATTAAAAGCAAATTCAGGTTAAATATGGAGAGCTGTCAGCTGGCTAATTACAGTACTTAAAGAAATATCTTCTCAGTTTATTTTTTTCTCCATACATATCAGAACTATAGAGCAGAATTGTTTATACCATCAAAGGCCTCTCAGATTATTAGCTTAGCCCAACACTGTCAAGTCTTCCATGGAAACATGTCCCATGGAAACATCTTTTAAAGACTTTCAGGGATAGTGACTTAGCCACAGCCCTGGACAGACTGCTCCAGTTCTTGACCACCCTTTAGGTGAAGAACTTTATCTAGTATGCAATCTAAACCTTGTCCAATCTCTTGTTATTTGGAAGAGGAGACTGACACCCATCTCACCACAATCGCCTTTCAGGTACTTGTAGAAATCAATGAGTTTTCTTCAGCCTTCTTTCCGTTAATAACTCCAGCTCCTTCAGCTGCTCCTCACAAGAATTCTGGTCTAGACCCTTCATCATCTCTTTAGCCCTTCTCTGGACATGCTCCAGCATCTCATCTTCTTTCTCGTCATGAGCAGGCCAGAACACGACACAGAACTCGAGGTGTGAGCTCATCAGTGCCCAGTACAGAGGGACAATCCCTGCCGTGATCCTGCTGGTTCAGATCAGGATGCCATTGGCCTTCTTGGCCACCTGGGCATGCCCTGGCTCATGTTTAGTCTTCTCTCAACCAGCATCACCAGGTCCTTTTCCACTGGGCAGCTTTCCAGGCACTCTGCCCCAGCCTGTAGCACTGCATGGGGTTGTTGTGACCCCAGGGGAGGATCTGACACTTGGCCTTGTTGAACCTTACAGCTTTGGCCCTGGCCTTTAGATCCAGCCTGTCCAGATCCCTCTGCAGAATCTTCCTGCCCTCCAGCAGGTCAACACTCCCACCCAACCTAGTGTCATCTCTGAACTTACTGAGGATGCACTCTATTCCTTCATCCAGATGAAAGATATTAAACAGAATGCCCCAAGATAATTAAGTTCTACCATGGTAACAGCAAACAAATTAAATTATTCTGAAGTAACTAATAGCTGAAAAATCCAAACTCACAGTGAATGGACACTAAATTGTAATTGCTGCATATTTTCCCATAAGATTAATTCTATTTGAAAAACAGACTCTGAATTGTAATATTCATATTCTTGACAATGTTCTGATATTCAGACTGTTTAGTCTAAAATATTTGCTCCTGAGCTTACATGACACGTCCAGATTTTCTTCTTGAATCTTTTGTGATTAAAGTATATAATATAACTACAGTATTTAATGGAGACAATACTATTTGTCCTAGTGATTTTTAAATGTGTTTTTTATTTGTCATTTGTTTGATTGGAATTTTTTTTTGCTTGTTTTTTAAACTTCTGTCTGTTTGTTGTTGGTTCTTTTTCTCCACAAGAGAAACAGTCTTGAAATAGGTGCATTTTCATTAATAAAATCTCACGATGAAGGTTAGAAAATCTAGATGGAATAATTTGAAATCAGAATGGGATGCAGGAATTTCCACAAACACTCGATTGAATAAAATATTTCAGTGCCTTAATGTCTTACTACATCTTCAAATTGCTAGAGGATAAAAAACATTTGTCTTGTTATGGACATACTGCTTTACATACATGGACAAAGGGGTACAATCATTACTAAACACAAGTGTATTATCTCTAAGTTGAGCATGTTAAGGGGCTTAAAGGTCCATTAAACAGCCCATCATTTTTCCCAGACATTTCAAGAGACTGATAATTACCATACTGTTTAGTAAAGAAGAAGGGCAGAAGAGAGGAACATGGAGGGAAGAAATGTGTTGGGTATTCTACTAAGCAATCCTTTAGCAATTACATTCAACTCTGAACATATTAGATTTCCCATTGTTGAAGGTTCATTAATTCATGTCAGTGTGAAATACCAAGGTGGTTTGTGGGTCTGGACACACTTTTTTTCTCTATGTCCCCAAAAATAACCTTCAAAGAAAGTCATAGTCCATAGATAATGACAACTTCTACTTCATGTAGAGAGTAGGCAATTAAACAAATTTCTTGAAAGTTTATAGTCACAGCTGTGTAGGAGTGTTGTCATTGTTAAATACTGAGAAACAAAAGAGACCTAGAGTTAAATTAATCTACCTTATATATAGCTCCTACAATTTCTTTTGGTTTCATTTCTGTAACACATGTAGTTATTAATAAAAAGGAAAGACATAATTATAGCTTCTCCTACAAAATGTAATTTAGCAGTCAGACTTTTGGCACGGTACATGGTACATTTCATTGGTATTTAACATGAACAGAACTAACATATGTAAAGTGTAAACATTTATTGTGTAAAATTTTATTTTACTAAATTAATTGCTGTGAAAGGCTTTGGATTTTTTCACAACTATAAAAATCTCTAAAAATAAGCACCTTAATGTAATACATGTTCTGCCTTCTCTATTTTTACAGTAAAACTCAAATTATTAGGAACACTTTATCGTTCTTTTTTATGAAATATATTTTTCTATTAATTGAATGATGTGACTTTTATTATGGAACCACTATCCCTTAATTAGACTTGAAACCAAGTTTCTAAGTGGATGTTACAATGACACAAGAGACTAGCAAACAAAGATGGCTGGAAACCTTGCAGATAAATACTACAGTTTCCAGGACACACCTCAACAGTTTCCTTTTGAAATATTCCAGAATTCTGTATTTGCAACATTACAGAATCCTGGAATATAATGTTGCCAAACTACATATATCAATTATAACCCTGAATTTAAAACAGAGAATTAATCAAAATCTCTTTCCTATCAGATGAGATTTCATCTATTATGAATTCTTTGTAACGTATGTTGGGTTCACATCCTAAATGAATTTTTTTCCATTCTCGTATATTTTAAGGCTACACCAAATAATTCTGAGGCGTTTTTTTCTCCTTTTAGTCACTGATTTTTTGCACTGTCACAGAAACAGAAATCAGGGTTAATTTTTTATTTAAGTATGTGTGTGGTAAGAACAAGGAATTTAGAAAGAAAGGTAGGATGTCATATTATAACAAGGTATCTTGTGCTTCTCTTACATCTGATATTCATTGACTGATTCCTTCCAATTTTCATTGTATTATGTACCTGAGATGAAGAAGGAGGCATTATACCTTGTTTTCAAATGAAAGTAATGAACCATAACTTTCACCAGCCTCCCCCTCCTTTGCTGAGTTGTGGCCCAAGGAGGCACTAGAAGGACGGATCATCACACAGCAGCATCTCATCCTTTGTTTCTTTTCTACTCTGGTAAAGTAGCTCTTTTAACTACCTTTGATATAGAAAATGACAGGGATCAAAACCCTTGCCCCACGACGTGGAATTAAATATAACAGTCTTGGAGTTTTAAATCTGCGTCTTAGTTATTTTGTTACTTAACACTAGCTTTAACTTACAATAGGTTTTACTTGTAGTTTCATTCCTTTACAACCAAAAGAACTGTCACCCCCATAAAAAGAGACCAATGTGGGAAAGTAAATGCAATGGGTTACTGTAGCAGATTACCCTTCTGTATTGCTGATAAAAATCTATTCATAGAAGATACTTGTTTGACAATTCTGCAAAAAAAATTATTGCTCTAATATGTATGCCTCTCTCCTTGTATGTGATTTAATGAACCATTTAACACGTTCATAATTCCCTAGGCAATACTAGAAATCTGTTTCAAAAATAAACCTTCATTTTTAATTATTATTTAAACTGTAGAACACAAAATGGTATCTGAAGTTCAGATTAACTATATGTAAAGTGGATAAGTTACATTCGAGAGGAATAGTAATGAATCTTTGGCCCCAGCTGGTGAATAAGCTAAGACTAAGGTTATTTAATAGAAATTGCTTAGACTCACAGTGGAATTACAAATTACTACAGCCCTGAAAAATTACACTTTATTGTTTAACTTATGTAACACACATAACTGCTAAGCAACCTTTTCAAGAGGAAGACAGTCTACATTGTATCTGTCTATGGCAACGACTTAGGTTATTGGAGAGAACCTGTCATTGGAAATAGCCAGTAAATTACAAGATAAACTGCTGAACAACTTTTTCTGGTATGGAGTATGATCAAGCATCAGGCAGATTCAAATTATAGCTTCTCTTGGAGGCAACTTCTTATCATCCATGATCCAATCTCTCACTGAAAGCTGAGATCTGGCTGCCCAGGCCCTTGTCCAATCGACATTTTATTCCTAGTATTTTATCAAAATCTCCATTGATGTATTTAGTCTCTGTTGCATTGTGTTATGGCACTGCATAATTCCAAGGAAATGTATAAATATCTGGTGAAATATAGTCCAGCAGGGACTATTCATGAGTACATTGATATGTACACTGAAGTGCAGGAGTTATACCAGGATGTGGATATCAATGTCATTATAACCTAATGATATTTCATCTTTCTGAATAGTTCATCTACTACAGGTGGAATAACATTTCTCAGACTAAGTGGCAGAATACAACAGAGGCACATTCTGTTTTGTACTTGATGTATAGTTTTATTTATTTATAGACAAGAAAGCAGAGTTCCAGAAAAGTACAAGGAATTCAACAGGTTGCGGCTGGAAACAAAGACAGAAAAATGATGAAAGATGCAGTGATGAGAACGAAGCTTGGTCAGTTAGGTTCATTGATGATAGCGTGGGAGAGACTGAGGATGATTATTTAAAGATTTTATAGGGATCTCTGGCAACTGGGAAATAAGGGCAAAAACACGAAACCAAAACACACGGAGACCTCACAAAACACACATGGAACCTCCAACAATAAACAAATCTTGCCACTCACACTAGATGTGTAGTGTAGCCCTGGTTCATGCCTGTGATGTTTTGGTTTCTCCGAAACTCTTTCCTAGAGACTTTTCTGCCAACAAGAGACATGTTTTCCTAGCTGTAACCTATGTTTACATTCCTGGCCCTAGGAGGGACTTCTTCTTGATGTCCCTCTGACTTAACCAATGTACTTAAAAAAGTTTGTCTTTCTTCCACCCCTTGGGTTGTTCTTTGTAAAACAGTATAAGGGAAGAAATTCCCAAGTAATAAACACAGTCATTGTCAGCCTTCTAAGTCAGAGTCTGGGTTGTTGTAATCTTGAACAGTGTCAGTGTGGCTATTGAGAAACTTCAGGAGGAGGAGGCTGTCTGTGCCTGTGCTTTATGTCAGTCCTGTACCTGTGTGTTGCTGAAGGCTTGCCATGCCCATGTTGGTCAGCCTCTGTGCACCTCTCCAGGGTACAGGTGCACCTTTGGATCCACACCCAGAATGGGGTAGCCATGTCCCACAGGCAGAGTGAGGGGTTACCCAGGCTGGAGTGGCTGGTGAAGGTGGCCATGCTTCTGACATCCCTTACCTCTCTAGATATTGAACTACTATTGAAAAATTACTTTTAAATTAGTTCTGTCCTTTAACCTGATCCTTTTAAAATAAAGATGAAAAGCTAAATAAAACTGAACTCAGTTACTTACTGCTATAAAATCATAAATATTTTTTCTTTTGTCTTACTAAACTTTGTCAATATTAATGTTTATTGAGCAAGTTTATTTTCCCATTCAAATCAATGTATGTCTCTTATTAATACATTATTACTGATGGTAGTAATCTGTGCATATATTTTCTAGTGAAAATATCACCTTTTAAAATGGACACTGCTTTTGTTGATATTTAGTAGGGAGTTGTGAGGTGAATCACAGTGAATGTGCTTCTTGTTTTGCTTTAAAAGTGTATAAACAACAGAAACATTCATTTTCTGCATTCCCACAATGGTTTTGAACACTATAACTACTATAAATATTACTTTCATATTCTACTTTTGTTTATTTGTCAACCTTTCTGCTATTCTTCAGAATCTGATGCCTAATGAGTGGCATGATGCCTCTCAATGCTTCCATTTCTTTTTCTTGCTCTTATTACTATTTCTTTTGTCTACTAATTTTAGGCTTAGACTTCTGTATGTTGTCATACAAAACACTGGGTTTTATTTTTAAAAGGACTTTAAGTCCTATCACAACTAATCTAAAAAAATTCTCCTGTCAAAAGGACCATCTGCTTCTTGGGAAAAATAGTTTCAAAATGTAGTTTTCTGTACTTAAAATAGCTTCCTGTTTTATCAAAGACTTTTCATTATTTAATTTTACTAACTCAAGAAGATTTAAGGTTTTATTTTATATGAGAGAGAAGTTTGCCCTAGATGTGTGAAGACTATAATCACTGTAAAACTGTACTTTTAAAAAACTATATGGAAAGCTGATGCCAAACATAACAGTCCAGCTATTATTTGGTTTTTTATGTCTTTTGGGGAATCAGATTAATAAGAATTCAAACTGCTTTCTATGTGCTTGTGTACATACACATGTTTATTGTGTTTTATTGTTTGTAACTCTATATATGTTATTACTTTGCCTTGCCTTGCCATTGCCTTCCTCCTCCTTCCCCTTTTCTCCTTTCCTTTTCTGCTTTCCTCTTTCTCATTTCTCCTTTCTCCTTCTGTCTCCTTTCTCTTTCCCTAGATTCTGCTGGAGTATCTGACAATTGAGATAAGGGTTTTTTTCCCCCTTTGGTATGTTAAGTTCATGATGTTAATAATCAGCAACATGTCTTTTAAATTATTAAATTTTTTTTTTAAATTGTTATACTTGTTCAAAATTTTCTTTTTAAGTATAACAAGTAACTTTCAGTAGAGAAAAAGCTCAGGTAATAGAAAAAAGCTGTCACTGAAGTAATTTTGTCATTATTGTTTTTGAAAGAAAAGTAGCTAAAGGAAGACAGATCTTCAGAGAATATTCATTTATCTCAATGTGATTCTCTAGGAAAAAGATATTCATATATCCCTCAATACCTATTTGATTTGTGACTGAGAAGAAGAAAATAACAGTGCAAGCTGAAAGCTTTTTTTTTCATATTGCAACAAAAATATCAGTGAAAATAGAACAAAAGCAATAGCATTTTTTCAGAGAAAATTGTTTATATATTTGAGTGACTCTACATAAAAGTCGTAACAGCCATCAACGACTGTAGAGGAATTAAATGTTTTACCTGAAGTAGAAGTGTTTTAATTACGATGCCATAAAAAGTTACACATAGGGAATACTGAAGAAAGAATTCTGAAAGCATTCACAGAATACATATAAACACACATGAAATAGAAATTTTATATATATATATATATATATATATATGAAATCTGTCCGGTTTTAAATGCCTTATAAATTTCAGCTAAGGAGTATTGCTTTGTTTTGAAAAAGAGGTCAAAACCCTCAAAACATCTTGTGTTAGTACTTGCTTCCTGCAGGTGTTGGAAGATCTGGTCATTCCTAAGAAATGGTTAGGATATAGGGTCACAGTGTAGACTTTGCAATGGCATTTCAAGCTTTGAAGAAAATATATGAAAAAGCAAATCCCATGTCTGCAAGTGCTATGTTACTTGATTTCAAATCTGGTCATGTGTTGGTAGACCCTGATGCAGCTAAACCAGGTCTCCAGAGCTGTTCCCTCAATGCCACCATGGAGGCATTGGATTAGGACCAGGCAGGCTAGGGAGAACAAGGCAGCACAGGTCTGCTTATCAGGCTGCTGTACGACAAGTTGTTACTAAATCAGGTCCATGGCAAGGCAGCCATGGGGGGCAAAATCCAAGCTGACATTACTATTTCATAGTATGTAGACAGACAAGGAGACTTCCAGTAAAGAATGCAATAGGCAAAAATCAGGACCAAAAAAGTGAGGTTGACCCAGAAATGCCAAAAACTTGTCAATCTTCACAAATCATTTGGAAGTACAGATTTTGAAAGAAGATAGGGGAGATTTCTTTTACTTCCCACTGTAGATGCTATGCTATACTTCCTCCTCCTTCCTGTGCTAATTGAAATACTTAAACAGAAAAGAAGTAGAATTGCTTCTGAATACCACTTTATAAAAATTTTCTATTATCTCGTGTATGTTGTTTGGAAAAGCCTTTCAAGAATATTTAGCATGAAAATACTATATGAAAACAAGCTATGTTATTAGACTATGAATTGTTGATAGAGGAATATCTCAGGTTTGAAGCATTATTAGTATTGCCCCCGCCATTAATATCTAGTAATTAGCCTTCATATTGAAATTACTTGCTGTCTATATGCACGTGATTTCATGTTGCCAAGATCTTTTCCAGAGGACTGTAAAATGACTCTTTTTTGAGTCTGCAGTAGATCCTATCAACTTTCATGGCAGTTCTAGTTCTCCTAGGACTATTTTTTTCCCATGTGTTGTTACTAATTCAGCTAATCTTCAGATTGGTTACTGAACTAAGCAGGATGTTCTTTTTGGACATTTTATGTTAAGTTACACACAGTAATGTTGAGTACCCTGATTAATATTATGCAGACCTTTGCTTTAACTGCTGGTGATAATAGGTGGAAACAGAAGTAAATCAGAGTTAAGGGAATAGAATTAAAAGGATAATAAACTTGGTTGTACCTAATTAATTGCCTTATATCTGCAGTTTTCTCTGTCACTTCCTCCTTTAGGAATATTACATGGAACTCTGGGGAATTAGAAACTTGCTGTATTCTTAAAAGAAGAAGTAACTAAATTTGAGATCTGTAAAGCAAAGATAGTCTTTTAAAGTTTTATGCTCTCATTCAAAATTAAAAGACTGGAAATTTATTACCCCTTCAATTATGCAATAGAGGTTATCACACACGGTAAGCAGTGCTCAGACACTATCATGCCATCTTCCAGCACTGATTTTCACATGACTTTTTGTTAATTAATTATCTATGGGTTTTTTTGTGTAAAATCATTATGATTAGATCACAGGAGATGTTAGGGCTGACTATTATCCACAATGTGTCCCAATTACTAAGTTACAAGATATGATTTAATATTATCACTAAAATAATATTTTATTTTCATTTGTATATTTAGCCTTGTCACTATCAAACTCCCCTCTCTGCAATGAGAATTTTTTATGGCACTGATAATCTGGAGAAGACTGTGAAAAGTTGACTTTGTAATTTAACTTTTCTGAATTCTAGAATTTTTAAGGTATTGGGGAAAGACACAAATAAAATAAAATTCTTAGAATAGTTTCAAAAAACAATTATACAAAAGAAACACCAGAAAACTCCGTGGAGTGCATAATGGTCTGCTATCAATGCCTTTGGGTCTAACTTTCTGAGGAAAAAATGTTTGGAGAATTTCTACTTCTTTTGTGCTGAAGTGATTTTTATATATATTTTTTTTCTTAAAAAATTATATATATATATATATATATAATATTTATATATATATATAAAAATACCTAATTGAGGGAGATGTGGTGGTTTGGCCAGGAAGTGATTTTTCAGCAAGTTATAGCTTTACAAAACAATTAGAAAACGGATACGACAGAAAACGTAAACATCCAGAGGTTAAATATCAGAGGATCCCAGGGAAGTACCCCTTTCCTTCCTGCCTTGGAACCCCTCACGGGGCCGGTCCCGCTCTGCCGTGTGGCCCCTCAGGGCCTGGCACCGCCCCGGCCGCCCCGGCCCTCCCAGTGCCAGAGAAGGGGAGGGCAGGCTGCTGCTCGTGTCTGCCCAGCCCCAGCTTTAGGGGTGGGGTTTTTTGTTTGTTTGCTTGTTTTTGTTGTTGTTTTGTTGGTTGGTTTGGTTTGATTTGGTTTAGGGTTTTTTTGTTGCCGGGACTGGTAGCTCCCGGGCCAAAGGAGGGGAGGAGAATATTGTATCTTCCCGGCCCGGATCGGATTTCCAGCAGCTGTAAGGCACCCTGCCGCTCAGCTGCCGGGGCTGAGCCTCCCCGCTCCGTGACTCCTGGGCAGAGGAGGAAAGTGGGGGGTGGCGGAAAGCCCAGCCTGCTGGAGAGATCATGCAGCTGAGATCAAAGACAGCTCTGCAGCCGGGCAGGTGGCCAGAAACCAAAGACGCTGGCCAAGCCCACTGAGGCCTGACCCTAGCCCCTTCGGTCACCGCCAGGAAGAACCATCGTGCCCTCTCTAGATCTGGGAGATGTTAACTCTTTATTTGATGTTTGAGACTTACAAAAGCACTGGCCCTTCCCTGAGTGAGAACAAAGTAAAGTTCTGAGTAGGACAGAGGAGTGACGAGTTGCCTCTTTGGCCGGACTTCTCTTAAGAAACCATGGAGAATGGATTAACTTTCTTTGTAACATATGAATGCTGTTTGGGGAGCATGCATGGCCCTAGCTAAAAGTTGTGGATTGAAGCCCTTTGCACAAGGGAAAAAAAAAAATTGTAGTTTTTGAGATGAAGATGATTTTGGTGGTGGAAGAGGGGAAGAGGGGAAGAGGAGAATCTTTTTTTTTATACTAGAAGAAGCATCCTTAATACCTAAATAAACAGACACGTCCCATAAGCAGCTTGGGAGACTGCTAATGGGAGGGACTTCACAGAGCCGGGTTCCTGGGCAGCTGACTTCGTGAGTTGAGACCCAAAAGAGAAGTGTTCTATGTTGTCAGTGGGGAATCTCCATGGAAGTTCTAAGAGATACTCCTCTCCCAACGAACTGATGCAAGATAATTTTTAAATTATGAAACTGACTGAAAATCACAAGTTTTGTCTCTTCATGTTGTTTGTGGGCAAGTGAACAGTTTGTGAGGGGAGGAAGAGAGTTTTGAAAACTTAATTTTGATTCTTATTTTTTTTGTTGTTGTGTGTTAATAAATCTATCTTCGTAACCTTTAATTTGGGGCTTACTTTTGCTTCTCTTGTGATCCTATCCTATCAGGTAGATACCTGAACCATTACAGGAGGGTAAGAATAATGGTTTTTTACATGACCATATTTTTTTTTAAGTAATTTAAATCCAGATCCTTAAATTTTAAGAAAACTTACGTTTGGCATGACTAAGCATATCGAGGAACGCATAGAGCTTTACAAAATGTCTATTGTAAAATGTTCTGCTTGCTGAAAAATTAACTTGAGGTTCAGGTGTAATAAAATGGTAAAAGAATGGGTAATGCAGCCTACAGATTCTATACAGGAGTACGTTCTGCAAGTTTGTGGTGTGGACTAAAATTGTGCAAGTATAATTGTAGATTTTGAAAAGCTGCATTGACATTTACTTAAATCTTATTGTAGTTATTCTTACTTGAAAGTACAGGGCTTGATCTAGTGACAAGATTTATTGAACATAATTGTGCTGCAGTGAACTACAGCAATTTCATTAAGGGAAGACACTGTTCTGTAAAGAACAAGTATTATGAGCCTTATGTGTATCTATTGCATATCCACATAAGCATGTTCAGTCAGTTCAGCTCTCATATATCCATAATCCTGTCATGGTTAGTGTTTGAAAGGCAAGCCAAGGGAATGTGCAAATTATGAGTTTCATAAAGAAAGGGGTCTGCAAAACAGATATGAGCAAAAGGGAAGTCAGGAAAGAGAATTGGAAGATCATGTTTTAATCAGAGATATTGAGTCTGAAACTTTCTGCTAATTCTACTGTCCTTTTTTAGTCCAGCAGCATCATGCAGTGCTCCTTCCTTCCTCTTTGCCTGCGTAGAGCAGTCACCTAATGAAAATAGTTCCATAGTTACTGTAGTGTCCCACATGCTGATGAATATAACAGACTATAGAGATGAAAAAAAAATTTATTTAGAATTTAAAATTTTTAATTTAATTAAATTTTAATTAAAAGATTAATTTGAAGGACCTGTTGGTTTGTTATTAGTTTTGTGGGTTTGTTTTGTTTTTCCTCTTAATTACAACACAATTTTTAGTGGCCTAGTATAATCTAATTGAAAACTTCTGCATTCTGTTCTTCAAAAAGTATACATTTTTTAAAATCAGCCTAGACATCAGCAAAACCACTAAATTTGTAGAAGCAAAGGGTATTATTTTTAACCTTATTTGCCTTTAAATAGAAAGCAGAATCTAGAAATTAGTGACCACATGTAAGAGATTTAAAAATCACAATTGTTTTAAACACTATAAAATTAGGAACATTGATTTTAGTATTAAAATTATTAAATGTATTAATTAATATTAATGAAAATTAATATTAAATATTAATAAAGTTAATAAAACTGGAAAAAAATAAAGGACTTTTTGCACATTATGGAAAGAAACAACTTTATCTGCAGTTGCACTGATGCTTGTACTCTTCCCTCTCCTTTCTTCCCCCCCTCTATATATGCCTCCTGGATTCCAGGAATTTGGACCATGAGTTAGGCCACCTGACAGGAACTTGAGATAAAGTTGTACTATTATCTTAAATGTAGTCCAATTATCGTAGGTCTAAGAAAAAATAATCCAGGTTTGAGGAAGAAAAATGTATCCATGTGGAAAGCCAACTCAGTGGCTGTGTTGAAAATAATCTCTGGCTGGGGTCAGTGAGGGGAGGCCATAGCCCCCAGATTCATTTGCTGAGGCCTTCCAGCAGAGGACTGTATTTGATCCACAATATTGCTGTAAAAAACAGTGTAAAACATCCCCCTCACTGGGAAGGTGTTTTGCTGTTCCCACATATACCTGGACCATATATGAATCCATTAAAGCCTATATTTCACAGGACCCCCACCACAGAGAAGCCCAGGATGAACAGGACAAATGGGATGCTTCTGGATCCACAGGGTAGTGCCTGTCTTTCTACTTTATCTGTCTCTCTTTCTCACATTTACTGTAAAATAAAATCTGTACTATTGGCTTTGGTGTGTGGTGTTGTTTGCACCTTAATTTGGGCAAAAGCATCTCTCTGATAATTGTAATATTGAGATCATAACTTTATTTTGCTCTAGTCATGACATGATGCTGCTCTCTGACCAAAAGTGCCTTGAAAATAGTGCAGTTCCCTCTGTGGGAGGTGGGTCATTCCTTGTGTATGAACTCCTGGAAACTTTGTCCCAGCTGTCCCTTGAAGGATGTTGTATGAGAGCTTTTGGGGACAATGCCTGTTCTGCATGGCCAGTATAAAGAAAATGTTTTGTTGTCCTTCCTGGAAAAATTTGTGATTAGCCCTACATTCCTGGAGTGGAGTTAGCATGAAATGATTTGGGATAATGAGTGATTGATTATGTAAAAATCTGAAAATGAGATAATGCTATCCTTACAAGATTTGTGAAGACTTGTTGCTTCAGTCAAATGAGGAAAACAAAACGAAACAAAAAAGCTGCAGGAAGAGGCACTGCTTGCTGCAAAATGTGGTCCTGTCTAAAAGCTTCAGGCAGAACTTTGGAATGTGGTGAGAGAGAATTCTACAGGAAGAATTGTAGGATGTAGAACCCATAAAACATTTCTGAAACAGGGTGTAGTAATCCAGACCTGTTGTGCTCAGTGGAGGAGTTGAGACTAGAGGAACAAGTAAGTCTCTTGTTATGATATAGAACAAAATGTAAAATTTGCATTCACATCTGATGATGAGGAAATAGCATGTCAACCCTTAATTAAAACTGAAATTACAAATGACTGCTTTCTGCTACTAAAATGGTGCCATGTACAGTTTCCAAGATCAAAATCTGATCATAAATCTGTCAAGACTGAAACCCCGTCAATATTAATACAAAAGGATGGAAGACAGCAAAGAGTTAAAATGATTGGAGTAAGTGCAGCAAGAGTTATCTGCCAAACTGATAAGGTTAATTCATGGCTCCATGGTGAGAAATAGAAGTGTGCTAAAAACCCTAAAAGAAGCCCAGTTCAAGCAGTTGAAGCATTTCCTAATTCACAAGCCGCAGCACTTGGCAAATTTTTACAGGCAGTATTACTCCCTCCAGACATGAAATTAAGCAGAGGAGACCCCTCTGAAAATATGGGGGAAACAACAAGCACTTCATGTAATAGAAGTTGAAACTACACCTAAGAGATACCAAGTTCATGCAGTTAAAAAACTTGATTCACTAAGGACTAATGTGTCAGGAAGTTTGTATTGTTTTCTTTTTCTGGGAATGCCAGCACCCCACCCCTGGAGATCAAAGGCAGGGAGGTGGAACTATCAGCAGATTTACAAGAAAAGGCTCACAGAGAACTATGAAGATGTGGTTGTCATTTTTGTCTTAGGTCCTTTTTGGCTTTTTGGTTGCTTTTGTGATAGATACAGGGACGCCAGCATTTCAAACTGAAACCGCTCCTTTAGTAGCATTATCCAGACAAGAAATTTTTCTTTCCTTTTTATAATCGGTCTATATTAGGCCAAATTCTCACTTTTTTTATGTAGCAACCTGCCAACAGGCGAACTGTGTGGAACCAACAGAACTTTCAATTGCCACAATGATTGTTGATATTATTAGTTTATTAATGTTTGTGATATGCTTGTGTTTTCATTACAAGAGACTTATTAGGAGACTAAATATTAGTTAATCTATTTTATGATTTTTTTATTTTGCTAAGTTTATTATGTCTTTTTATTAAAAAAAATAGTGTGTGAAAAGCGTTTTTCTTTTGTCTTATGGCTGCACAATTTGTCTTAACCAAATTTAGCCTGGAAGTTGGTACAAGTATGTGTACATATTTGATGTCATACAAATATGTATTAATTTTCCCCGTTCTGCCTCTGAACGATTTAGATTTTTTTTTTAATTTCATTAAATTTATCAGAGATATTAATGAGTGAACTAAATAATCTTAAGAAAACGGAAGAAAGTATTAAATGGGAAAATGTTGAGTCCCACTTCCTCAACCAGAACAGACTGCAAATATGATAAAATTAAAAAATACCAAAAAGCCTTTTAGCAGCTCTGAAGCAACTTTTCCTGTAACCATTTCTTTGAACCAAATATGTTATTGATCATTAGACATTCCAAATTAAATCACAGACTTGTATTACCACCTGAGCTTCTCTATGTACTACTGGGTTTCCTACCATATCTCCAAAGAAGATATTTTAACTTTATCTCACTTCTTTTATTTATTGTAATTAATATGATAACTAAAATACATTCTGCACCACAGGTGTCTCAGTTTTGGGTGCAACTTACTGTGGTAGCAATTGGAGAAAAAAAAAAGCTACATGAGATAAAATACAACTCAATTTGAAAGGTAATTAATTTCACTTACGACTCCTCAAAAATAAAGCTATGGTTTTTGATTCTGTGTCAAGATTAAATTACTATGGAGATGTACTTTATCCCCTGGACAATGAAGTAAGGGTTTGATGTAAAGATGTGTTTGATAAGAATTTTTTGCATGACTATTCGATTTACGTCCAGTGATTTTATTAGTCTGTAAAGTAAAAGACTAGTGTTGATTACAAGATAAAATACACTGTCATAACTAATAGAATAAGCATTTGATGCAGGGACATCTAGACTCCTCTCTCAGTTGTCTTTCTAGAAGTCTGATCATGCTTTTTATTCTTCAAACCCACCTTTCCTGTGTTGAGTTGCTCTCATACTCTAAAATAGGCTTTCTACATTGAAACAAATGTGGGAACAGGGATCTTTTTATTGCTCCCTTCATTGTGAGGTATCTGTACCTGCCTACAAGGTTTAAGGGGGCATTCTAAAACATAGGTAACATGTCAACAACTCTGGCTGTCACTTCACACAGTCATTGGGCCTGCCCGTGTAGAATGAACTGAAGGACAGTGACATTCTCTGTATCTTAACACAAAACAGGGTTTAGTTTATGTACTAAGTTGAATCCAGAATAAAGTCAAAATTTCTAGAAAATTTTTATTCTGAATTTTCTAAAAATTGAATTGCACTCCAGAAAGTATCTGCCTCTGCTGACTGAACAGGTACAAGAATTTACTACAGAAATGTGGGAACAGAGCTAGCTGGGATGGATAATAGCTCAGCCCAGGTAGCTTATGCAGAAACCATAAACCTGAGACCATGGAAGGTGGGATACTCAAAGGATGGAAATTAGGATGCCAATGGCATAATTCCAAAATAGGTCATGTCTGGTTCCGGTTCTTTATTGGTTCGGGACCTTTGACATATAAAGTCATGTCCCTGTCCCTTCTTCAGGACTGGACTTTTGCCCTCAGGTAATCTTATATATTGTTAAGTTAGCCACTCCCCCAGGTCTTTGGATGCTGCCCCTTGGACCTTGCCGTCTCTGCATTTGTTATTTTACCACAATTAAAGTTTTATTTTTCAGGCATTCCATAGTTGCTTCCTCTCTTTTTTCACCACACTCCCCCGGCTGGACCTGAAGTTGCAGTGAGCCAAACTGTAATACAGAAAACTTGTGAATAAGTGAAATAGATGAAACATGTATTTATCCTCTCTTTCTATGTTGGTAGGTTTTGATCCTGTTGACCAAATGAACCAAAATGTGAGAGAAATTTCCCAGGTGAGAGCCTCTACCATCAAAAAAATTGAGAATCTTCATGTGGAATGGAGACCTTTACATATTGCTGCTGAGTTAGTTTTAGCTACTGGACACTGAAGGATCAACCAAAGACCTTTCATATGGGAAAAAATTCCATTCACAGACCAAATCAGTTCCAAGTTAGAGATTTGCTGAGAGCTAGATAAGTGTTGCTTTCTTACCCCAATGTTAATATCTTTTTCTGTTGCATTGCCAATGCAGTGATGGGCCTCTTACATTTTGAACTCTCTCTGATGCCTTAGCTTGCTTCTGAAAAAAAGTAATCTTATGTAACATTAATTATATATTGCAAAACTTATAACTGATTTTATGAAATAATATGAGGGAAATTATTCAGGAAGCAATCTTTTAGAATACTTATCAGAAAAAATAAAAGGCTGAAGGGAACTTAACAGACCATAAATATTTTACGTAGTGTTTTAGAGATTGAAATCCATGGACCAATAAAGCTGAAGCAGAAAGCAAGGAAGTGTTGGCTTATCAATTAAAATTTGATGTAACCAGAACTAATTGTTATGCAACATGAGAGAACAGACATGTTAGATGTCCAATACATGGAGCAGCTGGGTATCTCATGGGAACAAAAAAAGTTCAGAATATGATTAGAAATTGTAACATTGAAAAGTTTTATATTAAACATGATAATTAGAACATTATATTGTTCTCTACTACCAGTTCAATAACCTATGGTTGCTGCTTTTGCAGTTTTTCCCTGCCGCTTCTTCTATAGCTACACGTGAAGCCTTGTCCACTTTCAAACAGCTCCAAATGCACCAGCGCTTTCTTCAAGGGTTGGTATTGGGACTGGCACTGCTGTTTAACATCTTGGTCAGTAACATGGACAGTGGGATTGAGGGCAGCCCCAGCAAGTTTGCCACAGACACCAAGCTCTGTGGTACAGACGACATTGGAGGGGAGGGACACCATCCAGAGGGACCTGGACAGGTTCAAGAAATAGAAAGTACATGAAGTTTAAAAAAAACAAGTGCAAGGTCTAGCATGTGGGTCAGAGCAGTCCCAGGCACAAGTACAAGCTGGGCAGAGAATGAAAAGAGGGCAGCCCTAAGGAGAAGCACTTTGAGTGTTGGTGGGCAGTAATCTCAGCTTGACCCTTGCGCCCACAGTCCAAAAAAGCCAACTGTGTCCCAGGCCACAACAAAAGCAACACAGGCAGGAGGGAGAGGGTGCTCATTCTGCTCCTCTATTCTACTCTTGTGAGATCCCGCCTGGAATATTGTTTCTAGTGCTGGGCCTACAACACAAGAAAGATGTGGACTTGTGAGATCAAGTCAGGAAAAAAGACACTAAGTTGATCAAGGAGATGGAACATCTCTCCTCTGAGGACAGGCTGAGAAAATTGAGGCTGTTCAGCCTGAAGGTGAGAAAGCTTTGGGGAAACTTTATAGCAACTTCCAGTATCTAAATGGAGCCTACAGGAAAACAGGACATATAATGATAGGACAAGGGGGGAATGGCTTTAAATTGAAAGAGGAAAGATTCATATTAGGTATAAGGATAGTACTGTTCACTCTGGGAGTGCTGAGGTATTGGGACAAGTTGCCCAGAGAAACTGTGAGTGCACCTTCCTTGAAAGTGTTAAGGCCAGGCTGGATAGAGCTCTGTACAATCTGATCTAGTGGAAGGCATCCCTAGCCATGGCAGGTGAGTTAGAAATAAATGATCTTTCATGTCCCTTCCAACCCAAACAGTTCTATGCTTTAAAATGTTAAATCTTTGCAATCTATTTCTGAGAATTTATGTATTTTTAATTTGCCTGAAGTTTTGGTTTAGTTTTTTCTGGTTTTCAAAACTATTCAGCAGAGATAGAGAGAAAAATAAATCATTAACTTCAAACTATAGCCTGACACCTGGATGTACTTAGTGTATGAAAATATACAGATAGGGTTAAAATGACAGGCTTTCCAGTTGTTTATTGCTTTTACTTTCTTTTTTGGTTTTGTTTGTTTGTTTGATTTGGTTTGGTTTGATTTGGTTTGGTTTTTGAGCCTAAATTTCAAAACAGTTCAATCACTTAAAGGCTTGTCTGTCTAAACAGGCTTACTGTCTGTCTTCCTTTGAAACATACTGCCTCTGACGGCTAAATAATTTTCCTGATTATAAGTAATCCAGAATCCATGAAAATAACATTTTATGAAACAAGTATGACATCAAGTAGGACACATGTACAATGCAGCTGACCTGTAAAAAAAATCATTCATTCATCATTATTATTCCTCCTCAGTCCCACCTCCCCTTGTACTGTCTCCTTTTGTCAGGTGGGTCATGCTGATCATGTCTTCTGGTTAACAGCAGGTGTAAGCACTAAAGACTTCTGCAGGGCAGTGTCCATTTATACAAAATTCATCCTATAACATGACATGGAACATGGGCAGTGAAGGAGAGAAAGAAGGAAAACATGGGCCACCCTCAGAATCACCCTCAGATTTCAAGATGCAGACTAAGAATAGAAAGTCTCAATTCTTTGTTGTACCTGTCCATTCTCAATCAGAGGTACAGTGAACAAATGGAGTTCTTAATGACCCTGACAGTCTTATGAAGCCCTCAGCTGGCTTCTGTTCTTTGAACAGAGGTTCCACCTTCTGAGAATATGTGCATAAAAAGGAAAGATGCAACCTCCTCGTCTTACCTTGTAATAATGAGTGCCCTAGGGGATAAAATACACATAGCTGCTACTTCAGTGTGCTTGAAGTTCAGCAGGTTGTGAAGTCTCATTCAGTTGCTGCATCTGCCTTTAACTTTGCAAAGGGCCAAACTTTCTTAAAACGGAAAAAACAAGATCTTGGTCCTACCGCTAGCTCCTTTTAAACTACATTCTCAACCTTTCCCAGGTTAAGTCACTCACAAACTTTCAGGCTCCTTTTTCCCTGAACTAAATCTTAATACTATTTTTTAGTTCAGCATTCTATAAAATATGTCTTGGCTTTATCCCCTAGATTCTCACCACATTACTTATTCTCTCAAACAGTTTTCTTTTCATAGAGCAAAGCATTGAATAAATAATGGATTTACCTAGAATATTAAATATTTTTTTCTAAATAACTTCCAGTGTACATGTTTATATTAGATATTTTTTTTATTTCCTTTAAGATCTGCAAGACCAAAAACCTAATGATTTCAGTTCCAGTTCTGCAAGTTACACTTTCATAATACATAGGAAAAAAGAGCTCCGTATTTTGGAAAGGTTTCAAAACAATTGTCTTTATTTTTTACAGTATTATCTCTCATGCCAAAGAACTCCAACTTCACATTTATAGCCAGACTTCCTCACTACCTGTGCTAAAGCAATATGCTTGAGAATTGGCCATCACATATTGCAATTTCCTCTAAATAGGTCCAAACTTTCCATAGAAACTAGAGTATAGCATCTAGCAAGGAGTAAATTGCTGACAAAATGCAGAAAACAAATAGCTGTAGGACTGTATAAAGAACATATTGGAGGCAGAGTACAAAGTGTTTTCAAGAAATGGAAAGTCTGTCTTTAATGCTAGATATTATACCCAAGTCTCTTCTTTAAAAGCTTACATTTTAGTATCACTTTTTGTGTATTTTTATACTCAAATTCAAATGGATGTGCTACACAATGTGGAAAGAAAAAAAAAAACCAACAAAACAACGTGTTACAGGAGACAAGGAAAAGACTGAGGAATACTTCTTAAGAATTGCTTTCTCTCTGCTGATTAACTTTGTGCTGAAGCTGACAGCTTCAGTGAAATAAAAAAGTCAAGTGTCTAGTATGCTTCTGCTCCCAGCAGGCTTTTGACATTGACTTAAAAGGAATTTAAATAAATATAAAACCAAAGAGAAAAAATTTAAATAGAACATGTGATTTACTTTCCATGTGGGCACCAGTTCAATTCTGTTAATGTCAATGGAGCTACAATGAGACAAAATTGGAGTAATGAATTGTTGTATCTGGTCTCTCAAAGCATAATACATAAGAATTATGTACACAACAACATAAGTGATTTTCTCTTCAAAAAAGTTACTTCTATGGGTGTTTCATTACATGTTTGTGGTGTTTTGAAGCACAGTTGCCAGTTCCCAGATAGACCAGATAGTCTCTCTTTACTGTCAAATATATTTGATCTTCATCTTTGCACACTGATGACGATACTGAACCATCATATTTTGATATCAAAAGATAGTGTGACGCAATTCCTTGTCATCACTGAGAATAGAGGTCTTCATCTAGAGCTACTTGTCATTGTCAAATTAGTAACGTTCAAAAACAGTAACAAAAATCACAATAATTCACAATAGATTGCTAGCATTTATTAGGAAAAAAAAAATCCAAAAACCAGTTTGTTGAATTTGGAAATAAGACAATTACCATACTATATTAAAAGTTATTCTCCAAACAGCCTAACGGCCAAGAAATCTGACTCAGCCTATTAGATGTTGTAGTGGCTGGACAAAAGAGACCTACAGTACAGGAATTTTGATTTTCATATCTGTTTACCATTGTCTCATCCTTTGGAAGAGAATATTCTCAGAAATATACAGTAATGGACGCCCTTATACATCAACAGTCACAGTTTACTCTTCTCCGTGTCAAATAATTTGTTAAGAACATCCCATGACTGTTTCAGCAAGACAGGCAGGGGTTCTGGCACAATGGGCTTGGTTCAACTGGCATTCTGGAATAGGGCCCTCCCCCACAAAAAAATGATCAAGAAATGGAGATTACACCTGACCTCCAAACTATAGTGCTAGGTAATGTCCAAAAAACAGCAGCTGTAAAAAGCACTTACAGTCACTATAGACAACCAGCTGAGGAGAACTCTTACTGTAATGCTAGTACGTGAAAAATCTTAGCACGGTCTTTGTTTAAAACAGGATACCCCTTTCTCATATATATATGATATGTGAATGTCTGGGTCCCTCTTTTTGTCCTCATTTCACAAAAACACTGAGAAATATAAAATGATCGAAATAAAGTCCATAATTTTTTGTTAGCTTAAAACATGCCAATTTCAAGTTTGGTGTTGTTGTTTGTTTGTTTGTTTGTTTGTTTGTGGTTTTGTTTTGTTTTGGTTTTTTCTGGAAATTGGCAGCATATTTAGACTATAATTAATGTTATGTTAGAGACTGCAGTTGCAGTTCAAGTAGTCTAGAAATAACCAATAAAGGTATTCCTACAGGCACTGCATATTTTCTGCTAGTAGAAACTGTAGAAAATTTCTACCAGGAGACATTTCTGCAAGTCCCTTTCTTCTATTTTGGTGTAAAAAGGGAGGCTGGGGAAACTTGATAATACCAATGACATGTTAACACAAATTGGAGCTGCACCTCACTAGTGGGTGTTAAATTTCATGTTGGAATGAACAGGCGAATATTGATATGCCACCACCGCCAGTTCTTCTTAACATGGGACTGGGAATATCACCTTGCACTAGGTGTTGTTACAGAACCACTGTGACAAGAACAGCTAAAGTAGATCATCAATAATAGTATTATGCAGGTAATTAACCTTTTGTTTTAACCTTAATTTGGAAGTAAATTATTAGGTTAGGTGCTATCCATCAAACTGAGGCTTGCTTTAATGTGAAGAAAAAATTATAAAGCAGTTTAAAAGACCACTTAAGGATCTGAAAGGCACAGCCCATAAAGATTAAAAACCGACCAAAGTCTATACATTTGCAGCCAGCTATATTATAATTTTTTGCTTACTTGCAATTTTTGCTTAGAGAAACAGTCCTATTTTCAGGCTGGACAGTCAAAATTATCAGGTAGTCAATATTATCCCTCTTACCCTCTCTCAGACGTTGTAAATGCTTTCTTAAAAGAGTAATATGTACTTTATCTTTCTGCCCTAGTGTATAACAGAAACTATTCTTCAAATACTCCATATTCTTCTCCAAAATGTATTTTTTCTTATGCTAAGCATTCATATATTTCCCAAGGAAAAATGTTGGATTCCCCTTCACAAGTGCTGTAGAATTTAAAATACAACATCATATCACAGGGCCAAAGAGGTTTCCTGCTTAAGAATCCTTTGGTGCATGCTGTTTGCTAATCAGTGTATCATAAAACACTGTTAAACAACACTATCACAGCTTGCTAAGCTGGAGGTCTAGACCTCTGCTCAGGTACTGATATGTAGTTGCTAAAAAGCAAAGCTGTTAATTCATCCAGCAACAGACTAAAATTTTATTTTTGTGCTATCAACAAGAACATATCATTGGTAAAACCAAATCAAATATGAAATTACATTTGCAAAACCTATTTTTTTTTTTTTTTTCAAAATGTATGAATCAGGTGATTTTCTAAGCAATAAAGAAACAGACTTTTAAGGAGCTAACTTTGATTAAGGAAGGAAAAGGAAGCTCTTGCATCCTTTTGATGCTGCTTAAGTAACATTCCTGTAATCTCTACTGGATTCCTATAAACAGTAGCAATACCTTAAGTTGAAATTATCAGACAGATGCACACTCAAGTAAAAGACACAGAACCTTGCTATTAAAAATTACAGTAATATATATAATACCTCACATTCGTATCCTTATTCCTTACACATTGTAGCTAATTTTAAAAATATGTAACTTCGGAATGAAATCTTTGAATTAAACAGGGAATGAGGAATTGTCATTTCACAGAAACAGCTGTAGATTTTCAATAGCACTGAATACTTATTGGTGTCAGTTGCCTGGTATAACGTGAAGAATTTTAGCAAACATAAACAAATTCTTACTCAAATACAGCCACTATTCAAATGCTTTTTTAATTCTTTTAATTTTTACTCCAAATAAAAAATAAATCCTTTTTTACATAATTGATATCCAGTGCCTTTCAGCAAAGCCTTGCTTTTGAACAGGATTCCCAACAGATCTGTTTAGGAAAAATTAATTGAAGCAAGCAGAGTTACTTCTACCATGCTGCTATTTGACATCTACCCTCATCTGTCATTTTTCCTTCATTTCTCATAATATAAAAAGGATGTAAAACTAGCAGGGAGCATCCAAAAGAGGGTAATGAAGATGGTGGAGAAGGGCCTTGAAGTGAAGCTGTATGAGGACCAGCTGTTCAGCCTGGAGAAGAGGACACTTCTCCAGGGGGGAGAAGTCACTGCAGTTACGCCTTTCTTGTGAGGGGCAGAGGAGGGGCAGGCACTCATCTTTCCTCTGTGGTGATGGTGACAGTGGCAGAACCGGAGGGAATGGCTTGAAACTGTGGTCAAGAGAGGTTTAGGTTGGATGTCAGGAAAATTTTCTTCCCCCAGAGAGTGGCTGGGCACTGGAATAGGGTCCCCAGGGAAGGGGTCACAGCAGCAGGCCCAACAGTTCAAGAAGTGTTTGGACAATGCTCTCAGGAACATGATGTGACTATTGATGTTCCTGTGCACGGCCAGAAGTGGGACTTATGGTAGGTGTCTTCCATCTTAGGATATTCAATCAGTCTATGATTTTATGAAAATCAAGGACTTTTAAAATATTAATTATTAATATGTACTATTTAATTGTGAGTTATTTAATATGAATCTATTAATAGATTTGGCCAAGACCAAAAAGTTGCTGTTCAACAAATGCTTATTATTATTTTTAAAACAAGAAACTAATATTGATCATTACTTATTCTAAAAATTCAAGAATTTATAGAGCTCATAGAAACTCACAGTCTGCTATGAGGTTCTTAGTTTTTTCTTTTCCAAGCTGAGCAAGCCAACTGATCTCACCCTTTCCTCATATACCTTCCCTTCTAGAACTCTCTATAACCTTTGTAGCCCTTCTTTTGACACTTTCTAATAGCTTTATATAGTCTTGTATTGTGGGAATCAAAACTGCACACAGGACTTGAGGTAAGGCTGCACCAGCATGGAGAAAAGCGGGACAATCCCCTCCTTTGATCATCTTTTTAAGTTTGCTGACAAAGACTCCTGTCATGGCATTTATGAAAGGGCCAGTGTTCCTGCAATTGTCTCTTAGAGCTTCTGTTTCCCAGAGCTAAGTATTTCTACCAGGTTGAAAAGAAATAAAATAAATTCCATCTAGGGGAATGTGTGCATTTCTTTATAACTGGAAGTGTTAAGCTTACAGCTCACTCATGGATCCTAAATGTCTTTTCCAAATTAATGATTCTAGGATTCTATAAAAATCTAACTTAGGGGCTGGATTTATATTTGTTCAAAGTAACTAAGATGTGAAACTGATGGACGAAACAGATAATTGATTATTGTATATTTTCTACTGAGATGTACATTTCTTTTTTTTTTTATCTTGTTGTTGAAATAGGATTTCTACTAGTGAAATTAACAGATTTTTCTGAGGAGGAAAGCTAAAATGTTCTTCTATATAAGATAATGCTTTGAAGGGGTTTGTTTTTGTTGTTTATTTTTCTTTTTTTGCATCATATATACCATGGACCAGGTTAAGAAACATGCTTTTCTTTCATCCAAGACATGAAAATGTGCTTTGAATGCAAATTATGTGGTTTTTATTTGAACTGAAGATTTCCTTTTTGATTTTTCTTTTATTTCAAACAAAATATAAGTGAGTCAAGAAAAAAATCTTTGAAAAAATACTACAGTCTAGAGGAAACTTTTTTTTTTACTTTTGAATGACTTACTGAAGAGTAAATCACTTTTCTGAAAATAGCTTTCTTCAGTCACAGAGACTAGTGTGAAAACAAAGCCTTACGACACAAGCTTTCAATCTCAAATTTGTTTCTGCAGGAATACTCACATCACTTCACATCCTGGCAATACATTTCCTTACCAAAGAGAAAGAGATTCTTATTCCTGACTACGTTCGAGATATCTCAATTAAAAAAATGAGCTGGCTAGCCTCCTGAAGTGAATGAATATCACCAGCATTTCCTCTCTTCCAGTCATAAGTATCTAGAGCTGCTCCGCTTACACAGAGAATGCAAGAAATCTTGTAAAAATTGTCCTTGGGAGGATTCTCTACAGCACTGATAAGCTGGCAGCCAAGCTTAAGACAGAGAAAGTAAGACACCATGCTTTCCAAATCCTGCTGACTCTGAAGTCACCCTGCCATTGAGTGTTTTCCTAAGTTGAGATTTTATTATTTTTATTGCTATTCCTAAGGGAGGAGGAAAAAAGTATTTAATTATATCATAAATTTGCTTGTATTTGCTGGTGCTGAAATTTCACATTATACTGCTCAGATGCTCCTACTGCAATTAAGCATCATGTGATCTGTATGATATAAAATAATGAGATCATATGTCTTATGTACATAATATACATTACAGAGGACTTTACCCTCATTGCCCTCATGCTGTTTTCAGCAGCCCTTATGCTGACTGCTAATTATAGCTTTGCACAGCACAGTCTCGAGCAAAACAAAGGATGTATTTACTGATCAGTTTCACTAACACAATCCTTTGTGGGACAAAAATGCTACTCTAAAGAATATAGCTAAGAGAATGTTTTCTTCCTTTATTTGTTCTGAAGATTTAGACAGAAGAAATCACAGCAAGATCCTTCCTACGTTGATTTAAAAAGTGAAAGGGGAACAGGATTTACAGATTTATGTTATCCATTAGAGAACAGAGGCAATCAGATTTTTCTAAAGCATAGCTGAATTGTTAACTATGCTTGTCCTCTGTATGAATCCCTTAATGAAATCACACATATTACAATTACTCTACTTCTTTCTGAGACATCATCATCTTACAACAATAAAAAAAATTTAAAAAGTCTAGTACTTGTATACTTGTAGTATACTTGTATGGAGTAGTAACAAAGTAAATATTTCTGTGTTTATTATATCAATGATAATAGGACATATGCAAGATTTGACTGTAGGACTCATTCAGAACTTTAGAACTCTATAACCATCTTTTTGGTGTAAGTCATGTTTTTGTGTCTGAGTTACAGGTACCAGGTTTTAGAGGAAAGTTTAGTATGTTTCATTTGGGAGCCCAGAGATTGGTAGTACATTGCTACATCCAGTAGTCATTTGCATTATCAGAAAAATTCTATACTGAAAGATTTTCAAAATTGTGTGGATTAGTTAATATGGATGCAATGTTTTCTCCTGAATGTAGATATCTAACAGCATTTAAATATCCTAGGATATCCAGCATCAGAAGAATCTTCCAGCATTGCATTATTAATCTTCCAAAGGTCATGTAGCTTGACTACTGTACTGTTATCTCAAATACCCTGATACATATAAAAATTGTTCTAAGCTACATTTTGGTGAACTGAACTGCATCTAAATGACGCCATAAAATATTCCCAATGAGCATGAAATGGTGAAGAAAAGATATTCAGATAACTCAAAAATATTATTTATTTCAGAAAGGTTTGTTAAAAAAAAAAAAGAATTCTTACTTTTTTACCAGGAAAATATATTACATATTAAATCAGATTTCTATCTTTACCCTTCCATCAAGCTGACAAAATTAAGTGCACATTTTTGTAGGCTGAAGGGACATATTTGAATAGAGCTATTGACTGTATTGGACCTCTACTGCAATAATGCAATAGGCAAAATAGAAGGGAGCAAGTCATAGGATAAAACTGTAAGCCAGAAGCTTTATAAAGCATGAGAGGGGCCATTTCTTGTGAATGTAATTGTTAAGAAGTATTGTTTGTATTCTCTCATATGCAAAATGTATCATTTTTAGTAGCAAAACTGATTTCCCATAAAAAATCTGTAATCTTGATGCAATTTTCTGAAATTCATTGAAAATTTTCCTTTACAGCCATGTCATATGGAAATACACAGCTGTACAGGATTTTATTTCTATGTGACTCTGGCATCCAAATGCACAGCATAAATTGTTTTTTATTGGAAGGCTTCAAAGAAAGAAAATATTCCTTGTAGAACAGCCTACATCAGGTTTGGGTTAGCATTTTCCCCCCAATAATAAAAGAGAACAGAAATGATAAAGGGACAGTGACTGTTTCAAGTTTTTAGTTAAACTTTGCAGTCTCTAAAACATGTTTTTCCATGCTACTTTGTCCTGGGCCAAACAATGCTACATTTTTAAGTGCGTGAGCAAATCTCAGTTATCCCAGAAAGAAACTTTACTACATTTTCAACATGTGATATCCCATATCTCAGAGAAAAGAACATGATCTGTTATTAACTCCAGTCTACAAACTTTGCCCATTCATCGTTTTTATTGAACGTACGAGATTTGGGGGCAGGGAGGAAAAAATGCTTTAATGGGGATTGAGAGATATTATTGAACATTTTGTAACTTCCACTTATGTTATAAGAATGCATCAATGTATAGTTACTCCAACCATTATATTTTACATATATTTGACATTCAAACTCTTGTTTTTGCCAGTTATTTTGCCTTCATGTACATCTCAGTAGAAAATATACAATAATCAATTATCTGTTTCATCCATCAGTTTCACATCTTGGTTACTTTGAACAAATATTCAAACAAAAACATAAATCCAGCCCCTAAGTTAGATTTTTATAGAATTCTAGAATCATTAATTTGGAAAAGACATTTAGGATCCGTGAGTGAGCTGTAAGCTTAACACTTCTAAGCCTACCACTAAATAATGTCCCTAAATAGTGCTACATGTGTGTGTCCTTTATGGACCTCCAGGGATGATAATTCAACCACTGCTCTGTGCAACCACTTCCAATGCTCAATAACCTTTTGGTGTTAAGAAATTCAGGTTTCTCTAATAGCATGGACATAAAAAGAGATCAACTCTGATTTTTTTTTTTCCTATTCATTATGTGGTCTAGCAATTGCTTTTACCAGGCCAATTCAACATACTGAAATGTTCGTATCTGACAACGTGAGGGTCAGAATGACTTGCTGTCAAGAAAATGCTTTAAGATTTTGAGGAAAAAATGCAATATTCATGACAATATAGTTTCTTCCAGAAATAATTCTTCTGACTACTTAAGTTTTCTGCTGTGCTAGTTTTTATGAACAACCAATTTAGGTCTCAGACACTTGCTGGCTAGAAAAGGTCAAGGGAAGACACAAGAATGATGTAGACATAAGATTTTTTCTTTTTTGTTATTTCAGCCTTGTGTTCTATTATGGATAAGGCTTAGAGGAAAATAGTGAATTCCTTATATATCAGAAATTCGGTACAACCAAAACAACTGAGCAGGAACAAAAGGTAGAGGGTTAGGAAAATGGTGCATTAAATAAAAAGGATAGAAGATGCTAAAGCAGCAGCCCATGGCTGGCCACTCTTAGTGATGCAATAAATTTTTTTCATCCTTTCCTCGTGCACAGGATGCCTAGGTCCTTTTCCATTAGGCTGCTTTGCTGCTGAAAAACTCTTTGCATATTCTGGTGCCCATGGTTGCTCCTCCACAGGTGTATGATGTTGCATTTCTCTTTATTGAACTCAGTTGACCTGTTTCCCCAACTGTCCTGGCTCCCCTGAATGGTGGCACACCCACCTGGTATATCAGCCTCTCCTCCCAGATCTCAATCCTGTACCAATTGCCACGGGTGCACTCTGATCCATCATGTGGCTCAATAATGAAGAGTTCCAAAAAACTGGCCCCAGTACTCAACCCATGGTTTCATCACTGTTGGACTACTTGACACTTTTTACGAGCCTTTACACCAGTCAGTTCATCCAGTTTCAAGTCCATTTTTCTATCCCAAATTTCATCTTGTTGTCTATGAAGAATTTTTGGGAAAATTTGTCAATTGGTTCAGCACAGCTCACCTTCTGTAATCACTGCTCCCAGTTATCTTATTAAGATATTTCCACAAAACCAAATTGACTTTGAAGAGGTGAATGGTCACTTACTACTAAACAAACTCCAAGAGACAGGAAAGTCAGGACACAATACATTTTAAGGAGGAAGTAGATTGGAAGGGCAGTTTATCCTTTCAGTATTGTCTTTTGTATTTATTTAAAATGAAAACAATTCTTTATTTGTTATTCCTACTCCAAATTATATTTTCATCTAAAACTTTACAGGAAGTCTAAGAAATGCAGTTTTATACATACAAGAATAATATTTCAATCCCAAAGGTATTGTTTTGGAAATGGTAGCTGACTGAAAAAAGATGTGGAGAATGGAATATTATTACATAAAACAGTTACTGCTGAGATAATATAAAAACTAATGAATAAGTGCATTCCAGAAGGAAAAAAATGGAAATTTGAACCTGTGACTATACAATATGGAGTACACATCATATTGGGAGATTATATTTGTCTCAAGGAATTTATTCCAGCCAAGATGCTGCAATTATAGCTGTTATTCTGCACAGAGAATAAAGGAAGAATTCAATTTTGTGTTTGTAATTATTATTTCATGTCTAGGCCACAACAGACTTCTAAAGTCCAGGTATTGTTTCTGGAATCTGTCCTTTTTTTGTGAATTTTATATGAGAATAGGTATAATCAGAAAATTACAGTACTTTTCTTTACTCCACTGTATCCCACATCTTCTTGACTGAGCAAAAGTAATCTTCATTCAAACACTTAATCTGAAAAAAAAATTGAGTAAAATTTCAAGGCCTTTAGAGTTATGGAGACAGAAACCCACACATGTTGACCTGAGACTTGTCATCCTTGGGCTTTAAGCTATTCTGTTTCTAGTCCTCCAATTCTGGTTTACTTTTCTTTTGTTTGATTTCATTATCCACATTACTGACTTCCTGAAAATATATTGGAGAAACTGAAAATATACTTAAAACTGAAATGTATTTACCTTGTTACGAGCCCTAAGACATGGCTTTGACTCAAAAGATAGAATGGACATTTTGAAATGAATATACAAGTAAGGTTTCTAAACACTACCTAACACACCCAATGAAAATTAAAAATAATAATAATAATAATGTTCTGGCAGCTGACTGCTGTTCTGAACTGTTGACGTTGGCTGGCTAGGTGACCTAAAATAATCTCTTCTACCTGACTTCCTTATCTTTACGATAAAAATTTTAAAAAATATATTATAATTTGTACACTGTTTCAACATCAACGTTGTTAAATAAAAAATAAATACTTGGTGGAAAATAATTGTCTAGTTCAGAAAAGAAAGCTTTATGGTACCACAGATAGAACCAGAAAACTAAAACAATAATAACATAAGCACCAAAAATGTCTAATAGCATTGGTGACAAATACATATACATACCCTACAGAGAGTTCTTTGAAAAATCAAAGGCACAAATGTAGGAAATGTAATTTTGTGACATTGACAAGGATGAGTTAGAAGGTCAGGAAGAGGTCAGCTTGTGTGCACAACAAAAGTAAGATAATCCAAATTCAATTCCCAGAGGAAAAGAAAGAACAAATCTTGTCTTTCAGTCTGTAGTTTCAGTCACAATGTCCTGTTCCCTGACAGATACCTGAGAAAATTAAAGTAGGGGAACAGAAGAAAACTATTTTACGAGAACAACAACAGGCTTCTCAAAATATACGTCAGAGAAAGAATTTGGTTCTTAAAAAAAATGGTAGATTCAAATCTCTAGTTTCTTTGAGATACTGGGATTTTTTTATTCTCTGGCTCTACATGAAGATTATTGAGTCCATTTCTCACTTTGTAAGATGAGGATGGAACACTTCATGAGAAATGCATTCTTCTGAGTATAATTTTTCAAGCTTCAAGCATGTAAGTGAGCAATCTTACTACTTGGTATCATGCAGCCTCGTATGCTTTTAACTAAGAAACTACACCAATTTCTTGCTATCCAAAACTGTAGAAATCAGTTTTCTGTGAGCAACACATGTTCCATCAAGTTACCAAGCTACCAATGGCCTACAGATGAGTTATCTTTTTTGCTCTGTTATATCAGTCACAGCAATTTCAAGCCTGGCTAATACAGTCACAAATGACATCGGAAAAAGTCCTTTCCCATCTAGTACTGCGGAGGATACCATAGAAAGGAAGCACCCCAGAACGCTCCATTTTCTGTCACATCAGGTAGTTTGAACAATTTAAGCATATCCTGTCCTCTCAGTACATCCTCAGGAAAACTAGGATCAGAAATATCTTGCAGTGAACCATGTAATAAATGGTATGAAAAAAGCAGGATGGAAGACCAAGGTAAAATAGCACTCCTCTGCTGTTGTAAATACATCCCAATGACCCACTATTATGGTCTCCAAGCATGTTGTTTTATATAATCTAGCCCCCCAAGCATAGCATCTTTGGCTATGATGTTAGCCTAAACAGAAATGCCACAGGAATATTAATAGTTTGTCATAAGCTGAACTAAATAAAGCCTTTTCAAACAACAGATTGAAAAAAGTACACAGAAAATCATCACTGCATCTGCAATCTAATAGCAGATATTTTAAAATTAGAGACAGCAATCAAATTAATATTCCTATAAACAAGAGTTTAAAGTGGTATTTAATATAATTAAGATAAATGCAGGGGTGGAAACATCAGCAATTTTTTTTAATAAGAGCTATTTATTAAGCTGCTTCAGTAAAATATGTGCTCCCACTAATTCACTCTAATATCATATTTTCTTCATTTCTCCTGTTCCCAACTCCCACCTGCCTGACTGCATGCTGTCAGCTTCTGTACTATTTTTCCATTCTGTGCAGGACAAAAGACACACAAATGTGGCTGTCTTTCATTCTGGTGTTCACTTCATCTTATATAATGCTATTAATGCTATTTAATGGGCAGAAGATATTGTGGTAGTTCAACTATTCCTGTGAAATTGTGGCAGTTCAGCTATTTTTCTTCCCTCCAAGGGCCAAAATGCTATTATTCATAGAATTATTTGTGTTGGAAAAGACCCAAGTGTCCAACTATTAACCTGAGTGTCCCAAGTATACCACTAAATATTGTTCTCCAACTCCATGGTGTGCTTTTTGTTGTTTTGTTTGTTTGTTTGTTTTAATACATCCAGGTGTTTAAAACTACTTCATTGGTCAGCCTGTTCAAATTCCTGAAGAGCCTTACAGTGAAGATTTTTTTCTTAATGTCCAAACTAAGCTTCACCAAATGAAACTTGAGACCACTTCCACTTGTCCTTAAATTTGTTACGTGGGAGAAAGAACCAACACCAACCTTGCTACAAACTCATTTCAGGTAGCTGAAGAGGAACAAGATATTCTGACAGCCTCCTTTTCCCAGGTTAAACACCCCCAGCTCCTTCAGCCACTACTCATAAGACTTGTGCTCCAGACGCTTTACCAGTTTTGTTATGTATCAGCTCTGCATGATTTTCACTCTCCAAATAAGACTATTTAAAATTTATAGGCACAAATTTGTTAATTTCCTAAAGAGTTTAAAGTATGCATGTTTCCTGTAGTATTTTACATTTTATATTTGACTTCAGTATTTAAAACCAGATGAAGCCACTAGAAGTGAATTTATTTTTAATGGGCATGAAACTCACCAATATCCAGTTCCTTTTTACCTTTTCAAAATGAACAAAAAATATTGTATATACAGGTTTGATACACATGTATCTTATCCAAACTGTACAGTTCTGAGAATATGTAGCAAAGCTTCTCCTTCAGACATGTGTAACAGCCAGTGTCCTTTCCATACCTGTTTATAAAAATCAGCTTAGAACTTCTACTACTTAAATAGATTCACCAGTGCAGAAACTTTCATAAAAAGCTCTCATCTGTCTCATAAGATGGCTAGCAAATCCCAGATATTTTCAATGAAATTTCTTATGGCAAAGATAAACTTACAAGTCAATATTAGACAAAAGCAACCCCAAATCCTACCATAAGGTCCTACAGATCAATGGTAGGAAAGAAAAGGATTACAACACCAGAAAGCTAACCTGCTGCGATGTATTCCAGTGTTTCTGCTTTTTACATCTTCTCATGTGAAGCATAAAACCAATTTTTGTATCAAAGACGCAACAGGGGAGAGAGGAAAGAAGGAAAAGCAATCATGATTTTGTTGTCCTATAAACATTACACATGAAGACCTACACCATTTTTGTTTCTTTCAGAGAGTTTCTTTGTCAATTTACAATGAAAGAAATGTGTAGGGGAAATTACAGCACATTTAAGAAACAACTACTCTCAGTGACAGTAGACAGCAGACAGGATAAAATATCCAGATGATCCATAGAAGTGCTTGATGGAAAGAAGACATAAAGTTACCAATAAGATAACTGGATGTTAGAAAAGCACTTGTGCATATTCAGTGTCTACAAGTTACATTACAATAACTTCTAGACTTATGATGCCTGATTACAAGCTTTGCTTAATCTTTTTGTATTAACATTCAAAAAAATATAATATAAACAAGTGTAAATATTTATAAGCTATATAAATGCATTATATATATAAAATCATTCAGTGTACCTATGCTTGAATTACGACATAATCAGGTCCTTATTAAGCAAGTCATAGACTTGCTTTTCCTTCCATATACCAAACTCTTTGTCTTACTTTAAATCTGAGTTTAAAATTTGTAAATATGTAGCTTTGCTACTCACCAAACTAATCATACCAAAATGATAGACCCTGGTATTAGTGTGGGCATATCAGATAAATCTTGGTACTTCCATGTCAATTTTTTGGACCTTAGGTTTTGTATAATGAGAAAACTGAACTGCAGAAAAGAACCCCCACAAAAAAAAAAACCCTCCCCATTAAACTAAACCAACAAACCAGTCAGTCGGAAAAAAAAAATAATAAAAAAACCTGCTTATAAGCATTTGGTGCTTACACATCTCAGTTTCTAAGTTCTACTTTTAATCATTTACAAAACAAAATACTAATATAGACTTCTTTGTACATCCATGTAGTTTAAACATGTGCACATTTCCAAATCATAAGAATTATACCAGTAATATACACAGCCTGAAATCTCTTTTTGAGAGGAATTATTTGGAGCAGTCTCAGATGATACATTTGAAATACAGTTTGAAAGTCACTTGATTAGTCTTTATCAGGCTGTAGGGTACTTAGATTTTTAATTTCATGTATTGTAAAAATATTCCAAGTAGCCACCATTTTAATTAAACATTATGATTTATAGAATATATCAAGCATCTAAATACAGTAATTCTGTGGTAGTAACCTGCTGAGAAAAGTACGTTAGTACAATAAATCTGTAACAGCCTGCTATGAAAGTCCAATGGCTTCAGCTTCTTTTGAAATTCAAACTGTTTGTGAGCAGTAATACAATGAGAACTAATTTCTAGTTATAGAGAGTAATTATGACTGCAAGTCAAAGGAAAACTTATTTGAATTATATCTGTTGGAGGACTAATCTGCACCATTATGCTAAGAAAATATTTTTGAAGTATGTGAATTTTACCTTGAGGGCCAGGTAAGGGAAACCATGGTGGGCTACACTATTGTGTCCTTAAAGCAGAATAGGACAAATGGACCTTAGAAGATTATTCATTATTTTGTTTGATTTCTTTTTATCCTCTCATTACTATAGGAAGTCCACAGTTATCTCTCAAATCATAATTACAACATATATCAGAATTTCTAAGTAGCTGTATATCCCATCTGATTACTTGGTAAGCATTTTATTTATGGCATGCCATATTTTCATTAGACTTGACATGGCCAGAGCTCAACTGTTGAAGAGAAACTGGTTTAGGTCTGTTTAATTCTTCATGATGGTTGACTTTTTTTCTCTTTCTCAGTAGGTGTACAGACCATCTGTGTCTCTTTTACTTTTAGATAGTCCCTTAAAACTTGAGTGATTCCTGAACATTTCTACTTTAACCTTCAGCCTTCTAGTAACATTTTTAGATGCATTAGCTCAAATCAGAGACATTTAGGTTTCCAAACCAAATTATTGAAAATCAAGTACAAAATAGCATCTCTAAATAAATTTCTTCTAGTTGTTAGTTGTTTCATGAAACTTTCAGCCAGTTTATATCACAGAGCTTTCTGAATACACCCAGTGCCTCCAAAGTAGGCTTACATGCAGATTAACATGGTCACCAGGGTTTAGATACTGAAATTTCCAAGTGAGACCAAGTACTAACTTTTTCTCTCATTGTTTTTCATTTTTATTTCCTTTGTTTGGCTGGTTTCTTTGTTTATTAGTTTGCTTGACTGATTTGAGTGCAAAATAATTCTGAGAAAGGACTATCTCTACTTCTTTTCTGAGTTACTTTATCTCATTGGGAGGTGAAGCGAAAATGTATAACCACAGGGTTCTTCACCATACTTCGTACACAAGGAAAAGGAAAAAAAACAAAACCTACAGTAAAGCATTTCCTTTCCTTCCCTACCTCATTTCCTTGCAGAAGAGCAAATCCGCATTATGCTGAAAGAGAGAATGGGATTCATTACGCTGCCTTGTAAGTAAATCTGAGGGCAGAATGTGTGTTTTTCCTTACACAGCTATAAGGGTGAAGAGGGTACATCTGTGCTAGAGCTCATAGTTATGTTTACTTTTTACTATAAGAGAAAACCAGAAAAAGGTATATGGGAGACAGAGTATTATGACAGCATGTCTTTGTTAAGCTACCAGGCACACTTCTAGATATGCTGTTTTCCATGGAATCTTCTTGAAGCAAGATAGCAACATCAGATGCAACTAACAAAAAGAGAAGTACTGGAAGCCTGAATTCCAACCTTTACAGGATGCCTCTGTTAGAATTAATTTTATCATGATATAACCGAAGACTCATCCTTAAATATTTGTTTTTAAATTTTACTAAAATATTGCCTCTTTTCAGTAAATACATTTGACACTCAATTTTATTTGACTTCATACAGTTTCCTTTGCCTGAAAAATCCTATTTCACAGAATCATAAAATCATTTAGGTTGTAAAAAACCTCCATCTATGAGTCCAGCCTTTGACTGATCACCACTGTGACAACTAGCCCATAGGACTAAGTACTACTTCCTGTCATTTCTTGAACACCTCCAGATCTGCTGACTCCTCCACCTCCTAGGGCAGCTGATGCTTCCAATGCTTGACAGCCCCTTCTATGTCCTGGAAAATACCTGGACTTTCCCTGGTTCAGCTTGAGACCATGTCCTCTTCTCCTGCCACTGGTTGCCTGGGAGAAGAGACAAACCCCCACCTGACTACAGCCACCTTTCAGGAAGTTGTAGAGAGTGATAAGGTCATCCCTGAGTGTCCTTTTCTCCAGGCTAAGCCAACCCAGTTCTCTCAGCTGCTTCTTACTGGACTTGCTCTCTAGAGGTTTTCCCAGCTTTGTTTCTCTTCTCCGGACTCGCTCCATCACCTCAATGTCTTTGTTGTCATGTGGGGCCTAGAGCTGGATGTGTGGCTTTGAGTTCCATCACCTGTGGCTATGAAAGCATGAAGTAGATTAATTTTACATCTGTGAAGATCTGTCTTTGCTTTGGTGGGAAAAAGAATTCAATTGTTATAGTGCAGGGCAATATGCCATCAGTAAGAAAAAAAATTGTATTAGAAATATTGCAGAACTAAATATAAAATATTCCTGTTACTTATTTACCTGAGGTCCTGTAGCTTCTTTTCCTGAGTTGCTTTGAAGTATAGCCCAAATTAAAGATATTAAGTGTTTGTAGTATAGGCAGAAAGAAAGGTCTTTCTACTGTAAGACTGAAACATCTAGCCTTCTCCTGGGAAAAGTGTTATTTTCCTGTTGCAGTTATTTCCTGTTAGGTGTCCATTATCATGATTAAAAGTGATAATATCAATATAATGAAGTTCCTTATGTAGACTTTCCCTGCTTAAGATAAATTCAATATATAGTGGACATTCAATATATAGTGGGTTTTTATTCTACTGTGACATCATAAAAACTGACGATTTTTCTGGTTCTATGGTGGCACTTTTCAGTTACTGTTTTTATGGCTGTAAAACTTCTGCTCCCTCAAAGAAGCTTGAGATAGAGAGAGGGAATAAAATTCACAGATATTAAGTTGTCACAGCACACAGTGGAAGTCTACAGCTACTGGGGATAGACACAATTCTTCAGAATGGGGTAGATAAAATATTAGCAATTTCCCCAGAGTCATGTCCAGACAGAATGGGAGAGTTATGTTCTATGCTGTGACCCCAAGTAACCATTCCATCCATCCAATAGTTTCAACCCTCTCTCTGTTTTGGGAAAATCTGTGCATCTTCTCATTTTCCCCCACACTTGGATTTTTTCTATGTCCAGGATTTATCTGCGGATTGACTGTAAAACTGGCAACCTGCAAATTGTACTAGTTTCAATAAAGCTTCCAGCAAAATTTTTTAAAACCAACAAGTAAATGTGGGGTGTCTCAACAAAGCATAAGGAAATTTGATTGTATTAAATGCTCTTCTGTTTGAAAAACAGAAGGACAATGTTATTCATCACACTACAAGTGGAGTGAAAAGTAGAACTACACTCACATAGCAATTCTGAAGGCAAAATATGTTTTTTCAGTGGGATTTTATATACACATACTTTTAAGTATAAATATGTATATACTACACAGAGTACATAAAGTACTACATAATATATAGTATTCTATAGTATTTACCAACAGGCAGAAGGAGATTATCTTGGGGGGTGGTGAGGGGGAGGCAGAGGGAATAGAAATAATCTTTGTGCTTGTTACCATGGGCCAATCCTCTCCTGATCTATCTTACCTTCCCAGGTGACCTTATGCAATAAGTATGAGGCTTTATAACTGGAGGACCAGGCATGAGATAATGTGTACAAAGGTACACCTAGGTTGGAGGAATTGCCTAGAGTGAGTCAGCCTGTCTTCCCACCGTTACAACCACCTCAGTTAAGAGAAGAAATAACAGTAGTTGTCATCAGTGATTCCTTTCCAATGGGAGTAGAAGGATGACTCAACACAACCTACAGAAAGGCCTGCTGCCTGGCTGGGACCAAGGTAAGACACTTTCCATGACATTTGAAAAGTCATGGAGGTCAGAAAAAATCAGTGGTGAGTTGATAAAGGGAAACATCACTCCTATTTTTAGCAAAGGGAACAAAGTAATACATGGGGAGCTACAGACTGATGAACCTCACCTCTGTGCTTTGAGAAGATCATGAAGCAGATTCTCACAGAAACAATGTTAAGACACATACAATTCAAGGAGCTGATATGAGACAGCTATCATGGCTTTACAAAGGGCAAATTGTGCCTGACCAGTCATGTGGCCTTCTCTAATGGAATGACTGCAAAAGTCAACAAAAAAAGACAAATCAATATTATCTACCTCATACCTAGACTTCTGTCAGGCTTTTGACATGGTCTTATAAGACATCCTTACCTTCAAACTACAGAAACATAGATTTGAGGGGTTGACTATTTAATAGGTAAGTAATTAGATAGATGGCCTTTTAGGGCTTTAGAGGCTAGGAAAGAAAGAAAGAAAAGAATGACAAAAAAAAAAGTGGCATTTTGCAGTGGTAAATTAACTTGGTGTGTTAGCTGGAAGGCGCTTTATACATCAGCCTCATTTGGAAAGTGCAGGATGCATCCAAAGAAGCTGATGAAAAGGGCAATACAGCTGGGAAAGGGCCTGGAGCACAAGTCTTATGAGGAAACAGAGGTTGATAGACCCAGAGAAAAAGAGGCTGAGGAAACGCTTTATCGTGCTCTGCAGCTACCTGAAAGGAGATTCTTGCAAGGTGGATCTGTATCTTCTCCCACAGAATATAATAGGACAAGAGGAAATTATCTCAAGCTGAAAGGCCTTCATCCATCCATCCATCCATCCATCCATCCATCCATCCATCCATCCATCTCCCCATCTTTTTAAACTACTCCTAAATGAAGAATAGAAATTGGGGGAGTATGTTTGTAACCCTGACATTTTTAACAAACCAACCCTGAATTTTTACTCAAATTATTTTTCATCATCCAAAGATACATCACAAAACGTGATGTGTCCATCACTCTCAAAGCAGCAGCTGATAACCTGTTGAAAATTTAGCACAGATCAGTTATGCTTAATGACTTTGCTTTCATTCCTATGTATAGGAATGAATGGATTCCTATGGATTTTGCATATTTCCAGGTTTTCCTTCAAAAGAAGGCAAGCGGTATTCTTTCAACTCCTTTTTTCTTAGTTAACTTATTTCCTGTAGTTTAATTAACAGCTTCTGATTCTTCTATGGCAAGGAGTCTCTTTGTAGCAAGAGCCATACACTAAATTACAATCTTTCCAGAAGATCTCATTACTTCCACAGAATGTTCAACATCGAATTCTACACTTACATAAATTACCTTCTTTTTCAGTTCAGTCAAACATGAGGCAAAAAAGACTAATTCAAGGCTACTGAATATTTATACTATGTTTACAATAACCTCCTTGAAAGCCATTAATTTATTTGTCTTCATTTGCTGCAGAAGGGTCCTCAGCCATCTCTGATGAGCTAATCATTGTCTGTGACTATTATAAATGATTTCTCAAACATCAAAGAGACAGAATTACAAAAAGATAAAAAAATCCTTTGAATTCATTAAAGGCATATTGTCCAACATGTTTATGTATGTCCTGGTTTAGGGCAAATTTGGGGGGAAACTTCCAAGTTTCCTCTAGAAAGTGGATTCAAAAGACCCCTCCCCCAACTTGTTTGGGAAAATATTTCCTTGGAGAAAAGTGGAAAAAGCTGTTTACTTAATAAGAAAAGTATTCACAAGAAAAAAAAATAAAATTAAACAGTAAAACCTCTTGCTTTTCTGAAGAGATGGCAAATTTAGAAAGTCCTTGTTGTGGGGTGTAGCTCAGCTCACTCAGTCTCTTATCAGTCCCTCCTGTGCTGGAAAATGCTGTGTCCCAGGCCCTGGTGGGCCACAGGTGTGAGCTCCCACTGTTTTTCTGTGTTTTCAATCCAGAGGCTGATCAGTTCCAAGGTAAAGAAAAGGTACAGTCCAGGGAACTTCTCTGCCTCAGCTGGCTAAAATAACTAGCTGAAAAGCAATGGAGAGCTCTCTCCATACTGTTTGTGCTGCAGACAACACAGTCTGTGAGAAGCAATGCAAGAAGCAGTGCAGTTTCTGAAAACTGCGCGCTTTTTCCTTTCCTCCCTTCTCTCTCAGAACCAGTCTTAAAGGTGTAGAACTTAATATCCAGCATAAACAGAGCTGATGATTGGGGATAGAGGCATCACAAAGCCACCCTAGGACAATGTAGTACAAAAATTCACCATTTTATTGGGAGTGATTTATAGCCGTACACAAGAAGAATGGAATTGTGTCATAAGGAGATCATTTATTGTTAACTAATGGTAAAGACATACCAAAAATTACTGTCAAATTTTTTTTAGCTTTTAGAATACAAAACATAACAAATAAAGTGACATATTTTATCTAGGTCAACATAGCTTGCCTTGTCTTGTGATGAAAATGACTTCATCCAAGACTTTGGATGAGAAAATCCTGCCTGTTCTTGTTCCTTCTCGGGAGTTTCTTACTGAAGTTCTTGGATTTTTATCTCTAAAAACATCATAATTTTCTTTTCAGAAATGGTCACCACTTTAGACCTTAAGTTGTACCACTACAGAAAAGCATCCTTCACAAAGAATGAGTCCTACCCATTTTAAGCCTCTATGGTGTTTTGAAAAATCTGTTAATCACAAAAAGATAGAGGACTGCTTGGGCAGGCAGTTGATAATCAGGAAAGGAGTCAGTCACTTTAAACAAGTTAAATTAATCCCACCTTTTAACTTCTTCAGAAAAAATCTTTTGGATTAACTCTTCCCCAAACACACAAAATTGCCTAAAAAAAAAAATCAATTTGGACTCTTATGACAATTATAGGTCATTGCAAGGACCTAAATAGCATGGTTGCCTGTCTCAAACACTGTTAAAGCCACAGAAGGACTTTGGCATGAAATAAGCACAGAAGGAAGTGAAAGAATGACGCTATCTCCAGGCCTGTTGGAGGTGAGGCCTGGCTAAGAGATCCTGGGTAAGGCATCCAGATAAAAATTGTCACTGTGGTAAACTGTGTAAAGAAGAAACTCCTCATAGGCATGTCACTGATCAAACAAAGATCACCCCAAGTTAGAATAGAAATGGCATCTGTGACCACCCATGACCACCAGAGCCCCCCTGAACTTGGAACTTGAACTGTAGATTAAACCACAGTGATGAGAACTTGAGAGAAGATGGAAGTGGTATTACTGTCCAAGTGTTATTTAAGACCTAGGGGCAGGTGAGCAAAGCTGGGGGAGAAGAGCGTATCACTGATAATAGACACAAGGAATACAGAATTTACAGGCCACGAGGAAAGACAGTTCATAAATTGTGTTGAAATCAGCTCTGACTGGGAAATTCCAGCAGGGGGAGGTTGCAGACCACCAACTCAGGAAACTCACCAACATAAAAGAAGACTGAGTGTAGGAATAATAAGCATAAGAAACCAGGTAGTCATTTAACCAATAAAATACTACAACTGTGTAGACAATGAGCATTAATTCTTTTATTCGATAAGATAGAAATAGTGAACAATTTTAAACAACATGTAGACACCCATTGCTGAGAAGCCCAGGATGAAGAAAGACCAACTGGACATCATTGATTCCATGGGTGGTGACTATCTTCTACTTGAGCTCTCTTTCTGTGATGGTTTAAGGCCACTTTGGGAGGAGAACTCTGTGGGAAACCCTTCTCCCCCGCTCCCCTCTCCCAGCCGGTTCAGGAGAAAACTCGTCAGAGAGAGAAAGTGGAAAGAAACCTGTTTATTAAAACCAGCAAGACACTCCCCCAGCACAATAGATTGAACAATACCAGATGATGAATTATGGAAAGCAAAGTCCCTTTTGTAGGTGGTTTCTCCTCTCGGTTCTTTTCAGCAGTGATGGATGTTGCTGCGAAGGGTAGCTTCTAGTGGGTCCAGATGTCAGCTCCCCAGGCACTCCCCCCGGGTCCTCGGTGTGGGGGAGGTTTGAACCATTCCAAAAAACAGGTGGAAAAAACCAGGTGGAAAAAAGGGAAAAAAAGAAAAACGAGAAAAAAAAAATGCAAAGCTTTTCAGCCCTAACTAAGCTAAACTAGCTACAGCAAAGCAAAGCGACTGCTGCAAGGAAAAAAAAAAAAAAAACAACAAAAAAACCCTGCATCTCGGAGCCAGTGACTCACATTCTTAAGGCCAGTCTGGAGATTCCTGAAAACAAACTGTGCACTTTCTCCCCATTTACTCTCAGATCCAACATAAACTAAACAGACGATTGGGGATACAGTGTAACGTTAACCCAGGACATCTGTCTCTCTCTCTCTCTCCTCCTCCTCCTCCTCCTTCTCCTCCTCCTCTCTCCTCTCTACTCTCTTTCCTACTTCTATTTTTCCACATCACATTCTTTGTTAAATAAAATCTGTACTTCAGACTTCAGCATGTAGTGTCATTTGCATCCTAATTCCATCAGAGGCATCTCTCACTAACTGGATCTTAACACTCATTTTATAAGTTTTGTATTTAACATGTCAAATTTTTCAAATATTCACTGCTTCCCTTTCTTAGGAATGATGCTGTAAATACAAGGTCAAAACTTTCATCTCCAGAGACGAAGTGAGCACTGTAACTGTATCTGTCTCAAAACAGCATGCTGGTTCTAACCAGCAACAATACCTAAAAAACTTACATTATTTGGACTTTCTATTTGTCCAGGAGTACCAGACTGTGCTTGTATGCAGGTGACCACAAGCTCAAAGACAACAGAATTATGCAGAAAAGCTTCTGTCTCCTGTGCTTTTGACAAGAAAAAAAATTTGAGTGTAGAAGGTTTCTAAATTTCTGCTGGACATGTTTCAAAAATGATTAGAATCACAGTTGAGGAAGCAGTAGTCAAACTGGATCTGTTTAACAAAACACGAAAAATGCACAGATGGTAAATCATACCCTAAAAGATTTGTTACCTGCTTTGCACTGGCAGATTTCAAAATAACAGAAGGAGCCAGAAGGAAAAATCTAGGACATTGTTACATTTTGTGAACTGAAATCAACATGATAAAGAAAAGAACAAGCAAAAAAAACCGAAACAAACAAAAAAAACCCTGCGAGTTAGGTGTATGGAGTAAAGGAAAACAAAGTATATTATTATTTTAGGGACAACTGCCTTTTTATAAGAGTTTATTTGCTTTCCTAATATATCTGAATTAGACCTGTGGTGTAGTCTGAGGTCTCAGTCATCTTATAACATTCATGAGACCCTTTCTTTTTCTCTTTCTTGATAAATAATAAGCACAAACAAAGATAACATCCTACTTAGAAGCATGAAAAATCTAGCTTGCATATTGGGATCTGCTGTGTGGCTTTTGTATAATGTGATTTTGTCAAGGGTCTGCCCAAAACATGAGATGTTCTGAAAAACGTGCGGAGCAGAAAAACCACTGTGGAAGCAAAATGTGTTCCGGTAAGCTTCAGGAGCACTCCACAGAGAAAACATCTAAGCCATCATTACATCCTAGCACTTCCTTTTGCAACAGTTACCTTACCTATATAGGATAGCTGCATTAAGGTTTGACTGGTGTGAGAAGAGGGAAGAAGACAAAAAAAAAAATCTCATTTTCTTACTTATAAAGCAGATACATATATCCTTACAGGTCAGTAAACTGTAAGACTGTATGTAAACCCATATCATGTTTACTAGAGTTACTGCTTAGACTACTAGAAAAGCCACTTTTCTTTAAGATACTGCATTATTATGGATAACAAATATTATAGCTAGAAACAAAATAAAAATGGCACATCACAATTTGTCTTGTAATTTACAGATTTATTTTGTTTGCTATTTGGAGTCAAATGAGAAATTAATCAATGCCAGACAGAGGTAAAAGTTTTCTATATATAATATTCTTGCCCTAATAGTCACTTCTATGTATTAATTGATTATAATCAGAGAAAATATACCAGGAATTTCATTAATTCCATTTCCACACACTTTGACTTTTGGACAGATAATTAGATTTAATTAAGCTCCTTTCATCTAATATTGCTATGTAGAACAGTTTCTACAGTCCAGCATATTAAAAGAAAATACCAGATTCAGCTGTGTACATCTTTCACAAGCCTCTGAATGATAATCATACAAGATTGTTTTCATGGCAACATGTTAGTTTTTTAATTAACATTGTAAATCTGATTACTTGCTGACCTCCAAACCAGTCACCCATTTGCTAATTTATAAAACAATTTAAATATGGACTCATATGCATGAAAATTGGAGACATTTCTGGTGAAATTTTACACTCTAAAAGGAAGATCTGATATGAATATTTGTTTTCAGATTTAAAAATTACTAGTAAGATTCTGAAATATCAGATTATTTCTTGTTCTGAAACCATAGGTATATATCTTTATCTCAAATAATCTTGCACCCTAACTTTTTTTCCTGACTGTATAGTCTCACATATAAAGAGACAAACTCCTTTTCAGGTGTGGTTTGTCACTGTTTAAAGTGAAGGGGTCGAAACAGCAGTAACTGCATAGGAAATGTGACTACCAATTGATTGACTTGTCTATAGTCAGATAAGACTTGTGTATTCAAGCAACATGGTCTGAATAAACAGTAACAGAGTAATAGAGAGAGGAAAGAAGAGTTTCCTAAGATATGTTTTACCTTTGCTCCAGAGAAACCATCGACTGAGTACTAGTTGCTCTTTTGAATGATAATGGTTGCATACATGGAAAAATACAAATCTGCGAGGAAAATAAGATTTGCAAACCATAGTGTTTAAGAAATGGAACTGCTATAGTGGTGTTACTACAAGTGAAAAGAATTTCTGTGGTTTTATTAGTGACCCAAGTTTCTGCCAGTAATAGTTGTGCTATTGGCTTGATTTAATAGGTAACCTCCATATGAAGTTTACTATTTGTACCCATGTTATCATTCTAATTCTGTCATGGAAGAGGTAATTTGGAATTTCTTTCATGTTGTCATAAATTCTCCTTTTTCAATTCTGATTTGTAATGATTCAAGACCTTTTAGACCTAATTTTTTATGACAGTGGTCTTAGATTCTTGTTCTATTTTCTTTAGAGGGCTTTCTTCCATGGCAATATATCTTTAAGGTAAAATTTTGGAATCATTGAGTTTGGAAGGTACCTCTGATGACTACCAAATTTTGGTTTGGTGAATCAAACATCTGCCTGTTTTTCATGGTGCTCTTCAGCCTATCCATCTAGGTCATTACTGAAAAAGTATTTGTTGCAATATGTGCTTCTGAGCCATACTCCTACTGACTGGTCTTCAGGTGGACTTTTCTGCTCCAGGTCACTATCCCTCAAGCCTGGCAAATAGATGATTTTGATCTACCTCACTGTTCTTTATCTAAACTATTCTTTGTTTATGGGGATCTTGCAGGACACAGTTAAATGTCTTTCTGATTAACAGCAGAAGATAAACAGCATCTACAGCTCTCTTGCCATCATCTAAGTTAATCATGTAATTGTAAAGGTCTATCAGTTTGATCAAGCATGAATTCCCCTTTGGAAATCTATTTTGACTAATCCCAATCATTATCTAGTCCCTAATTATATTTGTGTGACACTGCAAAAAATAATATGTGCAGGCCTTGGCTGTGAATACAGCATGAAGGGTTTTATTGTTAAGTTTAGAATAGCTTGCACAACTATAGAAAGCCCTTTTGTCTTAGGATGTATTTCTTGTTTTAATATGTAACTTTCTGGTAGTTTCGATAAGGGTTTCTAGGACAGCTTTAGCCCCTGCTTAGAATCCTTTTTTATTGGTTCTCCCCTGCCTCACCACCTCTGTCATGCATAACTTCCTTCGTGTCCATCATATAATTCTTATCTTTGAAGTACAGTAGAGCTAGCCACTGACCTCGCAAGACTGCCCTCGGCCCATCCCAGAACTTGTGCTGGATTTGTTAGAACTTAAATGACTTAATTTGGCATGATGTATTTAGATTGTTTTATTGGTATCTGTAACTTAGAACCCACCCCAGAATTGTAGTATTAAACCGCCCACCACCCCAGGCTCGGGGTCTCTCTCCAGAGGCACCAGCCTGGGGTGGCTGGGGGGATCACTCTGACCCCCTTTCCCCCCACCCCCGAATAAAGCCTCTGTTCCCTGGAAAATTCAGAGAGAGTCCCCTCTTTCTTGGATCCAGCCTTTACAGCGTTACCCAGTTGCAAGACAAGAACCCCCACAAAGTGACTTGTTGAGGCGTGCCGGAGCTGCCGGGGAGCCCTGGCTGGACACGGGCCTGGCCGAGCCAAGCACGCACTGCAACATATTTGGAATTTTTTTTTTTTTTTTTTTTTAGAATAAGATGCTCCATCAGCTCCTCACAACTAAAGCGAAGCTTGTTGGCCTGAGATTCTTTGGATTCTCCTTGTTGCCATACACAAAGACAGCAGTGACACATGTTCTCTTCCAGTCCTTAGAGACCACCTTACATTTCAATTATAATCAAGAGGTACCTCACAATAACATGGGACAACTCCCTCAGCACTTGTGCGTGCATCCCAACAGAGCCCACAGATTTTTGTAGCTCCAGTTTGTTTGAGTGCCCTTCAACCTGATCCTCTTCCACTAATGGTAAATTGTCCTTGCTTCAGATTTTCCATCTGCTCTCATAGCCTTAGTATTTCTAAGGATTGTGTGATGAATGTGGTGAAGGCAATATTGTGTACCTAGGGGTTTCATTTATTCTTTGTCACCAGGACTTATAAGAAGCTTAAAAAGCAGAGCTGATCTCATTATTTCTCTTAAGGCAGAAAAAAAAAAAAAGCTTTTCATTGTTGTAGGCCTCATCTTGCTTCAGTATTCTGAATATTTTTTCCAAATACACAACATAACTTTTCTTTGCCCTTGGATTTACTCTGCCAACACAAGTACATCAGTTCTTCACCATAGGGACAACCCATTGAAATTGCTTTGTATCAGCTGTATGGCCAATAATTGCATGAACAAGATTATTATGCACATAGTAGACAAACAGGGTTATTCGTGACTTAGCTACCTATTAATAACCTTCAAGATCACAAAGATTTAGAGAAATACCAAGATAGAACATAACTCTACTAAGATATTTCCAGTATGATTGCTTTGGTAAAGATTTTATAAGCTTCAGATACGCAACAGAAATGCTCTAGTGACCCCGTCTACCTTTATTTTATGGAGAATGAAACTGTTAAATTAATTCTACTACTATCATTTAAATGGCAATATTTCTATAATCAAGACCTTATGGGTTATTTAGATATGTGACTAACAAATTCTTTAGTGAAAACAAACTACTGTATCTCCATTTTAAGTAAAGTTAGGCTGATTTATAGGGACTGAGCATCTGGCTTCCATAAATTGCAAGTTGTTTAATTGGAAGGCACTGCATATATTATGATGAAGAGGACAATTCCCTTTACTGCGCCACTTCTATTACATAAAGAATATTGTTTGGTAAAAGGCTGCAGACTACAGATAACTAGGAAATAAATCCTAGAGAACAGGACAGTTCTGTGTGAATTAATACTAATCCCATTATTTGTAAAAATATTAAATGTAATGGATATCATAATCAGAAAGCAATGAGCTAAATTTGTAGCATTATATTATACTGTTCCCTAGTTCTTAATGTGCCCATTGGCACAGGCAGAACATTTGGCCAACATATCAGTAATAAGGAGAAAGTGAACCTCTTGAAACAACATTTTGTGCTTTTTATGGATCCTGTATAGATCATCATTATTTTTGTATTATCTACACAGAAAATGTCCCAGAAAAAATAAAATTATTATCATAAATACAACATTAAAGTATTAATAAAATTAAGCATTTTTGTGAACCCTGTGATGCATTATTTTTTGCAACATAGGGCTATGTTTTACTGATTAATTTGTAGATCCTTAATGAAGAATAACGTTCATGTTTTTTCTCTGAAATAGCACTCTCATTTTAAGACTCCTGCCTGCACAGGAGTATTAGCATTCTAGTCTAATGATGGAAATTTTGCAGGCATCTTTCAGGAGCTATATATTTTATTTTCAAATATTTTATATTGAAGTAGAGTAACGGAGATTTTTTACTGGTATGTGTATTTTTTTTTTTACTCTCTGTACCATGAGTCATGAAATAATAAAATCATTTCTCATATTCAAGAGTAACACAATATTGGTATTATTTCTGTGAATCTAATTCTCATTCAAACCCTGGAATGAGTTTCTTTCCACCCAAAAATGTACATTATACTTCAGAAACATGGTCTATGAAGATAAGATTCTCGGGCCCAAACGGAGAAGCCACAATAGTGCTGTCTGATAAGCTTTCCAACAAGAATGCAATGTGATTTATTTATGGTAATTAGTTAATTTAGTTAGAACAATGTGCTGCCTGCTTCAGCAGAAACGAGACCACTGGATGCCCTTCACTTGTGCACAGCTGTTGGATTCCAGCACATGATGTGGTGGCATGTGTGAGGGCAGCTGCCACCTGCCAGCTAGCATCATGGAGCTCCCACCAGCTCTTGAAAGGGGCAAGCAAGGAAACCTCGTGCTGATGGCAGAGGGATGTTCATGTTCAAAGCAAAGCAAAGTGAGATATCACATCACCCATCACTTTGTTACTGTGTGTGTTCGTTCCTTTACTACTGAATATTACAGGATACACCAAATATGATTAAAAATATTACACATTAAGAACGCTGCAATTAAGAGAGAGTGATCAGACCTTATGTGCAGAGAAGTTTGGGCTCCTGCTTCTTTTTCAGCACCTAGTACTGCTTCTTAGTTCAGGGTCATCCTTTTTCCTGGTTTGATTTTCTCCTCCATTCTCCTATCCTTAACTTCTGAGAGAATGGAATTAAAAGGTACAGAACCACAAGGCCACAACCACAGCAAGCAGTAATACATATAACCTTATTTTTTTCCCTTTGAGTGGGAATGGACATGTAGACAGAAATTTCTATCCTGAAAAACACCCACAGGATGCACCCACACAAACCTAAAACTCAGAGGAGCAGGCTGCTTGCTCCCACCAATCCAGTCCCTGGCTTGTGGCCCTTACAATTCCTTCTCAGACTCAACCTTCTGCATCCTGTTGAAGGTCTACATAGAATCATAGAATCATTGAGGTTGGAGAACATTTCTAAGATCATCAAGTACAACCTTTGACCAATCACCATCATGGCAACTAGACCATAGCATTAAGTGCCATGTCCAGTCATTTCTTGAACTTTCAGGGATGGTGACTCCACCCCTGCCCTGGGCAGCCCATTTCAATGCTTGACCACACTTTCTGTGAAGAAATTCTTCTGGATGTCCAACCTGAAATTCCCCCTGGTGCAGCTTGAGGCCATTTCCTCTTGTTATGTCACCAGATACCCAGGAGAACCTCCTTTCAGGTGGTTGCAGAGAGCAATAAGGTCACCCTTGAGCTTCTTCCCAGCTCCCTCAGTTGCTTTCCCTCATCCACTAGGCAGGTCATCTACTCATGAAAGGAGATCAGCTTTGCCAAGCAGGACCTGTCGTAAACCTGACTGGGCCTATTCCCTTGGTTAACCTGTATGTTCCCATGATGGCATGCAAGGTATCCTTTTCCATAACCTTTCCTGGCACCAAAGTCAGACTCACAGACCTGTAGTTCCCCATCTGTGTCTCCTTTCAAGTGACTACTCTTTTCTCTTTGTACATCTTTTATTAGATGTAGATCACTTTAAAATTAGATAATCAGGAAAAACATCAATGTCCCCATTAGTGGTGGAGTCCTACCTCTCTCTACCTCTTTGACTTTTTCCAAGTCAAAGGCCCCTAGTAGTTCTCAGGTCTGTTTGCTCAGATGTATTAGAGCACTTGTGATATTAATAGCAGTGACATTATATAGCCTGATACAGCTGTATTAATCTAATAATCTCATCAGTTTAAGCAGTACAGCTGTGTTTTGAAGTATACTTCAACCTGAGACATCCTCCATGGCAAGTCATTAGCAATCTCATAGAATCATAGAATGGTTTGGGCTAAAAATGATCTTAAAGATCATCTAGTTCTAATCCCCTGATAAGGTAAGAAACACCTTCAACTAGACCAGGTTGCTCAGAGCCCTAGCCATTTAGCCTGGCCTTCTAGACTTCCAGGAATGGGGTCTACAAAAGCTTCTCTGGGCAGCCAGTTTCAGTGTCTCACCATCCTCACAGTAACAAAATCTTCCTAACATCGAAACTAAGCCTACTTTCTTTTAGTTTGAAGCCATTCATCCTTGTCTTGATACTACCTGCTCTTGCAAGAAAGTGCCTCTCCATCTGGCCTATAGGTTTTCATTTGTCTGCTGGATATCCAGAACTAGGTTACCCTTAAAACATCTCTTTTACAGGCTGAACAAACTCAATTTTTGCAGACTTTGCTCAAGGAGAGGTGCTTCCTCCCCCTAATCATGTTGGCTACCCTCCTCTGGACTCACTCCAACAGGTCCATGTCCTTCCTGTGCTGGGACCCCAGAGCTGGATGCAGGGTTCCAGGTGGAATCTCACCAGAGCAGAGCAGAGGGGCAGAATCCCCTCCCTCCCCTGCTGCCCACGCTGCTTTGGATGCAGCCAGGACACATTTGGCTTTCTGGGCTGGGAGTGCCCATGGCTGGGTCATGTCCAGCCTCTCACCCACCAGCACCCTTAAGTTCCTCATGGCGGGGCTGCTCTCTGAGTTTATCCCCCAGAGTGTGTTGACACTGGGGGTTGCCCTGACCCAGAGGCAGCACCTTGCACTTGGTCTTGTTAAACCTCATGATATTTCCATAGGCACATTATTCAAGCTTTGCTTCTTGGAGACACACCATCTTTGACCTTCCTTTTCTAGTTAACTTCTGTAAGCCATTAATTCTTTGTGTCTCTTTCTAGGTTCAGTTCCAGCTTCACCTTGGCCTTCTTCACCCCATCCCTACATTAAAAGACTTATTCTCTATATTCTTCCCCACTCACCTGTCCTTGCCACCACACTCCGTACACTGGCTTCTTCCTCTAATTCTATCAGCAGATCTCAGCCACATCCTTCTCCTGGCTGTGGCTTTGCTTAATTTCTTTCTCTGAAGGATTGATAGTTTTTGCTCAAAGGAAGGCTTTCTTTTAGACCTACTAACCCTATTCATTTCCTTTGCCCCTAAGAGCAGTCTCCCTGAAAAGCTGAAAGTCTGCTTTCCTAAAGTTCAGGGGCCTCTCTTGACTCCTTTCATGACCCATATTCCTCAAAACTGTGAACTCCACTGAGACACAATCACTGCCTCCTATCTTGACATCCCCCATAGCCCCCTTGTGCCGGTGACCAACAAATCCAGTGACACCTCACCTATTGCAGGATTGCTTCCTGGGTCAGGCATTTATCCTCCATGCATTCCAGGAATCTCAAGGATTGCCTGCAGGTACTTCTCCAGCATGTGCAGGGTGGTTGAAGTCCCCCAGCAGCACAAGAGCCCGTGACTGCAATGCCTCCTGTAGCTGGAGCAGGAAGGCTCTGCCAGTGGTCCCTCCTTGGCTGGGAGCCTCTCCCAGACACCGACCAAAAGGTGCCTTTGTGGCCTCGTTCCGGGACCATATCCCACCAGCTTTTGACTTGCTCATGGCTGTTCTTCAGAGACTCTTCATGCTCAATGCAACTCCTGATGTAAAAGGCAATCCTTTTGTGTCTCTTTCATCCCATGTCCCTTCTGAAGAGCCTGTGGCCACTGTCAGTCACACTCCAGTCATGGAATGACAACAAGGCTTAACAGTCCAGCAGCACAGTGGCTTCCAACTCCTCCGGTTTGCTACCCAAGTTGCAGGACAGCAACAATTTCCTTTTTTCAAAATCAATTACCAATTTTACCAAATTGTTGATCTCTGTTCCCCAATTCATGAGTGTTTGTCATTTAACCTTCAGTGTGTTCTTCCCTTCTTTTTCTCTGCATTTAAAATGCCTCAATCTGGCGTGTGTCAGTGTTGATTTGAATCAAGCACAAGACATTCACTAATACCACATAAGGTTTTTCTTCCTAATCTCTAGTATGGCAGATCCCTTATGAGGAAGAGCTGTTTTGACACCTAGAGAACAACTGAAAATACACGTAAAGAGAGGTCATCCTTTCCACCACGCTCATCCACACTGAGCAAAGTGGCTGATGTCTCACTTTATTGCCACCAGCAGAAGACTACTTAAGGAGTCTAAAAAGAGCAAACAAAGAGCTAGACAAAAAATACTTATGGATTATTGCAACCTAACAAAATTTTTTTAGCATATTTCTCAAAAATGTGTGTTGGAAGTTTAGAAAATGCAGACCCTTATCCTATCTTAAAAGACTCCATACTTGATAACTATATTATCCTTCTTTCTTCTGTGTATAAATTCAGGCCATAATTTTCCTAACCCATTTAATCCATTCTTAGAACTCAAAAAATTTTCAAAATAGATTCAACAAGAGATGAAAAAATTGAGGATTTTTGCCTAACATATAACAGCCGAAATTTATAGTCTAATGTTGCATATAGCATTTAAATTTTTTTTCCTGATTTTTCAGAGGAATTTTCTGTGCAAAGGGAGGAAGTAGACTCAAAATAAATCAAAGAAAACAATAGGTTTAATGGTATCACTCTGTTTCTCTTGAGAGCAGGAAAGAATGAACAATTTCATTAATGATCACTGCAATTACCAGTGGTTAGTTATTTTGAAATTTCATGAGTCTGGCCAAAAGATCAATTCATAAAGTCAGGTTTTCTTTTTGTTTGCTTGGGTTTTGGGATTGTTTTTTGGTGTTTGTTTTTGTTTTGTTTTGTTTTGTTTTGTTTTTTGTGTGTGTGTGTGTGTTGGTTGGTTGGTTGGTTGGTTGGTTGGTTGGTTGGGTTTTTTTGTTTTGTTTGTTTGTTGGTTTTGGTTTTGGTTTTGGTTTTGGTTTGTTTTGTTTTTTTTTTGGTTTGGGGTTTTTTTGTGGGGTTTTTTTTTGTTATTATTTTTTTTTTAATTAAAAAAGTACTCCTTAGGTTGTTCTCAGAGCCTGTCTGGTTTTTCTTACACTCTCAGATGGACAAAAGAAAAAAAAACTATTTATTTTTACCAAGGTGTCTTGATGCCTTTCAAAAATATAATTAATAATGACTTTTCTGTTGAAAATTTCTTTAAAACATACTTAGAACAGGAGAAAAATATCAATGTTTAAACAATTCATTTTATTGAAGTTAAAAAAAGAATGAGAAAAATTTCTTGCCATAATTTGCACGTATTAAAAATGCAAAACTAGATTGAGTTTTACCATACCATTTTTTACCATCTTCGTTATAAAACCCTCCACTTCCCCTTAGACAACTCCTTCTTTGAGTATTACTCTCTCTGTTTTCAGAATGTTACACTAATCAATGTTTTGCAAAAATTTATCACAGAAATCTTAGGTCTTGTGGTTTATTATCAGTATCACATTGTAAAAGTGCTGTTTTTAATAAAATATTGTACAATCTGAGGTTTCTTTTGAAAGTATATTTCAAGCATTCTTATTTCCTTAAATCAATTCCATCTGTATAAATTATTTGTGGGTAAATTCCTACGTGTTGTATACAGGACATCTAAAATGAATCATTTTAGATGATGCACATACCATGTGCATATAATCAGAGGTTGATAGTGGAGATAACTCCAATAGCTTTACAAGGTCCTGTGTGTGACATGTCTGACCATCAAAAAAACTGAGTAAAGATACTCAGTTAGTTGCCCCCTGAGAGGCACAGAGGACAGAGAACCATTTTATTACATGAAAAAAAAAATAAAAATCTTGCCTTTAAGCACCCTCCCAAACTGAATGTTACCATTTTGGAAGTATGTATATAGCTGTGTATACACACACACACACACACACACACACACACACACGTGTTTATGTGTAACTTTGTCTATCTGAGTGCTACTTGTTGGGAAGTATTTTCAGTGCATTAAAGGCAAAATACAAGTTCAATCCAATCCTCACCAGTAGTAAGTAGCAAGTAATCCTCACCTCAATGTCACTCACCAGTAGTAAGTTTTACATTGTGCATGAATTGCTGACTTCCACAACCCAGCGGAACTGTATGTTTCCACTCAGCCTTGTATGTCTAACTGCCCAAAAGTCTTCACAGGACTAGATTACTCCATAGTGTCAAATCTCAGAATAGACTTTATTTCTCAAAACAGGAAGTCAGGTTGTTACAAAGATTTCTGAAGATATATTTCCTACATGGAGATTTCTGAACAAATCTAACCGAAATGAGTGCATAGGCTCAGTGCGCAGTATAATCCATTAATCCATTGTACTTTGTTGCTGTTGTATTGCTTGTTGGGTTTCTGCAGTGTAAAATAACAAAAAAGGAAGGCATATGATTTTTCCAGATGGCTGTTTTTTATCATTTGAGTTGCCATTTTCAGCAGCAGTAAGTAGGTGGAGTGACTTACCAAACTTGGAAACCTGATATGAGGGCTGGGCTGCAGCTGACCAGATGGGAGCACTGTTGAAACAGATGCCACAATACCAGTTGCTGTCCTCAGTAATATCTTTGATGATAAAACACATCATTGCTAACACAGGCACCTAAAGCCCCATTTTTTCCATCTGAGAGCCCACATTTAATGCAATGCAGAAGTTTGCAGAAATATTCACAAAAGTTTCTTGATTACACGTTCATGACAGGAAGACCTGCAGAGATGTATTTTCTTCACAGCACTAGTTGGATAGATTTGTCACCACAGTGCTGGCGCCACAGTAACTTCTAGTTTGCTTTTATGATTTGTGTCTTGCTCAGAAGTTGTGGGTGGTACTAATTAAATTTAACTGTCCTCTCCTGTGCTACCCTTATCTTTACAGTAATACCCAAAATGTATCTCACTTGTAAACCGTGCCAGTGTGCATCACTGACTTCAGGTCAGGCTGTAGTATAATTACTATATGCATGAAATCAATGGGGAATTATTTATTCACACTGGAAATACTTGCATTAGGACCATATGCAGAGCTATCACTGTAGATTGCTTTTCAAATTACTTGGAAACTGCAAACAACAATGACCCATTTCTATTTGTTGTTAACTAAATTTTCTAACTCATAGAAACAGAGTTTACTTTTTGTTGTAGCTTACTTTTTTTGGAGTGACATATGACTTTGGTCACTGTCATTAACTCACACTTCAAGTGCTTCATTTTGTCCCAAATTTACCAGATAGTAATGAAATATAGCTATACATTGAAAGACATAAATACTATTATATTATTATACAACTATATGATTTAAAACATATGTTTACATATGTTTAAATATAATTCAGTTTTATATTTATTTCCATTTTCCATGCACTATGTATATTATATTTTTTGTAAGTTTACAAGCACCCAAAACCAACTTTCTTATACAGGAATGCCTTTGTAAACAACACTGCTGAGTAATAGCAAGTCTCTGGTGTAAAATAATTCTTAAAACGTGTAGAGAAAAGCTTTTTTTCAATTATTCACAAGTTACAAGTGAGCAGAAATTCTCCGTGAAAAAATGCAGAGCACAAGTAATGCAGACAGGGAATCAGGAAAAAAAAAAAAGAAAAAAAGCCCCAAACAGAAAAGATAACACAAAGAGTAAATTATTATTAATTTCTGGTCAACAGTGTTGAAGAAAGCAGAAATAGAAAACCCAGTCTTGCCACATGAACTCCCTACAATAAAGTCTTAGTCTACCTTGAAGCAATGACAGCCTGCAATACAACAATGTTTCACTTCCACAGTACAATTTTATGTTTTCTTCTGATGTAAAATCACTTGGCAGAAGGTTGTAGAATGAGATAGAAAGGCTCTAGAGACTAGAGAACAAATGAAAAAGATTTGATGACTCAGTGAGAGCTATAGCTTTCATGTTGCTTTCTGTGACAGTGTGAAGGTTCTTGGCAAGGGCAGAAAGTAGGTTTTAAATCATGGCATATTTAAGTGTAAAACTAGATGATTCTCTGTCAAAAGATGAGTATGTCCTTTTTTTTTTCATTACTGATGTTAGGAAGGAAAGAAATGGACCTGCTAGAGGATAATGAGGTCGGATACTCATGTGTTTGCTGACTTGCAAATAAGATATGAACCTGCACTCCTTATCCACCATCTTCAGTGATATGGACAGGTTTAATATTTCAAAATTTTCAATTTAATTTCTGCACACATGGAACCAGAATTAATTTATGGGAAATCTAGTGGTCTGGAAATCATCTCACATGAAATCATCTTATTCATTTTCATCCTCTGGAAATCATCCTGTTCACTGGCTTGCTATCAGAATGATACACTTGTAATTAAAATAAAATGAAAATTCAAATTTTTTCAATTGTTGTAGTAAACACCTGTGACAACAATTTTCTATTAACCACCTGGAACCCAGAGCTGGTTGGTGGTAGAATCATACTTATGCTTTTAGCAAGTGAATACATAGATCCGTTGGTCTGTAGGTCCCAAACACCAGCAAATGGAGCATTTTAGCAGATAGATGTTATGAACAAGTTCTATTCTTATAAAGCCATTTGGATGATCTGTCTAAGGAGCATAATATGTATTGCATCCAGGACAAGCCAAGTCCCTGACCCTGGCTAAGGAGTGGAAGCTTTACAGAAGTTTGGTGTCATCCTAGAAGTTGAATCGCTATATGTGATGCATGCAGAAATGCAGTGCATCTTGCACAGTTTGACAAATGGAGGGTTTCCATGTAGGTGCTGCTTTTTTCACAGAAATTATTTATGCTGCAACTCTAATTTAGTCTATATCCAGTGTAAAGTTTTATATTGAAAATCAAAGTGTCCTATGATTGCTTATTTGATTTTAATCATTTACACATACACTCAGACTGAAGCTTGTACAAATACATTATTCAGGACACAATAGCTTATTTCTATTTCATTTCAAAGATTTGATTGTTTTCTCTTTCTCTTTAGTTCATATTAGTTTGTTGTGATATTCATTAACACTTTCCTAAACCTTAGGAGCTGAATAATCTATTAGTTAAGAGTTGTAAGAGAAAATTAAAATGTGCATGGACTAAAATGAAGGCTCTGCTACTTACTGGTTTTGTTACCATCTAAATGAAGTCAGATGCTGGCTAGACATGTGTTCTGTTTCTTGTAAGGGAGAAAGGACAAAAAAGAGGGGGGAAAAGTGAGTGTTTCATCCTTATAGACTAGGTTGTCAGAACCATTACACTTCCTGGAAGTCATTGAGGTTCTAGCAATTATAGAAAAATTACTTCCCAAGAACAGACCATTCATAGTTGTTCATGACCCTTATTTTGGTTGTTATTTTGTGGAACATACCTTTAAAGAAGTTGTAGACTGTACATCAAATAAAGCAGAAAGATAAAACCCTTATATTGACATGGAGATGGTAGTTATCACCCTCATTTTGTGAGATTTCAACCTTATCACTTAAGGATCTTCAAAGGAAGATATTTAACAAATAAATTATTGCTACCAATTATCCATTTTCTTTTTACCTACGTTTACATGTTACAGTTACAACATGCTTTGCTCAAGATATGCAGGGTTCAACAGCACTCTGAAAGAGCAATATAACCGCTCTGTTTGAAGTATAACTTATTCTACAATGCAACATCTCTTCTAATGTGTTGGTAATGTGGACTCCTTTCAAAGGGTGTCTGAAGTCTTACCACTTAGGAGACTAGGGGTAGAATTGGGAAAGAGAGCATTTGTACTTGTCAACAGCTTAGGCCCGTTTAGGGAATGCTAGCTGCTGTTACTACAATAGCCCTCTCCCTACATACCCCTACATACTTTCTTCCCTCTCCTTTCTCCTCCAAGCTCTTTGTGATGTGAACCAGGCAGGTTTTAGAAGAGTGTACACTAACACTTAAAATTGCTTAAGCAACTTAAGGTAAGCATCCCTAATGATTTATCCTAGCCAGCTATGATTAGTCCAAAGCTGTGAGCAAGTGGCTTGCTTGCTGAATACTCAGAGTTACTCCTAGTTTATAAGTAATATTTAGAGTCTGCAGAAAGGATAGAATACAATTGGAAGAGAAGAATCTAGCACATTGGACTCACATGTGAGTAAAAATCTGTGGTAGGGAATCACTGTTTCCCCACAGTACTTGAACCTAAAAAGGGAAAAATCATGCATTTTTCCTTGTATTACTTCACATATATTTCTTTTGTCAAATCTATAAATCCAACAAGATGTAAACCAGACTCCCTGTAAAAGTCTTATTTTATTGTGAATTACTCTGTTTGGAGAAGGAATGGGAAGAACTTAAATTTAAGGATCATATTGATAATTAATCATTGATAATGATCAGAATTTTTAATGATCATATTTCTGGATGTCTATGACCAGTGACTGCATAAACAAAATCTTTCACAATCCCTTTTTCCTGCCTTATGGCAACATTTTTCCTTTTTCTAAAACATACCTTCCATATTTGAACTTGTGAACTGAAATGCTGTTCTTTTTTTTTTCTAGAGACTGAATTCTATTATTCAAGATTGTTCTAACACTCTGATTTTAATGCTGTTTCATTTTTTTTTCTAAATAAAAAATCAAGATCTTTGAAATATATTTCATTTCAGACTTCTCTGTGGTAATTTGCAAGAATTTAAATTAAAGACTAAAAATGGCAGACTGAGATAAATCCTTACTTTAGACTAATCATGGCATAATATTTACTGTTTACTGGAAACCATGATCAAGAAAACCAGATATCATTTGATTTTTCTGCTCTTGGTCAATGGGTAAATTGAACTGAGGAGCACAAATGACCTTTCACAACCATCCTTCATCTTTTGGTCACAACCAGAGTTGATCAAAGCAGCTTTCTACAAAAACTTTTCCTCATTCTCTACAGTCTAGTGAGCCTGGAGTGGCTACTTCAGTACTGCTTTGACCTACCACTTGCTTCTGTGCTGGATATGGCTGCGGTATTGTGATGTGGAGACATGGTACATTGTTCCCAGTTACAAAACCTACCCAAAAACAGGGGGAAGGGGTCAAAGTCGAAAAAAGTCCTATTAGACTTGAGAGTTCATTGTGATTTTTCTTCCCCCATAAAAACACAGATAATTTCTGACATTCTACCACAGAAATGTAGCTAAACCGACAGCATAATCACACACTTGCTGATGAAAGGAGATGGATGCATATATACCCAAGCATTAGAATGTCCATAATAATGATAGTTAATTCAGACTATAAGCATCTAATCTCAAAGGTTAATAGAAAGGCTGTAAATAGGACTTGACAAAGGGCCATTTTAAATCATGAGAAAACATTATTCTTCTTGAAAAGCTGGGAGAAATAAATACTTTTAAGAGGAGGAGTGTGCTCAGCTGTTTCCTCCTCTGAAAATTGTCACAGTGAATATTTTCAGGAAGTATTATCATAATGATTTTTACATTGCACCATATTTCTGAAGAATATTCTTACAAATAAAACAACATTGGGTGTTGAAAGAAAAAAAAAATACATTTCACAGGTTAATTGATGGCGATTGACAAAGAGACGTGGACTCCATAGGTTGCCCATATGAAGCCGTTTATTGATCCACCTAGCTAAACTTATATACCCACGCATTATATAGCAACTAATACATGCCAAGTGATATTGCTTAACATAAGCCTTGTACTAACTAACACAGGTATGCCTAAAATGCACAGCAAGTTTCCTAAAATCCCGCTTTGCCTTGCCAAGGCTTCAGGCCTAGCTCATCCACTCCTGACATGAGTGCAGCCATACTACCAGTTCTGCTCTCTAGCTCCGGGCCCTGCAGGGCCACAGTTAATTATGCTGAATTAGGTACATGTATGAAGATGTATGGGGAAAGAGTGAAAGATCCAACATAGAGTAACAGTGGAGCACGATATATTCATTCTGTACAAAACTGTATTCAGTTACCAGGAAAGAGATGGTATTGGTTGCTTGCATCCTCACCTGTATTTGAGGTCCAGATTTACAAAATTTTGTTTCATTTAAATAATTATTCATAGAGTCATATCATAGAACAGTAAAATAGTTCAGGTTAGAAGGGAGCTTGAAAGATCAATTGCTCCAGCATTTCATTGGAAAGGGATCCTATATAAAATTTATCTAGGATTCTGGCAAGTTCCATCTTGTGAACCTCAAGTAATGGGGACTTTATCACATCCCGCGGGGAGAGTGCTCCAGTGAATAATTGGTCTTAATTCTTTATAATTTCAAAAAATTCTTTCAAACATTGAGATAAAACATCTTCCAGTGCAACATATACACATTGCCCCTTGTTTTCTCAATTTGACTTCTTCTAAAGAGTCTCCATTCTCTCTCTAACAGCCATCTAAGAATTGGAATGCTGTGATGTACCAGCATATTGGGAACTCACACCACTCTTTGTTGAAAGACTAAACCAACATTTATCCACTTTAAATATCTTATGTACATGGAGTACAATTGCTCCTGTTTATAAATGCATTGTTCTTTATTTCTTTTTATTTAGGATTTTTGTTAAGGTATCTTTTTAAAGGAATATTAGAACTCAAATAATAATACCAAATGAGTAATTTTTAAAAAGTGAAGCATGAGAACTAAATCAATTAAAAAAAACATTTTGAAAACTTGCTATTAGAAAGAGCATCTTAAAAGTACCTAGTCATTGAGGAATTACTTGCTGTCACCAAAATATATATAAACACTGATGTAAATTTTATTTACCCAGGGTAAATGATTTACCTTGATTTACCCATCAAACTAAGGGTTAAGCTTCAAATAATACTCCATCTTTTTGAACATGCAAATTCTAGTAAATGAGTATATGTTGATACAGATGATTTAGAAAGGTTTACATGGAAAAAAAAATGTAGCATAAAATAAGAGAAAGCCCATGTACTTAGATCTAATACAGGAAGAGTGTTTTCTTTTTGCCATTAAATCTCTAAATATCAAATAACTAATCTTTAACAGCAACTAGCGTGACACCCAAGTTTAAGGAATTTCTAATATTTTCTAAATGTCACCTTGATTTCTGAGATTTATTGCTTTTTATGGAACAAAAATATAGGAATTATTACTGCAAGTAAGAGGGCTCAAAAACTCTCATAACTCTGGTGCTTTCTTAATTGGTGGATTACCAAGAAGAAGATTTTAGTTTCAAAATTTAAGTAGTAAAGCAAAAAATTTGAGAATTTAAGGTCATATTTTAATGACTTTTAGTGGCTGAAAGAACCCTGAACTTCAGATATTCTTGTGGGATAACTTAAGAAAAAACACGGCAGCACATCAGAGCTGCTTTCTTCTTTCCTATTTACATCTTTGTGTAAGCAAAAGGCTTCACCATATGGTTTGATCACTTCTACCTTTGAAAAATAAATGAAAATTAATGGCTTTTTCTTTACATAAAATTTCAAGACATGAAATTACAACGTCTTTTAATCTATCAAAATACTATGGCATACACAAATAATGTATCGTTAGCATATGTCATTTAAAATGAAAGATACCTCTAAAATAGTTTTCTAATGTCTTGTGACAGATATAATCCTAGGAAAAGCATAAAACTTGGTTTACAAACACTTCTGCTGTCACACTGTCAATTCTTAAAACAAATTTTATTATATATTAATATGTCAGGATGATTGTATATGGGATTGAAATGTAATAATCTTAAATTATTCTTTTCATGGTTAGGCAGGCCTGCAAACCTAGATTGCAAGTGACAATTCAGTTTGTATTGTTGTGACTCAGCAGATGTTCTTGTGCCTCAAATACTGGTATTATACTAATATAACAGCATGTAGGTCAAGACAATAAAGCACGTGTACACCTAGTTATTTTGAAAGCAAGGCAGCATACTAACTTTGAGGACTGCCATGTTTTGTTTTGTGAACACAAAGCTGTTGCAGAGTACAAGAAGGGAGTTTCTATGTTGTCACCTAGGAGGATTAAAAACCATGCAAAATATCAGCTGAGAAACAGCAAAGAAACAAAAATAACTAACATTTTCTTTCAGGGAGTGTAAATGGTATTACTACTACTACTACTACTACTACTACTACTGCTACTACTGCTATTATTACTACTACTTCTGCTGTTATTATTATTATAGTAGACAATGCATAAGATGTGTTTTTAAAGATCTTTTTTGTTTGTTTATATCCATGAGTGTTTATTAGACTCAGTCCAAATTTTCCCTGAAGAACTGCCTTTCCATAGGAGAGTTATTCCTTCTTGACATAGGCATCACAGCAAAAAAAGCTGTGCACAGGTGATCTGTGGGGCGAGAAAGGGTGGATAAACAAACAGGGAAAGGTGAGAAACAAAAAAGGAAAAAAGACTGAATTAATTCCCATTTTCCCAATTCTTTTTCTTCCTGGAAAACGTAGTATAACTATGTAGTATTGGAGGGCTAGTTGTGGTAAGGATGTCACGCAAATGTTGTTGTCACTGTGACAGTTTCAGTTCTGCCTTGCCTTCCACATGGCTTTGGGAAAGTCTGGAGTACAAATTATTCAATCATGGAGCTGGCAGCTGCAGCTTTTGGTTTCAACTAAAATACTTTAACTTGGAACATAAGTCCAGCCTTTATTACAATAAATTCCAATAATAAGTGGCAGAGTTCTATGATGAGAGAAAAAAAGAAGAAATTAAGACAATGGATGAAAGGAGATGGCAAACAATGTTATTGAAAACCAGCTAGGTCCATGTAGAAAGCTGAAACAGTAATAGAGAGCACTAAAAAAGCACTGAACCATGAGACTGAAGGAAGCATTTTAAGTATCAATGGGCTTTGCATCTGGATCTTTACCTGTTCTCGGGAAAAAGAACTTAGAGTAGAATTCTCTTACTCTTCCAGTTTAATATTCTTGGAGGAGAAGCACAGGCTGACGCACAGGAGCCAAAATGGTGTCATTCTTTCCATCTTGGGAAAGGTGAAAAGTTAGACACCTGCAACACCCCAAGGTCAAAGATGGCTGCAAAATTCTTGTTACTTTCATGGTCAAGTTTTAAGATGTCAAAATAGATTTCATTGATGTGAAGTAAGCATATTTGTTAGAGATTACAATGTTTATATTCTAACTGTGGCCTGTGTGGCCTGTGTGTTTACCTTTTTGACACCATCTTTATAAGTCTGTTTTGTTCTTTTATCCTTTACAATCCATCAAATACAATGTTTTGAATGGCACTAAATAACAGATTTCATGATTATTGATTTTCCTTTCTAAATCTGTCTAGTAATAAGGAAGATAGGTTTTCATGAGGAAAAATTGGTGTATGAGTTTTCTTTATTAAGAAATATCAGAAATATTAAAACACTGAGACGCAAAACATCTTCCATTTTAGGTTCTGAGTCAATTACCTGGTCTACTTGAAAAGGGTTAATTTTCAGTTTCTCTAGCACGCATCTATATAAGCCAAATACACAAACGTGTGCAGAAATAATTTATTTCCACTCACACTTTAATTTTGTGTAAACTGAATCAACAAGCTTTTCTTGTAAGAGTTCGCTTCAATGCTTTCAATATTCCCCACACTCATAGAATGAAGAAATACACAGATGAGAACTGCTGCACATTTACTGATGATTACATATTTTCTGGCACAGATAGAGTGAAGATAGCTGGCAAACTTTTTTAGCTGTGTGTTGATTATTCTGTCTTCAACTACCTTCATCCTCAATTAAACCTTTGTGCTGTGACTATAGATTGATTTTAATCACCCTAATCAAACTCTGTTGTACACTAATTGTTCATTATGATTGCACCGTATATTTACAACATTAGATTTTCAATTTATATAATTTCCAGCTCTGTCTTAATTGATAAAGTTAATTAAATTAATTGTGGATTAAGTCAGCTTAATTGATGACATACAGATTTACTATTTTTTTGATAAGAAAGTCATTATTATTCATTAGCTAAGACTCATCATTGCTTTTTGGTGCGAAGTTGATAGATGAGGGCATATCGCAGGTTGTCAGAGGTAAACAAAATAAAGCATTTAGTGGGTACCTAACTACTTTTAAAGTGTAGTACATGATCAAAACATATTTATTTCACATTCTTTTTAAGATTTGAACAAGTATGAGATAGCACCATAGTGATATTTCTTTAATTTCCCTTTATTTTTGTATCATTTGAGATCTGATATTATGCATTGATCTTATTGTCACATTGGAGAAGTTAGTGTTGCCATTTATTAAGATAGAGATCCACCCACCTGAGATATTACCTGTTGTATTCCTCTGGGGAAATGTTTTTTCCCCAGAACCCCCTAAAGCCTGTAACTATTTAGTTTGACCCTGTCCTTCCCTTTATCTCTATCCTACGGCTTAGTGCCAGCTATCTGTCCTGAGACAGAGAGTCTAGATAAACCCGTGCTCTTCCTTGTTCGGGCTCTTTGCCCTGCGACCCCTTTGAGAATAAAGCCTTGGAATAATCCTGAGGTAAGAGCCTCTTTTGAATCTTTTATCCTATCCCCTGAAATATTTCCTCCAAAGTCCCAAAGTCCCACAGAAAACTGAGCTAGCACAGGAGCTCAGGGGGGCGGGGCAGGGGGAGGGGGTTCCTCACTTGCCTTTTTTTTTTTTTTTTTTTTTCTTAAGGGTACATTATTTTATTTACTGCAATATACAGCTTCAGTGAATTTAGAAATAGCATGTTGCATCACAGTGGAATGAATCCCTTGGTGTAGAAGTAACATTGAATATAAACTCTACTGTTGCAGCGCATGATGCAACAGTGACCATCCTGTCCAGAGAGGCTCAGCCGCCGGCAGGGAAACAGACAGGACAAGTCTCTTCCTATGCTCGAGAATCCATTTTATTTCCCCCACCCCAGACTGGGGAGGGGGTGAGCACGAAGAGAATGATCATGTGGTTTTTCCCAGCTATATAGTGTCCCAGGGGGAGGCACAGGGGGCAGGGCAGGGGGCAAACTGACCACAGGGACGGTAGAAACCGGACACCAGGCCCCCACAGCCAATGGGGGGGTGATGGGCTGCCACACTTGGAAGGGGTACAAGATACTCCACACTCTACTATCCAGTGTGGAAATACACAAGACAGAGTAAAACAGACTTAATTAGCATAACTGGTTTGATAACCAAGATGCCATGGCAGGAACAAACAGAACAGAACTCTGAAGGTTACAGAAGATGGGATTAAACCTGTTTATGGGAAGAGAGGCAATTCAATCAAACTCTGCAAGCAAAAGATGTTGTAAAATGTATAAGTTGTGTATATGATCTTTAACTGGATTATTATAATGGAAAATTATTAGTCTTCCTGAAATGGTATATAAGCTTTTGGAAAATCTGAGTAAAATCAAATGCTGATCACCAAATCAGTTGTCCTGTCGCTCTATCAATCGTCAATAATCTAGAATCTGAGCAATAACATTGAAATGGCCTTCCCATTTCCCTGCTGGCTGCTGTGCATGAAACGTCAGAAGAGATCAAGAATGATATCCAAATCTCAAATGACTGGAACTAATGTAGTTAGATGAAGGCTTGTCATGCATGAGCTATGGCACAGTCGAACATCTTGGTTTCAGCTGCAGCTGAATGTAAAGATAGGTTAAAATTGGGTTGGTCAAAATTGGATTGTTCTTACAGAACTGTGAGATCAATGCTTCTTCCACAAAGAGCGATGAGAAATTGAGCTCTGTGAAACAATAGGGTTGGGATGGGATGGGGAGGTGGTTGAAAGCAGATATTGTGGGGTTATACAGTGACTGTCCTTTCAAGGGGACACAGTCGCTTTACTTCTATTTAAATTAGACTGAGTTGTTCACATAGAGCCAGAACCATTTTCTGGCTTTTGGTGCTTTAAATAATTACACAAATTACTACTCACGTGTAGGAAAATGGCCTTTCTGAGACATTAAAGATGCATACAGCCATCTTTGCAACAGAATAGGACATTCTACCCAATTTAGACAAAAATCCATGCGTAGGTTTTAGATTATATAAATCTGCTGTTTAAGTGTGCCTGGGCATAAAACTTTGAACAATACTTCCAGTTGTAAATCTAATGAGGGGAAATCCATATTTAATCCTGATGATGTTAGTCATTATTTGGATACATTTGAACTTTGAAGGAATGAAGATAAAAGTATGAGACTCTCATGTACAACTGAGACTGATACCAGTTAGTGCTTGGTGGGTATTTTTGGCTTCCAAGACTTTATGAACCACGGCTTCAAAAATTATTCTGCTTTGATTTGCCTACTGCTCTAAGCAAGGAAAGTCTCCTGATAGCTGCTGAGCAACTCCATTTAATTTTTTTTTCAGGGTGAAAAAAATCATTTGGCTTCCAAACTAAAAATACACAGAATGCTGACAGAAAGGTCCATATCCAAATTGTAGGCATGTGTTATGTTAGCAGGTTGGTAGTGGTCTCTCCTCAACAGTGTAAAGCTCAGTATGGCTTAATGTACTTTTCATCATTTGAAGATCTGTGCTTTGATTTTTAAGGTTACTTGTATTTTAGCCTCTTTGTGGTTTTCCTTAGTAAACACTTCTACAAATCATCTCCTGGAGCAGAATAAACTACGTGTGGCGTATGCTGCAAAGCCCACTTTTAATCATTTGTCAAGGATCCCATAGAAGCCCTGTAGCAGAACTGCCACTAAAAATTGCCCAGCTGCTTCAGTTGAAGCATCATTTTTTCTTCTTGTTTCTCCCACCAGACTGAAGCAGTGTTTGGCACATTCATTCATAAACTCCGGGTTATTCAACAAGTTGACATGAAGCATACAGGTAATATCCTCCTGGATTCAGCTCTCTAATATATTTTTAAGCCGGGATACACTAAAGGGGCTCATTCATTGCTGGACTGTGTGTTTAAATACTGTGTGTTTAAAAACTGTGTGTTTAAAGACTGTGTGTTTAAAGACTGCATGATAATCTGCACAAGCAAGATATATGGTACTGCTATTCAGTTTCCAAGTCCTTCGTTTTCACAATTCTGAGTGCTTTGATTTGTAAGCTTAATTATTAAGTCTGAACATAAAAAATAATAATTGAGCTTATGAAGAAATTAACTGGGAGTATCTTATGTTGCCGTTTTGATAAAGATGTGCCAGAAATCTAAAATTTCTCATGTCTTGCAAGGAACTGTCATCAAAAACCCAGCAAACCACTGGTAAAGTACAAAGTATAGGAGTTTTGCTGGCATTGAAAATGCTGCTATACGCATTTGTTGTTTATAGATGTAAAAATTAATTTTTCCGAAAGCAATGAAACCGTTCCATAATCTTTCTTTCTTTAAATATTTATAAGGGTGAATATGCATAATTTCCAATTAACTTCCCTGGGTTACAACTTTTACAGGAAAATGCTAATTGCAGCAATATCCACAGCAGATTCATAGGCACATAACACTTTATTTTCCAAGTGATTTTTTTTAGTGCTATGCATTTGTTGCATATATATTTTTTACCAGATGACATTGTAAATGTTCCAGTGTATGAGGAATTGTTATGTTCATATATATTCAGAAATGTATAGTGCATATTAAGCAAGAATATCTTGAATAGAAGAAAAAAAACACAAACAAATATTAGAATCATTAGTAGATAGTGAAGAATGGATGCCTAAAAGACATTTGTACTGCTTCGTAGACAGGAATAGGTGTATTTAGATTAACTAAGTGATGAGCTGTAGATGTAAAACATAAGTATAGACTACTCCATTTCCCAATGAGGAAGAATTTTTCTTGTAAAATGGGGAAAACATTATTGGCTATGCTGGCATAAGTCTGGCTATTCATGTTCATGACTATTTCAGCTGATGGAAGAACATATATAAAAATCAGTGTTAAATTCTGTTTTATCAAAATCTTCAGAAGTTTAATCACTGAGACAAACACAGATGTTTCTACCTCCTAAAAAACTGACCAAACCAATGAGGAGGGGTTCCATTAATATGGATTCTTGTATTGATTCCACCATATTCATTCTATTAAACATTTATTTAACTGATTTTGAGCTATAGGAAACCCTATTAGAGGACTAAATAAACAAATTATATTTCACTTTCTCACATGCTCAGATTCCAAGAAGGTAATCAAATCAGACTTAAACATAATACAAAAGTAGATCTAGTCTGGCAAATTGATATGTTATTTGAAGATATGAAAAACAGAGATTTGTATTTTGGAATAATAAGCTTTATATATTTTTGAAAATATCCTGTAAAACAGCAGATGTTCAGTACCACATTTCTCTCATTTGAAAATAGAATAACGGGATATAAATAGATAGAAATATATACCAGACCTGGTTGGAAGTGACCTCAAATAATCATCTAGTCCATTTTCATGGGAAACGGAACTTGGATTGCATTATCTATCTATCTATCTATCTATTTATCTATCTATCTATCTATCTATCTATATCTATCTCTATCTATCTATCTATCTTTCTATCTATCTATCATCTCTGTCCCATCACATCTTGAAAACATCCAACAATGGAGATTTTATTGTGTCCCTTGGAGAGGATATTCCACCAAATGATTGATCTTACTGTAAAAAAATTCTTTCTTATATTGAGATGAAACCTCTTCCAGTGCAACTTATACCAAATTCCCCTGGTCTTCTCCATTAGGTTCCTTGTGAGGAGAGAACCTTCAACCTCCCTCCAGCTTCCCTTCATTCTTTCAGGAGGCTGCTCTTTAAAAAGTCTCAGCATGCACAAGCTACTTTACCCTTCATGGTTATTTCCCATGGACCCCTTCACAGCTTTAGTCTTAAAATACTCAAGTTCTCTCTTCTGAAACCTAGGGTGTTTGCTCTACTACTGATTTTCAGTGAGCTCAGTAGGATCTTGAAATTCACAATGTTGTGGTTGCTGTATCAAGGGTTACCATTTGAAGTTATGTTGTCAGTTAAATTTGCTCAGTTTATGAGCAGTAAATACAGCAATACCTTGTCCATATTCTGCATTTCCAGTGTCTGTATCAGAAAGCAGTTCAATGAGTTCCATTAATCTGGTGAACATCTTGTGATTGGAAGAGCTGTGTGCTTTTACCAAACAATGTCAAGGTAACTGAAATCAGTCATGAGGACAAGGTTCTGTTGATCCAAGACTTTTTGGAGCAGTTGAAGGAAGATTTAGTTGGCCTTGTCACTCAGATTGTAACAGAAGGTCAGTAACAGAAACCAAACAAAAGATTCCCCCATGGTGATAATCATTTCAGTTTTGATCCCAAGAACTTTTATAATCTCTATACCTCCATATCTCTGCACTACCTCTTTTACATAAAGCAGAACTCCAGATTCTCTTCTTCCCTTCTTACCTTGCCAAAAGATTTTATAGTCATCTTCACAGACATTCAATGATGTGCCTTTTCCAATCATGTTTCTGTGCTTTGTATGTCTGAAATCTCAGACTGGGCACCGGGCTCCATTTCCCGCTGTCTGTTTCCCAGATTATGCATTGGTATACTTGCACTTAAGCTGGCTATGCAATATTCTTGACTTTGGAAAGAGCTAATGATTATCTTCAATTCTTTGGTAGTGAAGAATGCATTCAACTGCCTCATGGTTTGTGGATATACAAGTGTCACAGCTGTGGACCATAATTCCAGGTTTCTTAGTTTAAAATACAATCCACTCAGCCAATCTGTTAATGAAGATTTTCATGCTTCTATTAGATAAACATTTGGAGATGGAGATTCAGTCTCCATCCAATAGGTTTTATTCTTCAAAGAACCAAATCATGATTTGGTTCAACATCAGCCACAAAGCCAGGTATTGATCTGCATAATGTATGTATTGTACCCTGGTTTTTGACTTGCAAGATCAGGCACAAGGTCACTTGAACATCTGTACCTTCACTTGTGCCTTGAGGGCTCTGATGTCCTGGTGATTTGCTATATGTTTTGCTTGCATCTGTGCCCACATGGAAAAGATGTGGAGGATAGTCGTCTGTACTTTTAACCAGTTGTAGCAGTCACTGTACAGAAAATTAGATCCTGTCTCCTGGCAAGACGCAGATTTCCCTTAAGTGTTTATCAGGTCTCTAGATGTGTGTCTCTGTGCCTGTCAAAAGTCAGTCACCACCAGCACTTACCACTTTCTTTTATAGTTCTAGTTATGAGCTTAAGGTACAGTTTCTGCCTGTGAATCTTGCCCATTGATCTTGACAGCTGTCAAAGTTTCATACATTTTCTAGTTCATACATAGAAGAGAGTGAAGTGATAGCCTATTCTCATGAATCACCAAAGACAGTAGCCCCTCCTCCTCTGAAGTGCTGTATATTCACTGTTGATCTCATTTGGTAGACCTTGGGAGTCAGGTCATTACTATTTCTTCCTGTTTCAGATAATTATCTTTTCTGATCCTCTGTCCTTTGTAGGGTGTAACCTGATTTCTTCCTTCTGCACCTCCTCCTCCCACTGCTTGAGTGACTTCAGCATACCATAGTTTGTGTACCACACCTTCCTCTACCCACTGGGCAAAAATACAGTTTTATGGCCCTGCACCTAAGCAGCAGCTTCCCTAGCAAGTCTGTCCTGGTGACACCTCCATCCATTGCAGGCCAACCTGGCAAGATTGCTGGTTCCTGTCAGCTGCAGACACCAGTAGGTCATTTTTACCACCATGCTTTTAGCATAAAAACACAGATTAAGCAGCCCTTTATTCTTTGAAGGCCTCAGACAGCTGGACAGACTCTCACAGTCACAGTTTGCTGAGTTGACTTCTGGGTTTGCAGCCTAAACCAGCAGGTGAGCAGAGCACATGGCAACTCAATAACTGGCAGCGCACACAGCCCTTTCTGCACACCTTTCCAGGAGATCTGATATGAACAGTGCCACACCACTTTCATTTTCTCTGCCTGCCCTGTTTGCTGCTTATCCATCTGGGCAGGTTATATGCAGCTTCCCACCATTTAAACTGGTAATGGGAATGCTGCCCATCTGTCATGCGCCTCTCTTGTGAGACCTTTCGGCTGCCAATTTGTCCCTACACACACACAAATTAAGGGAGATAGGAACTCAGAAATCCCTTCAGATACTCCCTGTGGAATTCACAAATCTCACATGCCTCCCAGCACACAGCATCTGCTGCTGCTGCCATTGCTGCTAACATCTGCTTCATGCATCAGTTATGTTTCAGTAATAAAATAATGCAAGTGCTCTCAAAAATGCTGCAATTTAATTTTTGGAAAGGATTAAAACCACCAACATGTACAATATAATGGGGACATTCAGTAATATATGAAGAGACAGGTTGTAGAAAACATTTAAGATTCATATTAATGTAATGACTGAGTAATATAAAATTCCAGGGTAATTCCAAAAGTCTGTGGTTAGTGGGGACAACACAGGCTCTCATGAGAGATTTTCAAGACTAATCTAGAGAACTCCTATTCCAATACATCATTTCTTGCCCATGGCTTTCCAGCTCATACACAAGTTTTGTGCAATGACACACTACCTTGCTCATCACTTATCTACTCAGGAAAAAAAAAAAAAACAAACCAACATTGAATGTGTTTCTAAAACGTCATTATTAGACTTAATATGCCATTGTAAGTCTTTATGATTGTCTTAAAAGCAGAATAATCTAAATTTTATTTACAATTTAATTACAAAAGCTGAAAACATATCTTCTGATAAAGTTTTCTTATCTTGTTTTTTTTGGAAATGTTTCAGAATTTAAGTTAATAATATGATAAACCAAAAAAAAAAACAAACCTCTTATTCAAAGGAAAGCAGAAAAAAAAAAGACACAAAGAAAACCCCAAAAATATTTTAAAAATTTAAGCCAAAAATATGGTACAATTAACAAAAGAAACAATCTTTTTTCTTTTTAACTTGGCTTTAGCTCTCTTTCAGACATCTTGGATTTCTTCTGAACTATCTGTACAGTGATCATGTGCTGCCAAATCAGCTGTAGGGCTCTGAGTTGCCTTCATCCCAAGGGTTCATTTACATGGAGTAAACACGATGAGAACTGTGACTGTCTAGCCTGGATGCAAATCCCTATCCTCATCACAGGGAAACCTCAAATATTCCTTAACCACTGGTATCTCTAGCTGTATCTTCAGTCATTTTTTCCTCCCCCCTTCTATTTTTTTTTTTTTTTTGATTCCTTAACAGCATCAGTCAAAACTTTCTTTGACATAAAGTTTCATGCAGGATGGAGAAATATTTCTCATTTATTATATTTCTCATTTATACTCTATCAGCACTCCCCTGGTAGCCAGTCTTTATTGCTCTGAACACATCACCAGGGAGGTAGATGGATATTCCTCACCCCTATCACATATTCAAGTTTCCTCACACTGTTCAAGAATGTGCACAGGAGAATAAACCCAAACCAGCACAGAGAGCAGAAGATGGACAGGCAGAGTATGACCAGAGAGAGCAGAGGTGTGACAGGCACAATCACTCACACATCTGTGCAAAGGGAAACCCTGCTGAGACCAGGGTGTAAGCATTTCCCCAAAGGTCAACAAATTATTTCACCTGCTAAAAACTCTGCTACCTTTGTTGGCGAGTGGAACAGTCCTACACAATTGTAAAAATAAAGTCCAAACTGGTCATCTGGAGAATCAGGAAGGAAAAAAATGTTCAGCTATCCCAACGAAAGACATAGCACGTGACAATTTCTATGCTGATCCAATTTTCTGACATGTTTTTCCATGCTGAGAAAGGATTGTACATACCTATATGTTTCTCAAAAGTGACTTTAAATTAATTAGCGTATTTTAATCTGATGACATTTTGCGATCCTATGATAACTGGCACCAATCAAAGTCAGAGAAAATTTTTAGAATTTACTGTTCTCTGTTTCGCTGGAAACAAAAGTAATGGGTAGGTGAAAGGAAAACATTGTGACTTATGCCCACATTTGTCCATTCACTGTACATGTAAATGATATAATTTCCAAGATTCCAATCAGTTTTTGCAAAACTAAAATCAATTAGGGACTGGAAGCTCAAAACTGCCACCCTTTTGTAGATTTGATGATCAAGAGGAAAGAAACTTTGATAATTATTTTGCACATAATTTCATTTATGCTTATTATTCAAATTCAGGTTAATTCAGCAGCTTGTATGGGAATAGGTTTTGTCATTGAAATGGTAAAAACTTTTGCCCCCTCCTTTTGTCTTTTTTTTTTTTTTTAAGCTGCAAAAAAGTAAGAACTTTTGAGTTTTTAACCATTTAAATAATTCATTTTGTTCTAAGTACAGTATTCTCACAAAACTGCAAGTTTGTTACTTTTAACTTCAGGAAAACATACTTTTCTGCATAGTCAATAAAACCCCCTCTAACACAGATGATACAGATGTTGAGATAAACTTTAGAATGAACAGGATATACTTAGAAGCAACAGCTCTTTCCCCCAGAGTGACAAGAATAGTGCTGGTGAAATTGCATTGACAGCAGATTGCTTACAGTCATAAGCGGAAAAAAAAGGAAGAAAAATCCAAACATTTTCTTCACAAGTTTGATTTCTTTCACTGAGGTGACAGATTGTTCATGAAGGTAAAAAGCTGTCATACCCAGAATAGGCTGTGGTAGCAGCATAAAGCACAGCAATGATTGCTGTGACTTCAGGTGCATGGCCTGAGCCAGTGGTTTCTGATATGATATATGTTGCAAAAAGTGTAACAAGATTCTCCAGGGCTTATGCATCCTGTGCTTGTAACACACAACATTTTATAGCTGAAATATCCTTCTCTCCACCCATAAAATCTTGTCCTTTTCCCCTCTTTTTCTTATTATAATAATAATCCACTTATTTTTTCACTGAAAGGTTTGAAAAACAAATTTTCTTTCTAAAAGTGTTTTACTGCTTTCTTGAGATGTATGAAAAGTAATCTTTCCTTCTCCCTCTTCCCCTCCCATATGAAAGAAAAATAAATCCAGAATCTTTTATTCATGAATTAGAAACTGTGTCTGTTAATGCACTTTCTGAAAAATGCAGCAGCAATTATAATGGTTCTTTCTGCACATAAATCAATGAGATTTTTAAAGTCCTGAATATGCAATGGGAAACATGGCAGACACAAGCAGCTTACTGGTAGTTCATGTACCTAGGAATCTTTAAGGAAGAAATTTGACATATTGTACACTGGTTTCAAATAATTGTATTCATAAGAATGAGATTTGTAGTGATATTAATAAAAGTGTTACTGGGGTTTGCTGTATAATCTAAATTACCATTTCATAGATGAATTTGCTTAGAAAAATAATATTTTTTGTACACATAATGAGTACAAAAATCTCATTATTAAGATTTTCCCTTTGCATGAACCTCTATCTCCAAAGAAGACAAAGATTTTGGATGCTTTTGGTATCTAATTAATCTCACTTTTAAAAAGCAACTACCAGTGAAGTATTGCTGAAAAATCTTTTAATTACTCTGTTACTTAACAGGGTAGGAAAAAAAAAAAAAGAAGTGGTGTTTTATGGATAAGGTTCAAAAATCCATAAAGTTATTAAAATTTTACTTCACACTCACACTTAGTTTTACTGGTACTAGCACATCAATATTATTATGCTAGCACACAGATGAGCCTGACATGGAAAGAAACTAACTGAATCAAAATAATTGAAAGAACTCATGCAGTCCGTTTATTGCCACATCATTTATAATTTATTGAATTTGTACAGAACAAAGGAAAGAATAAATCCAGGCATTGTGGGGATCTGTGGGAGGTGTAATGACATTCAGGACAACCACTCAGACCACACTATCTGCCTTGGCAGAAGGACAGGAGAGGGAGTGGTGTGCTCATTGACTGCATGGACTTTGCACACTTAGGAATCCAGGGCAGCTCCGCAGCAATTTGCTCTCTCACCAGACACAAGCAGCCTCTGTGCAGTCTGCTATTATGTCAAACCCAACAACATCGTTTTAGAATTCTGACCCACTCATGCATCTTGATTGACATTAAAACCAAAAGAAACAGTTATCCAGGCAGGAAGAAATTGAAGAAAACTGTTACACAGACACAAACTTATGTTCAGGTGATTGTTTCTTACTGGATGGTCCTGCAGAATCTTTCCTAACAACAAGGAAAGATTCTGCTTCATGTCCTGTTTACATTATTAAAGGTACACAATTGCTTTTGTGACTGCAACAGCCTGTACACATGCTCTATAAAATTTTGTTCCTGAGTATTTCCTTTTTGTTTCAGATCTGATTTGTAGTTTATGACAAACTTATATTGCTACAGGTAAACTCATTCTGAATTATATTTGTAATGTGACAGGTCTCCTTTATACCATACTTTTGAAATGACTTTAGTTTTTATAATATGATTGCTGCGTCTTAGAAGGTACTCTGTGGAACATGTGATTTCAATATTTGTCTCATTCTGTAAAGTACTTAGCTGGAAGATAAATGTACAAATTTTATCATAATTTTAGTATTTCTGGTATGAAAAAATGTGAGTGTATTGGTCTGAGTGGATGCCCAGTATTTAGAATAAATTTTTTTCGACATTCATCAATCGGAAAAGCCTGATCCTCCTTTTCCTTACTCTCAACTCCCTTGCTTGCCCAGCCTGTGCAAGCAATTTTGCTTGTATATTTCATTGTAACACCTTAACACCTTCTCTACATCCAATCAGGCTACAACTGAGTGGTTATCCTTTGCTAGCCTTGAGAAAATGCTCCATGGCACACAGCTTAAAAATAACTTTTCAAATATCCTTAAAAACCTTTAAAAGGTAAATTTTCTTAATTAAGGGAATCTGATAGCTCTTTTGCTGCCTTCTATTGGATTCAGGAGTGATTAATATCTGTAAATTTTGGCTGCTTGTTTTGTTTTTTTTTTTTCTTGTTTGAACAGCCCACTCTGCTACTGAACTCATCTTGCTTTCAGTCTAAACTTTTGTTCTATCTGCATATCTAATGTGGGGTTCTATTTTGAGCCACAGTTAGCTTACACAATGGTGAACAACCAAAATCCAAAGTACTTTATTCCTCTTTCTCTAAATCTTTTCAGAACAAAAAACCCAAAGCAACCCACCCAAAGAAACAAACAACCCACACAAAACCTATTAAAGGATTGGTAAGAATATTTGGAAGGAAGGTACTGGAGAATCTTGATATGGAATGTTATGGAGAAATTTTAGGCAAAGAAATATAGGAAGATTTTTACACTTGCAATATTCATTCACACACTGCTAAATTATATATAATTTGAACATTTTCAGTAGAGGAAAAGTACTTCAGGTAACAACAGAGAACAGAGTCTTCATTTTACTGCAGTCATTAGACTGGCAGAAACCCCTGCAAATATTTGGATAAACTTTGAAAGATATAACCAGGAAAGTTATTAAGGCTGTAGTTAACTGGCCAGTGTGGTAGGTAGATTAATAATTAATCATCTTCTATCCAGGCTAAGCAAAATATTTCATCAATTTGTGCTCAGAATGTAAGAAATAACAGAAATATTTAGACTTACAGTTAAATACAATAGTGCAGCTTGCTAGAGCAGGTCCTTACAATTAACTTTGAAAATGCTTTGAATATATCCTCCCATAAAGTATATCATCAAGACAAATACGGATGGATGTTTTTCAACAAATTGTTGCAGAGATTGCAATGAAATTAGGGATTCAAAGTATATTGTATTCTACTATAAGAAATATCTGACATGGAAAACTGTGAAACACTTTTGAGTTTATTAGAGAAAGAGTCCTCACCCAGAGGGTGGTAGAGAACAGGCTCCCCAGGGAAGTGGTCAGAGCACCAAGCCTGGCAGAGTTCAAGAATTACTTGGACAATACTGTCAGGAACAAGGTATGATTCTTGGGAATGTCTTGTGCAGGGCCAGGAGATGGACTCAATGATCCTTAAGGGTCCCTCCCAATTCAGAAGATTCTGTGATTCTGGGATGCTGTGATTTAGTTGCTCTGGACTAAAAATATGCAAGGTAGTTTATTGCTGCTTTTCAAAAGTCAGTAATGGAGTCAGTAATGCATGTACCCACCCTCACTATATATTAAAGAATATTACAGACGTTGTCTTGAGCTACCAAGAAGCCACCCTGCTTAAACTCACATAGGCTCAGTGTCAAGGAAGATGAAATTTTCAATGTTTTCTAACAAAACAATCACAATTTGAGGAAGCGTGCTCCTTTTCACTGATTTCTTATTTACAGCAGAGATGATTTAGACCTGAGGATATGAGGATATTTACCTCATAACCTGTGCCACAGGATACACAGGGAACATGTTTCAACTTTATTACATTTAAATTCAGAATAGCCCAGGCTGCTGTGTCACAGGAAAATATTCTCATGCAGCAGTGAACCAAACAAGGCTTTTCTTACACAGAACAAGCCCATTGAAGCACCAGGACAATGCATTGAAATGCTCAAACAGCTTTAGTAACTATACACAATTATAGAAAGAGATAAAAATTAAACCTACAAGGAAAACACGTGAGAACGCCTACAAAATACTACATGTTCAGTATTTTTTATTTATGTTTGTACAACCAACCCAAACTTGGAAAAAAAATTAAAGTTTAGATAAGAACCTCTACAAATATTCAAATAAATGGGATCTCAGGATATCTTAGAAAAGACAAAGAAGCTTGTTGGAAACAGCAACATTTTCCATTTTGTATCTGAGATTCTATTTTGATTCTTGAAATTACACAAAACTGTTCTCACCTATTGTGAGGTACCATTATGTTTAGATAATCTTAGTATATTCAATATCCTGTTAAGAAAATCAACATAGTTTTGAGCCATCAAGAAATTTATTAACCATCCAGCATTTTGAAAGATCACTTTTTTGCCAGAAAAACTAGATTCCCAGTGACCTGTAATCTACCCTGCTATCTAGGTACCCAACTACATGTACGTACTTAAAGACACGCGTAATTAAAAAAGGTGTTTGAAGTTCATGAAATGCTAAAGGTACTTGGCAAAAAGACAGTTTTTCAGCAAGATACTGTGCTCACAAATCTGAAATATTTATCAAAGACCTGTCTGGAAATGAGGCAGAGCCAGGACTTGTCTTTTGTCTGCTTTGTCAGTATTTTTGATGAAATATCATTTTTATACAAAATGAAAAGGAGTGTGAAGATGAGGTTATTCATGTGCTGTCTGGCAGCACAGGAATGACTTAAAAAATAGCCTTTGTGCCCTCATGACATCAAAAAATCCTTGACAGAACCAGGAAATATGGAATGGTCATTCTCAGCATTGGCATGTGAAATTTCTCATTCTCTTCTGATAAGTTAATTGAAAATTGTGTCAACTTCCCTTATCAGAGGTAATGAATGTTTATTTACAGCTAGCAACAATGCAATATTTTCTGTTTCAATTATACATTTTAATTTTTTCCACTGTGCATACCCACTTCATTAAGAGAAACAGAACAATAACTTTTATATATTCAACCCTCACTTCAAAGACTGCACTTATAACTATGATTTAGTTTCTTCCATTAATGTTTTCTTTAAACAGGAAATTACAATGGTCATATTTACAACATTTTTTCTCTGTGTTTAGTCTGAGATGCAAAGATTCAAAGGTCTTCTTGAAGGATAAAAATTACACTGATAACAGCATTTGAATCACTTATCAAGGAAGATGTGTCTCTTTTGTGACATGGAGCTCACTGCTTTTCACCATTTAAAATGTTTTTTCCAACATTTAAATTTTCTGCTCATAATAGGTTTTCATAGGTAGTATAGGTTTGAAAAGTGAAGGAAGGGTCTGTATCCTATTATATAAAATTATCAGAAACAGGGGATCCCTTTACTTCCCACAGTTCCCACATTTAACTTCCCCACTTTCCCATGAAATCCTCTTTAAAACACAGTCATTATATTTGGTGACAATTATTTTTTGCCTTAAACATATTCTATCTAATCCAACACTGGGAGCATATAAGACAAGAAAAAAATACACTATAGACTTTTAAGTATTTAGACATTCAACTTAACCTTTAATCATTTTTTTATTATTTACACATTTTTATATCTTTCTAAAGGTTATAAACCTGATAGACTCACACTCATAACCACCGTACAATACCAGTAACTTCTTCACAGGAGCAAGTTGGTTTTTTTCATTATAATAAGAAGTTCAGAAGTCAATTTCTCATTTTTCATTTTCTGCTTTTTGAATTTATGACAAGGCAGAGAATCTACAGTATATGGAAAGAATATGAAAGGAATCTACACAGTCTTTTTGAAACTTCGTACATAATTAATTCTTCCAGCGTGTTTAAATATATGTGTACGTTTTTTTCACAGGAGATCTTCTTGAGATCTTGAGAGTTACACCAGGATTAAACAGTGGCTGAAGACTAGAAGACACAACTACTGCTGCATTATTAATTACTCTACTGTGTCTTTACTTTGCAACTTGATTATTGTAACATAATACTTGATGATTTGATTACTGAATAGTGTAGGTACAGGCATCTCAGAATACATCAAACCTAGGAACTGTGGGTTGCTTCTAAGATATGGTCAAATTTCCAGAAAGCTTTTTTCACTAGCAGGCTTTGATGAAGTACCATGAAACTGATTTCTCCTAACTTCAGCTGCAAGATAAAGAAAAAAATTATGGGAAACAAATAGTAGCAGGACTCATTCTTGTTATGGGAAAATAACTTGGGTCAATAACAAGAGGCAGAGACACCAATAGACATCCATCAGAAGATTCATGTTTTTGTTTAACCCAACATATTTTCTTCATTTTTTCTTAGGTTTTCTATGGGATTGTTTATTTGTTTGTTAAAACAACTGTGATCTTCACAGCTCCACGGTCATAAAGGTCATGTAGTTGATAAGCTTCTGTGACAAAAGTATTCATTTGGATACATGTGTCACTGCAGTTGTTGATTTTCCTATTATGGTCCCCTGACAGTTTATTCAATGCCCTCCTAATCCCTCCAAGAGGCACTTGCAGGTTGGATACAGAAGAGCTGGCTGTGCAGTGTATTTCTCAACTTGCTGTAAACATGGAACATGTTTAAAGTAAGATTATTAGCAATTTCTGACAGTCATGGACTGCCATGGGGAGACTGAGAAAAAACATAACTTGAAAATTTAAACGCTTATATACTCGAAGGTATCATTCTTTAGAGTTTCTAAATTAGTATAGGGTCAATGTTGAGAAGATAAGACTGAAAACCTCTGCTTATAGAAGCATACAAGATTAATACTAATATTTAGATATTTGATATAAATATAAATAAACAGAAACTGGATAGCTGCCTTTTCCCTGATGATTTGTATCAAAGACATTCCTTTGAGAATGTCCTCCACTATCCTGCTGTAAATACAGATTTTTTCAGATTATTTCACCACAACCAATAGAAGTATTCTAAACCTCTACCAGTACTCTACCATGTGCCATCATGTACTCCAAATACATCATTCTGTATATATCCATATCCTTTTATGTCTTTATAAGTCAAGTGCCAGATATTTAGGATTTTTAACTGTCTACATTGTTTGCAGTTTTTGAATGGATAACACTGTTGAACTTTGGCAGAGATAAACAAAAACAACAACAATGCAGTCATTCACAAACTCTGTTAGTAGGTTGTGAATTTTTTAGCTTTGTCCAGGATTCCTGGACTATTTGGCAGTATGGTTCACAATGACAGCCATAGCCTTCACTGCCATATTGCTCCACTTTCTCACTAAAGCATCATGTCTGATTTCTTTTAAAGTCTTGCACAAATATACTTCAGATGAGCACAGCTACAAGGTCTATTAGCAGATGGTTCATTTCTTTTCTTAGTTGTTCCTGACAGAATGCCCGCCTTTTCCAGAGCACAATGGGGAGGACAACAACAGAAATTCTGTTCTCCTGGACCCAGTTCTCAGCTCTCATGGCCAGAAGCTAATTTGTATTCAGAGCCCAGAACTGACAAGTAATTTCTCTAACCTTAGCCATCCCTTATTTCATGAATCCTTCTTTGCTCATGGACCACTCTTATACAGTATAGATAAGATATTTGGGGGTTTTGCACACTAATCATACTCTGTATAGAGTAACCACGCCCCCCCCCAAGTGTCTTGATCATAGTACAACAATAACAGTGATGTCACATCTAACAATTGATCATGATGTAAATCAAGTGAACTTGAAGATGAAGGTTTAAGTTTTAAGAAACTTGTTACCCGAAACATTCCAGAGAGCTAGTAATGCAATTGTTAAGTCTGTGCTTATGCCATTAATATTATTTAGCTAGTTAAGTGAGATGCCTTCTCACTTAACTGATGCTATGAAAGCCTCCTGGTTTTCCAGATGAGAAATGATGTCTTGTTGACATAATTTGGGGTCTTGATGGTCTCTGCCCACAGCATCCATAGAAAATTAAGGATTACCTAATTACTTCACTGGTTATAGTCTCTCGTATCATCCGTCATACTTTCGGTCATACATAGAACAGGAGGGGATACAATTATTATAAAGTCTATTATATGTTTCTGTTCTGTCAAAGTATACCATCAAAGTATCAACATTTTGCTTGTTAGCAGTCCTTGCACTTTTGTTCATCTGCTTTGTTGCTGTGATCTAGAAATATTATGTTCATCCCCTAAGTCAGATATGTGGAAGAACTTACTATTATTCTCAAGGCTTGTTTATTTCTGGAAGGTCTTTGTTTTGTTCTCAAAATAATTCCCTGACACTTCAGTCCATGCTTATTGCAGTTATTTGAAAACTTCAAATTACTTGGGATCCAATTCAGATCAAACTTGGAGATGTTAAAAAGGAAAAGAAGGCCATCAGTTTTGTATGTTATGGGTAAAGCTTCTCTTTGAAGTTTTTTAATTGGTGAGCACCCCTCCCAAAGAATGTTGTGTCTTTTGGAAGGACAGGCACCTTCTCCTTTAATACTTGAAGTTTTGTGCATATTCAGCTAGGGGATAATAAGCTTTTGTTTTTGAGATGGTCACTGAAGGACCAAGATATTCTTTTTAACCTTTAAAAATGTATAAGCCAGTTTCTTCCTTAACAAATGAAGAGAAAGCAGAGTTAGAACATCCCTAAGCTCTTGGATATATGTACATTTTACTAAGCTGAAATATACAAGTTTATATGAAACAATGCAAACAATTCTTTGGTGCTACAAAACATTTTTACAGAGAAAACGGTTTAGGAAAAAACAAGTCCCTCATGCTGAAGGGAAAAAATGAGGAAAAATCCATTTCTAAGCAAAAAGAGGTTTTGGGATATAATCTTAATACTTTTCATTGAAAATAGCTAAGTTTTCAGAACCTAAGTATGACATCTTTTAACTATCAGAAAGTAAGCAGTAGGTAATTCAGCCTAAACTATACAAAAACCTGCTGAGGCAGTTTAAGCTATCAGGATTTATAAAAACATCCGAAGTGGCTGGTTTCAAATCAAACAAGTTTTAAAACTAGCAGAATTAGATGTTACCTTATTTAGACTTGACCACACTAAAATGGCACTGCATTTACTTCTGATCCTTTCTTGCTCTGCTCTCTCTGCACTAACCATAGTCTTCAAACATGAACTGCACTTAATATATGCTGCCTCAAACCTGTAGGGCATGTAATGTGTCAGCAAGAATATTCACTCAGGGTAGCCACAGCAGACAATCCAGGAGACTCTTGGACTGCACCGAGTCTTTTCTTCAGCCAGGTAATAGACAGCCCTGTCAAAGGGGATGTTGGATTCCAATGCAGGTTACCTAGTCAGTCACATCAGGATTGGAGGCAACCTGGGATGAAGTGATCTTGTATCTCTAACTGGAATATTGTGTCCAGTTCTGGAGTCCTCAGTACAAGGGACACATGGACCTCTTAGAGCAGGATGGCCACAAAAACAAAACAAAACAAAACAAAATAATACAAACCTGGAGTCTGTAGCACTTCTTCTATGAAGATGGGCTGAGAGAGTTGAGATTGTTCAGTGTGGAGTAGGTCAGGCTCTGGGAAGACCTTATGGTGGCCTTCCAGTGCTAAAAAAGGGGCTTGAAAGAAAGATGAGGACAGATTTTTTTTATTGGGACCTATTGTGATAGGGCAAGAGTTAATGTTTTTGAACTAAAAGTGGGTTATTTAGACTAGATATGAGGTAGACTTTTTTCACAATTAAGGTGGTTGTGGTGAAACCTTGTCCAGAGATGTGGTGGATAAGGAAATATTGCAAACCAGATTGGACAGAACTTGATCTGGTTGAATCTCCTGCTCATCCTAGGTTTGCAACTAAATGATCTTTAAAGGTTCCTTCCAACACAAAGGGTTTAATGTTTGATTATGATCAAACATAATAGGAGACCAGACATAATAGCAAGATTCAAATCAGGAAAACCAAATGGGGAAGATGTAAACCTAAAACCACCCTCACCACCACTGCAGAAGAGGAATAAGTAAAATAATTTTAATGTAGAGTGCAGTAAAGAAACAGAGATGGAATCTATGAAGGTAATTTTTTTTTTGCAAAAATAAATACTTAAACACAAGACATTTAAAAATTAAGCACTAAACATCAACTGCTAAACCTAATCAAAACAGGCAAATATGCAGGAATCTGAAAGAAAATAAAGTGGTATGACTTTCTATTATGCGTATCTTCAATCAGTCATATTTTAGGTGATACTTTCTCTTAAGGAAAAAAAAGTTGCAACAGAAACTTACATTGGTTTTATTTTGGACTTTTTTTTTTTAATAGTTCATCTACACTTTTTATAACTGATGCAATAATTTTTCCCCAGAAACCTTCAGAAGTACAAAGGAAATTCTCCTGTGAGTTTGGGAATCCACAAGAAGAAACAAGGACATAAAACTAAATTTTGAACGTTGAATAATCTGGGTTGAAATTCAGTACAGCCATGTATTCTTGGGATATTGCCAGGTATATGCTCGAGTATTTGAGTAAATAATTTGAACTTCCAGCCTGTGGAAAACACCAGCTTGTAGGCAGGACTCCCCTTGCAGCCAAGTATTACACTGAAAGAAAACAAGCTAAACATCATCAAAAATATCCCCTCTGTTCCCATGAGGCTATCACAGCAGAACATGCCTTCTGCCAGTGCAGACCCAGTCATAATGACAGATCTTTCTCTGGGCTGATTACTCCCAGTACAAAAACAGGAAGACTCCTCTATAATCTAAATTATATTTATATTGATTACTTAATTCTAGGAAATATATAAATAATATTAATCATATATTATTGTATTATAAATATTGTATCTACAGTAATACACAAACATACCCTGGAATCTAGAAACCCATTAAAGTAGGGAAGGACAGAGGAGGAATAGACAGGATGTGGTTTGGATCTCTTTATCCATTGAGAAATGCAAAGTTACTATGGTGCCATCTTCAGGGAGATAACATGGTTCATTTGATTGATTTTCGTCAGTGAGAGATATGGCAGGATGGTGCTAGGTTGTTTTCTTATTATATTATTTTCCCTACAGAATTGTGCTTGCAATAAAACTGTTGTCAAAATTTTCAAAGAAACCCAGAGCAGCAGTTTAAACTTTATTCCCAGTTTTATCCCTAGATTATTTATCCTACAAAGCCATGTCTGAAAAGCAATGTATGCATTTAGAAAGCATACAGTAGGAAAAATAAATTAAATAAACATATCCATTGTCATAATTTGATTCCATGTTTTTATAAATACTTGAACCCAGCTTTAGATGTTTATAAAGGAAAAAAAAGACAGCAACTTCCTCAATTTACATTAAAAAACAAAACAAAACAAACAAAAAACCACTAAACCCTAAACAACAACATAAATTATAAATTTTGAAGTAAGAGCTTAAGAAAGAGAGAAAGAAAGAAAGCAATGAAGCAATAAAATTAGTGGTTTACACCAGACTAAATATTTTCTAATATCTTCTAAATAAAATTTTAAAAAATAACAGTAAAAAACCTCTGTGTTTCTCTCCCAACAGAAGACAATTTTCCTTTCCTTTGGTATGCAATGAAGCTTTCTAGAATACATAGAGAGACTATATAGCCTTTATGCTGTCTATATGCTATGCTGACACTTCTGCTGTTAACTTTCTTTTTATTAAATATGGAAAGAAGGCTGATTCTATAGGAACAATGCACAAAATTCCAGCCTTGAAAAAATCTCAGTATCAGTTGAGCATGCTGTCAAATTTATAACACAATTTAACTTCTATAGAGAGAAAAATATATTTCTACAACCGTGACAATTTAAATGTTTTTAAACCAGTGTATGTCATACACACATGCAAACATACATATACAATATACAGATAGTAAACAAGTAGTCATATGCAGAATTTAACACTGCTAGAGACATTTGGGATTCAGGTATAAACTTACAAGTAAGAAAGAAGTGTTAGGAGCTGTAGTTCTTCCATTGTGAAAAAAGCCTCTTTCACACAGAAGCATAAGGAATTAGTGAATATTTTTTCAGGGGAGAATTAAAGCAGGTGAGATTAAAAAGCTGAGCAAAATTGAAATGCAGGTTTTGGAGTTTATCCTGCAATGGACCCTGGAAGAAATAGTACTTACAGTAACCTCCAAGGAATCTAGAAATATATTTATTTAATCAAAAGTTATAGTAACAGATACATTTTCTGCAGTCTTTTTTTTTTTGTCAAAATAATTGTATGTGCATACATATAAATAAAAAGACTGAATTCTCAGTCAGTATATAGTACAATGTTGTCAGTATAAAAGTTCTAAATTTTGCAAGGGGTGAGCCAAGTGCATGCTCAGCAGCACTCACTGACTGATTCTTTGCCCTGGCAGTATCACCAAACTGCCATCTGTCTCTAGTCAAACTACCTCACTTCAGCCTATGCAAAAAAACCCATTCAGCCCTGCTAAGCTTTCCCAGGTGGGAATTACCCTTGGCAGAGTTAGAATAAGGGTTCAGCTCTGAGGGGAAGATGCTTGCCATTCTGTAATGCAATGCTTATCATTACTGGTATTAGAGAAAAGGTTTCCAGACAGCCAATTCCCTGCCAGCCAGAAAGATTCAGAAGTGTGCCTCTGTGAAAAGAGAGCAGGGAGAAAGCAGAGGCATATTCACAGGCTGCAAGGGTGTGTGAACACCAGCCTGTTTTGATATTACATAAGCTTCTCTGTTACATCTATAGAACTGTTCACAGTAGTTTAATGAGAAGATTTCTGCTTGTTAAATTTAGCTATCCCTGTTGGTGATTTTGCAATTACTCAAGCACAATGTATCTTGAAACAACAGGGGCCACTGAGTATATTATAATGGGAAATATATTATCAGTCTATTAATTTTGATGTTACTGAAAGGATATTTCAGTGCAGTCATGTTAGACTTACTGAGTCCACTCTACAAAACCACCTGCCAGAATTACTTTAGTTGTATATAATAGTTAGATTTTAATTCAAATGAGGCTCTCATTTAACCTATATCTATTTCCATTCATATCTCATAATGCTGTGCTTCTGTACTTTCCAGTTTGATCAGCAGGAACATTATTTTTAAAAAAGAAAGGGAGAAAAAAAGGAAAAAGAGAGTAAATTAGATCATTTTGACTGAGTTTACTATCATGCTTGCCTCTCCTGGATTAAAATACTTTACACAACTACCATACATAATTTCCCAATACAATCTTTTTTGGCACTCGGACTGTGTTTTCAGCCTAAAGATTTTAAGGGATGGTTGCGTTCACTAGCCTATTCAGTGCCCATCATCTGCTTCCCAGCCTGTTTCCTATGTTCAGTATAGACAACTTCTGGTACAAAAAAGAAAAAAAACAAACCCACAATATTTTCATCCAGGGGAAACCCAACTAAATTCATCACTGTCATACAAACCTATAGTTTTTTTAAAAAAACAATGTTTGATTTAACTTCAAAAAACCTGCTTTATTCTGTAGAACTACTTTGCCAAGCTTCTTCCAAAAATATTTCACAGAGATCTTCAGAGTTTGATTCTTTTCTTCTACACCAGACCTCCCAGTATGGTGATGTGCTGAGAACTACCACATCGTACCACCAGGGTTTCTCCTGTCTAAATTAACTCCTGGGTCTTATCATGTAGTTGTATTGAGTTTTTGATAGTGAAAGTGGGGCTGGGTCCGTGGGAGGGAGGGAGGGAGAGAAGGGGGCACTGGCTGCCATGGTGGTTTCTGTTAGAAGACACCAGAAGCTGCTTCCGCATGTCCACATGTCTGATGGAGCCAGTGATGCTCCAAGATTGATTCATGGCTACCAAACCCTTACCCCATCAGTCACCTGTACCTTTGGAATAACATATTTAAGAAAGGATAAATAACCTCTGTGCAGCAGCAGATGGGGAGAGGGGTGAGAGAATGTGATAAAACCATTCTGCAGACACCAAGGTCATTGAAGAAGGAGAGGAAGGAGGTATTCCAGGTGCCAAAGCAGAGATTCTCCTACAGCCTGTGGAGATTCATGATGAAGCACATATCCATCCTGAAGCCCATGGAGGACCCTACACCACAAAAGGTGCAATGAAAGAAGCTGTAGTCCATGAAGAGTACACACTGGAGCAGGTTTCTGATGGAAATCACAACCCTGATAGGGGGATTCCCTGTGGAGGGAAGGTTTTCTCTCAGGACCTCTGGCCTGGTAGAGGATCCAAAATGGAGCAATTTGTGAAGAACTGCAGCCTGTGGAAGTACCCGTGTTGGAGAATTTCAAAAAAGGACTGTGTCCTGTGGGTGGAACTCCACGTTAGAGCAGGGAGAGAGCATGAGAAGCAAAAAAACCTCAATACAATAAGGAATAAAATGGCGGCAACTCCTGATCCCTGTCCCTGTGTGGCACTGGTGGGGAGAAGGTAGAGAGATCATGAGTGAAATTGTGCCCAGGAAGAAGAGAGGAGTTAGGGAAAAGGGTTTTAAGATTTGGGTTTATTTCTCATTATCCTCATTGCTACTGTTATTTGATTCACAATAAAGTAAATTAATTACCCAGGTCAAGTCTTTTTTGCCCATGATGGTAACTTGTGAGAGGTTTCTCCTTGTCCCTATCTCAACATGTGAGCCTTTTTTTCTTCACTTTCTATCTGTGCCCCTGATGCTAAAAAAGAGTGATAAGGTGGCTTTGGTAGGCACACAGGGTCGGCCAACAGTTGGACTATGCAGTGTTAGGGTGTGCTGGTTTGAAAGGAAAACCAGTGAGACTCCAAGTCAGAAATACAATTTAATAGGAGAAGAGAGAAAAAAAAAAAAAGGTAAAATAAAATAAATTGAATAATACAACCTGACATCCTGTTGGTCAGGGTGTTGGAAGCAGTCCAAAAGTAAGCCCTCCTGGAGTGGCAGATGTGGTTCTGATGGAGTAGAGATGATCCTGAGAGAAAAGGGTCCAGTGATGGTGAGAAGGGTCTGGTCTTTTTCCAGGAATCCAGTGGAAAACCGGATAACTGGTGCTCCTGAGTCTCAGTTTTTATCTAGGTAGGAATGGTTGGCTCCCCCCCACTGGGTGGAGCATCTCACAATGGGATGATGGAATGTGTCATGTCTTTAGTGAGCCTTAATGGTACATTAGCAGAACATATCCCCCTGGAGGGAGGACGGGTGGTGAAAGAGATAAGAAACACTGCCCCACCTGGTTTTAACAGTTGGCCCATTATCAGAAGGCATCTGCCCCCCCCCCCCGCGCCCCGCCCCCCCCCCCCCCCCCCGAGAGATACAAGAGATAAAGAACATCTCCCCAGCTGCTTTCAACAAATGAAATAGAATACACATTTTTGGTTCCATAACCCAAGACATAGGGTGAGCACAGTCTTGTCTTAATTTCTATCAGTTGTCTGCTAGAACCTCCCCACTGTAATGCAAAAGAATTTCAGAATTCCTAGTCTGACAGGAGGGATTTTACCTGAACTTAACACAAGTTGACTCTAAGCTATAAACATTTGGGTTTGGTTTGGGATTTTTGAGGGGTTTTTTGTGACCTAATAAATAGCGATGTATGTATGTTTATAGTTTTAAACATACAAGAAACTCAGTGCAAAATGGTTTCATATCAGGTAATTTCAGAAACATCAAAATATAGAAAAACAAACATTCTATTTATTAATACTGAGAGGCACCCATTAAATCTGATATACTGTCAAAGCAAATACCCTGGGCAACGGCACAATATTTGGATGCAGGCCTACTGGAAGTGGAAAATTACTGACAGCTATCAAATCAACTTGATATATGTTAGGCATATCTTGGACCTCAAGCATTATGGAGTGATTTGCTGGGGAAGATATTTATCAAAGCTTCTTTTGTTTAGAAGATGGCTTAAGCCTTTAATTGGTTTGCCTGCATCTGAAAAGATCCTATTCCTTGTAGACAAAGCTCTTATGAATGTCAGTGCTAGGGGCAAAGTCTGACCAATATATTCAGCTACTCTGACATCCTAACAGGATAGAAAAAGAGTAAAACATGATTCATATGCTGAGTCTGTTGAAGTTAAAAAAGGATATCAAGACTGGAGAATTTTTAAAGGTATCATTTTAGAAGGCTCGGCCTGAAAATCTGGAAAATAAAGAGAATTTGAGAGGATGAGGATTAAAAAGGAAAATAATCTTTCTAGCATAATTAAAATAAGTAACAATAATAACACCTATGTAGAAGAGGTACAGTCTTTATGCATGAGACATTTTTGGTATGTTACACACAAATATTTCAGCATTTTGACTTTACAGAAGGTAGATTCTGCTGATCCTGAGTTTCGGCAAAAAGTTCCAGTAATAGTGAAAACTGTTGACACTGGTCCTGAAGCTGTGTCATGTTCTGCTGTGGGGAGGGAGTTATTTTAAAACAGATGTTCTAGGACAGAATTAAGCCAAACAAGGCAGATATTATATCTGAGAACCATTTATTGGTAGCAAATATGTGTTGCCCTACTAAAGAAGAACAGAAAAGGTAGAAAAGAAGGAAGGAAAAGGAAAATGAATAGACAGGGGGAGAGAGAGGAAAGAGAAAAAGTGGGAGTTACCACCAGATGGTCAGCGTGTGCCATGAAGTCCACGCAGTGGGGAGATGTGCACGCTGCCTGCCGAGGAGCCTGTGCAGCTCCAGGAGAGATGCAGCTCCAGAGGCATGGCTCCCATGGGGAGACACGCAGTGAGTGAGTGGGTGCTCGGGCAGGAGGTGCAGAAACCTGCACAGGGTTGTGGCAGAGATGACAGCGGCAGGCTGGCAAAGCAGGGTTGAAAACAGGGGCTCAGATGGGAATGAGGCAAGCAGGGACAAAGCAGACAGGGCATCAGAGAGGACCACAGGGAGGTAGGACAATCCAAGGCTGGAGCAGGTGAGGGAGAAGAAGTAGTAGGGCAGGATGAAGCTCAGAGGTGGTCTCAGGTGGCTGGTCAGTGAAGTGAAGTGTCTAGGTTTAGGAAGACAGATATCTGCCAGGGAAAGCTGGAGTTTCCCTTGGAATGGAGAATGTAAACCCCCTCCCTCCAAATTATTACAGTTTTGCAATTGAAGGCTTTCAGGCAAAGATTTGGAAATAGGAATAATGGTTCTTTACTAGGAATATTAAAAATGCAAGTGTAATAGTACAAAAAACAAGGGGAAAAAAACTAACCCACAAAAAATATCCTAGAAACTCTGACAGAGTCAGAAATACAACCTGACACTTTGTTGGTCAGAGTGTTGGAAGCAGTGCAAATAAATCCTCCTGGAGAAACAGATGTGGTTCTGTTGGAGTGGAGATGATCCCGTAGAAAAGGGTCCAGTGATGGTGAGATGACCACAGTCTTCCTCTGGAATCCAGTGGAAAACAGGATACCTGGTGTTCCTGAGTCTCAGTTTTTATCTAGGTGGGAATGGTTGGCTCCCCCTACTGGGTGGAGCATCTAACACTGGGATGATGTAATTGTATCAGTCATGTGGTGAGCCTTAATGGCCCATTAGCAGAAGATATTGCCCTGAAGGGAGGATGGGTCCTGGAAGAGATAAGGAACATTGCTCCACCTGTTTTTAACAGCTGGCCCATTATGAGAACGCACCTGCCCCCTCCTCCCTGGAGTTATGAGGAATGGGTTACACACGAGATAAAGAAAACATCTCCCCATCTGGTTTCAACAGATGGAAAAATAGAATTTTTTTTTTTTTTTTTTTTTTTTGTGTTACATAATTTATGACATGAAGTCAACAAACCACGCCAAAGGCAGAACCAAGCATCCAGCCAAGTGTCCCTCCAAGCCTCCAGCTCCACAGCCTGTGACATAGTTGCTTTAATATCTCCTGGCTTGTCCCAAAGCCTGCTCACTGGCCAGAGACCATTGGCAAGTCAAGTATTTGACTGCAGTCCATTGGTGGAGACATTTTGCCACCCAATTGGAGAACTTTTCTAGAGGGCACAGTGTCCTTGGCAGTCTCCTCCTCCTCATGGATACTGACTGCCAATAGGTCATGTGAGATGTGAAATTGTTGTCAGGCAAAGTGTCCCCAGAGATAGAGCTTCTCTCCATCTTCTTCTAGCTGCCTCCTGCATGTGACATCTCTGCAGCCTGTCCCTCACATCCCTCTGGTCAAACAATGTTGAGACAAAAATCAAAATTAAATTGGTTCCTCACACAAGGGTTCTAGAGGAGGAGACCACACATCCTATATGGACAGAAGTGGGAAAAGGCAAAAATCGCAGTCATCTTTGTAAGACAAATAAATAGGCAAATGATTAAGCCTTTTGATACTATTGTACTTGATTCTGGCAGGTGGGATTCTTTCAAAATTCAATATTGATTTTTTTCTGGGATAAAATCAATTTTTCTTGTAGCCCTCTTATGGACCTGCCTTTTGGATTTGTGTTGAAAACAGTCTTGATACCACAACAGTGTTGTAGTTACAGCTGAACAGGTCTTACACTGAGCTGAGGCCTTTTCTGCTTGTCAACCCATCCCACTAGTGAGCAGCCTGGGGCATAAATTGGGAAGGGTAGCTGACCCCAACTGTCCAAAGGGATGCCCCATACTTTATGGTATCATACTTACTCATAAAAACTCAAGGAAGAGCAAGTATGTCAGGACTGTTACTGCTAGGCAACAGTTAGCTGGTAGTGAGAAATTAAAGGATTATTTTTCTCACTTTTTTCCCTTCCTTGGCCTAGTTTTTTAATATGACTTTATTTTTGATTTTTTTTTTTGTTTGTTTGTTTTTTCTTTTTTTTTGTTTGGTTGGTTATTTTGATTTGGGGTTTTCATTGTTGTGGTGTTGGTGGTGTTTTTTACTATCAGACTGTCTTTATCTTAATGCAAGGGTTTTCTTGCCTTTATTTTATAAGTTCTCTCCACCACAGTTGAACCACAATTGATTGACACACAGGGGAATTTAGTGTCCATCCATTTCTGAGAGAGACTGAGTTGAGGTAGGATTGAGTTTCAGTGAACAAAGATCTCAGAAAAAGAATTGGTGAGACAATTAATAAATAGTGAAGTTTGTTTGGAATTTACTAATAATTAGGAGTTGGAAATTTTATGATGAAACAGCTCATTGTTATTCTGTCATATCTCACAAAAGAGATAGTGTAGTAATCCATTTTCTTACAAGAAAGCAAATTGCTTTTGTTTCTACTTGGTTAGATTAAAGGCAAAGAATAATTTATGAATCAAAACTGCCCAATGAAAAAGATTATTGTCTTACCAGGAAGACTTGACCTATAGCTATATTTTTAATGGAATAAGAGCCACAGCACTTTCTACTCAGTGCTTGATTTAAATAACATTGCTTTCTTTTGGCCTTAGAACTAAGCAAAACATTCTTGCTTAGAGGCACAACAAATCAGTTCTGAAGGTTCAGCTTCAACTATTTTGTTCTTTTGTTTAAAATTCTTTTGCCTGTTAATCTCCTTTATGGAAATCTTACAACTATGTACAAATTATCTAGAGCTTTATATTTTATGGGAAGGACTGCTGCTGTAGCTATAACACCTTTGGTTTTGAACATCCCTTCCCTTGCAGGATGGCTGTGTGCCTGCAGTGTAACAGATCAATTGATTGTATCATTCTTTGGGCAAAAGAATGCAAGGCTTTTGATGTTGATCCTCACTCACCTTTGAAAAACTTCCTCCCCTGGGTTCTTGTGCTAAGTTATTAATATCCAGTATAAAACTGTCCATTTATCCTTTTTTTTTTTCCTTTTAATTAAGAAATAAATGTCAGTTATTGGATATTTGAGTGCCACATATATAGAAAGCCATGGATCCATCATGATCCCAAGGGTTTTGGTTCTAATAAATCTTTTTCTTGTCTTCCTCATAAATGAGATCTTTTGAGACAAGGTCTATTGATCATGTCAATAGATGGTCCTATTTCAGCAAGATTTATCAATTCTTTTTGAAAATCTGAGGTCATGAAAAGTTTAAGATCCTTTTTAAAAGAAATGTTACAATGAACTTGCTGACAAATGTAAGATCTGGTTAGCGCATCCTAGTCAATGTATCCAGACAAAAAATTTCCATTGTGGCCAACTATGTGAAAGGAAACAACTGCTCAGACACTTGCCACTCCATTTACCTCATGGGAGCATCCACCCCATGGATACCTGGAACTTGACCTGTATGAAGGTGGTGCTCTCAGAAGAATGACTCCAGGACCATCCCTGTACTGAGATTCCCAGGGTAAAGAAGGATCAGTGAGAATTTGCTGGATCCACAGGTGCTGATCTGATATCTCTCTCTATTCCCCTCCCCACCCTCTTTTTTATTTTTTTCTATCTCTCTACCTCACACTTACTGTTGAATAAAAATCTCTATTTTTGACTTCAGCATATTGTTTTGTACATACCTCTCATCTTAATTCATGCAGACACATCTCTCAGTAATCAAATCATAACACAAAGCTCTATTTAAAAGACATTATTCATATCTGAATGTTGTTAATTCAAAATAAAAGTGAAAAGTGCTGTACTTTAGGCATTTGTGAAATCTGGGCTGAGAATAAATTATTTAGAACATGGGTATAAAGGACTCTTGGGATCTCTGGAAGTGAAGGGTTAGGCAGTACAATATCTGCATTAGACAAATCTGCATTAGACATGGTACTTTTCAAACAAATACTATGTTAATTTAAATTTTCTATCTCTAGTTTTATTTTAGGCTAAGGTGAAGAAGAGGGTCAATAAAGATGGATAAATGCTGCCAAATCTAATTTAAGAGGTCAAAGAATCTAATTATTTGGATAACTGCCTTATGGCCATGGACAGAAAGAGGGTAAATCCAACAATGAGGTAATTAGTTACTTCCACTTGTAGAATTAAGATAATGCCAAGTAGCATGGAAGAGGTGCCAGGTACATGCACAAGGCGCCAGGGTGGATCCTGAATGAATACCAGTGAGAGTCAGCAAAATCTATGAGAATTTCTTAGCATTCTATTGCTAAGATTGTTCTGTTACTCTGAGGGCCTAACATTCATGCATTTTAACTGGATCCATGCATAAACTACATCCTTCTCTACACACAGAGAATAATTTTCAGCTTTGATTTCATATCCATTTAATTTGAACACTATTAAACTCATAATTTTTAAAATAACACTGCTCAAAACCCCAGTAGTTTGTGAAGAACTATGATTTTTCTTCAAGAGAAAAAATTGTTGACTGCTTAAATTTTCCCTTGACATTACTATTGAATAGGCATGTGGATAATTACATCTTTGTAGCAGATGAGGCATCTATCTTTGTAACTAAATTTTCCACTGAATTAACATTTTAATAAAAGAATAAGGAAAAAAATTACTTTTTATCTAGGTAAAAATTTTGAAAACAGTATCTATAAAAAAATTACTAAACTAGATTTAAAAACTCTTCTAAGTAATGTAAATATCACTGCACTTGACATGTCATTCTAAAGCATAGAATATTGCATCTAAAGGAAACAAGAGAAAAGTAAAAGTAAAAGACTCCACCAAAAAAAGAACCTTGAACTAATAAGGAAGTGGGACAAGGACTCCTCATCACCAGAAAGGTTTTTCTAATTTATTTTTAAGATTCATGACTGTGTTTCTTAGAGAGTATCTGGAGCACAGCCAACAAGAAAAGGATGCTTGTAGCAGTTAAAATATATTTTGTAAAAATAAATAAATAAACTGATTTCTCCAATTCTTTATCAGAAAAGGATTGGAAAAAGTGTGGTCATCAAGTGTTCCTTGCCATTGGCATCTTGACAGAGTTGACTTAGTGACCTCCCTGGGTAGGAGATAGAGATCATTAGGAGGACAGGTGTCAGATGTCCTATGAGACCGCATGAGACACCAGCCTCCAAGCACACATAGCATGGTTCCCAATACTTTGAGCCTAAATGTACAACCACCAATTTAGTTTCCAGATTGGCTTCAAGGACATTTTAGGAGATTTTCGAAAGCTCTGCCAACATTTCCTGTCCTCTCCTTATCCACAAATCCAAACATTTTATTTCTGAAAGCAGCAAATTTGGCCATCAGCCTCTATTCAAGCCACAGTGACAGTTCCCATCACCTGCTTCTCCCTTACATGCCTAGAGGTATTCCCAAGGGGATCCACTTCATTACTCTTTCAAGGATCAAACTGACTGGTCGGTCATTTCTTGCACCACATTTTTTGTCCTTTTTGAAACTGGGCATGAAGTTTCAAAAGTTTGCCTTTCTCAAATTGCAAATAATCTACCCTAACCTCCACAGATGTTCAAAGATATTTGACAGTGTCCTTACAAGGATACCAGACCAGATGGCGCAGGTCCCCTGCCAAGGTCCCACAGAACTGTATGGATTGAGTCTGTGTAAGTAAACCTTGAACCCATCCACAACTACTGCTGGGCACGTTTTTTTTTTTTTTTTCCTTAAACAATTTTTATTAAGCACAGAGACCTTGGAGATGTTCATGAAGACTGGTTTCCATTTTTAGTAGTTGCCTATTTGCAAGGGACATTAGCATGAGGCTTTTCAGAGATAAAATTTTCTCTTCAATAATGTCTGTACTATAAGACTGTACTATAAGTTTTATGCAGAGATCCAGCACACTGACACAATATGTAGGCATTTGCATAAGTGCTAGAACTACACTTTGAGAGACATACTAATTTTCTGACAAAAATGTTGATAGAAGAATTCCATAAGCTACACAAAACTGTAAACAGTTATTTATCATTAAGTGTTACCATCATTATGGACACCCATCTTTTCCATACTAAAATTTCCCTTTCTTATTATTTGACACTCTCTTGGTATGTTGTGTCATAGAAACAGTCCCAGTCCGGAGAGCCTTAAAAAAAATACATTTTAGTGCCATATGGTGTACATTCTGAAAACAAAATACAACCAGTTTTTAAGTCAAATGTATATAGTTAAAATACATGATTTAACTAAATTTCTGTGTATTGGTAAAAAAACTAAAAATAACATAGAAAATCACATGAAGAGTTACAGTGTACAAGTGACACTGTTCTACAGTATTATTGCTATGTACACATCTAATTCTTATATATGTGTCTAGTCTGTGGCAAACTAAAATTAATGCACCGTGAACCATTTACAGCCACATGCACTGAAGGATGAAAAGCCAAGAGAACAAATTACTCATTTAGTGAGAAATGTTACTTATGGTCGGCATGGCGACTCAGTAAGAAAGCCAGAGGGCTCACTTGTAAATCATGAGGAACTTCAGAGATGGTGCTTTGGCTCCTAGATCTATCAGTCAAACGGAGACTCACAAGCATGGCAATTAACAGCATGTTTTCCAAAGCTCATTACAGAAGTCAGACTCATTGCTTCTTGGAGTGTCTACCTTCCTCAGCCACATGGTAGTAGAAAGGCACAGTATTCAACATGATCAACAAATTGACAGTCAACAAGAGTCTGCTAAAGAGTATTTCAAATAAGGGTCCAATCTCATAAGGCCTTGGTAAACTGCTTGAGTCATTTTATGGTCCAGAGATTAGAGAAAGACAAAGAAGATCATGAAAACTGCAGATGGGGCTATTGTGATGTTCAGGTGCCGGAAATATGACAGCAGAAGTGTAGAATTCTGTTTTTCTGTCTGTCTTGCTCTAGAGCCCAGCATTTCTTGGTACATCATTTCAATATATGCAGTACTTTTGTGGTGTTCCCAGAACACAAAAGCTCTGAGCCAGAATTCAATGTAGAATCTGCTTTTTCCCAGAAAACCCAGATGCTGGTTCAGTAGCTAAGCTGGGAGAAAGAGAAGGATGGCACCTTTCAGCACAAGATAAACTTTGCTTGCAAAGAGAGTTGTGCTAGGAAGAGGGGTGTGGATGAAGGGAAGGGAAAGAGAAGGAGAGAGGAAATGGAAGGGGAATGGGATATGTTTCTTAATAGGAGAGTAAATGGGCAACTATTTGTATTTCTGCAATAAGTGTGATCCATGGTTGAATGAGATACCAACAGAGGAATGTTGTGTTCCTCATCACAATGAGGAAAGTATTAGCATTTTGACTGATAAGAAAGAGAGAAATATTAACAGAACAAGAACTGAGAAGGGACTATTAAAAAAAATGAATGTATATGGAAGATATCCTGATGAATGAGCCACACAAAAATACTCTCAGGAAAACAATGAATCAAATAACTTTAAAAGCATGAAGCTAAAATTATCATTATAAAAGATGAAGGAAAAAAATATTATAATGGAAAAGATAAAGCAAAGCTTCTAGTAAAACAAATCTGAAAAATAAAAAATAATTAAAAATAAAAAATAGATTGAATTTTTAATAACTAATTAAAATTTTGACAAAACATGAGAAAACTAACAAGGTATTTCCTGATTTACTGGAAGCTATATAAAATGTGTTAAGAAATAATGATTGCAGTGATACTAACATGATACCCCCAAAGACCAAAATAATTGATTTAAATGAAAAGAAATAAAATTATTAAGGCTGAACAGAAATTCTCAAGTATATTATCAACATGGTCACCTCCTCTTTTTCCATCAAGACCATCTTTTTCAGCTTAACTTTCACAGGTAAAAACAGATAAAAGGGAGAAACACGGAAGCAGAAAGCACCATTTCAAAATTAACACCATAATTTTTCATGGTTTCATATTCAGGAGCCAGATTAAACAGGTAGTTTTGATAGATTTTGGCAAAAGTAGTGTCCTTGATGATTTTATAAATGTCTAAAGTTGGAGTTCCTGATTTGCTGTAACAGTCAAGTTTTTTTCTTGCTATCTGGAAGTAAATTTTGGGAAGGTGGAGTAAAACTTGTGTACCCATACTGTGGAGTGACTTTCCCCCTCCAAATCTCTATGCTGTCCAGAGGATAAAAACATTACTTTTACAGAGTAATAGCAAAAGTTTCATAGAAAAAAGTTTATGATTTTAGTATAGACGTACTTTGTTTCAAAAGCTGGTGCAAGTTCAGGTGAAGCCCAACTATTTCCTTAATTTGCAGTTATTTTGAATACAGGAACATTTCTACCCAGTGGAATGGATACCTTACCATTTTTGCCAGATTTATACTGACTTCAAAATTAGAAAGATTAGTTAAGTGCTGTTTTACAAATGACCTTTTGACAGCAAGTATTGTCTGCCCTTGCTTCTCCCTTTTAACTTATTTGACCACTGCATTAATTCTGTTCTGTGCTCACACAAGAGTCTCAGCAGTGGCATGATAAGTTTATTCAATACTCAATTCAATATGTACTGTCTCTGGGGAAGTAACAGAGAGGGATGATGTGTGACTTTTGAAACCTATTTAGATCATACACAGAAACCAACTGCAGACTCAGTGAGCAACACACAGACAGCAGAAATCCTGACTTCTTCTGTGTTTGCTTCCAATTCTTTACCTGCTGGAGCAACCCCTCCCTTTTTTTTTTTTTTTCTTTTTTTTTTTGTGTGTGTGTGTGTGTGTTTTTGGTTTTGTTTTGTTTTTGTTTTTGTTTTTGTTTTTTTGTGCAAGATGATATGCAACTTATTGGTACAGCTGAATGATTAACTGCCTCAACTGAATGATGTGGTAATAGTGTTAAAATAAAGGTGACCATGAGGAAGACATCAGTGGAAGAAGGGAGACAGTGTAATTTTAACAGCTAATGATACTCTCAGTTATATTTTAAATCTTTGACCTCAATCAAAATACAGCATATTTAATGACAGAACCTGTCATTACCTGTATTTACTCAGTCTCCTGTTCCTAAAATCATCTTTGGAACAGTAGACTGAGTAAATACAGGTAATGGCAGGTTGTGAGTGTAGGTAGCCAAAATGAAATCAGTACCTGTGAAAGCTCTGCAGGAAAGGTCATGGTAACAATAACAAGAAAAAGAAATACAGAGTACAACAAGAGGAAGAGATGGACAAGTAAAGGGAAAGGTTTTTCTCCTACTGCCTTTGAATTACAAACTGCTTTGTATTTTTCAGCTGCTCATTTGAGCAGCTAAAAAAGCATTTGTAAAATTATGTATCCTTGTTTTACTTGGTACATTATAAACTCTGTCAGAATACAAAGATTCTGATACAAGCAGTAACTTTAATATTAGGGTGACATCCTTTGTTTAACACAGCATAAAGGCATCATCACATCACTCTTATTAAGCCCTCTTTCCTGGTGTGTGCTACAGCAGCTAATGTATTCTTATAAAGAGCATTCAACTTGGACTGGCTCCAAATAAATTGGGAGACCAAACCATGAAATGTACATGTTTCTATCTTTCAGAAAGGCAGTGGGAGACATTTTTTAAAGACTTTTTTTTCCTGTTAGCTTTTCTAAATAGAAAATTTTGGGGCTACATTAGACTCTAAGAGATGTATCACACATCTGTATTCACACACATATCACACAGTTATACTCATTATTTCAACAGTGAGGAATACAAACTAGGTTCTGTATGAAGGCACACATGTAGAACAGAGCTTTTCTGTAATCATAAAATCACAGAATCAGCAAAATTGGTAGAGACCTTTGAGATTATCCAGTCCAGATTTCCATGCAGCACTGCCACTGTAACCCTTAAAGCACTCAACCATGTCACTTAGTGCCAGATCCAGACACCCCTTAAATACCTCCAGGGATGGAGACTCCACCACCTCCCTGGGCAACCTTCTACAATGCCTGATTACCTTTATAGGAAAAAAAAAAAATCTAATACCAAATCTGAATCTCCCCTGTCTTAGCTTAAGGCCATTTCCTCTTGCCCTCTTACTGCAAGCACAGGGAATGACCAGTCCCTGTCTCACTACAACCTCATTTCAGGTAAGTCACATAATAATCTTAGTTGGAAAGGTTGCAACTCAACAGGTCCAACTCAGCAGGTCCAAGTTTCAAGCGAATGGTCCACATGAGGATTGAACCACCACCTTGGAGGCAAACTGATAGAGCACCTTGCTCAGGGTCACAGCTATAGAGAGGAATGAGGTTCCCTGTTGAGCCTCCTTTTCTTGAGACTAAACAATCATAGCTCCCTCACAAGGTGTGTTTTCTGGACCTTTCACTTGTTGCCCTTCACTGGACATACTCCAGTATCTCCATGTCCTTTTCAAAGTTGGGGATTTAGAACTGAACTCAGATGTGGTCTCACCAGCAATGACTTCAGGTGTATGTTCCCTTCCCTAGACCTACAAGCTAGAGGATAGACAAAGGGAAAGCTGCCACTGGCCTTCTGGTCCACTTGGGCACACTCAGCTCAGGTTAAGCCAGTTGTTGACCAGGTCCTTTTCCACTGAGCAGCTTTTCAGTCACTCTGCCCCCAGCCTGTATTACTGCACGGGCTTGGTGTGACCCAGGTATGGGGCCTGGAACTCAGCCTTGTTGAACATCTTGCTGATGCTCTGCCCCAGCACATTCGTCTTGCCTGTCCACGCTCTTCTGCAGAGCCTTCCTGCCCTCCACCCAGCTTGGTTAACACTCTACCCAGCTTGGTGTCATCCATGAATTTGCTAATGGTAGACTCAAATCCCCTCATCCAGACCATCAAAAAAGATATTAAACAGGACAGGACCCAACACTGATCCCTGTGAGACTGCACTAGTGACCATCCACCAGCTGAGTGCAGCACCGTTCAGCTCCACTCTCCTGTGCCAGCCATGCAGACAGTTCTTAATTCAGCAGAGTGCTCCTGTCCAAGCCATGGGCTGCCAGCTTTTCCAGGAAAATGGTGTTCCCACAGCATTTGGCATCAAAAGCTTTGCTTAAGTCTAGGTAGACAGCAACCACAGCCTTTCCCTCATCCATCAGGTGGGTCATCTGGTCATAAAAGGTGGTGGGGTTGGTCAGACAGGACCTCATTTTCCTATACCCATAGAGAAGGAAAAAAAACGCAAAAAAAAAAAAAAAAAAAAAAACCAAAAAAAAAACAAACCAAAAAAAACCCACAAAAAACTCAAGCCTCTGTCTTCAGTATTTGGTACTTGCATTGGTCCCACCTTACCTGGCTTGAAAATACCTGTCTGATGTCATAAGTGAATTTGTATATTCTCTGCTCTCTTGGGTCATATGCCCTGCCTGAAAAATCCCAGGCCAGCATTTCAAGAGTTCAAGTGAACATTGAACTCCTTCCACTTCATATATAACTTGACTGTGTCAGCTGTGCACAATGTGATTGCAAGATGGAGTGCACTCAGGCATATGCATGAAAAGCCAGCATGAGAGACAGATTACTGTGACCTTAAACCTTTTACAGAAACACTGAGGCTGATGAGCAGACCTTGCCTCCAGCCACTTCTCATCTGGCATCTCAGGGAATAGCAGAGAGCAAAGATCTGAGGTGAAATTAACTCTCAAGAATATCACCTGTGCCTTCTGAGCTGAAATATAAACCCCAGCATGATCACAAGTGCAACATCTACATCACACCGGTAATTCCATCCTCCTTGACTCAGTAAACCAAACCCTCCATAAAAAGAGCTTCTCTTAAATCGATTAGACAAACTGCTAATTTAAAGAGATTTTACAAACCCTAGATTCTACTGGATTCTACTGGAAATATTGGAGCCAATATCTCCTTTCATTAAATCAGAATATTTCTGGTGGAAATTGATCTGCAGAAAAGCTGCTTCTACTTTTCAAAGATGTCCCTAACTCTGCAGTTCCATAATGATTTAACCCCAGCTGGCAACTAAGCCCCACAAAGACACCTTCTCACTCTGTCCAGCTTAATGGTTGAGAGGACCCTAAGGGTAAAAGTAAGAAATACCGTGGTTTGGGATATAGACAGTTTAATGAGAAAAATGTTGCATACAAGCAAAGAAAAATAAGGATTCAATTCCCCCACTTCCTGTAGACATCCTTACAAAAGCAATATTGCATCATGCCTAACGCTAACTTGGGCATAAAAGCACCATTACTCTGAACATCCATCCCTTCCTTCTTTTTTCCCCAGATTTATGTTGTTGAGAGGCTGATGAGGGTCTAGAGCCAGGGTGGGTGACCCCAGCTGACACAAATATCCCATGCCATATGATGATACTATGTCATCATGGTGAACATATAAAGTTGGGGAAGACAGAGAAAAGGGGGTATAAGTGATGGTGTTTGTCTTCCTAAGTAAACATTAAATGCAATGTATCCTGGATTTCCTTGAGATGGCTGAACACCTGACTGCCCACAGAAGTAGTGACTGAATTCTTGTTTTGCTTTCCTTGTGCATGAAGAGTTTTTTCTCCCTTATCATACTGTCTTTATTTCAGCCCATGAGTTTCCTTCTCCCTGATCCCACTGCAGTGAACAACAGGCTGTGTGGTTAAAACATATCACTCTTCTGTATCCATTTAGTTTTCTTGTTGCTCATATTCTCTCAATGTTTGTTCAAATGGCTCTCCTGTAGGATCCGTCATCTGTTCTGTACAGTCTATATATTCATCCCCTAAGTGGCATGTTAATTTTATTAAAGTAGGAGGACTTTTGTTTGTGGGCAATTATAGCAGGAATGTAAATGGTTTGTAAAGAGGTGAAGATTCACTACAAATGAATCACTGGCTCTTAAAAAAAATAAACCAACAAACAACAAAATGTTAATTTATCTCAGATAAAGTGCATTCCTTTTTCTGCAAGCCTCCACAATCTTTAATTCTGCAGCAAGCACTTAAGGGGCCAGGCATCAAAAATCTATTTTGAAGGGTAAAATTACTTCTGAGTGTAATAAAGTATGATGTTTGCTCTCCTCCAAAACCTTCCTCTTCTTTTCTCTTCTCTCTTATTCCATCCTTCCATTGATTTTGCTACCTGTCAGCACTTTTATGTTCTTTTTTTCTTCTCTAGAGGGAGATGAAACATAAGCACTTGTTTTCCCATGGACAAATACAGACGCATCAAATATAAAGAGCATGTGAGTTGCATGGGCATTTTATAGTCATGAATAATTAAGACTTTCTTTTTTAATTGAGGAGGGAGGAAAAGAGAGAAAGAAGTCTTGAAACACTGTGGAGCTAATGGACAAATATCTGACTTCTTCCATGAGATGACATAGAGTGCTCAGCCACTATCATTTTAGGAATAGGACTGTTGCTAAGCAACAAGTCTCACATTATCTTGCTCAGTTTTTGTATCTGACGAAAATTGAGGTAAGAAAGTTTGGAAAGCTAACAAGAAAAAAAATAGTTTCAGCACAGAACAATCAATAGTGTACCTGACCAGAAAAAAACCTTTAATGGGGGCAGAGAAACCAAAGCTACTTATAGATATTCAAAAGCAAATTTATTATTATTATTATCATCAGGTATGTTCAACTGGTTGCATTCTAATTTTCCTTTATCTCTGTGTCCTTCAGAAAATGGTGAGAATGGCTTCCTTGGATGTGACTGTAATAACATGCACAGACCCTACCACTCAGTCAGTTTCAACTGTAGAGAAAATAATCAAGTGTTTCTTTTACATTATAGCATTTAAGGATTCAGTAAACTGTATGTAGACTACAAAAACATTGAGAAAATGAGTGGCATGAATTTTGAATTTTACATGGATGCCTAAAAAATAAAAGCTTAGAGCAGGAAGCAATTCACAACCATCTTTTTAGGTCAGTACTGGGTAGTAACAAATGCAAGTTATTGGTATCAGAAGACACTGTGCCTGCCAAACATGAAGTCACTGTTACTTTCATCTTCTTGCATTCAGCTGTACTAGCAGTGTGCCTGGTAATTTATCAACATATTATTCTTATTCAGATGTAATCATCTGAAGAATCCAGCCTCAAGCATGCAATGCAAAAGCATTGCTTTTTATTGGTAACCTGCAAAAGATCACAGGTCAGATGCAATACCTAGAACTACCAAATCGTAATTAAATGTTGGTTTTTATTGTTATTATGCTAACAGTACTGTTGTAGCTGCAAGACAGCTGATTATGTTCTTTCCATTGACTTATATCAGTTCACTCTATTACTAAAACAAAATAAATGCAACATCAGCATGATCCATGCTGCGTGGCAATCTGACAAGCAAGCATTTTTATCTTAAAAGACCAAACATAATTCATAATGTAAAGGAAGGAAAACATTGTTAGCTGCATTTTAATGATTTAGGGAGTCATTTGTGCAACAAGACCTCTACCATGATTTAACGGTTAAAAGAAAAAAGTAGAAAAATAAACAAAGGTGGTCCTTAATCTCAATAATGACTTTATGCTTATTAAAGAAGAAAAGAAAAATAAAAAAAGATGATCCTGTGCACAGAATCATTTGGTTATAATGTTTTTAATGTCTTCTGGTGTGGAAGCCTTCAGTAGAGCCTGCACTGTTTTAATGTACTGGCTTTTGGAAAAATTCAAGAAACTTATTCCAAAAACTAATAGAGGCTCAGCATTAGCAGCATAATTTTTAAGTCTTTAAGGCTGAGGGACATGATCCATCCTACTTTATCAGAAGGAATATTTAAGGCAAACCTTGAGACGAAATAAACATCAAGAATATTGAATGAAATGAATCTTGTAATTTTTCTGTTTGTCAAGTTTAGCATAAGCCTCCTTGTTCACAAAAGTAAATCAAAGGCAGTTTACTAACAGGAAAAGCCATCAGTATACTATAAACAATTCAGTAAAATCATATAAAAGTGATGACAATGAAAACATTAATCTCATTTGCTATCACCAATATTGCAAAATTCATCTCTGTGTCACTGAAGTGGAAGGCTGCTTTTTCTTGATGTTCCTCTCGGCTTCTGTTTGTTAGGTCTGATTGCTGTTGTTAGTGGCTTGCTGGCAGACATGAACAGGAAAGAGCTATACTGTAGGTTGACTGAGATCAAAGCATGCTGCTGCTTGTTCATTGCTGAACATTTTATTTTCTTTTCTTCTGGAAAGAGAACGTATTTTTGTCATGGCTTGCCCAATTTAAAGTATCTATGACTGTCATCCTTTCATTTTTTCAGAACCTTCATGAGATTGCTTCGCTTGTTTTAGCTTAAGAAAGGGTGCTATACTTCCATCTTTATAAGTAATTTTCCAAAATTTTAAGGTCTTCTACTTTTGACATTGTGACAAGATATTCCAGAATACATTTACTAGGATTTGAAATCGCAAATATATCTTTTTTTTTTTTTCCCTTGTAGCGTGTTTTGCAAAGTTCTTCTGATCCCATAAGTCCTTTGTGGTGTAATTCTTAAATAGAATCTTTACCCTTGGCTAATCTTAAAAGAAAGATTCGTCTCTTTTTAAATACCTTTGTAGAAAAGATTATTATCTACTTTTGATTGAGGAACAGTTAAACTACTGCTAGATAGAGAACTAATTTTCTTATTTAATTCTACATTTTAATCATTAAACTGGTTATTTAAGGAAAGAACTGTTTGGTTCACCATGTTATATTTTTTGTGTCTCAAAATGACAAAAAGAAGTCATGAGATCCACAAATTATTTTACTAGATTTTCTGAGGTAGGTCAGTCTTTGCTTGTGCAGAGCTCCACATGCACAATGCATATGCAGTTTCCTCAAGCAGTAAGCACTGACACACTATGCAAGAAAATACTTCCTCAGAGTAAGTAGAATATACTCTTGGCAGAGCAAGAACATCGGATTCCAAACTATGCTTATGTTGAATTATTAATTTTGAAATGCAAACTATTTACTGCAATGATTAGTAGGGTTTTAAGGGATAGGTGAGGAGTCTCCAGAACCATGACTTTGGTTAGAAAACGGTTCATAACATGCTTACATCACTGAAAACGACTTATTTCCCCACAAAAACCACAGAACAGGGCACTATCCTATATCAATATGACAACACAAATCTGACAAAAAATACATGCAGCAAATAACTACTAAATCCATGTAATTATGCCTTTATCATGACTAGCTTTTTCTTTTAAGCATAAGCTTTAGAATTATTCCAATTTTTTCTTTTGATTTAATTGACTTGGCATGATTGCTGTAGCAGCATTTTTTGGTATTTCCTGTATTAGTTAATTGCCCATAAGTGCCTGTTGAAGAATTTTTCTTGTGGCCATTGTACCTTGGACATATATGGAAAATTAGTTATTGAACTAATTCTAGCTGGAAATTATTTTTTTACGTGTTTCTGAGGGAAGCCAATTCAGAAGCCTTTACAGTCTGATTTTTCTACCCATGTTTTTTCCATCTCAAATCTTATGCCAAGAGGATGAAAATGAGTGAGACAGCTGGAAGAGAAGGAGATTGTATCAGAGAAGAAACACCCACGGTGGAATTCCTAGTGGGTCCAGAAGTGGAAGACAGCTGGGAAGAGGAGGTGTTGAGTCAAAAGAAACACTTATTTGTGGAATTCCTAGTAGATCCAGATGTAGTGCCTCAAGGAGAGTATCAAATTATTTGAAGAGATATATTCTGTAGAAATGAAACTATAATTTGGCCATTGAAACCTTCACTTCCCAGTGCAGTCCAGTCTCCTGCTCATAAAAAGAAGATTAAACAGTAAAAACAACAACAACAACAACAAAACAAACAAACAAACAAACAAAAACAAAAACAAAACCAAAAACCCACACATACAAAAAAACCCCAAACAAAACAAACAACAACAACAAAAAAACCAAAACAACAACAACAAAAAAACCCACCCAAACAAATAACAACAAAAAAATCCAACCCTGTCACTCATTGGTTATGTGACATACTGGACAGCTGTAGGACAACTGAATTGTTTTCAATCTTCAGGTCAGCTGAGTCTGAGTCTGTCTACTTATTCTGTACACGCAGTGCATTAATCTGAAACAATTACTCTTATTCCAATTACAATTTCTAGCTTCTCTGCAAGATGAGTATTTTCTTGAATCACTTATTGGTATGGTTCCAGGCCAGAGAAATTGTCTACCTGCCACTTTGGATGTGCCCCACTATACCAGTTTTCAGATTATAATACATATCTCCTTGTTTCTTGACCTGACCCTTATGTCATATATTATAAGAAACTTTTTTTTAATGATTATGCACACTTCTATCTTAAAAAAATGCAAAAAACCCCCTGTAAATGCATTTCAATCTATTGTCCTAATTATAGTGCATCAAAACCTGTTCTTTATCAGCTGACCCCCACTCAGACCCTGAATCATTATAGATACTGTCTTCTAACAAACAAGTAGGTGTTTAGCAATTCCTTTTCAACACTCCAATGTTAATTACTACTCAAGTATATACCCCTGACCTGCAGTTTGCCAGAGCAATAGATGCATCCACACCCCAACCTTTCATTTGAACGCATGAAAACTTAAGTAAAAGCTAACTCTTCTTTGGACCAAGTGAAAATGGTCACATGGTGAAAATATAACAAAATATTTCCTTCACTTTCAGTGTCATCTCTAGTGCTAGAATGTAAAAAACAAAATGTTGTCCAGTATGGAGTTTCTGTAATGAAATTTTATGCTGAGGCCGATTTAATTATAGAATTAGTTATAAATCTTTTTACCGTAATTTGTGGTCTGAAGAAGTATCCAATGTAAAAGAATTTTAACCTGTTTTCTTTGCATAGCAGTGGAAATTGGTAGTACCATCCATTAGCTAAGATTACAGGGGTCAGGAAAAGCCACCCAGGAGTCATCATCAGGTCTCTGTCTAACGTCAAGGCAGTGCCAAGGCAATCACACCTATAGTGAGCAACCACAGTAACCCAACACAGAAGCTTTTGTTTCACAGGCAAGCAGCCAGATCAGCCCACTGTCCCTGTTGGCCACAGGCCATTCACAGCAGGAGCCACCACAGGTCCTCCTCCCATTCTGGTGCAACAGCTTTACAGGTTTTGTAGTACACAATTTTGTACTGGATGTCTTATGCAGCACCAGGGGGAATCCCACCCAGCCACAGCTGGTTCACCACACGGGCACCACACAGAGGACGGACACAGAGCAGAAGCACAGCACCCAGGCAGAGTCTCAGAATAAGCCCCTCAGTAGCTAGTGGCCTGCACTGAGGTGGAGATAAAGAATGAGAGGAGGTCCAAAGGCTTGAGTCTCCAGGAGGACAAAGGGGGACAAGGCACGGTGAACAACGAAGAAAGGAGAACAAATTAAGGGAGGAGGGTCTCAGGGAGGAGACAAAGCCTTGGCCAATGGGGAGGAGGTAAAGGAGGGCTTAGGGGAGTGAATGACAGGATAGGAAATGAGATAACAATAGAGGAGGGTACAATTCTGAAACTCCAATAGCACCCCGAATAACACAGAATCTTCCAGAACAAAAGGAAGGTGCAATGGGAGATTGACAAGCAGAGACAGGAAGTGTACTAGGAGATTGGAAGGGGAAAGCAACTAGGGACCAAACCACTACAGGGGGTCTCAACAGAACAAACCATCGTAATGGAAACAAACCACAACAGATGTGCAACTCCTAAAAGTGAGAAATTAGTAGCACTAATAGCTCAACACACTGCAGACAGGTGCCAAAATACTTCAGATTTGCCCAGCCATATTCCTCCTATTCTTCTACCCTGCTATTGAAAACTCTCTGCCTCCTGACAGTCATGTTAAGTAATTATGTATTTTATTTCCTTACTGTTTTCATTGGTTGGTTGGTTTGGGGGGTTTTTTGTTTGGTTGGTTGGTTTGGTTTTTGGTTTGTTTTGTTTTTAATTTTTTGTGTGTGTGTGTTTAATGGTGCAAATGCTACCTAGATGGGAAAGTCATAGAACACAATTTTTTTGCGTATTAGGCATTTTCAAACCAGGTCTCCAGGGGCAGCAGGTTATTGCTGATTCTTCATCTTCATCTATTGCTGATAGATGGTGGTGATACCTCATCTTCCCTTCAGTCTTAAATCCCCATCTCTACTTTTTATACATTTATCTATAGTGGGGTAAATTTTCAAAAACACCTCTCCATATTTCTTTGCTGGATTTTTTCCTGGATTTAAAATTATTTCATGGATAACTAAGGAACTTTCTGTTGACTATGCACTTTCAATAATTTAATGAAAAATATAAGCTAACTTTACTGTTAATCATATACAATTTGATAGGTGTATGCTGGTCATTTATCTCTGGGGTTAGTGATAGGACATGAGGAAACAGCTAAACCAATTACTAAGTTCTTCCCTAAGATCCAGCAGTTCTTTGGGGGAACAAGCTCCCCCAAAGAAATTATTGTCCCCCCAGTTCTGAGGGTATTCAAAGGGAAATAACCAGTGCTCTTAGGTATATGATTTAACTTTTAGATTGCCCAACATAGAGTCAGGGATTCCATTTAATGTTCTCCATGGGTACCTTCCAACATCCATAAGGATATTGTACGATTATAAAATCAACAACAACATGCAGATGATGGGAGCTCAGTAGAGAGACTACTGAAATTGTACCCTTGCATCCCTGGGACAGGGACTGATTTAAGGGATAGGAGTCAATGGCAAAAATTTCCACCTGTTGGAGCAGTTGGATCTCCTCTGTGACTATTCCACTTTCCTAGGGGCCCTTGCATAATTGCTATGAGCATCTGCATGTGTAGCTGAAAAATAATGAGGATGATTGTTCATCTAGCTTGGAAGTGTTTCTGAGGCTGTCAGCTTATGTCCTGTTATCAAAAACATAAGGGGACTATTTAACAATCTGCTACACTTAGGCCCAGGTCTATAAGGCTGTGTGGGTTTCACCCAAAGGTACAGAGATTCCTGTCAGAAGAGCTCATCAAGCCACTTTGCAGCATTTATCAGCTGTCCTGGATAGTTGGGGAGGGCCCAAATAACTGTAGGTTGGCCAATGTGACACCCATCCACAAAAAGTGTTGGAAGGATCATCCAGAGAACTTTGGGCCTGTCAGTCTAACCTCAGTGCTGGCAAAGGCTATGGAACAGATCTTCTTGAGTGTGATCAGACAGCACATGCTGACAACCAGGGGATTGGGCCCAGCCAACACACATTTAGAAAAGGCAGATCCTGCCTGTCCAACATGATACCTTTTTATGATAATGTGACCCACTAAATGGATGTGGGAAAGGCTGTGTATGTTGTCTTTAGTAAAACCTTTGATATCATTTCCCACAGCATTCTGCTGGAGAAACTGGTTTCTCACAGCTTGGAAGGGTGTTCCGGTGACTGGGTAGAAGACTGGCTCAATGGCCAGGTCACACTGGTGGCTGGTCACAAGTTCCTCAGTCCTATTTAATGTCTTTATCAATGATTTGGACAAGGAGATCAGTCAGTCTGTAGATGACACCCATTTGTGTGGCAATGTTGATCTGTTGGGGGTTAGGAAGCTTCTTTAGAGGGATCTAGACAGGCTGCATTGATGAATAGAGGCCAGTTCCATGAGGTTCAACAAGATGAAGTGAGTTTCTTGTAGCTGGGTCACAACAGCACCCCCACAGCATTGCGAGCTGCGGGAAGAGTGACTGGAAAGCTGGCCCTTGGGAAATACCTGGGACTGCTGTTTGACAATAACTGAACATCAGCTGGCAGGGTGCCCAGGTGGACAAGAAGACCCAGGGAATCCTGGCCTGTATCAGCAATAGTGTGGCCAGTAGGACCAGGGAGTGATTGTCCATCTGTACTTGGCACTGCTGAGGCTGCACCTTGTTCAGTGTTGAATTTTGGGTCACTTACTACACATTGAGGTGCCAGAAAATGTCCAGAGAAGAGCAACAAGGCAAGGGTCTGGAGCCTAAGATCCATGAGAATTGGCTGAGGGAAGTGGAATTGTTTAGCCTGGTGTAAAAGGAGTCTCAGAGGAGACCTCATAGCTCTATACGTCTCTCATGTCATTCTCTACAACTCCCTGAAAGGAGGTGTCAATCTCAAAAAAGAAGGAAATTTTGAAAACCTAGGAAAACACAAGAAGTCAGCACCAAAAATCTCATTAAAATTTTGCAGCTGTTTACTTCACGTAAGTAATTTTATGGGAAACAAATTAGCACCTACCCATCAAGTTTCCTTTAAAGTTCATAAATTCAGTGTTTAAACAAGTCACTGTTTTGAGAGCATGAAAAGATCCACTAATGTCAAGTACAATACACTGTACTAGTAGTTTAACCAAAATTTTAGTGTAGCAGAAGATCATTTTTACAAGGGCAAAGTAGACTAGGTTTGTGGGCTGGTTTTTGGTTTATCTTTTTTTTTTTTTTAATGTAAAAAATTGCTATAGTATATAGATTAAATTAATGCACAGAACTTTCAAAAATGTCAATGGTGCCTTCAGGGGAATATATATAATAAAGCTATCTAAATTACATGTAAACATGGGCCTCATTGAAGTCAATAGCAAAATCCCTGTCAAGTATAAAAGGACCAACATTTTGCCTTAAGGGCATCTTCTGAGAAAGGATACTAACTACATTTGTTAACTTATTTTCTTTTTCACCACTGCACACTCTTTGCATGAAGAATGGGTTTCCTGCAGCTGAGTTAGATTATTCAGCTCAATTTATTTTCACCCATGATGGAGAGTCACATTTTCAGTCACAATGATGGAGAGTCAACTTGCTTTGCTTAAGAAGTTATAGGTATGTCAATAAGCAAACATCTAGCTGCCATAAGTCTGTGGTTTGGTTTGAATTTTTGACTTAAATTTGAATGGCCTTATAGTTTGCTAAGTTTAATGGGCCAAGTTAATGCTTTGAGAAGTGTTTTTTGTTGGTTGAATGTGGCGCTAAAATTTGCCAGAATTCTGTGATTTTCTAAAGTTGTCAATAAAATTCTTTTGGTTGTTTTGACCTCTTCAGAATATTTTGTTGATATTTTTTCTAACTCAGAGTTTACATGAACAACCATAAGCCCTTTTAAAAGTGCCATTGAACAAGCTGTTTTGGGCCCTACAGGAGGAAAGATGATAGAATGGCTTTGGTGGGCACCTGGCATCCAGTCAAGGCCAATCTACCACAGAGGTGTCTTCTTCTGCAAGATATATGCAGAGATAAATATTGTTTATACCCAGAGATTCCTAATTTAGATTGCTTTTGATGTGACCTAATAAAATACCTATGCTTGCATGTGTAGCCTGTACCAAATATATATTTTAAAGTGAATACTGAGTAAACAAGTAAAAGCTCCTTTTCTTAAAGTCAGAGGAATATAATTTAGTGTTCTGAATATAATTTATGGAGAGGATCTCCAGCTGAGATTAATAGGTATAGTGTCAGCTATATAAGACAAAGACATTTTAACTATCATGAGCTAACTATCCTTACACACATTTTTATCTAAAGATTTATGAGTTCATTTAGACTTTTAGCGTCTATTATTTCACCTTTTTTTTCTCTTATCGCTTCTTATTCTCTTAGATTGTAAATCTTATCTTTAATTTGGAGGACATGAGTAGTAAGACTCATTTTTAAATGTGAAAAATTAAAAACTGGAGAAGCTGACACTGAAGTGTTTCTCTGCCTCCACTCTTTGCAAGGGGTGAAACCCATTGGTAGATTCTATCTAGTACTAATATAAATCTGCATGTAAACGTACTTGAGACATATAACTGGCCATATTGCCCACATATTGCTCCTTACAAGGTATTTTTCCTAAAAATACCTACTCTATTTTTTTCATACAATCATATTATTCCACTTCATTTGGACTTGTATAAGATTATGATTTTTAACTCATCAGGTGAGAGAATTCTGGAAACAGAGATAGTATTTGAATTCTGTTGGAAAGAAATTCAGACACCCATGAATAACATGCCTAAACTCATTTATAAAACCCTGAAAATTCACTGACTTTTTCCTGCTAAAAGACAAGAATGAAGCTTTCAGTGTTGGTTTGTTTTATGCAGTTGTTTAACCTGGAAATGAAAGCAGCTACAAAATAAGTAATTTTATTTTTTAACTGAAACAAAATAATATATCTTGGCTCATTTTCTTTTTGTTCTTGGAAATTATTCTGTCATTCCCCTCTTCCTAGCCTAAATACTTTAGAAAGCTTTTGAATAATTTGCAGAGATGTTTCTGTAGTTCTCTTTATTGGCCTCACCAAATATTGAAGCATAGGGTGCTGTCATGCTCAACCTGACCTGTAGGTAAAGTTCTCAGGTGCAGAAAGTAGGACACACTGACTATGTGGATGATTATTAGATTTACTGTTAATACGGTATCTAAATATTGTCAATTCAGTATCTAACTATTATGTCTATTGTTACAATATGTTATAGTACCATCAGGTCATGGTCTCCTGTTGAGTCATGAACTTCAGGGAGACCCACCCCCTCCCTCCTTGTTCTCTAAACTTCTGAGAAGTCTAGCTGTGACTGGGTTCACTTAGTCTTATATTTCATCAACAGTCTGTGTCTAAAGGATTATAATATAAGCAAGTTCATCTGGAAGCATACAAGTTTACATTATTTAGCCCTGCAAACTTCATAATTACAAAGGAAAAAAAAAAACAAAAAACAAACACCCATGGAGGTACTGTAGTATTTAATCTCCATATTTGACCGGACCCTAACACTTTTTACTCACCAATGCAAAAGTGACCAAAGTTCTGTATTTGGACTGGATGTACCCTGCAGGTGTTCTCATCAGGGTGGACATTCACTCAGAATTTATCTGAGAGATGGATTTTCATGGCTGACTCAGTCTCCACCAGTATTTCATACCCCCTTGCACATTTATGTGCACCAAAGTCAATTGAAAACTCCTCAGCTTCTCTATCTCTGGACTGCAGTAATTGTGTAAGCATCTGGATGGTTCCTCCTGCAACATCAGCCTGGTGCTCCTATCCTAGCATGAATATTGTCCATCAGAGACTGCTGGAGTGGAGTAAGGACCAGACACAAACACAAAGACCCAACTGTCTTCCATCACCCTCACAACTGCATATAGAGTGAGTGTGGCAAGTCAGGTGAAGTGCAATGCCAAAATGATACAGAAGAACAAATATTCAGTCATGGTGAAAACTCTATTTGTATATTAAAGAGGAAAGCTCACAGGTTCGTAAAACACTAAGCTCTATGAAGATTGCTGGATAGGGGTTTTTAAAAGCTTGAAGAAAAAATAAGCAGTTCTTGTATGGGTCTTTTTCACAGTGTTTATCAGACACTTAATATGATAAAATCTGTTCAACACAAGTTGTCAGTTTTGAAATTAGACCTACAACTTTCTGATGGCAAATTTCTTTTCATGTGCATGACGCTATGACAGTCTTTTATGAATCTTCTCATACAGAGTTGATTGTATTTTCTGCCAATACCTCAATTCTGGTGAAACAACCAATAACAGTTATTTCATATTTTTAGTAGAAGACATCCCTGCTGCTAGTAGTATTAGAGCATAATTAGTTTTTATTAAGCTAGACAAGAGATTTTGACAGATCTCAAATATACGACAAAACTGAAACTGCTTCACAGTCAATCAAAGACTCTTCTTGTTGATTAGAAAGATGTGAGAAGTCTCCTAGCAGCTTTGGCACAGATATGTACTTGAAACACTTTGTACCCACATCCAATGTACCAGTGGTCCCTTCAAACTAATATGACTTTTTGCCAGCGAGGCAAGATTTTCAGTCTAAGGCATGGAAGTGCTTATATTCAAAACAATCAAGCACTGCTGAGATTTTTAAAAATATAAAATCTGAAATTTCAGTTAGCTTTTCAAGTTTAAAACAAGAAACATGATTTTTTTTTTTTTCAAACTTACCTTCTAATTCATGAGACGGACATAGTATTATCTTTCCTATTGAGCAAATGATTTTTTATCTACTTATCACTGAGCTGCTGCACTTTTCTCTGAAAGATTTGCTATTTACTAATATTGGAAAAATGACATACAAATTAAAAGGTCTGCTATAATAATCCCTGGTTTTTCTCATGTGTATTGAGTGACAGAGCTTGAATATGTGTGAATATGTGAATAAGCTTGAATACGTGTGAATGTCCTTGATAGTTGTTCACTCTTACCCTTTGTAGAATCTTCACATCCTTTGTACTCCTTTTGTAGGCTGTTTAGAAGCAGGAAAACTGGACCTCAGCCATGAACGTTCACACAATGTGTCTACTGTAACAGCTGAAAAAAGAAATAAAAGTAGGTAAAAAAACATTTTCTCCAGTGTAAATCAAAGTGTCTTTCCATGATAGTTTCAAAGCTATGTGTTTAGAAATTAACCACTTACAAAGTAAGTTATACAATGCAGATTCTGATGCAGTGAGAGAATTTCCAAGACTACTAAAGAAAAACTTGTTTATTGTCTTTCATTCTGTGCTATATGGTAAAGACTCCTATCTTCTGTGTTTTATGGTTCGGGGTTTGAACACAACATGAAGCTATGTGTTAACTTATTTAATTCCAGGACTAGGGCTTTCAGAAGAAAATCCTCGTGTTTATAATGTAAAATACTTCAGAAAGCACAGGAACAACATCGCTAACTAAAAGATACATTTGACTAAACTTTTATGAGAACACTTCTTTCAAAAAAACCAAAATGACTTATTCTGAATATATTTTCATGACAAAATTAAATGTGATGTGGTACAGAGTTTAGTGTATTGATTGTTACCCAGAAATAAATTTTTCACTGTCTTCCCTCTTTTCAGTTGAAAGCTAAACTCACAATTACTCTGGGCACTTATGTATGTATGAATACTAACTACAACCAGAACCAGCTGAAACTTACCCTTGACTGCTAATTTTTTTTTTTTTTATTTTTTGCTATCAGTCTTTCTCCACTGTTATGTCCAAGTATGAGAGCCCAATATAGAGTGTTAGGAAGTCAACTCTCTACGGAGTTTAATATGTGTCAACAAAGAGGTAGAATACAACTGTTTAGTTTTCCATTTGGGGATTTGATTCCTTAACACAGAGCAAATGTCCATGCATTTTAATATGGAGAATCCTATTAATCAAAGCTGACCTGCAGACCAATAGTCAGTTGCATTTATATGACTCTTCCATGCTCCAAGTCTTCCTTCTCTGCTATTTTCTTGCCATTTGCTGTGGGGAGAAAAGCTAAACTGGAGCCTTGGTTTAATACCTTACATTGAAAATGATAAGGTACTTCCACCCACAAACTCCACAGTACTAGTTCTATTGCCAGGAAGATCTACACTTGAAGGTGACAATTCCATGTATCTAAAAGAGCACAGCTTGGTACCTCAAACAGATGCATCAAAACACCGAGGTGAATTCTGAAAAAGAAGCAGGAAAGCAGCCACGAGTAAACACATCTCAGTAAGGTTTCCACACTGTGGGTCACATGGATGACTTGCAACTTCAAAAATCTATCTGAACTCACATGAAATTAGAGTTTGGAATGAAACAGGTAAACCAAAACCACTAGACAACAGTGATTTTAAAAGAAACTTATTTTGGAGCGTCTTCTTCCTTATCAGTTGAAAAACCTGAAGGTTCCTAACCACAGTGCTTGAAGCAATTCATGGTTTAGCTCATATATATAAAATCCATCACTCTTTATACAGAGCTAGACTTGTTTTCATTACTGCTGTCCTTAAGGATCTAGACATCACTTGAAAAATTAATAAAATGTAAAATTCTTATTAAGGCTTTAATTTATTGCTTTAATTTTCTCTGTAGTTTCAGAGCTGTCACATAGAGAAACTATTTCCTATTTTGTCTTGTTGTTGTTGCATATTTGTTTGAATACAGGAAATTACTATTGCATTTAGGGGTTTTTTTGCATCTAATTATTTTTACACAAAGTTTAAATCAGAAGTAACCAAGACCTTTTTTCTGCAAAACAAACACTGTGTGACATAACACAATCAGAGCCCACATGTATGTCTCTACCTTCTGACCACATCTGTTGTTTCATGTACAGCATCTTTTGCTATATTGTAATACTTTTCCTGAATCTGTTCCATCCATTCTTTGCACTGTAGTGAAGCTGAACCTTCAGTCCTTAGTATACAAACACCTAAATCCACAGTGACACTACACAGAGAGCAAGGGCTACAGTTTTCATATCCTAAAATATTCCTTAAACAAATTCATAATGGGCTAGTCATGAGGCATAAGACCTATTTGATTCCAGTGTTACCACAGAACCAGAACTCTCATTGTTTAAATATATAAAAATAAAATTCTAAAAGAAATTTTAAAAGTACTTGCACACTCAAGATATTTTTAATGGACATAAGACTTGGAAAACTTGCACATTTTAATCCAAGTTTGGTGCAAATTTTTATGAGTTTTCAGTTCTGTGTTGGTAAAAGTACCTTGGAAATACAGTATTGCCATTACAGTGTCATTTACTTGAGGAGTTAGATGCAAGAAAATATGTGATTAATGAATCTTCTTCATAATTGCAGAATACATAAATTACACTTCTTTATACTAACAGTTTTGGAAAAGGTGACTAACTTCCATTTTACACTCATTTTTGTAATAATGCTCAGCTGTAACAGCATAACAGCAAATGAAAGATTTTCCTGCTCACTCAAAAGTAGTTCCATCACTGTTTTGTAATAAAATGTGCCAGATTCATTTTCATCTGGCTGTAAAAATCAAGAGCATGCCAACATTCAGAACAGCTTGTCCTCTTATATATTCCCTCTCCTCTTCACATTTCCTTGTATCTATATAAAAAAAAACTTACTGGTTCCTTGCATGCCAGGTGTATTTATGAGAACCAAATAAATTGTGTTAGTTGTTTGCATACTTAAACTAATACATAAATTATTTCAAAACCTTCACATTCAAACACATAGACTGGTAGAACATTTCTTTTCCAAGGACTGATTTGGTCAGCTTTTTTATTGAAGGTGTCAAAAAGTCCTAATGATTTGAGCTTCTCCTTAGGAAACATATGTATTGGGTTTATTCCTACTTCTCTCATGTATCACTGTGGATTTGGGTGTGACTGTTGTCTGTATACATAACAGATTTTATATAATATATAAAATGTAAATCAGTATTACTTAAAGATATGGTACAAAGACATCTATCTGGGTTTTATCTTCTCTCCTTGTTTTCAGCAATGGCTTTTAGCGCTCTCAGCAAATTAAATAAGTAAAATGTTTAGGCTGCTTAATTCTTGGTTGATCTCCATACAGGGGTGATTCTAGAGAGGTAGCACAAAGCAATCTGCTTCTCAACTACAGCCTCATCTGTGGCAAGGGGATACTTCATAAAGAGGACTATATTTCAAATTAGTTTCTTTAAAAGTGGTGCTAAAATCTACCACTAACACACAGAAAGCATTCTCCTAAACTCTATGCTTCATGACTACCAGAAATTTTTAGAATGACATGATCCTGTTGGTATTTTATAAAATTAATGCTAACTATAGTTAACACAATTTCTTCCTTGTTTTATGTACCTAATGGCTCCAGGTTTCATGCTCAGAGTATTATCTTGTGCCTTTCATTCCATTTCTGCCTTTCCAAGGGCTACTGTAATAAAGTTTGTTTCATCAAAGCATGTCTGTTTTAACAGCTCTTGGAAAAAAACCCCAACATTTGTCATTCATGTTTTTAAAGGAATGAAAAACAATATTATCAAATTTTATTATTACCAAAACATTTGAAAAGTAGTCACGGAAAGGGCACTTATTTCACATATGTTAGTCAAAAAGAGTCAAAAAGACTTTGATTTGAGATGTCATTTTGACAAGGCACTAGTTGAAAAAGAAAGATAATTATAAATGGACTTCAAATACTTGAAGTGATGAGTGAACCCTATCCATACCTATCAGAGCACGTTTTGTCACTGTAACCTATTCTCTTGGTACTTCAAGATTAGATCAAAAAAAGTCATTCCCTGGACAAAAGCTTACCTGAAATTTCTTAGCGATGTTTCCTGAAGAAATCAAAACAAGGAAAGAAAAGAAAAAAACTTTGAAAAATTTAAACATAAGTGGATCTGAATGTACTTGGCACATCAGTAAATTGAAATATGAAATAACATTGTTGCTACAAACAGGTGGGACACTGGCACACAGGAAATTTTTATTGCAAGTAATGGTATCTAATAGGAAAGAGAAGGAAATAAGGTGCATGTATCACATATGTAAAGAAGATCATATTCTAGCAATAGAGAGTCAAAACTCAAATTTCTTTTCTCAATATGTTTCACAGGACAATTTAAACTTTTAAGCAGAAACTATTTTCCTGAATACTTACAGATAAAACCTCAAACATTTTATAACCTCTTTTGTTCTCCCAGCCACCTTTGTCAATATCTTTTGCTCTCAAAACTTCCCCCTCAGTAACTTTCCTATTATGTCAATAGGTTACTCTTTACCCAAAGGGCTCTCTCCTGGGCTTTTTGCACCTCATTCATTCTAGGGATTGCTATTTCATGTCCTTCACGTTTCATGCTCTTAAGTTTCTTATTGACAGCTGATCTCTTTTGAGTTAGAAGCTGCACTTGCAGAGATAATATAATGTATCTCCAAACAGATGTTTGACAGATTATTACAATATTATTTTAAAAGGGCTCTGGCTTTCAGTTCATTAATAACAGCCAAAGGGCTATAGTCTTGGAAGCTAAATTATCACAGTTTATCCCAATTAGATACAATATAAGTACAACTACTATGCAATTGTGTGATTTTTTTTTTTCTAATAATAATACATAGAATGTCTTGCCATGGCTAAATTTCAACTTTTCATCACAAAAGAAAAAGCAGGGAAGTGATATAAACTTTTTTTCTTATCCTGTCAGTTCACATACAATTACAGGATTTAAAGTTTGATCATTCTAGGTTCTGTTTTATGGGTACTCTGAAACTCAATTAGTGTTTGCAGTTCAGTTTTGAATTCTGCGATTGAAGTTATGGTAAAAATGTTGGAGATTATTGATTATTAATAAATCAGTGAAATTAGGGGATAAAAATGAGCTGAGGATTTCCCAGTTTCTCTTACGCTGACTTACATACCAGTTGTCTATACAGTTTATACCAAATAAACTCTCAGTAAACTTGAGACATCACAAATACTTTAACCAAGGAATTAATGTCCCTTAAAATTCTGAATTTTTAACTAGGCCTTAATGTTGCAGATCATCTACCTCATTCCCAAGCAGTGCTTCATTAAAAATAGTTGGAACGGTCCTCAGCAGATACATCCAGGATTTTCATCTTTCCTCACTGAAAATTGCTTGCTGTTCTGGACAGATTATACCCTTGGGATTTTCCCAGACAAAGGGATAGAGATGGGATGTACAGCAAAACCTGCTTTTCTGAAAATTAATTGTACTATTAATTCCTTTTTCTGACAGCAAGTTCAGGAGACGCCCAGGTTTCCCTTTTCTTGCAAAGTCTGTTGTTTCTTGGATAAAATTCTCTTTGTGTCACATCACCATAGCTGGGATGAATATGAAAGAAATTAGGAGTGAGGGATAGGGCTGCAGGACCCATGATCTTGGCACTGGAGTCTTCCATGTGACAGTGCAGCCTCTGGTATTCCCTGAATCAACCACGAATGCCAAAAGCCTTCTCTTCAAGGCAGGTGTATCCTTCCACTGCTTAGGTAGTCAGAAGTCTCCGTGGGGCTGTTGTGGAAAAAGGAGGGTGTCCAGCAACCAAACACCTGCTCACTCACTCCCCCACCAGCTGAACCAGGGGCAAAATCAGAAGAGTAAAATGAGAAAATTTGTAACTTGAGTCAAAGCTGTTTATTAGGGACACGAAAAGCTGCACACACAACTAAAGAAAAATAATAAATTAATTCACCACTTCCCATAGACTGGTAAGTGTTCAGCCGTCTCCAGGAAAACTATGTTCCATAATGCATAACAGCTATTTGTAAGGAAAAACTCCATAACTCCAAACATTCCCCAGTTCTTCTCTCTTCACCCTCAATGTCATACATTCTGGAATATCCCTTTGGTCAGTTAGGACCACCTGTCCTAGCTGTGTCTCCTCCCAGTTCCCATGCACCCAACCTTAATCTCTAGCTTGGCAATATGCCTTTGGCTCTGTGTAATCCCTGCTCAGAAATAACTGACACATCTCTATATTATCAACCCTGTGATCAGTACAAACCCAAAACCCAGGACTTCAGCATATTGGAAAGTGTTAATACGGAATTTAACAGGCTATTGAAAGTAGGTTCCTGGCTGAGAACCACATGATAGACAATGTCTCTCTGCTTGAAAGATTCACCAAAAGGGGAATTCCTATCAAAAATTCCAGGCACTTCCATTGTATTTTTAAAAACCTTATAGTTTGCCTTGGAAGCTGGGTTTTTTTCAGTTGAATTGTATCAGAGTGCTGAGAGCGTGCACGATACCCAGTCTGACAGCAGCAGAGCTTGCACAGTATTTATTTATGATGTATTGGCACATCTCCCTGCTGCTTGTGTCAGCAATGTTTCTGGCTTTACATCACAGGCAGGACAGGCAGATTTATGAGTTTTAGAAAGAGTCTCAACATGTCTGACCACCAGCTGACAGCACAGAGAAACAGCTATCCCTGCAGATGCATTTGTCTCAAAACAAAATAAATGAGAACTGAACTCAAATTTTTGTAAACATGAAGGAAGCTGAAGGGGACATTGTGGGAGTGGTTGTGTAAATTGAACATTAATGTAGCTGAAAATACCTTCAGTCTGTTCTGAAAGATAGCCTGCTTTCCTTCTTACATCCTAATTTGGAAGGTGATTTATCCCAGGGGTGGGGTACTGGACAAAGCATCTGAGTCAATGTGGAATGAATTGTCACAGATGGAGAAAAATTGGCAGTGGTCTAAACCATCCTGAAGAAATTGTGCCAGATTCTGGTGTTTCTGCAAAACTGTCTAAACTAGTCTAAAATTACACTAAAAATCATGTCAAGACTCCATGCAGAAAGTGCCAATAAGAATTCCACTGCAGTTGCAAGCTTTTTAAAGTTATACCTATGCAAGATTTATAATGGCTTCTGGCTGAATGTGTCTGCTAAGGAGAGGTAAGCCCATTTTGAGAAGGAGCCACTATTTTATATGTGTCTAAACAGATGAAAAGAATAAATTACTGATAAGTGATGTTCTTTGCTATTTCCTTAAACCCTTTTCACTGGATACAAAGTCAGGTGACTGCCTCGCTTAATAGGAAATAAAATATTTTGAACCCGTGTTTCATCTGGTTGTCAGAAGATGCATCTGGAATTCACCTCCTTTAGACCTTTTCACATTAAATAGACTATGAGGAGTCATAAATACTACTAGCATCCCCATTAGTCATTCAGTGCCTATCTGCTTCTGATGTGTAACAAACTTTACATCTCCTGGCTATATAATTCCCCAGTAATTTATACTACATTTTAGAAAATGACAGAAGCTAAGAAATTACTCCTGTCTTTCTGCTTTGTGTTTTGTTTGAGATTTTTCCCAAACTGAGATGAGCCAACTAACTAGGCTAAAGGGCTTTAAAGTGTCTTTGCTCCACATGAGAAATATGAAGTTGCCTTCTTGCAGTAAGGTCTTCAACGGAGCACATGCTCTCCACTGAAGCACATGCTCTCCAACTAAGAACAAAACTTATTTTCCTGAAGGGTCCTGTAAGTGTCCTTTATCATGGTCACTTCTGAATGAAGGGACAAGTTCTGTCATCCACTGGCTACTCTGGCCAAGAGGAGCTCTTCACATCTACTAGCAATATATTCCTTTTTTATTTCATGCTCACATTTCTGAAGAGAAACTGTCAGACAAAATGTAGGTCTGTGAATAACTGAGGGCAGACTGTAATTATGGGAGAGCTGAAAATAAATGTCATGCAACTGCCCTTGATATCTGAAAAGACAATGTCCACTCCTTCTCTTTCACATAGACACATACACATGCATATTTTGGCAGGAGTGATTAAAGGTCCTGTCAAAAGAAAATAATTGCTTGATTTCCTACATTCCTTGAATTTATTTCAAGCCATGTAAAGTAAAGTACACATGCACAGTCTCTAAATTCATTCTGGAATTACTTTTTCATCATGATGTTTAGGTAGACCAGACTAAACCTATGTACACTTTCAAAGCCAGACTACAACAGAGAATACCAGCAGTATCTCATGTTGGACTCTGTTCTTCATCTATTCCCTGACCTTAAACATAGCATTTTATTTTGTTGAGATAAAGGTAAAACTCAAACTTGTTAGGTCTTTGTAGCAGTAGATATTTTCATTTTCATTTATTTAGAACAAGGACCAGGCATTTGAGAACTGGATTCGACCAAGGATTTAAAATCTCAATCCCAGGCCGAGTTGAAAGCTTTTTTATCTTTCATGAATGAAGCTCAGAATATGTGTAATTCTTCCCAGAACACTTCTTTCTATGCCACATCTATTTTGTAACTTCCCCAAATCTTTATTTATATCAGCCCCTCAGCTTTAAGTTTCTATCACAGTTAACACAATTGCAAAACATCAGATGGAAAACCTGTAGCATGTATTATCAGTATTGTAAGTTTGTTGAATGGTCTATACCCCTATTTTTTCCTATGTTTCCTAAAATTTCTATTTTACACAATTTTTTATGTCTTAAACCAAGATGTTTTAACAGAACTAAAAATTAAACTTTAGTTATTTTGTTCTAGACAGAAGACTTTGAATTAGTTTTCTTAATCCTAAGAAACTGTTCTGTCTAGTTCAAATTTTTTATCAAGACAGATCATGTTTTGTGAAACATTTGTGAAACATTTTCTTTAAAAATATTTACTTGACATATTGTCTTTTATAGTGGTTTTTCAGTTTTATTGTTGCTGCTACTGGAGCAACATATTTTTATCTAGGGATGAGCTACAGAATTATCTAATTAAGATGCATTTAAAAGTCTTTCATTTACTCTCCAGGCCCAAAAACAGTTGGTGTATATAAACAAAAGGGAAAGTTTAAATCAGAAGTTTAGTTCTTAAATCAGTTAAAGAAAACCAAAACCAAAACCAAAACCAAAACCAAAACCAAAACCAAAAAAAAAACCCAGCAAAAACAAATAAATAAAAAAAAAACCAATAAAAATCCCCAAGAAAATCAGAAATAAATTTAAAAACCATCTAACTCCTCTTTCACTAAAAAATGCCTTTTATTTTTAGTATACCAAAATTATTATATTCTTCTTATCAATATTACAAATATTGTCTTTTTATCTGAGCATATGTTATTGTCATCCCTGTAAGTCCTCTTGAATTTTCTTCCCTCCTTTCTATCATTCCCCTGACTCATCTACTCACCTCTCTTAGCTACTTGGATTTAGAGAAGAGAGGAAAGAAAAAGACATGTTGAAATAAAGAGATTAATAGAAGGAAAAAGAAAGAAAGAAAGAAAGAAAGAAAGAAAGAAAGAAAGAAAGAAAGAAAGAAAGAAAGAAAGAAAGAAAGAAAGAAAGAAAGAAAGGAAAAGAAAAGAGGAAGGAAGGAAGGAAGGAAGGAAGAAAGAAAGAAAGAAAGAAAGAAAGAAAGAAAGAAAGAAAGAAAGAAAGAAAGTAGGAAAAAGAAAGAACAAGAGCAAGGACTTGTGAACCAGAAGAATGATTACATTCCACTTTCAGTTTTGGCAGGTGACTTGCTTCATAACAAAGGTTCCTTGCATAACCTTTCCTCTAAATAAGCTCAGCTGTGTGCAAAATGGAGGCATATGAAAGTACTGTGAGTGTTACTATAATTTACTGACATGTACAGAGCACTTTGAGGTAAATAATTAGGTCTATTATAAAGAAAAAATGAATTAATGTCAATTACTTCATACCTGTTCTGTACATCCATGTCTCCTTGAAATACTTTGTCTAAAACACACATTGAACAGACAGCTGAAGTGCAGATAAGACACAGAAAAAATGAAGATCTTTATAACATGCACAAGGACACAGAATGTGTCTTTGATGCAATTAAAGAGAAGGGTAAAAAAATATCTAAATTGATTCAGTAGTACTTAGAAAAGTTTCCATGGTTTACATCTACCAAAAACATCAAATACCCCAAAAAGAAGCTGAGAGCATTTGGGTGTTGTCAGCGATAATAAATAAGACATTTTCGATTTCTTCTGATCTTTGTTCAAAACAAATGTTTATACTTCCTTGTGACAAATAAAACAGTTTAAGATAGCATGACATATCTGACCTTTCTTTCTTACTGCTTCTTTGTTAATGCAAACCTTTAGGCAATCAATGCAGGCTCTGCAATCAAGCCTGCGTTGGTTTTATTCTGTTTTCTAGACATAATCCTTTGTGGCAAGAATTTTAGTCATAAGTTTAAGAGTTACAGTAGTCTGGAAAAGTTGTTCTTTCAAATAAAGTTTCATCAAATAAAGTTGTTGTATGTCTTCATAGGTGTTTGACAAATACATCTCCAACAGAGCCCCCATACAACCTATGTCAACTCCTAAAGGTAATCAACATATTTTCCAGCTTGAGTGCTGAGAGAATGCTGCACTTGACATTTCATAGAGGTGTGGGCATTGTCTGTCTCATTTTACAGAAACTTATAGTACAAAAGAGAAAGAATGATAAGTAAGAAATTAAAAGTACTGCTTCTCTTTTTATTACCTTTCCACTGACTGCCTATACTTTACATATTCCAGAACGCTCTCTAAAAAAGTTCCAATTAACAGTGAAAAAAAAAAAAAAAAAAAAAAGGAAGACCAGCATCTTGTGCCTTTCATTGGTACTGTGGTGTCTTCAGCCTCCCTCTGTTCTAGACTGCCTTAAGATGATTTCCTAATATTCATCTTCCCATTCCTTTTTGAAAAGTATCTTCATATAATTCAAAGGGAAGAGAAGAAAAATTGTATAAAGAGGGGAAAAAAAATTGTACATCTATCTAGACAAAATGTCTCTGTTCAGGTTTCTTCCAGTTTTGGAATCAGAGGGTTCCCACTCAGCCCCGGGAAAGGAAAAGGTAGGAAAGGACAGCCAGATTTCCACATACTGATCTAACTGCTAATTACAAGTACTAGATTATGTTTTGTGACATAATATTACATTCCTATGACAAAGTTCTGTAATTGTACTGTCTTATATTAACTATAGTAATAAAATAACATCACACACAATGATGACTATAATAATTAACAAAATAACGATAATAAAAAAATTTTGTCTTGAATAGCTTCATAAGGAAGTTATTTTCCACAAGTATTGTGAGAAATCTTCCTAAGCGTTATGTGGACTTTTGAAATATAGTTGTAAAAAGAGCTATGTGATGGTATTTAAGGAAAAGGTCAAAGAAAATGGAGTTTTCTTTGTGATCTTTAAGTTACTGCTATGCTAAATTTATGTCTCTTCCAGAGAATTGATTACAACTCCTTTAATAAAAGAAAAAGAAAATTCTCTTTTTGTGATAGAAAGAAGGTGGGTTCAGGGCACCAAATTTTTGGTTTACACATTGAGGACCATCAGTTCTATAGAAAATGTTAGAATAAAAGAAAAAGCAAAAAAAAACAAAACAAAAAAAAAAAAAAAAAAAAAAAAAAACAAAACAAAACAAAAAAAAAAAAACCCAAAAAAAAAACTAAAACAAAACAAAACAAAACAAAAAAAAAACCCACTAAAATCCTGTAAGATAAGTGAGATAACACACTCTGAGATAAAAACATGTGAACATTTCTGCATTTGCAAAGGACTAATTCCTAATATACAGCAAATTCCCTGAACTCTGGGGACATTGCCATTTGCTTTAGTCTGGTTTGGTTCTTTGATAGCATTTTGAGATGAATTTGAACTATTCTGAATAAACCAGTAAAGGAGGAAATAATTTTCTCCATAGAAGTGGGAATTTTTTACCATTTGTTTCATAAAGTCACTGTACCAGGTATTTCTTTTCAGAAGAATTTCATGTCTTTCTGTATCTCATCAGAACAAATAAGAAGAATGTACATTTGTTTTAATTATGTTGAGATTAAGGTTCAGTGAAATAGAAAGAAAATGGAAAAAAAAGAGTGGGATATGAAATGAACGATTACATTTCAACTGTGAAATAAATTGAGCAGCAATGCAAGCAATGTAAGTGCTCAGTGAAAAGCTTCAAACCATGAATACTTTTAAATCAAGGTGACACACTAAAAAAAAAGAAAATGGAAAGATGAATTTGATAGAAAAGTCTATTTTTAAAATAAGATGGAAAGTAAGACCCTCAGATTGATTTTTCCTTTTTTTTTTTTTTTTTTTTAATAGGAGTTTTGTAAGTTAGACTTAGTGCAACCCGCTGTCTTGTATATACAGGATAGAAATGAATTAATTTCAAGCCTGTACTCTATATTGATTTGGGTTTTTTCATTGATTTGGGTTTGTTTTAGGGTTTGGTAGTGTTGTTCATTTTGCCTTGTTTATTTGCTTGGTTTTTAGGGGGGTATTTTTACCACTTAAATATTAAAATATAACACCAAGGCTCCAGGATATTGCTTTAAGAAAGCAATATCAACTTCTCTAATTTCCTTGATAAAGGTAGTACCAGAGTGATCATTCTTCTAATTCTGATATACTCTTTTTTTTGTCTGTGATTATATTATCAAACAAATGAGTAAAAATCTTGCACAGTGTCATAAAATCATAGAAAGGTGTGTGTTGGAAAGATCATCTTAAAGATCTTAAAGATTATCTAGTCTGAAAATCCCTGAGCTTTCCCCATCCAACCTGGCCTTGAACACTTCCAGAAATAGGGACCACACAGCTTCTCTGGACAATGTGTTCCAGTTCCTCACCACTCTCACAGCAATAAATTTCTTCCTAACATCTAGTCTAAACCTCTCTTCTTTTAGTTTACACCTGTTCCCCATGGTCCTATCATTATCTGCCCATGTAATAAATCACTCTGCATCTCTTTTATAGCCTCCCTTTAAATACTGACAGACCATAATGTGTCCCTGGAACTTCTCTAAGCTGAACAAGCCAACTTTCTCAGTCTGTCTTCACAGGAGAAGTGCTTGATCCCTCTGGTCATCTTTGTGGCTCTCCTCTGTATCCTCTTGAAGAGGTCCATGTCCTTCCTGTGCTGGGACCCCAGAGCTGGATGCAGGGTTCCAGGTGGGATCTCACCAGAGCAGAGCAGAGGGGCAGAATCCCCTCCCTCCCCTGCTGCCCACACTGCTTTGGATGCAGCCAGGACACGTTTGGCTTTCTGGGCTGTGAGCTCACAGTGTTGGCTCATGTCCAGCTTTTCATACCCGAGAGCCCTCAAGTCCTTCACAGCAAGGCTGCTCTCAGTGACTTCCCAGTCTTGCACTCATATCTGGCCTTGTTCCAACCCAGGATGAGTAACTTTCAGTTGGCATTGTTGAAGCTCATGAGGTTCTAGTGGACCCACTTCTGAAGGTTGTCCAGGTCCCCCTTGATGTCAACCCTTTCTTTTATTCTGTTAACTGTACCACTCAGCTTCATGTCCTCTGCAAATTTGCTGAGGGTGAACTCTCTCACTATGGACTCACTATGTTATTGATAAAGATATTAAAGAGCAACATTCCAAGACAAAGACCGTCATTATTACTTTCCACTTTTCAATTCCTGTTCTTAAAATTTAAGTGTGCTTAAATTTAACTGTGCTTCTGCTGCTTTCATTTATTGATGATCCTTAGGCAGCTCTAATATGTAGGTTTTAGCTCAGGGAACAGGTAAAATTCATACAATTATAGAATCACAGAATAGGCTAAATTGGAAGAGATCTCAAAAGGTCATCTGACCAAACATTTTGTGGAAAAGAAGGGATGGGCTAGTACGCTTTCCATTGCATCTTGCAAATCTATAGTAGTAGGGAATTTGCCACACTCCTTGGAAGGTTTTTTCAGTGAATGATCATTCACACTGCAGAAAATTTCTTTCTTATGATCAGTTGAAACCTCTCCTAGAACATTGCACTGCAGCTTGTCTTCTCCACATGGTTCCTAGTGAAGGGGGAGCCTTTGATATCTTTGTAGCTGCCTCTTACATACTGGGTTATGCTGAGCTTCCCCTGAGTCTGTTAGAGTCTAGGGAAAAGAGATAAACCTCCTTCTATCTTTCTTTATAGAATAGGTTTTATAGACTTATCTTTATGGCTTTCCCGCAGTCTGTCTGTGTTTTCCCTGAATTATGAGGACCAGAACTGGAGACAGTGCTCCAGATGCAGACTGACAAGCACTGAGGGGAGTGGGATGAACATATCTTTATTTCTGCTCATAATCTCCCTCTGGATGCAGACCAGGATCTGACTTGCCTTTGTTATTGCTTTGGCATGCTGCTGACTAATGTTCAGTTGGCTGTTCATCACCATGCCCATGTCCCACTCAGGAATACTGCCTTCCAGCCACACAGCTCCTACTTTGTGCTGAGCTCTTTGTCTTTTTTTTTTTTTTTTTTCTTTTCTTTTTCCCAGCCTCAAGATTCTTCACTTGTCTGCTAAACTTCATAGTTTTTGTTGGCCCCCTGTTCCAGTTTGTCCAAGTCTATCTGTAAGATAATTTATGTTTCTTATGTGTCTACCCCACCAGTGTCATCAGTAAACTTGCTGAAGATACTTCTGTTTCCATCTTCCAGATCATGCATGAATTTACCCCCCATCTCATGGGCCAAACATCTGGTCTGTAATTTGACAGTTTGTCCAGTGGAGACTGTGGGAAAGTGCATGAGACGCTTTGCTGGGTTCCAGATAAACAGCATCCAGTACTATCCCTGTGACTATGCAAGGCATTATTTGGTTGTAGAAGTTGATCTACAACATCTCTTTTTAAATACATGCTGGTGTTTCTCTGTTAAGGCCTTTGGTTTTGTTTATCACAGTTTTTAGAAGGACACATTTCATTACTTTCCCAGGGACTGCTATAAAACCAATGAGGCTTTAATTTCTAGAGTCCCCTTTTGTGTGCTTCTTGTAGATTGACGTGACATTTGTCCTCTGGTCATCAGGAAATCAAATTATTAACATTGTTAATAACTAGTCTTAGGACTTTCCTAGATATCCACAGTGCATAAATCAGACTCATTGGTGTATCCACATTCTTCCTAACCTTCGAGGCTTGATGTGCACCTGGGGAGGGAATGAAGACTACTTAGACAGCCCAGCCCACAGGTGAGTAGGTAAATTCAGTTCAACATTTTCCATTCAACTGTAATTGAAACAGTAGAGGATGGGTTAGCAAATTAAAACTAAATTTTGACAGGTAGATCATTCCAAACTACTGAAGCAGTGAGAAATCTGAACTGAATAAGTAAATAAATAAATAAATAAATAAATAAATAAATAAATAAGAGCTCTAGATTTAGGAAGTTGAAAACACAGAAAAGAACTGAAAGAACTGGGATAAGGAGGGACGTGTGGAAGGAAGGTAATTCACTTCTCATTGAAGAAAGGGATGGAAAGACACATGGAAAAATGTTGCATCTAATAAGACTTAAGAAGTTCAACATTTAAGAGTGGAATAAGATGATGTCATCTAAAAAGTGTTACCAGATGAATACATTCCCAAATGTTCAATGCAAGGGACTTACTTAAGTAGATATCTATTGAAAGAAGGTAAGAGTGATAGAAGGTCCAATAAATGAACAGGTTGTTTTAGAATTTGCTGTTTCTTTCCATGGTGAAATAATCAAAGGAGTGCCCAGAACTTAACAGGGAAGTCATATATATCACATCATTTATTTGAATAGAAATTGAAAAGAATTTCATAACCAAATTATATCAATATTGATTTTTCTGCTTCTGGTTACAAACAAGGAGTTACACTTGATTGCCATATGTAAAAGAAGATTGGAGCAGCATTAATCTGACCTGTGACATATTTTACAGGCTAACTTTTATCTTGAGTTTATTGAAGCTGTCTCAGACGTGCTTCTTCCTGGTAGAAACTAATAACAGTGGGAAAACATCAATACTGTCTGTTGTCCTTCTGGACTTTATAGTGTAACTAAAACATCCACTTAAATGCAGTTAGATGGAGTCCCTCTGAATCACTTCATAAGAAACTACTTAGAGCTTGCCCTCTCTTTGCCAGTGACAATTTTCCCAGTCTATCTATCATAAATGTCTAAATTTTAACAAGATGGGTATACTACCTCTGCAAAATGTATCAGTGCACTTGATTTTGCTGTGGCTTAAACCTTCTTAAAAATCCTTTTATCTGTTATAAAAATATAAAAAAATCCTTATGTCTGTTTCTAAAAAGGCAAACTGACAGACAAATATTGACTGCAGCCTATTAAAGGACCTGCACATTTTGCTGATATTGAAAAAATAAACTTTATCCAATGATCTTCAGAGTAAAACCTCCATTGACTTTATGTGTTTCAATTCAGTATCTATCAGTATACTTGAAGCAAAAATCCATTGTTAAATCTGCAAAAATAGCAATATATTTAGTTTTTTATTCTAGTGACTGCATAGTATAAAACATCTAATTCTTCGTACAGATCCTGTTTTCTGTCACTGGCCACTGGGAAAATGTAGAAAAATCTGTAATCTCTCCATTGTTGGTTTCACCTGGGCTATACAGTACTGTGCTGTTACTAGTCTCTTTTTCAAATGTGAAGAGCTTTGTTCAGAAACACATCATGTAAAAGCTGAATATGTACCACATGCACAAAAGCCACCAGAGTAACCCTGCCTGATAACAACTTCCCATAATTCTCCATTCTCCCCACTTTCAAGACTTTCTTTTTACTGTTAGAAAGTTATCTGCATGGTGATCTAAATTCTCTGGGGCAGCATGTATCATGTTTCACTCTGTAAAACTGAATTTTTTACAGTATGTCACTAAAAATACCAAAGCCAACATATCCATTTCTCCTACCTCCAACTTCTGTGAATTCCGTTCCAGAATTATTAGCCATGGGATAGTGATTAAGGTTGTTACTTAAACCAGGCAATCCTGAGCCATGAGTGACAACATTGTTCCAAAAGCGCAACAAATTATTATATAAGAAAATATAAAGGTCGGGTCTGATTGGCTCCTCTCTACATTAATGTTAATTAAAAATTTAGTTACCATATGCAAAAACATTAGTTAGACCCCTTAAATGTTGTTGTAGTTTGTTTTAGAATGAGCATATATCAGCTGTTGTGCTTCAGAGTATCTGTTTCTCATGAAAAGAAATGTGTTTGTTAATTGATACTTGCTGGAGGATGATACAGTTAGGGCAAAAGACAACCCAGTTCTGTTATAGAACATGCAAGAGAAGGACTTGGAATTCTGTGTTTGCTGTTACCTTGATGATAAACTTGTCTCTTCATGATTTCTCCTTGAATAACAAGGGCTCAAGGAGAGAAAGAAAACAACAAGGTAAAAGTGTATCGAAATAGGGAAAATAGCATTTGCAATCTTTGTCATTCCCACAGAGTGCTGCCTTTCAGAAGTAGCCTTCGTATGGATTTTTTTCTCATATTTTATTAAAAAATTCCATTGATACAACTTTTAAATATTAATGGCTCAATTTTTTTCTGCATCCTTATATTTCTGTAGCAATTTTAGTAGTAATAGTAGTGTAGTTCTCTCTTAGAGTGTTTCCCAAAGCTTGAGAAAGCCGAAAAGCATAGAGATGATAAACTAGATTTATTAACACATTTCTGTTCCTAAAGACAGAGAGAGACATCTTGGGCGGGCTTTCCAAATTTGTAACAATGGTTTGTAATGGAGTGTGGTAAAAGTTCTTACAACTACTGTGACATGCATCTGCCTTGCTATATGTGCTAGAAATTATTCTAAGGTTTAAAAATTAATTGATTAGAATATATGGAGAAAAAAAACGATGAAACTACTGTAAGTTATTTTGAAGCTGAAAAACAAGGCCCAAAACACCCCTACCAGTATATTGTACCCCCAAGAGATATGAACTGGACAGAGATCACTCCTGTATCAGACAATGCTGCTTTGCAGGAGGTGAAGACCAGCTCTGCTCCTGCTGTGATGCACCCATGACTGCAGATCTGCTGTGAAGTTGAAAACAAAAGCCCTGAGAGGTACAGGTATTTTATTGATGCTGTTAACACACAAAGGTGACTACACAGCCTTAGGCCACAGCTCACAGGCAGTCAGGACTCACGGATGTCTGGATGTCTACCTCTAGTTTGAGAATTCAGGTTGATTTCTTAGTCTGTTTCACTGTTAGAAATTTGGACATCATTGGAATTGAATCCCTTTCTTAAGTGAAATATTTATTTCAGCCTATCCTGTTTCTGAGAGATATTTGACTAATGTTTGTGAGCATATGATTCTATGAACATGTCTTCATTGTAGTTGTTTTCCTTAACAAACCTTATTTGTATGAAAATACATGATACTTGAGGCTGAAGCTAACCAGTATTAATAAAAAGATCCCAGAACAGATATTAGTCATGGTGTACCAAAATCATTACAGTATTTGTGTCAGTTCTGGTTTAGCCAGAACTTAGTTAAAGTAGAGAGCACAACACTCTTTAAGATAGAGTAACAGATGTAACAGATGTACAGCTTTTTATACACCCAGCACTCAACTGAGCTCAAATTTACCAGACTATTATCAAAACAAAAATTTAAAAATAATGACAAAATAATGTGAAAAAGACATACAATAAAAGCAGTTGGATTAAATAGCAAAAATTTTGAAAGATGAAGATGACATTGATTCCAGTGTCCAGAATATAACGAACCAACTAGGGACTCTGGCTACAGTAACAGAAAGACTGATGGGAAAATGGTTCAGAAGCTGAAAAAGAATGCTTGTAGCAAAACTCTGACAAATGAAATAATGGGAAAGCAAAGCTTTAAAAGAGAAAAGATGTCAGCTTAAAATAACTTTAACACTTGTCAATCATTATTTTTTAGATGTAAGCTCTGATACGGCATTAAGAAATATTACTTTTCTATCAATGTCACAGACGGTCTTATTAAGGCAAACTTCATTTAAGTTAAGACAAACACCTCAGAAATACTCCATCTATGGTACTACAGTACTGGAGAATCTGACACCTGGATATGGGGCAAAGTGCAAATTTATCCTTTCAAAGATAGTTTAAAATCCATATGCTGTCCCATCATATTAATTAGTGAAAAAGATTATTCCTACAGCTGTTGAGGAACACTGAATACATTTCCCAGAAATGTTTGAAAAATTGACAAAACTTAAGAATATTCATTAAATAAGGCATGCTACACTGGAAACTGTAAACAAATTCATGTGGGATGAGAAGTATCTGACATCCAATACATTTGCAGGCCCCACAACTGACTGAATATATACTCATGAATAAAAAATATGAATGCCATCATTTTCAGACTAGATTTAGAACATCCCTGAAAGTGGTATTGTGACATTCACAAAATATTTCTAGCTTTAATGAATACACTATGAGAAGATGGCTCTGGAAACATGTGAAATACTTCTATTAGAGCTGTTTCATTTCTTTTTTCCCCTGCTTTTGGAAGAATTTAATTTCCTTACTTTTAGTGTTTTGCTTTCCAAAATGCTGCTGAAACGAGTTTTATTAGATATCTCTTAAGGGTGATTTCTGCATCAAGCTCATTTTCAGATATGTGGGTAGCAAAAATACTGTGATGAATACTTCATTGCTATGAAGATAGTCACAGTAAGGCAAGTCTTTTGCACAGTGTGAAGGGTAGAGAGGTATTATGGGGGAAATCAACAAGGACTGATGGTGACTAAATATGAGTTTCTATAAAATTTGGTACTATACCTGAATAACATTCATAAATTTTTTAAAAGATAATATAAATTTGCAGATGAAAGAAAAATGGTATGGCACAAAGATTTTTCAGAATTATAAACAAGAAAGTTCTGGTTTTCAAGGAGAAGTTTAAGCCTGGCTAATAGGCAGTAACTGGTGAAGTATTTACATATGTGCAAAATTTCTTTTGTTTGAGTGTGGAGCATGCAATATGTATAGAAGCAGAGAGAGTATACAGAAAATGGTGAGTCTGAAAATAGTCCAAGAGTCTATTTCATATGCAGTACAGCAGATTCTCCAGATGAACTGCTGTGACAAAAGGTGCCACAAGCAGAAGAATACTAGGGTTTAGGAACAGACCTTGCTACCAAGAAAGGCATTCTGTGTAATGGAATGTTATTCAGGTAGCTGCATGCTAACAGAAACTGAAAAAGAGAAGAGATGCAAAAACCTTGAAAGCTCTCAGTATGCTGAAACACTTTTATATGCCCATTTATATTAAAATGAATCTTACTGGTAAGTGTTAGAAAAATAATAACTATCCTCATAATGAGAATAAATAGGATTTGTAAGGGCCCTTGATTAACCAGAAAGGCAATGTCTTAAAGGTAACGTTCAAATTAGAATTGAAGAACAACTTTTTTAAAGTAATGACAATCAACCTTGGGGGAAAAAAATCAAAGAAAATGTTGAACTCCATTTCTAGCAAATTCAGGTCAAACTGGAACCTTTACAGAATTACACTTTGGGCAACATGTGATGGAGTCAGTAGAGGGATAACTGAGGGAAATTGAAAGTCTCTGAAACACAGGGTTAGAGATTGGATGAACTATAGGTCTTTCCTGATCTTCAGCTCAGTAAATTTCTTATAACACATCTTGTTTGTGAAAGCCCAAAGGAGTTTGCTTTATCTTGTTAGCATATTGTCAGAGACAAATAAAGACTTTATATCACATTTTAGGAGTTCAGTTCTTCAAGGACTCATTTTCTCCCAGTCTGGCAATGTTTTTCCTTGTTTCATTGATTTTAACAAGCTGAAAATGTCATAGGCATTTTCTGCAAATATCACCAAATGTTTTGTGTGTGCCATTGTTTCCATAATAATTTAGATTGGATGGTCTCCATCCTTTTAAATTTGAGCAGGGGAGGAGGGGGAAGGAAGAACGGGAAGGAAGAGAGAGAGAGAGCGAGCGAGTGAGAGAGAAGTAAAACATTTAATTTTTTTTTACAATTTATGAAGGAGAAATATTATTTTCCTTGCTGATTTGCATCTTCGTGAACAGTCTGCAGATATAAAGGATAATTCACATACAGTTCTACAGTTTGACTGTCATAGTTCTTATTTCTGTGTGAAAGGTTTTGTGTTGCTATAAAATGCTATTTATTGATTATACTTATTTCACTGACAATGAATCCAGACCCATTTGATATTTCAGGATAAAAATAAGCCTCATGTGAAATTGTATTCTTAGCTTTTCTATTTTGATAATTTCTCCCTAGGTAGGGAGTTGGTTTTTAGCATCTAATTTATTTACATTATTCGTTTCATTATCACCAGAAAGAAAGAATAGGCATGCACCAAAGGAGAAAATAATGAGCAAGAAATTAAATGGACTGAAGACATTTAATTACTGTCATCTATGTTTTCTCTATGTTTGAACCCATGGTGAATCCTTGAAAAACCTCAAACTTGAACTCAAGCCCTTAAGCAGCAATGGCCACAGGAGTGCTTCCTGTGCTGGCTGAACTTGTTTTGGCTGTTATTTCACTCTGCAGCCTCCCTCATGGTTATTGCCCCTGCGCTTCTGTGAATCTGGGCATAAAGAGTTACATCTTACATTTCCCCTTGCCATTTTGTCATCTTCTCCTCCATAGAATATAATTTCTAATCCTCTTTGTCTGTACTTTTTTTTTTTTTTTTTTTTTTTTTTTTTTTTTTTTTTTTTTTTTTGGGATTTGGACTTTGTGTGATTACAAGAATACTGGAAATTTGTCTAAACTATCTGAATGCACTCCTCTATATCCTACCAAAAAGTCACTTGATGAAATATTACAAGGACAATTTGGTAGAAAAAAAGAGACTTAATCTCACACTTATTTTCTTAATTCTAACCAAGTCCAATGCATACTTTTAGATGCATATCCATTTTGTACAATTATCTCCCTCAGAATTATTTATAACATAAATAGTTATATATATATAGATATTAAACAGATATCTATTATTATAGAGAATAGATATTAAACAGTCTTCAGCCTGAGACTTGTTCATGAGTAATTGCATGAGTCCTGCAACACAATGTAATAAAATCTTACCTGACTGATCATTAATAAAGACATTTGAGGCAACAGAATTATATGGGGTAAGGATGACCAGACAGAAGAGGTGATGCAACTTTGATTATTATCCAAATGAAAATAAGATTTTCACTTACACAAGATTTCTTTGAGATACTTGCTGAATTGAACTTAAAATCTTAAGATGAACATGCACTTCAGTATTATTTTGTACAGCAGCTTCCTTCAAAGCATCTGAAACCATTTTGCAAAGACACATAGAGCAGAAACATAACGTTGTGCAATGTCAGTCTCATCTGTTACAAATGCACAGAAAAAAAAATACAATGGTACAAGAACACAGAAGTTGTTTACAGGGATGTTATAGTTTTTCCAGTGACAGGTAAGAGGTGATTACTTGGGCATCAAGCATTCACTGGGATGGCAACACCTACAGCCAGATGCTGACGATAAGAATTTAGGCCAAAATTGACACAATTCATTAAGAACACATTTTCATTCAAACTCTTTCACAGTGAGCAGCAACAACCTTTAAAGTACTTTGGAGCAACAGACGAAAGGTTTTGAAATCTCCTTAACTGCATGATGTGGTTGTTCAAGAATAAAAGTGGTGAATATATAGGATTATCTGGGCAAAATGGAAATGGTGTGTGGTACTGGAATATTATCTGCTACGCTAATTTTCTTCGTCTCTACTGCAGATGAAAACATGGAGATAAAATTACAGGACAAAGAATAGGGAAGACTAGACTACCTTAGCTAGATGCCTTAGCTAGAACATCTTTATTGCTCAGCAGAAAAAAAAAAAATATATATATATGCTATAATTGAGACAACACTCATAAATGCTTTTTTTAGGCAATCATAAACAACATGATTTTGTACCATTTACATGGCAACACAAATGTGGCCTGTGAAACTTAAAAACTGTAAGTACCTTTCTCGCTGTTGTCAGTACAATCACTTGCTTTGAAAGCAAAAGTCCTATACTAGTGCAAACAGCAATATGTATGCTCATGTGTATGGCATACTCAAATACCCTGTAAAAGCACCACATGCTTAGCTATAAGAGCAATTTTACCACTGAGAGAGTAAATAACTTGTACAGTTGTACTGAAACAATGACAGAAACAGAGTAAATAGAAAACTTTACAAGAGAAAGAAGAGCAAAATTAAGCACAAGTAACTGAAAATACCAGGAGAATGCACAAATAAGGAAGAAGCAAAACTAAGATAAGCAGGTTGGGAGAAAAACAAGATCCTCTGGTGCAGGCTGGGGCTGTCTCTTCTTCTGTCTCCAGCTGCCTGGAAGAAGAGACTGACCCCCATCTGGCTACAACCTCCTTTCAGGGAATTGTAGGGAGTGACAAGGTCTCCCCTGAACCTCCTTTTCTCTAGCCTTAACTAGGCTCTCTCAGCTGTTCCTCATAGGAATTAATTACTCTCTAGACCCTTCACCAGCTCTGGATCTGCTCCAGCACCTCAATGTGTTTTTCATCATGACGAGCCCAGAACTGGATGCAGAACTCAAGGTATGGCCTCAAATGTGCCAGGTACAAAAGGATGACCACTGCCCTGATCCTGCTGGTCACAATTTTGCTAATACAGGTTACTGGGCTGCTGATACACTGGGCTGCTGGGCACACTCCTGGCTCATATTCAGGCACTGTTGACCAGCACCCCTGGGTCCTTTTCTGCTGGGCAGCAACCAAAACACTCTGCCCCCAGCCTGCAGCTCTGATGGGACTTGTTGTGACCCAAGTATAGGACCTAGCCCTTGGCTTTGTTGAACTTTAGCCAACTTATACAGCCTTACCAGAACATCCATGAACCTTGAGATTGTGCACTCAATCCCCTCATCAAGATCATCAATAAAGATATTAAACAGAACTGGTCCCGGTGCTGATCCCTGGGAGATACCATTGGTAAGCGGCCACCACCTGGATGCAGCATCATTCACCTCGACTCTCTGGGCCTAGCTGTGTAGGCAGTTTCTAACCCAGCAAAGAGTGCTGGCTGCCAGCTTTTCCAGGAAAATACTGTGGGAGAGAGTTTCACAATCTTTACTGAACTCCAGGTAGACAATGTCCAAAGCCTTGCCTTCAACCACTAGGTGGGCCACCTGGCCATAAAAGGAGATGAAGGTCATGCAGGAGCTGCCTTTCCTAATCCCAAACTAACCCCTTAGTTGTCCTGTATGTGCTCCATGAGGGTACTCGTGATCTGTTTCATTACCTTGCCAGGCACCAAGGTCAGGCTGACAGAGCTGTAATTCCACAGATCTTCCTTATGACCCTCCCTGTAGTTGCACATCACATTGGCCAACCTCCACTTGTCTGGGACCCAGCTAGCCAGAATTAACAATAAGCCTCATCTCTGAGACCGCCAAGGACACAGACATCAGCCCTGACCACATGGACTAGCTCCATGGAACTGCATGTAAACAGCTGATTTAAGATATCAGTGTTAAGGACAATTTTGTGTATGCAATGATTATGATCAATGATATGTAAACATGATCAGTGTGTGGTGTTTGTAATTTCTGACTCTCTGATTGATAAATACATATATATTTAATAACAAAAATGTTTACTTTGGAATCAGAACAATGAATAAAATATAATTTGAGAATTAAATGAGCACAATAGAACCATGAAAAAGTTATAGTTAAAAGACCTCAGATGTCTGTAGAAGAGAGGCATCTTCAGTCACAGAACAAGAAGCCAGACTACAGATGAATCTGCATGATCTCACAGGCAGCATTAGCTACACATTCACAGCTTTTGATTTCTATGTCAGCCATAGAAATATACATTTTATCATGTCTGTGTGTCCCGCCTGAATATAACATGTCTTCCAAGTACAAAAGAGAGTATACTGAGGGGTCCTTAGACAAGCATTAACCTAAAAACCTTATTCAGTCATTGAATAAGTTTTTAGATTAATATTGGCATAGGTTAATATAATCTGCTTACCTTCAGAAGCCTTTCACACCAGCTGAGGAGGTTGAAATGACAGGGGTATAAATGAGAGTTGAAACATCCACATTCAGAAGGAAGCTCTTGGAAAACCTTGTGACATTCGGCATGGGCTGGAGTGACAATCAAGAACAAATTGGCAAATAGAAGTCCAAGAACTCTGTCTACTGCAGAACTTCAAGCAGATAAATCAGTAGTAGCTTTCTTAAGGCTCTTGGCCAACTTTATTTATTTTTTCCCTTGTAAGTAAAGTTTAATTTATACAGCTTGTCTTCCCTGTTGAGATTATTTTAAAAGTTCTGCATTTGAATAAAATGACTCACACAATTTTAGAATCCCCGAAGCAGTTTCATTGTGTTTTACTTTGAAATGTCACTGTTTTTCTCCAATTCTACATGGACTCTCACCTGTTTCAGTTTTGACTATCATGGGTAATACATTTCTTTCAAGGACAAGTAAGGAAAAATTGAAGATTCTGAGTACATAAATTAAGCTTTTTGGGGAAAAAGGATCATGATACTCACCTAATTATATAAAGTGTTGTGAAACTTTTGGTTGTAAAATGATAAAAAGTAGTATTGCTAACTTGTTTAGAGAAGGAGTATAACCTTGATGACATCATGTATAAAAAAATTAGACTTGCACATTAGATTTCAGATCCATATTACTGATTCTTTGAAATCTCTCTAACTTTTTCTTGTAACATGAATCTTTCTCTTTGGAAAATTTTAGATCCAGTGAAAATCATTCTTCTACAGAGGTATTTGCCAGATGCTTTCAATGTGCTTCTCTAAATGGCTTAGTAACATAAGTTATTTGATTTCAGCCAGACCACACAGCTAATGGTCTGGCTGAAATGGGGGCAGCCACCACCTTGATCTTCAGATTATGGACAGAGAAACTCCCAGGGATCCCAGAGAGCACCATAGTTCTGATGGGTCTCCTACTGAAAGTGAATGCAGAGTGTTAACCTAAAACAGTGGGAGTACTCTACTGAGATGATGCAAATTAACCTGTTTTGTCATTAAATATTATGTCAGTTGAGGTTCCAACACACACCATGCTCCCGACTCTGGGATTGAGGACTCATCAACCTCCTGTGTGGTCCATCTGTCCCTGATTCAGAGAAAAGACTGGTTAAAGAAGAGTGAGATGGACAATGGGTTCAGTGATTTGACTCTAATCCCTTTTTTCACATAAATTTGACCTGTGAAGTCTTTTCAAGCAAAGAGGAATGATTACTTACTTTGTGGAAAGAAATTGGCATATTTAGCTGTGATGCAGTACAGAAAACACTGACATTGTTAGACACTAAAATTGCAAGAAACACCAGGAATCTCCATCAAAGTAATGCATTGTACTTCACAACATGAGAAGACTCTAAGTGAACAGAATCTACTGCTGCCTCTCAGTGGCCATGTAGTAGCTTAGGAAGGCACAATAAAGGTGTTCACATTTGAATATTCCACCCTGTGCAGTTTTGGAATATTTCATGATAAGCCTCTTGCTAAACCAAAGTGGCAGACATTTAACTGATGTAAATCCACATGGCTTTATTAGCTGGGATTGAATTATATCTATTTACATCACTAAGCATCTGGACCAAAGGAAAAAACCGTGTGTAAAGGGACTAACAAAAATTTATCTGAAACTCCAATGTTGAATCAAGCTTGCAAAACATTGGTGAGGACAAAAACATCAAAAAGAAAAGCAGCTCAAACCATCTAGTATACAGAAAGTAAGACACTATATTGAAAGACTTTCTAAAACAAGTAAAATAACTTACTAATTATCTATTTATTACATTAAAGTAGAAATTATTACTTTTAGCCCATCTTTTCTATAAAAGACTTCTACAGCTGAAACCAAAACCGTTGGTTTCCTCCAGGTAGACTTATCAACTTTTAGGATATAAACCAGCCTAGTAGAGAGGCATTTATGTCTGCTTTGTATTGGCAGAATGCCGTCAACCCACGGCTCCGGTTGAACTGATCACGTGAACTGATCACGTATCTCCTGACATTTTATGGCAAGGATATATATACAGCCAGCTGCAGCTGTGCAGAGAATACCATCCTGAAGATGTGAGAATGGATGAACAAAAAAACTTTGGATATAACTCATAGTTTACGGACACTGTCTTCACCAGTCGCAACCCTTTTCATCTAGCACTAAATATAAGTGAAAAGAACATAATTCTTCTGAGATCTGTAATATATCCTTATGATGTCAATCTGTAGCCGAATGCTTCCCATATTTCAGTTGGGAAATGTAGTGTCAGAGCTTTCAAATTGGTGCTGAATCTTCCCATTGAATTTTTATTCAATAACTCTTGAAATGGTTCTACATAAGATGCAGGCTTAAAAGAAGATAATAAATAATATTCTGATTTGATTGTACTGCTCTTCATGAGATTTTGTTGTTAGGAATTGTACACTTTAAGACATGCTTTGCTTCTTGTATTCACATAAATATAAATATAAAGGAATTAAGTTTGTCTACAAGAACCCAATGTGTAGCTTATGTACACATTATTTGGAGGCTTTCACACCAGCTAGATTGGTTATTGCTGTTGCAGTGTGTTGCTCTAAGGAATATGTCCACTGGATGCCTACTTGGATTCTGAATCTTTGGTTATCCAGGACTGCACTGTATGCTAAAGATATGTGAAAGCAAGAATAAACTCCCCATCCCTTTCCCTGCCCATTTATTTATGTGTTTATAACAAAACAATCCATTAGTGTCAGTAATGGTAATTAGTAAGTTAAAAACATCAGAAAATCTGCTACAACAGAAGTAGTAATAACATCGTGGAGTTTTGCCAGTTTCATATGGATTTAGGTAATTGTCATAAAAGTCTACTGCTCATTATCAGCTTCTAAGCAATGTACATTTTATAATTAAATTATGTGTCTCAGATTCTTAACAGTTTCCATAAATTACTAGATAAAATCTGCAGTTTATATATGTAAAGTTCCATTATATAAATTGGTTCTCGTCTAAGAATATTGTTTCCCAATCTCTAGTTTCATGGTGCCATGGCATGGACTTTTCTTACCAGAGAGAAAAAGTGGGTCTACAAATTCATTGGGTGGACTATGACACACAAGGCTAAAATGTTTTCAGTTCAAGGAATACATGGCTTCTCTAAAAGCTCAATAAACTCTCTTCTAACAATCGGCCCTGTAGGGGTACAGCCTGCTCTGTATGACATTTTCAAGTGACTCGCTTCTTTAGCTCTGTCTGATTGCTGCTTGCAATCCATATCAGTTGTACAGAAAACAGCGATTATTCCTACACATCTTTATCTGGAACCCACAGTTACTATTTAATGTAATTACTTCCCCACTGTGGTGTTGTTTGAAAACAAGTGTTTGCTTGTTTTATTTATTTATTTTAATTTCAAAACTTTCTGTTGTGGTGTAACATGCTGGTAGCACCTTCAAGAAGAAATGCTATCCAATACCATCTCTTTTTTTCTCAAGATTTGTAATATCTTGTTCTGCCCTTACTTTTATTTAAACATTTTCTAAGAGTCCTGTTGATGGGGAAATTTATTTTCCTCCCAATTTATCACACAGTACAATATAAGAATATTTAACTGCTTTGCCTCTCTGTATCAGCTTTGGACAAGACAATTTAAAAAGACAGACTTCTACTTTCCGTAATTCTTTGTTTCCAACATTATGCATAGGTCTTACACACTTTTTAAAACAGCAAAAATAAATAGCAGGAAATTCTTTCATAATTATAACAAAAAAAACCAAAACAACCCTCTTAAAACCTTCTGTCTTGTTACTGCCACATTAGTAAGAATTTTACTCCAGTTATAGAGCATTTTTTTGAAAGAACAGCCATTCCTATTTGATTTCCATATAACACATCTCTTCCTTTAATATTCTTCATATTGATGTTCAACTTAAGCCAGCAGCTAATTCACCCATGGCCATTTTCTCGCTCCTTCCCAGTTGGTTGTGGGGAGAGAAACAAAAGGGTGAAAGTGCAAAAACTTATGGGCTGAGATAAAAGCAGCTTAATAACTGATGTAGAACATAATGATGAGGATGAAAATAATAATAGTAGCAATAAGAAAATAGTAATTTGAAAGAAAGTAACAAAAAGAAATAAAATTCAAGAGAAGCAAGTGATGTAAATGATAACTGTTGCTTGCTGACTGCCCGATGGCCAACCAGTCACCCAGCAGCAGCCCTGCACCAACCTTCCCCCCATATTTATATGCTGAGGATGATGTCCTGCAGTGTAGGATATCTTTTGGGTCACTTGGGGTCAGCTGTCCTCACTGTGTCCTCCCCCAGCTCCTTATGCATCCCCAGCCCTCTCACTGGTGGCGTGGGATGAGGAACAGTAAAGGCCTTGGCTCTGAGTAAGCCTGCTCAGTAACAAAAACATTCTTGTTTCAAGGACAAATACAAAACACAGCTCCAAAACAGCTGCTGTGAATAAAATTAATTCTATTGCAGCCAAAACCAGTACATGTTTTCATCATTCTTGGTAATAATTATAGAAAAACAGTAAAATAAGAAGAAGAGTAAAATGGTTCAATAAAAATAGAATTTATTTTATTAAACTATTGATTTCTTCCCTCTTGGCCTTCTTTCTGTGAGGATTCAAAACAAAGAACAGACTCTTCGTTAGCTGCAATATGTCATCAAGTAGATCACATACTAATTTATCTATTATACTAATTTATTTTATGGCTATGTACTAGAACTTTGAGAGATTTGGGATTAATTAGTTAAAAAATGCAAGACTGAATTCTGATCTCTCTGGGTTTTTTCAAGATATTTAGATAAATTTCCTCCTGAATATTTCAATATGAACATATCACTAGAGTTAGGAAGGAAATTACATACTTCATTTAATCTTGTAAACTAAAACAAAGTTAAATGGATCTACATCTGCTTACCAGAAAGAAACCCATCCAGTGTTATTTGCTTTCAGTGTAACTCAGAAAAGGATTTTTTCAAGCATGTAACTGTTTAGTACATGACTATTCTTTAGTCACACATGTAAACTCCATTTAAACGGATGGCATGATTAACTGCTATTTTAGGTAGGAAATTACTTAACTGTGTACTGCATTATTTTCTCAGTGAGACTGTATTTAATACAAACCAAAACTCTGTTATTTTGATTAAGCAATTTTTCTGTCAGATTCCTACACCATGTAGCTTGCTTTAGGAGAAGGCAAATTACACATCAACCTCATTGAAAACAGTGGAAGTCAGATGAAGAAAATCTGTGAGGACATGGCACTTAAATACCCCAGCTTAATTGCACTCACATTATCTTCCATGTACTCCACCACATTTAGCCAAGCTCCAGTTGCTAATTGTTGATAAACAAGCTCTCTGTTTCTTAAGCTTGTAATGCATATGTTTATGTAAATATGTGCTAGCTTGTGATGTTTAGTTTGCGTATAGTTTAATATTTCAAGTAAGGAAATAAGCTGGACCAAATTCTGAGTACACTCCACAGTTTGGCCTGTTTCTGTGTGCGCTCTCTAGATACACTTAGGCTCAAATATGTTGCAATAAAAAGCACAGATTTTTGCAAGGGTTAATAGTAAAAGACCTGATAAAACGAATTTGCTGTTAATATTTAGGCATGTTCTTCTATTTGGAGGTTGATTTTCAGGTGAGATCAGGGCTGGAGAGCTCAGCAAGACTTAGGAACAGGATCGAAAGATGTTATAGGCAGCAATGTCAATTTAACTTTTCAGGGACTCCATTAAGAAAGGATCAAAGGTCAGTCATTATTTCTTTCCATATTCCAGTGTAATTTTCATTTCAATTTAAGAGTCTTATGTCCAACTATGTAATGATAAACTATTTGTTTGTTTTGTAGAAGGAAATTCTGACAACAGGCTTTCTTGATTATTGACCACAGAAGGATATCTGCTCTTTCAAATGCAGATGTACATCTCCTTGCTCCCTGTTTAAGACTTTCCTATGTGACTTAAGGAACTTGTTTTCTTTAATCCAAGCTTCCTCAGCTGTGAAATATGATTAATAGGGCTTACCAACCATGATGTTGTTTTGAGTATGAGTCTTTTAAGGCATTGACAAACCTTATACATTTGCATATCACATAACCAAGTTTTGGCAGAGGTTGTCAAACAATATTAAGGCATATAAAATAGTAAAAAAGTTCTTTATCTTTAATTGGTTTTGCTTTATATCCCCCTGCATTCAAAGAAATAAGTTTAGGTGAGAAGCAGTGTAAAATATTTTGTCCTCTTAATATAGATAGCACCACAGCTTCTGAGATTAATTGATTCCTTGTACATAAAGCCTGCAGAAGGCAACTGTTAACTAAGTACTCTCTGCAAGGACTCTTCCCTTTTGAGGCCCAACAACGTTGGATATTTTTAAGACTCTTCTGGTCTAACTTGAGTTATTGGGTGAGGTTCTGTGGGGCAAGGATCCAACCTACCACAGTAGGCTTTGCTAAATACTGTAAGACAGACCTTTCTGACAGTGAGAAAAGGAAAGGAAAGAAGGAAAGGAAAGGAAAGGAAAGGAAAGGAAAGGAAAGGAAAGGAAAGGAAAGGAAAGGAAAGGAAAGGAAAGGAAAGGAAAGGAAAGGAAAGGAAAGGAAAGGAAAGGAAAGGAAAGGAAAGGAAAGGAAAGGAAAGGAAAGGAAAGGAAAGGAAAGGAAAGGAAAGGAAAGGAAAGGAAAGGAAAGGAAAGGAAAGGAAAGGAAAGGAAAGGAAAGGAAAGGAAAGGAAAGGAAAGGAAAGGAAAGGAAAGGAAAGGAAAGGAAAGGAAAGGAAAGGAAAGGAAAGGAAAGGAAAGGAAAGGAAAGGAAAGGAAAGGAAAGGAAAGGAAAGGAAAGGAAAGGAAAGGAAAGGACCACACACAGAGGAAAAAAAAACCAAACCAGAAACAAAAGCAAACAAACAAACAAAATCCCCCCTCAAAAAAACAAAAACAAAACAAAACAAAACAAAACAAAAAAAAAAAAAAAAAAAAAAAAAAAACCACACAAACCACCTGCTGGTGAGTTTGAAGTCTGTTTGTCTGGGTGTCACTACACAGTATTTCTGTTGTCAGAGAATGCCCAGACACAAAAGCTTTCCTAGGCACATTTCACAAAAATGAGTAGTATACAAATACAAAATCTTGATTACTTTAAAAGGTAGCTACATTATATCATAATTCCTACAGCAAAGAGATTACTTGTTGGCAGAAATATCTTGCTATCCTTGAAATCTGTAGGAATCTGAGGTAGCAGAAATTAGAAAGTAATTTCTAAAAACCCAGTAATTGAACGATTAACATCAGGGACAGAATTGATGAACTGGTTAGGACCAATTTGTGTTTGCCTCCTCTCTTGACTTACTAAACTAAATGAGAAGTGCAAGGAAGAAAAACCAAGATAAAATAGGAATCATCCACACTGTTCAAGCTAATTTTGCAATTCCCATCAGAGCAATCATGAATGTAACTACTGGAAATAATTTGCACAGGGTTTTTTTTAATAGATGACATAGTCTTTCATGTATCTTTCGGAAGAGTGATTAACAGCATTAAGGTGCTGTATTTTGATATTGAAAATAGGGAGGTGTGGGAAAGAGAAAGTAAGATCAAAACAAAATTGTAATTACTGATTATGTTCGAAATAAAACAAAGCAAACACCCACAAGTTAGATTTCTTATACTAGTGATTACTGGCCAGTAAAATTTGATAACCTAAAGGAGATTTCTCTTTTCAGTACATCCAGTTTCTTCCCTTTGGCTGTGCTTTTGCTACTACTCTAATGCCAAAAGTTTGTAGGTGGCCATTATGTGTTATAATCACAGACATTATTCCTATCACATAATTACTGAACTGCCTTGAGCACAGATGTACTTTACTGAGCCTTTGGGAAAGTGGATTTAGCCTTCTTCTGTTTCTGAATGGCTAAAAATCATTCATGCACTGCTTGCAGAGTCACTGCTTGCACATGGATTATTTTTGCTGGCAGTTCTTGCTTCTGCTATTTAGATTTAAATGATCACAGCTATTTCTTCCTTTTGAAGACCTTAAAAACTTTTAATTTTCCTTATTTAATTTACTGATTTGTTTCACAGAAATTCAAAGATGAAAGTATACTTCTTTGGAAATACTTTCTTGAGAACTTGTTTTCCTAGATGAAGTGAACTGCCACATTTCTCAAGACAAATACTGCTTGTTTAGTTTTTAGTTAGACAGCTACTTTGTAGAGTCTCTGTGCCAGTACATTATAGTACAAATGCTCTGCCTGTGGAATCAAGCTACAGAGGAAAGGAGACCATTAAATATTAGTTTAGTACGGAATCATTACAGTATCTTTAACTTTGAAATATTTTCATTTAAAGAACCATAGATCTTCTGACCCCAGTCTGCTTCTGCATTTGTCTATACATTCTCTATAAGAAGAATTGTCCTTTGGTTCGATTACCTGTGATACCTAAGACTCCCTTTTCCTTGAGGATTAAAACAGGAAGCCTGTATCAAAAAATCAGAGATTTGTAGTCAATGGTTCTGTGTCCGGGTGGAGGCTGGTGATGGTATGTGCCCCTCAAGGTGATGAGTGATGTCCCTCAGGACTCTGTCTTGGACTCGTGCTCACTCATATATTTATCAATTACACAGACAGTGAGGTCATTTGAAGATGGCATAACACTGAGAGATGTAGGGGACAAAAGAGAAGGAGGGAATGCCACCTGTGGGGAAACCTGGACAAGCTTAAGAACTGGGCCCACAAGAATCTCATGAAGCTCAGCAAGAGCAAGTCCAAGGTACCTGGGTAGGGGCAATACCAGAGAGACAGGGAGAAGAAGACATTGGGAACAGCCTTGCAGAGAACCACTTGGGAATTCTCACTGATGAAAATTTGGACACGAGACAAAAATGTGCACTGGCAGCCCAGTGCAACTGTATCCTGGGCTGTATCCAAAGCAGGTCAAGGGAGGGGATTCTGCCCCTCTGCTCCCCTCTGGTGAGACCCATCTGGAACCCTGCATCTAGCTCTGGGGTGTTCCAGCACAAGAAAGATGTGTACTTCTTGGTGTGAGTCCAGAGGAAGTCCTTGAACATAGCTTGAGCCTCTCTGCTGCTAAGAAATGCTGACAGAATTGGAGTTTTCAGTAAGGAGAAGAAAAGCTCCAAGGGAGACCTTATTGGAGATTTTTTTACTTAAAGGTCTTATAGAAAGAGAGGGAGCAACTTTTTACACAGGTAAAATCTAGTCATAGGAAAAAAAGAATGGTTTTAAACTAGAGGAGTAGATATTTAGATTAGATGATAAGAAGTTTTTGCTGTGACGGTAGTGAGACACTGCATTGACTTGTCCAGGGAAGTTGTGGATGCCCCATTCCTAGCAGTGGGACCAGGCTGGATGGGTCTCTGAGCAACCTGATCCAGTGTGTGGCCACATTGCTCATGGCAGGGATAGGAAGGGTTGGAACTACATGGCCCTTAAGGTCCCTTCCATTCTGTGATTTCATGGTCATCCTGATTATTTTTTTTTTTAATTTAGGTATAAAAAGAAAAATTAATTCATTTGAACCATTGCTACTTCCTGTAACCATATGATAAATATACATAAAGGTTTGTTTGTCTATAGATTTTCCAGTAGATAGGTGCATTTTCTGAGCTATAAAATGCATTACCTCCAAAAAAACCAGATAAGTATTTGTTATCAGAATACTGTATTGAGAATCCTGTAGTGCTTTACACAAAGAATATTAATAAGTCTGTGTCTCTGACAAAGAAAAAAGTCTGGCAGATCATATGTTATTGGAGAGACAAAATTTGTAATAAAAATGTCAGACCTCAGTATTTAGAAATAATTTATAAAAAATATCAAAAAAATCATATCATTTGCTTTAAAAAGTAGTCAGAGGAGGAACTATATTTTATTTCCTTGTGACCTTTGAAGATCCACCTTTACAAGCTTTGCATTGCAACTTTATTAGAAAAAGGTTAAAAAAAAAGCTGATTCATTTTAGATAGTTATTTGATTCTATATCACTATAAGGTCTGTGACAAGAAATATTGCTGGACTCACTAAGTATCTGAGAGAACTACAAGACTGTGAAAATTCAATTTAGTTAACTGCATGACCAAAAGGCACTTTTTAAAAATCTTTTACCTGAATCTCAGGCTGATAGAATTATCTTCCAAATCATGTTCCAAATGTCCGAACCTAAACTCTTGTACAAGGTTGATTCCAATGTCACATACTATGCTACCATAAAAATATTACTGTAATAGCTCTATCTGTTTCTTGAAAGAATCTAAATTATCTAAGTTAATTTAAATTAATTACATTTGAATGAGCTTTTAGGGCTATCATAAATTAGGATTTATAAATTAAACACACACATATCATGCTATTATAATAATGAATATTCCATATTTACATAGGTTTATCAAAATTCACATCTTCAGCAGACATTTCTTAATTTGACAAATGTTATCAATAAGAAAATTTCAGTGTGAACATGTATTCCTTTGGTAGAATTCATTTACATAATGACGTTGTTGGAGTACACAGAAACAGCTTACTCTTATACAGGAGAATTCTGAAGCATTAACTTAAAATAAAAGTCTACATGGTAGAGAAAAACTGCAGCTGCTATAATTGGAGAAATTAGCTCAAACTTCCGTATTTTGTTTTATTATACATATTTTATAACTATATAATGTTGCAGTTAGGTCTGGTGCATTTTGACCTGTGATACCTAGAGAGTGGAGAGGCATTGATATTGCCAGGTGAAACTTCTAAGGGTAAAGATTTTATCATATACTTTCTCACATGTAGACAGTATCTGTAGGGCTTACTATAACTAGAACAAAGTCTGCCATAATTCTTGGCCTATGAACCATTTGAAAAGGATTAAATTGATGAGCACAATAAGAACAATTTACCTAAATGACTGCAATACTAAAGTGCTACTCAGAAAAAAAAATTAAAACTAATGGGCTGAAACTGCAAAATCCTGGGTTTATGGTCAGCTTATCACACTGAATCATATAACCAACACCAATATGATATTCAGAAATTCCATCAGTGCAGTTTGCTCATGTAGAAGAACTAGTCTCAGACACACAGTCTATATTTTGAACTTTATTTCTGGTATTGATACAGGTATGTCTTGGTTTAGAAAGACAGGTATCTGACAGGGAAAGCTGGATTTTCCCTTAGAATGGAGAAAACCCCTCACCCCGCCAAATTATAAGTTTTCAATTTAAGGGCTTTCAGGCAAAGATTTGAGAATAGGAATAACAGTTCTTTACTAGGAATACTAACAATACAAATGTAGTAGAAAACAAAAACCACCCAACCAAACAAGCAAACAAACAAACAAACAACAATTTTGGAGAACCCTGACAGAGTCAGAACTACAACCTGACACCCAGTTGGTCAGGGTGTTGGAAGCAGTCCAAAAGTGAGTCCTCCTGGAGTTAGAGTAAAGATGATCTTGTAGAAAAGGGTCCAGTGATGGTGAGAAGGGTCCAGTCTTCCTCCGGGAATCCGGTGAAGCTAGGTACTTGTGTTCTTACATCTCAGTTTTCATCCAGGTAGGAATGGTTGGCTCTCCCCCGCACTGGGTGGAGCATCTCACAATGGGATGTATACTTTGGGGATGGTATGCTTTGGGGAAGGTATACTTTGGGGACGTGTTAATGGCTCATTAGCAGAAAATATTCCCCTGGAGGGAGGACAGGCAGTGAAAGATATAAGAAACACTGCCCCACTTGGTTTTAACAGCTGGCCCATTATCAGAAGGCATCCGCCCCCCTTCTCTTAGAGTTACAAGAGATAAAGAAAAACATCTCCCCAACTGTTTTCAGCAAATGAAATAGAATATACAATTTTGGTTCCATAACCCAAGACAAGGTATCAGCTGTAGGAGCTAGGTATGCAAATATTAGATAAATAAGTAAAAATTTCCCTGATAAAGACCACCATCTGTCAGCTACCTCTACATCATAACTTGAATGTAACCCTTTTACTGAGATGGATTACCAGTGTAACCACTTTAGCATTGATTTAGGAAGTTCAAGAAGTCATTAATCTGTGAAATACTTACTAAAATACAGATAAGAACAAATTGAAGCCATAATCAGAACAAAATTAATATTCTAAGATTTAATGTGACAATATGAAAACATCTCATTAGACATGCAAAAAATAATAATAATAATTGCCAATAGTAGGCAACAAATAGACAGTACTTGTATGTACAAAAAGACAGTTATGGGGGTCTTTTGCTTATTCAAAACACTAGAAGGAGGAACATGATCTCCATGAACAATATGTTTCCATGCTTGGGTATGTGTATATGTGAACACCTTGAGCACACTATGGAATTCTAAAAATCACTTAGAGATCAAATAAAAAATATAGGTGAACTTAGGAAGTTTAGTCTTTCGTAATAATAATTCTACAAAATCTAGTGTTATGGAGGCTGTAGAAAAATGAGTGAACCATAAATGGTTTTTTTCTGGTGCAAGAATCAGGGACCATGAAAATAGTAGAAATAGCCAAAAAAAAATCACATGCGATTATTCAACACATAATGAGCAATAAATCAACAGAAGTCCTTGTCATATGAAGGTGTAGGTGTTAAATGTTTATATGGGCTCAGAGTATGGGTAACACTTAGAATCAAAATTAAATCTAACATAGGAATCTAGAATTTTCTGTGAAATAAAACAGAAGGTCATAAAATAGAAGGGTAATTACAGATTGGGTAAAATACAGAAAGTTAATAACAGATTGTACAAATAGTCATGCACGTACATAAGAGAGACAGTACTGTTCACAAAACAAAACCCATGGGTGGGTCAATCCCTAAAATCTATTTTCTTCCTAAACTTCCCGGTTTATTTTTATGTTCAATTTCCTTATGAATAGTAGCATAGAATTACATATACATATACATATACATATATATATATACCATTATACATACATATATATATATATAACAAATCAGCTACTCAGGTATCACTTTCAAGACCAATTTGTACCACACAAAATCCATGATACTTAAAAGCTCTTCCTCCCTGCAAACTGAAGTCATGCCTTCAGTCCTCATGTAGGTTCTAGATATTACTGGTCAGTCATGAAAATAATAAGAAAATGGCAGAACAGCATAGTATGTTTTATACTATTAAAACAGTTATGATACTGCTTGAGATGTATGAAACAGTCAGCTCTTCCTTGCTCTTCTCTGCATTTTACCTTTTCTAGACTAAAATGTCTAGTTTTGATTCCACTGAGATAGGTTTTTAATATAGTTATATAGACTTAATAACATGAAGAGTGATTATTTTCCTACCTAGGTTGCCCCATGCAAATCAAGAATATCATTTGCAAACAGCAGATATTTTGTAATTCCATTAGGCTTGAAAATCTTGTGTATATGCTCTGGGCTGTTTACATACTACTGTTTTATAACTTGCTGGTCACAACAGAAAATTCTTGGAAGAACTGAAAAATATTCTCTATTTACTCATCAGGATGTTACTGGCACAGATGGGAGCAAAAGTGAAAAGGAAACCACATGCCTGAAGCAAATACTCATAGGGAAAAGACCTTCAGTTAAACAGACACACATACATATCACTATTGACTAGACCGTGCCTGTGTTCTTCCAAACAGTGTAATTGCAAAGTTATTTAATGTTGCACTGATAGCTTTACAAAACAAAACAAAACACGAAACAAAACAAAAACAAACAAACAAACAAACAAACAGAAACTGAAACCTGTCCAAGAAATCAGTACTTGCTTCCTGATCTGATTTAAAATTCAAGCAAGGTGCTCAGAAGATAGAGGAGCTGTTGCAAAAATTGAGACATGGTGAGACAGCTTGCAAAACTAGGGAGCACAGTAGTTGTGCAAAAGTTTTCAGTATCAGTGGGCAGGGAGGAAGAGGAAGATGGAGTTGTTCATAGAAGAGCTCAGCTGTCAAGGGCTTGTCCATGGGATATGAGACCAGATGTGAGAGTTCGAGGTCAGGGCCAGAGGAAAGGATGGTAAGACAGACCGTGATGCACCAGGTGCCCCATGGTGGGAGCACATTACCACCTGGCCATGGATGTTCAGTGGATCACTTTCAACAACCTGATTAAGTCTCTGGGTCATTAAAACAGGCTTCCTCAAAGATTTTTTCTTTCTGATATTTTCTGGTTTGGCATGTGGTGGGACAGAAACTGTCCAGGACATTTGGGGATAGCTGGGATATCTGCTTAGGACATGTGCTAAACACGAAAAAAAGTCCTCTGACATTTTATTTTTCTTCAATTTTAACTTCATTTTAAAAATAATTCTTTCCATCTAAAAGTAAGACAAACCAATTCCTGCTGTAATTTAAAAAGCAATTTGTCATTTAAATAATAAAGTTATTGCAATTTAAAATATTTCCCTGTAAAATTTCAGTACGTAAAAGAAACAATAAGTGATCGGCTAGAAAGTATACTATAAACAGTAATCTTGATCTTGAGACTTTAAAAAGGAGAATGAAAAATGTAATAGTGTATTACATGAGAAATACAAAGTTATGGATGTTATGAATTGTATAGGAAGTACCTAAATGACAAAATATAGGCAATGTCTTTTCTGTTATGGAGAGGAAAAAAAAAGGCAATTTTTGATACAAATGAAGATTTTCAGCACGAATATTAAGCTTCTGACAGTAGCTGTGACAGCAGTGTCATGTTTGCACAAGATATGTTCTCAGATTTTGAAAATATGTGTTTAGGTATTAGTTTATCTTCTCCCATTTCCAGGACTCTGGTAGGTTTTTATTCCACAAGAATATTAAATCTAATTTTGAATTGCATTAAACTTTTGGCTTCCAGAGTGTCCTGTGGCAGCGTGTTCCAAAAATTAATTATTCATTTTAAAAAATCTGCTGTATTTGAGTTAGACAGGCTGCCTAAGTTACTTATTAACTTAATTTGATCCTTGTGTTACAAAATCCATTGGGCAATGTTTCCATTATTCACAATTGGATTTATTTCAAATCCAGAGATCATTAGTCTATTCAATTTCACTAAATGTTTCTGTTATACAATATGTTGGTTATGTGAAAATCTGTGAAGGAAAGAAGTTAATTTCAATCAAGGAGTTTTTTAAATCCACCCACAGTAGAAGGGAGTCAAATGAGCTCTGGTTTCTAGTCATTATAGTACAACCTCATTTGTTTTCCTAACATATGCAAAAAAAACCCCTCTAACAACCTTTGTGTACATTTGTGTACACCAGATGTACATTTTGAAGTGTTTCACATGATGCTAACAAATACTTACAGAAAAATAATAATGAAAATATGATATTTGAATTATTCTCATTGTTGCTGTCGTTTAGGTCTCTCACAGTTAATACGAATGTTGCAAAACCAACTACAGCCTTTTCCCCGCACAGTTGTGATAAAAAGAGCTGGAGATCTTATATTAAGTAAAATTGAACTGCATCTCCTTGACTAATATTTATCGTTTCTTCTAGTGTGGTGTTGGCAAAAGATAAATTCCTCCTCTTTCCTTTATGAAAGCGAAATTCTTCTAGTGAAGTTCCATAACTTATGGAGAAATATTTAATGGAATATATTTAATAATGTACAGGGTGTGTACATACAAGGAAAATAATATCTTCAAGCACACAAATACTTTCAGTGCACTACTTCAGAATAAATAGGGATCTTCTGTTGGACGAACGTGATATATACACTCTCTTGGAGCTTGAATATGGTTTTTTCATGACTAGAGTTCATGAAAAAACCAAAACAAGAAAAGAGAAAGAAAAGCGGTGATAAACCAAAACAATACACCTGTATTTTCAGAGAGCTAACTTTGAAAATGTGATAAATGCTGTATCGTAAAGCTCAAGGTTTTCATACTAAAACTCTCTAGCAAGATTTATACAGGGTTGATAGATAGCCTAAATCATATTTTAGAAGGGGATAATGTATCTTATGGCCTGATGGATGCTTTTTTCACCTTGCTTAGTCTCTGGGCAAATGAGAATTGAAAACTACTATGGATGTGTAAAATGTTTTCTACATGGACTGATAAGAACATGTGAATATTAGCATATTTGGGGGTTACAAGAAAGAAAAAGCTCTGATCCCTAGAGCCATAATTATAGAATCATAGAATCAAAAGATCATCAAAGCTGGAAGAGACCTTTAAGATTTTCCAACCCAACTACACATCCAGCACTGCCGCTGTAAACCCCTAAACCACTCAACCACATCACCTAATGCCATATTCAGAAGTCTCTTAAATGCCTGCAGGGATGGTCACTCCCTCACTTTCCTGGGAAACACATTCAAATGCCTGACCACCCTGATAGTGAAAAAACTTTCCTCATATCTAATCTGAATCTCCCCTGTCTCGGCCGAGGGCCATTTTCTCTTGTCCACTCACTGGTAGGTGTGGTAGAATTCCCAAGGTTTGTTTTGGAAATGAGATACAGCATATGCAGAGCACACTCAACACATTTTTTTAATCAATCTGTGTATTTTTTAGGTACCTGTCTTTTAGGTAAAGAGAGTAAGAAAATAATCTTTCTGTCTAGAAGATAAAGTTAAGGAGTGCCAAAAATCCATGAAGACATAATCAAGCTTGTGACACCACAGTCAGGAGCAGCACACTGTACTCCAGATGTTACTATGACTGCTATCACATGAGGAATCTGCAACCTATATTGCCTTCACACTTACCACAAATTTTGTTAATACCATCATGACTTTACTGCTATTGAGTGAACCCCTGTCTGTTCATCAACTCCTTGGCTGATACTCATTTTGTTATAAATTTGCTATGAAATAGCTGAATTGTGTTTTTCTCAGCCAAAAGCTACTTCAGCTTCCTTGTTTTAAAAATGTAAGTTATAGTAAAATAACAATATACACATGAATAGTAGCTGTGTCTTGGCTCAGTGCTGTGATAAAACAGGCACACACAATTGTCGTCTTGTCCTTGCCTGCAATGATTTCTGTAGGAGGATTATGTGAGCACAAAAACCAAAAAGAAGCTGCCTTATACTCCAACCAAAGTGTCCGATCTTGGTGGTCAAGCACACTACAGACTGAAACATCAATCTAGACATGTCATCCAGTGCTATCTCTTCACTCCTCAAGGACCAATCAGTGAGATCAAGATCTCCTTCATATACCCAGACAAGAACAGCTTGTGGTCAGAAAGCTACATCCTGCCTAGTGGAGGAATCACATGGAGGAAAATACAGCTGGACTTCAAATAATCCATGTTTCAAGTCTCTTTGATGGCTTTAAATTAGCTACTACTGTATTGGGTATTTATTTGCTTTCTTCTTTTCCCCACCCCCCTCCCTCAGAAATAAGATACAGATCCAGTTTTAGTAAGAACATCAGTTACCTTCGTATCAAAGTGATGGTTTATCAAAGGTCTTTTTTTCCATTTCTACATATATCACTTGCAATTAAGCTTCCACCTCAAATTCTCAGCCAAATTTATGAAAGGATGTAGAACTTTTAGCATGGGTATTCATTTCTCCTTCACTTAAATATTCCAAAGGTTGATTTGCTCTCATTAAGATACACATCAGTATAAACCATTAAGATTTGTCACAGCTTCAGTCTCTTCTATAAATGCAGGTTATATCATGTAGTTTATCATAATGAATGGAGAAGGCAAGGAAGAAATGGTAATTAAGTAAGATTTTTAAATAATTAAATTGTCAGGCTAATTGTGGAAAACAAAGTAATAGCAGTCCCCTAGTAGGAGAAGCTGGATATAGAGAGGACTTAGTGGGGCAGAAGTGAGAGCAGTGGCAGATCCAGAGTAGCTCTCAAGTTGACAATATCAGTGTGCTAATAAATGTAATATCATTGTATATACCCTTGAGTGACTTAGAACTATGCATGACAACTAATGTTTAGCATTCATTAAACTGATATAGTATAATTGCTTATTTTTTATTCAATCAATATATTGCATTCTAGCATGGGCCAATTTTCATTTGAAGATCCAATGATATTTACAATCGTATTAGACTATAAACCAGGGAGTGTTTAAAAACCCAAACACATACCAATCCAAGAGTCAAATAAAGGCAACAAATGTGCAATCACAACATGTGAGATTCTTGAGAGCAAACACTACGATGCTAAAAACCTGGAGAGTTCTCAGGCAGACAGACAGCAACCTCCATATATCCCATGATAAACCAAAGTGAATAATCTGCCAACATTAAAACACAAACCAACAAAAAGATTAATTCATCAGAGTCTATCACTATTGCAGTAAATTTTACAAAAAATTGAGGGACATATGCACACTCTACCTACATCATGTATAGGTACTTTGGGACTGAATATTCAAACACAGCATCTTAGCTCAGTCTGGAGCTGAGATCTTCTGGACAGATTTCCCTGTCACTTTTATGCATGTGTTGAACCCACATAGACAAATCTTCCTGTGTTTCAGGGAGTACCTACAATGCTTTTTCTGTCCCCAAAAATGCAATAGAAGTTAAATGCTTACAGGATACTAAAGAGAAAACAAAAATGCAGAAAGGTGAAGTAACTTCTCTTGTTTATAGAATAAAATTTGGCTAAGAATAAATAGATATCCTAATATTTTACCTTTTCATCTTGAGATCATCCCTGTGTATGTGGTCCAGCTTCCTATTTGGCTTCACATCCTTCAAAAGAGGGCTTTTATTATTTGATCCATTGCTATATAATACATTTTGAAAAAAATCATTAAATCAAAATTGCAAATCTTTGTATTGACAAGAATTAGTTCAGAAATTGGGAGACCTCTGCCAAACAAAAGAAATGAATGCCAGAGGATTAACTCAGTAAGAGTTTTATCACATTGACATTTAATTATCATAGCTATTTCACCTTGCCTCTCTTTTCTCCTTTTAGTTATAATGATTCTACAATGAGCTTTTACAATTACCTCATTAGTCCCCTTTTAAATTCTAATTAAAAATTGATCTTGTTACTAAGGGGTCACTTTTGAACCCCATTTCCTATGGGTTATTTCAAGAAATTACTTAAACATATGTTTTAACCCCTACAGTTTATCTCCAGCATTTGCTTCAGTAATTCAAAACGTTCTTAACTCTTATCGATTATCAGTCTAGAGTCACAAGGAATCCATCTGAGCAAGTTCTTTCAGGAAAACATTTAAGCATATCAATCAACATTACCATGTAAGGAAAGAGTTCTGTGTCTAGTGAATGGCAAGCAATTAGGCTATGTATGAACTTCAGGTTACCAAAAAAACCACCAAAACCAAAACAAAACAAAAGCACAAAAAACCCCCAAAACAAAACAAATTTCTTTTTTTCTTTTATCCATAAGGGAGAAAAAGATACATGTAAAAATGAGCAAGACTAAATGAGTTATATGTTGATGATGAATAACTAACTGCCCTACTTGCAGAGCAGATTTGGAAATTTTTTCTACCTTAAGAGTAAATAGAGAAACACAAAATTATGTATAGGCTAACAGGTCCATGCCAGGTGGATTAATTTAAAGACATAGAAATAAAAGGATTTGAAAGGATTCATTCATTATTCAGGACTTACTCAGCCCTTTCTCCTTGGGTAATTGTGATATAAACCTTGCATATGGGACATGACGTTAATCGAAATCATAAAAGTGTCAGTTTAGGAACTCCTACAGAGGTAGAAGTGGTAGACATTAGAGATTTCATCAAGGATTGAGTTTTTCAATAACTGTATAAACAAAAGCATTTTCTGTGGCCTTTTTTGTTTTGAGAGGCATTGCTCTTTTTTCAAAGGCTAATTGCAGTTGTTAACAGTGTTTCCACTGTTTTTTAAGTTTGTACTCTTTGAATTGTGACTCTTTTTTTTATTTGCATGAAGTATGCAATTGCAGTGATGAATGTCATCCTTTTGGCTAGTTGCACTAGTTCCTCTAGTGCAACTTTTTAAAGTCTGTAAAAACTGTATCCAGCTGTCTATGTTGGAAGTGGAGTTTTCTTGGAACACATTTGGTCTGCTTCACTATAGTACAAGATAGCAGTTATGTCCAGATCAGTACTCATTTCTCATTTGCTCTCTCTAGACTTTCACATGACAAAGCCTATCCTATAAGACAAAATAAAGGATGAAGCTTTAAAACTTGACTGCCTGTGGGGAAAGTCATGAGACTAGTGCCGGAGCAGCAATGAAATTATGGCATGTACAGTTAAGTATTTACGTAAACACTTTTCCATGCACCTGCAGGCAGTGCTTAGCTTTCCAGTACATCCTTCCAGCTTATAGCCAGAACTTTTACATAATTTATCCAGTGCTTGAAATACCATTCATGTTGACACCTAAAGGGGTTCAAACTGTTTCTTTTGTCCTATCAAATGAATGTGTGAGACAAGGCAAATGTCACGCTTCATCAAACCAGAAACAATAATTTCTCAGATCAGTGATCAGATGGCTTTTCCTGATACAGATTTCATAAACAAACTATTCATAATCCCTGTAAGAATGAAATTAGGACAATTTCTGGGAAATCAAACCAGGAGAAGCTGCACGCTCATTATGAGAGAGAAAATAGCAGCCTTCAACTCACAAGGTTCAGAAGCATTCCAAACAGGATAAAGACTTCAAAAAATATTCCCAAAGCAGTTTTATTTTCTATTAATTGAGGGTTTAGTGTTTTGTAATATCCCATTTTATTCCCTTTAAGAAAAAAAAATTACACAAATGTGCAAAATTCTGATACTTCTTACTGATGGTACTTTTGTCACTTGTACCTTTGTCAACTTGGTATCTACATGTGTATGATCCTTAGGTTATGTTGCATTTCAAATCTAACTAAAAGACCTAGGTGAACCAGATGTCTGGTTTAACTTATGTTGAAAATCCTATTTTGGTAATAATATCATATATGAGTATCACAAAAAACCATATCCATAAGATAGTAATTAGTCAACGTGCTGCTTCTGAAGCCAATGTTTGTGTCAGATACACTCATCATGTTTATTCTAGTTTTCATTCCCTGAAGCTCTTGAGTAATTTGTGCATGACTCAGATGATTAAACAGTAATATATATTTTTATATTAGGCATAGTGTGTACACCACACAACCTCCCAGATCAGCTTTAGAAAGGAAGAGTGCTTTAAGTTGTCTATGTATGTCAGCCTTTGATATAAATGGGACATGGTCAACTGCCCCTAAGCACTCATTTGTATACATCTGAGTCCCTCCAAACTTTTTTTTTTTCCCCAGTACTAAGCTAGCAGTTTGATCTTTGTGATCTGCATAGTAAATTTCATTTAATACAATAAATAAAAGTAAATTATATTTAGTTTACTCAGTTATTTCTCTAGGAAAGGTATCTGCTGGTAATAATAACACTACTGAGTATGTTAACTTTTGTATCATTTCAACTTTCTGATAATTTCTTGAGAGATATGCGTTAAAACCATGAGTCTTTACCAACTTCCAGTAATTGTTTCGCTGCCTTTCTTAAAAAAGATCATACTGCAACATAGTAACTAAGGTGTGAATTTAGTTTTATGTAAAGTAGGGTTACTTTTGCAGTTGTAGGCTGTGATCCTCCATCCATCCATATGACTAATGTTAATGTTCATAAAGCATTTTACAAATGCAAAACCACCTTTACAACATTTTATTTGTTGTTTTTTTTTATGTGAAGTCTACCTAATTGCATTAAATTTAGTTAAATTCCAAATTTCTATTCAGAAATAACAAGTTATGCGAAAAAGAATTTGGGAGTAATTTTCTTTCCTACAGAGTGAATGCCACCACACCATTTAACATTCCTAATCCACACATTCTTAGCCTACCTGTGGAGGATGGGTTCCTCCAGAAATGGGACATGTGGGCAATCCAGCTTATCTGGATAAATAAGGCCTGTAACCATTCAAGGGCAGCAAAGCCACGTACAAGAAAGAACAAGGGATGACAGAATTCACATCCCAAGAAGAACAAAGGATGCTAACAGCATCAGAATGTGAGAATCCAAGAAGATAGAAGCCAAAAGAAGGACTTCATAAACCTGCTGTGTGTGCAAAAGCATCAACCAATCCAGGCTAAAAGGCTAACATGTTCTTTTAGGGTATATCCAATTGCAAAGCAGCATGTAACGTGTGATAGAAGCTGAAAACTGTATAAAAGGTACTGTTACTTTGCAATAAATGGCTCACTTTGATCATATTGATCATGGACTGATGTCCCATTCTTGATTTCTTCTGCACCTATCTATCATACACACTCAGACCATAATTTCTAATGGTAAGGAGTGGCACACAAGAAATGGAAAATCACACATTTGAGAACTGGAAAGCCAAAAACTGAAACTAATAATCAGACCACTTATTCAAAAGAACTAATATTCAAAATATAATTAGTTAACATAAATTAGGCTTTGTTAAGAAAAACAAGCATTTAACAATTACACAGAAATACGTGGTATTTTAGCCTTAAAAACAATTACATCAGCCTAAACTCCTAAAACTGACACTGAGATTAATCTATGTCAGCCACATGGGAAAGCTTACATGAAACTACTCTTAAATCCCTTATTTATTCTTTTCATATTTTTGTGGTTAAATTAAAATGTTATTTTTAACTACAAATATTTAACACAAATATGGAAACTACTTAAAAAGGTCATGTTGGACAATGACTGAAAGGAATTGTAGAAGTTGGAAAGTACTTAAAAAATGATAGAGAGATTATTCAGGAAATAACATTTGATTTGATGCATATTTTCATTAATGAAGCTAATTTTCACTAATGAAATTGAAATTTTCTTTACTAAGTTTTAAGAAAAATCCTAACTTCCTTCTTTGAAAACTGAATTTTAAATATCCTTACTACATTTGACTCATTTTAAATGAGGCTTATGGATCCTTGAAAAACTGTGCTTGTTTCCCTGAAAGAGATCAGTTTTGGTTTTCTTAATCATAGCAAGATATTCCTGCATATTTAATATGATATCAACAACTGAAGTAGGAGAAAAAATATTCAGAAAATAAAATAAAATAAAATAAAATAAAATAAAATAAAATAAAATAAAATAAAACCCTAAAGTACATTATAGCAACATATTCTTCCTAGAGTCAGGGTAAAATAGCTCAATCAATGCAAAGCTGTCAGTGGTGAATGGATAACTGCTGGTGGTGTTGAAGACAGCCACACTCCTCAAACCTACTGTTCAAACACTGAATATGACTAATGTACCTGATAAAGTAAATAATAAAGGAACCAACAAGTGATGGTAGTTGTCTAAAGGATCTGTTACTGCCATACAATCTTTTAGACAGAAACCATTGATTAAAACTGGGTCTAAGGAAATTAGAAAGCAAAAGGGCCTTTTTGTACTTTGTGACTTGACAGGATGGGTTCTCCAACAAATTTTGTCTGAAGCTCCCATATAGCATGAAATTCATGAAAGGAAAAAAGGAACGACCTCACAGCTAACAGTCCCTTCTAACCTAACCTTTATCCATGACATCTGTTAGAAGTATTCCCATTTCATTGCCTACAGTTTTGATTGTTGGGATAAATGAGTTGCAACCTCTGAGTAGTTGGGCAAACCCAGAAATTCATAATTTTCTAGGTTTTATCACTTATTTTAAGGAAATATGGTTGCTCAAATGAGCTGTATGTTAAACATCCTTTTTTTTATTATTGTTTTTATTTTTTATTTTTATTTTTGAGTGTGTCTTAAGTATTTAACCATACTGAAATTTGATTGGGCAATCATACTGAAACTATGTTGGGTTATTCTTCCATATAAATATCTTGATGAGCATAATGACTGTGACAGTTTAAATAAATAGTGCTGCTTCATTTATGAACTGAAATAGGCTTGAGATCATTCTATCCAATCCAACTAGGCCATCATAATTAAGCCATCTAAGACTTTGCCTCCTATCATAGAAATTGCATTGAGAAAAAAAATATATTTATAAGTAAAATAAATTAAAAATTCAAAGATACACAGTGAAAACAATGTGCACCATTTTATTAATTTCATGTATGGATGAGGAATAGAATTCCCCAATTAAACTGATCAATTTCCATTGCCAAGATCTCAGGTTAAATCTGTGTTATGTATGAATTAAATCCACACATCAGAGAAGTGATAGGGGGCATTTTTACCATGTGTTTGTTTTGTTTTGGGGTTTTGTTTTGTTTTGTTTTTAAAAAAAGGAGTGAAAAATCTACCTCTTAACTGAAAAATTAAGCTCTATAAATTTATCATTTTACTCACCGAAATGGAAAAAATACCAAACCCCCTTTACTCTGAAGGTACAAATCCTTCCTTAAAGAATTCTGATAGAGGTAATTCATTTGAAGTTTATTGAATAGCTCTTCCAACACGACATCTGCTCTATATAAACTCTTGAAAATCCAATCACTCACAGTTTTAGCTTAAACATACATATGTCTCTTCCATCATGTGTTATCAGGAAAAGTATTAACATAACTACTTTTAAATAACAAAATAAGGTTTTATTTTCATCACAGTATGTATGTACCTCTTTGAAAGTTACTATCCAAGAAGTTTCTTAAGGAGTGAAAGGTTTAGAGACAGCACATTAATAATCATTGAACCATTCAATAATCATTGAAACTTACATGCAAAAACTCCAGATGAACAGATGTATCTCACATATTTTTACGATCTGAACCTTAATTATTCCAACATCCCCGGGAAGAAGAGTAGTTTTCATCATTACATTTGTTGTTGTTGTACTTCTTTGTATTTAAGAAGATGTGCTTGGATTCCAAATACATTATTTATCTAGAATTTTTTCTGTATAATCTGCGTCCAAAATTTATGTGGTTTTCCACTGTGTAATTTTGTGCTATATAAAATCAGACTATCTACTGCTTATTTCAATAATTCATTCTCTCTGGTACTTCAGCTTTCCTTTTTGATTTTATGGGTGGACTTTAGGTTGTGAAAATAAAAAAAATCAGTAATACTTATGCTACTTTTTCCTGTTCTTGCATATTTTTCCGTTATGTTTTAGACCAAATCTTCTAAATATATAATTTCTTTCAGAATATGTGTTCACAATGTACATGAATCTATGTATCTTTTCAAAATGAAAGTGATACTCTTCCATATTTGGAAACTGAAGGTTATATTATCCATCATTTTCTGGCAAATTTTAGTCCCTGGGAACTCAAAGCAGCTGTAAGTTATTTTTCCTGGCCAATTGCACTTACCCATACACTGACTGTGTGGGTAACCCACTGATGTTACAGAAAATGGCTTATAATACCAGACTATGTAGAAGAAATTAAAGCATCCATTTTGATTCATGACTTTTTAGAGTATCTGACTCTATAATAGTGCTGTATATTTTTGGAAGTACCACCATTAGCTAGAATGGAAACCTTTCCATCCAAAATGTATTCTAAAGCATTTTATTTTACTTTGAGGAATTGCAAATTATTTTCATACATATCAGTATTCATCTCATTATTTTACATCTGTTCACAGAAGGTTTCTTTCTTTTTATTCCTGAAAACCTTTTTAACTGAAACTATATGTAGCTTAATATTCTATTTGTGTTGGAAATAACTTCCCTAGTTTGAATTAAAAGATAATTCCAAAAGAGAAAAGATTGTTTATTTTTAGCACAGGAAATAAAGAATTTTTGATTATTGATAAAAAAAAAAAAAAAAAAAAAAAAAAAAAGAAACCAACTCTAAAAGGTCAAAATACTAACAAAAGCTTATCTGTGCTTTTAACATGGAGCTATATATGGGGTTCAATTGTGTGCATGTGTGCATTGTGGTGGTACCCAACATCTGAAATCCAAACTTACACTTATGGACATTTTGCCCATGGCTTCCTTTTGACTAAGTTTATGTCAAAAAGCTGCATCTAGCATGATTGCCTCGGAATGGAATACGGTTGAATTTTATTTTTTTTAAATAAATGCAGTGCTTCAGAAAAAAAAAAGAAAAAAACACCAACAGCAATAACAAAAAAAAAAAAAAAAACAACCCTCAGGCTCTTTTTATTTTTACATTTCTGAGTTCAGTTCTTTCCCCAAATGTGTACTCATAACAAGTCCTGTGAAGGGACTTCAGCCTTTTACAATCATAGAGAAAAATCACTCTAAAAAGTCCATTTATGATTTCCCTATAACACACCTGGTACAGGAAGAATGGTTATATGAAAATATACTGCTGTAAGTGGCAATTCACTAAAATACTTCTTAATTCTCTGAGTTTGAAACACTGGGAGATCTTCAATCATATTCTTGGATGGGAGGTAGGAGGTATGATGGGCTAGGAAGCTGGGAAAAAAAGACAGGAACTACAGTCCTAAATAATGTTTGGGTGCCAGAATTTCATCTGTGTCATAGAAAATTGGATTATTCTGGATTCTGACTATAAAAAACATATTTGTATTTTATTAATATAAATAATAGCTTGACCAAAATTCAGTATCTGAAGAATACCTACTTGATTTTTAAGATGTCTGTGTTTATACATACTTATACATTCTGAACGAAGAAAGAAAGGAGGAGATAGTAAACTTAGAATCAACATTATTTTGGACAAAATTTTTATGTTTAAACGGAGAGATAACCAAATACTGGTGGTGGCAGTGGGTTCTGTGGTGTTGATATTTTTTTCTTTGCAGCATTTTATCTGTTCCCATGTTTTTCTTCTGCACTAGTTTTTATTGTAGCTTCATGAATAATGATGAGAATAGTAGTCTCATTTAGCACAGAACAAATTTAAATATGCATGAGAAAAGGTTTTAAGTCTGAAAGTATTTGCCTATCATAATTATCTTAGTTATGTTGAAATTCAACCAAAAATCATCAGTGCATTAATTGTCAATGTATATCCTATACCTCAAGTATAACAGGAAACTTGATGTATAGCATTATTGCATAAAGTTTTAAATATGACAGAAACATTTTGGTCATATGTTTAATCATATTAATTTTAAGAGGTCCTATACAATTCCTATCAGCAGTATATTTACAGAATTATGTTTGTATCGACTGTAAATTTACAGAAAACTTTGTGACTGAACTTCAAATTGAAGTTGAGATTAGCTTTTATTTATGTCCTCAGAAGACTACTCATAAAACCTGTCTAGTTAAGATATTTATGCTTAAAAAAACCCTTTCAAAATCTATATTTTGCAAGAAATGGTTTTTCAAAACTTAGCTACAGCTCTCAATTTCATTAACTGCATTCATGATAGCAGCTACAGCTGTCTAGGTTACTTTCTTGAAATGTACTGAAGAAAACATCATGCAGCAAATAGACAATCCCATTTTAATAGCTAGCTATGCAAAAAGCATAGGATTTTAGGGGTGTGTGTTCAGCCTAGACATGCAAATACCAGGTGCTTGCACAGCAGGATTGGGGCATTTCTCCTAAAAAAAAAACAAGAATACTAAAATTAGTGTTTGTGTTAGGCCTGGACCACCAAAACTTTAGTTGTAACCTAAATGCTTTTTGCTATTAAGATGTGTTTTCACAGATTTCAGACCCTTTAGTATGTCTATTTCATCTTATGATGTTTGAGAATATTCTCTTTCCAAAGTGAAGACTTATGCATTTAAATGTGTTTATTTTGTTTAGCTTGGTAATCAGTACATTTTTGATATAGCTGCAAGCAACTTCTTACTCACAACCAATCAGGTTCATTCATATTCAAAATTCACCTGATAAGCAAATCTTACTAAAAAATATCTAGCAGAACCTTCAAAAATCTTTTTTATCTGTTGAAAGTGGAACAAGCTTCCTGTCTAACTTTGTAATGGAGAAGTGTAATAGTATAAAATTTGAAATTTTTGTTATGCTTTTGAACTTGCTTTTTGAATGGGGATTTAGGGGCCCAGACCAATGCGATAGCACAGCAACCACCAGAGTGCACTTTGGTCTACATGGAAGCTGACATAGAATCTTAAACATCACATAAACTCACAAAAAAATCTTCTCCTGTTTCATGAAGGGAGAACAAAGAGCTTTCATGAACTGGAGTGTTTACAACTGTTAAATATAGTTGTTTGTATTAGATTTTTGCTTTTTTGATTATACAAGCTCTATTATTATACAAGCTCTTATTTTGAATAACACTGATTAAAAACAATGGGGAGTTTCATTTTCTGATCCAGAAAAAAAATACCTTCTGAAAAGAATAAATTGAGGATTACAACCTGTTACTCTGTAGCACATAAGAAAGGAAAAACTTTAGAAAACTTTTTCTGCTTAATAACTTTCTGCCAAATAATACAACATTGCCCATGTATATACTGTAGTTATGGAGGTCATACAGAAAGGATGATTATCCTTTACAACCTCTGACATATTAAGGAAAGAATTAAGTATCTTCCGCAAGCATAACAAGTATACAGGTGTGTGATAAAGTCCTTTTATTCTGCAAGAGTCAGAAAGCAGATTCCCTAAACATAAACAAGAGTGTTCCAAAGCCCTGAAACTTTAAAAACTTCAAAGGAATATTTCTTTCTTCTGAAATTGAGTATGTCTGTAATGGTTTTGGTGAAATATCTTTTTTCATATATACATATATACATTAAAAAAACCCTAAACCTTTTTTTTGTCAATTTACTTAAATTAAAAATCAAATGTAAATTTGCTATAAGTACAGTTTTATCTCCTAATTCGTGTAAAGCAACTTGATACAGGAATGTTATTCTTTATCAAACAATTAGATTATAAATTCATAGAATATCCTGACTTGGTTTGGACCCACAAGGATTACTGAGTCCAACTCCTGATTCCACACAGGGCAACCTGAAAGATAAACTTTATAAGACAAGGTATAGGGGCATTGTTGAAAGGCATTTGAACAGTGATAAGTTTGGGGCTATGACTTTGTGGGAAGCTTTTTCCAGTGCTTGACCAACTTCTCAGTGAAGAACTTTTTCTAACATCCAGTCTGAACTTTACCCTGACACAGATTTAAGATATTAGCTCACATCAAGTCACCAGATACCAGAGAGAACTCTCTGTGATCCCTCATAAGGAAATTGTAGACAATAATGACATCACCCTCCAGTCTCCTCACTAAGGCCTTCACTGTTTCAAACACTATTTCAAACTCTTTTGTCATGTTATACTAGTTTAGTTTCAGTGCTTACGATGAGGCAAATGTGTCTGGCTGAAATAAAATGCCTCTTTATGGCATTAACAGAAGTGCTCTAAGGTACTGTTTCTTCTTCTGAAAAGCTCTAATGCAATATAGGAACACAGTCTCTTAAAAAGAATGAGTCACCTGAGTTAATATAGAGAAATGTTGTATTTTCCTGAAATAATTTCTTTCTTTTCAAATAACTACTAATATTTCAGGTTATTTTCCCCACATTTCCTTGAAAAACATTTTCAGTGTTTTGTAAGACTTTATCAGGTCATCTTACAAAGCAGAAAACATGTTGTGAGTTCTCCAATAACTTTTCTCAAACCTTAGTTGTCAATATGCATTTTGGCACACTCTTAATGTCAAATTAAAGTTATAAAATCAGTTTAATTAGACCATCCTCTCTGGTTGTTTGCTTCACTGAGATGTATGTGCACAACAAAGATGAAACATCTTGTGATGAAACATCAAAAATGTCATGTGTAACATTAATACTGTTAGTATTACACTGCTCACTTGAGTTGAAAATGTGGCCCGGCAAAATTTAATGCCAAACACACAATTTCCCAAAACAGAGCTAGTGTTTTATTCTCTGGCAATGTTGGGGCGGAATTGACTGGATATAGGCAAGCACAGACTGCACAGAAGCTGGACTTGTGTTTCCAGGCCATTTTAAATGAAATCCCCTCTTGCTAATACTCCATTTATGCCTAACATTATGCCTGATTTTATATTTTTGCTTGTGACTCATTGATTGTTTATAGTATCCATTGGTTTGTGGAGAGTTGCAAGAACATTCTTGAATTAAAATGTGCTCAACCTCAACAATGAAAATTCACTTTCTTTTCTGTCCAAATCTTAATGGTAGGTCCCCTCCTGCACACAGCAGATGCCACAAGCCAGTGTTATACTGTATCCAGACACCACCTCTAGAAGATATCATCATACTCTGCATATCATATTATATTGCTGTATTGCATGTTTTAGAGAATACTTGCTTGCCTCTTTTGGTTTTGGTTTGTGATTTTTGTTTTGTTTTGTTTGTTTGTTTGTTTGTTTTTCTTTTATGCTCCAGGCTGCTTCTTAGTGGCATATTTTTTTGAATAACTTACTGGTGGATACATTTAAATCATTTAAATGATGCTTAGATCCTGATATAAATGCTTTTTAAGCCTGGATGTACTTCATACTATATCATTGTCATTGCTCTTTTTGCAAAAATAAACTACCAAAGTTAGTGGTAAACATGTCAATAATTTACTTTTGTAACTCTGCAGCTTTTACTCACATTTCTATACTCCTTCTGTGTTGCTATTTCTGATATGTATGTCTTGTGAAGACTCAAATAAATAGAACATTAAAAATATTGTCAAAAAAGAACAAGAAAACTTTGGTAATCAGAAAAGGCATACATAGTTTACTTTATGGGCTGCATGTATAAATCTTTCAGAATCACTAGAGAAATACATAACTTAGATGGGGGGATGGATGGATGGATGGATAGATGGATGGATGGATGGATGGATGGATGGATGGATGGATGGACAAAATGAAAACCTGAAGAAAGGTTCAGATATTTAGAACATTCAAATATCTAAATGTGCAAATATAAGATAGATAGAAAATTAAATTTCCATAACATTTTAGATGCTTTGTCAGCTATCATTAAAATCCTTAATACCAGCTCATTGATAAAGATCACTGACCTCTTAGAAACTAGAGGACACTAAATACAGAAGAAATTGACAGGAATAAATTAATATGGATAGAGACCAGTGAAGGATGCAAATATCAAATAACAGTTATTTGTCAACAGTATTTAAATGAAAGGCCTAAATGAGGTGGATTTTTACATCTCAGTTGGACAATTTATTAAATGAATTAGTGAATTTTTGAAAAGGAAAAGAAAATTTGAAATATAACCAAGCATGTAAATTAAATACAAAAAATCTTTCTTTCAAGAGATATCTGCCAAAAAAAGTAGAAAACTTAAAAAAAAAAACAAAAACAAAACCAAAAAACCCAAACAAAAAAAAAAAAATCAAAACTCTTCCTTCTAAAGTTTTAACACATTTAAAAAAAATACTGTCATATATCTGGAGATTGTGGTAATACATGAATTTACACCCAAGTAATTCACAGAATTTTTTTTTTTATTTTGTCTCTAGATTTAGTTTGGCTGCAGAAATATTTAATATTTAATGTGAGGGGCATAGAACAAGATCTGAACAATTATTTTAGATACAAATTAATATCAACTTGAAAATAGATATGGAATACTAACTGGAGCTTTATCTCTTCTGAACTTCTAAATTTTCTGCTTAAGTTCAGTTTCTTAATTGTTGTATTCCAGGGTCAAAATGTGGAAATATATAAGAAATATGACTGATAAAAATTTTATTACTCTTAGGCTAGAATAATAAACACAAAACTCTCATTATCTGGGAATGCTGTCATAAATGCTAATAGAATGTCCAAGGAAAAGCAGCAGTTGCAGTTGAAACAGGGATGGTAGCAGTTCGCAGCCATTTAAAAAATTCTGAGATTTACTAACGAAATTGAAAGGCTTTAATATGCAGCTTGCTTTCAGTTTTTTCATCTTCACATCTCAGCACTGCTGACTCTTATAATAAAAGGTGAATCTGTGACATTATTTTGTCTCTAGCATAAATGATCAAAACTGTTACCCTGGAGATTATGCTCTTGACATCTTTCCTAACTCTTCCTTGTTTGTTTTAAATTCTTCTGTTAGCAGTGACAGCTGCTGTCAATCTTTTTTTTTCTACTGGAAGCCATCAATCAAAGTCTAGGGTTTGAAGTCTATTTAAATTACTAAATTTACCTACTATCATAAAAAAGAGAAGCCACATTACACTTAGAACTTTGGTTTTGGTGGTTTTGGTGGTTTTGGTGGTTTTGGTGTGTTTCTTTGGGGTTTTGGGAGTCGGAAGAGCATTTTGTTACATCTTAGAAATTGCAATGCAAACTTCACAGTTAGTCAAAGAATATAAATCTATTTTCACTAGAGAACTGTGCATCAAGATATATGCTGGATGGACATCATCAGCATTCAGTCCTTTCCAATAGACTGTGCTATACAGTATTCCAGCCGTTCTATGAATTGATTATTCTGCGTTCCAAACAAAGAAATTGCATTGACATTTTTCAGCACAACATTTGAATTCTCTATGAGTAAACTTGTCACATGGATGTGTAGCATCAATACTGCAGAGTACCATTGTTTTGGCTCTGGGGATTAACAGGAAGTAACGTTCTGTGCCTCAACAAACAGCAGTGAGTTGAGACCCCATCTTCTCTTTCTACTTCCTTCAGGACCAATGAGGTTTAATTTTGTTCTGTTTTGTTTTTAGTTTGCAATTTTTTCATAGAAGGACCATTTACTAATTATATTAGGGTTTTTTCTTTTTTTTTTTTTTTTAATTTAACCTCTTTGTGCTAGTCGCCAGCAGTCCTTGCAAGGGCACAAAATAGAAAGAGCTTTACTAAACCAGAGAAGATGTTTTCCTGTAAATCAGGTGCTGACATCTAGGAAGGTAGATCATAATTTGGCATTTCTTCTACATTTTATTAAAGGTTACCTTGTGCAATTTATCCTCTGGTATGAGGAAGGATAAGTGCTTGGGTTTTTTCCTGTGTAATGATGAATTTATGTTTGTAAATGAATACTGAGCTTATGAAAAGTCAAGCTTGATGACATAAATAGTCAAGCTTGAACATAAAAATGTTCTTTTAATGAAATTAAAGATATCAAATAAAATACCAAAACTCAAAACACCTTGTCTCCACCATAAAAACTCCCACTGAGAATATACCTAACTTTCATTTTTCTCTTAAAGAGAATAAAACTACTGGCAGATTAAATGGGAAAAAAAAAATTACTAGAAACTATAAAAATGTATTTAGGCTAGGAAAATCTAGAATAATACACTTCCACTAAGACTAATATGTGTCATGAGTAGATGAAGCTACTGCTGAGAGCTTCAACAGCAATATTAACCCTTACGTGCAATCTGTTGGATTGAGATGGATTAAAGCAATTAGCTCTTCCCAAATTTTTATCTTGAGGTCTAAAGTGCATTTTGGTTTTTTGGGTTGTTTTTGTTTGTTTGTGTTGTTTTGTTTTTGTTTTTGTTTTTTCCCAATGGAAGAAAGATTACAGTACAAACACATTCATTTGCTTATATTTAGAATCAGTATTAAGTGTAACAGTCAAAGACAAAGACAATTACATTGTCAAAATCCTAGGAATTATGTAAACATCCTGGAACAAATTTTGTCTTCACTAGCTTGAAAGTGTGATGTAGACTAAAGCATAAATGCATCTTAATGGGCCTTCATTGCAAATGAGAGCACGTTATACAACAACGAAATATTTTTTAAACCAAGATCCTTGACTCTTATGAAATTATTTGATTTTGCCAATTAGATGTGACATTTTGAGACATGAATTTTCTATTATTTCTCATCATGAAAATAAGTATTTGGACAATATATTTCCAAGAGTCATTGGTCCTTGATAACGCCAGTTGTCTGGTCATCACCTCTTATGTTTCATGTTGCAGGTGATTTCCCAGACTGATGCTTCTACATCCAGTCTGTATTTAATGGTATAAAGAATTCTACATTCTGTGTGGATAGGATTCTTCTTAGGATATCACAAGTCATTAATGCCTTCAAAGAGATCTAAATTTTCATTCTGACAGAAGAAAACAGAAGTATTCCTGAATTTCAATGGCTGTGAATTCATCTTCATGAATTGCTTTCCAGTTGTATAGCAGCAAATGGCAACACCATTTGCCTTAGGTTGAAACATTTCTCCACTAATATATAATTTTCTTTTTAGTAGATGACAGCTCATCTTCATTTTGAAGGTATTTACTTATACTCATGTGATTAGTGTCTAGCACCTCTAATTAAAAAAAAAAAAATCATTATGTAAGCTTTCTTTTTGACAGTTTTGATATTTAGAATGATAAATAGGTTCATAAATTTCTTCTTTCACTCCAGCAAAGGGAAGAAAACGTTCCTACACAACTGAGGAAGTCTTATAACAGTAATATATGTATCTTCCAACAGAAGACTCTGCTTCCCTTCTGGTTCCAACACCCCCAAAACAACCAGTATGGATATCTATCTTTTACATCTGACAACGTATGCTTCATTCAGACAATGGTAAAGGTGTTGGTGCAGGAATTGGTTGGATTCAATCTAAGTTCTTTCCACCAAAGAAAGTATGTAGGGACTGTAAAGTGCCAGCTACTTTTTTTAAGCAACTGATCTTTTAACTCTTAAAAAAAAAATTCTAAACCCAAATAATTAAACAATAATAATTTTCTCTTCTCTCCTATACAATATGTTTATTCTTCCTCCAGAAACATGGTTTACATGCTTCTGGAGGCATGCAGAATTCAATTTTGCTAGGGGCATGCAGTGTCTAGCCAACATCATGTGCTAGGGAATGAAGTATACCCACTTCTGAACAGGGCAATTTAGAGTCCCTTTGCTTCTCAGATGAACCAAATAGGTAAGTTTGTTCGCTTTTTAATTATCATTGCACCTAGTCAGACTCATGATATATGAGGAAATGAACATAATCTTAATACAAATAATGCTCCCAAAGCATGCTATAAGCAGTAGAACAGAGTATTCTATGTGTTACAGGTCATTTCTTTGCCATTAATTTGGAACATAACTGTCACAAATTCTTAATTATTCAATTAATTAGAAAAAGAATTCCATAGTGCTTAAAAAAAGAGCTGCTTGTAATTTATGCTTTAGGATACTTAATGTAGGATCTGTATATGCCTTAATCTCTGGCCAGAGTAGAAAAATTAGGCAGATAGATTAACAAATACTAGTTTATGCACTATGCATATGGTTCAGCTGACTTTCTCTTTCGTTAACTGTATAGGATGAGAGTATTTATGTCCTCTTGCTCTGACTAAACCAAAAGAACCAGGAGGGCTGATATTTTTAATGAATAGTGTTTTTTTTGTTGAAAATGTGAACTTGTTACACAAAAATTTCACTTTCTTTTTCTTTATATCACTCAATGTCATTCATCAGAGAAGACTGAGGACAATCGCTGAAACTAATCATTGTCATAAAAATAAGTCTCCCTATCAAATCAAGCTGGTATTTAACACTCATAAGCATAGCAGAACATATGCTTTTGTCAGGGAAACTGAAATATTTTCATTTAAAGATGATTGGAATTTTTGGGATTTATAAAGTCAGATTTTTTCACTCCCTGACCACTGTTTACTAATATCTATCCTGAGTGTTCACAGAGAACATGTGGAAATGCATACTAAGCTTTGTTCTCAAAAGCAGACTACTGGGCCAATTTGAAATTTCATAAAAATGAACAGAATTTGCCAAACTTTTTGTGTGCTTGGCAGAGTAACAGACTGCAGTGAGGACTTTTCATTTCTCCTTGTCTTGGTTGGGAACTTTTCCAACAGAGTCCTGGTTGATAAGGACAAATGTATAGATTCTTATAAGCTGCTTCCAATTAAATGAAATTAAAGGGTATTGCTGGAGTCAGAGTTCCATATATTAAGGTTTGGCTGATGAATGAGTTTGACCTTATTAGATGAAGAGAATATCAATATCTGAGAGAAGCTATTAGTTATTTCTCTCCATGCATTTCTTTCCCCTTCTCAACTGTATGTATGGTAGAAAACAGCTGCCCAAATTTTATTGTGCTACCTGCAGCCTATATATCTATGATATATCTATGTTTTAGCATTGCTGAAACTAAGACAAAAAAAAAAAAAAAAAAAAAAAAAAAAAAAAAAAAAAAAAAAAAAAAAAAAAAAAAAAAAAAAAAAGAGGACAGGGGGAAAGAGGGAAAGAGACAAATTAGAAAGATTTAAAAAAAATTTAAAAAGTGTATATGCTTTCCATTTTCATGTGAGATAGAATTGGGGTAAAATCACAGAGCCCATATTCTTCAGACTGTGAGTAGACATTTGGAACTAGTTCATAAGGAATAATCAGGAAAAAATATAGAATCTCATGCTTTAAAAGCCTTATGAAATCAAACAAGAAAAAATATTTTCATGCTTTTCTCTGATTCACAGCAAATACACTGTCCAGCAGTATGAAAATTGTACCTACTACAAAATCTTCCTCCCAAGTAAGAAAAAATTACTTAAATGCATCAGTCTAGATCATTTCCATATATTAAAATAAATGAAAGCTGCTAAAGCACATCCTAACCCAAGAACTTGAGTTTTTCTCGGGTTTTTCAGGGCTATTTCTATGAACCTTTAGTACTAACCTCTATGTAATAAATGTTATGTATTTGGGTTGGACATGCACAGAAATTTAATTATTTTGGAAGTTTGAGTGGATACAAGTGCACCCATGTAAAGGAAAGGGGAAGACAAGGAAGACCATGCTACTTGCAGTCAGTTGATTTCTAGAAGATTGTTTTACATTATTTAACAAATAAGAAAGGGATGGGCTCCACACTGCCTAAGGTGGCAGTAATCTATTCAGTATACATGCCTTCACTGGCAGTGACATCTTCTCCTGCAGTGGCAGCTTGCATCAACTCTAGCACAAAAGAAAAACACTGGCAAGACCTTTAAGAAGTTTTTGTCAATTAATAAAACATTTTGTCGATTTGTGAAACATTGTCTTCATTTTTCTTTTGATCTAAATGTTTTGTAGTGAACAATACTGCTTACCTGCTGTATGATATTTTGGTGTTTTAGCTATTCTAGTCAATATTAATCCTTAAAATTTATACTGCCATCTTCCTAAAAGCATGCAATATTATTTTTAATATAAAAATAACAAAGCTTGCCATGATACCTCTATTTTTAAAAATTATGACCATCAGTTTTCTACATTTTTTTTTAAAATTTATTTTGTGTGGCCAATTATCCTGTAATGGATATTGGTGCCAAAGTGTTGGCAGCTCAGGGCTGCAGGGCTTGACTCTGTGAGGAGAGGCCAGGAGCTATGCATGTTGGACACAGCCAGTTCCTGGTGGTTCTAACAGGTTGCAAAACTGACATACCACAGGAGACAGCTAGGCCTGCCAATCACTTTGTTGGTGACTGCAAAATTTTAAGAAAAAGTGAAAAAAGCTGCACAGCATCATGGAAAGGAGGAGTAAGAAATGTGTGAGAAACAGCTCTGCTGACACCAAATTAATGATTAATGAAGAAGGAGGAAAATAATAGGATATTTGGTACAATAGGTAGCAGGCTGATACTGCCCGTTCACATTGGCAGAAGTGTTATGATGTTGCAAAGGCTACAATATGTTTTAATTAAAGGTTTGAATAATGATGATCTATACGCTCCATGGTGGGGATTCTCTTAAGTGTAGTTGAGTATTCTGTGTGAGGATGATGAGCCTCACTTCTACATCAAGAAGAGAAAGTTTTGTCTCATGAACAATTCAAAATGTTTAGTAATATGTATATGGAGGTATATTTACACCAAATTTCAGTGACATGCAATAAAAAGTAAGGACAACTATTCTGGAATAATACTCAGCTGACTAAAATTAATTTTCATTTTTGAGCGTAAGGTTTGCTCCATGTTTAAACTTGAGAAAAACTTAATTTTGCAACACGACCACCCTATGACTGGGTGTTTTAAGGAAAATAAGTTTAGTTCCCTACATTTTCTTCTCTAACATTATATCCTTATTATCATGTTTTTGTTACATTAACAGTACGAGACAACTTGCACTTCAATGTAATATCCAGGTATCCACAGGAAAACGAGTGGGAAAAAACCTCAAAACACAGTAAGATGATATCTTTGTTAATGTGAATGCCATGTGAATTAAGTGGGGAATAAATAAATGTCATTTCATCACAGGAAAAGATAAGAATTAGGTACGTAGACAGGACAATAGAAGTATTCTGGAGAGAATGGAGGAAAAAAAAAGCAAAACAAAAATAGCAGACCATCTCCTGTGAAACCCTGATCTATCAGTTCCGTGACCTTAACCAAGAAATAAGTAAGGAATTACCATATGCAGAGATATAAAACTGGACAGCTTGTTATCTTTATGTCACATCTTCACCCTTAGAATAGGAACTGTGCATCTGTTACTCACCTGATGATTGTTTAAATATCTGATGCATCATCAATATCAACAGGAAAAAACATGTGCAAAATCCTAATTTGCTAATTTGTGGCATGACTCTATAAAGAGTAGGCTGTACTAGTGCAGCTGGAGATTAAAATGTTTTTGGAACTTTGTCTTTAATTAGACTGTAGCATCTGGTCTCCTAAAATGTACAGACTTTCTGGTGTAAACTATGGCCCTTTTTTTTGGTAAGACATGATGGACAGCAAGAATGTAGAGTGACAAACTCTAGAAAATAACTGCATGAGGATATGCCAGATTATAATTAGCCATTTCTTAAAACTAAAACAAAGAAAAACATATAAAAGTGACAAATATTTAATTTGTGGATAGCTCAAATCAGAGAGGCAATTAGAAATACTAAAAAGATACAAATACAAGAGATAAATTTTGAAAAACAAGCAATGAGAAATAGTTATTGTAGGCAAGTGTCAGAGATGTATCTTTACTTTCCTTAGTGGAAAGATCTAATTGTAGAGTCATAGGATTATTTAGGCTGGAAAGGAACTCCAAGACAATAAAGTCCAACCTTTGACCAAACACCAGCATATCAACAAAATCATAACATTAAATGCCTTGTCCAGTCATTTAGTGAACACTTCCAAGGACAGTGCTCTACCACCTCCCTGTGCAATCTCTTCCAAAGCTTAACAGCCTTTTCGGTGAAGAAATTCTTCCTGATGTCCAACCTGAATTTCCCTTGACCATCTCCTTTCCCCCTGTCACTGCTTGCTGGGTGCCAGAAGATACTCTCACCTTGCTGCAACCTCCTTTCAAGTAGACATAGAGAGTGATAAAGTCACTCCTGCACCTCCTTTTCTCCAGAATAAACACTCCCAGCTCCTTCAGCCACTCATACGACTTTCTCAAGGTTCAGTCACAACAGTGATAAGAATGGAAAGACAATCTCTTCCCTGGTCCTGCCAGCCACAGTGTTCCTGATACAGGCCAAGATGCCATTGGCCTTACCTGGACACATTCTTGGCTTATGTTCATCTGCTCTTGACCAGCACCCCCAGGAGGTCTTTTTCCATTGGACGACTTTCCAGTCAGTCTGTCCCCAGCCTGTAGCACTGTACGGGGTTGTTGTGACCCAAGTGCAGAATCCTTGGTCTTGTCAAACCTCATACCCTTGGCCCTGGCCCATTGATCCAGCCTGTCCATATCCCTCTGCAGAACCTTCCTGCTGTCCAGCAGGTCAAAAGTCCCACTCATCTATCATCTGTGAACTTACTGACAGAAGACTCAATTCCTTCATCCAGATCACCAGTAAAGATGTGGAACAGGATTGGCCCCAGTACTGAGCCCAGGGACATCTGTCTTGTCTGGACACCAACAGGATGTGACACCATTCATCTCCATTCTCTGGGTATAGCCAGCCATTTTTTAACCCAGAAAATAGTACACCCCTCCAGGACACAGGCTGAAAGTTTCCTGTGCCGTGGGAGATGGTGTGAAAGGTTTTTCTGAAATCCTGGTAGACTATATCCACAGCCTTTACTTAATCCACTAGGTGGGTCACCTGGTATAAAAAAAGATCAGCTTGGTCAGATTGTCTTGTTGTCCTTTCCCCAGTCCTGACCCACAGGCACCCAACCTTATCATCACTGCCCTTGAGCTCTGCACAGTCAAACCCTCCCCAAAGTACACAGCCACCCCACTGCCTCTGCTTGCCTGCCTGTCCCTTCTGAAGACATGTCCCTTCTTATGACCATCATTGCAGCACTCCAGTCATGAGGGTCATCCTACCATGTTTCCATGGCAATAAAAATCATAACTTTCCTGCATAATTGTTTCAAGCTCCTCCTGTTTGTTATCCATACTGTGTGCAGTGGTATGGGTGCAGTACAGCTGGGCTGTGCATTGCACTCCCAACTCTGCATGCTGCCTGTAGGTCTCTACTGTACAGTACAAAAGCTCAAACACTCCTTGTGGCCAGAAACCTGGACAGTTGCATGAATGAGAGGGAGCTTCATCTGGGTCAAAACACTCCTTCTAGCAATGGCTTTTGACCATGCAGAACCATAGCTGGGTCTTCGCTAGCTGGGTAAGGAAAAACCACCAGGTGAGCTCACCTCAGGAGCTGAGAGAATCCCTCTGACCTCCATCATGCACACTGTCATGCAAGCAGCCATGCCATGTCCTTCTGATGTGCCATGTCTTGTTTGCCCCATCTGTTTGTCTACCCAGTTCTCCTCACTCAGGGTTGCTTGGCTCCCTAGAGATGTTTAAATCTCTCATTGTTGCTGTGGCAATGCCCTTGATAGGCATGTTGAGTCCTGTTGAGTCTTTCCATGCCCTCTCAGATTTCCCTGGTTCCAGAAACCCATAATTTCACTCCTTCTGGTGTTTTGTCCCAAAATAATGACAAATTCTGGTGTACAAGTACTTTGTTCAGTCTACTTTTAAGGCTGTTCATGAGCCATTGACCTCAGCTGGCTGCCCCTGAGTATTAAGAGGAGGATTCGGTCACTTTTTATCTAATAAAGGAACTTAACTGCGAGCAGTACTCACTTTGATCAGTTGAGGGTAGCTAAATGGTTAAGCTGATGTACACACACCACCAAATCTTGTGGCATAGAAGTGGCTACTCTGTGGATCCTGCTTTCTTTCATTATTATGCCTATGGCGTAAAGATGTAGAAATCCCGTTTTTCTTTTCTTCCTTTCTTTAAATTTCTTTTTTTCTGCAGAAGCTTCTCCATCTCAAAGGTTGTGAAGTAACCTCTGCTCAGCCAACTTCTACTACAAAATTAACTCTGTTCCTATTTGACTCTTGCTGTAAGAAGCTTTACTCTGAATTATATTTCATAATAGGAAACTCTGTTCTTCATCTTCCATTTCTACATTCTTCATTTCATCTTATAACCATATTTATGCTCACACTCAGTGACAAGTGGTTACCCTTGCATTTTTCAGTGTGCTCCAACATCATCTCAATGGCTTTACAAGTAATACTTTCTTCTTTTTCAATTCATAAAAAAATGCCTGAGGGCTCATGAAAATATACTCGAAGATAATAGCACATTCTGTATGCTAAATACACATGGCATGTAGCACACCGTATGTGTGTCTGTTCTGACAGTTTTACAAAAAATGTCAATAAAATAAAATAATTACAATGGCAGAATAGATACATATCAAAGATCTTTCACACAAATTTTTGTATCATATTATGGCTTGGGACCTCTTGTGGTTTAACACAAGTCAGCAGCCAAGCACCATGCAGACACTCATTCGGGGAGAGCACTGGAAGGGTAAAAGCTAGAAAAGGGTTGATATAAAAAACAGTTTAATCAGGAAAGCAAAAAAATGCATACACAAGTAAAGCAAAACAAGGAATTATTTTGCTGGTTCACATGGGCAAGCAGGAATTAATTCACACTTCCTATGTGTGGTCATTACATGTAATGGTTACTTGGGAAGACAAATACAATTATGTCCACTTTTTCCTCCTTAATGCCCACAATTTTTATGCTGAGTATGATGCTATGTGGTATGGAATATTGCTCTGGTCAGTTGGAACCATTTTCTTGGCTGTGGCTCATTCCACCTTTTCGTGCACCTCCAGTCTTCTCTCCAGCGTGGCAGTACAATACCTGCTCAGCAATAAAAAAAAAAAAAAAGTCTTTCTTATCAACACTGAGTTCAGAACAAATCCGAGCACAGCCCCATATCAACCATTGTGAAGAAAACTCCACCAGGCAGAATGAACACAGACCTAAAGATCACCTTGTACCAACTCCCTTGCTATCTACAGTGATGCCACCCTCTAGATCAGGGTCCAAACAACCTTGAATACTGGCCAGGGACAGGTCACCAAAAACCTAGATAAGAAGGTCACATAAAAATGTATACAGGAAGATCATATTTCTTTTTAGTGGTGAAGTTACTTCCATATATTCTGAGTTCCAGTCACATATGTCATAAGGGGCTAAATCAACTGTCTTGTTCTTGAAATACCCGAAACCATAAAGGAAATCCAAAAAAGTGGAATTCTGCTAGCACTGTCACATTTTTTAAAGCATTGGGTTTGCTACTAAATTTTTTTTGTAAGTTTCTTTTTTCCAATTGCAACTGGCTTGTATTCATTTGTTTGTATTTTAAGTGAATAAAATATCATTGTCCTTATGCTTAAATATAATGAAAATATTTAAGAAAGTTTTCAAGGGGTTTCTATCATAAGTAAAGACTACAAGTCTAAAATAGAGATGTTCTATTATCCCTTAGAAAGGGTACAAGGAGCCTGGAAAATCTTTGTTGTTTTTTGCAGCACATCCTGAAGATGACAGACCAAAATCTGTTTTTAATTAACCCAGTATCACTTCACTGGCAGAACGGCAGAAAGACTCAACAAACTAATGGGTGTGAAGTGGTGAAGAATGGAGCTAGCCTTCATATATGAAAAATGATACATCAATTTCTGTCTCAAATCCATCAGGAAAGACACAAAGTGATTGAATACCAATCAATCTAACAGAGAGAAAGTCCTATGAGACTTGTTATGGAGGTTTTCATTGGTTAGTCTCAACTGGACTCCATGGTCATCTTGAGACACTCATTGCACTCTTACAGATGTCAGTCACAAAAAGTGATTGCAAGTTACTGACAGGAATGTCTAGCAGGAATTGGGAGTTGCAACACTAAGTTAAGTACTTGATGTGAAATCAGATTTCTAAATGAAGGACTTATGTATCTTCTAGTACGTTACAATTTATTTCAAACAATGTTGTTTTGTGAACTCCAGAGACTAAGTTGAGAAATTTGGATTAAGAAGCAATCGTTTCTCTAGATTGCATGGAACTTGTTCAGTACATGACAAGTAGTGTAATGTGTGTCAGAGTGTAGTGTCTTGGTCCTTCTTTTGTGGCCATGTCTGATTCAAATGAAAATGAGAACAGAGGGAAATTGGTGGTTTAAAGAATCATTCCAGAAATTAAATCACTTGGTGTCTAGGTATTGAAGAAATTGCAGATGAAATTTAATTTTATTTTACCCTGCAAAATGCAGTCTTGCCCTTGCAGTCTTGCTTGTGAGGGCTGTAATAAAAGTAGAATTTTATAGTGATTTGCTGTTGAACTCTGAGATTATAGTTCCAAAACAAATAGATGGTAGCACAATAATAATTAACTTTTCGAGTTCACTACAGATCTCTAGTAAGATTCTAATCTATTCAGACATTTTTCTAGTCAATTTTTGGCAGATCCACATGTGAATACTCTTGGCCAACATAGCACACAATGTATTAGGAAGAAAAATAATATTTTATTTCTTTTTCATACCTATATACATTTACACTGACTGAAAGATTTTATATTGGCACATTAAACTTTACAAATACTTCTGATATCAATATCACTTCAAATATACCTCTGCAGTCTGTGATTAATTGTTGAGCCATTTGTATGTTAGTTGATGTCAGGCCATTTGAAATGTATGGATTTTTAATTTATATGATTGACATATACTGGAATGGCAACATGCATATTAAAAGAACTTGCCCGTGGAGAGTTTAATCCTAAGGAGGAACAGTGTTCTATGGAATACCACAATTTTCATTTGCATATGTTAAAAATGAAATGTAACTATTTCCATTAAATCAAAATACTGAATTAGTATGCCTAGATTCTCACGGCTTAATTATCAGAAATTACTCAGAAAGCTTACACTCTGCAAATCAAAGCTAAGACTATCCAAACACATGGCTTAAACTGGGATGCTATTCCAATTAGAATCCTAAAATGACTAGAATTGGAGGGTGCCTGAAAGATTATCTACTGCTACCTCCTCGCCATGGGCAGGGTAATATCCACTAGACCCAGTTATTCATCCAGCCTGGCCTTGAACACCTTGAGACAGGGAGTTAACAATCTCTCTGGGCAACCAGTTCTACTGCTTCATCACTCTCACAGTAAGGAATTTCTTCCTAATATCTAATCTAATCTTACTCTCACTTAAATGCCATTCTTCCTTGTTCATATCATTACATGGCTTTGTGTAAAAGCCTCTCCTACACTTTCCTTCTGCTTGTCAACCAGGCAAAGTAGATAGCATTCACTAATTTAAAGGACTGTCATAAAGTATTCTCAATTACTTTGATGATGAAAAGGCAATATTATTTAATAGTCACTTTAGCAGAATCAAAGAATTAGCTGAGTTGGAAGGGACCCTCAAGGATCATCTACTCCTACTCCTGACTCTGCATAGCATCATCCCCAAGAGTCACACCATGTGCCCTAGAGCCTGTAACATGATACATATTTATTATCTTATGAATAGATAAATAGAGAGAGAGAGAGAGATATTTTAGAATGTATTTTATGTAATCCAATTCATATTAAGAAAATAAAATTGTATGCAGAACAGCAATAAATCACCAGAACTGTCTACGAATTTCTGCAAAATGCTTTAGTAATCTTCAATGAGTAGATGGAGTCAGAGTACTGAAGGTTGGAAACAACACCTTGAAGGTGTCTCTGACAACCTCCTGTACTGCGAAAGTCCAGTGAGATTGTGTTGCACAGGTTTCATTCAACATTTCCAAGAGGTTCCATCACCTCTGGAGGCCTGTTCTGGTCTTACGTTACCTTGTTGGCAAAAGGTATTACTTGAATTCATTCTAGCAACTTGTCCCCATTGCATTTTGCTCTTCTATGGTATTTCTCCAAGTCTGATCAGTGTTCTTTTTATATTTTCCTGTCAGATAGCTAAGCCTCTTTTTCTCCATTTTTTTCTCCAGACTGGAGAGGCCGTGCTTTTTCAACTTCCATTTCACATTCAGTGCTCCAGCCTTGAGCAATCTGAAAGGTCTTCTGGTGAGTTGGTTTGTGGCAGTGTCTTTCTTGCACTACAGAGGCCAAAACTGAATGTGACCAAATGACAGTTTTTGTGCATGAATATCATTTATGTTTATAGTTGGATACATTCATATGGCATTGTCAATAGTGGAAAATTATACTTCATTACATATACAAATCAGCATTACAAGACATGTTTCTATTATTTATATTTGAATAAAACGTCCTAATTTTCTACCATACTGTAGAAACATGTACTACCATACTTTTAAACGTATTGTTCTAGCCAAACAGGGATACTGAATATTTTTAATTTAAAATTCTATGTATCTTGTGATATCTGAGTAGCTAAAGTGCTAACTTAAAAATCAGACTGCTAAAATGGCAGCAAAAACTTTAAAATTAATGCTTCACTTATTAGTTCACATGAAAAATATATTAATTAAGGCTAAAAGCATTTTTCTTTGATTTCCTTACTAATTGAAATTAAAAGCCCTGTGAAAAAAAATATTAGTGAAATCATGGAAACCTCATACTGTTTTCTTTTCTGTGGCAAGAGTATTTACACTAAGATTTCATATTTTGTAGGTACTTTACAAGACTACACCTTGATGTATGAAATGCAGTCAAAACAAATTATTTAGGGGTCATTTAAACTCGTATCTCTAAATTTCCATAAAAGTCTGAAATTCCATAATGAGAAACAGGAAGCTTTTTAATGACAGGCTCTTTCATATATCCTATACTACCTCTGGTATGGCACCTTATACAGTCAGATATTAAAATATTAAAGGAGCAAAAAATCCAAACATTTTGTACAATAGATTTTCTCAGCATTTTATGGCAAGTCATCCATGCTAGTTTCTGCTACTGAAATTAAATTTTGCAAGAAGATTAGCTTTTTAATTATTATTTTCCACATCATGAGCCTACTGTAACTGCTTGCGAATGACTAGAACTAATTTATAGCTGATTAGCACTCATTCCTGCAGCTAAGGACAGATATTAAAGCTATTCTCTTCCTGTGTTGAAAGATATTAACAAATGAAGTTTGGGATGAAAACCAAATGAAAATAAAAGCTCTAAGATGCAGGCTGAAAAATATAATAAGCTATATTGTAATTGCTTTTATTGTTATCATTAGTGAATGTTACAAGCCTTTTAATTCAACAGAACCAGATGGGGGAACTGAGTAAAAATTAAAATATGTTTCCATAAAGTAGAATAATTTGAAATGTAAATAATTGAGTATTTTTGATTAAGAAAATATGCTATCAATATAAAACAGGCATATAAAGAAGAAAATGCCTTGTAACGGCACACAGGTGGTAGAAGGCAATAGCTGTACACAGACAATAAAAGCTTTAACAGGTTAATAGCATGTCCCAAGAACCTTACTAGAGAATAATAAACAATTTGATTTGGAAGGGATCTTATAAAGGTTATCCAGTACAACTCCTCAGCAACGAGTAGAGACATCTTCAGCTAGATCAGATTGGCAGAGGCCCATCCAACCTGATCTAGAATGTCTCCTGGGATGGGATATCTGCCACATGTCTGGGCAACCTGTGCCGGGGTTTCACCACCACTGTCATAAAAATTTTCTTCCTAGTAGCTAGTCTGAATCAATGCTCTTTTAGTTGAAAACCTATACACCTTGTCCTATTGCAATATGCCCCAATAAAAGGTTTGACCTTCTCTTTCTTTGTACCACTTATGATCATAAAGCTACTTAAAAACCTTCAGTTGTATTGCTCACTGTAGTTTTAAAACTACTGTTTTAAAACATATAATTAGACAGTAATTCAGCATGAATAGTTCCTTACATTCTTTTGCTTGATTTATTTTTCAGAGAGCTCCATGGTTACATTTTAAAGAATTCTACTGTAGTTAAAGAAAGTTTCCCAGATAGGTCAACATCACATTTAACCAAAACTGTTCCTCAGAAACATGAAAAGGAGTACTTTCCCACACCCCCTATGGTTTGAGTAAGAGGTAGAGGCCTCTTCTAAAGAATATTTTTGTACTTTCAGTACAACAGTACACCATGAAAGAAGTATTAGCTTGTCATCATTGTTTATAGGACATCAGCATGCATGTAAACCAAAGTGCTGTGAACACAGGCTTAAAAAACATGTTATTAACACCTCATCTGAAGTGTTTTATTCAGTGTTTATGTGTTTCTCCACACTATCCATTTCCTAGAATAGTATCATTTGGATTGGAATGGACCCTAGAGATCATCTAGTTCCAACTCCCCTGCCAAGGACAGGGACATCTTTCACTAGACCACGTTGTTCAGAGCTCCAGCCTGTTCTTAAACATTTTCAGGCATGAGGCATTTACAATTTCTCTGCAACATGTTACAGTTTTTCACCACCCTAAAAAAGCTGTAAGCCTACTCTTTTCCAGGCTGAACAAACAGAATTCATTCAGCCTTTTCTCATAGCAGAGGTTCTCTATCCCTCAAATCAGCTTGGTGGCTCTCTTCTGGACTTAACAGGTCAATGTCCTTGTTTTGCTGGGGACCCCAGAGCTGGATGTAGTTTTCCAGGTGGGGTCTCATGACAACAGAGCAGAGGGACATCATCACCTCCCTCATCCTGCTGGCCGTGCTTCAATTTGACTTCTTACTGTTTTGAACGTTGTTGATCCTCCCCCATTATATATATATATAATTTATATTCATACACACTGTCTTCATATTTTCACTGATCAATAAACCCTTCAAATATAAGAAGGATTAAAGCAGATGAGCAGATGAGCAGATTGTGCCCATGAATGTGTTTATTCAATAATGCAGGTTGTGACTCACCAGAGCTGTTTCAAAAAATCTGAATTTATTTCAACATGAAGAGGACTGGACAATGACCCACGCTTGAGATGAATAGATATCAACAGTTGAGCAGATCAATTGGTGATCTAAGTGTTTCTCAACCAGTTCATTAAAATGTGTCTCCCTGAGTTAACCAGACCACCAGCATGTGGGGATGGAACATGTGTTCCAGCCCAACAAAAAGTATAAGAATTGAGCAAACAGCTGAATTTGAAAAAGAACAATGGGCTTGACCTGGATTCCACCCACATATGCTTTCCTGGGAGTTAGGGATCCCTGCTTTTGTCATGACAGTGGGCATGTTACAGAGACCGGTAGAGGCAATCTCACTGGTATTTTGTTTAAGCAGGGCATTACAATAACTGGGTTTTTTTGCCAAGCGCAACTTTATTTTGTACTGTATTTTACCCTTTGCAAAACAAGTGTAGATCAGAAATTCTGTGTAACATCAAATATCTTATCAGCTAAGTAATTTTTGTATTAAATATTACATCTCCGTGTGTGATCCGTGAAATTTTTAAAAGAACTTTGCTAGAGATTACTTGATTCTGACTTGTATTATATTTTTACTGAAATCCAATAAGTGGTTTTCTTAGATTTAGGCATGCTAAAGAACTGGTTTTCCTTGGGTGTCTTCCATGTAGACAGTATAAATTTTCACTACTGCAGACTAAGTTTCCATTACCAAAAATAACTCTCCAACACCGTCACAGTGAGCCTTTCAGATATTTTATATATTTTTAAAATCACAGGCATCAGAAAATAAGACTATCTTGTCTCCCAACCCACTTCCAAGCATGGGAAATAGCTATGTAACATGCAACTAACATAGCCTAAAGTTCTGGACCCATTCCTAGTGCACAGAAGGAAAATCTCCACCAATGGGGATGAGCCTTGAGGATGAAAAGCAATTGCAGCAATGCTGCATGTGCTAAAAGGGCAAGACTGGCAATTTCCTACTTGTGTACTTCCTGCCTAAAATATAGAGAAGGATGAGAAGAGTGAAAAATATTAAATTAACAGATTACCTTTGGACTATTCTCTTTTCAGTACAGACACAGTGACATGAAGTTACTCTCTGGGGGACTTGGGTTCATTCTTTGACTTCTATAATCAAAACAAAGCATTATATTTTTGTAAGTTTAATAGAAATATGCAGTAAATCACAAATAAAAGAATATTTCCTAATATAATAATAAAAGTTGAAATTCAAAGCCGAAATCCTGTTTAAGTTCCCTGGACACATAACTTGTGCTTCAAATGAGGTTCATTTGTTGTTGGCTTTATGTTTTTCCCTAAAAGATTGTTCCCAAAAATATTTTCTCATGTAAACAAGTTTACTTTATTCTTTAGTTTTACGTATATAGATAAAAATTATATAAAGATACATAAAGAATATATAAAGGTATATTCAGGAAAACATAGTAAATGATTCAAAAATTTTCATCTCTAGAGATAACTAAATTTTTAGTCTTCCTCATATTCAAAATCACTTAATCAACAGACCATCAAAGGATCAAGTGCATCTCCATAAACTCTGTTGATCTCCAGTTTAAAGGCTGAGTTTTCCTTTGGTTTCCAAACTCCGTTTTCTTTCTTGTATCCCACCTTATGACACAATCTATTGAGTTTATGTTGGTGATGGTGTATAAATCCTGTACATGCAAGAACAAATTAAAATACCACAGTTGGTCTTTAAAGTATCTGACATTTTTGCTAAGATTTTGTCCATATCTGCAGTGTTCTACAAAAAAGAACAACTATATCCAGAGTCTGAAATGGTAGGGTCAAAATCAACAGATAGTCTATGGAAAATTTGACAGTGTCAAGTATAAAAAATTATATACATAGATATATTAATACATATATGTATTTCTTAGCAAATACTTTTGTGTGCTCAATGTTTTATGATTGAAAGTTAATGTAACCTCTTTATTGGTTACACAGCAGTTGGAATTTTCAGTTTCATGTAGATTTTGTTGTGGTTACTTTGTTATCCCATTGTGGTAAAAAAAATAGCTTTTGCATTTGTTTTCATATTTTTAGGTTTACATGCACAACATATTGTATCTTGATGTTTTCCAGCCACCTGAAATCATCATGGTAACTTACTCATGAACTGCTTTATGATATAGAATCCAAGAGTTTCACTAAAATAAAGGAAAAAATATTTAGAGAGGAATGCTAAATGATAGACAGTGATCACAGCCAGGTTATACTGAATAAATACAGAGATGTAAAGAACCAAATCAAGAAAAAAACAAACAAAAACCCCAGAAGTTTCAAATGGTGCTTAATACTCTGAATGAAGGTGAAAACCAGAATGCTGATTTTCAGTACAAGATTATTTATCTTACACAGTCTTGATGATGGCTGAAATCTCACTTTAGAAGTTATTTGTAAATTTAGTTTCTATATTCTACACTAATTTTTCAGGATGTCTATAAATGTCCATGTAAAGACTTCTCCCCTGCATTCCTTATGCAACTAGGGATTGAATTGAACATGATTAGCAATCATCATACACTTCATGTAATTTTGCATGTGACTTTGGTGGCTTGTATCACAAGTCATTACTTTTTTGATAGTTCTCTATGCTGACACTGTAATGTCCTAGCAAGACAACTGCTGACAGAATCCAGGATTCTTTGGGTGCAGAAAAGAATGTAGCAGGTATTTTCAGGAGTGTTTAATTTCTGCTCAAGTCAATTTAACTCTCACAAATTATTGTTTAACAACTTGTAAGGTTTTCTCCTAATTTCTCTAGACCCTCTTTCCTCATTTGTGAAAATAGACATCTGTCATTTCTCTTTGTCTTTAATCTTGTGCTTTTCAGCTTGTAAGATCTTTGCAGCATGACTTATTCTTTACTCTGTATATTCAGTCTGGTTGCAGCAATAAAAAAAAATTGTTTAAAACCCCTAAATGTATGTGTGGTGGGTTGACTATGGCTGAACATCAGATGTCCACCAAACCTGTTCTATTACTCCCTTCCTTAGCTGGACAGGGAAGAAATAATATAACAAAAATTTGTAGGCCAGGGTAAGAACATGGAAGGACTACTAACCAGTTACTATCATGGACAAAACAGACTCAGCTCAGGAAAAATATTTAACTAAAATTCAAATCAGTAGGGTGATGAGAAAGAAAATCAATAATAATACTCCTTTCCCTTTCCCTTTCCCCTTCCTGCTTCCTGGACACAACTTCACAAAGAATTTTTCTACCTTTTCTCTCTCAGTGTTGCTGGGGAATGGGGGGTAGGAGTTACAGTCCATCACACATGGTTTCTCCTGCTCTGTCCCCCCCAGGGGGAACATTACTCACATCCTTCCCATGCCCCATGTGTGGGGTCTCTCCCTTGGGATACGGTCCTTCATCAACTTCTCCCATACTCTTAGATGTTGTCCTAGTGGTGCTACCACTGTGCCTGATGGGCTCCACCTTGGACAGTGGTGGATCTGTCTGGGAGTTATCTGGCATTGGCTTCACTGGACATAGCAGAAACTTCTAGCAGCTCCTCACAGATGCCACCTCTGTAACCATCCCCTGCCTCACTACCAAATCCGTTCCATGCAAACCAAATTAAGCATAGAAAAACACTTCATATGGAAAATAAACCCCTTGAAGACATGTACAATCTCCATCCTAAAATACAACCTTCTGTCTTCCCTCTTTTGTTCCTTTTGAAAAGGAAGATTGAGAGTTCTTTGCACACTGAATCAGTTTAGGTTCCATTAGCTTACGCTTTTCAGTTGTTGCAGGCATATTCTAACATGTATTTTTGTACCTTTCTAAAATGCATTTTGGCTCATTACCAGAATCATTACTAAATCATACTTTTCTCTAGTTACTGGAATAGAAAAATTGTAAGGGAACACAGTACTTTTATCTCACTGCCACAGGAAACCCCTTTTGCAGAAGATAGTTATTTTGAGACTAAAGGCTTTTAATATATGGCCATACAGTTGTACAACCCTTTGTATTGCCTTATGTCAGAGTATTCAGTCCTGGTTCCAGAGTAGTTAATTTTTATAAAACACATAATAAGGATGCTCTGATTTCAGAGGTAATTCAGAAGTTATTTAGTAAGCAGATATCACACTCTTGAGGGTTTTTTTCTATTTTCAGTACTAATTCTTTATGAGACCTCATTTTAATTTTATTTCTTGAAATTCCTTTGATCTTATTTCAAGCACATACCTCATTAAAAAGGACTTCTCTATAACAGCCCAAAGCATTCCTAAAGCAAAAAATTTTAGCAGCTATTGAACAAAACAAAACAAAACAAAACAAAACACCCTCAAAACCTTTATCTGATTTGAAATTTTCATTTCTGAGGCCTTAAAATTGGCCCTATTTCAAAAGGAGGGAGAAAGTCTCAGAATCATATTAAAAGAATTCTAAGGTATGCATAATTAGGTTCCCAGTTAGAAATTTTTGGATAATAATGGAATTAATTATTATGTAGCAATTCAAATGTTCCAGTGAGGTAAATTAAAACTCTCTGATTTCTGTCCTAAATAAGAGAGTGTGTATTTATTAGTTTCTTATTGTGTGACAACAGCCTGTTGGGACTTCTTTTTTCTAACATAATCCTTTTCTTAGATCCATTCTCTTTTTATAGAATGTAAATGCCGGAAAAAAAAGAAGAGATATGCTTAAAGGAAAAAGCATCTTGAAACCACTGCTCTAATCCAAACAGTGAATAGCGGAGGAGGCTTTGCCATTCTTCTCAGACTGAGGAAAATTCAGACTACTAGTCTCCCTTTGCCCTCAAAGGAAGATGCCTTTGAATTCTCCCTGCTCTTGATTGATAACAGCAATATTGCAGTAAGCATTGGATCTGATCAGAAGGTCTAAATGAAAGAATGATGTGACATTTATCGTATGAGTCTGGATATAAAAATAGATAAAATTTTATTTTCTTCTGTCATAGACCACTAAGTTGCTCTCTCAGTTCCCATCAATAGCATAGTGTTATATGTCTTTGTGTGGTGTGTTCGATATGCATGTTTTAAAATTTGTGACTGAGGCATGTATCTCCTATAACAGTAGAAACTACAGCCTATGTCTGCACCCAAATAAACCATAACCAAGTCTTTGCTAATTTTAAAGTTTCCTGGTACGAGTAATGTTTACTATAGCACTGATACCACAAAAATCTTTCAACTTTATTTGTCAGAAAATATTGCATCGTTCTTAAAATATAATTGGCAGAAAAGAAGATTATCACTGTAAAATGAATATATCTTGAAATACATCTATATGTTTGTACACTACATCAAAAAGAGATCTCTGTTCCCTTAATCTCTGGTAAAACCATCTAGCACTAGTTAAACACATTTGGCTTATACTTAAAGTGAAGAAATCAGCTTACTGGGAAGACAGAGCTCATCAACAAACTATAGTGTCTCTTCAACATTCTGGAAATTGCCCAAAGTCTGATAAACGTTTATGATCAACATGTGTGTAATATAATGTATGATTCATCATTGTGCAGTAACTGTTCTGCACATTACCAGAAGTGTGATAAACATTTCCTGGCAGCTTGTTGGCAATAGAATTTATTTAGTGTTGACATTTATTCTATTCAACTCTTTTAAAGCCAGCATTCTGTACCGGGCATGTGCTACATACCAATGAGAACAGCAGACAGAGCTTGGACTGAAGCTGTATAATATTCAGTACTTCCTTCAATTCACAATTTTCTGTTTGTTTTAAGTAGTTTTCTTACAAAGTGGAGAAGGAAATCACTGTACCTTAAGCTTTCAGAAGTTGCATTCAGCCAGTGAATTAGTTCCTTATTTTTCCAAATTTATTCCTTTAAAAGAAAGAATTTCTCTGCTCACCACAGTGATTTAGTCATAGAACTAATGCCAGTTGGAGCTGTACAACAAAATCTTGACACCTTTTTTTACTGTTTTTGTAATTTGATGCTAGATTTTAAACTGGGTGAAGCACACTTTTGCATAACCCTGAACCTCCTGGTAACTTCTCGCTGCTCCAGAACTCCCAGATTCATCAAGCAGTTACAAGAAGCCTAGAAAAAAAAGTGATATGTCTTCAGGACACCTTTTCTCACCTGGGTGAATGAAAGCTTCAAGTCTCTCTAGGGCCTATTGTCTCAGTTCCAACTTGTGTGAATTACAAAACAGAGTCCTCTTGGTAGCCAATTCATAGCTGTGGTTTAGATCTAGATCTTCCCTTCCATCAGAAGAGACATACAAGTGTTTGTCTAAAGAATGTCTTAACTTCCTTAATCTCTCTTTTCCAATCTTCATGGAATAACAAGATATATTCCTTTACCAATGCAATAAAGAAGATTTTAGGACAAGTGCCCAATAAAATGAATGCAGATGAAGCCCTTGATTGCCTGTACCAGCTTTGACTTTAGCAGAATTTAATGAGTAAGAGCACTCTCCTCATCTGAAATTCAGACTACTGGCTCAGTGTGTTTTAAAAATGGAGGACTACAGCTTGGATAACCTTCAGAGATAGTGAAACCTGCATGTCCCTCTTCCTTTTGAAGAATAGTTAATCCTCCCTGTTCTAGAGATGAGAGTAAGTGGTATAACATCCTCCTTAAATCTCCCAAAAGCCAGCAAGGAGAAAATAAAAAGTTATTTTGAAGACAGACTGCAATCCCTTACTTTCTGTTTGCTTGAAATGCCTTTAGTTGGAAGTATCAAGCTCACAAAGGGTTGCCCATATGCACCAAAGATGTTCTCTCTACACTCTTGTCTGGTTATTCTGAATTAACCTGGGAGATTCTTAACTTTCCCTACTTATATAAAAACACCTAAGAAGAATTTTGTACTAAATTTCAGAACGCAGAGCAGATGCCTACATGTTAGTAAGCATTTGCATTGCACAGGTCCTAATGTAGAAAACTTTCCTGGTCCACAGTTTAGCAGCACTTAATGTCTTCTGGTGTTGCAAATCTAAGGTTCTCTCAACACATAGTCTGTAAATCCAAAAACCAAGGAACCAGGACTAATCTACAGGCTCCCCAAGCCTGGAAGATATAAAGAGTCATATGGACAACATTCTCAGGCACTTAGTGTGACTGTGGGGATAGTTCTGTGCAGGCTAAGAGTTGGACTTGATCCTTCTAGGTCCCTTCCAACCCAGTATATTTTGTGTATATCACATATAATTATGTGATTATAGAACTAAACTATGGAATTACCTGTAGTGCAGATTTTGGATTGTCTTGATGGTCTATAGAAAACTGTTTGTTAATTTTGGTAAGTTGTGGGCAGTATTACTAACAGAATTGGATTCTTATACCTTTGAATATCAGACACACAGATACACAAAATAAATAATATGAGATGAATGTTAAATTTCAATGAAGCCTGGAAATCCATTTGTATTTCCATCACATAGCATTAAATGCTCATGACTTAATTAAAATGCAAATACGGCATAACCCACTGATTTCTGCAATTTAACCATGAATAAACTGTGTCTGTTTTCTGCTTTAATTTGCTGTACTAATCAAATTAATGGTAATTAGTGAATACTTAAACAAACAACAATAAGGTAGGTTATTCTTTCTGAGTTTAAGTCTTTTAATAATGGTATAAACATAGATGAGATAAGAACATTCAACCTTTACTCAAATATCGACAAAGCACAATTTATGTAAATCTGCAATGTTGAATATTGCCTGCAAAACTCATTAGCTAAAATAGGGCATCTTGAAGACTCACATGAAGTATTAAAATACAAAGTAAAAAGAGACTGAAGTTGCAAAACCAAGTGCATCTTCTAAGTAATTTCAGAGAACTTGCTGAGGGAGAGAAATTGGTTTTAATTTGGGTTATACCTACTTGTATCAGCTATAGCACCAGTAGCAAGAAACATTAAAAGCCTCATAATCTCTAAACATAACATAAAGATGGGAAAAGGAAGCAGAAGCTAAAATAGGTGGTAGAATTCTCACTGAACTTCTGTATGTAAACGTGAACACACGACTCGCAGTAGAATTATGTAGTCATAATCTAGCCATCAAAAGAAAGATTATCAAGCCTAAATAACTGCTGTGTGATGACTGTATCAGACAACTCTAATAAGTAGGGTAGTGCAGTTTGATACAGTGTTTTTCAAGATTTTGGGCAGTGAATTGCAAGAATACAGGGGAGAGAAAGGGTAAGGAGGAAAAGTCAGTTTCCTTCTTTTTCTTTCCTCCTTTGAACATTTAAAAGCTATGTCCTTCCTTTTTAAATATTTTATGATGTTCAAACCTGAAATAAGGACTCCTTAACTCTCCCAGAGCTCCTAGAGATTTAACTTGTAGCTGCCTTCCTCCTTTAGAACACACTGCAGCAAGATATGTAAGTACAGGAGAGGAAATATTATTTGTCTCTTGCCTACTGGCAGTGCTACTTTCCATGGTAGTGAAAGTAGTTTCAGGACTTCTCTAACTATGGCAAAAGCATGTAGGCAGCAGTCAGCTTTTAGAGTGAAAAACACCACGTAAGACCTTATATACCAAGAAAACATCTTAATAAACATCAAATTCATTTCCATGATCTCACAAGGCAAATTTTGCAGATATCAGGACAAAAAATTGGCTGATAGGTATACGGTCAGTGGTGCACAAGAATAGATAAAGTTCCAAGCTTGAGACGGGGGTTCTCATCCTCTTGGTGTCAGGAACACAAATGTTGTTTCTTCTTTTTCCTCTTTCTTTTTTCCTTTACATACTACAACATTAAGTTCTTCAGAGATTTCCTTTGACTGTATAACACATACTTGTTTTGATTACAAGACAGTAGAACAACAAACACTTGAAACTACTGTACAATAAATTTAGAATTTGATAAGGGCAGATATCATGAGCTATTATGAAAACAACAGGAAATAATCAGATTCTGATTTCCTGATAAATTATACCTACTGATTTCATTTGTTAAGGGTCAGGGTGAATGTAAAGTGCTGCAGGCTTATAAAGACCTCAGCAGAGCACTAAAATAATTGATAGGTCATATGAACTTTTTGTATTCATATTTTCAGTCCAACTGAACTCCACCAACTGAAGTAATTAAATCTTGTCCTTTCAGCATGCTCCATTTGAGGGTGCAAGGGTCACACATGTAATGTAATCAGTGTTTACAAGAATGGATCCAATAATTCTAGGATTTTTTGGCAAAGATCACATCTCTTTTTCAATTTTGATAAGATGGAAAATTGCAAAATAAAGGAACTTACACTAAAAACACATGGTATAAACTTCAGCACTATAAAATGATAAGGTTAAAAAAAATTCTATTCTATTATGCCAGACTACACCACTATAAAATCAGATCCTGTCTTAATCATCTCTGTGATGAGGTAAAAAAACAAAACAAAACAAAACAAACAAAAAACCCCACACAAACAAACAAAAACCCAAACAAAAACAAACAAACACCCCAACCTAACTTAATGAAAAAAAGCCATAATTAAGTGGTCTGCATGGACAAAAATTTGTTAACTTGCTTGGAAGTACTAAATGTTGTGGAAGGCAGGTTATTGCATCTTCTCCATCCCTTCATGAACATATTTAACATGCATCTAAATGTGAATGGTGGAAAGCTGTTGTCCCGAAGACAGTAATCGTCTCATTTGTAATTAGGGACAACCAGCTTTGTTTGTGGGGATTCTTTGAGGATTTTTTTATTTCCTCCACTTATAAGGGATATTGGTTTTCTTCCCTAACTCTGATGTGACATTTGTACTCTCATCTAGAATTAGATTACCTGCTTTTGAATTAGAACAGAGGAATTACAAGTAGAAGAGGAAAAATTAAGATCACCTGAATTTTTTTTGTTCCCTTCTCTTTTTAAAAATACTAGCTAGAAGCCAAATGGAAATAGTGTTCAGACAGTAGCATACTTCAATTCAACTTAATAAAAGCATATCCAGGCTCTTTCTAGGCTGAGGTTGGACCACAAGGTTACCATTTGTCCATCAGTTATTGATGTCTTACAAAATATAGATATCTCTTGATGACTTGTCAAATGAGATAATCAATCTTTTTTCCTTTATATAGCTTTATTATCTGTCTTCTGAAACCTTGCAAGTTTACTGTAGTTTCTACATTATGCAGCTAACAGTGTCTTAAATCAATAATATTTTAGAGGTTATAGTTGTACATCCTCAGCTGTAGTAAATTACTGATGTTCCATTTAAAAAAATTATAACCTGCATTTCATCCTTTTTTCAAAAGATCAAAGGCTATCTAGTAATATCCCAGCAAGTTGTTTCTTCTGTAGGAAAAAAATCACATTAATGGCAATTAACACAATGTGTCCACACGTCAGGCTTAATAGAGATTACTGCTCATTTCAGTTTATGAAAAACTTAGGAAAATTTCCAAATCCTGGTACATCATCCCTCTCAGTCATTAGCATAGACTGACAATCTTGTAGCATAAAGAATCTCAATTTAAAAATCAAACGATAACAACAACAAAATAAAATGACTAGCCCTTTACACTTTCAATATTACTTCTCCAACAGTTATATCTGGGCAATACTGTTAAACAATAGTCCACTGCTGTGGTCAATTGATTTATCCTCTGATTATGATTGAAGTAGGTGATCAAAAACAGTGCTACTTTGAAGTGATTGCTGGAGAGTTCAGTGACAGTTGCAACACCCACAAGTACCTTGGGATTCACACGATGCTAGCAGTAATACAAGGAAGATTAAGAAATTAAAGGGACAGAAATGTTTATTTATATTATGTGGTCTTCTTTCCTTATTAGCAATACTTAATTACAAATTTGAATTTCACTCAGACAGAATGAAATACATACTGAGCTGTGTAACGGATTACTCTCTAGGAAGTATGAAAACAGTCATACGTGCCTGTATATATGGAGCACAGCAAATCATTCGGGCTTTGCAATATTAGGTAGTGTATTTTCATTTTCATAGATAATACTTTAAGAACAAAACTTGATGACTATTCTGTCTCCATAACTTGTCATCACCAAAAAAAGATTTAGCTCTACTATTTGGATGCATTGCTTTATTCTAGCCTTTAAAGGTGTGTGTTGCATTTTTAGCTCCTAGGTGAAATGGACAATCAGCTTTGTGTTTTAATAATATAGGGAAGTGCAGAGGGAACTTAGTAAGTAAAAATAAAATCAAGCTGACACCCCCTTGCCAGTTTCTAGTTTGAGATTGTGATGAAGAATTAATATATTTTGATTTTTCTGTTACCCATTTTGGTATCTACCACTTGTATAATCTGTTACTATTAATTTGTTTCATCAGTGTTTTATATTCAATTATATTACTTGAATATACTACTTGGATAAATGTATCAGTTTAATAATTTTTGCTATGATAAAGTTGTAAAAGGTGTTTTAATCAAAGGTCAGATATTACTTTTACTAAGAGCTTACTATTTAAACAGCCCTGTTGTTAGAATAGGTAAAAAAATCACAATGTGGAGGTAATACCAATCTCTTTCTCTAAAAGACTTACATTCTTTCAGAAAGAAAGCTACATCATCATAGCCCAATCTGCTGGTGGAGTAGAATGAAGACAGGTTAAAGAACTAACAAATTTTATTCTGGGTAACCTACTCCCACAATAAACAACCAAAGCTGCACACATACACACACACACACACACACAAAACCAAAACAACAAAAAAAACCACCACACCTTCCAAAACAAAGCAAAACACAACAAAACAAACAATAACAACAAAACAACCCCATGCTTAAATGTAATTTGTTCTGATCATTTGGTCATTCTGATCATTTGAAATTAGAAATCACCCAAAAGCATAGATAAAGTATACAGATAAGGATCTTCTTGCTTTCCTAATATTTTTTTTTTTCATTTCATGTAGTAGTGAAATAATTTCTTTTGCTTTTTAGGAACACATTTATATTTATTCTGTAGAGGGAAAGAAAACAAAAAAAATCCTTACATTGACCAAATGAAAAGCACAAAACATCAGTTTTCTTTATTTAGCCTCAGGAAACATTTATTCCATTATTTTGGCCCAATGAGATATTAAAACCCTGAGGGGTGGATTCTAGAGTAGTAGCTGTGTAATAGAATAATACAAGAGTTAGGATGGAATGAGGGCAGGATCGTTAAATAAAGGTACTTATCTTATTTGTCTTTGCACATTAATGTGGAAAACTGCAAAAAGGTGCACTGTCTTTGCTGAAAGGAAATAAGTGGGCTGTAATCACTGCAAAGCACTGCAAGTTTTTGGTGAATATTTCTGTGAAAATGCAAGCCACAGTAATGCACCACTGGTGCTATTACAGGAGTATTATTTCTTTCCCAGTTAAATTTCTGGCCCCAGAGGTTGTCTCCTCTAACATGGTTATATCCACAAGTCTTTCTCCGTTCAGAGTTCACAGGTTATGTGTGCTTGTTTGTTTTCATATCAGGATGACAGAGATGGAAGATAATGTCACTTCTCTTCACAGAGAGCAGGATGGGGTAAATCTGCAGATGAAGGAAAATGGAGTTTGAATATGGTTTTTATCGCTTACTGTGAAAATTTTAAAATTTGGGTTATTTGATTAAATAGTTCTTTGATTTTGCTGGGTTATAAAATTGTTTTTTCATTCTGTATGAGCAGTACTTCTGATCAGATTAAAACTTCATTTTTTCTCACGCTGCATAATGAAATCATTTTGTGCATTGAAAAGATATTTTTGTGTTGCAGCTTCTAAAGTTTTAAAAGAGGAAAGCCTTCTCTCTGAATTTAATCCTTTCTCTTTTTTCCCTTGGTTGTGCAATCCTACACAACTGTTAAAAATTAGATGAGAGATAATGTGGATCAGCAGGGACTAATTTTCTGTCAAAACCACAAGCGAGACCAATGTCCACATGGGAAAAAATAAGAATAATAACATACCCTTTTTCCCAAGTACACACAGTTAAGCCTGAAACACATGTGAAACACTTCCTATCTAATCATTAGAAATATCTGCATCCCATAAAACTGTGAGCTTCCCCTCCATTCAATTGCATGCAGTAATATTATTGCTATTTTACAGAAGGCAAAATGAGATAGAGATTAAATTATTTCCCTGAGAGAATAGAAATAAGCAGGGAATTAAATTACACTCAGAATACCTAAGTATTAATCCACTGCATTACCAGTAAAGTTATCCACCCTTCACTAGTGCAGTAGTATCTGAAGGCAGGTGACTGACTGCCCACCAGGATCAGTTTCCAGTGAGGTGGTTCAAATGCCACTGATTTTGGGAATGGATAAAGAAAACAGCCCAAATGTCAACATTCTCAATTAGGTGCTTTTATGCACTTGTATTTCAAACTCCCACAAAACAAAGGTTTAATGTGTGTTTCTGACAAGCACAATGTACAACTAGGACAAGAGAATAGACAATAGACAAATTCACTCAGCAGTGTCCTCAAGAAGAAGTTTAATGTTACAAACCCTGTAACAACTGTATTACAAATGATGTAACCTGTCTATGAATTCAGTTTGTACCTTGGAATTTTTGAGAAACCTATGCTGCTATCAAGTTTTAGTTAAGTATTTTGAAGGCTAAATAACTTGAATGCCTAGCAGGGTTGTGGGGGTTTTTGCTGGTCTTATTTGTTTATTTCAATATGTTTTGGGTTGGTTCGGCTTTAGGAAAATGTAATCGAAAAACTCTCCTGGATGCTTTATGTTTTTTTTAACTGAATATCACTATTATAGGATAGTTTTACGGGAAAAAGGTAAGGACAATTTGTATTAGTTTTTCAGAGTACAGGCAATTCACTTATACATAGAATTTTTCACTGTTTGAATTGAATGCTCTGAGAAAAATACACCTAAATCCTGGCAGATTTTCTGTTAATGTACTGATTCACTAATAAAATGAGTGAAGTAAAAGTGTTTTCCTTAACACATTGTAGTAGACATTTAGATAAAAATGCAATTTTTTGTTGAGATAAGTGAAATATTAACTATATTATCTATTATATTGTCATACCTTGTGACTTCAATAATTATAGTATCAAAACAAATTTTATGGTTTTATTGTAAAATGTTGTTCTGTGCATCATTTTAAAAGAATGGCCTGAATGTTGCATTTTTGCAGAGGAGCTTTGTGGAATTGATTTCAAAGGAATGAAGCAAATCCTCAAGCTTCAATATGATTTTTTATACGTATGTATGCCAAACGTAGATGTGAAATATTTTTTATAAGAATCACTTATGTCATAACATTCAATTATGCAATTTGTCTAGCATGTTGGGCCTAGTGGCAAAGTAATTTAGAGATATGTAAATGATGTCTATGTGCTAAACTGGAGATTTCTCTATGGTTTTCTTCTGACAGATAAAATGGGAAAATCCAGATATACTTCATTGACTTTAATTTTGTTGTATCTTCCAATACTATAATATGCTGGCTTTTAGAGCAAAATATTAGAAGTACATTAGAAAGCATCTGAACATATGAATACTAAGTTTACATAGATTAAGAACAGACTACTACTTCAAAATTCTGCTAGGTATAAGTTCTCAAGACAGCAGTAAAATCACTAAATATCTTGATTTTATACTTAAAAACTAATCCTAAAATAAATGGAGAAGGATATAAGTTTTTTGTAAACAAGAGGGGGGGTTTGGTAGTGTTTTTTGGGATTTTTAAACTTTAAGCAGAGATCTGCTTTATCCAACTGTCTAACCAAGGACAAGAAAGGAATACAATCAATGTCATAAGAGTAGCTGACATACGCTGATAGTTGTTATGTTTCAAAAAACAATCCATCTGGAAATTACATTTGTAGGACTTCTACCAAGATATTTTTGTGACTTAACAATTATTTAAATTGTGTTCATTGCAAAAAGGCTAAGGCAGGTGGACAAGTTCTGTGAAACAAATACAAAAGAAAACAAAAAAACAACAACAAAAAAGAAGAGACACTACAGAGAAGTTTTATGATTAAATAATCTGCAAGTGAAAAATCATTAGTCTACCCACTGAGCAGGAAATATAATTATATAGTTAGAAACTGTGCTTTTTGTAAGAAAAACTTACAAGGCATTTATAACACACTGCATTTCCCATGCTGTGGTCTAACGAAGACTTACTAATAACAATTTTGCAGACAAACCAAGCAAGTTTAAGATAAATAGGGTGTTTTAAAAATTACTTGATTCAAGAAAATATATGAAATTACCAGGATGGCTGCAAGATATGTTAGTAAATTATATGCTAACAATAGTTTGGAAGTAAAATGGACATTTGATGCACAATAACCACACAAAGGCTGAGTGATTAAGAGTAGATGGTTTATTTGGCAATAGGCTCATTTTGTGTCAGTTTATTTTGTTTCATGAGAAAAGGCCAAAAAAAAAAAATCAAAGCCAGCAGATTCTAAGTGGAGAAGGCATTACAGAAGTGGATACACATTTGTTTTATCTTCATCTGTTCTATGTACAGAGATTTCAAGCATAATATTGACAAGTTAGAACTTTTTTCAACAACACATGCAGAAGGGAGACATTTGGCTAAGCTTTGGTGGCATCCCCACAGTGAGGAACTCATGCAGCTTTTGCAGGCAGGGAAGGAGCAGTCAAAGTCTGTGGAAAATGTCCAAATCTCCATATCATGAAATAGTACAATAAGTATCTCACTGATGATCATTTGAGATGTTTCTTGAGCAGGTAAGTAACAGTTTCTCAGGCAAACCTTGTTTGATTTTCAAAAATAAACATTGGTAGAGAGCTTCAGTTTGTACTTTTACCAGATGAGATCCCACACAAATTGGTCATCAACATGTGGACCAGAACACGTGTGCATCTGTTCCACATGGGTGAAGTTATGCAGTTCTCTGTGTGTCTGCTACAACATGTTGAGGCAGACAGAGGGATGAGACTGATGAACACTGTATTTTGTGGTCTGAGATTTGCATAACATTCACTGGGTTCTTCTGAGAATCTAAGTGTTATATTTACACGTGTCACTGTTTCAATTCTACTATGAATTAGCTTTTGAACTCCTACCAATCTTTCAAACCTAAGTTTTCTCACCTAGTTTAGTAGACTAATTCAGTAAGCTGCACAAGTCTGGCAAGTGAGAGATTAAGAAGGAATGTAAAAAAAAATCAGACTGTCTTCTTCCCTCATTAAAAGCTTATTATTCCTACTAAATTATTTTACACTGAAAGAAAGAAGAAATCTCCCTTTGGGGATTGTTCAGGCAATGAAACATTTACAGACAAGGCAGATCAGTAGTACATAACTTGATTAGGAAGTGAATCCTAGAACTTTAATCAGCTTAATGATGTTTCTAATAAAACTATTTCTCCTGCCCAGGATAGTGCTAATTTTAAAAACTCAGACAAAATTAATTATTTCAATTATAAAGAAAGAAAACATATTCAACACACACACGAAAGTGAGAATATCTCTCCAAGTAAGAATCGTATATTAAAACAACAACTGACTTTTTGTTATTCTTGAAATACAGTTTTATGATAATATGCATACTTCATGGGTGCGAGCCTGCTCTTAAACTTTCTGTACTATGTTGCAACAGCCATTTGATCCACTCAATGCTACATGTTCTTCTATTCCACCAAAACAAAGCTACACTGCAGCATGAAAATATGTCAGCTCCTATTTATTTATGATTTTTTATTAAGAATTTAGTTTTGCAGTTTTTTGCAAAATTAGGTAGGAAAATGTCATGAGGACTTGATCTAAAAACAAAAAATTTAAATGGAAAATCAGAGACCAAATTTTCTCTTTTTTTAGTTTTCTTTTTTCTTTATAATTTCTTTTTTCTCTTTTTTTTCTCTTTCTGCTTCTTCTTTTTCTTTTTTTAACACTCTTTCATTTTTATTTTCATTCTCTTCTTTCCCATTTTCTTTTCCATTTAATTTTATTTTCATTAAGTTTTGTTTTATTTGATTTCTTTTTTCCCACTGTCCTAATTTTAATTTTATGCCTTCTTTTAATTCACAGTTTATTCTTGCTTTTGTTTTTACATTTGTTTTTGTCTTTCTTTTTGCTTTCAGCTTTGCTTCACCATTATGAACAGCTACTTTGCTTATAAAAAAATCAATAGTATTGCGTAAGACTACATACGGATAACTCTGAATCAATATATTAACTTTTTTTTAATTTAATTATTACAAATGTGGCAAGTATGCAATAATCTTGTCTCTTCCAACTTTAAAATGTTATAGTCCTATATTTCTTTAAGAGGCAGATTTCTTAGTTTTCTTTTTCTGGAAGAAATACAAATATTCTTCAAAAAATAATCTTTTTTTAATAAATATATTAGGAATCAAAATAATTGAGAAGAAATCTTTGACCTGTCTCCTTCCTGCTCATTAACAACTATTTTGTTTTATTTTTCACATCTAAATATTGAACTAATATTTGAAAAAAAAAATTACAATATTTATACATTATTTTATTATGAAAAGAAAACTAATTTTGTATAGAAATCTAAGAAAAATAACTGAATGGCAATGCTGGATAAAAAACCTAATGCTTTGAGATGCATGTCCTAAGCTAAATCAATGCCTCTGTGCTGACACTGAGACAGTTACAATGAGAAGGGCACAGAACTTTCTAGTTTGGCTTCCTTATATGTTTAAGGTAAGCTGAAACTTTTTCCCTTATATAGAAACACTTTCTTGGGTGTGGAAATGCCTTCCAACAAGTTATTTTGTTTCATTTGATATTAAAAAGAGATTAAGTTAAATAATATCAATAAAATTGTAATAGACAATTCTGGCAGACAGAATTTTTAGTTAATATGGCAACTATTTCCAGCACTAATTCTCAGTCTAATGAATGCAATAATATGAGTAGAATAATTTACTCCTTGCAACTTTTTAATTATAATTTTACATAAATTTTAAATATTCAAAATGAATAAATCATAAAGCACAGTTTTCTCCTAGGTTATTAGGAATTTAGAGCCTTGCCAGATGTCATTTGAAAAACAATATTCAATCAGGCCTCGGATTTAGCCTACAATCGTGTAGAAATATCTTAGTTTTATTTTCTGCATACAGGCAAGATGAAAGAAAGTGGATATGAGAAGGTGAGAGCACAAGATCAGAAAATTTCTCCTTAAATTCATCAATAAAAGCTGTAGGAATTTCTTCCTAAGCCACTGTAAGTAAGATAATAATGGTAAGCAGTGTTTAAACAGATTTTCTACACTATAATTATTTCACACATTCACTGAATCCGATATCATAAGTAAATGAAAAATTTCATTAAAGATGGTCAGTAGATTTTAGAAATTACTTAACTGATACATCTAAAAGGAAAAAAAAGTCCTTTTTATTATTTCTTCTTAAATTCCTTATAATTTAATTTATATACTGTTCATAAATATATTTATAAAAAAATCCTGTTCTGTTTTAAATCTAGATCTAAGCAACATTTTTGTTGTATTATTCTTATGTATTATTTTGTCTCTGAAGTTCCTAACCCTGATTAGTAGCATGGAAGAAATAAGTCTGAGGACCTTCAATATGCAGCATAATTTGATATCCAAGTCAGTTTATGTCAGATCATTAGTCACACACACAAAAAGGTACGACAGCTATTCACATATTAACCTAACACCACATTCCCCCTTGTGTTACACACTCCTCCTGGAATCTGACAGGACAATGTGTGTCCTCAGTACTTCTCCTTACATGTTCTCACAATGGTAGAAGTTTAGTGCTCTCTCATTACAAAGAACATTATGGTTCAGGTCTAAAGGTTGTGTTTTCTACTCTGTGGAGTACATTTTTTCAGTGAAAATATTTTTTCCTGAAAATTTACATATGTTTCTATGAATTCCAGGTGATACTAGAGAAAGTAGAGGACTACTAGAGAGGAAAGAAGTCTCTCAAAATGCTTAATTTTCAGGCTTATTATTGAATTTCCTAAGATTGTTGATTTTGCAGTGTAAACCAATACAGAAATTTGGCAAATACTTGTAGAATCATTCCATGTACACAGTCAGAATTATACATGTAGCTTATTGCACGTTTCAATCTTTGACTTGTGCATTCTATAACAATTTTGTCCACAATGCATTATCTGCAACACTTAGCCACTTTTTCAGATCATAAATAATTAATGATAGGACAAAAAAACAGGAAAGCCATGAACTTCACCACAAAGCACTGCAGTGCTGTGTGTAAATTTTGGAGGGTGACTACAAATAACATTATAACTTTATAAGTCAGTAGTAGAAAATCAGACTCCATACAGAAATCACTGAGATGACATTAGTCAATACATGTGACAAAAATTTTCACATCAAATGAAAATGGTAAGGTTGGAGCCTTGGAGCTTTGGTCTTGAGAATGAAAGTAAAGGGGATAATCCACCTGAGTCTGGACTGCTATTCTTTCTGCTTTCTCCTCTGTTTGCTGCTGCAGTATCATGTCACTGAACCAAAAGCCAGGAACACTGGATTTTTCTTTTCTCAGAAGGCAGAGGAATTAGTGAACACTAGGGACACAAAAGGGGTCTCATCAGAAGAAAGTGCAAGGTCCAAATTTAGGAATAATTTGTGACAAGAGAGTTTACAAAATAGAAGAATATTTGGAAACTATTGCTCATTTTTATTTGAACAGGCAGATTTTCACACACAGTCTGTAAGCTATTACATAGCCATTTTATTTCAGAAGGCCTAGCAGGTGTAAGTGCCTATAACTATATGGTAGAGGTTGTAATTAATCCTGTAAAATATCAGCCCTACAATTATTCCTTAAAAAAAAAAAATAAACAACAAAAATACCACCACCACCACCAAAACCCACAAAACAAAACAAAAACACCCAACCAAACAAAAAAGAACACCTCAGTGAGCGAAAGGAGGCATGGAAGTGGAGAAGAGGGAAAACAATATGAGATTGGAAGAGATACAAATTTTAATGACTACTTTCAACAGGGGGAGCAATTCATTATATGACTTAATGATATGAGTGAGCATTTCTATAATGAATGAATCTGGTCATCAATATTTAACATTCACAGAAGCAGCCAAGTGCAAAGCAAATTTTTTGTTGGGTTACAACCAGGTCACAACCACTTTCTGATTTTCCATTCATGGCAGAATTTTGTCTCTTTTCAAAGCAGATTTGATTATCTGGCAGTTGACTTCAGCAGAAAAACTGAGTTTACTAATTATTGTTAAACTTTTTATTTAGGGAATGTATGCAAAACCCAGTAATTTTTAGTCTCTTAACTGAAGATATATCTTTAAATGACTGCAAACATCTGAATGTTTCAATTGATTTAGTATATTAAACTTATCTGGAAAGACAGAAAATGTTTTTCCTTACATGCTGAAGGACTACTGTACTCTAAAAATAAGTATTTCCTCTTTTTTTTATTTTTTCTGTGATGAAGAGAAAGATACTCAAGTTACGAAGTGTTAACCTACCACATTAATATTGGCAGTACAGTAGTTATTCACAGATCCTGCTTTTAAACTTTATAAAATTGACCTTAAGCAGAAATTAGTACTTCCATTTTGTAATGACTGGAAATTTTGACCTAAATGAAGATAAAGACATTACAGGAAATTAAACATTTAAGTGGAAGAAAGTCAGTGGTTTATTAATGCTGAAAAGTTATTCCAACCTTTTGCTGAGAAGAACATGTAGTGCAAGTAACTCAGTGTGCAGCTGCAGTAAGAGATGCACATCCAAAGGTCTGGATCACAGGAGCCTCAGCATGAGGCCAGGAACTGGAGCCAACACTTTGCATCACAAAAGGCACAGGGCCCTGTGGCCTAGCCAGGTGAGTAGACACTGAGACAGGGCAGGAAATAATGATTCAGCTGGAAAATCCCAGACTTTCACACACTTAGACTGTGAGCGTACAAAAGACCATGGTTTACTTAGTTCAAGATCCCTCTTGGAGACACCAGCTTCAGCTTTTTATTGTTGCACCATGATTGAATTATTTGAAGGATCCAGACAATTAAGATTGATATGGGAAACCTGGGGTTGAGCTGATAAGGATTCCTGGCCTGACTGTCTGAGAGTCAGGGGTGCAGCTGAGAGGGGGCTTCGGTTCCAGCTCAGGTGATGCAAGTTTGACTTAGAGAGTGGTTCCTGGATGGTCCAACAGGAAACTTTCTTTGACACTCCTAAGTCATTGCAGAAAATATGTAAATAATAGGAGTGCATAAATATGATAGATTGGGAAAGGGTTAACATGGTTTTTATAGAAAGAAATTATGACACATAACTAAGCTGGTGTACCTCACAGGAAAAGAGGTACTTAAAAAAGTAAGAGGTTGTAAGAATCTGTCTGAAAAAAACATACTTGAATTTTTTAGAAAGCTCTCCCAACAAGAGACCTTAGAAACACTAAGAAGAAAAAGGGATCAATCTTGCCATAAAAAGATAGATTACCATCATTCCTGTTATTATTACTATTCTGTAGTAATATATGGCCATGTATCATGACCAGGAAGGATTCTTTTTATCTCCCTTATAGGACAATGTCAAATTATTCTTAAAGTCCTGAGAAGGAGACCAGCTTTACCATGACAAAGCTTCTAAGTGAAATAACATCTACAAGACAGGCAAAGTGAAAATTGATATGAAATCATGCTGAAGATTCCTACTGTGCCAAACATCTGGCCAGAAAATGACACACAGAATGTGTGTTTTCTTTACACCTTAATGTCCTTAGGTGTAAAGAAAAGCAAAAAGAAGAGGAAAAAACTAAGCTATCTGTAAATATAGCCACTGTTGAGTTGTTGTCACTCTCTGAAAAGACATGGCTGTCCTTATGGATAGATCACTGGAAATACCATCTCAACACACAGCAGCAGCAGAAAAGAAAATTAAATGTATGAAATTATTAGAAAGGAATGAAAATTAAAAATTTCATTTTGATTCTTTCTAAAGACATTTGGTACTGTAAATTAGAAGAGAACGTACAGTCCTGAAATCCTTTTCCAAGGAAAGCTTTCTCTTTGAAAAAAAAATGACATGGAAGAAAAAGGAAATATTCAATTTCTGTCACAGGAAACTGTACTGTAAAATACTATAGACACAGACTATCTGTTCCAACCCCTGTTAGATAAAAAGGTATATGAACCAGGGCTAAATCCTTCAGATGGTTTCAAACTACCTGTGGAGCACACACAAGATGATCAATAATACAACTATGTACATATTAATATGTACTAATACATATGTAATAACCTGTTAATATCTTACCAGCAAGAAGGGGTTTGGTTTGGTCCTTTTAAAACTCATAAAGATGTAAGAAGTTACCTTCCACGTAAGATATCATATCATGTGGTTTCATTTTTAGTAATAGGAAATTACTTACAGGACAAGAGACTTAAAGGTAAATTACAGTTCAAATTCATAAACTTCTAGTTCATAACGGTAAAGTTCAAATTCATAAACCTAAAGTTCAAGTTCATAAAGTTCAAGTACAACCTAGAACCAGTGGTCCAAAACTAAGCCCTTTGAGCTCTCCTGGACTGCAGCAATCTGCAACCAGCAACCTCCCTCTGAGTCCAATGCCTCTCAGAGGTGGCAAACTCAGGTTTGCTACAATAGGAGGATTGCTGAAACACAAGGTATTGGGCTGATACCTGACTCTTCCAGGCCCAACCTCTGCCCTTTGGGAGATACAAAGTGAGTATTTCACTGACATATGAAGGGAATTTTTCACAGGTACCTTGCTTGCAGTGACACTTCATGTCTGTGTGCATGCACATGTGCATAAGCTATAACAAATCTGGCAGAAATGCTTCTTTATTAGATGCTTAAGTAACTTACATGTCTAAGCAAGCCAGGCAAGTGAGTAAAGTCACAAGTTATAAACTAAATTGAGTGTTGCTAAGTGTTGCTCTTTCGCTAAATTGTGAAGTATAACTTTGAAGTAATAAATTAGGTTAAATGCTGTCAAGCGCTATTCCTCTCATTAAGGAGGAATATTAATTTAAAATTAATAATTAAAATATTAATTATTAATACTTTAATAATTAAATTATTAAGTAAAGAGTAAGATACAAGGTAAGTTAGGTATAAGTTAAGTGTTATTCCTTTGTTAAATTGTCATGTTTAAGGTATAAGTTAAAGAGCTTTGTTAAGTTTAAGTGCTGTTGAGTGTTGTTAATTCCTATTAGGCTGTGCTTCTTTTTATCCTTTCCCTCACTGTTCTTATATGTACTTAAACACTACCCCCCTCTTCCTCACCTCCCCTCCCCTGTCCCACCCTGCCCCGCCCTCGCAGATAGTTCTCAGTTCATTTCTGTTTTGATTGGCTGTATTTTGCTTGGTTTTGCTGCTTGTTTTCCCTGGTTGTGCTTTAGCTGCCGTGTAAGTAGGAAAGTGAATCTTACCAATGGACTTTGTCATATTGTTGCTTAATATTAAATCTGGCTTTTGCTTATACACTTGCCAGTGACGTTTTAAATTATCTCAAACACCTGTTTGTAACAATTTGGTTCAGTGAGCCTACTGGCAGGTAATATCACTGACTACCTATAAATGCATGGAAAGTCCAAGCCCTAATTTCTCGGAAAATGGGCTTAGGATAATTGGCATGACCGGGAAGCTCTGAAACAACATTTAAAAGTTGCTAGATGCCATCAAAGAACAGGGAAGATACATTATTTGCAAAATGCTAGGCACCTGCATAGAAGCTGCCTGGCAATACCGAAAAGATAGCATTAAAGGGAAACAGGAACTGAAAAGTGGACTGGAAATTAAGAAAGTGACTGAATTATTTTTTTCTGTGTAAACAGAACAACTGCAGAGACATTTACAGAATGAACAGAAAGGAAAACAAAAGCTGGTAGAAAAAGCTGAGCTAACATTTATGCAGGCTCCAAAACCTTCTGAACTTTGTGGTGGACAGGTAAATTATACCCAAAAAAACCAATTCTATTTGATCTGATTCAGATGGCTAATTTACTAAAACCCTAAGGCTGTAAGCCAGGTAAAACTGCAACTGATTATTTCTGGAGGAGACTGAATCCTATTGAGTGTGAAGTGGCCAAAGGATTCTGGTCCTGCTGTTATTTAATGTTTCGGTCCCTACCCCCAAATAATCCCCACTCCATAACAAGCAAAGTGGCATACTGGGCTGGTGAAATAGATGTGCATATGAGGGGAGCCTCTAGTGATACCTATTAAATGTATGAATGAGCTCTTCCCTTCTATTAAAAGAGCCACCTGCATCCAAGCCGTGCATAACTGATCTCAAACAGATCATAACAGTTCATAACAGATCCCCACATCCCTTTCCATATAGCACTGGTCTCCAGCCTCTTATTCCCCAGCCTGTCTCTATGTCCAGGGTTGCCCTGTCCCATGAGCAGAATCCAGTACTTTCCCTTGTTAAACTTTATACAATCGGTGATTGCCCAGCCCTCTGCACCGCTGGTTATAAGGTCACCAGAGAATGGGCTTTAGTCATTACAATGTTTCATCCAGGCCACAGTTTGGGGCAGTACTTCCTTTGAAAGTGTGAGAACAGGAACAAAATGCTGCTCAGGTGAGAACAGCTGTTTCCAAGGCTATTCATGAGGAAAAGGGGTCTTATTAGACAGCAGCATTTCCTGGGAGCATACAGTGTTTTTGATGAGCTCTGGAAGAGCTGGGCCCAGGTGCTGTTTTCAAGGCCAAGGCCTAACAAGCATTCATCAGATTGCAGTGTGGCCTGTAAGTGGGGGGGAATGCACCACTAGACCAAGTTCCTGGTCTGTGGCAAGCTGAACAGAAGTCAGCAGTGCCCTGGCAGCCAGGATGGCCACCTGTGTCCTGGGATATATCAGGCACAGCATCACAGCCAGGCAAGGGAGGGGATTTTCCCACTCTGCTTTGCACTGGGGCGGCCTCACCTCATGTGCTGGGGGCATTTCTGGATACCACAATATATGACATTGAACTGTTAGAGATCATCCAAAAGGGGGCAACAAAGATGGTGAAGGGCCTTGAGGTGAAGCTGTATGAGGAGTGGCTGAGGTCATTTGTCTGTTCAGGCTGGAGGAGACTGAGGGGACACCTTATTGCAGTTACAACTTCCTCACAAGGCAAAGATGAGGGGCAGGCACTGATCACCGCTTCCTGGTGGCCAGTGACAGGACCTGAGAAAATGTCCTGAAGTAATTTCAGGGCATATTTGAGTTGGATATTAGGAAATGGTTCTTAGTCAGTGGGTGGCTGGTCACTGGAATAGGCTCACCAGAAAAGTCACAGCACCAGCCTGACAGCTCAAGAACCACTCAGGCAATTCTGAGTCTTTGGGCTGTCCTGTGCAGGGCCAGGAGTTGGACTTGGTTGATCCTTTTGGATCCCTTCCAACTCAGAATATTCTAAGTACCACAGAACTATTTGTCAGTGTCACAGAACCAGTTAGGTTGGCAAAATACCTCTGTTATCATTGCATTTAACCTGTGAGTGATCACCACTAGAGCAGGGCACTAAGTGCTAAGTTCAGTTGTTTCTTGAACTCTTCCAGGTACTGAAAGTCCATCTGCCTTCTTGGGCAGTCCTTTCCAATGTTTAACAACCTTTCCATGAATAAAATCCTCCAGATGTCCAGCCTGAACCTCCCCCGGTGCAGCTTGATGTCATGTCCACTTGTCCTTTTACTGGCTGCATGGGAGAAGAGACTGTCCCCCAGCTGACTACAACCTCCTTAAAGGGACTTGGAGAGAGTTATAAGATCAGTCCTCAGCCTCCTTCTCTCTAGGCTAAACAACCCCAGCAACCTCCATTATTCCTCATACGATTTGTTTGCCAGGCCCTTCATCAGCTCCATTGCCCTTTTCTGTATACCTCCAATACTTGAATGTTTTTCTTCATGAGAGACCCAGAAATGGACAGAATCTGAGCTGAGCCCAGAACGATGCTGAGTATAAGGGGAAAATCACTGCCCTCATCCTGTTGGCCACTTTATTGCTGATACAGGCCAAGATGCCATTGGTCTTTTTGGCCACCTGGGCACTCTCCTGGTTTATGTTCAGCCACTGTTGACCAGGTCCCTCAGATCCTTTTCCATTGGGCCATTTTCCAGCCAGTCTGCCTCCAGCCTATAGCACTGCATGGGATTGTTGTGACCCAAGTGCAGGACCCAGCACTTGGCCTTGATGAAGCTTAAACCTTTGGCCTTGACCCATTGATCCAGTCTGTCCAGATCCCTCTGCAGATCCTTCCTGCCCTCTGGCAGACCAACGCTCCCACCCATCTTATAGTTTTCTGCTGAGCTACTGAGGGTGCACTTGATCCCCTCATCCAGATCATCAATAAAGATATTGAAAAGGAACTGGCCACCAAAATGAGGCCTGGGAACCCTGGTAGCTACCAGCCACCACCTGGATTTAACTCAATATACCTCCACCCACTAGACGTAGCCATCCTGCAAGTTTCTGACCCAATAACATATGCTATAGTAATGGTAAACAAAAAAAATAAATACTCAAAGTACATCAGTATGCCAAGTTTGACATGACTGACACAGTAAGACATCAGCTTTATGTTTGCACTGTTCTTAAAGCTTTGTAACTGATTGCTCCCAGAAACAGAATGGTGAGGTAAACACCTGTCTTCCTTTAAATGAATATTCATACATTGAAAAAAAAAACTCAGAACTTTTATTTTTTCCTCTGCAGTAAATAACAAAAATCCAATATAATACTTTATTTTTTGTTTTTTAAAAAGAGTATAAAACTTGACCTTAATAAAGTTCCAAACTTTTCTGATAATTAAAAAGCAAAGAAAGCAAGAATATTTACTGAAAATATATGTTCCAGAGAATGCTATGTACCAGGACTAGGAAGACAAAACTCATCTCTCTTTGTCTATTAATGACTTTCATTCACAACTGAAACCTCTGCAGCTGGGAGAAGAACAAACTGCAGAAAAAAAGGAAAAAAATATAATAAAAAATGTACAGGAAAGCTGATGAATCTGAAAGGCACTCACAAGTGACATATGAGAAAGCCCATCTGTTCAGCACAGGTACCTACACAAATACTAGAAACAGCAAAGGAAGCCCCAAAACAGAAATGGCAATTAGAGATCTGCTTCATTGTCAGAGTACTCCTTACTCATTATACAGCCTGTAAGTGCCATCTCAAAACTATTTTCAGAGTCTGTTTTATACACAGAATCAATGGATCACACAGCTTGGAGGGGGCATTGAAATGTCTCAACTGTGATCCCCTGCTTCAAGCAGGGCCAACAGGGAGCTCAGATGGGGAGGCACAGGGCTTTGTCCCAAGGGCATATGAAAGTTTCCAAAGATGAAGAGTCTGAAGCCATATTGGTCAACCTGTTCCACCACTTAGTTATCTCAAGGTGACATGTTGATAGCAATATGTGCAGTCTGAACCTTACCTGTCCCAGGAGCAGTGTCACACTGCTGTTTATCCCTGTGCTTTAAATTTCCTCCAGGCTGGTGTTAAGTGTTCCAAAGCTACCCCTTCTCCCAGCAAATACCACTTCAGAAAACCTGATGTCAGCAGAGAAATTAATGGAATACCTTTTCAGGTCATTAATATAGAGAGGACAGGACCCAGGACAGACAAAATCCTGGGGTCCCCATCTTTTGGGCATCAAAAATTATTGTCTTTGTACTTGAAGAATAACACTGCACAAGGATTAAGAAAAAAAAGTATTTAAGTATCTGTAAGTAAAGCCTTCAGAAATGCAAACATGGCTAAGACTGGTGACCTGGTCCTAGAATAGAAGGCTGAATTCCATGTGGGTGCCTGAAAAGCATCATACAACTTTGTATTTTAATTCTCTTTAAAATTGTGTGGACTGGAACCTTAGCACAAATCTTGACATTTTTGAAGTTTTTCTCTCCTATCAATCCCATTCCATGCACACAGTACCACCAAAGAGCCAGGTTAAAAACCTAATCAGTTTCTCATACTTTCAGTGATTTATTGGTCTGTACAAATTAAAATTTGTACAAAATACGGATAGAGAAACAATTCCTTGGGAAAAATATGCTGCATTCTTTAACAGAAGAGGTCATCAAACTTTTTGCTTGACGAAACATGTCTTTTCTGAATCTTTCCAGTTTGGGAAGGAAAAAGAAGAATAAAATAAAAAGAAAATGAAATCACTTCAGTACTGGAAGTTAGTTTTCTCTATGAAGAACATGCATGAAAATCCAAGCACATATTTAGGATCTTACATATGTAGGTGTACATTGTCTCCATTCTTGAACAGTTCATCAACAGTTTTTAAGAGAACAAGTTAGACAAGAAGCAGCTTTGAGTTATTAGCCCATAATTAAGTGGCTTTTGCATTCATATCCATGACAGTATAGAAACTTATTTTGAACAGTAGTGAACTGCATGAAGTCACTGAGAACCGATAGAAGTGTTCTAGACTGAACTTTTATATTCTAGTCAGAGTTGCAGCAGATAGTTTTCTCTTACAAACAAATGCTTATGAAGCTTTTTGTTATAAGCTCAGGTAAATTAACTTTTGACATATAATACTGTCTCTAAATTCTTATGGCAGTTTAATTGATTTTGTTCAATCTCTTCTGCAGTTAGGAATTATTCTTTTCTAACTTAACTAAGTTCACTCTAGTCAAAGTAGGTAGAAAAGAAGGATGCTAACCAAAGTTAAAGTCAACCAAAACTGTGTTTCTCAATTCTGAAAGTAGAGTTTGAGCAGATGTGTCCCTAAAGATTAAACTCCCAAGTTAAAAGGAGGCATTTTTAAAAACAAACAAACAAACAAAACCACCAGTCTCAAAATGTTTGAGATTACAGATGCATGAGATATTATGTCATTATATTTCTGTAAACTAATAAAATACTCATATGTCATGATAAAGCATGTAATTTGAAGTAGATTTATTTTTTGGCCTGTGTATATACAGTGAAAGAAAATGTGATAGTATCCAGAGGGTCAGATGTGTTCTCTTGTAAATGTGCATTCTGCTCCCTGATGATGGTCTAATTATTGGGCTAAATATTCATGAAATTCACACTTAGCTAAATATGCAAATTATTTGAACAATTTTTCCCCATTAATTTATTTTGCTGCTCTGTTCTTTTTTTTTCTACATTTCTCTTCAATATTAAAGGAAAAAAAAAAAAGAAGAGGAAAAGAAAGAAAGAAAGAAAGAAAGAAAGAAAGAAAGAAAGAAAGAAAGAAAGAAAGAAAGAAAGAAAGAAAGAAAGAAAGAAAGAAAGAAAAGAAAGAAAGACCACCACCACCAAAAACCACACAACCGGTAATTATTCAGTTTCTGCCCTAAGGTTTGCCCTTAAACAAAATGCAGGGCATCTGAATAGATTTGTTGTATCACAAAGACAGAGGGATTCAATCTCTTTGTTCCAAGAATAATAGGTTATTTTTGATATCACGTGACACCATACTCCTCTAAGATGCAACTGTATTACTCTTTAAAAAATGAAATCTTCTCACTTTGACTTCTATGATTACCACCACCTGGTAACATCAGTTGTTAACCTCCCATTATTTCTTTCTCTCTAAGGCTAAATGTGGGCTTAAAATATGCTTTCCCCTGATAAAGTGCTTTGCATCAGAAAGCAACAAAATAAATATGTATTTCCTTCAGCAAACAAGAGAAAAAATACTTTGTTGAATTCTCTTAGAGAAAAAAGTCAGTGAAAATATCAAGAGAATAGAAGAAAAATATTGGAGATCCAGTGCACAATATGAATATATCACACAGCCTTATATAGCTTTTTCCTAGTTTACATGCCTAAATTCCCAGAATAATACACAAACATTCAAATCTTCCCAGCTGCGTTTATACCAATGAATTTAGTAGTCAACCTATGAGTTTTTCAGTGCTTCTTGCTTTGTAATATTAAATGGACAGTCTGTAGCTGGTGGCAATAACTACTGATACATATCAGTATCCCCAACTTCCTTAGCAACTTGGCAGTATAAAAAGCAGAAAAAGTCTTGGATCTTAGTAAACTCTGCTCATCAGTAACTAAAACATCTCTACTTTATCAACCCTCTATTCAGTATAAATTCAAAACACAGCCCCATGCTCATCACTTGTGAAGAAAGTTAACTCTTCCCCAGCCAAAACCAGTACACCATGAAAAAATCAATGCATCAGTCAAGTGTAGGTGTTATTGCAAAGATTAGCAAGAAAATTTTTTAGAAATTTTAGCTTTTTTTAGAAAAAGCTATTTTCGGCAGGGCTTTGTGTAGCAGAACAGACATGCTTACAGATTAACACTGAGTTCCTCTGTCATAATAAATCCGGATTTATTTACCGGTCATGATTTGATTAATGGACCATGTGGATTCTTTTGGTATATCAATGTCCACAATACCAAATGCATGAGTGCAACCTTAAAAAATGTGTTTCAAAAGACTGCAGAAATTCTTTTCTTTTTTTCTTTTAGACATAAAGGTGAAAAAAAAAAAAAAAAGAAGAAGAAGAAGAGTATGATACAACTGATACATAAAGATCAACCCTATACTTCAGTTATGTAAAACTACAAGGTTAACTGATACTTCTTTGGGAATGCAGCATTAAACTGGGATTTATATTCCCTTTGATATATTTTTATTTACATATTATTTAGGGGTAAAACTGAAGCAACCATATCTTTTGTTTCCAGTCTCTTGCCAGGCATGCATCTTAGAGAGTATAGAAAGTCCTAATAATTAACTCTCAATTATCACCTTTACATTCCACTTGTTGTGCTCTTAAAACCCTGAAAATTCTCTCTTATTCAGCTAGTAAGGGCTGAGTTTTTTCTTCTTTTCCATTTCTGTGGGGTTACTGTGTGAGGGAGCACTCTCTCCACTGAGAAAAATACTTCCAAGCTAGTAACTTGCCAGGTGGTATTGGAGCTGTTCTTTCAGAATCTTAGTTGCTAAATACCTCTTCGATGTAACCATGCTCAAGGTATACCAATTCCCCTCTGTACTTAGTGTTCTCACAAGCCCTTTTTGTTTTGTCTCAGATGCACAGAATCTGCACAAGCCTAAGTCAACCAAGGTGAATTTTCAATATCTTCCCTGAAACAGAAAAAGAAAACATTAGAAGACATTAGTTAAAGAACCAAAGAGTGGGTAGGGGTCTGAAAAGGCAGAACATAAAATGAATGGAGTGAGAAGAATGAAGAAGCATCAACAGCTGAGCTCCTCAGGACCTGCTTTAAAACCAGCCCTGCCTAATTTCATTAGTCTTTTGGTAAGTGACACATCAATTAAATTTTCTTATGACACAAGAAATCCTCATTACAGAAAAAGATTGGGGATAATGCAGTCCAATCCCCTGTTAAAGCAGGTTCACCTAGAGCAGATGCACAACCTCACCGTCTAAGTAAGTTCTTAGTATGCCCCAGGAAGGAGATGCTATAGCCTCTCTGGGCAGTCTGCTCCAGTGCTTTCTCATTCTTACAGTAAAATATTTTTTCCTCATGTTTTAGATGAGACTTCCTGTATATCAGTTTCTGACTGTTCCTTCTCATCCCACTGCTTGGGACCATCAAGAAAAGCCTGGTTCCCTTCTCTTCTTTCATATGTCTTGCATTGGGAACATTAACAGGCCAGGTATATTTCACACCTTGTTTGGTTTATGGACCATAGCCCCTGACTGTCAAAGCAACCTCCCAATTTTACCTTTCTTATGTATATTCCCAGTGCATATCCCAGAACCTCCAGGTACATACTAATACGATGTAGATATGTGCGTACAGGAAATTAAGTACATTCCAGGAGGAGTAACTACGGGTATAAATGGATTTACATTGATAGTACTTATGTAATACATACACAAATCCTTCCTGTTTACATTGAGAAACATTGTCCCTTCTAGAGTCATGGCAATGTACATCTTCCTCCCAATCAACTGGAAGGAAGGAAATTAACAAATAATAAAATATAAAACAATTCCCAAAGGTTTCATAGAATAGAGTGAGAATTATATTAGCAGTGCTATTGTGAAAAGTCAATTCACCAAAATCTTGATTTTTCGAAGTTTGATCTTCTCTGTTTAGCCCTGGAGACCACTAGTGGTTTTCGAAATTATTGTTTGTTCATGAGCAAACATAGCCACTTCACTTTTAAACTACTCACTAGTGAACAGAGATTACTGGAATAGCTCACCTGCTCAGTACCAGTCAGCTACCACTGGAAGTGAACAGATAGGTCTTTATTTTACAGTCTGGGAATTATATACACACACATGAAGGAAAATATATTCATGTAGGTTTGGCTTTTTGGAGATTGAGAGACTCTTTACTATTTACTCCAGAACCTATGGCAGGTAAGAAATTTCTACCATTCCTTTTTTTTGCTAAGTAAGACTTTGCACTACGGGTTTGTCACTTCCTTCATATAGTGCTGAAGCAATTCACAAACATATATAAATTCAATCAGACAGTCTATAAGAGAAGGATAATATGACAAATATTACAGTTGCTGGATTAAGACTCAGAGAGAAACTAGCTTATTTGTCTAAAATTCCAGACAGAACCTGTGACAAGCATTGGCTCCAAAATGTTTTTCATTCACAATACAGATTCTTTCAAGAACTCCCTACATTCTAGGTGTTCTTTTAGCTATTAATGTTTAAAAGCCTTATTACCACACTCTTAAAGCCAAATGCACAAAGTAATTAACACAATTTGGTCTAAGAAAGAGTGTTACTATGCCTACTGGGAACTATTCACAAGAGCTATTTTTTCTCCTCATCATATTAGGTCTTTTTTGGCAAGACTTCACATCAGTTCCATTAAACTCAGTATGAAAATGTTTTCTACCTCTTAAGGAGACTAGAAGAACCTGTGTTCTAGTATCTAGAACACAGGTTTGTGCTGTCTGGATTGCGGTACAGACTCAATTCCAGAGGCACAAGTGGGGGCAACATACATTTCCAACTCTTATTTTTCCATGAAGAATTAAAAACCGATCATGGTTCTATTCTCATGTGCCACAAAAAAAAAACAAACCCTAACCAACCTCCCCCAAAAAACCTCAAACAAAAAAATAAACAAATAAATTAAAAAAACTCTCCTAGATTATTAAGATCTCAAAAGTTTTAAAAATCTTAATGAGAAAGTTAATAAAAATAAATTTCATGCACATTCATTTTTTGTATTAGCTTTTGAGTTTATATTAAAAATGGAAAAATTGTTTTGTCTTTATTCTACCCATCAGGAGGCATTCAAATCCCAAATGTGAGCTTGTCTTCAAATACGTCTACCACAGCATGATTAAAACTGAGCATAGGTAAAATGAGTTTTCTATATAATCTGTTGAGAAGAACAGATTGCAAAACCAGGAACCAGTTATATTTTATTATGTACACATTGCAAAAATGCACCAAAAATTCTATGAAAATACTTTTGGCCCAATAACTAGCAAGTTTTAGCAAAAACTACATATCTTTTTTTAAAGACTTAGAAAATCATTGATTTATAGGGAAATACATTTGTTGTACAAAAAGGCATGGGAGAAATAGGACCCAAAGCTCAAAGACAACAGTAGACTCTCTAAGTCTATAAACTACACCTGAAAACTGAATTGATTTCATAAAGAAATCTCAATTCATGAAGGCTAAAACACCAGGATGTCAAAACTGGAAAATCTTACACAGCAAATCTTATGAGAAAGTTGACAAAAAACATCAGTCAAAGCATTACAAGGGTTTCTTCTGTCATTAACATCTATTGCAAGGTCAGTGGACCACAGAAAAAAGCTGCCTTTTTGAGGTATATGATATATGCTGTTTATCGGAAAATGGTAAATTTTACAAAATACATTCTCACTTGCAAAAAAAAAAAGTGAGAAATGGACAAACTTCTGAACCTCAAATTATAATGTGTGTTTTCACTACGAAGGAGGAACTTTCAATATTAGTAGGAACTCTGCTAAAGTAGAACACAGAAGCTGCTATGGGTCTATCTAAAAAAAATATAACATTACTTTTCTATGAAAGATGATATTTTGTCTGATCCTTTGGAAAAGAAAGTGTGTGGTAGATGTTACTTTCAAGGTAAATGCTGGTACATTTACAGACAAGGTGCTCAAGCACGTTCTGCAGTGACTGACATAGACTAAAATCTCTTATTGTAACTTCTATAGTATTTTGAACCTCTGAGCACAGAGTGCAGTTTTAAATTCTCACAAGAGGAAAGTTTGCATATGGCAAGATACTTTCTGGAAAAAAAGCCAATACTTTTTTTTGTAAAATTTGTTAACACATTTGCATACAGAAAGAAGAACATGCACCAAACTGAAAGACCATGGACATGTTATTAATTAGCTAAATACAGGAATTACTACCGAAACACTTCAGTCTATAAAGGTAAAGAGAACATGGCAAAAAGCTGGGTATAAAGGGTATGAAGATCAAAGGTATCACAAATATGTTGTGAAAAATAAAAGCCTAGACATAAGCCAAATTTCTGACCACAAATGCTACAATGTGATAGTTAATTCACCTCTGAAAAAAAACCCAACAAAACAAAACAAAATGAAAACACAAACATCCACATAATTGTCCATGTAGCCAGAAGAAAAGTTTTAAATGGCTAGAAAAAAAAAAAAAAAGAAAAAAAAAGGATTCTAATTAATTATTTTATGAAATCTGTAGAATATACTACAGTCTTTAAAGAATGAGTTTGGGTTTTTTTGAGGGAGTCGTGATCAGGCTGAGAAAAATAATGGAAAATATATTAAAATATAAATACAACAAAAAAGAGGCATTTATTCTGCAAACAAAAATCAAGTTGCTTTTCAATTTAGTTGCTCCCACCAATGTCAGGGCTCCTTTTCATATATGTATAGCAATCCAGACTATTAACATTTGTTCAATGTGTGCATTTTTTCCTTCCATTTACTTCAAATATTTTTTAAATGTAGACCTCAGTTTACATATTTCTCAGATTTCAGCATTCCTTATTTGTTAAAAGCTGTGACGATCCACAAACTACATGATATTGACCATTGGAAGAGCCATGATTTCCTCTTTACATGCCTGTTATGAAGAAATAACAGAGAGATTAAAAAGACCAATCTTGATCCCTTGCCTAGAAATAAATAATACTTTTTGTGCTATAATCTCTCATAGAGATACTTGCCAAACTGGCTTGCCTGTTCTCTCTGGCAATCTCTCTAAATTTCACCAATGCCAATTTACTTAACATGTGAACATATTTCAAAAATGCAAAAGGAAGTACAATATACAGAGGTATATAGATAGATGCAGATAGATACATAAAGATAATATATAGAGATATACAGATATATAGATATAAAAATAGATGCTAAAGGTACATGGCTGTATATATACAAATAAATATACCCCAGCATATATAGATGAGATGGAGATAGAGACAGAGATGCTAGAGACAGACATGGTAGAAACAAGGATGATAAAGATAGAAATATAAAAAAACAGATTAAATATAAAGATAGATTAAATATAAAAAGGCGTAGATTAGATACAGATTATAAAGAGAGAGATACAGATAGAGATAATGGTAGAGGCTGAGATAGAGTTGATATACATCAACACATACATGCATGTATAGAGTAATATGGATATTTGTACATGTACCTGTGTCCTAGGTTACAATGTAAAATTGTGCCCAAGGTATGTATTCTATCCCATGAGCCGTTGGAGCCAAGGTGGGGCAGTGTTTTCCTTATCTTCTGTTAACAAGCCTAACAATGCTTTGCCACATGACTCATAGATAACTTCCTCTGGGAGTTATCTCTGGTTAATGGGCCATCAAGGACCCACTGCATGACTCATAGAATGAGATCATCCCATTGTGAGATGCTCCGCCCAGGGGGAGGAGCCAAGCATTCCCACCTGGATATAATCCAGGGTTTGAGACATCATGAGTAGCTTTTATCCACTGGACTCCCAGAGGAGACAAGAGCTACCAGACGGAATCACTGCTTTGACAAGAACATCTCATTTGGTTCCACTGGATTCCTGGAGGAAGACTGGACCCTTCTCACCATCACTGGACCCTTCTTTCTCAGGATCATCTCTACTCCAACAGAACCACATCTGCCACTCCAGGAGGACTTTTGGACTGCTTCAAACACCCTGACCAACCGGGTGTCAGGTTGTATTGTTCCATTTATTTTATTTTACCTTTTTTCCCCTCTCTTCTCCTATTAAATTGTATCTCTGACTGGGAGTCTCACTGGTTTTGCTTTCAAACCAGCACAACCTGTATACCCAGAACTTAGTAAAACCTTTGACACCATCTTCCACAGATTCTCCCAGAAAAGCAGGGAGCCATGGCTTGCACGGGTGTACTCCCTGCTGAGTTAAAAGCTGGCTGAATCGTGAGGCCCAAAGAGTGGTGGTGAATAGTGTCACATCCAGGTGGTGACTGAATTCCCAAGGCTCAGTAATGAGGCCAGCAGGTTGAGGGAAGTGAAAGTGCTCCTCTAGTCCACCTAAGTATATCACATCTGGAGCATTGTGTCCAGCATTGGTTCCCCAGTTCAAGATTGACAAGGTACTACTGGAGAGGGTCCATTGCAGGTCAGCAAAGGTGATTATTGGACTGGAGCATATCTCTCATGAGGAAAGGCTGGGTGATTTCTTAGGAAGATATGAGAGGGGAAGTCATCAATATCTCTAAGTATCTGAAGGGGGCATGTCATGAGAGTAGATTCAGACTTTTTTTTGGTGGTGCCAAACAATAGAAGAAGCAGCAATGAGCAGAAACGGAACACAGGAAGTCAATGAGAGGAAAAATTTCACTTGTGAAGGTGACTGAGGACTGGAGCAGATGCCCACAGAGGCTGTGGATTCTCCATAACTTGTCAGATATTTAATATTCATCAGGACAGAATTCTGAGCATTAGAACAAGAAGCCCAGGGAAGGGGTGGAATCATCATCTCCAGAACAGTCCAAAAAACATGTAGATATGGCACTTAAGGACATTGTTTTGCAGTAAACATGGCAATGTTAGGTTAATGATTGGATTAAGTGATCTTAGAGGCCTTTCCCAAATGTAATAATTCTATTATAATATTTATATATATATATATATATAAGAGATGGAGATTAGATAGATTTAGATACAGATTAGATGGAGATGACATTGGATGAGGGCAGAGAGAGACAGAAAGGAATGGAGGGGGTATTGTTATCATGCAGATAGAGGTACAGATACAGACAGAAACCATGTGCCTCCCTTAGAACAAAGATAATTAAAATATTTTAAGTAAACCTTGTAGGGAATTGTGAGGTTAAATGGCATTTCAGAGTTTGCCTGAGGTTGAGGGATGTTGATAACAGCACTGTGAGGAAGCTGCAATGATCACAACCTAAAATCTTTCATCATGTAATGCAGCCGTAGAGGTGTCACTGCTGATACTTTCTTGTGATGGATTTACTTGATGCCAAGTCCCTCAAGGCAAAGTGTCTTAAAGAAAATAGACATGAAAGGAATATAGTATGAGTTTTCAAAATTCTAAGAGGATATTGGATGTATTTAGTCAAATATAGTAAACTTTCTCTTTCCTCTGTACTGGATGAAAAAATACACTGACAATGTAATATCTGTTTTAGAGGCACTGCTTTGAATTTTAGAAGAGCATTCTTCATTATTGCTTTTCCCGTTTGCTTCACTTCAGGTTGCAGTAATGTTTTACCCCAAGAGAATTTATTTCTTCTCCAGGTAAGTGTGTGTTTTCTTGCTCCACCAGCAAAAAAGTAATGTACATGCAGTATGGGGGGAAAAAAAAAAAAGAAAAAAGTAAAAAAAAAGCAGTGTAAAGAAACAAAGCAGTGCATTAGAGCCACACAATTGCAAAGGAGCACTCTTCCTTCAGGCAAGATATCTAGCTATGTACTAATGCGTACTTGTCTTGTGAGCCAAAAGAAGGAAATAAACATTTCATCACATTTTATCTGCTTCATTTAATCCACAGTGGCTTTAATAGATAATATTCTGTACGTAGTGTGCTTGAATAAGCATGGCATTTATTGTTTTAGAACACTTACTTGGACAGCCTGGAAGCTATATGAAGGCAATTAACATTTATCATAAATCAAACAAGGCTTTTATGGCAACCAAAAGAACACTGCTGGAAATGCCATTTATCAGGCCACCAGAAGCAGATGAAGAAATTGAGAAATCTTTTAATTTTCTTTTTCTTTTATCTTTCAGACACATAGCTGAGTATCAATTGATTACTTCCAAAAACTTTGACAAATGTGACATGACATCACACATATGCAGAATAATACCCACCACAAAACTATTACAATGCCAAAATTGCTGAGTTCTATTCAGAATACAGCAGGGATGGTGCTGCCTAAGTGCTTGTTAGAAATTGTCCCTTAAGGCACATGCTACACAGAAACAGTAACTTATGAAATCTCTAGCAGACATAGAAACCTGTTGAAATCACAGATTTGAAGTGCTTGACGTGTGTTTTTATTTTGGGCAGCAAACCGCTTGAGAAAATGGAGGATAAAGGTGTCAAACACACTAGCATAACTTAGACAACTGGAATAACAATCTGGGTTCTCAGAAATGTGGAAAATCAGCTGAATGTCAAAATTTCACAGGCAGGAACTTAAGAATTTGATTCCAGTGCTTGTCAGAGCACTGACAATTCAATTTATTCTCTATTTCTTGACCCTTTGTCATGTCAAGATCTGCTGTCTTTACTAAATTTTTAGAAAAGTGATCTTTTCTTCCTGTGTAAAATTTTCTCATTAATAGTTCCCTTTTGAGATAGCACTGTCAGCCTAACAACTTACACACAGCATGTGTTTTTTCCTTCTCAGAATATTCCTTTCAGGTGTCTCTTGTTTTCCTGTAGCTGTAGTGAACAGAACAACCTTATTTCAATTTCAGCATACTTAAGAATGGAAAACATACTTGCTTCAAAGGAAACTATGATATGCCGATACTTAAATTACACTGACCTGTAAAAAAGATAATAACTGTTTTAAAAAAACCCCATCAAAACTACTGAACAGATTTATGTTAACCTCATCAACAGTCTGATCCTGAAGTTAGAAAGGGAAAGTGAAGGAATGCGAAGAAAAGAAGCAACTCAGTTAATAAAAATTTATTAATATGCTATAGATACCTTAAAACATTTTAAATAAATTCAAATACAAACACTAGCTACTTCTATTACAAAATAGACATGGAAAAGCCTGCTGACAAGATGCAGCATTCAAATGAATCAGAGGAGGCTCTGTGAAGAATGAGTGATAGCATCACATATACCTGAAGTTTTGTTGATTGCAGTGGGACTTGGCACTGGAAAGGAAAGGTGATTTTTGGTGAAATACAAAACCAAGAATTGTCTAAAGGTGTTCATTTGGTATCTGGTATTTCCTTTAAAACTTGAAGGTTTTATTCAGGCTGACATTTGAAGATATTTGACATTCAGGCTGAGTGTGTAGAACGAGACAGTAGCTTTATTTGCACTTCTCCTACAAGACTTTTTAGACTAAGGCCTTACAGTATTTACTCATGCAAAATTAAGCAGATCCAGTCCATTCTGTGCAGACCTGCACTGATTGCAAAGCAGTTACTTTTCTACATTAATTCCATATAGCACTTTTCTGTATATAAATCAAATCCAGAAAGCTACCAAACAAATGGTGAAAGCTAAGAAATTTATAAGTGGCTGAAATAATCTTATTTATTGAAATCAAAAATTTACTTAAAATCCCATATTAAAAGTGTTATATTGAGTATTGTCTAGAAAAAGGAATTCATCCACCAAAATAACAAACACTCCCAAACCCAAAAATAAACCAACCAATCAAACAAACAAAACACACAAACAAACAGGAACACTAAACCAGAAAACACAAAAAACCACCATACAAAAAAAAAACCCCAACCAACACCCCAAATATTGATTATTTGCAAATAAGAAACAATGCCAGAAGGTTGATGTTAATTTTAAGACAGGCTCACTAGATGTGTACTTCAGAAGTACTTTTTCTGCCAAGCATTTGTTAGAATATGTTGAGACTACTGTGACAGACAGGAGTATTTTCTTAATATCATAAGAACAACATTTCCAGGTCTTCCATGCTGGCAGTGAAATCCTAATCTGTGACAAGCTACATATCTGCTATATGCAGATGACTGCAGTCATTGCTTTTTCTAAGATAGAATTACAACATTACTGGTACCTACAGAACTGCAAACAATAGAAGCGTCTTTTATTGAGCAAGTGGCAGTTACTCCCTTTCTTAGAAAATAGAGTCCTGCTATAACAGATCCTGCTGGTCCACATGGTGTTCCCAGGAAACATGTGATATGGAACTGACCAATTTCAGTCACACATCATCATCAGTTATTGTTGGCACCAGGCTCCCTCTTAAAATACTTGTATCCCACTCACACCAAAATTACAGAACTACATTAGTATTTGTGGACGTAATAGACTTTCACTTCTTCAGCATACAAACCATTTTTTGATTGAGAACACAGTATTTGAAAAACATATGGAAACATTTTCATAAATACTGCCATCACCAGCTGAACTGTGGGAATGGCATTATTGCATCAGACTTATTTTATTTTTTTCTTGGTTGAACCCAAATATTTTACTTATTCCATTTTTACCTACCACCAGAGAGTTTGGTTATCTCACCATCCTAAATATTATTGTCACAGAAATTCAGAACATTGAGAAATTTCAGGGTGTGCAAAGAAGGAATCTGACATATGTTTGACATATCCATTGCATGTTGCCAGCTTTATACAAGACTTTTTATGCTTATGCGTGTTTCTACTGTATTTCCTTTTTCTTGGGGTTTATTTCTCCCCCAGTGGTTAGCATAAAAAATAACCATCACATCTAACCTCTCCTAATCCTCTCATCTAATCTGCTTTAAGCAATGAGACATTCTAAATAGTTTGCACTATTTTGTTCACACATTTTATTCTTTTAAGCAAGCAATAGAGTGGCCCTATGTTTTACCTATCCTTATAATCCATACCTTATCTAGGACAAGTATTAAGGACCAACAAACTATACAGGACACTCTAATCTTGACTACAATAAAAAGCAGGATCATTACATTCACACGTCTTCAGGTACACCACACATATTTAACATCAACAATAAGAGAAAACAAAGCCTTAATTTATATCAACAGACTACATCTTTGAAGAAGCTGTAGTGTTTCAAACTCTGGATTCACAAAACAATTACTTAGAGAAAATCTAATACATTCTAGTACATGGTGAGAACAGAGCAGGACCTTGAAGAACATATGAGAATTTGAGGTCAGTTTCCTACGGTGAAAGGTTTCACCACTCCAAACTCACAGCACTGCCACATAATAACACTATTGCTCTCAGAAAATTTCTCAACTTCTCCAGTCATGAAGAAAATGTTTCAGAAATGGTGAGTGAAGGCATAACGGGAACACGTACTTAGGAAGACCGCTGTGGATTTCAGGAGCTAAGCACAGAAGATGCAGATTTGTGGATCCATCCGGCACACCATTCCACTTATGCTAGCGGAGACAACTTTTCAGTGTCTGCTACAGTGGCATTGTGCAAACTTCTGCTAGCTTCCTCTCTGTTCTGGATTGACAGTGCCTCCTATCCCATATTGTGGACTGTATTGTTATGTCTAGCAGCTGCTGCTTCGCTCGCTGGGGGGGCTTGGCTGCTGCTGCTGCTGCTTTGCTTTGCTGCCGTTCTGCCGCTTTTTCTCTCTGCTGCCTGTTTTTTGCTGTTTCCGGGTTTTCTTCTTTCCTCTTTTCCCTTCCTTTTCCCTCCCTCCCACCCCCCAAAGATTTGGACCGGCTCCGGACCTGACCTGAGAAGTCTCAGAATCTCCAGTGCCCGTGGAAGAAGCTTTGCACCCTCCCCCTCATAGTAACGAGCTTTTCCTTTTCCTTGTGGTGGGGAGTGGTTTTTTTCCATTGTCAATAAAACTGTTTTTTTCCACTTTTCTCCTCCAAAGAATTTCCTTCCCAAACCCAGGGCTGGGGAAGAGGGGTGGTGGAGGTTTTTTTTAGGGGACTCTCTTTTAGAGGTTCTCCCCTAATTTATCCTAAACCAACACACTTTTTGGTGCATTGGCCGGGAAAGGAACCAAAGAAAGTGGAAAAAACCTTAATAATATTGGTGCTTCTAATTGTTTTCTGGGTGTATTGGGATGGTTTTTTCTGGACTCATAATGTCATTCGGGGTGAAAGCCTGCCAATATTTCTGGTCCCTAGGGTTTTTTGAGGTTTTACTATCTTTGTGGTACCTAGGGCTATTTCCTTACCTGGAAATAGCTCTGGTATTGCTCCTAATATGTAGTTTGTGTAGCTGTGGGGCACTAATCAGAATATTCATTGGGCTGGGTTTGTTTGTGATGATTTACAGGAAGGCTGTAAATATGTTTGATGGTTCGTTGTTATGGTTGGGCACTCTGTTAGGGGAGAAGCAGGGGAAGAGTTTTTTCAGCCTGTTTTCCCTCTTCTCCTATGAATTGTTTATATCTCTATTAGAAAATGTTCAGTTTCCCCTGAGTGTTAAAGAGACCATCTTTCTGGCATTTAATTTAGTAAGTTTCCTCTATACTGTCTGCAGTTTATATAAAATGAAAGCTGAGATTTTCAAAGGGGCTAATGAGATTTCTGATTTAGGGGCAAAGCCAAGTAGGAGAAATCTTGAGTGGAGTGGGAAATGGGAAGATATGGGCAAAATTTTAAAGCAATTCTCTGATCCTATAATCTGGGACTTCCCATCTGAACAAATTCAGAACCCAGCTGAGGTGGCAAAGTACTTGAAAGAGAAGTGCCATGGTAATACCAAGGAGAAAAGGATTATCACAGTGAGCTGGGCCTTGGCATATGTTTATCGTACTCTGCTAGATACTGAAGGGCAGCAGATAGAAGACAGGGAACAGGGAGATAAACTAGTTACCATCCCAGTCACTAAGGCTGCAGCTAATATTCCAGGCTCCAGACCAGTAGTTAAATCAGACAGTAAGCCTCAACTAAGGGCTGTTGCTGCTAATACAAGAGGCGGAAAGTGTGCAAGGAAGACCGATCGCAAGGTGGAGGATGATGATGATGATAATCCAGGAGAAGGACCTTCACCAAAATCAGAAACCACATCGAGGGGTGTAGATTCTGGAGCCAATATTGATTCCTTTTCCGTAAAGGACCTTCGAGGCCTAAGAAAGGATTACAGGCGACAACCCAATGAATCTATAATTGGCTGGTTAGTCCCCCTCTGGGATGCTGCAGGGGAGGCTACAGTTCGGGATGGCACTGAAGAGAGGCATTTGGGATTGCTGTCACTTGATCCTGTTATCGACCAAGGCATGATGAGGGAAGCTAGTCCTCACAGCCTCTGGGAACAGATTCTGGACGGTGCAGCACAAAGATATTTGTGTGCAGATGACCTCTATCTGTGGAGGACCATAGACCAGGGGATTCAACATCTGAGAGAGATGGCGGTAGCAGAGCTCATTTTTTCAGATGATGTAACAACTAGAAGTCCAGACCTGGTACCATGTACACCTGTAATGTGGAGGAAACTTGTGCGACTTGGACCACCTGAATACGCTTCTGCTCTGGCAATAATGAAGCGAGAGGAGACACATGAGACTGTGCTCGATATGGCAAAAAAGCTTCGAGCATATGCTGATACTGTACATGGCCCAACTCATGCCAGAATTGCAGCTGTGGAAACACGACTGCAGAAATTAGAAGGCAAAATAGAAAAACTCAGGGAAGAGATTAAGGAGGACTTCCTCCAAATCTCAGCTGTGCAAGTTAGAGGTCCTGGTATCCAACGCAGGCATCCCTTTGATGGGGAGAGAAAGTAACCCCACGAGCTGAGTTGTGGTTCTTCCTGCGTGAGTCTGGAGAAAATATGAGGAGATGGGATGGGAAACCTACTGCTGCTCTGGCACAACGGGTGTGCAATTTGAAGGAAGGGAGGATTCAAAGAGGAAGTCTCACCAAACAGAGAGCAGCTCCAGTTGTTCGCAGCCAGGATGTCAAGTATGATGTCGATGATGACATGTCCGATCCCCTTGAGGGAACCTCTAAGACATATACCCGAGGAAAGGATAATCAGGCTTAGAGGGGCCCTGCCTCTAGCCAGGTAGAAGTTAGGGAAAATTGTGTTTTCTGGACTGCGTGGCTTTGTTGGCCTGGCACATTGAAGTCACAAGACTATAAGGCTTTGGCTGACGCTGGCTCGCAGTGTACATTGATCCCATCGAGATATGTAGGGGCAGAATGGGTTTCTATCGCTGGTGTGACTGGGGGATAACAAGACTATACGTTGGTGGAGGCAGATGTGAGCCTGACTAGGAATGAGTGGAAGAAACACCCTGTTGTGACTGGCCCAGAGGCCCCATGAATCTTGGGCATAGATTACCTTCAGAGTGGGTATTTTAAAGACCCAAAAGGGTTCAGGTGGGCCTTTGGAATAGCAACTGGGATGGCAGAAAGCATTCGACAATTGAACACCTTGCCTGGACTGTCCGAGAACCCTATCACAGTAGGACTTTTGAAGGGAGAAGAACAAATGGTACCAATTGCCACTTCAATAGTGCATCGTCGACAATATAGAACCACTGAAGATACCATGATTCCCATCCACAAGATGATTCGAGAGCTGGAGAGCCAAGGGGTGGTCAGGAAAACCCACTCACCCTTCAACAGTCCCATCTGGCCGGTGTGAAAATCCGATGGAGAATGGAGATTGACTGCGGATTATCGTGCCTTGAATGAAGTGACTCCACCTCTGAGCACGGCCATACCAGACATGCTGGAACTCCAGTAAGAGCTGGAGTCCAAGGCAGCGAGGTGGTACACCACTATTGACATTGCCAATGCATTTTTCTCCATTCCTCTGGCTGCAGAATGCAGGCCTCAGTTTGCCTTCACATGGAGGGGAGTGCAGTACACCTGGAACCGACTGCCCCAGCGCTGGAAACACAGTCCTACCATATGTTATGGACTGATTCAAGCCACACTAGAAAAGGATAAAGCTCCAGAACATTTAGAATATATTGATGATATCATTGTGTGGGGAAACACAGTAGCAGAAGTGTTCGAGAAAGGAGAGAAAATCATCCAAATTCTCTTGGATGCTGGCTTTGCTGTTAAGAAAAGTAAAGTTAAGGGACCTGCTCGGGAGATCCAGTTTCTAGGTTTGAATTTGCAAGATGGATGGCGTCAGATTCCTACTGATGTCATTAACAAAATCACAGCTATGTCCCCCCCAACTGATAAAAAGGAAACACAAGCTTTCCTAGGTGCCATAGGTTTCTGGAGGATGCACATCCCGGAGTACAGTCAGATTGTGAGCCCTCTTTATCTGGTTACCCGCAAGAAGAATGATTTCTATTGGGGCCCTGAGCAGCAACAAGCTTTCACCCAGATCAAGCAGGAGATTGCTCATGCTGTAGCCCTCAGCCCAGTCAGGACGGGACCAGATGTGAAGAATGTGCTGTATTCTGCAGCTGGGAGTCATGGTCTGTCCTGGAGCCTTTGGCAAAAGATACCTGGTGAGACCCAAGGCCTACCACTGGGATTCTGGAGTAGGAGCTACAGGGGGTCTGAAGATAACTATACCCCAACGGAAAAGGAAATCTTGGCCGTCTACGAGGGAATCCAATCTGTTTTGGAGGTGATTGATACAGAAGCACAACTCCTCCTGGCACCCTGAATACCGGTGTTAGGGTGGATGTTTAGAGGAAAGGTTCCCTCCACCCACTATGCTTTTTGCTAAATACCAAGTTTCATTTTCCCTAATTGTATTTTTTCTCAATTGTATTTTTTCTATTTATTTCCAGGTTATTTTCTTTTTTTTCAATTTTTTCTAATTTTTTCTATTTCTTTTTTTTTTTATTTTTAAATTTTTTTATTTTCTTTCTTTTCTTCTCTTCTCATTTTTTCTATGCTTTTTAAATTTTCCTTTTTTTCTCCTTTTAATTTTTTTTCTATTTTTCTATTTTTTTTCTATTTTTTCTGGTTTTTTGTCCTTTTCTATCCTCTCTCTGCTTCTCCATTGTAGCTATAATACTGATGAGCCATGTTTGATTTTTTGTGAAAACAGTCTGATTCTAGGATAGCCCCTCAAACTACATTGATTAATTTATTTAACATCCTGGCCATTTTCTTCTCTTCTGGCATAAAAACTTGACACGAATGTCACTGTTGAGGCAGTCACAACACAACCTCCCTAGAGAAGTTGTGTCCCATTATTGCTAGTTGGTGGCTGACCTGTTTCCAGGTGTCTTTGTATAAGAAAATCAGGTCCGGACCTCCCTGTGGCTTCCACTGCCACTCTCAGCTTCACCAACGCTGCCTCCCCCACTCCATTCCCAAGCGAGTCTACATTGCCAGTCATGGGACCCCACACGGGTCCAGGCCAAGTAAGCAGTTCAGGCTGTTGTATCAGTATATAGTTCTTGTTGTATCAGTATATAGTTCAGGCTGTTGTATCACATCGCTCCTCGCGTCGCTCCTTGCATCGCGGTCACGAGATGTCGCAGTCAATATATGCGGCAGTCAACACAGACACTGCACTTCTACTCTAGGTGCTTCTTTAGAATCATCAGAAGGCTTCAAGTATCAGCATCTTGATATTCAAAATGTCTCCTGTACCTTTTCTCTGTAGCCTCCCAAGAGTAGCTCCACACAGCTCTGGCTCTGGCTCTCTCCTTCAGCTCTGGCTCTCGACTTCCTTCAGCTCTGGCTCTAGCACAGCTGCCTAACCCTGTCTGTCCTACATAAAACAGCTTACCTTTTCTGGCCCTTGCAAGACCTCCTCTCCCTAAGTCTTCTCAGCACAACAAACTGACTCCAACTCACTCTCTAACAGTTAATTCACTCTTTATCATGCCCATAGCTATGAGGGCAAGGCTGTTTCTACTCTAGGATAATTAGCACAGCTGTAATGTATCGGGGGGGAAACTGTCTTCAGCAGCATCTCCTTTTGTCTCCCCACAGAAGAGACCTCCAAGATCACCAAATCCAACCCAGCCCTAACACTTCAACTAAACTATGGCACCAAATGTCACATCCAATCTTTTTTTAAATGCGTCCAGGGATGGTGACCCCACCACCTCCCCAGGCAGACTGTTCCAGTACTTTATCACTCTTTCCGTAAAAAACCTTTTTCCTAATATCCAACCTGTATTTCCCTTGGCACAGCTTAAGACTGTGTCCTCTCCTTCTGTCAGCTGCTGCCTGGAGAAAGAGACCAACCCCCACCTGACTACAACCACCTTTCAGGAAGCTGTAGAGAGTGATAAGGTCACCTCTGAGCCTCCTTTTCTCCAGGCTAAACAACCCCAGCTCCCTCAGTTGCTCCTCATAGGGTTTGTGCTCCAAGCCCCTCATCAGGCTCGTTCCCTCCTCTGGACTCACTCAAGTGTCTCAATGTCCTTCCTGAACTGAGGGGCCCAAAACTGGACACAGCACCTGAGGTGTGGCCTCACCAGTGCCCAGCACAGGGGAAGAACGACCTCCCTGCTCCTGCTGGACACACCATTCCTGATACAGGCCAGGATGCCTTGGCCTTCTTAGCCACAAAGGCACACTGCTGGCTCCTGTTCAGCTGCTGTCACCAGTGCCCCCAGGTCCCTTTCTGCCTGGGCATTGTCCAGCCACATTGACCTCAGCCTGTAACATTGCAGCGGGTTATTGTGGCCAAAGTTCAGGACTCAGCACTTGGATTTATTAAACTTCATCTCATTGGACTCTGCCCATCCATCCAACCATTCCATTTCCCTCTGCAGAACCCTCCTACCTTCCAACAGATTGACACACGCTCCCATAGAGTGTCATCTGCAGATTTATTAATGAAAGACTCAATCCCCTTATCCATGTCATCAATAAAAATTTTGAACAGAACTGGCCCTAGCACAGACCCCTGAAGACCACCATTGGTGACTGGCTGGCAGCTGGTGCAGCACCGCTCACCACCACTCTCTGGGCCCAGCAGCCAGTTCCTAACCCAGCAGAGAGTGCTCCTGTCCAAGCCCTGGGCTGCCAGCTTATCTAGAAGTATGCTATGGTAGACAGTGTCAAAGGCCTTGCTGAAGTCCAAATAGACAAAATCCCCAGCCTTTTCTGCATCTACCACTTGGGTCACCTGGTCATAAATATCCCTTCCAAACTGGGGCTGACTGGGTCTGATACCCTGGCCATCCTGTCACCACCGTGATGACACTCAGTATAAACTGTTCCATTACCTGACTGGGTACTGAGGTCAGGTTAACTGGCCTGTAATGACCAGGATCCTCCTTCCCATTCTTTTTGTGAATGGGTATCACATTGGCCAGCTTCCAGTCATCCAGAACCTCACCAGTGAGCCAGGACTGTTGGTAAATGATGGAGAGAGGCTTCACAAACTCATCTGCCAGCTCCCTCATCACCCTGGGATGGATCCCATCAGGTCCCATAGATTTATGAACATCCAAGCAGCTCAGCAGTTCTCTGACTGCCTCCTCCTGGATAACAGGGGGGACCATTCTGCTCCCTGACATCATCTACCAACCCAGGAGGACAGTTGTTCTGAGGACAAGCTGTCTTCCCACTAAAGACCAAGGCAAAGAAGGCATTAAGCACCTCTGCCATCTCCTCATCTGCAGCTACTAAGTTCCCTCCCACATCCAGTGGAGAACAAAGGTTGATCTTGCACTTCCTTTTGCCATTAGTATATGGCAATATATATTTTATAATAATTAATATTAAAACATTTTTATTATCCTTTACAAAAATTGCCAAATTAAGTACAAACTGAGCTTTAGCCTCCCTAATTTTATTTTTCTACATGTCCTAGTGTCTTGGTTTGGAAAGACAGGTATCTGCCAGGGAAAACTGGGGTTTCCCTTAGAATGGAGAATGTAAACCCCTCACCCCTGCCAAATTATAATTTTGCAATCAAGGGCTTTCAGGCAAAGATTTGGGAATAGCAATAACGGCTCTTTACTAGGAATATTAACAATACAAATGTAGTAGAAAACAAAACCAACCAACCAACCAAACAAACAAACAAACAAAACAACAATTTTGGAGAACCCTGACAGAGTCAGAGCTACAACCTGACACTCACTTGGTCAGGGTGTTGGAAGCAGTCCCAAAGTGAGTCCTTCTGGAGTGGCAGATATGGTTCTGGTGAAGTAGAGATGATTCTGTAGAAAACAAGTCCAGTGATGGTGAGAAGGGTCCAGTGAGTGAGAAGGGGTCCAGTCTTCCTCACAGGGATCGGGGAAAGCTAGCAGCTTTCATGTTCCTGTGTCTCAGTTTTATCCAGGTAGGAATGCCTTCCCCCTGCCACTGCCAGGGGGGATGTGATTCATCTCACCAAAGGAAGATGGAATGCAGATGCACCCGCTGGGGAGGGTATAGTCTGGGGAGGTGTTAATGGCCCATAATCAGAAGGCATCTGCTGCTCTCCCCTCAGAGTTACAAGAGATAAAGAAAAACATCTCCCCAACTACTTTTAACAAATGAAATAGAATACACACCCCTGGCTCCACAACCCATGATGCCTAGCAACCTTCTTAAACACTTCCTGAGAGACCTGACCCTCCTTCCAAAGATGATACATACTCTTTTCATTCCTAAATTCCTTCAAACCTCCTTGCCAGTCCAGGTTGGACATTTGCCTAATTGACGCATCCTTTTGAAGTAGGCCCCCCAGTCCACCCCCCTGGGCTCCTGTGCTAGCTTAGTTATCTTGAGGGGCTTTTGGGGGAAATATTTCAGGGGATGGGATAAAAGATTCAAAAGAGGCTCTTACCTCAGGATTTTCCAAGGCTTTATTCTCAAAGGGGTCCCAGGGCAAAGAGGGTTAAAGAGGAAGGAGCATGGGTTTATCTAGACTCTCTGTCTCAGGACAGATAGCTGGCACTAAGCCAATTGACTATCAATAAGGGAAGGTAGGGTCAAACTAATAGGTTACAGGCTTTAGGGAGTTCTGGGGAAAAAACATTTTCCCAGAGGAATAAAACATCTTTTGGCACACAGGAACAGTCTGTTCCTGTGCCCTCAAACCTCTGTTTTGAAGCACGCCAACCTTTCCTGGACTCCTTTGTTGTTAAGGGCTACTTCCCAAGGAACTCTCTGAATAAGTCTGCTAAATAGGCCAAATTAAACATAGCCCTCCAGAAGTCCAGTGTAAAAGTCTTATTGGTGTTCCTGCTGATTTCACCAAATGTCAAGAACTCTATAATTTCATGATCACTGTGCCCCAAGAGATCTCCCACCACTACATCTCCCACCAGCCTGTCTCTATTTGCAAACAACAGGTCTTAACATTGTCCCTCCCCTGAGGAGCTCACTCACCAGCTGCCACAAAAACTTGTCCTCTACACACTCTAAGAACTTCATGGACTGCCTTTTTTCTACTGTATTAAGTTCCCAGTAGTTGTCTAGAGGTCAAAGTCACTTGCAAAAACAGGGGCTGGTGATCCTGAAACATTTTGATACACTAGCTGCCTAGAAGAAATAAATATCTTTGATATCAAAAACTCATATTTTTGGGTTGAGTCTCTCTTGATAGGATTTTCCTTTTAGAGAATCAACAAAAGGGCCATTGATAGTGAACATTTTTCCCCAGCTTTTTGAGGTGCTGCAGGAGCAAACTTTCCTATGCTTCATCTTGCTCCTGGAAGTAGGACTATTTGTGACAGCATCCCTGTTTCGGGATCCAGACTTATGCTAACACTGAGAGCAGCTGGTATAAGATAGTGAGTTGGTCAGTGATTGATGGAGTCACTGGTTACACAATGTCTGTACAGCAAGATCCCCAAAGAATAACAGTACCCCCTTACACACATAAAATAACTTTTATTTAATTTGAAATTAAACTATCAAATTCTTGAATTATAGTAAACAGAGTTCTTTATACTTAGTTTTCCCTTTCACCTATAGCATCTCTGCCTTAAGACATAGATTTAGTCATGTAAATTGTTTTCTTTGCCAGATCAAGTAGATACAGCACATGCGTCCCTAATCCATCTTTTTACTATCACCTTTAACACAAATATTGCAATGAAATTGTATTTCCAGGTGTCAAGATTAGGAGGTATGTAAGAACAGTAAAAGAAGCACTGCTACAAAGATGGTACAGACTAAAGTTGCAGCATTTTGACACCAGAATCTTTTAGGCTTTCTTGATTTCCCCCTTGCTCACATTTTTCCTCAGAAATGTTGAAGTTCCTGAAATGAATTGGCACAGTATCAGAAGGATATGGAGAAAAACATACTTTAAAGTATGTGCCTACAATGTGCAAAGAGTGAAAAGGACAAAATAAATATGAAAAAATAAATCTTAAACCTGTATAAAATGCTCTTGTATCATATCAGTTTAGAGAAAACTATAAAGGGACTCTCTGGAGAAACAGAATTCCTTTTTATTATAGACACTTGTCTTCTATAGGGAATTGATTTAAGGGAGACATTTGTAGAAATACAACTTCCATAGTAGTGACACTTTTAGGATTTTATGTTTAATGAGTGCTAGATTATCAGTCCTAATCACACAGATTCAGTGTAAATCTGTAGTATACTAATGAACATTTCCTTCCAAACAAGATTTCAGGATATTTCAAGTGCTGTGGTAAAACAACATAACTAGAGCCTGTGTCATCATCTTTTACGTTTCAACTGGAAAAGAGGGAATTTAATTTCAAATTCAAATCAATCTACCTGCACTGGTGTTAAAGAGAGAACTGTGATTTTAATTATCCATTAATTCAATTTTTGGAATTTTAGATACACCTTTTTATTTGTGTGTTTGTATGTGTTTGTGTGTAGGTAAATGCTCATATACTGCTCATATATTGTCTTGATCCAGGTGAGCAGATGATAGTGAACTTCTAGATGAAATTTGAAGTCTTGGAACTGCATGGTCACTACAGACCTCAAACTTGGCTACTGATATTGTTTAAATAGGAGCTTTTTCTTACCTCCAAGTTAATTAAGATAAGCTATATTGATTAAGAGACTTCTAAACCTTAGCGAGTGAATATTTTACAGACTAGCAGCAGGTACACATATTCACTTATTCTGATAGACATTTGCCAGGAAGCAGGACACAGGAAATAGTGTAAATCTTGTCATTTTCTTGTGTGTCATGTCCTTTCTTACTCCCCTCAGCTCCACAGAGCCAAAGGCAAAGAAAGGCTAAAACTGATCAAGTGTGTCACCTAACCTCTTTTGCTTTAGGTGGAAACTACATGTACTCTTGGTGTCATTCACTAATTGCACTGCAAATGATACTGACTCCCTCTGTATGAGATAATTACTGATCCAATAGACCTAGGTTCAGCCTCACAAAATTGCAAGAAATCTAGAAAACAATGGCAAGAAAACCAGTAAATGGAGGAACTGCCACTTAAGAGGATGTGTTTGTGGGACTAGAGATACTGTTTTTGGAAAGGTAAAATACTCATTTTAGCAAATCACTTCAAAAATAAAGTTAGCAGTTACTTATTTCTCTGTATTGACCCCTTAAAGCCTGAAATTACTGCTTCATCCCAAAAATATTATGTTTTTAGCATCTTAAAAGAGTCTCCAATCAAAAGTCGATTCATAGTCACCCTGTATGGTTCTGTGATTAATTTGGTGCTCCAGGCTCCAGGCTCCCAATCAAAGAATACTGAAGACAATATCATGTTATATTAACTGTGGTAGAATTTGGAGTAAGCATTAAATGAGCATTGATTTATTTCTGCAACAAATATGCAGCATATATATATATATTCCAGAATATAATGACTCCAAATGTTGCTGGATACTTGCAAATGAGTGCTCAACCCAGCATCTGTGGTAGTGGACATCCTTCCATCTATTTCCTGAAGTGCTAGGCTACATCCTTAAAAAATACTGTGAGTCAATATTAAATATACAGTGAAGCAAAAATATTTGTTTTAAATATATTTCAGCAAATTACTTCTCATCACTCTATCATACAGATTTAAGGTTATCAATGCCAGAAAAAAATTGGAATTTTCAGCATATGCAACAAAACAAAGAACCTAATTTTTGTCATACAATTTTGAATATGACCAAGAAAATTGACAAATCAAATTGTAAGATAAGATAATTTAGATCTGGTTTTATAGACACAAATTGATGGAATTTGTCACAATTGCAGGTAACACAGACGGGCAAAAGTGTACAATAGGTCAAAAGCTATTTTTTACACTTCTTCATCAAAGAACATTTTAACTTGATGTTAACATCTAGTTTAACATGAAAGAAATCCAGGCAACTGTCCCTTTCTCCACAATGCTATTCCAAACACTTGCACCAGACCTCAGGACAGAGTTATATAAGCTGCAGCTTCTCTCTTTTCTTAACCTGAGCAAGCATGCATTTTGTTCAGTGAAAGAATTGCACAACAGAAATGGAGTTTTTAATTTTTATTTTTTTTAATTATCAGAATTGTCAGTTTCAAGCACATAATAATTTCAATCAAGTGAACCTGTGCTGCATATCTGGTTTAAAATTTATCGGTATATTAAAGATCCATGGTGCTTTCCTGTCTTTTAAATTACCTTCTCAGTGGAACATCCCAGTTAAGGCTTTCCAGTATATTCTTTGTTTATTAACAACTTATAAGGTTAGCTTTTTGCTTTGTTTTGTTGGTTTTGTTTTGCTTCGATTAATATACAACCCTAAGTCATTTCTTCCCATAACTTTAGATCTGGCTTTATCAGAAAAAATGAGAAAAAATACTTGAAATAAGGCTTCATGTGGAAGAATTACTGATCACCATAATGACAGAAATACATTTGCAAAGTCAGAATTTGAATAAAAAACATCTCTGTTGTTGTCAGTTTTTCCTCTGTAACGTATGTGAGAACAATACTCTCATGTACAGTATGTAATTTAATTTCAGAGCCAACAAGCTCTAAAAGATTTTAAGCTGAACACTGTTCTTCTCTACTGACAAGGTCATATTGCTCTGTTCCAAAATAAGTGCTTCAGGAGGAGAAAATTAGTATGGGAAAATCAGTCTGAATCTAGTAAATATTTGAGAGAAAAATAATTGTACATCTAAATTTTACAATACAAAGACTTTTCCACCCTTAGTACAAAGCCTAGATAACATCACAGAAAAATTATCACTTTATTCTTTCAAGAAAAAAATAATAGCAGTCCCATGAAATGCATGGTAATGAGGGGAATTTTCATTTTCATCCAAATACATAAGAGTGCATTGCCCAAAATATACAAAGGACTTAAGTGCATTAGGCAATGTTAAATTATGTACAGATCTCCCATAACATGCCTATCAATGTAGGCTCGTATTTCAAGCTCCATTGTAAGAACTCTAAAAGGTTAATCATATAAGTTAATGCAATACAACTGGCATAGGAAATGACAGTGATTGCTGGAGAACACTTTACTCAGTGTCTGTTGGGTGCACCAGAAGTATATCATACATACTGCAAAACAGACAAATGTCATGACTCAGACACAGGGCTTGAAAAATTCTTCATTACATAGAAAAGCTCTAGTTAAGAAACACAAACCTTCAGAATGCCAGGAAAAAAGGCTTCTAAAAACCGATTTATGTATTAAATATATATTAATATTTTAATTCTTCTTCTAGTTTCTAAACTCTTGAAAAAATAGGTTTCAGTTGGAAAGAGTCTTAAAGTTGATCCACAGCTGAAAAAAAAAATTACTCCTAGCGTTCTTCCTTATTTTAGCTTTCTTACAAGTTTAGGAATATGGGATAGGTAACTGGACATGGAGGTGCCTTCGAAACTAGATGCAACTGTTGGACTCCAAAGGTAATAATCAAAGCCACAAAGTTCTGCTGGAGATAAGTCTCTAGTGTGTCCCAGAGGAGAATACTGAGGCAAATACTGCCTAATCTCTGCATGAATGTGTGTGAGATGAGTCAAAGTGTACCCTCAGCAAGGTGACTGATACAAAGTGAGAGGAGTAGCTGATAGAATAGATGAGTGTATTGTGATTCAAAGGGACTGCAACAGGCTGTCAAAATAGGCAGGCAGTATCCTTTTGACTTTCAACAATGGGAAATGAGAAATCCTGCTCTTGGAAAGAAACAGTTCCAGTTACCAGATCAGACTAGGTCAGACCAGCTGACTGAGTCAGCTTCTATCTGACCCAGAAAACCAGGGAAAAGGTCTGGTGAAAGGAAGACTTTCCCTTGATGAGGTAGATTGAGCTAGAGATCACTTAGTTAAACTTTACATCATCAAGACCATGGGCCCTGGTGGGAGTAAATCACCCTGGTGGGTGCTGAGTAAACTGGCAGATATAGAATCATACAATGTCCTGACTTGGAAAAGACCAATAGAATCACAGAAGTCCAGCTTGTGGCCCTGCATTCCAGGCATCACACCATGTGCCTGAGAGCATTGTATAAATGCTTCATTAAATTTGGAGTGCTTGGTCACTGCAACCACTTCCCCAAGAAACCTGTTCCAGCACCATGAAGCCATTTCTAGGCTGTTAATAATCTTTGGAAGGTCATGACCATCAGGAGAGATGCTCAAGGATTGGAAAAAAACTAAATGTCACTCCAGCCTTCAAAATGAGACAGAAGGAAGAAAGAGGGAGTTAGAGGCTATCAGGCCCACATTTGTTCTTGGAAAGGTGATGTAATGGCACATCCTGGAGGCCATCTCCAGGCATGTGGTAGACAATATTATCAAGAATGCTCAGCATGGATTCACCAAAAGGAAATCGCAGAATCATTTAGGTTGGAAAAGACCTCCAAGGTCATCAAGTCCAAACTTTGACTTCTTACCAGCTTATTAAATATACTGTAGCACTAAATGCCCAGCCCAGTTGCTTTTTGAACACCTCCAGGGATATTGACTCCACCCCCTACCTGAGTAGCTTGTTCCAAGGGTTAACAACCCTTTACAAGAATCATGGCAATCATGCTTAAACAACCTGATTATGTTCTAGGAAGGGTCAGCTGACTGAATTGAAAAGAGGAGAGCAGTCAGTGGTGTCTTCCTGGATTTCAGCAAGCCTTTCAACTCTGTCTCCCATGATATCCTTACATGCAAGGTTAGGAAATGAAGGCTGGATGACAATGAGTGGTGAGTGAAGTGGATTGAGAAATGACTGAATTGTGGGTCATTAGAGGGTGGTGATCAGTGGCACAAGTCAGTCACCTGTCACTGGCGATGCCTCCTTAGGTTAAATACTGGGCCCAGCATTGTTTAACTTATCCATCAATGACTTGGGTGGAAAGCAGATGCCTTAGCAAGTTTACTGCTGACAAAAAGCTGGGGGGAGTGGCAAAAGCTGTCTGAGAACAATCCAGGACAGCATGATCACAGTGACTCTGCTTCAGCAGGGGTTGGACAATGCAATGACCAGCACTGCCTACGATCTCAGCCATTCTGTGAAGTTCTGTTCTAATTCTCCAAGCATTCACAGACAGAATTTGTATTTCATTTGTATTTACATGGTATTTGACAAAGGTCAAACACAAAATACCATTAGCTAAGCTTGTTTTTAACTTAAATATACAATCACGTAAAGTTTTATGAAAAATTCTGGGGTTTAGTGTTCCTCTACTCACTCTAAGTTGTAAGGACACATCTCAGACTTAGACTCAACAAGGATTTATCTGTGTAGGCATCCTTTTTGACAGAAACAGGTCTATAAATGGAGTAAACTCATACAGGGGCTTCTGAGCATGGCTCTGAGAGTAAGACCCTAACTTAGCAATGATTTTGAAACAGCAGATCTTTTCTGAAGTAAGCAGAACTCTAGGCCTCATTCCTACTTTACTTATTTTTTTTCTGTGTGACGTTATCTATGTGAATCATAGCAACCCTGGATTTTTTTTATCCTTCTGTAAGTCAGACAGCTAAATTTTGTGGAAAGATAAATGGGACAATTGCATACTGAAGTCCTGCATAGAATATACTGAGTATATCTGTTTAAGAAATCATTGTGGGTTAACTGGTAATGGAAAAGTATTTGCATATCCTTATAAGAAAGTTTTGTGAGGACATTATATATTAAGCGTATTAAGCACAAAGCTCCTTTAGTGTTCAGTGTGTTTGTGTCTAGCTAGTACTTGACTTCGCCTGTATTCCACATTACCTGCAGGTATTTTAATTTCACTTCATCGTCAGCACCAGCTCTTTATAGAAAAATACATCAAAAAACCCTTTAAAATTCAGTAAGAATAATACACCTATTTGCTCTTGGGACTTATGGAAAGACTTATAGCCTTAATTAGCAAAATCATTTCTCCAAGGCAGATCTTAAAAAAAAAAAAAAAAATAAACCTATTACTGCAATTTCTGTCAGTAAGTTAAACACACAATATTTTATGCTAAGAGCAATTCCTACCTCAGTTCATCAACTTAACAGTTTTGTTAATATTTCTGCTTTGACATCTGATATTTTTACATATTCTTTTGGAGTCTAATTAATATTGCTTTAGGAAAAGTCCTTAGAAGATTCCATTTAGTGTTGCATTACAAAAAGAAGAACCTTTGCAGAGTGAAGGTATTGTTCATTTTTCAGAGATACATTTGGTTCTTGTAGTTTGAGAACATCCCTCCTTGCCTTCTGAAATAACTACAACTTTTTTCAGCAGAGTGGACTATCTCTTATTTAATGAGTCAGAGTGATGAGTATTTCAATGTTTTTATCAAAGTGAGCTTTAAAGCTTCTTAAGATCACAGAATCATGGAATCACAGAATCATATAGGTTGGAAAAGATCTCTGAGATCATCAGGTCCAATCTCTAACAGATCACTACCTTGTCAATTAGATCATGGCACTAAGTGCCACATGCTGTCATTTCCTGAACAGCTCCAGGGGTAGTACTCCGCCACCTCCCTGGTTTAACAACCCTTTCTGTAAAGAAATTCCTTCAGATGCCCAAACTGAACCCTCCGCCACAGTTTGAGGTTATGTCCTCCATCCTTCCTACAACTTTCTTTCAGGTAGTTGTAGAGAGCAAGTTTTACATGGGTCTGTAGAAAAAGAGCGAAATAAACATGCTACATACATTGCACTATACTAACTCATTTTCAGGATTTAAAGCCCAGCAAGTACTAAAAGCAGGAGAAAAGAATTTTAGAATGAAGTCATAGAAATATTACAATTTAGAAGACTTCTGGGAGGAAGAAACTCCACCAATTCTTTTAAGCAAACAAACAAAAAACATACAAATATGCGCCACAAACCATATGAAACAAAACAAAAATCCCCCCCCCCCACTCTACTCAGATTTTAAAATCAGGATTTTTTTCAAAAAGACGTATGTGTGTCCAGGTAGCATTTTCTGTTTGTGGGGAACTTATCTTCAACAAGTGCTGTTTGTTATATTGTTCATAACTGAACATGGTAGTTAAATATATCAGAAGCAATGTATCTGAAAGATACAAGTAGGAGCTGAAAAGTATAGAAGAGCTGAAAAGTATAGAAGAGAGAGAAGCAACAAGGTCTATTTTGCATATGGGGATAAGTTTCCATATTGAGGGAATTTCTCTACTAGAGAAAATATTTTATCTGCTGGAAGAAGATATTTACAATGTACTTTCTAATATGTGAAGACTGAAAACTTAGCACTGTGCTTCCAGACCAAAACCACATGTTTTCCAAAGACAGAAAATCAGGTACTACTCGGTTTGAACAGAATAAAGTCAATTTTTTTTTTCTCTTCATTTTTAATGTCTGTTTGAATACCTGTTCCTTGAGAGGTTGGTGTCCAAAAAATAAGGTGCTGATTCAGTGCTATAACACAGTAAGACAGAGACAGTAATGAAGTCCAGTGCCTCCATTAGTGGAAGCAAATGGAACTGAGATGATCTGACTTCATCAGCCATCAAAACAGGGCTGATGTACAGTTGCTAAAATTTTGTAGCTAAACAATAAATTTCTGGCAAGACAGCAAGAGACAGCAAGATATCTTTCTAGTGGTCTGCTTTACAAGTTGTCTTACAAACTTGTAATGATTTTCTATTTGTAAAAATGACTTTCAAGCTTGTCACAACTTCAAAGTTGTGTTTAAGTTTTAGTCCTACCTTTATGGTCATAAATTTAAGTCATGGTCATAAATTTAAGTTATGGTCCTAACTCCAGGCTAGGAGGAAGGGGAGGAATTTGTTGCAATCAAGATCCATAAGAACTGAATATTTAACTAGATTGAAGATCTTCTCAGGTGAAAAGCACAAGCAGATATATAGGTCAGATATAACAGGAGAGAAACAGGCACTTAAAAAAGGAAGGAACACTTAGTTCGAGACCAGAGCTTGTTGTCCCAAATCAAACCGTAAGTTCTTAGAAATAATCCCAGAAACACTCTCTATTACAGTCTATACGCCAAGGCCTTTGGAAAGAGAAAAGCCAAGCTGTTTAGTTGCAGGACATGCAGGCTGCAAACAAAAAATTTAGTAACTATTGGTGTTCTCATAAGGAATAAAGAAATGGACAGGAACAAAAACTATTTGTGGTAACATTCTAACTTCCATGAAGAAATCAGCAAAACAACAGCATATATTCCTGTTTCTCAGCGGTACTAAGAGACAAAATTTTATGGTAAAAACAGAAGCCAGAAGTTTTAAGTGGCTTGGCATTCACAAGCTGGGTGGTAAGTATGTTATCCCAAAGGTACAGTGTGGCTGCTGTATTTGCATGGTTTCTTATGCCCTGTACCAGAGAAGCAAAACATCATAATCCTGATACACATTGCAAATTAAATGCTAAAAAGGACTGAGATGTTAAATATTAGTCTACTCTTGGTTATGAGTTTTGTGCAAGTGGTGTAAAGTTATATAGCCAACAGCTGTGTGACCTGTGCTCCCTGTATACCTTTCTCAGCCATACTCTGCTTAATGGACAACGTGAATGATGGTTAATGATCTGCCCTCTCTTCATCCTCTATATAGATGGAATAGGAGGTATTGAGAGCAGACACTGATAAAATATACTCAGATACTGATAAAAGATACTCAGAGGAACACAGACAATTAGTGCCATAACCTTATTAAAGAAGGTATACGTGAAAGAAACTGTGTAAAAGATAGTACCTACAAGAGACTAAAATCTATAGAGACAAAGAAGTAGGAGAGAGAAATTGCTGTGTCTGGATGTCAAAGAAGAAAGAATATGCTAAAGAAATTATCAAAACCATATGGGTAAAAATTAAATGGTCTATTTTTGTTTTGCTTACTAAGTTTTAAGAGTCCCATTTGAATGTTCAAAATCAAAGTCATGTCTAATACCTACTGTGGGCTATGTTTTATATTTTTGCTGAGAACCATCACTTTTGGCACCCAGTGTGGGGCTTACAGCTTCAAGACAATGACAGGTTTGGTTGGGGTGTATTAGGTTGAATTTATATCTGTTATTGCTGTTTAGCAGTAAATCAGCAAGCTCCTGTGCTTGCCATGGGGCTCACTTGCCTGGCTGTACATTGGACTGTCGTGCTTGTTAGCAGCTGCTTTTTGCTTTCTCCACTCACTGCAGTGCTGTGCTTCTGATCACCTCCCTCTGCTGTGCCTGGGACCGCTCTGATAACAGCCACAGCAATCTGCCTGGGCTGGCAGGTGTCCAGGGCATCACTGCTGTACCTGTGCTGCTGTCCCTGTGCTGCTGTACTGAGCAGGCTGCAATTCCACCATGAATTTGAGTTGAAGGGACTGTGATTGGTGAGCCTGTCAGCAGGGTACAGTGGAGCAGGTCCCCCCGAATCATCTGTGGCTGTGGACAGGTCCATACCAGAGCAGGTACACCTCAAAGCATTTGTGGCCATGATTGTATCTTTGTGACAGCAGGTATAGCTTTGAAATTATTCTGACTCAATGGTAAATTCATGCTGAAGAAGGTACACCTCAAAATATGGATGGCTATGGATGTCCATGCTGCATCAAATACACAAGATGCACCAGTGGTAGATATAGCAGTGGATATACCTTTAAATTATTGCAATCCAATGTTTTACTTGCATATTATACAAATTCCTATAATAGAAACAACCTGAATCAGTGGAGGAGAAGCCTTACAAAAACCAGTGCAAGTGCAGCAGTGACCTCACCTGAGCTGGTTTTGGTGTCCGGTCCTTGACACCACCTCTCCTGTCCTGAGTAACCATCATAAGAGATGGAGCCTGGAGACGGGTTAAATTAACACAGTGGATGTTCTATGGATGCTTATGGACATTTATGTATGTTTTATTGATATTTCACTGGACTGGTCAATAGATAAAGGGAATGATATCTGTGTATTCTACGAAAGAATGGGAGGGGAGTGATGGTTATTGGATAGTTTGGGATATGAGTATGATGTAAGTGGTAGAGAATCAGGGGTGGAGAATGTGTTGGCTTTGGCTATGATAAAGTTAATTTTCTTCATAATAGCTAGCATGAATCTAGGGGTTTGATTTGTGCTGGAAACAGTGTTTATAACACAGGATAGTTTCATTATTGCTGAGCAGGGATTACACAGCACCAAGGCCTTTTCTGTTTGTCACCCCACCCCAGCAGTGAGGAGACTGAGGATGCACAAGTTATTGGGAGGGGACACACAAGAGATGGCTGACCTCAACTGATCCAAGGGATATCAGAGAATAATGAAATCATTAAGGTTGCAAAAAGCCTGTAAGATCAAAGCCAAACATTAACCTAGCACGTCCATATTCACCACTGAATTGCATCCCAGAAACCACATCCATGCATTTCTTTTTAACACTTGCAGGGATGGTGACTCCCTGAGCAGCCTATTTCAATGCCTGGTCATCATTTCAACGAGGAATAGGTAGGCCCAAAGGAGATCATCCTCGTGTTCATAGTCATCTTTAGTACCACTCTAGAACTCTAATATCCCATTAATATACTACTGTGACTATCAATACTGTTCACTTTGGAAGCACGTAAATACTCTAAATGCTCTAATATTTTTTCATGTTTCACTTCTTTCTTATATCACTTCTCCATTTACTTTTTGTCTGAAGACAATTTCTTTCCTCTTACAGAATAAGGCATAAAGGAGCTAAAATTTCTGATCTCCGCATGTTTATCTTCTCTCAGCTAAATAAATAGCTTACAATTATTTAATACAATCTTTAGTCATACATGCTCCAGAACATCAACAGAGCCTTTGGTTCTCATAAGTGTTCAATATCAGTAGCTTCAAAACAAGGCATGTGCATGACTAAGTAGGTTATAGAAAGCCACTGCAATTCAATTAGAAGGACAGCAACTACATCTCTGGTTGAGCAGCGAGAGTAAGGAAGATTGAAGATATAAATAGATGTTCCAAAGACCAAATAGGCACTTATTAAAAAAAGATAATTGCATGTGTTCCCTTTCTGTTCAATGCACTCAAACATTAAGGCAAGGTAAAAGTTTTAAGTACTGTTTTATGATGAATAATAATGAATCACATCATTGCGATTGTGTCCCAGGGAGAAAGCAATATTTTGTCAAATCCAGTCTGACATCTTGAAGCAATTTTCAACTTTTGTGCTTTTGTTTGCATTCTTACATGAATCCTTTTTCTCACAACAATTGAAATAACCCTACCTTTGTTTTCTCTACTGGTAGCAGTTATTCATGAGTAAGATTATCTGGGACACAGTTCTGAGGGTATATAACACATATTTGAAAGCAAAATGCTCTTTGAGGTTTTAACAATGTAAATGAGTCAGCAAAAAAACTTCTTCTGTTTACTTGAAGCTTTAGGACAGCAATGTTGTGTTTTTGCAGGTAAACAATACATATCTCTGAATACTTGAATTGTTATCTTGTCAGAAAGGGAATTTTAAGTACATGCCAGAAAATCAAATGGAAAATCTTGAAAAAAGCTTAAGGTAATTTACAAAATTTGGAGTCAAAAATTCATCCAATTTGCCCTTTTCTTCACCAATAAGGTTGGACAATACATGCAAAATCCTAAGTGCAGAGCTTTCATAATTATACCAAAAAATAGACAACATTCAATTAATGCAAATTATTAATCTAACAGCAATAAAGAAAGAAAGGAGGTGAGTGTGTAGGATTTGATTTTGTTCTGGATTTTAGATAATTTTCTAAAATTTATTTTTCTTTTATCATTCTGGTTTTGAAAAGAAATATTTTGGAATTTCAGTGGATATATATTTTATTTCTCTTAAATGAACTTGGGGAAAAAAAAGGGCTTTGTGAGACAAAGAGTGGAAACTATTCCTTTAAAACAGAAAATCTGATCATGTCGGCAAAAGGGAAATAATTACAGAAATTCTAATTCCCCCATATAACTAATATGCCTGAACACATAAGAACTATTTATCTGAAATTAGGATTGCAGTCCACAGAGCAAGAAGAAACTAAACCAATTAAAAATTGGTAAGGTGTTTTTGTATCTGTGGGACCAAAAAACAGTGTATTGAGCAAGAGCTAAGCTTTGAAACCAAAGTTAGGCCACAGCATCAGGAAAGAAGAGGTAGAAAATTTAACAAAACTTAATGAAAGGAAAAGGTAACTATTTTGCAGAAAAGTGCTGGCAAAATAATTTGTGAAATGGGCTCCCCATAAGGGAATAGTATAGCTTTTCAATTGGTCTCAGAACATTTCCTGTTTCCAATGAGTCTCTGAAGCTTACACCTCTGTTCGTCTCCACGAAGAAACTCTTTATTCTACATGACAAAACAATGGGAAAATACTGAAGGAGCAATATGGGAGCCACTGAAAATCTATACCAATTTTCCTAGTGATTTCTGTGTTTCTTCAGATCCTTGAGGGAATTTGATCCTTCCATTCTTACAACTCAATTTACTTTTTCAGTCAACATGTTGTCTTAGGTAAGGATTTGAAACAGTTGCTTTTTAAAAATCTTGATTCTGTAGCCCAAGAATTTGTCTCCCAAAGTGAGAAAACTGTCTGACCTGAATAGATCTGTATATATTGAACTATAAAACCTATTTGACATTTGTAAAGTCTTTCTATAAACATTTAATCAAATAATTTTGCCTACTGTGACCCTGAACATCAGCTCTATCAGCCTATGCTGGCATGTTTGTAATGTCCAACTGAACTTCACACTCATAAGGCTTTCATGTCATCCACATTGTCAGGAATGACAATTTTAGCATTATTAAAGATCAAGACATTGAGTTTTCCTAAAAACATTAACATAAATATAATTTCCTAGAAAAAAAATAAACCTAAAAAAGCCTAAAAAGTCCCAATCTAACAGATTTCCTGAAAACATTACCTATTTATCATTCTGCCACCTAGTAGCTTGCTTCCTGGTGGCAAGTAATTGTCTTCTAAATCTGCACTGATTTCTAATATGTACAGCAATAATGAAGACGCTAGAGGAAAAAATCTGGATTATATAGATGACTAATGTAGAACAGTATAATATCAAGTGCAGATGCTACATTTCTGAAATATATCAAGACCTAAGGATCTACAATTCTCAAATTAAAAGAAAAAATTAAAAAATTATGTAATTATTTTTCACCTACAGCTTAATAGCCAGTTTTCAGAAGTTGAAAGGAACACTTACTAACAACTCCTTCTATTGTGGGAAACAGTCAGAGTATTTCATTTGGACAGTCCGTTTCTTTCTCCATTTTAAATTAATTTTTACCTTCCTCTAAAAATATTTTTGTATGAAGCTATTAAAATGGACGCATAACTCCTGTCAATATGACTCCAAACACATGTAGAATTAAAGAAATTATTTACTTTTTTATATTTCTGTGTGATTGTTGTGAAAAGTTGTGTTTGAACAACCAGTTATTCATTTTCATAAATGCAATTTTTGTGTTTAAGTCAAGGCTGTCTCATATTATTTCTCCCATATAGAATTTCAATTTTTATGGATCGCTGTTGTGGGTAAACCCCAGTGGACATCTAAGCACCCCAAAGCCACTCAGTCATGTCTCCCTCCGTACTCAATAAGTTAACGAAGAAAAGTAATTCAGTATAAAATAATGAGCATGTAATGAAGAAAAAAAAATGATATTATAAACAAAATTCTGCCATGAAGAAAAAGAATTCTCTACTAACCAGGTCCAGTACAGTGTCACAATCAGTTATTAAGTAAAATTAAGTTATTAATTCCTCTACCTGACCTTGTATGATGGAGAAAAGATTTTTCTGGTTCAGGACAAAGGTTAACACTGTGTGTAATTTTACAAACTTGAAGAAAATACAACAGTCTCAAGAAAAAAGCATATTCTATGAATATAAAACAGCTATAGAATACAATATATACTCTTTTTCTTACTTACCAGTTTACCATGTATTTTATTGCATCATATAACATGGAGTATTCCTATTGTGAGCTGGGGTCAGCTGCCTCATTTGTTTCCTCTACCAACCTCCAACATCATTCCAGTCTTTGTTGTGGGTGGAGAGTGTGGAAAAATAAATCTCAACATTATGCATGCACAATTCACGAATAAAAAATATTTCATTATGTTATGAACACTGTTTCAGTCACAAACCCAAACCACAGCACCATACAAGCAAGCTGTGAAGAAAATTATCTTTATTACAGACAGGTATGATGGAGATTTGAAGGAAAAACAAAATCTTAAAAGGAAAAGTCCACATGATTCTATGATACTCTTATGTACTCAAGACTATACATCCGTATCAAAGTGCCCTTGACATTTAAAGACATTACTCTGAAATAGGGATTAATTTTGCAAGGTCTGCTATAAACATTACAGCAATGAGTTGCCCCTAGCAACCATGTGTCTTCTAGGTCTTCATCTTAATGCTGCAGTACAAAGAAAGAAAAAAAAATCAGTGCTAGAAAGCCATGTGTTCATGAAGAGGGAAGACCATCACTGAACCAATGTTTTAAACTTGCAGTGGATTTCTTTATACAATACTGTTAGTATGCTGCCATATCTTTCAACTTTAAACAAATATGAAAACTGGCACCACTTTGCCCTTTCCTTCACATATAAGGCTTCAGTCTTAAATATTTTTTATTATTAAAAATGGGGGAAAACATATTAATTGAGAATTGATAATGTAATTATCATAATTTAAACTCCTTCATCACCAGGTACCTTACATGTCTTGTACTATGAAGGTTCTTTTCTAGTGAAAAAAAAATATCCTCAGTACTTTCAGGAAATATTATTCAAGTTAGGTAAATGTTTTGTGGCATTAGTTCTTACATGGAATCATAGATGCTGTGATAATAAGACATCTTTTTTCCTTTTTTTTTTTCCCAGTTAATAAAAAGGTCATTATCGTAAAGACCTTCAGTATCTCTGCAAAACTAAGGTGCCTGGGAAAAAAAAATTAAAAATTAAAATCAGAGTATTGAGCATTGTTCTGTTTCCAGGTTCTCTATTTAAGCTATCACACCTTTTGTCAGTCTTAGAGTGCTTGCTATGGCTTGGGGCTGGGTGAACTTAAATTGCTTCAATGAATGGTTTCATCATGAGAAGATACAGTTACATTATTGAACTCACATAGAGAAATAAATACAGGTAGAAAAGTCCATTCAGAAACTAACTCTGGACATTTCCAAGGAAAGGTCTAATTCTTAGTATTCATTTCTAAGTTATCTGTATAATTGTATTCAAAAGAGATTTTTTTTTAATATTAAGTAGATTTTTTATAAAATTTTGGATGGGAGAGTCACAGTCTTGATCCAAATAAATCCAATAGTGCTTTCATGGGTAAAAAGCTATAATTTCCAGCAGCAAAACCCTGAACAGACCTGTGTCAAGGAGATGACATAAGAAAAGCTTGTTTTGAACAGTGCAATGCCTTTGTAAGCCTGCATAATATTAAAATCAAAAGTATTTTTAGTACTTCAGATTCACACTATGATTAAATAATACCCAGACCTGAGTATTAATAATACATGAGAAATCTTAGAGCTGAACAGGATTGTCTCCTTTGAAGTATATTTATATGTGCTGCCTCCAGAGTAGCTATGAAATACTCTAGTTTCTCAGTGGGTAACATATCCTTTTAACATCTGAAAAAGAGACATTTCAGATGTTGGATTTTTTGTGGGGTTTTCCCTCTTTATATTGACATTTTTGCTCATGAAAGATAACTATTTCTTTTCAAATACAGGTGGAGTCTAATGGCAACTCTCCAGAACAGCTGTTTCTTGATGTATGCTTGTCAGTGAAGTTCCAGACATGGGGCATCTAGAAACAACTTCTCAAACACTCTGATTGCAAATCTGACTCAACAAAACAAAACAAAATCAACCTGCATACATGACACTAATACAACAAATCACAGCACACACATACATAAGCTTTTAACATTTTGCCATCACACAGTTTGGGGCAATATAATAATCCAAAAACAGAATACTGTTCATTGTCGTACAATTGACTTGAACAAAATAAAAATACCTTGGACAACTTTAACATGATGGATTTTTTCTTTTCTTTTAATCACTGTAGAGATGAAAAAGTTAACTCTTTACCACTGACAAGATCTTAGAGTGAAGCACCCATACTGCAATAACACTATTATGTCACTATTCATTATAAAAGCACAGTATCTTTGATCACTTTTAACTCTGCCTTTGAGTGCATTCTGTTTTTATGAAACGTGGTTTGCTCACATAGAAAAAAAAAATAGTTCAAAAGTTTATCCTGAACAATAAAACAAACAAAAAAAGGAATACCATAGTTTTGCAAAACTGTCATGCAGCTCTTGCATTTATTCCCATTACAATCCCATTCTTTCTGTAGACTTTTCCAAAACATTTTGTGCTGCTTCCTTCCAAGGAAGACTAATGATTTAAAGTATACTTTATCTGTTCAGGAAATGGGTCTAAAATAAAAAGCCAATACAAATGATAAAAACAGTGAAGATATTTCTGGCTATCAGCATGAGAGCTTGTGTCAAACATTTCTCTATTAAGAGAGGGTCTATACTACCTCCCAAGCAAACTGCACTTTTTTTGTGAGCATATTACACCCTTCTGCTTCTAAACAGAGATAAAATTAAACAAATTATTCTAAATAATAATTTTCAAATATGTTGTGATTTTCACTACAGCTGGTGTCAGCAATATAAGATAGGCTGCTAATATATGAGATATATATATGGAAACCATGATGATCTGTTCCAGAAGAAATTATCATACTGTAGAAAAATTCTAAAGGAAACAGAAGAGCAAACAAAGTAAATAAAATCAAAAAAAATCCATATGTCCTTCTGACTCAGGACATGCCTTTGACAGTGATCATATGAGCAAATGGAATGCACAAGCACTTTGATAAGACCAAGTACAGTGCCACAATCAAACAAGTTCAAATCCAAGTAATGTTTTTGTCTTTCATTTAATACTGTTACTATGATTTTAATTTTTTGTTTTGACAGTAGATTTGTACACTTAAAGGCCTATATACTTAGTATCTTTTACATGTGTACAAAAATATATTTATTTTATCATCTCTAATGACATTTATCGCAGTCACAATTCATGAATTTCTAGAAGATCTATAGCCTAGGTCTCAGGACTTAGCTTTTTCCCAAAGGAAAAAAAAAAGTAAAAGCACTGCTAATTGCCAATAGATTTTCCATTGTTCTTCAGATACCTATTTGAGTAGTAATTTAAGAAATAATATTTTCAGGAAAAAAAACTAATTCACATCACTATAGAAAAAGAAATCCATTTTGGAAATTTTGAGGTAAGCCATTGAGTAATTTAAAGCAAATATTTCATTTTTTTTTTAAAGGAGGATTTTAGGACTATGAACTTCTTTTTTTAAATTCTCTTTCTCCATTTTTTTCCCTTTCTTTTCTCACCTTGCCCCATCATTTGTCCTAAATCTGTCTGAAGCAGAGTCTCATCGATGATTTATCCTGTATTACTCATATACCAGAGCATCCTTTACACCTTTTTATTTGCATTTCTAATTATTTTCTGGCTGATGTCTTTCTGTCTCAAAAGAGCAGGGAACTGCAGATGTTGATGATAATACTTAACTTTAGTGTAATTCATGTTTTACTGCTCTGCAGAGGTTAGGGAACAGATGTTGAGAGTTGTTATGTTAGCCTAGGTACTTTATTAATTATTGTGCTTAATAAAAAATGAACTATACTAAAATAATCTCCTGTTTCTTTAGAGAGTAGTCAGTGCATTAGTATATCTTCTGCTAGTGAGACATACACAGATGCTCACTGGAGACATGGAGCTCTATTTACTTTCAATAAGCAGCATTATGTGTTCTACAGTGCAAAAATCCATCAAAAAATTGATGAAAACTAGCACTTCTGGGTTTTTTGCAAATTTTTGCAAATAAATTATTGCACAATTTACTGGGACTTGATTAATTTCCTCCTGGACAGACCTGTTAAACTATTTCTATCCCAAGCTTCCTTTGAACAAATAATTATAATCCTGTTGTTGTAACAATGTGGACATGTGCTGAATATTCAGCAATTACAAAAGATATCTCTTCTGAAATCATAGCACTTTTGAAACTATTTCAAGAATATGATTTAGTTTGTCTTCCCTCTGCCTGAATCCAGCAAGGGTTTTAGATTTTTTTTTTTATGCCATTGGAGAGATGGAAGTGGACATATTTTAATAGAAATGTGCAAGAAGACCTGGTATCTGAGTCAGGATCAAAGCTTAAGAGTATTTGAAATTTGTAACTACTGATGAAAGGTGACTCATATTAAGTTATTTTTCTTCTCTGGAGGAGCTTCACAAGTCACAGAGATTTTTCCTCTCCACATGGCACTGACTGCACAGTGCAGAAAAATTCCAAACAACCACACATGATAATCTGTGTATATCCAAGAAGTTCATCTGCCTGTGGGCTTTGCATCCTGGAGCACTTAAAAAATCTCCAATAACAGATGCTAAGGAAACCTAGTAACTCTAAAACTGTACGAAATATTACCATGTTATCTCCATGAGACAGCTAAATTTTCCAGTAATTTTGTTTTGACACTGCAGCTACTCAAAATCTCAGGATCCATACAATTAATTTCTGCATGTGATTTTTCCTGCCTTTCACATCCCAGAGATTGGGAGAGGGATTATGTGGTGGGCAAGAGGGTTTAAATGCAGAAGATAGTCCCATGTTGCCAGTGTCTGGCGGCTTCAACCAGCAGTCTGATAGAGCCCCTGGGGAAGTTGTGCACAGCAGTGTTACATGACCTTAAGTGGCCTACACTTTCCACAAATATAAAAAAGTCTTCACAAAGCATACTACAATACAAGACTCAAACCTGTTTGAACAGAAATCTCATGCTGTATGAAATATCACTCTTCAAAAGACCATGGTACTGTGCTCACAGCATAACAAAAAGAGAGAAACACTGACGTTTTTGGGTCTTACACAGTTCTTTTGTCTATTTATTATTAAGTTCATCAAATGGACAACTTTGCTGTCCATAAAACACTGCATAGTTTAAGGTCTCGGAGACCAGTTAAAATGCATCCTAAAAGCACCAGAAATACCTGATTCTGTTTTTAGGACTAATTTATATAATAGTTTTCTCTAGTTCCCACAACCTTGAGAAATTATTTCTTCATTAAATAAAAAACTCATAATTAATTAGTATTTTATAGAGCCTACATCTCTGGAAAATAAATTGATTTTAATGGGTTTTCAGTCAAACCCTAAACTGTTTTCATTTGTGAGGGCTGCTGACCCATATGTTCTTCATACCCAACTCTATCCCCCTGTCCCCACCCTTCCATAAATACCCATGAAAAGAAACAAATGCAAGGATTTCTTTTTTCCCAGGACTGAAGTACACCATAGTTTGTTCCAATTACATTACTTGGCATTGCAAGTGCTACTTAAAAAAATAAACTCCTCCTAGGCATCATGGTTAAAATACATCTCCTTTTGTATCATGTATTTTACAGATACCTCCTTCATGTTGTATTCCTTTTAACACTGAATTCTCTCCCTACACATACACACCCTTATTGAACCACAGAGCACATATTCTCCCTCAACTATTCTGAAATATAATCAGAATAGAAATATTAAAATTATTTTTTTCTGAATGCAAAAACCAAGCAATATATGTTTCGTTTTAAATTTGTCTACAAACCATTATATAATTCTTTGTCTGAGAAGATGACCTTTTTATATCTGCGTTGCACATAATATAAATTCCTCAATCAGACACAGATGACAAATAAGGCATTTGAATATTTTAAACTGGGACCAGACAAGACACAGATAACCAAGAAACCTGACAACAGGAAGAATCCTTTCACCAACAAGTCACCACCCCATAAAGGTCAAGATGAGTATAAGCCATTACTGACCAGTTTTGTCTACCTGGTCCTTCTGGAGGGAACAGACTGAAAACAAATGCAAATGTGACTAACAGGAGTGTCTGTGCCTGCAGAGATGAGGAGGGATGCCTGTGTGGATTACAGCCTGCCCTTTATAAAGACAAGCAAAAAGATTGAGAGAACTGGTGGATACCATCAGCCATATTAATGGCCACTCACAAATATCTTTGAAGGGTCATTTTTAACTAGGAGTGATGTCTGAGGACTAGAAGAACACAAATGTCACCCTAGCCTTGAAAAATGGAAAGAAGTACCTAAGGCACTACAGGTCTGCCATCCTCGCCTCAATCTTTGTAAAGGTGATGGAGTGCCTCATTCTGGAGGCTGTTTTTATTGACACAATTGGCAAGAAGGCGGTCAGTAGTCAACATAGATTCAATAAAGATAAATCATGCTTGACCGACTTGATTGCCTCCTGTGATGAAACAACTACCAGGATAGAAACAGAGAGAGCAGTAGATATTGTCTACCTTGATTTCAGCAAGGCTTTTGACACTGTCTCCCACAACATCTTCAAAGGCAAACTCAGGAGGTGTGGACTGGATGAGTGGACAACTAGAACTGGCTGGATGAGGGTCACAATCAGTACTTGACACAGGGTCAAGTTGGAGGTCTGTTACTGGTATTGTCCCCCAAGGTTCCATACTGGGCCCAGCATAGTTTGCCCTATCCATCAATGACTTGGGTGGAGGGCAGATGCCTCCTCAGCAAGTTCACTGATGACCCAAAGTTGGGAGGAGTAGCTGACAGCCCAGAGGGCTGTGCAGCACTTCAGAAGAACCTGAAAAGGCTGGAGAGCTTGGCAGAGAAAAGCTGTCTGAAATTCAGCAAAAGCATGCACAGGAAGGGACATCTGGGGAGAAACAACCCCAGGCACCAGCACAGCTGGGGTGGCCTGCTGGAAAGCAGCTCTGTGGAGAAGGACCTGGGAGTCCTGGTGGACAACAAGTGTCCATGAGTCAGCAGTGATTCCTGAAGGCCAAGCAGGCCAGTGGGATCCTGGGTGAATTACAAAAAGCATTGCCATCAGGTCAAGGGAGATCCTGCTCCTTTCCTCAGTCCTGGTGAGGCTGCATTTGGAATTTGTGTTCTGGGCTCCTAAGTACAAGAGAGATATGGAACTCTTGGAATGAGGTCTCTGGAAAGTCATAAACATGATTAAGGGACTGATGCATCTCTCTTATAAGAAAGGACTGAAGGAGCTGGACCTATTTAGCCTCCAGAAAAGACAACTGAGAGGGGACCTGATCAATTATGCTTGTAAGTATTTGAAAGGAAAGCATCAAGAGGATAGAGCCAGGTTCTTCTCAGTGATGCCAAGCAATAGAAAAAGAGGCAATGGGCAGAAACTGATGCACAGGAATTTCCACCTGAACAGACTGGAAAGATGTGCACCCTCCCTCACTGGAGGTATTTAGGAACCATCCAGACACAATACTTATGTAATGTGCTCTAGGATGACCCTGCTTGAGCAGAGCCAGGAGTCTGGACCAGATGACTCACTGTGGTCTACCTCTTTCATCACTTCCAACCTGGTCCATTCTGTGATTCTGTGAAAGGCACAATTATCAACTGGTGTTAGCTAAGTTCAATTTGCCATGTGTAGTCCTGGGTTGATTTGTCCCTAACTAGCCGTATTCTAGAGGAACATATATCCAGAGGAACATGAGCCAGATAAACACAGATTTAGTAATAACTTTTATCCTTCAAAACTAAATATTGCTTACAGTCCTTCAGAAAAAAAAAATAAACTAGAGCATCTCTGTCATTTTGTTTATTCTGATTTTTTCTCTTTTTTTGATAATCCAGTATTTCTACACTTGTTTTCTTTCCACCATATATTTCTGACATAAAATCAGTCTTCAGTGCAATTCTGAAAGCTAAAGCGAGTCCAGAAGCTGGAATCAAAACCCCATAAAAATACAGTATCCTTATCATTAGTAGAAAAACCCTATCATTTCCTTATGAAAAAGATTTGAGTTATGCTTTGTCCTCTAGCTTCACAGAGTCAGACTTAAATTTGTATTTATTTGCTCAAAGCTTAGGCATCATTTCAGGTTCCCTTCTGTACTTAAGATACCCTTGTATATAGGAACTTTTGGGAAATAAATTGTTGTGAGATAAAAAATAAAACTGCTTTTGACTCAAATCTGTCAAATCACTAAGAACCAGAAAAAAATAGTTTTTTAAGTTTTCTAGTACTATTTTTGAAATAAACTGGAGGATCCTGAGTCACTGCAGTACCGTTAAAAAAGCTTGAATTTACCCTTCCCTGGAAGGGAGACATCAACCAGCCTTTGTCCTTCATACTTTCTGTAACTAATAGGAAAGAAGATTGGTTATTACCACACGGAAAATAGATTGTTTTAAAGTAAAAAAAAAAAAGGTTGTTTAAATGAAGGGATGTCATTTTCCGAGAAGAATTATTAGCCAGCGTTGTTACTCCAATAGAACAGGATGGAAGCATCGCAGTCACAGATTTCCTAGTGAAAGGAAAAGATAAATTGCTTTTTTTTGAGATTTGCACATTTTGTTGAGAGAGATGACACATTCTCTGTTTTATTGATCCTCTTTGTCCATCTTCCAGGGCCTTTTTTTAACTGGCAGATAATATACTCTCTCTTCATCCCTGAAAAGAAATGATTTACTGCACTGCTCCCTGAATCTAGTGGTTAACTAAAGAGTATTTTCAGTACAGTATAGCCTTGACAAATGAGATTAACAAAAAGTATTATATTTCCTTTTGTTATGAATCCCACTGTAATATCTAAAATATTGACCAGTAATTTTTGGAAAAAGAGCTGCAACAGTTTTCCTATAACAATCATCTTGACAATTTGCATGTACCTAAAATAAAAAGGATTCTTAAAAGATTTATTCTTATAGATATTTCTTCTATATTATAAAGTAAAAACTATCAAACCACCAACGTGAAACTGAAGGAAGAGATAGAAAAAATGTAAGGACCAAGCCAAATTGTTTTCTTATTTAACCAGGTAGCCACTAACTAGTCTAACAGCAAATTACTTTAAAATCTTTTTGATAGTTGGGCTAGCAGCATTCTACACTTGTTTTCTTTCCACTATATATTTCTGACATAAAATCATCTTCAGCGCAATTCTGAAAGCTAAAGCGAGTCCAGAAGCTGGAATCTGGTTGTTGGAGACCAGATTCCAATAGGTTGTTGGAGACTGAAGTTAAATTTAAATTTAATACAACACTAAAACAGAGATCTTCAGAAAAGACTTAATAAAAGATAATAAGTGGGTGCTTTTCTAATCTAGTCCATCATAATATATTTCATAGTTCTCTGCTATACAAGAAATCAAATTTGATATTTAATTAACCAAGGGCATTAATGTGTCATTTATTAAAATGACATAATATCACTACAGAAAAGTCTCAGTTTGTTTCAACTTTATCTCTTAGTCTCAAAGTGACCCATGGAAACTTGCTATCTTCTAAATGGCAGGATGTCTTGGGTTGTGGATGATGAAACATATAACAGCAAAGTTGCTTACCATAATGTAATTAGTTTAGACATATTTGTACACACTTTCTTTTGAAAATCTTTGTGATTTCTTGTGTTGTATTGGAAATCTGGACTGCACCAAGAAAGAAAGTACAAGTACTTAGAAAAGGCAATTTAAAAATACCACTCTCTTAGTTAATGTGGAGCTTAAGAAGGAAAACTTTATTGAAATGGGGCTCTTGTTACACATACTCCAATTCCCTTAAGTGCCTTTCGTAATGAAATTAGCCTGGCTTTACAAGGTGTTAGGACAACATGCAACCAATAGAGAAAGTCAAATGTTATTCATCCACCATCATGAAATGAAATGGATTCAAAATTCCTCACTACAGAGGCTAAATTTAAAGGCATAGCTTTTCTAAAGGGTACTGTCAAAACAGAGGGAGTAGTTGGAAGAAAAATTGTAATGTGTTTGTAAAGAATGGTATGTGGGATTTCTTTAATCTTAAAATATGTTTTTAAAAATTATCATGATCTACTTTTTAAACAAGAATGAAAAGTATATATGAAAAATAACTTTGACCTTAAGATAAATGTAGTACTTGAGATGTAATCCATAAATCCATAATGTGTGTATGTATATATGTAAACACACAAACATATATGTACACATATATGTACATGTTCTATAAAACCACAGTAAAACAATTGTTTCTGGTACAGAGAGAGGGTTTTTTTAATATATATATTTTCCTGTTATTCATTCATGCAACACATTATGGGTTCTCTTACTTAATTCTAATCCTACAGGGAGGAAAAAACCCAGATCCATTAGATTCAGTACAAACATTAAACATGAGCAGAATGCATTTGGTCCCCTTTCCTGACTCTGATCCCTGTAGCTGAGGTTACACTGCAATCCTGCATCTTGCAGAGGTCTGCTGCTGGGTTTCCTGCTACCAGGAGTTCTATTGTGCCATGTCACACCACTCCCAGGTCCCTTTGTCCAGAGAATCTCAACTGCACCTCCACAGCATACAGATAATATGGCCACGGCGTAGTAAGGTTATCTAAGAGAATGATTTCTGATTCTTCAAAGAGCCCCTTGACTTTGTGATTGCTTAGCTCAACTTATCAGCTATTATGGAAACCAGAAGACTGCTTTATTAAAGTACAGAAGTGAGTTTTGGCATTTTCCACTTCACTGTCAGGCATGAGATAATCAAGAGAAGTACAAACTTTATGCCACGTTTGTTTCTCTCTCTGTGAGGATCAGCTGATGAGACACACATTTACTTTTCAGGACTGGAATATGGTCCTCAGTCTGCAAGTCCCTGAAATATGCTATGGGTTAAATAATTCAAACTGCATAAATCAGAGGCAGCGTGTCAAAAATCATTAACTTAGTGATGAAGGCTGCCACTGGTGCAGGTTTTTTATGCCTATTTCCAGTATAGATACCACAGCCACATTTTGGTTGCACAGCTGGGTGAGATCGTTGTGCATATACCCTGTTCCCCATGCAAGGAAACTTAAGTACGCAAACACAGTCAGTCAAAATGCCCACTCTTTTGGATAGTGCAAAGGTTGGGATTGAAAGATGCAAAACAGAGTTGACGTTGTACATAGACTAAGCAGATTTGCCAGATTTCTACAGAAGATATTATGTTTATTATGTATGTGGTTGACCAGATCTGCTTCACAAACACCATTAAAGACAATGGGATTTAGTCACTCACTGAAGACCCAAATATCTAGGTTTGTTTGAATGCAGGATTAATTCTTTCCTTAATGCACGCATTCTTCCCAGGAGACTACTACATCAACAATCCATTCAAATGTAATCTTTAGATTCATTTATACCCACACACAAATTTCATGACTAGAGAAGAACTCTTTAAAACAGTACTACTCAGTCTTCTGGCAGTCATAAATAGGGTCTCATGAATCTATTCTTCGTCCCAAAAGCTCATGTATGAACTGGAAATATATGCAAAAAGAAGAAAAAATACATGCATATGGAAAGTTGACAATATATAACAGATTCTGAAGATGGATATACAATTACTTTGTTTGTTGTTGTTTTTAAACCATCCAGAACTTTAACTGTGTCATTTTTAATCATAACACACTACATTTTTGTAAAAATCAGACTTTTCTAATACCTAAATAATAAATAATCATTTCATTACTTTCTCTTCCAGCTAAAAAATTACTGGGGAGATCTATGAATTGTTTTTAAAAGTGAAGTAGTCTTTCTGGAAAAAAAGGTTAAGAAAAACAACTCTACAAAAGGACTTATTAATCATGAAAGATTCTGAGGGGACAGAAATGCTCTGTTCTATTACTCCCCAATCTCCTCCATTCTGAACATATCATTTGGTAAAAGACTTAACACTTTTCTTGAAACTGAAGGGCATAGTGAATTACCATATTAATTTCCATTTAATCAACATAATTAATGTATTTATTAAATTAGTTTGAATTTAAATACTGTAGTGCAAGAGTACATTAATTAAATTTAATTAGAATAATCTTATCTGGTACAATAGTTCTTATTTCTTTTCCCTTTATGTTTGCTTATTGAAAACTTCTATTGTAGGATAATAAGGACTTTATAACTGCTCGACTACATACCCCTGTCTCCATTGACACACATTTCTGGATGCAGCCCTGTTGACTCAAATGTGAAAAAGGTGTCTGTCTCTGTCTGGGAGGAGAGTGTAATCCAAGAACCATGGGAACTGTCAATTGAAAGTTGAAGACTGCTTCAGGAGGTCCCACCTGACCCTGAGTGCAGAGCCTGGCTGATATAGGGAACAGTGCTAGTTTGGTCACATTGCCTTAGTCAGATTCCCTGACTGCAGCACGTATACTTCAAGAGACCCACACAAGTGATCCACATCATGTCCTTTGACAAACCATCCCACATGGTTTTTCAAAAAATATCCAGTGCAACTCTTTCTCAAAATGGGAAAGCTAGCCAAAACTAAACCCAGGTGTGACTAAGGGTTGAGGTTTTTTGTCTGATACCCATTTCATATGCTTCCTGTAACAAAACTGGCAGTGGCACCTACTGCATGCATTTGATCTCACTTGTATAAAATCTCCTGTGGATACAGTTAAGCCTCTAAACAGCATTTTTATTTTTGGAACAAAAATAAATGAAACAAAAATTGTGAGAAGAGAAAATACTGGAAAATCAGCTGGAAAACCTGAAATGGCTGTGATACCATCTCTACTCTCTAGAAGCCAGAGTAATAAGGAGTTATTTCATTGCTCTTCTTCAAACACCAATGATGAGGTCATGGAATCTTTTAGGTTAGAAAAGATCTCAGCAATCACTGAGTCCAGCCTTAGACCAATCACTACCTTTTCAACTTGACCATGGCACTAGTGCCACACCCAATAATTTCTTAAACATCTCCGGGTTTTGCAAGTCCTTCCATGAAAAAAATTCTTTTGAAGACCTTTCAAGCAGGCTGGTCAGAATGGAACATGCCTGGAAAGGGGACTGTACGAAGGTGTAGCAGCACCTTTCTGAAGCCAGTTTTCCTTTTTAGGTCCATGGTGACTGTGCAACATACTGTGCAAGCACCAAAATGTGATCAAGGAGCAGACAAGGGGGATCGAGACCAGCAAAACACCCTCAAAGCTTCCTGAACTATTTCCAGAAAGATACAGAAAACTGTATATAGCCAGACTGTGCCTAATAGCTCATTTATGGCAAGAGCCAGAAACCAAAGCCCAGGCAGAAAAACTGATCTACAGGAAGTAACTCCCACAAAGCCCATGTGGCACACCCCAGGACATGGGACACATTGTTGGCTGAATCAGTGCTAGACCCTGGGCTGCTGATCCCCTTTCCTCTGCTGTCTCATCCCCCCCCTTTTTCCCCCTTTTTTTCCTCTTTCTTCCCTTTTTCTTTTTATTCAATTGTTGTTTATTATTATTATATGTAATATATATATATCAACTTCCGTGTGCAGCTTACTAATAAAACTTTGCAAACTTTTTTTTTTTGGATTCTTCTCCCATTCTTTTTCAACCACAGGCATCTATGAATCCTGCATGCTCCTTTCCACATAGAAGTGGGATGCAGTATCCTTCTAAGAGAACTGTGAATATAAATGGATGTCCATCACTGAGGCACTCAGATTGAAGAGGAGATGAAACAGTTTGTTGTCAGGGAGTCAATCTGAACAACGTGTACAAGACAAGGTTTGGACCAAGGTTTTTCTCTTGCTCAACCAAACATGACAGAGGCAGAAATCTAAAACACAGGGCATGGTCTGGGTCTGTGTATGAACTTTTGACTTAGGCTTTTTAGTGAGGAACATAAAACTGTTTATTACCATCTGGTGTGAAGCTTTTGATAGTCATAATCATACACATATATATTTACACACATACAATTTTCTGCCTTCTTCCCAGTTAGAACAAAAAATTTTAACAGAAATTACAGTGCTTATATTAATGATGTCAGAATAAAAATTGTAGATGACATTTTCCACAGACCTAAAAAATCACTTTCTAGAGTTAGGACACTTGATGTAGCAGTTTTATGTGAACATTTGTTTTAAATATCTTTCCTTCAGTAAATTTGTTTCATCCATTTTATTCAACAAACCGCATGCTAACTCAGGAGTCATTTTTTTAAAATGTAAATACACAGTTTAGATGTTATTTTTAATTTATAGATGGTAAATTCCATTTTCTGTTTCTCTAGAATTAAATAAAACAGGCTCTTGTAGACATATTGATGATGGATGACTTGACAGTGTAGTGTGCGTGGAGGCTTGTTTATTTTCCATCTCTGTCAGGTGGGCTAAAAATGTGGGGGCCTGGACTAAATGATTTTTAAAGATCCATTCCAACCCAATCCATTCTAGGAGTCTGTGATGCTACATTCCCTTACAGACTGTAAGACACTAAAAAATGTCAGTTTCATATCAAAGATGCATCGACAAACTGAACAAACTGAATACTGACTAAACTAAAGGACGGCTTCTACTTTTGGGTTGGTTTTTTGTTGTTTATGTTTTTGGTTTTGTTTGGTTGGTTGTTTTTTTTGTTTGTTTTTGGTTTTGTTTTGTTTTTTTTGTTTGGTTTTTTTCTTTTTCTGAAATTCTACCAGTTAAGGTTTCAGAAAAATAATAGACCAATAATGTCATCATGGGCATGTTCACATACATCCACACACACATACACACTTGCAAAAATCCAAATCCAGTTTACCATCCTACCAGTTACTGTCCAGTTGCAGCTTGCCTCTCATTCATCATGTCTGTTTTCCCTGTCAAATGTGTTCTGTGAGGATGCTAGCATTCTTTTCATTTTTCTTTGCTCCATTTCTACCTTTGCCAACCAATATTTCCTTTAGAGATTACAGCCTAGTTGTCACCAGTGGCACTTCTCTCCTGAGAACAGAAAAGGGTTAAAATTTCTTTATGTTTATATACCTGCTTTATTCTTGTATATAGCTCTGAAAAATAGAAGACCTATGATAATTCTACATTTTTTAAGTATTAGAAGTTAGAAGAAAAGAAACAAAACCAGATTTATTTCAGGTTGTGTTTTACAAAATGTGCTGTCTTGCTTGAACTAAGTAATATTTTACTTTGATGAGTCCTATTCCTGTCTAGAGGGGTTCTGGACAAAGTAAGACTTGCATTTCAGCACAACCCCAAAATCTATTTACTAATGAAAAACAAAACAAAACAAAACAAACAAACAAACAAAAAAGACCACAAAAACCACAAACAAACAAACAAACTAAAAACCACAAAAGCAAAACAAAAAAAAGAAATTATGAGCAGCTAATGTAAATAATAATCTTCAGAAGGTTCTAAACTAGTTAGGCTTCTACAGTTTTTCATTTTTTAGTTCTAAACAATGAAGGGGAAAACCAGTTTATGGATCTTAATTTTCTGTATCAGTCATGCTATTTTCGACCAATGGTACTAATGAGATGCAGGGGAAGAGGAAAGAGGAAAGAGGAAAGAGGAAAGAGGAAAGAGGAAAGAGGAAAGAGGGAAGAGGAAAGGGGGAAGGGAAGGGAAGGGAAGGGAAGGGAAGGGAAGGGAAGGGAAGGGAAGGGAAGGGAAGGGAAGGGAAGGGAAGGGAAGGGAAGGGAAGGGAAGGGAAGGGAAGGGAAGGGAAGGGAAGGGAAGGGAAGGGAAGGGAAGGGAAGGGAAGGGAAGGGAAGGGAAGGGAAGGGAAGGGAAGGGAAGGGAAGGGAAGGGAAGGGAAGGGAAGGGAAGGGAAGGGAAGGGAAGGGAAGGGAAGGGAAGGGAAGGGAAGGGAAGGGAAGGGAAGGGAAGGGAAGGGAAGGGAAGGGAAGGGAAGGGAAGGGAAGGGAAGGGAAGGGAAGGGAAGGGAAGGGAAGGGAAGGGAAGGGAAGGGAAGGGAAGGGAAGGGAAGGGAAGGACTTTTAAAGTTCAAAAGTTTCACTAAGGCGCTATAAATTCACAAATATTAAAATATTAACTAGATATTAACTTCCTTCTGAGAAAAGTCTTATGTTCCCCAAATTTATGTCAAATATGTAAATTTAAAGGTTCTTCTACACTTTGTTTATACAGTATAAACAGGCATTGAACCATGGTTAACATCAACAGTTTTGTGGTATCCCAGAATATATTGTTTATTGCTGCTGAGAGAAAGCACAAATATGAACGTCAGAGAAGGCTGGCTATGAATTCAAAATTAAGCTTGCATAGCATTAACTCTCTCCCTTTTACCTCTCATTTCAGCAAGAAGTAAATTTGACCTGCCTTTGTGCATTGCTACTGCATGATCTGAGAAAATATGCACATCTAACTGCCAGCTTCCAAGAGCCAGTAGACCACGTCTAACATGTCAGCTTCAGAAACTCTAGAGAAGCCACAGCACCCCAATAAGAAATTGTGTCACACCCATACTGCAACCGAGAGACAGGATAGTGAGTAGTTGGCAGCTAAGCAAGAACTTGGAGATTCCTGAAAGTCCATGTTTCACCAACCGATATATCAAAACCCTTCTCTTGAATCTGAGGGTTTTCCACTATTGTGGTTGTAATTTCACCAACTTTTGTGATTGCTAATTACTATGTAAATTGCCCTGTTTTCTGCACATAGATACTAATGTGTAATTTTCTTCTTTGTTTCAATTATCTTGTGTCTTAGTCTAGGGTTTCCTCACTTCTTCCACATCGCAAGAAGTCCTACTTGAAATTGTCACATGTCTACTTGTAAAAGTTTAAAAGCAGCTAATTCTGCATAGAGTTCTTCCATTAAAAACAAATTCCTTTATTCATTCTACTCAAAATTTACTGGACTCAAATCTCCAACACTGGAATGTCAGTTCCCTGCCAATCTTCAAACAAATTGATATGAGTCCTTGAAAACTCCATGTAGAAGTTCAGCAAATGTAAGGAGAGGACAGCACCATGGTCCAAATTATGTCACTCAGTTACTTGATACTTTCACACAGAAATTGGAACCAGTTTTATCTTCTCTCTTCAGGTTGTGGTGAGGAATTTTCAAATACATTTACCAAGCAAAACAGATTGACATTTAAGTTTTAGGTGTTGTTATCTCACACCATATTCTGTACCTGTTTCTTTCTCTGACAGAAAGGCCTCTGGAGATTTCTCCCACAGCAATGGAGAGTATATATTCAGCTGTGTACAATAATGCACAAGCTTCTGCTGCATAAGGATCCAAATTAATGTAATGTCTTTCCTCTATATGCCTTGTCTGAGAATAAGCTAAATAAACAGATCTGCTGATTTGCAGGATTTCTTCCAAAAGGATTGCATCATTCAGTCTTGAAAAACAATTCAATAAGTGAAAAATCAGGCTGCAAATCTGGTAACAGTCATCTGCTGTGAAGTATAACCCCAACAATGACTGAAAATACTACAATTACTTTCCCTAGATTCTTCCTCACTTATACTACTTATTTTAAAGAACAATCTAGATCACTTGTTAAGTCCTTTGTTCAATAACCCCACACCCATGATTGCAGCTGACCACTGTGAGACTCATGTAGTATTCAGAGCAGATCCAGAAATCATAACTCTTCAGTTGTATCATCCCATGAAATGGATGACAGAGGTATAGATGGCAAGGAGCTGGATTTTTTGCTTGTATAAGAATATATAGTCATTAAGGTCAGATAGAGACTACTTTTCTTACACAAGATGCAGTACAATCTTGTGCCATCTTGTTCTATGAGTAAACATGTGACATCCAGGGAATGGGATTAATTTAAATTGAAGTGATTCTTGTCAGTAATTTTTTGTTTTATTCTGATGTGAATCTTTTCAAGCTTCCCTTGCTGTAACTAAGTAGACATATTTTCAATTACTCCAAACATCAGTGTGTTGGCATCACTAGTCTGTAACAGTGACTTTTGGGCAAGTGTGCTGTTTCTGTTTTGTGCCACACTCAAGCTTTGAAAGTCTTTAGCAAGTGACAGAGATCTTTATTCCCCACCCCTCCCATCTATCAGCATAGGAAAATAGCAAGGTGCTGACATCCCGCTATTGAAAAAACAGAATGATGGTGTCAGAGAGATTTATTTCTAATGGGTCTCTGACAGCTTTTTCTGTGTTAAGATAGCTCTCACACAAGAGAATATGACAGTCATGTTGGCATGCCCCTTATAACATGTGTTATTAAGAGACCTTCATTTTATCAATCTCTCAGATAGATAATCATTTTTGAGAATGCTGTTTGAGGTGAATGGTAGATGGCACACTGGGCAAGATATAGAAAGAGAAAGGATATGGCATAAGGAGGTTTTGGTTGATGATATAAATGTATCCAAGTGGCTAAAACTGTCAAAAGCAAAATATCATATGATTAATTACTCTAGTATATTTGTATGGAAAGAGAAAACATGAAAGAAAACTAGGGAAGGAAAAGTGAGAAAAAACCACTCTTAATTCATTTACATATATTAGCTTCCTTTTTTTACATGAATCATGGCTTACACTAATTAAAAAGCATATTTTGTTAATGCTGGATACAAAGACAGTATCTAAGTGTTGTATTCCTTTTGGTATCCCCTCCCCTGTGAAACCTTACCTGTCCCTTGACTCTGACCTATGGCCTTTGGCCATAGGTAACCCCGCCCCTTACCCTGAAAGGCATAAAACCCCCTTTCCCTCCGGGGTCGGTCCCTTTTGGCCTCGGGATCCCTTCAGGGAATAAACCTTGGAACAACATCTCGGGGTAAGAGCCTCCTTTGGTTTTATGTCCCTATCTTGGAGTTTCCCCCCACCCTAACCTCCCTAAATCTGAGCTGGCAACGGGTCTCGGGGGGCTGAGGGAAAGGGGTTAACTTCAGTTGGCGTCCAAGTGGCCTGAAAACCACGCAAAAGCTGGAGTCTCTTATTTTTGAGATCTCAAAAGCCTTTGGACTGTTCAACTCTTCTCCACTGATCCAGCTGCTTTTTGTGCAGTTGGGGGCGGTAGAAACAGGATCGACAGCCTGTGCACTCACACAGGTCGATTCGATAGGAACTTTTATAGGAAAAGAGCAGGGCACCCCAAAAAAAGCACGAGATCCGTCCCCCAGGCAAAGAAGGAGGGTGGGCAGTCTCAGTGCGGTTGGGAAAAAGAAAGATCTTTTGCTGCGGGTGGGCATTGTGTCCAGCCACGCCGTAAAGCCTGTTTTAGGACCTAGTTAACATCTCAGAAGTGGTGTTTGTGAGTCATCTCTGGGAAGTCAGGCGCCGGCTGTCCCAGAGATCCACGGCGTCTCGGGGTGTTGCGGGCTTTGAGGAGAACCCCGGAAAACGGGGCGACCCCCTCACAGGTCCCGGAGCTGGAGAAGCTCGGCAGGGTGCCAATTCCCCGCCCGGATTACACCCCCCCCGTCCCGGAGTTCTCGGCAGTGAGAGAGGGGCTGGGACAGAGCCGTGTGTGTGTATGTGTGTGTGTGTTTTTTCTTAACGCTTTAACATCACAAATATGGGTTCTAACCTTTCCACTAACCAAAGGAGCCTTTTAAAGCACCTTAAATCTACTTTGAAAGATCTTAAAATCCCAAATAGTTTATTAATAAGTTTTATCCGTTGGTTGTTTGCTGAGTTTCCAAATTTTAACCCCCAGAATGTTCAATCCGTAGCTTTTTGGGATGAGATTGGGGAATTACTCACCTTAAAAATTGAAAATGGAGACACAAAAGCTTCGAAATTTATCCCAATTTTCTTAAAAGCACGCAAGCATCTATTAGAATTAGAACGCAGCAAACAGCCACAGAAAACCCCTTCATCCTCCTTTTTCCCTTCCCAGTCCCCTATTCCCTACGAGAAGACCTCTCAGCCACCCAAATATACTGTGGCGTGGCGGGGGGACAATGGCGGCGACCACGTGGTCGCCTCTCCCCCCCTCAGCCCACTCCTCCCCCACAGCCCCGTCTCTCTCCCATACCCTGTGCCATGCAACCCCACCCCCTGCCTTCCCTCCGCCCCCTGATGCCTTGACAACGCGTGTAGCGTCCTTTTCCCCAGCCCCCAGCCCGGCACGGGACATGGGGGGGCGGTGCGGCGCAAACCGCGGGCAGCGCCGGCACTGGCGCGGCAGCGCACGGCGGCGCGGACGACCCGTGCTCGCGCGGCGGCGGCGGGGGAGGGGCGGCGGCAGCAGCGCGCGGTGCCGTGGGCGGTGCCGCGAGCGGCGCGCGGGGCGCCGCAGGCGAGAGCCCTCCCAGCGCGGGCGGCGGTGGACCCGACCCCATCCAGGGGGCGCGCGGCCCCGGTCCCATCCCCCACGGCACACGTGGCTGCGGCGGGGGCGGGGCGGGGCCCGGTGCCTCTCTCGGCAGCGACGGGGCGGGGCCCTCGCCTCCCCCCAGCCGCGGGTGGGGGGGCGATTCCCTCGCAGCTCCAGACCTGATGCATGCTAATGACTCCTGCAGGGGGGGGGGGAATGTACCTCTTCCTTCACTAACCCAAACTGAATCTGATGATAATATCCCTTTTGTTGCCCCTGTAGAATACCTTGGTAAGAGAAATGGAAGGAAACAATACAAGCCTTTCTCTTACCAAGATAAAAAGGAGCTATGCAAAATTCAGAGAGAATTTGGAAGATCTAGTGAAATTTTTAAAAGCATGATGACTGCTACCTTTAGCTCCAATGAATTAGTCCCAACTGATATTAAAGATTTATTCAGATGTTTACTAACACCCTCGGAATATGATTTATGGGAATGCATGTGGAAAAAAGCTTTAAATGTAATATTACAGGAAATTCAACAGACTCCTGCTATAGCACAGGATGGGGATGGGAATGATATATCATTGGACCATCTCTGCGGTACAGGTGATTTGCATTGCCCTGAAAGACAGACCCGAGTATTATCAAAGCAAATTTTGGATAAAATTTGTAGTGCAGCAGAAAAATCTTTTTACCAGTTACCAACACCTGAAACTAAGGGCAGTTATACAAGTATTAAACAATTTCCTTCAGATAATTTTTTGCAGTTTTTGGACCGTTTAAGCGCTCAGGTGGAAAGACAAGTCCCACAATCATCTATACACAACGAGCTGATTAAAGAGATAGCTCAGAGGAATGCAAATGAAACCTGTCGTAGAATTATCCTTAGCCTTCCATCAGAACCAATCCTAGCTCAGATGATCGAGGCTTGTACCAGGAAAGCAGAGCTGTTCAGCACACCTGAAAGCAATCCTGGACTGCCACATCCCAGGACAGCAGCACCTGTACGACCTGAACCACGGCGGCAACCACTGTCACCAGACCGCCTACGGCATATCATCTGCCATCTCTGCAGACAGCCCGGACATTTTGCAGCTTCCTGCCATCGGAACCAGAACCAGAACCAGCAAAGGAAGCCCAACAAACAAAAAAACTAGCTTCTCAGCGCGTCCCCATGGTTAATGCTCTCACGCGTGCAAAAACAAATATGAGGGGTCTCCCACCAGTTGACACCTCTCTCTTAACAACAAAGGGGGAGGGGGTGGGGGAAAAGAAAAATGAAAATAGTAAATGTTTGGTTAACAAGGTTTGGCAGCCGCAAGGCCGGTACAGGCTTGTGACTACCAAAGGTTTTCATTTCAGATCTGCAGACTGGATATTAATTGCAGTGCATCCATCAGACATCTCACAGGATCTGAAGGATAACCACACGGAAATGTCCAGTGAGTGTTTTGTTATTGGGGATACTGCACACACACCAGAGGAGGTTGAGGTATTTCCAATGTCCATTAAGGGGAACATGACAGGCCTTATGCTCTTGGCATGCTGCAAATACCCACCATTCTACCTGGCAGAAGGACAAGTTGTTGCCCAGGCTATTCCCGATCCAGCAGAGGTAATAGCAGAGAGAAAATCGCCGGAAGTCTACTGGGCAGAGGTGGTAGGTGAGGACAAGCCTTCCATGGCATGCAATATAGCAAATGGGTCAGAGCGCCTCCATGTGGAGGGGGTCCTTGATACAGGAGCCAGCGTGACCGTTCTACCAGAGAGCAAGTGGCCATCAAACTGGGAATTGCAACCTGTTGCAGGCAAACTTCAGGGCATAGGAGGAATCACATTGGCAAAAATCTCAAAAAATATAGTTCAAATAGAGGGTCCTGATGGAAAAGTGGCAAGTGTCCGTCCATTTATTGCAAAATACAAAGCCCCCTTGTGGGGGAGGGACACCTTGTCCCAGTGGGGAGTTCAATTGGTCATTCCTAAGACACCCCAGGATTTTTAGAAATAGCCACTGTGACGCGCCCTGCCCAAAAGTTAACATGGTTGGATAACACCCCAAAGTGGGTAGCACAGTGGCCTTTGAGCAAAGAAAAGCTCAAGGCGCTTGAGGAGCTTGTGAAGGAACAGGTGGCTCAGGGTCACCTGGAAGAAACAACAAGCCCTTGGAATTTCCCAGTCTTTGTAATAAAAAAACCGGGAAAGGACAAGTGGAGGTTGCTCCATGACCTCAGGGAGATAAACAAAATGATAGAGGACATGGGACCACTTCAACCAGGTATGCCTTCTCCAACAATGCTCCCGAGAGATTGGCAATTGGCTGTATTAGATATCAAAGATTGCTTCTTTCAGATTCCTCTACACCCAGAAGATGCCCCAAGGTTTGCATTCTCAGTTCCTACCCTAAATCGTCAAGGCCCTATGAAAAGGTATCACTGGAGATCCTTACCCCAAGGTCTAAAGGCCTCGCCTTTCATATGCCAACAGTACGTAGCATCTTTACTGTCACCTGTTCGTGCTGAGAGACAGGATGCCATCATCCTCCACTACATGGATGATGTGCTGGTGTGTGCCCCCAATGACTCTATACTCCAACACACGCTTGACCTAGTGGTTAAGGTTTTAACCTCTGCTGGATTTCCGTTACAGGAAGACAAAGTTCAAAGGATGCCACCTTGGAAGTACCTGGGCTTACAGATTACAGCGAGGACTGTTGTTCCTCAAAAATTGGAAATCGACTGTAATCCTAAAACCTTAGCAGATCTCCACTCCCTGTGTGGGTCATTGAATTGGGTGAGACCCTGGCTAGGCCTCACAAATGAGGACCTAGACCCTCTTTTCAATTTATTGAAAGGGGAGAGGGAGCTGGCCTCCCCCAGGGAGCTGACCCCAGAGGCAAGGACAGCAATCGAAAAGGTACAGAAAGCCTTGTCAGAGAGACAAGCACACCGATACGAACCAAGCTTACCTTTTCATTTCATTGTGCTAGGAAAGCTGCCACACTTGCATGGTTTGATTTACCAATGGATCGAGAGGCAGAGAGATTCACTCTTAATCATAGAGTGGGTCTTTCTCTCGCACCAAAGATCCAAGACCATCACTGAGCCACAAGAGTTGATAGCTCAATTGATTCAAAAGGCCAGGTTAAGACTATGTGAACTGGCTGGTTGTGACTTTGCATGTATTCACCTCCCAATAAAACTCTCAGAGGAGGGAAAGAACTCTCCAAAGAAACTAACCAAAGAGATGTTTGAGCATTTGCTCCAGAGCAATGCAAGTCTCCAATTATCTCTGGACAGCTACAGGGGACAAATATCAGTCCATGCCCCATCCCACAAGCTGTTCAATGAGGAATTCCACCTCATTCCTCGTGAGAAACAGAGTCGGAGACCACTCAAGGCCCTCACGGTGTTCACCGATGCTTCTGGGGCATCCCACAAGTCGGTGATGACTTGGAGAAATCCTCAGACTCAGCATTGGGAAGCTGATGTGGAGTTTGTGGAGGGATCGCCTCAGGTGGCTGAACTGGCTGCAGTGGTGAGAGCTTTTGAGAAGTTCTCAGAGCCAATTAACTTGGTGACTGACTCTGCATATGTAGCTGGGGTAGTGTCCAGAGCGGAGCAGGCTGTGCTCAAAGAGATCGAGAATGAGCACCTATTTAGGTTGCTTTCAAGGCTGATTTATTTGGTTTCTAATCGGGAACATCAGTTTTTCGTGATGCATGTGAGGTCACACACCGATTTGCCAGGTGAAATTGCAGAGGGGAATCGTCAGGCAGACTCCCTTGCTACACCAGTAGAAAAAGCACGCCTCCCTGACATCTTCCAACAGGCAAAACTGAGTCACCAACAGTATCATCAAAATGTGCCAGGTCTGATCCGTCAGTTCCAGCTAACACGGAGTCAGGCTCGAGCTATCGTGGCCACCTGTCCCAATTGCCAGCTCCAGGCCATGCCATCCATGGGTATGGGGGTTAATCCCCGAGGCCTTGGCAGTTGTGAGGTATGGCAGACCGACATCACACACATTCCTAGCTTTGGTCGCCTCAAATATGTCCATGTAAGTATTGACACACACTCAGGTGCAGTGTATGCCTCTGCCCATGCAGGAGAAAAAGCTGTACATGCCAAACAACATCTAGTGCAAGCTTTCTCGGTTTTGGGGATCCCAAAAGAAATTAAAACAGACAATGGCCCAGCGTACGTGTCCAAGGAGTTCCTGGAATTTGTCCAGCAGTGGGGAGTGGAACATAAGACAGGCATCCCTCACTCCCCACAGGCCAAGCTGTGGTTGAACGGGTGCATCAGACACTCAAACAGGTTCTGGCTAAACAGAGCAGCACAACTGTGTGGATGTCTCCACAGCAGAAGCTCTGCAAAGCCCTGTTTACCATCAATTTTCTTAACTGCTCTTTTGAAAACATGAGTCCACCTGTGGTTCGTCATTTTAACAGTGGCAATCAATTCAAACTGTCCCATCGTCCACCGGTCCTGATCAGGGATCCTGAAACTTGGGAAACCAAGGGTCCCTATGAGCTTGTAACCTGGGGTCGTGGCTATGCGTGCGTAGCAATGCCCTCAGGCCCTCGGTGGATCCCCCAGAAGTGGGTAAAACCTTTTGTCCCCAAAAATCCAGCTCCAGCAGAAGGGGATGGAAAACAAGTCACCACTGCCTCCAAGAGGAGACGACGTCGAATGGAGGAAAGAGAATCTTCATAGGTGTGGACTCTTTCCCGAAGTAACAGAAACTTTTAACATGTTTTGAAATGTTTGTTTTTCCCTTTTAGAGAAAATCCTCCTCCCATTTATCCCTGTGATGAATCTCAGTCAAATTGTCATCTTGTTATTGCTGAACAGTCTGGCAGCTGCATGGATTGTCCCTCAGCCACGTCAAAATGTCTGGGTGACCCTGGCACAGACACTTCAGCAGGAAAACATATGTTTGTCCACTGCGTCAGCAAAGAATCCTATGTCCACCTGTCTGGTAGGAATTCCATTGCAGGCTGGAGAGTTTCCTGCGGGATTGGACACTCATATGTCCAATGAAATTCCAAAGTCACTTCTCCTAAAACCATACAAAAATAATCAGCAAGAAGCTGTGGTAACTGCAAACCCCTTAGTGGAGTGGTTACCAAACCTGCCTGAGATGGCCCAGGAACCCCAAGAGTTAGAGCTATTGGGTTCCTCCCCTGCATCATACTGAGTACATTTCTCTGTCTATCCAAAACCCCCTAGCACTGATGAATACCACTACATAAAACAATATCGTGGGGAGTTTACTGCAAACAGGTGGTGTCATAACCTAAGCCATGTTGCAGCTGACAACCCACCTCACTCAAGTCCCAAGAGCCTCCCTAAGGGATTCTTCTTGATTTGTGGGGATCGAGCATGGGCAGGAATTCCATCTCGGCTTTTAGGAGGGCCATGCACTGTAGGGCGGTTGTCCGTATTGACACCCAACAAAACTCTAATTGGTGAATGGACTCACAAACACTATTCGACAAACAAAATTCATAAGAGAAGTGCTGACAATTTGGATTCAAATTGTAATTCAGACATTTTTCATTGGGCAAAGTCAAAAAGAGTTGCTGTGTCCCTGTTTCTTCCGTGGGTCGCAGCAGCCAAAGCTCTAGGTGAATTGGGTCACCTCGAGTGCTGAGTAGTCAAACAGGCAAATCTGACCTCAACTGCCATCAGTGCCCTCCTAGAAGAGGAGGGAATTACTAGACAGGCCACACTGCAGAACCGTGCAGCAATCGACTTTCTCCTGCTGCTTCATGGACATGAATGCCAGGAATTTGAAGGACTCTGCTGCATGAACCTGACGTCGAAAGCACCAAACGTCCACACTGCCCTTCGGAGCATGAACAACCTGATCGGACAAATGAAGCAAGAATCTGAGGACTGGTTCAATGAACTGTTCAAAGGCTGGGGAGTCACAGGGTGGTGGATTTCTATAGTCAAAACAATTTTGTTATTCCTTGCTATCCTTTTCCTTGTAACCTTAGCATTCGGGATCCTACGTCGTTTAGTTTTCAAAGCTATCAATGGTCTCATACCTCCTACCTCAGAAGTCAACCACACAGAGTTGGCAAATCTAAAGCAAACTGATTTCCCCACCAGTTGTAAGTGGTGGGAAAGAGAAAACCCACACTCCATGTAACTTATTGTTTTTCCTTTAACTTTGTTAAACAAAAAAGGGTGAGATGTTGTATTCCTTTTGGTATCCCCTCCCCTGTGAAACCTTACCTGTCCCTTGACTCTGACCTATGGCCTTTGGCCATAGGTAACTCCGCCCCTTACCCTGAAAGGGATAAAACCCCCTTTCCCTCCGGGGTCGGTCTCTTTTGGCCTCGGGATCCCTTCAGGGAATAAACCTTGGAACAACATCTCGGGGTAAGAGCCTCCTTTGGTTTTATGTCCCTATCTTGGAGTTTCCCCCCACCCTAACCTCCCTAAATCTGAGCTGGCAACGGGTCTCAGGGGGCTGAGGGAAAGGGGTTAACTTCATCTAAGTTCTTAAACACTCTGCTCCAAGTACCCAGCTATTGAAAATATATATCAGAAATGTATGATCTGACCACTTATTACTTGCTTTTGCTCATATTCCAGAGATAGGTTTACACCAAGCTGATTTCTAAAGACCATTCCAAGGAATTACACAGTATGTGTAATTACAGAAGCTGTCATCACAGACGCTCACTATTGTTTTCAAGCAGTGCATGAAGCATGAAGTTAATTTTGAAAATGACAACAGAAACAATAATGGTGTGTGCAAGTAATCTCTGAAAACAAAGGTTTCATAGATTTTTACTGCTGATATGTATTTCTACTAATCATAGGGTTAAAAGTACCTAAATTCTTAAATAAACTTCTGGGTTTCTAAAGAAGCAAACTGGAATTCAGAAAAACTATCCAAGTTAACACTGGAGAATGACATCCAACCCCATCCTTCGGACATGAAGGCTTTGTCTGGATGCTATAATTATTTTTGTAGTACTGACACAGAGAGGAGGCCAGCAAGTGACTCTGGAGGCTAGGCAGATTGAAAGTCCAGCTTTTCCCTGGGAGGTTTGACAAAATGGGGGTTTTTAAACTAGAACTGCAATTCATTTTATCTTATTGAAAATTTTTGATCAAGAAAAAGCATATTGAAACTCAAGAAACATGTTGGGGGAACCTTTGAATTTTTATTTTTCAACATCTGAAGTTCAGTTGAAGGTTAAGGCAGTATCATTAAAAGTTGATACACCTGATCGTAAAAACTGAATTGCTGGTGCTAAGCCAGCTCCTACAAAATAATAATAACAGTAGATGTGTAACTCCAACTGGCATAACTAAACTTTATTTTGAAGTCAGTGCAGGTGTATTGATTAATGTCAGCTGTAGATCTGTGGAGGTATCTCCAAGATGAATGAGAAGTCAACACAGGCAGCTCTTGTAATGCTGAAGAAGTTTTTGTATTGCTACGTGGCCTTTTGACAATTTCAGCAGAGCTTTGACTCTTCTTGACGGGGGCTGTGGACATGGAAGCCCCAGTCTTCCATGGGAAGTTCTCGGTTTGGTGGGACATGGAAGACAGCAGTGAGCAAGCTGCCCACCATACGCTAACCAAACCTGCTGCACGACCTCTGAGCATTGCTCTTACCTGTGCCAGTGAAGGTGGCAGCCCACTTCTATTAAAAGTATTAAGAGCTAGTTTAAAAAAGATGTTGACACATCAGTAGAAATTAAATTTTACTGAATAAAACAACTGTCTGTAAAAAGGCCAAAATGTAAGATTTAAGTATTTGGTACTTATGAAAACTAATGATTAGAAATAGCTGGTTTGTTTCCAACTTTCCCAAGCAGACTCAAGATTTTTTGGGGTAAGAGCTTTTAGTTTGGTTTGTTTTGCACTTAGATAGATGTGGGTGGATACATGCTTTCCAGAGGATCAAAATACATATGCTACAGTACAACATCAAAGGACTCCAACATGTTGTTCAACTAACTCAGAAAATAAGCAGTCTTACACTAAAACCTCAAAGTCACTGTTCACTTATTCCTGTTTTCCCTTTGGAGCCTTTAGGATTCAAACATTGCACTGCACTGCAAGCCTAAAGGTGAAAATTGATTTCAAGCAATTTGAAGAGTCTTGTGTCAATCTCATATAGCCACTATGGAGTATGGCTCAAAGAGAGGTAACTTTAGCATACAACACCTTTTCACTATCAGCTACAAATTTAGACTGACTGCAAAACTTAATGTGATTCTATTTCTCCCAAGTGTTCATACATTTCACTCTACTGTATCTTAATAAATTTTGATTTCTAGCTGTGAGACAAGTGAGTCTACTAGTAATCTGAGGGTCACTGAGATATATTTCCATGCATAATCAGAAAGAATATGCTAAAAAACCTAGTATAATCTTTTCTTAAAATAAATACACTGCAATTAATCATACCCTGTTGAATTATCTCACAATCCTACTCAATCTGTGTGGATGAAAGTAATTTTTGAAACTGAATCTGCTAGCTGTGCTAATCTTTTTGGCTTCAGTGAATATCCCTGATAGTTAAGCTATCTGACATACTCCCAATTGGATGTGCAAGGGATACAGAACCCATCCTTCACAAAATGTGATACTCTAGTTCCCTCCTTTAGATTATTTCACATTCACATTGAAAAGAGGTAATGACCTTGCAGCCGAATAATTACCTGTGATTTACACACTGCACACATTAGCAGCTATTCACTGTGTGTATCTAGTATCACTCCCCTAACAACACTTAAAAACATCTTAGACTTAACACTGTAATCACAGTAATTTAAACTAGACTATGTAATCTAACTAAATAAATGAAATGTAAATGAAAATTATTTCCTGCATTTTCATCATAAACTACTAAAGGTCTTAAAGCTAAACAAAAGAATGCAAGAAATTGGAGGAGGGGGGCGGGGAGGAGGACGGGCTATGTAAAATAGTGTTGCTTCTACATTTTTTCAAATAACTTTTACATTCCTGGAGAGTGCTGGGGGATGGTGGTGTAGGTATGTGTTTGTAAAGATGTGAATTTCAACAGTTTTGAGGGTACAATAGCCACATCAAATGAAATACGTGACATTTTCATTCTTTTCATTAGCCCTTCCAGCCTTGAAGATGCTAACATTAAGTACCTCTTCAAACAAGTCTTGTTAACACATGTTTAAGAGTGCACACTGCTGGCATGTGGAGATGAGTTACAAGACTACAGCTACCTGCACTATCTGCTCATTGTTGCTCAGAAATAGTTGGGTTATTTGATTGTTCAGCCCTTGGGATCAGGCAACTCCCTCTCTTTAAAAAGCAAGGATTATTTTCCCTCATTCTTCCTACCCCACTGTAGCATCAGTTGTTTATTTCTACTTTTTGTAGTTAAAGGACCAACAAACCAGATATGGTTGTGATGTCTGCCTCTAAAGTAGGCCTGAAACTCAGCTCAGAAGGGTCACCACAAGTTTTATCTAAAGGGTTCTGAAACAGAATGAAGTAAATGCAAGCTGATATATTTAGCCTGTTGATATTTGACATTTACAACAAAGTGCTGGAACAGATTTAGCACTTGACCACAACCTTGGAACAGAGTGGTTCTTGTCTCTGACACAACAATTTTCCCCTTTTTAGAGACTTCAAAAGCACAAGTTTCTTATACTGATACTCTTTCATGGGTATTTGCAATCATAATAACTTATACCTGCACAAATTTTTTCCAGTGTTCCATTGTCTTTGGAGAAAATGGGGTCTGAGCAGCAGTCCAGACTTAAAATTTATTCTTGTAAAAAAATGGGGGAAATAGTAATTTGGACATCTATAAATGTCTTCAGAAAAGCTGGCCCCATTTTTAATTCCCTGAATACCTAAAAATTTTCTATTAAAGTATCATACGCTATCGGAATCTTGGTCTGATTTTCTTACTGTGCCACTCTAAGAACAGAAAGAAGGTGTGTGAATCAAATGCAAACAGTATATAGCAAGCATACTGTATGTCAATTTTGAATGGGTATCAGAGCCTTTTTTGTGGACAGCTGTCTCAAACCTCATGAAGAAGCAGTCTTGCGAATTAGGATGAGTAACTTTAATATGTCATAGATGTGTTGAGAAAAGTGAGAAACATTTTCACTTTACCCATAGGAAAGCTGTACACAGACTGAATACAAATTTTGGCCTAGGTTTGTCATCTCTTCCCACCTGATTCCCATTCTTCCCCTGCTGATTTGACTGGTGCATGGCTTCAGTACTGACAGTAGTATTGAACCAATTCAAGGAAAGAATTTGATGCAAGAGAACAACACAAGAAAATAAGTATTTTTTTTTAAACAATTAGTGCATTGTCCATAGGCAGAGAAGTTTAAAACCCGCCTAAGAGGTTTTCTAACTGATTGAGAAACCCCTTGAGGTTACTCAGTCTAAATTTGAAAGCAGGGTGAAAAAGTCTGTTTTGCAAAGTAAAAAAATTGATTTCATAATAACTTAAATGTGTAATATTTCTTTAGCTGAAAACTCAGAAAAAAACCCTCTAAGTCTATGGATCTCCTTTTGCCAAAAAAATCACAATCAAGAATGTAGCATGAGTTGTAAAGACATAATATCTTTGTGTTGTATTTTTCAAAGCAACTCAATTCCAATCATTCAGACATTCTCAAAACTATATGTCACATTATAAAACTTGTTACTTTACAGGAAGAACCTATTTCGCTTGACTTTCACTGACTTTTTAATGAAAATATCATAACTAAAATAAAAATAATCTGTTATCTGTAGATTTACTCTCCATGGGGTATTTGTTATGTATTATTTGAGTGCTTCACTGTCACAGATCATACATAAGGAAAAAATATTTCAGAAATTACTATCCTTCCTGATTTCTTTATGGTTTGTTTCATTTTTTCTTTTAGATGTTGCTCATGCTATTATCATAATTAAATCCTCTAAATAAATAAAAGAAAACTAAACAAAGCCTGCAGATGAACAGCCACTGTAGTGCAAATATTTTACCAGTGCATATTCTTCCCTAGGCAACTCTTAGAGTTTTAGTTCTTCTTTACATGTTTTGCATTTTTTCTGTTTTCTTTTCAAATTCTTCTCCCTTTCCAGTAAACATCAGCACATCTGTGACACTTTCTGTACCAAAAAGCAGTCTGACTGCCCACTACACTCAGACAACGGCTTATCACTCATATGAGTAATGCAGCTGACCCTCATATTCATGGGATCATAGAATGGCTCTTTCGAATGTAATTTAGTTAAATCCCTTATTCAACCACAAGCAGATTGCCTAAGTCTGTTGTCAGATGGGCCTTTGATTTCTCCAAGGATGAAGATTCCAAAATCTCTATGTAGGCAAACTGTTCCACTTTCTGTAAAAATATTTTATTTTTCTTTTATTCAGATGGACTTTAGAGTCTTTTGTTTTCCAAAGCACTGGAAAGAGCCTGGTTTTATCTTTTTTGTACTCTCCCTTTAGGTATTTACTTAAATTGATAATATCCCATTCAAGCCTTCTCTTCTCCAGGCTGAACCAGTTCCAAGTCACTCAATTTCTCTTAAAAGAAAGAAATGTGCTAATTCCTTCATCACATTTGTGTTCCTGTCATGGACTTCTCTCCAGTAAGTCCATGAATTTGTACTGGGCAGGACAGAGCTGGACACAGTTCCCCAGATGTGTCTTATCAGTACTGAATAGAAGGAAAGGTCACCTCCCTTGACCTTCTGAAAATTTTTTACTAATGCAAACTAGGAGGCTGCATTACCTGGCTTGTACTGTGCTGTTGCACTTTACAGGAGTCTCCAGATAGCATACCCTCTTTCCTGATCAGCTGCAAAAATAATTACACGAAAGGACTGATGATTTTCCCAGCATGAAATTTAAAAACATACCTGGGACTGAAAAAAGTTATCAATAAAAATAATCTATAGAGTACTCTTATTTGATGATCATTTATCCCACTTTGATCTTACCTTGCTGATATTTGTATATCTAGCTGAATATAATGGCCAGCAGTACTCTGGAAATAAGACATGCAGAACTTCTTATTCTTTAGCCATTTATTCCCTTTTGTCACACATAAAAGCACACATCAAAAAGGAAACTTAGTTCTTCCTTCTGTGTTATATGTGGTTGAAAAAGGTAACAGATTTATCATCTCACACAGCTGAAAATAAGACAAAAATCAGGCTCCAAGTGAATAAATAATAAAGGAGTAAGGTGTACAGCAAAATCAACAGCCTAATGATGATGGTATTTGCTGTAGATTCCTCCTGGGAACACCAGTTTGTTTAAATATGTGCTACTCATTTATGCAGCAATACCTATTCTTTCTGCCCCTTCAGCTTATTTAAAAATCTAACTGAAATGTGTCTATTTTCATTGTGCAAATTTTTGTCTCTCCCTGCAAGAATGAGTAACACTGACTTATCCAAATGGACACTGTAAAATTAAATTAAAGCTTCAGAAATATTTGAAAAAATATTTTTTCCTGTACTGAAAGTCTACAGAAATAAATCTTAAAAGTTCTCTTAAAAGTTGTATTTTGGAAATAGCTTTGCTTTAAATATACACATATTATTTGGAACAAGCACACGGAGCTGGACTTTATTTTGGGGCGATTTGGAAGCATGTAATCAAACAAACTTCTTTAACCCCAACTGAACTAGAAGTCTATTACGCATCAAATTCAGATGTAGCACAAAAGCAATGCATCTTCCTTTCCAATTCATCTTTTACCCTCCAGTGAGAAGAATAAGGAAGGACTATAATGAGGAATCAGAATCATTCAATGAGCAATGGACCAACTTTCCGAGGCTTAAATATTTTAAGTCCTATCTATTATACAGAAACATAAGACCTCTGGCAGTATTTTCAATACTGCTGTTGCTATGTTTCCAAAAGAAAAAATAAATTCAGATGTTTGTATTCTTAAAATCTGCACATGAAGAGGAGCCATCAGTTGTCTGAATGACACATATACATGGAAGCAGTCAAAGTTTCAAATAGAAAACAGCTGTCATTTTACAATCAAGACAGGTTAAAGATGGTAGTTTAGGAATGAGATACAATAATGGGATGGACATTTTAAATACCATCATGAGTTTATCTACAGTTAAAGAGATAAAAGATACATGATATTTGAGGTGGTTCGGCACAGAATGTACAAAGAATCCTGGCATGAGATCACTCCTCTGCACTTTCATTGCAAAATACAGAAGCTGGAGATATGGTTGCATTGTCCAAGTTAGACGTAAGAGAAGTATTCTTTCACACTGTAGAAATATGCCTGATTCATACCTGGATAACCAGGAACCAAGAATAACCAGAATAACCAGGATATTCTTTGTTATTTGTGTCAGCTGATTTTTTCAAAACAACTTCTAACAATTGCAGCCTATGCTGCAACACTGAACTTACCAACAATTCTCATCCATAACTCAGATGTGTTCAATGTGTATGCCAAATTACACAAGTAATACAGTTTACACCAGCTGATAATTTAGTAATAATTTAGGTTTATAAACCCCACAGAAAATCCCTTAAAAAGCAAGAAAAATTAAGACTTTTTTTTATTTTGTTTATTCTCTAACAAAGTTCCATAGTTTCCAAGCTTTTACAAAGGAATAATTTAAGGAAATCTTTAACTATTTCTCTAACTTACATTATGATTTAAAATATTGTAATTTTTACCCAAGTACATGAGATTCTGGCTATGGGGCCCAATTCACATCCTATAGGAATCAATAGCGACTTCTTAGACTTTGGCATTTGGATCCTTAGATATCTGGAAACCCCACCATACTCCAAAAAGATTTGTATCTCAGCCCTCTAATAAAAAATAATTAGTAGTATTTACTCTTATAATTGGTGGAAGGAGTAGAACAAGGATTATCCATCCACCTTTACAGAATCTTAAGTCAGAGGAGCTGCCTTGTGCTCTACATTTAGCTGTTTAGGTAAAACTTAGTCATCACTGCTTAATTTAATTTATTTTTGCAGAATTAACGCAGCAAGTTCTCTGTCAAATGGTTAATTGGTTGGTTCCCAAAGCTATGATATCTTTGATATTAGTGAGACTTGGTGTAATGAGTTACACAACTAGAGGGCTACAGGCTGTTCAGAAGGGATAGGCAGGGAAGGCACAGTGAAGGAGTAGCTGTATGAAAACAAAAGATGAAAAACAAAGGAGATGTTATAGTGGGTGTCTATTACCAATGGCCTAGCCTGGATGATAGCACTGATAAGATATTCTATAGGCAATTAAGAGAGATAAGCAACCCTTGCCCCTGTCGGGGGGTTTCAATTTCCCAGATATACAGAAATACTGTACTACTGTGACAAGCAAGCCTAGAAAATGTGTGAAGTTTGTAGGAGATAATTTCTGGTCACCAGTACTCAGTGAGTCAACTAGGAAAGATGGACTTCTGGATTTCTAATTTTTGAATTGAGAACTTGTGGGACATGCAGTGGTAGGTGGCTGGCTTTGTCACAGTTATCATGAAATGGTTGAGTTTAGAATTTTCAGTACTCATTACACTGAGTACTGAAAGGTCAGCAGAGTTACTCCTCTGGATTTCAATGCAGCAAACTTTAAACTACTAAGGAACCTACTCAGCACTGAATACTGAGAATCTGCCTTTGGAGGATTAGAAGTCTGTGAGTGTTGCAGTCCGGCTCACGGCGACCCCAAGCTTGGTCCAGCTGGGGGACCGTGGAGAAAATAGGGGGACAGGAACAATGGAGTTGCCCAAAAAATAAAGAACTTTAATAGTGAAAATAACAAACAGAAACCGCACAATCTGAGGGGCAAGATCCAAAGACCCAGGGGTGCAGCAAACTTAACAGCATATAGGGGTATCTGAGGGTGGGGGTCCAATCACAAACACAGACTGGGAACATGACCTTGTACGTGACAGGTCCTGAACCAACTGAGAACAAGAACCAGAACCCTGACCTAATGGATAATTCCATTAATATTCCAACAATCCCATGGTGACACTCTTCTCACCATAACCTGGCTAGATATCTCCCTTTCAGTATCCTGCTTCCCATGGTCTCAGGTTGAAGCCTCCTGCATAAAGCCACTGACGCTAAACCACTAGTCATCCCAGACAGTTTGGTTCCCATGAGTACTGGCAATTGTCCACGAACCAATTTTAAAAGCTCAGAAGCAGGCAATTCCACCATGTCTGAAGTCAAGCAAATGGGACAAAAGAGCCGTTTGGCTGAACAGGGAACTGCTCTTGGAACTCAAGAGAAAAAATTATGGATAATAAGACAACTATTCAAGACTGTTGTGTTCAAGAGGTTTTTGGAGAGACCTTAATAACATACTTTAACTTTTAGCTGGCCCTGAAGAGACAAATCTGTTGTACAAAATTATTATTCTACGTCTTTTCCAGCTGAACTGGAAAAGTTCTATTCTATTCCAAAATGATGTTACTTCTGTCTGATTTCATAGAATCATAGGACCAGTGAATACCCTGAGATGGAAGGGACCCACAAAGGCTATTAAAGTCCAACTCCTCACCCCACACAGAACAGCCCCAAGAGTCACACCATGTGCCTGAGAGCATTGCCCAAACATTCTTGAACTCTGGCAAACTCAGTTCTGTGACCACTTCATCCAAATACTGGGACAGGCTTGTGATGGAAGACTGTTGGTATTACTGGTAGCCAAAGAGAACAGTGTATACCCCTCCGCTTCCCCTCGGGAGGAAGCAATGAAGTCTCTCATCTGTGTCCTCCAGGCTGAGAATACCAAGTGACCTCAGCCATTTCTCATAAGGCTTTACCTCTGGCCCCTTCTCCAGCTTTGCTGACCTGCTTTGGATGCTCTGCAACAGCTCAATGTCTTCCTTATTTTTTGTCACCTAGACCTGCCCCCAGTACTGGAGGTGAGGCTGCCCCAGTGCAGAGCAGAACAGGACAATCCCCTCTCTTGCCCAGCTGTGTTTCTGTGCCTGATGCACCCCAGGAACTCAGGGCCCTCTTGGCTTCCAGGGCACTGCTGGCTCCTGTTCAACTTGTCCTCAACCAGGACCCCCAAGCTGCTGTCCATGGCACTGCTTTCCAGCCTCTAATTTCCCAGCCCATCTGTAAATTCAGAGTTGCCCAGGCAGAGAATTCTGGCACTTGTCCTTGTTCTGTTTCGTATGGTTGGTGATTGTCCTGCCTTCTAATCTGTCAAGGACTCTCCACAGGTCCCCTCTGCTTTCAAGGGTGTCAATTTTTCATCTGAAATTATCCCAATTTAATATTTTAAGAGGTTGTGGTGAATTTATGTAATGCTGTAGAAGCCATAGAAATATAATAACAATCTCATTGTCACTCTTAACAAATTAAGGTGTTTCTCACTAGGAATAACAGTGTTGCAGCCAGCTCAAGATGAATGGCTTCTATTACATTTAGCAGCTCTACTGCCTAATGTGACAAGTCCAAATGTTTTCTGAATAACCATATTTAGTTACTTTATTATAACTTATTGAAGCATTTCATTAAATTAGCCAGTGTACAGTATTCAAGGGAATTACTATAGATCAGATGAAAGAAGGAAAAATAAAAAGCAGTTAATGATTTTATTTTTGAGTAAGATAAAATATCAAGTGTTAAAGAGATGAATTAATTTTAATTTAGAAGTAACCATTATATTAGAAATATTTGTCCAGAAAATTTGCTGGACAGGATTAAAAAATTCAAACACCTCTAGCAAGAGGTTGGGTTACATTCCTTGTAAACATTTTCCTCAGAGGTTTTAAAGATTTCTAATCTGAACTGTGAAAAGAAAAGTTAATGTGTTACCTGAGATATGATTTATATTTAATATTGTTGATTTTACTCACTGAATGAAGTGGTCTGTGTTTTGTCACCCATTTCTCAGTCCTGCTCTGACCTGTTGATGAATGATTATCAGTAAGCTCTCTCTTCCCACCTCCAGCATCATTGTAGAAATAGGCTCTTTCTCTGAACACATGATAGAAATGAAGGCTGAATAATTTGTAAAACTTTTTTGAATTTCTTTCAGACTTTCTCTAAGCATGGAGTTAAGCACAACATCTTCATAGCCTTTAAAGGCCACTTGTAGCAACAATTTTGAATACTATTCAATCAGTCTTTGTATTAGCTTGGCACAGGTATGAAATTCACAGAGAATTAAGTAATTAATTAAAAGCCACTGGATTCATCAACCTGTATACTGAGACATTAAAAATACGTAGTCTCTTTCTTATATAATGTAGGTTAAAGTAGATGTCACCTTCATCATCTTTCTGGTCTTGTGAGGAATTGCTCATGAATTGAACAATTTATTGAGTAAGTTTTATTATGTGTATTTCTCTATATATCATATCCATGAGAGGTATAATACTATGTATCATTATACCTTGCTATATTTCTGGACATACTGTTGTCCTAGAGAAAATACCTGAAGTGTTCATCACAAAAAATAAGGCAGATACATATGGCAAATTAAAAGCTTTTTAAAATATTAAATAGATCTAAATAATAATATATGATTAAATAATGAATGAGTTTAATTTAAAAGAAAAATATTGTCTGCAAGGAACTTCTATCACATGCCTAGAGAGAAAAAATCATCAGGACTTTTTAAATAAGTTTATTGATCTTCTATATTCAAGTAAAATTTATAAAATAAAAGCTGAAATAAATCTGATCTTCTGATTGTCGGTAGATTAATACCTTTTCCGATACAAATGAAAAACTAAGGTTTAATAAAGCTTGATGCAGATCACAGGAAAGCACCTAGTAAAAAGAGTTTAGGTGGCAGCAGCAGAGCTACAGCTAGAAGTCCAGGTTCTGTGATGGGTGCAGTTACCCATCCTACCAGAGAAATGTGAAGATCTTTTTATTATATACCACACTGATGCTTCTACAGCATACATGCATCTCAAATGGCTAGTTCTCTTGCAATTGTTTTAGGGTTGGGGTTTTGGTTTTGAATTTTGTTTGATTTTGTGGGGGGTTTTGTTCGTCTTTTGCTGTTGTTCTTGTTGTTTATTAATTGCTTTTTTTTTTTTTCCCCAGCAATTAATTTCCTTCCCACATCATTAAAATTGTTTAGGGGTCAGAAAGGAGATGAGCTTTTAAAATTGCTGTAAGATCCAGTTTGGTTTCATTTTGTTCCTTAGCTACACTGAGCACTTCAGGCGTACACAGTTTACATAACTCAGTAGAGCTATGTAAAGCATTTACTAGAATCTAACATAATTTATAGTGTAAGATGCAACAAATACAGAAATATCAATAAAGACTTTTAAATTTTTTTTAATAATATATGCAAAGCAAAAATTGTGTCTAAGAAGAGACAACAAGGAGAAGACATATCTTCAAAATCTTACACCAGTTGTTTGCTGGCTTGAAGCAGCACAGTATTACATACTCAGGTAATTGTCATACTTGTTTATACAATTTTTGGAAATGTTACAGCTCAAAACCGGAAAAAAGAATGCAAAAGATTTGATGTCTTATCCAGCCAAGCACAATGTACAGAATCTGTAGTCACCCACAAATATCTCGACTCGTTCTCATACCTCCTCCCAGCAAAGGTAAGTTTTTGGTTTAACATGGGATGTACACTCTCTTTTCTTTTTTTGTAGACACAAAATAAACAAAGTGATATCACACAAGTGATAAATGTCTCCAAAATAAGCTGTTTTGTTTACAGTCTGGATGCACAATGATATTTGAGTGAGGACTTATTTAGTTTTAACATTTTGTGCATGGACAGCTGGTTGCTATTAGTCATTTTTTCCCTTAGCTGTGATGGAGAGTGTAAGACATGCATAAATATTATTCTTTTTATTGTGTTTAATTACATGATTTTTCAAGGCCATGGTTATTGATCAAAAAGCTAAAAAAAATGCCATTATTTAAATCAAAACAAATTTGTAGATGAGACATTTTAAATAAGTTTTCATATCCAGGAATTAAATTCATTAAATTTTGTTGTGTCTCCCTCCACCATGACTGATAAGTAAAATCACCAGTAAAATTGCATCTCTAAGGTTTAATCAGAACTGTTACCCATGCTGACCTTTATAAAGTATGTGCTATTTTGCCAAAAGAATGATGAAACTGGTTCTAGAACCATGATAGTAAAGGTTGTTTCAGGAATACTACTCTGTGCTGCATCCATGGGAACCTTTGGAAAATTTCTTGCAAGTAGAAATGAAAGAAAATTCTCTGTGTTATAAGGTAAAGCTATGAAAATGCTCATTTTCTTTCCTTTAGTTACTGTTTTTCTTTTCCTCTGATTCCTTGGTAGTTCTTCTCTTACCTACTAGAAAAAAGCAGAAAGAAAAAAACAGGAACATCTGGAAAACAAATACCACAGGAAAAATTATATTCTTCCCTGAAGTCTATGTCATGTGCTGTTAATAAGTTTAATATGCAATGTCAACCATACTTGACAAACAGTTAACCTCAGTTGTAAATAGTGACTTCTTTTGTGTATGCAAATGTAAGAACAATAAAAAGCAAACCTAAGAATAATTGAAAGACTTTACCTTGTCAGAGAACTGCATTCTGTCACAGATTTGTCAAAGCAAATTACTTTATCTAGGCAAACAAGTGCCTTGCAGTAGAGCATTACATCAAGAGTCTTGATGTCACTGAACATAAATAGTGTTTTAGTAGAGGCACTTAAGAGCTCTAAATGTATAGGAATAGCTAAGAATTAAAAGACCTCCATGTGTTGATGTAAATTTAAAGGGTATATGACAACTATTTGTGAAAGAGTACCATTAGTGAGGAAACATTTCCAGCTTGAAAGCAATCCAATGGATGTTTTTGAATCCTGTAAAGAAAGTTGAATGCTTGGTCTGGTATTACAGTGAGAGTACAGCCAGCATTTTGTTTTGTGCCTTGGGGGACTGCATTATATGGGAGACAGTAGTGCTGTAGGAGAAACATGTTACAGATGATGAACAGCTTAGCTATTAGGGGGAACAGCTTTACTGTCATATTGTGAGAGACTGAAAATTTGTTGGCTCAAACATTGTTAAAATCATCAAAAGACTTTGCTCACTGTAGCAAACAGTGCAAAGAAGCAACTTCTCACCTGTGACTACTGATGCCATCCTCCCCTCACTCTTGAAGATGCCTGTGGATGGAAATGTGGACTGTGAGTTAAGCCTGTATTGTCCAATTATCTTAGGTCTAAGGAGAAATACACAAGGCTGGAGGACAAGAATGTATCCACAAAGAAAGCAAAACACAGCAGCTGTGCAGAAAATCAGCTCTGTCTGGGTTTGGTGGGGGAGGCCAAAGCCCAGAGGCTCATCTCCTGAGGCTGAGTTTGTTCACATTGTCCCCAGCTGAGATGGGGAAGGAGAGATTTTTGGGGTGTGAAAGCTTCTGATCCGCTTAAGACAAAAAGGGGGAACACCACCACCAGAGGCTACAAGCAGATGCTGTGGAGACTGGATAGATCTTTCTATTATGTCAATTGTCCTCCCTTACACAAACTGGCTCAGCTGTAAAACTCCCCATCCCTGAGGAGGTCACATTCACACAGGACATTCGTGTGAGGGGCAGTAGAAGAGGTCATAAACCATCATAGAACAGTAAGACACCCTCAAAACTCATTTGTAAGGTTTTGCCCCAGGAGACTGATGCAATCCAAAGAGTAGCAAATGATCAGAGCCTGCAGCAAAAGGCAGTGCAAAACTACCCCCAGTACACACTAACCCTAACCCCTAACCCTAACTCTAACCCTAACCCATGCTGGATGTTTCCATATATACCTGAACATATATTACTCCACTGAACTTAATGTTCTATGTGACACCCACCCCTAAGAAGCTCAGAGTGAAGAGAAACAAAGGGACACTGATGGATTCACAGAGAGTGTGGCTATTTTTCTACTTAATCTGTCTCTCTCCCACTTTCTTTCTCTCTCCCCTGCTTTTGTCTCTCTTTTTTTTTTTTTCTTTTTTTTTTTCCTGTTTCTTTCTATCTCTGTCTCACACATTTGCTTTAAATAAAATCCATACTATTGACTTTGGCATATTGTCTTGTTTGCACCTTAGACATCTCTCTAATCATATTAATGATTGGATCATAACACACATTGCTAATGCATTTTTCTATTTTGGAAGCCCCAAAAACAGCATGAGATGACAGCTACTTAATTGGACTAAATTAAAAACAATGGACACAGGAGTGACAGGAATATACTTATGAACAAAAACAGGCAGACAATACAGATACTGACTATGAATAATACAGATGCAAAAAAAAAAAAATCCTGGAAGAACTGGCTGAGTGAACTCTGTCTTGGAGTTCATTGCTTGCTGCTGCAGCAAGTAATGTCACTGTATCACTCTTCTTCCCACCATTTCTTGCAAAGAAGGTGGTGTTTTTTCCCTCCTTTGAAAAGGTGTCCCAATTGCAGTCAGGCAGCCACAAGACCAGAGCCTTCTCTGAGGGTGGAAAGTTGCTGCTGCACTTTCATGGGGAGAAAACAGTGTTTCAAGAACTACCATTCCACTGTGGGAGCATTAGCAATGGGAAAAGGCCTGATGGAAAATGTGTTTGAAATCCCTCATGTCAGTCAGACTCAGGCACATCTGTGAAGACTGCATTAGTTTAAATCAGCTGCTTGGCCTCTCCAAAGCCTGTTGCAACCTGATCCCTGAGGCGCAAAATAAACTCTGCTGTGCCAGTCTCATTACAGCATGGGTGAAAACATTTCTTTTTCTATAAATTCAGTTTTGAGTCAAATTGAAAATCTTTATCTTCAAATGTTACTGTTGACCAAAGTTTTTCCCTGTCTTCCTTACAGCCACATGAGAAGCACTAACCTGCCTTACTCTCAGCATGCCTGCTTCTGTCCAGCCTAATGATTTCCCAAGAAACACTTCACAAAAACAATTGACCAGCTCATTTCTTAGCACTTAAATCAAATTAAAATAGATAACACTGCCTTATCTTAGAGCATAAGGAATATAGAATCTGAATCAATGCACGTATACCTTTCCAGCTTTCTACTTCTCAAGCATACTGTTGGCATACTTTTCTTTTAGAGCAATATCATTGTATTCCTCTGAAGTCTGCTTCCTTACACATGATAGTTCTCATAAACATATTCACAATCTTCTTCTAACAGTTTTCTTTTAAATTCATCTTTTTTCCCCTCCCAACAGAAGTTCAAAGATGATCTGCATTAGGAATTTTATGTGACTAATACTAATAAATTAATTTCAAACAATTGAGATAAAAGAATTCTTGTTTCAAGCCTCATGCTTTTAAAAAAATAAATAATAAATTAAGAAATAAAGCACAGGGAAAAAAAAAACAGACACAAGGCTACCCACAGCACTTAGGCAATAACAACATACATGCCTTTTATCATTTCATCATGAAAATGAAAATTCTAAGCAAAAATGACCTACAAATCTAAGCATGTCTTAGAAAATACATGGATATTTATATATATTGCTAGTAAGAGAGACTTTATTTGTAACTTGCAACACATTTTCTATCCTATACCATTCAAGATTAAAATAATTAAGCCAATTATTTAATTTTAAAAAAGGGCAGAAAGAGCAGTAGTATCAACAAAATTTGTTTTATGTCATGGTAGAGTATTTTGAACCAGGTTACTTTATTGATTTTTATATAAAAACACTCAGAGAAATTACTGATGCAGCAGATGAAACATACAGCCTCAAAAAACATATGTTTTTCCTCAGTCCCTCAGAAATGAGATTAAGGAGTTACCATAAACTATCTTGCATCTAGGTAGTTTAGATGTCAACTAAACTATCTAGATGCAAGATAGTGCATGTTAGAGCTTGTAATATTTTCAGAGTTACATTTTTTGTTTGTTAGGGCAGGGTAGCCTTTTCAGAGCTATCTGTGTGGGAGGTTTAAGCTTAAATTTACAGGTCAAGTAGTGTCTTTGTGATTTTTTTAAACCAGTTTTCTTGATTTGTGTTTAGTCAGAAAAGGAAATGCAGTCATTTAAGAGTTCTGAATACAATTGCGTTAATAAGCTTAGTCAAGTTTATTTTCTGAAACAGAGGGAGATACACACATGCTAAATATTATGAGGTTTCCTGCCCTATTTCTCATGTGATCCTCAAAAACTCTTTTAATCCAGTGTTGTATGTGAGTATTCTCATGTATTATTAATTTTAGTGACATGCATTGTTGTATGTGAGTATTCTCATGTATTATTAATTTTAGTGACATGCATTCCTTCTGCAACCATTTGCAATCAGTCAAGAATTTTAAAAAAAATTAGAAGTTTAGAATTCCAAACTCATAGAATTATAGAATTCCAGAATGGGTTAGGTTGAAAGGAACCTTGAGATTACCCAGTCCAGACTCCATGATGGGAGCACCTTTCACTGGATCAGATTGTGCAAAGGCCCATTCAACCTGGCTCTGAACACTTGTAGGAATTGGGCATCTACAGCTTTTCTAGGCCACCTCTTCCAGTGCCTCACTGCTGCCCTCCTTTAGTTTGATTCCATTCCCCCTTGTCTTGTCACTACATCCTCTTGTAAACAGCCTCTCCATTTTTCTTTCAAGATCCCTTCAGGTACTAGGAGGTCACAATTAGGTGACCTGCAAGCCTTCTCCTTCCCAGGCTGAACAAACACAATATCCTCAGCCTTTCCTCATAGAAGAGGTGCTCCATTCTGTGATCATCTTGGTGGTCCTCCTCTGGACTCAATCCAGGTGTTCATGTCCTTTCCATGCTGGGGATCCCAGAGCTGCACACAGAACTCCAGATGGGGTCTCACAAGAGTAGAGGGGCAGAATCACCTCCGTCAACTCTGATCGTGTAGAAAGCAAATTGGGAAGGTAAAAGCTCAGTAAGAATTTAATCTGGCCTCTTTAAAGGATAATAAATAGTGATTTTGTAAATATATTAATATCAAAAGAGGAGCCAGGTAAAACCTCCATTCTTCATTCGAAGTGTAAGGGAATATAGTCATCAACAGCCAACACAGGTTTAGGAAAGGCTGGTCATGCCTGAGCAACCTGATCTCCTTTTATGAACAGGGGACCTGACTGCTGGATGAGCAAAATATTTCAGCAAAGCCTTTGACACTGCCTCTCACACCAGTCTCCTGGAAAAGCTGGAAGCCCATGGCTTGGAGAGGTGTATTCTTTGTTGGGTTAGAAACTGACTCTGTGCAGTGCTACAGGTTGGGATGGAGTGCCTGGAAAGCTGTGTGGCAGAAAAGGATGTGGGGTTGTTGGTCAACAGCAGCTGAACCTGAGCCAGTAGTGTTCCCAGGTGTCCAAGAAGGCCAATGGCATCCTGGCCTGTATCAGAAATAGTGTGGCCAGCATGACCAGGGCCGTGATTGTCCCTCTATCTTCAGCACTGGTGAGGCTGCACCTCAAGTCCTGTGTCCAGTTCTGCCACTACAAGAAGGACATTGAGGGGCTGGAGCATGTCCAGAGAACAGCAAAGGAGCTGGTGAAGGGTCTGGAACACGCATCCTGTGAAAAGCAGCTGAGTGAGTTGGGATTGTTCAGCCTGGAGAAAAGGAAGCTCAGGGGTAACCTTATCACTCTCTCCAACTACCTGAAAGGAGTTTGTAGCCATGTGGGTGTACATTGCCAAGTCATGTCCAGCCTCTGATCCACCAGCATCCCCAAGTCCTTATCACAGGGCTGCTCTCAGTCTATCCATCCCCAGCCCACATCAGTACCAGAAGTTGCCCCAGCCAAGGTGCAGCCTCTTGCCCTTGATCTTGTTAAACCTCATATATTCCCATGGACCCAGTTCTTGCTCTTGTCCTGGTTCCTCTGGATGGCATTTCAGGCTTCAAGTGTATCAATGACACCCTTCAACCTGGTGTCAGATAATTCATCTGTGCAGCTAACTTTTCTCATATGCTTTTCCCTAAATATTTCTGATTGAAATAAGCATTTATTTTAAATTAAAAATGTTCAGAACATATATATTTAATATAGCTACAGAGAGTATTTTTCATTGTTTTTGGACTTTTTAAGCTGATCTTTTGTTGGCTAGACTGCAAAAACTGCTTCAACATTAAGTCTAAGCATTTTAATTTTCTTTATAGTCAGTATAAAAAACTTTCAGATAGTGAACACTTCAGAATATTTTGCAGTTAAAAAAAAAACAGATTAAATTTTTTACTTATAATAGTTAGTATGGAATTGTCACACCTCTTGTCAGATTCATCGGTTTTCCATGCTAGCCAGTGTCCCATTTAGCTTGAAAAAAAGGTCATACACAGTTTTTCTCCTCCAAGAGATTCCTTCATAGTTAATAAACGTACCTTCTGCCCCCTTTCAAACTGCTGAAGCTTCAAAACAACTATATGATTACAACAGTTGTGTTGTGTTCTCTTTAATAAAGAATACCACTAAAAACCTCATTATTTTACACTACAAGTATTAGTATCTTGAAGAATATCATACAAAAATGTCACAAAGAGGTCATTTAGAGAAGAATAAATAGATAGGTGACAGGTATGAAATGAAGGTAGGTGACAGTTTTTATTCCTCCAGATTTATGTTTGTTATAGCAAAAGATAAATACTAACTACATGTAAGTAATTATTGAATTTTTAGTTACTCAAGGAAGGTACACAAGTGAAATCTTGAAAGAAAATAAAAAGGGTTATGACACAGACAGAACAACAACTCTATTGTTTGCAGGCCATAGAACATTGATCTACAAAATATCTGATATTATCACACAAATTACAGGCCAAAAATGCTCACCCAAGGTCTTACTTGGGTTTCATGAAACAGTAATGTGAGCAGAATGCTGTTCAGCTGCTGAGTCCCATGGCAATACTTTGGAAGACGGAAGGGGAAAGGGAAAAAATGGGAGGGAAAAAAAATTCTATCAAATCAAAAATGTCACATACCATTCTTCATTTTTAAAATTGCAGCAATACTTTATTTTTGAAGACAAGTTCTATAAACTGTGATTACAATAGGTATTTGCATGACAAATGCAAATGTTCTTTAAAGATGTCACATACTTCCACTCAAAAAAATATTATGTATTAAATGTAAAAAAGAGTTTTCTTGTTAATATGATATGCTGCAAGTTAAGATGAGGAACTTTGAAGGCTGACAGAAATACATTCTTATGAAAGATAAGCCTATATTAAACTCTTTGGAAACAGCTACAGGAGATGAGCTTAAAAGAGATTTTTTCATCTCTGCTTGAGAAAGTTACAGTGGTGGGCAAGATCAATGCAAGTATCTACTTAATGCACACATAATTCCTTGCATTTGAATTTTAGTCCTCAGCAATTACACTGAGATCAAGGGCATTTGATTGAACATAACAAGCTTGGTTTGGTACTTTTTCTCTATGTAACCTCTCCTCCTAGTTTCACATTTTCATTTCAGGTCAGTGACATTATTACAGACATCATTCTCAGAGTCCATGTCAGAGATAAAGTACCAATAGTACAATGAATATCTGCTCAATTTCATGGGGGAAAGCAAAGAAAAGGATAAAGATTAAAGCTCTATCAACATAGACCTGCCATCCACTCATCTACCAACTAGATTTATCAATATATGATATATTATTTTAAAAAATGCACAGTGTTTAGTTACCAATGTATTATACAGCTTGAGTGTAGTTTCATTAATTTTTTTTACCCCAAAGAGGTAAAAAAAAAGAGAGATTCAGCACTGTGAAAAAAAAATGGGAGAAGAAACAACTTTTTGACTCTCATATTAGTAGGCAAAATGAGATAATGAGATAAGCACAATATATTCCTTGTTCAAAAAATCATTTTAAGTATAGAAATAGACACATTTTTCAATTTTTTGACAAATTCAGGCACACAGGGCAAATTCAGGGCAAAAAAAATTATTGCAGTTGAAAATGAGATTTTAACTTTGAGTGAACCATTTCATATCAGTCAAAAACATTTTTACAAAAATGATGGGTTACCAAGCTTTTGAGCTTTACATTTGCTTAATACAATAAAGAAACATCTTGAAAGGGATATAACTTTTTACAAGAAAAAATGCAAACACTTTCTTTTTTAACATCCTATGTCTTACTCTGTTTTTCAAAACAAGATAGAAAAAGAAAAGCTCATTTGTTAGCCTTTTTAAAATGTGGATTTTTCTGACTTTCTGTGTTTTTTTTCTGAGAAAGGATTTTATTGGAAGAAAAGAAATTACCATTTCATTTAACTATTGCAGCATTGGCACATCAATGTAATTGTGTGCCTTTTTCAGCTAGGATCACTAAAGAGGCTAAGTGAATGTAGTGGTAAGTTACAGTCCTTATAATGATTGATACAAATCCAGTTGCAAAGCCCCCATTGTGCCTGGAGCAGATACTCTCATGTGTAACAGCTCAGCACTAGGGGTTACCTGGCTCTTTCTGGCTCCACTTTTGCTCTCATTTTACCAAGACTTAAAACTACTCCTGAAGCTCTAAACTCTAAGGGCTTACAGTTCTTACTGTGTGCTGCATAGCAGAAAAGTTCTGTAACAGTTGAAGGGTTTATCTCTTCTTTTTATCCCCGCAACAGGCAAAGTGGAGCAAGCAGCAGTGTAAAAGTCCAATTTCTTCCTTTTTCTATTATCTGCAAGCCAGCTGACGCTGCAAACTTATACCAGCAGTAATCCTGGAACAGGAAGGAGTCATCCAGGCATGCTATTGCAAGACTGAAATCTTTACAACTCTGTCTTTTCCTATATTTTTGTGTAATGATCTTGCATTCTTTCAGAAGAGCAGGCAAATTACAGTTTTCTACTGCTATAGTCACTGCTTAAGAGAAACACTTAGTTTCTAACATATTCCTCCATATCTTGGCTTTGCTGAAAGAGCAATGAATGGCTGCTCTAGGAGCTCTTGCTAGAGTCACAATTTAAAAAATATTCGGTTTAGCCCCAGAGGTAGTAGAAGCAACCAAAAGTTATATTTGCCAATGGGATATGATACACATGTATCCTAAGATGAAAATAATTGTAAACGTTGCTTTAAGATAAAGGTTTACTCTTAATAGACTCTCTGATTTAGTCCTTCCTTTCTCTGAAGTAGAGTTTCAGCTATCAGATTTCACTGATGTACAACACTGATTTCAGCTCTGGGAAATTCTGTAACCATCTTATCAAGGAGAGTGAATTTTCAATATAGACAATGCTATCAGGGGTCAACTATCTTCCTACAAATTCCATTTGCAATTTTTCCTCTTGCTTGGCTCTCATTTTGTTACCTAGATAGGAAGAATGTATCAAATAAGTAGATCATAATCAACAGCTTCCACTTTTCTAAGCTGGCCAGTTTATTAACTCAAATCTCCTGTTCTCTTTTCTTTTATGTTCTTGTTTCTTGCTTCAACCCCCAACCCCTAGCTGAAACCCAAAGCCTAAGTTTGATCCAGGCCAGAGACAAACATAGCTCAGATTTTGGAGGAAATTTCTGCACTGTGAGGAGGAACAATGAGCATGTGCACAAAATAGACTCACACAAGATAGAGAATGGAAAAATACAGAGGCAAGATAGCGGTAACAAGACTTAAGAACAAGAATAGCAACTTAAATCCGAGTGTAAAAAGCAAGGGCATTGATTACATCAATCACCAGACCACAATTTCCATATAACCTTTTGCACGGCTGCTCCAGCCTACGTGTGACTTGTTCACGTACGCCAACAGTGCTGGACAATTATGATGACATGTGAAAGCACTGCACACATATATCAGATATCCTTGGTCATGTCTAGCACAGAAGTCAGGAGCTCACTTCAGAATCACTTCAGTGCTTTATGTCAACAATGAATTAAGATCAGGTTTTCACAGTGTCTTAGACAAATGCATGTTGAGCATGCTCATCAGTAGCTGTCTCTATCTGCCTACATGTCAAACCCCCTATGGAAGAGTCTCTTAAAACCTTGGAAGAAAAAGAAAACATTAACCCAGAAAATTAGAACCCCACCATTCGAATCAGTTTCATTAATAATGGTGTGGAAATTCAGAGTTTCATATCATGGACATGGAAGAAGTCACAAAGCTTGTAATTAGAAATACAAAAAAACACTGGTTTGTGGCCTTTGCCATGTTTTGGGAAGTAAGAATGCTAGGTTTAATTTTCAGCTTTTTGTCAGATATTCTGCTGGTATTTAGGTAAAATTGTTCATTCCTGCTATAATATAAGGTTTGAATTTGCAAACTAACAAAATTAAGCCACTGTTGGGATTTTTAAGTAATCTTAATCAGCCCAAGTCTTCAATACCATGTGTGTGACTTTGAGTGAGCTGAGGCATGTAGAATCTAAAGCAGCCAATTTTTGGTCTGAAAGCCGTATAGCTCTAAAAGCTTAAAACTAGAATTACCTAGAGTAAAATACTGTGTCAATTCAGCTATATGGTATTCTCACTAATGTGACCAATGTGAACAAGGGGAGTAACAGGGAAGTCCAGACAGGCAAGTCCATACCGTACCTGAGAGCATGGCGAATTTCGTTTTCAAAGGGCGCAAACGAGAGTGGGAATTTTGCTGTTGATGGGAAAACTAGTCACACAGAAATACCCTTACTGAAATATTTCTACAGTTTCATAACTAAGCATAATATCACACTATGCAAATTTACCTATTCAGATGTCAATAGTAAGATCTTCCAAGAATTCTTCACCCTCCAATCTCTGATTATAGATACAAAATCTTTTGACAAAGAATATAATTAGAAAATGTTGAAGAAATTGTGGTTTATGAAGACATATGTACTTGTCTGCGTTCAGGAAAAGAAACAACGGTTACTTCAGAGCCTCACAAGCCCTTGCCTATCTCATTATTCTTAAAACAATAGATTTCCTTATGTTGTTACCATACCTAGTTCCTTTTTCTTCCCTCACAGTTCTGCAAAATACAGTCTGGGCAGACATCAGGCTTGTGGTATGACTATTTTCTTTAATTAAGAAAAGTTATTTCAAACAAAACAAAACAAAAAATAAAATAAAATCTAAAAAGAAAACAAAAACAAATAGACAAAACCCCAAACAAACTAAACAAAAATCCAAAACAAAAACAAACCAAATTGATATTGGGTTCTGACCCAAACATCCTATCCGCTAGGTGTGTATGAAATGAAGACAGATGTCCACTCCCATCAAATGGACAAGAACAATTTAAATTGGATGAACTCATTTCCCTGCCTCTTTAAACATTCAAGCTTCAATCTTCATTTTTCCCATCTGTCTGCCTACTAAGAACCACCAGTGGAGGAACTGGACAGTGAGACATCTTTTCTCCTGTCTCAGGAAGGTACTGACACCAGTTGCTGCCCAGGAGCTTCCAGACCAGAAGGAGTTCTGACAAAAGCAGCTGGCCTCCACCCTCTCCCCAAACCCACTGTCATCACTTTGGCAGACACAGGCTCTCACTATGCATGCCCACGAGCTGTCAGAACTTGTCCCAGCCTGACTAAGGCCTGGACTCCTGCCTAGAGAGTTAGGCAAGGCTCTGGCTGGTGCTGAATGGTGTGTTGGTGGCTCTTGGCAGCAGTTCTCCACGCCTGTCTCTGAAGCTGTTGGCTGTGCTTCCCTGGTTGCCATGGGAAAGCAGCTGCTGACCTGAGCTCTCTCCAGCCTTCTGCAATGCATCGAGACCATGGCCACAGCATCAGGCTGGACATATTCCATCTCCTCCAAAACTCAGTCTGGACCTTCATGATCCTGTGTCTACATCAGGTCTGCTTTGGATGCCTGATATAGTGGACAGTAGGAAAACAGACTGTCCCACTCTATGTGAGCCTTCTCCAGTGCATCAAGTTCCTTGTGTGGGTGGAAGATGACTTTTTAGATGAAACCAACATGCCTACCACAGAGCTTTTTGATGCCAGCAGCTATGTAGAAACAGCTCTGAACACCCAGACATTCACCATCTTATTCCCAAAGGATACCATTCCTCAAGGCAGCAGAGACAGAACATAGGGCTGCTGTGGGTGGCCTCCCAAGAGATATCTGGGCAAGAATTTTCCAAGGCTATCCAGAAACCCTTGAGCTCATGATGCCCTAGCTGCAATAATTGTTGCAGGAGATTGAAGGGATATGGTGGTGGCTAATGGCTACAGGAAATATCTTGATCATGACCATTCTGTGCCTTCTAGGACTCAACAAAGAGGCCATAGTTCAGGAGCTGCAGCCCAGCCTACAAGACCACACAGCAACATTTTGGCACTGGCCCAAAAATGACATTGTGCACCAATGCACTGAAGAGGACAGGAGGAATTTGGGCTGAAAGGACACTTTCAGTTCCAAGGGGGTAGGAGGACAACTCCATGGATACCCCCAGACCCTCTACCTCCCCACAGGGGACTCCTGTTGTCAGCATGGGCATCTCCAACAGAAAGCTAGGAAGTTTTTCTGCATTCACACCAGAAATTTCCCAGTTTACTTGTGTCTTGCTTTCTTGTCCCTCCAGCAGACATTAGCATAGTTCAAGCTCCCTGTAACTGTGAATGTGATGTTTCTTCCAGTTGTCTGAAGATGGCATCATCTGCTCTTCATTTGTGATGAGGCAGTCCATTGCAGACTCCCACTGCCACATCATGTGTGTTTGTCTGCCTCCTCATCCTGACACATAAACCATCACTTGTCTCATTATCCATCCCTAGGCAGAGAGCTCCATATATACCAGCTGCTGTCACATCAATTGGAATTCTTCCTCTTCTTCCTCAGTATTCCTGTCCTGTCCACACTGAAGAGACTGTATCTACCCACAGCAGCACTCCAGTTGTATGAGTTAACCCACTAAATTTCTGTGATCCCACTGAGATTGTAGCCCTGCATACACATGTAGACCACAAATTTGTCCTTTTTGTTCCCTATGCTGCATGTGTGAGGGACGTGAAGAATGAAGAAACTAGAAAGTGTTCTCTAGCCTGCACAAGTCAAATTAGTTCTGTAAATACAAAGAGAAATATTTCTTGTCTACACTGTCTCAGAGGCTGCTGGAAATTGCGGTATTATAAATTCTGAAACTCCCCTAGCATGGCGCAAACTTCATTCACAGAAAAAGTCACTCTCACAAAAGAGAGACCATTTTCTCAGAGAATACCAATAAAGAAAATTTCACATACTCTAGTCCATGAATGAGATAATTACTTTATAAGACAACATGCAATTGCACCGTACCTAGTGCTTTACATAATTTCTTGGAACTATATTGCTATGATAGACAAATACACAGGAGCATGAGAAAGCCTATAAAATTTTCAGAAAGAAAATAATTATAATTTCAAAAAAAAGCACCAATCAAACCTTCTCCATCAAAACTTTCCTCCCCACACACTAAAAACCTGAAGTAGGTTAGATGGAAAATGACAGCTTTTTTCATTATGCAACACTCCTACAACAACTGCTTCTTTCAGTTCCAAAGGGACCAATTAAAGAGGCAACAGCAGTGCTTGAATTTGTACTTTTTCCCATTACCTGAACTATCATCTGGAAATACTGGACCAGGATGACTACTTCCATATTAGTCGTCCATGAGAGGGTCTTTGCTGTTTCGAGTGGTTTGACTCACAGGATGTCAAACGTATTTTTCTGAGAATGAGAAACTGCTTTGGTGATTCAGTGTAAAAGAAAGGGGGGGAGATCAGAATAAAGTAGATACATAGAGAGATGCATTTTGCTGGAGGAGAAGAGAAAGCATAAAAGTACCTAAGGGAAGATTCCATATTACTTCTTCAAGAGTATCAGTAAAAAGCTCACTAGTGACTTTTGCATTAAACACAGATGTTGAAACATCACGTTATATTTATTGTGATTACTGATTTCACATGAAAACTTTCTACAGTTCTGTTAAAAGTGTAAAATTCAGGGAGAGAGCACTTTTTACTTATATTTTTCAGTATTCATCTATTTTTTTCATTTTTCAATCTTTATTAAAATAGTCATTTATTTAAAAAACAGGAGCCTTTATACTGATAGAAAAAAATCAAGTTAACTTATCATATAAAATTGTACAGATTAAAATATTATTACCACAAAATCTTTCCATCTTGAGAAGATGTCATCATATACTTAAGGGACTTTTAAGAAGAATATTCTTCCTTTTATTTTCTTTTTATTTTCTTCTGATTTTTCAACACATTCACTTAATAAATTGCCACTGGCTGTACTCCTCATTGAGATCACGACAATCTTCCACTTCTCCTCAGTGTGAATCATCCTTTATTAGAAAAGGTACTCTTTAAAGACAATAAAGTCTCAAAGAGCTAAATCCACGTTTTACTGGTATTTATGTTAATGCTACCTTCCTCACTTAAAAATTCACTGTTAAGGTCTTGACTTCTAAAAGCTGTACAAGCCTTAGCTCTGAATAAAACCTACTGCTAAAACAGGTTGCCCAGAGAAGCTGTGGATGTCCCATCCCTGGATTCCATCAGGGCCAGTTGGATGGAGATATAAGCAGCCTCGTTTTGAGGAAGGTGTCCTTGTACATGGCAACATGGCAAAGAAGTTAGAACTAGAATTAAAGATTCTAGCTTTAATTTGCAGGACACAAAGTGTTTCCCCAAGTCAAGCTTACTTTGCCCATGTACTGCCCACTCAGTAATTGCTGAGTGATCATCTTGTTTTCACTTCGATACACAACCTTTTTGTCACATTTTCTCCTGCCTGTGCTTTTGGGCAGGGGGAGTGAGATACCTTGGCGAGCACCTGGCATCTAGTTAGAGTTCACCAAACAGCAACTCAAATGTTCATCTCATAAAACTTTGAAAATTTCCAGAAATTCCTGACATTCTGGAGGACACACAGTCTGCCATTATTTTTTGACACGAGTTCTTATCATTTCCCTCTTTAGATGCAGTGCTTCTTAAACAACTAAGGGACAAATGCTGCAGTACCAACTGCATACCACCAATATAAACGTACACAAAACACACACAGCATACATATACTCTCTTCTGCTTTCTTTTTGATAGTTTCTTCTCTTCCGTAGGATCAGTAAGCACAAAAAAGCAGCACAAAGAAAAGCAGAACATATTTCCTTTGCTTTGTGCATTGAATTATTCATTCAGGGGTTTCTGAATTTGTTCCAAAAATTTCCTCTGAGCTCCAGGACTTTAAAAGACATTTCTTGGCATCTCTTAATAAAACTGAACAAAGCTTTTAATCTGAAAAAAAAAACTTTTTTCATGTATTTAAATATTACTTATTTAATTAATTAATTAATTAATTGCAGGACTACCTCTGCATATAAATCCCTGTCTAAGGAAGTTGTGGAAGGAAAACAGAAGATTAAGTTTCTTAGACTAGATTAGAGAGATGAGTAGATTTAGTAGATTATAATCTCCTTCTCTTAAAATTCTCTGTGCATGGAGGAATTTCATTTCATCTCTAATATGGCCACAGACTAGCAATGGAAAAGTATGCACTGTGTGACAGTACAGTGCAGACATCTTAAGATCTGCTCAACATAAGATTCTTTAAATATAAGAGATCATTCAGCTCCACTACCATCATGTTCCTCCTGAAGGTGAACTTGCTGAGAAATGAGCAAATTGAGAAGCTCATCACAAGCAGAGTTGTCTTACACAACTTCCTATGTCTAGTACTTTTGATAAGCCATTGAAATCTGCCTCCAGGTTCTGTGTTACTCACACTTTCCCTTCCTACTATTATAATTTTCAGGAGTTAATGCAACCAAGGTTTAACACTACCCCTGTGTTAAAAAGAGTCTGCAAAATGGAGCTGAGGACTGCATATTCAGTAATAACACTGTCATTGAATGTGAACATAAAAATTCATAAAACAAGCACTGTGTATTTCCTCTGGAACTGTATGTTCAGATAGCAGAGACAAACACAAATTATTTTGTACATGTTATTCATTTCCTGTTCTACTTTTTCCTACTATCTGATCACCACGTGGCAACATAAAATACAAGTCTCAGTGTTTCACACTTACAGATCTCACTCATTAGATGGATTTGCAACTTCAAATGATAGAATCATGGACATTGAAGAAGACCTTTAGGATCATTGAATCCAAATGCTAGCCTAACACCACGATGTTCACCACTAAACCAGGCCCCAAGTGCCACATCTACATGCCTTTTGAACACTTTCAGGTGTGGTGATTTCACCACTTCCCTGGGTAGCCTGTTCCAGTGCCAGACCAATCCTTTCAATGAAAAAAGTTTTCCTACCATCCATCCTACATTAACCTCCCCTGGTACAGCTTGAGGCCATTTCCTCTTATTCTGTCACTTTCTACCTGGGAGAAAAGACCAACATCCACCTCCTTTCTGGTAGTTGTAGAGAGCGATAAGGTCACCCCTGAGCCTTCTTCCACTTGCACCTATTACCTACCACTTCCTTTATACACATAGAGAGCTACTGGCAGTGTTTGAATGGTGAACTCATCTCAAGAGGCCCAAAACGAGCCATCATGCAAAAACTGCCCTACATTTTAATTAACTAACAAATCCGTCTTCTTTACCAGTCTGGATAGCCATTCATGAGCCAGTTTGGAAAGTACCTCTAAAGCTGTAACCATATGTGCCAAAGGAACTCTCTTGTTTCTATTGTAGCAGCATGGGCATACATAAGATTTAGTATCCCAGCAATGTAATTTCTAGAAGGCAAATAACTATTTGAACCCATGAGACATAGATATGAGATTACTGTTAGGTTTTTTTTCATTCCTTTATTATACTTCCTTTTTCACAAATTTGTTGTGATAATTATACGATATTATAAGGCTTTTTATAGATTTTTAGGTTTTTAGCTAAGCCCTTTTCCTTTTGCAGTCAGATATGCTAAGTCAGTAAAGGCTGCCTGCACCTAGTGAAATTCTTATGCCGCTTTTGCAGGTGCTAATGGATCTAACATTTTGCATCAGTTCCCTTTTCTGATACCCATTAACTCTTACATCTTAGTTCTCTACTGTTTAAGTTCACTTTGCTATATACTAGTTGCACTGATTTTACTTAAGACTCTTTTAGAAATGAACTATTGTTTGAATACTATTATTTTAAGGTAGTATTTTTATGGTATGTACTGTAGACTATTTCATTTTCTCAACTCATTCTTTTTAATTTTTCTTTTTTGCTTCACATATTTGCATAAAAGGAGAAAAATGGAGGCTTTATCTATTCACACATATTTACACAGATATAAACATCTATATGCACACAAATTATTCTAAACCACAAGGCTTACTCACTTTCAAAATGCATTACAAGCTTCTAAAATGAAAGCATTTTTTTGCCCAGAAAAATACAGAACTCTAAATTTTCAAAACTGGGGTTTTTTTTACATAGAAAAGTCAGATTTTCTGCTGTAGGAAAACCATTAGAGACGCCTGTCTAGAGAATGGGTGGGTATGCTAGGATCTAGGAGATAGGGAATAGAAATAAATTGCCAGGTGAAAAAGCAGAGCTTCTGCTTAATCCTTCAGTGTTTTCCTTGAAGAGCCACAAAAACTTGCTTTGTTCTACAAAATTAAGAAGAATATTGCAAGATACCATTATATATCCCAGAATTTTCTTTGTTGGGTATGCACGTCATTCTTCCAAGAAAGCCAAACACATTTTCAGAGGTAAAACCAGACAAAAAAAAAAAAAAAAAAAAAAAAAAAAAAAAAAAAAAAAAGCAGTGCAGGATCTTTAATCTCCCTGAATTCGTGCTCATTGAAATTTGATACACAAATTTTGCCTGGAAACAGAGATTGTAAATAAATAAAAAATGAAGCAAGATTATGATGACTTATGTCATCATAAAATAGAAATCTGACCCCTATACCTTCAAGTTTACAGAAACATTCTGAACAGACTCATCTAAAAAGCCTTTAAGATATGATTGATTTCGTTTTGTGCCTTTTGTGTTGCTAAGCTTCATTTCTTTAATTTTCTTTTGCATATCCCTAAATGTAGTCTTCACATACAGACAACCACCCCTTCTTTCTGGTTCTGCTGCTTAGTTTAGGCTCTGATGGCACTTTTGCTAGGTTGGTCATAGCGTCTATGCCCTTCACTGCTGTCAGAACACTGCCTGATCTGTTGCTGCAGACCTACAGGGAGAGAAGGAGTGGTCCTCCTGGTACAAGAAGTTGAAATCCCTCAGCCTTCACCATTGACATCCTATTTTCCAGCCCACCTTCTACTTCAGTACTGCAGCAGTTTTATTTGGCAACACACATCTTCCACCCACACAGCCACCCTGCAAACCATCTCCCCCACCCTGGCCACAGTGAGATCCCACACTGCTTACAGGTCTACGGCGCCATGCCTGGAGACTTGTATCCTCCCCTGAAAGCCCCATCCAGACTGCTGTCTCTGACCTGTCGAGGAAGTTTGTCCAGTGGGTGCTGGGAACAATGATTGGTAGAGCATCACCACTATTGCTGAGCATATACACACTGCTTTCAGCACATATTCTGACTCCATTTTGTAGGAACAAACTGCTACGTCTGCTGTCACCTTTGGTCAAAAATTATTATTCTAAAAGTCTCTTATATCTCAACTACATCCTCCTCAACACAATTTCTGTGGATCTTTGCTCAATATTGTAGGTTTAATCTCTGCTTTCTTTCATACCTCCTAGTACAACTTAGAGTTCTGCATGTGAAATCCATCACAATGCATTATTTCCCCACATTATAACAGTCTTTGAATGTGACATTAGTTCCATAAAGCACAAAGTTTTTTCTTCCCACTAAGAATTTTTTCTTTGTTTTCAGGACTAATATCACACACACATAGTTGATTCTACCACTTCTGTGACAAACCACGTAAAAGAAGTCTCTTTTTAGATCAATTGTGATCCCATCCTAGAAAAATAATTTTAAGGACAATTTGCAGTTAATTTTCTTAGACTTTTTGTTACTCAAAATATTATGCTTCCTCATTGTAATAGTCTAGTACAGTTTATCATTATTTGCATAATTGCAAGTGAACACACTCTTTTCAGACATTTCTGTGGATGGGGTGAAAAGTTGTACAGAGACACCGTGTTTACACAGCACTGGGGATAAAAATATTTATTAACAGGACTCAGTCCTTCAATTCTCTGGACTTGAAACTCATTCTAATAAATACCACATCTATTGCTGACAGTTTTTTTAGTTTTCTTATTTCATTCTAGGTCCTGCCTAAAAGTGGTAATGTTCAAACCACAGTCCCTGGAAACGCCTTAAAATATTTAAGGTGTATTTGGTACTAAACCATTCTTTTGCACTTTTTTTTCCCTTCTCTGTACTTTAACAAGAAAAAAAGTTGACTTTTTTCCCCCTTACATATAATGTCTCTGTCTTTATGTGTTCTCCTGATGTTTTTAGAAATTCTACAGTCAAAAAAACGTGTACATAGATTAATACTTAAAGCATTATAGGATTCTGCTGCACTGAAGCATCAGCGCAAGACTGTAAGTCGGCAATGAAAAGTCTCTGGTAAAATCATCAAGGACTCAATCAACCAATCAGGTAGCTAATTCACTCAACTATCTCCAAACCCATCTCATTCTATCTACTGAGTGACTGTAGGCAGAAGGTAGGTCTAATTATGTAGGCACTGAGTTTAATATTAATGTTAACTTTTTCCATTTTAAGACTGAGACACAAAATCAGTCTCTTATAACAGTATTCCTGTAAAATACTATTTGCAACTGAATTTCAAATTGGTTAAATGGACTTAAAAAACAAGTGAATTCAAGGATGATCCTTCACATCACACTGCCTTTTAAAGCACAAAGTGTTAATTCTTCTGTCATTTCACTAAAGTAACTCTTCAAAAAAGGAGTACTTTTTATTTGCATGACTCAGGAAAGTCTACGATTTCTGATTGACCCATCAGAAAACTTGACACACATGATAAAAGACAGAAGAGCTATTAAAAATTATTTTCAGGGATTATGTGAGCATTTGTGTTATTAGCTTCTGTAATTTCTAATTTTAATCCTGACCACCTTTATAGATGTATTTTTAGGAACCCTTTTTTTAAATGCTACCATGTCCAGCTTTGCTCTCAGCATACAAACTGTTCTGATTTTAGACAGAACTGTTAAATGACACAGTGTACAGGATGGTACTCATGACACTGGGATTTATATAATATATATTATATTTACTAGCAAACAGAGGGTGGACAGAAGTCAACTCATCCTTATTCAACATAGATATAGAAGAGAAACAGAGCTGCTGATTGCTAAAGAATTTTAGATATCAAGCACTTTGCCTTGTGTAATGAGGATCCAGAAAAGGCCTCAAAAACATTAATACTGCCCATGCTTCATTATTCTGCTTCAACCTTTTCCAGGAGCAGTAACAAGTTTGGTAAAATGCTTATTCAGAGTCAAAGCAGGATATAGCAGCTTCATGAAGCATCCAAGTATCACTCTACCAGCTTTGGTAAGCATTAGTGTTACTGCATTTACAAGGTGTTAAATTAATATCTGCAGGATGACAGAGATGTTGCAGAGTTTTGGGGTTTTTTTGCTGAAGCTGGAAGTCAGCCTAATGCAAATTCCTGAAGAGGCAAAATGAAAAATTTTCATGCTTTGGGAAGAAACTGGGTATCTGGGTTTGCAAACTGCCCAGCAGATTGGCAAATGTTTAGTGTACCCAGACCCTGAGTCACAAATGGAAGGCATAAAAGCCTGCTGAGGCATGGAATGCCTCAGCAGCTTTCTCACTTCATTTATAAAGAGGAAAATGTGAAAGTGAGCACTTGCCATGAGGGTAAGGGAGGGCCTGGGGCAGAAGGCTGTGATTCACACAGCTCCAAAGCACAACCCCCACGTTCTGTGCAGGGTTTCACTCTGATCCAAAGAAAGTGAGTAGACTCAGGAAACCCTCCTCCAAGTAGATGTAAGACATGACTTATTAGGGGAAGCTGAAACCTTTATAGTCCAAGCAAAGCCTTTGACTAGGACTGCTGAGCCTTCAGAGACCTAGCCCCCTCTGAGATATCTTTCCTGCTGAATATGAGAGGAGGATATAATTTTGTACTGCACCGCATGTTATGGGAATACATTTATACCACCATGTATGGACTTTACAGTAAAAACTGTTGCCATGATGAATGAGGCTCATGACCTCTCTCTCACCACATTATCCTGAAAATTTCATTTTAACACCTTAAAACTCATAACTATGAAACTTAAAACACTTAAAACTACATTTACATGTCGCTTCCTGTGTAGTAAGACAATCCTTTTCAATAACACTTGTAAAAGATTTTTTACTAAGGGCTGTCAACAGCAATAATATTTGATTATTAATACACTTCTGATGCCTTTTTTTTTTTTTTATCTGCAAGCAGAAATATTGTACTGAGGTTAGAATAATTTTAACAAACCTTGGATCCTTTTTTTTCTCTATAGCAACAGATTCTCAGCTGACAGAAAAGACCATACCTCATTCAGATGAGCTGCAACAACTTAAACTACCTGGGAGTTTGGCTCATAACTTAAGAAGTCACTGTCTGTAAGAAAGAGTTAATTATTTAACTGAGAGAAAAATTAAGATTCTTTTATTTATTGATATATCATTTTTATAGCAAAATCAAGAAAAGAATGCACCTCGGCACTAATACGTCAAACTGCAATTTTCCTCTAGGTAATTCCCCTAATGTTCACTGACTTCTAAACAACATGGATGGAGACCTAAAGTTTCTTACCTGATTGTCTTGGTTTAGAAAGACAGGCATCTGGAGCTTTCCCTGGAATGGAGAATGTAAACCCACTCCCTCCAAATTATTATAATTTTGCAATTAGGGGCTTTCAGGTAAAGATATGGGAATAGGAATAACAGTTCTTTACTAGGAATATTAAAAACACAAATGTAGTAGTACAAAAAAACCAAGCAAACAAACTAACAAACAAAATCCTAGAAACATTGACAAAGTCAGAATACGACCTGACACCCTGTTGATCAGGGTGTTGGTAGTAGTCCAATTAAGTCCTCCTGGAGTAACAGATGTGGGTCTGTTGGAGTAGAGATGACCGTGTAGAAAGGGTCCAGTGGTGGCAAGACGGGCCCAATCTTCCTTCGGGAAATGCAGTGGAAAAACCAGCTACCATAGAATCCAGTGGAAAAACAGGCTGCCCTGGTGTTTCTGAGTCTCAGTTTTTATCTAGGTAGGAAGGATTGGCTTCCCCACTGGGTGGAGCATCTCATGCTGGGATGATGTAATTGTATCAGTCATGCGGTGAGCTTTAATGGCCCATTAACAGAAGATAGCCCTCGGCGAGAGGATGGGTTGTGGAAGAGATAAGGAACACTGCCCCACCTGGTTTTAACAGCTGGCCCATTATCAGAAGGCAGCACCCTCTCACCCCGTGCCCCCCACCCCCACCCCACCCCCCCCACCCCCAAGTTATGAGGAATGGGTTATACAAGAGATAAAGAGCCCAAAATCTAATTGTTTTTAATATCTGGTCCATATTCTCAAGTATACAAGCCTTTAATCTGTTACTTAGAGTATCAGAGAAAGAGTACTCTGTAGAGTTTCCTCTACAGTGAGAGAACAAGAGGAAATGGCCCTAAGCTGAGAGAGGGGATGTTGCAGCACCCCTCTTGTTAGAGGGCAGAAATGAGCTGAGGCACAGATTCCTTGTTTATCACAGCATGGAAAGGGTCCTCGTTTATTCCTCTTTACAGTTCAGCCATCCTGACTCCAACTCTTCACATATGCTGGCTGCAGCAAGCTCCTGCTGTAGGTTTATGATGACTGAATGTATTGGTTTGCAGACTCTGACTGCAGGATTTTACCTAGCTAGACTATGACTGCAGGTTCCAACAACAGGCTCTAATGGCAGACCCAGACTGACCTTGCAGCAGCAAGTAGTTCTCTCCCCTGTTTTGCCCAGTCCTTCTGGATCATTCCTTCAGTAGCTCCTTCTTCAGGATCATGCTTCTTCCTCAAGGTCCTCCCCTGACCATCCAGCCCCTTTTATCACACCTTTATTGGATATAGCTGTGACTCATCAGGATCAATAATAATGTGCATCTACAGAACTGATCCAGAGGTAGACTAACCATTAAGATCTCTGTATTCATGACTTGTGTTAATGTACAGTCCTCTTTTCTACCCTTACCTCCTAGCTTGTCTGTTAACTCATAGTCAGGACTTTAGGAACCGTTCTACCCCAAAGCATGCTGTTGTGGTTTTGGCGGGGTAGAGTTAACTTTTTTCACGGTGTTGGGTATGGGGATGAGTTTTGGGTTTGTGCTGAACAGAGCTGATCTTTAGTGAAGTTTAGTTTTAGTTATTGCTTAGCAGGGCTTACACAGAGCCAAGGTCTTTTGGCTTTTTCTACTGCCAAGCTGGTGAGGAAGTTGCAGGTGCCTGAAAGGATGGGAGGAGACAGAGCTGGGACTGCTTACCCAAACTGGGCAAAGGGATATTCCAGTCCATGTGTTGTATCCCTCTGGCATCCCCTCCCTGTGAAACCCTACCTGCCCCTTGACTCTGACCTATGGCCTTTGGCCATAGGTAACCCCGCCCCCTACCCTGAAATGCATAAAACCCCCTGTCCCTCCGGGTTCGCCCTCTTTCGCCCTGGGATCCCCTTCTTGGAATAAACCTTGGAACACATCTCAGGGTAAGAGCCTCTTTTGGTTTTACTCCCCTATCCTGAAGATGCCCTCACCCTAACCTCCCTAAATCTGAGCTAGCAGCTGGCCTCGGGGGGCTGAGGGAAGGGGAACACTTCATCCATGTGATATGCTGCTCAGTGTTTGAAGTTGGAGCAGAGAAGGAGGAAAGAGGGTATGTTTCTAATGATGACGCTGTGTCTCCAGGTCACCTTGAGACGCGAGGGCGCTGCGCTGCCCTGAGGAGGTGAAACACCTGCCTGTCCATGGGAACCAGTGAATGAATTATTTGGGGTTTATTGCTTGTGTGGCTTTTGGATTCCCTATAACACTGTTTTTGTCTCAACCCATGAGACCCAGTTTCCATCTTTTACCCACCCAATTCTTTCCCCAGTCCTGCTGGTGGCAGAGTGAGTGGCTCTCTGTGATGCTTTGATGCCAGATGGGGTGAAACAGCAACAAATAAATGTCTTGGTTGCTTCAGAATTAGAGATACAGTAGTGATTAAAATGAAAACATGTAAATTAGGTTGAGGGAAGACATTTCATGTCAGAGTAAGGTAGGCTGGATCTTACCATGTTGTTTCATGGAGCTAGCTAGGGGCAGCATCTGTCTGACTTGCCCTGAATTACACTAGAAAATCCTAATTTCACATGACCAAAAGGCAAAAGAAAAACACTATGGCCAGGGCAAGATGAAGTTGTCATTTTTTTATATCAACAAAAAATACAGCTATATATGATTCCTTGATTGAATTTTCTTGAGAGCTTAAGAAATGTGAAGTACCAAACTAAGATATGCATGGCTTTGTTTGTTTGTTTAATTGGTTGATATTTTGGCAGTGGCAAGTTTATTTACTTTTTTGAAAAGAGAAGCCTCTAAATTGTTTTCACTTACCCTTTTTTCCAATTTAGGCCATATTTTTTAGAGGAAAAAATACTCTAAACCAGGTTTGTTCTGTGTGCCCGAGACTGCAGAGGAGTTACTTATTAATGCCCAGGAATGGTGAAAAGTGGGAAAAAATCAACTTCTAATGCAGGTAAAATGAATATATATGCAATGTCCATTTTAGCCTTAAACTTCATAGATCCTTTCCTTTTTGTAGCGTATATCCCAACAACCCACAATATTTAAAGATTAATTAATCTTCCCTTAATTTAAGTCAGAAGCAACTTCTGCGATGTTGATAAAAACTTCTCAAGACTCTTAACACTTATGAAAATATGTCCATGTGAGCTAGTGACTGGTGAGTTATTAAGGTTTCTTGTAAAGAGCTTGTGGTCCTGACATAAAGTGAACAAATACCTGGACCACCATTTGTTACTGTGTGTTTCATTTGTACTTTCAGGTTTCTGGTAAGTTTTTCAATTTTTTTTTTCTGTGGACAGCTAAAAATACAGATGTTTAAAGAGATCTCCCTTGTCTTGCATCAATATATTTTTTCATATATGGTAAATATTTTATAACTATCATCCTTCTAAAGGGACCGGGTGTTTATATTCTGTATGTTTTAACTTACAGTTAGATTATACTGTCTCTTTCCAATAATTATGGTGGTAAAAATCTACTTCTTTGAAATAACTGATGTTTATAGTTTCTTCGGAAAAAAAGTCTGCAACTAATGCACTTTCTCCCGCTTAAATTTAAAAAGTAAAAGGAGAGAAAAACCACAGAAAATATATTTTAAGAATGCTGCTCTCAGAATTAGAATATGGCCATTTTTTATATTAAAATGCCTCACAGGAGACTCGAAGGAGTGGAATGTGGACCTTTATGTTGCTTAATGGCAAAGAAGACATTTTCACTGTTTAGGTAAAGCTTACCTTCCTTGAGAAAGAAATAATTAGCAAGGAAAACTATTTTTCATTATTATATCTATCACCTTTCTTCTGCAGTGAGTCCTGTCTCTGGACAGAAAATCTTCATTTTATATGTATATCACAAGGAGGGACAAATATCACTTGTTTATTCAAGCAGAGACATGGAATTAATTACTCCAGCAAATAACAGCATTTTCCAAAGAAAGGATATATAAGAATATTAAAGAGACAGGAACCCTTGGACATTTCAAATACATTATCAAACTATTACAATGTGTTTCATTAACAAGAGTTTGGGGCTTGTTTTATGGATTTCTTTTATCCTGTCACAGCCAGGTTAAGGTGAAACTCACAGTCTTTATTTAAATGCAGAGATTTTTCACTTTGTAATTAATACCACAGTTCACAGAGTGTTTGTCTGTGTTTGGTTTTACAAATCTGTATTAAACTAATTAGATTTGCAGTGCCAAAATCATTAAAAGAAGTTGGGAATCTGGTTCTTTTTTAATGCTCGTAGACTACAGAAGAAAGGTACTATGGATTTAGTTTCCTAAAGATTTATCTTAATGCCTTCTTTCCCTCAGAAATGCACAGTGACAGGAAGAGAGGCAGAACTCTACACAGAAACTTTGAGAAAGTAAGGCACTGAAAGCTTTTTTTACTTGTAATCAATTAATAGCAGTCCAATTTCAGTCCTCATTGTTAAAATCTATAAAACGGTGTTGTTTTTGGTCCTTCTTTCCACAGCTGAGGGCCTCTGCTACAGTCTCTGAAAACTAAACACCTACATACAGGCTCGCTGTGCTGAAAATCCCATCCGTCCAAATGCCTTCCTCCAAGCTGCAACAGGTCAATTGGCTTTGCAGTGATTCAATGTCTGAACATCAGGCAGACAGAGATGTGACAACAGGGCTCAGCCTGACCTGTGGCATCAGAAGCTCAGAACAGACAGAAGGAATCCTCGTGTTCTTGTCAAGGTGAGTTTTTGTCTGCCATGGATGACCAGGCTGTTCTCACTAATTATTTGAATCTCCAAAGCACAAGGTCATACATTAGTAATGCAAGCATTTCCGCATCAGCTTTAAGGAGAGTGAAAGTCATGTTTTACAGTAAATGGTGGAATTAAACACAGCCTTGAAAGCAAACACAAGCGAGCTTTCAGCAGCCAAACTCTTGCCCACTAAGTACCTTATTATATCTATGAAAAATTTATGTGAAATGGTCTTTCCAATTTGGGAATGCTTTGTGCTCCATTTACACAAATGTCAGTGACTGAACAATATTCAAGGCAGTACAAAAATCTGCTTGCAAAGTTTCATATTCATGTCAGGACAGCTAAGCAGCACTTTTGACCATTTCAAAGTTTCTGGCAAACGGAACACCATTTGTTGGCCTCCAAAACAGCAACAATTGACTTAGAACATTCCCATGTAACACCAGTAAAACAAGAAAATACCATATCCATGACTTTGACATAGAAATATTCTTTTTGTTAATTAGGTAACACTCTAGCCCTAGGTTACACAGTTGATTGCGTTGAAACCTTCTCAAACTGGGACAAGAATAGGGTGATACCAATAAAGTGGGGTAGCTTAGCGACTACAAGGTTGAGAATGTGAGTTGGATAATCGGTACTGGTTGACATATGACTTAATACAACTTAATGGTACTGATAATATGGAGGTGACATGTACAAGCTGTCATTCAAGCCATGCTGTTAGTACCAACTGCACTGGGGGATACTTAAACAAGTGTACAGTACCATTTAAGAGTGTTTTATCAGTTTATGTTTAAGGCATTACCTTAGACATCAGCCAAAATTTTGTTCTGCTGAGTTGAAAAAGCTTGAAAGACTGAAAAGGAGACATATCACTAGGAAGGATTTGAATGTTGTTTAAGGACTTGAGTGAAGTTTAAGTACTTTTGCTGAGCTTGGCTGTCAAGAAGAGCATAAAAAGTAAAGCCATTCTTTTACCATCAGCATACTGATATTGCAATATCAATCACCAAAATCTAAAAGGTTAAAGCAAACACATATATAATGTAATTTCTAAATTACACTTCAGTTAAAATTATTAAAATGAAAAGTTGGGTTTCTGAACTTCTAGTGTTCATCTCATTGACCTGTCATTATTCATCTGTCAAAGAAACTGATCAATAGGACTGCTAAAAATTAATAAATAAAAAATGAAATTATCTCAACTAAGAACAGAAAAACTATGTATTTTCATTTATGAAAATGTGATGACTTCCTTAGAATTTCAGAGCCAAATTATGATGAATCTAATATATTTTAGAATTCAAGCTGAAAAAATAAAATTATGCAATTACCATTAAAATAAAGCTGAAAAAAACCCCAGTAATAAACCCATTCTGATTTACTTATTAACTATCCCTTTTTCAAGACTAAAGTCCTTTGTTTCTTATTTGTTGGAGTCCACACTGCAGTCACTACTGATGAGTCATACATGCCTATTTATTCTTCATATTGGAATTTAAACCAGTGCAAATTTATAAAATTTTAGGCTCTATTCCAACTTGCTTTTGCAGTAGCAAGTATTAAGCAAACACTTAGCAGAGCATTTGAATCTAGCCATTTTCCATCTCTCTACTATATATTTCAGTGTGCTGTATCTGAAGGAGAAAAGGCACTTTGTGAAGTGTCACACAAAATACAGCTGATGAAGACACTCAAGAAAGAACTCCAAGTAAAATGAAATGCAGTCAACAATGCCAAAGAAATCTAAAGAACTTCAGTGTTGTAGTTATCTTTACACAGAGATGGTCTAGAGTTCTGCCATGCACCCTACTAAGCCCATCCTTCCTACCACACTGGTAGGAATACCAGAGCCTTTCAGCCAGAACCACTAGACAGCTCACAGAGAAATGGGTGAGTGAGTGGTGCACTAAAAGAGACAGTGTGAGTCATCAGAATTACATATAATAAAGAAAGCTGCTATTTGATTTCTTTTTTTTCCCAGCAAATATATTACAAATTAATTTGTATTAAGTTTGCCACTCAAAATTTTAAATGCAGCTCTTTAGATCTCTAGTGCAGAAGCACAATCAGGTACCTGTCTTCAAGCATTTCAAAACCTTTTCCAAAATCAGTAAAGATATTCCTGCTCAGTTCTTGGAAGAGAATTGCAACAAAGCCATACTAAGCGAGGAAGCAGAGGAATTCAAGGTAAGCTCTCATGACAGAGGTTCAAATTAGATTCTGAACTTGAAACATCATGTCTGGAAATCTTCTTATTACGCTGAATCACCTCAAGTTTTATGCCCAGATATATCAACAATGCTGCAAAACATTAAAGACCATGTTTTAAGGGTGTTGAGCGTCTTGGGAGAGAGAAAAGGAATTCCATTGCCACCTCTTCAGTCCATCTTGTGGAATGAAAAGAAAGGGGGAAAAAGTGTACAACATATTTGGTACGCGTTATTTCTAAATATACTCCTAAACTTACCCACAGGTGGAACATGGTTTAAAGTAAGCTAATAAAACCCAGATGGAGGACTATTCCAAAAGCAATCCTCATAGGCCCTCCAGGACTAGATATGGTTCCCAGGCTGTTTCAAGTAGTAAAATTCTCTTTCAAACTCCTTTGCTAACAGCCTTATACTAAAAAATACCACCAGACTCTGAGGAAAGCAGTGAAAACTATTCACATGAATAAGAATCAGGAGAGTGATTTTAAAAAATGCCTTTATTAAAAGTGGATGGAGATGGAACAGAGCCAGCCTGTTAAATCAGAGTTGACTTTCCAATAGATTTTTCAGTACCCACTGTTACTACATCTGAAAAAAAAAATAAAAAAAAAAGAAAAAGAAAATTAGGAAACCAAACAAAATTCAGGTACTGATTAAATCATTTTAGACAGTGGGGAAGGACCATTAACTGGAAACAGAAGAATAAAAAAGTTTGTTTATCTGCTTAGGTCTCTGAAACATTAAATTCTTAGACAATTCATAGGTCTTTGGGGAGTGAGCAGACAGTTTAAACATGTGTTGACTGAAAGCCAATTACTTAATTAGTTAAACTCATGCTACATAAATAATACATTTAAATTAAACTAACAGAGCGAATATATTTAAATGTAACTAAACAACAATAATATATTTAAACTAACAATGTCCTTACATAGATAGTAATTCCTTTAGCTTCATGAAGGCTCAAGACATTATTTTGGGTTCAAGACCACCTTGAAGAATTGCTTTTTCAGGAGATCCTTGGGAACAGAAGAACTTTGATAGAACAGTACAACTACAGATGAGTTAAAAACATCTTTCAATTAATCCTCTGTGAAGCTTACCTAAAGAGTTCTACCATAAGTGCATGTTTTTTCCCGTTACTCCTTCATTATGGTTTTTCAGAACCATTTGTAATCAGAAAATAAACAACTTGCATTTATTTTCTGTATTTCTTTTTTAGCTTCTCCTCTCTAGTCTAAAAGATTCTCATGGAAAAAAAATTAAACTGAGTATTTTCAAATATTTGCCTCAGAAAAATATTTCCAAGCTACAAAAAGATTAAATTAAAAATATGTTTTAATTCTAGAAGAACTGTCTCAGGGCATTTATTCTAGCTGCTCTACCAGTTGCAATAATGTTAAAAAATCTGCATTTAAACAATTACAGTTTGATTAATAGATACAGGGAAAACATATTTTAAAAAATTTCATATTGTATATTAGATAACAGCCTGAATAAATTCAAATCATACTATTTTCCATAATTTATTTCTCCAGACTATTCACATTTTTTCCTACAGAGTAAAAGGAAGAAAAAATAATTACAGTGAAATTAAGTGAAAAAATTAGAGATGAAAATCCTCACTTGTCCATATCAACTGCCATTTAGCCATGACTAAAATATACAGAGAATATTTTAAAACACTCTTCTCAATAATAGGCAAAAATTGTTGAAAATTTCTATATGGTTTTATGAAGGAACTGCTACTTGAATGTATGAAACACTACCTGGAGATTAGTTTATGCACTGTATAAGTTTTAGCTATTAGAACTACACAACTATGTGTTTTCAATCAAGTTCTGAAAATGATACATTTTTTTCCATGGCAGAATAATCTAGCAAAGGCTGTGTGAAACTGGAATTTAATTTGCTTAACATAAGAGCCAGTCAGCATTTGATTGATTCAAGATGTGGAAATGTAGTAGGGCTCAAAAAACTGTACATTAAGTACTTGGTTAAACAAGACAGGAATCACAGGGTTGATTAATATGGAGTCACAGCACCAAGACCAGTTTCAAACCATCAGCACTGCAGTGCTCAGGGAAAAGACATAAATTCTTACACTCAAAAAGACACCAAAGTTTTTATCTTGCTACCAATGAGAAGAAATTCAATTTTCTGTTATACTCCGCATTCTGAAATACACTTCTACAGGAAGACAAAGGATGTGTAACTCTTAAATTACATATAAATTCCTCATCTAGTAAAAGCAATATTTCTATAAGGGGATATGCTCTCCATAAATGGGAATGAGCACCTACCTATTATTTTCTCTTTGTTACAGTGCTGCACATGAACATCAAAATAAAATATTTTCACTGCAAAATGTTTAACGGTTTCAAGAGTATTATAGACTACATTTTCTTCTCAGGGATCATTCTGCCGCTGTAAAATTACGGGGTTTAAGAATCTAGACAGAAAAATGTCAAAGGAAATTTATGCAAAATTCTTCTTAATGTTGTCTTTTAGTAGAAAGATATTTGCTATTACATTTTCTGTTTCTTAATAAAGGGTAGGGTGGGGTAAAGTGTAAATCTCCTTACCAAACTAAGGCAGGTTCCCTGAGTCATCTTCAAAGATCATATTGTCTTATAAAAAAAGTGAGTACACATTCACTGTTTTATCACAGTGCCATGCAAAGTTCCTCATTTTAGGGAAAGGCTCAGAGGTGAAAAGTATGACCAGTCATAACACCAGAGAACTGTTCAGGCCAGCTTGATACGACCATTAGTACCTTAAGCAAAACACACATTAGTAAGTTTTCAAGGGTCAGAATTCACCGAAGAGCATTTTCAAAACTTGTTGAATTAATTTTAAATAATATTCAATAGCACAGAAATAAAGAGTCACAGCATCATAGAATAGTTTGGCTGGGTTTGATTTGATTTGGTTTGGTTTGTTTTTTCAGAGACCTTAAAAGTCATCTATCTGAAACTCCTCTCTTGGTCAGGTTGGCCAAAACCTCATCAAACTTGCTTCAAGAAAAATATTAGCAAGTTATTCAGGACAGAAAAAAAAAGTTGCAAGAAACTAGTGACATAATTTGATTTTATATATAAAAATGATGCCTGTAATGTGACTTGCTGTGGTCAAATGGTATGCCAAATATTTTCAGACACATATAAATAACACATAACTTGGAGAATTTTTCCTTGAACGACCTGGTTAATCATTAATCACTGTAGTTAATCACACCAGAAAGTAAAGTCCTGGGACAAGTGGACAAGTTTCAGCTTCTTGAATAGGTACTGCAAAACAACAGATGAAAAAATAACTAAGGGATTGATTTTCTTACCATGGGTTAAAACAGCATTAGTTTTTATTGCCTGAGGGATATAAAAAATAAAAAAAGCATAAAATATGGTAGAACAAAGATGAAAAAGTAGTAATAAAATTTAAAAATAAATCTCTCACGATTTTAACACAACAGCACAGAAATCTAAAGTTACTACAAAAGCCAACAATCTGCTGCAGTTCGCTAGGACTGAGAAGGAGCATAAATTTTAATGTCCTTCATTCCTGTTGGTTTCTACAATGTCTATACAAAGAACTGCCTTATGGGCAAAAAACCCCCAACAAACTGACATCACGGTTGACTTGCACTTGTTGAGGCCTTCACTAGATGTGCTGCTTGAGGAGTTCAGAGGAAATTTTCCTGCCGGTGCCGTGTAGGCTGTGTGGATAACTCTGTGTTATGAGTGATGTTCCACAAGTGAAGCAATGTTAAAATAGGCTTGTCTCCAACTCTAAATGTAAGGTTATGGCAATCCATATGTATTACATAGAATTTGTTCCAAACTATCAAAACATCAAAACTTAATGCAAAAATTAAGCTTGAATGAAGTGACACGGGATCATCTGCAGTCCATGTTCATACATTCTAATTTGGGCACACAAATCGTTTAATTTTGGTGCACACACATTCAGTTTGGCAACATTTTATTCTAAAGCTTTTAAAGGCCTTTGAAGGAAGGCTTATTTCAAATTAAAAAATTGTTTTAATATTATTTTTAAAAAGATAAGGAAACAAAATAAAAATATTTTTTAATTCAGTACATAAACATACAGTGTATTAGAGTGTCCCTGAAAAGCTTTTGTGCCTGAAGCAGCACCATGAGACAGCATCTATTTTACTTTATTCTGGCAGCCAGGTGTTAATCAAAATCTTGGTTTATGAATCTACTATTTTAGTATATAGGATGAACCATAGCAATTTATATACATACATTCAATTCATTCCATTAGTCTTTGCCTTTGGAACCCCAAACCTAACTTTTAAAGTCTTAGCAAAGGGAACAAATCAAACACCTGAAAACTCAGAATAGATAGAAGCAGTGGTTCAGCTTCGCAGTTGTTTCACCCATAATCAAGTTCTGTTTGATCTGGGTTTCCTTCAGCCTTCTCTCTCTTGTTCCTCCAGTTAAAAGCAACAGGTTTCCTGCCTAGATTCCTGTCACAAATCCCCTACCCCATCAGCCCCTCTTTCTCCAGCCTTCTGATCTCCCAGGTTAGTTGCTGCTCGCTCGCATCCTACTATTTCATACATTCCTTCATTAAATGTTTTGCAATAATTTCTGTAAACTTGCTCTATCTGACAGCCAAAATCCAAATTTCTGTTCAAAACACAAGAAAATATTTAGTCTCCCCAAGTAGAAGAGTCAGATTTTTGGTAGGCTTATTTTTCTGCTTCGGGTTTTTTGTGGGTTTTGGGGGGTTTTTTTGGGGTGTTTTTTTTGTTTTGGTTTTTTTTGGGGGGGGGGTGTTTTTGTTTAAATTTGGTTTGGTTTTGGTTTTGGTTTTGGTTTTGGGTTTTTTTTGGTTTTTTGGGTTTTTTTGGTTTTTTGTGGTTTTTTGGTTTGTTTGTTTGTTTTTGTTTTTGTTTTTGTTTTTTTTGTTGTGTTTTGGTTGGTTGGTTGGTTGGTTTTGGTTTTTTTGTGGGGGAGGGGTTTCTTCACTTTGGCTTTTATTTTGCAGAGGAGAGTATGAGGCAGATCAATTTTTTTTGTTTAGTTTTTGTTTGGTTTTGGTTGGATGTTTTTTAAGTGGGTGAAATGATGGATTTTGACTTAGCCTTGTACTCTACAAATAATTCTGTGGGGACCAAAACATCCATAAACATCCATAAACATCCATAAACATTTCATCTATAGGCTTCTGTCTCTTATTCCATTGCTGGCTCTGACTGAAGCAGTAGCTGTGTTTGGATATTTTTCCTGTTTTCAAACTGTGTGAAGTCACACTACGGCTTTTTTCTACCATTGAAGTGTCTTAGTTCACTCCCCACAGTCTTACTTTCTAGTTTCACACAAAAACTTGCTTGTCTTTGTTATGTGCCTATCTCTGTCCAATTTTAATGAAAACAGTCAATGAATTATTGGACTAGGCAAGGAATACTTAGACACCAGAAATAAAACTAAAGTCAACCAAACCAGCAATCATTACCTTTACATTCACTGCAGCATCTCGTCAATATAAGAAAGAAAAAAAAATATTTATCAACTTCTGGAAGTATTTTTGAAGATTCTGCAAGTAGTAGAATCTAAGTAGGAAGTATCTGGAAGATTGGCAGCTCTCAGAGCTCCAGGAATATTTCTGGCAAACTGTTTTTTGTTTCTTGACATTAATAAATGAGATAAGCTGTAGAAATCATAAAAATGCATGTGAACTACATAATAATGATTCCCACTAGTTAATAAAGGAAAGATTTGCCATTCTTAGCTTACAGTTAATAGGGATCTGAGAAACATAAAGAAGTCATTTCAGGACTATCCTCTTTTTCACCCAAGATTTGAAACTGGATGTCCAACTTTCTAAACATTAGCTGGGACATGCAAATCATAAAGTTGCTATACACACATAAGCATTTCTAAAACTGGGGGGATGACCAAAACCAAAACTGACTAGAGCTCTGAAATGAAAATACACTGAACTATTCCTTTGGTGAGCTCTGTACAGAGTGGCAAAAGATGCCCAAACTGAAGGAAAGGGCTAAAAAACAAACAAACAAACAAACAAACAAACAACAAAAATATAAGAAAGATTTATCAGTGTGCTTTCTTTCTGATATGAAGCTCTGGCTTGCAGTATAGTCTGCTCAGTCCCCAGTGACCCCAGGGTTAATTCTCTCTCCGTTACAGAGGATCATTGAATACTTGGGGTTGGAAACAATCACTGAAGATTACCTTGTACAATCCTCTCATCCAAGCACTCAAAGAAACTGCCCAGACTTTTGAATATGTCAAAAGATGGAGAGTCTATTACTTCTCTGAGCAACCTGTGCCAGTGTTCCATCACCCTAAAAGTTCAAAAGGTTTCCTGGCTTCCTGGAGAGGAAACATCCTGTGTTTCAGTCTGTTCCCATTGCCTCTTCTTCTGATGCTGCACACTGCCTCAGGAAGAAACCTGATTCTGTTTTCCTCACTTTATTTCTTCAGACATTTATAGACTGGAAAGACATCTCTTGAGACTGCTCTTCCCCAGTCCCACTATTTAGGTGGGGCAGTCAGATGATAGTACCTTATTGTGGTGCAAGACAGTTCTCACAGGGTAAATCAAGATAAAGGTTTCACACTAGAAAGAAAAGTAATTTGATGGTTTGAACCATCTGACTAAATTGTACAACACAAAATGGAAACATAAAAAAAAAAAAAAAATCCCAAGCAAGAAAGCAAACAAATGAAAAACAAGTTGTTCATCACAGAACTCAAGATAGTATCTTTGCATTCACTTTCTGTCCTTATCATGGTCTCCAGATCCAGATTTTTCATACTGCCTGGTTGTTTTATGATCCTAATGGAGCAGTTCAGATTCAGGATTCCTGCTCTACAAATAAAAACTGCTTCAGGTGCTGTTACAATACAGTTGATGCTTTTGATTTACATACTTTTTAAACATTTCATGTTCTACTTTCAACTATTGTATTTCTTCTTTAGAATAAAATGTCTTTGTATGGACTTGTTTTTCTTACCACAAAAAAAGAAAAAAAAAAGATTTTATTGTGTTTCATATGTTCCCTGTGAAACAGATAATTATCTGGAGAATCAGAAATTAGAATCCACAGTAGCAGACAGGAGTTAGCAGAAAGAAGATAGCTATCATGTGTGATTTTGTGGGCATCCATAAGACTCAGTTTCTGCATGAAAAACCCTTATCTATGGGAGAGTCTCACAAAAGAGAAAGGGGTTTGTCCCTTAGAAATAAGCAATACATAAACCAATTCTCAGGTAACTAACAGTGTCAGTTCTTGTAAAGCTCCCTCTTTGGAGCAATTTCAAAACACTTTCAAATGCCATTTGAACATTGCCATACTGCAAAAATATAAGAGAAAATGAGTTGTTCACACTCTGCTCTTTAGACATTAATTACCCATGTGAATTAAAATGTAATTACCAACAGGTCCTTGGAGGAAGAGAAGCACATGAATGTTTTTTTCTGTAAGCTGAATGACTTATGAAAGACAGTAGAAGCCGATGGGCCAAAACTGATCTAGAACCAGCATTCAATTTCACAACATGCAAAACTGCAGAGTCCAAATGAGAGAAGTAGGTCTGAAGTTAATTAACACTACAGATTGTGAGAAACTGAAACATTAATGGTTAAATGACTCAAATAATGTGCAAAAGCAGTGAGTGCTGTGTTGAGGTCAGGTTTGCACTCCCTGTCCCCAAAAGAAGAGGAGGAGAGTTTTTTATGTGGTGGTGAAAGCTCTGATCCACATCAGACAGAGAAATTGAACACCCACGACAGGAGGACACAAGCTGGGTTTTGATCCAGATAAGGGAGAAGGCAAAAAAGAAGCAGTCCCTGCTGAGGTACCACAGTGCTTTTTATCACACCAATGTCCTCCCTTACACAACTGGCTCAGGTGTAAAACTTCTCAAGGAGGTATTAGAACATTCACACGTAGGCCTGAGGGTGTCCATCCCTTCTGGTGGGGCATAACTGGTTCAACTACACTGATATTAGAGGCAGCTGACTTGTTTTAGATATCATAGACCACCAATGACCCCCAAAGTGTCCCCAGACTCATTTTTGGGCCTTCCACCAGGGAACTAAGCATTATCCACAGATATCCATCAGATAGAATAAAACTCCCACCCACTAAAAAGGCAGTACCTGGGCATTCCCACGACCCACATAAATGTATATTAACCCATTGAAAGCTGTGTTTCGTGGGCTTCTCCCACTCCTGGCAGAACAAGACTGCGACCATCACTTCAACCAGTGGCCTTGGAAACTGCAATAATCAAATCTGTCACTGGATCCACGGGTGGTGACATTTTTCCTTCCTTCCTTCCTTCCTTCCTTCCTTCCTTCCTTCCTTCCTTCCTTCCTTCCTTCCCCTTAAACATTTTAAGTGTTGTTTTTATTTCGTATTTTTCTATTACTACAGATAACAATAACCAATATTAACCTCCTTTCCATTACAACTAAATTATTCCAAAATAGAACTTACATATATATATATATATATATATATATATATATATATATATATATATACATATATATAGATATGGAGATATATAGAGATATATACCTGCTGGGTTTTCAGTGTTGTTTGATTCTAGTCTGCCCAAAGGGATCCATTAAAAAGACCCACCACCTCCCGGGGTGGGTCATAACACAGATAAGCCTGTAGTGAAAACCAGCAGTGCAGACTCTGCAGATCACACAAGATTGCATGGACTAATGTTCCACACAACTTTTTTTTCAGAAAATATAATAATGTATGCTAAATTCTATAGTGACTATAATATATACTCATAAATCAAACTCTTCAGTTACTCTGTAATGTGGCAATTGATTAGCTTTTGCACTTCTGGTGCAATGCTAGACGCTGCAAGCATTTCATTTAGGGATGTCCCAGCTTACTTTTCATGCCGTTATTCTGCTTTGTCCACCTTAATTCAGCACCACTCAGGTTTTTCTGCAAAATTAGTAAATTAGATATCTGAAGGGAACCTACAAAGGAGATGGAGAGAGATGCTATATGCAAGGCCATATAGTGACAGGACAAGGGGGAATAGCTTCAAACTGAAAGACAGTAGGTTTAGGTTAGATACTAGGAAGACATTCTTTACTGTGAGGGTGGTGATGCACTAGAGCAGGTGGCTCAGAGAAGTTGTGGGTTGCCCCATCCCTAGAAGTTTTCAAGGTCAGGTTGGGCTTTACACAACCTGGTCTAATGGGAGATGTCCCTGTCCCTGGAAGGGTGTAGGAGCTAGGTGGTCTTTAAAGTCCCTTCCAGTTCAGGCAATTCTTTTATTCTATGGATTTATCTGGCACATTAGGAAGGTCTGAAACTGAAATTAATGAGGTAGAGGATCAATTCAGGTGTTTTTCTGTGTACAGAACACTCTGCTGCTGAGGTCTCCACAGTAAAGGAAAAGAAGCGGACTTGACTGCTTGGCTGAAGACCATGGCAAAATCCCACCCAAAATAAAAATGAATGAAAAAGGAAAACTGGATGAAAGGCATTTGTCATTGTGATTGGAAAAAATGCTTGATCTTAGACAATTTTTTCCAGTAAGTTAAGAAGATGTCATGTTTTGAATAACAGTATGTCATGTGTCTTTGGGTGATACTGACAGATGAGTTTCTTAAAAGATAGCAAAGAAGCAACATTTCATAAATAAATTTTTTTACACGTTGAGAAAGGAACCATTTGGGAAACATATGAAGGGCTTTCCAAAAATTTGAATTTTATTCCTTGCAGACTGAAGGTCTCAATAGTTGCAGTGTACTGCTTTGCACAGATTCAAGGCTTTTGTCTGTGGCAGTTATTGCTGAGCAACAAGTGCAGTACATTTAACAGTTAAGCATAAGTCCAAGATTCTGAAATATCTTCCAGAATTAGATCTAAGAAAAGTCATCACCTTACAATCTTCAAATTAATTTGGAAGACCTGCTTTATCACTCAAGCTTTCCCGAAGGGCCTCAGTGAAAGCAATAGAACAGGATTATAAAACAACAGCCATTTACTAAAAGAAGAGCAGGAGTGCAAAAATCATTTTTCTTCAGAAAATTAAGCTTATCATTTTGTCTGGCTTAAGGAAAAATAATTCAAACTTTTGAAATATTTATGGTGCTGTTTTAATTCTATAAAATTTTAGGCTATGATGTGACAAGTGCTTTTGAAATGTTAACAGACTGACGATACAGTGGGATGGAGCATGTGTGTGTATGTGTGTGTGTGTTTTATAGATACAATCATTTAATATACTATTCACATGTGGAGGTGTTATCCTCAGGAGTAGGAGTACAGTAACTAAACATATATCCTTTATTTCTTGCCAGTTATCTTCTGTCTAACTTGTCTTTGATGAAGTTTATTCTGGCATCCAAATTTTTGATAAACATGATTTTTCTCCTGAAATAATTTCTTCTGAATTCTGGGAGGTGTTCTTGGTTTGTTTTTGTTTTGGTGGGTTTTCTGCACACTGCTCCTTCCTCCTCAAATTCTACCTGACTGAAGACTGCAGTGAACAAGGGTTGGCTTGCATTCCCTGATAGGTTGTCTTATACCTACCAAAAACTCAGCTGTCAACATCTAAACACTTTGAATATTCATGCTAAATATGTCAGCTAATAAAGAAGAATTTCTCAATTCATCATAACTTCTCAAGACTTAACTACTAAGCATTAAATGTGCTTTAATTACTGTAAAGCATTAAAACACCAAAAAGTTAATGTAAGTTGTAGTTTAATCTATGGCTGCACTCTTTTATACCCTGAAAAACTTATTAAATAGATCTAACTGTAGTGAAAAGTAAATGCCTTAAATGAGACTGCACCCCATTTGCCCATGTATAACTGTCAATGCAATAAACAAGGTGAAGAAGTTAGACTGTTAAAGCCTAAAACAAGGGTTGGTGGCATTCACACATGAGCGTGCACACCGTCGAGGAGGTAACTGTGAGAAGCTGCTAAAAGTTTCTGCCATGTTCAGTGGAGCCAGCAACAACCAGCTCCAAGCCAGACCTGTCACTAGCCAAGGCTGAGCCAGTTAGCAACAATGATGGTAACTCTAGGATAACAGATTTAAGAAGCAGGGAAAAGTTAAGGCACAACCTCTGCAGACAGAGGAGGGGAGTGGGAACATGCCAGAGGAGCAGTGTGGCAGACACCAACAGTGAAGGAGTAGGAGCAGGTGCTCCAGGCACCAGAACAGAGATCCTGCTACAGCCTGTGATGAAGATCATGGTGAGGTAGCTGTGCTCCTGCAGCCCATAGAGGATGCCAGGCTGGAGCAACTGGACAATCAATGTAGGATGTGGAGAAAGTTCCTGGGAGTGCTTGTGACCCCATGGAAAGACGATCACATTGGAGCAGGTTTGCTGGTAGGACATGAGATCCCACAGGGGAACCATGCTGGAGTGTTCCTGAAGGACTTTACCCTATGGAAGGGAACCATGCTGGATGAGTTCATTAAGAACTTCAGCCCTTGGGAAGGACGCACATTGAAGCAGTTCATGGAGGACTGTCTCCCATGTGCTGGACCAGGGGAACAGTGTGAGGACCTCTCCCATTTGATGCCTGGGGAAGTCTGACCTGAAACAGAGACTGTACAGAGCTAGAGAATAAAGTAGGTATTGATTGAAAGGCCTCCAGGATCCACCTTGGACAGGAGCCTGACCAAGGCTGCATCCAGGGTGGTTAAGAATGGTCACAAAATGGATGACCAGTTATGAGATCTTACATTTTTATAAGTTTTAGTCCATTTGCATATTGGGATTCAATTTTCCAATTACAGCTTCAGGTTGTGAGCTCTTGTCCTTCTTGTTTTCTCTCTTCAGTCCACTGTTGTGTTGTTTATGCTTTTGGGCCTGAAAATTTTCCTTGGTCCTCTGCAGGAAAAGGATTTGTTTTGTCTACTTACTCTGTGAAAAGAGCTTACTGGCACTTAATATGAGGCTCAGAACTACAGCCCTAGGCAGCACAGAATCTGTAAATATGAAAGCTAAAGCTTAAGGCATCACATGGAGGGGAAGAAGAGGCATGACAACATGTGATGAACTGACTGCAGCCCCTTCCCCATTTTTCTGGGGAGGAAAGAGGTGGAGAAAACAAAGAGTGAAGTTTAGCCCACGATGAAGGGAAGGGTGGGGGGAAAGGTTTATAAGATTTGGGTTTACTTCTCGTTATTCTACTCTGATTCCACTGGTAATAAATTCAATTCATTTCTTGAGTCTGTTTTGCTCGTGATAGTAATTAGTAAGTGATGTCTCCCAGTCTTGATCCATGAACCTTTCACTATATTTTCTCTCTCCTGTCCAGCTAAGGAGGTGTCTTGGGTTATGGAACCAAAAATGTGTATTCTATTTCATTTGCTGAAAGCAGCTGGGGAGATGTTCTTCTTTATCTCTTGTAACTCTGGGAGGAGGGGGGGTGGGTGCCTTCTGACAATGGGCCAGCTGTTAAAACCAGGTGGGGCAGTGTTTCTTATCTCTTTCACCCTGTCCTCCCTCCAGGGGGATATTTTCTGCTGATGGGCCATTAAGACATCCCCAAAGCATACCCTCCCCAAAGCATACATCCCATTGTGAGATGCTCCACCCAGTGGGGGGAGCCAACCATTCCTACCTGGATAAAAACTGAGACATAGGAACACAGGTATCTGGCTTCACCTGATTCCCGGAGGAAAACTGGACTCTCCTTACCATCGCTGGACCCTTCTCACCACCACTGGACCCTTCTCACCACCACTGGAGCCTTATTCTACAGGACCATCTCTACTCCAACAGAACCACATCTGCCACTCTCGAAGGACTTACTTCTGGACTGCTTCCAACACCCTGACCAACAGGGTGTTTGTTTGTTTGCTTGTTTTGTTGGTTGGTTTTGTTTTCTACTACATTTGTATTGTTAATATTCCTAGTAAAGAACTGTTATTCCTATTCCCAAATCTTTGCCTGAAAGCCCTTAATTGCAAAAATATAATTTGGAGGGGGTGAGGGGTTTACATTCTCCATTCTAAGGGAAACTCCAGCTTTTCCTGGCAGATACCTGTCTTTTCAAACCGAGACAGGAGGGCAGTGACAGAGCAGCTTTGGTGGACACCTGTTGTTTAACCAGAGTCATCCCACCACAGCATTCAATTCACTTATTTCAAAAACATCTGTGACAAGACCTTCATATCACACCATTATTTTAGTCCTGACAACAGGGTGAATGAAATCAGACAGCTGGAAAATGATATTCCACTTTAGGAAACTGACGGCCACACTAATATTTTGAGTAGTTAGAAGTAGCCAGGAATCTGTTTTTATTATGACTACAGTTCTAGCAGTCCTGAAGTGTAGCCATAAATAGCTAAAGTGCTAAAGAAGGAGGGCAGCAACACGAATCTGCTGCAGTACAGCAGAGATGAAAAAGAAACATATGGTAAGCAGGATGGATATAATTTCTGGTTCAGCAGAAATTTCATCAGAATTTCTGGTTCAGGCTTTAGGCTTAACTAGAAAATTCATCTTTCTGGTAAAACTAACGCGCACTCAATACTGGGTTACTTGTTCTCTTCAAGGATGAGTGGAAATTTCAAGCTGAGCAGGAAAATAGTTCTTTGCTTCACTAAGGTAGAATACAAACACTGCTACAAAAAAGAGGTTTCTTGAGATCTACTAGGCCTTCTATAGTAGACCACATCACATGGGCTCCACTTTAACATAAGAATATCTTCATACCACCTTCACATTACCTTCACAGTACTGATGTGGATCATTTGCCAAAGATGAATCCTAAAATCCCTTTTTAATTTAATATTTTCTCATCCTCATTTTTGGGCTTCTGAACTTTCTGAACTCTAACACCAGTTACCATCACTTTCCATTTTCTCTTTGAAATAAAATGTTAATGAGATGCCATAATGCAAAATGGTTTGCAAAAGAGAGAAGAAAAATATATTGAAAATTGCCTGTTCCTTTATTTGCTTCACAACAGCTGGATAGGGCATCCTAAGAGACTTTAGTTGATTTTAAAAGCATCTGTGATGTTATCAACATTTCATGTGAAGGTCACCATAGTTCAGTAGATCTTTTTTTAATTTGCTAACCTATTTTGCTGACCACTGTGCACTATCACCCAGGTAAGAACCAAACCCTTCATTACTCAAGCTGCAAAAATATTTACAGATTCCTTCTCTGTATTCTGCAACTTGGAAATCACATGCACTAAGTCATGAGGTCACTTTGAACTGTCCAGAGTGGGAAATACACGTATGACAAGCAGTATATATAACCTTTTTACTTGCTCATTTAAATGAGTTGTATACAGAAGGAAATGTGCAAGGAAAGATTGGTAATATGATTCAAAGCATTAATTCTATCTTCTGAAATTTGTAAAAACAACATCCACTGCAAAACTAATGTTTAGTTATGTTTCATAGATATTTACAGCAGAATAAAATCTAGATATACCAGCTAAATTTAGCTGCCTCCTGCAGTCATCTCTGTAAACCTTTCACCAATCAAACTGCACACACAGGGGTTAAAAATAGAAAATACAAGGGGAGATGAAACACCATCACCAGGGATAGAACAAAACACATTATGAAAGTATCTAAATAATAGGTACTTAATACAAACTGAAAGAAGCATTAAAGAAAATAAGAAAGGGGAAAAGAAGCAGATATGATGAGTGCAAAATCTATTGTTTCTCTCAATATAGCTTGAAGGTACATTGGTTGTCAAAGTAGTAGTCAGTGACAATTCAGTGCTATCACAAGTTGGAGATCACTTTGTGATAGGAGAATGAGAAAAGTAATTGCATAATACAGAAAAGCTTTTCTTAGTGGACACCTGTTTTATGACATATACTAGGATCACCGGCAGTGAATTCTTTTAATAGGCGAGTGTTGTGGTTTAACAATTAAATTGCTGATCACCTAGCAACTAAGGATCCCAGAGCCTCTCCGCAGTAGGATAAGGGAGAAAACTGGAAGGGAAAAAGCTAGAAAAATTTTGAGATGACAGAAAGACTGTTTAATAGGGAGAAGCAGAACTCTCCATGCAACCAAAACAAAACCAGAAATTAATTCACCCGTTTCCATGGACTTGTAGGTATTCAGCCATCTCCAGGACACTAGGGCCCCATTAGGCCCCACAGTGACTTGAGAAGAAAAACACCATCACTCCAAATGTCCCCTTCTTCCTGTATAACCTGAGCATGACACCATGTGGTGTGGGGTCAGCTGTTCCACTCTATCCCCTCCCAGCCCCCTGCACACCCCCAGCCTCCTCACTGGTGGGGTGGGTGAGGAGCTGCAGAGGCTTTGTGTAAGCCCTGCTCAGCAGGAACTAAAACGTCCCTGTGTTATCAACCCTGTTTCCAGCACAAATTCAAAACACAGCCCAATACTAGCTATTAGGGACAAAATTAACTGTATCACAGCACAAACCAGTACAGCAAGGAATATTTTCTCTGCCATTTCTTGCTTATTTGCATGAAAGATAACTTATGAATCATTAAGCACTTTTTGGATAGGATTTTTTCCCAAAACTGTCTACTCCCTGCACAATTTTTTTATCTCTCATTGAAACACATTTCATTGCAAATGAGAAGGAGCTAATTCAGCTCCCCTCCAGAATATTACAATACCATTACAATGCCATAAGAATGCTGAGTTGTCAGTACCTCACACTGAGGCAAATGGAGTTACACTGTAATTTCAATATGTTCACAGCTGCTGTTCAAAAGGGAAGACGTAGGGACAGGGTATCCTTTGACCTTTAAAAACTTATATTTTTCATAAAATAAGGGAAAAAATACAAAGATCTTCTTTATCCCATGAATAAAAAAAATGGAAATGTGTGTGGTATGCTAGATATCTGTTCCTAGTAGCACAGGTCAGCTGTTGCTGGACTCGTTTTTTTGGAGTGTACCTCCTGAGACTTGCTTTTTGTTGAATCCCTAGGACACATAATTTGTAGGTCTTCAGTTATAGTTTCTTTCAACTTACTGAAAAGTTTCTCCATCTATGAAGTGGAGAAATGCAGAAAGAAAACAGGTTACTTGAAATAAAAACAATATAAAGAGAAATCTTTCCAGAAAAAAAGTTTATGAAGTTCCTAAATTTCAATTTGTATAATACAGGATAACAGCATACATTATAGAGCAATATCAAAACACACAAAAAGGGAGCAGGTGAATTGCTGAGTTGCTGAAGTATGTGAAGTATGCTGCATTAGCTCAGCTCTGCTCCCATTGAAGCCAATGCTAGAGCCTAATTGCAAATGCCATTACACACCTTTCAGAAAAATGTTTTAAGAAGTCATATATTTATCTGGGCTTACAAATATTCTCATTTTTCTCACATAAGTGAGAAGAAAGAAAGCACCAAAAATAAAAGAAAAAAGAAAAAAAGAAAAAAGAAAAAAGAAAAAAAGAAAAAAAGAAAAAAGAAAAAAGAAAAAAGAAAAACAAACAAAAAACCCCACAAAACTTGAGTGCTACTCACAGCTCAGTGCTTCATACTCAACCTCTTCTCAACCTCTTACAGAATCACAAAATTATTTAGGCTGTAAAAGACCTCTGAGATCATTGAGTCAAACTTTGACCAGCCACTATCCTGTCAACCAGACCATGACACTAAATGCCATGAACAGTCTTTTCTTAAAGACCACCATGGCTGGTGACTCCACAACTTCTGTGGTCAATCCACTCCAAAGCTTATCAAACCTTTCCATGAAAATAATTCCTGATGTTCAAACTGAACCTCCCCTGGTACTGCTTGAAGTAATTTTCGCTCACCTTGTTAGTAGTTGCCTTGGAGAAGAGGCTGACCATCACCTGGATATATCTCCTTTGAGGTAGTTGTAGAGGATGATAATGTTGTCCACCCTTTTCTCCAGGCTAAATAATCCCATCTCCCTCAGACGCTCCTCATATGGCTTATCCTCCTCACCAGATTTGTTGCTCTCCTTTGAACATATCCAGAACCTCAGTGGCCTTTTTTAAAGTAAGGTGCCCCAAACTGGACACAGAACTCCAGATGTGACCTCACCAGGGACAATCACTGCCCTGGTCCAGCTGGCCACACTATTGCAGATATAGGCCAGGATGCCACTGTTTTTTGGCCACCTGGGCACACTCCTGGCTCACTTTCAGCTGCTGTTCACCAGAAGCCTCAAGTGTTTTTTCCACGGGGCAGCTTTGCAGCCATTCTTCCCCAAGCTGTAGCTCTGCATGGGGCTGTAGTTACCTGAGGACATTTAGTTTTTAACCCAACAAAGACTATACCAATTCTCCAACTTTTCCAGGAGAATGCTATGGAAGACTGTGTCAAATGTTATGGCAAATTCTAGGTACATGACATCCACAGTCCTTGCCTTATTCACTGAGAGGGATAACCTGATCATAAAAGGATTGAACTCCTGTGTTTCAGAATGAAACTCAAAATGGGAGGGACTGTTAAAGTGCTGACTTGAAATAGCGAGGAATTTCCTATTACAGAGATATGAAAGAAGGTTTTGATAAAAGTGCTGACAGATAGTTGAAAGGAAATATTTTTAAAAACCTTATATGGAACATACTGAAAATTAAATGAAGGAGAAATACATCCACCATATCTACATAACCCTAAGACAGTATCAATCTCATCTTGAAGAAGAGTTAGGGTCCCTCTTTCACATGTGTGTTTCAGACCACTTGTTGCATTCCCCTGCTCTTTTCCATCCCGGCTAGCAGCTGTAGGGGCTGAGGGCAGCATACCTCTGGGTCCAGGGAGGAAGGGGTGGTGCAAGAGCCTTACTGGAGCTTTTGGGAAGAAGTCCCTTGGTTGTGCAACAGCTAATGGCAGCATGCAGGCAGGCACAACACGGCTTCTGAGGGTGTTGATTAGATGGGGTTTATTTGGGGGTCCCACACCGGGGAGAGCAGCATGGCTCCCACAGGAGAGAGCAAGAGGCAAGCGTGCCAGAGGGCTTGATGCCTCACCAGCGAGAGAGAGGGAGAGCGAGAGAGGGACAGAGAGAAAGAGTTTTCTGCCTCGTGCATCAACTTAAGAGAGTTCCAGTGAGGGGAAAGATCCAAGGCTTGGACCAATGGGATACTGAAGGTAGGAGGGACTGGGTAAACCAATAAGACAATCAAGGATGAGGTGAGGGACAGGAGTTACAATGAATGACAACTCAGCAGAGAGGTTACAACTTAGTAATGAGCTATAAGGAAAATGAATCACCACAATCTATGAAGAGGTAAAGATGTTTTCTTCTGGCTGATACACTATCAAGCTTCAAAAGGTAACAATATTAATTTGAAAATATTATATTGTTCATTAGTTTGAACTAACTTATTTCACCAGTACTAAAGATATGTAGGACATTTCAGGACAACGGAACAATGTTGCCCTAGGAGGTGATGGGGTCTACATCCTTGGAGATATTTAAAAGCTGTCTGGACACAGGTCTACACAAATGGCTCTAGGTTTTTCTGCTGTAGAAAGGGATTTTAGACAAGAGGACCTCCAAAGACTCTGTTTCTGCACTCAGTAGCGCAATGTCTTCTGCTCAATGCAATATCTATTTGGAGCTAAGAACAGTGATATTAATTTACCTCATTTTCTTGAATAGGACAGAAAAAAAACAAAGAATGCCATCATTCTTTGTTCTTCTAAATTTATTCAGACACTGTATACTTCAATGTTTGCATATGGTTACAGTTTTAGAATGTATTTAAGATTTCTGCCTCATTCTATTTTGGCAGATCTTCATTCACTTTTTGAAATATCTTTAAAGTATCTGTCCGAGATGTAAAAGACTTGTGACAAGAATCTGGGCATAGAGCCTGGGTTATCTTCAGGGGCCATTTTTTTCTCTCCTGTCTCTCATACTCATTTTGGACTCTAACTACAACTGTAAATCGGAAGTGACATGAATGTATATTTTATAAAAACTTGCAGTACATTCTGTGCCAGTTGAAGGACCACATCCTGCCAAAATTTAAGTGCATTTAGTCTATTCCAGAAAGTTAAGCCTGTCTCCCAAATTGTTCAGGGCAATGTGGCCAAAGTCCTGTTTGAAATCTTTTCTATGTTTGAAGCTGTCTACAATTCTGCAGACATTACTTCAGTCTCACATTTTCTTGAATACTAACATAATTTAACAATCTCTATCTGTTTGATTAATTCCTGAATTACATAGGTTGAAGACTTGTCCTCATTTGCTGAAGATTACCGTCAAAGGCCTAATGAAGTGAACAGCCTAAATAATGTTCAATTCCTGCACTGTGATAAATGAGAAAAAGAAACTTCAAAAAGTTATAAATGTTTAAACCCATTGTAGACTACCTTACTTACTCTTCCAGAATTAGTCAATAGGCTACCTTTGAAATGTATTCCTGCCACCTGAGACATTGATTCTACTAAAGTGCATGTAATTCAAACATACAAGCAATGCAACTTGATCAACGAATGCAAGCAACTTATCTTCTTTTCCATACTAAAAAGAAGAGGAAGACAGGAAGAAATAAGACCAAGCGAACCAAGAAGGAAGTAGGGTAGGAGAGAAAGGGAGAGAGAATTACTTAACTCCTTTACATGACCTTCTATATAGAACTGTACAATGCAAGTCATTAATGAATACATATTCAGAGCATTCCTTCATCATGTTTTTTTTCATGTTTTATGTAATCAATCAATAAATATATCTGTTCTCATAATCACATACATTCACATATATTGTGCAGAAATACCTCATTTTCCAGCAATTTCTCTCTCACATCAAAGAATAAGCTTTGCCATGCTCCAGGATATGTAAACCAGGATGAGGTAAAGATGCTGAAGAACAGGGAATAGGTGCAACAAAGAAATATGTGAATTTATATGGAACAGGTCATTAATTCTGGTTTTACTTTAAATAGTAGATCTAGAGTATATCTACATAGATAGCATAAATGGTGTATCTAGATTGATAGCAGACACACACTTCATTCACCAAATTCAGCCATAATACTGCCTCATGAACTTTGCACATTATAAAAGAGATTACTTGTCTCTTTTGCTTGAGTACAGAAATGTTAGGAAGGAACTCAACATGTAAAACCATTTAACAAAAAGCTTTCTCTGTCTGCACAAATTAGTCTTTCTATTGTAATTTGTCAGGATTAATTGGTCAAATATCTTCAACAGAAGCAAGTAATACTTTCTAAATATTGAACATAGCATTTGCTAAAAAAGGTCTGAAATGTTCACTTTACAAGGGACAAACTGCAAATGTACTATTTAATGGAAGAAACACAAAGCTGGTCATATTTGGAGTATTCAAAATATCTGTCTTCTTAAAATTCAGGCAGTAAGTCACAATTAATGTAATCTTTTTTAAAAAAAATGTCTTTTTAGTTTTGTTGTTCACAATTACTTTAAATTCTATTGGACTGCATTTTAAGTAGTACTTACAAAAGTAGTTACATTACTTTTTGGGGTCCTTCCCTTCAGATGCCTTTTAAATATCAATAGAATATAAAACATAAAATTTTCAAATGTGATTGTTCTCAATTGTGTGTGACTAAATTAAGTCTTTTCAGGTGAATATAAAGCAAGCTATTTGAACTTTAAGGCATGTAATGTACACTGTAATAGCCTCACCAGATCAAACCAGTAATGCTTCATTGACCAACGTTCCATAAAGAACCCATAAAAAATCCCACCTCAGAAGAATGAAGAGGGATTAAGAAATAAATTAGTAGCTAACATCCGATAAATGAAAACTGATATTTGTAGTAGTAGAAGAAAGAGTACAACTATGTGAACATAAGGCTGTCTTGATGTGTTTGAAGTTACATTACCCCCAATATGACCATTTTTCTTAAAGGTACCAACATATAAAAAACACAAAGAAACACGCAAACACCAGAGGGAAAAAAATAACATACGCAGGGCATAAAGGCATTGTGTTTGTTCCCTTTTACCTCTTAACACCCTAATTTGACAAAAAGTATAACTTGTGAATTCCTATAATTCCTATAACTTGTGAAAATTTTGCATTAGACCAGCTATTCCTTAATGAAAGCAGATCTTTTACCACTAGATAGAAACAAAAAATGAGAAGCAGAGATATTCGGTCAGAAAATAAGTAACAGAAACAGTTTAATTTCATTCAATACAGAGAATTTCTATTTATTATTATTATTATTATTATTATTTAAATTGGTACTTGGCTTTCTTTTAAAATTTACTTTTGGATTGTATTTTCCCATCCCTCTCACACATACCTTGGATAAGAAAAATTATATAAGATATAGGAAAAATTCAATATCTTTGAGGAAAGTACCCCTTTTCCCCCTCAAAAAATACTATTTAGGAGTGTAATTCAAATGCAAAACAATATAAACAAAGCTTCCCTTTCAAAATCTGGCCTGACAGCAATTGAGCTAATTGCAAATTCCATCTTCTGTAAATTGAAACCAGAGCTATTCAGGTGTGTCAAGGCTCTAGTATTTTCATGGGAAGAAATCAAACAACTAGAACTTATGTCTCTACCTGGTACATGATAAAGAGAAGAAATCAACACAATAAATTTTGTGAACTCCCTGGCATTCACCCAGATAGTCACTGAAGCATTTTCCAACCAATTAGTTATCATCCAAAAATTCTTCTATGAAGAACTGTGCAAATTCTTTGTCTTACAATCTGCTCAAACTGCCTTACATTTCATTTAAAGACATATATATAGGTATTATACAATCTAACTGAAGCCATAAGCTATGCATGGAATACAGATATACATTTAGAGCTTCATATTTAAATTTGTCTCTGTTCCTTCATTCCACGGTTTCCTTTATTTCTCAGCCTAGATGCCAGAGTTACTACTGTTTTACACATAACCTGGAAGACCCAGTATACATATATTCCTGGCCAAATAGGTTTTCAGGCCTCTCTGACACATCACTTGTATTGTTAGTGTAATTGGAGAGCTTTGAGAAGTGGTTAAGATTTAAAATTGAAACATTGAAAGAAAAGGATAGGACATAACCTCAAACAAGGTTGTTGGTATAAATAATTATAATTAAGGAAAAGATCAACCCAGGAGGGACCATTAAAACTTAACAGAAGTTTAGGTCACCAAAAAAAGGTTAATACTTTAAAGCACAAGATAGCCATCAAGTTGGCACATATTCTTGGAAGATAAACACAAAAGATATTCACATGTTCACAGATTTTAAAGAAAAGGACAGAGAGAAAATGTCACAATTCCCAGAATCAATACCCTTTTCACTGTAAGTAAAATCACAGATTTTTAAGAAGGAAGGAGCAAGTAATGATAATCCATTAAGACACTTAAAACATTTTCTCTGTCAAGATGATGCAGAAATTTTAGAACTAGGTTCAGACTTTACAATAAAATATATCTATGATTCGATCAAATTATTACAGAGAAGAAAAATAGATAGACTACTCAGACCTATGAAAACATGCAAAATAAGTCTTCACAAAACACACTTCTCTTAGAATTTAGCATGTGCAATACCCATATCTGGAGGCTGACTTGTGGAGGTTATCAATAAAGCTTGTGACACATAGACAAAATGGTGAGCACAATCTCAGAAAAATCTTGCCTAAAATTAGAGGCACAATAAAAACCAGAATTTTTCTTTCACCACACACAAATTCATGGATTTGCTTTAAGGTTTCAGAAGGCGTACGTTTATTTTTTCATATAGACGCTGCTGGATATGCTGTCCATAGGCTTATAGGGTAGAAGAAAAGTAGTTTAATGTTCTATGGTTTTTAATCTGTAAACCTGATCATTTTTAACTGCGTGTATGTAACAGGTGTGTATCATTCCTTTAGAGTGCTGTTGCTTCATTTAGGATTTCACAGCTTTTACAGAGTCCTAAGCAATTAATATGTCAATATAATAAAATAGGCTACAATTTTATAGCTTTACATTTTTTTAGTTAAGATCTACTGTTTTCAAAAAGAGTTGATAATACAACTTAATTTAAACATTTGCAACACTCATTCAAAGGTTAAGAGTGCAATTGGGTTGGGTTGATAGTCCAAGTTACACCAAGGGAATGGTCCATTTTTTGTGTTTCTAGATCAGAGTCCAAGGGCAGCTATAGGGGGGGCTCAGCACAAGGTGGCTGCCCAAGGGTTTATTACATAATGCTGCTTTCCATGCCACTGGCATCTTGACTAGCACCATGATCCACGTAGACATAAGGAAAAGTTCACAGTGAAGCCTTGAACAGATCATAGCAACTTTTAATTCATAAGAAATCAAGGAAGTTCATCCCTTTCTACATGGGTAGTTTTTGAATGGTGCAGTAAAAAAAATTAATAATTTAGTAATTTCAAACAAATTAAAATATATATATTAAAAATGAGCAAATATATTACACATGTGCCAACTGAAGAGACAGAAACTATCAGATTAGAGAGTCAGACTAAAATGTCTAGCTTGACATTTTTACATTAGGTCTTAGTGACTTTCTTTCGAGATGGAGGCTTCTGCTTTTTACATAAACACAAATGGCTGTGAGACTGTAGCTGTTAGAAGATGAAAAAAAAGTCATGCATTTGATTTGATGCCTTAAGTTTTAGCTTTCATATTTTCCATATTCTGTATATTGCATTATATATATGCAGAATATATGTGCATTAGTATATAACTCTGAATTTCACATGAAGTGTTCATAGCAAGTTCTCCTCACAGTTTCATTAGACAAAATAATCCTTTCCCAGCCCAAGGACACCATTGCAGCTCCAGGCTCAAAAAGTATAAACAACAGAGAATTGAGGAGAGCAATCTGGGAGGATGGGACTTCATAACCTGAAGCTGTAATTGAACAATTAATCCCAACATGTAAATGGACCAAAATTTATAAAAGTGTGAAAAAATGTGACTCATTGTCCATCTTGGGTGTAGCCTGGGCCAGGCTCTTGGCCAGGCACTGCCCAAGGTGTATCCTTTGAAGGCCTTTTAATAAATACTTACTTTGTTCCTTTAGCACTGTCTAGCCTCTGTTCCAGGCAGCCTTTCAAGGCATCAGACTCATAAACCACAACCTCAAAAAAACTTCAGCATGCTTTGTTTTGTTCCTGTTTTCCTAAGCTTAAATATATAGACAAGATATGAGGAAAATTTTCTTCTCAGCACACCCATTTTTAGTAGGTAATTGTGATTAGTTGAAATATAAGGAAATTAAAAGGAATGAAATATTCAGGGAATATTAAAGGAATGAAACACACCAAAAGCACTAATGTTTTAACCTATTATTTGTGCAATGACATTCACTCATAACTCCTTCTTAAAACTTGTGCATGCTGCAACATCTCTAAGACAGCACAATCAATAGATTTGATTTTCATATGTCTCTCGTACTGTCATGCTATTTTGTGATGTTTTCTGATTCCAGGAATTTTCTAAAACAAAAAGTTGTGCTTTAAAGAAAGCTAAATTGCTCATGTATTACTGGCTTTGGGTTCAAGAGGTCCTGACCACACCTATTACTAGTCTGTGGGATGATCCTGGGCAAACCTTTTCATCTTTCTATGCATCATGTTCCCATTTATAAAGATTCAGACTTTTACCATGAAATGTTTGTTAAAATGCCCAACACTATCAATGAGCCTCTTCTGAAAAGACCAGTAAAGAAAATTGAGGTGGCTAGAAGATTTGTTTAAGAAAATAAAGAATCCGTATCAGAACTGTGTTTTGACGCACTTACTTGCTTCAGGATTTTTCAATGGCTATATTTGTGGAAGTGAGGGGAGGACAGAACATAGGACACATTCATGCCTATAGTTGCTAGATGTAAATTACTTAAATTACTTTATCATAAAAGGGAAAAGAAGGTTGTGAAATTACAGAAGATCAAAAGATCTAACATGCTATCTATATATTCTCTAATACATAACAAATTCATAAAAATAAATTTAGATTCTTTACAAAAACCTTTGCTGGAGAAGACAGTCTTAGCTGCAACATAAAAAGCATTTTGCACTACAGAAGCAAAAAAAAAAGAAGCCCCATGGATTTTTCAAGCATTCCCTCTTGTCCTGCTTTTATAGTTCTAAGTCACTCACAAGCAAATTATATGAAATATTGATTTTTTTTTTTTTGCTAGAACAGCAGCAAAAAAAACTCCCTTAAAATACTCTTATCTACACCTTTAAAACTCCTCTTATCTACACCCACAAATCACTGAGAGAACTACAAAAAAAAAGGATTAGAACTGTGAATTTCCACATGGGTAAATACATTCTCCCATAGCACCTAGTAGTCTGGTGGGCAAAAACCAGATACCACAGCAACAAAATAAACCTTGTGGTCAGTGTTTACTGTCAGCCCCCAGATCAAGTGGAGCCTATTGACAGAACCTTCTGGATTCAGCTACAGGAGGCATTGCATTTGCAGGCTCATGTCCTTTTGGAGGATTTCAACCACCTCTTCTAGGAAAGTAGCATGGTGAGTTGCCAGGAGACTCCTAGAATACATGGAGGAAAACATACAGAGCCTTACCAGAAGGGATTCAATACCGGTCACCAATGTGAGCTAACTGAAGATGTCAAGATGGGAGGCAGCCTGGGAGGCAGTGACCATGCATTCAAAGAGTTCACAGTCCACATGGATATGGGTCAGGAAAGAGGCAAAGACAGGCCCCTGAGCTCTAAGAAAGCAAAATTCCAGCTCTTCAATGAGATAGTCCATAGGGTCCCCTGAAAGCCTCCTCAGAGACAGGGGAGAGGAACAGAGCCGGCCAGTTTCCATAAGAGCAAGACCTTGCAATCCCCAGGAGCAAAAAAATCAGACAAGGAAGGCAGGAGACTGACATGGCTGAGCAGGGCTGGTCAAACTAAAAGGAAAGAAGCAAATGCAGAGGCAGTGGAAACGAGGACACGTAACAGGGGCACAGAACATAGAGACAAAGTTGGGTTGAGTAGGAACGGGGTGAGGAAGGCCAAGGCAAAGCTGGAACTGAACCTGGCAAGGGACACAAAGAATAACAGGAAGGTATGTCAGCCAGAAAAGGGAAGTCAAAGAAGGTGTGTCCCCTGACAAACAATGCTGGTACACTGGTAAAAATGATTGAGGAGAAAGCTGAGGTACTCAAAAACTTCCTTTGCCACAGTCTTCAATGGTAACCCCTCTTCCCTCTTCGAGTGGGTGGAGAGCAAAATGGGGACTGGACAAGTGGACAACTTCTTACAGAGGGGAAAGAGTGACTGATTTTCTCATTTTGTTTTGCATGCACATATGGCTTTTCTCTATTAAACTGTCCTTACCTCAACTCTATAGTTTTTTGCACATTTACAGTTCTGATTCCTCCTCCAATCCCACTGATAGTGAGTGAGGAAGGAGCTCAGACAAAAAAGTACAGGAACATATTTCATGCATCAGACCACAGAATACACTTTAGTTTTCTAATCTTTTGAAAAATAAGGCAATAAAGTATTATATAACGACATAGGAAAGGCAAGATAAAGACAACTTTTTGTTCAGAGCACACCACTTAAATGAATATTATCTGCTATAATAAGACCATGAAGCACAAGACATAGCAGAGAACTTAAATCAATTACAACAATAATTACACTGATTATGTATATTATAAGCAATATCTATTTCAAATGTTTGATTCAAATATGGTTGGCAAGGGGAAGATGATTCATTTGCTCATTCTTTATCAAAATAGCTTTTTTTTGTTGTGCTCCTTGTGTTGGTGTTTAAATGCAGCCCTTTAGTGCTGTAAATTACAATGCCAATGTCTCCTATATTGAGGCTTTCATGCAAGTATTAAATACAGTCCTCACTGTTGCAAGTCAATACAATTATATACTGTAGTAAAAGTTAGATTTTCTTCTGAGACAGAAAGCAAACAAACAGCCAAACAAAAAAAACCTTGTGGTTTTTTTCCATATATGAAGCAATTCAGATTTTCTAAGATGATGGTAAAATGGGTTTGATTCACTGCACACAATGGGCCTGGAAAGCTGAACATTTGCACTTTAAGATAGTCATTATAAGGCCTATATAATATTAAGAAAACTTCTGCTTTACCACTCCATCTAATCTTGTAACAGAAAAACATTTGGTGACTACAAACGGATAGTAGCATATAGAGATGATGACAATGATGATGATGCTTATTTGCCTTATATGGATCAGATTTGCCAAGTGCCATAAGAATCATTATGTGTTCAAGGACCACAGTTTAGCTGAGCAGGGATATCTCAGATCATTTGCTGATTTTAATAAAACAAAACTAAAACTTAGTACAAAAAGCCTCATTTTCTTTCAATATATCCAAATCTTTCTCTGTACCTTTTTCCTTCCTGAATTGATTGGGTTATATGTAGGTTTTATTTGCTAGACTAATACTAAGATGTCACCTTCTGGCCTTTATTAATAAAATACAAATTATTTCTTTACATATTCAAAATTAAAATCTGTATTAATGTGAAAATCAGAAATAGCTAATGAGTAAAACCAGGCTCAATTTTGCAGCAAGAGACCTTCTTAACTACCAGAATATGAAAATATGCTCTTAGTATTAAATCAAAAGTGGAACAAATGAAGGCAAGATCTAACCTTTAAACATTTCAGTCAGTATGAAGGCTGACTGGTAATCTTTTTTCCACATTGTCAAGAAATACAGTCTTGCAATTTCATATATAACCATTATTTTGGCTTTCATATTTGCCTGTTTTTTCTTTGCATTGAGGTACTATCAGTCTAAAGAGCACTAAGCAGTTTAATCAGGCATGTTCAAAGAAAACAAAGTTTCTCCCAAGAAGTTTGGATTGTCATCTTTGGCAAATGCTTTATAAGGCATCTGAAAGACTCATTAATCTAAGGCCAGAAAGCCAGTTCCAAATTTACAGAGAAGCAAAACAGCCAGGAACTGTAAGAATATGCCCTTTACTGGTGGAATGCCATTTTTCAGATCAAATGTGCTGAATTCAGAACAAGAATCGGACTTTTCCCCAGTGCTAAAGGGCTATTCTGAACCAGACTGATGGTGGCCTACTTTGAAAACTGTTTTGGGAGTAGGTCAATCTAAAATTACAGCTTTAGTCCAAGCATTTGTTCTGAAAACATCCTGGTTTCATCAGGCCTGATAGATCTTTGGATATTGCTGTCAAAAAGACCTCTGTGGCAACAAGGCACCATAACCTTGCAGGGTTCTGGAAAGAAAAAGGGAAAGGCATGAATATGTGGAGTTTGAAGGTAGAAGAATATACTTTCACTGTAATAATCTTGTGCTTATTTATTTAAGGAAATTTTATGCTTATTTATTTCAAACTAGAAAACATTCATGGAAAAATCATTGTACTTGCATCACAACTAGACAATATGAATAACTGGAAGATAGGGATAAATTTTCTTCCTTTATTGTCAGAGGGGAAATAAGAATCAACTTTCTTGAAAAACATGTTATGTTGTATGCAGAGCAACTACATTAATATTAGCAGAATTTTCCTTTGGATTTTTCCCCAACAAGGTTATATTAATTAGTTTTTGCAACTATAGAAAAAACCTTAACATATTAATTTGATGAAACTACTTCAGATTTACACCAAACTGAGAGAAGAGGATAGCCCATTGTCTAAAAAGGTGAGAGTCTTATTAGGATGTCATTTACTCTTCTTTAGCTGCAAATGAGATCTTCACTTCTGAATGTGAACAAAAGTCAATAATTTGCAGTATTACAAGAAATATTAGGAAAAACACCAGCCTTCCTGGTGAGTTCTTAATTGTCTGAACATTATCAGTGCCATTAAGCATCTCTTGTGCAGAAAGCAAGAGATTTTTTTTTTCCTAAATGGCCTCTAAGAAAACACTTCTGGGACAGCATATTGCATTTAGGACACTCCAAAGCATATTTACTCTGCACAGAGCCTTCCCTTACGAGTCTGCTGCATCCTTTTTTTACTGCTCTTTCCTAGCACTTTTTACCATCCCATCAGAACCAGACATTAGAGCTTCCCTTATGCCTCATCATTAGGCTTTAGCCTTTCTTCACCTTCTCCAACATTTCACCCTTTGTTATCTCACCATGGAGGCTCAGATTCAGAACATGGCATGGAAAGTTTCATCAGTTTCTTCAGACTTGGACAAAGCTCTGTGGCTTCATATTGTGTTGGGTGTTCTTTCCCTGCACCTCCACACCCTTGAGTTCTGCCTTTGCTTCAATCAGAGATACAAAAGCATGAAAATATCTTTCTTCTTTAAATTACAATCGGAAATTGTACGGGGAAAACACAGGTAATAATTTCAAGATTTAAATGCTCTATTCAGTATTTCATAACATCTTATCTATCTTCAAAAATGCACCCAAAGCTGTGTGAAGAAACAGATCAAGTTTTGTGGAGGTAAAAAAGGGACTTTCAAAATAATAAAGGAGTTCTCCAAAACGTGGCAGCTCTGGGAACCTAATTCTTTTAGGAACTGTAGGAGACCTCCAGCTTAAATGTATAAATCAGCATTTTGTGATTAGTCAGGGAAGTACAAAAATAAAGAGAGAAAAAATAAGATATATTGAACTTGCATCTTAAATATATTCACAAATTATTTCAGCATTTGGAAATTGTGATTAAATTAGTACTAGCATAGGGGCTGAGGATGAGTAGTTCTCACTTATCACAAGCCATGTTAAAAATGCACTGGTTTATGCCCGGATAGCTTTCATTCAGTATTGAAAAATGGCACATGATGCTTTTTTCTGGGATAGTTAAATGCATCTCTTTTGTTAGGCTATAGATGAAGCCCAGAAGACTGAGAATAATTGAGGATTGGATCCTCACAAAAATATTTCAGAGAATCTATATTTGGTCCATATAGAGAATACAAAAGAGTCTTATTATTTGAGTACATTTTCCAGGAATTCATGAAAAATTTCTTTTTATGTTTGTAGTAGACATGAATATAAGCACAATGCTTGATGGGGAAACAAAAATGGCAAAACACATGCAGAAGCAGAAACAACAACAACAACAACAAATTTAAGCTTTTGAGTATAATTCAGATGCTCATGATATGAACTAAATTGAAGAATGGAACTAAAATACAATAAGCATAAAATTTAATGAGCACTGAGAGTTACTTCAGCAAAAGAAACAGAAATAGTAAATCATACAATGATTTGGGTTGGAAGACACCTTAAAAAACATGTGGCATCTCTTTAACCAAATCGGGCTGCTCAAAGCCGCATCCTACATGACCTTGAACACTTCCATGGGTGGAGCATCTTCTTCTCTGGGGTAATTCTTCCTGCATCTCACCAACCCATCATAAAAACTTCTTCCTTATGCCCAATCTAAGCTATCTTCTTTCCATTTAAACCTGTTTTTCTTTGTCCAGTCAATGCAAGCCTTAGTAAAAAGTTTGTCTTTCTTATAAGCCAAATAGACATATTAAATATTGAAAGGCTGCAGTAAGGTCTCCCTAGAATCTTCTCTTCTCCAAGAGGGGACATCACAGCTCTCTCAGCCTTTCTTCCTAAGAGAGGTGTTACAGCTCTCTGACCATTTTCAGGACCTCCCTACAGACTCACTCCAACAGGTCCATGTCCTCCCTGTGCTGGGACCCCAGAGCTGGTTGCAGGGTTCCAGGTGGGATCTCACCAGAGCAGAGCAGAGGAGCAGAATCCCCTCCCTTCCCTGCTGCCCACGCTGCTTTGGATGCAGCCCTGGACACTTAATGGCTTTCTGGGCTGAGCGTATATGGCCAGATCACATCCAGTTTTTCACCCACCACCAGTATGCTCAAGTCTATTTCCACAGGGCTGATCTCAATCCCTTCATCACCTGGAATATGCACAATATCTCTTATATTAATGCCATGATCATGGTGACTGCTAATAAGTCTCAATATTTATGCTCTTGATATAATAATTCAAATAAACTTGAATGTAACTATCAGTTACATTCAACTATCAACACCACAACATTCAAGAACTTTTTGATTTGGCGCTGTCTGGTGTACAGAGCAGTAAGGCATGTAGCAAATGTGTCATGCAATTAGCTTGAAGTCCTTTTTCTTTGATCTGTCTCATAATGAAAGAAAAACAAATGAGGTTTTCTGTATTCAGAGGAAAACTTTCCAATTTTTATTTTCTAAGCTTTACAAACTTTTTGTCTGATCTTCTTTATAAGCATCCTTATTCTGCCTGATATTTTATTTCATTGCTGAAAAGCAGTCAAAATCAAGTAAATATCACTTAATCTGTCAAGTTATTATGCTAAATTTAGCCTTGCTACAATTTCCAGTAAGTTCATCTACAAACAACAGTCTGGACAGTACTGTAACAGACATTCTTTTAAGTTCTGTAGCAAAAAAAAGGTGTAGAAATATTAGGTTTCAAGGAAAAGACTGAATTATGTTAAGTCGGCAATACAGGAAGCACTCCAAAATACTATAAATGTGTCAAAAGCAGCAAAAGCCCAACATAAAGGTGTTTATCCTTTCTTGTGTTATCCTCAACACAAAAAAGATATAGACCTATTAAAGGTCCAGAACAGGCCACAAAGAACTCAGAGGGCTGGAGCATTTCTTCTGTGAAAGCAGGCTGAGGGAGCTGGCGTGGTTCAGCCTGGAGAAGATTCCAGGGAGACCTCATTGTGGCCTTCCAATACCCAAAGGAGGGTTGCAAAAAGGAGCGAGAGCAATTTTTTATATGGGGAGATAACAACAGGGCAAGAGACAATGGTTTTAAATTGAAAAAAAGTATGTTTAGGGTTTTAGATACTAGGAAACAATTCTTCACTATGAGGATGATGAAGTAAGTACTGGAAAAGGTTTCCCAGAGAAGCTGCAGATGCCCCATCTTTGGAGGTGTTCAAGGCCATGTCAGCTGGGACTTTGAGCCACCTGGTCTAGTGAAAGGTGTCTCTGCCCATGGCAGGTGGGCTGAAACTAGATGATTTTTAAGGTCCTTACTAACCCATACCATTCTATAGTTCTATGATTCTCTCTTCCTGGAAAATGATGAAGAGTATACACAAGTTTTTAGCTCAGCAATTTATCAGGTGTAATGATATGTAAAGTTTGATTATTTGCCTTCATCTGAAACACACCTAGGAAGACATTCTCAGATTGGTGTTCCTGGCCTTCCTTTAGAAAATCTCTTCTCTCTTCCCTTCCATATAAGGAGTAAAAATATCTATACTCAGGGGTTTTGTATCCTCTTGGAACACTGGTATTTCTAAAGAAATTAACACATAGGCCAAATTTATTGTCAGGAAAAGAATAGTCTAATTTGCTCTAAAATATTCATGCATTTAAAGGGAAGAAAAAAGAGAGAAATAGGAGATCATATGTTTTCTTGACATAAACCTTTCCAAAGAACAGTAATGGAACTGGTATGACTTTTGTTGAGATTAAATATTCATGAAGCAGCTTTTATTGTTTTTAATTAGAGGTGAAGAAATAAATTGTAAGGAATAATTTTCTAGGTCAGGTTGGTCTGCATTTTTTTTACTGCAGTTATCTCTGAAGATATCAGTAATTCAAAACTATTCATCAAAGAGTTAGAAAGAAAATTCTTTGTCTATCACATATTTGTGAGCTGCTTGATCAGAATATTAAATGGTAACATTTGAATGGCTTTAACTGGTCACATGATGTAGCTTCTTTTCTTCATTAGATGTGCTTTAATTAGTAAATTAAGCCAGAATTATTCATTGTGAAATTACATTTATTTCCTAATTTGGTTTAGGCTGGTTTTGGTGAGGCAAAAATCCCAAGTAAGTAAATGAAAACACAACAAAAATTCACTTAGTTTAATAACTGGACCATTTTCAGAAACTGAAGAGAAGCTGGAGAGTATGCATCTGAATCCTATTTTAATTTAATACAAGCTCTGGAATAGCAAAAAGATTAAAAGAAATCAAGATTGAGAAATATATGTAAATGAAGAGAAAGTAATCAAGAAAAGTAAAGTAGTCAAGCAGAAAGTAAATATTCTTTACTTCCAATCAGAAAGCAATAAAAAAATTGATCTGATAAAATTATTCGGTTTACACAGTTCTGAACACTGGTGGCAAAAAACATAATGGCAAATAATATTAAACTGGAAGAGAAAGTGATGTCGTTATCAGTTATTTGAAATCCAGAAGAACCTGAAAGCCATTAGGATAAAGAATATCACCATAATTTGATGTCTTAAGCCAACAGCTTGATCACAGCTCTGCAAAAGAGGTCACTATGTCCCACATTTTGATCCTACCAAAAGCACAACAGCACTGCAGAAGCTCAGAAAGGATTTCCTCCACAGGCTGGCAGCCCTTGTATAGTACAGCAGAAACCAGGAAAATTACATTCATAGCACTCATGTGTCGCAGAACAGCAATATCTAAATTTGTTGTGACAGATACTCTGGAATCAGCAGCAGATATCTGCACCACTAAGGCAGCATGTCTAAGTTTACTTGCCCTACAGAGAGACATCACTGCACACCTCATCCCTCTGCAGAAAACAGCAAGGTGCTGTCAGGATCAAAGCTGACAGGCTGCACTCAGGGATGAAGGCTGAGAGTGTCCATGTGAGGCTGCTCTCTAGCAACAACGATATGTTACGGCAAAATAAGAAAGAACCCAAAACACAAAGACTGCATCCACTTTCAAAAGGGCAAGGTCTGAGGAACTACAGACTTGTCAGACAATTCAGTGCTAGGGAAAGCCATGGAAGAAGTCCTGTTGGAGCACAACTCAGGGTGCACAAAATAGCCAGCATAGACTGGCCATGGGTGAACCATGTCTGTCCCAGACTATTGCCTTCTGTGATAACATGTATTTGTGTCTAACTGGAGAAGTGTGGACGTCCTTCACCTTGACACTAGCATGGTTTTTGTCACCATCTCCCACAGTATTCCTCTGTGTTGGGTTGTTATGGATGGGTACACCATCAGAAGAATGAAGATAAAGTTCGGATAATTTTACTCAAAAAGGGCAGATTGATGGATAATTCACTGGTTGTTGACTGGGAACAAGAGAGCTCCCATAGCAGCCTCTTATCAATGATCTGGGTAGGTGACAAGGTACATACCTGTCATGTCAGGTGATTCCAAACTGCAGGGGACCAGTTGATGCTTGTGACAGCAGAGTCACTGTTCAGAGGAACTGAGATCAGTGTGAGGAGGGGGCAAACAGGGCCTCCATGATATTTTGATCCAGAGTCCTGTCTTCAGAAGGCAAACCCCTGGAAGTGATGCCAGTGGGACAGGGAGTAGCTCTGGGCAGAAGGCCCTGATATCTCTATGCACAGAACTTTGAGCAAAGCTGGTGTATCAAATTGTAGTTTTCTGTCATTTGAAATGAAATTTGCCTCTGTACCAAACATCATCACCAACATGAACCCCATTCTCAACACAAACCCTGTAGAGTCTGCACCACACCATCCAGAACCATGGTTTCATCTTCTGAATCATACACTTTACATCATTCTTCCTTTGACAGCACTGACAAAAGGAGTTAACTTTCCATTGTCCATGATGCCTCCATGTACTGAAAATTTCTTTGTTATTTTTGGAGTAAGTAGCATTCCTATAAACTTCAGCATCATTCAATATTTTCACACAGAAAGAACAGCCACATCCCAAAGGGTACCCTCATGTTTTTAAGTGCCTAAAAAATAAAGGAAGTAATTTTCATTTTAAGAATCATTTTACTTAGTTCCTTGTTTTAACGATTATTTGGGATGTACATGAATTTTTAGAGTTTCTTCTCCAGAAACTATCCAGACAGCTTTCTAATTCTGAGTTGAAAGCAGCCTGATTCACTGCTGATGACATCGACTAGCACATGCAAGCTCTCTCAGTTTGGGTCTCATTGTGAAATAATTACACATCTCCTGCTCATCATTCACTGTTTGTAAGCTTTGTTTGATATATAAAATTCAGAATGTGTAAATGAAAAAATAGTCCTTGTAGCTTCTTCATATTATCTGCATTTATTTTACAAGGTGCCGGTATTCATCAGTGACCACCATACCCTGTGATTTCTAGACATGTCTCCAGGCACTGCCCATTCCTCTTCTGACAAGCACACTCCAAGTCTGATATTTGAAGTGCTCCACACAAAAGTAGAATCACAGGATACAATGTACTTTCCTTTCACACTTTAAGTAGGAGCTCTCCCAGCACCACTAAATTAAAACTATTACTTCTGTCTTTAATGTCTGCATCAAAGCATCAACAGCTGCTTCTTTCTGTTCAGGTTTTTGTGATAAAGCAGCTGACTTTCACTGTATTCATAAACAAACCATGTGACAAAAACAAAGTTACTGAATACTGCAGACTTTAACAATACTGCTTACAAATATAAATTTTCCAGAACGTTCAGGTTTGCAACAACTCCTTTCCCTCAGGATTGCTTCCATGTCTGAGTTTCACTACAGTTTTGTTAAGATTAATACTTCCCTCTCTTCAAAACAAGAGGAAGTGTGTTGTTTCTTCAGAGTGATTCACTGTCACTTGCACTGACTATTACTCTTAATTTTTGTCTAATAAAGCACTTTTGTAGATGGAATTAGGAGTGCAAAACCTTCTGAATCTGAGCAAAGAAATCAAAGCAATTTTATAATTTTCAGCAACTCAGACAGTGCTCCTGGAGTGACCTCTCCTGTACTGATTAACTGTGTATGCCACAGCATTCCAAACACATTTTTGCACTGTATTGATGCTCATTTTCCCTGACATCCCCTTTCTTATGTTAACTTACAGTTTAGCCTCCCATTTTTGTGAGGCTTGGATTTTGCTCCTTGTGCTAGGCAGGAGCTCTGCATCTACAATACTAAGCTCAGATTACATCTGAAATAGTGGGACTTTTTAGCACACACAATTAAGGTTGGATCCTGATTTTTAGGGTCACCTGTACAGGACCTGGACCTTGATTGTGCTCTCTTCCAGCCAAGTTTCACCCAGCTTTTCTTCCCAGATAGCAACTTTCTTGCTAATTAGGCTGAACTTACTTCTTTCCACCACCCTGCCTCAGCAGGGAACTACGTGGAGATTCAGGCTGTTGACTGTTCCAGAGTGAGAGAGAGCAAGCTTCTGTGCAAGCAGGTGCTCAGCAGAGAACATTGACAGAAATGTTGTACACGATATACAGCAAGCTCTTTAAGAAGCAGAGGAACTGCTTTAAAGTGAAGAATGCATGAGGGAAGAGACGCATTCCAATGTATTTCTCTGTGAAAATACTTGAATCCATAAAACAAAACATAACAAAATAGCTGTCATCAACTCTGAAACACATGGTAAGATTAATTTCTCAATTTTGGATAATTTTCATCACACAATCTGTCAAAATTCAAAACAAAAAATACATGTAATGTTATAGTGTGTTATATCATAGCCTAATAAGTTATGTGTATCATATTATATCAATGTACATATAATATACATTATATATAATATACATTATATATAATGCATTCATGTATAAAATTTCAATGCAATTAAGAGGAGAAAAAAATCTATTTAGAAGTTTGGGATTTTTTTTAATCAGCATTTAAAAGCTCTCTACAACATATTGGAGTAGTAAAATATGTTGAAAATGGGGACTTACTTGACTCTAAGGAAATAATACTTGGACCGTATCACAGATAAAAAATAGGGTATAGAGATTTTTATCTATAAACTTCTGAAACAGGCATTGGCTCAGCAAAGTCACAGAAAGGGAGAATTTAGCCTTAGATATCTGACTTAAGATGTTTAATCTTCTACAAACTGTTCAGAATTTACAGAATCCTGATTGTATTTAAATCAAAGGAAAAGATTTCTAAACTTTGCACTCAAGCAAAAAAGATGATTTCTCAAAGTTACCATGGAAAGACTAATGCATCAAGCTCTGTGTTTTCTTGTCAATTTATTTGAGGACTTGAATCTGCTGCTAATCTGAAAAAATTTTAAATGGTATCAATTGAACAAGCAGCTATGAATTCTACTAGATTAATCTAGACAAAAGCTAAATTTGCAAGTCAAAGCGTGTCCTGTTTTTCTGTCTGGTGTAGAGTAAATTTCCTTCATAGAGGCTAGTATTGGTCTGTGTTTTGAATTTGTGCTGAACTGGGATGATACCAGAGGGAAGTTCTCATTACTGCTGAACAGGGCTTCAGCAAAGGCTTTTTCTGCTTCTCTTCCTCCAGCAAGGAGAATGGGGAGAGAAGCTGTGGGAAGGAAAGCAGCTGACACAGCAGAGAGTCTGGACGTCTGACTTCAACTGACCAAAGGAATTTCCTAACTGTATGACATCATCCTCAGCAAAAGAAATGAGGGAGAAAATTTATGGGGTGCTGTAGCTAAGGGTCTGGGCTGAACATCTGTTGGTTAGTGGTGAACATTACCATTCCATTGCATCATTTGTCTTTCTTGGGTCTTATTTCTTCTCTGTTGATTTCCTTTTCACTAGAATTTATTAACATTATTTTTAATATTTTTTATTTCAATTATTAAACTGTTTTTATCTCAACCTACAAGTTTTCTCACTTTCACACTACCAATTCTTTCCTCTGTACCACAAGGGGAGAATGAGCAAGTGGCTATGTGAGTCTTAGTTGTCAGCTGAGGTTAAATCATGATAAAATGCAGCTGAAATAAGGTTGTGGTTGAGAAAGTTTTCTTTTCACTACAAATTCAGATAACTCAAAAGTGACATTTTCAAAGGACTGTATAAAAAGCTGTAGGGATTTTCTGAGTTAATACAATGGCGTCTGAAAGACACTTGCCGTTTCGTCTGTATCAGTTCAGAAGGTTTTCAACAGTGAATTGAAGAATGAAAAATACCTTCTTGGCACACAACTACCACATTGTTGTTTGAAGTATTCAATAAGTCATTCATCCCAAAGCATATTAGCTTACCAAACTATCTGCATAATGGAAGCCTGTATTTCACATGGCTCAGAACATGGCTTTTAAGTTACAACTTTGAAAACGCTTCAGCATCAAAAGGTCTAAACAAGAAAAGAAGTGCTTAAATTTTTTTCATCCCTTATGAATACAGTGATTCCCTAAACAGACTAAATATACTAGATGGTGCCAACTTGCTGTTTTGGGAACAAATAGCACATCAAAATGTATTTGCAATCCTCCTTGAGGGTGAACTGAATTCCAGTATTATGTAGGTAAGTATTGGAAGAAGATCTTCAAGAGTCCTTCCTTGCTCAGAATATCCTTGTTCAGAATCAGACCACAGGCTTTTTAAGCCTATTGTTTTATTTGGTTTGTTTAGTATCAGGTGAGGATTACAAGACTGGTTTTCTCAGACATGGAGAATTTGTGTTCAGCCTTTCCTATAATTTTTCTTTGAATATATAAATTCACAGCACTGTAGAAGAATTAGAAGAATGGTTTTGGTTGGAAGGGACCTGAAAAATCACCTAGCTCTAACCACCTGCCATGGTCAGGGACACCTCCTACAAGAACAGGCTGCTCAATACTTTACCCAATCTGGCCTTGAACCCTGCCAGGAATTAGAAATCCATTACTTCTTTGGGCAACCTGTCCCAGTGCTTCCCCACTCTCACAGTAAAGAATTTCTTCACAACATGTAATATAAAAATGCCTTATTCCAGTCTAAAGCCATTCCCCCTTGTCCTGTCATTGCACACCCTTGGAAAAAGTCCCAGATTTCCTGTAAGCCCTCTTCAGGTACTGGAAGGCTGCTACAAGGTCCCTCCAGAGTCATCTCTTCTCCAGGCTGAGCAAGCCCAAGCTGCATCAAATAATCAACATAATTTTGTAAGGATGTGAGAAAAATAAATTTTTGCACCTGCTGTACATTATTTAAATTTTTACATCTAAAACTGACTAGCATTTCATGCTACATACCTTGGAACATGATATAAGGGCTCCATTCACACACAACAGCCTCAGCGCAGAGACCAGTGTACTCCAAAGTAGAAATTATTACCTTAGAATTGGGATACCTCTTGTATAGATCTTGCAGCTGTCTCTGCAGACAAAATGTACTAATCTCTACTCTCACTGTAAAACAGCATTTCTTCTCCAGGTCAGTACAGGACCAGAATTGTATGTTCTATTTCACTGACTCAGGAAATACAAATACTACAACTTATCCTTAAAAAAAATTGTTTTTAAGTTATTATGGAAGGCTTATTTAAAGCAAAGAAACATATTCCATGAATTTAAGAGTCTGGTTTTGCAGCTGAGATTCAACCATAAATTTAATAGAGTTTTTACTTCTAACTCCTTTTTAACAAAAGATTTCCACGTAGTTAGTTTAGAACTGCTTTTCCTCCTCCCCTCCTTATCCTGATTCTCCACAACTTTCTAGTTGTAATTTTCTGGCTGATTCATCATACAATGGATACAAGACAAAAATTTTAGTTTGTCTTACTGTTTGAAACCCAAGAGTTAATATCTTCCAAAATTATAATTCACAGTGCAATTATCACTGCAGGGAGTCGTATCATTGTTTTCATGTCAGTGTTCAAGGACTTTACTCCAACATTCACAAGAGACTATGTGAATAATACCAGTCATACCTTTTGCCCAGAGAGATTAATTTGAAGTTTTTATTACGTTATTCATCACATTTTTTCAGAGTACCTCTAATATAAAAGCAAAGATAATGAATATATTCTGAGTCTGAAAATGAGATCTGTGTCTAGGAAACAGAACTTGTAACCACAGCCATATGCTTAAGTATTATCTTATGAAGTGAGATTAACTTAGTTGGTTAGAGCATGGTGCTAATAACACCAAGATTGTGGGTTCGACCCCTATATGGGCCATTCAATTAAGAGTTAGATTTGATGGTTCTATTGGGTCCCTTTTAACTCAAAATATTCTGTGATCTCTGAACTGCAAAATTTTTTCTCTTTTTATTACATGAATTAAAATTACATATACCTTAAAAGATGATTCACACTTAATACTTTGACAAACAGGGACTATTTGTAATAAATCCAGAGCCAAACAAAATCTTCAACATGTCCTTGGATTCAGATCACTGTCATATCACATAAAAGCAAAAACCAAAGCAGAATATAAATCCACTGTTATATGGGAAAAAAGCAGTGGGCCCTTGTTCAGACTTCAATACCAATTCAGAGGGCCACTGTAGTTAGCAACACTCTGCATATTTGCCATCAGAGTCTATCGCAGCTCAAGCATTATACTAGCAATATGGATTGGTTTAAGAAAAATATTCCTCCAAAGACTTACTCTGTAGTAAAAGGTATACCTCCTCCATTTTCAGTAGACACACAGAGATTAGCAGCATATTGACTTTGTTCTGTTTCCCACCCTGTTTGTGTTTTCAATGCAACACCTTTTTACGTGGCACCTTTTTGTTAATAAGCTATTTGGCATTATGTTTAGAGGGAGAGACTGCATCATTGGTTATACAGAGGAATTAACTTCCTTGAGCTGTACCAGTTTTTTCTGTTAGGACAATGTATGAAAAACTGACAGCACACTCTCTGATACTACTACATTCCTCTCCAGAATGCTTCCCAAGAGTAAGAATACATCCTGTCTTTTATTAACTTCAATTTTAAAAAATTCTGATTTTGTTGAACTATCTATAAGAATAAATGGGTATATTATTTGTGCTTTTCAAGTGCTGAAGAAATTACCAGATATCATTAACAATGTCTGTATTCAACCGCTAATGACTGCAGAGATGCTTATTCAAGCACGGAACATTTACATGCAGGCTGCAGGAACTAAGCAAGACTTTGTTATGTCTCTGATAAAAGGAATTCATTTGACTGAAGGAAGAGTGACTTTAATTAGCTGTGCAAATGCCATTAATTCCAATTAATCTTCTCACAATGTCAAAACCAGAATCCAGGGAGAAAATAAATTGCAATAAATCAATATAACTCTTGTTTCTACCAGGAACTGGGGCTTAAAAAAAAGAGGCATGTCTTTTATAGTTGTCTGCATCAAGAAGTATTTAAACAAGACAGTAATTCAATACACCAACCCTCTCAATTATTTTTATAGACTATTTATATATCTCCTGAGTTGCTTTTCTTTTAATGGAAAGTAGTTAACTTAGTATTTCTGAGAAGTACTCCAGTAAGAAATTTGCTCAGAATACTCACAAGTACAACCAAATTTTATTTTGCAGGGGAAAATGAGATCGGGATTTACAAGATAGCTAGTTCTATTTGCAAGCCTTAGATAACACTAACTTGCACTTACTTTTCATAGGACAAATCAAGAAAACCAACCAGTCAACTGATTCTCCAATGTATCTTGAAAAGCTGTCTCTACAAGAATACTCCTGAGTTTCTTTTAGACAAATCTTTGAAAACCATGACCATGAAATTTTAACCCTTGTGGATTTTCACATTTCTAGTAGCAATGCATCAGATCTGTCATGGCTTCTCAAACTTCAAGATCACTGTCTCAAAACCAGCACCAGTTTAAACCTAAAAGCCAAAAAAAAAAAAAAGCAAAAAAAAAGCAAAAAAAAAGAAAAAAAAAAAAAAAAAAAAAAAAAAAAAAAAAAACTAGAAAATAGAACTACAAAGCAGAGTTTCACAATGCATGCTAATAAACATAACAAAAAATAGTGTTTGGCCTTGGTTTTCTGGTGTGTTTATACAAAACTCTACCACTCCCAGCACCCAGACAGATATCAGCATTGGAATCTGCAAGCACACAACAGTCAGTAACAGAATACCTCAGGTCACTGACATCTTCAAGTGTGCTTACTACTATTAAGTAGTATTTATTATTATTTAGCTGATTTATTTACTCACTGAACAAGGTACACTTGAAAAGGCCAAAATCAGGCACAAGTGACAAATCTCAGAGACCTGAGAGCAGTAATAGGCTTTATCGTCCCTGTTCCCCCAGAGGTGCCTGATGCCCTGGGTGGCAGCATCTCTGGACCACCCCACAGCTGCCCCAAACCCCCAGACACTGTGGCACCATGGCAAAAGCAGGACACCAGCCAAGAGTACCTATGTGAAACCTCATAGCCAGCCAGTTACCTCCTAATTATCTTGCACTCATCTCCCTATTCTGATTTATAGTGCCTAATCACAGGTAGGTGTGACCCAGAATATTATTTTAAAACCAAAAGATCTATAGCACAATATACACAGGCTATCCTCAGTAGAATGTAATTCAACTTCCCTTGACACAATTTCATACCATTTTCTCATGTCCTATCCCTGGGCACCAGAGAGACAAACACATGCAGACACATGAGATTTGTAGTCATACAGTTATGTGGCTATAGAGTTGCTACCCATATAAATTTTATGAGCAAAACATTGATGACTCAAAGCCTCTGTCCTTTTTGACATTTGTACCAGAACAGAATTAAAGTCTTCTAAAATACTAGTCTATACCAAATGAGTTTATTGAAGATATATTTAATATAGTTAATAAATATTATACTGGTTTTTCCAAAGTCCTTTTTTTTCCAAGAGAACATAAACTGCCTTCTTCTTCTAAGGATCAGTATCCTTAATCATCTAATATCTTATAATCAAGATGAGTGTTCCTCTATGAGAAGGATGAAGCAAGAACTTTTGCTCTTTACAACAGTTTCTTAGCATGATTATGTATCACGCTTTGTTTTCCCCCAATAAAAATTGTCCTCAACTCAAAATGGCTTCTTGGTATTCAATATTGTTCCTTCTTGACCTTTCCCCATTTTTAATATATGATTTAGTATCTTCTGTTGCTTTTAGTATTGAGCAATAACAACAGCACTCAGTGATATTCTAGGGTTTTATGATGACATCAATCACCAGAGATTCTGTTTACTAGGCTAAGAAAAAATGAAAACAGAAAAAAGAGACAGAAACAGAGAATCAGACAGCAACTAGCATTTCACTTCAGAAAAAAACCAAATGTTTCCCTGATTTCAGCATGACTCCTAGAAATTAACAGAAGCACTTGCGGTTTCTCTAGGAGAATATGACATGCAACTAAGTGCCTGTTAGTAGCCAGACTAGTGAATTAGTGTCTGAAATACAATCTAGCCGTGATGATATCTAAGCCATCTGTCTAATTATTACTCCCTGCTTGGGTAACAATTTCTAGTCCCTAATTATGTTATTGAGACTTGCCACTAGAACTCTGTAAGGAAACTGGAAGGTGAGAAACTTTTTGTCATCTGTGAAGGAAGATACATATGTTCAGAAATATGACATACACCACAAAGAGTTGGATGGAAAAAAGAATATTAGAATTAATTTCATCAGAAAGGGAGCAGAGAACTCTTCATCAAAGAAAAATTTTGGGGTTTAAGCTATTTCAAAAATATTTTACTTCATAAACAGCTCTACTGCACACAAAGTGAATTCTGCACTATTCCAAGGTAGTATCCAACAAATTAATTCAGACTGCACACAGGTGACTTTCAGTGTAGTTTCTAGAATTTCTGACAAATTTTTTTAGAAAAATTAGCATTTCTTTTTGTGTTCCATTCTTGGCTTAAATGACTAAATTATTTGATGAATTTAAAAAAAAATTTCACTAGTTTGAATACAGTCACACTGTTCACAACTGCAAGATATCTGAGAATGACGAAAGTATCCAAATTTACTGGTATATGAAATTAGCAATTCTTTACAGGTTTAGAGAATGAGATGAAAACCATTCACAAAAATTCACACTTGTTACTTATCACAGTAAAATTATTTATAAAACATCACTGAAAATCTTCCACATGCATGGTTACATCCTGATGATTATAAACTGTATGGGATGACAGACCTGAACTTAGTAATATTTGCAACACAAGAGTTAGTATCCCTGAATGAGTTACTGCTTTTAATTTTTTTTTCTAATAACATACCAGTGGTTTAAAGTCCTCTCAGGTTGATTTTTCTTTCCTGCTTCCCTTTCCCCAGGCTGCATTATGTTTGTGTTTCTCAATATAAGACTAAAAGATACAGATGTGTTGAGCAAATGTATAAAAGGGGACATCAACAACATTCATCCTTAGGTTCTCTAACTGTTGCAGTCCACAGACCTTTTACCCCTCATCCAGCTTCATTCCTTCTGCAACAGCACACAAATCTGAATTATGTTAGTTATGAAAAAAGTAGGAAAAAATAATAGAAAACTACACAGCCTAAGGGGCCACATTTCTGCATCAAATCTGGAGCTATCCCACAATTTATGACACCAGCTTAATCTTGTACTGGATTAGAACTATGAAATCTCATTGATCTATGTCCTTCCTTACATTAAATTATGAATTAGAATTTTATATACAGTGCTTATTACATAAAATTATCTCTAAATATCACGTGCTGTACCAGGCTACCCAGATGAGTAAATACTTATACAAATCGTTTCCTCAATATATCAAATAAAAACAGTGCAAAGTTTGTTCATGGAGGAAATCTGCTCAAGGCTAGGAGAGCTAAAAAAAAAAAAAAAAAAGCTACATCCATAAATTATTATAAATCTGTAGATTTGGAGTGAACATTTCACAGATTAGAATTCAATAGTTTTGAAGAACTCTAATTCATACCTTTATAAACATATCTTGGTTCATTACTTCCATAAAGAATTCAACTCAGACCTCAGCAGTATCCCTCTCATCTGAAACTATTCCTTCCAGATGGATATCTGTAGCTGATTTATTTTCACATGTGTTATCTGCTCTGAGGATATGTCAGCAGTATCCAGAGTGGCAAAAAAAAAGGAGGTTTTTATTGAAGGTTCTGTTCTTGGCTTTATACAGGAAAACTCAACTACTTTAAATGTAGCAAAACTTAGAATGTTTTAGAAATTGTGATGACAGTTATAAGAATTGTACAGCTGTTCAGTGAGAGAATAACAGTTTGGGTGTTTTTTTTTTCTTTTTCGTTGTTCAATAATAACATGTTCTTATATGTAAAAAAGTTACAGAGGACTTTTATAAGTAGCAAGATATACTCACCTCTCTACTTATATTGGTGCAACTGATGTGCTCATGGAAAAATGTTGTTTCTGTGTAACTAAAATAAAAAAGAAGCCCTAAGATTATTATTTGAGATATTATTGTGTATTTACTATTATAAAAAATTCTCAAGACCCTTCCCAAAATAACCTGAATATTTCATTAGAGGTTGCTTTAATCCCTTGAACTCTTTCCCTTGTCATCATAAACTGAGGCATTACTTTTGGCAATACTTTGATACTAAGCAACTTCATGCAATACAGATGTTTTAATGTTGTCATTTATCTCCTCCTTATTCCCCTCCACTTCTTGTCCGGGGCTCATACTACATAATTTCTTTTCTCTTCTCATGCCTTCTCTAACTGTACATCATCTGAGATGTCATTCGAGTAAAAACACTCCTAAAATGTAGGGCTGAGCATCAGACTCTTTCACAGACCCATGGTTTATTATGTCGCTATTAGTAAATGCATCTCAATATCAAATTGGTTATGTGTCGATAATCCAGGTGTTTCTCAAGTCATATTGAAGAAAACCTAATTCTCTGATGCAATAAACTATTTTGTTTTGTTCTCCCAGCATTCAAAAGGAAAACAACACATCTGGATAAACATTTTTGAAACAATATTGTTAAACCTGGGTATTCAGTGAAAGTTCCCCAACTTCCTAGAAAATCACAAGATTTAAACAAAAAGCATATTTTAGAAAGGTACTTCGAGATAACTGCTATGATAACAAATTTCTTGCAAGAAATATATTGCTATCTGTTTCTCTTCAGACTTTAAAAATGTCAGGTAGTTTATATGTCTTCCAGAGAAGATTATAAATCACTCTGAGTCTAAAAGCATTCCAGTTAAGTTGAATTCCCCTAAAGCTTTAAAAGAGAATCACAGGACATACAAATGACACAGAAAAAGAAACAGATTAACATTCCCCATACATGTATTATACAACCTACACTGACACAAAACCCAGTACTTCCTGATGGATATGGATACAATCCCATAAAGATACCATGTTTTGTGCATTACTCTTGGTAAAGGCAAAGTTGAAGAGCTTAGGAGCTAACTGAAAATGGAATACATTCAGGCAGCACAACAAAGTACATGGTAATTTGTTCTCTATGTTTATTGTCATAGGAGGAATACATGGCAAGTAGCCTACACAGAAGGCTATGAACAGACTATCTAAAACAAAAATTATTGCTTTCACTCATCAGATGCCTTCTCAAAAGAGTACAACTGAAGAATGGTTGGTGGCCAGCAACACGGAAGGGGACAGGGGAAGGGGAGAGGGAGAGGGAGAGGGAGAGGGAGAGGGAGAGGGAGAGGGAGAGGGAGAGGGAGAGGGAGAGGGAGAGGGAGAGGGAGAGGGAGAGGGAGAGGGAGAGGGAGAGGGAGAGGGAGAGGAGAGGAGAGGAGAGGAGAGGAGAGGAGAGGAGAGGAGAGGAGAGGAGAGGAGAGGAGAGGAGAGGAGAGGAGAAAGTACTTGAAAAAATCAACATGTTAATCAGATGGGACTAATGATGTTTGTGCTGGGAGAAGAAGGGAAACAAGTTAAATAAGCCAGAAAGCTATAGGTCAGGCTCCTTATGTTTGATTGCTAGAAAGTCCAGAAATATTAATCAAGCAAATCATTCATACTCACCTGAAAGATAATGAGGTAGAAAGAATCCTTGCTAGAGTCTGGGAAAAACTAAGTTTTTAACTTTTTTGTGCAGGAGAAGACAGCTGCCTCACTTTCCACAGGACTGACTTGTGGCCTTGTCCCAATATCTTCTGGCATTTTTGGAGGAAAAATAAGAAAAGATCATTCTTCAGACACACCCAGATAAAGTCAGAACTTAGTTGTTTTAACTGTGGAACAAAATATCTAGATATGTTAGAGAAAAATTTATCAATGGCTTCCTGTCAAAGGAATGTAATACAGAATTTATGGAGAGTTTTCTGGAGCTCTCTCAGGAATAATACAAACAAAAATTATTCTGACTTTGGGCCAGGCTGTGGTATTGCTACTTCTAAAGTTCTTTCAGCTATCCTTTTTATGATTTTGTAATAATTGATATTCTTATCTACATGCATGCCCACACATTATGAAATAAATCCTTTTAAGGAATTATTTTCAAGGATATCTTGTTGTATTTCCCTTCCAAATTTTAAAATGGAGCACTTCCTTTAATTGATTAATTGATGTTAATTTTTTTTTTATAAAAGCAAAAAATGAAAAGGGGTAAACTTATTTGCTTGCTTTCCTGGCTAGCATTCATTATCCAACGTGATTTAAAAAGGACATGACCAGGAAGGGTCAGTTATGCCAAGGGGTTTTGTTCTCTTAATGCTCTTTTTGCATTCTGATTGCTGCGACATCAGTTAAGTAATAGGGCATTCAATTAATCATTCAAATACCAATACAAGACTACATATATACACTCTATACAGAATATCCTAGATATATATTCTACAAATATACTGTCTTAGTACATTTTAAGATTTGACTGACATATTTTTGACCAGATATTTTCATATTCTTCTTACTCCTTACAGGAAAAAGGATACATTCCTTCTGAGTATTACTTTGGTTTAGTTTGAAAATTTGGTGCTATTTTTTTTCAAGTTTTTAAAAAATATTTTCACACGACCTTACTGTCATTACCACAACTTTGGGGAACGAGAAAATAATTTCTTGTAGAAAAACCAGGCAGACAGCTGATTTGAGTTTGTTTCTGTTCTGAGCATGGCCCCAGTTAAGCAAGTGAACATTGTGCACTGTATGTAAGGATGCATTTGAGATGCAATTAGCTCCACAGTATGTATCTGAATGCACACTGCATGTATACCACAACCTCTGTGTGACTGCCCAGAATTTAATGGCAGCATGTGGAGACACATCATTTTCAACAGGATAAATAATTTAGTCTTGCTTTTTCATTTGTGCACCAGTATGAATGCATTACACCTATACTGGAACTCTGATGCCATGGGTTTGGGTGATTTTTTGTTGCAACACCAAATAGCAAAATATAGTCCAGAAAATAAAGCCTTTTGTGTAGTATTCGCTAGAAAGAAAGAAAAATCAATAAAGAGAAACGCTTTGAACTTAAGTTACAATTGTATGTGACCTTGAGTGATCTAAAAATAATGGCATCAGCAGTCAAAGCTAGGCTTTAGCAATCTTCAGTATGCTTTGGTTGGTATTTTTGCCATGTTTTACAGGATTATCCTTTAAACACCACGATCTTGAAAAGTAACAGCCAAACTAGCAAAAAAAAAAAAAAAAAAGTTGGTTTCAGTCATGTTGTTATTAACAGTTGTGCATATAAGGTTAGATATCAGGAAGGTGGAATGTTTGGAACAGAGAGGAAAACATGTCAGAGGAAAGGGAAGAGGGAAGAGGGAAGAGGGAAGAGGGAAGAGGGAAGAGGGAAGAGGGAAGAGGGAAGAGGGAAGAGGGAAGAGGGAAGGGAAGGGAAGGGAAGGGAAGGGAAGGGAAGGGAAGGGAAGGGAAGGGAAGGGAAGGGAAGGGAAGGGAAGGGAAGGGAAGGGAAGGGAAGGGAAGGGAAGGGAAGGGAAGATGAGGATAAAATCTGTGTATAAATATGACTGCTGATGTTACCTAAAGTAGGAAGTTTGTATATTTAATGTAGAGAAGAAAGTGAACTGACAATTGAAGGAGTCAATGCATTGAGTATAGTGGGCACTCCTACAACAAAGGGCTATATTCCAGCATGGGGAACAAAGATGGCAATTAATAAAAATTATCAGGTATTCTTGTCTTCTACAGGTAATACAGAAAATTAAGTATCCTATTGCAGTCCTGCAAACAGTGATCTCTGTACTTTATGTATGTGCATGTGCATATATATTTATGATTATCACTTCATGTATTTACAAAGAATGTAGTGTGATGCTGGTAGAGATTTCCTGACCAGTTTGCATAAGCCTACCTATGAGATCAGGGTTAATCACAAAGCCTTTCACCTGTCCATTGCCCTCTATGTCATGTCATCAATATTAATCAAAGTCATCAATCTTAATAAGAAGGGATTTATTACAAGAGTTAACAAAGGAGTAAGTGTAAGGAGTAAGGAGTAAGAATCCATCACATAAGTATTATCAGTAACCAAGCCCATGAACAGCCAATTTTTGGCCAGTCATGAACCCATACTATATCGTAAAAAGTATGTGTTTCTTGGATTGGTTCTCTCAAGGCTAAAAGGGCCACTACAAATGAAAACACATCCAGCAGTGATGTGGTTCATACTAATTATGTGGATTTCTATAAAGTTACTTATGGTGTATGACACAGTCTCATCTAGTTATTGTGAATGAGTTTGGAGATTGCAATTCTGCAGGGCCAACTGCTGCACTCAGTCAAGGTTCGCTATGTTTCTGGACTAACAGTAATATTAACTTCACTGACCCCACTCTATATATCAGGTCACAAACTCCTGGGGGTGGAAAATGAGACTGAAATTCAATCGATCACACAACACAGATGAAAAGGTTGCAACTGTTGATCTCATGAGGTACAACCTTTAAAATAGACCTGAAGTACAACGTATTAACATATAGCAAATAATTAACAAATAATGAAGTAGACTGCGAAGTTCATATGTCATGTATTGCCCCATAAAATAGATACCAAAATATCTCTGCATTATTCCATTAAAACCAGAATTACTAATCCAATCTTAATATCTTATGGTCATGTCTGAGTGACACTGGTGGTTTGTAAAGTGATTATGACATTAGAGAAGGCCTTATAAACTGTCTGAATTAAAATGAAAGGGGTATGCTCTCAGTCATCAAAACAAGCCATTTAAGCTGAGCACAAATATGCAGTGGGTAAATGGAAGAAGGAACAAAGAGGAATGTCTGGTCCTGGAACAGATTTCCTTAGCAAGATTCTGCTTCTTGGTAGCTTCATCCAGGACAGGCGAGTTTTACATTTTAAAACCTAGATGAAAAAGAAGTCGCATAACCTGGACACTCCAGTTAATAAAAGAAACACAATATAGATTCAGCTATTAAGAGCCTTTCACTGTGGGTCTCCATGATGAGTATGTAAATTGGGAAAAAGATTACCTGGGTTTCTGGACAGAAACTAAAGAGAGAGGTTCCCAAAACCCTTTCACAACATTAATAATTGCAAAGTATCTATCATGTCAACATCATGCTTTTCTTACTGCAAACATACAATTTCCAGTGAATGAAAATCCTGCCTAAAAGTTGAGGATGACAAAAATTTTTCCATACTTAATTTCAGATTCAGAAATATATAACATTTTAAAATATTTTTGGACACTCCACGGTCACATACTGATACATATAAACTGTATGCTTGTGACAAAATAAGTTAATACCAAAAAAAAATCCCGTGATGGATTTTTCAAGCTCTGGGAAATGCACATTGAAATGTGCTACCTCAGGCAATGTTTCCTATTGTTGGGCTGTACAGACATTCTCCAAAACATGTGTACTGGAAGGAGTCACACTGAAAAGTAATGTATTCATTTTGCATTTGATGGAGTCTGACATATAAAACGCATAAAGATGAAAAAGTTCTAAACCTGTAAAATTTTATTGCTATTTACAATATAAAATAAAATAAAGTAGGGGAAAAAAAAGAGGGGAATTTAAAAATGTTTATTTCCTAATTGTCTTTAAAAAAATCTTGCCATTTTTACTCTTAGATTTTAAGAACAACTTTCAAAGCACACAAATTTATTTTTAAAGCACTTTGGTCAGGACAAAGTACAGACACACAGACATACAATAGGACCTAAATCTTAATTCATGTTTCCATGAAATAAAAATTCAAAATTTTATAAGACCTTACCCATGAGAGAAAAGACACAAAAATAAACCTTCTCCTGTAACAGCTGTATAAAGTTCCAACTCCCATTTTTTGACATTACATCTTTCTGGGGGGGAAAAACAAATTAAGTGGAAATTGTTTATCATTTTAGATTCCACAAGCAATAGTCATAATCCTCACGGAATTGTTTTCCACGGAAAAATCCACTGCAGAATCTACAGTAGTTTTGACTTGGCCGACATGGCTGCGTGGCCGGGTCAGGCCGGGCTCAGTCGGCCCACAGCTCGGCTGAGATTTCTGCCACTGCCACGCTATGCTGCCGGGACCATCCCAATGCCACGAGCACCTACACAGCCAGGACTGCTTGGCTGAAATCAACCCGTGGCCCTGACTATCTTGGCATGGCTCACAAATGAACTTTGTTTACACCAGGATCAGCACAAGGAGTGGCCCCATGGTTGTCACTGGAGATGGCCCCTAAGCCAGGAGCCACCAGGGTTGGGAGTGGCCACCATCAACTCGGTTCAGGAGCAGCCAGGAGTAGCCAGGACTGCACAGCCAAAAATCAGTGCAATTGGGAGAAGGGTGTATGGCCATGTCTGCCTCAGCATGGTTCCTTATGGACTTTGCTTAGCTGCTTTTAGCCAGCCAGGCTGCAGACAGAAGGACAAAAGCAGCGGCAGAAGCTTTCCTTTTTCCAGCGCCCCGATGAAGGAAAGGCGCAGGGCCGGCGCCGGCAGCCAGCACAACTCGCACGGTGCCGGCGGGAACCACGTGAGCAGCGGTGAGAGACGCAGCCATTCCTTGATTGTGGAGCCGGAACGAAACCAACCTTTAAACTGCAGATCTCTGCAAAAACTGTTTCAATTGATAAAGCTTGAGAACAAATGAACCTACGAACACCAATGCTCTCCCAAGTCAGGAAAAATAAAGGGTGATGAGACATAGAGAAGACAGCATAAGACACTGAGGTCAGCAAAGAAGAAGTAAAAATCTAGATGGGAGGGGATTGAGGAGATGCCTTAGTCTTGAGCTGAAATTCTTTTGTGAAGAAATATTTTTTGATATATCAGACCTCATTTTTTCCCTGTAATTCATGAAGCGCATGCAGGAATTCAGCATTCACCCACAGTCCACGAGAAAAGGACACTCATGCTGGAGCATGTGGATGCTGAAAAGCTGTAATCCAATGAGAAGCTTGAAGAGAAAGAGGTAAGAGAGATGAAAAATTTCACCCCAGGTATAGAAGAAGAAAAGCCTCTGTTCCCAGAGATAAAAGAAGAGAACTTCTGTTTTAATGTTAGAGCAGCTCATACTTAAAATGGTACTCCATAAATTGACATGGCCCATGAAAGCAGGGGAAGGCTGAAAGGCATGGGAGGGACTTTCACACTGAGAACAGATTTTCCTTTCCCAGGTAGCTGATCCACTGCAACACTGAAGCCACGAGAAAACTTCCTGTGGAGACGTCTCCATAGCATGGCAAGAGAGACTCCTCTCCCTAAGTGGACTAAAGAAAGATTATTTTGGAGGTGGTAAATTGACTGAAAATTCCAGGTTTTGTCTCTACATTGTCGGGGGGAAAAACAGAGGGTGTGTGGGGAGAAGTGTTCTGAAGATTTATTCTGATTTTTCTTATAATTTTTCTTTTAATTCTGTTAATAAACTTTTCTTTATACCCTTTAAAGTTTCAAGCCTGCTTTCCTTCCTCCTAATCCATACCTTACAGCAGGAAATAATTAAATAATTTCTAGTGGGTGCTCTGGTGTTTGGCCAACACTAAACCCACTACATAAATCCACCTCCTAATTTAAGCCTTCTTTTTCCTTCCAAACTGCATTTCTGTTTCCTTGCTTTGTCCTGTTAGAATGAAGAAAACCCTTTGGAATGAAATTGGGCTTTGAACAGTAGTTGGATTAGTATGAGAACTTGTTTCATGACTTTTATCTGAAGAGAGAAAAAAAAAGAAACTAGCATACAAGAGTGCAAAGAAGGAAGAGCTATTCATCTTCTACTTCCACGTTTTATATAAATCTAGAAGCAGATCTTGACAGGAGAAGACATTTTAATTTTCACAGAAATATATCTTTGCAAAGAAGAATACATAAAATTAGAAATTGTTGATGTTAAATCAAGGAAAAAAGCAGTCATGGACTAGATAATTTCTTTGAGCAAAAGCTTCTACAACACAAGAATAATAAGCTTTTATGAATTCCATTAATAAAACAAAAGAGAAACACATAGCTGAAAAATATTTAGGTCATCTTAATAGGCCTTCAAGTCAGAGGAAGGGTACTTTAAAAGAAACTTTGGGGGAACTCATATAATCCCTGACACATCTTGCAGAATTTTTAAATCTGGGGTTTTTTTAATCTGATTCATTTATGCCCATTTACTTTCAACATCCTGATACTGTTTATTTATGTGTAAATGAACGTATCTTTTACAATGCAAAAATAGCCAATGCTATTGGATGCATGAGGAGGCATCTAAATGCTTACACCTCTCTCACCCCATAGAATCCTCTCCTCTCCTGATTTATCAAGCCAATTCTTGATGATTTATAATAATAGGTGACTAGGGCTTCCACAATATCAATTGCCATAGTGCTCCAATTTTACAGTTTCCTAAAAAATAAAGATCCATGTCTAATGTTGCGATCAAGTTGCAGACGTCCTCAGTTCTCTAACCTGCTGCTGTAATCAGTCAGAGAACCAGCAAGATACACATGGCTGTTTCATGTTCTGGAGATGCAATAACTAGCTTTTTGAAGACAGCTTTAAATAACTAGGTTATGGAGGTATCCAGAGCTATCATAGGCCAAGCTTAACCATTTTCTCTGAAAAAGTGTAAATTCCAGACTACAAATCAGTTGTAGTTGCATGGTGGCGCTTCAACAGAAGTCTAGATTATTATCGCGATTCTACATTTCTCACACTGAAAGAAGACAGCCTTTCTTACGGGTAGACAAGAGAAGGAAAATCCATATTTCAAAAAACTCTCAGGCCAAATGCACTGGTGTAAACTGATTTATTTTTTGTAACAGATTAAGTTATGTGTTAAACCAGAATGGAAAGGTTGGTTCCATGCAAAGGTTTTCACAGAGGAACCTTGGAGATTTTTTAAGCTACAACAGGAATTTGCCAAAGAAACCAGAGAGTGGGAAGCTTCAATGAAAGGGGATTCCTACTGAAAAACAGGGAAGCCAGAGTTTTCTGTTGGAAAAAAATAATTATAAAAAAAATCTTTAAGTGAGTGAGAACACATGTAGAAACGTCTTTAAGGACTGTGGAGGTGATAGGTGCTTTTTATCTTCAGATGTGCACACAATCTCATATGCCCATGGTCACTCATCCACTGATTCTTTATGTCAAATCTTAGTAAAATATCTTGGTTAAGCAGCAGTTCAAGCACGAGGATTATTCCCAAAAACATTAGCAAAATAATAGTGTGTCCCCTTTATTCATGGTGATACAGAGGTTTTTCAAAAAGCCAGAGGAGGAAAGAAATTTAATTGAATTGTCACTCATTTTAGATTGGAAAGAAGTAAATATTCCATAAGAATCTCTGCAAGTAAGAAAGGTTTATGGGCATGAAAATTGTCTGTTCATGACAAGCATGAAGATTCATGCACATGAAATGTAACTTCATTAACAAAATTATGTGATAACAGAGGACATGTAATAGCAATGCATGTTTAGCAAATTTCCAACATTTTTTCACTGTACCACAGCACCTGGCCAGATAATGGAACAGTTTATATTGAGTGCCATCACACAAAATTTACAGGATGGCCAGGGTATCCGACGCAGCCAGCATGGGTTTAGGAGGGGTAGGTCATGTTTGACCAACCTGATCTCCTTTTATGACCAGGTGACTAGACTGGTGGATGCAGGGAAGGCTGTGGATGTTGTCTATTTGGACTTCAGCAAGGCCTTTGACACTGTCCCCCACAGCATACTTCTAGATAAGCAGGCAGCCCAGGGCTTGGACAGGAGCACTCTTTGCTGGGTTAAGAACTGGCTGGATAGCTGGGCCCAGAGAATGGAGGTGAATGGTGCTGCATCCAGCTGAGGGTCAGTCACCAGTGGTGTCCCTCAGGGGTCTGTGCTGGGGCCCGTTCTGTTCAATATTTTTACTGATGGCATGGATAAGGGGATTGAGTCTTTCATTAGTAAATCTGCAGATGACACTAAACTGGGAGTATGTGTCAATCTGTTGGAAGGTAGGAGGGTTCTGCAGAGAGAACTGGAATGGTTGGATGGATGGGCAGAGTCCAATGAGATGAAGTTTAATAAATCCAAGTGACAAGTCCTGAACTTTGGCCACAATAACCCCCTGCAATGTTACAGGCTGGGGTCAATGTGGCTGGACAGTGCCCAGGCAGAAAGGGACCTGGGGGCACTGGTGACAGCAGCTGAACAGGAGCCAGCAGTGACACTGGTGGCCAAAAAGGCCAAGGCATCCTGGCCTGTATCAGGAATGGTGTGTCCAGCAGGAGCAGGGAGGTCATTCTTCCCCTGTGCTGGGCACTGGTGAGGCCACACCTTGAGTGCTGTGTCCAGCTCTGGCCCCTCAGTTCAGGAAGGACGTTGAGACACTTGAGTGAGTCCAGAGGAGGGAACGAGGCTGGTGAGGGGCTTGGAACACAAACCCTGTGAGGAGCAACTGAGGGATATAGGGTTGTTTAGTCTGGAGAAAAGGAGACTCAGAGGTGACCTTATCACTCGCTACAACTTCCTGAAGGGTGGTTGCAGTCAGTTGGGGGTTGGTCTCTTTCTCCAGGCAACAACTGACAGAATGAGAGGACACAGTCCTAAGCTGTGTCAAGGGAAGTATAGGTTGGATATTAGGAAAAAGTTTTTCACAGAAAGAGTGATAAAGTATTGGAATGGCCTGCCTGGGGAAGTGGTAGAGTCACCATCCCTGGATGTGTTTAAGAAAAGACTGGATCTGGCACTTGGTGCTGTGGTTTAGTTGAGGTGTAAGAACATGGGTTGGACTTGATGATCTTGAAGGTCTCTTCCAACCTAGAAATTCTGTGATTCTGTGATTCTGTACGTTTATACAGAATGCTGGTCACTTTAGTATTACTTCTCTGGCTTTATCACCACATTCTGTAATGCAAATCAGTGTGCTACAAATCAATAAAAGAAAGTTTAAGACAGAAAATCTAATCACTGTAATGTAACGGGGAACATCTCAGGATTTAGGAACTATGTTCAGATGTGTAAAACATTTTTTCACTCTCTTTACTGTCTCTCACACTTCTCTAAATGTGAAGCTGAACCTGTAACTTGAAAGTTCTTGCACAGATTTTTTTTCCTCTGTTTTTCAGATATTTTGGATGCTTGAAGAAGGAGGAGTGATAAAGTTGGAATATGTTATTTAGATCCCAGTATGTGGAAGAAATCAAAGTTTTCTAAAATAACAGCTACTTCTGAACAAATTTTTATCATTTCATATCATTTCTTGGATTGCTTTTGGAGAAAGAAATGCTATATCAATTAGAAGGTATCATGTTAACAGCACAAAGAACACAAAGAATTATTTCAGGATGCCACCCACCTATCACTCTCAAGAACAATGAGAGTGTCAGTCATGTTGATGTTTTGTCATGATAGCCTACTGAAGTAACCCACAATGTTCAACTCTTAATGTAAGTCATGATCACCTGCTTCTTCATTGAAACTAAACATCAAACAGGCACTCAAAGATCTCATTTTGCCATGCATCCTGACAAATAAAACCAAGAGTAACAAAGGCAGCTTTCTGAATGTTTAGCCTGGTTTCCCTGCCTGACCCTGTATTGTATCCCTCAAACAAGGGTTGGAGGAAATACTTCTGAAACCATCTTTAGAAAGCTTAGACAGAATACACCTATCAAATAGCAACAACTTTTGAACTATTCTTTTATGCTTTAATAACTCTACCCCCTCATTAACTTAAAAGTCAGGAAAATTCAAGTTTTGCATTCTCCCCATCTAATCTTCCATCCTTTTCTTCTCCGTCTTCATTGTTGTCCTAAAAATGTTCACACATCTAAAATAACTGACAGGGTCTTAGAGTTGTTTGTTGAGTTTCCAAGGAGGCAGTTGCATGGTGAAAGAGTTGGCAAACTACTTTAGACTAAGTAAAACCTTATTCTTCAAAGAGAAATGATAAATAATTTTAGGTCACACAGCTATCCTTAAATTGGTTATACATGAATGAGGCATAGTGATAGCAATATATTTCAAAGCACTCATGAGAATAAAAGAACTCCAATACCACCTAGTGTTGGCAAGATACAATGTCCTTCACTGAGCAAAATGGTGGGAAAAAGGCAAACACACGTGGAGTCCTGAAAAGACATCCTGGGGGTGAAAGAGAGGCTTTTGCAAAAGGGAGTAGCATACAAGAAATTAATCAAAAATAGCTTCCAAGACTGAAGCTGGTTGAGAGAAATGACTGCTGTGAAACGCAGCCCACAGAGCTTGCTTTCGGGGACCTTGCTAAGAAAATGTAACTTTTTCTTAACCTTTCAATAGTGAGATAATGCTGAAGGACAAAATCTTCTTGAAGGCTAAAAGTGAGATAGAATTAACTCACTCTTTTGGGATCCAAAATCCCTAGGCTGAATTTTCTCAGTTCCAGAGCAGCCTAGCTGTGCAACTGAACAAATGAATTCTTCTAATGCGTCAATCCAGTTCATGCTAATCAAATGGAAATACTTTAAAAAGAAACTGCTTAAAAATTTTATTTCTCCTTCCTTCTTTTCTGCTTTGAAACTGAAGTCTTGGTTGGAAAATGGATTTGCCCATATTCTTTGAGACTTCATAACATGTTATGTAGCCAATCACAGGTTTAGGAGCTCCTGGAATAACAAAATATGTAGTTCTTTCAGAATATAATTTTCTGATATTAGTTATAGTAATTTAACATTTCATGAAGAGGTATGTGGAGTTCTTGCTAAGCAAAAACTTCATATCCAAATCCATTTTCTAATTCTATATCTTCTATTATTCTCTACTTACTGTTCCCACTTGTAAACAAATACATTGCACATTTTACTATTGCATTCTTAATTTAATATTTTAAACATTCCAGTCCTGTAGAAAGAAGCACATCCAGGGACAGAAGATGTCACAAAACTTTCCTCACAGGCTGACTGGTCTCCAACAGAAGATTATCTGTTATGACTGGTGCTGTTTTGTCAGTCAGACCTCAGTTTGTCAGTGTCTCTCTCCTGTCCTCTTCCACCTTTCTGTTTGTTTCTTTTAATCCAGGACATTCATTTCCTTTAAACTGGAATTGTGATCTTGTAAGAATATCCCTAACTCAACCCATGTGTTTAATACTTCCTTAAGAGCACTGAATTTTCCATGTTCTCTTTACTAGAAAACAACAGTGGACAGCTTATTTTTAACCCATATTTTCCTGCCATAAAAGTAACAAATAACATGAAAATCAAACAAATTGAGAGCATATAATGAATATCTAGGAGGTTTCTGTACAGGACTGCAAGTGTTCCATCCAACATATTTTCCTTTCTCCCAGTATCTACTAAGGCTAGTCCCTCTGTCCTCTGTTACTCTATTCCCAAAACATGAGTGAGTGCCTTATAAGACTGTCTTGGATTCTAGATTCTGTGAGAAAGGCTGTCCTGTGAGAGAAGCAATTTCAACACAGAGAGCAAAGGACAGTTAGGAAAGCAAATCCAAATCAATTGTAGTATTAAACAACTTACAAGTCTATGTAAAAAAAAAATAAATGTAATTTTAAAAAGGACCGGAACAGTGTGTTTTCCATATTGATTTGAAATTCAATGTCACAGCTGAAATGTTAGAAATTTGGAAAACTTCTATGCTCTCAGGGTTAGGAAAGCTCCAAGGTTGATTGCTTTGGGACATCATAGACTAGCCTATCCTTGATATTTTTAAAAACTGTACTAAGAAAGAACCCTAGGAAAAAATGTGGCATGGGCACAATTATTCTTTCCTCTAAGTATGTCTCAAGTTTATAAGAGTGATGAAAGAATAATTATCAATCTGATAATACCTCAACAACCTGGCAGCCACACAGGGAAGATTAACATCTTGATGATTCAAGCTCCATTAGAAACTAATCAAAATCAAGCCAGTTCAAAGTTATTTTAAGGTAAATTATCAAGGTTAATGACCTGCATAAAATATTCATATTTTAATGCATTAACTGTTCTTTGGATGATTTTAAGCAATCCATTGTGGCTCTTACTGTATTCCAGACCAATAAATTTGTAACAGTAATAGCCATTACTCTAACAGACTAGCACTCATTTTCTCTTCTTGTATTACTGGATTCTTTTAAGTCAACAATCTTATTTAAACAGCTAATTTAAGGTAAGAAAAAATATTACAGACAGCAGAGTTCTTTTCCTTAAATCAACAGATGAAATCTCTTATTGACAGCAAGAGTTCTTTGTATTATTTGTGCCAGAGAACAAAATTAAGATAACAAAAAGGCAACTTAACAGTCACCCACAGCAAACATGGAAATAGATCTGCCAGAGCACTTTCTTGCTAGTGAGTAGAAAACTGGATGAGATTTTAAAATCATATTTTTAGGTCAAATAGTGAAAAAGAAAATGGCTGTTGGGGGTCACCATGTCTTCAAGTGCTATGGGGAAAATTGACAGCACCCTTCTGCCAGAGGCCTCACCTAATGTCACTTCAAACTCTTTCAAGGTCTAAATGAAAAAATAAAACCAAGCATATCTTTTGCAGTTCTTTTGCACACACTTCTTTTTCAGGTATGTACCTGTTCAAAATGGTTTGTGTGTAAAGCACATTTTAGTTTTCAATTTTCTTTTCCAATTATTTGCAATGACTTCAAATTCAAAAATTGCAAAGAAGGATTTATTTTTTTAATTTGAAGGATTATTTAATCTGAAGCTTATCTACAGAGGTTTTGCAGCCTTGAAGAGACTTTTAAGAGTTAACTTAATATTAGCAAAATATATTTTTTTATATTTTGCTAATATTTGGAAATAATTATTTTCCAAGTAGAAACATTAAAAAGTCCTTTTTCTGTAATTTGATATGATGCCTTTGTAAACTCAATAAACTGTCTAAATGAGCATTAACTCATGCAGGTGAATTTCCACTCTCCACAGGTTTACCAGCTGTCATGGGACAAGATGAAGTACTAGATTAGGAGGGTGCATATATCAACTTCGAAATCAGCCTTAAAAAATCCCAAAACAACAACAGAAAACAAACACAGAAAAGAAAAGGTGCAGGAAAAGCAGGATTTCCTCACAGTGGCCTGCTGCCTAGAAACCAGCAGTGAGATCCTGTGAAAACCATCCTCCTCTCCGGTAAAGGAGGTGGTGATAATGAGAAAAACCATGAAAATTAACTTTTGTTGATTCCTTCCTAATACAATCACAGTTTTCATTCAGACTAACAAAACACCTCAACTGGTAGTTTTTGTTCATGACACTAGCATTATTATTAATATTAATTATATTCATATATTTATTAATATTATTATTGTTATCAGCATTATTTATGCTGATATTAGCATTAATAAATATTGTCTACCTTATAGGTAGTAAGGTAGGCATCTAACTATTAGATAATATTTACTGGAAATTGGCACTACATTTTCTAAGATGAACTTATAGACTAAAATCTATAAGGCAAAGGGTAAAGGAAATTTAGTGTACAATTATGAATCACAATTTAAAAAAAAAAAGATAAAAAGGCAGGGAAAGAGTAGGATGATTTAAACATCAGTGGCAATCACTATCCACAAGAAACAAGAGCCAGCAACGTTCAGAGGAGCAACATCCAGGGAAGAGAGCAGCTGAGCAACACGTTGAAAACACTGCCAAGAGTCCAGTGGGTGTGTGGATTAAAGACTGCAAAGCAAAAAAGGTGTGCTCAGGAATTGCAAAGGGATGTTTCACAGGGTCACAAATGCTAAGGCACCAAAAGTACTGTGAAGCAGCGCAATAGCAGAATGTACATTTTTACCATGAAGAAAACAAAGCAAAAACAAAATCTCCAAAAATACCACAAGGCCACTTTTTTATGCTTCTGTAAGAAATTAGACAGAAACCACTTGAAATCACCATTAGAAATGACAAAGGAAAGAGTGAAAATAAAGTTATATTAATTTCACATGAGGATATCTGTGATGTGCTCAGACACTCAGGGAAATTAACCCTCATCCCAAGTGCCAACATCCCAGTGTACCACCTAGCAGCAAAGACAGAGAGCCAAACAAGAAAGTTAATTCATATCAAGGCTGTCTATCACTGACATATAGAAATTAAACAGCTGGTTTTGGACTGATCCGTATCACTCTGAATGTCTTCCTTTTACCTGACAGAAGCTTGCCCTTCAACTTCATTGCTGCCACATGGGATCACATTTAAATTTGATGTTTCTTGATGTTAGAGAAAATGAAAGTACCTGAAGTAAGCTTTTCCAGGAAAGTCTTTTACTTTGAATATCTCTTATTACCAAGAAGAGATAAAAAGAGGTATCTTTGTTGCAGCTTACTCCATGCAAGTCACAGCAGAGGGAAGGCATTCTTAGAGATGGCATTGGAATCAGTTCACTTTTCCTGTTACCACAGTCTCTTCCCTTCCCTTTCCACTTCCTATCTACATGGTTCATTCACTACTTTATTCTGGTATGAGCGATTAAAGAAAGTTGATACATAAATCTCAAAATAATGTAGATTTGTCTCTGTCAAATGGAATTAAATCCATAAGTACATTAAAGTCTTGGTTTTTTGTTGTTGTTTTTGCTCTTTCTTGGCATTACATTTTGTTTGGGTGTTAGCTGCAGAAATGCAAAAGAGGTATCCAATAACCTCAACCCCTCACACACACAAAAAAACCCCAAAAAACCAAAACCAAAATCCCAACTTACTGTCACTGGCTAACGGGTTTTCTTTTTCTTCATTAAAGTTGATCTTCATTTTAAAGAGAAGATGAACCAACTTAAAACTGTTTGTAGCTGATCTATTGCCAGGTTATCCCAAAATGAAGCAGGATGTTCCCTTGTCCTCTGCAAAGCCATCGACCTCGTATGTAGTTCCTGCTCAGGGAACCAGGAGTGACCACTTATATATGTTGAAGACCCTCATGTTCAAGCAAAGGGAAATAACAGATGAACTGTAAAGAACCCCTTTCTATGCTCTCAGTTTGCATTAAGATACATATTTTTATTCAATAATGCAGATGTTAAAACCAGAGATAGTAGGTTGACTTTAAAATTACAGAAAGCTGTACAACTCCCAACACTTAGAAATTAGTGGTGCTGTAAGTATTGAAGAGTCTACGCTCACAGCAGCTATTTTTCTATTAGATTTAGATGATTTTTCTTATAATAATTCTGAAATTATGACCATTAACAAAGAGTACCTTTACTGAGGAAGAAATTTGGATTCTGTTTCATCTTTACACCAGAGTTATATAAACTCAGACAATGAGACATTACACACTGAGACTGGAAGAAGCCTGATGCAACCATCATCAGAGCTCTTACTCATTATTTAATCACATTTCATACAAAATAGGAATATCAATAAATCCCAGAGTCTGATTCTGCTACTTGTGGCCATAGTTATTCTTACACCAAAAGATCCTGAAATATTAAGGAAGTGTTCACAAACTCTGAGTGACCAGATGATGTAGAGGTGCTCTCTTAATGATCAAACTGCTCAGGAGACTGGGAGAGTTAAGCTGGCATAACCAGGCATTGACCAACTTAGCTCAGCACAGCATACTCTTGGCTTTGCACAAGTATCAGACATGAAATTTATTCAGAATTAAATGTGTCTTCTTTTGGATCTGGATACCCATCAAGTCAATCAGCATGTATGTTTTAAAATTCTGAATAAAGACACGATAGAACAGAAGAACCAAACATCAACAAATTATCTAATCATGCAATTAACCTCTATTAAAAATGAGCTGGAACTCCACGGAAAGAAAATCGTCACAAAAACCTTATAAGGATAGCAAACGTGTATTGCTTCAACATATATAATTATCTCGCCCCAATTCAATCATCAGATTTCAGAAATATTAAATTTATATGGAGACAACTTATCCCACCTTTACATTCCTCTCTCTGCCTCTGAAGGAGCTAGTATTCTAGAGGAAAAACTGAGAAAAGGCCACTAGGGCCTAATCCAGGGTTATATTCCCTTTACACCTGCATAATTGTGATACTGAGAAAAACCAGAAAGGCATCAGAATGAGATTATGAACAGTCCTGAAACTTCCCTGGCCCAGAAGTGAGATTACAGCCTCTATTATCTTTTATGACTGTCCCTCGGCCAAAGATGAATCTTATGGTACAATCAATCAACACTGTATGTACAGTTAGACTTCCTGATCTCACAGTTCTTCTCCAATCAAAACAATTCTATGGTTCTGTGATTACTGATTTATACTCAGGACTGATGCAGGCCCATTGTTCTGATTTATGGACCTCTCCCTTTGCACAGAGGCAAAGTGCAACAGCACAGACTACACCCACACAGACAGAACATGAAGTAGGCTGCTTATAGAAATGTGTTAATCATCCTTGTCCCAGAGCATACAGGCTGTGAAAATTTAGATGGAAAGTCCAACATTTTTCCTCTTTGCACAGGCCCAGTGAGAGGACCAGGCATGCCTGGGGATGCGGAGAGTATTTCTCTCAATTTCCAGCCAGACTCTTCAGATCTGCCCAACTGAAGTAAAGTTTGCTCTGTGCAATACAATGCACTATAAATATGGAATATGGTAAAGAGGAGGAAAGAACTACATGCTTATTTATTTGAATGTTGACAAGTGATTGTTTGCCCTTACAACACACATAATCCATAAAACTAAATTGAAAAAACACACAGATTCTCCAGAAATTAATAAATTTACCAAAGTTTGAAGAGCTATGGATTATTTTTTCTTTTTTCATGATAAAACTTCCAAATTTAATGAGGTGCTCAGGTCTTATGATAAAAGTTTTTAGATAAATGACAGGAGAGTGGGTAATAGAGGTCCTTTTCTATACAGGTGTTTTTATAATTTTAGCAGACAACAAAATTTTTAAATTAAGCCTGTCTTGTTGATTTAGAATCCCATTTAATCACTCATGGCTTGTTTTCGGAGTACTTGCTGTAGCAGCATCGTAATGTATAGAGATATTGTGTCCCGGTCCTGTCCTGAATGTTATTCTCTTGTATTTTAAGACACAGCAAAACATGAATCTTCCACCTTAACTAATAAAGTGACCTAAATTGGTGAAATCAAATATTTCATGTTTTTCAACAAATGTAATAGCAATTTGTGATGTACAGGCTCGAATATAGATTGTATCTTCTTTGCCAAATTTGCCTGTATGTCTCAGCAAATTGGATGGATTTTAATCATTCACACTTTAACCCCATTTTGTATCCATGTCAGTCAGAGAGAGGCAGGGACAATGAGCTCACCTTTGCAGCACATGAAATACTCACTGATAAATTAATACCCACACGTTGCCAGAAGGGTTGTGTAGGAAGAGCACCAGCTGACTTGTTCAACATTTTTTACTTTCTCCATTGTAAGACATAAAGGAATCAGCTTTGCTTTGCACTGAAAATGTCAGTCATGTGTTTGAATGACCACTGAAAATGCAGTTTTGTATTCAAAGAGTCATAACTCTGAATAAGTTGATCCAGAGTGAAATCTCGCTGTTGAATCAAGTAACAACTGTTACTGGCTTGCAAAATGACACAGATTTATTTTTTTCTGTTCCAAAGAACTGAGAAGTCTTAACAACAAGTTTTGAGACCAGATTGACTTATATAGGAGTGGGAACTAGAAACATAAATGCTGCTTATCAGCAGGTCAACATATACATTTGTCTCTTTGAATGAAGTCCTAGTCCATTGTTACCTTACAGTAACAATGGTGAGATTGGAATTTTTTACATTTTCTCATTGGATGAACAGTACCTAACACCTGGAGCAATCCATTTTTTAACCTCAGAATCATTCACTTCTACATGGTGGTTCTGGGTTAATTGTTGGTCAGCTGATCCTAAAGGTGTCATCCAACCTTAATGAGTCAATGATTTTACGAAAGGGATTTTTTTTCCTGGCAACAAGTATGAGTGGGAAAAAGTTAAAGCAGTGAAAGATACTGGAAGAAAAGTATATGATCCACTTCCGTATTTCCAAAAATCTGAGGTAACAGCGTGTACTATTCATTGTTGCAGAGAAGTTCATAGCCATTGTTTTATATGCATAAAATCATGATCTGTGAAACAACCTTCTCACTCACTGTGTTCAACCCTACTGAAATTAACTGGATTTTGTATATAATTATTTGTAAAAAAGGGAAGAAAACAAGAACTCTGTTCATATGAACCAAGCTCACCTGAACTCCTCTAGGTCCAAACTGAAAATCCATTATATTATCCTTTCAAAGACACAAGTGTTCTTAAACTCCACATACCTCAAATACAGAATCAGAAGCTTACTAGTATCATGGTAAGTTTATGGTACGCCTTTAGGAAAAAGTAGTTCAGAGAGCATTTTAGCTTGTCTAGACTCCTGTATACATAGCTTAGTGAGAAGTCATATATATACAAACCACAAATAAATATAAATAATACATGTTTTCAGTGAAAAACTGAAGAGATTTAATTGGTAAACAAAGAATACATCCCTTGTTCTTGTGTGGATACAGAAAAAGTACTATAATTTTCTAAAGAACCAAAAGTAAGGGAGAAGATGCTTTCCATGAAAATACCTGCATGTGCATAGAAGGTATTTATAAACTTTTGCTTCATTTTAAACAGTTTTGTCATATGATAATTCTTTTTTTCTTCCTTTTTAGTTTTTAACATTTAATAACTTCATTGTTTGTTTTGCTGGCCTATACATTATTTTAGGAAGAGAACGAGATATTCTGATGGTGATACTTGGAATTTTGCTTCATGAAAAAGGTCAGCTCCAAGATGCTCATTTGTTACAGGAACCAAAATGCCAGTGATAAAAGTTTGCAAGATGGGATGTATTCATGTACCAAAGGTCATTCCTCCAGAGAGTACAAATTGGTCCAGGTCTACTGAAATAGATAAATTTATATCAATGTTTATCATTTGCCTTATAGGAACTTAGTTGTCAGGTTGTGTGGCAGAAAATAAAGTGGAAAGACAGCAGCTGTTCTGGTAACAGAATACTAGAAGGGACTTATATACAAGAGAACATCATAACCTTACCACAGTCCATAGACATTTGCCCTTGACTCCAGCAAGGAACAATAGATTCCCCCCACAGCCTGTGTTCTTACAGCACTTCTCTCACATTTTATAAGAACCATATTTTTCCTCACATAAATCACCTACCTTTCAGATTTTAATTCGGTAGTGGAAAAAAGGCATTGCTCCTATTAAAAAGTTATATGGTTTAAGTTTTTTCCTTGTGATTACACTTCAATAAACTAGTTGATTAAACTCCTGTGGTGCAAAGGAAAAAGTGAAAAATACCTGTCAACATCTGGAAATAAAATGTGGTGTGGACCAATGACTGTATTTCACTTGCATGACAAAATTTTCCTTCACTTGGCTCAGAATGAAGAAGGTTAAGCCCCTGATCCTCAAAGAGAAGCCTCACCATGCTGCTCCAAACCCTTCAGGTGATGGTCTACCAGCTGTGACTATCCAAGGACAGATGAAACAGATTTTCTGCAGTACACCAGAAGAAGTGGACAAACTAGGCAGCCTTCTGGCATACTGTGAAAAGAATGCTGGGGGAAAATAAGTCTGGTTTATTGCCAATGGATCTAACTCAGCTGGAGATAAATGAATACAGTTAATGGTTTCTTATATGAGAGAACATAGTCAGATCAAGAAAGAAGAGACAATATTTCAGCCAACAGTGATTTCAAACAGAAAATGCAAGTAGTCAAGTTGAGAAATTTTACCAGATCCCTTGCGAGATAAGGAACTTCTTCTTAACCCTGCAGAATTGCACTGAATCAATGAGTCTTAGACTGTAAGCCTACTCCTCAAGCATCTTCTTCATTGAGCAATCTTCCTCAAGAGAGCTGCTCTAAGATTGTTGAATTTTTCTAAAAATGGATATTAAAGACAGGTACTTCTCTGGGACATATTCTCTACACTTGCAAACGGTCAGAACTATTCTCATGAATGCCTTTTGCCAGTGAAAAGAAAAAAAAAAGAGAAATTAAATAAATAAATTTATAAATAGCCATTTTCTTATCAGTCATGACGTTCTTCATAAAGCTCATTCCAAAGTCCCATACTCTTGAAAAATTCTATTAATAAGTAATTAAATCAGGTTTAAAAAGTTTAGAACACCTAGGATATTCCTTTAACTATTTACACAAATCCTTTATCACTGCATTCATTAAACATAGACAATAAAATCAGACTAATTAGTTTCACAAGGTTCTGCAGCCATTACTTGTTCCTATTCAAATAGGAACAAATCCAAAATCAGGTGAACAGAAATGCAGTACAGTTGAACTGAAATTATCCTTAAAAAGAGAGAAGCAGATCTCCCCACTTCTAATTAACCTCAAAGCATGATGTGCCAGAAGTACAAACCCATCACATTCTATACTTTTCCAAGACTGGGTGTTAGGATTAACACTTTTGTGTTTCCATTATAATTGGAAGTATTTAAGGAATTCTGTATAAGTCTGAAATAACTTTCGTTGTTTCTTCCCACATCTGTAGCCCAAAAATCATCACACTCTGCTATGGATTGCCACTAAGATGGAGCAATGTTTGTGTTAAACCCTTAATAGCATTTCTTTTACAAAAAGAAGATGCCTTTCTACCTCTGGGAAACATGAAACACTAGTTTCTACCCTTTCATTATTTTTCAATAGGTAGCAACTTCAGTGTCTTCAGCAGTATTTCAGTCTTTCAAAATGAACTGAAGGCAGAGTGACATCTCCAGAATACAAAATGTAGAGTTTTAAATTCATTTCCCCCTGACACTTGGTGTACATTTTTGAACAATGACTGCTGATAATTCTTACCATTTACCCTCATTAGACATATCATATATTGAACTTATGTAAATGTATCCCCTTCCCTCCAATGTAGATGTCTGTGTGGAAAAAAAAAAAGTTAAAAGAGCACGCAGCAGCATTCTTTGCTTAGGAAACGACCAGTGGTTTATTAACAAAGGGATGTAGCCAGCCTACTCTGGTGGCTGGGATGGCTTGCCAGGATGAGTATGACTTGGACCAGGTCTATCTTGTATGGCAGAAAAAGGCATGCAGTATTCAAAAGCTGTGCTCCTGTGGAGCAGTGTGACACTGTGCTGATGGAAATGCTGGCCCAGACCCACTGAAGCACAATGCAGTGTCAGGTCAGGGCTGTACCTTATCATCCAAGCCCTGCCTTTCTCCAAGGTAAATTAGCTCTATAGTAGCGCTTTTTTCTTTTGAGCTGACTGCAGGTACATCTATGATCCATATACTTGTATGGCATGAGGACTCTCTGACAGTTCTGGCAGTTCTGAGTACAGTCTCTCACATGATGGGAAGATTAAGAATAAACACCTCTGAAACAGGTTGAATTGCCTAGGAATCATGAACACTAATACAAATGATCAGGAAGTTAATTAAAAATTGTAAAGGCTCAAATTTTTACCTTGGTGTTTATTGCAAGCAAGCCTTTCCACTCCCTCCACCATCAGTACTTACTCAGCAATTTGACAGATATGCATTCACACATCATCCATAACGCACCACAAGCTGACATTTTTCAAGCACAGCACGAGGAGCAGACTGGTGTGGTGAAAGGGCAATGCATTAAAGATTTTAGAGCAGAACCGTTATATTATATTATGTTACATTTGTAACAGCTTCCCAGTAATGTTTATTCTGTTCTCTGCACACACTGCATGCTTTGTTATTTTGACATACGGTCACTAGTAGGCAAGAAGAAAGGACACTGTCAGTTGTCACGTGCTATTTTTTCCTGGGACTGAATCGTTGCAAAAATAAAGTTTTATTATACACCAGCATATATTCCAGATACAGTCTTAAACAACTCAGTGAAATGTATACTTCTTCAGGACAGAAGAAGTATACATTTATTAGACCCCCAACAACACAGTAAGGGTTAAAAGCTTGGGGAAATTCATCTAGTCACCAGCTGTAATACCATTTGAGAGAAATCCATTGCTTCTATTGCCATAAGGTTGGACGAGCTTCTTAGGCAAGCCACAGAAGAGCTGTCTTGCCCTCGGGCCAGGACACAGAGCAGCCAAACAAATATTTCACAATTGCTGTGGGTAGCTGTTATAGCTGGATTGTTTATCAAAGAAGTGTTTGTTTCTCCTGCTGTCCTTAGATATTTAGCACCTTGGGGGTGTCTGAGATAATAATGTGGGTGTAACCAGAGCAGAAAAGTATGATAAGAAAATTAAAAGATTCAAGGCACCATTTTCTTGTGCAGAGAAAGTCAGTGGGCAGTTTGACACTGGTAGTTTATACCATCCTTCTTATGATCATCTTTGTCCTTGCAATATGGTACTCTGTCAGATTCTGAGATCAGCTCTCTATCTCAAGAGAACAAATTTCTTTAATGATGTCTTTTTCAGAGAATTGAAACTTTTATTTTTCAACTTAGGATGATTTCCTCAGACTCTTAATAAAAGAGTCTTAATAAAAAGACACATGAATATACTGCTGGCCACAACATCCTGAGTAAAATAAAAACAGTATTTATCCAAATTTTTTAACAAACTCCTATAAATTTGTCTGATATTATTTTCATCCTTATTCATGGTTTTACTTCATCCTGAAAACTTGAAGAGCTGCATAGCTATAAGAAATATTGCAATTATGGTATCTAACACCTGATAAAACTAGAAATATTTCTAAGTTTGGTACCAAATTTCTAAATATTTTTGCAGAGCTGAAAAAGAGCAGCTTCTTCAGAAAAATGCTCTGAAAAGTACATGAATGTTAGGAAACTCCCCATAAGTGTCACCATTTACCTTCTAAGTAACATGATTTGTCTGTCATTGGAAACCAAATGTTAAGACTCAGGTTGCCAAAATTATTCACTGCCCGTATAGGTCTGCCACCAAAGTATTATCAAAGACTGGTAATGATATCTACTGACTCAAATTATTGGACTCAGTAGTCATTAAAAAAACCTGAAAGAAGGCATTATCACAGAAACCCTCATGGACTCTTACGGAGGACCATGGAGACTGTAGTCCGACCCGGAATACCGCAATCTTCCCAGAGAGGTCTCTCCGGCCGTCAGGCAGCCTCAGCAAGGCGCAGCCAGTGGCTGCAAGTGATCCAGCTCTCAGCAGTGATTTCAGCTCTGCCTTGCGAGGTTCTCCCAGGCCGACTCAGGGACAGAGAGACAGGAGTGCCGTGTAGCCTTTATTACCCTGCGAAGGGTGGCCAGGAACGGCACCCCCCTGCCAAGCAAGGTAAACTCGGTGTGTATGGAGGAAAGCAGGGGTAGCACCAAGGGGAAGAACCAAAGGGTTGGAAAGATAAACAGAGCATTACGGGTGCCGTGTTCTGACCTGAGAGAGAATGCCTCATCTCTCCAGGGGGAGGGTTGAGATGAGTTTATCAGCTTCCATTCAAGGGACATCCCTCCAGGGCAAGGGCCTGGCAGGCTCATCCACCTCCACAGACTCTTCCTTGCCCAAATTATTCCCTTATTCAGTTTGGCATAGAGGCAGGTAATTTACTGCATTTTTTTACTGCATTTGCTAAATTGCAGAATTTGAGAGGAAGCAGATGCTTTTCGGAAATGTAGATGAATTAATTTCTAACACTGTTTCCCAGGGGAAAAAAAAGTAAACATAAATGCTTCAATCATTTCTGTATGAATCATTTCATATGCTTTGCTGCTACCAAGGTGAAATATTTTCTTGGAGAAAAAAAAAAAAAAAAAAGGCAAAGACCAGCTGAAATAGTACTGAAGACACTAGTCCATTTGTTGATATAAAGATTTCAGAGACTGTTCTATAGCAAAGATTGAGAGATCCCTGAACTATAGTCCAGCAGAAAATACACACTTCAAGCTATTTTAGTGCACAATGTGATTTCCAGTGGAAGATGAAACTATGAAACATGCATACTAATTTTCACTAATTTGTGCCCATGACCTGTGCTACTTCTTCAAGCCACTTAAACAAAACCTATTTTCATATTCCACTTTTCACTTCAGCTAAGAGAAACAGATTGAAGTTATAAAAGCCCTCACTGTTTCTAAGGAATTACTAAGCACTTGACAAAATCAATTTGAAATTACTGGTATTTATAATTATTTGTAACTTGTTTAGATGCAGAACAAAATAACAATTCTTAAGTTAAAAAAAGTCATATTTATTTTGAAGAAAAGGCTTCTAGACATAAAAAGAGTAGAGATTTTCTCATTATCTCAGTTACAAGGATTGCTGCACAGACTATTTCTCACTACAGTTAGTGATCAGGTTCTTGTGAGTCAGAAAGGAAATCTAAGACTGCACAATTTTTTCTCATGGAGCAGTACATTCTGTTGTTTTGATTGGCAGATTATAATGCAGAGATTTCAGGCCTTGGTTTTGTCTTCTGTAGTTTCACACTGCCAATCTCTGCATTAGGGTTTGTATTGACTGAAAGGGCCATAAAGTTTTTAAAGGAATTCCACAGATGTATTAATATTTGAATTATATTATTTGTACCTTACTATTATGTAAAGAGCTACAAAAATAAAGGTTTGCACTCAGATCACCAGAGTTAAATAAAATTTTGTACTGATGATTTTTTAGAAAAGAAGTAATACCCTGACAATACTAAAATTAAGAGTCAAAAAACCATTGATAAAGTAACATATACAGTCATTTTACGAAGCTAGGATAAGCTACAATATTTTTATTTGGAAGAAAATGACAGCAAAGTTTAGACTCCAGTCAGCAAACTCAGATAGATGTTAATGACTTAGATTTAGACTGGATCAAAATAACTCCCACAGACAAAAAAAGGTGCATCAACTAATCTGGACTACAGCTACACGATATACAGCACAATCTATCGATCAATACTTTTTTCACATAGTAAATTAAAGATTTGCAGCTTTCCTTCCATAAGCTTCCATAGCCACCATACTGATTGTAACTAACTGCACTTATCCTAAAAATTTTTGACTACCTTGTTCAAATCTTTTAAGAAAATCTGACAGATGCTGAAGTCTGAAAGGTATTAAATTTCTATAAATTCATACCCTAAGAAGGCCCTAATTTATGCTTGAACCAGAGAAGAGTATGATTTTAATACCAGTGCAATTGTTTGATATGTCTGTTGGCTAATCAACTTGGTTACCCCAGGCCATTCACAGCTTTTCTTAGCCAGCAACAAAGAGGGAAGAAGACATTTTAGGGATTATAGAGATGGTTTGGAGCCATCTGCCCAAAAATAATAATGTTATTTTGGCATCAGAGAGGAAGAAAAGGAGTACATCAGTGCTGAAAGCAGGAAGAAGAAGGGAACTGGAGTAGCTAATGCATAAAGAACTGGTATCAGTAAGAGATCAATCTTTATGAGCTACAGGTGAAACAATTTATTCTTACTTTTAATCATAAGGTAGCGAGTGGTAACATCATCCTCATATGAGTATCAGTTTGCTTCCTTTTCAACAATACTTATTTGTGGTTTGTTGAGAAATATTTTTGTAGCCTTCCTAGGGATATGAATTAGAAAATACCTATAAATTTTTTTTTATTGTAAATTTATCACTAGAAATACACATTTTATTAATAGGTCAATAGTAAATACATTTATTAAGGCAGGGTTCATTGGTACAGTTGGAAATTTTTTATCTTGGCTATTCAAATGACAGACCATTTTAGCTCATATATACTGTAAAGATAGAAATACCTGAAAACTAATTTAATCATTGGAAATTATACTGTAAAATATATTTCTCATAAGAAAAGTTATTACTATAAAATGATTTGGTACCAGGCATAAGTTTTTTGATGTGTTTTTTTGTTTGGTTGATTTTTTTGTGGTTGGCGGGGGGAGTTTATTTTGGTTTTGCCAAGATGTCTTTGAAGAAATGGGCATAAAGCAGCCATGAGCTTCTGTGTGTCATTCAGTATCATATTTTTTTCTGAAGCCATTTACAGTATGTCTTTCGGTTTCTTCCCCAATACAAACCATTTCTGAAAGTCTATGAGAGAAAAATGCTGATGTCAGAATCAGTTGTGCTTAATGCATTCTGAGTAAGAACAGGTTTGTGCTTAATTCACCTGTTTCTCACTTGCACCTCTTAAATGAGTTTTCTGTGTCAGAAAATCAGTGTGTTATACCGATACATATACTGCTTTGCATCAGTTATAATGTACTTTAATCACTGTTCTGCATCTAGCTCTTGTTACCACAGTCTGTTGGGAGGTTTCTCTCCCATCCTTTGAGCATAAGGAATTTTCTTTAATTAGCTCCAGTAGAAAGTGCTAGAAATACACTGCAGAATTACCAAAAGCAGTAAGGAGGACAATTTAAATTTGGTGTTACTATAGAAATGCATCCAAGAAAGAGTAAATTTTTTTTGCTCTATGTAGTATGTTGTGGTATGTAAAAGGTTAATTCAGGGAACTGCAGAAGCAGTCTGATTTTTCAACTTCTGATGAAACATGAAAATTATGAGAAAAACGCATGATTATTCATAATGTAGCACAATTCTTGATTCAGCTTAAAACTGAAAACACTGATGAAATATACCATTACAGCCACAATGAAGCCCTCACAGTATTTTATGAATTAAAAATACAGATTTATGCCTGAAAGTGGGAGCAGAACAAAAAGTGTTTGTTTGCTAGATAAATGCTCTAACAAGTTAGGCAACAGACAGAACGAACTGAAATTCCAATGTGTACATTGGACACAACAAATTGGAAGTGTTTCCTCAATCTTGAGATTTTCCAGCTGACTGGGTCTTAGCTTGCTCTCCAATTAGGATCACAATCCTACAGGGCCCAACTTTGCACACTGTATTGGCTGGTACTTGCCTGATTCCTGTCTCCAGAGATGATGTTAGCAGAATGATAGAAAGAGAGCATATCCACCACTGACTGGATTCAGTACTCAGTTTCTGGACTTCAGTATTTGCACAGCTATATGTTGGAAGCATAGTGTTTAGTTCTGGGCCTCCTCATCCTTTTTTAATTTTACTTCTTTCAGAAGGCACTTAAGTATCCAGTTTTGTTAGTGTCGGATTTTAATGAGAGTGCTTCTGTCTCATTCCTGTTTTTATTTCTTTCCCGCTCAGAAAATCTCTCTCATCTTCCCTTCCTGTGACAGATACTAGCTACCTAATACAAAAAAACCTGCAACCTGCAGAATATCCAGATGCTCATAACTGCTTCATTGCATTTCCATCAGTTACACATAGCAATATATATGGAATACCCTTTATTGGAATTCCCTTTATTGGAAGCACTGTTATGTTCTAGAAAATCAACAACAAATCTCAGAAAGATTAACATCAACGAGATGTCTTTAAAAGACATCACTTTGGAAAAACTGCCATACAGTGAAACCACTCCTGCATTTATGTGATCCTGAGAACTGACAAAATGGATGAATGTTTCAAATATGGAGACTACAAAGCAAGATTTGGCAATGCAGCAGGAACAGTTCCAGAAACAGGAAAAGCTGCTATGAAAAAGGGTCACATTTGAAGAATGTTCTGCTGTCTAATATCCTGCAGGATTAAGGAGAATTTGACTCTTCACAGAAGCCAGTCAAAAGATTGCTGTCACATCCTGAAATGGAAGCAATCATTCATTCACAAGTTTTCTTTCTAGACCTCCTCTCAATGCAATTCAGATAATTATTTCCCTGGAGCAATGCTGAGCTGCTGCCTAGAGAGTTAAAGCAGAGAGCTGCTCTGCCAAAAGCAGAGTTAAACCCTATTAGATTAGGTTTTCTTATTTATTTATTTATTTTATTTTCTATTACTGCTTCTCCTGTTGATCTCACACACTTGCAGCCAGGAGACAGGCGTAAAGTACAGAGCTTCTGCTTCCCTGCAGAAAGGGAAAATTTGATGCTGCTTCCACATGGGCTTATTCAAGCAAACCCTGATTTCCTAGAGGGTGGAGGGGTGTAGCAAGGAGCAAGAGAGGTGATCAATCAGGAGCAAGAGAGGTGCTGCAGTTTCTGCGTATGAAAAGAACCAGAAAGAAGCCTTTCCAAGTCATTGGATCCTACTGGCTTTCCAGCAGCTTAAAGTCAAGCAAATGCAAAGGGTCAAGGCCCAAGAAATCTCACTGTTGATACCTCCTGGGTCTCTGTATCTGCTAGACATCACTGGGTCAGACGATAGCAGGGATGGCTCTGGGCTAGCTGAGCTAGCTACGCCTGATGAGGAAGGTCCCACAATACTCCTTGAAGAATCAGTGCAAGTACCATAGGTAACTGCTCCAGCTACACCTCTAAGAGAACCCAGAGGTCAGTACTTATGTATTTATTAAAAGACAGAAATGGTGTCTTGGAAAAAGCAGGAAAGACAGAGAAAAAATTGATTTTCTTTTCACTAGATAGTACATAGGTCACATCAGAGACGTCAATGACCCTAGTAGCAGTGTTTAAGCAAATAAATATTTGAGTTATATCAGGTTTCCAGCAGAAAAAAAAATAATAAAAAAAAATCAGTTTCATTTTTGAAATGACTAGGAAATCAGACAGACCTTAAGCCATTGCAAACTTTGGCAGTTCCTGGTTCTCCCCTCTTTACATATATATTTTTTAAATAAATTAAGACTTGGATCAGAAAAATTATCTCCCCTCATCTATGATAGTATGTGAAGGTGTAGTGTGTTGACCCTGGGTAGGTCCTAAGAGCCCACCAAACTTGCTCTATGGCTCCTCTCCTCCTCAGGTGCACAGGGGAAAGAAAATAAAAGGAAAGGATGTCAAGGTAAGGACTGGGAGGGATCCCTTACCAATTTCCCTTACACTGTCACCTGCAAAACAGACTTAACTCAGAGAAATTACTTCAGTGGAATAACAGGAAATAAACCCAAATATTAAAACATCCTCTCCCCCTCTCTTCCCTTTTTCCTGGGAAAAAACTTCACCTCCAGATTCTCTCTCTCCTCCCTCCACAGTGTGCAGGGCTGTGGGGAACGGTGGCAGTAGTCAATTCATCACATGTTGTCTCTGATGCTCCTTCATCCTCAGAGATGGGACCCCTCACATTCTTCTCCTGATGAAGTGCACGGTCCCTCCCATGGGAAATAGTCTTTCACAAGCTTTCCCTGTGTTGCTCCTTAGCAATTCTTCATGTTCTGATCCAGCCTGGGCGCCTTCCACAGGAAGGCACTGCTCCAGCATGGACTCCCCATGGCATCCTGTGAGTAAAACTGCCCCAGTCCTCTCTCCCTGGGGCCACAGGTTCTGCCAGAAGTATGTGATCTCCACACGGTCACAGCCTCCTTCATGTAATCACTTGCCCCAGAAAGGGGTTCTACATGGGTTGCAGGTGGATATCTGCTCCACCTTGGACTTCATGGGTTAAGGGGGAACATCCTGCCTCACCATGGTCTTCTCCAGGTCTGGAAGGGAATCTTTGGTCCAGTGCCTGGAGCATTTCCTCTCTCTCCGTCTTGACCAGCCTTGGTGTCTATAGGTCTGTTTTTCTCACATGCTCTCACTTCTCTGCAGGCTGTTTAGCACAGCCTTCTTCAACAGCTTATCCCAGAAGATGCTACTACTCTTGGTGATGTCTCTTTCACAGGTGGGCTCTACCCTGGCCAATAGAATATCTTTCTTGGAGCTGGCTGGCACTGGCTCCATCTGACAAGAGTGAAGCTTCTAGAAGTTTGGCACAGAAGCCACCCCTGTAGCCCTTGGCCTCACAATTAAAATTTTGCCATGTAAACTCACTGAGTAGTTCCAGAATAGGACTATCCTCCCTGCTAATAAGGTTTGATTCTGTACTCTCCCAGCTTGAACAGCCTTGCCTTTCTGCAAGGCTCTGCTCTTAAAGGGACAAAACTTGATATTAACAAGCATTTTTTCCCCTGCCACTTTCACACAGCTTCAATATAACCTAATATGAAGAATTTCTTACATGTAGAACCATGTCTTCACAATCAAAAAGCATCTTGTGTGGGCTTCTCCACACAACATAACAAGAAAAAATACTCCTTTTTGCAAAAAGGATGAGATTGGCCTTCGTTGGCATTGCACTTAGTGCTGAGAAAGAGTAAAAGCAGGTAGCAGGGAACAGTGGAAACACAAATGTGCATTGAGGATGTTTTCTCTAGGTTGCTCGAGATTTTTCTATGGCAGAAAACAAAAATATTTCTTTTACTGTACTCCAGCCAATATGAATCATAAAAATACTGAAGAATTCAGATAAATCGATCTAAACTCAGGCAAACAAACTGCCTCCCTCCAAGACATGATTTATGCTCTCTTTATTCCTGCTCCTTCTTTTCTATTTGGCTAACTGAGAAATCAATTTCAACCAAAAAGACTTAACCTCCTGACAAAGGTGTACATAAGACTTATAAAGACAAAGGAAATGTAAGGATATTTCTCTGTTTATGAGATAACATACTACAATCAGACAATACAATTGTGATACACACAAGTCTTCAGAACTCGGGAATGTTTGGCCCTTGCAACTGAAATATGTCTAGAAGTATTTCATCTCTTCCTATGTGTTTTTCATATAAATACAGCACACTGTCAAGAACAGCACACTGTCTCCATTGTCATGGAGAGGAATCCACTGCCACTACTGCTTGCCACTGCATCTTCTCTCCCACATTTTAATAAACGACCTTGGCTAAATCTGCACAATACCTTGCAACAGTAAGCCTAAATAAGGAATGAACAAAAATACCTTGGAGAACTGCACAGAGGGAAGGAAGAGACAGAAAGGGTAGGTATCCAAGTAAGTATTTCTAGTTATCTGAATTATTTTCATCCACATCTTTGGAGATTAACATTGTCTGGGTTTTTTTTACTTACAGCCAACCTAAGCTGTCTCCAAAATTCCCTAACAAAAGCATTTTGGTCCGGTATGTCAAGGGTACCACAAAAGTCAGTTATCTGCTAAGTGGTGATACACTGGAAGCAATGAGTCAAACTTGAATGACTAATAGACACTAGAGGCAGAATGAATGATAACAAGAAAAATTTCATTGTCCAGGAACAGAATGAAACAAAACCGCCTTAAGATTTAGCTCCTGAAAACCACAACCCTAAAGGTTTTTTCCCACCCTTTTTCTAGCTTTGACACTGAATATGGTTTCACTTTTGTAAGCTATGTTTGTCATAAAAGATCCATAATCTAAACTCAGGAAGAATGCTGGATGTTTCATAGGCCACAGACATTTAGAAGTGTTGAATCAAAAAATGTTAAACCACACAGTAAGTGCTGTTCCAGGAAGAGCAGAACCCAACTCTTTTGGAGAACCAAAATTTTGTCCACAGCTTGTTAAAGACCATATTAACTGATTGAGAAAAAATGGTATGATCACTAGCACTAGCCCTGTGTGGAATGGCAAAATGGTAGATTTATTATTGACTCACAGAAAAGCTGTCAAGGTTCAGTCCATGCCCAGAGACAACAGCAAAGTTCTAACACTAAAACATGCTTTTGGTTTGTTCATTATCCTTCCTAATACCAAATGGACCTCCCCTCCTATCTATCTTTGGACTGCAATCTTGCAATGGAGAATATAATTGTGTGACAACACAATGCACATCTATTTGAATGATCAAGGTTCTCTGGTTTACTTATTATTCTTGAAATAAGTAAAATAGACAAATTCACCTCCTGTGGTTGTGTTGGTTGCACACCAGGTAGAATGAAACAAAAGGGTTATATGTTATTTGACTACTGATTTCCTTTCCAGAAAGGAACATGATGTGAATTTGCATATTAGGTTCCCTACAAAAAACACAACAGTGAAGGAATTCAAAGTACCAAAGGGCATGTACACAGTACACAACATGAGGCTGGAAGGATGCTGTCCTTAAATATACGAGGAATTTGGAATGATGAGAAACCAAAAAAAAAAAAAAAAAAAAATTAAAAAAAAAATTGCAGAAAGGTTATTTAAATTTTAATCACTACCTAAGCAAATTCTCAAGAGTCAACAAATCAGGATTATTTGCCTACAAGCACATTTTTTAATTTCAAATTCAGAAGTCACAAACCCATTTCTGTCTGGTGTATAAACATGAGCTGCATTGTCCATGTAGCAGAAGATTAATAAAGGTATAAGGAGCCCTTTTAGAGATTCTTTTCCATATCTCTTCAAGTAGACATTGCCACTGAAATTGTCAAAATAACCTTTTCCAATCCTCCCTATCATTTAAGCAGCTCTAGCACATTAAGAAAACCAAGAGCATTAGCTTCATGCAACTTTTTTATATTTAGAAACATAAAATGTGAGTTAAAGCATCTTGCTTCATTTCAAAATTCCCATGTTTTATTCAATGTATTTATAAGAAACACAGTCTGAAAGTCATATTTTAAGGCACACTAGAACAGATTTTCTTATTACCAGCTGCAATGCCTTCATCTGATCCTCAGCACTGAGAGTGTGTTCTTATTTCATGCTATGAATGCTGTATGTTAACTCCTCTCTCTGCAATGTGAGTTAGCTGTATAGTAAATACCACATATTAGCTAATTCTGAAAGAAAAAACTCCCTTCCACTGGCATCTGGAAGACTGACTGGAAAAATGTTCCGTATCTTTTCCAAACCACAATGAACTTTTGTTGACTAACAGATCAAGTTAACTTTCACAGAACTGTGGAATAGCTGGAATTAAACACCCAAACAAATTACAGTTAAACAACAAACTCCATTGTGCCTAACCCCATATTGTAACAATTCTGACTTTATTTAATTTTTTTGTCACCTAAATACAAATATTAAAAAGTTATTTCCTAACCACAGAATCATCATAGAATTTTAAAATGGTTTGGGTTGAAAGACGACACTGAAAAACACCTAGTTCCAGCCCACCTGCCAAGGGCAGGAAAACTTTCAGTCAAACAAGTTTGCTCAGAGACCTATGAAACCTGGCCTTGAACACCTCCATAGATGGGACATTCACAGACTCTCAGAGTCCTGTGCCAGTCTTTCGGTGCCCCCACAGGAAAGAATTTTTTTCTAATACCTAATTTAAACCTACTCTCTTTCCATTCAAACGCATTCTCCCTCTTCCTGTCACTACATGCACCCATAAATAATTTGCCCCCTCTTTCCTGTAAGTTCTCTTCAGGTACTGGAAGGCCACAATTGGGTCACCTTGAAGCCTTCTTTTTTCCAGACTGAGAAATTCCAATTCTCTCATAGGAGAGGTGGTTCATCCCTCTGATCATCTTGATGTCCCTCCACTGGACTCATTCCACCAGGTCCAAGTCCTTCCTTATGCTGGGACTCCAGCAAGTGGGATCTCACCAAAGCAGAGCAGAGGGGCAGAATCCCCTCCCTCCCCTGCTGCCCACACTGCTTTGGATGCAGCCAGGACACGTTTGGATTTCTGGGCTGGGAGTGCATATAGCCAGCTTCTCATCTTAACAGGGCTACTCTCGATCAGTTATCCCTCAGCCTGTGTTGATATCAGGGATTGTGATGGAGGACACATGACTGACACCATGAGTAGTCTCAAGCACCAGCACTTTATTAGTCTCCAGTACAACCTTTTATACACTTTTGCCTTATGCATAACACCTGTGTGCTCTTTTATCCTCTTGCGATTGGTCAATGCACTTCAGCCTTCCGTGCTCCTTTTCCTTTAATGATTTACAGCCTGTTTTACACAGCTGCACCCCATTAGGAATGAGGCTTGGCCAGCCAGCAGCCCCACTTCTAATTTCTCACAATCTGTTCTCCCAGAGGATTGTCCTGATCAGGTGCAGCACCTTGAACTTGAACTTGTGTCTTGGTTAAAACACCTTAAGAAGAAAAATTATGGAATGAGTTGCTTCCCCCTATATGTTTAGCCAATGCCTTTCCAACAATAAGAAATAAATGTGAGTAGATATAGGAGAAAAGTTGAGAGTATACAAGATGAACATCAACAGGCAAACAAAATAATCATAAATAATTGCTGAGTACAAAATTCCTAAATCTCAGGAGCACCACAAGAACTGTGACACACCCAGAATGGTGGGATACTGCCCCCTTCCAAGATGGCACTCCATAGCCAAGTGCATGTCTCAAAGGACAAAGGGAAGGTGGTTTCAGTCTTCCCCTTACTCCCTTTGGTCTCCTATCTTCCCAGCAGCTGGAGCTCCAACTGGTGTTTCCTGGGGCAAGGGCCTAGAACTTGCAGTGGACTTTGCCTTCCTTACATCAGGACATGACAGGAGGAGTCAGCCTGGAGCATCTCAGACTCAGTGCTTTTCAGCTGGGCTTTGTTACCAGACTGGAGTGACTGTGGTGTGGCAGCACACAGTCATTCCCAAAGCTGTCTCAGCTCTTTAAACACAAATAATCAAGAGGCAGGTGAGGCAAAGAACATGAAAGCAAACCAAAAGGCAATCAAAAGACTACGAGTCCACTCTGTTTCCATATTCCAACTTAAAAACCCAGGTAGCTCATGGCCCTGTTTCCAGCCATAGAGCTCAGCCTTAATGAGACAAAAACAATTTGGGCACAGACAGACGTGAAATACAATAGCATTTTGGGTTACCCATGTGTAAGAGATCGTCTCTAAGTTCCTCATCTGCCTAATGGTCATCACCAAGGATGGAGACTGGAGACTCCAAAAGGACTGGGACTAAAACCTAAGACCCCAATACAGAAGTTCTGGCCTGGCTGAGGTGGGATGTCTGCCAACCACTGCCTGCAGGTGTGTTCATTGGACCATTGCAACTCCATGGGAACCTGGTGGAAACAATGGGCACTCCACGGTGGACTGGTTTCAAACTGGTTTCAGACTGGTTTGTCCTGTACTTGCCCTGTACCTGCTCCCTGAGTGGACATTTGCTCTAAGCGTTGGAGCGCTTCGTCCTGTTTCAGCGCACCTGCTGATGGTCTCACCACCTTCTGGCCAACTGCCTGTCGCTTCGGAAAGGACTATAAAGATACCCCTCAAGATGACCCAAATTCGAGATCTCCCCACGGAAGAAGACGCATCTATCGGTCAGCGTGCACCACAAGGACTTCGTCTCTCCACTGATAGCTATATACCCTCTTTTCTCTCTCTTTTTCTCTTTCTCTCTCTCTCTCTCTCTCTCTATCTCTCCCTCTCTATCGCATATAGTGCTGTGTGCACTTTATTAAGTGTACTGCTATTGAGAGGAAATTGTCGTTGTCCCCTGCTGTGTCTTTTGCGCTCTGAGATCACTCAAACCATCACAACTCCCGCCTGCATTAGCGGGTCGTGACACCATGGCAGTCTTGTTAAATGGTATAAGATTCTTGTAGGCCCACTTCTCAAGCCTTTTCTAGATCCCTCTGGATGGCATCCTTCAGGTGTGTCAAGTGGACCAAACTTTACATGTCTGCCAAAGCCATGATTCCATTCCCTCACTTAGAAATCAGATTTCCAGTCTGCAAAACAAGCTCTAGCACCTATAAAAGTAACTCTGCACTATTTGTATCATCAATATAGCTTTTCTCCACTAATAATATGACACAGAATTTAAGCTAGCTCATTTTTCTTATAGATAGTTGATCTCAAATTTGCTGCTTCAGTTCTTTCTGCAACTACTAGAAGTACTGGAAGCTCAAGTCAAATTAGTCATTAACATGATACACAAGACCCAACGAGTTAGGTACTCCAGTCCATGGAGCAACTGAAAATAGGGATGCTGTATTTGTAAATCGTCAGGTACTAAAAGGGATACAAAACCTGTTCATCTCTGATGCAATATTTCTATCCTCCCTGATTTAATTAAGTACTGTTTCAGTGCTCTTGTTAACTCCTTGAGTCCTGATAACACACTTGCTCAATACTCAGCAGAACCACAGGAGCCTGTAAAAAGTCCTGCTCCAAGAGCTCTCCATGTTCACTTAGCATCAGCATTTCCAATTGCGTGTAAGGGAATGGAAGAATTAGATGTTATCCTCAAAACTGAGGCAAGGCTTACAGCCTTCTTTTCCCATGGGGCTATGAAAGTATGCCTTAAAAATGAAGTATCATGTTGCTCAGCCACACTTCATCCTGCTAGCACTTTCTCAGTCCTTAGAGAATCCAAATCTTTGCTGAAGCAATTCCTGTGTTCTCAGCTATTCTTCACAGTTTAGGCTATTCAACTGAAGCAGGTTGCTGCCAACCTTTACTCTAACAGATCTGCAGCTTTTATGGTTCAACATATTTTCCCAGCTGGAAGAAAAGAGATCCCAGTTTTTCAGCTCTGCCCCCATAATTCTTTTCCAAGAAACTCAGTCAGCAGTTCTGCATTTTACAACTGCTCTCCATCTAACTGTTGAAACTGCATTTTTTAATAATACTGAACATTTTAATAATAATACAATATTTTCTAATATTTTTACTTCTCTGAATACTTTAGTAATCTTTAATATTCTTTACCTTGTTCTTGTACACATTTTTATTATCCTAATATGTCATCTGGAACATCCATTGTCTTTTTCCTTAATCAAATCATGAACTACCTGCTTTGGTCAATATAATCTCATCTGTTTTGATCTGATTTTACAAGTGATCTTAATATTATAAAAGAACTTGGAAAACACCACTGTGCTCAGTGGAGCTGATTAAAGGATAAGCGATCCAATATATTAGCATACTATGAGATTAGACATCCCAATTCATAATTGAAATTTGGGGTTATAACATTCATTTAATTCAGAAGCAAGATTTGAGGCAAAACTGGTGTCTAAAAATGCTCTTACCTGTGATATATTTCAATCTTTTCCTCTTTGAGAAATACTCACAGTAAAAAACCTCTTGAAGAGTTTCCTCAAAGACCATTTGAGGCTCTCATCAATGCAAGTCAGGAGGAACCTGTTCTGCATTCAGGGAGGCAGAACACTGTCAATTTGACATGAAAAAATGAAAATTCTCCCTCTATGAAAATCTTTTAAAAACACATTTAAAAAGTAGGATGTGGCATCAAGCTCTCATCCAAGGTAATGCCAGAGAGCATTTCAATTTTGAACTTGCTGAACTGAGGCTTCTTATGTCACATGGGGGGGAATTTTACACACAATTTCTAGTCATGTCCGCACAAGCCCTGAAACAACCATAAAATTCAATGTGCTAATTAAGAGCTATGAGATTAAATAATAAAGAAAATGATATATCACTGCAAATGGATATTACTGCAAGCACTGCATATGAGTGGACTGCAATTCATCATGCAGAGCATGACTGCTTGCATATTGTCACTCCCTTTCTCATATATATTAAAATTAATTTACCTCATGAATTTTGATGGCTCATCTCCATTTCCAGTTTGGAATATGCAATGCTTTTCCACTGACCACTTCAGAACTGGCTGTCAGGGCACTGCAGATCACAGTCCTGCTGCAGTTCTGTCCTGTTTTCCCCATCCATCCACCCAAGGATGCTGCCCCAGGCATACTGAGGGGATGGTCCTGGTGCCTTGACTTTACTGCTACTGTAATTGGGTTGTGGTCACGGCTCCTCTGACCAGCAAGCCAGGAGCTGAGCTTCCATTGCTGGGTCCCCTACATGATCTACCTCTCTTGCCTAAAGCTTCTCCGCAAATTTTCAAAAATTGCTTGGGGCCTTCTGCCTTGCAGTCTGTCATCATAGCCTGTAGTTGCTGGGTAAGTCAAGAAGGCTAGCAAAGATGTTAGACCATAGGGCTTTGTGTGAGTAGGAGGCACGTTACTCCAGCATAAGGCTATGCCCCAGGCTCCTCATCCCTCTTCAGGTCCAAGACAAGATGTTCTGACAGAGCATGTGTCCACCAGGCCTTGCAACCTGCAAGCTCAGGGTGGACCCTCTCTGTACCCCCTGGTGTATGACAGGCTCCATCAAGAGTAAGGATGTAAGAGTTTTTAAAATGTGCCCACATTATCTTTCTAATTGTCTTATAAAAAGGCTGAGACCAGTGAGTGAATAGTATGGCACAAGTGATGCCAGGTTTACAGATAGAGGCTTGGCTGGGCATAGACAGTTGGAACAAGACAGGCCAGATGTACAGGAGTATATTTTTTTGTCCTTCATCCCCTGACTAAAGGGATAGCTTTTGGTCATCAAAATCTTCAGATGTGGTTTCAACTGGCAAACCTGACAATCAGTTAAGCACCCATCAGGCCTTTCCTGCCACAAATTCAGTCATCCTAAATGATGGAAAAGATCACTTTGGAATGGCCTAGGTGAACCAAAGAAAACCTAGAGAACTAGTTGGCAGCAGCACCTACCTGTAAATGGGTCTCTCAAATGCTGTTGAGATCTAGGTCAAGGAAACTGGCAGATGAAACTGCAAAGACACTGTCTTTCATGTTTGAAAAGCTGTCACCAATTAATTTCCAGAGGAATCATAACCCCCAATTTTAGCAAGGGCATCCCCTGAAGCATCCCCTCTGAAATTCTGTTAGTTGTTCTCTTTAAGAAAAGAATGCTAGTTTTGGAGAAGGAAAGCAAGGCAAATTAGGAGTGAAAGAGTAAGCTTTGTAGTATTTCCTAGTGTTATGGAGTGACCGCTAGAGTATTGGAGTTTCCCTGCAAATTGGCAGCCTAATTTATAAATCATTGTTTCCATTAATTAGCTCTTACAGCTGCACAATTCAGTTCAAAAGGAAGGTGATATAGTAAAGAGTTTCTCTGTTCAGGACACTTTTTTAAGGCTGTTAAGACAGCTTCATGAAATTATTCTTATAAGAAGGAGAGTGATGTTGCAGTGTCTTAATGAATGGAGTCACTCTGCTGTAGATCAGCCATGGAAATGAGAAACACCAGGCTTCAAAACTGAAAAGACATAGACTTGAAAACTGCCTTTGAATACCTTGGAAGCTGCACAATAAAACCTCAAATTTTCAAGTGTCTTAGGAAACCATCCAGTGAAACATTATAGAATTTATTAATGTTTTTGATCTACTCACTTATATGGCCTTCTGCAAAGCTGACCTGTTGGTCAGATCTTAATTTTAACTTCCTGCTGAGTTGCCTGTGGGGGTTTTTGAATGGCATGTTCTGCTAGGCCATGTGGCTTTCTCTTTTTCATAGTAATATCATTTCTCTGACTTAATGGAAATTCACTTATATAAAAAAAAATAGCAGCCACTGAATTGATTGCATTAGAGACATTACATTTTTGTTCCCATAACATGGCTGACAATTGCCTAAAGCAAGCCTCTTACTCCTCAAGCCATTGCTTTCTCTGTTTCACTATGCCAGACAAAACTTATTAACCAGCAGGATGAAATCTGGCAATTCTGCCATCTGCAGAATTGGGCCAAATATGCTGAGTTCAGTCAAAGATAGCTCTCACTTGAAGTCCTGATAAATACAAATGACATAAATATAAATGACAAAACACAATGAATTTACAAGTTGGTGATACTCTTCCAGGTCAATCAGAACATGCCTGTTGAGAGATGCCTTTCTGTCTCTTCTGTTGAACCTCTGTGGTGGAGTTTCATGTCATGTTCCAGTGTTTTAATACTGGAACTTATGTTAACCCTCATTTCTTCCTGATTCCATAGTATTTTCTGTGGAATCTGATTTCTGTTGTTGGACTTCAATCTTGTGGCTTGAAGTTATTTGGATTAAGCTTTTAAGTACCTGTCTGACAATTCTGTAACCTCTATTCAGCAATGATACCTCAGTTTACAAGACACTAGTAAGTTCATCCTTTTCTTCTAAGGAAGGCTCTAATTCCTCCTGGAGATGTGTCTAAACTTGGGACTCATCTGGAGCTTCTTTTTTACTCTTTGATTTTCTCACGTCTTTCAAGCAGACAAATAGAACTGTCTTAAAGCAGGGTTGATGATCTATACCCTTTAATTTGTTACTGAGGTGAGTCTATGAAAATGCAGACCATTTCTGAGTCCTCAAAATTTTAATGCATAGATGTAAACAGAGGTAGATCCTAGGTAACTTGTCTGCCTCTCTGTTAGCCCGCAGTGCAACTGTGGGGAGGACTGTGACATGAGTCCTTCAGACAGGTTATAGCCCATTTTGACACACTTGTCCTTTTCTCTCACTAAGACTTTCTGGCACAGCACGTGGTTTTTTTCATCCTCCTGTCTCCTTGCTCAGCTGTTAAGGAGACAGGAGGATCAGCTTGTCTTCCCTCCTATGAAGCTGTCCATGTGTTCTGGTTCCTCTTCAGCTGATAGACTGAAAAGTTACAAAATCATAGAATCTTAGCATGAATTGGAAGGCACATTTATAAGTCAACTAGTCACCAGCTCACGAATAAAGATCTTCTTCCCCTTTTAAGAAAGGTGAATCCAATCTGATGCCAGCAATCCTGTGGGTCATCCTACTATCAAAAACTCCCCAAATTAATAGACTGGGAGCATCTGTTTCTTACAACATCACTGCCCAGAATAGGAACGATAGAGAAACCAATAACCTATGCTCCAAGTATACTTATCCCAAGGTCCTAAATACCATTTCAATATCCTTGGACTAAATGTTGTGACTTCAACATCATACACATGAAAGAGCAGTAATGATAGTAAACCATGGGCTATATCAGACAAGTAAGTTTCCTAGTGTCTGTAATGCAGGCCCCAGGAATGCAAAAAACCTCCCATAAAAGAGGGTCTGTCCAGCATATTGAATCCTTTGTAACTTTTAGAAGGGAATCACTTATACTATAACTCATTTTTCTTCCTTGTTATGAGGGGCAGGTATTTTTGATCCTGGTAACACCTCTGATGTAGATGGATCCCCATCATTATCTATTGACTGGCCATGAACCTCCACAGCCCAAGACCCAGAAAATCCATAGATTGAGAGGGATAAATTGGTCCAAACCTATGAGCAAGAACTTCAGATTGTCTCCAAACCATCCTCTGGCTCCCATCCCACAGCAGGCAGGGCTGCTTATGAACATCCTCAGGGAATTAACAGATCCTTAGTAGCACTGACTTTAATAGGTGCTCTAACCCAAGGCTCTGTGACCAAGTGCAGTGGTAGTGGCCGGGGAAAGTGAGGTATGATACAGCTCTGAAGTCTCCACGGAGAGAGGGGACCCCCTTCGCTATGCTCTCCCACTTCTGCACCTTCTTCTTTGCTCCCGCTTGATCTCTGCTGAAAGGCTACGGGGCTAAGGCCCAGTGCTGCACCACTCTTCCTATTTTGGTTTTTAAACTTGATACTGCAGGGAAATTCTTAGCTCATCTTTCTAAAGTATTACTAGAAATTGTCTCACTTCTACAGAAAGCTGTTTATATGCATATCGTTCACATCATATCAGGTTAGTACCAGTGCAACTTTCCTGTGCATGGGGCATGCAAATCATGCTTGCTTTGGATTCTTCTCTGATGGGGTTTGGACTTTTCATTAGTCAAGGTTTCTGAGTAAATGCAATGTTGTGTACTCATTGTTGCAAAGAAAGGTAGAAATTGTCATATAACACACATGAGTACAGAAATTCAATACTTTCTAACAAAGTTATCTGGGAAATACATGATCACATAGAAAAACTCCCAAAGATAAAACCTTGCAGCTGACCACTTCTGTCTAGGATAAATCAAATCTAGGATAAAATCAAACAAACAAAAACTCTGCCCGAAGTCAACATTTGATTGATGATACACAGCCCTTAACTTTCTCAGGTAAGCCTTTTTTAAATGCATGACCTAATACCATTTTCACTAATAAGTAATAGTTCAAAGTGATATACCATATTCCACTAAAGAATTTGAAACATCTTGGGTTCTCACAAGTCACATCTTGGTTTCCTTTTATTGATTTATTTTCACATAAAATTGGGCAAAAATAGTGATTTGTCTAAAATCATCATAGGAATCACATGTAGCACCAAGCCCCAAGAAAAGGTAAGGGATTCCCCTTTTTCTGGTAAGTCTGCAGATCAGTCATCTTGTAACTGATGAAGCTGAGCTCTCTGTGATCTTAGCACTTACTGATCTAGTGGCCTTATAAGGATTTCAGATAAAGTTAGATGGTTAGACTTGGGGTAAGGTGATGTTGGTCCAAGACTGTCTAAAGGTTTCAGCACTTGCATTTTTCTATCTCATACCATACAACAAGAGATTAAAGGAACCAATGCATAAACTTGATGAATCTGGAAGACAAAGACTAATCCAATCTTCTTACTATTCTTAAGTACTGTGAATAAAATGCATTAAATATATGGAAATCCTGAGAGGTAAATGTGTATACCCAAAAGTTCTTGTTTCAAAAGACAGGAGAGTGCCTTTTATGCTTTAGAGTACTGTAGGTATTCATGTAAGTGTTGCACAAAGCTAGCTCAGTTATCTGAATAAGTTCTTTCATGGCATCAGCTCAAAAAGGAAAATGCTGACAGGTTTATTCTCTTGATCAGGTGGCCAAACACCCAGAAACACTTCTGTCCTGTGATGGGGTATGGTGGTCCACTGCATGAAGCACTGGGCTGCTCTGAAGGGTGTAAAAATGCTACAGGGCCTTTTCAGGCTAATCAGACTGTTTCAGGTCTTGCCTCTCTACTACTGGAAATGCTTGTATCTTTTTTCTGGGAAGCAACAAGACAGGCCTGTTTTGCTCTTGGGGACTTGTACCTCCTCCTCCCTTTCCAATCACATTGCCTCCCATGATTTTTCTTTTACTGTGCCTCAGTAACTCTGCATGGAGCTGTTCTTCATCTGCCTGCAGGTGGGCCAGCTCTTCTGCTTCAGTGAGTTCTTAAAGAGTTTCAATGTTTCTGCAATCAATACCTCAAGCATCAGTTTATCTTCCACATTGAAATCCATTTGAGATTGGAGGCAGGAAAGATGAGCTAAGAATTTCCCTGCAGTATCAAGTTTAAAAACCAAAACAGAAAGAGTGGTGCAGCACTGGGCCTTAGCCCCGTAGCCTTTCAGCAGAGATCAAGCGGGAGCAAAGAAGAAGGTGCAGAAGTGGGAGAGCATAGCGAAGGGGGCCCCCTCTCTCCGTGGAGACTTCAGAGCTGTATCATACCTCACTTTCCCCGGCCACTACCACTGCACTTGGTCACAGAGCCTTGGGTTAGAGCACCTATTAAAGTCAGTGCTACTAAGGATCTGTTAATTCCCTGAGGATGTTCATAAGCAGCCCTGCCTGCTGTGGGATGGGAGCCAGAGGATGGTTTGGAGACAATCTGAAGTTCTTGCTCATAGGTTTGGACCAATTTATCCCTCTCAACCTATGGATTTTCTGGGTCTTGGGGTGTGGACATGCACTGAGCCACAGCTGCATGGGAGGTTTTCCATTGGCACGACAAAGAATTCAGAAATCCAGGTACAGAAACATCAATGAAAATCCCTCCTGGCTCCAATACAGTTGGCAAGTAAGACGTGTCCTCCTCGACATTTTTGTGTGCGCATTCCTGCAGGGGGCAGAGCCAGGCATTTACCATCCCAGAGAATTCCATTTCAAATAATCCTGCTGCTAGTGACACCACCAACATTCCAGCTCTGAAAAGGGAACATTAAATAGAAATTGCAGCTTGTTTTTCCAGCAATATCAAAGGTACCTCTAGGTGGTGGTGAACATGTCTGTCATGATCCTTTTCACATGGGCCATGGGGCTGCAGCCTAGCAGCCAGTTTTTGCACCAGAGTTATCCCTGGATAACGATTTGGGAGGGAAGGGGAAGAGAAAGGACAGTCTTTCAAACTGCAGTTCATGTGGGAAACAGTCACAGTTAAGAGCTCTTCCTTAGCTAGGGCTCACTAAAGCATCCCTGTGGCAATGTATTATTGTACCTTTGTTAACCAGAGAGTCTTGGAGCATGACAAGGCAGGAATGACTCCCGAGTGCAGCTCTGTCACAAACTTCAGTCCTGGACATTTCATGTGCAACCCAGGACCTAGAGAGAACTATGAGACTTGAATAGAGGTCTACCCTGTTTTTTTCTTCCTAGCCTCAATTTTTTCTGCTGGAAGAGTGGCAGAAAATCCTCCATTTCCACTGCATGTGGGCCCCAGTTCTGCAAATTACACAAAGAGCTGCTGTCCTCAGAGCCTCTCTAAGCATGGCTGCTCCAGTAGAGGTCTAATGTCAAGGCAATATTGCTGGGGGTGTGCTTGGGTACAAAAAACACAATAATTTCATCAGGGATATTAGTGAAATTTAGAGTGTGGGATCACAGTTGTGTGCAAAGAGTGCTCTGGAGATGGAGAGGCATGGTTTCTTTCTGTAATGTGAGAGCTAGAGGAAATGGAGGGCAGCATACTGATCATCCTGGGTATGACCTCCATACCAGAGTAATGCTTCAGGCCTAGTCACAGGAAAGGGTGTGTCCTGAGCATTGTAGACAGCTCCATTTTTTCCCACTGAAAGCTCTGAAGCAGGCACTGCTGAGAGGATGTGGCTCCAGGATCCCGAGTCAGATGCTTTAGCTGACAGAGCCTCTCCCTCAGGCACAGGGACCTCACTCACAGAGGACAAGTGGGGCAAACGAGTTCTGTAGAAGACCAAGCCTTTCACTGCTTCCCCTATCTGTCTCTGTAGCCCATTCTGCTTTCAACAACTTACTCCTCAGGTGAAATCAAAGACAGGCATAGTCCTCCTGGGCACCACTTTCAGAGCTGATGACTACAACACAAGTTCAGGCTAAGGCCAACCATGCAAATTCTGAGGTTCAAGTTTCAAGCTGATTTTCAGGTTTTCATGTTTTCAGGGGAGTTTTAAAGGTCTTTTTTTCTTTCCTGGGCAATTATTTTCCCTGCTTCCTTCCTGCCTTCCTCCCTGCCTCCCTCGCTCCATCCTTTGGCTGTATCTGACCCTGGATCTCCTCACTATACCTAATCTTAAAACCACTCACAGGCTCATCCCAGCCTGTCCCCTGTCCTTAGGAAGACACCAGTTTCCTGGGACTGGGATTGCTTCAGCTGCCCCTCAGCTTCCCTGATACCCTGGGGAACACTGCGACAGTCCTGGCTGTCAGGTCTCCACCTGCCGTTCCATGGTGACCTCCTTCTACTTCCAGTCCTCAGAAGATCCTGGGACCTGCCACACCCTGGTAAAGGACTAGGAAAATTATCTCTTTATTGAAAAAAAACATTTAAATCTGTGCCTGAAATTTTTTATAAATTAGGTTAGGTTAGGTTAGGTTAGGTTAGGTTAGTTTAGGATGTGTACCTGAATTTTATTACACAGCAACATGAGGTTAGGAAGCACCAAGACTTAAGATTCCATTTAGCAGTTCTGTCTGACATTCCCCATTTCACACACTGGTCAGTTCTCCAGCATGGAAACAATAGTCTTAAGGTCCAGTTAGTTGATGTCCAAATAACTAAAAAACAACAACCAAAATGCTAAGTCACATCAAAGTCACTAGTGCCAATTTTTTTCAAGATAGCATTCTGAGCTGAAGCTGGTGAGTGGTTAACTTGATTTTTTTACTGGAATAAGGATTTCAGCAGGTATCTGAAGTGTGACCTGGGACTGGGGAAATTCCTAGAAGCTCTTGGATTGTGTCTCTTCCATTTTTCTTGATCCATTCAAAGTCTGTGCAGACACAGACCCAAACGAAAGTCAGTGCAACAGTACTGCTCATTGGTGAGCTACTGTCAGGAGAAAGGAGAACTCATCAGGGACACAGTTTGTTTGTTGAGGGGATGACTCACTTACCTCAATCTACTAGCACAGATGTTTTAGCATACCTATCACCCCTTAGGTGATCCATCTACCTCAAAGCCTTTGCTGCCTGAAACTTCATTTCTGTGATTTGTGGTTTTCTTGAAAATATGCTTGGAAGCAAAACCACATTAAAAAGAAATATATAAAATGTCTGCCTCCCCACAGAAATAATTTCTCAAATATGGTGTTTTCATGGCCATTTATTATGAACAACCATGATAAAATTACATGGACACTGGACACTAGCATACTAATAGCAAAGTGAGGGGACATGATATCAATATATGTTTGTTTTTATTAAAGTTTCATCTCAAGTCAGTAATTATTTAAATAAGGCTATTGCTAGCTGGTATTCATTCCCTCAACTTACAAAAGATTTCAAGTGCTTTATTATAGTGAACCTATAAATCTAACCACAAGTAGTGAAATGAAAGGTGCTGTAGTTGAGGGGGGCTTTTATGCTAAAAGAAAACTGGAAATGCTATAGTTAATCTAGTCTGTTGTTTGTTTTTTTTTTCCTGACATGGATGAGAATGATACTCAGTAATGGAGATAATAAAGGCTTTATAAGACTGAAGACAAGGGAACCTGATGTAATTGCACAACTTTCAACAAGTCTCTCAAAACCTGGAAACGAGGGTCTCGGATATTCAATAAGATATTTTTCCAATATTTTTGAGAAATCATGTGCTTGGATGAATATGGACTTCCAAGTTTTATTCATTTTAAGCAATCTTGACCAAATTAATTTACATCTCCATTAAAAATGGTGCTGAGGAAACCTGGGTATTTGAGGAGATGCTTCAAAACCAAATGTAAAACTTCCGCTGTTGTCAGATTAATTTAGAATTCAGAGGGAAACAGAACAGGAAGGATTCTTCCCCTGTAATACTCCTGGAGATTTCAGAGTTCCTGTGGGAAATCTCCGTAAAGACTTCAAGATGATTTTTGTTTGCAGGATTTCAAAGCCTATCTATTTTGAGCTTCATTCCTTTGCAGAAGAACAGAGGCTTACGTGACTCCAAGGCCAAGGGCTGTGCTGCATGCATACAGACGTATCAAATCTTTGGAAGAAATGTGCGAAAGTGTAAACTTGCACACATGTGTATCTGTTTGTTGCCATCCACATGAGTTCAACCACTATGTAGAAATACAACTAAAGTTTGTGGATCACTAATTTATAATAATCTGTTCAAACATCCTTCCATTCAAAGCCATTAAAGATTGTTTCACAGATATCAAAACTAGATTTCTGAGCATTGGATACATAGAGAGAATCTTTCAGTAATTCCAAACCACTTCTTTTAGGGTGACTAATGAGTTTCTGGATGCAGTTGGTCAATTTCTTTTCTCCTAAAGCAGTATTTACCTTACTGAAGATCCTGATTCTGAGATACTAGAATTTCCAGTATAGGAGGTCTTGGAAAAATCAATTAAGATTAGGATCTCTTGCACCAAGGTATTCTTCACCAGAGAAATGCAATAAGACATTTTAACAATCCTGCCAAGAAATTAAATTAATTTGCTTGTTCACAGTGCAACTTATGCAGTTCAAGAAATGGAAACTTTTGTAAAAGTACATAAATGCCAGTTTAAGCAGTCCTAGGCGATGAGGTTTTGTATTTCAAAAATGTACATAAATTCTACTTGTCCTAAGAAAAACTAGAATACTTTAAGCCATGGGGAATACCAGCAAAATATGATGAAATATATGTTCATTGACAATAAAAACCTTTGTCTGATAGACCAAGTAGTTCACACTGTCGTTGAACTTAAGGTGTACAAGAAACTCAGAGATAAGAAATTTTTTTCTGTTAAAAAAGGTAGAAAGCTAAATATAAATGCCCATATGAAAACAGATCAGTTTTTCCAAGAAGGTAGCATGGGCTATATTAGCATGAACAGACAAATAATTGGAAGCTCTCCAGAAGGCTTGCCAAACATAATAAGCAAATCATGACAGCTTTCTTACTCCCAGTACTTCATTTGATGGAGGTCATGTTTATATGACCTTTCACTTCAGTCCAACATAAAACTGTTCTTTATAAAGCATCATGGAATAAAAGCTCCACTTTTTTCCCCTCTATTGATTTTCATTACTTTTCCTATATTTTTTCATTATTTATTTCTATTAGGTGCTTTCTATGTTAAAATGACAAATATTATTTGCAGATGCTATTTAACATATGCTCACATGGGATTTCTTGTTGCAAAGTTGTATTTTGCAATAACTATCTGCCTATGCATAATTTTTTCTTTTATCTATCTTAATTGACATTATATTGACCAAACCCATTTATATCAGGAAAAGAGAAAATAAATTTGAAACTATTCCCCAGTGTAGGGAATAACCTTTTGTGTTCTTGAGGTTTGGGAAGTTCACGATGCAATTAACTATGATAAAATATCTCTCCTGACATTCTCAGCTGTAAATTAAACACTAGTTAGTTTCCTACATGCAAATAAACTATGTTTTCTTCTATCCCTCTCTACAGGATTAATTAAAAACTTTTACAAAAAAAAAAAATGTATCCTCCACACTTAACATGTCTGACAGTCCTTCCAAAGTCTGACAGCATTTAAAATACTCTGGCCTTCAAAGAGCATACACAGAAATTTGAGGTGAATGTCTGGGGAAGTGAACAGGCAGGAACAGCAGACAATGGTGGAGAGAAAGAGGAAAAGATTTGAAAGGAAAAGTGGAAAAAATTCTTTTTAGTGCCCAGATAGGGGGGTGAAAAAAGACACTGCTAGTGAATCAATTGGTCAAAACACAAACATACCAAGTGTCATACCTATCTAAATAAGGTAGTTAAAAGAGAAGGTCCTATTCTGCAGAATGTAGAGAAAGAATTAAGACTAAGAAGAAGAAAACTTGCTCAATCAGTTCAACTACTAAAAATGAGTCTTTACCTTGCTGAGCCAAAGTCTTCATACTGTTTCTACTGACTAGGGTGTGTGTATTTAAGTAGGATTTAGACATTTTTACTAGATGCAGGAACAAGTTTTTGGGTTTTTAAGGCAATTTGACATGGCAGTTTGTACCAAAGTAACTTTGTTTAAAATCCCTTATAGTGACAACTTTCGCAAATTTAAACAAGTGTTCTATTTTCTATTTTCTATTTATAAACTGAAAGGAAAAGTGTGCCTGGGACTTTGCTAAAAATAAAAAAATAAAATCTTCTATTAATCTTTTATGTGTTTGCAACCAGGAAGTTTGCTCAAAGCCCACTTGGGAATCTCCTCACTTCTTTGCAGTATAGATACACTGCTGGAACACCACTCATTTTTAATGAGCTCAATGGCTTTGAAGCAATCTTCTCTGCTGCTGGAATTTAATTTATAACAAAGATCTCATCTGACAGAAGAAATATTTAACTGAAGCCAAATAGCACCGTGAGTCTGCCTATAGGCAATGAAAAATGCAGACATGCAGAAACATACACAAACCACCTATGCCAATGTAGACATCTACAGATTTCAGTCCTGATATACATACCATAAGCAGGTTTATGCTTGCTTGAAATTCAGTTTTGAGCCTTTGAGTGTAGTGTTCTAAAATCCAAAGGGTGCTAGAATAATGCAGACATCACTTAGTTTTTTCAGTGGTTTGTTTCCTTTAAAAAAAACAAACAAAAACAAACAAACAAAAACCAATTACCAACGAAAACCAAATCACCAACCAATGTTTAAGTGTTGGAAGAACATTAGGGCATTTTAAATAACATGGAGGAAGCCATTCACAATGAACCAGAGAGAAACAAACCAATACCTTTGGAAGTTTTGCAGTATGTACATCCAGACCAAATGCTTTACAAATTCAGAGCTCTAAGGATATATGTAGGCTACATACAGGAAAGGCAACAATTTGCCAGATAATAGATGAACAGCATTTTCAAGATACAGAAAAACAAGGAGGAGGAATATTGTGGAGAACGATTTCGAGAACCTAAATTTGAGTATTAAACCCTGGTTAATGTCCTGGTTAATATTCTAGTGTGGTACGTGGTTCAACCTGGTTCAGTTTGAATCATTAAATCCCTTCTCGTTAACTGTCATTTATACTTACCTCCATTGTTGTATCCCTATTCCATCGGGAAATAGCCTCCACTGCTCCCCAAAATGGCATCTGCAGCCTTGAAGAGGAGCGTGACATAAGGACTCATACGTAAATGAGGGAGACAAGAGACACATGGGACAAATATACAAGAACCCTAAAACAATGAGCTGCACTAAAAGGGGGAAACTAAAACAACACATTCGAATAAGGAAAACCCAGAGGAGTCCCCCTGACCTCTCCCTAAGAGTCAACACAATCAAAAAGGAACTTGACCAGAGTGACCCCCTAGACTTTGAGCCAGCAAAAGCGAGCATTCCTGTGGACTCCCATGAGGACGGAAGCTCCGGCTCTGCCGTGTGGCAGAGCCAACCTCCTCCTCCTCCACGTGGATCCTGGGAGCAACAGTGGTGTGCATAACCCCTTGGGCCCCCACCCAAGCTGATTCTTCAAATAAAGGCATTAAAAAGGACCTCTAGTCCTGCCCAATCCACTTCAAGTGTAATTTTAAAGCTACCTATTTTAGGACCATCTTTACAGCACTATTTACAATTATTTATACTACTGTGGCCATTTAGCAAGAAAGTGATTCTTCTGATGAAGTTATAGCAAAACCAATTAGATTGGCTTTGAAATTGACAGCTAGTATACCCATTAGAAAGGTGATAATGCCTCTGCAAACACACAGGGTTAAAAATCAGAGGAATCCGGGAAGAGTCCTTTTCTCCCCAGCCCCAGCGCAGGTAACAGGCGGGGCTGGGCGCTGCCCTGCAGCTGTCTCCGCAGGGGTGGGCCCGCTGCCTCCCGGGCAGAGGGGAGGGGAGGAGAATATGCCCTGTGCATGCTGAGCCTGGCCCCAGTGGCTGCTAACATCTGCTGCTAGGCCGCACCTCCATCGCTGCCCGGGCCCAGCCCTGCAAGAGATCCTGGCTCCAGCCCCAGCAGGGTACGGTCTGGGTCTGCCCCCTTTGGCCATCTCCCCATGCCCTCTGCAGACCTGGGGGAATGTTAAACTCTTTCCTTACATACATGAAACTTACAAAGCACTAACCCTTCTCTGAGTGAGAGAAACGTCAGAATGGGAGACATGTAAAGAGACAGTATGAAGACATCTGAATGAGTGAAAGAGAAGTTATATCTTAAATGAGGAGATGGAGAAGATGCCTTTTTGGGGCTGAAAGCCTTTTGTGAGCCATAGTAACAGAATGTAATATGCTAGAATATCCCTTTAAACCATGGAAAAAATATACATGGGGGAGATTATGAGAATATTCAGATTGTAGATTTGAGCAAAGGTAATCTGTGATGGACTAAGTAAATATCAAAATAGCTGTCATCTAATGGAAAAATTTTAACAGAGGAAGATAGAAAGATGGAAGTCCTCTGCCCACAGGGGAAAAGAAGACCTCTGTTTCTTGAGATGGAAGTGGTTTTAGAGACAGATGAAGAAAACCATTTGCTTTTGGAACTGTTTATCTTTAAAATGATACCCCAATGAATTTCATTGGCCCGTATGCAGCTGCAGGAAAAGCTATCAAATGGGAGGGATCCCACAGCTGCAGAAGTTCCCATGCGGCTGCTTTTGTGAGAGTTGAGAGCCACAGGCAGACTGTTTCTTTCTTGTGGAAAGTTACCATGACAGGCCAAAAGAGACTTCTCTCTCTAAATGGACTGATGAAAGACTGTTTTTTAAGTGGTACTGACCTAGAGTTCCAAGTTTTGTCTTTATACATTGTCTGTGAGAAAGAAAAGAAGCATTTGGGGGGAGATTAAAAGTGTTTTCAAAGTTTTATTCTGATTCTTATTAATTTTTTCTTATAATTTTGTTAATAAACTTCTCTTTATATCTTTTAGGGTTTAAGCCTGCTTTGCTTTTCTCTTAATCCTATCTCACAGCAGAATGAGAGTAAATGATTCTGGTTGACACTCAGACCACTACACTAATTTTGGGAAACAGAAATTGGCGAATGTGAAACCATTACAACTATGTAGTATCTGTGCTTAGAAAAGGAGAGGAAAAAAAAAAAGTAGAGGAGTATCTGCAGTATTACATCTCTTTAACTGCAATTAGTGAACTTTGATAATAATTTATTGCTTTTATTTTCCTCTCTGTATTCTTCTGTCTCAATCGCTGCACTGGAAATCCTCCACTATTTTTAGTTTCTTAGTTTCTTTGGACTCAGATCATAAATGAAGAGGAGAAAGGATTTACCAAAGATCTGGAAAACTTTTCCTGGACAAAATAATGTTAGAACTGGGGGCCTAGCACTTATTAGCATTTTGGAATGCAACAAACAACCCAGAAAAACCCAGTTTCCCAAAGAAGATGGATTTGGGAAAAAAGGGAGCATCATTGCTGGTAGCATCGTGTGATTGTATAATATCCTGACAGAAACACAAGACCTGACTGATTAAAAAAGTGATTGCAGTTTAAGTAACTGCCTTTGCAGAAAGGGGTGGTGATATGGACACTGGATGATTCCTCACAAGGAAGAGCTGTTAGCTTTTGCAGCTCTCCTTAGTGGTAGAGAATATTTATATTCAGACATGTTCACTGAAAGAAGAGTCCTTAGCTTACATTTGTCAACTCTATGCAGCATTCTTCAGAGAGAGATTAAAGTCTGCTGACTTGAGCACCATGAATGATTACTCTGTTCCAAAACACCTGAATGCAGACATCAAAACAGAATCATCAGGAGAAGATGATATACCACCATCTGCAGGGAAATATGAAAAGCAATCAGAACAACATAAGTAAAAAGAAATAAAGTTGGATTGGGAATAGCCATATATTGAGAAGTCTAAAAATGAAGTAGAGTGATACAAAATAGAATGATATAAAATACAAGCTCAATATGATGCTTCAACATTAAAGGATAATTTTTTTTTTTTTTTTTGCTACAGGACAATATGAAATTTTCAGATTACTTATTTTATACATAGACATAAAACTGGAACACTTCTCCCTTTTTTCCCTTTGTTGTTCCCAAGTTTGAATCACAGAACTAGAGATTCAGAGATTAATTTATGTGGAATGGGACCTTTGAGGTTCTAGTCTGAGCCATTGCTATAGGAAGTATAATCATATCAGGTGTTTCAGGGCCTTGCTAAGTTGTTTTTTGAGTGTCACATGAGTTAGAGACTCCACAGCCACTCTAGACACCTATTTATCAGTTTGGCCAGTCTCACACTGGCCAAACAGATAAATAAAGAAGAAAAGCTTTTTCCTTATATTTTATTGGAAATTCCCATGTCATGACCTGAGTCCATTGGTTTTTGCCCTATCTTTATGCTTCTCATTTGAGTGAAATGACCATGTGCCTTTTTAGATGAGGAGACTATACATCAGAACTGAGTCTTGCAGGGGCCAGAGGCTGCTGATCCTGTTTTACTGCAGAAAGAAAGAGATTGTTTTGCTTTTGTTTTAATTCCCAAACACAGGAAATTAAAAGGAGGGTATGAAATTTCTAGAATGGATGTATTTCTCCTTTGAACTTTGAGTCCTATGTGACTGCCTGAAGATGTCTTCTTCAGTGGTTGTCTCTGCTTTTATACCTCTATGAACTGGGGTACAAGGAAAGCTGCTTATTGCTAATCTTGAAAATGGTACAGCAAGGATTTCACTAAGACAGTGGAGCTTTTGATTGAACAATGATACCAGTTTAAAAATTCTGATTTGATTAAAATACAGGAAAATGCCATATGAAAGGGTGTGTGTACTTTTTTTCCTAACAGGTTCTCTACAGCAGACATACTGACTGGCAATTTAATCCTGATAAATATGTTTACACAGCAAACCACTACAGCTTAAATACCTCATTTTACAGACTGTGTTTGGAATCATGTAGGATGCATATAAGTGGTTTTAATAAAATTACAAAACCACAAAATAAACTGTTAAACACAAATGCAATTTCAGAGGAGCAGTTTATCTCCTGGATTTGTGTTTTTCCACATGCAAAGCAAAGGAGATAAAGCTTGCTGATATTGATCTCAAGGCCTGATCATAAAAAATTAAAAGTAATCTGTCAGAAAAGAAAAAAAGAATGTTTTCCATTTTGCTTAGAGAGCTCTTGAGTGCTTGTGTGAATGCAATTTACAGCATTAATAAAATCCTCTTGCAAATATTATTTTATTTTTATTGTGTGTTTTTCTTCTCTGATTAAATAAAACACTCTGTAGTGTTTGGTTGACTTTTCTGCCCTTAGTTATGCTGGAATATTTAACTTCAAATTTGCATATGTGTGTCACCAACTCCAGGACACCAGTACCCCAACTGGTTTGCGGCTACAAGAAAGTGGTCTCCATGGAAGTTTTACCTTTTCTTCATTGCCTTTTGAAACAGAAGGAAGGAGAAATAACTCTCCATAAGTGTGGCGACTGGACCCAGGCCAGATGTCTGAGGAGGCAATTGAGGTAACAGGATTTACTTATCTGAGGGGGTTTTTTTTAACATCTCAGTTTGAGAAATGTCCATTTCAAAGAAAGACCTCTTTTGCACATGGTGAAGATAGCTGTCCAGAAGTTGATGTTGTTTCCAAGAAAAACAGGCAGATATGCCTCTATTTTCAGAAGAGTAATCCTTGTACTTTACGTCATATGATACACAACAATCAACTCAGAAACCACTGTCACTGAAGTTAGAAAAAAAAATTAACAAATTGCTGATATTTTTTCAGGACTGCAGACAGGCTTCAAATACTTTCAGAGAAGGTTCACCAGAAGCCCTCACTTCACACAGTATGGATAAACACATCACTTACACAGTACAAACAAACAGACCAAGAAGAGACATAAACCATTTGTGAAAGAAAGTGTTCTGATACTGCATTGACAGATATGTAAATACAACTTACAAGAGGTGGTAGAAACAAAATAAGAGCTCCTTGGGAAACTCTCATCCCTCAAAAGCCTACTCTGTCCTCAAATACCTACCTTCCTTTTCAGTGCCACCCAAGGGTGGTACAGTTTATATCCTCTTTGAGGGTAATTTGAAAAGCAGAGCTTTTAAAATTGCTCTGCTTCTGCTTTGCTTCCCATTCTGGACCTACATAACAGCTTTCTCTCCCATGCATTTTATTTCCTCCCTCTCCAGTAAAATATTTCCAAGGTAGCCTAAGTCAATGTTCTCATATATATTTAATAAGGATCAGTTGTCTCTCTGCCACAATAGTATTGCCTCCAGAAATTTGACTCTAATGGCAATACTACCCACCCCTCTGAATCTAGAAACTGTTCTTAATCTTTGTCAGTGATGTTTTATTTCAGAAAGATTACTTAAAATTTTGTTTACTCATCAGAGCACTGGAATTTATTGCCAATCCCTAGAGAAGTTGTGTAACTGTAGAGGTTCACATTGCTGCAGGGATGATGGGCAGACCATGTAAAAGTAAGTCAAATTTACAGTTGTAGCTGAAAGTTGAAAATTCATTAATTTGATGTAGGTAGATATTGGAAGCCTTTGAGAGAAACAGAAAAGTGTCTGCAGTACAGAACTGATGGCTTGATGAGAATGTATATCAGACGTTGGCGTAAATGCATTTCTACTCCTGTCACATCAGACAACCAACAGATAATTACAATTGCAGCACAGAGAATGGACCTTGCAAATATTGGGGAACCTGCTAGACACTGTAATTTGCTTCAATGAGCCTTAAAAATTGCCTGAGAGTCTCTGCTCTGACTCGGGAAGTGTTCATGCCTCCACATAAGCATTAACGAGTCATATTGGCTGTGCTGTGTTGTTCAAACCAGTGTATTTTTTCAGCCTGTTGCAGACACAAAGCAGCCTTACTGCTATGCTCAGGTAGTGTCTCAGTGACCATGTTCTAACTCCTCCAGGCAGGGCAATTTGTTCCTGCTAGTTTTGCCTTTCCAGACTCTCAAAATTATCTTATTTTTTTAAATTCAAGTAAACATAACTTTGCTAAGAATGATGAATTTGCAAAATACTCTCTTTGGCTGCCAATACATAGTAGCCATGGTGTAGAAATCCAGCTGATCAAAGCTTTTTGGGGAGACAACTTTTTGAAATTAGGTTACAATGCCATTCTGATCTCCAGCACTAATTAAAACTTGACCTATGGTGTGACAGGGTCAAATAATCAGCATATGCAAACCTGTTGGGGAGTTCTTGATGTGCAATCTGACGAATGACAGGGGAATATTGTAGAGTAAATAAGCAAACATTGATGGCATGACACAATGCCAGAGAATCCCAGCTAGCTCACACTATAGGGACCGCACTGAGAGTGGCTGCCCCCGGGTCAAATTGGGCTGGGGTGACAGTAGAGCAGGAATGCTGATTCTGGCAGCAGCCTCTACCACACCAGTTGTGAAGCTGGAGGATCCAGGATCAGAGTAAAGGCCAGGGAGGAGTCTTTTGTGTGCTTCTCAAAGGATTTTCTTCCCCAAGGGAGGCAGCACAACCAAAACACCTGCATCTTGCACAGTCTTTTAAATGGGGGACGAACAGGGGGAGGATAAAATTCTTCAATCAATCAGGGCTATAGCTGGGAGGAGATTAAGGAGGGACTTACAATATGACAACTAATAGGAAAGAACATGGGAGTGGAAAGGGTCACAGAGACTAACCCCGCTTTGAGGAATAGGGGAATTCCAGGGAGGGGTTTTGGCAGGGGGTTGGAACAGCAAGGACGGACAGGGAACCTTTCAGACTAAGGGCAGGAACAAGGGAGGATTGACAATAAAGTAACAGGTGGGTCTAGGGAGTGATAAACAACTGGGCGAGGGAGGAGAAAACTTGGACAATACCAAACATGTCAGGGGGGAAACAGGGATGATCCATTGGGAGAATAAATTCACAATAAATGAACAAAAACACACTACCACAATGGCATAGCCTGGATATTATTTCATTGCATTTAAGACAAGGCCATTTAGGCCTAAGAACCTTTTACTTACTTTGCATGTATGTATCACTTACATTATCATTTTTGTTGTCTTTTCACAGTTTAAGTAATGGTTCACCTGTTGTTTTTTAGTAAATAACTTATTAAAACAAAAAGAGTTGTGTATGAAAAACTAGATATGTATTACTGCTTTAGAAGTTTATCACCAAAGTCTTATTACAGAATACACATATAAAGCACCACACAGTTCAAGACAAAGTTCTAAAAACCCACAAACTGGCATCTCAGTTGGTTGGCAATTCCAGCTAACCTGATCGGCTTCTGACTGTTTGTGACAGAATCATCCATATACTCCAGCATGGTTATTTGAATGAGATCCAGTCTAATTTGTCAGACATACACAACTATTTAGCAAAGTCACAGAAAAGCTGTAAAAAGTGCTCTAAGTCAGCATTCAGATTCACTGACTAGGGGCACAAAGAAGGATTGTAATTGCAGAAGCTGTCAGATCATTGTTGGAATTTTTTGTTTGTTTGTTTGTTTTTGCAAAGGACCAAATACAACACAGTGGCCACTATTTAGGAACAGTGTTGATGATCCGTATTTGTATTTTGTGTGTACAGGCATGGAGTTTTATTGTTATGGTAAGATACTTTAATACATTCAACACCACAAAAACTTGAAAGAAAGCACACACAATATGGTTAAAACTGGTAGAACACCAACTTTCTGTTTTCTTTAAAGTCATTATCCTGGACATCTGTCTTATGTACATGAACACTGAAACAGATTGCATTAGGGGAGGGAGGACTATTCAGTCTTTCCATGGAAATTAAATACAGCTCAGAGATTTACTTTGAAGGGAGGAACTTTTGTGGCTGTTTATGACATCCTTATGAGACTTGTACTAGCAGTAGGCGGGAGACATGAGCTACCCTGGAAACTAGAGGCCCTCAGAGTTTGTCACATATCCCAAGAATAACTGTGCTTAACTGGCTGAAAGCTACCACCATGAAGTCCCCATGTCTTTGTGACCTTAACTTCCTGCAGTAACTTCTGGATTACTGGCAAATTTTTAACACTGGGGACCAGCCATATCACATTCCACTAACAGAATAAAATTTGTGTTGCTAACTTCTGCGTCCATGCTAGCATTGTAGTTAACCAGCTTCCCTTGAAACTGTGCCTAGCTAGTGTCTTCAAAATGCTCTAGATAGACCTCTAATATCCAACAGGCACCCAGCCAGACTAATTTGGATTTCAGATGGATTTTGTTCTGAGAGCCACAGTAAATCAATCCTTATTTTTCTTTTACAGTGCCCTTATCCTGAGTCCATACGACTTGATGCCATATCTGTTTGGGTTTCCTGCGTTTTCTCTTCTACCCCATTGCTACCTGGCAAGAATTGTCAGCTTGGAGTAGTCTTAACGTATTTTTGGTGATAACTGTGGACAAATAAGAAAGCATTTCAGTGACAAAGTAATTCACTCTTTTCCTAGCTCCTTCTCACAAATCCTAAATGCTCAAGGGCACCCTTAGGCTATCTGTCTACTGGGGCTTGTTTAAGGATTTGCAAGTTCAGTTTTTACCCTGATTGCTCAGCTCACACTTTCATTCAAGTTTCTGTCTCAGAGACATAAACACACACAATAATCTGCTTCCAGTCAGCATGCACTACTTAAGATTTTTTAGTTGTTGTAGTTGTTTTGCCTAGCACGGTTGTTTTTGTTTGCATCACAGTGGGTTTTGCTTGCATCATGACGTAAGTTCTAGAAATCCCATTCAGAGTAGGACAGGACAGCTCTTAATGGTGTCTTGTTATTTCCCCTCAGGAACTTGAGATATAAATGCACATATTGGAGGGCTGGGAGAAAGAAGTAGCTGAGACAGAGATTTAAAAGGGTGTTTTTGAATTGACATACAAAGTGTGCGTTTAACAGGAAATCAAAACCATTTCTCATTTCAACGACTGGTTTACCTACAAGCAGCTAATCTGCTGTGTTCATACATTCACAGTGAAGCTGACATTATATGTGAATGCATTTTTAATTTCCATCTAAATTCCTGGGACCCACAAATAGGATCACACACATAAAATTACTACCATGATAGACATTGAGACATTTGCCTTTCAGCTTGTTTCTTATTGTCAGGTGAAGAAGCATCATAATTTAAACCATAGTTACAGTCAAAATTCACCAGTTCATCACAATGCATTGGCCTCTCAGAAAAGTAATGTGAGCTGAACAAGTTAAGATGTTCCCCAAATTTAGCTATTCCCCATCATCAGCAATAGTCTCTCCTGAATGGTGGTAGTTTGGAAAAGACTTTGCAGGGTGTGACTGTGTACAACATGCATAGCATAGATTTCCAGTTAAAATTAATACAAAGAATTTTTCTCCCCTGTATTACAAGTTTCCTGAGTAACTTCAGGCAAGTCAAACATTCTAGCTAGTCCTTGAGTTTTCAGCATATACAACTGGAAAAAATAAAAATATATGCCTTCAAACTTCTTGTGTAAAAGCATCAACACACATACAAAATAATCATCCACAAATTCACTCAGTAATGCAGCTCCCTGGTCCAGAGAAAACTGGTTACAGTTTTGGTCTAGTGACTCCCACATATTCTATATTTGAATAGAAAGATTTATTTCAAGAAAAAAATTGCAGAGTCTAAACAACATTTGTAAGTGTTTCCTGGTCTCCTAAACTCACTTGTAGATCTCAGATTCCTTCTTCTTACACAGCTGAGTAGGACCCAATGTCCCCAAATCAGTGTTGAACCCACAACATGCCTTCTAGCACATGAAAAGCACTAATTTTCAGAGCCTCTTTTGAGAGGCTTATTTTCTGACAACTGACAGCAAAGCTAAATAACACAGAGACTGTTAAAAGAATCTCTCTAATGGCACACTCACACTTTGCTATAAAGTAAAAATGAGAGTAAGTAAGCAAAAATGCGGGTTTATTTTTCCTTTGTATAACACATTTTTTCTGCCCTACCTATGAAGTCTCTTTCTAACAGTCAGATTACCCATGCAAAACAAATTGCTTGAGTCCCAAAGACCTCTGTCTTGGCCTGAGAGATATTTGGGGCCAGCAAGCCAATTATACTGGAGTGACAGGAGTATTTCTCATCTGTCAGATCACAGGGTGTGGAGAAAAATGACATCACTACCTTGTGACTGTGTTTCCCCACAGAGCCATGGTTACAATCATTTGGTCAAAGCCTGTCTGCTTACTGAGAAAGGGGGACTATCTCTCCTAATTATCACATTTAGCATGCATCCCAGATCCAAAACATCCCAACACTTTATCAAATTTAATGCAATTATTTCACAATTGCATTTATGTGGAGAATTAGAGTCTTGAATGGAAAGGGCAAGTTCAGTCTGAGGAGTGGGTTTGAATATTAGGTTCCAGGTATGTGTCCAGCACAACAGCTGCTCTTTGCAAAAAGAGCTGCGCTTTCCAAGTCTCTTTCACAGATCATCCTAACCATTTTACAGAATAGACAGCTGAGAAAAAAAATCTTCCTTCAGAGAGGTCTTACTAGTTACCGTCTCTTTTTAACTTCTGTCACAAAGACATATATTGGCTTTTTTTTTTTTTTTTTTTTATCCTACATGTTGGAAATATATCTTTCCATTTCATTTACAAATTCTTGCTCTCTATTTCTGTGTCAAAGTTTTTAGGATACAATAGCAATACAGAATAATTAGGTTTCTAACAATTGCCTACATTTTCCATTGGGTTGTAAATACCAATTACCCTTAGGACCAAATTTTACTGCAACATTCCTGTAGCATTTGGATGACAATCTGGATTTCCAAGCCTATTCATTTGAAACTGTCCTGGTCACTGCTCACTCAGGAACTGTAGAGGAGAAGTACAACTTTTACATTTCTTGTCTTTCCTGTTTTCTGTATAGGACCTAAATAAAATTCTCTTATTCTACTCAGCAAGTCCTGAATGACACGCTACCAATTAATAACCTTTGTAGAATTACAAGATATGGATTAAAAAAGAGATTATAAAAACTTCGGTTGCAACATATCTCTCCAGTTCTGGAATGAATGACAGTTATGGGAGTGTACAGTAAATATATTTTACATTGTGTTCTACTGTATTAGATGAAATTATCTTTCACTATAGTATAAAAATAAAAGCTTTCATATATATTTTCTCCAGATTTTGAAAGGACTCGAAAAAGAAGCAGCATTTTTAAAACTGCATGTTTACTTTGAGTCTTGGACCAGTCAGGTAAAGTTTTACAACCAGACTTACCAAAAGGGTGTAAACTCTTACTCACATAAGAGAACATGAAATCTAGCTTCCTTATGATGAGCTACATTTTCTGCCTGGATTCAGATGCTTTTATCCTGTCGATATGATTTGAGTGACAATAAGTGCAACAGCTGAGGTTTCTGTTATGCAACATCACTTTAGCACAAAAGCAAAATGAATCCGGGTTTGAAGAAATTACAACCCTTCTTAATATAACATGATACATCAAAACTAAGCAAGGAATGGCGGAGGAAATGAGGATGATAATAAATGCTTGAAATCTGTGATACTTCATTGATCAAGTAGTTCATCCATGCTTTTGAAGAGCTTGACAGCAGTTTGGGTTTTCATAGCTGCAGATACACAATGTCTGTTGTGTGATGGTGCTCTGTATCACTACACAATGCTCTAGACTATGAGTCTTTGTAATAGAAGAGGAAAAAAATATGAGAAATACCTTCCTAATGCACCTAGAATAGCATCATTTCACTATAAAAGTAATTTAGACTAGTACAACTTAGTGATAAACACATAAAAGAAAACATAAACAGTCAGGTGGCATAATGCCCAAGAAATTCCAGAGATAAAATTGTGAAAGAACAGACTTGAGTGGAGAGCATTTTGGTTCAGTGGAAGGAACAAAGGAAAAAAGTGGGAAAAAATGCCAGGCCTGAAGCACAATTTTGCGTGAACTGTATCTGAAAAGCTCTTTTTTTTTTTTTTTTTTTTTTTTTTTTTTTTTTTTTTTTTTTTTTTTGAGAAAGGCTTTTAAAGTCTGAAGTCCAGGTTTTCAGTTTTAATAATGTCTGTCTAGACCATTTCACTCTGTTTTAAATACCTTTGAGGTAAGAAACTGGGCTAGTACAAGATAAAATATGCCCTGTAGGACCTGGGGAGCAAGGGTCAGAACCTAGGAAAGCAATAGTCAGTCAAGGGATCATTTTAACCTCAAAGTGTTGTTCTCCACCTCATCGTGCCACCAGCTGTTCACTGTAGAGTTTGGACCAGTCTTCAGTGAACAAAGTCAACTCTTCTTCAAAACTGTCCTTGGGAAAGTTAGTTTGCAAGGAGTATGAAAGGAAGGCAAAAAAAAGTTTTAGGAAGTATGTGCCCTATGAAACTTCTGTAAAATGCCAGAAGTTTAATTTGGAAATTGTGATGGAGATAGTATAGAAAAGTTAATAGAATTTTAGAATGGCTTGATTTGGAAGGGACCATAAACACAGAATTATAGAATCATAGAAAATTAAGGATTGGAAGGAATCTCAGAGATCATCCAAATCCAACCTTCCTGCCAAGGGCAGAGACACCTTCTACTACATCAAGTTCTACAGAGCTCCATCCAACCTGGCCTTGAACACCTCCAGGGATGGGGCATCCACAAGTTCTCTGGGCACTTTGTGAGTGTGTGTGCCTCTCCACCCTCATAGTAAAGAAATTCTTCCTAATAGCTAATCTAAACCTACTGTCTTTCAGTTTGAAGTTATTCTCACTTGTCCAGTCACTGCCTGCCCTTTTTAAAAATTTCTCTTCATCTTGTAGGCTTCCTTCAAGTACTGAAAGGCCTCAAACAGATCAGCCTCAAGCCTTCTTTAATGCTTCCTAAACATGAGTTGATCCACCCAGCAGCAGAACTCAGACATTGTATTTACCCTGTAGCAACCCTTGATCTCCGTCTTGATAGACCTCAGGACTGAAAACTGATTGAGGCCCAGAAAGTCTTCTCTTTCCTCTTAGTTCTTATTTTGTGTTACTGGTAGCTGTTAATGCTCCACTGTAGGTGTGCAAAAAGCTTTTGTCACATAACCTAACAGGTGTGCCATATTCAAAATGATACATCATTCACCTCTAAAATAAGTGAAAATTGGGTTTGAGTTTGGTGTTTTTTGTCTCCCCAACAAGAAGCACAGGCAGCAGTTTCAGAGTGAAGCCATAGAAACTGCAGAGTTTGTTTTCTGTTGTTACTGAATTGCTCAGTTTTGATTAAACCTTTGGGTTTGCTTGCAAAATTAGCCATGTGCTATCTAGTGATTGGAAATGCATTCTTAAAGTGAAAAAGGTGGGATGGATTGCAAAAGCTTAGTTGTCCAGAGAGTGGTTATAATCTCTTGTGCATCAAGTGCTGCTCCAAAGCTATTCCAGAATGATAACTGCTGATAGCGAGTCAATCAAAACTCTCTGTGATAAAAAATGGAAGTCTCACTCTGTTTCTTGGCAGAAATCTACCTCAGCAGTTGCCCAGCACTAGCAGAGCTTGTTGGCACCTGTGTGGTTCACAGACGTGTGATCAGCCTCTTGTTTCTGCAGACGGAGGAGTCTCTGTGGGTGTTCACAAGCCTTGAAAAGAAGCAGCCTTGCAATAAATGACTGGAGCTCTCCAGGCTGTCATTACTGTGCCCAGCACATTCACAGTCGTAAAAATGGAAAGTGCAGCAGAGTAAAAGCAGCAGCACAAGTGTACTATTTGCTAAGCTCTGAAAGCATACTTACGGCTTGGTAGATGAAACAGCAAAAGGAGCTGACTGTCTGTGTGTGTGTGGAAAAGAACAAGGATGAAATTCTAACCAAATTAAGTTCTGGGAATGAAAGGTGACTAATGTCACTGTACTGAGGGAGTGAATAATGGAAATAATGAATCATTTGATTGTTCAAATATCTGAATTGTCAGAAAATATTTTCTGAATTACAAGATTAGACTGCAAAAGCCATCTTTCATCATGGCACAACACAGGTAGGGGTTGTTGTGCTTTTTCAGGCTGATCTTCCCTAACTTAAACTGTGATGGTCTTGAACATTCAAACTTTTGCATATGTCACTTAACCAATACCTTTGGTACTCAGGTACCAAAACAGCTGAGAAAAACTGTCCATAATAGCATGAAAGATCCTTTGGGCATATCTTTTCAGTTTGTCGTTTTTTAGAGTAACTGTAAAAGAGATGTCATTTAGCAGTAACTAATTCAAATAGGTAGTAGCTACCAGGGGTAATCAGTCTTTGAATTAGCCATTATAGTGGATTTAGCACAAAGGAAGATAAATTGGAATTTTCTTCAGCCACCTGTTCGGGTGAGCTTTCAGAAAAAAAAAATTATTATCATTTTTCTGATTTGGGCTGGGCTACGTTTAATTTCCCCTGTAGTAGCTAGTATAGAGCTATGTCTACATTTGTGCTGAAAAAGGTGTGGATAGTATAGAGATGTTTATGTTACTGCTGAGCTGCACATATCCAGCATCAAGGCCTTTGCTGCATGTGGTGCTGCCCTGCCCATGGGGAGGCTGGAGCTGCACCAGGAGCTGGGCGGGGATCAAGCTGGAACTCACCTAAGGGATATCCCACACTGTACAGAATCATGCTCAGAACACAAAGCTGGGAGGATAAGAAGGAATGCTGGACATTTGGAGTGATGGCATTTGTCTGCCCAAGTCACCATTAGGTGTGATGAAACCCTGCTCTTCTGGGGATGGTTGAACACCTGCTGCCTGTTGGCAGCAGTGAATCTCAGCCCACGAGATTTTTCACTTTTACTTTTCAAGTCTCCCCCCAGTCCTGCTGGTGGGGGCACGAGCAAGTGGTTTTGTGGTGCTTCATTGCCAGCTGAGACTACCCAAATCATGGATAACAGCAGCTTTTAACTGCTTAACACAGCTCCTTGTGCAACTAAAGCCACATAGGTAAAAAAAATTGTTCCAAATAAACAAGGGAATGACATACAATTTCTGTGTAGTTATGCAATTTCAAAAGAAGGAAAAATTATCAAGATACTGCTTTGGGATGTTAGGAGCTTGGCCACCTGCTCCAGCTGCTTCAGCTGCTCCAACCTGGAGGTCCCCTGACCAGATGTTGGAGTCCAGTCCAGTGCCCCAGGGACATGGGCTGCTGCTTTCCTGTATGTAGGCTCAAATGGTAGCAAAAATGCATAGCAAATTGCCAGGTTGCTTTACTAGCAAGCACACATGTTCCCTGTCTGTGTCTCTACGATTTTGTCTCCATCTTCCTCCTTCTTCTTATCCCTTGTTGCATTTAAAAGGGGCTTTGTCCAGATAACCTTTAAGGAACAGGAATTCTCCTCCCACATATACCTCCAGCTTCCTCTTAAAAGGGGAAAAAAGTACCGATGTACTCCCTTTTTTCAAGATATTTTTTCACTATGTGAAAAATTAATTTATTTTGCTTCTGTAATTCTTCAAAGTATATCCTTAGCACTAATAATCCCCCTTTTCTCTATCCCCCTTTACCTATCAAAAAACCCCATACCCATGTGATAGGACTTCTGTTAAGCTAAATAACTATGAAAAATATCAGTTATTACAGCCTAAAATGTGAAGGCAGAATAGACATAAAACATCTACCTTTGTTTGGAGACTGGGGATAAGGGGCAGGCAAGGCAGTCTTCCAATACAGTCATTGTAATTATATAAATTACATCTTTGCAGGTTGTAAATGCAGATGGGTATTTGGTTTTAACTACTTCTCTTTTTGCTCAGGTAAGCACATATCCTTTCTTTCTGCATTTTTCCTTGTTAGCACAGAGTATTGTTTTGGTTTGTTTCCATTGCTTGAAGGTATGATGGCAAATAAAGTAAAACCAATTAAGAAAAAGGAGCTTCATACCAACCAAGTCTGATACTTTTTTTTAGCTGGAGTTGTCACCATGCTGCCACATAAGTGTAATTTTCTCCAAGTCCCAGTGATCTAACACCAAGTGGAGAAATTCTGTCTTCCCCCCTTACATTATCCAAAAACTGTGCATCCACAGAACTATACATAAAAGTTCACACATGGAGTCGAAAAATCTTATCCAGTTGTGAAAATAATGAAAATAAGGGTTCACCCTGTTACAAAAAGTAAATATTTTATTATGGAGCAAGTCCAATATGTTGTATGTTTTGCAAGCCTACCCACTGAATCAGGAGAGAAATATTAAGAGAGGTTGCTTATTTCTGGATTAAAGAGATGAGGGGAATAACAAAAACAAATAGTTAACACACTGATGTAATTTCCATAAATTACCTACTACACCTTCATCTCTCTCCAATTAGCAAATTGAGAGTGAAAATACAGGAAGCTGACATCTGCTTCCATATAAAAACAACAGCAACAATAACAGCAACAACAAACCAGACAACCAAAAAAAGACTATGTCCCAGCTAAAGCAGCTTAGAAGGTTGTTGACAATTGCAAAGGTCACAATTTTCATGAAACTGGAAATAATTTGTGCTGTATATAATGTGTGCTCTGTGATACTTTCTTTAATTCAGGGGTGCGTGCTACTATAAAGCAAGTAGATGTATTTAAAAAATCAAATTTAAAAGAGCTTTAGATTCAAGTTAGTAAGTTCTTTATCACATCTGGCAGAAATAAGTCTTAAATCCTCGGGGTTTTTAACACAATACATAAATTGTGTATTGTGAAGGGGCACACAAGCTGCCTCAGAAGTAAAATCTAACCTGGAGTAATCCTGTCATAACATGGTAGTTGCACCTGAAATATTCTAGACAATAAGGAGAGAGAGTTTGTCAGGAGAGATAACAAACCAATTTCAGTAGCTGAGGAAATAATAAATAAATAAATAAATAAACAACCAACCAAACAAACAACTTCTAAGTATAGGAACTTTTGAGGAGTAATTGACCTTATAGCTGCAGAAAGCAGACAGAACCGGTTCTGCTGGTAGATGAACCTTAACTACAGCAAGACACTTACATCCCAAAGTATGCCCTCTATGGGAACCAGCTGTGATACTTAAAAATTCATATCCTAGCTTATGTCTCACAAACATACCCATGTAGATAAGCCCTGCGGTTACTTTAACAAAGCCAGAGTAAATGCTATGTGTAGAAAAAGGCCTAAAGCCTACAAATGAAAGACCAGATTTTTAAGCATCCAGCTGCTCTTGTTGTAAAAAAACAAATGCTGGGCTTTTTTTCTAAATCCAGTCAATGGAAATTTCAAAGACTCACAATAACTTTGTGTTCTCTAAGCAGCATCTGGTCTCATCTGATCCACATTAATCTTAACAAATACATCCTTTTCACTTGCCTATGCAGCATGAAGTTTCGACAATTTTTGTAAAATGTCCACAGGCCATGTATGTATGAAAACTGAAGGGTAGTAATCATATTAAGGAAAAATAACTCTCTTTTTTAATAAAAAATGTAGAAAATACAAATAGTCTTGAACATTAAACAGAAAATACCTTGTTTTTAGTGTACTCTTTAACCTAGCAGATTACAGTAAGATGGTTATATTTGACATTGTAGAAGACAACTGCTTAGAGCAGATTGAAATACTCAGAATGAAAATATGAGATTAGAAAAGCATCCTGTGGTGGGGTTTTTTTTTTCAAAGTTTTTTCACATTTTTGCTATCAAGAGAACCTTAGAAGAAATTATCAAAAGCCTTATAGAAAAGGCATTGCAACTATTTGTGCTCCAATAATAAACAGAACTGCAGTGCAAAAAGATGGATAGAGAAAGCTTGGTGGAAAAGTTTTACAAAAATTCTCACTAATGAAAGGAGTAAATGTTTAGTTTCCAGGAACAGAGAGCAACCTTACACAGTGAAAAATGGCTCTGATTTTCTCTAGAAAGGAGACTGACAAAGTCAGAGCAGATGTCAACAGCCTTTGTTCTTTGAAACTGTCGAGCAACTGCCTTATGACAGCAAATGTTCTATTGCTCCCAGTAAGAAATTTTGATATAATATTTTTTCTTCAGATATCAAGCTGCAGCCCATGTATCAAGCAGAACATTTATTAAAGGCAATGTGCATGTGCCTGAGGTCACTAATGCTCTGAGTAGCCACAGTTTGCCCATTGATAAGCAGTTCCCTCAGTCAGATCATCTCTGGCCTTTGACTGATGGAATGATTTCTGTCTCCCACATTCTTACTGCTTTAGTAGAAGTGAACCCACAGATCTTGCTTTGTGCTTCAGAACCATTAACTTGAATTTCGTCACTTGACTCATGATTCAATCCCATTCTATTTGACATTTTTGCTATATATATATGATTGGGTAATAATTATAACAATCTAACATATCAAGTCTAGAGATGTTAGATTAACTGCTAGAGATGTTAGTTTAACTGCTAGAGAAAGTTAAAGCTCTAATAGTAAGGTTACCAAGCAAATAAAAAGCAAGCACAGCACATAAATTAAAGGAGTTATTTAAATTGTGGTTCTGTGTGTCTAATTATCCACAGTGAAATTGAAGTGCAAGACAAGAGAATTCAATTACTTCAAAACAAATATGGTTTCTAATGCTACACTAATGTCACCCCATGACACCGTTGCTTTCTGACAGCATCATATATCCACCACTTCATGCTAATGAAGAAGTGTTTATAGACAGTCCTGTGGAAGCATTCTTCTTAAGTGCTATGTCTAATGAAAAACTAAGGTTTCACTGAATAAAGAAAAGAATTTAAAGAAAATAGCTATTTGTCCTGAAGTAGGCACCACAGTAAAATATTCTATTCTAATTTATTTTATTCTAGTCTAGGATAAATGATAAGTGATAAACCAATCTTAATTTAAACAGTGTGGAGATTCTAACACGTTTTTTGTTGTTGTTGTTGTTGTTTGGGTTTTTTTGGGGTTTTTTTGTTGTTGTTTTTTTTTGGGGGGGGGGAGAGGTTTTTTCAAGAAATTAAGAAGTCTAGAATTTCTGCTAGTGATAAACAATAGGCTCTTCAGTACTTTACTTCTGAAATGCAAACTAGTTCCAGAAGAATTTTCTTCTTTCATGATAAAAGTCATAAAAGGAATTCCAGAAGAAAGAAATTCAGAACATTACATCACCAGTACTTCAAATATTTCTAGTCTTGTACCCTGTAAGTAACACTGCAATATATTAAGACTGTTTGTATAATTTGAAACAATAACAAATTTTGGGTTTATCAGTTGCTGTTTTGTGACTACAAATTGCCACCATATAGATGAAAAAGTAGGACTTAAACTTTAATCTCAAATCAAAAAATTCTGTCTTTCTAAATTGCAGCACTCCACCCTACACCACTGTTTCCAAAAACTAATTAATTGTGTTGGGAAAATACATTTTTCTCCATAATCACATAAACTGCCACTGCACAGGGAATGTACTTTTCCTTGTTAAAAATGTGATCCTCCTTTATGGTATTTGCTGCCACAGAAGGACAAGATTGAAGGCATAATTTAAAGATCATCTAGCCTATCTCTTTGCATAAGTCAAACTCAGAAATATTCATTTGATTCCTGACTGATGTTTGTCCAAGTTACAGTTAGAGAAATTCCATGTCATCCTCAGACAATGTATTTGAGTGCTTTATTATCACTAGTAATGCATAATTTAAATCCATAATTTAAAGCTGTCTGTTTTTTCTACGGCTGATAAGTTTTACTTTGTCCCCCATGTGTATAGAGGACAGACCACTTGTTTTTCTACTTAAGGTGATTTTTTCTGACAGTTTCCACAGTTCTTTAGATGCAAAGTAAAACGTTCAGATTCTTCTCTAGGTCATATTTACTGTACTTCTGAAAGTTATTCTTATTCTTTGCAGTCTCTTATTTGATTACTTTCTTGGAGAACAACATCTAAAATTGAATGCTTAGTATCATATAGCAGTTTACTAATTCAGCTGCTTTTGGAGTAAGTATTGGAATGAAGACTCCAGAAAAGGAAAAATTTAGTGGCAGTCAAAAAAATCTCATTGTGAGTGGGAGCAATTGAATTCAGAAGAATGATGTTGCACAACAATATTGCCCACTAGTTTCATGGAAAATCAGAGAAAATTTCCTATTATTTCAATGCCTTAAAGTTTTCTGTCTGCAATTTTGCTTAGAGTATCCATGGCTGGGACAAAAGGGGTAGGGATGTGAAGAGGAATCCATCATTACACTTAAAATAACAGTTACAGTGAAAGTGCCAAAAGTTTCCAATAGTCTGGTAACCCTCTCAGCATCAAGCAGTAACTAATATGAATATAATTTCTTATCTTTACCTACAGAAAAGCTGCTCACTTTTAATACCTGTATTACAATCAGGATTATATTATTTTGACACCTAAAATACATTATACTAAAATGTTTTTTAAGTAATTCAGGCTATGGAATAGGTATTCATTGACATTTTACTTTGTTCTTTAACTGTTTAAAGGAAAATTTGAAAATGGTAAAATAAAGACAAAAAAGATAAAATTAAAATTCTAACTTAGATTTTCCCCTAAACATCAGGAAGATCAACTGAGGTTTGAATAATAAAAAAGAATGCAGTGAGAAATCCTAGAATTTGTTTTCTTATCATTAATAGAGAGCTCACATGAAATATACTGATTTCGTTAGCTGTTTAAAAAAATGGGAGGATTATCCATAGAAATCAAGAGTGATGGCTAAAGGAAAAGTATTTATTTAAATTCTTTCAGGATTCTGTATTCCTTCAATACAGAAGCAATAGAGTTGGAACATCCTCAGAGTTGATATTAATAGAGATCATGGTCAACAGGGATTTTTTGGGTTATTTTACTCAAATCTGAATTAGGAATAAATTAGAAAATTAGGATTCCCGACAAAAAGTATCTTCTATACTTGTCTATTTATTTTGTATTATTTCTTAGACCATGAAGACATTGAAGACCCTACTTCAGGGATTTTTCTGTATTTATTTTTTTGCTACTTTAACATACAGAGGAACCGTTAAGCAGACTTAAGAATGCTTCAGAAACTCATTCCTACACTTCATCTGATGAGAAACATCAATTAATTTTTTTGTTTACTTGTTTGAATACAAATACATACACAAACTCATATTTCAATAAAACACAGTAATACTTCACATAGAGATTTTGAGTCAGCTGTCCTGTAGTAGGTGATGTTGATGTAGAGAAGTCTGTGATAGATGCCCTCCTAGTAGCAGAAGCATCTAGGGATGAGTGGACAGTACAATTCTGTTTTGTCACTATTAAAAGGACATCTTCAAAATAGTCTCTAATCCTCATCATCACCCAATAACTTAAACCTTATTAACTTAAAACTGCCTAATAGTTGTTCACAGCATGTGTATATCTGCTGTCACTGTATTTGTGCTTCTGCAGTGGGATTTGTAAGGCTTGGGGGAAGAAATTAAACCCTTTCAGCAGCAGTCAAGAAGTGATCATCATCTGCTGTCCACAGTTAAGAGCAGAAAGCATTCTTGCATGTGATGATGGGAAAATGCCTGTAGAGGAGAAAATTTCTCACAGATATACAGTTTCTAGTACTAACATGTATAATTCATGTGTATAAATCAGATGCTTGTTGAAATTGAGACATGAAAATGAACCCAAAGATGCATAAGTATCTTCCACTTTGGTAGGGTATGGAACAGTTTAGCTCCATATACAATTTTAAGCACTTGTCTGTACAGGATGTCAATAATGTATTGAGACTGTCTAGCTTTTGCAGTCATTAGCTGCACAACCAGACATGAAAATGGGGATAGCTTTATGCTTTCTGAATGGAAAGCACCATATATGTTAACTTAATTAAATTTACTCTCTGATCTGCTGGCATGGGAAAGAGAGAAAGACAGAAATAACACTCTAGCTGATGGCTACACTTAGCCATCCAAATAGAAAATAAAGGAAACATTGAATTAATTTATGTTTAAGTTCACCTGTGTAGTGCTCAATTAATTTGCCTAAGAAAAAGAAAAAAGTGACAGTCCCCAGCATCAATGCAAGGGATTGTCACTACAGAATCATTCTAAACTCTTCTCCAATATTAGTTCCAGGTGTTTTATTAAAGAAAAAAAAATAAAAAAACCAAAACAAAACAAACAAAACAAACAAAAAAAAACCAAAACAAAACAAACAAACAAACAAAAAAACAGCAATATCTCAGACAAAATTCAAAGGACTAATTTCATTGTGAGGCATAATTGTGAGACCTTCAAGAGTTAAAATATTAGGCATGTTTGGAACAAGCACACAGAATAATTTTGTATATTATATGGCTTTCTGCCCTCCACTCCCACTCTTTTCTGCTAATCACTGGAGCTGCTCTGCTAGGCAGCAGTTTAGTAAAGCATTATCTATAGATGTCAAATGCATCTCTGAGAAATTTTTCAACCCCATTCTTCATGTATTCTTCAGGAAATAGTTCAGTGAAAGTTCAGCAAAACTGTGATTTCATGAAACAAACTCTGCTACTGTGACATGCTATAAATCAGTTTGTTCAAATTCTGCCATGTTCTCTCCCTGTTGTAAAACAGCTTCTTAGCTTTATTTGTAAATTCAAAGGTATTTTAAAATCATCATAATAATTTTATTAATTTTGGGCTGAATATTATTTAAATAACAGTTATTAATTGATTCCCCCTAATTTAAGATTTTTAAAATCTGAAGTATAAATGTTACAAAACTCAGCTGACTTTCTTATCAGCTGTAACCCTACCAAAGTCACTGAAAGCCCAATGACATCAAGACACTTTTACACATTTAACAGAATACCAGAATTAGAATGCATTAGGCATCTGAATTAGGGGGAAAAGTAACAAAAGTTAGCAAAAGACCAAAGCAATAACAGGATAATGAACTGAAAGAGGGAACTTAGGCACAGAAACCTTACAGCACTCTTGGTGTTTTTAGAAAGAGTTGAGTTTTTGCAAGCTGGTATTCTTCTGATAGCCAGCCTAGAATGTGCCTGCAGTAGTAGTCTATAAGGTAAATGGAATTATAGCTAAGATCTCAAAAGCTTACTGTTTTGTGCTTTTACATGGGTATTTCTTAATCTCAATGGAATACAGCCAATTAAACTTTATTGTCTCATAAACCTCCAAGCCCATCTACTTTTTATGAGTTCCTTATACTGCTTTCACAGTTATTGCAAGTAATTTATAGTGATCCGTGACAAGGAAATTCAAACAGTGCGTTGCCTTATGTAACTAAGCAATTACTCAATTATTGATTAATCAGCTAATTTTACTATGAAAGATCCTTCTTTTGTTTATAAGAGATTTAGCCCAACAGTGCTATTTAGCCCATTCATTGCTCTGAGGAAATATGTAGGTTATATCTACTTGTTTTAATTACTTCCTTCCAATCCTGATGATACCTGAGAGTAAATATTTAATTCTAGGAACATTTATATATATAAAACTGTCTTTATTTCCATTAGTTTGTAAGAAAAACAGTTCTTGTTAATTTACCTTCTTCTAGCTTTTTTTTTTTTTGCATTTTCGTTTTCAGTGGAGCTTTATCTTGAGAAGCCCACTCAATTGATTTCAGTATTGCTCTTCATTTAAATCTTACACTATGACTTAGTGCCAAACTGAGCAGTATTATCTAAAAGAAAAATCTGGCCCACCATTATTTATTTCCTTAGGTCTCCAAAAAGTTTATTGTATGTAGATATTTTGGGTTATCTGCATTTATTCAAGTTATTCCAAGTACTTTTCCAAGAAAGGCTCTCAGGGAGGCCCTACTCTAGAGTTAGTCCATTACATTTAGTGCAATTATCTGGTCTCCCCATGGGCAGGTGAGCCACCGCTCTCTTTCCTACACTGTCTCACCACCACACATCCATATTTAGACTTGAGCTATGGTTTAAATTAGTTATTCCAGCCAACACAAATCTCAGTTGAAGATATGATGTTCCACCTGATCTGTACACAACTTTCGATGCCATCCAAAGCCTGTGACTGTTAGACACTTGGCTGCAATGCTAAGGCAATTAACCATTTAAATAGATGGAAGTGTAGCAAAACTTCTAATGAGTCTGAAACAAAGGTCAAGTTTGCAGCACTGAGCTTAAGGTAATGTTTTCATTTTTTTCAGAAAAATAACTTAGGAGATGTAATTGTATCTCTTCAAATATCTCATTTTATGTTACATAAAATGTTGGAGGTTAAAATTTGTTTACTTTGTAGAGATTAGCAGAACTGTAATTTTCATGTGCTTTTTTATTATTCATAAGATTAACTATCAAACAGCTGTGTAAAGAAAGAACAATGCAGTGCTTATAATTCTGAGAAAGTAACCACTGCAAGTCATATTTGCTAGACAGTACTACTGGTTTTTATGAGTGAGATAATCCAGATTCAGACCCAGAACAAAATATTCCTAACTCCTACTGTTGAGAAGCCAATGAACTCAAAAAACTCAATTGCTACAAAATTCTGGAGCTTTATGTACTGCACAATCATTGTCCTTCAAAAGTAACAAACTTCCAGATGCTACCTATAGAGAAAGAGCTATTGCAACTAGAAAGCTTCAGAAAATCTTCTTAATATATATTAGTGAGACTATTTCCTCTCAAGGATATTGAGAGATTTATAAAGTAAAGCCCAGATACATGGCACATATGGATTTTATAAGACAGTCCTGAAAATTCATTGTTTTGACAACAAAAAATATTAAGAATACACAAATGGACAGATCTCAGAACTTGGAAAAATTCCAGTGATTGAAACGTATTTTAAGAAATTATATGTCTTGGTTCATATGCCACTGTTAAAAACATACCATTCTGAAACTGCTAATACCATTTATATCCTGCCTTTTCATACTACTTCAAAAGGGATGTTATAATATCACAAGAATTTCAGGTTTTTTTACATAAATAAGCAAAAAATATGGACTGTCAAAGCAGATTGCATATGAATCTACTTATTTAGATGAAACAAGACAAATAGTCCTGAAGGTGGGCTGAATCCAATGATAGGAAGTTGAAGAAAACCAAGTGCCCTGTCCTGCACTTTGACCACAACAACCCTGTGCAACACTACAGGCTGGGGACAGAGAGGCTGGACAGTGGCCAGGAAGAAAGGGACCTGGGGGTACTCATTGATGGCAGCTAAACGTGAGCCAGCAGTGTGCCCGCATGGTCAATGGCATCCTGGCTATATAAGGAATGTAACCAGGACCAGGGAAGTGTCTTCTTCTGCTTATATTTGGCTCTGTGTGGCCACATTTTGTCTAGTTCTGGGCCTCTCAGTTTAGGAAGGACATTGAGGTACTCAAACATATCCAGAGAAGGGCAACCAGGCTAGTGAATGGTCTGGGACACAGGTCCTATGAGGAGCAGCTGAGGGAGCTGGGGTTGTTTAGCTTGGAGAAGAGAAGGCTCAGGGCTGACCTTATCAACCTCTATAATTCCCTGAAAGGAGGGTATAGCCAGGTGGGAGTTGATCTCTTCTCCCAGGCAACCAGCAACAGAAGAGGACAAAGTCTTCAGTTGTACCAGGGGAAATTGAGGCTGGACAGTAGGAAAAAATTTCTTCACAAAAGGGTGATTTTGGGCATTGGTCTAGGCTTCCCAGGGAGATGGAGTCACTGTCCCTGGAGGTGTTTAAGGAATGACAGGACATGGCTCTTAGTGCTGTGGTCTCATTGACAGAGTGGTGTTCAGTCATAGGTTGGACTCAATGATCTCAGAGGTTTTTTCCAACCTAGTGAATTCTGTGATTCTGTGGAACTTCTTTTGTTTTCTCATGATTTAAACCTATTTTTTAGCCTGTAAATGAGTTGCACGCATCCCATCAAAACATGACTTGGTGAAAATTAGAGCTCGTGTCCATATTTTAAGAATAAGTGTAGGTTTTGCCTTAGTCCCATAGATGAGACTATAAAATAAAGACTATAAATACTTATATGCAGGGAGAAATTTCAGGTCTGTATCAGTGCTGTTTCAGTCTCAGGACAGACTACATCAATTTCATTTAAAACACAGAGCCAATAAGAAATTATTTCAAAACAGTATCTCATTGTGAGAGAAAGCAATTGTATTTAGAAGAATGATGTTGCACAACAATACTGCCCACTAGTTTCATGGAAAATCAGAGAAAATCTCCTATGATTTCAATGCCTTATAGTTTTATGCCTGCAATTTTGCTTAAGTATCAAATTTTGCTTAATATCAAATTTACAGTCACAGTAAGCTACTGAGGAGAAAAAAATAAAATCACAAAAATTCAATGCTTTCCTACAGGTATCTCTTTTAAGTGGTTGACCTCAGGTTATATCCAACACAGCAATTCCAAAACATTGACACTGTTGAATTTTCACTTCAGATTCCAATTGGTTAAAACTGGTTGGATCCACTTTAACATTGTGTTATCTGCATGAGCAGGGTCCCAACCTATGTTTTTCTCAAAAAGTGTTCTTTTCCCAATAGCATGAGGGCTAGTTATAATTATAGACTAGCTAATATTCTCTTGCTTTTTGACCCTCTCTTTACAGGACCAAATTTGTTTTATTTCATTTGATGGAAGAAATGCATTTCACAGCGCAAGAAATGACACAGAAATAACCTCTTTTTTTTTTTTTTTTTCCCCAGATTTCTCTCTTTCGTGAACAATCAACCTGCTTATAACCATTGCCCACAAAGTCTCGCTACTGATCAAGCTGCCTTGAATTCAGGTTTTATGGGAAGTTTGGGCATATATAACATCTCTGAACACCTAAGTTGTGTGGACTGATCTGTGACATAACAAGTCTGCTGTACATTTGCAGTAAGTTTGGTAGGCAAGCCAGACTATCTTCATGTGACAAGTTGACAGATATGAAAACTTTCACTAGTTGTCTGTTCATATGTGAATTGTCTCAATTATCTCAAAAGACGAGGCTTTATTTGAGTTTGCATCTTGATTTTCTTAGGTTTCTAAAAAGACAAGACTGATGCAACAAGGAACAGAAAACCAACAGTCCCAGGGCCTGTATGAACAAACACATTTAGATCACACAAGCAGTACGATCCTGCCATCTGTATCAACACAGTGTTTGTCAATTGCCAAAGGGTAAAAGAGATTATGAAGACACTTATTCATGCTGGTGTAGTAGACATAAATTCTTCACAGTGTATTGCAAATTTACACAATGTTGCTTTTGCATTTGGACTTCTGATTGAGCTGAGCAGTATGAAAAGTCCATCAGCATTTACCCAAAAATATTCTGAGCAAATACAGAGCTACAGATGCTGAAGAACACTAATTATTCCAGCTGAGACTGACATTAAGCTATATTCAATCTTTTTCTCCTCATTGACCCTTTTCCTTAAGGCAAAATATGCAAGAACTTTGTATATTTATTTGATTACTTAGGTCTTAAAGCAGCAAAGAATCCTTGAATATGAATGCTTACCTAGAAAACCAGAAACTTGGCCCAAATATAGGTGATTGTATGGGGATCTTTGCATTAGCTTCACTCATCTATGAATCACACAAAATAGATTCTCTGAACATCAGGATAGAATAGAAATAAGGATCAAAACTGCTAAAAATTTTAAAAAAGAACCAAAAAAATTAAAAATAAATTTTAAAAAACCCTTAACACCTGTGTAGGCACATATAATCTATAGCAAGTGAAAGTCCTGAGCCACCGCTCTATTTTAATTAGAAAATCTATAAGAATCAAAGGGTTTTACTTGGGGTTTTGTTTCTTTTTACAGTGCTGGCATAAAATTAGGTGCCTTATTTTATTACCTGTCCACAGACATTTGATAACCTATTTCTGGATGGCTACTCTTAGAGTTTTGAGATAAATGTTAGCCTTTCTGACCAAAATCAATGGTGATTTTAACATAAATGATGCTTAAGCTATGCAAAATATGTTGTAAAACCAATCTATCATCCATTTAATTGTCTCATCCTCAGTGTCTTATAGTGTCACTGTAGTGATCATTGATGTTACCATCCTGTTTTAAGGACTGCAACTCTAGGTTTTGATAATTTGAGCTTATTAACACCTTTATTTTTATTGAAGTACTCATAGAAATATGCCTTTCTGCAAATGCCCTGACCAGCTTCCACTGAGGCAAATTGGAATCTGTTCAGTGAATTTATTCACATTTGGAGTACATCCTGAAGATTTTTTAAAACTTTTCACAAGACCTCTAACTTAGTGTATAATGAGCACAACAGTTGGTTTTCTCTGTAGAGTTATCCAAGATTATAAAAAAAGAAACAAAAATAAATTATTCTTTAATGTAGCTCTGATGATTCTCCAGCCACAGATTCCTATTAAAATAAACAAGAAAACAAGCAAGTATGCATGTGGTAGAACTCACTTTTAAGATGATGTGTTATCTGCCTGTTTGTGTGCAGATAATTTATTAATTTCACTGAAAAGCCAGATAAATAAGCATCTGACAACCAGATGCTTAGAGAAATATTATTTTATATTTATATATATATATATATTATTAGAGAAATAATTAAAATCATTAAGTATGGGCTTTGTATTTTAACATAAATCACAACCTGATCAAGTAGGTTATGGCTAAGTAAAAGAAGTGCCTCAAAAATATCCACACACTTGCTACACAAGTCACTAACACTAACCTGTAGCACACATAAGGCAAGTTGAAGACAGTCCATGAGCAGCAACAGGACTTCCATGCTAAGAAATGTCCTCCTATAGGAGGACACATAGGTGACTGCTAAACCAAATATCTGTCACAATCAGAAGCAAAACACATTCCAAGCGGTCTACTTCTACAACAACCACGCCTCCTTATGCTTTGAGAGTAATCTTAAAAAAATTGTTTCAGAAATTAAATCCACTGTTTTTTCATTTGGTCTAAATAGACACATTTCATATTGCTTAGCAGAGTGGAATATATTACTGAAAAATCCCAATGATTCTTTCACATCTACTATTGCTTTTGTTAAGAAAGTTCCAAGAATCCTGCAGTTGTTTAAGAAAAAGGTTTGAATCATTGTTCAGAAGTTCTGGAAGTTATGTCTCATTTCTATTGCCACAGGAAGATCCCTGCAGTGAAAAGGATTCTGCATGCCAAAAAAGTTAACATTTACAAAGTTAACAATATGAAAGATAGGTTTCATACAAGTCAAGAAGCAAAAAAATCCAAGGGTTTTTTTCATAAAAAAAACAAAACAAACTGAACAACAAAGTTTTTAAGCAAAAGAAATGCTAATACTTCACAAATTATAATGCCACATTTTCATAGAGATGGCAAATTAGCAGATGAACTTCTATTCAAAGATTCATTTTCACTTGCCAAAACTCAAAATGTAAAAACACATTCTGAAACAGGCTCAGCCTGTTAAATTTTTTTCAATGTATTCCTTTTTATGTACTTCTAGTAAAATTGAAGAAGAAGGACAGTTTGATTCACTTCTCAGAGAGAAGCTACAGCAGTTTTTGAAAGGAATATTTATTGAAACTTGAAGAGAAGTGGGTGCTGCTAGGCACTGCACCACTCAGAAAGTTCTCTGGATATGAAGTTATCATTATATTCAGCACAAAGCAATAGAATACTGAAACAAGAGATGAGAGGGGTGAAGGTCTGAATGTGGAGAAGACAACTTTTAGAATGTGCAGCCGGAGATGGGTGTGAGGAGATGTCTTGGGCTCCAGGGATCTTGAGAAAATCAAACTGCTTATTTCTTAGCCTTGGGAAATTCTGAAAACATTCATGATTCATTTTCTAACCTTAAAACAAGAACATGCCGATTATATTTTTATTGTTTCCAGGATACTTAGTAATTTTTCTTTTTCTAGCCAAATATATTCAGAAGATTTGCAAATCCCTTCAGATGTTTAAAGCTGTTGATTCCTTTGATAAATAGAAAATAATTGCATATGAGCAGGAGGAGTTAGATAAGACAAATCCTTGTGTATTATTGTGTATCCTTGTCTTAGAGCTGCTGCCTAGAAATGTTTGAACACATATTTAATGTGATTAATTCTGTTTATACTAACAGAATACTATGCTGTAGAAAGGTTGAGCACTGAGTGAATAAATATGGCACCAAACCCAGAAGTTGCCAGAGAAAGTATTCTTTTGCAGTGGGAAACTTGGACAGCCTTCTGTAAAGCATGAGGGAGCAAAAGAAACAAGGAGAACTCGATTAATTTCTTAGTCTTTGAAAATTTACCCTTTTTATAGGATTTTCCTCAAAAGAGTTCCTACTCACTCCAAGGACATATCTGCATTGAGAAACTTTCAGTTCTGAGGCATGGATGAAGATGTTTGTGGGTGAATTACATTTCTCCTTAAAAGCTAAATCCATAGAGGCACCTAACTATCTTATTTGCTTCATTAATATATGACTTTGAATCAATTCTGAATGCCAAAGCTCCTCTAACTGCAGGAGACATATTCATTCATCAAATGATTATAACTGAATTACATGTGTGCTGGTTACATAGATACAGCATCCATTTTCTTCCTCTACCACTGGGAGAGGGAGATATGTTAGAATGGTGTGTCCTGATATCTGTAGTATCAGTGTAGAAGGAGAGAAAAGAAAGTACCTAAAATAAACAATGATCTCATGTTGAAGTCATACCCAATACCCATACCAGATATGGAGGTGAATAGATCACTCATTACATCTAGGGATATTGAGGTAGCAGGCAGAATTATATGGTTTTCTGGATGTATACAACTAGGTAATGAGCAGGTTTCATGGAATTGAAGAAAACAGCTGCAACAAAGAGATAAAGACCCTTTTAATATGATATTACCTACCCACCCACCAAAGTGTGGAAAAACTTTTATGAGATTATTAAAAATGATCAGTCACCTGCAATAGGTTCATATCTACTCTGGTACCTGAAAAGACACCCTTGCCAGATCAAGCTTATAAGGAAAAGGACAAGCCTTGCTTTTTGTTGAAACACGGTGCAGATAACTAGAATTAAAACAGAAGCATTAAAATGCGAAATATATCTGAGGTAGTTGAAATACGGCTCTGCAGCTGACACAGGGACTGAGGCATTCCTGTTTACTCTCTCAAATCAGTCAGCATTAATCTTCTCCATTTTAAACTGCAAAATCACTCAAACACTCTGATATTTTGCCACTTCCAACAAAACACAGTTACTATATTCAAACAAGAAGCAAAGGACATCCTCCAGTTTATTGAAGAAAAATAAGTACCTGTACTGCAGTGTACACACTATCTTTGCTTCTGTAGCTCCAAACACTGCCCAGAAATTTTAACAAGCAACAGTACCATTGAATGAACAGTAGTTGAATTCATTTATTTAAGATACCTTTTACAGTCCAAACAAGGCAAAAAACATACAGAGGGAAAACATTATTAACATCATTAACTGATAGAGCTTAAAGACTCAGTTTGTGGGGTTTGGCTTGACTGTTCCTACAGAGAAATCATTTAGTCTAAAGAAAAAAGATATTCATACTCCCCCAAGTATGCCCCAATGCACCACTCAGCATCACACTCCATATATTCTAAGGTATATTTTTAATAGGATTTGAATACTGGGCTTTTTAAACATTGCTTAAAATGCACAGTAGTATGTGAGGAATACATTACAAAAGTTTTTGCTCTTAAACTGCATCCTTCAGAGGTAGTTATATAAAAAAGCCTTGTGTCAAGAGAGTCTGGTATGAACTGAAGACAAAAGGAAAACTTCACTGTAAGGTCCAGGAAGGAGAAAATTATTTGTACGAGGACAGATTTTTCTGTAAAGAGTTACAGGTTCTACCCAAATGTTAAGCCTCTGCGGATGGCGTCAAAATCAGTGCAAGCTCATGTCACCACATATCGTTTCACAGCTGTTACACAATGGACAATAGTGATTGCTGAGATTACTGTCCTAAATGCATTGATTTTACCATTAATTTTCAAATACCTAGCCTGGTCTAACCTGGGCTATGGGCTTTGTCACAACATCAGCTCTGATTCAGCTAGTGGGTCTGATAATTTTCCAGGTAACAGCGGAGCAGTGAGGAAGCTGAATGACATTTCTGCCGAGAAATACCTGAATTAAGGTCTGAATCAAAATTTCTTGGTACTCAGATGAAGCCTATTGAGACTCTGAACAACTGAGATATGAAACACTCTGCATTTTTCTGCAAAAGTATAGTCACTTTAGGGGAAAATAATACAAATAGGGAGCCTTATGACAACTTTGTTTTCTGTGTCTTGTTAAGCCATTTTTGATGCTGCCTGCATAGCAAGACACACAGCCAAATGACAACCCACGGTAGCCCACACTGGAATCATCCTCCCACTCCTCCCATGTATTTCTGGCTTCTTGGAACAGTATGATGAACAGGGTTCATCAGTCTAAGAGGTCATGTCCAACATTGTGTAAAAGCCTTTCATCTTACATCTTGACCTGACTCATATTCAGGGCAAGCTCTTTTCTCTGGAGATCTTTCATGGTACTCTTCAGCTAGGGAAAACAAACTTCAAAAGTTGATACCTGAAAAAATAACAAACCCGCATCTGCCTTCCTAAATTACTTTAGGCTGACGTCATATGAACTCAGAAAAGCCAATCACTCAATTCCACTTTGTCTAAAATCTGACCTCTCCTATCCTCGATGGCCAGGGTCCTGACAGTTCCTCCTGTTAAATTTCCACTAGGTATTTGTTACAGAGCAAAGAAGAGTGAAGGACGAGGAGTTTCTGACTGAGAGCCTGGTGTTGGTTAGGTAGTGCAGAAAAATAGCAAGGTCTCTTCAAAGAATGTAACATTTCTGACTAACTTGACTGAGGTAAACAAGACCTTGAGTTTCAGTCAGGTTATTCACACTGAGAACCTAAGCACTTATAAGCAAAATTACTTCCTGTTACCTCGATCCATAGCTTTATTACCACTGAAAGTCATCCAATCATTGATTTTGACCAGTGGCCAGTTGCAGTTTATGAAACATTGAAACAAGCTTTGTTCCTCTTCTCACTCCTGAAGTCCTGATCTAATGTTGAAGGGTATCTCTGAAGTTATGCATACCAGCCTCACTAAGGAGGAGCTAAAAATTGCTATCTGCTGGAGAGCAGAGTAAATTACTTAGGGCAAACATTTGCAAGCTATTTGCAGAACATTGGGGCAGTTATAACCATAAAAGGCAGGCATATGCACAGAGACAGATGGCAACGAGGGTGGCTTGGAGGGGAGGCAGTTAGAGTTTAGGTGTAAGAAATTAGGAAGCCATTGATATAAAAGCTTAAAAGTGGGTAAAGGATTCATGGTTGCTTTTGTAAAACATGTAAGGAGATCTTGAATAGCAGCATGCAGAAAATAACATGAGAACTATATGTATATGGAAAGAGTCAGAAACACAAAAATGTTAACCAATAAAAAGACTTTTCCTAGCATCACAGAAAAGCTGTCTGCATTATACAGAAAAAAAAAAAAAAAAAAAAAAAAAAAAAAAAAAAAAAAAAAGAGTGTTAATATCACAGCGAGCTACAGAAAATCCCTGTTTAATCCCCTCCATGCACTTCTTATCATTCTATATATTCTTCACAGGTGATGTGCTTCTGTAATAAAATAGTTTCATGCATAGCTTGTTTTGAACTAACTAAAAGAAGTATTTGAATGTGACAGTAAATTTTAAAAATGGAGAGGGGGTAGATATTCATAATTTGTACATGATGTGATCTTTATTTTAGGGATGAAAACACAGAGATAGAGAAATAAAAATGAGTATCTACAGTCCCATATTGAGTCCATGGTATAAATTAGAAAAAAATACTGTCTTAAATTTTTGAAAGCATATGAGATGTCCGAACAAGATGACTGAGCTGACCAGAAGCAGATATTCTCTCAGATTTACTATTGCTTAAGACGTACACTGTTAAATGTTTCTCCATTAATTCATTTTCACATTCATTTGGAGTCACTTTCTGGAATAAAGGAACCTTAGCAACCAGAAGAGTCTCTCTACTTTGTTAAAGCCTTTTTTTCAAGTTAAGAAACTAAGGCTTTGCATCTGGGCGCTTTAAAAGCTGACATTGAAAAGATAATATAAGCCTGCCCAGTCCTCCCCTTTACAAAGTCCTATTATTTGACACACATCAAGTAGCATGTACATTTGAGGTTATAATGTCCTTAACCATGGCTTCCTGCAGTTTACACTGGACCATTATTCTGTACACAATGAGACATAACATTAAAAATGCATAGCACACTTCGCCCAAATTATCTCATTGTTCTGCCATGACAAAAAACATGAAGCATGCATTTGGAAAGTAACTGCCTTCCTTCTTCTGTTAGAAGTATCCTCAGTTTCTTTGCAAGTTAGTGTATTTAAAATAAGAGGATTTCTCCAGAAACACAAAACAGTATTCTGGATGCACATAAAGATTCTTTGGTGAGACCTGAACTCATTTTTTCTGTTCCTAAAAGAAAATCCTTTGTTTTGCTTCCCCATATTCTACTAGATGTTTTAAAGGAACAAACAAAATGAACCTGAATATACCACCGCAAATTACTGCCAGATGATTAATTGCTTTATAAATGTAGAGAGTGGAGCTAGTATCCCAATCCTATTGAAAGTCAATGAGCACTGAGAGTCAAATTCCAGTCCAAGTATTTTCTCCAAATCACACACAATTACCACTTCCTAGGTTTTTCTTACCATGCTGAAGTATCAGCATCATTTTTCCCCCAAGATAGACTTGATTGTGTCTTCCTAGAATTTCATTTAATTTTCCATTCAGATATTTTATTAGGTTGTCTTATTACTCCTTTATCCTCATCGATGTTCATACGTTTTCCCCATTTATAATGTTCTATGGGTTTCATTTACATGTAGTTTGCCCCAAGTGAGAAAATAAGCTTGTGTAAATAAATGGCATTTCTCTCCTTATTTCAGCACAGCTATGCTGATCCACACCAGTGGAGCCTCTGTCTGACTGTCCCTAGAAAATAGTTAATTGAAACCAGAAGTATGAATTGACTGCATTATCTGGTGCACAGAATCCCTACAATTATACCCTGATCATAATCTTTCAAATCCAGCTCTCAACCCCCATAAAATGCTCATGCACTGTCTCTTGAGAATTACAGTGAATTAGTATTTTCTACAAGAAATTCTTTTGGAATAAATTGATACAATTGTAATGCATTTCAGTGAAGCTCTATCAGAAAACAGATCAGCTTGGTCAATCATATGCTATTCTAAATTGTATGTATCAGTGAATCACATCAAAGGGATCATTTGTTTTAAGACTATAAATCTTTTGATGTAGAGAAAAATAGAATTGTAGGATAAAAATTAAGTTTATTTTATACATGAAGGAAATGCACAGCTGAATCTGGATTGAAAGCAATATTTGATTCTTATAATATTTTCCGTCTAGGTCTCCAGTTATGTTCCATTAAAATGTTAAAAAAATTCAAAATAATAAGAAGAAAAAAGTAAAACTTCTGGTTTTAATAGTGATTAAGACAAATATTCTTTTCTCTGGATCACAGATTGTAAACAAGCTGTCATATGAACAGATTTAGGTTCCACAGCTTGGGATTCACAAGATGAAACCCATTTGCTTCATCAGTTAGCCACAGTGAACAGAAAATCTACAACAAAATAGAAGCTTTTTAATTTCATTTCACATGAAATAAACAAAAAAAACTAACTAAAAAAACTCTAGGTGTTAAAACTACATAGAGTGGCTAACATGCCATAAGTCGAGCCAGCTTATTTTCTGTTTCAGTAACTGCCATAAGGACTGATAAAACTGCCCTCAGAATCACACCTTGTGAAGCGTTCCATCTGATTTTCCAAGGCTTGTTTTCTCTCACAGTCAACAAGGTTCCCCCTGGACGCAAAAAACATGATGCCAAGTTCAAGTACATATTTTACATACAAGGAGAAGGCTACAGGACATTAAAAATTAACATCTATCAGAAGGCAATCATCTGTCACAGGCATTTTTAGGCGAGGTTATCTGTTCTTTAAAAACAAATTAAATAATATGCAATGAGACAATACCAGTAATTTTCAGATAGAAAAGAAATTGATGTGGCAGATCTCGAACAGTTTCAAAACAGCCTGTAGTTTTCTCTCTGTCAAATATAAGGAATCAAGTGGGTAGGAAGGCATATGGTGAGCATGCCTTACAACAAGCAATGAGGAGGGCTTGAAAAGAGAAGGTGATCACAGAGAAACGTATTTGTGAACTCTGGTTACATCCCTTTTGCTTTTTCAGCCCTCAGAGGGCTTCACTGACCTCCTTGATCTCAATGTACCAATCAATTTTTAAAATACTTCTGGGGGGAAAAAAAGAATGCTCCAGACTGTTGGAGTCACTTACTCCTGTGGGTTAGTCTTGGAGCGTGAAAGATCTGAGCACCAAGATACATGAATGTGCCCGGCCTCAAGGAGCAATGATCAGCAGGGATTGTATTCAGGGTTGTCCTGTCCCTGATGCAGAATCCACTACTTTTCCTTGCTAAACTTCATGGGGTTTGTGATTATCCAGCCCTCTAGCTGGTTGAGGTCTCTCTGCAGGACTTCCCTGCCCTCAAACGAGTGAACTGTTCCTCCTGGTTTTGTATCATCTGTGAACTTGTTTAGTATCCATTCCAGTCCTCTGCCTAAATCATTTATGAAGATATTGAAGAGCACAGGGCTGAGAATGGAGCCCTGTGGAACGTCAGTAGCGTGGCAGTCTGATATCACCCATTCACTGTAACTGTTTGAGCCTAATCCATAAACCAGTTGCTCACTCATCACATGATATGTTTACCCAGATAAGGGCTGGACACTTTCTAGAATCCAGAAGGATTCTCTCAAAGATGTAGCAAATTTCTTCTCTCTTGCTTGCTAGACAGCTTTCAAGTCCTTAAAGAGCTATGCAAGCTCATAAGTATTTTCTTGGTTTTCTACATCCCTACATACTTCAATTATTTTTCTGCTCAGTCAGGACTTTCTTCAACATAATCTTCTCAACCTTACAACTGTGACAACATCTTTTTCAAAGCAAACCAAATATATTTAAACCTGATATTTGAAGTATGGGGCAGAGGACAATATCTTGCCTCACTTTGTCTGCACTGAGTCAACCCAATTCCATATAATTATTGCTAACTTGACATTGGATCCCAGCTAAGCCTGTGAGTTACTTTGAGGCTTTGCACCATACAATTGCAAATACTCAAGTACATGAGAGCTGTGAGTGTACATCTTCCTGCAAAAGTTTAGACAAACTCTGTCAAAAAACTGAAAAACAAAATTAAACTGCACTTGATCTCTCTTGGTGTAAACAATCACCACCTCTCATGAGATTAATAAGTCCCAGTGCAAAACTTTATCCCTAAAAGGAAGAAAGAATGTAAAAAAGGAGAGGTATTTTGTGGGAAGGACCTATGATCAAAGGGGAGAAAGAAGAACAAAATTAAGTTATGACATTTGAGATACATGGTGTCCTGAGAGCCTGAGGGAAAATAAGGAGCAAAGAGGGAAAGTTTTTGCAGAGAACTATTCTACTAGAGGAAGGCCAGAAGTGCTCAGAGACCAGAGAATAGATTAGCTTTACTTGGTCTATTGTTTTTGCTGATAATTACTGTGCCTATTAAATTGGTCAAGGAAAAACATCAGGGCTCATATTTGCCATGCTTATCATGAATATTAGGCGTACCATTGTCACTTGCCAAGGTCATATTTATGTCTTCCTCCTTCAGTCCTCATGAGGGGTAGCTGTCTCCTCTTGTGCTTACCCTCAGCATTTTGGGGGCTTGATTGAATATACCAGGCTGTGGCAAGATGCAGACAGCAAAAGGGAAGAGAGTCATCCCCTGATTACACCAACATTTATTGCAGTTCCTAGCAACAGTGGGAAGAGGAATTTGGCATTTTTGCTTGTCAAGGTGTTGTCTCTTTATTAATGTATTTTAAAACATAAGTTCTGCTGTAGCCTAACCAGAGAGTGCCACAGGTATACTTCAGGTATAGATTTTTACTTCCTCAACTGTGCTTAACCATGTTTGCTCCTCTGGCCAAAGGATGCATCTAGGGACAAATGCAAATCATCAAGAACCCCTGCTGTTTATGTAGGAACTATGGAGATGTGCAGAGACTGTGGGTCTTTCTCTATACAAAATTCTTCAAATCTCTTTAAAAAATGAACAAAGAAAAGCATCTTTTTTACTGGTGCCTTGTTCACAGATTAAATCCTACATTATCTCAGTTTGGAAAGACAGGTGTCTGCCAGGGAAGGCTGGAGCTTCTTTTGGAATGGAGAATGTAAACACCCTCTGAATTATTTTAATTATGAAATTAAGGGTCTTTCAGGTAAAGATATGGGAATAACAGTTCTTTACTAGGAATACTAAAAAATAAGAATGTAGTAGCACAAAAAAAAGCAAACAAACAAAAAAAGAAAAAAGACACTGACAGAGTCAGAATACAACCTGTTGGTCAGGGTGTTGGTAGCAGTCCAATTAAGTCCTCCTGGAGTGACAGGTGTGGTTCTGTTGGAGCAGGGATGATTCTGTAGAAGGGTGTAGTTTTCTCTGGAGGTCCAGTGATGGTGAGATGGGTCCAGTCTTCTTCTGGGAATCCAGTGGAAATAAGCTGCTCTGGTGTTCCTGAGTCTCAGTTTGGTACATAATCCTATTAAAGTTTATGTCAGCATGGAGTGGGGAAACAGAAATTAAAACAACTGTTTTTCAAGTAGGAGTGCAATTTTTGAGATGCAAGCCCATCCACAAAGTTCTATCTAGTTTACCCTGCATCCACAATAAGGTCAACTAAATTTCTCAGATGAACAGTAACCACTGTTCCCACCAGGAAATTTATTTTGTAGCCTGGACATTGTTACAAAGAATAAGTATTTCCATGTCTAAATATAGCAGGTATGGCAATTTGTGGTACAATGAAAATAAAAGTTAAAATAGAAAAAAGCTGAGAAATTACAATCCAAATATCATATGCAGTTAAACCCCACTTCACAGGAAGATTAAATTGACATTCATTTTAGGCAGAGTTGTGGTGGTTCATGGTCCTTGTTACAAAAATTTCAAAGCTGAATCTGTTGGAGTTTCCAGTTGAATGTAAGGTCTGAATTTAGTCTTATTTAACGGCAGTTGTTGTGAGATAATTTGAAGTGTCAAGTTAGCGATGAGATCAAGAGCTTCCTAACTGAAATGGCAGAACTAAACAAATGAAATTAAACCAAACCTCAACTAATGAAGTCAGTTCAGAAAATATTTTCTGACTTGATAAGTTATTAGACTAGGGTTGCCACTGTCAAGAAGATATAATGGTAATGCTTTGGTAGGAAATGCACAAAGCTGTATCAACATTTCAGCACCATCTCTTTGTCAATATCCTGACCAAAAAGCTTTATAGTGGCTTGTCCATTGCAGCTGTGTCATTGCAAATTACAGCATGAGATTGTGCTCAGTTACAGAATCAGCCAGCAAAACACAAGTGTTTTACTGTCTCTCAGCAGATTAAAAGGATTCTGTTACTTAGGCAGCTTTTTAAGCAATACAGTTGTCAAATAACTCATCTGGTTTTATTCCCTTGCAGTATTGCTCTGAATTAATTTGCCTCTTAGTTTTTGCTCAGCATGTTTTTGCAGTATTATAGCACGCACATTGTATAGTATTTGGGGCATTGCCTCTGAGGCAATGTTTTTGGATTTAAAAGACAACATTCAGAACAAAGTGAAGCAGAGCTTTTGCAGTAAAACTGCCACCAATAAAGTTATTGATCTCAGTAGCAATCATATTGTTTAACCGTCTCCCTCATAGTGTAAGACAGAGAAATTTACTGTTAACAGCTACACAACTACTGCTGGGTCTGCACATGCAGATGTAAGATGCAGAGAGTTCACCATGAGATGGAAAAATTAGGATATTTATACATAAAGAGAGAGGTAAAATTTAAGTAGAGGCAGACTGAAGATACAGATCACTGTGAAAGGCTGAGTTGTGCAGTGGAAGACTTTTTCAAGTTATCGGGTTTTGTCAGTGTTTTCCATGCTAGGAAAAGCCATCCAACTGAAATTAGCAATGGTTGCTGCTATGCTTTGGGCAGTCGAGAGGGGAAGAATTTCAACAGCAGAGAACATAATAAAGATAAAACAGAAAAAAATACCCAAACAAAATAAAATAAAACTAAAAGACCCAAAGAAATAAAACAAAAACAAAGACAAACCAAACTAAACCAAAATCAAACCAAACAAAATAAAAAGGAAAAAAAATAGGAAAAAGAAAGAAATAGAGCATGAACCCCAACTCCTAAACCCAAATCTTCAACCTTGTGAATGCATAAGCAGTTACCTGGAGAACAGAACTACTTGTGTTATTTAAATTATACTTTGACCAAAGCAATTTTCTGAATCAGATATCTAACACATACCAATATATCATCTTGGAACTAGAAACAAAAATCAAAGTAACTTTTTTTTCAACCTTTTTTCATACTCTCTTAAGGTACTGAAAAATTTATGTTGCAAAATATGATTGCAGTTCTGTCTTGCATGATGTTACAGAAATTTGGTAACTTTTTTTTTTTTTAACAGCTTGAAATATTCAGAGAAAACTTCTGGTATTTTTATCCTAGTTGTCATCCTAAGTTTAGGAGTTAATATTTGCTTAAGTTAATTGGCAGCAACTATCATCAAACATAAACCACAGAGCAACTGCCTCAAGCATTATCTGGGACTTAGTCTAACTTGTTCCCTTACCCCAAAGTTATTCATTGTTTCCCCTCATCTGTCATGTATCAGAGAAGACAGCATTTATTGAATGAAACAGTAAAAATGCTTTCTAGGTACATGGAAAGTACAAGGTGTTCTGTTCAACTTGTAATTATTAACCAATACATTTTCTTCAGCTTTTAATAACATTCATCAATTTCCAATGTAAAAATTTGAATTGGGAGGTATAGAAAAACAAATAACCTTTTGTGACTTTAGTATTCAAACCTCTGTTGAATCTTGGATTTATGTCAAAGTGAGACTTAGATGGGCTTTGTCTTTCCTTCCTGCATGTTACCCTCTGGTGGAACGTAGGCTGTGATTGTCAGGCAAGAAGAAACCTGAGAAGTTAATCCTAGGACAGCACTGGATAGCTTATAATGTCCCAAAACTGCCAAACTCCTAGAGTACTAGACAGTTATGATGCAGTCAGTCTATGAAGGGATCCTGAAAACAGAAGACTCTTTAAACTTACATAAGTTTTTTGGGGTTTGTTTTTGTTTTTGTTTTTGTTTGTTTGTTTTTTGTTTTTGGTTTTGTTTTTGGGGTTTTTTTGAGGGATACAGGCAGTTATTTGGATAGTTAGGTAAACCAAAGTAACATAAGACCAACACAGGACAAAAAAAATCTTCCTAGTAGATTGAAATGACAAAGACAGTAAAGATAGAGGCAAAATGCCTTTGGTCAGATTGCCTTTAGAGCAATTTGCATGCAGCAAATTCAAGCTACAAAAAACCTACAAAGAAAATTTGCAGCTCACAGTTGTTATGCAATGCAATCTAGTAGGAAGAAAACTAGTATCCCCAGGGATACTCCTCCCCACCAGCAACAGCTCTTTGCCGTCATTAATACCACCCAATTCTCAAGCTAGAAATTAGTTCAGTACAACACAAAACAAAAAAAAAATATCAGGGCAGCATTTAGCCTACTGCCAGGCCTGTGTTTCATCAGACACTGTAAATGTATCTGAAAGTGGCACTGAACTGCAAAAGGAATAGTTAATCTGAAATAATTTGTCTGTAATGACCCATCCCTTTCAAAAACCTCTTAGATTTAGGTGGCCAAGTCATGAATCATCAGAAACCGGGTGCCTTGTTCCCTTGATTAATTTTTTCTTTTCTTTACTTAAAACTTTAAATTGTTATGAATTACCACCAGCTTTCAGAACAGTATTTTTTTTTGCCATAGTTTACATTATTTTGTTTAATTAATTTAAACGCTATAATAATTACATGTTCAGAAAGATGTTTTGGCAGCTAATTTTACTAAAGAATGAAGAAAAAAGAAAAAAGTCCTAGATAACTACAAAGTTAAGCATATGAGGAGGGCACAAGTTCTCTTTATTAGCATAATAAAGTCATCCTTATTTTAGCAAGAAATGGTTTTTTGCCTAATAAAAAAATGCCATCTCAGAATAATTAAACAAATAATGCTTAGAATATCTTACATGCACATTGTTATGATGAAATAAACAAATTAGTGGACTTACAGAGAAAGTGCATCTTCGTTTATTGCTTAAGTAATGTTTTGTCATACATAATAATCTTAACCTGGATAGTATATTCATTTTTTTTGTGATCTTTCTACTTTTAATTTCTATGTGTTACTAAATGTGAGATTTTCAGTTCTTCTCTTTGATACTGGATCTGAGCAGAAGAGAATGCTGACAGGCCAGATAATGTAATAATTACGAACAAAAGTAGAAGTAAATAATGACATGACTTTTAAAAGTGTGGTCTGGTTGTCAATAAAGTGGCTCCATGTGTTCTGTCCTCTAAACAATACAAAATTAGTATGAATAAATATTATGAGCTACCTAGATAATAAATAGAAATTGCCTTCTCCTCCACTGCATGTCACTTTACTGTGATAAAGCTCAAGTGTTTGCACACAAACTTCTCATCCACTTGACAAATCTCAGAAAAAAAAATACAAAGCAGCAACCCAAATCTTTTGATAAAGGTAATTTGAGAATGTGAGATCATATGTTAAATGTTCCTATGTGCCAACCAAATGTTAAATCTGGAGTAGCAATGATCATGTAAAAGTATTCTGGTTTACTATTTCAGGTGAACAGCCAAGACAAGCTATACTGTTTCTGGGAATTGTAGGAGGCCACAAAAGTAAAAACTTCAGTTTATTTTTCCTACTTACTTTTTAATTTAATAAGATGATAGAAGCTGTGATTTGTCCCCAGAAATCCATCACGCACAGTGTTGATTCAAATAGAAAGAGCAAATAATGGTAATAAATATACACAAAATTGAAACGCTGCAATATTGACAGTCAAGGCCACAAATATCTGGTTTACTGTTTACATAGAGTAATGCAGATTCACCTGCAATGGTATTTGAAACTGCAGCAGTAGTTTGCAGGTGTAAGGGATGTATACAGGTGCCTATAGGCTAGGGAGGCAGGTTTTTCCACAAGAATTTGATAGCCACAGATGGAGAAAAGGGCTTTGGCTATTTACCTTTGTACTTGGTTTCCTACTTCAAGCCAATATATTTCTTAGGATAACAGTTCATATAAATTATTTCAGCATGGACATCCATATCACAGTGTACTTGAAACAAATCAATAGTTTTTCAATCCGTTTTAAAAGCATCATTCCACTTACTTTTACAAGGAGACAATATATTTTAGCAAGGATAATAATAATATTTCCTTATGTTATGAAGATGTCTCATTTCTGTTTCTTGCATTCTTGAGTCAAAATCTTTTATTTATTAAGATTTATGCTGCTGAGAATAATAATTTCTTGTAATTATTATGTATTTTTCTGTTGGCCTTCTGAAGAGAGTTGGAATACATATGCATTGTTGTGTATGTGTGTGTCTAGGAATCAGAAAGGGAAAGGCAGAATAATTTGCAGTCCCTGTGTAAAAGTGATGAATGAACAGCTTGCTTTATTTTTGCTTAAAGCATTATTTTGACATCTGCATTAATTATACCTCAATCCCTTTTAAAAACAACCTTTCCTAAAAAAAATAAATAGGCCACCTTTCTGATATGCATTGATTCCGAACTTGTTGCTATTGCATTGCTTGGTTTCTGCAAGGAAAAAATTATGACAGTTAAAAATGGCTTCAACTATTCATGGCTAGAAGAAATAATTTTCTGTGATTGTTGTATTGTAATATCATTTCTATATGAAAGAAAAATATTTGTTTTGAGGAGGGAAGTTGATTTCATTTTTAGCTTCACACAAGCCTTATTTGCCTCGGATCTTCTTTCTTTCCAACCTATGTACAGGACACTATTCCATGTAGACATTCTGTTGACATATCCTCCTTGCTATTTATCCACCTTCAATAGAATCTAATGTCCAAGTAAAGACAATCGTGTTGTCAGGAATTAATAAGAAAATTAATTGAATGCCATCAGTGACTATCTTTGCAGTAAATACAGCCTTTCCAGTACATTGTATGGGTCTCTTTAGGTTTCTAAACAAAATTTACTGGTTTATGTTATTTTAGCTAGGCAATGCCATGTCATGGTTCTACATTCTAGGAACAGAAATAAGCCAATCTGATAGATCTTGAACGAAATAGTTACTTAAAGATACACATTGAACGCCAAAACTTAAACCTTATAGGTAGATTTTGTATGAAAATTTTGCATGTCAGAAAAGGAGTGTGAGCTAGACAGTAGAGAGTGAGTGGGTAAAACTTGCATCATGTCTAACCCCATTTTTGTTTTACTGCTTTAGGGGATGTTAATTCCTTAATTTGTTTTTGCAGAAGGTTTGTAAATATTAGCCATTTCTAGAGGCAGGATTATGGTAACGCCAAAACAATAGCTGATTTTTTGACAATTGAAAATAAAATCAGTTTTTATTATCATGCCTGCGGGGAATAGCAGTTCTTGTCAGCATTATAAGCTGCCCAATCAAGCCACATAAAAAGTTCATTTGTCAACACATGTAGGAGTTTACAACTACTGTCTTTATCAAAAACTAATTACCATATGTATCACACTAAAAACATGAAAAAACTCTATTTTCTTTTCATTTTAGATGTAATTCATAAGATGTTATTAAAATTACAGATCTGTGTTCCCTTGTTAAATCATCCACTAGGTAAATTAATGTTAAATCCTGCACCTGGGTAGGTACAAACCCAGGCACCAGCATATGGAGTGGAGGCCACTCAGCTGGAAAGCACCTTTGTAACGGAGATGGGGTTTCTGATGGTCAGAAATTCAAATATGGGCCAGTAATGTGTCCCTGTTGCAAAAAGTTAACAGTATTCTGGGATGCATCAGGAGACATGCATCCTGATATGCAGCCACAGCCTGAGAGAGGTGAACTTTCTACTCTGCCAAGTCCTGGTGAGGTCATGCCTGGAGTGATGGGTCCAGTTCTGATCTCCTCAGAATAACAGAGACATGAACATACTGGTCCAGTGAAGCTCCAAAAAGATGCTGAAGGGACTAGAGCATCTCTCACATGAGGAGAGGCTGAGAGAGATGGGACTGTTCACCCAGAGAACAGAAATCTCAGGGGTATCTAGTTCACTGGTATAAACACCTGATGAGAAAATGCAAAGAACATGAAATCAGACTTTCTTCTCAGTGATGTCGAGTGATAGAACAGAAGTCAATGGACATAAATGGGAAAATGAAAAAGTCTTTTTAAAGGCAAGAAAACCAGAGTTTTTTTTTTTTACTTTGTGACCAAACTCTGGAGCAGACAACCCTACAAGGCTGAGGAGTCTACAGCCTCCAAAACTTGACAGGACATGGTCGCAAGCATGTGATTTGGGTGATAGTTTTTTTGAAAAGCACATGAATTTACTTGGAAAGAATGCAGGTTTCAGACTGGTCTGCCAGGCACTGAGCAGCCTAAGAACCCAGGTTGTAGCCAAGAATCCTGTCTTAAAATAATGTCCTTAAAATGATGCAAAAATATGTAGGGAAAAAAATGCATAAGCCTACAGAAAAACAAAATAAGCTCACAAGAAAAAGGTACGTATCAATATACAATTATTCTGTGGTGACAATGTGCTTTGTAACTTATACAGTGAGAACAAATGTGTTTTCCAGGACATAAATACATTATAAAAGAAGCAATATGCCCTTATGGTCTTCTTCCAGTCTGATTTGCAGAGCTGTACAACTTTTGTGAGCTTCCTCTACTTTGGTGAAAGTAAACCTCCAGACTCCAGAGGAAACATGGTGTCCTTCCTACTAATTTGACTTAACACCACCAGAAAACTTCCTTTGATATATGTTTGCTATGTGATCTATATAGCACTACTAATCCCTCTAGTCACTGGGTATAAAAGGAAATATTTAAGCATTACTTTATGTAAATATATAAGAAGTTACAATTCTTTCTTACATTCAAAAAATACACTTCTTTTTCTGTAAAAATATACAGTTTATTCTATGTAAAGGCAGTAGGAAGGTATCTTCTATGTTAGATTGCATAAGACTAACACATAGTGACAGAAAATAAATAAAGTCCATTGATGTGAAATACACGTCAAAGGCATTTTTGTCAGTAATAAAAACATAGGAAAGTTGGGAAAAGTTACATTGTACTAAAAAATGTTCACGTTTCATGAATAGTTTGTTATTAGCTTCCAAAACAAGACATCAGTTCTCATGGAAGTGACTAAAACATGATTTGTTTAACTATGCCTCAGGTAAAAGTAGATGTAATCTGCTACATGCCTCACAGGCTTGTCATACAAAGACATTTTGTTTTGCTGACTTTGGGGGTAATTTTTCTGGTTTGGAGTTGTTCTGCCTTTTTTCCCAGAGAAAAATGAAGCAAAGCACAGCTAATGGAAATTTTCAGCTATAGATTTAGAAATTGATATAGCCAGAGTTCAGAGACACCAAGTGAAAATGTGCATATCTTGGTCAGGTTTTCACAAAGCATAAAGGGACATACATTACTACAGATTATAGGTGAAGATTTTGCAACCCAGCAGCTAAGAGCCAGCTCCTAGTCCAGTTCAGAGTTCCAGAGGTTTCAAACAGCAGCTCTTGTTTTCTGTATGGCCAATACATTTTAAAAAGAGATTTGGGGTTTTGTGCCCTGCATGAGTACCTGACAATCTCACTTTAAGGGCTGAAGAAAGAAATTAGGACAAATTTTTATTTTCCCCCCACAGAGGGGAAATAAAATTCCACATAGCTGAGGGAAAATAGGTCTGATGAGAAAGGATTATCCTCTATTGGTAATTTGGCCATGGATTTTTCATGTGATTCTCTGAAGTTTCTGAACTGTAGCTGGAATATCTAGGAATGTTTTGGTGCTCAAATTCACTTTAACTCCTTTGAGAATTTCTAGTCTAGTTGCTCCTAATTTGTCAAACTACAAATATTTGTAGAGGTGGACTCATACAATCTCAGAAAAGTTAGAAGTGACCTTGGAAGGTCATCCTATCAAACACTCAAACAGGGTTGTGTACAGTTATTTGCCTAGACTCACTTTCAGTTGGCTTTTGCATATTTCCAAGGATGGACGCTCCACAACTCCTCTGGACAACCTGACACATTGAAAGTATTTTATAAAGAACTGCACATCAATGGTGTCTGAAAAGAGAAGAAATTCTAAATATCATACATAGAGTCTTTCCATCTGAAACAATGAGTGTTGGACTAAACTGTGGTTCCGTTATGAAGTCTACATTAAAAAATATAGTCAGTCTGTCGTCACTAAACAGGGAACTGTTTAACTGTCAACTATTAAAAATGTTCCTCCTGCACCCTCTGTGACTCTCTGCCACCAGAAGCTGAAAGTTCTGCAAAACTAATTTTTTCAAGCATTTTTTCAATTTTTTTATGCATACCCTGGAGGGGATGCATGAAAACTGTTCCTCAAAGAATTTTGTAAGCTGTTTTTCATACACACTTGACCATAATATGTCAAATACGTTTCACATCCAAAAATCATGCTATAAATTTATTAATATAATTTTCCAGTCTTCAATTCCACTGATGAAATAAATTATTAACTGTGTAACCAAGACATCTGAAATAGTAAAAAAAAAGTCTGTCATAGCTCCAGATGGTAAGCTTTGTGTACAATCTACAGATCAGTAAAGCTGTATGAAATCCTTTCACTGAAGAATATGAGGACAAAACTGTGTTTGGATATTTTTGTGAGGAAAAAAAATCAAATAAGCCAACAAACATTTGGGTTCTTCAAAAATTTTCTTTCCTTTCTTGGGAAAAAGAAAGAAACATTTGCTTCATTTTTTTTTTCTTTCTATGCTGAGGCCAGACTTTTGCTTAGAAATATTCTCCACTGTAGTTTTAGAGGTGAGATCCATAAGTTTCATTGATGTAAAAAATGGCTTGTCTTAGAAGAAAATTTAGGCTACATTCTCATATTCTTTCTCATTACTCATGCTTTGTATTTCCTGGGAGGCTGCATCATGTTAAAGAAGTACTTTGAGAATGGTTTCTGATTTTGTCATAGACAGATCATCATTGAAGAGAAGTGATTGTAAATCCATCCTCTCTTTCTTGTTCAACTGGCTGATGCTTAACTCATGTAGTTTACCTGAATGTAGGCAAAATTTATGAAGCAGCAAACATAGAATTCCAGTTTACCTGCAAAGCTTTTATTTGTAGTAGGGAAATGGATGTCAAATACATGTTTCTGGTCAGTCTCCCAAAATCAGAAAATCATCTTAAATTCCCTTAGATAAGAAATTAACATCTCAGAGACCTTGCATACCACAAACTATACAAACCCACATTTTGTGCAAAAGGTGTAGGGACTTCCTCCTTAACTGTGTTTTATACTTCAGAGAAAGTAAAAGTCCACCTGAAAGCATATCAACCAATTTCATATATTAACTCTCTAAAATGTATACTTCTTCAGGTTGAAGGGCCACATTATTTTTTGCCTATGAAAACAAAACCTCTATAATATCAAAATTTTGGTATATTTTGGATTCTGTCTTTAGGTATACAGCAAAAGAAAACAATTATAAAATCAGTAAAGAATAAGCAAATCTTCCCCTCATAAGACTTCACACTCATCCAAGTCTATCAAGACAGCAAAGTAATTGCTGCAGTTTTCTACCACTTCTTCAACAGCAGTGAGGCCTTTAGAATCATCCAGCTTATACTGCAGGTTGAAGTATTTAGGTATTTTAGTATGTGGTAGGATGGATATTTTTAAGCAAAAATAAAAAAAAAAAATTATTCTACAATCTCAGAAGAAACTGGAGATTAAAAAGAGGTCTTTACACTCTTTGGTACAGTTGGGTTTGGACGGCTGCACACAGGTTACCAGTTCCAATTGCCCAGCAAAACTAGAGGCCTCAAGGGAAAGACATCTTTAGGGTAAAAAAGGATCAGATAATTTCCCATGGTAGTAGATGAGAAACGATTACTGAAGCTGTTGTAAGTATGATTTTAGTGCTGAGACCACGAGGAAAGCAGATATAAGTGATTTCTCCGTGTTTTTCTTTTTCTTTGGGGTTTTGGGGGGTTTTGTTTGTTTGTTTTAGTTTGTTTGTTTTGCCTTGTCCAACCATCTCCACATCTGTGTGAAATGCCAAATGCAATGAGCAATAGTTAGCAGAAATGCATAATCACACAAGATTACAAAGTTCTAGTTAAAGTACACTGTTTTGGATTTCAGTGGGTTCTTCACTGCCAGTCATGGCAAGTCCCTGTAAACTTAAAAATGCTGGTAACTCTACCCACTGCAGCATAGCTTCTCATGTAAGTCTGAGTTTTGCACTCCAGAGCAAAACAGAAACTTCATACATTTTAGAATGCAAAATACTCTCTGCATGAGCCTCAGAGGGAAGCAACTGAATCAGTTATGCTTTCCAGTGCTTCACTAGATCTCCAGTGCCACACTAGATTAAGCTAAATTATATAACATTTATATCTCAAGACATTATAGCCATTTTCCATATATGATCATCTATTGAAATTTTATTGCTGCTGATTTTACTATGGGAGGGTTGAACTGAGTTCAGATTAATGCTCCTATTTATCTGCAAAAATATGAGTGCCCTACAATATTACGTTTTCAGTAAGAAATACTGACGTTCCAAAATAAAATTCAAATATAATCTTCCTATGTAAGAAGCCTCTCTTCTTTGTACATACATCCAATAATTATAGTGTTCTTTTGCTTTAAAACCTGACACTTACAAATGATAATCCATAATGGAACAAGAGATAATGAGTTGTAGTTCACCTAAAAAAGTTTGATATTGCTTCCTGCTTCCTGAAGCTTTGGCAGATATGAAGCATGTCTCTTTTATTGTGTATAAAGAGGGGAATACTGTACAATCTTTTCTTATTTTAAAATCTTAATGCTTTCAGTATGCTCAGTCAACAGCTTCTGGGCAATTTAATTATTTTTATAGTAGATAGGATTTTTTTTGTCTGTTCTATTGTCCAGACATAAGCTAGCTTGGCTTAAAAAGCCTGATCTTTTTCTTAATACAAGTTTCTTAAAACAAACAAACAAACAAACAAACAGCCTTAAAATTATAAATTCCTTGCTTTCTTCTTATATTAATTTTACTCCATAGTTAGCTGTATGATTTAAAATACCCTCTTGAAAAGTAAAAGGAAATTCACACTTGAATTAAATGTAAATCAACTCTGTCTTCTGTCTTTGCTCTTAAAAATGAAGGACCAGTATATTTTTTTCTACATGGAAAACCTCTTTAAACTAGGAGACTGATAAATGAATACTCATGAAGTTATTTGGTACATAGCACTCTCCCGGCTCCTTTTTCCTTTCCAAAATATGGGGGCTGTATATTTTAGCACATGCCCAACTCCATCAGCAGTTCCTCCAAATGGTACAGAGTCATAACAGCAGGCAAAAAGCAAGCTTTGGAAAATTATTTTATGAAGCAATCATTCACTGCCCATCCAAAGAAGAAAATTATCATGATGCTCTAAGCCACTAAGGGTAAAACATGAGATGGAACTGAGCTTAATGTGACGCCCAAATTCAAATTCTCGTGTTACCCTTTTTCTTAAAGTCAAACATTCAGGATGATTTCAGATCAATTTGGTGCAGATGCATAATTTCTAATTTCACTTATAATTCCTTTAGTAGATGTAGATTTTTACAAACACTTTTCCTTCCTCTCCCACTCACATTTTCATAATGTTGACCTTAACAGTCCATTGTGGAATTTCACTTACGGGTTAGCTTTATAAACTTCTTTCTCCTATCATATTACTGTTCAAAGCATTCAGCTCAGAGTCCCTTTTTTTATATGCTGGATTGTTTATGAGAAGGTATTGCTTTCGGAGATCACCTGTCTTTTCTTAAGCAGGCCATTTCAGAAACGTGTACCCAAAATCTTATTCTTTGGAGCTCAGTATCTGGAGATCAGATGGAATCTGTGAGTAGGAGCTCTTTTAGATCACAAAACACCGATGCTACAGTATTGCTGCCTTTTTCTAAACAAATTGCTCCCCAAAACCAAGAAAAAATGCTATAACTCAACAAAAGAGGGCAAGTGTCCTTTTTATGAAGTATTCTTACAAGCACAGACATAATCTTTCTTACCAAATTATTTTTCCATGGTCAGTGGTTGCGACTTAGAAAATTTCACATGGCAGAGTCAGTAATTTTTATTTCTTGGAAATGTTTCTTTATAAGATGAACTATCCAAACAAAATTAAAGGTAATTTTGGGGGATAAAAATTTATTAAAAAAAAAAGAAGGGTGTCACTTGAAAAATCAATGAACAAATGTCTTTGACATTGTGTTAATTTTTGAATTTATTTTCTTTTGAATATGCCTTTCAGGGAAATGAGCTCAAGTTTGGACTCTGATTACAGTGCAGTAGAACATGGGACCCCTAAACTTTCTCTAAGAAATTATCCAAAATTACTAATGTTATGCTCAGATCCATGAAGCTTTGCACTCAGCATAACAGCAGGTGATTAGGAATTTTCTTCCCAGCTAAACATGATGGATTTTCTCTCCTTTAAGCAAAGATCAAAGACAGAAACCAAAAGAAGTACAAATAATGCTAGTCATGGTGGATAGAAAACATATTATCTTTTCATAAATCAGTCACTGCAAGTAATGGCTATCTCATACAACACTTAGACTGCAAAGTATATCATTCAATTTGCAAATCTGAGAACAGAATGTCAGAGAAGTCTCAGAGGAAGTTTAATTAGCTGGACATATCCCACAGCGTAGGAAGTTACAGCTCCGTTAATCATTGCCATATACCTCAAGACACTGTTTGAACCTCTCCTGCCTCTTTTGTGTAAAACATTAGTGTAAAGCAGAAGAATGAAAGAAATACCCTAAAGCCTTCTGGCAATGTGGGAGGTGTTTTTATACTCAGTTTGGGACGGGCTTGTGCAAGATATGACACTGAAAACCAGCAGCTCCACACTTTGAAGGTTCACTAGATGTTCACCTTACTTTTTAAACAGAACTCACAAGGCACTCAGTGTAAGATAGAATGAAAGCAAATATGAAAAATAAAACCAGAAAAAAAGTCAGGACATGTTTGAGGGGATACTGCCTGCCTGTGAATATCTTTAAAGCAAAAGGACTGATCAATATTACAAATTATGTAACAAAGGACAACGGATTCCTCTTTTTACAAATGAAGATTTGTGTGCCTGGTTCTCAGGTGTTCCCCTTAACCTACAAATATGCTCAGATTTTCCCATTTTTGTCATTCCCCTCCACAGAATAAGTGATCATACAGGCTTACAGAGCTAGAACAGGATTTCTCAGGGTGAAAAATATAGTGATTTGCTATACTATTAATTCTGATGGTTATGAATCTTAGCTTTGCTTTGCTGCCATAGGATAAAACCAACACGCAGTTTTGAGAGGCAAACAATTAAAAATGTATTATTTATTAGAAATTCAATAAAGGAGGCTGTAGACTTTAGACCACTAAAAGGAATGTTGCAGGAAGACTTTGACAGAATATTTTGCAGGTGTTTGGGGTCATGGAGAAAAGAGCCTAAGGTCTGGGAAACAGATTTATTAGATGACTACAAAGATTTCACAACTCCTGTAAAGCCAAAATCCATTTTTAACCAGAATTACATGCAAGAGGTCTTTGTGCCCTAATATGCCCAAATGCCATGTCAGGTCATACCCATACCTAACTATTTAATTAGCTTTGGAAATCTCTCCTTTTTTGTTGTCTCTTTCCTATACACAAGTCAGCAAGGTTGAAGCTGTAGACCTCTGGCTGTTTTTAAACTGCACACCTTTGTGTCAGAGATCTCAGCCACTGTGGCAGGCTGATCACTGCCTGCAGACTTCTGCTCCCTGAAACCTTCCTGCAAACTGTACAATGTGGGATTGTGGCTTGCATGGGAAGTGGTCTAGGTCGTTTGAGTGGAAGCCTGAACCACCCCAAACTTAACTGAAACACAGCAAACCAGATCTAGAAGAAAATGTGAAGCAAGACCTCTGATGCTCATTTAGTACAAAGGCAGATTATCACACCTCCAGGCTGCCCCACCAGGAATGGCAATTCTACCACAATTCCACTGAGCTAGTTGCCTCCTCAGGTCAGAAGACGCAAAGATGGGGCTGATGTTTGGAACAAAGTCATTCCAAGCAACATGCAGGAGTGCACAAATTGAGAACTTTGAATGCTTGGCAGCTTGGCTGTCCCCACTCTACCTTCAGCCCAGGTGCAGTGTGCCGAGAGGCTGCAGCCCCCAAGGAAAGTTTGAGGGCACAAAAGCTGTCAGCACCTGTAGGAGAATAGGAATGGGCCTGCAGGCAGCCTCAGCCTTGATGAGTTACAGCTGTGTCCTTGAACAAGTCAGGTAAACAACTTTGAGGGAGGAGAGGCGTGGAATGCGGATGTGTGTTGACATTTACTAGAAACAGAGACATTTATGACCAATTACAGAAGGGTAGAAGGCGCTTGCACATTGTTAGCCGATTATAATGCAAAAAGGAGCTCGTGTTATGTGTGTGATATAGAGAAAATACATAAAAAGTTGTACTGTGGGATAACAAACTGCTGATGCTTGCCACCGCCTTCAGCGTCAGTCTTTTGTCCACCGTCAAGCACCCAGCTGTGAGTGGCTTGGTATGACTGTGCCCAGACACCCTAACCATCTGTGACCCCACTCTCTTGGAGCCAGACAGTCTGCTTTTAATCCTGACACCAACACAGTTGGCCGTATTCTCAGGGAAGAAATCTCAAAAATTTCAAAACATTCCTGATGGGACATGGCCTTTACCTGCTTTTGGTTGAAAAAGACTGAAATAGCATACTGCACTGATTAAATATTTTTAGCATTAACTATTAGTTTGACAGAAAAGGCCTTGTCCTGTGAGAGTAATATTGTGTGAAGTCCCTTATCAGCTGGTAGATTATGAGGTCCTAAATACATTTTTTTTTCTGTTCTCTGTGGGAATCAGGAGAGACTAATTTAAAAAAGCAGTCGGAGTGTCAATAAGGAACTATCCCTGCCCTGAAAAAGAGGTGTTTTCTCCCTGAATTCTATCAAATCACTTTATCTCTCAAAGAAGTGATCGATTCTGTTAATTAAATACTCTGCGGGGTATCAGCAGGCTTGCTCTGCATTATCTTTTCTGCTTCTGTTTCAAAAGTGGTTTTTCCTCCTCCAAATTCTACATGATTGTGCTGTAGAGCAATGATGCAATTGTGTGGGAAAACTCAGGCGTGGGTAGTAATGTCACAGCAACAAACACAAAGAGCTTTACAGCAATGGAAAATTATCAATAACGGAAATAGTTGGTGATGTTCTTTTTTATAAAGCAACATTAGAAAAAATAAAAGTGAGCATCCAACACAAATGGCAGGATGTATAAGCTTCAGAATGGAAGGTTTAGTAATGAGAGTAATTTATTTAGCTATTCCTAAAATCTTAATCACAGTTTTATTTATATCAGGACTGATAATCTATTTACTTTCCCAGCCTCTCTCTTCATAATGGGACTGTTTCCTAGAGGAGAAGCCAAAGCTTCTTGGACACTGAGGACTCTAGAAGAAAGCAATCTTTGCTTCAAATCCTCTAGACTTCCAGACTTATTGTTAAAAATAATGGAAGGACAATCAGGACAGGACAATTTTATTTTTTTTTTAATTTTTTTTTTGTCACTGTCTGGGCTCCACCCTTTAAAAGCACTTTGACAAATATCCCAAAATCATGGTGTTTGAGGTTAGGCAGTCATAATGGTGAATTCTCTCAGTAATTCTCCCTGTAGCAGGTGAATTGGCTTTCTCCCACCAGTTCTGGTTAACAACTGCAAAGGATAAGTTATAGCTATCCTTAAATGTTTCCTAAGTACACAGAAGTTTACAGCTATTTTCTCATTTAGGTGGGTCATCTGTAATATCTATCCAGACAGACACATCTGACAGGTTACAAAAACTCTTTTAGAGAGGGTTTATTGGGTACCATAAAAAATATTTCCTGAATGTTAGTTTCCATATCAAAATTAATTAAAAAGTAAATTAATAAACATAAAAATTCATATAAGAAATCTGTGACAGGTACCAGCATTACTCTAGGGTATTTGATAGCAGTTTCTCTCTTCAAACTGACACAAAATAACAAAGGTATGACTTTTGAGGCTCACCCTGAAAGAAAAGCAGTTATAAGACAAAAGCATAGCAGTATCTGCAGCTATAATAATAAAAAATAGAGGAAATAAAGACTCTTTCTCCTGACACTTGCCACTGATAAGAGAGACAGCTGGCATAGTCCTAACAGGAAAAAAAAAAAAAAAAAAAAAAAAAAAAAAAAAAAAAAAAAAAAAAAAAAACAAGGAAAAGGAAAGGGAAAAGGAGAAGGAGAAGGAGAAGGAGAAGGGATAAAAAAATAAAGGAAAATAAGAACAGAAAGGTAATTTTTCTCTCTCTGAACAGCACATTGGCTCCTATTGTTTCTCAGATGAGTTGGAGACACCTGGACATATGGAATCAATATATTTTTTTAATCAGACACCACTTTCACTCTACAACAAGGTAGAATGAGGTAGAGGAGAGCTGCATTTCCCGTGTGGGTACGTTGGCACTGACACACACTTTTCCATGTTTGTAGCAGGAAACACCACAGTACCATTCAGAGATGGAAAGCAGACCTCAGAGACTGACTTTACAAGTGCTGTCTTCTTGCAGAACTTTCACTATTTGTTAAACATGTTTTAATTACACAAATTCTCGGTAAAATGTTGATGGTAAATATCCTGATTTAACTTCTTCAGGAGTCAGCAGCACTTTCCAGCAATGAAGAAATTTTTTCAGCCCAACTACATCTACAGTGGATGGAAATGGCTTTTCAAGTCAAACAAAGCCGACGAACAATTTAAAAGCAGCCTTTTCAGTGACCCCTGCCTGGTCTGTTTTCAATAGATGCACGTCATTAAAGGCCCAGATGACAGGCTTAGGTAGTAAAGTCAATACCTTCAGAGTTGCCCTCAAAATCTTTCTAAGACTTTAAGCTACCACCATTAGCAAAGTGTCTGAGATTTCTTCCCTAACAAATCAATAGCAGAATGACAAATGGGGTCCTATGGCTTACCATATTTTCTGGTGTCTTTGTCTGAAAATGTGTTTAATCAGTCTGTTATGGGCATGCAATTTTATCACAAGTAGAAGAAAGCAGCTTTCCTAGTTACTGCTAATGATACGACTGTTGTCAGTAATAGGTTCCTCAGACAAAACATGTATGCACATACCTAGATAATATGCTCAAATCTCAACAGTACGAATACATGAAGTTACTCAGAGATGCCCACTTTCCTGAAAGATGGGAAAACATCCTCAAAGTATCAGAACAAACCATGAAACATGAATCAAAATCATCACCCTCTCTGACAACCAGACCACCTTACAAAAATCTGCTCACTTCCTGAAACACAAACTGGAAGGAAAATAAATAAAGCAAGAATAGAAAGAAAGAAGGCTAGGAAGGAAGGCTAGGAAGGCTAGGAAGGAAGGCTAGGAAGGCTAGGAAGGCAGGCAGGAAGGCAGGAAGGAAGGGGAAGGGAAAGGGAAAGGGAAAGGGAAAGGGAAAGGGAAAGGGAAAGGGAGTCAGTCTCTGGCCATATCCATGAGGTTGACATGTACAGAGTGAACATGGAAAATATTTACGAATATTTCCATTTAATGTTCTCTCTGGAGGAACTATCTAGTTTAAAAAAAAAAAGAAAGTAAATAACATTCTTTCAGGTTTCACATGCAATTCTAATATTGTCTCTGTCCTTTTTTAAGTAAAGTTCTTGCTTAATTTACTGTGTTAACTCTGACCAATAGGCAATTCCAAACTATTTTCTTCAATAACTTGTTTATGCCTGAAGAGGCTTGATCACATTTTCTTTTAAACCTGAGTGTCTTGGCTTCACACAAGCCACAGTTTCAATAAGAAGTATTGCAGTCTTTGTGTTTTAAACCTATACACTGGTCCACTAAAGCCTTTTACCTCAGAACAGAGAAAAACACTGTTCCAAGTGACAGTGTCAATACTGTTGACAACAGCAGAGCTGTTGCTATGCTTCTGAAGTGCCTAAGGTTAACAGGATAAGATGAAAACACAGGTCAAGTCACAAAAAACATAATACCTTCTCCTCAACCAGACTGCATTTTTTCCCATACTAAACAATAGTACTTCCTTTGGTGATAATGAAGCAGATTTGTATTTCCCTGGTATAGAGAGCAGGAAAAGCATCATGGAAGAAATGGCAGAGTCTCCAGAAGTGAATGATTTTTTTTTTTTCTAATCTGAGCTTAGAAATACCAAATATATATGACTAGAACACTATATCCCTTGATATTTTTTTTTTGCCACCAACATATTCACCACTTACCCAAGTAATTCCAGTTTCAGCTGGTGTCCCTCAAGACAGGTGTCAAGTATCTCCAACACCCTCTGAAGTCCTGATCCCTGCAGCTGTGCAACTGACTGTTAAGGCTTCCGAGTGTAAGGTTGCAGCTGCCGAAATACTGACAAGACACAAGTGTGAAGAGTAGCTGCTGAGTAACCCTGGGAGAAGTTCAAACACACAGCCTTCAAAACAGAGAAGCACAGAGTGAGAACCTGTATGGATAAAGTCCCCATGCAGAAAAGCCTAGCCAATGTGCAACACTGCTGGAATTTCAGTGTGGGTTTCAATTGCACAACTCTTTTGTTGTTTTTTTTTTCCATGCTATATATTGGTATTGGAGCTTTTTTCCTTTCATCAGTTTAAGTCTTCTTCAAGAACATTCAATTAGAAATCTGAAAAACTATAATGCTCCTAGAAAGCAAAGTATCTTCTACTTGACTTCTAGATGAGCTCCTGCAGCACAGACAATCTCTTGTATTTATAAAATCTGATTTTATTACCTGACATACAGACACCTGCACTGATTTCCAGAGTCAGAACACATATATATTCACCTTGCTTACACACCTCCTTGCAGTGGTCATGTTCTTCAACACTGTGTAGAAGACAGACTTTTAAAGGAATAATTAACAATATCCTCTTGCTTCTTTTGCCCAGTCCCTGGGGGAGCTGTAACCTCCTAAAGAGGGCCACAAGGCCTTAGTATGTTCTTGAATTCTCTCAGTAAAGGTAAAAGCTTCATCTGAATAAAGTTATTCAGTAATGTGTGACAGGAATATCTTCTAAAGGTATTCCAGATAAGGATGCTGGTAATACTATCCTTAAATTTATCATGCTTTAAAAAAATGCTGACCATAGTAAAGTTTTCAGTGAGAAGACTGGATGTTTGAGATGTCCTCAAAGACAGTTATTTGTAAATACATTGCTCCAGTCAAAGAAAATTTAGTTTGCAATCAAAGCAAATGAAAGAATCTGCTAGAAAAGAAAATACTTGGAAAAAAGATAATTTATCTAAGTGAATGAGGGAAATCAGGATGGCACATTATAAGTCCCTGTAGAATGTATGAAAAATAGGAAATTGCTACTAGAGAAAATGGAAGCTGGGCTTGAGCCCACTGAGGTCAAGAGCAAGGAGAAAACAAAGCTTCAACATTCTCCTCCCTCTCTCTTGAATATTCCCCAAGTCTGCAGGGCACATGCTGTAGCGCAGTGATGAATCCAAGGCAAAGGGCAAAGTGGGCTAAACTAGACCAGCAAACTTAATAACATGCAGGGATTCCTTCTGGGAAATCTTCAGCCACTTTATAAATCACTTTATGAAATTGCAGATGGACATTGTGATATAGATTGTCCAGGGACCAGCAGAAGATCGGACACCAGAGTGTATAGAAGCCCAAAAATAAGGGGCTAATTGTGTAAGTCTCAAATACCAATAGCCAGCTGTTGAGCCAACTGAGGACTGTTAGCAAAATCAGCCAGAGATTGTTGGTAATAACAAGCTCTGAGAAAGAACAGGATGTGGGGGAAGGGGGCCATAAATAGGTAGGGCAGCACCTTCCTAGGATAAAAACCTTTGTGCAGGCCGGACAGCTCATTGGTTTCAATCTATGCTGGAACCAGGACTGTTGTTCTCTCTTATTTTTCTCTCTCCCCTTTTTTAATTCTTCTCTCTCTCTCTCTCTGCCTCTCTTACTTCTCACACTAGTCCTTGATCCAAAATCCACTGCTGTGTGATTATATTAGGATCAGGGACTAGCATGCCAATTTCCATGCCAAGTGTGTTATTTACTAAGAAAACTTTGCAAGCTTTTGCAGACCATCTGATTTTTGTAATTAATTTCAACCCTGAGCATCTATGAATCTTGGGTGCTCGCTTTCCCCTAAGGGTGGGACACCACAGGTGTGAATGCTGCGTGTCATCTCAGCTACATAAAAATTATTGTCAGAATTATTTCTTCCTCTCTTTTCATTTCAGTTGTTTAGCACCTAATCCATATTACAGGATTATTTTTCAAATCCTCAGTAAATCACATATGGAAAAATAACTTCGTGGTCTCCAACTGACAGCACCTTTGTGAACTTTGAAATCGCCTTGACATGCTTGTTTATAAACTTCCATCTTCAAATTACATTTCTCTTTCCCAGTTATTTTGTGCCTGTATCTGTGTGTTTATATGTATATGCATGTACACATACATACTTAAGCACATGTGTGTTTATATATCTTTATACATATATTTATACATCCACTCCAGGGGACTATGTTTTCCATTCCTAATGTAAGGTGAGGATATTGTGACTGTTAAAAAAAAATCACCAGTTTAATGAGAAAGAAAATAAATAAGCCTTTTAAATACAATTGTCTGCCAGTTTCTTTCCACTGATGAGGTATATTGTACCTCATAGAGGATGAAGTATCTCATGGGCATGACCATCAGAAAATTAGATTTGACTCCTTAAGAAAGAAAGATCATTGCACTGTACTCATAAGCTCAGAAAGCACAAAGAAGCTCTTATGCTTGCATTATGGTCCCAGAATAATGCCATCAAAACAGGCTTTCTGGATGATGTAAAAAATTCAGGTAACCAGGAAACCAGACTGAACTAACCAAAGCAAAATACACCCTGAAATATTTAGCAACAGAGCCATAGTAGTGCTCTGATATTCCCCTCTCTCCTGTCCTCTCGCTCAAGGAAATAGTAGAGTTAAATTAAATTTTGGGTCTTGAGGGTTTTCCACATTTTTGGTGAGAAAGAAGAGGGATAGTCAATCTATTAATGGATAAAAAAAATATCAGATTTTAGGAGTATTTAGCTCTCCAACTAAAAACCACTAAAAACCACTTCTTATCACCACTAAAATGACCTTGAAAAAGTGTCCTTATTTGTTAAGAAAACATACAATGAATAGCATTTTCATGTGAATATTTATACTTTGGAGTCCTTCCAAAAGGATTGTAGATTTCATATGTTGTAAGCAACATCTTTGCTGTCATCTGAATGACCTCAGCTACTCTGTGGTGACATGAGGAGGCTTGTTGCCTCTCACATTTCATCACAAGCCCTTTTTTACTATTAAAGAATATAAATTATGTGAAAGCTTCATCTCTGTACTTACACAAAACGAAAATCAGTACATCAGCAGAACAAAGTGTCGCTGTCACTTATGTCAGAGTAATGGAGTTGTTGAAAACCATCAAGCCCAGATGAGTACAAAGTACAGCCTGGATTTCCAAAGTAATTGGAAACTTGTAGAGAAAACAAGTTGTGCTTGATGAAGTGTCTCACTTTCCAACATCTGCTGCTATGAACTTGTTGCATGTGGGGACTGTGGCATCTCTGAACTACAAGCTGCACAATTTGTCTACTTACTGTTGGCAGCACAATGTCTGCCTTTACAATTCAACACAGAGCTATTATTAAGAGCTTTAATTTTAACCCCTTGCAAATGTGTGCCTTATTTTCACACCTTGCTTGCCAGAAACCATGTATTCAGAACATTACTGTAGACTGAAAGTCACACACACTCAAGAGTAAACATAATGAAACACAAAAAAAAGGGAAAAAAAGGGAAAAAAGAAATCTCAGCACCTCGTTCTTATTTTTGAATTTTTCAAGAAACTTGCTTTTTTTCCTCTTATATTTGAAGCAGTTTATTTGTGCAACAATAAAGGAATGAGCAAACTAACAGGCCTTACCTCCCCATTGTAGTGGTAAACAATTTTCTTTCCATGTTGCTCTCTTTCTAAGACACTTGATTTTTTAAAAAAGCAAAGAAGAATTAATTTTAAAAAAATATTAAAAATAAAATTGCATCCTGAGGCCTTTTAATTTCCTTGTAATTTATAGGATTTTACTAAGAGAATCCAGAAGATCACTCAGCACCTCATTCAGCACGTCTCTCTGTGTAAGGGATGCTAGGAGGTGAGGCATACGGAGGAGAGCCTGCACTTGAGGTTTGGAAAGACTTCAGCCTTCTTAACAAGTCCATAGAATTCTCAGCTGTGCACAGCACTACAGCAACAGTCTGGTAACACAAGTCAGACTTACATATCAACTCTGTGACAGCATGGTTTTGCCTGCCCATATATCCTACTTATCATTTCCCAGTAGCCTGCAGTTGTATGCGCAAAATATTTAAACACACAAAAAAACAAGCAAACAAGAAAACAAATAATTTTTTTATATAGATGGGCTCCACAGTTTACTTGTATTTAGCCTAATTTTAACAACTAAAACAATCTTATACATTGTCTTCAGTTCAACAAAACATGTCATTCCCTGATAGCAACTTGGAAAAAAATTCTGCAAAAATTAAAAGGTAACAAAGTGGAAAAATATAGGATACCTCAATTTCATATATTATATGTCATTTTATTTTGTACAGAGTATTCATATTCCTGTTGCTAGGAGAAGGGAGGACTAAAAGCTTAGCAGATCAAAGGATGCACAGTCTGGATATAGATTCTACATTAGTTCTTAACAATACACTGAGAGGCACAGCCAGAGTAGCTGGAGAATGAGGCTACAAATTATGGTGAGTCTGCTCACCAAAAATTGCCTGCAAAGAGTACAATTTTTTTTTTTTAATTCAACAGTTTTGTCGTCTGTAATAGCCAGTCCATTTCTGGGAAGCTGAAAGATATGTATGACAGATATATATGTTACAAGCCGCATAACATTGATCCACCAAGAATTTCTTATTTTAACTGGATTTGCTAAACCCTTCTAATGAGTATATGTTATTTCCTTAAGCAGCAATATGTGAATAATCTATATTTAATGAAGTGTGAATACAGCATTTTGAAATTCCATGCAGAGTCCCATTGTAAAAGATATAGGCAGAGCAAAATATTAAGATGTGGAAGTGTGGGAAGTAAATGTGAAAAATTTTTCATGAATTCTTAACAAATCAGTGAAGAAAATTATCTGGGAAGTGTTTGTATCCCAGAAATTCCAAAAATAAGTTTCTGAATATGCTCATCAATATCTTCTTGTGTTTCTTACACATACCTTCATTCACTTGCAAAAATGCATACCTTCAAAAATAACATTCCTGTTAAATGGTTTCAAATAAAAAGAAAAAAGAAGCATGGAATGTAACTTCAAAAATAGATTTAGAAAACATAACTTCTTGTTTAAACAAAAAGTTGTCAGAGCAGCCACTGGAATCATGCCAATATTCTGATTAGGCAGCAGAAACAAAATGTAATTATGGTCATTACAACTATGTGATTGGTTAAATTATGGTTAAAAATTGGTTAAATACATAACCTACATATGAAAAAGTGAGACAAAGTAATTTTGTTTTGCTTTCTGAGCCTTTGTCTTCTGTAAGGTCAGGTCAAGGGAGGGGATTGTCCCTCTCTGCTCTGCACTGGGGTGGCCTCACCTCGAATGCTGGGGCGTTTCTGGGTACCACAGTGTAAGAAAGACACTGAGCTCTTAACAGAGTGTCCAAAAGAGGGTAATGAAGGTGGTGAAGAGCCTTGAGGTGAAGCCCTGTAAAGAGTGGCTGAGGTCACTTGGTCTGTTCAGCCTGGAGGAGAGGAGACTGAGGAGAGACAACATTGCAGTTATGAAGTGTTCAGTTACAGCATCCTTGTGAGGGGAAGAGGAGCAGCAGATATTCATCTCTCTGGTGACAGTGACAGGACTTGAGAAAATGGCCTGAAGTTGTGTCAGGAGATATTTAGGTTAAATATCAGGAAAACGCTGTTCACCCAAGAGGGTGGCTGGACACTGGAACAGGCTCCCCACAGAAGTGCTCACAGCACCAACCCTGACAGAGTTTGAAAAGTGCTTGGACAACACTCTCAGGCACATGGTGTGATTCTTGGAGCTGTTCTGTCCAGGGCCAGGATTTTGGCTTAATGACCCTTCTGAGTCTCTTCCAACTCAGCTCAACCTTTGATTCTGTATCATACTTGAGAGAAAGATTTCATCACTATTCCGTTCTAACACAGCCTCCTGGTTGAAGTCCATCCCCACATTCACACAACCTTCTTTCAGGAAGAAACTACTGTAAAGCAGGAGGAACAGGAAACTGAGTTCCAGAAAGGCTATAAATATGGTTACAATCAGTGCAGACAAAAGAACAGGAAAGCTGTTAATGAAAAATAAGCATAGTGTCTGCAAACTGTGTAAAGCACTAAGACAGTCTAACTTTCAGGGCTCATTCTTGCTCTTATATCAGCTGTCTAAGACAATGAACCATGTAGTCAGTAGATCTAATTTTCAAAGAGGACATAAAGGAGTGACTTGGCTTAGAGTGGCAGAAAGGACAAGCATAAATCAGATATTATAGAACACAATTTAGTGGTAAAGTGTTAAAACATATTGTTTTAACAAAATCTAGCATGTGTTTTAAAATATGACTGAAATGTAAACTTTGCTGTGAAGAACTTCTATGTTGTGTAAGTGCAGACAATGAAACACCTAAATGAAAAGTTTCCATCAAACTCAATTGAGATTATACGTAATTATATATTAAAAATGAAAACAGCAACCACACAAATAAAAAAATAAACCAACAGCTGAATGGCAAATGAAGTCCCTTCTCTTTCTTTCAAATATTGTAAATACTTTCTCTGTGTTTATGTTATGAATCTCTTTTGAACTTTGATTAAATCATTGAGGAAAGATAAGATTCAAATTTCGTGGACTATTCCACAATACAAAAAGAAGAAAGGAAAAAGTGCCTGTTGAAGATATATTAGTGCAAGTAAATAAAACACGTACAGAAACAGGGGTGGGGGGGGAAGAAAACATAGAAGGTTCTAGTGAAAATAATATATCAAAATTTCAAATTTCCCAGCTTAGCTGTTGGCATATAGGTTAGCAAGTTTTGTAAGTAGATTTTTTTAATGAGAAGAAAAAAAAACAAAACCAACCCATATTTAGATTTCATATACCTAAAGAGGGATTAAAGAATTTACAAATTTAAGTTTATGAATCTAAATTAGACAAGCAGTGGGAATTTGGGTTTTGACATTGAATGTCAAGAAATTTCAAAGATATGCCAGGGGCCTTTTTTACTATTACTGCTATTTAGTAGCTCCAAAAAGAGCTGAGAAGAAAGGAAGCATATTTGTGAAATATTAAAAGCTGTGCTTGAAGGTTTGAAGGCTTGGATTTTATTCTGTACAGGGAAAGAAATTAAAGTGGACCTTAACAGGAGGAGTTCTGTTTTAGGAGGAAAAATATTGCCAACTATATTTAATATAGTTCTGTAGAAAGAATTCAAACCTGTGCTGTAATTGTTGCTTAGAAGTGGCTTGTGGGTAGATCTGTGAGTGCTTGGCACTGCTTCAGATGAGTCTCTTCATATAAGAGTGTACCTCTAGTCCTAGGAAAACAGCAACCCGGTCAAAAGGAACAAGGATACATAAAAAGACAGTAAAGATACATAATTATAAGAGAGAACCATGAAAATTTCTGTCTGTATACCCTTACATGCTGCTCTATGCAAAAGCTGCAGATTGCTTGGGGCTGTTTTTTACGATTTACCTGGACCAACTATCATTAGAAGCAAAGCTACAGAATAGTATTTTCATTCAAATCAGGGACTTAAGTTATCACAGGTCTGCCATAAAGAGAGGAAAAAATTAAAATGTCCCTTAGACCTTGAGGAAGGCTATCATAAATTAGTCATTTGCCTGCTAGTGGATCAGACTTTGTTCAAATAAGAGATTGGACATTCTGAAAATAAGGTACTTTAGGATTAGCATGTCTTTATTTTTAGATATTTTAGTCTTCATACTACATAGATGTTATTTATAATATTAATGAAGTATGAGGTTTTGAAACTTTTTTTTGTTTTTATAAGCTTACAAGAAACAGATATTTGTGACAGATATTTGGCTTTTAAGAACAATATCATAAGAAAGATGGGGTTTATACGCACCAGAATTTTTTTACAGTGTTTCTCTTTTCATCTCAGATGTGTTCAGTACTCAAAGTATTTTGTTATCTTAACTGCTTTGGTTAAAAGAATAGTAGGAAATTATGTGCCTTGCACATTTATTTGCAGTTCAACATAGTAGTAACATCAAAAAGATTTGCATACTGATTTTTTTATTTATTTCTGACAAACATTGCTTATTTTCTTTGAAAAACTATAGCAGCATAAAAGGATTTTTGAGCATGAAGAGAGAATGGCATTTGACTCTTCTCAGATGTTACAGTCAAGAAGGTTGTAATAGAACAACTCTGCATTACTCTCATTTTGCCTGATTAGTATGCTAAAGTAATTTTTGCTGTGCAGTGAAGCAGTTTGACACAGAGGAAAATTAAACAAAGCTACATTTATTATGGTTGCAGGGATAGTTTAGTGAAGTTTGCCATTACCAGCCAGCATAAGTGACTTCTCTGGGACCTGGGAAGCACTAAGAGTGAAATTCAGTGCTCTGAGAAGACTAACACAGGACCTGTCCTTCATTCAGCATTCAACATAGCACTTGCAGACACTTTAAGCTTGGGTCAGTGATGTGAACAAGATTAAATTTTAACCCTTTGTGTAGAAAACTGTGGATCAGAAACCTAATCATCTCAGTAATGAGAAAGGATACTTCCTGTGGTTATGAGAACTAGAGGGTACAGCAGTTTCAGGAATATGTGAGGGAGGAGAAATGTAGCCCTAGGTTAGGCCACATTTTGGGTGGAGAGCTTTTTTTATAAATATAACAATAATGCCCTCAAGCTTTTAGCATGTAAGAATGTAAGCAGAGCAAGCAAGACCATAAGATACGCTGAATATACATCTTCACTATTGCTAGTATCTAGAAGAAACAAAGAAGACTGTACTATACTTAAGTGCCTAGGACTATTGATCTTGTTTTTACTAGCATTATTGATTTATCACGATGTTTTGCATATTTAGTATCTAGACATTCTTTAGTACAGGGATAACTCACTGTGTAATCTGTTCTAAATTCAGAGAATTTTATTAATTTTCTCTGAGGAAAAATGAACATGAATTAACAGTCTTCATGTTAATCAAAGCAGAATAATTCTCAAATACCTCATTTGCATCCTCTGAGTACAAACAAATGAAGGCAACTTTGGTACAATAAGGTGTGTAAGTTATTCATTAATTGAGTGGTTGTATTCTTGTCACAAAATTTTATTTTCCTTGAAAACAGTGAGGTTCCCTGGAAACATGAGGGCCAAGTTCCCCATCACAAGCTCAGAAGAGAAGTACTCCAGTGCACATCACCAGCTTAGTCATCAGACCCAGTCACTAAGATGGAACTGAAAGACTCATGGTGGTACACAAAGAAAATTTCAGGTGTCTTGAAAGACTATACGCCATTTCCTTACTGTTCCTTTTGTTGCTTTTTTTTCTCAGTTCTGCAGTCAAAAACTCAAACCCACTGATTTTTACTGAAGGGTCTATTATTCACTCTAGCATTCTTGCTTGCAACAAGGATGAATCAGTGGGAATTAATTATTTCTCCAGAAGCAATGATGCAAAAGGGGTACAGTGGGCAGATGAGTGAGATGGTAGTGCAAGAATGTCCTGACATTTAGAGCTAAGCCCTTATTTAAAAGCTTTAAATTATATTTTTCTATTTAAGGGCAATGCAGCAAGCAGATCCAGCTGACTAAACTTGCTCCAGAATTTCAGAGCATTGGAAAGACTTCAAACAAAGCAATACTTCCCCAGAAAATTCTTTTTCTGTATTTGTGAAGAGGTTTGTAGAAAAAAAATTAGAAGGGTATTTAGAAATTTTAGAAACCACAGAGGGACAAAATAACAGCAGAACACAGCAGGGTGCCAAAATCTTGTGCATGAAGCACAGGGCTCCATTGCTTTACAGATTTGGAAGAAGACAGTAGTCACAGAATCACAGAATCACAGATTAAGCTAAGCTGGAAGAAACACACAAGGGTCGCTCTCTAATGGCTTAATGCCTTTCTAATATTGTGGTGACCTAAACTGCACACAATATTTTTAATAGATCAGCTGCTTTTCTACTCAATTGAGCAATATTGGTTAGCACCCTCATTTTGATTGGAAGAAAAACCCCACCAAATAGCCTGTTTAGCTTACCTTTTTAGCTAGAAAGAAAACCCTCTCCAGACTCTTGGTTCCCAAGAAAAATATTGCTAGAAAAATGTTCGAGTGCAGAATTCCTTTAAACCCAAGCAATGCTGCAATAAATTTAGTTGAACGAGGACACAAATGATAGGAAAAAATTCACTGTATATTGCAGAAATGCAGTTTTCTATTGAGATATGTGACATTTCACATTGGAAAACAATACATGCATAGTAACAAACTGTGAGAGAACACCACTGCTAACGACTTGCGTAATCCTGGAGGAGGCAAAACTTTCTGTGGATATTGATGGAAGAGTCCTGTACTGACTAAAATGGATGAGGGATCATATGTGCCAAATGAGCATCTCAAAGTAAAATGAGAAAAATGGGCTAAGATTAAATCAGAGCCAGACAAATCTGGGATACCATGATGCCTCTAGCACGTCTGGAATACAACCTTGTTTACACAGAATGGAAAAAGCATCAACACCCACAAGGCTATTTCAAAATAGCAGCTAAGTACTACTTCTAAATGGTTCCCCACATGAAGTCAGGAACTAGTATGGACACAGAAAGATAAAAGATTATGATTCTAATAAAAATATCAGACCTGTGGAATTTAAACTGGAAATGAGATACAGGTATGAAAAATCAACCCTGACTTTTAGTGCTACGTGTAGTGCAGCTGGTTATCAGTTCGTGCACACGGTACATCCAAGTACACCTCAGTTAATTTGAGGGTGGCACAGGACATCTTCTGGAGGTGATCAGCAGAGGTGGGAAAATAATCTGGCTAAAGACACAGTTGGAGACTCTCTGAACTGCTGGCCACCTTCACAATTCACAATGTGATCAGGTTGTGCAGAAGCCCTGCTGATGGAAATTTTAGATGATTCTGGAGACTTCTGTATATCACTCAGCATGGAGAACGGCTTCCAGAGACTACCCTCAGTGGTTCCTGCTACAAATCCAGTCAGTCTGAACAGTAATAAAATATTTGTCAAAAAATATTTTTAAAATATTTACTGATACAGAAATGATCACATAGGAAAGTCTTTTGTACAAAGGCAATTTTGGGTTTTGCTTGTGGCTGAGATTGACTGTATTGGGATATCAATAAGGAAGAAATATGTTTGTGTCATGGTCCTTATAGAGACTAACAATCAGCTAGAGTATAAGAACTGAGCCAATAAATGTTTTGGGAAGTGTTTCCTGGTCCAACAGAGGACAGCCCTGAAGGGGGCCTCACAGCAGAGGCTCCTGCTGCCATCCATGAAGTAGTTGGTCACCTTGTTTGGGAGATTTCATTTCTCCTATGAGCATTATGCTGGGTCCAAATCTCAGGAAAGTAAGTTTAAAGTATAAAAATAGCACTGTCCTGAGTCTGTATAACAAGGCAGTTCCATACTTTAATGGGCTATGTTTCTAACACATTAGCCCCCTTGGTTTAGACTGACAACTGGAGATACTTAAAAGGAGTTTTTTTATAGGAATAGGCATTTTTCACTTATGAAAAGTAAACATCTTAAATATGACAAATTGGTGACAAAGAATACACTAACTGCTGTAGAGTACATAGGGTCCCTTGGCATACACAGGTAGAAAAACCATAAGAGGACATTGAGGTCAGCCGATCTACTGGCAGAAATCTAAAGTGGGGAATTTATAGCATTACCATGTAATAGCAAAAAATGTTATAATAATGCTTTTAGACAGGCATCCTGGAGCAAGGTATAAACAACAAAAATAACCAAGTTGTATTACAGACACATAAGACTTCACTATAAAAACATGATAAATTCGAGATGACACAGCTTGAAGATAAATACAGAGCTGGTGAAGTTCTATTAGGAGAAAGTATACAGTAGAATTCTTTGTCCTTTTACAAAGCTGAACAGGCAAATGGAGGGTGATATAGCTCTTTCTTGCATAACTGATACACCTATCAGTAAAATACCCAAATACCTTCAACAAGTAATACCACAGGTAAAGAGGAGAGAGAAACAGGAAAAAGAAACAGTGGATAAAAACCACCATGAGAGTCTTGGACAAAGAAAAAACACTCTCTAAGAGCATATATGTACTAAGTAATCTGATTCCTGGAGAAAAGGTTGAAATAAATTTGGGTATCTCCCATGCTTAGAGCAAAGCACAGTGCAGCAAATATAGGATGTAAGAGAGGGTATTTAAAACCAGGTTCTGGGATCCCAGTCTGTCACTGAGCTGCTATTTAAAGGCGATTTCATTTCACTTGTATTTTTCTTTCTTCTCTTCCCTTTTCTCTGTCCCATCTTCATAGAATTAAAGGTCAAGCTGAGTTGGAAGAGACCTGCAAGGATTATCGAGAAAAAGTCTTGACCCTGCACAGGACAGCCCCAAGAATCACACCATGTGCCTGAGAGTGTTGTCCAAGCACTTTTCAAATTCTTTCAGGGTTGGTGCTGTGAGCACTTCTGTGGGGAGCCTGTTCCAGTGTCCAGCCACCCTCTTGGGTGAACAGCATTTTCCTGATATTTAACCTAAATATCTCCTGACACAACTTCAGGCCATTTTCTCAAGTCCTGTCACTGTCACCACAGAGGAGAGATCAGTGTCTGCCCCTCCTCTTCCCCTCACAAGGAAGTTGGAGACTGCAATGTGGTCTCTCTAGGCTGAAGAGACCAAGTGACCTCAGCCACTCCTCATGGGGGTTTCCCTCACAGGCCTTTGCCATCTTTGTTGCCCCCCTTTGGACACTCTGTTAACAGCTCAGTGTCTTTCTTACACTGTGGTACCCAGAAACACCCCCAGCATTCGAGGTGAGGCCATCCCAGTGCAGAGCAGAGCAGAGCAGAGCAGGACAATCCCCTCCCTTCTCCAGCAGTGATGCTATGCCTGATGCACCCCAGGACACGGGTGGCCCTCCTCTCTGCCAGGGCACTGCTGACTCATGTTCAACTTACCACTGGCAGGACCTCCAGGTCCCTTTCTGTGTCACTGTTCTCCATCATCTCACTTACCATCTCATTGTATTTGGGGTGGCCCCATTCCTGATGCAGAATCTGTCACTTTCCCTTGTTGAACTTCACACAGTTAGTATGCCCAGCCCTTTAATCTCTTCAGGTCTCTCTGCAAGGCCTCGATCCCTTCAAGGGAGTCACTATCTCCTCCCAGTCATCTGCAAACTTCTTTAGTATCCACACCAGTTCTGTGTCCAGGTCATTTATTAAAATGTTGAAGAGCACAGGGCTGAGGATGGAGCCCTGTGGAACCCCATCAGTGACAGACTTCCAGTCTGATGTCATCTCATTCACTGTAATCATTTGTGCACAACTCATGAGCCAGCTGCTCACCCATCACATAATTTGTTTATGCATTTTTGTGTTGGACATTTTGTCCAGGAGGATCCTGAGACAGACAGTATAAAAACTACTGAAATCCAAAAAGATTATATCCCTTTGTTTCCCTTGATCAGCTACATGGGTTACCTTATCACAAAAGGAAATCAGGTTTGACTTTCCTCTCAGGAGGCCATGCTGTAAAGTCCAGCTGGCGCTGAGGTTCGCAGAGGGCTTCTGAGGCACCCCGAGAGTATCTCGTTAAAGACACCCTGGGGGGTCAGCGCAGCCCTGTCAGCTGGAGAGAAGGCCTCGGCAGAGAGCAGGCAGTGATTTTAGCTCAGTGATTCAGCTCAGTGATTCCAGCCCTGCTCCTGCGAGGTTTCTTCTCTGTTGCCCGGCCCGGGAGAGAGAGAGAGGGAGACTTCGTCTGGCAAATTCCGCAGAAGGTAGTTTATTATGAGGGTCCAGCGAAGGGAGCCAGGACGACAGCACTCCCTGGAAGTCCAGGGAAACCCAGGGGTTTTATAGGACACCAAAGGGGGATGGAAAGGGTACAAAGCCAATCATTTAAGACAGATCTGCATAAAATCTCGAAGGGGCTTCTGGGTTTATCCAAAAGGTCGCCGTGACCAAAAGCTTTCCCTTATCTTAAGGGCTCTGGAAAGAGATTGTGCAATCCCTTTCAGGCTGCTCTCCAGGGCAGGGCCACTGAGGCTTTGTCCACACCCACAATGCTGGCCCAGTGTCTGTGTTGTCCACCAGGTGTTTTTCAATACTGCCAAGAATAATCTTCTCCACAGCTTTAAAAGGAACTGAAGTGAGACTGATGTGTCTGTAATTTCTGGGCTCCTCTTTCTCACCCTTCTTAAATATCAGGATAACCTTTGGTAGCATCCAGACAACTGAGACCTCGCTGAATTCCCAAGACCACTCAAAATTCATCAGGAGATGTTTTGCTACAACATCAGGCAGCTCTTTGAGGATTCTTGGAAGAATCCCATCAGGCCCCATAGATTTGTAGGGGATCCAGCTGGACCAGCAGATCATGCACAATTTCAGGGTGAGCTGGGACCTGATTATTCTCATAGTAATGGTCTTCCAGCTCAGGGCACTGGGACCCCCTTGGCGTGTTTTCCATGTAAAAACAGAGGCAAAAAATGTATTGAACATCTCTGCTTTGTCCCTGTCCCTGTTTGTAAGATGACCATCCTCATCCTGTAACTGGCTGATGTTATTTCTACACTGTCTTTTGCCATCAATATCCTTTTTTTAAATTTTTTTTATTGTCCCCCCTAGTTCTGGTCATCTTCAACTGCAACAGAGCTTTGGCCCCACAAATTTTCTTCTTACAATGGGAAGAAGTATCTCTGTATTCTTCCCATGTCACCTGACCTTGCTTCCACTGAGCATATACTTTATTTTTTATCTTATTTCCAAGAGAAGATTCCTGCTCAGCCAAGCTGGCCTCCTGCCTCTCCTTGCCAATCTCCTGAGCCGCCTGAACTCTGCTCTCCTTGTGTCCAGAGCTAAGGTTTTGCTGGCACTTTTCCTCCCATTGAGAGAGATTTTAAACTCAATCACTTCCATGGTCTCTGTGGCCAAGACATTTGGAAATTTCCACTTCACTCATTAAGTCCTTTCTGATGACAGACAGTAGATCAAGGAGGGAGTCTTTCCAAGTTAATTGCCTTAGGACCAACAGGTTCCATAAAGCTGTCACCAAGGGTTTGTAAGAATGTTGTGACCTTGGTTGTATCAGCTGTGTGATGCTTCCAGTTAATTTCTGGCAAGGTGAAGTCCCTCACCACAACAATGGCTTCCTCATAAGAAGTGTCCCTTAGTTCCTCAAAGAGTAATTCATCAACATCATTGTTCTGGCTATAGGTCTATACTAATTTCCCGTGATGACATCTGCGTTATTTGTTTGCCCCTTGATTCTTATCTAGAGGCTCTCAAATGTGCCATTGCCAACTGTGAGCTCCATACATTCTAGCCCTTCTATTACAGTGTCACCTCTCCACCTGTGCCTTGCCTATCCTTCCCAAAGAGCCTGTAAGTGTCCCCCATGGCACCCCACTTACAGGATTCATCCCATAGGTTTTTCCTATGCCAGTTATACTGTACATGTGGGACTAGACCAAAGTTTCAAGCTTGTCCCATTTGTTGCTCATGCTGCCTGAGTTAGTGTAGGAACATCTCAAGTGCGGTGCATTGTAACCAACGCTTTATGAAGAAAATTGAGGGACGCCATTAGTGCTTGCTTGTTCAAGTTTTGGCACACAATCCCATTGTTTATCACTGGAGGGCCTATGAGCCCTGCCAGCTCCTGTGCTAGAATTCATTCTCCCCTCTGAGATAAGTTCATCCCATCAGGTGTCAGCAGACCAGATGCTGAGTAGATCATCCCAAGGACAAAACCCCAACATTTTTCTGATCACTACAATCTCAGAGCCGCGTATTGACCTGGTGGATCTGCCGATTCCTATCAATATTACTCTTTGTTTTTACCAGAAGGATAGACGATATCACTACCCGTGATCCTGATCCTACTACTAATTACATCCAGGCCCTGAAGTCTCTTTTGATTGCTGTCATATTTCTCTTTGTTAGTTCCTCACTGCCAGATTGAACAATGAATAGCATTTAGTAATCAGAGGGATTAGATGAGAGTTTTCCAGTAATGTCCTTTATCCAAGCCCCTGGGAGACAAATTACTTCCCTGAGCTGTCTCTGGTCTGCATATCAGGCCCTCCATTCCCCTCAGAAAGGAGTCTCCTACTACAACTACCCTTCTTTTCCTCTTGATAGATGAGGACACAGTGCGAGGCACAGGTGATGTTACTTTAGGATACCACTCTATCCTGGAAGGACTTTCCCCCACCTCACCAGTTGTCTGGCCTTTGAGGTCCAGAGCCTCACACCTGTAGTAACACGTGACATTCCTACTTGTCAAATTCTGAAGTGGAGGAGGAGGATTGTAAATCTTATTGGTTTACAAGACACTCAGTCTGCTGGCTTGCTGTACAGCACCCAACATGGTGTATACCTAGAAACTGAGAAATGCCCACACACTTCTGTTATGTCTAATGAAGAATCCACTCTCATACAACATAAATGGTGTTCAGTGCAATATCTTCTCTGACATGGATAAAGAAAAAGGCCTCTACACTGAAATCTGCAAACTGTGCAGCAGAGTTGTCATCAGGGGGTTCGCAGGAGAACGATTTCCTTCACAACCCCCTTGAAAGATGGCCGTGAATCAGCTTGAAAGCAGCATCTGTTCTGAACACACCAAAAAATGCTTAAATGCTTTGTACCATGTGGGGAATAAGAAACAAATGGAGTCAGAGAAGAAATAGACAAATATAAGCAAGTTCCAAGGAACTCAGGAATAGACAAACTTCTGAGAGAGAACAGAACTCATATTTCAGTATATTATCAGAAATATAATTCATATTTTGGCATTATTTTTTTTAATTATCTCAGAAAATTGAAGATTAAATTATTTATTTGACAATAACCATTTAAGTATTTTGCTTGAAGGGGATAAAAATAACCTAATTATAAAAATCACACAAATCACACATTTTAAAAAAAAGAAACAAACAAAAGATCTTCTGAATATATCTAAAGGAAGAACATTTGATGTGATTTTCCTGGACTTCCAACAGACTTTGATAAGCTCCCTTGTGCAATGGAATTCTTAAAGTGCTGCAATAGACTAGAAAGAGGTAGCACTGAGGTGAGAGGAGTTCTATCATTTAATTGATTGAGCTTATGCATTTAGCCAGAAAATCCCTGTGGGAATGAATGGTTGCTTTCCAGTTTGGCAGAAATATCAGAATGCAGAAATGCATGCATCTTTGCTATGATTGGCTTTGTAGAGGATAGTTATACAAAAATAAATTAAACTCTGAAAACAGGGATAAAGCTGAGATTCCAGAAACAGCAACATAAAGCTAGTTAGTCAATATTTAATAAGACTTTGCAGAAGCTACCCAGGATAGCAGAACAAATTTCAGTAATAAATGCAAGGTCATGCTTTTTATGAGAACCAATCTGAACCATTGATCAGTGCCGTCTGACTCTATATTTACTAGAACAATTTAGAAGAAAACCCAAGGTCTGTCACATAACTAAATGTTTATGAAAATTTTTGCAAAAGAGAAACCACTCAATTTCTGTTTGAACAGATGTCTGGATTCATAAGCATCTCTTTGCTCAGGTTCGTCCTCCAGTTTAGCAGAAATGACACATCTGCCACCTCTCCTCCCAAGCCCAATAGTTAGACACTGAAATTGCAAAGCCAGGAAATCAAACCAAAGTAACAGAAACATATCTGTGAACATACTTGCAGTGCAGCTTGTAACATTTACCTACTCAGAAATCACTTTTTTTTTTGAGATTTGCTATTTAACCTCTTGCGAAGAAGAAGGTCAGGATTAGGGGGCAGAGCAATATGGGTGGCGTTGTTGTGGAAATCTGTTGTAGACCTCCTGACCAGATGAGGTAAAAATGTCCTTCAGGCAACTGAAAGAAGTCATATGTTCACATGCCTGGATCCTTATGTGGAAATATGATTACCCCAATATCTGCAAGAAGGACAACATAGCATGAACAATCCAGGAAATTTCTGCACGGTGTTGTTGATAACTTCCTGTGGAGCTAATGTGAAGAGGAAAATATTAGACCTCCTACTGACAGCAAGGAAGGACTGGTTGGGAATGTTGGGGTGATCATGAGACAGAGAACTTCAGGAACATGAGAATAGAACAGAGCAAAAAGCAGGAGCTGGGCTTCAGGATGGTAGATGTAGAGATGTCTCTGGAAGAATCCTGTGGAATATGGTCATGAAGAGAAGAAAGGAGGTCCACAAGAGTTTTCTGATAGTGAATCTCCAGGACGACCCATACCAACAGATAAGAAGTCAAGCAAAGATGGAAAGAGACCTTCATGGATGACTGAGGACTGACTAAATTCAGACAAAACCCCAAAGTGTTCAGGAGATGAAAGCAAAGGTATGTAACCTAGGAGGAATATAGAGATACTATGTGAGCTTGGGGGGATGAGTTTAGGAAAGCTAAAACCCACATAGAATTCAATCTCACAGGAGACATGAAGGACAAGAAAATCTTGTACAGGTAGATATACCAACAGCAAAAATAAGGCTAGGGGAAAAGTGGACCTGGGGCTGAACAGGGCAGAAAACCTGGTGACAAAAATACAGGATAGGCTGAGGTACTCAATACCTTCCTTCCTTCCTTCAGTATTAACTGCTAGTGTCAATCTCTGGAAATCCCAGACCCCTGACATCAGAGAGAAATTTGTAACCAGGAAGGCTTGCTCTTAGTAGAGGAGGATACTCATATCAGGAAATGTTTAAACAAAGCAGACTTAAACATGTCTTTGGTGGATTGCACCCAAGAATGTTGAGGGAGATGTCTGATGTCATTGCATGGTCATGCTCAACTATCTTTGAAAGGTGCTGTCCAAGAGAAGTCCTGGTCTGCATTATGAAGCATGTTGCCAGACACACCTGGACTGCTGGTTCTCTTTCTGAGCTCCCCAGAACAAGAAAAACATGCACATACTAAAGCAAGCCTGCTGAAGGACCACAAAGATGATAAAGGAACTGGAGCAACTCTCTTATGAAGTGAGGCTGAGAGAGCTGGGATTGTGCAGTCTGGAGAAGAGAAGGCTCAGGGAGGATATGGATACATATTTAATATATTAATATATGTTGAATATTATATATGTGTGTGTATGTCTACAAATTATTTTTATACATATAAAAAGATCTGATAGGGGAGTAAAGCTGATTGGAACCAGACTCTTCTTACTGGTTTCTTGTCATAGGACAGGAGGCACAGGGGATAAATTGAAACAGAAAATTCTTTATAAATGTAACACAAGCAGGGATTTTCACTGTGAGAGGGATAAAACACTTTAACATGCTCCCTAGAAATTTTCTTGACCCTTCAGCTGTGAAGACATTCAAACCCCTAAGGGACTTCAAAGTCTTACCTTAAAGCAAGGAAGCCCACAAAAATAGTATTTAAATAGATTTAACACTTTTTTATTCTCAAACAAAACTAATCTACCCTACTCTTACAAAATACAGAAGTGTTTGAGCTGATAGAGTTGGAGCCTGTAGCGGTGACCCAATATGTGAATTTTCTAACCAAAGCAGTAACTGAGAAACAGATCTTTTAAAGCAAATATTGAACAATCTTTAATGGAAAATTCTATATGTTGTAGTGACAATGTTCACCAAGAAGGTGTACTAGTACATAGGGACAGTCCAGTTTCATCCTACTTCTGCTGTAAACTAACAAAGGCATTTGAGTGACAAGCATGTTGTTCCTTGGTGACCACAGGTTTCTTGAAATGTCTGGGTGTGACTACTTAATAAGGATGTTACTGCAAATACACGGAAAAGTTTGAGTCTCAAGAACGATCATTCTAATATGCAATTACAAGAGGATAAATACTTGCATTTGTCTGCTTTTCAGCCATGGGGACATCCACTGTTAGCAAGGAAATTTCCAAGCATCAAACATCACACACTCAGATAAGGTGCAGATTTTTTTTCTGAAGGCACAACTCCACCAGATTCCTATGTTATGGTTTAGAGGAACCTTCTTGGGAATTTACTCTACTGATATTTGCACTTTAATGCTGGATCCCCTGAAAAAATAAAATCAGAAATAAAACAGCACTTTGGTACTAGAGAGGCTGTCTGCCTTACACTACAAGACCACCATAGCTGGAGAGTATTCACATGATGGCCAAACTGTGGGACTCGTGACTGTCAGTTAGGCATGCGGTTACAAACAGGTTCCATGTGGCTGCCTCCAGACTCAGAGACTCGGTGTCACCACTTTCTGTATTGCAGTGACAGGCTGCTGAGCATGAAATTGCCTGAATGCATTAAATGGCGTTTTACTTCCACTAAAATTATAAAATTGTCTTTCAGCATGACAGAAAAAAAGGGGCTAATTAAACCATTTAGGAAAAAAAGTCTTGCTTTCTTTTTATAGATATGCCTTTTTATTTTGTCTGGGGGAGCATCAGGCATCATAGCAATGGAAGTGTATTGGGAAAGTCAGTGTCAGCTACAAAACTCTTTCGAATTATAGTAATTCATTTGTAGGGTGAGAGGAAGCAGTTGCTCATTTCTCCTGATGGTCAGGAAACAATACTCTCTGTAGCAGAAGGGATGTTTTGTTGATTGTCTTCTTTAACAAGCAGATCCTAACAGTAGTAAACCTGTCTGCATTGGAGGCATGCACTGAAATCAGGCTACCTCAGCCAAGATGTGTTCTTCTGTAAAAATTACTGTGAGGTTGAGAAAAATGGTAATGGGACCATTTGATATGCCAGTTAGCCACTGGAAAACATTAGTTATTGCCTTTAAAGTGACTGAAAGGCTATAGCTGCAATACAAAGGTTATAGCATGGCCCAGATATGCTAATGGAGGCAGAAGGGATGTGCATACAGTAAGTGACTTACATGAATCTTGTACAAGCCCTGAAAATCTACTTCCAGAAGGTATCACATTTATATTGATGCACAGTACCCTCAATTAGCACAGATGTAATTATAAATTTTATTATTAATACGGAAGCTAAGGGAATGCATTAACGTATGGGGAATGTTTATTGGAAAATTTCAGTGGTGTGGTTACGTGGCAGATACTGCTAGTGTCTAACAAGGCACTGCATTTTTATGGACAAATTGAGGAAGAAATATTTGAAAGAGTATCTTCAAGCCATGTAATGCGTTGATGTCTGGCCTGCCAGTTGGAGAACTGAAAGGTGCGACAAAATTAAAACATTCTGGCATTTCATTTCTCAGCTGAGGGTTGGTGGCATGGAGAACAGGGAAGGCAGGAAATGAAAGTATTGCAGAGGTTCTTTCTCCTAATGGCCAATTTGGGAGTGTTGCAGGCAATTAACAGGCAGTCTGCTGATTCAAGAACATATGAAAAATTGTTATATGCAATATGTTCATTTGGGATACTGAAAACAGTAAGTCTACAAGTTATTAAATTAGAACATTTATATGAAGAAAAAATAAATGTAGTGCTGTCAACTAGTCTCCTAGCTGAAAGCTTTCATTGAGTGAAATTTCTGCATTAATTTTAATGCTTTCAGCATTAAATTTAGCAACAGCACTGAGATGAGTGAAATATTTCACCCTGTATGAATTGCAAACAGCAGTTGAGTCCAGCACAGATAGAAAGTTCATGACCTTCCTTTTTTACCAAGACTGACAACACCTGAAAACATAAAGGATTCCCCTACTCAGGTCTGTGCTGAAAAAAAAGAAAATCACAGTACAAAGGTTCTAGTTACCTGTTCATTTTGATAAGTGGTTTTGCTTTATACTTAAAAATTACAGACCTTTATCTTTCTTTTCAACACAATGTTTATTTTGGAATGGGATATATCTTAGCACGCCAGACAGGAAACCTAGAACATCCCAATGCTGGTACACTTAGGTGGTTAATAATTACTCCCACTGTCTCATTTGTAGGGCAGCAACCATATGTTGTCATTGATTTTTTTTTATTCTGAAATTTATATCACCAATTATAAGCTCATCATTAATAAGACCAATTGTCTCTTTTTTTAATTATTATTTCTCCTATAATGCTAAGGTAATATGCAATGTCAATCCATAACTTTCTTTACATTATTGTGCTTTTAGACAACAGGAGACTTAAATGTCCAGCTTCTGAAACAGTCCCATTCTTCTTCCATACAATCAGTTTATTCTGTGTTAATACACTAGAACTTTATGCTGGTTGCATTAGAGATTCACATTGCAATGTCTTTTCATGAAATAAGATACATTTTTTTGCAAAATGGATCCTGGTTTTTAATCACCTTTGTCTCATAGCCTTTAATGTCTTATTATTCAAACAATCCATTTGAGCATGGCAAAATCATTTTGAAGTCTTGAACTCTGTCAAAGAGAAGACAAAATTAGGAACACATATTCCATTTCCCAAAATTGATAGGCCGGTTAGCCACTGGAAAACATTGGTCCTGCAACACACAAGGGAGTCCAAAAGCACTTAGTTTGACTAGGGAGCTTAAGTTAAAAAGGAAAGACTTTTCCCTTGAAAAACAGTATACATGGAAGAAAGAATGGAAGTTCAAAAGAATAAAGAAGGCTCAGAATATTTTCTCTTCTGATCCAGGAATTTGTAGTAACTTTTTTTTTTTTTAATTGTTGTAACCACTTGTGCTGAACATGTCTTTATGTACCATTTACAATACAAAGAAAAGAATTTACTCAAGAAGGAAGGCTATAAATAAATTGATTTATGCTGGTCAAGCTACATGTAGAGAAGATCATATGGTGATAGAAACCAAGTTGAACTGCAGTAATAAAATACTTGTGCTGTATTGAACTGCATTGTTGTATAAGGCAGTAAAATTGTATTGATATCTTTTATTACAGTTATGCTTTTTATTTAAGTTTTCAAGATGGTGAACCACAGTTGTAAGTAAATTTCCTCACTTCATAAGGACTTCCTGAGCTGAAAAAAATCTCATTCAATTTCAAAACTGCATTGTACAGCATGTTGATTATCCACAAAGCAAAACACTTAGTAAAACAAAGAGCAGAAAATTTGCTCTTCTTCAGAGGTCACAAAACCAAGTGGAGAAAAAATTATAAGAAACATTTCATCTCCATTTCACAGATAAGGAACTGAAACAGAGATTGAGCTTGCTTTGAGCCCCAAGAACTGAAGAACAGTCCTTACAGACTACTGTATTTGAACTATAAGTCATCTCTCTTCTAGTCCACCCATGTCACAGTTATAGCTATTTACAAAGAAAAAATATAAAACTCTCCCAAGTGTTCAAGCAATCTAACCCTATAAAACTGTCATCAAGGTCTTCTACTACATCCTAAATATACAATCAAGGTTTCTTTTCAATTATTTTATTTAAAGTTGTAACATTTCTGAAGCCCATTGACCTGTGAAATGCAAAAGTATTTCCCTGTAAACCATCCTTGGGAAATTGTTATTTTCCAGACAAAAGCCAGTTTTTTAATTTATGGCTTACTTATTTCTACACAGTGACCTAAAAGTTCTTACAACATTGTGAAATGAGACATAACATTTTATCTGTAGAAAGTGTGATGCCTTGTTTGTGTTTTATCACTTTAAGTGATAGTTAGCAGGAGGATTCATTCCATACCATTATTTTTTGTTCAGAATATGACAAGTGGATTTTGACTCACATAGGTGAGTGCAGGTGAAAGTATCATCCTCTTTACTAGGAAAACAGCAAGTATTCCAGTTGTAACCAGAAGTTATTTATGCTGGAATAGAAAGGTCCTCTGTAACCTCAGCAGCGTACATGCGGGCAGGATGTACTGTTCGCCACCACTCTCCCTTTCATCATAAGTTCTGTCTAAATATGTCAATGCTACATCTCAGCAGAGTTCAAGTGCTCTGAGGGGGAGTTTGGCAGGCACATTATGAACACATATAGCAAATGAGTAAGTGACAGGTCCCAGGTATATTTGCTGTACCATGCTCCTGAGAGCTGTACCTGGAGGAATACTCTGCTGGTTCCAGGAAGTCTGAGGTGCAGTTGAATAAATGGCAGATAAACAGCAGAATGATAGCTCTGTACTGAATTCAGCCTCCTGCTGAACTCACCAAACATTTCCAACAACACCTACCGTTATTTTTTCACCAGAGAAATTAGGATACTGCTAATGATGAGACTTAATTTTGCACAAGGCCTCATAGTATACATTACCATGTTTAAAACACAGTAAGTCACTGTAAGACATCTGTTTACAGTATGCTACTAAAAATAAATTATTTTTTCAAGAATTTAACTGGGATAATAATTGAAAAATGCCTACTACCCACAGGGCTCTGCTAAAACACCAGTGGCATGCAAAAATGCAACTGGTCTGCAGCTCAGGCATTTGAAATGCTATCAGCTTAGAGTGAGGCATGACAGTTTTACCCACCTTACTGAATTAATAATTTGTAAAGCAAGTTTTTTTTATCTGATTGCAAAGGTCAATTTGTGCTTCTTTCTAAGTCTTTTTTTTTAAACTATATAATGCATAAAGGGGTAGAAAATTTCCACACAAAAATATTTGGAGTGAAATTTTCAGCTGCATATCTTCATTTCTTAACAACAGAAGTTGAAAATTCTAACTTCAAATTTCTTGACCTTTTAATAAAAAAGAATAATTCTCATATTAATTTTCCCTAGATATATCATGTGGGTGTTTTCCTATCTTTAGAAACAGATCTGAGATAAGCATCGTAATTTTAAACTGTAGGAAAACAGATGCCAGCTGTTTTATATCTGCACATTAAACATTCATAAAAAGTGTTTTAGCAGCTGAGCTAATTTCTTCCGCATTTTCTGTTAAATTTCACAGAGGATTTTGAAAAACTTCTATGAAACTCACTTTTTAGTCACTAGAACTTCTTTTGATTTTGTCTTCAGCTCAGTATTCATAAAATAATGAGTAAATCTCCATTCAGCACTACATAGTGTTCTTGTTTCCTCTCAGAGGTCATTTCCACCTAATTATAAATGTAATCCCTCTACATATCTTTTTAGCAAAATATCTGCCCTAGTTGCTTTGATAAATGATTTGTTTTTAAGATAATCTACAATCTTTTGTTAAAACCATAAATATTTTGAAGAGGAAATGAGAAATATTCAGGAAGATTAAATGTTCTTCAGCTAAATGTAAGTATAAAAGAGAGCAGCTTAATGATTAATAATTGATATTAAAAAAATCAAGATAATGTGTAAATTTATGCACAACCATAGGAATTAAATGGCACATTAGATACTTACTCCCATCTGTGACTCCCAGTAACTGACCAATTGTTTCTTTTGACACTCAATAATCTGAGTTTTCTGAAGTTTATGGGCAAGTTTCCAAGAATGAAGTAGGTAAACTTCAGATTGGCAAAATGAACCTGTATTTATTGTAATATCCTCCCTCAATGGCAGATTTTTCTCTTGTCTCAGAACTATCCTCCTTTCAAATGAGATCAGTTTCCAGTTACTCTGTAAGGTTCTTCCATAGTTTTGCAGTCTCCAGAACAAAAATACATCTTTTTAGCACTAATACCACAGCATGACTTTTCAGATGGAGTTTCACAACAGAAAGTAGAGCTGAGATCCCTGAGACAACCTGAAAGGACAGACCCACACCACCCACTAACTGAAAATTTACAATTGATTTAAGTGGGAGCGCTGCAGTGAGGCAACATAAATTTCAGTCTAGACCTTTATACCTCTATTCCATAATGATCACTGACTTCATAGCCAGCCCAGTCCCTTCTGGTGCCCCACCTTCCCCTCCCTGTCATGGTCTCAGGTGCCCTGGTCCCTGCTCTGACCATCCCACATCTTTGGGACTGTCCTGGGGTGACTTTGGGATGCTTGTATCCTCAACTGTCTGTTCTATTTACGCTGGATATTAAGTTCTGCACCTTTAAGACTGGTTCTGGGAGCAAAGGGGAGGAAAGAAGAGTGCAGTTTGTTGTCAGAAACTGCACTCGCTCCTCTGCATCCTTCACACAGACAGCTGTCTGCAGCATGGACATGCAGGAGAGAGCTCTTCTTTTCTTTTTAGCTAGTTATTTTAACAAGCTGAGGCAGAGAAGTTCCCTGGACTGTAGCTTTTCTTTGCCTTGGAACTGATCAGCCCTGCTCTGGATTGAAAACACAGAAAAACAGTGGGAGCTCACACCTGGGGCCCACCAGGGCCTGGGACACAGCATTTTCCAGTGCAGAAGGGACTGATAAGAGACTGAGTGAGCTGAGCTACACCCCACAACAAGGACTTTCTAAATTTGCCATCTCTTCAGAACAGCAAGAGGTTTTACTCTTTAATATTATTCATTTTTATGCTTGTGAATACTTTGCTTAAATAAATAAATAGCTTTTTCGACATTTCTCCAAGGAAATCTTTTCTGGACCAGTTGGGGGAGGGGCAGCTTGAATCTGCTTTCTAGAGGGAACCCACTCTGAGGTTTCTTCCCAAGTTTGTCCTAAACCAGGACAGGGATGCAGGGAGTTTTTTCTCTATAGGGGCACAATTCTGAATCCTTCTGCATGTGGATGGTCCCCAAGAGATGGGCAGATACAGACAAGGTCTTGCTGACTTATGGGTTACTTTTGTCTGGTCTTCACCTCACGAAAAAGGCATTTTGGATAATCCCCATCTGGTATGCTGAAGTACAGTTCACCAACTGTTACATAGTAGTACAACAGACAGGATGCATTGCAAACAGGTTGCTTCCTTCCCCCACTCCAGACCCCCAACTTCCATGCCCCACCCCCCCTCCCTACACACCTTTGCCTTCCAAGACTGAGAAGTTATCCTGCTATCATTGCCAAATCTTTGTTCTGCAAGGGCAATTTTTTTTTCAGTTGTGAGAGAGAAACTTGCTCTTTAGGAACTCTAGTAGAAATATAATAATGAGACAGCAGCCTGCCAGACTAAACAAGCAGATTTCTTAGTGTTTATTTGAATGTCTCAGACTCTGGAATAAGCTGTATCCATGCATGAATTGGTATATGGGGTACCCCAGCTTTTCTTTTTTTTCCTAAACCATTTGATTCCAATCAACAGTCTACTAAGAGGGCTCACAATTCCACAAGACTCTAAAAATATCTATATTTAAGCCTCTTCCTGCCCTTCATGGAATGTGCTGTTCTCTAACCCAATATAAAGGGAAAGGACTACTAGAACCACTTTTTAACTGATTTTTTCTGGCCTTACTGGCAAAAGAATTTTGATGTTTTGCTGAAACAGTGTGTTTTTCCCTGACAGTGAAAACACCATGAACCACAGACTGTTTTTCATTTGTCATGCAGACACAGTGCTTTCTGAATAATATCACTTTGGTGGAGAGGCTGTCACAAACATGCCAGCATGTGTGCTGCATTCACATGTGCAGTGGCATTGGTACACAGAAAACCAACTCACTGGGAGCAAGTCACATGGATGTAGTCATGCGCTCACAGCACTGGTTCTCCACAACATTATTGTCCTTCCTCTGGGAATTAATATACTGTTTTCCCTTCTTTTTGTCTGAAATGTCCATGATGACATTGAACACCTGATACTAACATAGTTTATCCAGCACTAACATAGTTTATGATCTAGACACAATGAATTCCAGGTCCATGGAATCTATAGATCCTTCCTTGAATCCACATTTTCCCTGACCATATGTGGTAGTCCTGCTAGTTCAGTATCTTCACAGTGTTGTGAAAAGTCTCCTATGTGTCACTGAGATGCTGGTGCCTGCAAAGCATATAAAATTGTCCCCTGTGTGCAAACATTATTTCATTCTCTGTTCACATAACAAAAATTAATTGAAACCCGGGTAATATTTGACATGAGGGTGTGCACACACGCATAAAAACATGTCACAGTTTATACTATGAACATTTTAGTCTAAATGATTAACCAAGGAAGGAGGTGACAAATGTATTGGAGTAGATAAGTGAAAGCACTTTCACTGTGGTCTGTGACAAACACCAGCATCCCACCCTTCACATCATGTAAGAGAAGGAAGATTTTCTGTAATGCTGCTTGCAGTCACTTGCATCTGCACCCCAAGTGTCTCTGAAGGTAAGACCTCTAAATGTTTCTTCATCAGCACTAATTTGGGAGACCCTGGAGCTCTTCCCAGTTTTAGAAATGCTGGTCCACATCCAAACATTGGTCTCTCCTACCATTTCTGTTTCAGAATGTGAGCAAAGAGAAATCTTTGTGCAGTCACTGATGACACTGTCCTTTTGAAAAAACAATTCCACCTTGAATCCTAAGACTTCTGTCATAATTAATATTCACACTCAGCATGAAAATTCATGCTGAAGTCTCATCTGTTTCAGTCCCTTACTAACTCCATGACCTTGATAGAACAATTTCTTTACTCATATTTTTCGCAATAAAATAGCACGTTCCTCTCAAGTCACCAATACTTATTAATTTGCATATATATTTGATATTGAAATTTTTCCCTTTTTTCTGTTTCAAATATACTCTTAAATGGCAATCCTTTCCCCAGCCTACATGGCACAGTCAAGGGTTCAGTGATGAAAAGACAATGACTATGTCTTAATTTCTGTTCCTACCATTCGAAATGTCTTCATTGTTTGGATTTGAGGTTTCTTTCTGGGCTTTTTTGTGGTTTGTTTGTTTTTGTATTTTTTTAACAGCTATCACATGACTGCTCTAATCTACTTCTTTCCAAATGTAAATATCTCAAGAGGGTGTTAAAAAGAACAGGGTTAGTTCATCACCCATGCTATGTATTTGTTCTGTTTCCCTTCTTTTGACTTTTCATTATTGTTCAAGCACCAAGTGCAGAAGACTTTTTGGGTACATTAATTAACAATTATGTAGAGGAAAACCACGGGAAGATTATCCAGTCTCCAAAGAGAATGCAAATCTGTGCATGGAAAATGTCTAACATTTCTGTCTTTTTTTACCATCTTTTACTTTGTCTAGTGTTCTTTGACTTTTGGTAACAGAGAAAAATTTAGATAAAATTACTTTCATTAGGTGATATAGTATCACTTATAGAAAAGGAATGAAGCAATCAGAACCCTGAAGGATGCATTAGAGTGGATTATTGTAATACCTCAAGGGTCAAGATAAACTTTAAATATCTTATCCCTTCCATCTCAGGAGCAAGCCTGAGGCATTATTTCTTACTCAGAAAACTTAACCTAAATTAGTGAGAGAAAGAGTGTATTGGTTTAGCATAGCCTGTTTTTTGGTGGCAGGGGGGCCAGAGAGGTGGCTTTTGTGAGAAGCTGCTGGAAATTTCTACTATGCCTGGCAGAGCCAGTCCCTGATCGCTCTGAGGGCAGACATGCTACTTGGGCCAAGGCTGGGCCAGTGGAGATGTTGGTAACGCCTCTGTGATAACACATTTAAGGAGAAAATCAAAACAAAGTGGCACACAGTTTTTTCTCCTAGTCAGAGAAGAGGATGAGGTGAGAACATGAGAGGGAAATGACATGGAGACACCAAGGTCAGTGGAGAAGGAGGGGCAGGAGGTGCTTCAGGCTCCAGAGCTGAGATTCCTCTGCCGCCTGTGGTGCAGACCATGGTGCAGCAGCTGTGCCCCTGCAGCTCTTGGGGATCCACAGGGGATGCAGAGATCCACCCACAGCCCATGGAAATCCACTGGGGCAGCAGAGATCCACCCACAGCCCTTGGGGATCCAGGGGGAATGCAGAGATCCACCCACAGCCCTTGGGGATCCAGGGGGAATGCAGAGATCCACCCACAGCCCTTGGGGATCCAGGGGGCTGCACAGATCCACCCACAGCCCTTGGGATCCAGGGGGGATGCAGAGATCCACCCACAGCCCTTGGGGATCCAGGGGGAATGCAGAGATCCACCCACAGCCCTTGGGGATCCAGGGGGAATGCAGAGATCCACCCACAGCCCTTGGGGATCCAGGGGGAATGCAGAGATCCACCCACAGCCCTTGGGGATCCAGGGGGAATGCAGAGATCCACCCACAGCCCGTGGTGGAGGGGCCCATGCTGGAGCAGGTGGATGCCTGGGGGAGGCTGTGATCCAGTGGGAAACCCAGTGGAGAGAAGGGCCCTGCTCCCAGGCTGGAGCAGCCTGTCCTTGGAGGACTGCACCTCGTGGAAGAGTGACCCATGCCACAGCACTTTTGGGAGGACTGTTTGCCCGTGGGAGGGACTCACATTGCAGCAGTTTTGGGAGGACGGCAGATCAGGAGATTGGAGCCATACTGGAGAAGTTCATGGAGAACTGCTTCCTGTGGAAAGGGACCCTACGGTTTCACAGGGGAAGGACTTGTCTCCCAGAGCAGCAGAAGAAAACCTTAGGTGATAACCTGATCAAACCCCACGCCCAGTCTCCCGGTGCTGTTGGTGGGAAGGAGGGAGAGGCTGGGGGGAGAAAGTTATTTTAAGGGTTTAAAAGTTGTTTTAAGGGCTTATTTTACTTCTCATTATCCTCCTCTGACTTTGTCAGTAACAAACTCACTTTGCAACTTTAGGGTGAGGCTTTTTTGCCCTTGGAGTGTTTTCTACTGATCCTTATCTCAACTCATAACCCCTTCATTAATTCCTTTTCCCTCTCCTCTGCCCCGCTGTAGCAGGGCAGGGTGAATGAGCACGTTCATGGGTGCCTGACATTGGGCCAGTGTTAAACCATGACACAGAGGCAGGCAGAAAACTCCAATAATCATGGATAATTGCAGAATAGTTCTTCGTCCTTTTGACTGAAGAGATACCAAATAGCATAATCATGGAATTGAAGCTAAAACACTAGAACATATTCCTCATTATATGAGTATCAAGCTTTGTCAAAACCTCAGCTTCTTCTGAACTACTCCTCAGATAAAGGGCATAAACTGCGTTCTCCAGGCACTCTCTTTGACCAAATTTCTCCATTTGCAAAGGAGTCTGAAAGCATTTCCATCTGTTGTACAGGCAAAGTCTCATCTAGGCCTAGCAGCATACCTTTGTCTCTGATTTTGGGCTCTGTACAAGATAAAAATGCAGCTCCTTTGCTTCAATAGTAGAGTTTTATGCTTTTATGTTTCAAATTTGCTGTGTCAGATCTGAATATCTCATTTAGAAGGTCATGAAAGCCTGTGCTCCAAAAGCCTCTGGACACCTTAAGTTGTCAAACTGTTTAGGAAATCCTTTTTGTAATTCCATAAGGTTCATCATGGTGCACACAGTTTTGGGAGACATAGACATGAAGGCACAGCTGTGTGTGACAGGGTTAACCTGTGAAATTGAAACTTGGCATTTGAAATGTATAATGGTTCTATTTGAAACTCTCACAAAGGCTTTCTGTAGCAGTTTGATTGTAGAAAGAAAAGCTCAAGGTCTCCATCCCATTCAAATCCCATTCACCTTCTTTGAAAGGATCTGAATGTCAGTACCTGGATTAATCAACTATTTTGGACAGATAAGATTTTAATATATATTCATATATTCAAAAGTGAAGCAGTTGAAACTTAGATGACCATTTTAGATGCTGTTTATCATGGTCCTTATAATAAAGAATTTTTGCCGTGGGATTATTGATACAATTTTGAGAATAATTTCCTTTTACACATAAACCTTTTGGATAATTCATCTAGTTGTGTCCTAAAGAAAATCTAATTGTAAAAATAACTCAATAAAGCTCTACTAAGACCATGCTTTGCAAAATAATTCTTAGCAGCTTGAATTTTAAATAAAGACATTATATTATTTAGGTACATGCAATACCGAGTCTCCCTAAAAGCAACAACACCCCTAGGGGTGAAAGATATTGACTGCTTTTCTTCAAGGCAATTCTGTGTAACATCTGCTGGTTGATTTAAGATGGTAGTGTGACTATATTGACTATAGCAAAATGAAGGTAATAGAAGAAATTTTATAAAACATTTCTGACAGTGGAATTTTCTACCTTATCCATGATTGTGCTCTGAAGCATTTCAGAAGGAAATCTACAGCTGCATTGTCCAAATAATTTCTAAATTTTCTTTCATCAAATAATGTTTCTAAGAGTAAAATAAAAATAGAGTAAAAGTGGTTGCTCATCAAGGCGAGATTCTAGTACCAGTGAAATCAATGGCAAAAGTCTCACTAGTGTCACAGAAACCAGGCCTTGTCTTCAGGTGATTTTTGTCTTGTGTGGACTGAATCATTAGAGAAAAAAGACTCCCTCAATACATTAGAGAGATACTTTAAAAGGCAGAAAGTAATTTTTCCTATGTTTTCTTTTAACTCCTACTCTTCTTTCCTTCCTTCTCAGGGAAAATACAGCCAGTGCCCCTGATGACACAGTGTTTTGCAGATGAGGTGAATATTTAAGTGAATACTGAGCCTGCACTTCCACAAAACAGATAGTTTCATCTGCTAATTTCAGAAAATCTCATGATTTCTCATTTGGGATAGGCCACTAGAAGACTTAACTGACTTCAGATTCAATTAACTTGGTTTTTGAGTAGTTGGAATTTTAACAAGGTTTCAAGAGAGCCATGAGGCACTAGGCAGTCTCCAAGGCAAATTTGGAAGGAGTTTCTGCATGAGAGAACTCCTTGCTTCTTGGACAAGAGATAGGATGTTTAAGTTATTGCACATCTCTTAATGAAGATGAAATACTTTCACCTTTCACTAACAAATTCCTGACTAATATTTTCCTGATTGTCAACACCCAAACAGAGACCATCAAATTATATGATTATATGGTGATATTGTGTGTCTTTATAGCTTTGCTAAGATACGTTGTGGTGTAGCACATGCAGTTATAACATTTTTTAAAAAGAAGACTACTTAAATATCCAAACATTCAAGACAAAAAAAAAAAAAAAAAAGAAAAAGCTGGTTAAATTAAGGAACTCAATCTTTTTTAACTGTTTAGAGGAGAAAATCATGGGGATGTAGCTATGGAAATATCTACAATCCATTGAAAGATGCACAATAACAAATCTTGGTTAAGTACTAAATATGAAAAAAATTAATTTGAAAAAATCACTAAGTTGTATCATTGTAGCCATGTGAACCCAGCAAATATTTCTCTTTATGTTCAACTTTTTCCTTTATTTCATAAGATTAAACAAGTTACAACTTGAAGGAAAGACTAAATAGAAGTACAACCAGTGTTTGGTTACATAAAAGCCTATGCTAGACAATCTAATAATCCACACATGTTTAAGAGGCAAAATAATCCATACATAATGTCAGCATTTGTCAGCACTGAAATAACCTGCATGAAAAGAAATCTTTAGGTATTGCATATTAATGGTTTAATAATAACATTCACATGGACGTAAGGTCCTTTAGAATACCTGGGCAATCAACTTGAGCTGTGCGATCAACTGAAAAAAAAAAAAAAAAAAAACACCACGAGGAAAACCTGCATATTCAGTACAATCAGGGTTGGATTTCCATGCATAGTTGTTTAGTTTCTGGAAAAGCAAATTAAAATTTAGGGTAAGTTTCTTTTTAGTGAAATAAGTAAATTCTCAATTTCTGAAAATAACGGTTCACCAAGTTCATGTTATCAACCTAAGTGACTTCCAGATTTATTGAAATGGTCATCTAATTAAGTATGTGGTTAATGCAATCAATTTTTATTTATTTTTTTTTCTTTTTAATTACTTTAGGATATTAAAAATTGTAGCATTTGAAAATTTTCTTGTCACAGCTGTTCACACTCTTGTTTGGTTTAGTCCACTATCATTTGCTTAGTTTTGGCTATAAAATTCAGCTCTGCTGTTTCTAGGTATTTCTTAATGAGCATATCTAATTATACAGGTAACTAAAACCCATAGTCAGAAGAGTTGTGTTTACATTTCCAAGTATTTGGGAAAGTTTTACCTGGAAGGGTAACATAGTTTCTCTGCATTGGCTGGGTTTCTGATGCAGGTGGACATATCAGGTGCTCATAGACTTAGCAAAACTTGCCAATACAGTCAACTTGTCACTCTGTTAACTTCAGTCAGTCAGTCTTAGCACCTTCTTCCTTGATTGTAGATCTTGTGCAGGAAAAGGACTGCTTGATCACTCTGATGGGCTGAGGGCACAGCATCAGGGCTTATTTTATTCTCTCTACTCCCTCACAATTATTCCTGTTTCTGTAGCTTTCCTTTGAGACAAACCTTTTTTAAGTAACAATAAATAAAGTTATGAAGTGGTTAGCTCCTGCATTGCAACTAGACAGAGACTGATTTTATACAGTGAAACTAATCATGAACTGTGCTGATGAGACCGTGCTGATGGTCCTTTTGTTCACAGTCTGTGAAGCTACCAGTGATCTAAGAATTTGGCATGTGCAGACTTCATGAATACTTTGGGATGCCATTTTTTAAGAAAAATAGATTAAATATGTGACAGGGAAGCAGGTAAGGATCTGACAAATGAAAGAGAGAGAAAAAAAAACCCTGATGCCAATGCATCATCTAGGGGGAAACAAAACAAAACCAAATCATATCAAACCAAACCAAAACTGAAAAAAAAACCTCAAATCATTAGATAACAATCTGAAATGGCTAAGGATTATGAGCAGACAGATATGCACCCTCAAGGAGTTCAACTGTCAAGAAAGCCCTTTCAAAAATGGACTAGCCTGTGTCTCATTCATGCGGGGCCCGCTATCTTTATGTCCCCCAGGGGCGAAGCACAGAGGGTGAGGGAAGGCTGGGGATTAATCTGCTGAAACTCTGAGGAGTGACTGTCATGTCAAAAGGTATCTCTTGGGAGATACCAGCAAGGCAGGACTCAGCCTACAGCAGAACCCAAGAGCTGCTGCTTTGCAGGGTGCTTTATGAATGCACAGGCAAGGCCCTCAGTTGAGGTGCTTGAAATTTCCCTGCATATTGGACCAACACAGGATAACATTTGTGGTTAACAAAACTGTTCCACAGTAAGGAGGCAAGTAGTTAAACCAAGGCTGCAGATCACAAGCAGGTTGTTGAAATGTCCACTACACCACATGTCTCTCCTCCACTGTCTCCTCACAGTGGTTAGCTCACTTGTGACTGACTCGTGGCACAAAAGTGACTTCAGACCTTTACATTTCACCTAGGGGCTCTCTGTAAACTGCTTTTGTCTCACTTTCTGGGTCACAGTGCTGAATTTTGTCCTTGCTGTTTCAGCTCCAGTACTTCTTCTGAAGATCTGAAGTGTTTCACCATTGGCACACTTAATCACATTATCATATGACAGTGAGCACGCTTATAATTTGTGGAAACTGATAAAGCTCTTTGGATATTTTTTCTGCCTGGGATTTGTCCTTGCGTGTTTTTGAATCAATCTCCGTCTGAGTACTGAGGATTTTTATATCACAGAGCCCAGGGAAGCACCAACTTTGAAGTCTTCTGAGTACCTCAGTCACGTTTCAGCTGTAAATAATTGCCTTTCCATCAGTACTTATGTTTGTCTGGAGTTTTAGCCACAGAGGTCATATTTTGAAGTCAGCAAGCAAACATTGCTTATCTTACCCGAATTTTCTTCTTTCTCTGGTAGGCAGAATCCTCCACAGAGCCTCTAGAGGACAATCAGGTAGGGAACAGGGTTGAAGGAATTAGGGTATAAAAACATGTTGGAGAACAGGATTTTTTTTTCCTACCAGGATTTTTGGTAGGAAATCTATACATAACATGTTGCTCACATGCAGTGTTTATGTAGATATTTTCATACATAAATTCAGATCCTGCTTGTGTACCAACTAGAATTCCCCATCAGAATATGCAGAACCACCTCGTTTTTTCCTGAAGACTTCTTCATTTACAAGAACCTTGACAACTGGTGAACTTTTTAATAAGCAGAAAGCACTGATGACCATTTCAGCATATGTTGCCACACCTTTCTTTTTTTCTGTTGTTGGGTTTGGGGTGGGGTGGTTTGTTTTGTTTTGTTTGTTTGGTTTTGGTTGGATTTTTTTTGGTTTGTTTGTTGTTGTTGTTTTGCTGTTGGGTTTTTTTGAAAGGTATCATTCATTGTTCTATACTGGGCTTATAAAGTTTGAGGGTTCAGGGACTAGCAAGGCTTTCTCAAATCCTGGGTTCCTCAAGTAGCCAGTAAATCACAAATAACCAATGTTAATGAAGGAGGTACATGAGACAGTGACATATCCTCTCTGAATTAGCTTTCTAAACTGACAAAATAATCAATCTGTATTTAGTGTAATTATTGTCATTCTTTATAAAACCTTTACAGTGCTTTACAAATGCAAACTTATGGTGAATGCTAAGACATCTAATACTTAATACCAGAACCTAGAATTTCAGTATATATTCAATATTAATCTGATTTCCTGCCTAAGTCAAAATCTGATCCACAGCACATTTTTATTTCTGTAAAGTTCATTTATTTTGGAACCTAGAGGATTTAATTTATTTTAAAAATGGTAGAGGATCATGATTTGACCTGTATTCCCCTCTATTCCCATCTCCTGCACACTCAAAAAGGTTCCAATTTTTTCCACAATTCCCTCTATATTGGTGTCTTTACCAGTGGTGTAGTTAAAATATACATTTAAATAGAGATAATAAAGTAAAAGCACATAGGAAGTTGGAGTTATTGATTTTTTTCTCTCTTCAAATGAGTTATCTCTTGACTCAAAGGTCTTTATTGAAAATGTACATTAGCTAGTTAAAGTTACAGAGGAATTCTAGTAGGGACCAAAACACAGTACTAAATTAATCTTTTGTTTTCCTGTTTTCCTTCCAAACAATAAATGTTGTTTTGTATTTGTTGTCAAGGTGACGCCCTTTTTCTCTGTAGTTATTCTTCACTTTTTAATCCTAGAATCTTAAAGGAATTTCACTCTTAGCTGATATTAATACTGTCTGTATTTCAGAACCAGATAGGATCTCTCCAGAGGCAGTTTAAATCCAGACTTTTGTGGATGTTACAGGTGCTGGCAAACGTCACAACCCCCAGTACCTGTGTGTCTGTGTGTTTGTCAACAATTTGCATGGATTTTTTTTTACACTTTCACTGCATTTTGTTCCTTAGACAAATAACAAGGAAACAGCTGCTCTCAGAGAGCTTATAACTCTACATAAATAACTAAAAAAGGCAGACACTATTAAAAGAAAAGTATTAAGTTTATTCAGCTCTCTTACATTTTTACCAGTACTTCATCATTTGTTAAGATCCTCAAAAAATGAATGTGCATTTCAAACTCCTTTAAGGAAACAAGTAAGCAAAAAGACTACAAAAAGGGCAGAACACTTGATTTTTAAACTGATACTAAATCTTTTGTGTCAGGTCAGCTCAATACTAAGATCCCTATGGCTATTGTGTCACAGTGTCTGATAAGACCTGCAATTTTGTTTGATTATGTTAATCACTGTGAACCACAATCTCCTGCTTCCTATTTTGCATTCTGTGGCTTGTCCAGAGGAGAACTTGCAGACGCCAAAGAAGGCACAACTCATACAGGAAATTCATACAGGGACCTGTAAAATGTCAACACACAGACTGACTGCCTGACCACAGCTTTCAAGGGGACAGTGCAGCACTGCAGTAAAATGCAGCTTAGTACTGAACTGCTTCAGAGTAGAATGTTTTGGGTAAGGAAAATTTGTAACCTTTTTCAAGCCGCTTTCAATTAAGTAGTTAAAGAGTTCATCAGTGTTTTCCTGTTGTAAAAATAATTTATTCCTGATAAAATAAAACTTTTTAGATAACACAGTAAGAAATTCTGTTGTGAGGTAAAGATATTAAATGCTAAGACAGAAACATACGCAAAACATCATGTTTGTGGTGAGAGAGAAGATTTTCTTTTCAGTAAATGACCATTTCAGTGTATGTTGCCACACCTTTCTTTTTTCCTGTTGTTGGGTTTGGGGTGGGGTTTTTTGTTGAGTGGGTTGGTTGGTTGGTTTTTGGTTGGATTTTTTTGTATTTTTATCTGCAATTTTTATTTTGAAAGGTATCATTCATTGTCCTACACTGGGCTTATAAAGTATGAGGGTTCAGGGACTAGTAAGGCTTTCTCAAATCCTGGGTTCCTCAAGTAGCCAGTAAATCACAAATAACCAATGTTAATGAAAGAGGCACATGAGACAGTGACATATCCTCTCTGAATTAGCTTTCTAAACTGACAAAATAATCAATCTGTATTTAGTGTAATTATTGTCATTCTTTATAAAACCTTTACAGTGCTTTACAAATGCAAACTTATGGTGAATGTTAGACAGACTCTAACTTTCAAGTTAGGACAACACTAAGTTTACAAAATCTTATGGGATGCCATCACAGCTCAAATCTGCTAGCAGTTCAGTTGGATGGAGGTGTCACAAAAGCTCAAAAAGTACTTCAAATCCTCCAGCAGTTTCCTGCACACCCTCTGAACTGGGAGCAAAGGAGAACTGGGAACAGGCAACATATATTTCCCCCATTTTCTTTTGGATTATAGGCACAGCCAGATATATCCTGTTCAAGCAATATCTGCCTGCCATAATGACTTGCTGGTGGCAGTACACAAGATGTGGAATTTTACTTCTGGAGAGGGTGTTTCCCTTGTAAACACCTTAGCAGAACACAGTTTTGCTTTCTTCTTACGTGTTTATTCTCACCTATTTTGTGCTTTGCATCTCCTTTTGCATCATGGTTCAATCTGCCTGCATCAGGCAGAAAGGGTCAGACTGAAGAAGCAGTAATCCACTCAGCTGTCTGCACAGGCAGCGGTGGCAGGGGGCACACAGCAGGAAGGTGTGTGTGTTCAGTAAACCCATGGTTTTCTTCAATTATTCTGCCATGCATCTGTGGGCAGTAAACTTAGAACTAGCAAACAAGTGGCAAATCTAGGGGAAACAAATTGTCACTGGCTGAATTCTCAGGGTGGTTTGAAGAAAAAGATGAAAAATAAAACCACCCAACTAAAGGAAAAGCATAATGCTTCCTATAGTACTAGACAATGAAGTTTTACACACCCTGAGCTCTTCATCTAATGTAGATCAGTGACTGATTTTAGCAGAACTGCAGTATTTTGTAGATGTAGTTTATTGTGATGTACAACCTCCTAAACCATATATTTGTGGTTGTTGAACTTTGTGGCAGATTTTACTTTATTTCTTTATCATGGCATTTTTATTTCTTTTTGTAAAGTGTTTTGCTTTAAACAACCTTTTTTTACATTTAGAATCTAAATCTAGACACTAAATCTAGGCACTAAAATAATGTCATGCAGAATACAGAGAGCTCCCACCACTCAATTCCTCACTCTCTGAACCAGCACAAAAGGTCTGGAAAATATTCCCGGTGTCTTTGCATCTTTTTAATATAGGCTACATTCAACAAACATAAATTGCGCCACACATCTAAAATTGTGCTGGGGTAAAATAGGACCAGGAAGAGAGACAGAGAAAGTCAAGTGGTTAGAAAAAGTAATGAAAATGCAGTCAGGGGGGCTTGAGTTTCAAAACAATAAGGTTTGTAGCTATTCCTCTTCCTGAGAACCCTGGATATTGAACATCTAATTATCTTAAAATGCACATACGGCAATGTGGTATGCAATGCTCAATTTTCTGATTAACCCAAAATGGTTTTGTAAATTAAAAAAAATTAAACTGATTGTTTTGCTTAATAACAAGACTGGTACACAGATGAGTTCTTTAATGAACTATATTATTTCTTTTTTCAAGTTCAATTTCACAAAGTGCTTTTTAAAATAAATCTCACAGGGAGGGTGATTTGGATTGTGTACACATGTGTCCAGTGAATAGAAGGGATCCAAAAATCTTGTGTGAACAGAAAAATGGGAGAACAGGCTTTGTGTGCTTATTATCTTTAATAATTCTGCTGTTCATCAAGCCCTCTCATTATTCTAAAATCTGACCATAAACATAAAACCTGAAGGCATTCTGACATCTCTTGTTTAAAAAAAAAAAAAAAATCTGGCTCACTGTTTCAGGTTTTGTGAAGTTTTCACCATTGTATTACGCTTTGTATTATGCTTCAGGAGTAGCAGCCAGTCAAATCTGAATTTTAGGATTTGCTAAAACATGTCCTGTGTGTTCATACCTGTCAGACATAACTGCAGGTCTTTGCAAGTAGTTTCTTTCTTGCTTTGTCTTGTTTTTGTTTATTATAGTCCAGAAATCAGTTGTCCATGATAGGGAAGTAATTCCCAATATTACCTCCTCTAACTTTGACTAGGTACAAGAAAGTAAGTAATTTTTATTTTTAACCAAGAGGGGAAATTGTAAAATTGACTTTGCACCAAGCTAGTAAGGAATATTCACCTCCATTGTTAAAACAAAAACTTTTATCTAAGTCTATTCAGACAGCTGAATTCATAATGAGATCACAAACTGAGAAATTTGAAATAAGGAGATACATATTATGCTCTTGTTATGAACGAGGAGGCATACTCCTTTATTCTATTTTTAAATTAAGCAATTTATTAATTTTGTGTTTGGCAAAAAGTGGGCAAGACAGCGCTGGGTGGATGGGGACATGCACACCAGCTGTTAATTCTGCAGGTGTTTATGCAGGTTCATGTTAGTAGTCCCCTCCCAATTTCTATTTCCCCGTTATGAGGTTTAGTTTTCATTCTTCACTGTGATGTTTAATTTCCCTTCCTCGTTGTGACGTGTACTTTCCATTCATTATTGTTTCTGGTGGTTGCCCGGGGTGGGTGGGGGTGGAGTCTTTCTCCACTTTTCGCTGACCTCTGGTTTCTTTTCATGGCAGTTTTGCCTTGCTTGCAGTTTCATACAGTTACATTTTTGCTTAACCATTCTGCTCGGTAACCACAGCATTTTGTTATTATCACTATACATTTTTTTTTTATCTGACACGAATCATAGCTTGGTTTCTCATACTCTTAAAAGAAAGAAGGGCTATTTTAAAGGGAAAGAAAGGGAAGCTCATTGATTTCTGAGGTTTTGAAAATATTATTTTCATTTTCCGTTCTTGTTAAAAAGGATTCATCAGAGACTGTACAGATTTGGCAATCTTCAAATTAGACTTTTCTAATTAAAGGTATCATTCAAGAAAAAAAAATTATTTGCTCCTCCACTTGTGAGGCAATACTACTTTCTTTTAAGAGGTGTGGGTTTTGCTTTGGATTTTAATGAACTTTGGGTCAGAGTCTCAGATTACAAATTCATTACAGAAAGGAATAATCTATGCCTTCTCCTTTCACCTATAAAGACCCAGGATAATAATTTCATTATAAAATAGTTGTCTTACTGGAAAAAAATACCACCATAATTCACTGTTCAAACAAAAAAAGGCTTCACTGAAAATAGTGAAAATCAAGATATTTCCCTCAGCATTGCTGGGTTAGGTCTGACAAGTGCAGATACAGCTCTCAGGTGCTGATGATTTTCTTCATATAAAATTGTATATGAGGAGAAAATATAAAGAAGACCTTTGCTGTCTTGTGAGATGATCTCTGGTGTTAAAAAATCCCAAATAAACACTAAAATGACGCTACCCTAAATAAGTTGGCACACTTGACCTATGCTATAAAAAAATGAACTCACTTGTGAAGTTTAGATCTCCTCACACCATGTGACCACTAGCAATTTGCAGAAATTACTCCAGCCTCTAACAGAATGAGTGGAGCAGCCCAGAGCTATACGCTTTTTGCTGCATCTCCCTAAAGATTATTTTTTTAGTAAAACACGCAAAACATTATTTGTTTAGTCATATTTTGCTCTGCTTTCTGCTGTCTGTGTGTTCCAAGCTGGTATTAGTGCCTGATAGCCATTTTCCCAAGCTATGTTGACTAAATGAGTAAAATGGTAATGGATTGTAAAACCTCTTGTACACAGGGTAGGCTATTCAAGGCATGGTGGAGAAGGCTGACCTCACTTATATCCCTATTGGACAGCTCAGCAGTATGCTTCGACAAAAAAGGAAGACTTTGGGAAGAATGAGTGAACCCAGCAAAAATATGAAGAGGCCCTTTTTTTCCTACCTCTCTATGCTTACTGGAAAAAAAAAAAAAAAAAGTGAGATATTTCAGATAGGAACCACAGACATAAAATATAAGATTGATTTCGTTGAATGTCCGCTGAGAGTTTTGCTGAACAAGAGGCTCACAGATAAAGAGGGCAGGAATCTTTATGATACAGCCTCAGAGCTCATGCTGCTAGGAGCTCACTGGCTCTGAGGAGTAAGGGTGTGCATGTAATGAATATAGACTGACCTTCTGAAGCAGGATCCTGCACAATTTTTTGCTAGCATTTCTGTCTAAGAGAAAAATTCACTTAGTGTGAATGCTTACCGCTTAATGCTATGTAAAGAAGAGTCTGCTCCTAAAACAAAACTTTTTCTCCATGGAATGTAGTCTGACATTACGGCCTCTTATGGCCTCTTATTAAGAGGAGCTCAAACAGCTTCGGTTTCTGAGGCCTGAACTAAATTTTCAAGACCAGAAATCCTTTGCAATTTTACCCTCATTTTCTTTATGCTGCAATCTCAGATGCCAGGTTATAGACATGAAGTTTTTTATCCACACAATTCTTAGAATGCTGTAATTCACAATTTGCATAGCCTGAGAAATAGGCTCTGAAATGAAAGAATGTCATGAAGAAATGATGAAATAAGCAGGCTAGCGTAATTTCTCTTCTGCATAGATAAGTTTCAGAGCAAATAAGTGACAAAGCCCCAGCTTCAATGATTTTCCTCATAATCCCTCAGAGAGTCGTTGAAATGAAAGCAGAGCAGTCAGTCCCTGAAATTTAGATAGGTGGGCTATAGCACAAAAAGCAAGATAAGTGGCACTATATGCAGTCCTAGAATATTTTTCAGCAGTGCCCTGAGATACTATAGAGCAGCATATGTGCAGCTATATTCAAGCACCTTTCTACCAATTATCACAATTAAGAAAATCATTATGAAACCTACTTTCCAATGTAAATGAGACTTATTTGATTGAGTAGCTCATTCCAGTTTTACCCTTTCTCTCACCTTCCCCTGAAAGTTTCAAACTCACTGGTGAATTTCAATCATATTTTCTAGAGAAAGTTAGGCCTCAAAAAAACATTACAAGTTTCCAACAAAAGAAGAAAAATATTCAGGAGAGTATTTTCAACAGAGGATTGACATTGGTGTTGTGTTCACGTTTATTACCTAGCTTGAACCTATAAGAGATGGGAAATGATGCTCTGTAAAATCTCTGTTTACTGTAGAAATAGGAATTTTTTTTGTGTTTTGGGTTCTGCTGGGTTGTGGGTTTTCTGCCTCTGATGAAGAGGTGTCTTATCAGTAAAACTGATAGAATAAATTTTAGAATGGTTTTGTTTTCCTGGATGACTTGAACCAGCTTATAATACTTACCATCACTGATTCTTGTTGTTGCATGATAAAGATTGTGTCCCAAACTCTTGCACCTTCAAAAGCTGTTGTACAGTTATTCCTCTCTTGGGTCTCTCTCTGTATGCAATCAACAATTACTTAAGTTCTTATGTGAAGACAGATGGAAATGTAAACACAATATTCCAATTAATAGAAAGGAGGTCTTTCAGAAAAAGTACCTGGGAAATTCACTCACTTCATCCATTTGGGTGTATTCAGAATACAGTGTGCAATTTCCAGTTCAAAGAAGCTTTGTTTTTTGTCAGTTGGACCAATATGAAAATCATCTATTGTTTTCTGATGCTATAAAGCCACACAAGCAGGTGTGGTCATATTGTTGATATCTTAGAAATAGGAGGGAAAAGACTGCATATTAACATTACAGATATGAATATCTAAATGAAAGTATTAAATAAAAAGTTAACAGTTAAGTATATCTAACAGGAAAATAAGCAGAAACTACAGGAAATATAAGTAGATATTTCATTCACAAGAAAAAAAAAAGAGGTTTTCCCTTAGACTGTCAGCCTTTACTTCATTAAAAAATAAAGCATAAAAATATCAATATTTCAAATCACATGTATCTATATATATGATATATGTCTGACTGAAGCAAAGGTCAGCAAACACTTAAAACCTCCTGTAAGACAGTACACTGTTATGACTGTTCAGTTAATTCATCCATCATGCTTTATTTATGCCTATAACAGTTAACAACAGCTGTGATTGCTATACAGCAATCACAACTACAAGCAAGGGAATCAAATCAAGCAGCCACTGAAAGAAAGACACTCCAGGAGATGCAACTTCCAGAAGGCAGGACAAATCATACTCCCTTCTCTGAAATTTGGTCAGTGTCCAAATGAGTTTTAAACTGTGTGCATGTATGTATATGCAGAATCATTGTCATTTCTTTAATTCACACACTTTTTTTTTTTTTTTTAATCCCCTTCAATATCTTCACTTATTTCCTTTCAATCATTAATTTTTCTTCCCTACTGTCCCTTTCAAAACCCTTCTTTTTCTTGGTTGTGTCATTTCATTATTCCCCCACTGACAAAGGAAGCTGCAGCACCCTACACCATCATGCTTGGCTGGTCCCTCCAGTAGTTCTCCAGGGGAGCAGCCAGCCTTGTCCTCATTACTCTGCAGACAAAGAGGTGGGACCTCTGTGCTGGAATCAACACAGTGACTTTGTCACAGCAGAATAAATAGGAGCAGAAAACCAAAGCAGAGGACTACTGTAGAGGAATATCCAGGCAGCACCAGCTGCCACATTTCCATATGCTATTATTTCTTTCCTTGTTTCTTGATCTTCCTTTTTGTCTTGTTGTACCTCTCTTTGATCTCCCAGATCCAAATAAACAGCCTGTCCGGAATTATTTTTTGGTTACAGTTCTGCTATCTCCATACCCAAATTTGGTACTTCTTGTACCATTACCTAGTTCAACTTGACATGATTTGGCACTGCTGCACTGCAAGATTTCACTCCCTGTAAGGTTCCCTCAGTTACCTCTCTGAAATTTGGCAGTCACACAATTCCCCCAACCACCTGCAAAATCTAGCCATCTCAGAGCACTCTGGGTAACTTCTGTCAGCTTCTGACTGTTATCATCACAGCCAGCAATTTTTTATCTCGTGTCCTGTGGCATCTCATGTTCTGTTCAGTTATGTAGACCTCAGGTCAGCACCTATTCATTTTCTTGCAGCACTAACGCATACATAACACTAAAGACAGATGTATACCAATGCCTCTCAGTACAGATACAAATCTATCATCACATCAAGGAAGAGAAACTAAAAGCATCCATGACTGAAGCCTGCACTTTTGTGATCTGTTCATCTGACAGCACTGTGAACTGGCATGGTGTGCAGCAGAATCTAATCGACATCTAAGCACTGGCCTTTTATTGCTCAGCAAAATGCAGAATCAAAAAGCTCCCTCAAGGTTTTTCAGAGCCTTTATACTTCCACAGCCAATTTTTTTACCTTGAAGAAAAGTAGACATTCCTAGCTATTTCTGTCAAAGGACATCTGTATGAATGTTGTCCCAGGTTACAGAGCAGGGTTCACAAGTTTCTGTTTTGTACAAGCTCTGTGCTGGATTAATATATAGGCCGGTGTGTGGAGCTATAACAAGCAGGAAGCCTGGATAACTTCTTAGTGATTGATTACAGGCAGCATTAGGTAGCTCAAAGGTCTAACACAAGGTACATAAAAAATTCTCCCATACTTATATCAACCCAAATTATTTTATACCCCAACACACTTCTACTTTCCTCTTTAATCCTTCATCTTGTCCTAATTCAGCACTAATAGCACTAAAGAACAATTTAGCATTGTTGAGCAGGCATGTAAGATAGCTAGGAATGGAAAGACCCCCTCTCATATGGTCAAGAGTTAAAAGTTTGCATGAAAGCTGAGACTTGCTGGCTGTAATTGGTGCTACTAGGCATCCTGCCAGTTCCCTCACAGTAGGCTGTGATACATATTCTATATAGAGCAACAAGGAGGAGGAATAGTAAAAACTTGATCTCACCCTGTGTAGTTCCTCAGCTGTTATGAATCAACCTAAAGCCACTGACACATAAGGATCAAGCTTCCAGCCTTCCTGAACCTCAGAATAGGTTGTTTTTTGTAATTTTCAAGTACTCCCAAGCAGCATGGTTCATGGGGGAAAGCTTATCTGACTTGCATTAAGAAAATTATTAAGGAGAATATTTAACATCTGTTTTGAGAGGATTCAATACTATGGTGAGCCTCGGGCTCTTCTCAAGAGTTTCTTTTTTTGGTGAACACAGGGATATTAATTGTTGGGAGTCTTTGATCCTGTGATAAGGATCGAAGTTTTTGCCTTGTCATGGTTCCAGTATAAAGACCTGGGACCTGAGTAGGTTACAGAAGGAACTAAGATGCAGTTAATATCAACCCTTTGACACCCGTCATCTCCACAGATGTTAAGCCATTGCAGAAACAACATAAAATGTAGAGATATCTGAGATCAAAGAGTTGAAGAACTACCTTAACTAAACCTGGAATTTATTCTTAAGTAGAATAACAAAATTTGTGCCTTCTTAAAGGCAAGGACTGCTTCAGAAAAGTTGTTGCCTGCCCTCCAAGGTGAGCGAAGAACCCTTGGGATATCTCTAGTGATTTATTTTGTCTCTCTAACTCTCCCATCTCCATTAAAGCAAGGATCTGCTGGTTTGTTTTCCTCTCAATATGCCAAAGAAAGTAAATTTATAGTGCAAGTGACCTTATAAGTTTTAAATTATACAACTTCTTTCTCACTTTGACTAATCAAAGTGACCTCTTTTAATCCAGCTCACAGCCAGACTAAAATCTCTCTAAAGAGAGAATTCTACTCTCTCCCATTTGTCTAATTCACTAGTGTCCATCTTCAAACTAGAAGTGAAACTATATTCCTACTGCAGAAAAATCAACAAATTAATTTAAAAGTGTTCCAGATTTTAGGCCAGTCTGAAGTACAAATATGCCAGCCAGAATCAAGAGTTTGAAATAAATTGGCTATGTTGGGCTATAAGTTAATAGTTTTAGAAACTGTGTCATAAACAATTAATGTTTTGAAAGAATGTGGCACATACAGAGTCATAGGAAGGGCAGGTGTAAAATTTGTTTCCAGCTCCTATGAGGTGTTTCTCTGAAAACCCCTCTTCCTTCTGTTTGAGAGGCAATCCTGTCAGGACTGTGTCTCTGGGATGTGTGCCATGTGGCAAAGTAGAACACACCCATTTTTTACATTGACAGTTTCTCACCTTCTACAAGCAGCAAATTAATCATGAGGATTTAATTGGATTTGACCATATGACTATGAGGATAGTTCTGGCTCCAGAAATAAAGAAAGGGCAGACCAATTCATTAGATACACTGCTGGTATTTCAGTCACAATTTAAGTCAATGTTGAGCTCCATATCTTCCTTTTCTTATTATCCCAACAGCCATTTGTGTCAGCAGTATCCAAGGATACCTATATTTGCATGGAATTATGAGCTTCATTACTTTCCTTCATTCACCATCACACAGTGGGAAACTTATATTTAGCATAATCTACACTAAATTCTGCCACTCAGAAGCAGAACCGTTGTACGCACATTAATAATGTGATTATGTATAGAGAGGTGAATATGCTTAGCCACAATTCTCCAGTGTAGTCTCCAAGTGTTGTGTGAAGGGCAGGCATTGGCGTAGTTAGTGCTTATGGGGCTTACGGGGGTTTTTGTGAATTTAGTGAATTTAGAAAAAACATCTTTTGAGCAAGAAGGCTAAGAGAAAGTGAAGCAGGTGAGTTTCAGTGAGGTGTCAGCAGAGCACGTCACCTGTTTACATCAAGCAATTATTGCTAATTGTATGCACCTGTAATGCTAAATGTATGCACCCGAGACCCAGGTGTCATTTAAGCCTGAGGAACTAGCAGCTTAGTTCATTGCTGAAGAGCAGAGGACAGCAATGTGATATATTGACTAGCATCAAATTATTTCCCCCTGCTACTGCCTCATTTCTCATGGTTGGGACTGAGACCCATGATGTAAAGTGAGATCACAGCTATTTGTTGCTTCCTTGAACAGGAGGAGGCAGAATGTCTGCCTTGATTTGCACTACAAATGAAAAAAGCAAGTGAATTGAGGAATAAATTTACTGTAGGTTAAAAGCAAAAATTACTAACACAAACTTTCTTTAGTTCTCCCTGCATGTTTAACTACGTACTAGAACTGTTTCCAGGCTCACTGCATTTCAGCCTCTCAGCCGTGCATTCAGGAATTCTCCTCTTTAGACCCCTGTGTGTCTGGTCTCTATGTCACATGGAATCTAGGCACTCATGTGTGGTCTCACAGAGGTAATACCAGATGCCTAAGGCCTCCACTGGGAGCTGCTCCCAACCCCAAATCTTCTGCTTCCTTTCCTTTTCCTTTTCCTTTTCCTTTTCCTTTTCCTTTTCCTTTTCCTTTTCCTTTTCCTTTTCCTTTTCCTTTTCCTTTTCCTTTTCCTTTTCCTTTTCCTTTTCCTTGGCAACACTTCATTACTGACTTCTGGAAAATATTCCCTGTTGTTTCAGTCCCGTTTCACAAGCTGTTCAGTGCAACCTGTGCCGTGGTTAATGAACACCCCAATTAGGCAAGAGTCAAGGCACCTAGAGTCCCCAGGGTCTACTGCCTTATCTGGCCCTTGAGTCATTTCACTTTGTCTTCATTGCCTGACCTCTGAAGGATGCTCTTCTGTGAGTTCTGTGAACTGAAGCAGAGTGCTAGCACTCGGGCTTTCTTTGACCTTCCTTCCAGCTGTTAAACATCAAGTGGTGCACACCATTAGTGTCACTCCTCAGCAGCCTTCTTCAGCACCCACCAAACACATAACCAGTGCTTCCACACCTTCCTGAGCTTCCTATCCCCCCAGGGAAGTTGCCCAAGAGCAGCAGCTGCTCCACAGTCACATCATTCAGGAAAGCAACTCCACAAGGCTTTCAAACACAAAAAAAAAAAGTCTCTAGAGAGACAAGAAGATACTGTGAATCATAAATGCACCTGTTCCACTGAAGTTTTTGTTTCTTGAGAATATCCTAACTTTACTGTTTTTCTTAATCTGCTATGTGATTCACTTTTCTTTATTCAGGCTTGTCCCACAAGAGTACTTTAGAGTCAAACAGATGTCTTCTGGGTTTTCTGTATGCAATAGCTTCATTATAAAAACAGCAGAGAGACGCAGAGGCTAATTATTAAGGAAGAAGCAACTCCGTGTGATATGCACTAGAGCATTGGATTCAAATACAGAAATTCTGAGGACTTTTAGGGTAACTTTACACTTTTGCAAGTTCTTTCATGCACCTTCTTATTATGAGGGTTCTGATGTTAGCTTGTAGAATTTGAAAGTTGAAGAGAAACCTTAGCAAGAGTTAAGTGCCATTATTCATTGGATTTACTTATTTTAGAGCAGAGAATTCCATACAAATATTTTATTTGAAGCATCTGCATCCAATTTGATGGGGAAAAGGGAAAAAAGGAAGAAAGAAACTCAAAAGTTTTGCTGCTTTAACTGCATGCTATTAAACTGTGGTGAGCCAGAAAGCAGGTATTAGATAGCTGGACTACACAATTACTTAATAAAAGAGAGAGGCCTGACTTTTTCAGACTTGCCAAACAGGGAAACTCAGATATTGTGAGATCACCAAAGACAAGTACCTTAAATATTTAAATGAGAAATATATTTTAAATATCCTTAAACTCCCAGTACTTATTTACATATAAAAGTCAGCTAAGAAAGTAACTAGGCAACAGTGAGGAACTGCAATGCTGATATTCTCTCCATCTTTTATTTCAGCTACTGAGCAACCTAAATATTCTCCCTTTTATATATCACTTTCAGTTAGATTTTTTTTCCCAGACTGAAAATGTCGTAGCAATATTTCCTAATAGTCATTCAATCCCACTTAGTATTGGAGCATTTATATTGAATTCTCTTGTTTATATTTTTATATACATTACATATCAGTATCAGAAAAATAAAGTAAGCCACAGGAGATCTAAGAAGCAACAAACTGCTGAACTTTCAATACCTGCCTTTAATAGCACATATGGTTTTTGATAATGATTCCTTTTTCTTCCTGGTTGAAAGAAGGAGGATGAAAAAATATTTTTTGGCACAAAAACAAGTCTAAAAATTAGGACAGAAAATAAGACCCATGCAGATGTAAACCACCAAAATAAAGCTAAACTTCACAGAGAAGTGCTTAAACCAGACTTAATAGTAATCAGAAAGTAATTTGGGGATTCTAGTCAAACAGTGAAATATCCTTTAAAATTTTTGTAGATATAATGGTATTTATTTTGTTTGAATAATTTTAGAGAAATGCTTGAATTATTTTTAAACCATTTCTAAGGGCTTCATTTTTGATCCCAAGTGAGTGTTTATTTTTTTCCCTTCTTTCATTGTTCCTTTGAGTCTAAAAACTTCTTTTCTTCCAACAGAACCATGAATCATTGGAAGAGCTCACTTAATACTACTTGAAAAAATACATTTTTTTAAAAAACCTGGACAAATAAAAGCACGCACTGCACGTATCATTTTTACCTGCATATGGAGTCCAGTTTTTCATTCTACCCAATTTAAAGGAGTTTGGAAAAGGACATTTTCTCTTTTTCTTGAGGAAATTACTGAGTACACACTGTATATGTACATATCTTGTTTTAGCAGTTCTGTTTCAATTACAGTGTGATTTGCTTTGATTTAGTGATTACTCATCTTGTTTTATTCAACCTTATCCTGTTATAAAAACACTACACTCTTTTTTTAAGGTACATATTTTTTATGGGAACATTGTGAAATTGGATGTCAAGAAAATAGTTTCTACATAAACTCAAAGTGACTTAAACACATTTGAGTTTCACAAACCACATGAGAAGTGGTTGGGAAAGGCCCACAGACCTTTCAGAATATTGCAGACCTAAAGATGCAGGTTTTAGAAGTTTTTGCAAATGCAGTTATAAGTTGATCTTGTCAAGATCAGATATGCCAGCAGCTCTGATAATGGTGGTGTCACTATTCATTTTATAAAGAAAAAACTGAGAAAGATGATCAAAATCCTGGTGCTCTGGAAGGTAGTGGTAGGCCCACAACTGGCTTCACAATCAGATTTTTGTCCAGAGAAGCTGGCTGCCCATAAGACAGCCAGAAAATAAACCATATTAAAATGTTACCTTTGCCTAGAAGGTATCCTGTCTTTCAGAAGTCAGAAGAACACAGTAAATTTTCAATTTTCTATGACAATCTCATTACTTCAAAATTCTAAAGTTCTTTGATCTATAGCCTGAAGGAGGGCCATCAAGTCTTTTTGCACTAGAATCATTCTCGTCTAATTTATGTTTAAGAGAAAATTTAGAGAAAATTCTATTGCTTTCTGGTTTTGTTGATTTCACATTGCAGCCTGAAAAACACTGTTTAATATTAAGGATGACTCACATTTTCTTGGATTTTCAACATATTGTGGTCAGCAGGATGCATATGTCTCTATGAACAACAAAATGTTTTCAGAAGCACTGAAATTATTCTCATCTGATATATATAATAATTTCATTAATTAACCAGTTTTTATTGCCTTCACAAAATCTATTTATAAAAAACTGAATTGGTAATCTAAGAGGTTTATCAATTTAGAGTGTCAGACTGCTTCCTCTATCAGAATAAAATCTTGGTTGCTTAGCTCTTGTAGTTTTACATCAAGCTAAACAGACGTAAGTATATATGCTTACAGAAAACTAATTTACAGTCTAATCTTTAATTAGCCTCCTCCTGAAGCAGCCATGAATGACAAGTCAGGGCTAAAGTCTCTGTTGGTGTGTAAATCTGTCTTCAAACAAAAATATATTGATCTTTAAATTAGCAGAGGCAGCTTCCTAAATTCTGCTGTGTTAAGCTCTAAAATATTTGATACAGGGAACATCTAGTGGTTTTAGGACATCATCATTGGAAGAATGCAAGTCTGAAAAGCAACTTAATTCAAGCCCCTACTCTGGAGCTCATGATACTGGTGAAATTGTGGAAGTCTATGGCAAGAAATGCCTGGCAGCTGTCAGAAAACAAGCAGTTATGATGATTCACTTACTCCCCTAGGTAAACTTCAGTGATGCAGCTGTGATGTGCAGTGTAAGTGTTCCTGATATTGAAATCTCCTGTCACAAAAAACAGACAGTAAATTACTACTTCTGTCACTGGTGAGTGCAACAATATATTTTATTGATGAGCAACATTACAATTACAATTTTTTATGAAAGATTAATCATGAGTAACATAAACTATCAGCTCACAGTCAATTGATAGGCATGTAACTCTCTGAATTTAATTTCTGAATTTTATTTAGAGAAAAAATAACTGCTTTTCTAAAATTGCTCTCAGATTTTCTTCTTGTGGTAGCCAAGAAGAGTGGCTGTTGCTTAAAAATGTAAAAGTAAAAAGCTGAAATAGTGGTTTAATGTTTTATTGTTTCTATATCTGATGGAGTTTTGCTCTGTATCCAACAAAACCTACCAGAGACCAAGATAAGAAATAAAACATGTATTATATGTATCATGAAATGTATGTAACTAGACCAAGAAGCAGTGAACATACAGATTTTCACCCTAATTTTAGGAAAGAAGGGGAAGGTACAAGATTTTAGGGTACTGACTGAGACAAGAAAATACAAAGAAACTGGTCTTCAAGTAAATCTAGAGAAAGAATGAGAAGAGTTGGAAATTGGAGATTAGTGAGTACAGATGTGAGAGAGCTTTTCCAAAAATCAAACCAGGTTATCAGTAACAGGAGTTGAGGAAATGGAGAGGAATAATGTTGGTACAAAACCACAGTGTTTGTCTTTTTTTTCTTCCTTTCTTAAGGAAAAAGCATTACATTGGTCTCTTTCTCTTTTTATCTATGGTTTCTGATGTGTCTGACCAGCAAAAACTGAAAGCATAGGGCTAAAATGTCACTGGGTGCTGGGGATGGTAGCAGTAAGGTGGGAGACAGGTTCACTGACAAGACACAGTTCTTCCACGCAGAACACATGATTATTTCTCCTGTTGATCCTTATGATTGCAATTTGAATAGCAGAACAGCATATTGCCCCCTGACCCTCAGTCACTGCCTAAGCTGTGAAGTCACATAAGAGTGAAGCACACAGAAAATAATGGGGAAACTAGACTTTCTGTGTAAACAGGTTATCTTGAGACAAGACTGTGCCCTGTCTCACCTGCCATGGAAGAAGGCTCCAGAGGAGATGGGCAAGGCTGAGGTTCTCACAAAATTTTGAGAAATCTACAGAGAATAACCACAACATAATCAAAGAGGACTGGAGGATGGCCTGTAGAATAGAATAGAATAGAATAGAATAGAATAGAATAGAATAGAATAGAATAGAATAGAATAGAACCAAACAGCTTCAGCTGGGAGAGACCTCCAATAATCATTTAGTCCAATTGCCTGACCAATTCAGGACTGACCAGGTTAAAGTTTGTTATTAAAGACATTGTCCAAACATTATAAGTTCTGAAAAGCCTGAAGTGTTCACCACCTCTCTAGGAACTCTGTTCCAGCTTTAACCACCCTCTCTGGTAAAGAAATGGCTCCTAATGTCCAGTTTTAACCACCCCTGGTACAGTTTTGAACCATTCCAACATGTCATCACTGGATCACAGAGAGAAGATCTCAGTACCTCCTCTCCACTGTTTCCAGCTCTTTCACCAGCCACTCCTCTGAACATATTCAGGGCCCTTCATATTCTTATGTGGGCCAGCACTGCACACAGCTCACAATGTGGGGTGGCACAAATACTGTATACAGCAGATCACCACCTCTTTTGACCCTCTGGCTGTGCTGTGTTTGATGCCCCCAGGATGCAGTTTGCCCTCTTGGCTGCCTGGGCACACTGCTGGCTCACAGTGAGCCTGATGCCGACCAGCAACTCCAGATCCTGTTCTCCAGAGCTGATCTCTAGCCACTCCTCTCCCAGTTTGTACCTGTGTCCTTAGTCACTCTGTCACAGGTGCAGAATAAGGCACTTGGACTTGTTAAATTTCACACCATTAATTATTGTTCAATGCTTCAAACTACATCCTTGTGCAAAGGCCTCTCAATCCCCAAGAGAGTCAAAGGCACCTCCTAGTTTGGTATCAACAGAAACCTTGTTAATGGTATATTTAATTCCTTCGCCTACATTGTTGATAAATATATTGAACAGAACTGGTCCTAGAATAAGCTATGAGAATTACTGCCACTGGCTGGTCACCAGACAAGTGTAGTCCCACTCACTACAATCCTTTGAGTATTGCCCTGCAGCAAGGTCCTCACCCAGCATCATGAACCTGCTCATTCCACAAGTAAATAACTTGTTCAGAAGGATGTCGTGCACCAAAATCCTTACTGATTAAAAAACAAAAAAAAAAAAAAAAAAAAAAAACAAAACAAAAAAAAAAAAAAAAAAAAAAAAAAAAAAAAAAAAAAAAACCACCAAATAACATCACCTTCACCACCTTCCCTTCATCCACAAGGTGGGTCACCTTATCACAAAATATCAGATTTTAGTTAAATAGGATATTATCTTTCTGAACATGAGTTGACTGTGTTTGATAATTGCATTGCTCTTTATTACCTTGCAATAGTATCCAGTATAAATTCTCCATAATTTTTCAGGATCTGAGTTTAGACTCACAGGTCTGTAGCTCTTTGGGTCTTCCCTCATGACTGTTTTGTGGATTTCAATAACTTTGGTAGCTCACAGTCAATAGGGATCTCCCCAGACTCCCCAGCCTCCCAAGAACTTTGGTAGATGATCTAGAGATGTGATAAAATCCTGGAATCATTAAAGCTGGAAAAGAGAACAAAGATCATGAAGTCCAACTCTGACCAATCACCAGCACGTCAGCTAAACCATAGCATTAAGTGCTACATCCAATCATCTTTTCAGCTCTTCCAGGGATGGTGACCACTACATCCACAGGTATCCTGTTACAATGCCTGACATCTCTTTCAGTGAAGATATTCTTCCTGCTCTCTAACCTGAACTTCTCCGGGCACAACTTGTGGCCATGTCCTCTCCCCCGGTCACTGGTTCACTGGGAGAAGGGACTGATTCCCACCTGGCTACAGCCTCCTTCCAGGTAGTTGTAGAGAACACTTAAGCCCCCCCTTGAGCTTCCTTTTCTCCAGGCTAAACCTCAGCTCCCTCAGCTGCTCCTCATAGGATTTATTCCCTGGACCCTTCACCATCTCTGTCACCCTGCTCTGGATTTGCTCCAACACCTCAATGTCTTGTGAAGAGCCCTGAACTGGACACAGAACTGAAAGTGTGACCTAATCAGTGCTGACTACAGCATCCCATTATAATGTCCACTAATTCCTTCAATATTTTGGAATGAAAGTATTAGTTTGTTTTGGTTTTTTTTAAGGGAACTTTGTTGGCTGAGCATATCAGCCATTTGTATCTGTTGAAAGAATCATCTGGTTATTATCAGCTGATAATATACCAACGCAGTGTATACCTGTTTGTCTCTGGGTTTGCCAAAGGAGTGTGTCTTCCTGTGAGCATATTACACAGACCAGTAATGGAAATAATTTTTCATGTGATTCAATTGTATATCACAATTGCCACTCATTTCTAAATGTACTTTGTACTTGTACCCTGATTTAAATCCTTTGCTGTAGCATTCTGCTAAATTAATATGCCACCTTATATGTATGTTTAAGAGCCAGTCTTATTTATGTCCCATTTAACTGAATCATTTTCTACTGATCTCCTGGACATGTTGCAAGACCAATGGGCTACCCTCACAGAATTTAGAAGACTGGAATTTCATTAATAGTATATAAATATATTCTGAATATATTCATATGCGACCTTTGTAAATTCTCAGTAGAGTCCAATGGACTTTAAAGCATGTATTTGTTCCCATTCTAGTTTCTCACAGAGTACAAATAATGCAGTCTTTTAATTTAGAGAGGAACTTCCTCCCTCCAGCCATTTCTTATTGTTATCTCTAATTGCTGCCAAAAAGGTTGAGATTTTCTAGTCATATTAAAAGATGTTTTATTTTCAGGCTAAAAAAATAATCCTTTTATAACTTTGTTCTGGCATTCGAGGAATATCACAAATTAACATTTTTATATCTGTTAATTAGAATGGTTTAAAAGGAATGTTACTATTTCTAAGTCTTATTGAAAAAAAAATAAGAAGTAATCTAATGAGAAGAAATTCACAGTAGTGTCTAATTTTGAACTTACTGTAATCTTGGGCAAAAAAAAGAAGCCACTATAAAAATATTTAAATGCTGCCTAATTCTATTGGTGTATCTCCACAAGAATATCAAAATGCATTAAATTGAATGAAAAGCTACTTCTACTGAGGAATGGAAAAAATCAAAGAGGTGTTTCTAGTCACACTAGACATCCTGCTCACCCATCTTCTTTGGGCTTTTTCCCATTTTTCCTTTCTTGACATTCCTCCACAGAGACGAGTCAGATATGTGGAAGCCCTTGGTTCTTCAGCTACGGATGGAGATGGCATAATTCCCCTTCCCTTCATAGATGAAAGACTGTAGCCTGTACATGTCATTAGGATCAAGAAGAAAAATTAGGCAACAGAAACAAAAAGGAAGATTTCTTTACCTAGGCATGAGTGAAATGGTTTTTCGCACAGTTGATCTGCTTTGCCCTACAGAGCCTGCGAAAAGCTTAAGACACCTTCACTTTCACTTCTCACATGCACAGAGATGACTCATAGCTTGCTTCTCAGGCTGGTTGCTATAAATCCCATAAACCTAGTTCCTAGAGAAGTGTGGAGGAGGTAAAGATGCCAGCTGGTTAAATTGAATGACATACGCTATTTCTGCTTAAGCTTTTTTCTCAAGGGGTTTTTTGGGCAGGCCATCTGCAGAAAAAGAAAGGTTGTTCATGGTAAACATATGTATCTAGCATGTGTCACTTCTGTACTGCTTAAACAATTGGCAGGACACCAAGGTGACTGAGTGACTTCTGATAAAGGAAGAAAATAAAAATTTCATGAAATATGACAAGATTAGAGACCTAGGAAGAATAATTTATCTCACAAAACAAATGTAATACTTTGGAAACTAATGTCATAGTTCCCACTGTGAAAAATTAAATACACTTCTATCTGAATCAATTGCAGATCTCCATCCTCAAGGAAGAAGTTATTGCCATCCCTCTAAATTTAATGTTGATGCTTGATAAATTAAGTGAGGAATAAGCTGAGAACAGTTTACATCAGGTGGACTTGAAAGCCATTTTCTTTCTGACAATTGTTTGTTTGTTCATGTAGATGTTGTTTCTCTTGTCTGCTTCTTCCTATTTTCCTTTCTCATGTCAATTCCAGTGGCATTAACCAAGCTTGAACAGAACCTCAAGCCTACTCATTTTTTTTCAAAACCCCAGTACTTTTATTGCATGCAAGATAAATGCCATCTTAGAATCATAGACTTGTGGAACAATTAGGATTGGAAAATATCTCAAAGTCCACTATGTGCCACACTTCATTTATTTTGAATGCTTCCAGGGATGGCAGTTGCAACAATTCCCAAGATATCTTGTTCTGATGCCTGCCCACACTTTTAGTGAAGAAAATTTTTTCCAGTATCCAAACTAAAACTCCTGTAGTGCAGCTTGACTCTATGTCCTCTCCCCCTGTCACTGGTTGCCTGGGAGAAGACCCCAACCCTCACCTGACTACAGCCTCCTTTCAGGCACTTGTAGAGTGATAAGGTCACCCTGAGCCTCCTTTTATCTAAGCTTAAACAATCCCAACTGCTTCAGCTACTCTCCATATAATTTATTCTCTGGGCCCCTCACCAGCTCCTTTGCCTTTCTCTAGATTTGATCCAGCACCTAAATGTGTTTCTTATTGTGAGGGGCCCAGAACTGGACACAGAACTCAAGGTTCTCTCTCACCAGTGCCAAGTATAAGGGGAAAACCACTGCCCTGGTCTAGCTGGGCACCTATTGCTGACACAGGCCAGGATGTCACTGGCCTTCTTGGCCACCTGGGCACACTCCTAGCTCATGTTTAGCTACTGTTACGAGCACCCTCAGGTCCTTTTCTGCTGGGCAACTTTCCAGCCACTCTGCCCTAGCTTGTAACACTGCACAAGGTTGTTGTGACCCAAGTGCAGGACCAGCTCTGGTCATGGTGAACCTCACACCTTTGGCCTCGGCCCATTGATCCGGCCTGTCCAGATCCCTCTGCAGAACCTTCCTGCCTCCCAGCAGAACAGCATTCTGACCAAAATTTCTCCTCTGCAAACCAACTGAGGGTGCACTCAATCCCCTCACCTAGATCATTGATAAAGCTATTAAACAGAGCTGGTTGCAAATGGAAGGGCATCTTGGTACATCATCGTCTGTTGCTATGAGCAGAAATGCAGATTCTCTTTGGTTTAAAATTACCATTTCATACATCAATTTTGCTCTTCTTTCTCTTTTGACCTCTATTTTTTCCACTGTATTCAAAGCACTTCCTATTGTGGATATTGCTTTGTTTCTTTCCCTGATGACTTGTTTCTTCCTTTCACAGACCAGAAGCAGACACTTGAAAAAGTGGTAAACTGTGGAAATCTTCTCTGCTAAATCTGAGGGGTCTTTCTTCATTCCCTGAGATTAAATTGTTGCAATTTTAAATACTAAATCATTTATTTAATAAATGAATAAAGCAGAATAAAGCAGCTTCTCAAATGTAGCATCTTCAAAAGAAACTATTCACAATAATTACTGATAGAATCAGTAATTCTACCATCACCTGAGACTGATTACTGTATTGTTGCTCTACTACTATCATAGTAAAAGGATAAAAACAGATCACATTCAGCAGCCCCAAAAGAAAAAGAAAAAGAAGAAAAAGAAAAAGAAAAAGAAAAAGAAAAAGAAAAAGAAAAAGAAAAAGAAAAAGAAAAAGAAAAAGAAAAAGAAAAAGAAAAAGAAAAAGAAAAAGAAAAAGAAAAAGAGAAAAAGAGAAAAAGAGAAAAAGAAAAAGAAAAAGAAAAAGAAAAAGAAAAAGAGAAAAAGAAAAAGAAAAAGAAAAAGAAAAAGAAAAAGAAAAAGAAAAAGAAAAAGAAAAAGAAAAAGAAAAAGAAAAAGAAAAAGAAAAAGAAAAAGAAAAAGAAAAAGAAAAAGAAAAAGAAAAAGAAAAAGAAAAAGAAAAAGAGTTTGGGTTTCAAACCACAATTACTAAAATTATGCACAGATTCATTGACTCAACTTTAAAATTGTGGCAACTTCTTGAACTAAAAAACAATAAAAACCTTTTTGTTATTTAACTATTTATCTCATCATTTTATGAAAATTAAAAATATTTCATCTGCAAAAATAATTTATCAATAACTCTTAACATTTTATGAATTTTATAAAGCCATTTGAAGATTCTCTTACAAAGTTATAAGAAACATTATTGTGCTGACAGTTATTACAGAAATGTTCAGACACGGTTTTTTGTGTGTTTTTAACAAAAATGTTAAGTCTAAACAGCAAAACAAATCCATTCCTAAGAGTCCCTCTGACCTTTACGTTTCTTAAAACCTATGATTTTTACTTCTTTAATTACAAGAATAACTTCTTTTAAAAATTGGGTCCTTAGATAACAGGGAACTGCATATGTTTAAAATATTTATTTTGTTGCTAATGTAGTTCAGGAGTGGTACATACTTGTACAGTGAAGCTGAGTATGATCATATTAAATGAATATATTTTTCAGTTGATTATTCTTCTGTGTTTGTCATATAAATTGGAAAGAGGAAAATAACTTTCTCTGTTGGAGCATAAAACAAATTAGACATAATGGCACATAAAAAGCAAACGATAATCACACTCTTGAAAACGAATGCATTTTACAGGATATGTAGCCATTAAGGCAGTCACAACATTTTAAACCTATTCAGTTCAACACACCTGCAATCTATTCAATTTCTGATGGCAGCATTTCGTGAAGCTGGCACTGATAATTAAATAAATTGTAGGTAGAAATCCTAAACTCATCTTGTATGGCAATGTGCCAGATTTTTCTTCCTTTGTCTTCAGTACTTCACTGAATATTTTTTCCTTCACTCTATGGTCTTCTGATGACATTTCCTTTAGAGATTGGGAGCATTTTTATTTTTTTGTTCTGAACACAGTAATAGCAATGAATTTAGGAATAGTCTATGGATGGGATAGACATTATACTGTAGTTTAGCTTGACGAAGAGGACCAGGTGGCAAAGGTGAGAATGACCAATATAAGCTGCTATGGTTGAATGCCAAGGAAAATATTGCTTCATGTCATTCTTCCAGAAATATTAATTTTGTTTGATCAATTCACAGAAAAATACAGGAAAACCTTTCCTGACAATTTCTTACAGCTTTCCAGCTTCATTTAAACAGTTTAAGGGCAAAAATCTTGCTCCTTTCCCCCATTTACCTCTCAATACCAAAGAGCACACTTTCACATCACGTCTAGACATATCAGGATGGCTCTTCACCACCATAAATGACTTCTCATTCAGTTGATGACAGTCTGGGAGCAAAGAAGATATTTCCATTAGTGCTCATTCTGCAAAATCAAAGATAAAGTTTTGTTTCTGAAAGACCATGGTCACCTTTATGTCCTGGAGCTCACAGATTCATTTTCACTTCTTAAGCCCATGCCCAAGTGATTTGTAAAATGAGCAGCATTAGTAAATGTGCCCCCAAGACTGAAAATAGAGCACCACAGGAATCTTTCCACTTGAGTCAGATTCCACTCAAGAAGAGTCAGACTGCACTCCAGATGAATGGATATAAAGTTTTAGAATAAAACTCTTACATTTTGGAAACTCTGCAAAACATGACTGTGCTTATGGTTTTGGTGTCTGAAAATCATGGGGCTTTTTAAGAGCTTTAACTACTGTACAAGACTTCAGTGGAATCTGTATTTAGCTCTGGGGACATCAGTCTCTATATGCAATACTCTCAGTGATTGAAGAATTCCTCTAACAAAGTGTTCACCTAAATCCAAGAAGGAGGAAGGAGCACTACTAGATAGAAAGGTGGCTAATCTCTAGTGAGATATATATGAAGTTACAGTTGCACACTAAAATGAAAAAGAAAATTAAAAAAAAGAAAAGGAAAAAAAATAAAAAGAGAAAGCATAGAGCATAGAAAATTCACGGACCATGCGTAGTAAAGAACAGAGAAATCAAAATTGAACTCAAAATCTTAGTCAAACAATCTGGCCTCAGCACCTTGGGAGTAGCATGCCAGTGAAGAAGGGTTCCAAAATTGTTCTGATGTTATGGTTAACAGGTATTTTTCATGGTATTTAGTTTAAAGGTGACCACCTCCAGATAAAGAGATGTTACAGAACCCCTGCTGGTGGTGCAGATGGCTCAGACTCTCTATATGGGATTTTGGTAATCTCCTTATCTTTTAAGAGATACAGAGAAAATCCTTCAAGTCTGAATAAAAAGGAGTTTTAGAAATATGAGGATAAAGTGCTTTATATCTTTCTCTATCTCAACTCAGGGTAACATTATTTGATAAAGAAGGTTTTGATTTTTTTTTCTGTTTGTTTTGTTGTTGTGTTTTGTTTGTTTGTTCATTTTGGTTGTGTTTATTTCTTTTTTTTTTTTTTTTTCTGAAAAAGGAGATGGAATTGCTCTTTATTTAATTCCTCATAAATTTACCAAGAAACATCAGGTAAAAAATCAGCCTTTTTCAGAAAGTAAAATTCACAGGTCATCTTGAGGAGAAGATTAAAACTGACAATGTAGAACTCACTTACAACTTTGACTCAAGCATCAGTAATGATTGACTGTGAAATTTTTACTTCTCTGATGTTACTGAATCGTCAAGGGAGTTGTTGTTTTTTGGCTTTTTTTTTAATCACATTTCTCTCAATGATGGGTGCTCAGAGAATGAAATTTTAGACAAGTAATTTGTAGACTACAGGTTGCCGTTGATTTTCCAGAGTTTTTCAGTGTGCCAGATATTTTGAACAATCTACCATGAACATTTTCATTCGGATCCCTTCTTGCAAAAACAGAGAAACAGATTACAAAAGGGCTAAACAACAGGGCTGGAACCATGTGTTGTGTAACTGGCATTATTTCCTATTGCACATGGTTATGTGTGCCTGACACCCAGCTCACAAAGCCTGAAGTTTGGTTCAGCCAGCAGGACCTTGGTGTGATTCTGATGAGCACTCCTGGGTCACATGGATGGTCCAAAAATCTGGGCAGTATTCTCCTGCAGTATGCCCTTGGGGCCTACTTGGGTTCTAGGACTTTGCACCACTGAAGCCAGTGGAAATTTGATCAATATCAATGCAGTGAGAGTATCAGGCCCCAATCTTTAAGTACTACTAGTAGAAAAATGTCTTGCAAGCTCAGCTGTCGTTCATTCTTGAAGATACTCTGTAAGTAATTTTTTTCTAAATCACTTGTCAATAGGAATTGATAAATCTGGAAGTCAGTCTGTCATTGCAGAAAAAAAAATTATTTCCACTGATATATTTTCTCATTAAGAATTATTCATCTATTTTTGATAAATCAGCACTTACAATTTTCTAGTCATCTGGCCACGAATTTTTATTTTATTTCCTTTCCCTATTCTGTACGTCTATCATCCTAAAACTTCTTCAATAGTTGTATTTGTTCAACTATTTTAATCAGCCATTGCAGGCAGTGATCAGGTTACCACTCAATCTTCTGCAAAGATAGTTAGTTCAGCTGTAGCCCAGTTCTCCCACTGCACTTAAATACAGCAGGGACAATGAGAAGTTTTACAATGGAGTTTCTATTTAATTCTCCATTGTATTTTCTGGTCTCTATTGATTCTGCTTTTCAGCCTGACAAAGGAGATATTCAAATGTTCCAACAGCAACTCCCATTGCTGAGCCCAAGCTCATCTCACCTGCACCCTTGAACCACAGACATAAAGCTAGGTTTCCCAGGGTGGCAGCCAAACACCAAAACAACTACTTTGCTTTCAGAAGTGACATTTTAAAGTGGTATTCAGTTAGAGATTTATTAACTTTGAAATCCTTATGCAGCTTGAAATACCAAGTTTTCTTTATAGTTAAGCATGTTTCCTTTGCTATTAACTTAGTTCCTTTGAGTGTTGCAATAGCATAAGTAGCTAGCATTTCCTGGGATAAAAACTTTGCATAAACTCAGAGAGAGATGGTCCTAAGCTCCCTGTGGGATCAGCAGAAGACAGTCACCTCCAGACCACTCTTCAAAATCAGTCCTAAAATCTGGCTGAACTTGACTAGAAAAGCATTAAGAGACTGCTTTCCCAAACTGGGCCATGAAAATTCAGGATAAAGTAGTGAAACATGATTTTAAATGCTGTGCTTAAAATCATGAAACAAAAATCTACCCAGCTGGTAGCTGACAATGCTAGATAGAGGAAAACAAGTTTTGATTTCAGAATACATTTTCCTTTAGACAAAGGAAGATCAACACAGCACAACTTCTGCATCATAAGGATACTAAAGAAGTTATTCAAACTCAAGTTTAGACAGCCTAGGAAAGCCAACACAGTAAGGTTTTGAGTTCTCTTTTATTAAAGCCTTTTGTTATTGCTGGCCTGAGCTCCAGTGGAACACCTTTCATTTCCAAAAAGAAGAAGATGGGGGTAACCATATGACCACATTTCTGTTGACCTGACAGAAATGTGGTCATATTTAGGCTATTTAGGCTTCACACTTTATGTTAGTGCAGAAAAATAGGCAACACTTGGTCCATTACAAACATCTCCAGAGCAAAGCCACATCTTAACAGATACCCAAAGGCAGTATATTACAGTATTTACACTTTGTATAGTCTGCACAAAAGTATTTTTCATCCTGCACCTGAAGTACTAATGCCTTTGTGACCAAATCACAGTCTAACAATTCTAAACTGTGCCAGTTATCACATGGTAGCACACATCAACAGAAACCTATGATTTCAATATACTGATAAAATTTACCTTTGCAGACAAGCATTAATAAAAAATGACCACAGTATTGTCTCTAAGACTGCATGACTTCTGAAAAAAAGTCTATAATAACAACTCTATTATCATCTATGTCATATGGAGAAGAAAAGCACAGCTTTGTTGAAGAGGGATGGCAACTCCTTCAGAAATGGTTGGTGTTCAATCTTTTTTCAGCACCAGGAACACAAATGAGGTCAGTCATTGGAACAATCTCTCCAGGGAAATTATAGATTTGTTAATCCTGTGAGGAGAAACATGGTCTCAGAAAGCCCACATACAGGGTTTACAGCTTCAGAGAAGGACATAGGAAAAGACATAACACAAGCTTTTTTTACTGCTACAGCAGGTCACATCAGAACTCCAAGATTCACTGAAAGAAAAAGAAACTGATTCCATTATGTTTTTGTATTATTATTTTATATAATTATTTTATTCATATATATTATTTTATTATTATCTTTTATTATTTCTAATAATAAAAGAAAACTATAATAATATATATCATATAATAAAAGTATAATAAAAAGCAACTTTTTTACTGCCATTTGTGGAGTTACATTTCTCACTGAATTTTATCACATCTCTTGCCAAAGAAGCGCGCATTCACAGTTGGAGCTTTTTTCCCAGCACTTATGCTTAATAATTTCCCTCTGTCATTTGCAAATATAGGTAAACAAGGGACCCAGTAGGGGCTGCTCACATTGAAATGCCTGGAGCAAAAATATCTAGAATATTAATTCTGCTTGCAAAAGACAGCTCAAGTGTTCCCCCCAAACTGAACTCATTTTACAGGTATCTCATCCTTTCAACAGCAAGATTGAAAGGACATGGATAGGAAAACACAACGCTGGTTTCAGAAGTCCAAGTGCAATTTTTGTGATGTCTCACTTCAGATATGCAGCTGCCCATACCTGCAGTCTGGTCCTGCAGAGATTGACCTTCAGCCAAATTGCTTCAGCATTTCTGATATGACTCTGCTGCTAGAAAAGCACCTGCAATCACAATAGTGCTGTTGGACGATGTTCATCTAACTCAGAAAACAGCCAGACTCCCATTCTGCACACGTATTGCTAGATTAGATGGAAAAATCACACGGGATATGATATACTGGGATCTGACATCTCTTTTTTTTTCTTACAGCTGCAGCAAGAACATATAAAACTCCATATTATAATAGAAAATTAAATAGGGGCACTGTCATTTAAAGTAATAAAAGCCCAGTTTATTTGGTTTCCTTTAACAGACCCTTAGGATAAATTGATAAATTGGTTTCTACAAAGTTATTTGCTAAGAAATAAACACCTAAAATGGCAAGATATTCCTTATCTAAACAGCTACGCAAGATGGTAAGAACCTCATCCAATCTCAGGAAGAAAAAAAAAACATTTTCTGGGGATTTGGGATTTTTTTGTTTTATTCCATAATCCCTCCCAAGACATAAAAATTTTTTAGCTAAATTCTTTATATATATACATGCACACACACATATATATATATACACATACCTAGCAATATGAGAGAAGCATTCAAATATTTACATTGCCTTCTGAGTTATAGATGCATGTATATTTATTTGGTGTATAGTATTATTTTTATGTAACTGTTTTACAAAATCTCTTCACCAGAGTCCATTCACCTCTATATTACTTTATTATTTTATTACTTGTATTTCAGAAAGTGAGACAAAAAGCAAAGAAATTTGTGGTTGTGGCTTTTGGTTGGTTTTATTGTGAACAGCACATGTTACTTTGAGGGAATCTGAAGAGAAAAACTGCATAATTTTCTGAATTATGAACCTTCATATTCCGATTCTGTAACCGAATTCAGCTTTTATCTCCCTTGGAGCAACTGGTGCCAGTCTTTTCCTACAATTTCCTACAGTGGGAAGTAGGGATCCTTATTATGTATCATCAAACCTTTGAAATGAAGGTGATTTTCTGTTGTAATTACTAATCTGGCTCTGGGATTCTTCTCTACAGCTTCTATCTTGCTGAGCAGTTTGGCTTTGCAGAAGCTGTCCAGTTGAGTAAGAGTGGCTGGATTTTCTTCCCTGTTTGCATTACAAGTCTAATGCCACGATATATCATAAGAACAGAGAGGTTAAGACATTTAGTGCTGCCCTTTAACTCTCTAGTTCCTTCAAAACCAGAAATATGTCAACATCCTATTGCCTTGGCACCTTCCTTTCAGTTCTTCAACGTATACTTCATGGCTATTTCCTAAATCACCTGTTCTGACTTCTTGCCATTTCAAGGCTGAATGATTTAGGGGATTTGGGGGTGGGTTTTGTTTTTTTTTCCTGTTCTGTGGCAAATTATATTCAATTGACATAAAAATCAAACACTCCTCTAGAGACATCTGATTAAGCTCATTTGTAAAATCTACATAGTTATATATGTTACTGTGTAATAATAGATTCTTTACATGTCATAAGCATAAAAGTCTTTGTGCATAAGCTAAAGCATTTTGTATCAGTGACATGAGTATAACATTGTTCCATCTGTTCAGGACAAAAATGTGCATGCACTGAGCATTTTCACATTTATTCATGTCTATGCAACCCCCTTCAACTACATGCAATACTCAAAGGAACAGCAGAATGCAAAGGTACTGAATGTTGAAACACCCAAAATGTAAAGGTAGCACACGTGTCATGTGATATCTACATTCAGGGTTAGAAAGAAGATTTTTGAGTCTGAATTTTCTTTATAAAAACCAAAGGATACCACAACTTCGGGATTCAGTGTTGATGTAAGAATTCAGCCAGCACTCACTCTGGCAAGGTTCACGAAGTCTTGTATTAAAAAGAACATTTTTCAACAAGACACAGATAGACTTTCATATACATTAAAAAGAAAAATAAAAAAATCTTTAATGTTAAGAACAGCATCTGAGATCAACTTGCATGTATCTTCAGAAATATCTATTGAACTTAAATCCTAAAGGCAAACCTTGGAGACACAAAACTTGGGCACACAAAAATATGGAAATTTAACAATATTTTGGATGCACATACCTTAACTCCAAAACTCAGAGACTTTTACATACAAAAGAAGACAGATTGGTCCTTGGAAACATAGATCTGTAAATAAACAGAAGAAAGAAAATGTCAGGAGGTAACAACTAATGAGCCTTTCCTTGTATACTAATTAAGTTTTTTTAAATAAGTGTTAGATGACATGTTGCAGTAAAAATACTGTGTCATGGGGCCTGTACATGGTCAGATTCTGAGGGGAAGTGTGTCCTCCTCACCAGTGCTCAGTCCTGGTACGTAGCTGAGAGCTCTGGAAGATGTGCCTGTATTTGGCCTGCAATAATGCAAGCACACAAGGAAAGCCAATTGCTTTTAATTAATACATGTGCTCTCTGTTTGCTCTTTCACCAATGACAGACTGGTAGGATAGGGTTTTCCCTTTCCTTGGTGTGGCATGGCTGTTAGGAGGAACAAAACCCTCCTTTACGATACAGAACCAGTTGTACTTGACCTTCCATTTCTTAAACCAGAAAGATCTCCAAGAATTATTCAAGCTCTTCAGGTAATTCTTTGCCTAGCATAGTAATACAGGAAAAACTGATGTGGGTGATACACATGAACCTCTCCTGCTGGATTCTGGGAGTGTGGAGGGGATAAAGCCACCACAACATTTTGGGGACTGCAGCCTGGTATGTACAAGGAGAAACTGAGGGAAGTGGGCTGGTTCAGCCTGGGGAAGAAAGAGGGAAGGTGAAATCTTATCAGTGTTTCCAAAACGCTGATGGCAGTTATAAAGGTGAAGATGCAAGAAGGCAAAACAAACTGCATTAGACATAAATTGAGACAGTAAATTACATTAGATGCAAAGAAAAATATTTTTAGAGTGAGGATGGATCAGGAAGAAGAGGCAGGGCGTGGGGGAAAGAATGTATTATATATTCCTCTCTGCTCTCTCAAATCTTCATTAGAACACCAAGATGGACTTCTGCCCATTGTTTTCCACAGTTTCTGATTCACTGGTGGTGCTAGTGGTAAGCTCAGGTTGAAATGTTTTATTTCTTTCTTTAGAGACTTCTACCATCTCTTGCTTTCATTATTTCCTAAGTTAAATGAATAAATTACCTTCTCCTAAAGTGGTTTTGAGCTTCTTCCAGATTTTTATAATCCAGGCAGTTCTTGCACTTTGTATTCTTTTGCGAAGAGCTTCAATGATGCTTGCTAATACCAGGAAGATTTCACTTTCTATCAGCTCTTAATTGAGCAGTCTAAATGTTCTTTTTCACCAGTTTTGGTGTTCATCAGGTCTCTTACTGAGGCATTTCAGCTCACTGATATGGTAGTAAATTATTATCCATTGTATTTTTTTGGCCATGCAAATGGATTAGTGAGTAAGCTCAGAGGGACAAGCGGGTTCCAACGGGTGAGCTATTAGGTCTTCTTCAGCCTTCCTTCATGCATACATATTTAAAAAAAGGACAGGCTAGGTGAATTCTGGTCATAATTGTGCTTTCATGCATTCTGCCACCACCTGAACATCTGCTGTTTCCACTCACAATTCGGTTTAACACAGATACTTTGTGTTGCTTGTTTTCACTGTCCTGCTGAATCTGTTACAAGGCCCTTAGTGCTCACTGTTGTTCAACATCGACAAGGCAGGAAACATGAACTGCTTGGAGTGAGATGAGGCTGTCAGCAGTGGAGCTAAGCAGTGCTCTTTGGGCCTGGGTAAGTCCTTTCTCACCTTCTGGTGGTCCTTTCACAGGATCCTTTCAAAGTCACCATTGCAGTGTAGTGTCAATCTTTTGGCACTCAGTTGTTGAATATACAGATATTGTCTGCTGGCAATAGAAGGAAAGAAGAAAGATGAAGACTTAGAAATGGCTAAAAATTTTGAGTAGACAGGACGTGCCTAATTTGACTCTGATGATGACATATTGACAGACTACACTCAGGGATATAAGGCTCCCTTTATCCTGATACCCACCTTTTAAAAGGTGTATATGGTCATCTTGTTTGGTAGAAAGCTCTGCATGAAACACAATGGTTTACTTTCTTGCGCTGACTTCAAAATTGAAAATACATAATACCACCCTAGAATTTTGAGATCAAACCATATCTTGACAAAATAAGTTCTATCCAAGTAAGGGAATTTTAAGAATCCATTTTTCAACAGTAAGAAACAATTATTGAGATTTTCATCTACTATTTCTTACTACATATTCAAGCTGTTCAGGTTTCCCAGAGTATGACTGGTTTATTCTACACGTTTACATGTACATGGGCATAGCTATTCCAAATTTTTACCATAGAGGATAACATTATGCAGGCGTACTACGGTCAGCTTCTGTCCTGGTTTAGGGCAAATTTGGGAGGAAACCTCCATAGGGGGTTCCTCTGGAAAAGCAAACCCAAATGGCCCCTTCCCACAACCAGTCTGGGAAAAAACTTCCTGAGAGAAAAGTGGAAAAAACTATTTATTTAACAAACAAGATGCCCACAAGCACAAAAAAAAAAAAAAAAGGATTATATGAAATAATAAAACTTCTGGCTGCTCGGCAGAGAGCTGGCAAACTGAGGCAGTCCTTGCCCTGGGTGCAGCTCAGCTCCCTCAGTCTCTCACCAGCCCCACTCCCTCCACAGGGCCAGGCCCGGCGGGCTGCAGGTGCCAGCCCTCGCTGCTCCTCTGGGTTTTCAGTCCTGAGCAGATTTAAACAGTCCCAAGGAAAGGAAAAAAACAGTCCAGGGACCTTCTCTGCCCTAGCTAGCTAAACTAACTAAAAGCCCAGGAGATCTCTGTCCCACTGCTGTCCGTGCCTCAGTCGAACGCCGGAGCCAGGCCGTGTGGGAGTCAGGCAGTTTTCTCAAAACAAACTGTGCCCTGCTGCTTTCTCCCCCTTCACTCCCAGAATCATTTAAAAAGTTGTCTTGGGATTATGGAATCAAAGATGTGTATTCTATTTCATTTGCTGAAAGCAGCTGGGGAAATGTTCTTTATGTCTTGTAACTCTGGGAAGAGGGGGGCAGGTGCCTTCTGATATTGGGCCAACCATTCAAACCAGGTGGGGCAGTGTTTCTTATCTCTTTCACCACCCGTCCTCCCTCCAGGGGAATATTTTCTGCTAATGTACCATTAAGACACCCCTACAAGCACACATCCCCAAAGTAGAACATCCACATTCCATCATCCTATTGTGAGATCCTCCACCCAGTGGGGGGAGCCAACCATTCCTACCTGGATAAAAACTGAGATGCAGGAACAGAAAGTATCTAGCTTCACCCAATTCCTGGAGGAAGATTGGACCTTTCTCACCATCACTGGAGCCTTGTACTACAGGATCACATCTACTCCAACAGAACCACATCTGCCACTCCAGGAGGACTTACTTTCGGACTGCTTCCAACACCCTGACCAACAGAGTGTCAGGTTATAGCTCTGACTCTGTCAGGGTTCTCCAAAATTGTTGTTTGTTTGCTTGTTTTGTAGGGTGGTTTTTGTTTTCTACTGCATTTGTACTGTTAATATTCCTAGTAAAGAACTGTTATTCCTATTCCCAAATCTTTGTCTGAAAGCCCTTAATTGCAAAATTATAATTTGGCAGGGGGTGAGGGGTTTACATTCTCCATTCTAAGGGAAACTCCAGCTTTCCCTGGCAGATACCTGTCTTTCCAAACCAAGACAAAGGTACAAAATCTAATATACAGCACAAACAGAACAGATGATTGGGGAAACAAGCATCATAAAGTCACCCTACAACAGCTTCCTGTTAGCAAGCCCAGCAATGAAAGATTTCCACAACAGTAAGGAAATTTCACGGTTGGAATTGAAATGTAGAGGAAAGAGAGAACACACATTGCAGGAGGAACTCAAGGCTGCGATTTCACATTTATTAATATGACAATCACCAATGGAACTTACACAGGTAAGAATACAAGACTGAATATCTGACCAACATGCAAGAAGATGCAGTATGGATTTCTTCTGGAAAGGATGACAGATGAAAGGTATGTGGAAAAAAGCCTGAGGGAATACAACAAACTAGACTTTGTTCTCTTGTTACTTTTCTTTAGGTTTTGTGACTTTGATCTTTGCTTCAGAGGGGTTAAGGATGTTGAAGCAAAGACAAGGAGGGAAAATTAATCTATATCAATTTGCACTTTATCATCCTTTTGTACCATGCATTTCATGTGATTTTGGCATTTGAAAGCTGGATTTGCTGATCAACCCATGACCTCAGAGCACAAATACCACCTGGTGAAGAAGGGACTGTGCCTTTTGGTTATTAAAGAATAACTATAGCATGTGCATCATGAAACTGCCTGTCTCTGTCTGTGTCACTGGAATAGGCATTGGTTGTACTCTAATTTAATTTTAAAAACATATTATGCTGTTACTGCCTCTAGTGCCCTGATTCTGCACCCTGTGAGCAAGCAGCAAAGTCTCATCCACTCCAGGTGGAAATTGCTCTGATTTCCTGATTCTTCATAGAAGTAATTTCTCCTGATGATGTTGTTTTAGAACGTTCTCACCAAGGAACCTTTAGACTTTGTTCCTACTTTGCACTGTAAATATTGAAAATATGCATAGATGTAACAGAAGGACCAAAATTTGCAGTGTGTCACAATCCTCTTCAAAAAAAGAGTGAAGTTCTTCACCAGGTTATCCCAATCAAAACCCACACAATTATTAGTCAATGGGTACATTGAGGAACATTAAGTTTGCCAGATATCAAGAGCTTACTGTAATTTCAAGAAATTGTCAATGCTCTAATAACAGGAACAAGAATAGTGTCCTTCACTGGCAGGAAGGCCCAGTATCTTGAAACTAAGCATATTTTTTTTATGTGTGAGAAATTACAGTTAAGAAAGGTCTTAAATTCAGTCTTTTTCAAACAACTGGAAGCACTAGGAAAAATGTTTTAAATTAATGTCTCCGATGTTTGTACAGTCTCTAAACCATTAGCTGGATACCTTTAAAGGGTGGGGAATAGGGGATGTGGAGGGTGTTTGAAGCAGAAAAAGCAGTAGCAGATAACAGAAACTTGGATATCAATGCAAAAGAGATAACAAAGAAAATTCTTAACAAATAATGTAAGTTTTGGAAAATTCTGTTGGGGATAAGCAGCAATATTCAGGGTCACAGTAAAAAACGATATTGCTGTTTATTTGGATTTTTAGCTTTGTACCCTAATTAAAGTTTTGATTGGTAAAAATTTCCTTTTCCTTCTGTGGTAGCTTTACATAAGTTTAATGGACTACCACAGCAATTCTGAAGTACTGACACTGCATCAAAGTGTCTCTTGCCCTTCTTAAGAAACACTTTTCTGAGTTTATTTGCCAGCCCTGCAGCCACTATGAATTTTTGTGGAAGCCTTGAGGACTCAGTTGAAGAAAACTAAATTTATTCCCCTAGACAGACTGCCTCCACATGTGTATATGAACATAGACGGAGATCTCTTAAAAAAAAAAATAGAATTGGGAATTACTTTCAGAAAGTATTTGGCCTTTGCTTGCATTACTTCAAATAAAGTTCAGAAGAGTCACATATCATTACAGAGGTCTACCATTAAATGAAGAGAATAGCAGGGTATTTTTAAAGTGGATGGTGAATCCTAGAGTGCCTACACATTATAATTTCATAAACTTCACATAAAATATTTAGATCCAGTCATTAACAGAGACAGACTATCAAACTGGAACAACTCTGCTATAGCTGTAAGGATACATGGAATTATCCAGGGATAAAAGAATCACAAAACTAGTGGTAACCATCTTTTAGCCCTTCTCATTGTTTCATTTCATCTACCACTGCATTTCCAAGGTTCTGCTGAAATTCTAAGCAGAGGTATTTCTATATTATCACCATTAAAAAGCAAAATAAATATGCCTTCAAAGGAGAAACACATGTATTTTTCTTGAGAGGTCCTGTCAGGCTTCAGTAAGCAGATAAAACCATTGTTTTGAACAAGGTTTTCCTATTTGAACCAAAGGATGAAAAACACCCACAATAAAGACCCTCAGACATTGGTAGTTTATAATCCATAAATGCAGAAATCTCAGCTGGAAAGAGTGTGAACAAATGTCTTTAATAAATGGCTGCCTAAATTTAGTTCTCTAAGAATGTGCAAAGTATCTAATTAATTGCTGTATTTTCAAAGTTGCTGAGCAACAATCAGATGCTCTTAACTTCTTCATAAACCATTTAGACAAGGAGAAAACCTAATAACGCAATCTTTTTGTTTCTCAGAAAGTTTTGGTGATTTTACATATGTTTCAAAATTTTAAAGGAACATTTTAAAAGATGGCAATAAATACCATTAACTGGTGTGAATTCCTGTGGTATCTAAAACTTGCTTGTTGTTTTTATACTGTGCAAGAGTGACAGAAACAGATCAAACAGCAGCAGGAAGTCCAGCTGTATCTTGCTTGGGGCTCTTACCTAATTTGTACCTGCTCACTGATGGAGTATTTTTCAGTGTTTCACCTATTAATGTCCTCCAGATAGAGGCCAAGTTCTAGGTTTTTTTCTAATGTATACAGAACAGAGGAATCCAACCTATTTAGACTTCATTAAGTCAGACTCACTCAGGTGACCTGCTGTTGTCATTGCAAGGAGGTCTGTGATTAAAATATTCCCTTAAAATGTTTTCCTTTTTCTTGCTTCCACCCCAAATACTGAGTCTTGAAGGAAAAAAATCATACTTCTCACTGATGACTCTTTTGTCTCAATGGGAGTAGAATGCCCACTCAGTATGTACTTTCACACACAACAGATGTATATCTGTTTAGATAAATTTGTCGCGCTCAGGAGTTGACAATCCCCATTACCAGTTAGCAAGACTTACAAAGCAGAGAATGTAGCAGTACTGCTGTGTATATTTGCAGCTAAATCTCTGTTAACAAGAACAACCCTGGGAAGAATTATATTGTGATTTAATATAGAATATCGTCATTCCTGGCTGGTTTATTTTCTAATTATTATTCATATACATTATGCGACATTATTTTAAAAGGATACATCTATGGTCTAATACTCAAGAAATTTGTACTTGGCTATGCAAAAGACAGTACTCTTCATAGTGTCTGACTACTGACAAACACTGAGGGGAACACAGCACAGAGCACACATTGTGCGAGGAAAACAGCATCACAGCCTCTGGAGGACTAAGGCTGGTAGAATTAGAAAGGAAAACTCCATCAGTTAATGGCTACTGTGACTTCCTTTATGAATTATTCAACTGCATTTGTTCTTCATATATAAAGATTAAATTTTGAGAAGGCTGGCAGTGGAGAGGAAATTCAGCAGAAAAGTTCCAAAAATTTATTTCAAATTAACACACTTGAATTTTCTTGCTTCTCCTTGTTTTTCCCATACCCCTTCACTTTCTCCTCACCCTCTTCTTTTTCCATTTTTCTTGCCCTTCTCCTTCCCTTGTACCTTTTTCTTCCCCTTCCACTTTTCCCTTTTCTCCTTCTCTTTTCTCTTTTCTCTTTTCTCTTTTCTCTTTTCTCTTTTCTCCTTTCCTTTCCTTTCCTTTCCTTTCCTTTCCTTTCCTTTCCTTTCCTTTCCTTTCCTTTCCTTTCCTTTCCTTTCCTTTCCTTTCCTTTCCTTTCCTTTCCTTTCCTTTCCTCTCCTCTCCTCTCCTCTCCTCTCCTCTCCTCTCCTCTCCTCTCCTCTCCTCTCCTCTCCTCTCCTCTCCTCTCCTCTTTTCTTGAAAGCGCTTTCTACAGAACAACTAAAACATCAGTGAGTTCTCAGAAAAGTGTATTTCCAAAATGATTGAACTGAAAATGTAGACATAAATAAAAAAAAAAACCAGAAGGGGAAGGAAATTGAGAGACCAGCAGCAAATGAGTGACATTAGACATTAGAAATTTTGATACTGTCTTGCTTTGTCATAAGAAGAATTTGAGCACTCAAATTCACTTTTGGCATACCTGTAGGTTCATGAATTTCTAAGCAGGTACTGTTTTCCCAGCTCTTCCTTTCTTCTCAGCATTTTTTTACTCAGTGTTTAAAGGGAGTAAAGCAACACTGGTACATATTTCATGTCTGCCCACTTACAGAAAAGTTTAATTTAATTTTAAAAATATATCTGTTAGCATCCATGGCCACTAATAATCCAAAGAAGACTACAGGATAAGCATCAGCTTCTCAAGGTTTCAGTCTATATCATGATTCTTAGCAAAAAAAAAGATGCTTGTAGGTCAGCCTCCCGTATCTTTTCCAATTCCTTCTATCTAGATTTGTCAATTAAGTTTTAAGATGGCATTTAGGAATAGTCATTTGGAGTAGCACATCTGCCATATAGATACTCATAGTATGCTCGTACTTTTGCAGAAGAGAAAAATTTCAATTAGGTGGATTTGGATTTGGATTTGCAGGAAGAGCTGTGGCTTACAGACACATTTTATGTCATATATGAGGTCCTTGTCCTCATATGCATCAGCAATTGAAAAAGCTGTGTAAATAGCAGTTAACTAGCAATTAAAAATTACAGAAGTTCAGTGTATTTTTCAATTATTTGATGAGTTCCCAAATCTCATGTATGGTAAAACAACCAGTCATTCAGCACAGCTGTGCAAGCTGAAGCTAGTTATTAGCATCCAAATGGCTATGATAGATCCATTTTACTTCTGAAATTCTTTTATTCAGCACTGCGCCACTGAGTAGATATTTTATTGATTTATTTATTTATAACCACATAAATAATTTAACTAATAATTGTACATCTCCATTTTCCTTTCTAAACCTCAAATACAATACATTCTGTGGCTAATGCACAATTCTTAGATAATTCATCTATCCTAGAGAGTATAATTACTATTCCTAGTGTTATTCCCCTTATTTAATCAGTTTCTAAGCATTTCCAAAAAAGAGTGAATGAAAATTCAAATGAATATAATGCCATAGATTGCAGCAAAATTATATTGATATAGAGGGAAATGTATTTGTACATCCCTGGCTAAAATTGGTTTCTTACTGTTTGCTTAGAAAAAGGGCAAGGACAGGAAAACTAAGGACATTTAACTTCCATTAATTTGTTTTTCTGTATGTTATGAATCAGGCTATAAATGGTATTACAAAAAGGAACAGAAATGTAACATGCCTAGATGCCTAGATGCCTAGACAAACTATTTATAAGATTACTGTGTTTACAACAAGATTTTTGAGTTACTATCACAGAACATTTTCATTTACCTTCACAAAACTCTTCATTTCAAATTTTGTTTCAGATGATTAGAGATCTGCAATAAAACATTAACTTTATTTCGAGAATCTTCCCAGCATTGTCTTTTGCTAGGAAAAACAGGTCCTGTAACCTACACGTGTGCTTCAAGTCTGAATCTAGTTTTCTAGTCCTCTGAAGAAGAACTGAAGTAAATGAAGTAAATGGCAAATACACTCATGTCATTACTGTTAGTGGAGAAATGGGACCACTCATTACAATGTAGAGCCAAGAGATGGTGAAATGTGGAATTCAGTTCTCAATCTGCTCCACCGGTATACCCAATCCAAACAGGCAAGATCACCACAAGACCAGGCAGCCTGGCTTGATCGGGACACATTCCTGCAACTGTGGTGCCAAAGCTGGAGACAGAAAGGCGGTGGGTACAAGTCCCACTAGCCCTTCACCAGCCTCAGACCCTGTATCACTCATTTTTTTAGGAAGTGCTTTCAACCATCCCTTGCACTGGTCAATTCTAAAAATTCAGGACACAGAAAACATTTGTGCTGCTTGAAAAAAATGTGTATCCTGATAATTGCTGATTGTGAAGGGAGGTTTCCAAAATCAAAAACACTAGTAATTGTAGGAGAGGTGTTGTCAGGTCACAACAAGTGACCTGAAATGCAAGTTGGATCAGATGCCAGAGTGGAAATGCTGTACTAGCCCCGTTCCACACAGAAGAACAGCATACACCATAGGAGCTCTCATTATGACAGCCTGTGGAAAAAAATCACTCATCTAATGGAAATAGATGAAATTCAAATAGCTTTGAATCCACAAGGCCAACACAAGATTTCAAAACTAGACTGTTAAACCTTACCCATTCTATGGAGTTTTGTGTCCAGAGGGCAGACAAAAAGATATTTTAAATCACCTCTGGCATTTCAATAGCAGACCCCTCAAGCTTCTTGAGACAAATAAATCTTGTGCTAACAACTAGTATGTTATCTAAAGGTATAACATGTGGCTAACAGTAGCTAGGAATCACTAACTGAAGAATTTTAAAAGCTGTTAATTTATGTTTTATACCCAAAGGTAGAGCTGAAAGAACACTTTTCTCTCATAAAAGAAAAAAAAAAAAAAAAAAAAAACACAGAATTTAACAGATAACAAAATATGTGGTTGTATCAACCACAGTTGAACTATCTTCCCAATCTGGTCATCTATCAAAAGCAAAATACCACGAAAACCATAATCAGCTAAAATGAAGTAATTTTTTTTTTTTTAAGAAGTCATGATTTGTTTAAAAAGACAAGGACAAGAAGCAACACAAAATTCACAGTAAACAGAATACATAGGGATTTTTGGTTTTAGTAGAAGAACAGGTCCAAGATATCATCATAGCAGGGAAGTGTAAACATTTGTGGAACTGAAGGAAAACAAAGAATGTTCAGAACCAGTATGACTCAAACCACTGCAGGCACAGCTGGACACCAACAGACTCAGGACAAGAATCAGATAAGCCAGGAGACCTTGGGAAGCAAAAGCTGTGACAGGACAAATCCCCATACTGAGGCCAGGCAGGTAGTATCAGACAAAACAGAAGACAGATATGAGCAAGCACTGAATTCAAGGAGTGACTGGAAGACGAGATAAATGGATCTACATTGGAAACAGAAATTGAGGCAAGTACTGCAGTGATAAGAAAGTACCGTATTTGGGAAAAGTGAAACTGTGTGGAAATTTCAAAGGAAGAAATGGACCAGTCAAAAGCAGTGAGGGAAAAAGCTTTTAAAATGTGTGCAACCAAGAAGCCTCAAACCTCACCCTGTCAATAAAGCAGATAAGGCACAGCATTCTTGAGAAGCCTTCAACAAACACCACTCAGCACCAGACTCTGAGAAAATAAGGAACAGACTGTAGTTAACTTAATGATAACATGAATCCAGGAAAAAATCAAAAGCACAGACTGCAAATGAACTGCTGAAAAACAGAAATGCACCAACAGCAGACATAGCAAAAACCACTTTCTGTACCTCACTCATGCTGAAAAAGCTGTTCAGAGAAGGGAAAAGAAATCCTTCCAAATGGTACCAGCTTTGAATCATTATCAGGGTATTCCAACAAGAACTTTGCAATTACTACAGCAACTGCAAAAGTGGCTCGGTCTTATAAAGCCTTTTGCAAGGCAAAAATGCAAGGGAAGGCAGAAAAGGTGGATGGATGCAAAGCTGAGAGAGTGTACGGACGTCACAGGCAGGCCAGTAATTCACCCCAAGGGTACAGCAGAACTGTGAAACACAGTTGTCCCTGCACATCCTCAAGGACAGTGACGTCAAAACAGCATTTTACAGCCTTCCCCAAATCTCTGTTTTGGAATATCAAATAACACAAAACCAGAAAATTCCTGAAGTTAAATATTTTCATTATCATATGAATCAAACACATTTCATAAGCACAAGAAATAGAAAATAACTGCAGGAAATTTTAAATTTGTACAACATAACAAAGGCACCTGAGGAGAATCATCTCTCTTGCTTCTCTTTGAAATTCTTTCACCCAACTTAAATGCCTTTACTTTCATCCTAGACAGTGAACATGCTAAACAAACTTTTTGCAAAAACTCTTCTTAGGCAGCCCAGAGGCAGTGACAGGAATGGTCTAAGGAGACCCTGCTCCCAGGTTTCCTAAGTCATTTGATTTTGACAGTCTAGTTTGCATTCAGTTTGCCATGACAGTCATTCTCAGCCTGTCAGCTGAGCTGAGGGTTTTTTTAGTGTGTAGTTACCTACTTTATCATAAAAAGAAAAGAAAAATAAATAATATAAATAGACAAAAGTTGGCCATTGCATGTATCAAACTACATGGCAAAACTCTGAATATTCAGCAGTTAACTGACTTTGATTCTTACAATATCTATCAGAGGCTGCTAGCATTAGGGTAGACCTTAAAGATGAGTACAGTTCACAACACAGAGAAAACTACTGTGTGTACAATTTCACTATATCCAGCTACATCTCATGGTGCACTTCTGCATTTTTGTAAAACAGAGAAATATACAAAAAGAATGGTGAATTATTTAGCTGAAATCTATTGATGGCATTGGATGACCACTGAAAATTTCCCTCCAGTCTCCACACATATTTGCCCTTTAATCATATATTTACCCTTTAATCATATTCATTATTAAGGTGAAGTGAAAAATAAAAATTGATGTAAAATAACCTGAACTTATCTTTTCACAAACAGAGGTACCTGTTTTGAGCTTGACAAACTAATACAGTATAAAGATCTTCTCTGCCTTTTATAAGTATAATAACCACATATATAATTTCTCTCTGGAACTCTCATCTCTACATTATAAGGTACTCACAATGAGTATTGCAGTGGCTTGGACCAGAAAAAATGTCAGTGAATCCTTTACAAGCAAAGCCCTAACATGGGTAGCTGTAAGTCAGGAAATGAAGCAAAGAAATATAAAATCATTGGTTCTCAGGCAGCTGAAGTTGCAATACACGAAGGATCTGTATCCAGCTTCAAGCATTAGACCATCAGTCTGGCTTCTAACTCCCCCAGTCTTCTCTTTTCTTTGAAGCATCTGACAGAAAACTGCTGGTCTCTGTTAGGTGATTCGCTGTTCTCCTCAAGCCTGACATCTGCATCGAAAACTTAAATAAGGACAACTCAGTTCACAGAGTACACATAAATGGTCAGCAGCTGCCAGAGATTCCCAGCCAGTACCAAGGAGGGATAGATAGGCAACAATGCAGGACAATGGAAAGTCTCTATATTGTGTTAGAAGTTTCCTTACCAGCTGTTACCTGCACCAAAGTGCCATGCTCTGCAATACCACTGCACTTTATCTAGCTGCATTTTTCCTTCATGCAGACACACCAAGGATCATATCTTGCCCAGATTCAAAAATGCTATAACACTTTGAGAGTCCATATATAAGAACTTAGTGCATACTACTACTACTACATTATACTTAGTGCACCCTAATAAAGGTGCAGCAAAATTCTAGGTGGATTAAAGATCAGGATAACTTTTCCCTCACTCTGTATTCACTTGGTGTGGTAGGTATTCTGGTTAAATTATACTTTCTGGTGTTTTTAATTTGAGTCTGACAAGAATGTGAGCTTTTGCTTATGTGTGTGCATGAATTATGTTTATGATAAGCGTTTCCTTTCCTCACAAAATTGGAAAGCTGAATTAATATTCATTAGAAGGTAATAGGAACAAATAGCACAAAATATTTTAGGACACTAATTTAACACACAGCTGCATATATGCTGCATTTTGTCCCTGGTTGGTCCTTTGTTTTCAAGTTCCAAATTCTTTGAAATAGGAAAGTAAAGTACTGCTTTGAAAAAGCAGTAATATTCACTTTGCCTATTGCAAGACCTTGATTTGTGTGTGCCATCCTGTCAACATGGAGCCTGCTGAAAGAAGTACAACACAGCAGACCTCGATGGAAGCTCAGAAAGGACTTTGTCACTAGCTATTAAGGTAAAATGAGCAAATGTACCATAATCTCTGATGACCTTTTTATTATTATTAAATTGTGATTAATACCCCATCTTTTTGAAGGTAATTAATTTCCCTAAGACTTGCTATGTTACATAAATTAAGATTTATCAGGGAATCCTTAGCTAATGGAAAGATGAAAAAAGGGGCAAAATAAATTTATTTCATAGTAGCAGACATGCACACATACACACCAGTTTCATGACCTGTTTTTATTTTACTGAACACTTGAAAAACATCATAATACAAAGAAAGTAAAAGTGATAGCAGCACAAGGCTTTTATTTTGAGGAGGAAAAAAATCACACACCTAAATTTTACAAAACAGGTGCTATTTCTAGTCTTTTCATTTCTTTTATTATTTTATAAGATACTGATGCTTGGGTTAAAATTTTTGGTGCAGAGCTAAAACAGGCAGTCATGCACAATGATCAGAAAGAGGGAGCTTTGACTGGGCATAGCCATCAGTGTGGTTTTGGTGCATGATCAAGGAGAAATAAGCTATGAATGCCATCTGCTGGAGGAAGGCTTGCCAGGCCAAGCATCGATGGTGCCTCTCAACAGCTTTGGGCTGGGTAACAAATACCTGAGACTGCATATCATAGCAATTTTTTCCATCAGCTCTGTCAGCAGAAACAAGAGTCGGTGCTTATTTTGAGGAAATTGGTCCGTTCCTCTTCTTTTTCAGCACTTTTCTCCAAATTCAGTATTGTGCAATGAAAGTTCAACATCTCTGCTTGTGTGCAATGGGGGTGGAGTGGGTGAGTAATAAGAAGGGAAAAGAAAACAAAATGTATTTTTTTGGTTGTGTCTGGGATATGAAGATATGAACAACTCCTCTATTAATCACAGTGTATTTCTTTTAACATAGGTCTCTCATCACACCAAGGTAAGAACTCTGAGGAGAACAAGTCTCTCTGCACTGACAGTATTACAGCTGGTCCAGGATATGATGAGTTCAGTTGTAAAAGCCACTTTAGGACTTGCTGCTTTCTTTAGGACTGAAATGAAGTGCACCATGCTAAAATTTTCCAGGAGTTATGAATTAATTTGATCTAGTCAGCCAGAGTCCTTTTAAATTAGTAGAGAAATCAGGCTTTTGCAGAGAAAGATAAATTCAAGTATCTGTCATAGGATGGGACAAACATCCCTGTAGGATATTGACTAAAGACAGTGTCTGCCATGTAAGTTGCTTAACTGATTTCAGCTATCTAGTTAGTACTTTAAAACAAATCCCACTCTACCAATCATTCTCTCATTGAAATCAGCATGAATTTTGCGAAGCTGACTAAGTCATACAGCATAGTTTGACTGGCCTAAAAGGTATTGTTAAATATTCTTTCTGGATGAATGACTTTATTAATTTCATCTTTATAGAGATAGTTTGCTGTCTCAAAGGATGAGGACAAAGGACTCAGCAGCTAGTTCTCCCTGGGATAGTTATAGTCATTACAGTTAATGTAGGAATTTGAAGTCCCTGCTTACCCTTACTGCCTTGGTCATAGGACAGTAGGTTTGGACATAGATCCATTCTCTAGCAGTAAATTCATATTCATTCAGTGAGAGGAAATAGACAAAATCCAGGCACTTTGCTGAGTTAAGAAAGATTCAGGCTTACATCTCATCTCTGAACTTTGGCAGACCTGAGCCTTAGTGCTTCTGACACTTACAACCCAGAGCAGCTTCCTCTTCCTGTTCTGCATTTCATATCTCCCCACCCAAGTACCTCGAGCTCCCCCCACTCTAAATCCAGTCTGGATCATACAAGTCTTTCTAACTAACTAATATGATTCAGCAAACAGTTATTGAAACATTCCCCTTTCCCTTCATAAAACTATGGACAAAAGGCTAACTAGCCTGAAGTAGCTAGCTTTGGGAATTTCAGTACTGGTCTATACAGAGATTTGAAAACAGGAATATAAAGCACTCTCTAGATCTGAGCACACAGTGAGAGATGAGAGGAAGGAGTGATCAGTAAATTTCAGCTGTTTCCTGAAGAACCCCAGAGTCTAAATCTCCTCCTGATTTGCTGCTGTGATTGCTTCCCCAGCAGGAGGTCTCAAGAGCTGTGTAAGATACTATGAAGCCCCCAGAGAGAGGTGAAAGTCAGCCTCCCTTGAATTAGAAGTGAAAAAAGAGTGGGTTATAACAGCTCTACCAATAATGAAAAAAAAAAAAAAAAAAAAAAAAAAAAAAAAAAAAAAAAAAAAAAAGGCTCCAAGAAGATACATGAAAAGTGAGAGGAAAGGTGAGATTGTCTGTCTTGGGGATATGAAGCACTATATTAATCTTAGCTAAGCTAAGTCAGCACAGACAACTTGTTCAGCCTACAAATTAACCTCAGGTTTGGTCTGATTGTTGATGCAGCTCTGCTGCTATCCCAATCAACCATCCAACATCTGCCTCTCATCTCCCATTTAGGTTTGAGCTTTCTGGTACAGATACTTTTATGCAACAAGACTGTCCGAAAATTAATCTATCCAAGGATACAGTGAGTTTGTTGAAGGTTTTTTCAGACACAGAGATTCACTGAAAGAAACCAGTTACGTTTCTTTACATATTTAAGAGGGCTACAGAGAAGCTGCCTAAGGCTAATAGCAGATCAGAGCTAGGTCATGCAGAGATAGAAGTATTTCATTTATTGTAAGTGAGACATGCCAAATTCTGACTTTTATGGCATATGTATTTTAGCTAAGAAAAAGTATGAAGCAAGAGTTAGAAATCCAGTACTTGAAGGTAGCATTTACTTCCTTCTGGACAACCATTTGGATTAAAGAGCAAAGATGTTATTTGCTTCTGCTGTGACAAAAAAAAGTTTCATATATGATTTAGTAATTATACAAAAATAAAATCTGTACTCAATTTTTATATGATAGTCATTGTAGTAGAAGCAAAGAGCTCTGTGAGGTCTCATGTAACAACTATCTCCTCTCATTATCAAAAATTGCATTAAGAATTTTAAAAATCATAGGCGATCAAGTGCACACTACGTAATGATATCATTCATTTAAAGCAGTTCTTGTTACAAGAGTCTGGATTTTTATTACCTCTACAGCTGAGTGAAAAACAGACACATTGTTGAAGGATAACTTTAAAATACTTTTATGTGAGCAATTATTTTCTTCTGCTTCACAAAATTCGTCCTTTTTGACCTAGAAATAGGGAAAAGGCTTCCAAAATTTTACAGAGCTTTGTAATAACAAATGTGAAGAGACCTTTTATATCTTCTTACTGTGCATATGATTAAGTGGTTAGTATTCTCCACCAGCCACTGCTTTCTAGCTGATCTATAGCTAGTAAATGAAGTCACAAAGTGTCTAATTAACAACCATGACACTTTGAATCAATATGTATGTATGAGCACACATATTCATGCTTCAATTTTTATGCCAGCTGATTATTTTGCTGCTGGCTTTTTAATGATTGTGACTCTCAGTTTAGCTCTTTTCACTCCCTCCCCTATAAAAGACATGTATAAACTTAGAGCATGAATCCTTCTTTCTCTGTCACTGCCTTAACTTAGTCCTTTCCCAGTGAGGTGCTTCTGTCAGTATGTCATGAACTTTCATTAGAGGATTGGCACAAAGTTTGGCTGTAAAATTTTGCAATGAGATGTGGCTGGATTATAGCCTATGAGAAAACAAAGTATCTAAAAATTCCAAACAACAGAGCCTAGAGCAGAATATAAGTCTGAATTTACATGTGCTCACCTGAGAATGCTGCTGCTAAATATGCAAGTGTTTTTTGTTTGTTTGTTTAGTTGTTTTGTTTGGGTTTTTTTGGCCAGTGGTGCTTTTCTCCTAACTGCATGCAAGTCTTTAAAAGTACCCAAAAGTAAGGCAAGAGCATGCCTTCAAACCAACATGAGCTTATTCATTTCAATCTAAGTAATATTAGAAGAAGATTCTTCATGCAGCAAGTTAGGGGTCCTAACACTGTAATCCAAAGGGCATCTAGTAGACAGGAAATTGTGGACAGCCAGCGTATATTAAACACAGCTGCATTTCTTGTCCAAGTAATTCTCCTCATTCTCTCTTCCCTGTCATTGCAGCATCTTTTGTTCTCTTTATAAATCTCTTACAAATCGTAAATCTTTAAGAGTCTATTAAGGAATTTAAAAGACTACAAATGTTTTTAAAGTATTTCAAATGAATTCTTGTTTGTAGAGGAAAAAAGATGTCCTTAAAAGTAGAAGAAAAATACTTGACTGAAGCACTTAACAGAGATAATAACACTTTTTTTTTATTTATGGAATAATTTTAACACAGTAGCAGCATAATTGAGATTGTGAGGAGTGTAAGAAAGTGTGTAATAAATATAATAGGTAGTCTCCTGACTAAAACAAATGAGAAAAAGTCAGATGAAGTCAGATGAGCCACTTCTACCGAGTCTCCCACACTAGCCACTATTACCAAAGTCCATCGGGTAATCATCGCTAAAGTAGTTGATACAAGAGTCCCTAGAATAAAGTAGCATCTGATCTTGAAAAAATGTTGCAAAATGTTGCCTGAGGTACAAGAAACAACTGGGGTTTTGTTTGTTGCCTTGCATGATAGCTAACATTCACTCCCAAATGCATCGTTAGCTGCAGTTCGCTTATGGCAAAAAGACATCTTCATTTTAAAAGCAGCACTAATTTTTTTAAATGGTAAGATGAAAGCTTGGTCTTGTATTTATTAGGTTGTACTTGTCCCTGACTGTAGAAGACAAGTGGGGGGTGCCACAGAGAAGACAGATTCATGAAATTATGATTGCTCCATGAGACACTTACGATCTTCCAGAGTGATACACAATTAGCTCTTGAATGACATCCTTTCCAACACCACTTCACAGCCACAGTACCACGCTCCCATAGCTGAATCAGAGGCCAGCTGATTAAGATGTTTATTGACTAAGGAGAAAACTATTAGGAAATTGGTGGAGAAGTGAAAGAATAAATTATCTTCGCAATATAACAATTATATAATAATGCAGACTATTACGCTTGACTATAAGGCTATTAATTACAGCTCTTAAGTCTAACAAATCACATAGCTGAGCCCTACTCAATCCCGGTTCTGTTAGTTTGGAAACACAAATCTATTTCTCTCTGCAAATCTCAACAGCAGGTCTATGGAGCAGGATGACCCCTAAGTACTCTGATGAGCCAAGGCATGCAAGCCAGCATTACTGCTGTCTGTTGACATCCACACTCCTATTCTTCCTGAGTTCAGACTCATATTTTTGCCATACTTCCATATTTAGTCCTCCTCCAAGTTCTTCCCAACAATATATTCCTATCTGTATTTACTTTTATTTCCTCCAGATTTGCTAGAGTACCAAAAGCTGTTACTTCTAGCATATTTTCCCTGGCAACGTTGGCCTCATGGACAGGATTACTTCAGTATGAGCGGCTTTGTGCTCAAAGTTCTCCCATCATTGTCCATCCTAGACTGACCAAATTTTGTTTGCCTTGTTGAGTTATTAAACAAATATTTTTGTTTTAGTTTTAGCCCTGTCTAGCTCCTGCTCAGAATGGGGAAGTTCTCATCACACACACCAAGTGTTTACACATCAGGGCATCAGAGTTGCCTTGGTTTTCATACTTCTGCCTTGGGCACACTTCTGTGCTGGTCCTTGGGAGGATCTTGAATGCTGTGCAGCTGCATGTCCCCTGGAACACAAGTTTGGGTTTGGTCACCTGCAGCAGCAATCACCCCCCCAGCCTTTAAAAGAAGCAAAAATCTTAGCATATTTCACCCACTGCTAGCAAGAAAACAAATATGCACCTAACCAACATCTTAATTGCCACCTTCTCCAAGGCAAACCCAGGGGCTTTCCAAGACCTGAAGGTAATCTTGAAATATTGAAGATATTGCTTTCACTTTGAAGCCTGTTCATATGATAGGATTTTTTTCTTTTCCCTCAAAAGAGGTCACCAACTCAGTCTTTCTTTCACCAGGTATTTAAATCTTCCCCTGGACCACTAGCTCACCAATGAATTCTATATAGGCTTCCTTTACTGTCAAGCTGCATGGTCAAATTTTGCTTTGTTTTGTTGAGGCTTTTATTTTCTGTTAAGCTTATATTTCTTAAGCATACAGGCATCTTATTTTAAGATTTTAAAGTGCTCATTTCCCTAAGCCTTCAGTAAATAACACTGCATTTCTCCATGGTCTGGTTTGCACAGATTGAGTTTTGTAGTTTGAAACTCCCTTATGCCTAAACAACCCCTGAATTTCACTTAACAGGCTATTAAAGTTATCACATAATTGTGTAGGAGGGAAAAATATATATAATATATATATATATATATATTATTTTAAGAAAAAAACATCATTTGGCACAGTTTTTCTTTAAATTCAAGAGAACCTCTTGGTGGACAGAACAGAACAGTATAAAACCAGTATCATTAAAGTGGTCTCCTTTCTTGCACAAATTCAGTTTAGGGCTGGAATAAAATACTCATCTTGGAAATATGCTTTATGTATTACATATTCTAGCACACAGGATTTCTTCTTTTGTCCTAAGTAATTGTATCACATAACGTAATCTCTGGCAAAATTCTGGTTTGTGTGTTTTTCAACTTTGCTATACAAGTAAGGTATCGCATGCGTTTTGTATTGCAGGAATAAGTTATCTTCCCTTCTCTCCAAAATCCTGAATAACACAGAAGGGATTCATCTTGCTCTTCCAGAGAAGAGCTTTTTGGTCTTACCATGAAGTCCATCATATCTGTGTCCCAGTGCACATCTTTGCTCAGGCAGGAGATATTGCTGGTGGCACTGGCTGTATCTAAACAAGGGAATGCAGGCTTCCCAGAGCCCAAATCCAGAAGCATACGCAACCTGTGTCCAAAGTATGAGGTGGAAGCACTTCAGTACTGTATACTACTGGTTCTTAGAGAAAAAGATAGACAGGCTACATTGGGAAGCTGTACATGCTTTAGCAAGTTTTCAGTCTGAATCATTGGTAAAGTACAAACTCAGGGTTTCTGGTTCTTGTCTATCAGTTGGGATCATGTTAGCATGACAGGTCAGCCAGGGCTTTGAGATGGATCTAGCTAAATTACCTATCACAGTCTACTTCCCCCCAGGTACAGAAGACTTTCCAGTTCAGCCAGAATTTGTTAAAAAATTTCGTAAGAAAATTCACGTCCTGAGGAAAACCAAATTTGTTAGAACAGATAGTAGAAATAAAAAGTGTTCAAACAGAACTCTTCTGACAGTATTATCTTTGTGAGCAGACCCTATCTTCTTCAGTAGATTTATTGCAGGTTTGAGCTGGATGTCAATGGTAACTTCACTCTTGTGCCTGGGATGCCCCTGAGTGTCCTGGTTGAGACTTCCATGGCCTTTAATCCTCTTCATATCTCCAATAACCTGTGACCCCCAGAAATACCCCTTGTGTGAACAGGCTTCCTCTTGGAGGGGAGGTGTCCTTGGTAGGAAGGGAATGACTTGCAAAAGAGTCTCTTTATTCAATTCCATACAGTAACTAAGTCCAAAAAAGTCAAAAAGCAGACTTGACATACCACTGTCCAGACAGTAACACATCTCAGAAACATAACTCTGTATGTGTGCATTGCACTCTGTCATTTCCAAAAGGACTTTCAGTATGATCCAAAAATAAAAACCATGATGAAGATTAGGTTCAGAGTCAAAAAAAGCACAGCTAAATTCAGTGATTTAATTTGTGGAGACCCAGCAATTTCAGTGGTCTGCCCCTCATAAATATGCATGTGTTCCACAAGGAATTCTTTCATCATCCAGGGACAGCACTGTAATCCAGCCTGTCCTGCACTAAACCATTCTGTTTTCCTAGCCAGTTCAGAATCACAGAGTCACAGAATGACTAAGCAAATAGAAAGTTAGTTCCCTGGAGGAACAACTCCATGAAGTACAAGGAAAATTCTTCATAAAGATTTACCTTCTTTTATGTACTGTGGAGGCATAATCCACTTCTAATTATCCCAAGATTTAAGCTTACTCAAAGCCAGAGATTAAGAAAAAAAAAATATTTAACTTCTGGCCTAATGCAATTGAGATATAAAAGGCGCACAAGTGCAAAATCGATGGATGAAAAATATATTTCACAGATCTGTTACAGCTGAGTCACCATTCCTGGAAGTATTTAAAAGATGTGCAAATATGGCACTTAGGGACATACTTCAGTGGTGGTACATGTGGTATATGTGCAGCAGTGTTCCAGTAAGGATTTTTTGAGGAATACATCTGGTGCAGGTAGCTTGGTCTGCAAGCTGCAGAAGCCACTGGGTGCAAGTCTGAGACAAGAGGCCAAGAACCACCAGCACCAAGAACCACAAAGGACATGAAGATCAGTGCCACTGGCCAGGGGATTGGACAGGTGAAAATATGGCAGGAGCTGAAGACTCAAGAAGAGGAAGACTTGAGCTTGTTTAGACTGTGAGGATATAAAAGCCCAGGGGTTCCTTTATTGGAAGTCCTTCCTTGGAGGAACAGCTGGAGATGTTTCTGTGTTACTGCATCCTGAATAAATTGCTTTGTGGAACGAGATATCCAAGACTCTTCAAAGGAAAACCTGGTGTCAAACCAGTAAGGAAACCTTGTCAGACCATGTGAGTGGGGGCTGGGGTGGGGTCGGGTGGTGTAGGGAATCAAGCAGGGACCCTTGAGCCACTGAAAAGGGGCTTTGATCCCAACAGTTAGAATCTCTGGTAGTGGAATTGTGACTATCAAGAATCTCCAGAATGGCCAGAATGCAGTTTCCTTAACAAGCAGATCTTAATTATCTTAATGGTCTTTTCCTGCCTAAAATATTCCATGATTCTATGATTCTAGGTACTGCAAAAGCTTCCCTATAAGGGCAGGAGGACCTGACTCACCTCTTAAAAGTAAGAATACCCCTCTTGCAAACATTGAAGTGAAAGGGAATTTGCCAATCTTTTCTCAGACTTTCCACCAAAAAGGTTATTAATAAATAGTAATAAATTCAGAATTTTAGAGTTTGTGAGGTTTAGTTGTTGGGGGATGGGGGGCATTGATGTTTTATTGCTTGGGTTTTTTTTCCCCAGACATAAAAATACATATATGAATGAGAAGAAAAGGAAACAAATGGATAATACCAGGAATTTTGTACACAGAAACAGCTATATGTACTATGTCTTTGGAGAAGCTACCTGAGTCCACAGCAGCTATGAATCTACAGCACATTTTCAACTTTCTTGTGCTCTTATTTATGCTCTGAGTTTTTTTATTCATTTATGGATCCCCATTGTGGAAGCAAGGAACAGATATGAAGGGACAGTATAGCCTCAGGGCACCATGGAGAACTGCAGACAGATGGAGGCATAACTTCTCAAGTTTTACCCTAACACCTGCTCTGCTTTCCAGCAGAGCTGGAATAATTGGCCAGTCAGGAATTCAAGAGAACTGACATTCCAATGAACAAAAAGCCTGCACTGCTCTTCCATCCCCTAAGCTGCCTATAAAATACTATTCATATTAAAATATTTTCTATACCCATCATAACACATTGCACCTGACATGAAAAGAAAGTGATCTCAGATAACACAAAGACAAAATACCACAATCACCAGCTGTAATAGCATCTGTAATAGCACCATTTTGAAGAAGAACAACAGTATAGGAAGACATTATATTTCCCTCTAATGCTGGCTTTCCTCCTCAGACAATATATACCTTCCGTATGTTAAGTATGAATAGAGGAGCTACTGAGAAACATAAAGGTAGGTGACATGAATTGTTAATATCCAGTTTTGTTCATCTGCCAGGAAGAAATCTAATCTCTAAGGTTTGAGAAAAGACCCTGGGTGCTAGTAATGGCTATTCCAGCACATACTTTGGGGATGAATTCCTTTGCTTTTTTATGAAGTCTGTGAATGAGAAAGAATAGACACTTATTAAGTTTTTTTCAACAATAGTGTAATTTCCAGGGGAAGACTAAGCTGATTAAAGGTAACTATGTTGGTTACTACCAGCCCATGTTAAACAAACAAGAGGCAACTGGCAGAAACTGATGCACAGGAAGTTCCTCCTGAGTATAAAGAAGAATTTCTTTAGTGTGCAGTGATCAGGAAGTGGGACAGATTGCCCAGAGAGGTTGTGGAGTCTCCACCACTGGAGATATTCAAGAACTATCAGGATGCAATCCTGTGCCATGTGCTCTAGGAGTAAGGAGTTTGGACCAGATGACATACTGTGGTCCCTTCCAACCTGACCCAATCTATCATGCTGTGACAGTATTCCCTAAAGTCAAAGAAAACACTTCAATTGCACTGCTTTAATATTTCTAAAATGCCAGTTTTAGAATAGTTTCTCAGTTAGAAAAAAATACCAGTGTTATCTAAGAGTTTTAAACCACACATTGCAAACAGAAATTTTGAAATAATAAAAAAGTTACAGAAAAAGATGATGATAATATAAAAGTTTGAAGACAAGCGCTTGTGTTCCTATCACACTTAATGACCAAAACATGATTGAATTCACAGGTGTGGCATAAAAAAACAGAGCTCAGCTTCTGAAAGTGCAGATGATGCACTAGAAATGTGGCCATGCTAGGATTCAAAATAAAAAAGTAGCTAAGTGGATCTAGTCTAGTGGACCCAAATAGTCTGTTCTCTTTAGACTTTCAACTTGCTTTTCTTCTGGGAAAAACACAAAGTCATAGACTGGGTGATATTTGGGTATTTAAATTACTAGATCCTTTCTAGTATAATTATTTTGGAAACAACAAAACTTTTCTCAGGAAAAATAAAGTTTATTTAAGCAATTTTTTAACAGAAATACAAATTTTTACTAAAATGTAAGTGAGGATGAAATTTATTAAAAAATGTGAGCCATTTCCTTTCTACATGAGATGAATCAAGACAAAGCAAGAGAAGGGAATAGGACCTGAATGTCATTTGCTAAAGGAGAGCACTCTAGTCTCTTAGACTTTAAATCTCCTTGGTTAAACATCAGTAAGGTTGAAGCCTCAGTAAGGGGCGGGGGGGAAAGGGTATCTTAGAAGGTTTTGATATTTTGCTAGTGAAAAATTGAAGGAAAGTGTCTGTGGGATGCAGATCTGGTTCTATGGAGCTCTATCCTCCATACTGAAAGTATAAAATTACCAAGCATAAAGCCAAAAAATCCTCCTGTTCCATTCACTATGTTATCTTCCTGATCTGTGTTTCCTGATTTCCTGTGTCCTAATTTCTTGTCAGTTCTTCTGCTCTGTCCACTACTTTCCCTTGCCACTTTCCAGAGGAGCAGGGAGAGCATAATTTAACTTTGTGCCACGCTTTCTCCAGAAATAAAAAACTCATGATTTTACTGTCTGATCTCTTAGTCCCCTCCTGAGCTAGATTCATCATTATGGAAGAGAGTATAGAGAGGAAATTTTACCACTGGCTTTGAGTCTTTGAGGCTCTTAACACAATCCATAAATAATGGATGGATTAATTAATATTGGCAAAAGATTCAGATAGTGCAGTGATAAATGCTTGCAGAAAAATCTCATTCATTAGGATGCATTCAGAGCCATTATTCCAACTTTTGAGAGCAAAGTCTGTCCTGAAAGACAAACAGGAAACAAAACACATTTCCACTGGAGTAAGACAAGGAGACAAAAAAAAAGGTTAATTTTTTTTTAACCATTAAGCTTGCCTTAAAAGAAATTAGGTCAAGTATTAATAGTTATTATATTATTCATTTATTTTTAATACAGTTGGTGAAAAAGTAGTAATCTTATCAGAATTGTGATAGTTAAAAAAATGAGTGAACTGTGCGTCCAGTAAAATATTCTGAGCAATTTGTAGTTAGCTGATAGTGTACCATTTTATTTATTGGATGGAATGCTGATCTGATTCATTGCACTTAAGGTCTCAGGATAACATTATTCATTGCAGGAATACAGAAAATATAGATAATACAATTGAAAGATTTATTATGAAATTTTCTCAGCTGCTGATTTTACAGTGAAATTTCTGAAACATCTTAGGAATCTGGGGAGAAAACTGCCACTTTTGAAATTTATGGTCAAGGTACAGTTATGAGGCAAAGATTAACCACCCATAGAAGCTACAAATCAGCACTTGGATTTATATTTCCAAAGAGAGAACTGCATGGGCATAATTAATGACCAAGCTGGCAAAATGTCAAAAATTACAGGTCTAGATTTAGAATGTGTGAGCTTTGTATTCTTCTGTATTCCTCTATGCTTCTGCTAGATCCATTTTTTAAGTGTAAAAATATCAATTACAGCTGATATAAGAGAAGTTATTTTACAACGATACAAACATATTTATTTGTGCTATTAGAGTGTTTATATGACCGGTTAATGAACTGCAGATTGTGAAATAAAATTACGTTTAAAGTATTAAGATGTAACTTTAAAACATCTACAGACAAGGAGATTTCTGAATGAACTCAGCCTGACATTATAGAACTATAGCCCGCTCTCAGTTCTATCTAAGGTGGCAAAAGTTATATGAGTTCAAAATCAGAGGAGGGTTATTTTGAGTGCTTTATCCAGACAGGATGATCCTTGCCATATCAGCATGGAAAGAGACCTGCTTAAACTAGTAGACAACTGGATAATGAGCAGTCTCCTTTTTCAAGGCCAACTTTTCAAGTGATACATGAAAGGTTAGAGAAATAAGAATCTAATAACTCTACCTGACTATGTATGACTTAGTGAAACTTCGTGATGACTTAGAAATGCATTGTGATATGAGTTGTTATGGAAGGATTTATCTTGTGTGGGCTTTCCTCACAAACCATAATTTACTATCAATAGAGTATTTTCTAACTAACTCACAGAGTACAGCCAGGTAATTGTAAAATCCTTCTTTAAAAGGTAAGCATTTGAGGGTGTTAGTGGAAATGGTGACTCCAAGCTAATATTTTACTTTTTTCCAAGGCAAAATCACACAGAATAAATCATTCTTAGAGGAAAACTGCTTTCCAATTCCTTATAGTGTTATTGATATCCTTAAAAATAAACTGTGAGGCAGTTTACAGCCAAATTTTTTTTCCTAAAAAGCAGATTTCTAACCACTGAAACACAGAAACCTGGGATTGAGAAAAGCTCCCAGCTGACTACAGGACAAACATTTTGGGAATTATAGAAATATGATAATGCAAATACAGGGGAAGGTCCTGACGAGCATCTGTCTGGACCCCATGCAAAGATACTGAGATGCCATTCTGCTGATTCATCCTGTCAGCAGATTGGTGGGAAACACTTTTTCCTCCTCATGACTTCCCAGTTCCTTCTCAAAATGTGCACTTGAGAAAGTGCACAGGGTGGAGGGCAGAGGTGAAGAGGAAGAGCTGCGTGGGAAAGCTGTGCTGCGGAAAGGTTCTACTGCAGAATCTGACAGGTAGGAACACACCACATCTGTAATTGTGCCGAGCATTTCACTCTGGTTCACGTCTACCATACACAACTGAAACCTATTAGATGATAGAAAGCAAAATATCCCCACAAAAGCAACTTTTCTTTTTTTCTGAAAAAGATCACAGCGAAGGACAGGGTTAAAAAAACCCTTTCTAAGCATCATGCCTTCTATTTTCTTCTTACTTGTTTCTGTGTCATGTGTCTGGCAAGACATCAATGGCTGCATTTGCACAGGGAAGGCAAAAGGCATAATATTCTCCATCAGGTTCCAGGTCTGGGTAGCTGGAAACAAGAATTAATGACATATCATAAAATAAATCTGCCCCACCGAGTAAATCCAAAAGCATCTGTGGGTAGTCTCCTCAGTGGCAAGAGTCTAGACTATAAAATTTATTTAAATATTTAAAAACATTTAACAATTATATTCTACTTTAGTTTTGAAAATAGCCCTTCACTATCCAACAATGTGCAAACACCAAAAAACCAACTCATAGTCAAAGTCCTTTTCTTCTTGCACACTTTTTGATGCATGTTTGAAAAAAAAGCTAGAAACCACTGTTATCTCCTCTTCATGATAACTGAACCTTTTTTTCTACTCCAACCATTTATTCTCAGAGTGTGTTTTGGGGAATTATTAACTCCGCTTCCTTAGTCATTTTTCAAAATTTATTTATAATTGGCCAATGAATTTTAAAACACTATCAGCCACATGTGTATATGGAGATACATGCTTTTGTGAACATATATGTTCACATGTTAAGTGATCACATGAGCTTAATTAATTTAGGAAATAAATCTAAACTTCTTCTAAACTGAAGACTTCAGGAACAGGCAGTTGGCTGTGCACTATGAGGTTTTTCAATTTCATATTTAATCACGCATTTTAATTAATTTTAAATGTAAGTGACTCTTAAGTGTTTGTAAAGTGTTTATTTAAAAGGAGACAAATGGCCAGTTATCATCTAGCAGTTGTATCCCTCCCCACATCTAGTCTGCAAAGTTCATTCTTAAGTAAGAGGTTAGATAGATCCCATTCCCTATTTTAGTTTTGTTCCTCTTATGTTCTTGACAGAAGAATAGAAATCGGCATATTTGGAGGAGCAGCTGCAAGTTGCTGCTGTGGGAAATATCTTCTTAATTTGTTGCTGCAAGCAGATTCCATTATTTGATTAAAAATAAAGTGCTTAGTCTTCACCCCCATGATTGAGTGTTCGCTATAGACATTCTTTTGGCCCAACTTGGTAAAACAGAGAGGAAACAGAAAACACTCTAATAGTGGAAACAAGTGTGAAAAACATTCACAAACTCCGCTGCTCTGTTTTTGGGGGTCTGGGGATTTTGGTTGATTGGTTGGTTGGTTTTTGCATAGATTATCTTAGCTTTTCCTATTGCACAGTTAGGTCACTGAATATGCTTAAACTTATATTCTTGAATCATAAAGCTTTATGGAAAAGGCTGTAGGGTATGGAGAGGAAGCTGTGTTGGGGTGGGGACTGGTGCTTTAATCTGGACATTTCTCAGACATAGCATCTTAGCACATATAGGGATGATACCTTCATTTCCTAGTCATCAATCACACTCCAGGCAGCCAGCACACAAGTCAGAACTGATGATATCCCTTCATGGTGTGTTGTTCTCTGCAGCAAAATAGAACTCAGTTTTAAATTCTCCTCTTCTTTTCATTCATCAGAAGACAAAAATGGAAGCTCAGGTAGGAGCATAGCCCAAGCAATTTTTACAGCTGAGCAGACATCAATACTTATAGACCCACTCATGGTTTACAAACACTGCACAGTAGGGCATCTCAGACAGGATTGGCTTAGGATCAAAACAGGTTATAAGACATAATTAGCCAGGAAAACCAATGTGTCTGGCAATATGGAATTACTCATAACATTGATCATTTTGAACACCAAGGGGTACATAGGTCAGCTTTGGAAATAGAGACAGAAAAAAAGTCTCAGGAAACAGCATGTATAAACAGCCTTCTCTTTACCACGTCACCTGCACTTGCTGGGCAGTAATTCTGGCTACAAGTGCATGTCCGTGCACATGGCATTTTGTTGCATTGGCTTTGCACACCTTCCTGCATCAACGCTCCCTCATCCTGGCAAAACCCAGACAGCCTTTGTAAAAGCCAGCCCAGACATGGTTACTCAGCCTAAACACATAGGCAGGATGAAGAGTAGAGACAAGAATATGTAACATCAGCATTCATGCCACAGACCTACTGCTTTGAGACAATCTCCCTTTGTTAATGACAATTGTTAATGACAATAAATATGTAGTCTGATACCACAACAACATATTACTAAACCCACACAAGTGAGCAAAATTGTGCACAGCTCACCTCCTCAAGACTTGTGGTTAACCAGAGGCACTGGCGAAACACTACACTGCCTGTACTCTTGTGTCTCCTGTTTCTCCTATTCTTTTTGAGCTTTTTCATTTTATCTTTGAATAGCAGCATAAAGCCCACAGATACTTTATTCTACGACTCCAAAAATGTGGTACCTTCTTTGGACCCACAGGTCACACATTTTCAGTCTTCCCACGCTAGGCAGTGTCTTCGGGTAGTGAGATCTGAAGACTAACACTGAAAGTGCATAGTGAGACTAGACATTTTAAGTGCCAGTAGTCACTGAATGGATTGTAGTTTTATGTCTTTATGTCTTTTTTCTTTAAGGGTTGTAACACTGATTGACTAATAGAAGATAGTCTGTAATGTTAAAAGAAGCTATTGTAACTGAAGCAAGAGCATATTTTATTGGAGCAGATGTTCTGAAAATGAGCAGGGAATAAGGAGAGCAGTCGTTTTTTTTGATGTTGTTTAAAGGGCAAGAATGATGCCAATCATAATTACCATCTGCTATAGTACATAAAGTATCCATATGGTCTTTAGATGGCCCCAAAATTGATTTGAACTGCCATACTGAGATTTCTCATTTGAGGACACGATAGTTCTATATACCCTTATTAGCTCCTGACTGACAAGTGTCTTCAGAGCAGTTAACAAAAATGTCTCAAAATCCTGGCTCAAGTAGTCACAGATGAAATTTTGAGCAGACCAACCTTTGCCATCCTTCCTTGGATCTTCTGCCATGATAACATTTACCATCTGAAGCCTAAGCATGCCAGGCAGCTGCTCAAAAACATAAACCAAATCTACAAATCCTCCCTGCTATACTCTACAGGGTTTGCAATGTTTCTCATTGTTCTAAAAATATCATGTTAGAGCCCACTCTCTTCTGGGCATTGGCTCAGAAACCAACTCTGTAGTTAACCTTCTGTCCCACAGCTTCCAACTGAAATGTGTGTTCTTTAAGCTGAGTGCATTTCCAGCAATATTTCACATAGTTAAAAGAAAGACCTCTCGCATTTATCCAATATGCAGAGGAAAAATATTTTTAACCTTGCAAATCCATTGACCTCTTCATACTTTGCAGCTAGATTGCACATGAGCTTTCCAGCAAAATTTTATGTCAACTGAGTTAACACGATGTTATGTTATAAATGTTATCACGAATCCAAGAAAGAAGTCCAGATTTATCTATAACAGGATACTAAAATACTGTCTTAACTCAGACTCCAGCTTAAATTTAGGACTTTTTCACTTGCACAGAAAATAACAGAACATATCAGCTATGGAGATATAGTGATCACCCATTCGTTTGCACATTTTTCCCACAGCAGTCCAAACAACAGATGTCTGAAAAAATGGTGCCATACCCTATATAAAACAGCAATAGCTCAAATGGCATTTTGATGCTAAGGCCAGTCAGTTAGCAACAGTCTTATTTTACAAAGGAGTGTCGCTTATATTCCCCCTCCTCTTCTCTTTTTATCAGACATATTTTCATTATCATATGATTATCTAGTTTTGGAATCCTCCTGTGATTTAGCTGACAGCAAAACTTATGGAAAGAGGTTAAGACATTTCACATAAATGGACTTAAACATACATCAGAGATTTAGGTTTCTCCTTGCTGCTGTGTTCATGATAATGCATGAAAAAGGACAATTTTGAGAGTAGTTTTGTTTTAAGTAGTTTTGAGAGTGGTTTTGTTTAGTAAGATAGGTTTTTGTTGGTTTTGGATTTTTTAAAATTTCTTCTTATGAGGCTGTAAGTAACTTATGGTGTTTTGTCATTTCTGAGATACTTCAACTCATATTCAAGGTTTTAAGTGACCAGTTTAGTGGCCAGCATGCAAAAATTTGGGTAGAGTTTCTCCAATTTTTAATGACATCTGAGAGACACCACTAAGGTTTCTCTGGCACAGACACATCTCTGTTCTTCAGAGACTATTACTGAGATGCCCTGGGGAAAAAAATAAACCACAGTTTCCTGGGTTTCGCTCTTTTTCCTTAATCCTTTATAAGGGGTTATTACAGTTCCCCTTTCATATTTTTATTTTAGTTATTTCTCTCTTGGGCATCAGGATGGACATTTTAAAAGGAAACAACTCTCGCTAAATCAGGGATAAAAGACATGCCAACATCTTCTACAAATACCAGCAAAGTTGCCACACAACCTTTGACATTCTGCACCAGTAGCAAAATGACACGTCTTTTAACATGAACAAGCAGAAAAATGTGTATGCTAGTAGAGACTGTGAGAGAGGAAATCTTACAAATATAACAATATTATGTTATAATTATTCTCCTTCAGGAAAGGATGAGACAGAAAATTGCTCTCAGGTTGTTAGTCACATTACATAATGCGAGAGAACATTCAGCAGCAATAGTGATCCAGTAATGAAGCTGGGAAAGGACTATTGCAGACAATGTGGTAGTTTTTGTGTATGTATGTTCTTAGTTGAAAGAAACAAAATCCTAAACAGAAAATGTCAAGACAAACTGGTATTACAATTCTTGCACTGTACAATGTACAGCTCCTTTATATGATCACTATACATTGAAGGAATTTTGCTCTCGTTTATTTTGCTTTACTACTCTGTGAGTAACAAGCTATACATTTATGTGTGAGAAGTTTTACAGGACCCTACTTCCTTTTATGTTAACATGTATGTCCATTATTAGGATATTGCTCAATTGCTAATTTTTATCTGCAATATGGTTCACCAAAAGCTTAATTAATATTCTTTACTTGGCTGGAATATTACATTATACTGTTCTTCATGGTGAATGCACAGAATTTTATCTATAGGATAACTGTGACATAGAAGTTGTCTATAGGAACTAAAAAGTCATAAGAATATATTGATGATTTACATTAGCATTCATTATCATTCTAAAAAGCAGCATAAAGGTCATAGCGAGTCTTAGGGTTCACATAATTTCACTCTAATTATTTTAATTTACTGTAATGAAGATACTAAAAAAATCCAGTGAAAGAAAGACATAACATCTTTTCTACACTAGTAAAAGAACCACATTTGTATTTATAGGGTGTTATTAACCCTGCCCTGGGTGAGCAGGACAAAGGCACAAAAGATACTCTGATATTAAGAAAATCATTTCTACATTCACATAGTTGTTTAGAGGAATAATTTTTAAAATATATTTGTGTCCCTGCATTTTGTCCTTCTTTAAAAAGTCAACACTAACATTAAAAGCCATGGTGTCAGAGACTGAATTGTTATGATTAACGGATTAAACATTATTATGAAGGATTTTTTTTCCAATATGGCAAAACTCTATGAAGAAACTGCAATCACCAAAGTCCACCCCTCCCTGAATATGACCTGAATATTCCCTTCTGAGGGGAATTTTGGTGAGTTAAGCCATCTAAGGGAATTTGAGAAAAGACAAAGGTGACACTATTATCCACTTATCTCAGGTCTAGAAATAAGTGAACAAGACTGAGAGAGAAGAATATATCCACAAGAAAGTCAAACTCAGCAGCTCTCCTATGAACCATCTCTCGCTGGATTCAGGGTGGGGACCATAGCCCACAGGCCCATCTGCTGAGGGCAGGTTTGCACACATTCCCCCCAGTCAAGATGGGGAAAAGAGGAGGTTTTGGGTGTGTGGCCCAACACATGGTCAGAGGCAGTGGACACCCATCCTTCCCTACATAGACTGACTGGCTCATTTGAAAACAACCCCACACCTCAGGAAGGCCACATCCATGGGACATTCACATGAGGGGCAGCTGAGGAGGTGTCATAATCAAGACTGCCAAGACTCATTCCTGAGGCCTTGCACCAGGCGACTGCAATGTGATGTAAAGTGATGCAACAGATAGAGTTTCATTCTGTCACACACTTACTGTTTAATAAAATGCATACTATTGACTCTGGCATGTGATCTCATTTGCACCTTAATTCTGGCACAGGCATCTCTCAAAAATTTTTAACAACTGCATCTTAAAAAATGAGGCAAAATCCTGGATGAGATCTCAAGGGCCCTAGTTGCATTTACAGTCACAACAAGCAACTGGAGCCAAGTTGATTCACCATTACTTTCAACTGTGCAATTAGAAGATTTTCCTGACCTCTTCTTCAGACTCTTAAGATCCATGAATACACCTGAACATTCATCAACCAGCCAACACCTGTGATGTATACCCATCTGCTCTTGCAGGCTCCACTTTTCTATAGGAAAAATATCTGTGTATGGCATTTGACCCATCTTTTATCCACATGATGTAGCTCAATATCAGAATGGCTCCAGTGTTAAGTTGGTAACTAATCACTTAAAACAGTGCTAAGAAGCTCACAAAGCTATTGTTGATGTACAGTCAAAAGTTTAGATGTCAAATGGAGAGAGAGGAAGGAAAAGGCACTTTTTCCTTTTTTATTTTCTTTTATTTTCTTTTTTTCTTTTTTTTTTTTTTTTAATTCATATAGGACAATGAAATACCTGGCTTTGATAGAACCATTTCACATTGACTGACACCATTGCTCAAACTGCAGAATGGATACTTGACCTTTTTGCCTCATATCAACAGCCCAGGAGTTACTGGGGAGCTTGGAAAGGTCAAGAATCATCAGTTTCTTGTTTTGAGAGGTGAAAGTGCATGAGGAGCTCAAAGGAGGGGACAGGAAAGGATGTGCCAGGATAACACCTTCATTACTTAAACCTGGATGCTTCAAACTAGCTGCCTCCACTCTTTTCTCAAAGATAGCTTATGAATTTCTGAATGCCCTTCAATCAAGTCCCTTCGGCTACTGTAAAAAATCCTTGGCAATTTGCCCCTGCTCCTGTTTTAAATTATTTCCAGCCCATTTGTCTCAGATGTTACATAACAGGTATTATGAATTTCTATATGCTTCCAAAGTGCTATATGATCTTTGTGCTGAAAACCGCTAAATGCAAAATATCATTCAATATATTAAAGAAAGCAATATGTGAAATAGGGCTGAAAAAAAACTCCTTTCATAATATAAAACAGGATAAGGAAAAGTGAATGTCATTTTCTTGACAGGCCATGATTCCTTTTTAATGTATAATCACTGGTTTAGACATAGAATTCCCTGTTTATGAATGTCAAAGAATGACAGGACAAGAGGAAAAGATCTAAAAGAACAGGTCAGAAAGAGTCAGCAATATAGGATCTAAGCAACTGAGTAGCAGGGAAAAATCCTCTGAATTTAGAAAGTTTCTCAGCACTTAGAAGTCCTTCTGAAGATATCAAATCTGGCATGATCCTAAACTTATACTATGAGAAATTTTCCAGCCTATGACCAGGACAGTTCAGGTTTCTAAATATTTGCTTAAATCACTATAAGTGTCTGTACCTAACACTGCATATATAGATGCCTGAGTAATTTTTATGCAATATGTGTGGAGGACTGTGAAGTTCATTATATATTGGTAGGAAAGAAACACAGATTTAGATGGTTGTGTACTGAGATCAACCACTTCTGTAGGATTCAGGATGTGTCCACCACAAGTAAAAGCCACCAGGCTGAAAGCAATGTCAGGGACAGGTTTGTGCTTTGGACAGGTGAATGAATCTCTCTAAATCAAAACTTTTCCTGTGTACAGATGTCTTCTCCCCTTTTACTTGTCTGTCCCATTTATAACATAAGAACAACCTACATTAAGCACAGTGGGAATCCTAATTTTAAGGAGATTGTAAAGCACTGAAAGAACATAAATGAAGGAAAATTATAAAACAGGTTAACTAGGTTTTACAGGAGTTTCCAGTTTGCAAAGGATGTGTAGTAGGTGCATCACAGCCTGGCATGCCTCATGCTGTCAGCATGCACCAAGATGCAACATTCATGGTGGGAAAAGGCATCCACAGAGTTGTAAGAAGCACTGGGAACCACCAGTCCGTGAGGGTGGCTGGTACAAATCCTCACCACACAGCACAGCCTCCTAGTAGTGAAGCAGGTGCCTTGTTCAATGTCTTTGTAGGTCAGACCCCCAGTAATTATCACATCCAATGGGACCCTGGAAACCTGCTTTACAACACTGAGGCTCATAAATCTCAGGGCCTAGATCTCTGGTAGATCTATTTTCCAGTCACCTTCAGGGAAGATAAAGAAGCTAAAGTACAGATAAAAACAATAATAATAAAAATAAGCATATTAAGAGTATTTCAATTGATTCATACCTTAATGTAATGCATGTACATACCTGGACAGATGTACCTTTCTTTAAGCAACAAGTAAATAGTCATTTAAGCCCATGCAATGTTTCAGGAAATCTTCCTACAGACTCCTGCTGAAGATCATTGTAAGTTTATGTGAAATTGCAGAAGATGGAATGGTCAAAAGGTCTGCAAAATAGCAATTTGTTCTTTACAATTCAAATTTCTGTTTCCAGAATTTCTATTTCCCATTAAAAACAGATTTTAGAAAGCTGAAAAAATTGTCTTGAAGAAAAGTCAGTTTTGTATGTACACTCTTCTATTCATCAAACAAGTTATTAAACAGTGTAATGCAAAGGATGGCATATCTAATTTCTTATTCAAGTGTAATATCTCTTCTCCCAGTCCTTTTACCCTCATGCATATGCTTTGTCAGCAACTACTTCAAGAGTATTGAACATGGACATTCCCACCTAAATTAGCCTGAAATAAAGGCCACTGAGTTTTAAAAGTCCTTCACATTCCTACTGAAAGAAAAGTCTTGGAAACTGAGCAGGATGAAGTTCAAATAAGGGATGTTTCAACTAGCATATACGGATACATGCATCCTGTCTCAAAATCACCTAAACACACCTAATCACATAATCACCTTGCTCCCAAGTGCCATCACACAGTAGGTTTGGCATCAGATGTTGTGTAGCTGACCTTTATCTACCCACCAAGACCAATACTTTGGCTTTATTTTACATACATTGACAAACTTATCCCACTTGTGATCCCTTGCTCAGCATGGCATGCCTCTTGAATTATTTAAACCTGTCTTCTGGGACACACATGTGATTTTACTATGCAGGTAGAAAAAAAATCTGTCTATGATGTTTGATAGCTATCAGCAAGACAGAAAAAGACTGCAAAAAAGAAAGAAAAAATGATGTAATGAGGCATCTGTGTCTTTTCTCTGACAGGGTTTATGCCCTATAATTACTGAAAAAAGGTTTCTCTCTCTCTGCTATCTCCCTTTTTAATACCAGGAAGCTCATATTTCACATGTGAAAGAAATGAAAAAGATTTAATTAAATAGCAGCATATCTTGGGAGTAAATATACCCTGAGATACTGATGTCTTATCTTCAGTCAGGCCAAATGGACTTTTGGTGGGGGAAATTGTTTGCAAACTATAATCCATCAGACAGTGCTTATAAGGTTTAGCACCACAGACCTGAATATAACAGCTCATCACAAAATAGCAAACATCACAAAGCATGTTTTGAAGAGTGAATGAGATACAAAAGTAAGATGCAGCCTGCTGAGTCTGTGGCAATGCATTTTAATAAGCTGAAGTCAATCTCTGTGTGATTGTTGAAACGCTTGGGAAAATAACTCATTTTTTTTATTCATTCTAAATTTTTTTCCCTGTTTGTTTTATCTACTGAACTTGATCTTGGGAAGAGAGGGAGAGACCTCTCCGTGTTTCACTTAATTTCACTTTAAAACAAAAAGGTCAGCTATTACTTTTCTTAAGGAAATTAGAATGGATTCACCTTCTATGCTAGAATTAGAAGTCCCAAATACAGACTTTTTTTTATTCTTTGAGACAGACTGTAGTTGTAAGTAATACTTCATGTAGCATGACCACAAAGCAAAACTAGATTTCTAAAACTTTACTTAAAACTAAGCTTTTTAAAAATAAACTTTGTAAACTTTACCCTAAACTTTTATTAATCTCACATACAGATAAAGTGATGAATGGATGTGTTTACAACATGCATGTGCTCAGAGAGGACAAGGAAACTGATTGCCTGGCACCCTCATAGAAAGTCTTTTGTGGTAAAAACTGATAATCCCAAAAACACCTCTGGCCTGGTGACCCCCCAAGAAGCTTTCTTTAACGAGACACCTTTTGGGGGTGATTGTGGCTCTCTGGGTCCCAAGCAGTGGACTCCAGCACCAGCTGGAATAAGACCATGGTCAGAATTTCCACCTGCCCAAGAAGCCATTATGATGCTGCTAAACTCTGTATGATACTGTGCAAACTATTTGAAATATTTGACAAACTCCTTTTGAATTTATAAGATTGTTTTGGAGTATTTCCACTTGGAAATACTCCAAAAACTTCCATCAGTTTTTTTTATGCTGTTCTTGGGTTTCTTTGAGGTGAGAGCTTTGCTTTCTACAATGAAATTATTTATTACTTGTAGTGGAATTTTTAAAAAATATAAAAAAACTATATTGTTTCAAGTTGCTTATATGTCAATGAAAAATTATTTATTGAAAATTATTTTTAAAAAACACATTTTTGTTAAGAATGGAATATAGAAATATCTGCACTTTTCTAAATCCCAAGAGAAAAATATACTGCTTTGATACGAAACATTTAACAATGCACTTTCTAACATGCATATGCTAAATATATTCTAATTTATACTGAATTTTATTATAATTTGAAAAAATTTAAACTTTGATTATGGTAGCAATTGTACAAACACATGACATTTGAAAAGTTGTGCCTGTCAGGTGGAGTCCCAGGTGACTGGAAAAGAGAAAACATTGTACCCATCTTTAAAAAGGGTAGAAAGGAGGACCACTGGAACAACTGACCTGTGGGCATCACCTCTGTGCCAGGAAAGATCATGGAACAGATCCTGCCTGAAGCTGTGCTAAGGCACACGGAGGACAAGGATGTGATTTGGGACAGCCAGCATGGCTTTACCAAGGGCAAGTCCTGCCTGACCAACCTGCAGGCCTTCTATGACGGAGTGACTCCACCAGTGGACAAGGGAAAGGCAGCAGATGTCATTTATCAGGACTTTGATATGGTCTTCCACAATATCCGTCTCTCTAAATTTATGTGTTGGTTTACAGCAAAAAAACAGGTCAGTAACTCCAAAATTAGTTACTTCCTCTTAGTTTTAGCCACTGCCCTTTCACCAATAAGGAGAGATGAGTCATTCCTCATAGGAGAGTTGCTTCACTTGTCTGATTGACTTGGTGGCTTCCTCTGGACTCACTCCAGCAGTTCCATGTCCTTCCTGTGCTGGGACCCCAGAGCTGGATGCAGGGTTCCACGTGGAATCTTACCAAAGTAGAGTGGAGAGGCAGAATCTCCTCTTTTGCCCTGCTGGCAACACTGTGCTGGAAAACTTGTGAAGAGAGGGTCAGACTTTGGGGATTGATATAGAGGAAATATGGAATATACAATTTCTTTTCTTTTTTGAGGTCACCTAGTTTACCTAGGACAATTGAACAGGGATGAATTTGCTGAGAGGACTGCCAGGTAGATAAGGAATTGCCTGCACTGTCACATCCAGAAGGTAGTGGCCAACAGACTGCCAGTTGTGTCCTCACCTGAATCCAAAGCAGCATGGGCAGGAAGAGAGGGAGAGGATTCTGCCCCTCTGCTCTGCTCTGGTGAGACCCCATCTGGAACCCTGCATCCAGCTCTGGGGTCCCAGCACAGGAAGGACATGGAACTGCTGGAGTGAATCCACTAGGGAAGCACCCCTCCTATGAAGAATGACTGAGAGAATTGGGATTGTTAAATTTGGAGAACAGAAGGCTTCAGAGTGACCCAGCTGTGGCCTTCCAGTACCTAAAGGGAGCCATCAAGAAAGATAGAGAGAAACTTTTTTATAAGGGCATGCAGTGTTGAGACAAAAAGAATGGCTTCACACAAAGAGAATAGGTTTAGATTAGGTATTAGGTATTTTCTGTGAGGGTGGTGAGGCACAGGAACACATTGTCCAGAGAAGTTGTGGATTAAATTAGCATTTATATACCAAGGGCTAGATTCTCCAGTAATACAGTATCATTTTTAAAATATCCTGCATGCTCTAAGGTTTTTAATTGGGCTTAAATTACATTTGTAGCCCCTTCAGGGCATCTTTGGCCTTCTGGAACAATGACAGTGGATTTTACATAAATGAAAACCTAACCACCAGACTCATTATTGTACTTGGATAGAAGCCTTCACAGCAAAGCCAGTTTGCTATAGAATATACCAGTTCACAGTCTGTTACTCCCATTCTCTGCTTCTCCTTTCCTCTGTATTTCCACAAAATTTCAGCCCAGCCACTGACAACTTGACTGTTGTCTTGGTTTGGGAAGACAGGTGTCTGCCAGGGAAAAGTGGAGCTTCCCTTAGAATGGAAAATGTAAACTGCCTCCCTCCAAATTATTATAATTTTGAAATTAAGGGCTTTCAGGCAAAATTTGGGAATAGGAATACTGGTTCTTTACTTGGAATATTAAAAAAAAAAATTGCAAATGTAGTCATACAAAAAAAACCCAAGCAAACAAACAATCCTAGAAACCCTGACAGAGACAGAAATATAAACTGACACCCTGTTGGTCAGGGTGTTGGAAGCAGTCCAAATAAATCCTCCTGAAGAAACAGATGTGGTTCTGTTGGAGTAGAGATGATCCTGTAGAAAGGGTCCAGTGGTGGCAAGATGGGCCCAGTCTTCCTCTGGAATACAGAGGATAACAGGATACCTGGTGCTCCTGAGTCTCAGTTTTTATCTAGGTAGGAATGGTTGGCTACCTTTGGGTAACCATGGGTGGAGCATCTCACACTGGGATGATGTAATTGTATCAGTTATGTGGTGAGTCTTAATGGCCCATTAGCAGAAGATATCTCCCAGTGGGAGTATGGGTTGTGAGAGAGATAAGAAACACTGCCCCACCTGGTTTTGACAGCTGGCCCATTATCAGAAGGCACATTCCCCCTCCCCCCTGGAGTCACAGAATTCTTTTTTTTTTCAGGTTGGAAGAGACCTCCAAGATCATCGAGTCCAACCCATGCTCTAACACCCCAATTATACCATGGCACCAAGTGCCACATCCAGTCTTTTCTTAAACACATCCAAGGATGGTGACTCCACCACTTCTCCGGGCAGGCCATTCCAATACTTTATCACTCTTTCTGTGAAAAACTTTTTCCTAATATCCAACCTATATTTCCCTTGACGCAGCTTGAGACTGTGTCCTCTCGTTCTGTCAGTTGTTGCCTGGAGAAAGAGACCAACCCCCAACTGATCACAACCACCCTTCAGGGAGTTGTAGTGAGTGATAAGATCACCTCTGAGTCTCCTTTTCTCCAGGCTAAACAACCCTATATCCCTCAGTCGTTCCTCACAGGGTTGGTGCTCCAAGCCCCTCACCAGGCTCGTTGTCCTCCTCTGGACACGCTTAAGCATCTCAATATCCTTCCTAAACTGAGGGGCCCAAAACTGGACACAATAGTCATGAGGAATGGGTTATACAAGAGATAAAGAAAACATCTTCACAACCAGTTTCAACAGATGGAAAAATAGAAAAAACATTTTTTTGGTTACATAATCCATGACAACTGTCCACCCAGCACTGTAACACAGCAAATGAAATCTATGGGGCCTCAAAAAAGGAAGCTGCAGAGCATCAAAACATAACACAGGGATAATGCAGAAAAATATCTTTTTTTAAAGAGTCCCTTCCCCCTGAGTAAAGCTCAATCTAAGGAAGGATAGCCCAATATTAAGTGTTCTCAAATTTTCATGACTAGAAACTTGAAATAAATTAATAAGCTGCACATTTACATTGGCTATTTGTGTGGCTCACTTTTTCAGCAATGCTGCTGTCTCGCTCCCATGCACCTGACACTACAGTGGCCTTAGATGGCCTTCTCTTCTCATATGCATATATATGTGTGTGTGTGCACGTATTTCACTGATTTGCGTGTATATGACCAGAATGTGATTCCTTATGGGCATTTTTTCTGTTTGAATTAGAAGCCCCAGGCTAACATCTTCTGAATGTCAGAAGAATTTCATACATGCAACCCACTAACCAAGGTCTGCATGAACTTCCTGCAAAATTCTATTATTTAAACTGAAAATATTCAACATGCAAGATTCTTTTCTCCTCTTTTACTGTTGTATCAAATTGATTGCTGAGCCTCAACACAGTACGCATTGTCACTATTACACCTTCATTTGTATTCTTCCTACATTTTGCTGCATGAAAATTAGATTAACAGGAAGTGAAGCATTTATTAATAATGGCAAACACTTACACATGTAGTTATTTTACCTGTGATTACATAAGGCAGGCTGTTTAGTTTGTGAAATGGCCCAAATCTACACTTATACAGTAATGATCCAGTTTCTGTCCATATACTTCACATTCTAAGCCACCTGTTTTGAATTACTGTGTTTACACTGGAATAAACACGGAATGTAAGGTCTTTTATTTAAATTGAATAAGATTAACAGTTTATGCTATCCCTTTTAAAAACACGGATACACATTCCTGTGTGTTAGGAAGGAGAACTTTTGAGACTAGATCTTCATAACTTATAGAACATAGAATTTGCATAAGAATATGTCTGAAGTAATGCTCCAAAGAGCACCAGTGGGAAGGCAGTTTTGTTTAGGTAATACCTAGGCCTAACCAGAACTGTTGAGCAGGACTATATATGCAGAAAAAAGGATTTAAATTGCTTTTTGCGCCTTTCAGCAAAATTGACTTTATTGCATCATTTTAGATAGATTTTTAACAACATTATGCTTAAAGTGGTGGATAGTTTCTGCTGACTACAATATGGGCTTTAAAAAAATCCAGTATTAAAGAAGTCTTTCACTAAAATACTTAAACAAATGGTAATTTGAGTTGTTATAAAAGCAGAATATATTTCTTCCCTTTTTCTCTGGGAAAAAATAAGCAATTTTTGTTGGTTAATCACATATATCATTTAAGACAGACCAAAAACTTTCCAATAATTCCATCATTTATTTCTAATTTGAACTTCAGTCACAAGACTTCATTTTGCTTTTGTCTGAGAGATTAGACTCCTCAAGTACTATTAATCTTCTCCCTGCATAGATATTTCTCTATTGATGATACTTATCCAGCCTCCATTACCCAAGAAAGAGAAGAATGTGCTCAAGATCACAAAGATAACTTTGATAAAGTCTGGACCACACTTCATCTGTGGAGACCACCAATTTGCAACCAAATAACTGTCTCAAGAGGTAAAAATAGAAAAAAAATCATAAGATTCTTCCTGTATCATGTTTTATGCTGATTTTCCCAAAAGTACAGAGTTAGGCTGGGCCTTACTCTGTCTCTCCTGTCCTGGACAGACAAACACAGACAGAACCTTTAGAGAAAATATTAATTTCTTAAGACCTTCTGAATAGGGTAGTATTTACATGGTAAACTGAGGCTCTTAAATACATGGGCCATTTGCTAGCCAGATATTGACAGGAGGTTCCATTGCAAGCATCTGTGTGGAATCTTCAGCCAAATTAAACAGGATGTGCCAAATAGCGATTCTGGATCGTTTTTATTACCCAGCTCACCTATTGCCCTATGCAATTCCTCCAGCATACCCATGACCATTTATTATGGATCGTCTCCAGCTGCATGTAGAAAACTGTCTTATGGGGCCCTGTCTGCATAAGCAGGGACAGTTTCTACTGAGTATTTGAAATCTGCATACGACTTGTTCACAACCTTCTTCCACAGCAGTAACAGCCTGGGGATATCCCTGCTGTAGACTGTCCCAGATATTCCCACTTAGATGACTAATCTAGGCATATGAAAAGTGCCTAAGAGAGCCTGAGCACAGTAGAGCTCCCCCCAGGGTAGAGAGTGATTCAGGACATCCCATAAGCTCCTTTACCATGTTTTGTGTTCCTCTGCTGTGAAGGTGTCTATGAAAAAAAACCCCTTTACCTCTTGTTGGCCTGTCTACATAGAGAAGGAAGTGAGGACTGACTGCACAGGGCAGGGATACAGGCAGAGCCCTGGTACACAGATACACCACAGCTTTAACTGTCAATAAAACTTGAACTTCAGTCTTATATCATAGTAGTTCAATAGCTTCAATAGTACAGAGAGTACTCCACCTGTCAAAATTCTTGTGATTTATTCCAAAAGAGGTTTTTTGCCTCTTACACCAACACTCACTGCAGATTAGCAAATATATCCTATTTTCACCTTCAGGAAGTATTAACAATTGACAGAATTCTTAAAACCAGTATTGTAATTGGAACAATATTAATTATATGAGTGTAAAATGAGACATCGTCTGCCTGGCTTGCCTCACGCTGATATTCATCTGCCTAAAGTTCTCCTTTGTTCTGGTCATCATCCTCAGGATCTGATTTCAAGGAAAGCTAACACCAAGAAACAGAGAATATTATGATAAACAATATAACAGCAAAGGAGGAGCTCAAAGCAGGAGTTGAATAAGAAGGAACAAAGCAAATGTTTTCTCCATCACTGCAGGAATGGACAAGACCAAAAAAAAAAGGGACTTTCCCAAGACTGCTGCAGAGTGGAAGGGTTATGGGAGAACAACCAGTGAGCCAGGGAAAGTAAAAATGGGAAGTAAAAATGAGACTATTTCAGCTGAGTGATTGAATAAAATACTGGAAGGAGTTGTATAGTCGTTGTGAGTTTGTAACAGTTCAAAAGTGATATATCTTCCCTTGCTAAGGGAATTTAAAATACTATCCAATTCATCTTCCTTTACATGTAGAAAAAAGAATTGTGCAGTTCCATGGTGTGATGAATCTTGCCCATTTCAGGTATTTTTTAGCATGTGATGAATTATCACTGTATATGTCATTCTCCACCAGCAAGACATGTAGTACAGCAAGCACCACTGCTGTAAAGGACTATAGGCAGCTAGCACATATTAGGCAAGGTAAACTCAGTCCTCTGTAACCACGAATATTTGGTTATATCTGCACATTTTCCTTCTGATGGAGACATTATGGAGGAAAAAAAATGCTTAGTCCTTTTTGTAAAACTTGGATTCTTTGGTGGATTGTTTTAATTTCAGCAGACTGATCTAATTCCTAATCTGCAGAGCTAGAAATCCAAGCCCAAAGACTTTAATCTTCACTCACTATAGTACTGTTATAAATAGCCACTGATTAAAAATGTGCAGCTCTACATGTAAGTAATCATATCTTCTGCTGGGTTTCCAGCCAACGTCATTGGCAAGCTGTTATTTTAAATAGACAGCTGTTTCTTCCAGTATAACACTTTCATACTAGAAACAAAAAGTTTTTGAAGGGAAAACCCACTGTCCTAATTCTAGCAGACTGAATATTTTCACTTTCCTACTCATATTATTGACTATCACATCTTTTATAGCAAATTAATTCTTTAAAAGGTCAATTGTCATTCTTATAAGCCCTTTGAACTATATTCCATAATTTATTCATGCTGAGAATTGCTTCTTTTTTTATGAACTTCAAACTGACGAGCTAAATTAATTCATGCAACTTCACTTTGTGCAAGGTACTACTGCCTTTCTAACATCTGTATCCAAGCAAGTGTAGTAGCCTGGAAAGAGATGCCACTGTAACCATTGGTTTGAAGCCGGTAATTCTGCTACAGATAAGATCTACAATAAACCTTTTTAAGCCTTGTAAGCCAAACACATGAGGTAGTATCCAATAAAGCATCTCTTTGATGTTATTTCCATATGAAAGCTTGTACTATCAATCTTGATTTGAGTCCTGCAGTTTTCTGCTTATTGTTGATAATATTCAGCTTCTTTAGTTGGTTGAAAGTTTCTCTCACATTACACTCTCTGCAGCTGACAGTTACATTCAGCACGCTGTTGAGCAATATGCTTTACCTGTTGCAGTACAGTTGTATTGAGGAGGCTTATCATGAAAATGTTGCCATCAAACAGGATAGCAGTTGTCTGTTTGCCCTCATTCTCCAGAGCATAACACAGCACAATTTAGGCTGGTGAAGAGTTTCCTAGGCATGGGAACCAATTGCAGCAGTTAGACCTTCCTCACAAGACTTCAGTCTTCAGTTGACAAGTCATAGCATTACTCAAAACTTCAGGTTTACAGTCAACAGAATTAGCTGGTTATTTCTAATTGGGTCACAACAAGAATGTTGGCACATTCAAGCCTTTCTAGTAGCAAGGGGAAAAAGGTTGTTCTGAGAGAAGGGGGTAAGACTACATCAATCAACCGTCTGCCAGTAGTTCCACTTTTAAATTGCATCCATCAAGGAGCAATGGTTCAACTCTTTTAAAACTTTCTTTTGTCATCTCAGCGGTGAAATCTTCAGGTGCTTCATTCTGTTACATTTTTGGCACGAAGGTCATGTCCTAGGTTACAATGTAAAATTGTGCCCAAGGTATGTATTCTATCCCATGAGCCTTTGGAGCCAAGGTGGGGCAGTGTTTTCCTTATCTTCTGTTAACGAGCCCAACAATGCCTTGCCACATGACTCATAGATAACTTCCTCTGGGAGTTTAATGGGCCATCAAGGACCCATTGCATGACTCATAGAATGAGATCATCCCATTGTGAGATGCTCCGCCCAGGGGGAGGAGCCAAGCATTCCCACCTGGGAATAATCCAGGGTTTGAGACATCACAAGCAGCTTTTATCCACTGGACTCCCAGAGACAAGAGCTACCAGATGTTTCTACAGGAATCACTGCTTTGACAAGAACATCTCATCTGGATTCCTGAAGGAAGACTGCACCCTTCTCATCATCACTGAACCCTTCTCTCTCAGGATCACCTCTGCTCCAGCGGAATCACATCTGCTACTCCAGGAGGACTTACTTTTGGACTGCTTCAAACACCCTGACCAACAGGGTGTCAGATTGTATTGTTCCATTGATTTTATTTTACCCTTTTTTCCCTCTCCTATTAAATTGTATCTCTGACTGGGAGTTTCACTGGTTTTGCTTTCAAACCAGCACAGGTCACTAGAAGAAAGATAAACAGACATTTATGCAACCAACATAAAGCTATCCTATTGTGCTGTCTTGTTTCTTGCTGAACCTGAGCCCCATCTCTTAAAAGCTGTTGTGCAGACAAAACCCAAACAGAGATAAAAATGCTAAAATAAGAGAAGACGGGAAATTTTAATCTGTTAAATTGAGAGTAGCTTTTTACCAGGTTGGAGGCTGTTAGAATATTAAGTCCTTCAGTCTACTAATAAAAAGCAACCCCTCATCTCAATTAAACAATTTGGATGACAAAACATGGAAGAAAAAAAAAAAGAACAACTCAGTATCAGCAGTAGTTCTTCAGTGTTCTTCAGTGCCCTCAGTAGAAACTATGCACTACCCTAGTTAATTTCAGATGGCTCTGGCACAAAGTAGTTGAAGGACTATCTTTCACCCCACCAATTCTGACACCTTTTGCACTGTATTTTCTATTTTTTAAGTGATTTTAAAGCAACCAGTCTATCTGTGGATTTAGGTATTGATCTAGGCTCAGTGGTGCTGAGACATCAATTTACTAATCAGTGTCTGCTATGCTTTATATTACTTTTCATTGGTCCCTCTATGCAGCAAAAAATAGCTCAATGATTTCAGAAGCAGTACAGCAGGTGATGTTATTCTGTACGGTGGCAGAATGAATTGCTGCCTCCAAGGTGTTTAACAGCAATCATTTTCCCAAGCATTTTATTACGTGCAAGTTTTTCCTTTTCAGCAAGATTTTCAAAGAGGGAATATGTTGAATACAGAGGAGGGAGGGCCTAGTCAGAACTGTTTCCCAGACCTCTGGAGACAGGAAAAGCTGAGAGATAAAGCTTGGAAAATTCAGACACGTCTCTAAATTAGCAAAACATTTTTGGATTGGCTGCCCCTCTCTGCTTACCTGGCCTTCAGCTGGCACTCCTCCAGCAGCACTGCAGCACTTCTCTGCAGACCTGCAGCTGGTGTTACTGCCTTGGGCTTCTACAATAGGGCTGTAGCAGAAACAAGAAGAGAAAGATTAGAGCAAATACAGCAAGAAGAAGGAGAAGGAAAGGTCCTGCAATGGCATAATTTGTCTGAGATTTTGCTGATCTAAGTAGGATGACAAGCCCTCTGAAGAGCTTGCTGTGACTTTGAGTATGTCACTAGTCCCAAGGTTTCTTCCACAGACCAAGCTGTGAGAGTAACTCACATTGACATTTACTGAATCCCCTCATAAACTTCTTCCAAAAGCAAAGTTATTTCAAATTTACTCTAAAATCCTCTTATTCCTATCCCTCTTCCTCCTTTTCTATATCTTAATTTGAAGCACATCCTCACCAAAATTAGGTACAGATAGAAAAATCTATAGATTTTAAGATCATTTTTTCTCAAGGCTTTATGAAAGTACAATTAACATGTTAATTTCAAAAATGTAAAAATTAAACACAGACTCTTTTTCTTCCTCATTTTTCTCTTACCTACTATCATTGAAACCATTCAAATATTAAAACTGTTTCAAAAACTCAAGAGAAATGCCTACTTATGCATAAGTTAAGCACTGCAGCCTGTCACCTGGTTTAAACTAACTGGTTTCTATCTTTCCTGAGGGATGAGAATGAGAAAAAGGAGAGACAGAAAAGTGTGGTCAAGGCATTCATTATTCAGAGGGAGAAGTACTGCTATTGAACAGAAAGGAGGTGATGCTGTGTCTCTTGGTATATGAGAATTGGAGGAATGAATGTAAAGTCAAACTGTAAATTACCAAGGGTAGAAGTTTAGTAGGTGTAGAGTGAATTTGTTTTCCCCTCTAGTAATTCTAATTTCACCATGTGCTGAAGAAGCATGTCAAAACCTAATGTGCACCTGTTAAGGGTTGTCTGCATCTTGCTCTAAACTGGCATAGATTTCCTATGAGAATACAATGCTTCGAATAATTGCCTTCGCCAGCTGCACCTCGGAACAGCAGCGTAGCAATGCCCCAGATACAGGCTATGCTCAGTCATCTGAGATGAGAACAGAAAGGTGGGAATGGCAAAATGAAGAATCTCTTGATGACAGGGTACAATCCTTTGCATATAGAGCATAACACAAAATTTTCTTCATTTATTCTGAGACAAAGAGGGGACCTCCAGCCAACCCTATTCAGATTCAGCAGCTTCATAAAAGCAGTTCAAGTTGTTAAGGAATTTGTTTCTTACTTTTATATGCTAATGTTGAAAATTAATGGAAGAAGATCATATTCCAGGGAATCACAACCCACCTCCAAATATTTCCTCACTTGCTAAAATACCTGGAAGAGGAGTCAAAGATACCTCTGCTAGCCTAACACAGACAACATGACAAATTCTTAAAAACAGAAATGTGGAGATCTATTAACAAATGCAAAAAAAAAAAAAAAAGTGTAGTATGTCTGTTTGGAGATATACAGAAAAGGCAAAACACTGTCCCAGCTCAAGTTATACTCAACAATACCAGTACAACTCACTGAGTTTTCCTGTCATCTCCAGCTAGTATTGAAGAACACATTCAGTGCAGGCAGCTCGAGCTACAGCTGTGCTGGGAGCTGCAGGATGAGTTCTGGGTAGGAGCCCAAAGCAAGAGGCCAGGAACTGTCAACCCTTGGCCCAGCAAAGGGCTCTGGGACCTGTAACACCAGCCAGGGGACCAGACACTGAAACACAGGAGGAGCTGACAGCTCAGGAGAAACAGCAATGGTTTTGCCCTTGGACTGTGAGGGTATTAAAAGCCCAGGGGTTCCTTTGTTGGGGGTCTCTCCTTGGAGGCACCACCTTGAGCTGTTTCTGTGTTACTGCACCCTGAATAAATTGTTTTATGAAATAAAACATCCGAGAGAAACCTGGTGCCAAGCTGGTAAGGAAACTTTGTCTGACCATGTGAGAGTAGGGTGTGTGGGGGTGCCTTTTTCAAAAGGACTTCAGTCTCAGCAGTTGAAGTCTCTAGTAGCAGCAGTGACTGCCAGAGTGCTCCTGAATGGTCAGATGGGGATGTTTCCTTAACACTGGCATCTGGTATATGTCCCTTGCATTTAATGAGATCCATTAAATTCCACATTACATTTGTCTTACATGTCATTTACCAGGATGAATATTCCATGCTTCCAAATTTTAATTCACATATATTCAACAGATTTAGAGCTACTGTACCAGCAGGTTGGCTCTTAAATCAGAGGGGAAACAGCAGTTCAGATTACTAAGAACACTGAAAAATACTTTTCTTATTTGTTTTGGGCTTCAGTAAGACTCTAACAGCACATTTGTTTTCCCATCTCTCACCACATGTTAAGCAAACAGAAATCAGATATTTAAACTAGGCCAGGTAATGAGGTGTGATGATTTGCACAATGGAGAGTAAGATTGATATTTCTACCATTTACATATCAGCTACCTGAAGTATTATTTAACTGCATTCAGAAGATCTTTAAAGGTCAAAAGTAGCAGAAATACAGCAAAAGACGAGGAATCTGTAGTGAAAATTTCAGACAAAAACCATTAGCCACATCAGACTCTTGCACAACCTTTTACTTTTCACTTCTTTAAAACACGCACACAAAAGAAGACTCAGTTGTCATTGTTGAACTCAAGAATAAGATTCAGGAGAGGACTCCTATGTTTAGCATGCTGTTCTGTATCTATGAAGCACTCAGAAGCAACAGGAGTTTGCACTGAATTTTTCAAGAAGCACTGAAGTGAGCTTTCTTCTCCCTGTCCTTTTTTTCCTGACTCTGAAACTATTGGAACAATATGACAAAGCTTTCTCCAAAGCAATGCTCTTGGATTTTTTTCACCATGTGCCTCTCATTTCTGCCTTAATAGGATGTTCAAGTAGAGCATCAAGAGCTATGAATTTCTGTAATGCACCAGCTGATCATTCACAAGGTTAAAATGCATGTTTTGTACCTCGACCATTTAAACACAAATCTTCTAGAAGGCTGAAATGTATTATTTCCCATAACAAATGTAAGAAGTAGCATGGCATAATTATAAGTAGCATGACATGCAAGTTTGTGAGGCCATCCAAAAGTATTTTTCTAGAATGTCTGTTTTCAGCCCCATTTAATAACTATTATTTATCTGAACAAGGGAATCCAGTGCAATCTCAGTCCGTCTGTAGATGACACCAAGTTGGGCAGGAGTCACTGATGTGCTGTAGACTCTGAATAGGGATCTGAACAAATTAGACTGATCCACTGAGGTCAGTTCTATGATGTTCAACAAAGTAAAGTGCCAAGTCCTGTCCTCAGGTCACAACAACCCCATGCAGTGCTACAGGCTTGGGGAAAAGTGTCTGGAAATCTGCCCAGCAGAAAAGGACCTCAGGGTTCAGGTGGGAAGCACCTGAACCTGGGCCATCAGTGGGCCCAGATGGCCGAGAAGACCAACGGCATCCTGGCCTGTATCACCAATAATGTGGCCAGCAGGACCATCACCCTAAGGCAGGGTGATGCCTTAGGAAGGCTGACCTGAAACAGAGACTTTACAGAGGTAGAGAATAAAGTTTCAAATTTATTGAAAGGCCTTTAGGATACACCTTGGGCAGGACAAGAGCCTGACCAGGGCTACACACAAGGTGGACTTAGAATGGTCACAAAAGGGACAACTGGTCACAAGGTCTTACACTTTTATTGAGTTTTGGTCCATTTGCATATTGGGGGTTAATTGGGGTTTAAATACAGCTTCAGGTTGTGAGGTCCCATCCTTCTTGTTCCTCCTTCAGTCCACCATTGTTTATGCTTTCAGGCCTGAAAGTTGTCCTAGGTCTTCAGCAGGAAAAGGATTTGGTTTTGTGAAGAGAGCTTACTGGCACTTAATATGAGGCTCAGAACTATATCCCCGGGCAGCACAGATTCTGAAAAGCATGAAAGCTAAAACAGGCGTCAAGGGGGACAATCAATGATTAGTCCTCAGTACTCATCACTAAGGAGGCCACACCTTGAATCCTTTGTTTAATTCTGGCGCCCTCGGTACAAGAAGGATATTGAGGGTCTTGGAGCAAGTCCAGAGAAGGGCAACCAAGATGGGAAAGGGTCTGGAGTACAAGACTAATGAGCAGAAGCTGAGGGAGCTTAGCCTGAAAAAAAATGAAAAGGGTTGACCTTATCACAGTCTCCAGCTATGAAAGGAGGGTGTAGACAGGCAGGGATTGGCTGGTGCACCCAGGTTACACAAAACAACACAAGAGGAAATGGCATCAAGTTGAGCCAGGGAAGGTTTACATTGGATATAAGGAAAAATTTATTTACAAAAAGGTTTACCAAGTCTTGGAATGGGCTGTCAAGGAAAGTGGATGAGTCATGACCCCTGGAGGTATCTAAAAGACATGTAGATAAGGTGCTTAGGGATATGCTTTGGTGGGGGATTTGGCAGAGGTAGATCAACAGTAGAATATGGTGATGCTAAAGGTCCTTTCCAATCTAACTGATGCTATGATTTTATGTGTTAATAATAAAATTAGGTATTATCCAGGACTTCCTATTGGTAAAGGTAGAAAAAAATCAGGTTGATAAGTAGCCAACAAACCACATTAATTTTTATTTACTACATTGCAGTCTTCAACACTCTCACAGGGGAGGCAGAGGAGCAGGTACCAACCTCTTCAGTCTTGTGACCATTTATAGCCCTTGAGGAAACAGCATGAAGCTGAGTCAGAGAAGGTTTAGGACAGATATTAAGAAAGTTTTTCATCAACAGGGTGGCTGGGCACCAGAACAGGATCTCCAGGGAACTGGTCGTAACACAAAGCCTAACAGAGCTCAAGAAAGTATTTGGACAAAGTTCTCAGGCACATAGAGTGTTTCTTGGGCCTGTCCTGTGCAGGTCAGGAGCTGACTCTGTAATTCTGATGGGTCCCTCCAATTCAGCACATTCTATGATTCTATGTAGTGAGAGGTAAGATCATATGAAGATTTCCAATTAACACATACATTTTTGTTTCAGGGATAATATAATCTGTATTATCCATTTGGTCCCATTGAATGTACTATTGAACCTATTCTGCTACAAAATCTGCTGTTATTTTAACATACACAACATACACAACATACACAACATACACAACATACACAAACATTCTACACAAACGTAGAAAAAGAAGCAACCCATCCCATGACTGTGTTGTTTTGCACTTGAAACTATGTGTATACATTAATTCCCAACAGGAAGAAGCTGAAATCTTCTTCATAGCCATGGATGTTGGAATAGTTAGCAAAGCCTCCTGTCATCCTGCATGGCTTTGCTAGAGAGAACCACTCTTTCCTTTGGAAAGAAATAGTCTTTTTTTTAACAAACCTTTTTACCTGTGTTCTTTACATTTGTGTTCTATTTTCATTCATTCTATGACTAGTCATCAAATATTTGCCTGTTTCCTGAATATGCTTCATTGCAGCACAGAATTTTGCCATATACCATCAAAATTGCTTCACTTTTTATGTACTCAGTGTGTTATATGATTAAACTGATGGTTAAATTATTTAGATTGTGGTGGATTTTTAAAACCCTTGTAATTTTCCAAGTAATTTCTGTGAAGCAGTACTTGCATCAAATGCATTCATTCTTCCCTTAGCTGAAATCAAAGCTCACAGGGAGTCATGTGTGAAAAAATGTATACTTACTATCTGGTGAATTATTGTTGTACTCACGTGGAATCATATACAAGAATAATTCATATGAGATCATTTGAAATTGCTGTCTACAAATCCAACCACAAGTAGTGCGGCTTTTGCCTCAAAAGCCCACTAATAAATTCAGATTTTACTTTCATAAGGCCGATGTATTCCAAGTACTTTTTAGTGTGAGAGAAAATGGTAACAAATTATTCACAAAAACAAGATCAAACATTTGAAAAAATAGTGATACAATAATCAAGATGTACATATTCTAAGTTCAGTAGAACCAGATAGTAGTTTTTAACTTAGCTCATGATATATTTTAGTTTAAAGCTAGAACATACTGGTTAATATAACTTCAACTAAATTTCAAAAAAGGAAATTAAGGTACAAAATAGAAGCTCCATGCAACAGAACAGAGGACATACCCCTCCTGTTCCTTCCAACACAGATGTGCTCCACCCAAACTTTCATGTCTTCACAGTCTGTATCCACCCAAATATAAATGTCTTCTAAACTACACACAAAGGTATGGAGCTTACAAATCTGATTGTCTGACAAACATGTCCTACTCAGCATCAGATTACTGCAAAGAATACAAGAAGTATTATAGTTTCATTCAAAAATCTTAAAAAAGGGTAAAGGAAATGTCACAGTGGAAAGACAATTTAACTTATCTTTCACTGTAGGATATTTTTGCTCTTTTCTTGCTTCTGCCCAATGCTAGCACTCAGATCTACATACAATTATTGGCAACAAAAAAGAAGCCTACTTCTTTTTAGCCTTAGCAAGCCATTAAGACAAACTGGTTTGAAATAACAAGAGTATATACCCTTAAATACTTACTGAACCTCCTAGACAGAATCACTTATTGCTGTAATTAGGGCCAAGAATAAAAGCTATAACCCTGCTTATAGTTGTGTTAGACTGTGGGACTGACAAATTAAAAAAGGCACATAGTGAGCTACGGTTCAGGCAGTGACTGTGCAGAATATTTTTTTAGCCACCTGCATTTCTTTTCCTTCATTCAGCAACATTTTTTCCAAATTTGGAGCTTTGGTTGTCATGGCTGCAGCTTAATCCTGACAGCTACCTTTGTTACAGCAACACACACACACACACACACACCCTTCCCAGTTCTGAACTGCTTCAATTTAGAAGTAAAATACAAAGTTATCTTTTTCCACTCAGGGCACTGCCTACGTTGTGACAAAATATTTTCTATACCAAAGCAGTCAGAATATTCAATACAGTGTAAAGCACAATTTCTTGAGAGCAATGTCGTCATCTTTAAAACCCTGGAATGAACACAGACTGTTTGCGAAGAGAAGAAACTGTTGCTTCATTGCGTCTTTTTAAAAATAGCAATATTCACTATTTTGATGCACATCACAAAATATCAGACCAAATAAAGTTCAGAAAACAGGATCATTTGCTTTGAGTAGTTTGTATTGACTGTTTTGGATTGAATTAAATTAAGCCTATTCATGAATGAATATCTTGGGTTTCTTCTCTCAAAGATATTGACCAAAACAGTTTTTTCCCAAAGAGACTTGGGTAAGTGCTGTTTCTTCTTATTTGCAATTTATAAAACAAGAATTACATATTTATCATTTTCAGACGCCAATAACACTTCTTCTCAACACTCTTTGTCAAAGAGCTCTGCCATGGGACTTGGCCTTGTCTGAAAAGCAGTAGTGGCTTTTTTGTCACTGTACCTTCTTAGACAGAAGTCAGATTAACCTGCATCTGTCTTGCAGCTCTGAGGCAGATCATTAGCCAAATTCTTTTTCCAGAAAGTTTTATAATATCCAGATGGAACCATTCATAAAGCTACTCATTGCACCAGGGACTTCTTCATTAACAGTTATTATGCAAACCAGTATGCCACATAAGAGACTGAGACTACCAGGTGGGTAGACAGCAATGCAGGGATGATTCTCCTAATATCTGGAAATTATTAACATTCTGCTTCTGGCTTAGAAAGAAAAATAGATTTACAGTTATCCTTGCCTCAATTATTATTTTGTCTATTTTCATAATCAAATAATCACATTAGACCTACAGCAGATTCAGATCTCCCTACATTTCTGTAAACTATTCCAGCACACACTATAGCTCAGTTTCCCTTTTTTAATTACTTGCGTCCAAGTGCATTGTATGATATTATTCATTGTGTGTAAGAACTAATCAAGCTAGATTCCTGAGACAGACAATGATGCTGGCCCCTTTCATTGTAATAGGCAGCAATTCATAAATACCTATATGTGAAAACACAGTCTTCATTAAAATCTGACATATTTTTGAAAGCCCCCACCAGCACCCCTGCACTTACACAAGTAAACCATTGCTGGTGGATAGGTTCTTTGGTGTTCCTGAATCACATTCCTTGGGGGGTGGCACAACATCTCCAGGTCAGCTTCCAAATACATTTGTCAACAGCATGACTTATGAGTCTATGCTGATTTTGGACCAAGAGCTCAGCAGTACCATGGAGAGATGTCCACTGAAAAGCCTAGGCTCTCTCATAAATGGTTCTGATCTGGATTTACAAACTATTTGGTCCATCTCTCCATAGCAATTTCCCTTTCTCAGAGAAGTGGGAAAGAAACTACTCATATGAAAAATTTAGAAAATAAATGCATGCACACAGCTTGTAAAAACTAGCTTTAGTTAAGTCATCAGGAATCAGTTTAGCAAATGAGCAAAGATTCAAATAGTCTCCTAGAGACCACATGTTGGTGGCAGTCTTTATTGAAAACAGAGTTTAATTTTATAAAATATTACCTGACACAGCTACCCCACTTCTCTGCAAAGACATCTCAGCTTGATCTAAATTAATTTTAGAAAAGCAAAAACTCATACCTTTTCATTCTCTTTCAAGACACAGCAGTCAAAAAGGGATATGTATAAAGGGGAGTTATGTAGAAAGGATCACAAACACGTACTCCAGATGTACTTTTAGGCTTTGCTTCTACCTGAGGAAAACAGGAGCAAGAGCGACAAGGATGGAAACAGTGCTATACGTGATAAAAAGTAATAAAAGTATCTGTGGGCAGAAATTGAACAAAATGTTAATAGCAATTTTTTGCCTCCCTCAGAAAACAATATTACTACACTGAAGTAATAATTCTGCTATTGATTTACTAAAAACTGGATTTTATTTTTTATATAGGTTGTTTTAGAAACTGGATCTTGGGTTCAGATCTCAAGCCGTATAATCTGCTCAAGAATATCACATTACAAATGTTACAGTGAACTTATGTTTTCTGAAGTCAGAAGGAAATGTAAATAAGCCATAAAGATAATTTTTAAGAAAACGTTTAAGAGGTAGCAAAATAAATATGACAGCTTGTGGGAGAGGATTTCAGTGTTTTTGCAGCCATCAGTGACATAAATCTTCCACCATGAATGGTTTTGTTCAAAAACACACTTCAAACAGGTGCCCTTTTGCCTTTTTATACTGAGAAACATTTTGGTAGATGGAACTACTTGCTGAAATAAACAGAATTTTCCTTTTTTTCCCCCTTCTAGGACATCCAGAACTTGTGTTATCTATTTTAAAAGCAAGATTCATTTTAATTCAATGTTCCACTCAAGGTCATTATGTAATGCCATATTCTTCACAAACCTTGTTTAAAAGCTTGTGTTTCATTACATGTGCTCTCACTGAATGTAATTTCGCTGTTCAGAAGCCCAGTGTCAACACAACCACATGAAAAGACTTTTTCCAATCTGGTATAACAACATAGCACAATTGCTTGTATAAATGTTTACAGATTGTTTACAAGCTATTAAAACATAATTTCTGATTTCATTACTTCTAGACAGATTAAACAGATAATCCCAACCAAATGGATAAAAAACTACTTGGCTTAATATACACAGAGAAATAACCACGAAAAAAGTGTATTTCAGCAACTGCTGCTTTATCTTTTTCTCTGATTTATCTGCTTCTGTATACACAGCAGTGGATTACAGCTGGGAACTTTTAACCTCTATCAATCCTACATTTCCAAGGCCCTTCAGATAGGTAGATAGGTAGACAGACTGAAAAGATTATTGCAAATTTTTAAGAGAGAAGGATCCCTAATGCATATTTCCAAGTCATTCTTGAAATCCAAAGTCACACCAATGTTTCCAGAAACATTGCCTAAGGTTAAAACAGAATTATTAGTAAATTTTATTTAGGCTCATGTCTCACATATCCAAATTTCAGAAAATTTTGTTTAGCTGAAAAATGAAATATGAACACTTTTTTTGAGAGCACAATGAAGGTGAAAAACAAATAATGCTACTCTTAACTTTCTTTGCTGTGACATGGTAGCTAGTTGTTTGCTGAAAGTATCACCAGTGAAAAAATCTGCACTGACTGCGTAATTATCATTGTTTATGCAGTGTAACATTGTGGTGCATTAGATTCATAAAAACACAACCTTTATTCTGTAGCTTTGTACAAAATTTCCCAGAAACAAAATACTGAAAAACTAACCAGCTGGTTATGGATGACAGTCTCTTAGTCAAGAAACTGAATTCAACACGTCTCTTAAACAGGTAGTCTCACACACCCATATTAATCCTCCCCACCACAAAACACTAAAAAAAATCACAAAGCAGAACATAACTTCCACCTCTGGGTCACCAGTTGTTCTGGTTGTTGATCCTGTTTCAAAGTCCAAGGCCTATAACAAGAAAATTTTGTTCTCTCATGTTTTGATATCATGGTATCTCTCCCGGACAGCCTGTCTGATTGTGTTAGCTGAACTCAAGTGCTGTGAAAACACATCTGGAGACATTCGGCATCATAAAAAGCAGCTCTAAACTGCTTAGAGTCTGCTGTGCAGAGCTCATGCCTTAGCAGATCTTTAATGATGGCAAACAGCACACAGCAAGATGAAAATACAAAACCAAGAAAACAGCAGTAAAAGTGACTGTTGAAAAATAGGAGGTGGGAGAAGTGAAAAGGGGGAAGTAAATACAGCTGAAAAATAAAAACCAACAAAAAAACCAAACCACTGAGGGGTTTTTAAACTATATATCAGTGCACTGAGTTGCATCAGAAGGTAGCATGGCTTGGTATCTCCATGGGTTTCCTCATTCTTCACCAAGTAATCCTCCACTGGTCTACAGTATGTTGAACTCTCCCTGTTTACCCTGAAACATTGAACATAAAAAAAAGATATCCTTAAATTTCCCTTTTATTTTCTGTATATTTAAGCCTTTTCCATTTCATTTACAAGAAAATGCCACAGGTTAGTGGTGGTGTGGCTAATTTTCCACTTGCTTTGCCTCAAAACTAGCTACTGCTTCATTGTCTCTGTTCTTCCTGTTTAATTAAATCATTTTGTTGTCTTGTCTCTTTTTCTTTTCTCTTTTTCTTTTTAAGTAGATCTACTTCAAATATTTGGTAAACAAATTCTACAATTAAACAGTTGGGATTTTTCATGTAGACAGAATTCATATAATATTCATAATGTATTACCTATTGCTCATGTGTAACACAGCACTGTAATTAAATTATTTTCCAAAATTAACTTTGGGTATGTAGTAGCTGGAATGCAAGATCTAATTTAATATTAGATTAGTGAAACATCTCCTCCAGGGATAGACTTAGAGAGCTAACAGAACTCTTTCACTGTACTTACAATCGCTGTGAGAACTGGCATGCTCCACTGACTGCAGCAGGCAGCAGTCAAACTGCTTGGCTCCTTGTCCACAGTCCCAAAAATTGAAAAGAAACAAGGAAAAGAGATAGCCTCTGGAGCAAGCAGTGTGAAAATGTATCTTTATGTACCAAATAAAACAGGGAAAAGCCACGTGTCATGGCTTTTTTTGCACGGATGCAAATCCAAGATTTGTGGTGAGTGCCCAAATATTTTTATAACCAATACATTTGAAGCAGTTCATCCTCATATCCCTCGCATTTGGGTCAGACCATAAAGCCCAAAAGATGGTGGGAGTGTCACAAGAGTAAATCAAGCTGGAAAATATACCAGTGCCTACCTGGAAGGGAATGAAGACATGGGATCTTGATGGTGCCCAGGTGTTGTGTATGGTGGTGACTGGGGTGAATGCAAACCTGCCATTGAACACAGGTGGAGATACACAGAGGGAGAGAAAGTGCTATGAGACAATGTATGTCTTCCACTAGGACAGAGAACACCAAGGATTTTAAGAGCCTCACAAATTCAACTCCACAGCAATAAAAGTTGCCACTTAATGTTCATAGACATATTTGCATCCAGCCAATGAAAATACTAGCAGAATAATAAGTAATAAAGATTTCCATGAGCCACTTTTATACTGAGGTAAAATGGCAAGAAAGTGTTCATGTCTAAGCAGCGGATATTGCAAACCAAAATGCCAATTTCCAAGTGCTGCACAGATATTTTAACACTAGAACACAACACTCGTACCAAAAGAAAAAAAGATATTTTTAAAAAAGTTAAACCCTTTAAACTTTATAGATTACAAAATGCAGTTTGGACATGATGTCTTTTTGTGACAAGGGCTTCCCTTGTGCTTAAAGCATGAATGACAAATATGACTCTCACTGAAGTGTATAAAAAATGAAGCCCCAGAACAAAAGGGGAGAGGCAGGCTGCTTCCCTTTTAAATTTTCAGCATCATTTCCGGAAACCCCTCCTGCCAAAGTTTCATCCCTCATATACATTTTTGTGTTATTAAGCTGTCTCTCTCTAAACTTCTGTCCTGAGTTAGGTCATTTCTATGTTCCACATCACTGCATTATGTCTCATTAAAGGACTCCTACATGATATTAATACAGTAGCTTCTGTGCTTTTCTTTCAGGGTAAATTTTAAAGTGTCACATGTTCATACTTCTGTTTACTCTTAAGATGGGAATATTTTATCAACACTCATACAGTACTGAAATACTCTCAGGGTATGAGAATAATTTTGACTGCAGTGCTAAAGTAAATTACACAGGAGTCATTTGTGTTTTTTGAATAGCAGTTGAATATCCAGGATCTGCATTTGTCATGCTTTCTTAACTAGTTCCACTTCATTCTCAAGAAAAATTAATAACAATTTTTGAAGTAGTTTTAGTTGCATAACTCTTCATGCATTCTCATTTAGTGCCAGATGATTGTTGCAGGTGGCAGACTGCTAGTCATCCACATGGCTAGTCATCCCTCCAGGAGAGAGATGCACTGTCCTTTACGGAATCGTGCACATGAATTCCTGTGCATACCTATTTGCACATGGATCTACTGTTGTAATCTGTAGAAATTCTCCCTTTTGGCTGCACAAAAGCAGAAATCTTACAAAAGGATGTAAATTGCACTTCTGCTAAATGAAGGTTCAATGTAATCTTCAGACTTGGAGCATTTCGTGTACTTTGATAGGTGGAAAATTTCTTCTGTGAGCTATCAACTGAACAGCTGAGCAAAATTCTCTCTGGATGCACAAATTAGATAATGCTACAGCTCCATTCTGGGGCATGAAACATGTCAGGTGGAACCCATTGGATTATTAGGATTGCTATTGAGTATGACAATTCAGAGGCAAGTATATGTTTCTAAAATTTAGGTCCAGAAGGTACCCATGAAATGTGCTATGTCAGAACTTTTAGTTAATACAGTTATTAACTATTATTTTTATTATTTCTTTTTTGAGATGGTCCAAATTTACACACGATTTACAGGTATAGATATACTTCCAGGATGTGTATGGACATCTTGATCCAATAGTCATCACCACTCTGAGCTGTCTATCTAATGTTCGGAGTAGAAATAAAAGTAGAGCTGCTGGTATTACTTGGAATATAATGAGGCAGAAATTCATCTGTATCTCCATCTCCAGCTATGGGAAGAAAATAGATCTTTACAGAATAGTCCATTCTTATAAACTGACTGTTAATATAACTCAGAAAACCCAGTTTCAGCAATCTCTGCTATTTAATAGCTGGCTGCCTAATTTTATGTTTTGACATATGAAGAAAATGATGACACACTATATATAATGAATTAAAAGTAATAAGAAAATCTTTGCTGAAAGGCACAACTGCATTGACAATTTGCTGATCAGGGTATCATTGGAACAGCAAAACAACAGAAAAAATTCAGGATGCTCAGAAACCATACAAAGGGGTACTATATGATAAAACTCCCTCTTTTTTATCCTCTGGGAAGACTTCTGGTCATATTATTGAGAAAGACTCAAACAGATTGTGTCCAATGGTTATAGCAAAGTGATGAAATGCCTACAGCTAAAAGCCCAGGACCTTGCAATTGTTTTGACCCACAAAACAAAAGAAGCATTACTTGCAATTTATTGCCTAAGGTACACCATGCTAGGCACAAAGAACTACCCTGTTTATATAAAACTATCACTATCTGTTTAAAAAGAAGTCAGTCTTCAAATAAGGTGTAAAATAAACAACTTCAAGAAACATGCATCCTTTCTTCTCTCTGGTGCCTATTACTTTATTTTGCACTGCTTCTAACAGAAATAAAATGCTGAAATTGTGGCAAAACTGGGACATTTTATTACCTAGAATACCATACCAATGCATGCATAGTGGCAAACCTCAATTCTAATTTCTCACATGCATTTAGTTTCATTCCTTGGTGCTGCTTGTACGTAGGGAATTTATTTTGCACTTAAACTGGGCAATCCAGTTGTTTCAGGTGCTTCAGATCCCTTGAAATCTCTGAATCCATGGCAGTCTAACACTAAGATCCATCTCCATTTCTGCAGCTGCGGATAGAGAGTCTGAATTTACATACACGTTTCTTGTGCTTTCTGCTGTAAGTACTCAAGGTTTCTTTTAAAACATTATCATTGTTGTTCTTGTTTTTATTAATCAGCCATGCTGCCTCAGATTTACAGAGTTTTGATGCTACAAAACAGTTTTCACTTCAGAGACATTAAAGACATTTCAGCAGCTCTTTAAAAGGAGTTACTGGCATCGTCTTCCAGTGTGTTCTAAACTTGTGGTTTGGGCTTTTCAATTAACACATCCTTTCTTAGTGCCTGACGCAGGCATGTGGAAACAGACACATTACTTAAGGAGTTCACAAACAGTTACCAGTAAAATAAGTTACAGTAGGATATATACGTGTCCAGTATAATTCACTTAATGCAACACTGGCCATGTTGCTTATGTGTGGAACCTCAAACAGCCGAAATATTGTGCCAAAATTTAAGGTCCCAAAATTAAGGAACAATAATTCTTGAAGGGAGAAAAATGTGTGCTAGCCTTGTAATGTAGAGACACAAGGAAAGAACTGAGCTGAAATTATTCTAGTGCCAGTTTAAAGATTCTTACCTCTTCTACAGCCTTTTGTAAACAGCACTCCTAACACTCAACAGAACTGTCTTTCAATCTGAAAAATGGAAGCTCTTTAGCCACCCCAGATCATCATCAGCAATCTCTCAATTTTCCCAGAACATGTCCCTACTTAATTTCCTAACTATGGAAAGAGACAAAAGTATGTAGATATGGAGCAACACATGAAAACAAAAACCCATTTTAATTTCCTGAAACCACACCAAAAAAATAATTTGCATAATCAGAAGCAGGAAATTTCTAATGCACACATCCCTCAGGAGTATGTTGCTTTGCTAATGACTGTTGAAGATCCTTGGAGTGGTTCACACTGACAGAAAATACAGTTAGTAGAAGACTACAGGTACTTACAGTTGGCTGCTCAGGATACCACCAAACTTCCTCCAGTCTCAGGAGTCGTGTCTTCACAGAGGCCTTCAGTGATTTTCAAACACTGCGCTTACCAACACCAAAAGTTCTTCAAAAAAACCTTAAAGTTCAAGGATTTCCAGCGCCAGATGTAATTTTGTAGTAGTACATAGTAGACTTAGCAGAGTTTTCTTACATGAACTTCTCCTGTCTCCCTCTAAGTATAGAGGAAAAGCCCAGGAAATCCCATAGCAAAATATACACAGCTCCACATATCCACAGCAAGGCATCCACTTATGTCTTGAAAAGTTGCCTCCTTTTCTTTCCTTAGAGCTTGCCTCCTACTGACTTCACATGATGCCTCCCATAATGTGAAAGTGGTGGGCCAAGAGCCCATGAGGAGGCAAACATACCACTGGGAAGTAGTTCTGTGACTACCTTTTTTTATTTTCTGAGTATTTTCTCCCAACTTTTATTCCTGGTCATTATCACTGATTCATGCACAGTGGAAAAGCCTTTCATAAAAGCAGTTTGACTTAACACTAAGAAGCCAAGAGATAAACTGATAAGTGTATAAAGTCCTTCATAAAATAATATCAGAAGGTTATTCATCTTAGAATTGCCAAAGAACATTTTCCAAAATAACAAGTTTATGGCTAAAATGTATCCCTGTAACGTAAGGTACCACAAATACCATTCACCCCTCAACCGAGTTCAAGACCAAAGCTTTACTGGGGTTTAAGTTGCAAAGTTGGCTTGAGTTTTCTTCTGTATTATACATTAATTTGTAGTAGTTTATGCAACTGCCCAAAAAGAAGCAAAAATATTTAGGATATAAATATAACATTTGTTCATCAGGTTCCTGACTGGTAGTGACAGCATAAAGCACAGTCTCAAGTAGATTAAAGTTATACAAGATAACAACTAAACTAGGTACTCTAGTTCTCCCAATGGTTTAAGGTTGCCCTCCTTTCAGCCTAGAAAATGTAGGCATTGCTCACTTAAACAGTTAATCATTTTACTGTAGAATAATTACGTGGCTCACAATTAAACCATTAAAATTCTGTGCCAGTTTGGGTTGAAGTAGAATTAACTAGTAGTTAGCTACTTACTAGTTGCTAGTATGGGGCTAATTTGAATTTGTGCTTAACCCAGGGTTGATAATATATTGACATTTTAGTTAATGCTGACAGTGGCTTACAAAGAGCCAAGGCCTTTCCTGTTTTCATACTGCTGAGCTGGCAAGGGTGCTGAGGGTGCATGAAAAGTTAGGAAGGAGACACAGCCAGGATAGGTGACCTAAACAGGCCAAAAGGATATTCCAGATCATTTGAAATCATGTTCAACATGTAAAGTAGAGGGAAGAGGGAGGGCACTTGGTGTGATGGTGATGGTCTTCCTAAATAACTGTTACACCCGATGGAGCCCTGCTTCGTTGGGGATGGCTGAACGCCTGCCTGCACATGGGAAATGGTGAGAGATTTTCTTGCTTTGTTTTGATGTGGGCATGGTTTTTGCTTTTCTTATTAAAATGTATCTCAACCCACCAGTCTTCTGTCTATTACTCTTCCAATTCCGCTGGTGCAGAAGCGAGTGAGTGACTGTGTGATACTTGATTGCTGGCTGGGGCTAAACCATGACATGTATAACAGAAAAGGTGACCTTACTGAAACCCCAAAGCAAAAGGCAATAGAAGAAATATAATTATTAGGATGTTAACCAAGACAATACCGCTTTTTTTTTGCCTTTAAAGACTACTGGAAACCATTGGCTTTCTTTCTAGATTTATTTAAGATGCATATCTGGACTTTGGATAGTGCTGCTGTGAGGATCTGCTCATCCAGTTGAATTAAATTATATCTAAATTTCAAATGTGCTGTTATTATGCCATGTTTTTCTATTGTTACTTTTGTTGGTTTACCTGTGCATGCATTGTTTGAATTTATACATACATAACATTTTCCAATTCTTCTGCCATATTACAGAACAGATGAAAAACTAAAAGGATGAAACACCAGGCTTCAAACGCATTCATATCTGAGTCTCCTGGCATATCTATGTATTTTTGCTGAATGTTCTGTGCTCAGAGCTCCAGAAATTATGTTACTTTAAATACAATTTAAAGCTTATTTGCAAGAAAGAAAAAAGATACAAGTTTAAAAAAATTTTAGATAGAAAAATACTTTCCTTCTTTGAATACCTGGTCAGCTGAAAGCAAACAGTGTCATGTTGAAACACCAGTGATTACAAAATATCACCATACTTTTCCAATTTCATCTGATAATCTTTTAGTAAAAATAAATTGATAAAAGATTATGAATAATTCTGTAATTTTTTAATATTAATTACATACAATGGTAATGTAGCAGTATTAAATCTCCCCGGGGAGAAACAAAAACCAGTCTTTTTATCAAGTAACAAAGGCATGAAGTCAAATGATGATAGATAAGTGCAGCCCAATATTCAAAAAGCTCTAACTTTAATTTAAGCAACATCCATTTAAAAATCTTTAATTAAATTTAAAAAGTAGCTGAGACTACTCCATTTTGACTCAACACACACACGCATATTACTATGACAAAGTTTGAAACACTGTTAAAATAAAAAAAAATAGATGTCCCCTGAGAGACAATATTTCATACTTATTGTCCAGATTCCACCAATCCAATTAGATTATTTGAGGTGATAGCCCATAAATTGTTAATATATTGCTCTGAAAGTGAAGAAAAATACTTATCTCATTTTTCCAGCCTGCTGGCTCAGGTTCTGCACTTTACAACAATTTGTTACAAAATTTTCATTTTTCCATTACTTTTTATTGTTAGTTCAGAAATAAAATCCTATTAACAGAGGATTTATGATGACAAGATAACTATAGTGTGGATAACTACAGGAGCAGAGACGGTGTGAGTTTAATGACACACAAATAAAGTTTAATGAAATATTATGAAATGGAAATAACATAGAGTCTGAATAAATCTCACTGGTAACTATGTATTATAACTGCAGAAAAAGAAAATTCATAAAAGAAAAAGGTTGTAAATATAAAGAAATTCAGTACACTATCAAACACAAGCAAACAGCAGTACTATCAAAAATGGTAGCACTATTCAAACTTTAATCCTAAAGATTTCCTTAAAAAATTCTTCAACCCCGTATTTCTATCCCAGGCTCTGTATTTTTTCTCTCAGTCTGCAGAGGGGCATCTGCCAATCAAAAGGAAATGAACTAATAAAATATCAATACATCTAAATGGTACAGATTACATATTCAAACCTATTCAGAATGAAAAGTACCAAGGTGATGGGATATTGCAATGAACCATGCAATAAAAGAATGTGTATCAAATGCTCCATTCAAAAAGTTGATTTACTTTAAGCCATCACTAAAATTTTCTACTGAAAAAAATCCCACACATTTTTAAACCAATGAACATGAAAGTGCATTGGAAGGAGTGAATTATCAGCAGATCCAACATATATCACAGGGTATGTAGTAATTTACATCTTAAGAAGGAGACAATATGAAACCTAAACATTGGGAAAGATAAAGGTAAGTTAAAGAACAACACAAAATATAAAGAATTTCTATCTAATTAAAGACTAGTTAATAACCTTCACTTTCTTTTTTTTTTTTTTTTAATAGAGTCCTCCAAAGGAATATTTCTAGCAAAGCTGTGCTGTTCCATAATCTGTGTATCCTATTTCTCTTTTCATAAATGTCTCTGCAAGATCAATTGTTCCAAGCCATCCAAAGACAGGGATGCAAGAAGTACAAGCCTAGTGCCAAATTTGACTCTTTTTGGGGTTTGGAGGGAGCTGCAGCTGTTGTTCATATATTCATATCTCTGTCCTGCCATTGTAGTCTCATTTGTTACATTGTGTTCCTGCAAATCATTTTCTACTCTGCAGAGAAATTACTTCTAAGATGCCTCTCCTGCCCATATTAAAACTTAGACATTGCATAAGGATTAAATCAGATACAGTGTTTGATTCATAGAAAATTGGATACAAGTTCTGCTAATTATAAATTCCTAGGTGACCAGAATTATTTGCAAATTCTTCAGCTAGACAATTTATAGAGAAGAGACAATTCACATAATAATTAGTTCAATTATTCATTATAAACTTCTAACAATGTACTATGTAAGCACGTTACATCTTACTTTGGAGGCAGTAAGTTAAGCCTACTTTGAATTTGGCAAAGCAAAATAATTTCTATAGATAAAAAAATAGGTAATCATATTTCAATTTATTGGGAAGACTTGAGACAAAGAACATTACCAAGTGTAATTATAGATCAGTGTGCCCATTTTTGTAGAAATTACTTGGTTCATTGAATTCTCCACTCCTGAGGGAAATTATAAGCTTACTTATACATAACATATCTATCAATAAAACTTTCGAAATTGGTCTGTCAGTTCTGTTTGTCAAAGAGGAAATATCATTCTTCCTTTAGAAGTGTGGCAGTGCTGAGAAATATTACTGGTGACCAATACTGGTTAATAAGATTGACCCAGTACATTTCTGAGCATGCTATTCTAGTAGCAATATTATCATCTCTTCTAATAGAAGGTAATTTTAAAATATTTATGCCATTTAGCAAAAAATATTTCTGAAGATAACAAGGCTCATAAGTTTTGGAAGAATGACATTTAGGTTTTTCCTAGGTCTTTTGCAGCTACCCTTATTATTTTTGAAACACAATGAAAGATTCATGAGAGTCTTACATCATGGAAACTGTGGCTTCCTGTTGCCTTTCCACTTCCTCTAATGCTTTCTAATTTTCTCATCTAAAAAGGCCTCCAGTCTAAAGTCCTGATATAGCCTTTGTAATACTAAAAATTATTTCTTATTTATTTAACTTTTTGAGTTGCAGTCCAAAAGGAGTCCTGCAACAGAAACAAATTGCACTGGAATAAAACCATGACCTTTTTGTCTTAAATTCACTCAAAAGGATAAAAACTTACATCAATCAAGTAAATTCAATGTACTGGAAATGTGTGAACACATGGGAAGATTTTTGAAAGTCTCTAGACAACTTCATAAGGGTGATGCTATGATAATATGTTTTTCACTGCCCTGGAATCTTTGGATAAGACTATGCATTGAAAGGCATTCTGGAAAGAGAAGGATTAATATCTAGAAAAATAAAGGAAAAAGTATTGAGATTACCAAGGAGAGAAAACAAAGAGTGAAAAACAATTTCTCTTTCTACTACATGGAATCGGAATATGAAACTACATCACCAGATAGAATTGGTGTGAAAAGTAAATATGTTCAAAAATGCAAGAGTCTGCAGAAGAAAATTCCATCCAGAGTTACAAGTCACAAAGGTATCCCCCAATTTTGAAAGCAATTTGCTAAAGTCTACTTTGTTACATGTTAAATGTTATAAACGTGATCAGCCCAATTATCAATAAAAGAATTTTTATTGAAAAATTGAGCGGAACAATCGACAAATGCCACAAGCAAAGTCAGTGCCGAGCCCGGGGTCGCCACTGGGTGAACCACAGACACGGCCTCTATCCCACCGAGGCCCCCACAGTTCACAAGGTGTGCTTCCAGCGTCTCACTTTTATACAGTGTTTCTGCTCCGTGGAGTGTGTTTTGCTGTCTTTGGTTTGGAATACATATTCATAAAGTCCTGATTCTCAACTGCAGGCCGGCTGAAAATGTTTCTGGGCAGTCCACAGTCCAAGATCGATGGGTCCTACAGGAACTTGGTACTGCATATTCATGCAGACTTAATGTCCAGCTGCCGTGGGCTGATCGGCTGAAAAAGTTTCCAAGAAACCCCTGGCCCATGATGAGATTTACAGATTTACGGGAACTGGGCATTGAGCTTCTTCAGTCCATATTCATGTAGAGAACAAGGATAAGATACATATCTGTTAAGTCCTGGATCGTTGGTGACATCACCGAGGCTTGAAGGTTCATCTCTGCCAGGTGCACTCATCTTTATTTTGTAAATTCCGTGTTGTGAGTGTCATCAGTGAGGGGTGCATTCCTGGACAGTAGCCTCGGGTTTGGTTTGAGGTCTGTGGCTTTCAAGATGGTCTGGGGGGGTGGGGTTTAATTTAAAGGTATGTTGTGTATTTTATTACAACATTAAAAAACATATATACAATAAAACCGAATTATATATTATATTTATTACATTAAAGGTAAGATTTAGAACAGAAGTTAATTCTATCAAACCATTTATATTTTTTTTATCTTCCCATCTCCTCTTTTTCTATCAAGAATACTTTGCATATCCTTCCCTTTAAAAGTTACTCATATTTTTTAAATTTTCCCTGGTATATTTTTGCATTATGTCAGGATTTAGGAATGGCATTCCCCAGTTTAGCAATTTCACTAAAAAGAAAACTACAAGCAGCTCCCCACCCCACTCCAGCAGGAGACATGAAAGGCAGAGACTACCTATTGAGATAAAAACAATTTACTGGAAACAGCAATAAAATAAAAAAACAAGCAATAACAGCAACAATGTTGGTAACAACAGTGTACAAAAGAGAGGGTGATGTACATGCAAAATGCTTATGAAGCCCAGGAAAATGAAAAACAATGGCAGACAGACCCTCTATGCTGTCCTGTTACTTTACAGACCACAAGCCACACCCACCTTCGTCTCAGAAGTGGGAATCCCTTACTGGTGCCACTGGTGGTGACCTAAATGGTAGAGAATAACAACCTTGACACGATTACATAGGTTCCAGGCTCCATTTTCTCATGGCTGCTTGAAAAAAATAATTCTGTCCTGGCCAAAACTAGGACAATTGCCTATGTTCTTATACCATAAATACCTTTATTTTTCTGTTTCATATTTTATGTGAGCAGTTGGAAATGTTTTCTGGTCAATAATTTTGTTTGGTAGAATGTTTTAGTTGCCAATTAAGTACTTTTTATTTTTCTTCCACTGTACCTGATATTTTTCCTTGCTAAATCAGTGTCAAATAAAATATCTGTCTCTACAACCCATTGAGAAACCACTGTTCATCAAGAGATTTTTTTGTAAGTTTCTTCCCCACCCAACATTCATTATGGCACCAGCCTATTTATGAAAGCTTTGCCTAATTTCCTGCTCTTTCTGAGTCTCAATTGTCCACTGAAAGGTCTACCCTTGGAGACCAGGGGTAAAGCAGGGGTAAATGCTAAAGCATAGGAGTTCACAGAGAAGACTCATTTCAAACAGCTTTTAATTCACTCAGGCCCTTGAACATCTGCAAATGTGCACAGTCAGTTAATCCTCTTTGGCAGGCAGCTGGGCTATGAAGCAATCCTTTTTTGCCATGGAGGGCTGCTCTTTTTCTGGTACTGTAAGGGTTTCCCCTCAAGCTGAAGGACCTGTTATCAGGGAAAAATAAAATTTAATAAAATCAAGTGCAAATTCTTCCACTGTTATAAAATGTTTCTGCATTTCTGCATATCTTTTATGTTAAAATGTATGCAAATTTTTGTGAAGTCTATGTAAATGGCCATCCCTGCTCCTGTTGGCATTTGATTACCTGTCACATAAGAAATGGAGAACTAGGGAAATCTAGTACCAGTTTGAATCAGCAGATTCCCAACCTCAGGTGAAATCAGTAACTCTTATAGTAGCTGTACAGAGCTGGTTTGGGTAAGAAGGAGATGAATAGGGGAACTGGGTCTTATTTTGACATACACAAATATAGTGCCCGAGTGTAAATGATTATAACACCTTGAAGGAAAAAGGAAGAAACAGCTTGTTTTTAAATGAAGACTTGAATACAGTTTTTACTTACTTGTCTTTTGAGGGTGAGTACAAAGAAGAAAGGATAAAAAGGAAAAGAGGAATTATGAAAGAGTGACATAGTTAATTGCAAATCTGCATGTGTAGATCCTAACTTCAATTCATAGCTGTTGAAAAAAAAAAAAAACCCACCATATTTTATTTGGCTTTTTTATTGTAATTAAAGGTGAATCTTATCACCCTCAAAATTTGTATTGTGATGATGAAAGTACCTTGAATGAAAAGAATCTTTACTCAAATTTGAATTAACCTATTCATAACTTTTCAAAACCTGTTGAAAGAAGAAGAGTGGAGTGTGCAGGAGGGTTTGTACAGCTTTGTGTAACTTGTAACATTTTTTCTGTTACACTTTTCAGGAATATCTTATTTTTCTATTAAAAAATACCTGGGATGAGAACTACTAATTCACCAATGGTCACAGGTTTTATACAGCTTATGCATATGAAGTTCATATTAGTCTGTATTCTATGATACTCATAGATATTATGATACTCATACAGTTCAGCCTCCTCTGAACTCTCATATTTTTAGTCACCTGTTTTCAGTAGGTATATGAGTGAAAATGAATTAATATTCAAATTCTTTTACATGCAATAGAAGCTGTAAAGTTAGACACTATTCATGCTGCACAGTAACATGGGAATATTTTCTTAACTGTTTAAAATAAGAAAATGGAAAGGCTTTGCAGAAGTACCTTTCTGCTTCCTGAGAGCTGATATCTGTAAGTTCTCTGATTTCAGTGTCTTTGTGGCTAGACAAGCATTTCCCTTGGACTCCCACAAACAAACTTTTATCAAGAACATTTAGAAAAAGGCTTGAGACATTTCTAGAGTCATAAATCAGCTACTGTTCATTTATCAAATCTCTGCAAGTAGGAAGCTCTAACAGAGAAACCCAGATTTCAGCTGTTGGTATTCAAGTTGTCCCGTTTGAGATGATGTCATTACCCATGTTTTCAGAAAGACATTGCAATCATCATATTCTTTCTGCATGCCAAAGTGTTGTCAATTTCAGCTTTCTTAGGCATCCTTTGGTCTTCAAGACAAATTTTTCCTTTATTTCTTCATCTTGCTAATGTTCTGCTCCAAATTTCAGATGTGAGCTTTGTACTCTCCTTGCAAAAGTTCAAGCCAGAACAGTTCAAACAAGCAAATCTGCTGCTTTATAGAATTTCAGAACCAAACGCTAACTAAGATTTTGAAGAAGAGGCTTTAATTTTTTTTTTTAGTGTTATATTTCTGTCTTAGACCACTTATGACCCTCGTCTTTCTAAGATATCTCTAGAAGCTCTCTCCATTGGAAGAGCAAGGCAGTCAACAAATGCAAAGTAAGTATATAAGACTGTACAATTATGTGTTCCCATTTCACATGACCCCCTGCTATTCCTACATTTCCCAGGGCCAAATTTTTAACAATTGCCTTTGCCCTTATGTCCTGGGTTATGAAAAACAAATATGTGTATTCTATTTTCATCTCCTGAAAGCACTGTTCTTTACTCTGGGAGGAATAGGGCGGGTGCCTTTTGTCAATGGGCCAACTGTAGAGCATTGTTTCTTATCTGTTTCACCTCAGGTCTTCCCTCCAGATAGTTGTCTGCTAATGGGCCATTAACACCTCCCCAAACTAACACATCCCCAAACTATACCCTCCCCAAAGCAGTACATTCCACATTCCATCATCCTATTGTGAGATGCTCCACCCAGTGGGGAGAGCCAACCATTCCTACCTGAATAAAAACTGAGACACAGGAAGGAGAAGGCATCCAGTTTCACCCGATTCCTGGAGGAAGACTGGACCCTTCTCACCACCACTGGACCCTTGTTCTACAGGATCATCTCTACTCCACCAGAACCACATCTGCCACTCCAGGAGGACTCACTTTTTGGACTGCTTCCAACACCCTGGCCAACAGGGTGTCAGGTTGTAGCTCTGACTCTGTCAGGATTTTCCAAAATTGTTTTTTGTTTGCTGGTTTGGTTGGGTGGTTTTGTTTTCTACTACATTTGTATTGTTAATATTCCTAGTAAAGAACTGTTATTCCTATTCCCAAATCTTTGCCTGAAAGCCCTTGATTGCAAAATTATAATTTGGTAGGGGTGAGGGGTTTACATTCCCCATTCCAAGGGAAACTCCAGCTTTCCCTGGCAGATACCTGTCTTTCCAAACCAAGACACCTTACCAGTTGGCATCTGCTGTGTGTCTGTTACTGCCCACTGACAAACACATACTCACTCCTGACTCTCAGTGGACCACTCAGACAGAAGCATAAGTGTGCTTCTGTTATAATGTATTGCAAGTATACTATTTAAGTATATTAAAGTATAATAACAATCATTTAAAGTGCTGATTAAGTGCAATGACAATAAATTGTCTTTTCAGTTCTATGCTTACTTTCTATTGCATTAAACAGATGTTTGGCAAGAAAACACACTTCAAAACAATTTAAAAAAAATCCATACTGAAAGGCTGTGACTTTTCAAATACAGAAAACACATTATCCAGAATTTTAAAACTATGGGCTTCTTTGAAAGTGTTATAATTCTATATCTACTGCCTTTGCACTTCTAGAAATGTCCAAGAGAAACATAGTGTAACTCAGACACAGGATTTACTGAGATAAACCCAAGACCAACCTGGCTAGTAGGAAGGAATAATCCATGACATTCAGATTAAGATTCAGCATTTTTGCAAAAAATTTTCTATAGTCCCTGCTTCAAAAGCACTGCTAAGTGTTTCAGCAGGAAATATTTCATCCCTGTAGCATTCCACAGAGTCTTGATTTTAACACAACTGTTCTCAAGCTCACTGACTGTGTGAGACATAATTTTTCTTTAACATATATTTAAATATGTTCACATATATTTTATATGCTATAAATATATGTATGTATATATATGTATATATGCATCTCTGTGTGTAGATATATGTATATATATGTGTGTGTGTTTATATATAATATATTAAAATATATTTAAAATTTGGGGGGGTTTAGTTATAGGTCAACCTCCACAATTTACAGCACCCAAAATGAAGGCTAACTGTGTTAAATATTTAGGGATACTCTGTTCCAAAAGATGTTCTACCTATAAGTATTCTGGTAGGAAATCACAATTGCCAAAGATAAGCCTTTAAGGCTTCACTCTCCAGTGATTCAAAGATCAGAAATAACATACAGATGCCTTCATTCAAGTATTCTGCATAGCTGTTACAAAGCCAATATATCTTATTATTTGTGCTGCAGCAGCATCTGCATAACCCAGAAATTTCATTAATGAGTTATGAATCTTTAGGAACTTTAGGACTTAGCTTGATTCAGAAGGAGATTAAAAAATATCTATCTCTACAGTGACAGAGCATACAGAGATGTGGGGAGGTTACTTGGGCTTTTGCTATTTTGACACTGGATTTACAGTTCTTTACTGAGAGTAGCCATTGACTGTAATCAGTCACTGTAAACCCCAGGAAAGGGCAGGTCTTACAGGTCTGAGAGCTGCTCTATAGGTCCCTGGTTTTTTGACCTGCTGGTGCTAAGGCTCAACTTGGAAGGTATTTGCCACTGCCATGGCCATGCTTCTGGAAAGGATATATTCCACACAGCACACACAGACCCAGACTTGTCACCCTCCATGTGCCTCCGTGGTGTTTCAGGCCTCTATGGGGTCCCTGACAGCTCATGTCCTCTTCTAGTATGTCACGTTACTCCTGCTCTCTACCTCATCATTTTTCTCTCCCACAGCTCACTCCCACCACCGTTGCCCCAGTGAAGTAACCCTGTTATCCCAGCCACAAGGAAGAGATGCCACTCATCCCACTCCTTCTTTCACTTTTTCTCATGGGTCTGCCCATGAGGAAACTATGGTCATTAATCAGAAAACACATGAGATCACTGGTTCATACAGCATGTAATATGTAAAATCTTATCTAAAATAAAAACATTTCCAGCTGATTTTTATTTTTAATAAAAGACTTGCAGTTTTCCAGCAATGCAAAGAGTAGCAACATTTCATCAAAATTTTCAAATAATTCGATTACATATTTATGAAAATATGACTGTAAATAAGTCTCTATTGTACCAGAAATAAGGAAAACACATCTTTATGATGAGTCAAATGAGTCAAGAAACAGGGTTTAAGTGAAACAACACCTCAAAACTAACTGAAGACTAAAAAAAGAAAAGAAAAAGCCATGGAATAATCATAAAACCATACAGAAAAGGGCAAACTTTGAGTTTAGAGACAAAGCAAAACAAATGCAATGGCACAAACTATCTGGACAAAACTAAAAAAAAATAAAATACCCTTTTAAAAAGACTTAGAAATTAAGGTGTTAAATCATCCCTTACTTTATGAAGTTTCATCCTCAAGAGCACAATTATTCAGGCACCAGAAAAACAAGCATAGCTGCAGGTTTTACCTATACATAAACAAATGTCTCAAAACAGAGCAGTAACTCTCTGAAAGCTTTCTGAAGAGACTGGATGGCTTGATACAGTCTTGTAAGTATAGTTTTTCAAAAGGAGTGGCTTAATCTATATTCCTAACACAAAGACTTAAGAAATGATGGGAACATTCTGGTGGGCTTTGGTGAGTTTGGAGTCAGCCTTTACAAAGGAAAGGTGCTTGAAGATCAGTTGCACCCAGTAGAGTATGCAAAGTTCAGTGTTTTGTACATGACTGTGGTTTCAGACAGGGGGGACTATGGCATGCAAGTGTAGGTCACAGTACTTGGTTTGGTTAACTCTATAAATCTTTAATCCTCATCTGTGTTCAAAGGAAGCCCAACTGCAATATCTAAAGGAACACCATTAGATCTTGCTGTAAAAGGTGTGAAATCTTTATTCTCTTTAATGTAAAACTGCTCTCCAAACCTTAAAATGAATGAAGCGTATCTCTCTGTATCACTGGACAAAGAGGATATTCTCAAGTTATGTGATATTTTAAACAGTGACTTTATCACATTACATTGATAAATTAAATATGTAAAACTATCTCAATAGTGTTATGATTAGAGTTAACATCATCTGCTTTATTTTGATCACTTAGGTGTAACTCATGCAGAAGTAGTCTTTAGCTACGTGCAACTTAGAATCAGATCGTACAACACATCAGAATGCAAAGATCATCTGCTTCCAAACCCACTGACACAGGCAGGGAACCTTCCACTAGACCTGGCTGTTCACTGGATTACGGACAAGAAGCTTCCTCTTCCAAAAACAAAACAAAACAAACCCGTCCTAATTAATAAGTCCTTTTTTTTTTTCTTCTTTTTCTTTTTCTTTTTTTTTTCTTTTTTCTATTTCTAATTATTGGACACCTGTAACTCCATTTCCTGCACTCCAACAGACCGGTGAACTGACCGGTCTTACTTCAGTGTCATTGAAAACGATAGAGGCAATTCTAAATAAATCACAAACACATAGAATAGGTAATGAACTCTTTTAATGTACTAGTTATGCTGATATCTTAGTGTAAACACATTCTTATTTTCATAATTTTTCATCTGAAAAATATTTCAGATTCAGCATAAAGATAAAAAATAATCTTATGAATAAGCACTGTATCCTGAGTGGATAATGCAGAAGCTAAAAGTATTCAGGAGAGCTGGCAGATTAAAAAGGGTACTATAAGAAAGCATGACACGAAAATCTCTCAAAGAAGTGAAAAAGACAAAAAATTACAATATACAGCTATGACCAAATTTTAAAAGACATCTCTGAAAATCAAAATGTAACACACAAAAATAGCAGGGAAAACAAAAGAATAGTGCAGCAATGTATGAATAGAAACTGTAAGGATGGAGGGACGAGTTAAAACTGGCCAAAGATACACAGCATGTGAACAAAACCACTATATTTACAGAATCAGAAGAGAGTAAATGGAAAGTACAGGCTCATTGATTGTAGAGCAAAAGAGAAAATAAGCATTGACAGAGAAAGTTATGCAGTATTAAAATGCCTTATTACTACAGTTTTGCAAACAGAACTAATTACACAATTGATTTTAATGTAGAGATAGGAGCATGGAAAACCAGTGTTGAGCAGAGTCCAAGTCAGCTAAAAAAAACCAAGTAAATTAATTATCTTACTATAAGAATATTCAAATTTATTGACAATAGTGGAGTTAACTGAGAACAAGCTCATAAACATATATGGAAAAGAGGCAGCAGTTAATCATTATGGACTGGTTTCCTGTTGGTCGAGCCCATGAATAAGGTCAAACCATTAATTCCATCTGGGAAAACTGAGAAACTGGAGATAATTTCATAACCAATTAAACACATTAGGCATGGTTATCAGTAGTTTTTTATCACTTTGGAAGGACACACAAGTGGCTTTCTTAGGCATAATCAATATTTTTGCTTATGATTTGAGTGATACAACCCTTTAAACACTAATATTAGGAAGCTTCATGTGTTTCAGAGCTAATGCAGAAAACAGTCATAAAAATCCTCATATGTCAAGCAGAAAGTGTCAGGAAATTCAAAATAAGTAGATATGAAAATGATAACTCTTGGCAACAATAATGGTGTGAAGGAAACCTTTCCAGTTTATACTAGCCAGCAAACTGATTTTAACTTTGATGTTCCTTCATGAAAAGCATATCTCTGTCAAGACAATCTTAGTCAAGAAAATCTTACTGTCAGCTGTATTTTCTGGAAGGCATGGGAGATACAGTCATACAGAGCAGTGTCAAAGCAGTGTCAAAGCTGCTGCCTCAGGTTTTGACACTGTACTTAAAAGAGGGAGAAAATCCAGCAAACAAATTACAATAAGGGTCTTGAGATATGGGAAAATAGTAAAAGATCAGCTTTATTTTGCTGAGAAATAGAACTATGATATTGGAACTGCTGTGTTATAGTTCTGCTGTAATAAAGGGATGAGAAATCATTCTTTTACCATTTGGAGTGGGTAGCTGAACAGCTAGCTCCAACTACAAAAACAACACTACAAAAAGTACAACAAGAGAAAAAAAAGAAACAAACAATAGCAAAGAAATTAGCACCATATATATGGCCTGAAGGTCATTAATTTAGTGGTCTGTTTTCATTATTGAATATTCTGTTCAGAAAACAAAATTGCAGTTGCAGAATTACCCTGCCACTTCTGTAGACTCCAAAATTTTGATAAAAATCTGCAGATGTAAGGGGGAAAATATATTCTTAATTCACAACTGTTTTAGCTGTATAACTTCCTATTTTGAATAATTAAAATAAACAATCAAGATCTGCCTTTTGCAAGGTAAAAATAACTTCCTGTACACTGTGTAATCCTTAATCTGAAATTAAAATACTAGCATTTCCTAATTTTTTGTTTATTTTACCAATACACTTTATTATTACCTATTATGTAAAAATTTGCATTTTTAGTTTCTAGATGATTCACTTTTGAGAAACACTTTAGCAACAACCATTGGACAACTTCATTGTAAGCCTAATTGAGAAAAGCATTGCACACACTTCCAACAAGGGGGGAACACTTATGTCAGGGACAGCAATTCTCTAAGACAAACCAACAGCAAAAGCAGAACAAATTAGTAACAATTATCATTCCAACGACAAACACTTATATATGAAATATTTCTATAATTTAACTAACTCTGTTCTATTTTCTACCAAACTCTACAGCCCTCCCACCAAAAGTGATAGATTTTCCCCATAATGAGATGATACATGAAAGTAATGTCCTGATGCAAAATTCTTATTAATACAATAATTCTCTCTAAAGTCATTAAAGCTGGTGTTTCCTCTGAACAAATAAGGAACAGTTTCTTATTTATTTAATACACTCATACAATTTTCTGCTTAGCCCAGCTAAGCAAAAGTGTTGCTCAAGCAAACTTCAAGCTCATTGATCATTATGGAGAAAATAATACTGTCTCTCCCAGCTGCATTTCTTACCATAGACAACATTTCGCTTGAAAGCAGAGTTCTGTTAAGCAAATAAATGTATTAGAGTAGCAATGGATGTCTATTAAAATAATAACAATAACAAAAAAGGAAAAATAATCTAGGATAACTCTAAAAAAACAATACAAGCTCCACTTACCAAGCATATGAATTAAGTTTCAAAGATCCAGCAAAAGGCAGATAAAATCTGCTAAAGTTGCTCTGCCTTTGGCAGACATGATTTAGTGAGTTATAGAATAGCAAATATCAAAGCAAACTCTGAATTAGCTAAGTACAGGGCTTTCTAAATTATTTTAGAGTTCTTTGTATAAATTCACAAGATTTGGGGAAGAAAAGCAAAAAATGGTGTCATTTAGCTTGCAAAGGATAGAGTCTCAAGTGGAGGGACAGTATAAGTGAGAGAGGAAGGCAAAATGGAGAAAGAAACTCCACCCCCCAAACCTTTTTGTCGGTTACCCAAAGGAGGCTACAGTCATCCCAGCCCTGTTCCACCGATATAAGAGAAGAAACTCTAAGTGACTCAAAGTGACTGGCCTGATTTTTGAAAAATCCCTAGCTATATTTAAATTTCAAACTAGTCTCAGGAGTAAACTAGACAAATCAAGAGACAAAATTCTTGTAAGTTTCCTGCTTTTTCTCAGAAAAAAACAACCAAGAAAATAAGGTTGTCCACCAACGGTTTTGGTGGCATGATGATTTTTTAAATAACAAAAAAGTACTATGTGTGATGTATTAACTATTTAATATTAATTATATTAATATTAATTATTTTAATTAATAATTTGCTGCTTTGTGATGTTATTTTCTTAATCAAAACCAGACTCCACTCAGCAATATGGACCATCTCTACAGGACCAAATAAATTAAACTAGGATATAGGAATATATATGTGTGTGTGTATGTGTGTGTGTATAAAAGTAACAAAGGAGTTAATTATGCAGATTGGCATGACTTTAAAATCTCAAGTTTTAAAAAAATCTGTATTAACTATGAAAATAATTATCATTTTCTTCTGAAGCATACTTCACATAGCATCTTCTCCATTCTGAAAGACACAATGTGAGTATATGTGTTTGGCTAGATATTGGTTCAGGCATTTTGACATTCCAAATGAAGGACCAAATAATGACTTAGCCCATGTATATCAGTATATTTTGGGTTTCAGCTTTCTTCAAAGGCAGTTTTCTGTCAAACCAATAATACTAATAAAAGACAAATAACAATCCAAGCTTATGAACATATCTCTGTTGATTAGGATCTCATTTAACTTCAATAAGAAATGGCATATAAAGTTTGTTTAAGCAGTAAGGCTGGCAGACTTTCTGAGATATCATTAGAAAAAATAAACTATTGCATGAAAAACCCAATATGCACAATGTTGGGAAGCTAGCTGGATTATGGCTTTGAATAATGTTTCATGATTAGGGCTTGATAACCTTTCAACAGGAAGAAATCAATGGAGCATACGATGTACATGATAAGATTAATTTACTCAGTAAAAGATGATAATGGCTAAGAGAACAGTGGGAAGCTGGGTGATGTTCAAGCTATGTAAAAGTACTTGAGGGGATTAAAAACTGAGATATGTTACTGAAGTTACAGAATCTGTAAAAAGATCACTTAAACATTTGGTTGTAGTATAGAGGAGGGATTTTGCATTCACATCCGAAAGAGGGTTATTTAGGTTAGGAAAGATCTTTAAAATCGTCAAGTCCAACCATTAACCCAGAATTCACAAGTAGACCACTAAAGCATGTCTCTGAGTGGCACATCTACTAATCTTTTAAATACCTCTAGGGATGGTGACTCAAACACTTCCCAGGACAACCATTCTAATGCTGAACAACATTTTTGGTGAAGAAATTTCCTAATACCTGATCTAAACCTCCTCTGGGTGTGACTTGAGGCCATTTTCTCTTGTTGTATCACCTGTTACCCGGAAAAAGAGACTGACACCCACCTCAACATAACTCCTTTGAGGTAGGAGTAGTGAGCAATGAAGTCTCCTGCTCTCCAAGGTAAACAATGCCAGTTTCCTCAGCTTCTCCTCATAAAACTTGTGCTGCAGACACTTAAGCAGCATCATTGTTCTTCTTTTAATGTGCTCCAACATCTCAGTACACCAGGGCCCTTTTCAGCTGAGCTACTTTCCAGCCACTCTGCCCCCAAGCCTGCAGCAATGCATAGTGTTACTGTTGAACTTCATATGATTACCTTTGGCCCATCAGTCCAGCCTGTCCAGATCTCCCTGTAGAGTCTTCCTACTCTCCAGCAGATCAACACTCTTGCTCAACTTAGTGTTGCTGCAAGGTGGCTGAGGATCCATTCAATTCTCTCACCCAGACCACTGATAAAGATATTAAACAGGACTGGCTGCAACACTGAGCCCTGGGCACCCCACTAATGACCAGTCAAAAACTGGTTGTGACATGATTCACGACCTCTGTCTGGGCCCACCCACCCAGCCAGATTTTTGCCTGCCCGAGCCTTGAGCAGCTATTTGTGATACAATAGCTACTACAGCACTCAACCAAGACCAGTGTTCTCTGATATTTCCAGTGGACAAAGATTTATTGCCTCCTCCAGGATATTGGCAACTTGGAGTAAAACGTGTTTTGTGACTTGGTAATTCAGACAGATCGTCAGTGCCATCAAGACATCCATTCTCCTGGGTCTCCTACAGCTACTTCTGTATTTTTCAGCTCTCATGTATCCACAGGTCCTGAACAATAAGATACTTCATTTTATAGAAACTCTTGCTGCACTACAATTATTTCTTCCTTCCCTCCATCACACAGTTTACTGATGTAGGAAAAAATTAAGCAGATGTTTATTAAAACATATATGAACCAGAAGCATATTAACTATTCTAGGGCCACATTTATAGAATTGCCATACACTGTTCTAGAGAGTAGAGGGACATAACACCAATTCCTCTGTTCCTGCTATGCCAATACAAAATGCTACCATAGAAATATAATTAAATAGCAGTCCTCTGTGCACTTCAGTGTGTCTTGGCTGCCAGGAGGGCCACCCGTGTCCTGGGGTGCATCAGGCACAGCATCACTACTGGAGAAGGGAGGGGATTGTCCTGCTCTGCTCTGCACTGGGATGGCCTCACCTCGAAAGCTGGGGGCGTTTCTGGGTACCACAGTGTAAGAAAGACACTGAGCTGTTAACAGAGTGTCCAAAGGGGGGCAACAAAGATGGCAAAGGCCTGTGAGGGAAACCCCTATGAGGAGTGGCTGAGGTCACTTGGTCTCTTCAGCCTAGAGAGACCACATTGCAGTCTCCAACTTCCTTGTGAGGGGAAGAGGAGGGGCAGACACTGATCTCTTCTCTGTGGTGACAGTGACAGGATTGAAGGGAATTGCCTGAAGCTTAGTTAGGAGAGGTTTAGGTTGAATATCAAGAAAAGGTTCTTTAACCAGGGGGTGACTGGACACTGGAACAGGCTCCTCACGGTGTCACAGCACCAACCCTGACAGGGCTCAAGTGTTTGGACAATGCTCTCAGGTATATGGTGTGATTTCTGGGGATGTCCTGTGCAGGACCAGGAGTTGGACTTTGATGATCCTTGTGGATCCCTTCCAACTCAGCATATTCTGTGATTCTGTGAAAACAATAATTTCTGCCAAATTATTCCTTTTTCTAATTCATGAACTGCCAATTTATCCTTAATGGATAACATTTGTAGATAGTGGTCAATGAACCATACTCAAATAAAGAGAAATTATATGTTCTTTCAGAACCATTTCTTTCATTCTGTCCACTAAATGTTTTAAAGCAAATAAACATTACGTAAATGAACCATTCATTCCCAAAACATTAAAATCTCAATTACAGTGGAACAAAAATTTCTCTGTCTTCCTTTTTCAAGTCAGGCATTTAGGTATCTTTGTTTAAACCAAGCCTCTACTATCTCAATTTTATGGCTTCCTTTCAGTAAGGGGAACAGTGATGTATATTAACAAAAGATGTTGTTGTAAAGAAAAATAGAAGGTCAGTTAAAGGATGATAGAAACAAAATTCCACTCAATTTTTTATTTCTCAACAGATTCTTCCAAACCTAAAGAAAGGTATAATAATTTAATAAATAAGTTGTTCGAAGACTTCACTCATTTAAATCTAATGACAAATAACTAGTTATGCATGAACCTTCCAGTCTGAGCGTGCTTTTAAGTCATGGGCATTACAATTCTGGTGTATTCACATATGGGGTACCTTAGCTACACTGCTATCCCAGACCACTTTAAGGAGGGGGAAAATCTAGTGAAGAACTGCTTAGAGCAACTACGCTCACTCTAGGAATTACTGACTTTAATGTTGTAGATATCCAACTGCTTTATGTAGTGGTTTAGAACAACCCTGACACACCCATATAGCCCCAGGCTCTACCACTACACAACTAGGAAAAAAATTAACTCTGTCCTGGCCAAAAACCAGGATGCTCTACTTTCATGATTTTAACTACAATTGCTCAAGATACTCATGTTCAGCATCTCAATAGCTGTTTTACATCCATACATATTTGTCCTAGGGTGACTTTATGATGCTTGTACCCCAATTCTGTTCTGTTTATGCTGCATGTTAAGTTCTGTTCCTTTAAGACTGGTTCCAAGAGGGAAGGGGCGGGGAAAGAAGAAGTACAGAGTTTGTTTTCAGAGAACTGCTTACTCCTCCGCATTCTTCTCCTGAAGTGTGTTCGTCTGAAACACAGACAGGCAGCAAGATTGAGATCTCTTTGCCTGTAGTTAGTTTTACCTAGCTGAGGCAAAGAAGCTCCCTAGGCTTTTTTCTCCTTTTTCTCTTTTAAACCTGCTCTAAACTAAAAATTAAAAACTTTTAAAAAACAAACAACAACAAAAAAAAAAAACTACACCCAAACAAAAGCTTTTTCTCTATTTATTATTTCATATTATTCATTCTTTATGCTTATGAGAACTTTGTTAAATAATTTTTTTCCACTTTCCTCCAAAAAAGTTCTTTCCCAAACCAATTAGAAAAGAAAGTGTTTAAGTTTACTGCCCAAAAAGACCCCGTTCAAAAATTTTCTCAAAAATTTTCTCAAAAATTTACCCTAAACCAAGACAAGATTACAGTATATAAATTTGCAGATGAGACAGCAGCATCACTTGCTTGTAGGAAAATACAACAATGGGACCACTACTTGCTCTATGATAACATTTCAGAGTGTAGATAATAGAGCTTCACAGCTTTCTGAGTTGGGCTTTACAAGTGAATTACAATGTCCAATAGCTACTACTGCATCTATCTTCCAGCCTCTTTTCTGTGGACCTTTTGAACAAGAACTAGAAATTAAATTCATAAGGATGCCATGAGGTAAAATAATATTAATTTTCTTATTTTAAAGTAGCTATTCAATGAGTTTATTGGCTATTCTATGAAGGTGCAATATCACAAGGAATAATAGATAATCACCTCTTTTATTAAGAGATTTAAAGCCCTTAAAATTTTTAACTAAATAAAAGAAAGATGTTATGTGTTTGAATGAACAAATAAGGAAAAAGTTTTTGAGAGGAACAGTGCAACCCCACTATATGACACCAAATCTCAAAACAGATTTTGAAGTTATTTTTGGATGTTTTTTCACATTCTTAGATCTAATGTGCAGTGGCAGCCCACCAAAAAAAATTGCCTTCAAGAAAGCAGTAATGAGAACAAGACAAGTGTTGTATTTTTTCTGTTATACCCACATATTTATTATAGTCACATATTGTGCTTGGATATTGTCAAGAGAAAGAAGCAGCTGTCTTAAATTTAATGCCAGGAAAGGATGACATCATTTGCTTTAGCAACAAGTCTGACACAGATGATAATAAGTTTTCTAAAACAGAAAAGTGAGAAAAAAATTGAGGAACCGTAATTGACTGTATTCCTTTTTCCTCAAAGAAACAAAAACACAGAAAAAGAGCAGGATTTACTAAAAATAGCAAAAGATCATCTTTAAATGCACAAAAATGCTCCTTTCTACAAAAGATTGCAAAATTTTAGAATGCAGCACCACAAGATCTCTGTAGAGGATCAGCATTTGAAGGTTCAAAAAGATGTTTAGACAGTTTCATTAATTTACTCTTAAATGGATACTTAAAAAACAGAAGGCCAGATAGAGATTTGTTATACAACGTCTGTGTACACAACATCCTTTATGCAACAACTGTAAATACCGAATGTCAAGTGTACAGACAAAGGAAGCTGGCTATTTTGTCCCTTTTCTTGAAGCCACATTGTTGGTCTTCACAAACGACTCCCCTGATTCAGCAGATATTCCTTGGACAATGATCTGCTTAAGTTCATGAGGAACATCTCTTTCATCTCTCTCTTAGTGTGAGCTGACACCACATAATTGTAACATGAGGAGGTGTCCACAAGTGGACAAGAGCCAGGGGGAAAAAAAGTAAGAGACAGAAGATTAATTAATCACTAGCCATGCAGAGGTAAATCAGAAAAAGACTTGAAAATGTTTTAAAATATAGAAAAAAAAATAAAAAGAGACACTGAAAGGAGGAGGAGGAGTTAGTGGAAAGATTTGCTGTTTCCAAAATTGAAGGAGTCCAGTCATAATCAGCAACGTTTTGAGGGTTTTTTTGGAGGGAGTTGGTTAATGTGAAAAAAGAGGCATTCAAAATTACTTAGATTAGTCACAGTTATTCTAAAAAAATGCATGCTTTTTACAAGAACACTGTCATCATTGTCAAAAACATCTCATCTGCAGAATTGCTGCTTTCAGTTAGGGCTACAAAAGTAAAACTGACAAAATATGACATATCTCACTTTTGCTTGTCCACTTTCATTTTCCAGTTACTCAGGGCTATTATGAGTTCAAACTCCAGGAGGGGGACAAATATTGTTGGTACAACACCTATTTGTTTTGAGATATATTGTATAATCTGATTATTATACATTTTATCTTCCACTCTTCAGTTTTACAATAAAAACATCATTTTTCAAAAAATAAAAAGTTTCAACCAAATTTATTTCCCTCCAAAAAGTTCTAGGCTCATCCCTTTAAGTTGACCAAGTTCATTCTTTGAATGTTAAATGAGAGACAGTCAAAGTAAGTAGTTTGTGAACTGTCTATTAAAATAACCTCTGCTATTTGGCAAACACATAGCAATAGTAAAATACATTTCCAGAAATCAATGCCCTTCCCTCAGGGATTTAATGGGGCTCGACAGACATTGTTCATATGGGCAAAGCTTGTGAATCTCTAGGAGCAGAGAACAAGGAGCTGGCTTCTTCATGAATATTGTCTGCAATGAATTATTCAGTCAACTATATTTATGACTACTTGTGATGAAAATGCACTACTAACTCCAATCAGCATTAAATTGCCTTCCCTCCCTATCCCCAGTGATGGTCAGAGAATATTGATGAAATCATCTACTGCAGCATTTAATGTTTATTTCATTAACAAGTGCTCCTACTTCTAATTGCAGGGTTCCCTTCATGAATCAAAGTAAGAACACTCACTGTTAAAATCTCATGAAGGTTATGTAGTTTCTCAGGTTCATTTCCAGTGCAGATTTACCAAAATGAGCCACCTCCATTCCAACAGTCCAACTCTCTCAAAAACACTCAGTTAAATAAAGAATGTGATAAGTAATGAAAAGGGTCCAGTGAGCATTTGAGTATATTTATAAACAAGTGTTACACAGCTAGAGAAATGGGATTCAATAAACTGACAGGATTTTGGCCTTAAACTTATAACTCATGTCCTCAGCAAGCCAAGTCCTACTCAAAAAGAGGAAAGATTACTGTGGTAGCTATCAGTAAGAAAATATGATTTTGACAAGCCCACAATGGGTAGGATTTTATGTGTGAGTAATAATCTGGAAGTACAAGTAGTGGCTTTTGGGGTGGAGAAGCAGGCAGTCTAGAGGTCTAAAAAAGCCTTGAGAAGTCACTAAATCAAAATGTGGGACACTTAACTGGAAAAACAGTTGGGGGAAACCTTTGCACTTTTTGGTTTGTTTTTATAGTTTTGGAGTTTTTTCATTTTATTAGATTTTTGAAGACTGTAAAAGATATTTGCTTAGTTTTGCTATTAGAAACTTCAGCTTTTCTGCATTTTCCAGTGGAAATTATGTTACCCAATTAACAGAAAGACCTCAGGAGACCACCATATGTAGGCACTGAGAAACAAGCTTCCAATGTTCCTTTGACCTTTTTGCAGATACCTCAAAAGGGTTAATCAGCCACCACTCACCCAGCATGTGCTTTGTTCTCCAGTCAGAAAAACATAAAGAGAGTAACAGTGAGTGAGATGAGGGAAAGAAATCAGGTGAAACCAAAGTCCTCAGCTCAGTCTTATGTCAGAGACTGTTCCGTAGTAATGGTATTTTGTCAAAGTGAAATGCAGGAGCTGTAATAAGGGTGCAAAACTGATTGGACAGCAAAGCATAAAGAAAAAGTCACAACCTGGAAACCAGCAGCTGGAGACCACTTCAGCTGATGGCTTAAGGCAGCAAGTTTCAGAGTTAATTAAATCCCTTATATTTCAGTTGCACTGCAGGGTCACAAGCACTGTCAACAACTTTCATAGCCACCACATAAGAACAATTCTCTGCTGAGTATGGTTTAGACAAATAGATATTTTGGAGTTATAAACTGAAGGTTAGGGTCTGACCAGGTGAACACAGAATGTAATGAAAAGACTCATTAGATTTCCCTGGAGTATATGAACACCAGGATGGACATCCAGAGATGGTGCTGTTGCCTGCCCCTCTACAACTGGCATCCTTCTCTTCAGAGTACAGGGGGTAATAAAGAAATCCAGGATCAAAACAGCTCCACATTACAGTCAAACTACTCTAATTGTTGTCTGGAGGGCTAAGTTGCAGGCTAGAGGGTCCCACTATTTAGTTTTCCTGTCAGCATGTGGTAGAGATCTGTATTGCAGTTCAAAGAACGAGGATAGCAACCTGTATGTGCAAGCCTGCATACATAAAGGCAGCAAAGAATTATATGGTACATCAGAGTATTTCAAGCCCATCAAGACAAAAGCTGTTAGCCTGTGAGAAAAATATGTGATGTTGTAAACTTACTTCTACTGTGCAAAAAGGCTATGAGGGGCCACTAAAGGACAGGACGTCCTATAAATAGTATGCCAGAGATGCATACACTAGAATTTTTTAACGCTGGCTGCAAGATAAACAAGGTTTGTACCAAAAGTTTTAAATTTGTTTTGACTAATGAGGCATATAGGTTCAGATTGGCTGGATTGCCTGAGAATCTAAAACAAATTCCCAATGCATTTGCTATGAAGCTTTCAGTAATTTCTTTCATGCGCAATCAAATCCAGGGACTCCCTTCAACTAGTCACTCAAAACAAAAAAGAATAAGAAGCAGGCAAGTGAAGCAATGTTGCAGTTAAATGCACCATAAGCTGTCCACAGTGACATGCAGGTCAGCTGTGCACAAGCATATCATTTGAATTTGTTCCACTGATTACTTCGGCTTTGGCAAAGGCAGCAAGAAAACTGATGCTATGTAACTCCACAAGCCAAGGAAAGGCATTGTTTCTGCTCTTTGCTGTTGCTTAATATCTGCAGTAAACAAACCAGAAAAATAACAAATGGGACTATTGCCTTTTTTCTGGGCAGAAGAAACAGACAGACAGCTTCCATTTATCAAGAGACATCTTACCAATATCAGGTGAATTGAAAAGAGACACAACAAAATTGAAATAATGAATTGCATTTTGTGTGCCTTATGTGTGCATTTGGCTGCAAAGCATTTCTTGGTCTCTTTTCTCCCATGTGGCAAGTACCCATTTCCCAAAACAGAAAGGCAGTAGGTGCATAAATCCGGATTTTCCAAGAGAAGAGTTTAAATTGCATCACACTTGCAGTAAAAGTTTGTACACTATCAGTCCAGATGGATTCAAATTGCATTCATCATGGAGTCCTCATGCAACACAATGGCCCTACATATCCAACCAACAACAGGCCATGGTCAATGGCTGTCTGAACTCCTTTGGCTGCAGTACAGCATGAGGAATCAGACTTGAGACCAACACAGAGACATCTGCATCTCTTCTCCATGGAGGTACCCTTTTCAAATTGACAGGATGAATGAGGTAAGTTTACAAGGCAAGAAGTCATTTCCAAAGGCTAACAGAAAATTTAACACAGAAAATTTAGGATGCTGAATAAATAAATTTTCCCTCTAAACAGTATTATTATCAGATTGTTGTATGTTTACTTCCAACCATTCATCTATAGGAAGGAAATAGTAAACAGTAATGTTGGTGTTTGAAGAAACAGGCAGCACTGATTACTCCTTTAGAAAGAGTAATCTTTACTTAAGAAGCACTAGACTTGCAATGCCAGGAAATAACTGTGGACTTTATATGATCAGGAGGTATAAATCACAAATAATATCAGAAATTATACACACACACATATTACAAGGGTGAGATGCTCAGCTCACAAAGCTTAAACCACATAAACATACTTAAATCAGGATGCATCTATTTATTAGCAACATATAAAAATAGCCAGCAACCAGTGAAATAAACCTTCAGGATCAATACTAGCAACCCTAGCCACTTTTAAAATGTTGTGAAACACCTACAAACTAGTAGACACCTCTCCACACTGTCCCATATGTGCTCTCATGGAGCTATGGATCGCTTCTCAGTGTTCCCAAAAGATTTGCCATAGCAACTGATAGTTTTATCTCAGACTATTCTATCCCATCTTTATGCATTGAAAATTTATAGCTGCCATTCAGGTGAAGCAATTTTTGTTCCATCATAAAAATGTCTGGGCATCCCATAATAATGCAAACAATCGAGCTGCTGCCTAGATGTGACAACTCACCCTTGGGACATGCATTTGGATATCCCCACAACCTGTGCAAGATTAGCCCCGGCACACACTGACTGGCTCCTGAAGAAAAGCTCCTCCCTTGTTACTAGAAACTTAAGTTGCAAAATAACTGATTTAGCATAAAAGATTTGAATTAGATTATTATTTATATCTTCCTAATGACTATCTATTTTAAGCTCTAATTTTCTGTAAAATGTTTTGATGTCAAAACCAACAGGCCAGTAAAAAGCCATATGCCATGTACCCTACACTGGATTCTCCTGAAGCTGTCTGCTATTTGCTGATACTGTGACACTTCTGGTCTCCACAGTACTGAGCAGATCTAGGATTTGGTGATTCAAGTCAGGAGTTATTGCAACCTTACAATATTGTTTTGCCTTTCATAAGGGAAATAAATTAAAAATCCTAAATTTGAAACAAGAGGAATTTTCCCTCATGGCACTTTTTCTTTTTTTCTGGTTTGTTTGTTTTTGTTTGTTTGCTTTTTTTGCACTACCACACTGTTTCTTTGTAGCTGAGTGCTGTAGCTCATAAATCCTCTCCCAAGACCACCAAACTTTAGGTGTCTTAAAAACTATTTGATAAAAGTGAAAAAGTGAATATATATATTGGCCAGGTCTGTCATGCATTATTATTGCTCTCAATTTATCTGATGCAGGAAGTAATACTTAAGTGAATAAACACTCCTGTTTCTACTGAAATGTTTACAGCTCATGATAGTATCTGTTATTAACAAGATTTCTTTAACTGACCAAAAATGACATAATCATTAATCAGATAAAAAAACTTCAGAACATGTAAATCACTGAAAAGTGCTATTCAACTTAACCCAATGTGGGATCTAAACCAACTGCTTTGTAGGAAAAGACTGTAACACAGCTAAATACTTCCGTTTCTTTTTGGAATTGCTCTTCTTCACAAAGAGCAAGATTATGAATATGATGAAAAGATATTCCACTCTGTGGCTTCAGATAAAATATCAGAGTGTATTGCATTTTACCTCGTACCTGTAAATACAACAATATTTATTTGGGGAAGTCTGGCAGGCAGGTATAAAATCATCCTTAGCAGAACATACAGACATTTGTGAAGTAATGGTGGGTAGCACAGTGGAGGGAGCAGAGGAATGCTCATAGGCTTTTTAGTCCAACTCCTTTATGTCCTGTGCCTGTCAAACCATCCCCTCTCTCCAGCCTTGCCAATGTTAAACCACAAGCACTTCAGAGCACAAAGCAGTTGATATTTGTATGCTTCCACTGTACACAGACTAGCTCAGTCATAACCAAAATCTGACACATTTTAATGCTCTCTTCTGAAAGGTTTCCAGCATTTTTCTTCCAGATGAAAGAACATTTCTTCATTAGTGCTTGTTCAAAGAAACAAGCAATTTCAGATGAGAAAGGAATCAACTGGAAATAAATGGAGGCAAATTATTGCTATTTGATTTGCTGACCAGAAAGATTAAAATGGAAACAGAGGGGTTTCACAGAACAAGTGCATTTTATTTCAGTTTGAATTGATGTCTAATCCTGATTAAATACTGCTTGAGGTAGGAACGAGAAATGTAACCCACTTGACTGTGATGTTCTGGAAGAAGGTTAGATATTACAAAGGAAAACTCCTTTCCTGGCTTTCCTTGAAAACTGTTCTGCCTTAACAGGCACAATTTTGGGAATACAATTTTGTTTCAAATAAAGCTATTTCTGGCTTACACAATATTTGAACAGAAAAGTGAACTGTACTTTAAAAGGACAGAAACTAAAGTAGAGAAGTATCAGGAAAATTCTTCCCTTAAGGCAAAACATCTTTCAGAAGGAGAAATTAAGTAAAAATTTCACCCCCGCCTTTGCACTATCTCCAGTTAAAGCATCATTTAAGACCACAACAAAGTGAGGGAATCTATTTTGCTCTTTATTATTCATTCTTTTGGAAAGATGGGATCAAATTTCCTCTTATATGTGCAGTATTACCACACAATGGCATATCTTCATAAGTCTTCATCCTACAATCCAAGCCACAGGTTTAAGTACCCCAAGCATAGGCTCAGGAATTACAATGAAACTTTGAAAGGATCAAAATAGATGCACTGAGAGGTCATTAGGATAACTGGTATTGGTGTTTCTTCTACATCTTGTATGAAATTTTTATCTTTCAGGGGAATAATATTTTTCAAAGAAGAAAAAACCTGCTTGTACACTCACAGAAAAACAAACAAACAAACAAAACAACAACAACAACAAAACCCAAAAAAAACCACCATTCTCTTCTCTTTCTTTTTTTCAATAGGTCAAATATCAGTTTCGAAAATGTTTCAACTGTAAAGAAAGTATATTTATAACTTTAAAAAAAAACCCAAACAAAAACAGCTGCAGTTGCATGAATTCTTAAAGATTGTGCAAAAAATTATCTGACAAATAACTGCAGCGCTCAAGAGGAGAACCTGGTGTGGACTGATCACAGCGGCTGAATTCTGTCAGTTTCCTCACAATGTACTTGAGTCATTTTCCACAGTTTAGCATGGGACTTCAGATAGAGTGCAAAACATCACCTGTCATTGTGACAACCAAAGGTTTTCATGGATTTCTACAGAATCCAAGCACTCCAGAAATTAAAGAAAGTTTGGTCATCCTCTAAGACATCTCCCCTAATGCCTAATGCTGCTGCCAGTAAAATATTTGCATAATGAGGCTTCTCAACTGCACTCTGAAAAAGGGCATCTGGGGAGGAGGGGATGATACTGTCTCCTTTTGTGTCATCATCCAGTGATGATACTTTAATTGTTAATTTGCATTTCCTTAACATTAATACTATTCCCTATTTCTTGCACTGCCTCTTTAAAATATCAGATACTTGATGCGTATCTATTTGAGACAATATAAAACCAGCTACCAAGTTAGAGCTCCTGACATTTGCAGATATCAGTCTTGCTAAACAAGCTCTCTGCCATCTACCCCACAGATCATGTTCCTTTTTTCCCCAGTAAAAAATAATTAGTTTTAGATAAATCAAATGTCATTATTTACAAAATGTATTAAGTGACTAAATACCTCATAATGCTTTGGTTGGCAGTTATATAGATTAAGGGACAGAAATGACAAAAACTTAGACATTTAAACTAGTTTAAAGGTGTGGTATCCACGGAAGTGATATGCAATTGGTGGTATAAGTATTCTATATATATTCTCTCTCTTTCTCCCCCTCTCCTTTCATACATATATATATATATATACCATATATATATTATATATAAAATAAAAGTTATATATACATATATTATATAAATATTTGTTTATTTACACACACATACACATATATATAAATAAAATTTTTCTTTAAAGCTTCCTTTTTCAGGGATCTATATACCTGGGCAATCACTGTATATTGACATGATACCTAAATTTTTTAGAGGTTACCTAGAACAGGAAGTTTCCTTGGATGTTTCTCTGGGTCATTATGTAAAGTTTTACGTACATATTTATCTTATATGTCAACTCTGGGTCTTTATCTTTTCCAAGGATGGTGACAAGGGGCACAAAAAAAAAGGGCTCATCACAATCCAACCTGGTCCTGCACAGTCTGACAGTGAACAGAGCAAGTAATGTAACCCAGCACTGGGGGCACAGTGCCTCAAGGTCAGTCATCTGAACTGGCTGAGTGACTGATTTGTGCATCCACATTTGTTATTTCTTTGGTCAGGTCCCCAGCCTGCAGATGCTCTGTGTAATGCAGCACTTCCCCTATTCTCTTCAATAGGAACATTCCCATTTAGCAGAGTGCCTCAGGCATTTGTGTCTGGGCTGCGCCATGGTGTCACGGCTCCCTGTGCTCAGTGCTAGTCCGTAGCAATGCAAGGGACACAGTCCACTGGCTCACTCCAGGCCACCACCAGCTTTTGCCCAGAGAGCTGCTGCAAAAGCAAGGATCTTATGAGGTTTGGAGCAAATTGTTTATATAGAAAAGAATATCCAGTGACTCCCTTCCTTGACAAGAAGAACATTGTCGTTTAAATTTTCTCTCCTTTGGCTTCTAGAACCCTTCTAGAGCAGTATCCATCCTGTTCAATGAAACTGCTTTCACCATCCCCAGATAGCTAGGCTCTGGGACACTTATCACAGTCACTGACTAGCAAGTGGCCCAAAATATTTGAGAGACTGTTTACTTTTCCTGCAGAGCAGATCAGTTTCTTAACTGACAGCTGTGATGACATTAATTTCTCACTGTAACTGCAGAGAAAACCAATGACTGCTAGCTGTGAGGTATCCTGAGCAACCTACTGTAAATAAAAGTGAAAATACCTTCCTACCCACACATAAAACCCAGATATTCCTTTGCAAAGATAGCATTTGACCCAAAGTTTGGTCTATTGTACTAGAGGCATTTCACAAAATGTCAGCTGTCAGGGAGCCACCAGCTGCAAATCCCAGAACTAAGCCTGTTGTGCCCCAGCCCATTTGGAGGAGAGCTCTGAGTCCTCAGCACAGGCCTGACCCCATGTCCATTGCAGCAGTCTCTGCAGAGATGCCTCCTGTCCACAGAAAATGCCCAGCACAACAGAGCTGGAAACCTAAAGCAGCTAGACACCATCTCTCATAAGAGTAATTAATCTCATAATCACCACCTCAACTGGATGTAATTGTCAATATATTGTTTTATGAGCTTCCATTGACAGGAAATTAATGATTTCTACCTGGCAAAAATGAAACAACTTCCTGGGTATGGTACAGGAATTGTTTATATAGAAAAGAATAAATCATAATGAAAGTGGCAGGAAATAAATAAAAGGGCAATTCTGCTGGCTGAGTGTCTGGAGTTGAAATTTTTATTGAGGCAGGTTCCAGGGATTTTCTATATTACTTTAGTTATTTAACCCTAGCTCCAATTTCAATGGATACTGATTTCTGTTCTGTTTAGATATATTAAGTGCCAGGCCATTTGTGCCTTCAGATTGTAACTATGTATCTAATTTGGAGGGGGGAAAAATCAAATCTAGGAACTGCTATAATCTTCCAGCAAAATATAGGATTATGAAGAAAATATTTAGTCATTCTGCACTGTCAAAGTTGCTCATTAGCTGCATTCCTCTGGCAGGGATATAGGTAAAAAGTCAAAAGTAAAGTTAAATATGTTCCAGAAACAATATTTGTCTGCTACTGAGCATGGTATTCACTTGCATTAGGTTACAGTGCAAGATGCAACCAAAAGTATGTATTCTATCACCATCTGTTAAAACCAGGTGGGGCAGTGTTCTTTATCTCTTCCATGACCCATCCTCCCTCCAGGGAGATATCTTCTGTTCATGGGCTGTTAAGGCTCACTGCATGCCTCATAAAATTGCATCATCCCATTGTGAGATGCTCTGCCCAGGGGAAGGAACCAAGCATTCCTACCTGGATATAGTCTGATGTTTGGAACACCGCAGTCAGCCTTATCCACCTAAATCCCAGAGGACAAGAGCTCCATAACCACCACTGGACCTTCAGAGGAAGACCGAACCCTTCTACAGGATCTCTGCTTCAACAGAACCCCATCTACCATTTCAACAGGACTGCAGCCACTATTTAATCAGATTGCTACCACCAACCTGACCAGAGTGTCAGGTTGTATTCTGACTCTCTCAGTGTTTTTATATTTTTGCATTTATTTTAATTTTCCTATTAAATTGTGGCTCTAACTCAGGATCTCCCACTGGGTTGCTTTCAAACTAGTACATCACTTTAAAAAAATGAAATTTTCCAGTGAAGTGGCATGATGAAATAAGATTCACCACAGGAGAAAAAAAAAGATTTGAAGCTGAAATATTCAAGAGTGCTAAGTGAGGAAGCATCTGTAGAAGAGCAAAAGTTTTACCATTTGCTTTGCCTCCTTTTACATCTCACAGACAAAAACAGCTGCACCATCACTTTCCACACAAGCTTTTTATTTTCATATAACATCCATTTTAGCAGATATAGTGAAAGTAGAAAACAATATGACTGGACATACACAAACTTGGCATGCCAGCTTTCCCTTAACCAACAGAACTGGCATTTGTTTTTCTTTTGACTATCTCATGTGCAAATAGATTAATTCAATATTTTGACAGGATACCAGGAGTATATTTAAGTCCTCTTTTCCCTTAATTCTGTTACTTACAGAGCTCATTCCATAACTTTTTTAGTGTTGCATTATGATGTCAATTCCATGTTACCTCAGAGCACTTAGACAGGGTTTATTCTGTGATTTTGAGAGGCAACAGCCATTTTGTCAACACAGTGACAGTAGTTGGAGACCAAATGTCAAAACAGCTTTGAGGTTTATCTCATGAAGGGATGTTGTAAACTTACTCAAAAAAGCCTTCAATCAACATATAGCTGGTAGACCTGTAGATGGGTGATGTACATCTACGAGATAACTATAGACCAGCTTTGGAAGTTCTGCAGGCTTCTGCCTCTGTGTACCTACTATTGCACCATCTCCAAGGGTCCGCATGGATTTCACCATAGGAAAGCAGGCTAAACCAAGAATTCAATCAGCAAAAGTGTTGCTGCATACACTAAAAATAATTTTAATTGACTTTACTATTTAAAGTGGTGAAACAAGGTTTACTGCTAAGTGAAAACACTGTCAACAGCAAGGCAAAACAAAAGGCAGAAACCCAAAAAAAAGTTTCCTGTCCTGTTAGAGCAACTGAAGACTTTAGGTTTCCTTTTGACCTGCTTCTATGCAAATGTTGAAATTCATCTTCAGAAACACACACTCCTAACCTACCACACATTCTTGAGGAGCAACCATATGGTCTGGAAGGGAAAAAGCAGTCTGGATGGTGCTTAATACATAACTATTCAGAGTTATATGTGGTGGCTTAATGACTGGTACAGCCTGCCTGCTCTCTTCTGTTTTTATAATTAAAGCATTTTTTTAAACTCTATAGCATGAATTCATCCTCTTGTGTCCTCAGTTCCTCCTTATAGCCTTTCCCTCTTTTAAATTCAATATATTTTCCCTTTTTCTTCCCTTTATAGCCAAGAACTGCAGCAATTCATTTCACAGCAATCCCTTCTTGCAGCTTTCCTAATACCCATGTGCATTAAAACCTCATCCATCATTGTTTTCAGAGTCAGCTTTTTAATCAGATCTGTATGTATATTGGTTTGAGCATGTGGCAGTTTAATTACCCTCTTGAATATGTGAAACACATCTTTGTCATATCTACTTATATCTGAAGAGAGCCATCCTATAACACTAATTAAAGAGGGATGATGACAATTTTTCCATACTCAAATTATGTCCCATCTGTCTAGTCATCCTCCTGTTCACTCTCTGGATTAATTAAGGGTGGGGAAAGGTTGTTTCCCTGGAGTTTTGCCTAATGCAGGATGAAAAGTCTGCTTTAACAAAGAAACATACCAAATTCCTTTCCTCTTATCCCAGAGTAAAACACATAGCAGAATAGAACAGAGTCCTTTGTTTTGCTGCACTCTGATCAGCTAATCATATATTGCATGGCATCATGAACCCAGTTTGTGCATGTTTACTGAATCTTGCCATTGGTCTGAAGAGAGATGTAGCAAGGCCAGCAAGTCACATCTAGATACTGTCCTCTCATACCTGGACCCACAGCTGAAATCAATTTTATGTTGGTATGATGATGAAAGAAGTACTAAAGGGGTGTGATGTGAAGGCACAGCAGCTTTTCAGGATTGCCTTTTATCAGCATGGGAGTATTTTGCCCACAGCCATAGATATTTGAGACTTCTACACAAATTACAAAATCTTAGTCACAAAAAAGTTTCAAAGAATTTATTCTTTTTAACAAGACTGGGCTTGCTTCTTTCTAAATATACCTGCACAGATCCTGTTGTACATTTCAATCAGACCGCCCAGATGCCTAAGCCATTAATCTTCATGTAAACAGAACCAAAAAAGTTTTAATGCAGGGAAGGATGGAAAGCCCTGAGGAGTCAGGACTGTATAAGGAAGGGATGCTACTTGTACTAGATGCTGTCTGTCATACTCCCACACTACCCTCAGAGGACACGTGCCAGCTGATTTCACATGCCAAAAAGTGAAAAATGAGGCAGGAGAAGAGATGTCAGCAAGGCCTGGGCTACCCAGGCCCTCATTACATGGGTGGGCTGAGAGACAAAATCATTTTGATCCACTCCTGCTATAAAAGCTTTTTCCACTGCTTTTTCTTGTTGCTCATGGTGGTGGTTTAGGGGTTTTGGGGCTTTGGTTTTTGCTTTATCTGTTTTGGGTTTTGATTGTAATATTCTTCTTCCCTCAGCTGAGACTGATGACAGTGTCCTTCACTCATAAGAATGCACTGTCACCAGAGATTTTATTAGCTCAGAGAGTTACAGTGCTTTTACTACCCTCATTCTCCAGTTTATACAAGGCCCTGCAAATATACTCTATGAAATTAATTTATAGAAATGACTACATGGTATTAATTTAGGGTCACCAATTGCCTAGTCTATTCAGATCCTTTAGTTAGGCCAGGAGATAATAATGGTTATAAATTTGCATAAAACAGGGCTGCTAAATATTAAAACTTCTAAAATAAACTTCTTTAATAGCCATCATATTTCATTGTCATTTTTCATATACACTCTATAAACCTAGCTTTAATTTCAATATTTCTCCATGCCTACTGTACATTTTTCCCTCTGCATTAGGCCCTCTGGCCTAATGCAGAGCTAAATAAGGTACTTATGAACACTTCACTTTGCAGATTATCTGTCATGTGCTGATCCATTTTCCAAATTACATGATAAAAAAATACAGCTCACCATACATAAAAGATTATTTACATGTATTTTTTTCTTATGGAATGTTGAAGCTCATCATTTTATAACTTTAAAATAAAATTTTATGGGGAAGATAATAAATTCAAACCATGCTAAATTAGATTAGCATGGTGGCTAGATATTTCAGCAGTTGCTATGACATGAGGTTAAAGAAAGTGTTTTACAATCTCAAAATTTCATTATGGGGAGTTTTTAAACCTCAAATTATTAACAGCATTGGATGATTATAATTACTGAGATACAGAGATTTAAAAAAGCCCTTGTTTTCCATTTTTTTAAGTTGTTATAATTGTTGCTATTGTATTCACATTATTGCATTAATTCTTTCTCTCACCATTTTCTCCTCAATTAGAGCCCAACAGTCACTGGTTCTTCTCCCTGTTTAATTTCTTATTTTATCTTTTTGGGGTGTTCAGCACAACCTTTAACAAACTTTTAAACTGTTTTCCATCTGGACCAAACTGCCCTGGAAAGAAAATGAGCTCTTCTTCTTTGAGTAAACTTATAGAGGTTCTCTCACACAGACATTCCAGCTTACTCCTGCATGAAAATCCTATGCAGAGCAGAGGGGAACCACACAAAACAAACAAACAAACCAACCAACCCACCCATCAGGTTTTTTTACTTCTGTCAGCCAAGGAACATTCTCCAAGTATTTAAAATATTACTTCCAGGCATCATAAAATCTGCTACCTTTTCTACTTACATATAGGTTTGAGCCACTTGCACAGTAACTCTTGCCTAAAATTTGGACACAGCTCTGAAAGTAATCAGCACAAAGTTGCACATTTAGAGTCATTTTAGAATTCTATAGGCTCCTAGGGATTTTGCAGTTAGCTTGTAGAGTAAGCACACAGTCTTTAAGACATTAAAATGTTCTGGCCACAAGAATACCTGAACTTAAGCAATAAAATTGGTATTTGAGTCCTTAGACAAATGCTGTTTCACTAACTACTGTGAAAAAAAGACCATTTAATAATGGATCCTATTTCTAATACTTTTTTTTTACACCTCCAACCCAGCTCTACAACATGAATAGTTGAGCTGCAAAAGGGGACACTTTAAGAGATATGATGAGAGGGTTTTTTGCCTTAGTCAAGTATAACCACAAGAAAATGCGCTAATAGAGTAGTATAAAAAAGAAATTGATGCTGCAGTCCCTATAGAGAGGCTGAAATTGCATTCTCCCGGTCCAAAAAAGTCTCAATAATATCTTCAAATGTGATAGTTTCATCCTATTTGTCTGCAAAATAGAAAATCTTGTCTTGTAGAAAGATATTAAGGTATTTTATTTTCATAATATGGTATTATGTTTCCTATAAGATTGCAATTTTAGTACTCAAGGTCTCCCCTTGCCTCCTCACTGCAAAGCTGGTTAATTTGGGATCCTTTTCCCCCTGTTTTGGACATCTTACTAATTACGTTTACAAGCAGCGTTTACAAGATTTTACTTATAAGAACAATGTCATAGTAAAATCTGAAACTTTGTTTTGAAAGCAATAACAGCACTATTATTTAGTCAATACTAAAAAGGTAGTACAAGGAGGAGTGGCTTCACTTGCAAAGTCTTTTGAATAGTCTATCATTATAAGCATTTCCATGAATTTAATAAAAGTACCAATATCCTGTATTAGGTTCTGAACCTAATATAATAAATGAAAGGTGATCATGTTACCCAGTTTTAAAAATTGCTTTATATAATGTAATCACTTACTTGGTCTAATTGAATTTCACTCTACATCACTTAATAAATGAATGCTGATCATTTGACATAATTGAATAAGTAGTTCAGCTCATTCTCTGTACTTCTTAGGTCAGAAATTATTTGTGTCGTTTTCCAGGATGGTATTGGGATATTTGAGAGTTAGGTTTCCTTTCTTCTCTCAGCTTCTTTATTACCCCATGTAATTCCACCTTGTAGGAAGAAGCCTAAGCTCCTAAGGAGCCAAGCAAGCTGAATTTGTCAAGAAAATACATAGTGTAACTCTACAATCTCCTGCTACTGCACATAGTGCAACTCTACAACAGACTACAAAAGCCATAATTTCAATTAAAGAGTCATTTTAACTGATTTGACAATATTCATGTGAGGTAGGAAGGAACTGAGTCTTCAATTACCTTCTAGCAGAGCCCAGATTTTCTACTTTGTGCTTGTGAGACAGAATTTAATTTTGAACTGAAAAGACAAGAGATTTGATGAGGAACAAGTCATAATTCAGAAGCCAAATTATGTTCTACTCAGAGTTAAATCAAGCCATCCTTTACAATAAAGAAAAAAATACAGAGTTCTTGGGAAAAAAAGAAAGCTAGAAAGAAGGAAAGACAGAGAGGCAGTTGAGAAAAAGCTGCAATAATGCTTTTTACATTTTAGAAACAATTCTACATTTCTAACTGTTGCCTTCTACAAAAGATATCACACTATAACCACCAAATCATGCACGGAATATATGGAATATATGGGATGGATGGATGGATGGATGAAAAAGCTCTGCAAAAGAGTAAACACAGAATACGTTTCCAGCTTTGCACTGGACATCAGTTTTTCCCCTTTAAATCCAAAGCAATTGGATTTTCCGAACTATCAAATCTAAGTCATCTGCTGCCTTCCTATACAGCTGCTAATTAATGAAAATCAGCTGATGATCCTTTCAGAATGAAGAATACAAAATGCATAGAATGCAAGAGCACCCAAAGATTTATGTATCTTACAATACAGAAACTCACAGTACAGAAAGTGCACTTGCTTAGAAATAGCACCATATTTATTTCAAAAGAAGTTATTCCTGTTCAGAAGTAAGTATTCAGAATCAAACTGCCCAACATCAAAGTGGTAATAAATCCATTGTTTTTGTCTTCTACTCTACTATCAACAATTTACAGCTGGAATATGTCTGCCTTATGCATCCTCACATTTATTACCAGGTTTAAGATGTGCTCTTCTACAGGGAAAGAATATGCAAGGGAAAAAAATAACTTCTAAAAGCCATTTCATATATTAAATGTCCAGCTATTAATTTCATGTTTTTCTTTCCATTTTCTTAGTACAGTAAGAGTAGACAGAATCGTGCGTGACCTTAACTTTTAGCAGACAGGAGAACAGATGAGGATATCCACATAATTTACTCTCTTTAATCACCTTGAAATTATTATTTTCTGCTTAGTGATAAAAAATATGGACATTCCCCTCTAAGAGACTCTGGCTCAGAAACTGTGAAGGAAGTTGTAAGGTATAAGATCTGAGAAGAACAATAACCCCCTTAAATAAAGGCAAATGATAAAAAGCTACTTTACCCACTCTATTCTTCAACTTTACTTTCTCCAACAAACTCTCCCTGGGCCTGTTGCTGTCATTTCATTTTTGCTCCATCTTTATGTCATAGCAATAATTTGCATTACAAAGTATTTATGTGCCAGAGTAATAAAGTCCCTATTGTGGTGCTTAACTGGACAACCTCTGTTCATTGCCACAGCCATCCCATGTCAAGAAACATGAAAGAAATGTCTACTTCTATTACATTATTCAAACTCATAACCATTTCCTTGATTTACTTTGGAACATTCACTAAGAACTTCTGACATCTAATAGAATAGTTGTTTTCCTTTATCTAAAGTAATACTTTAATTGTTTGAGGTAGGTTTGGAGGGAGCTGTTTGGATTTTCTTGGGGGTTTTTGGTAGGTATTTTGGTTTGGGTTTTGTCTTTTGTTTTTTTACTGGAGAAACTTTGCAGTATATTTCATGTTTGATTTTTTGCATGGCTAATAATGAGCACACAAGAACTGACCTAATGTCCTCTGTTTTTTCTCTTTTCTGCTTCTGAAAATCAGTACCTGGTGATTTAGGGTCTGAAATTTGCAATAAGTTACCTGAAGTTTGGTAGAAAACTTAGAGTAATAATGACTGAACTTTGTATTACTTCAAGTGCTAAGAGAGTTGCCAGGTCCAGCAGTCTTTGTGACCCAGGTCTTTTCCTTGTTTCCAGTCCAGTAAAACCTAACATGGTACAGTTATAGGCCGTGGAGATCCCCTACACACACTTACCAAAGGATAAAGCTGCAGGAGTGCCCATACCCAGGTCAGTGGAGAGGCTTAAAGCACTTTCCAAACAGACACCCAAACACAAGCACACACTGCACAGCCCAGCGCAGCACAGGTAGAGCAGAGCCTTTGCCAGCACCTCTCTAAGCACCAATAGCACTGACATAAACAAGCATATGAGTACCCCACATGCTAACTTAGTCTCCTTCAGCACATGCAGGATAAGAGAGGGAGGGAGACTGACAGAAAATGGGTAACAAGGGGGGATTTAGTAAGAAAGGCAAGCATACCTTAAGAAAAAGCAGCATATTGCTGGTATAATTCAAGCACACATGTGACTCCACATTACTTTTCTGATAAAAATAATTGATTCATTCCTTGCTCTGTCATGAAATAAATGGATGAATACAGACAGACTTTCTCGCTCTATTATTTGGGAATTGATCCTGTGCAACTCCCAAGACTCCTTTACCTCCTACTGCACATCATCGTATTAGTTACTCTGTTGCTGTCAAACCTATTTAGATTGCACCTTCATGCCACTTTAAAAATTGACATGGATTTTCACTGAAGAATAAGTTACTTCTTAAACCAGCATGTGAGCTAGAAAAACAAATATTAAACTTTATCTAAAGGGCTTCTTACAGAAAAACCAAAGCTCTCAATGCAAGTTTGGAAGTGGAAGAATCTGCACATTAATTGGTCTCCAAAATTCTACTACAGTTAAGATTCAGTCCAAAATTTCAGATCATGACTGCACAACAAGTTGCCCTGAGACAGATATGCCTCCTCTTACTGCTTCCCCTGCACTCACATACAGTAGCTTTTTGTCTGCACATGCTGAACACCCATCCCCAGAAGACTTTCAGATACAGAATGCTTATTGAAAAGAAAAAAATCTGTGGAAAAACTGATCTAATATCATTACATTAAAGAAAAAATAAAAAATCAGCAGTGATCAACTAGTTTGATTTACATGCAATTTTTTAAATTGTGCTCCAATGCAACAATAAAGTAGTAAAAAGCTGAGGAAACACACAGCAGGTCCAGCAAAGCAGCTAGCATCTATAGTCCTGTGAGAAGGTATATGAGTCCAGAATACGGAGTTCGTGGAATGGCTGATGTCTCATGAGGATGCCATTGCTGACACCAGCCAAGAATTCAAAAATGCTTAGCACAGTACAACACCAAAAAATGTACAGCATGGCAAAACACAACTGGCCTTCCAGCTTCTTTAGACAGCCTTCCTCAGAAAGCTGCTCCACATGGCCTAAGTCTCCCCTGCAGTGAGAATGCTTCTCCTTACAGCAGCTTGCAGGGACACAAGTTTCATGACACCAAGAAGAAGATGATGTCTTTAGCCAGTCTGTGTAGTTGTGGACCCCACAACACTGCAGCTTCCTCTGTATTACATCCACAGCACTGTTTCCAGGATCCTGGGAGCATGTCCAATTGTGCTGGTGAACAAGGTAACCCATAACACTTTCCAGCTGAGAAGCACTCCTAACACAGAAGGAATGTGCCAGAGCTGCTGAAGACATTTCTAGGCAAAGAAGGAGCAGCAGCAAATACATGAGAGTCCCTTGCTGGTTGCGGGAACACTTAACAGAAATAGAGACAGCCAAAACTCCAGTAGGCAGCAATATAAGTGCAGTTGCAAGAGCCAACCACCCAGGCAAAGACAAGTAAGACTCCTGAAATAAATATCTGTAGTTCTTGAACATCAGGATCACCAACACTCCACCAAATGCCTGAGCTGCAGCACTGCCCCAAAAGATGAAGCCTAGGTACCTCAGCAGAGATCGAGCAAAGGACCTAAGGTAGGCATCCTCATAGCACCACAAAGATGGCAGAGCAACCAGCACCCTAAGCCTCCTCATTGTGGTCACTCCAGCTAACCCTACCCCTCATCATCAACATTTAAGAGGCTTCCACCCCACTTATCCAGGTGCAGTAGATGACATCTCCACCTAAAAACAATTTGCAAGAGACTAAGTCTGATGAGGGTCCTTAGGACAAAGACCATGCCCTGCATAAGCTTAACCACATGCTGCTGCTGCAGCTTGCTCAGCATAGCCTGCAGAAACTAGGAAGGTATGTGCCCAGCTCCTTGTAGAGGATCCCCTAGGCTGCTGCTGACATTTGCAGTAAAAGGAGGACAGCTGGAAGGAGGCTGCACCCCTTTCACATGCAGAAGACCTAAATGGAGAGGAGTAGCCAAAGTGGTAGTCAGCACTACTTGTTCAGATTGCTTGGACTGCCCAACTCTCCAGCAGTAGCCAGGATGGCAACAAATGTGCAAGTCAGAGCCATGAATAAATGAATGGTTTAAGCAGACCCATTCAATGAGGAATCTCCACAGGTGATACTCATTCAGACTCATTACCCTCCTCAACACCTTTATCATTCATTCAGTGTTACAAGGACCATAATGACGTTAATAATACTCTGCCCTTTTTCACTCAGCAAGCCTTCTCTGTAGATAGTTTCAATTGCTCAAGACATCTGGATGAGAAATCCCTGCCATTTCATATTGGAACCCCTCAGGTTGCATTACCAGTGATTTGAGTGACTGCTGTAATGACTGAATACAAGCAGCAGTAAATGCTACATTTACTTTTCCTTGTGTGTAAAGAAACTGAATTACACACCAGCTATATCACAACAATAACAAAAGGAATAGATGCCACTTATCAGCATTATCAGAAGAATATCATTGCTCAAAGTTGTGGCATGCATGAGCCATGCAGGATCGGAAACCTACATAAATCTTGCTACAGGTGCCAGGAAAGCAGATCCCAAGCCCAGCAGTGATTCTGTAATCGTCCTGATGAAGTCCCTTAAGGTCTCTTCAGTTTCCTGAGACTTAGAGCAAGACTAATGCAACATACATACATCAGGGAAGATACAGAGAGATGATCCTCATTTTCAGAAATATAAGCACCTGCAAACCTGACAGAAATCAGCATAATTTGGTGCTCAGATCTCTGGAACCCTGTTAAAGTCTCAGCAAAGCTGATAATCCCACATCTGTCAGACATTTTACAAGAACCTATTGCGGATACCAACACAGATATTGGGCAGATTCCCATCAAAGTCTCTTCTTATATGCTGTACAAACAATTTATTAAGGTTAATTATTTTGGAATGAGATAATTTTTAAATATATTTTTAATCTTTTCATTAACAGTAATTAGCATTAACTTGTTAAATCTTAACAAAATCCTTCTTTCAAAGCTGCTCCTGGATGTGTCTTCCTTCTCTGATGTCTCTGTCTGTCCTCTCTCCTGTTCCACCTGCTGCTACCTCCCCCCACTCCTCGCCCCCCACCCCTCCTGCTGTGTTGGTTTTGCTGTCATTCACTTATTCTCTTGAATGCTTTTTTCTCTGATTTTTTTCTTCTGCATCAGAGAGACAGAGAAGAGGGGCAACAGGATTCCTCCTCACATCTGTACACACATGGAAGTTACACTGATTTGTTTCCACAATGCAGAAAAAATTATCAGAAAAGTGTGAGGAAACATATCAGAAACACATCAGAAAATACTCTGAGGAGTACCAAATACTTTTATTGAGCTTGCAAGTTTTGTTAAAAAAAAATTCATGTGAGCCTGCCTTTTTTCCTTTCTGCCCTTTCCCATGCCCATAAAGCTAAATGGGATATTAAGAAATGAGCTACAACATTATTTACTTTTAGTTTATTCTACATCTCTGTTCATGGCAGAACAAATGAGCCAGAGGTCATACCTGACCACCAGTTCAACATGGGATTCAGAAGCACCAACACTAAGCATTGACTGGGAGCCAGTCCCCAGGTGAGAGGTCTCGGTGTCCTTGGGGAAAATAGAGCACACTCAGCACCATGGGAGAGGAAATTGCAGCAGTGGGGATTAATATTGGCAGAGTTATCTAAAATCCCTCATCCTCTTTTTGCTATGCAGTGCACAGGCACTCAGGAAAAGAAAGCTTCTGCTCAAAATGTAAGATGAAGGACAAGAAAAACAGATTTGGTCCCTGAAGTAACCAAAAGACTAACTGGCACCCTCAATAATACTGCATTTGTGATAAGTCATTTTACCTGTGTGTGTGGACAAAGACTTGAAAAACCAACGAGCAGAGCTATCCATCAGGAGACTGTAATGTGACAAAGAGAATATAGGTATGACAGAATAGGAATGCTCCTCTGTTTTCTTTCCAGTGATAAACAGCACAATGTGATAAATGCTGTCCCTGTTTTCTCTGAAGTTGTTTCTGCTTATGAACTGATGTGTATTGAAATTCAAATGTAGGTGTAACAGATAGATAATACACCATAGATAAACTATTTTCTGGAATTTTGCTGAAAGTATAATCCTTCAAGGTAATAACATGTCAACAGTATACTTTTTTTTTTTCTTTCTTTTTTCTTTTTTTTTTTTTTTTTATTCACTGCTCTAGAAGGCTGTAACGGACACTGAGCAGCTCTGATGTGCCCAGAAGGTCAAAGAGATTCATTCCATCTGGCTCCAGGAGTGGGACCAGAGAGCCCATCAAGTCAACATTTTGTTTCTGCAGATGACTAAACTCATTTTGGATGACACAGTCTGTCATACACATTGGTCAGGGAGCACAGCTGAGCTGTAAGGGGCAACAATTCAAATCAAGATGGACAGCTAAGTCTGTTCAGACTTGTGTGAACAAGACAAAGCCTAGAGGTGACCATGGCATCAGGGTATAGCTACACAATCTCACCATAGAATTATAGAATCATAGTCACATAATGGTTTGGGTTGGAAGAAGCCTTATAGATTATCTTGTGCTAGCCCCCCTGCTACAGGCAAGAAATCTTCCACTAGACCAGACTAGATAATCTTCTAAGCTTCATACAGGCCTCCTATAAAAAGAGACAAGATCACATACCCCCAGGAACTGCTCTAAGTGTCCCAGTGGCACAGACAAATCCCAAAGTTGCCTCAGAAAAAACAACTGCTATTTCCCCTGCAACCCATGTACAGATGAAGATGTAGATTGTGAAATTAAAGCACTCAGAAGGAGGTTTGTTTTGAGAGTTTGGTACATTTCTAAAGGCCTTGTTAAATTAAAGCACACTTATAGCATGCCCAATATATGAATCTAAAGCCATTCTAAAAAACAAGGGTTTTTACCAGTTTCCTCTACTCCACTTCTACATTAAGCTTCCCCACCACTACACACATTTTTGACACCTCCACTAGGTGAAAGCTGGTGTGTGACCCAGCTGGGCTGGCAAATCCAGAAAAAGTGTAAATGGGTATCATTGGTATCACTTCGTCTTTCACTGGTCCCAATCCTGTCTGCAGCTGTTGGTAGTACATATTTCCCAAGCCAAACTGAATTCACATACACTTTTTCCACTTTCCAAGAAAAGCCCTGACTGCACATAAAGTGGCAACAATTAAATAGTAATATTTGGGGGAGGGGAGAAGGAAATCAAAACCAACTTTTGATTTTTCTCCATCAGGTCATTCAAGCTATAACAGGTACTCAAAACTCCACACAGCAGAAGGACTGGGTACCAACTAGAAAGCTATTTCTAGAACACTGAAATCTTCAAAGCATATTGCCTCTTTGAGAATAAAGAACACTGTTTTATGCAACACATCACATTATAAGATTATTCAGCCCAAATGGAAAAAGTTAAAAAAACCTGGTTGGATCCAGTGCCTGCAGTTGCAGCCATGCACAACCTGTTTCCATAGTAACCACAGTGAGATGATGCCTTGCATGAGACTGATACCTCCCATGGAAAGATTGAAGCAAACAGAGGTATGACTACCAGCTCCTATTCATGGAGAAAATATACTCCACTCAAGAAGTGATTTACCATTACAGACATGTTTGAATTCAAGTCTTTCATTTGTATACCCTAGTTCCAGTTGCCACACCAAAAGTGGCCTTTCTCGTGATTGAAGAAGCACATCAAATGTTTTCAGGCTCTTATTTGGTTTTGTTTTTAACATCCCACATATTCATTGGTGTTGAAAATAATTCTGAAGCAAATGTCAAGGGTTCGGTGCCTTCATATATTTTCCTCTTTCTTTCCTTTTATGAATTGGACATTAAAAAAGGCAGACTAAAACTTTTTCTTTTTTTTTTCTTTCTTTTTGTTGTTGTTGTCAAATTTTATTTTTTTCTTCCTGTTTTTGTTTGCCAGTCTGGAATTGCTATGAAATACCTTGTTACTGGATGAATACAGACAATCAAACTATGAAAAAAGGAGGGGAAAATATCTTGTTCTGTATTTCTGTCACTTTAGAAATTGGAGAACATTTTAAAAGACACAGAATGGCAAAAGAAAAAAAAGAAATTAAAATTAAAAGGGAACTTCTATTCTTTTGATTGTCTTTATTGCAGTTGGTAATAAAAACAGGCTTGAAGAAAAGGTACTTTGTAAAACCTTTCAGAAAATTAAGGGCTGAACACCATGAAATTCAAGTCACCCTGACATTCAAAGTATTTTGTGACTTGGCTTCCATTGTTTTCAACACCACTAGCTACAACATGACTCATGTGAATGCAATGCTCTCATTTGCATTTGAAAACATTTGCAAGGTTTCTAGGCATTTTCTGTAGTCATAAAAAGACTTGTAATATGAAATATAGGCCCTTTAGTCTTTAGCTCATAAAAATAGCTAATAGTTTTTCTTTAGGGAGGAAGTGAGGACTTCCTACACTATCTGGAAGCAATCAAAGACCTGACAAGAAGCTTACACTTGTCAGAACTTCTCACGAGTTAATTTTGTTATTTGTTGTGTCTCCTCAGAAAATGGAATCCTTGTAGAATGCTTTTTCCTCAAGAGAAAACTTCCGTGAAACATTGGGCTGGAGCACTTCTGGGCCAGCTTTCTCCATAGTATTGCCTGTGAAAACTCAGGCAGATCTTAGCAACGTGTAGCATTCTACTTGTGACCTTTTGCCCAACAAGTCAAGGAATCTAACTGCATAGTCATAAAGCAGCAAGCTGTGAATAAAAGTTTGGAATTTTTTTTTTTTATATTGATACTATAAAATCTATATACAGCACCTCATACAGGTCTTTCAAATTAATTTTCTGATAAATCTTAAGATCAGTCAGTCTCAGCATCATAAACTACAGAGGTACTTTCACAAATGTTGCCTTTAGATACTCTGTTTACCAGAGAATGTGGGTCTATTAACGCTCTTTGAGCTCCAAAAATTTCAATCTTAAGTCATCAGGATTTATTACAATATGGAAACTTGGATTCCAATGCTTATCTCACAAGGTAAACCTAGACTCAGTATCAGTTTGTCCTTGGGAGCACTGCAGCAATGATGAACTTGTTTGTTATTTGTTCCTGTGACTACTCAAACTAGGCTGTAGAGGAGAGATTCAGCACCATCACATGCAAAAAATTCTTGATTACATTTTCACTTGAGCAGCTACTTAGGAGTAAAAAAAAAAAAAAAAATCCCATAGTAGCAGTAATGATGTTATGAGCACAGGACTACTTCTGAAATACTTGTTCTGTCCAAAGACACATACAACAACTTCTTCAAGATGACAGCATTGGATTATCTTGCAGCATCTTGCAGAGCTCACACAAAAGAATGGAATTTGTGCAGCTTGTGCTTCATTAACTCAGTGGTAATATTTGGCTGGGTGTAGGTTCTTCTGGTGAATTACTAAATCGTTCTTCAGCTCATTGACTGGGGGGAAAATGATTTCAAATATTAATTTTGGTTTAATCTGAATAGTTGTTAAAAGGTCACCTTTTCTACCAAGAAAGATGTTAGCAAAGAATGTTTTCAGCCTACAAGACAGTTGAAAATTTAGCCAAGAGTATTTGATAGAGTCCTTGTCTCTTTTTACTGGCATAGTAGTAAGTATATTGGTATCAAAAGTAATGTTCATCTCATACCAGATTTTATAGTGACTATACAAGAGAATTTATTTTTATTACCTTTTGCAAGTCATGATATGAGCATATAAAATGTCAGCTTTGTCAGAATTAGTCTTAGGGCACATTTCAAAGAAGTGGAACCAATTTTAATGGGATTTTTATGCATTTCCATTCAGATGAAATGCAGGATTTAGAGGAGAAAAAATCAAAACCAAAGATGTATGCAATTTATTTTTGTGCTCTATTTCTATCTCCAATCTCTCCACCAAACAATTGTCTTCAAGAGGCATTCTGCATTTAAATGGAGATGCTGTGTTGACATGGAAAGGTCCATTATGTTATAAATCATACAAGCATCTAAAGAAAAAAATAAGCAAATAAATGAAAATATATTTGAACATGGAACGTAACAACATATTTAAGGGAGAAAATGCGAATGCGTTCCAGAACCAGGAACAATGTGTCTGCTAACTTCCAGACCAATGACAGGTAGAATAAGATGGCATTGTCTTGGTAGGAGTAGTTTTATTTTAGTTCAGAATTTAAGTACTCATCAAAACTTGATTTTTGAGCCAAACTGTTGGAACCAGGGGCCTTTTCAGAGGTTCCCATAATGCTGAAATCCAACTAGGACTACCAAAAATATTCCAGTACCCTTTACCACAGCACCTTAATGGGTGTGATTATTGTTACCCAAGTACCTTCTTCAGTACTTCCAGCAGAACAGGGCTCTGGGATATGCTCTGCATGAGAAAGCTCAGGAGAGACTGCTTTCTTGCCTACAGCACAGTCAGTACAGATAATGGTCCTGAGTAAGTACTTGCTCCAGCATGAATATCAATGCCAATATAAACCAAGACACATAAGTATTCTCATTATCACCAGTCAGATAAAAGCCAGAGACTCAGTGTGAAGCTGAGGAATGACAAGAGAGAAAAGGATTTGGAGGAAAATCTGTGAGTAGGTTTAGACAAATTCCATTCCATCTTGTTACCAATGAAACAGACAGTGATGAAGAGCATAGTTGCTGAATCAGGAAAAAAACTACCAAAACCGGTCAAAAACAAAAAAGCATTAATTGGATTTCTCTTCTTTAATCTCCTTCCAAAATTTGTTTGGATGCTCTCTATAACAAAACAAGATAATGTCCTTTTTTTCCTGATTGGAATTGTGGAAACAATCATTCTGAACTGAATAGAAAACTGCTCCATAATCTTGGTTGTAACTGTGGTCTTCCTTTTGCAGAGAATGTAGTGCCATATTACTCTTGGCAACCCTATGCTTCCATCCAAAATAAAGCAATTAGGTATTACCTAAGATTTCATTCTCACTACCCATCAAGCACTGTGTGATGCAGTGCCCGTGACATTCAGGCAAACTCGTGTTTCATGCTGCTAGGAGGGTAGCCTTGCAACTCCTTCTAAACATTTTTCCTCCCCTCAATATTCATTTGCAGGTGGAGAATTAGAGAAATATTGGAGTGGTACAGGAATAAGAAGCATCAGAGGTAGAAATCCATTACTTTAGGCAATTGAATAGACATTTTTGACAAATGATCAGGCACAATCAACAGACAAAAAAGGTTTACTGTGAATCCCAGTTGTGAGAATTTTCACAGTAGTGTGAAATTTTAGGCAGAGAATCTCTGAGAAGTATCTGCTCCTGCCTAAAATCCTCAATGTGTGGGCCAGAACATTCAAAGGGAGGTGAACACTGCAATTTCACTTCACTGGCAGCCATGTGGGCCTCCCCACACACAAATGTAAATGGTTAGGAACTCCATTTAACAGCAGTCCCTAGAGCCATAGAGGGAGGCAGAACCCCAGGAGCAAGACAAAGGTCCTACCTGTGCCCTGAGGGCTACACCAATGCCGGTGACCAAACAGCATAATTTTCTCCACATGCCATGCTGACAAGTTTCACCATCAATATGTTCACTTCAGAAACAAAGTGGTATTTACAGACCTGTCAGCAAGTGGAATGCATAAGAAATTTAAAGCAGAAACCTAATAAGAGCTCCAGTTTCCAGAAAACATGGGACCCAAAGAGAGCGAAGCTGACAGAAGCTTCTGCAAAGATAGTTTGCAGAGGAGGGAAGGGGCAACAGCTAAGACCATGGACCTTCCAAGAGTAGCTTTGGCACAGACCGGCTCTCAGTGTCTTCCCTTTCCCTGTATACAGAGGCTGTGCAAAACACTTTCCTCCTGTGCACAATGCTCAGAAGAAGACAGGACATACTGTGGGGGAAAGTGGAACCAAACTCCTCTGTGGTCATTGCATTCCTAATAGGAACAAGCTGCTCTTATTCAAATATTCAAGTCTTCCTCAGCCCTGGCTGTTTGCATAGGTTTTGCCAAGTGGCAGCTCTGCTCATTTTAACATAAAAATGTAGTGTTGCTCAATGTCTTTAACAAGCGCCGCCTTGACAAATGCTTTTGATAAGCCTTAAAAATATTGATGCAGCACATGGAGTGATGACAGAGTCCATCGGCCTGACCAGCATTGTAACAACTGCTGCTGAAAATCAGTGTTTCTTTAGATTTATAAACACTGAAATAAAGATAAAACCTACTAAATAAACAGGCATTCTAGCTTTGTATAGGTTCAGTCCAGATAATGAACTGCTTTATTTGTAACAAATGCTTATACAATTTACCAGGCAGGAATATCTCCTGTTTAATTAAAATATCTTCAATATTGCACTGGTTGGATTCCAGAAGAATGGCAGCTGTGGGCTTGGGTTCACCATGCGTCAATATTATTCTGTTAATAAGTAATGGTGAAATGTTTGCAAGTGGCTAGTAGTAAAATTTTGTATAAAAATATGCTGTCCTTGCAAACAAGTAGATCTCAGATACCATGCCTCTGTTTCACACTGCCCCTCTGGACAAATTTGCAGGCAGCAGTAAAAAGTAGAACTCAATTGAACAAAACATTCCGGTGCCACAGAGACGAAAGCAGCAGGAATAGAAGGCAATAAAATGAGCTTTGATAAATGAAAAAGCCTGCACTCAGAGAGAAATACAAACAAGCACCTGACAACACAGAGATAACCCAGCAGCCAAAGCTGGCACATTAAAACAGACCTACTGTTTACCTCAGTCATGTTCTTGTACTTGCAAGTGACTCTGAGGAGGCAGATTGCACAAAAAGATACAGGTGAAAAGTCAAAATAAACTGAAGTACTACCAGGGATTTCAGAGTTGACAGAAAGGGTCCAGGCTAAGATTTTTTTGCCCTGTAGAAGAAATTCTTTATGAAAAATGAAATTTTAAGGCAATTAGTTAATAAACATAATAAATACTAAGAATTTTTCTAGCCTAGAAAATTAATATTTTCATTAATTTAGGTAGCACTTGAAATCATAGCTTAGAATTTCAGATTTCAGGATTTGAAAATCAGGGGTTTTTGCAATAATTTTTTAAACATTTCAGGGAAACTCCAGAGATATAAAAAAAAAATTATTTTGTACTTCCTTTACTAGCAAACTTTCATTTAAGAATAACTCTTGGTTTCAAGGGTCTTTTTTAAAGTACTTTTTGTATTATGATATAATTCAGAGCAATGGTTTTAAGGGACTGGAACAGTTTTCTGCAACAGTCTCCCTAGAGAGTTTCAAGGTATCTTATTTAAAAAAAAATTTTTTTTTTCCTGAATGAAATCAGATTTTCCAAAACACAGAGTGGAGAGTACACTGGCAGTGAAAGAAGGACATTAAAATCCCCATAGTTTTAACTGGGAAAAAGGAGATTTCTATGCATGTTTCCCTCTTCTGACCCGGATCTCATCCTGCCTCACTTCTGCAAAACCTCCTACAATCTTTAAGAATGGAGAAACTGATTCCAGCACTGAATTGCTCTTATTTTCAAGGTAAATGCACCAGAAATTCTTGAACCCTTCCTGATCTCTCTGTAGACAGAAACATGTATCTTAAACAGATGTGTACAAATAAATTCAGAAGCCTTCCCTAGAGAATATGTGAATAAAAGAATGAGGTTACCTGTGGAACTCAAGACGGCACTCAAAGTGCTTCATTAAAAACGTCAGAAGGCTCCAAGCATCAGCACATTCTTATTCAAAACTCTCCCATACCTTTTCTCTCTAACTCCCAAGGACTGCTTCACACAGCTCTGGCTCTTTCTCTCTTCTCCAGTTCTGGCTCACTCCTTCCTGTCCCTAGCACAGCTGCCCCTGTCTGTCCCTTGCACAACCTCCTGTCCCCTCCTCCTCACAGCCCAGCCAGCAGACTCTAAGTGACTCCTTCCCAGCTAACTCACTCTTTGTCACACCCATGGCTGTGAGGGCAAGGCTGTTCCCACTCTTGGATAATTAACACAGTTGCAACATATCAAGGGCAAGACTGCCTTCAGCAACATCTCCGTTTATGTCCCCACAATTTGCCATTTTTTTAATGGTAAAATTGAACATTTCTAGAAACACATGCTTAGATAAATTGACATTATAACATACAAATATTGTGTCCAGTTTCTTCTGTAAGTGGATGTGTTAGGCACAGAGCAGAGTGGGGGCAAAGGGTTCTTCCAGCTCATTACACCCTCTTGTCCCACATAATACTCTTCCTTGTGGTATCTTCATCTTCTTCTAGCTTCAGAATATTTTGAATTGTATTTACCTTCAGTACCACTTAGAGTTTATCCTTATTTCTAGATTGTTCCCTTTTTATTTTCCATTGCTTCTAATATTTTATTCAAAAGCTCAGCTATACTTTTTACATCTCTACAGTCTATGTATTCCCCAAGAACATTTTTCTTTGTTCCTTGGTAGGGGTAAAACTTAGCAGTAGGATAGGCTCTGATATCAGCAGTCTGACAGGTCTTCCCATATGCCTGGCAGTCTACTTTTCCAACTTTTACCATTCCTTTAACAGCCCTTGCAAACATCTCAAATTCAGGAGCAAAATTTTGGCAAGGTCCACACCAAGGAGCATAAAAAAATCAATGACCCAATGATCTTTTCTATTCAGAACTTTTTCTGTGAAACTCTGAAGGGTGAGGTCTACAGACACCTATGGTAAATATCCCAATGTCCAGCCTTTGAGTAAATAGGCATCTCTGTGCCATCCATTGTAGCTATAATATTGATGAGCCATATTTGATTTTTGAGGAAACAGTCTGATTTCAGGATAGCCCCCCAAACACTTTCTTGGTGACAGAAACAATATTATTTTTGACAATCCACACTATCTACACTGATTAATCCATTTAACATCCTGGCCTTTTTCTGCCATTCTGGCATTAAAACTTAGTTTTATCAGATGTGTACATCTGATAAAAGTACACATTAAAAGTCCTGAATTATCCCAGTTAGCCAGTCAGCAGCTGAACACTTTTGATAACAAAACCCTTGATTCTTCACAGATCACATAAGTCACACAGAGGTGTCTCTCATGTCCTGACACTTGAGTTCTAATCATTATGTTCCCAGCAGCTCACCTGCACCCCAGGGGCCAGGTCTGGACTGGCAGCATCCCCCACTGTACGCTTCTCTGGGCTCCTGCCCCTAGTGGCTCACCTGTACCCCAGGTGTCAAGTCCAAACTGGCAGCATCTCCTGCTGCTCTCTGTCTCCGGCTGTACCTCGCCCTACAGCCCAATTGCCCCTCACATTGGTCACCACGTCGATCATCATGTTGCCGATCACATTAGGGTCACCGTATGTGGCAGTCGAGACAGACGTTGCACTCAGGGTGCTTCATTAAAAACATCAGAAGGCTCCAAGTATCAGCACCTTGTTACTCAAAACTCTCCCATACCTTTTCTCTGTAGACTCCCATGGGCAGCTCCACAGAGCTCTGGATCTGTCTCTCTTTCTCCTTCAGTTCTGACTCGCTCCTTCCTGTCCCAGCCACCTAACCCTGTCTATCCTACTGATGGCATCTTACCCCTAATATCCCTCCCACAACCTCCTGTCCCTAGGTCCTCACAGCACAGCCAGCAGACCTCAACTGACTCCCTACCAGTTAACTCACTCTTTATCACACCCATGGCTGTGAGGGCAAGGCTGTTCCCACTCTTGGATAATTCACACAGTTGCAACATATCAATGGCAAGACTGCCTTCAGCAGCATCTCCATCTGCCCCCCACAATCTCTCTCCCCACAGTTACCTACAATGAACTTTAATACTTTTCATACTCAGTCATCTTGCCATACGAACCTGTACAAAACAGTCTCTTTCCAGTGGTCTTTTGCAAAGGGAAGAAAAAAAATCCTAAAAACCTTTCATTATCAGTTATCAGTTATGCAGTTGACTGAATAACTCCACAATAAAGTCTGAAGAAAAGTGGAAAGACAGCTTTCCAAACCCCTGCAAGGTAATTAAATATTAGCTTGGTTATAAAGTAACTATTCTGGAGCAGAAATGACACAGAATCCTATGAAATCAAAATAAGTGCTAGCCTGAACAGGTTTATTTAAATCACATCAGGTAAATTTAAAGCGCTTAATCTTAATATATATGTACTGTCATTTTAAATATTAAACTGCTAAATAGTCCACACTGACAAAGCTGGAAAAAGTATAAACAGGACTAAAAGTCTGAGCAATATTAAACCATTCATTTATCAGCAAGGATGTAAGAAATGAATATTCATGCAATAGATAATATTTTTATGAATAGATTAACAGGTGGAGATAGGTGCTCACTTTTGAATTTAATTTTCACTTACTCTGAAAGAATAAATCATATCAATGCAGACTGCTTAGAATGGATTTTACTTGAGTTTGAATAGCTGCAAAAATTGACATATTAAGTAAGGTTCACTTTTTTAAATGGGTAGTTGAATATTAAAGGAACCTCTAATTTGAAATTTAACCTTTTAAAAAATATATATAATAAAAGTAATTTAAGTCAATATCTTAGCTTAGATTGAGTACTGTCTGTCTAGGAATATTTTTTTGGAGGATTTTTCCTTTCTATTTTCCCTCTGTTATTTGTAGAATGTGAATAAAACCTGTATAATATCAGGAATACCAATAAAAATAACAATATGCAGTTAAGTAACAAAAAGTAATCCAGGGTCTAGCCTTGGACATTTTCCTAAATTTGCAGGTACCTTTTTCTGTATTTTTTTATTAGTTCTGTGTGACAGGAAAAGGAAAATCTGCATATAAAGGAGATAGGAAATGTTACCACATAGTCTGCTCTAAATTGTCATCATAGTGAATAAAGAGAAAAAGGTTTGATGAAGGTTTGTTTTTCAGACTTCTTAATTTTATAGTTAATGCATCAGGATTTGCCACATAATAAACCAAATACTTTTAAACAGAGGATGACTGGATTTACGTTATAGATTTTTTTTTTTTTAACATGTACCTATCTCTTTAGGTAAATAATCTCAGGGAAGTACTGGACATAAGGTGACCTGCTAATCACAAAAAAATATAAATAACTGTTAAATAACTCATAAATAAGAGTTAAATATCTCACACCTTGTAATGACTTGCAGGGTAGGGGAAAGGGGATGGAACGCAGTAACTCAAACAAGAGAAAGTATGCTGAAGATTTGTGGATCTATTAAGGGAAGATTATCTGCAAACCTTGAGTGCAAGCATAAGCTTTAAGAAGGACAAACTGCAAGAAAAACCATTTGCTGCCTTTTGAACTCTAGATTTCCATAAATAGTAATGATTAAATTATTCTGTTGATGACACCATGTACATTAAGGCAGGCAAGGAAAAGAAGGCTGGTCTCTTACCACCATTGACATGATTCCACTTCTGAACTTTGTGTGCCTTTAAGTATATTTTTATGCCAGATATTTCTTTTCAAATCTCATGGCACTGTCTTCAGTGGGCTTCAAGCTGACCTGACTTTTCCGGTGAACATCACAGTCCTGGTCATCAGCTATGTTTCTGCACCAATGTTCTGATTTGCCTTCACAAGAAACCTAAATATATGGGAGAAACAAAGTCTCTGCTAAGCCTCACCAGTAACCTGTTTGCTTTGGATAGCCAGGATTATGGCTGCAAAGAGCATCACCAATGGCACAGTCACTTGGGATTTTGGTCCTGCTGTGATACTATTGAACAAATATTGCTGTGCAACTAAAATAAAAATAACCAAGACATTTTTCAAGGAGCTTACTTTCTTTGCATGTCAACCTCATACCAAAACACTTGTGATTGTGTGCAAGATTTAGGCTGAGTTACATCCTCTTTATGCATGGGTTGACATTTACCTCACTGACATTTATCTGTGCAATGGCTGCCCCACTCATAAAAGAAACAGTTATTGAATATTTGTGAGTATCTACTGTTGTAAGAACAGGAAACGCCCAGAAGAAGCCCTATTCCAGATTACATTCATCTTCACTTGCAAGACATCAGTTTTCATACTTTATGAGCTAGTATGAGCTAGATTTATTTTAAAAATCTCATGGTAGCTTTTCCTGATCTCAGATATCACATCCTCTATTGGCCTTTTTTTTTTCCTAGAAAAGTCACTCATATGTGTAGCATGAAAGAAAACTACCTATATCTTCATATCTTCTGTTAGTTATGTACCCTAGACCTAGGCGTTAGGGATCCTTGTTCACATGCTCATTTATGTGTTACTTGCTTAGTTTATTGAGACACTCAATTCATTCTCACTTGGAATGCTTCAATGCCCTCAGCAGCCACCCCTGGCTTTTGAAGGCAGGTAAGAGAAGTGTTATTTTTCTCTTGGGTATAAACTTCTCTCTTCTAACTGCATCATGAGAAGGAGCCTTGCAATCATTATCTGTAGTCATAACTGCTGTAGGAAAGCACTGGAATCCTGCAAGCAAGAGATAAATTTTACTGCAGGAGTCTGACCCTAGATCTTTCCGAATTACCAGAATTACTGCACTTACCCTCCCTGCAGTTCCCATAGACACTGTCCAGTTCCTTTTGGAGAATTGAGCCAGCCACACACCTCCCACCAAGCTCCTCCACAAGGTGGAACAGACAATATTGTTCTATCATAGAGATCATGTCTTGAAATTAAATCATAGATGAAGGACAAAAAAGGGCACTAAGGTTTGAGAAAGTTTTAAATTCAAGTCTTTTTGAGAAGTGAAAGAAATTTAAAGCCCATACTCAACTACCTATAAATCTAGGAGTATTTTTACCTTTCAGGTTCAAATCTTTAATAAGAAGCAATTGAGAAAGCACAGGGATAATATATGATGAAAATTAGGTATACCACTGAGACCAGCAGAGATATCCAGAGATGAAAACAAATCTCAGTGCGAAAACAGAATCATTTAACTCTCCTCTTCTGAGCTTGCTAATTGTTCCTAAGTCCGGCACCTTGTCTTTCAAGCAGTATTTTACCTTCACTGTCTCCTACTGGCCTCCTGCACAATTGACAGGCTGATCAGTTAGAGCACCAGAGCACAGGACTTGAAGCAATACTTGAGACCTGCATTTCTCTCAGGACACTTACCTGTTTTGCCCCTTACAGATCCAAATGAATCCACCAGTGCTTACAACCCCAGATTTGGCAAGCTTAGCTTTATTTAATTATGCAAGTAAAATCAAATTTCCCACTGGAGAGGGGAGAGATATCTGCAATCTTATCTTGTGAAGAAAGAAATTAAGACAGACTCAGCCAGTGTATCTGAGATTACTTCTGATTTTACGTCTCCAGTTTTCACCCACAACCACCCTTCAGTGCTGCACCCCTTGCATGGGGACATACCCAGAGATATTCTGAATAACTAACTGTGCAGTGCACCACATAGTTTTAATGACAATCTACCAACTAGAGACAATATATTATACAAGTTCAGAACAAACAAAATTGTAGGAGCCACATAGGAAAACCAATTAACTTACTAATTTTTCTGTGGTCTGAAGACATACACTAAGAAGATAGCTGGGTTGTGCTATTATTCTAAGATTTACAATTAACACTACAAATTAATGGCAATTTCACATAACACAATGCAAAATAGCACTTAGTATTAAGTAACTGCTATGTAACTAGTCTGTACTAGCCGTTAAGTTTGATAAGACACAAGTTTCTTTTGCTACTGCTCTGTCTTCACAGCTAACCTGAGATACAGCATGCAAATATTAATTAAGGGACATATATTTGGCAAGTAGATGCAGCAGAGGCTGCTGAAGCTGCAGCATTTACAAGTGGACCTGGAAGAATCTTTCAATGACAGCACAAAATATTGCCCAGGTTTATTTTTACTCACTCATTACCTCCTCAAGGAAATATTAAAGAATAGACTTTTAATGAAAACACGGCCACAAATTCTTACTACGAGCAAAACAGAGAACAGTTGCACATAGCTGAGTGAACCTCCAAGCCAGGAGAGAGAGTAGCCATTACTGGAGGAATTTGGAAAAGAAAAACAAGTTTAACTCCTTTTTCCCTACGTCTGTCAAGACCACTGTCTGACAGTGTGCCATACCAGAAAATCTCCTAACACAAACAAGACATGCTGGTGCATTTTATGTAGACCAATGCAGAATTGTTACTGTCACCTGCTTCATGCATTTCTAACAAAATATGGTCATCATTTCTGTAAAGCACAGCATTTTTTGAGTTCTACAAAGAGTTCAATAATCTCCTCAAAGCCCAACCTGCTACTTCCACAATTTAACCACAGTCGCTAGACCTCAGCAAAGTGGTTCAATGTTTGTAGAAGTGTTGAAATTTTCCTCTTTAAGTGATGTTAGTTAGAATCCCACATAATGCTGTCTTGCATCAAAGTACTTTATGCCTTTGCAAGTCTTTTGGAGGCTTTTCCCTACACAATGAAGTGTAACTGGAATTGCGTGAGGAAAACATAAAATTTAAGATGAATTTGACCTGAAATTAATCCAGGCCTTGCTAGGTCTGCTTATATGGTCTGTGACTGACAAAGTATGAAGCTCTCTAATTCCAGCTGTCTACAAGCTTCAGTGCAAACATAGCTTCTTACAGTCATAAAATAAAAAAATAAAATAAAAATACCTTACAAACACAGACCTTAAGCAGTTTCTGCCTAGTAATCATTTAATGCGGCTGATACTAGAAAACATTGATTTGAGTATCTTTTATTTCTGTCAAAACAAAATAGTTAGTCCTTTAAACTGTCTGAATTTTTTCATTTGAAAACTTTCCTGAAACTTTATGGTTTATATTAAAAAATACCCCAGATTTTCTCTCTGCAGAAAACCTGGAGAAGAGGTGTTCACCACATTATTCACTGATGCCAGAATCAAATGATGAATAAAGCTTGTTCCACAAATGACAGAGCCATTCACATTCATTTGCCTTATACTGGGAATATCCGCCTGAATTTGCATTTTCAAATTAATGTGCTATTGTTTGTATATTGTTTGCTATTTGATGTCATCTTGTAAAACATAATAGTGATTCTCAGATAGGACAAAAGTAGATGTACTGTATTTCATTTTTAATTCTACTTACACACTCTAAAATTCAGTGTCAGTGCAGTTTGACCCTACACATTTTACAATGAAATTTTACACTAAACCAAGAAATACATCCTCACAGCTGAAAAATGTAGTGGGTTATGAGGTGTACTCATAAATCAAGACTCTGTTCACATTAGTGGTGCAGAAGGGTACCTGAGAAATATGACATGGCCACCTAAGTTACTTGCACAGTTTGTTAAAAGACAGCCTCAAGTACACACTTAAAGCACACTTGCCGCAAACCAAACCAACACTTAAGGCTTTCTTGGCAGTTAATCAAACCAGAGAGAGAAGTAGAATAGGTAAAGGACTGGACACGAAGGAAAAAGCAGACTGGAAGACAAAGAGATTAAGGAGGAATTGCTCGCTAAAAACCCAGGCTGGTTACAGTCTCATTCCTCTCTTCAATCATACTGACGCTCTGCCTTCCAAAATAATGAGAAAAATTAAGATGCTATGCTTCAATAATTCCTTGATGAAGGAATTCCACTTCTAAAATGAAAAAAAAAAGCAATTAGTAAAACCAAGAAAAATAAATTCTTTGGGCTTTTTTTTCTTCATTTCTCACACTTTTTCATTGCTACAAAGTTCAATAAAAGCATAGAGTATGGAATCATGGGTTGTAAAACCTGAAGTGAGCATTGAAATTATGTAATCCCACACATACTTTGCAGTGGGAAACACATTAAAAAGGGGATAATAAATGAAATCAGATACCTCCCATCCTCACTTGGTACCAAACTGAGCTGCTTTGAGGATTTAAACTATTCAAATTCATCACAGGATCATAAAATCATGGAATGCTTTGCACGGGAAGGGACCCCCCCCAACATCATCTAGTTCCAAGTCATGGGCATAGGACTTTCCACTTAGGCCAGGTTGCTTAAAGATCCATCCAGCCTGGCCTTGAACCCTCTGTGGCATGGGGCATCCACAATATCTCTGGGCAACTTGTTTTTGTGCCTCATCACCCTCTCAGTAAAGAATTTCTTCCTAATACCTTGTTTAAACCTTCTCTCTTCTAGTTCAAAGGCATTTCCCCTTGTGGCCTCACTATATTCCCTTGTCAAAACTCCCTCTCTGGCTGCTCCCAGATACAATACACAGTGCAGAAGCATGGGAAGGGGACATCCCCAAGCAGAGCAGGAGCTGTGATGATCCGGTTTTCAAAAATGGAGTTTCATGTATGCAGTATTTCATGCAATGGAGTGGTAAGTCCTTAACTATTGTTTTAATCCTATATACTTGTAATCCACCCCTTCAAAAAGTGTTCCTGGAGGTCTACACTGAAATTGTCATAGCCCATCTTTGGTAAGCAACTCAAGGGACCCACACAACTTGTAAAGAGAAGTTTTGTAAATATGCTGCCCAGAGCCTGTGAAGGGCAGGGGTGCTGGGTGCAACTGCGTGTGCATACATGGGACAGCAGCAGTGGACTTAGATTAGACCTTCTTGGCACTTACCATAGAAGGGTCTTTGCAAACGTACATGTGTTTCCTTCAGTTTTGTGTGTGCTATTGTAGTGCATCTGTTTTGTTTCTGATATTGATCCTCAATGTACAGTTCATTAAGTTGCTGATTAATTATGTCCCTCTAATACATCAATAAATCACAGCACTGAGTTAGTGTTTTCTACTCAACATTTCCTTCCATGTGATACTTCAGTGCCATTATGTTCATTGATCACAGTGGAAGGTTTTAGTTTTACTCTGCCAGTTGTTGTGGGTTGGGTTTCTTTCTTTTTTACTTATAGACTTTTTTTTCCCATAAGTTGCTAGGAAACTAACTACTGGGTACTTATGTGTACTTAAGAAAAACAGAAAATATGGCCAAGGTGGGGAGAGAATCTGGCTACACTTCTTTTTTTCTCTCGGGCTTCCTCTCCAAGGGGAAAGACACCAGAAGATTTTGGAGGCAGGTAAAGGACGGGGTTCAGGCCAGTTGCTCTCTTTCACTCTTGGCATCGGAAGGAGGACTGTCAAGCTGTTGCTTGCTGTGGGGAGAATTCACTATCACCACCAAAGTCCAGTCCTAAGGACATATCACTCTCTGCCCATGTGCCCAGGAATCCTGAGCTTGCCTTCTCCTGCCCTGCTGGGGCTGGGCCACCACTGTCCTGCCCCCACAGCTCCTTCGGCCCTGCCCTGGGTCTCTGCTGCACTGTGGTCCCACACCCCCTGCCCTGCTGGGACATCCCGCAGCTCCAGCCACCACCACGGAACTCCTGGTGCCTCTCATCCACCAGCCTGGGATTCCTGCTCATTCCTGCTGTTATGAATGGGCCAGGAGAGCAGCTTCTTTGGAAAGGCCTTTAAAAAAAAGACAGCTCTGGGTAGGGGCTCAAGGGGCCACGCCCGCCACCGCTGCTCCCAGCAGACACTACAGAGGAGGAGGTGCAAATAGAATCTGCTGCTGACACCGCAGAGTCGGTATTCCTTCCTCACGGGAGTTCCCAAGAACACTCTTGGCTCCTGTGGTCCAGGGGGGTCATCTTTTTCTAGTTCTCTTTAGGTTATGGCGAGAAGGTGGGAAACCACCTGCAGGTAGCTGGACGTGTGCCTCACACTGTATTGTCTTTCATAGGTCCAGATTTTGTGTTGGCTCGTTGTTTTAGAGATTTTTTAGCGTCAACCAGACTTCTGCCTGTAGCAGAGCATCATGGGAGTCTCTTGATTTCCCAGCTGGGCGGTGTCAGCAGTTCAACAATCAGGCAGCTTCACCCGACGGGAGCCGAGGGGAACTCGGGACTTAGGGAAAGGGAATACACAACTTGGAACATGGTAAGCTGAAATTCAAGGGTACAGATACAACATGAACAGTTTAGAATAACAGGTAAGTAACAGTGTAACCTTTTTAACTTCATGGCAAACAGTATAATAGTACAACATGTAGTGCATAACCTGGGGTTCGTTATTCATTTCACCCGCTGTTCCAGCTTGGTGCTCCTCAGAGTCCTGCAGGGGGCACCAGGATCAGACTGCCCCAGGGTTTTGTGAAGCAAAGCCCCTCCTCCATCCCTTCCCTGAGAGGGCTATCACGAGGCTCCTGGTTTCCATTTTGTTGTTAATGCCATAGTTATTGTTGTTTGTTTGCTTTGCTACACATACTAGCAAAGAACTGTTATTCCTACCCCCATGTCCTTGCCTAAGAGCCCCTTGATTTCAAAATTATAGTAATTAGGGGGTTTACATTCTCCACTCCAAGGGAGGCTCCTGCCTTCCCTAGCAGACACTTTTCAAACCAAGACACTAGTAAAAAGAATGAGAAATTCTAATATCCTATTCTTTGCAATCTTCAGCATATGAAGCAAAACAGAAATAAAAACCAAAAATGTTTATATACTAATTTACAGATAACATTTCTAGACATCACTCATACAATAAGCATTATCATTAATAGACAGATGTTAATCTGAACAGAACAAAGACTGCAGGTCTGCTCTTATTAGTTCTCAAGCCACCTGTATATTCAGAGATGAGAGGTCTAGGGTTTTCTTGGATATTGTTCTCCAACAAATATTTTTAAATATTCAAACATAAAAAAATAAAAAAATAATTCTGTATTATTTTTACGGATTTATAGCTACTTTTTCAGGAGAAAAAGTTCCCTTCCTCCAAATTAGACAAGGCTAGAAGTGCTGTAATTCTCTCCCCTTGACTATTTCACAGAATAAGGAGTGGTTTATGTGTTGATGAGGTTTCATAAGCAGGAATGAGCTTTCTGACCTAGGCAAACAAAATTTGTGAAAGGCTAGAGCTTCACAGGAACTCTCAAAGAATAACATCTACTTCCACATGTGACTTCAGTACCCATGTCATTACAGTTTCTCTTTTCAACAGCACTTGTAATAATTGTTAAACTATCATTTTTAAGCTCCATTTCACTGCTGCCATCTATCTAGCAAACTTCTTATCAGTATTTCCAGTCCTTCTGGATTGCTGGTGGTTACACAGCCGGATTCAAACAGCATCTTTCTAAAACTAAACTAAACTTCCTAAATCTAAACTGCATCTTTTCATAAAATCTCTCAAAAGACAATGAAGGAAAGATTTTGAAAGAGTGAAATAATAAGTGGAAGGAGCTTCAGAAGCTCCAGAAGGAAATGAAAGTGAGATTGTAAAGATAGCACAATCATCTGAATCCACGGGCAGTGGGACATTTTCAACTGGTATACCAGTGTTTTACTGCCGTTGGGTCAAAAGTAAAATTTAAACAACTAAACCTGAAAATAATATAGAAACACATGAAAAGAAAAGTTATGAAGACTTGGTGAACATTCTCCAGATCTATTCTTTTCCAGAATTTACCAACAGTAAGAAAATCCTTTTTTAAAGCTGCTGCAAAATAGAAAGTCATTGAGGAAGATGTTAAAACCTGCTAATTGACAAGATCACCCCCCTGACTGCTGATGTCTAAACCATTTTGTAATACTTGGAACAAGCAGCAGAAAAAGCAGAGGGAAGTTGTGCTATCATCCTTGCTGATACTGTTTTCAGCCTGCCCCTTTTGTGAAGATTCCAGATAGTAGATTCCTGGAAATTCTCATTTTCTATGACAAAGAATATTACATTCTTCTGAGTGCTGCAATGTTCACCATCAAAAAGGAAAGACTTTAGACTGGGTTTTTTACCTAGTCTTCATAACTTTTATACTACCCTGGCCTTCACTGGTTTCAGTGTGATTTGAATTGAGCAACAAAAAAGGAATGCAACTGGATGGATACTGGAGGGAACTGGAGGCACAAAATGCAAAGATCACATATTTATGATAACAACAATTTATTCAAAACAGAAATCAGATACGAAAAAGCCTGACCCAACTCACAGCCACTTGCACTCCAACCACTCCAACCGCCACACTTTCTCCACCACAAGGAACACAGGGAAGAGAAAACTGAAGATCTGTAGGCTCCCAAACACACCAACCAACCCTTGATGGTAAAAGTGGCTATGATTGCATTCAATTGAACACCTCCAACACAAAGAAAAAAGTTGCATACTTGCAATTCAGTGAACCCCTGATTGTTTGAAAATAGACCAAATAAGTCCTCTCTTTCATCAAACCCAGGCACAAGGACATGCTCTGGAGGGAGAGACTGGCTCTTATCCAGTGGTGAAGGAAATTTACCCAGCTCTGAGTCGTATGGATGAGATGCCAGGGAGGAAAGTCATGTCTTATGCTGCCATCACCAGACTTCATGGCTTGGAAGATGGTTGTTTTTCTTGTCTTTTGATCACAGCTCCAAGGATCAAGCCCAGCTGCATTTTCAGAGCCCATTGCAGGTGTTTCCATTGCACAGCACAGCACAGCACAAAACTCTAATCCCCAGATGTGCTCTCCTTTAAAAGCCAGAGATTTGCAGCAATGTTTCACATCTCTGAAGATATTTTTACTGAGTGGCAAAAGCAGTTGTCAGCACTACTTCCCCCTGGCCCATGCAGGTTCCTATGCCTGCCTCTTTCCTTGTTCCTACATATCATCCAAAAAGTCAGCATTCTCCATTGGTTCCCAATCTAACACATTGCTTCTTCCTGCAGATAGAGTAGCTACTTTTGATTTTTGCATAATGATCAGCTAATTCAAGAGCTTCAGCTTTGCTTCATATTTGCTACTGTCTGACCCCTATCCATCTGCTATTATTCCTTTGAATTTCTATAGTGTTATAAAACCTTTCATTTGTTCTTACAATGTTGTCCTTTTCCTGTTTGCTCATCTTTTTCTGTGTTGCTGCAGCTCCAAAATTTCTTTCTGGGCTGCTAAGTGATCTAGCTTTTTTAATGAATAGACCAATTTTAGGGACTTTCTTAATCCAATCTGATTCCAGCCACTGATTTTTCTGATGTTTAGCACAAACAAGCACAAAATATTTCAGCAGCCTCCCACAATAATCCTAATAATAATAGGCATTCATCCTTAGGTTTCACTTCATAACACCCACAATATTCTGAGAACCTCTATAATACATTATTCATTGTTCTGTGAAATGAATGGGCACTCCTCTTTCACAGTGAAGTGCCTAAAAACCCATTAGTTTTCTACAACATAACCATACCTTTTTAACATTCCCATTTTCTATCCTCCCTGCACAGAGGCTGTTTCTCTTCTGTTCTACTTTTAAACCTTGCACATAATAATATTCACAACCAGACATATAAACTGCAGAGTATTTCTGCAAATCCAAGAGGAGTATTCTGAATGATTGCTTCATGGAAGAAAAAAAGACGCAGAAAGTCTGGTTTATATCCTCTGTCCTTTACTCTCCACTAAAATTTTATTAAAATTAAAATAATGAGGTACCTTTTGGAGAGGCATGAGCCAGGACAAGAATTAAAAAACACTTCTATTTGACCTATAAATGCATTAAAAGAAGAAACCATAAAATCACTCTTCTCTATTTTTGTCTGGTAATTGTTTCTCCATTCATACCTAGATAAACCATCCATCTCTTTTTAAGGTTTAAAAGACAAAAAAAAAATAAAAAAACCCAAACAAACAAAAAAAACCCCACCTTTTTTATTCTGATGATATACCTAAATATCTAAGCATTTATAATAATTCATGCTCATATAAGTCATTCACAGCTAGCAAACTAGTGCCATAACCAGGAGGCCAGCCTTGCAGTGGACCACTGGCCCTGGGATTGCTCTTTCATGCTCTCCCAGTGACTTTTCCTACACAATTCTTGCTTTGTTATTGCTCTCCAGACCCATATTCCCATATTTAACAGTTTTCCCTTTACCCTTTTTTTATCCTCCAAATTATTTCATACTTGTAATGATTGAGTTTGGGGTGGGTGGTTGTCTTGGTTTGTAAAGACAGGTATCTGCCAGGGAAAGCTGGAGTTTCCCTTGGAATGGGGAATGTAAACCCCTCACCCCCGCCAAATTGTAATTTTGCAATTAAGGGCTTTCAGGCAAAGATTTGGGAATAGGAATAAATAACTAGGAATACTAACAACACAAATGTAGTAGAAAACAAAACCACCCAACCAAACAAGCAAACAAACAACAGTCCTGGAAAACCCTGACAGAGTCAGAGCTACAACCTGACACCCTGCTGGTGTTGGAAGCAGTCCAAAAGTGAGTCCTCCTGGAGTGGCTGATGTGGTTCTGTTGGGGTAGAGATGATCCTGTAGGAAAGGGTCTGGTGATGGTGAGAAGGGTCCAGTCTTTCTTCAGGGATCGGGTGGAGCCAGATACCTTGTGCTCCTACATCTCAGTTTTTATCCAGGTAGGAATGGTTGGCTCCCCCCACTGGGTGGAGCATCTCACAATGGGATGACAGCTCGGGGATGTCTGCTTTGGGGATGTCTTAATGGTCCATTAGCAGAACATATCCCCCTGGAGGGAGGACAGGTGGTGAGAGAGATAAGAAACACTGCCCCACCTGGTTTTAACAGCTGGCCCATTATCAGAAGGCACCTGCCCCCCTCCTCCCAGAGTTACAAGCGATAAAGAAAAACATCTCCCCAACTGCTTTCAACAAATGAAATAGAATACACATTTTGGGTTCCATAACCCAAGACAGTGGTTGTTTCCTTTAAATCTTTCTAAGTCAAGGTGGTTAGAACATTTCCATGTATCCCAACAGACACACTGCCTGAATTTTTTTACATGGACATGACAGCAAACCAAGACATTGTCAGAAACAGTAACTGAAATTCTAGGGGAATTTACCAGAAAAATTTAGGACCTCAGGCAGCAGAAGAATAAGGTATTTATATCCTAAATTTTGAGCTATATGCTGTCAAAGTATCATTTGAGTTGTGAGTTTTTTCCCACCCCTTTTGCATAACTAGCCATTAAGCTTCAGGAATTCAAGGTGCTAAATTCTCTCATGTTCACATGACATTGACATAAGGTAGAAACTTGGTTGCCTGAAAGTCAGAAGAAATTTGCAAGAAAGCTTGTTTTTCACTTTATTAACAGTTTTAGAAAGGCAAGTCAAGGCAAGAAGGAAGAAAATTCAGATTATTTTTCTTAGAGGGTATTGCAAATTATCTCTTACTCCCATTTCTGCTACACAGACCTGGCAGTCTCCTAATGCATTTAGAAAAGGAAAGACTATCAAGGCATCTGTGTAATTAAGAGTGATGGTCTTATATTGCAGGAGGGCTACTGTCCCAGTCACTTTGCTAAAGACAGGATTGGGAGTGCAGCTCTGTTTGTTTACCCGATGAACATCTGCACAAAAATCTGGTATCATGGGTTGCCAGGAATTCTTACTGCAAGGGAGCTGAAATATTTAGCAGTTTGATCAGTCTGTTTCTCTGCCCCAAGTAGTATATGGAAGTGTGTCAGTTCTTGTTATGTCAGCCACAGTATTTGTATATCCTTATCTGGGTGCTGATTTGGTAGTTCAGATTAACCCCTACATAGCCTATATAAGCTGCCATTTTGGCAGTTCAGACAAACCTTAAATGGGACCCAGTCACTCTGTTTTTCTAAAATTCTTCTAGGCCTTCTGATGTTTACTTTTTGTGATGGAGTTTCTCACCCACTTTTCATGTAAATAATGATTGTTCTGCATTCCTTTCTGGAGGAGGAGAGACTTGATAGACTCTTGGGTTGACCAGTGTGGTTGGAGAGGACAATTTTCATCCTCCATTCCATGGTCACTGTTGGAATTCTATAAATGTTGAGGTCTGTAAATAAACTTCCCCTTTTTTGCCTTGGACATCTCAGCGTGTGAGTGTTGTTCATTTGTGTCATACTGCAGCAGGACCCTGAGAATTTTGTTTACTGATGTTAAAGAGTAAAGGCTAGTAGTTTAGGCAAAAATGCTATTCCACAATACCTACTGCCAATGTTACCACAGAATTTAATCATGAGAATAATGTCTCTTTGGACATTTATTTTTCTATGTGGCCTTACATTATCTAGATCAATGGTGATCATTTCTGATTTAGGTCACTAAGAAAGGGCTTCATACATCAAAAAGTTATTTGCTTATCCAAGTGCCTGTGTATCTTTGACGGATGAATCCAGAAAAAAAACACCTCTTTTAGCTTCTTTGTTTTACTCAGAATCAAACAGGAATAATTTGGACCTTTTCAGAAAAATGTCGTGCATATATCTGCATGTATCTCTGCAAGAATCTGCACTGAAATCTTGACTAGCAAGTCACTATACCTAAATATATCTCAGAAGAAAACCTGTAGGTCAAAGATAGGATTCAATGCATTACCACAAAAAGAGACAGGCAAAAAAGTAGATCATATGACCAGAAGTGCTGGGTATGGGCCTGGATCTACTGCTGCTATCAGTACGTGGGTCCTGGGCCACTCAAAATTACTCAAGATAGTGGAAAAAAAAGGACTCTTGGGCTGAGAAAGCATGAAGCCAACAATCCTAGGTAAAAAGTAAAGCAGAATGACCTTTATTTTACATACTAATTATGTGGCTTCCCTGCAATGTCCTGGCTGTGGCTATTACACTCTGCTGGAAGTTTCCTTGTGCCTGAAATCTGAAACTTTCCTTCCTTCCTTCCTTCCTCCCTCCCTCCCCCAAAATATGCATCTCTGATCCAAAAAACTGCAGTTTGAAACTTTCAATTCAAACTGAGGCATTTCAATGAGTAGGAGCAATGCCTGATGACATGCATAAGAATTAAAAGTGATCAAGTGCTCACCAAATATCAGCTTGCTCAAGACCAGTGAAAACACTTGAAAATGCTCTATGTTTCTGAGCAGGATAAGGTTTATGCCTTCTTAAGAGGCTGTGTTAAAGAAGATGAAATTGTTTCAGATGGATAACTTGGAACAGAGCTCCTCTCTTCATTTTTCTGAGTTTGGACACATGTGACTGCACTAAGTCTGTGACATGGCTGTTCATTTGCTCTGATGTAGTAAGAACCTTCTTTTGTTCAAAATAATTCATACTGTTAAAAAAACCACTGCATAAGGTATTACAGAAGGTGATCTTCACAGAGTAGAGATAACAAGATGGTTTAAGGTGGAAAGCAAGTCACATCCCTTTCAGTGCTACAGAAAAATGCGAGCACACGTGCACAGAGGCAAAAATCTGCTGCTTACTTCTGACTTCTATCTCCAGGCTTTAACAATGTTTGAATGTTATTCTTCTCTTCAACAAAAACCCCCTCACCTGGGATTGTGACCATTTCCCACTTCTGCTGTAGAAGCAGATCCTTCTTTGATTCCCCAATACCAATTATAGTCTTTCAGTTTTGTGGACAGATCAGCAGTCCACAAAATTCAACAGTCAGGAATTACAAGCCTCTTAACTGCAACAGCAGTCTCCAGACCCTCCTTTTCTCTTCAAATGTACAAACATGAAAGCTAATGGAGAGATGGTGGTGAAATTGCTGTGTCGTTTGCAGCTTACTACTGTATCTGAAAATATCTTTTGCCCTTTTTATAAATCAGTGTAAGTACTCTCCAGCAAGGAACGTGTGTGTACTATCACAAAACACAGATATTGTCAGAGGAAAGAGCAATGGGGTAAAATAGTTGCATTTTTCCATTGTATGGATCTTTTTCTTGCACATCTTGAGGTCACTTCTTTCCAATCTGGAACACCTAAGAATTAAGAAAAAAAAGAAAAAAAAAGAAAAAAAAAAGAAAAAAAAAAACCACAAACATGCAAAATTGTTTCTTAGAAATCATCACCCAAATACAGATGACTTGCAGAAAAAGTCCTCCCTTTTGTCTTTCAGGAAAAGGAAGGTGGTTTCTGTTTCCTTATACCATGGAAAAATCTGTAACCAAAAGCAGTCAAAAAGCTAGTTAAACTGTGGAGAAATCTGGCCAGGGACAGGTTACTATATTTGCAAAAACTGCTTGAAGACTTTTCTCACTCTTCACATTCCTAAACAGAATAGAGAAAGGTGTCTTCTTCGAATCCTGCACCATAGGTACCTGAATACTCAAGATCCCAGTGAGACTCATTCTGCATGGTGAACATGAAACCACTGTATAAGGTTATGCAAAGCAATAAAAAAAAAAAAAATCAATACATTTTTAAAAATCTCATCACTAACTTTCTAAGTTTAAAAAACAAAATGATCATGATCATGGTAAAACTCATCTTAGGGACGGTGTGTAAGTTACCAGGGTTCCACATCAGCCCAACAAATCTGTTTCCAACCCAATCTGAATAGGGATCACTGGAATCATTGGGTAACTTACCAAAATATTTTGATTAATTATAGTTTCCAGCTATTCATATTCAATTCTGTTCAAGTCAGAGACTTTCCCTCTTTCAGATTATCCATCTTGTTTAGAGTAGTGGCATAGTGACATTGGATGGGAATGACTGTGATGCCACCCAGAAGAGAAAATATTGATCAGTGAACCCTGCCTTTCTCTGGGAAGTTGGTGCTGACCTATCTGCATCGGAAACACCACTGAGACCCACGGAGCCATTAGGATGTTAGTGCATTTTTAGAAATTAAAATATTCTGTCTTGCTATTTCATCTTGATTCTGACTTTCATTTTAAATTACTTTGTCTCTTGTGCCCTGTTAAATTGATTTGTTATGCTAAATTGTGCCAAATAAATAATGAGCTTCCTAATTAGCTTATGTTGAAGCAAGGCAAGGATGAAATTATATCCAACTGTCTTAGTGTCTGGGGCCCTATGAAAAAAACACACTGAAGATACTAGAAACTGTGCAATTCCTCAAGACGTTAGTTGCTAGCATGTTGATTCCCAGTGCTTTGATGCTGCAGGGAAGTAGTTGCTTTGGATGCTCCTTAGAACACAGAGCTTAGCTCTCACCACAGCAATCTCACAGATAACTACAACCTGCAGATGAAAATTCTGGTAAGTAATACAAGCAAAATGTGCATTCACATGAGTCTCCTGAAAAAATAACTGACACCCCCCTCTGAATTAACAATTACTTTATTATATTTTGTCCTAACTAATCTACAGCCTAAGCAAACATGAATAAATAACCTAGGAACTCTGGCACATTTTCAATATTTTAAAGGGATCTGTGCTCCTATCCCATCTTTGATATAAGGTTTCAGCCTTGTACAGCAAATAAATGCTACTTTGACTGAAAAGATCAAGAGGGAATCTCTGCCTCCACTTAAGACAATGGCAAAATCCTTCTTAGCTACAGTCTAACACGGCCTGAGCTGAAGATCCATATATCCCCTAAGACAGGAAAGGATCAAAACTAAGACTCTGGTATGTCTGTCTTCTGTCTGCTCTCCTACACAAAACTGTGCCTGAGACACTGGCAGTTGCTATTACTATCACTAGGATTGCACTAGGATTACTAGAATTACAATATTTTACTATTACTATTACCTTCAAAATTGCTAATATTACTGCTGTTCTTGACTTTCTAAAGAATTATTACCCTCCCCAGAAAAATTTTGATATTTTTACATGACAATATTTCTGACCAGATGTACATACATCTTCTGCTGCTCTTTTCAAGCATTTAATAAGAAATCCAAGAACAATATTAATTCATGTCAGGACTTACATCCTGAAAATAGTGCAGAAGAATAAGCACCAACAACTTTAATAGCTAACCAGGGAACACACCTAATCTATCAGCCATGACAAGTATTTTCTTTCTGCATGGGAGAAGTCTCATGAAAATACATTATGAAATGTAATTAGACACATGCATTAACTCTTTTGTCAAGGAAGAGAAATACTTTTTTAGCAGCTAGAGTTCACTATAAGGTGGATAACCATATGGCATTGTTAGCTGAAGTTGAATCATGGAAAGGGAAGCTGTTCACCAGATTTAGCTAGAAGCTATTTATGTCTAACCAGCAGAAAGAAAAATTCATATTTAAACAGCATCTCTGTTTGGACCAGATGAATATAAAAGAGAAGCATGATTTTTTTACCAAGACAGCAAATATTTTATCATAAGCTTATAAACATATAATGCAAGATTTGCCCTAAGGCCCAGAACAAAAGCCCACCTAGTTCAGTGGAACTAGACTCCAGCATAAGCCAGAAAGAGGCACTGGAGTAACAAGTGACAGAATGAAGGCATGAGGTTTATACTGAATATAGGAAAACCCTCTTCACTGAAAAGTATATTAAGAATTGGAGTAAGCTGCTCAAGGAAGTAGCTGACTTACCCGTGGCATCACTTTCCCTTATGGATGGTGACGATTCTTGTTGTTGCCATTATTAGTACTAACATTCCTGACAACTATATGTCTAGATGGTCAAACTAGTTCTCAAAAAAGAAAAAAAGAATAAAAGAATAAAAGCAGTGGGAGAAAACAGGTATCTTCATAAAAATCACGTCACAACAAATATTCAACCTGTGATCTTGAGAGATTAAATCATTCCAGGAATAGTAACACTAAGACCTCGAGTTTAGTTAAGAAAGATGAATGTCAAAGCTATATAAAATAATTTAACTCAACACATGTCCATATATTTCCTGTAATGCTAATATATAATAGGAAACAAAATTGCTATCATTTACCAGTGGGTATGATCTAGGCTGTTTTGCTGTTACCAGCCTGATGTAGGAGGAGTCCACTTCTGTCAAGGAATTCGTTCACAGTAAAGTCATATTTTTTACTTTAGTTGTTTCTTTCAGGACACACTTTGGACAATATTTGGACAATTTGTGGAAGGGCCAAAATAGAGGAATATGGGAGCAGTAATTTAGACTGAAGAACGAGGTGTACAGAAATCAGAGTTTGAATAAGATCATCTGCAAACATTCAGTTGTGTTCCTTAGCATGCTGAGCTGTTTGGCTGATAGACAAGTACTGTGTAACAAGATGGATGATTGTAGGTGTAACAGAGAGGTTTCTTCATTTTTAAGGCAGTCTTAAACACTGCCCTGAAGAGTTGCATTTCGGCTCTGGTATCTACTTCAGAGTTCCTGTGTAACACAAGACAAGTTGCTTCAATACTTTACAACTCTCTAAGTGTATGACACATTTTTTTTTCAAGTGCCACTGAGCATGCGAGAATGTAGAACATCTGAGCTCTCAGTGCTGCAACTGAAGGCAAAGAGGACAGGTCTTTGACATCTTCCTGGCAGATGACAGTGAACCACTTTGTAACACCAAAAATTGTACCACAAATGTTTTCTAGTTGCAGTTAAAATCATTCTCCCATCAGTGAAACAGATTCAAATACTCCTTTTAATTCACAGAAATATATGAAGTTTTATGTTTAAATCACCTAGAAAGAGTGACACATTGACAGACACCTTTAAAAAGCCTGTGAAGAAATTAATTATTCTATCTTCACAGTACAGTTTGAAGTGTGTACAATAAAGAAGATAAAATAAATGTCAAATAACTGCTCATGTAACTAAGCACCAATTGGTCACAGGTCACTTTGAAGAAAAACAAGTGTACACGTAATTACAGTATCAGAAGATATAAAATGGCAGCTGAAATGAGATTAGAGACATAATTCTGACACTCAGTGCTGTTTAAGTGTTTGGCTTTGGAACCCCCTAATCACATTCTTTTATCACCAAGGGTGATAAATGAAGTGAATTCATTTTTTAAATCAACAGAAAGCCACTGTTTAAAATAAGGCTACTGCTTGTCATTGATTAGACATAAAAGTACCTTACTCTCAGGACATATTCATGAAGCTCTTCAGGTACCTCACAGATAATCTGAAAACACTTTGTAATGACACCAGAGTGATTAAACACTTCAGCCAAGCTCAGAAGCCAGACTGGCTAAGAAATTTTGTAAATGTTCCCGTTGGTCTGTGGAGCTGCTTGTGTGACTTTTGTGAATAAATGGAGACTTCTTCCTGTACCAGAGTGCTCTCAGAACCACTCATGTGAAGGGCTGTATTTTTAAATGAAATATTAGCAGCCTGGCAGGCAAACTGGCTACACTGTGTAAAAAGCTTGATCTGTTTCTGGGATACAGATTAGGTTAAGTCACATTAGCAGGTATGAAAGATATGTGGCTCTCTTTTTAAAGCTCTGTGTTCCTTTGTCTCCCTCTTTCAACTTTTTTAGATGTACCAAGAAATGTTTTCAGAAGTGAAATGCACCACTTGACTATGCCATGTGCAAGTCAAGACTGTTGATATTTCACTTGACCTCAGGTCAGCCCCCATCTCCGGGCAGGGTAAGAGAAATTTTTTAGAAACTTTCAGAGTTGATACTGAGAGAGCTGACACCAGTGCATCCCCAGATACCACCTGTCACAGTCCTTGCTGCATGACCAGACTTTGCACAGGCTGTTCTTCAGCCAGTTCAATGCCACCCTTGTTCCCACTCTCAGCTGACAAAATCTGGTGCCCATCTCAGCTGGAAGTGTTCAGACTCTCTAGAGAGGAGGACGCTGGTTTGGAGACACTGTGGATGGGTGAGGTTTCTGTTTTCTGGCTGCTTTCATCAACAGCAGGGATCCTTGTAAATACTGAGGCTCATTAGAGAGTGCCTAACTGTAACAGCAGAATGGCTGCAGAATTTAACCTTACTCTTCCTCTCTTCCTCATTTCTTATTAAATTACTTTCATTCATTGAGAAAGTTATTGGCTTTTCCTCCTCCTACACAAAATCTACAAAAATTCTTAGTTTAAAAGGCTAGGGCATAAGGGCAAACAGAGAATCCAGTCCTCTAGAACAGGATCCTTGTAATTTTTTTCATGAACTATGTCAGCTTTGTGTCTGCTGTCACATTGTTGTGTCAGGAGAGCCGTGATGTCTGAAGTGATCAGTATCAGCTTAAGGTGAAAAAAATGAAGACTCAGACCTAAGGGCTGCTGCACAAACACTCACATACAGCCAGTTGAAGAGGAAAACAAATTTACTGAGATCTTGGCAAGAGGTAGTGTTCACTCAGGGAATCAAATCTTCCAAATAAGGTGGTAGCTTGTTTTCTGGATAGTGAGAGCTATCTCTGCAGCAAGAGGCCTTGCAGCAGCATCTTGAGCTGGGTCAAGTGAGATCACTCATACCTCTGCCCTTCTTAGTCCCTGTAGCCCAGCTGGCTACACTCCTACGAGACCACTCAAGCACAAGCATAATCCATCACTATGTATTTTATAAACCAAACACAAAATGTCTTAAATAGCTTAATGATGTACAAAAGGCTGCACTGCATGGCTTCTGCTGCATGAATAGCTTTAAATGCCTGCTTACAAAGGGTTTAGCTAGGTACTTATTCAATCAGTTCTGCGACCAGGACCACCTTTGGTAGGAAAGGTCAGATTGTCCCACCAGGATATTGAGTGGTACTTTTAAGCATATGAATTGGACAAGGAGGTTATTCCAGGAGGGTTCCTGCATCCTACAGCTGAATACTAAATTGTGAAGGTGACTAGACATTGAGTCTCTCACTTGATTCCAAGGGGCTCCATCATCTGCAGCCAATCTATTGTCTCCCTTCTGATGCCAACTAGCTGGCAAGCTCCCGGGTTATCCTCAAATTAGTGACTCAGGAGCACAGGGTTCACACACAGGCAAGGTTCCTGTATCCAGCTGCACTATGATAGATGGATGGATTGATTTGTTTTATCTCCAGAAAAATTCAAGATCTGGATGTCAGCCTCACTTAGAAAATACCCATACCCCACATTCAAGGTAGAGCTCTTGAGAAACTTCTGATAATCTCCAATATGATACTTTTTGTGGGCTGCATACTTTTTACCCTCGTTTTCATGTGGACCTTCAAGTTATAAAACAAGTTCTATTACTGCCCATAGCAGAGTATTGTGAGCACTCTGGGCAGATATAGACACAGACTACAGAAATTAATCGGTTTTCACAAGGGCTGATGTTGAAAATGCAGCAGCAGGCTTAGCTGCAGTCTGGTGGTCCACTGTCTCATAACACCTGATGTCCTCTTAGTAGAAAGAAGCAGGAATGGGGTTTTGCACAAGGAAAAAAATCACATTGGGGGTTGTGAAAGCATACTCTACAGCCAAGACAAGACTATTATAAACTATTTGCACCAGAAGACAGATCAAAAATTCCTAAGGGAAGTTTTACCCTGACATGAGAAATTAAATTTCAAAACAGACTCCTCCTGCAGACTAAAGTCAGCTTTTGTAAAGCAAAATACATCACACTGTAACAGTCCATATACAGTGCATGTAACAAAGGAAAGCAGATAATTTTTACCCAATCTGTGGGTAATTTCTGCTATCCAGCTTTCAAGCAAAAGTTGAGTATTGAGCACAGTTGCTGCTTAGTGGTGAGAAACCAAATGCAGAACTCTTAGTTGAGTCATAATTGCTCATTAGTCAAGAAACATAATCACTCATTAGTACTGGACCAGCAGGACGACCAGCCAAAAGTCCATCAGTCATGTCATCTGCTTCTCACAGCACCATGACTTTGGATCTGCAAAACTTCGCTTGCATCAGTAAATTTTCTTGAAATGAGCTTTGCTGGTTTGTCATTTGCAAGGCTTCAGGAAATAAAAACCAACAGGGCTACAGATTTGAATAAAGGGGAAGCTTATAAAGGTGAAAGAAGGCAGAAAGCATAATGTGTTTGTTTACTGCAGGGGCAGTATCTACGGATCTTCCTCTAGATGAAGGTAAATAAATGGCTCTGAAAGTCACCAAGAAAATAATTAACACCAGTGCAACAGATATCATGAAATGAGAGGAAGCAAGAGCTAGATGAGGGGAGAAAAATACAAAAGTATGTTGGCATACATTCTCAGCTCATTTGGCTTCAACAGATTACTTTTCAAGCATGCTATGATCTCTCCAGAGCAATCCTCATGAGCACTGCTGGTAAGAAGTGTGGTGACACAGTTTTGCAGGCGTAACATGAGAGTGGCTGTAAGAATCCCCCATACTAACCCCATCATGTGTTTCTGCTCCCTGCAGAGCCTCACACAGATGCTGCACCAATGGAGACACTTTCCTCTCTAGTCTTTGAACAACATTTTGTGAGATCAAATTCGAAGGTGTCAGAAGGATAAGGATTTTTGGAAGGAAAATGAAAGGTGACATGTCCTTTCCCAAAGTAGTAGCAAACTGAATAGCCCAGAGTGGTCAACACCAGAGGAGAAATGAGTGTGACACTTGTTTGGTAAGTGAAATAGCTGACAGACTAAAAAGTCTCTTTAAGATACTGCAAAATATAGTATCTGAAAAGCATAAGAATTTCATACATATCAGAGTTTCAGCACAGCTCTTCACTTCCAAGGTCTCCTTAAAATTATAAAATCTGGCATGTTGAGAGAAAACCTGTTTAAAAAAACACACTTTGCAAATCCCTATTCCTCCTCCCTGCACTAGGAGAGAAACTCTTTCCAGATGAGCACCTGAAATTTCCATGAATAGAGTTCAGAGGCAATGATAGTCATTAAAAAGGTCTAATAATTATGCTGACTGTATTCAATAAGTTGTGAGAGTTACCTGCTCCTGGAGTGTTTCCTCTCCAGTGATTACTTTTTCCCTTTCATTAAGTGCTGCTATTATTTTATTTTCTTAGTCCCAGGGAAAAGGTGTACAGAATTAAAGTGTTAGATGAAAAGCTTTCATTCTGGTAAGTGCTTAAGGGGAAAGTTGATAAACACCAGGAGAAAACAGAAATAACTCATTTCCATTCCTTTTTTTTTTTTTTTTTTTTTTTTTTTTTTTTTTTTTTTGAGAAGTGACTGATTTCTCTGTCAAACAACTTAACAAGGCTGGAACAGAAGTTGTTTCTCAAGTGAATAATAATGAGAAAATCATGTGATTTGAGGTGCCTATTTTAATTCTGACTTACATACTGGCCTTTACCTTAGATCAAGTAGTTTTTACACTAAAATAAAACAGAGGCTTGGCCCAAACAAGTCAGTGGAAAAGTCCTAGCTTTGAGTCAGGCCTGAAAAGGACCAACATCTTTCTGCAAATGGTGAGAGAAGGCTACTGGGATTCTTTTGCTTTCCGCTAACTTTTCTTAAAATCACTACTTTCACTTTTAAGTTTTCTTCTGTCCTTCTAATAATGACTTTAAAGACCTCCAATGTAGCTTTTGCAGCATAAATAAATACACAATTTCACAGTACTGTGAAATTCTTTTTCTGTTTTCATATTACCGATATTTCACCTCAAAGACACCTCCCAGGCCTACAGTCTGTAAGAACTGTGATTCTGATCATAAATCAGTGCAGAAATATGTAACAGTTAATAGAATTAGAGTTGGTATGAATCCTGTTTCTGGCAGATGAGCTCACAGGCCAGACTGTCCATCAGCAGAAGACCTGCAGTCTTTACACCAGCAGAATAGCTAAGAGGCTATAATGTGTACCTTATACCTCCTTTTTTTCCACTGGAAAAAAATAGTTAAGGGCTATAGACACATCTCATATATTAAAAATGAGGCAGAAGAGTCAATGAACAACAACCTGACCCAAGATTTAAGAAAAGTGAAGCAAGCATGAAGTGAGACAAAGCATTACCACATTGTAGCTGATGTTTCCTATTGGATGTAAAACATCTGTCGAAAACACATTTTGTTGTAACTAACCAAGCAGTAGCCAAAACATGCAGACTGAATCCCTTATGTTTGTGCTTCACCCAAGTACCACAGCCAGACCACAGACAGCTTGGCATTTGTGATGTGAGAACCTGAAAGACCTGAAATCAAACAGCAAGAAGATTTAGTAAAATAAAAACAGCTTCCTTAAGAATATGTAATAAATTTTGTGACAATTATCTTGCACTGAAGTCCTGATCATGGAAGGGAAGAATCCACAATGTGTTGTAGAGGCGAAGGCCTCCAAGTGATTATAGTGATAAGGATAATCTGACAGTGGTTACTATAAATTACAGAGGTTTGAGATTTAAAATCACAGGCACAGGTAATTAGGGGAGAAAACTATGACACCAGCTGAAGCTGGCCTCACAATAAAAGCTGAAGTTTTATCCATCTGTCTTGGTTTGTAAAGACAGATATCTGCCAGGGAAAGCTGGAGTTTCCCTTGGAATGGGGAATGTAAACCCCTCACACCCCTCCCCCCCCCCCGCCAAATTATAATTTTGCAATCAAGGGCTTTCAGGCAGAGATCTGGGAATAGGAATAACAGTTCTTTACTAGGAATACTAACAATACAAATGTAGTAGAAGACAAAACCACCCAACCAAACAAACAAACAAGCAATCCTGGAAAACCCTGACAGAGTCAGAGCTACAACCTGACACCCTGTTGGTCAGAGTATTGGAAGAAGCCCAAAAGTGAGTCCTCCTGGAGTGGCAGATGTGGTTCTGCTGAAGTAGAGATGATCCTGTAGAACAAGGCTCCAGTGGTGGTGAGAACGGGTCCAGTCTTCCTCCAGGAACTGGGTGAAGCTGGATGCCTTCACGTTCCTGTGTCTCAGTTTTATCCAGGTAGGAATGGTTGGCTCCCCCCACTGGGTGGAGCATCTCACAATAGGATGATGAAATGTGGATGTGTTAGTTTGGGGAGGTGTTAATGGCCCATTAGCAGAAAATATTTCCCCGGAGGGAGGACAGGTGGTGAAAGAGATAAGAAACACTGCCCTAGTGTTTTAACAGTTGGGCCATTAACAGAAGGCATCCATCCCCCCCTCTTCCCAGAGTTACAAGAGATAAAGAAAAACATCTCCCCAACTGCTTTTAAGAAATGAAAATAGAATACACATCCCTGGCTCCACAACCCAAGACACCAGCCAACAATACGAATCTGAAGGAGGCAAAGCAAGATAAAGATACCCTCACAATCACCCAAGTTGACAAAAAAAAAAATGTGCGTAGTTTACCTCGAACAGGAAAAGCTATTTGGCTGTAAATATGATGGGTGTCTGGAGGGTTGCCCCAGGTCAATGGCACCTCCTCTGAGTCTCAGCAAAGAGCTGCATCTCCTCCTTCTTCTGGGCTGAACTGCCCAGCACTGGAGGCCAGACTGCAGTAACAGTACAGTAGGAGGTACAGTGGGAAGCAGAGCATGGAAGCACAGAGAAGCTTTCCCCTGACTCTAGAGCTAAATTAAAAAAAAAAAATCATGACAGCTCATCTGAAAGATGAATAAGAGCTTATTTTTTACTATCTGAGTAACTTATTACAGTGTGCAAGGAAAAATACCCAGCAAAGAGGACATTAAGTTACCATTAAGGATGCCAAAGAGCAGACAGAAGTGACAGCTAATCTGGACCTGTGAAGTGACAATGCTGACCCTTTTCTGCTTTTGCTTAAAGTGTCTTCAAATACTTCTTCTGAGCTGGAGGTTTTGGCAGTTTTCTTTTGTTTTATTTCAGTTATTTATTTTGCTATTAAATACATATTATATCTATTTGTTTATAGGTCTAGATTGGTTTGTTTGTTTTTTACAACCCATTAGGTTTATAAACTCTCTTCTATATGTCTGTTTCATTTATTTGAACTACAATAGATCAGACAGGATTAGTTGCTTAGCAACTTTTCAGTGGCAGAATCTATTTTGGAGAATTTGCAATGCTCATACTAGAGGTCAGAAAATTTTATAACATCGTAAGCCAACCAGAAAATATGTTTCAACAACAAAGATTTCTTCCAAGGCTTCTATTTCAATAAGAGAGGATTTCAGGATACCACCAGAATGTTCTTCTGGAAAAGGGATAACATATATTTAAAATGCAGAAAGTAATAGGAAGGTAGGAAAATATGAGCGGGTTTGGATGAAGTAGTATTACACCTTTCCTAAGTGTATTTCATATCTTCCTGCAGTGCAGCTGTACTCTTTCCTCCCACATAGGGTGCATTTTTGTATTTGCAGGAGGGATAAAGAGAATAAAAAATCTAGCTTTATGAAAGTCCAATAAATTTTGATTTCTACCTGCCAATAAGTAGAAAAGAGTCTAACAAATAATGGCACAATTAAGCAAATGGAATGTACTAAGGGAACAGAAGATTTTTATGCAGTGCTGAGGATGCTGTAGATTGGTTGAAAACAAATTCTCTCAGATGGCGGACTAGATGGTGTCTCTTTTGTAGTATGTCCTGATTTATAAAACATTCTTGAATTAATTTTGCACAATTTAGACACTGTACCTTGGCACACACAAACCACATTCTCCTCTAGTCTTTCCCAGAGATATTTCTAACTTTCACAGTCTGATTACAGCATGCAGTACATCACACCTGGATTCTCCAAACCTGATGAAAGGCATCAATTCTGTGATTTTTTTCGGTTGCTTTATTGTTGGTTTGTTGGCTTTTTTAATGTTTGCCTTAATGTTCTTGGGAGCATTACACTTAACAGAATGAGTTACACTTAAGTTGGTCTCAGCAGCGCCCAAGATGCAAGTGTATAACGTAAACCCAAAATGGTTTTGGCACTGGCATTCAGCTTATAAAATATACATTTTATGAATGTGCTGCTTCCATCCTACTCTAAGTGTCCTTCTGGAAATCACATGTGGTTCTTCATTTTTAAAACTCTAGAAAGGTACTGAATACCAAAATCAAAGTAACTCAAACTTTGTTTTAACAGAAAATTTTTCCAAGTCAAAGGTACAAATCCCTCCTTAAGATTCTTCAGTGGCTTTTTCTTCTGGATATATCAACAGAAGTCTGCTTTCTGGACTCTTTTGGGATTACTTGGTTTGCCGAGTTCCTTTGCCTTTCTCTGGCAAAAACTGGTTGCACTGGGCCAGGAGAGGATGCACATTAACTGAAAACTGAAAACCACAGCCAAAATTTAGGAAAATTGTTGTTAGTGAAAACAGGTATGTTCAGCAAACTTTCAAAGATAACAAGATCCCAGCCAACTTTACAAACACTGTTTACTTCTGACTGCTTCCTGCCTTATATGTCCCTTAGGTCTGAGAGTTTAGTGCATTTTTTGGACTATATGGGTGACTACACAACACCTCAAGTAAGGGAGAAGACAATCAGCTTTCTTTCCTCATGTTATTTCCAACATTATCTGAGAAACTGTTTTAAAGGAAGAGAGGAAACCATTGCATTAATACAGTGGTCAGATTCAGCCACCAGGTGTTGTTTGTCTGCCAACAGAGTATTGAGTAGTGAAAATGAGGTTTAGAGAGAATTAATTTCCAGAGACAGAACACTGTTTATGAATAATAGAATTTACCCCATCTCTCTTAGGCAGCATCTTAGATTGAGATTTACATTATTCAAGGTTTTTTTCAGTAGTTCATAGTAATTTTTCAGTAAGAAAATTAGTAATTTCTTCTAAGTAATCACTCAAAAGAATAAAACTGCACTTTGATGTTTCACCATTTTAAGTTTAGCTAAGTTTTTGATGACTATTTTAACAGAGTAAAATAATATGACTGTTGCATGGTATTAGTGCATTGGCTAGACAGCGAATGCTCTAGTTAATGTTCCAGTACAGCTTCACATCCTTAAAAATTAATGAAACATTAATCTTTGCAAGTGAAACTTTCCATGCAGAATGTCACAATTATAGTTTTTTTTAAATTTGAGGCAGTTTTCATCTACTGCTTTCAAGTCAGCTGAAGGTGACTCTTACCTTTCATTACAGAAGAAAAATTCAAATACACTGCAGAGTTCTTGGCGGTGGGCTAATATCTCTAAAAGGTCTGACTGCAGAGCTACACCGAAGTTGCAGTCTTTATTTGCTGGTAGCACAGGGCCTGGAGGAACCTTGAGGGGCATGGCACAGAAATAGGCGGCTTTGCAGCCTTTCTATCAGGCACTACAAGAAAAAAAATCTGCACTGTCACCTCAAAAACAGTTTGTCATGCCAATTCCACCTGCTACTCTGCAGAGGCTCAGGTCTGGCAGAAGGCGAGCTGGTTGTCTTCCAAGAGCTGCATTAAACCAATGAGCTTAAGTTATATCTGAGTGGAAAAGGTGCACAGTAAAAAGCACTGATATCAGCTTGAAATGATCTGCATGGGAGAAAATTATCCTTTTTCCACTGAGAGAGGTGAAGCTTCAGGATGCTGCATCACAAAACATATTATGTCCTCAGGATCAGACAGGTTCATAAACTAGAGCTGGAAATGGATCATGTGAGAGCCTCTTATTTTTACTTTAATGGCATGATTTACTTCAATCTCCTCAGTTCCTGTTCAGTGCAGTAAGTATAAGTTGATAATGACAAAAATGTTTAGAAGGTACGTTATGTGGTTTCACAGGAAAACAGCTGATGGTGAACACTCCCTTTGTGTTCAAACTGCACTGACTGAACAAATCTCATTTTCATGCAGCCTTCTAAACACCCTTGCTCAAAATGAGTATGCAAATTGTTACTTCCATTCATGTATTTGCCAGAACCATACCAAATGACCAACTAAAACAATAAGTAAAAGAAATCAAAAATTTTCAGGCTGACACTTGTTTGTCATATGCTTAAATCAAAGCAAAAAAGTTCAAAGACAGGCAAAGGTCTTCCTATATCCAACAAGCTCAGCATTTGCTGCACTCTTTGACTGCGATCTGAACCAGCACATTCAGGCTTCCAGAAAAATGCCACATTGGAGCTGCAGTCATTTCCCCAGCTGGAGGCAGTTTCCTAAACACTGACTGATCTGGGAAAGAAACAACCATATACACCCACACTGAGAATGCATCCTCTTCAGTAATATTCTCTGTTTCAGTCCACTGCCTCATTGCATTTCCAAAAGTATGGGCACTCCAGAAATCTGTCTCCCAAAACCTTTTTCAAGCACTGCTTTAATTGTTTGGTTCATGTTTTGGCAACATCCAGTGAATTCAGCTCGACCTGGCAGAGAGTTTTTCTCACATATATGTATTTTCTCCATATGGTGATTTACCAAAATACTGGGCAAAAACATTAGCCAACCAAAATAAGATCAGTGTAATTTTAAATGCATAAATGAAGAAGATAAAAAGGTTTTGAGACTGTCAGCAAGCTGTTATATAGGTGTTACAAGAGACTTTTTTTTCATTTTTTCACAGCCATTCCTGTCTTACTCCAGAAAAGCAAAAACCTGTACCTTGTTAACTGCTCACTAGTCTGATGTAATACAAGTGCATGGAAGCAAGTGTCATAACGTGTAGAGGCTGGGGAATCACTCACTGGCTTCTCTGTAAACTGCAGAGATTTTCAGTTATAAAATCTGATAATAATGAGTGTACTCCTTAGTTACGAAAACTTTGCATTCATGGAAGGCTTTAAAAATTGGACCACAATGAGTTAGAGGCACTTTAGGACCATATTAAGTCAATGAAAAGGCTTTTAACTGGCATCAAAGGCACTTGTCACAAATGATAAAAAGCTCAAAGAAAGAAAACACTGCAGGAAATTCATACGGCAAAAGTTCTTTCATCAAGAAAATCTAATCACATCTCAGTCCTACTCAACACATGTATAGGTGTCCTGGCTTCAGTGAGGGTGGTGTTAATTTCCCCTCTCTCAGTAGCTGTTCCAGTGCTGTGTTTTGGATTCAGAACAAGAACGGTGTTGATAACACACTGATGTTTTAGGTTTTGCTGAGTCATGTTAATCCTAAATCAAGGACTTCTCTTTTCCCTGTCTCATGCTCTGCCAGGGAGGGAGTGGAGGGGCTATGCATACAAAACTGGGAGGGAGCATAGCTGGGACAGGTGACCTAAACTGATTGAAGGGATATTCCACACATGGGATCCCACACATGGGATGTCATGCCCACTATAACTGAGGGACTTACCCAGATGGTGGCCATTCTGGATTTGGGAACAGGATCTGGCATCAGTCGGACAGGGGAGAGCAATTGTATTGTGCATTGCTTGTTTGGGTCTTTTCCTTTGCCAATCTTATTATTATTACTTTGTCTATTATTTACCATTGTTATTGGTATTTTACTTTGATTTCAAATATTAAACTGTTCTTATCTCAACCTACAAGTTTTATTTTTGATTCTCCTCCCCATTCCACTGTGGGGTGGAGGTGATAACGAAGGGCTGAGCGAGAGGGTGTTTGGTGCTTAGTTTTTCCATTTGGGTTTAAAGCACAACAAGAGGGTCAAAGCATATTACTTGACCCTCAATACAAGCCTTTTTGGATTGTTAAGGAAATGCATTAAACCCAGAGACACACATATGCCCAAAGGCACACAGATGACCAAGTGAGGTCAGATGCAGGGTTGCTCCTGACATGGTCAGACTGTATTTTGTGTTGTCTGCACAGCATACAGCACCAGTCTATGCCTCATTACTGAGGTTGCAAGATTAATGCACAGGTCCCAGAAGCAGCATGGTCTGGCTATTTTTCATCTTGTCTTCACTGAGAGAGACCAGGCTGACCACTTTTAATCTCACTTGGCATCAGATGTGAAGCCAGAATCTGTCCCACAGACATTTAACTAAGATTAAGCTCTCACAGCAAACTTCAAATTTTACTTAGAGCTGCAGTAACATCTGGATAACTCTTGAGCATACTCAACATGAACATTAAGAACATCTTAACAGCATTTTCATCCAAGTAGTTGCACTGTTTTGTTTAACTTCTTCAAGTGAACTGCAACAAGGAAAAGGAGTAATTCCCAACAGTGAGATGCTGGCTTAAGAAGTGGTGAAATTCCAAGACTGCTATAGATATCCTACAGGATCTGGCCTTAGCTTCATCATTCATCAAAGCTACTGGCGATAGAAGGTCCCCATTTCCCTTTAGCAGAAACATAATTAAGAAAGTGAGGCAGAAAAATACGGAAGAGACATCCATATCTCAATATGGAGAGAGATGATGACAAGAAGAGGTGACTGAAGGATGTGATCAAGACTAGCACTACAAAGGAAAACAGAGCTCAACAGAATGGGGTCCTGTGTCTTGCCTCCCTGGAGAATTTGGTGTTCTCCACAAAAACTTTTTAAACCATGGAGTGTTTGGGGATTTTTTTGTTTGTCTGGGAAGTATTTAAGGTGGAGGTAGGTATTTGAGAATGGGTAACAGTTTATCCATTAGAAGACTGCATGCCTTGCATTGCCTGTGAGTAGTGCTGCTGTATCCATGAGGGTTGTGGTAGGACAGACCAACCACACCTGGAGCCATGGGACTTAATCAACTAAATGAGGAGACACCACAGCAGAATGTGATTCTTGATTGAGAGCAGAGGATGTATTAAGAGGAGAGTGTTAAAACAGAATATAAATTTGGGTCATGGCTTTTAATCTATGGTTTTTAATTTAACATATATTTACTTTTAAGGTCTATTATGATATTCGTGTCTAAAAGATTTTGGCAGTTATTCCTAACATACCTCCATTTCCATAAGTCTGCAGATCCCACTCAGACAGAATTTTCCACACAATAAATTTGAAGGGCATGTAATATTTGACCCAGAATAAATAAGTAAAATAAACTTTCAAGTGTTTATTTTTATTCAGAGGTAGAAATTCTTTTTGCGTTTTTCCCAGAGCATTACTGAGATGCAAAACAGCTTGAAGTCAATCACATTGTCACCAGAAAACTATCTTTGCTATGTTTTTAAGGAGATGGAACCAGTACACTAATTATCAGCCATCTGTGATGGGAGTTAGGGACTCTCTCTCTTTTCCCTTTCTGCTTTTATATGTAGACAGATTCAGATCACAATCCCTGGAGCATCAGCCAAGGGATAAAAGCACATGAAGAAGGTCCCTGTTGTGAGCTGATATGTGTCCCACAAGTGAATATCAAAAAAAAAAAAAAAGGATTGGCTAATCATCAGGTTTCTTTTGAATATTGAGGACAGTGAAAGAGCATAAGTCTTCCTGGCTGATCCTATGATGCATCTTTTGAGACACAGGCCAAATCCAAAGAGCAGAAACCTGGCTGACATCTGCAGAAGCCAGGGAGGCTTGTACCCAGCGGCTGACCCCTGGCAGCTCCAGCCACTGGCAGGATGGTGGGATGCATTCCAGCTGTACACACAGAAGTTCCCAAAGCTTGCATGCCTTGTGGGGGGCAAAGAGCGACAGCGATGGGCCTTGATGTTCAGACAACCCTTGTCACCACAGCAGGGACTGTCATTCTGCTAGGTGAACAGGGATCAGGACAAAACAGGTCAGCTGAATTTTCCTAGAAGCAAGAACATTCCTTTGCCAGACACTGCTCTACTTAGAACCTTTTAATTTTTACAGATTCATGTAAAATAAAAATTGTCCTGGACTCGTAAGTCAGACAACGCATGTTCAAGTACTACCAGACAGAAATCCTAAAATAAACTCTCCTCTGGAAAATGTCAGACTCTGAGGCAGACTCTGAGGGGTTATGTAATGATATTTCAGTACCTGTAATCTTTGGGAAAGCAGTCCTCATCTACAAACTGTCTCTCTGTCTTTAGAAAGAACTTGAGCTGATTTTTTTGAGATGACTGCTCAAACGCATATGGCCTTAGCACAAAGCTGTCTGTGACACACGTTGCAAATTTCTCTCTTTTCCAGACCAAATGAGTTGAAAACAGGTTTTTTTCTACATGAAAAAGATAGAAATAACACTGTTTCATTGAAATATTTCCAAACAAGAATATCATTAAAGACTAGACGTCCCAAAAGTTTTAAGCATTCACAGTTTTCTGGATGAAAAAAGGTGCCAGTAATGGGCAATTTTAGGAAAGATGAATGATAACAGAAGAAATGGGAGAAAGATGTCTGAGCTTATTTCCAGAAAAAAAAAAAAAAAAAAAAAAAAAAAAAAAAAAAAAAAAAAACCACACACCACCTCAAGGAAATCATCAAAGTAGCAGTAAAAGCTCTTTTTATCCCAAAAGTAACATTAAGGTTTGAAGTTTGGAGAAGTCAGTTTATTTCCAGATTCTCTGTGAACAGCTAGCTTTTCCAAAGCAGATTTATCAGGTGATGTAAGGGAAGCTGGGGTATCCTGTCCACCTGCTCCACTACCAGCATCAGCTACCACAGAAAAATCCTGTGTGATGGCTAATACACACACACATAGACACACACACCAGCTCACACTTCCTTGTGCTCCAGCTGCTTCTACTCTGATCCTGAATTCCACTGGAATTTGTGAGGATTTTACCAGGTAAGATTAGGTCCATGGCATTCTGCAAGGCACATAGAATATCAAGGACTCCAGGACATCATGTTTCAGAGTTGTGATTGCAGAACAAAAGTGAGGAATTTTCTTATGTGAAGAGAGAAAGAAAAATCAAGCTCTTAACATTGCTGGAACCTGAAAAATTGTCTCTGGGAGTTGTGAGGGATGAAAAGAGATACAGATCTTCTCTATCTTTTTTCTAAGCTGATTCACTCCTCAGTGGTATAAATTTTCTTAGGATGTGCAACTGCTATCTCTTAAATAGATCTTGCTGTGGACACAATAGGAAACTTTAACTTGCTTCTAAAAACATAACTGTGGGTGCAAATTCAGGGAGCAGCCTGATATTGCAAACTGAGAATGCCATTTCCTGTCCCTACACTAGTGCTATAAATCAGAATTAATGACATCAAAATCAGTAAAGATTCAGTAATACAAAAGAAGTTGGAAGAGTATCAGGACCACTGCAGTTGGAGAACGCTGACTTTAGCAGGTGCCTTATTTAGGCATGGAGTTTATACTTTGTGTTCATTTTTCTCTTGACATTCTTCATTCCAGAATGATTTTGCTTCTCATAAGAAGAGGAATCCATGTAAAGTTGCAAGCTGTCCCATTTCATGCCTTTCTTAGCCACACCATAGTACCCAGTCCTGCCCACAGTCCCAGGGAGGCAAGCTTACAATTTACTGTGATGAAGTGGCTCACGCTGAGACTGTGCCTTGTCTTAAAGCTCTGGGATTGCAGCAGACTGGTCCAACACTCAGTATAAGACAAGCCAGTACTTGGAAGGAAAAAAAAAAACAACACCAAAACCACCTTTGAACTGCAAGAAATTAAAAGCAAACACCTCAACACATACCCAAAAAAACCCTACCCAAATTCACTGAACTTTTTCTTTATGTAACTACCACTCTCCTTTGGTAAATTAATCAGCATGACAAAGAATTCTCCTTAATTTTTGCCTCAAGCTCACCCTTCCCTGAGAACTGGTTCACAATTATTTACATTCTTGATTTTCTTTTGCTTATGTTTCTTGGAACTGCTCATGTTTCTTGGAACTTGGAACTCTGTTCACTTACCAGGATTTTGTCATCCATGCTATTTTCCAAAGAACAGTTCTGTCCAACCAAGAGGAGCCAAGATTTGGTAACATGGGCCATGACTTCATCAGCCATCCTTATGGAATCCTGAATCAGAATATGAAGAGTTGTATGGCAACATGTGAGAAATGAGTCCCAAACCTGCCGCTGTCTACCAGACAGTTCTAGTTCACCAGTCTGTTCTGTCTCAGCTTTCTGCCTGTAAAATAAGAAAGATGACAAAATGGAAACCAGTGAAGAGAGGTTTTCAGAAACCTCTAGAGGCTTTGCTTGGAGGAAAATAATGTCATATAGCAAATCTCAAAAAAGAGCTGGTTGGCTAAAACAGTATTCATCCAGACCTTCTCCACTTAAGTCAATACCAGTTCTGTCACAGTTTTAATGCTAGTATTTCCTGAGCTTGTGACTGTAGGAGGGGTGACAGTATACAGCTGAATATGCAGACTTCTCAACAGGATCTTTGAAAGGCTGTTGAAGAAATATTTAAATTATTTAAACCACTTTTTATTTGGGCTAACCTTCATATACCACATCTGAGAAAATGCAGACAGAAGATTTATTTAGGAAGTTATCTTTTCCACAAACATGGATTCAAAAATGCTAGGGAAGTATTTTACCACGTTGGGCAAAATGACACAATGTCCCCTTAAATATTTGAAAGGCCTCTGCTGTATTAAGTTCTGAAAGACGTGGTTCAAAACATGATCATTTAGAAACTTACTAAGAAGTATGTCTGTGGTCCTCTTTTCAGCATTTTACACATTTCACTCTCAAACTTCACAAAAAGAGGTTTTTGTCAAGCTGTCATCAGTTGTGGTGGATGTAACGCTATCCTCTTCCAGTTAGCTGAATCCATGAAACTGCAAACTTGGTACCTTATCAGAGCAAATTTTGCCAGGCAGTAAAACACAGCAAAGTGCCCTGGGCCAGACTGCAGACTGCAGAAGAGGCACACACAGAGAAGGCTGGCACAGTCTCTTCCATGGGGAGCAGGGGCACAGCCACCCCAGACAGAGTAAGGTAAGAATATACTAACACACCAAATACAGTATAGAATGATATACCAGGAGGGGCTTCCTGGGGAGAGATCTCACTGCAGTGAGATGCCCTGCAGTCCCCTCCTTCCTGAGAGCAGAACTTGTCAGATCTACCCAGTGCTTTTCTCCATTGGGAGGTACAATGATGGTTGACTTCTGAAGCAGAAATGATATAAAAATGTAATGAGGAAGCTGGAGAAAAGGAGAGGTGACAGCAATGTTAGCACATCTTAATTGCTGAGAATTTTGCCCTCAAGCCTTCACATGCCTTTGCACATCACTGTCACTCTGAAGTGGGAATAATCTTGAGAGCAGAAGCAAAGCTTTAAACGCATGCTTATATTTATTCATATATATATATAAGTGTATATATTTGTGTAAAATTATTAAAAATGCAACTGTGTCCCTCAGTCTGAGAGTTTCAGAATATCTAATTTATCTTCAGAGCAAACAGAGGCACAGAGCAATCAATGAACATCCCCTGCTGTTAGCCGTTTTAGAAAAGAGCCCTGCTTTGCTTCTCAGACGTCTCTTCCTCACAGCAGTATCGCCCTGTAATTTCAAGTCATAAAATTAATACTGAGAGCAAGCTAGAGTAAATACAGCTGCCACACTTTACTCCCACCCCTAGTCATTCCTCGTCTGTCTTTCTGGAGGGAGTCCCTTTAGAGGCTCACCCATGCATGCTTCATCTGTCTCCACCGTGCCCACAGCTGAGGGATTTTTTTCCTCAGGCAGTGCTGTGGAGGGTTCAGAAGAACTGGTGTATTATCTGCTTTGCTGGTTTCCCCCTCATGTCAATCACCTGGTTTTGTACATTGAAAAGGCCATGGTGATGTCCCAGTTAAATGATGCTGTCACAGCAGAGGCCTTTGGAGGATCATTAAGAAATATTACAGTTGAGGGAGTGAAAAATCCACCAGATTGGCTAGAAGGGCTGTATAAGCACTTTCATAAGAGGTCTATCATGAAATCCAGGGAAGGAAAATCTAAAAGGGTAAGATGGTGAGGCCACTGTACCACTGCCCAGATTCATTCTCCCAGGAGCAGGAAAGAAGAGGCAGGATTGCAGCTCTGCATCTGCTTCTTCCCTCTGTCGCACAATGCTGACACAGCAGCACTGCTGGGAAGATCCTTACCTGGATCTATCTATACCAAAAGTCAGGAAGGGGCCAAAGACAAGAAAATAAGGAGGCTGGTGGTTTTATGCAGAGACAGAGTGAGACACTAAGTCAGAAAGGAGGAGGCACCTTCCCCATCTGCCCCAAGCAAGTAGAAACCAGTATAGGTGGATGAACTTTCATGGTCCCTGTATCACAGCATCTGCTGGAGGTTTGTGCCACCAGCATCTCTGCAGCAAATGCATACAGATGGCTCTGACTTCCCGCACATTCTTAAACATTGGGGGACCTGCAAGGTGCCAGAACGCAGTCTCCTTTGAAAAAGACACACCATGTCCAACATGACCACTTCAGGAGAATACCACTTGAGATTTCCCCATAACCACCAAGTACCACAGTCACTTGCATGGCCTCCTCCCATTGTCAGAGCAATTCAAAGCATGGGGATAAATCTTTGTCACTTGTTCAAGAGGAACTCAAAAATTCATTGAATGGAAAAGGCACATTTATTGTAGGTCTTTCTGCATACTCTGGTATGAGTCAGCATCACTACAGATCTTTACAAGGGGCAGGGCTTTTGTATTTCTTATTTCTGCCTTTTCTACAAAACAAATTTGTGAGGGTAATAATCCAGCTTCCAGCTGCCATCTATATTAGGTGCTGAACTTCTGCATTATTCATGAACAAAAACCCCTGCTTAAAAGGTAATAGAGCCTCATGTGAGAATAAAGGAAGCTCATGCAACAGGAATTGTACCTAAAAGGAATTAACTGAACAAATCAATATATCGGGTTGGAGAATGAATCTATGTATCCAGAACAAGCAAAAGAAGAGTTAAATTGCAGACATAGTTCCCTCTTTTTGAATGAGTCCTATTGATTTTGTCCAATCCTTCCAAAGAAAAACAATAGTAGAAAGCAGTACAGCTCTGGGATATGATACACAGAGGTGCTGTGGCATCTAATTCTTGGAGTTTTGAAGGTTTGACTAGGCAAAGACACAGATATGCTGACAGAAATCCCACTTGGAGCAGAAGGCTATACTGTGAACCTTCAGAGATTACTTTCCACCACTCTATGTTTTTATGAAAAACATTGAAAGCTTCTCCCTAAAGAGAGTTGAATAAGCATCCTGAAATCCCACGGATTTGAGAGCATTCTTGGTATCAGTCATGAAATTCAATTCTTATTTAACATAATCTTCTCAAAATATGTCTCATAGAAAAGCTGCCATTGTCCCCAACTACTGGTCACTAAAAATCCATGAAAACCAATTATCCTATTATATCTCTAATCTTCTATATGCAAAAAAGTAACTCGTGTGCTGATGCCCTTAAATGACCACTTCCAGGAGGCTGATCAGCTCAGCACAAAGCAGAGAAACACCTTTAAAAATGAACAATTATTTCTGGAATCAATACCTGTCAGTAATAAACTGAGCACCCTCTAGATGCATAATTTAATCTCACAGTCCATTAACTTTCCCCCTTCTTAGCCTGCCACTGGACCGTCATTATCTTGTAATCCTTAGTACAGTGTGGGAGTACTTCAATGTTTAACCTTTAGGTATCTCATAATTTCTTATCTGATATTCTCGGTGTTTAAATAAAATAAAGCTGAAAAAAATCAAATTCTTCTATACTTTTTGGTTGACAGCCAAAAACCAAGATTTTTGAAAGAACATTGAAAGCAGGAAGAAAAAATCCAATATGAAAGCCTATCAGTTTCCCACAGAGACTGTAATTAAGTTGCAGTTCATAGAAACATATGAATTGTCAAAACGTCTCCCACTAGGAACCTAACTCCTATAAGAACCAAAGAATACTGCTTCAGGGGAAGACAAACATTATGCTACAACAAAATATTCATTTATACATACTATTATAACAAGGAATGCACCTCATCTAACCATTGGTCAACACTCTTTTCCATCAAATAACATTAAATCTAAGAGATTCAAACAGATAAAAGGAAACCATTTAAATAATTTTTTAGAAAAAGATAATAGTAAAGGGTTTAATTAAAAAAATAAAGAAAAAATAAAGAAGAAAGAGAAAGAAGAAAAGGAATTTTATTCACTTTTTTGTTTCCAATATTATGGCCCAAACCAAGTCTGTTTCTCATAACTGAAAACATAGAGTTAGGCTTGGGTGTTTGCCTCAGCCATGAGTCTGATTGTCACAAGGCAATCCAAAGCTGACTACAGCCTGAAGATATGCAGCTCCTTCCTTGACTTTCTGGGAAAAAAATGGCCCCTATACAACTATTCCTTGGATAGCAAATATCAGTTTTGCCCAGTTTTGTGGGTTTCCAGGGATGTCTCCTTGATTTCTTCTCAGGAGTTTGACTTTTTCTGCTTTCCAAGAGAGCAATGAGAGGAGTCTTAAATATACATGTACCCAAAGCAGAAAATATGTAGTGTAGAACACTGCTGCTGTGGTGTTCCCTAGCCTCAGTTTAAAACTGTTCAACAGCTTATTAATTTCTGACTGATGCTGAAAATTGAGCAGACATCTTCATTGAGCTTCCACAATGCAAACTATAGCTTATTTTTTTTTCCCTGGGAGGTGACAACTAATTCAGAAGCCATCGATGTATATAAGGAGATTAATTTGTTCCATCTGATTTGTATTCCCTTGCAGCCAGCAACAATGAATGTAATTTACCATCATGTTGCCCAGCTGTCTCAAGCTACTTGCAGCAGTCTTTTCATCAACAAGTTTGGCCACTTTGCTATTCAAATCCCTTCATTCAGTGATAGCTTAAACCGCAGCATATTTAGGAAGGGTATTCTCCTCCAGGTAAATTAACACAGAGCTCCTGGTAGCAGCCAGTACATGCAATGGGGCATAGGAGGTAAATTATTATGTGGGCTGCATATGGCATTCTTACATATCTATGCAAGTGAAATTGACTGACTTCTTCCCCATCAATACAGCAACACTTTTCTAAGGTGTGATACTGTTATCATCCTTTTCTTAGCTGTGGGAAGAGCAAACAGATTCAGGCCTTCAAAACCTGAACATGCTGCTGCTATTCTGTGGTATTAACTAGTCAAGTGCTTGCTTTCAGCATTTGGAGGCCAGGAGGCCTTTCAGGCTCAAATAGATCTTAGTGGAAAAGGATCGATTTCTTTCTAACTGACTCATGGCCAGGAAGTTATTGTGGACAGGCATACATCCCACAATTTGACTGCCATCTCTGACCAGCCTAGGGTCAAGCAAGAAGTCAACAATAGACCTCATAGCGTGACTCAGACCCACAATAGTTCTTCAAGTATTCTACTCAAAAACGGAGTGAAAAGGGCCACTAGTCAATGAAGTGAGTGATATGAAGTACTCCTGGTATCTTTTGCAATCCATGTATTGTGTGGATACTCTGTCTTCCAGAAGGTTAACCCCATCTTTCCAGATCTGGACTGCATTAATAAATCCCACAAGGAGTCATTGCTCAAGACTGTGCTAGTGCCACAGTCTCTGTTACAATGCACCTACCAAAGGCATACAGAGCATGATAGGTTGGACAGTTAGAATATGGAACATCTGACACCCTCAGAAGTCTGTCATGAGTGTGATTTGTAAGTTTGGTATTGCAATTATGTCAGAAAACATACTAACCAGCCAATTTCATTTCAGAAAGTCAGAGAATTTCATAATCCTCTTAATTCCAACTTCCTTCTGCTTTTGTCCAGATTTCTTCCAGCTTTTAACACACTGTAGTTCAAGTCCTTGCACAAGGAAATAGAATTCATCAGGCAGGAAATGTCACTTCTAATTGACTAGCAAGCTTCTCCCTGGAGATGCTGGGACACCCCCAAAAGGAGTCTATAGGGCAAGGGACAGGCTGGATGCTATTGTGGGGAGACACACTTACTGATGTGGGAGGGATAAGAACAGGAAACAAGAGAAATGCTTTCAAACTGCTCCACATCAATAGTGTCCCAAAACTTGAAAGGAGAAATTCGTATTCATGGAGGCTGTCATTCAATTCACAGGCTGGAGACATATGTCCAAATGCCTGTAGCCACAGGTGATAACTATAAGACCAGGCTCTCTTTTACTACACTGGTCTTGCCAGTGTGTGTCTCAGTCCTGACTAAAAATTTGTTACCTCTAGGTTTGTCAAGGTTACCTGCTCTGTGGCAGTAAGACATTATCTGCAATGTCTGCTTCACTTGATTTAAAGTGGCAATGTCAGTTGATAGCAGAGACGTCTAGCACCCTCACAAGAATTTTTTCTGAGTAGAGAAGGACAGAGTTGCTCACTATTATGTGATAGCTGGAGCAATGAAACTGGACCACCTCTGCATCTTTTGTATTCCCATGTAATGATTCCAAGGTAATAGACTCTGATGATGAGAATTTACCAAACTACTCAAAGGGGCCAGAAGAAAGACTGGGTGCAAAATATGTTTAAATTTGACAGGGCTGAAAGAAGGCCTGAAAAAATCTTGCTCATGCAAAGGAAGCAGGCATATATGACTTTATGGTAAAGCTCATCATAAAATTTATCCAACTTGGTCTACATTCAAGGTATCACCTGTCCTAATACACACACAAAAAACAAAACAAAACAAAACAAAAAAGCAAAAAAAAAAAAAAAAAAAAAAAAAAAAAAAAAAAAAGCCACCACACCTTCCCCAAGTGCAGTGCTCTTTTTGTGAAACTCAGCACCAAGTGTGATCATTCAAGAAAAAATGGAGAAGGGAATCTCATGCTCTGTGGGATCTCTGGCTTTTATAGTCAGTATAGGCTTTTATTTACCCAGAAAAACCGCACATCAACTCTCTCAGACCATCAAGTTATGTTTTAATAGGGAACAGAAAAAAAGGTAATTTCCCAAATTTTAAAAGGAAGAGAGTCAGTGTTGGAAGGAGGTCATAGTGGTGAGGACCAGAGCGAGAGACAAAACCAGATATGCTGCTGTTGCACACCACCACACCTTCAGGAATAGGCATGACAAAAAGGTTTCCTAAACAACCTCACACTTAGAAAAGTACAAATAATAATCACAAAAAGATATGTCACCAGGGCCAAATAAAATTCAACAGAGAGAATAAGAACAGACTGAAATAGAAACCTGCAGACTGAAACTCAGTTAATCCCAAGGAGTTCTCTAAGGTTTTTTCACATTAATATTCTAAAGACATTAGTCTGAGGCTTCCAGCCTTTGAAATGATGAATATCTGCAGGCTAGACAGAGAAGGCACTGCAGTCACAAACCGCACATACCTCTAAAGTATATATTTTTACCTCCTTTAGCAGGGAGTTAAGGCCAGAGAGCCAGTAAACAGCTATCAATCTGCCAGCACTGCAGAAAGGTTGCATTATGAATGGGTTTTGCTTCCTGATGCAACCCAAAGTACACTAAAAATTAGATAAAAAATTAAGGTTATGTATGGGACAGAAGGTTTTCATGGAAGTAGGAATTCATTGATACAGCCATAATCTTATCAAGCTGTTTTGAATGCCCTGTACAATACTAGACTGAGCCTGTGACCCTTCCCAGGGTCAAGCAAGTCTACAAGGGAGTTCACAGTATGGCTCAAGCATGCCATAATTCTTTGGGTATCCTTGTGCTCCAGAAGAGACTAAGCAGGGCCTACAAAGTGAGTGAAGTACTCCAGGTACTTGTTAGTGAGCCACACTCCTCTTCCAGCAGACAGGGAGATCAAACAGATGACTTTTCTTGTCTCCAGTGCACCAGAGTCATCACTGTCCTTCCTTTTTCATGGTTTCTACTAAAAGTGTCTAATGCTGGCACAGTTGGTACTCGCACTTGGACTTGTAGTGGAAGTAATGGAAGAAAAAGGATTAGGTCTGATGTCTCTGTAAAAGATATGAAGATTCAGTGTGTTCTTCAAGGAAAGATTTTAAACACCCATAAGATAAAAAATAAACCAGGCTTTTTAAAAAAGGTAATTATTTACCCAGAAAAGCTGCACATCAGTCTTCTCAAACCATCAGCAAGTTATGTATATCAGGAGAGCAGAAGAAAACTGTACTGGTACCTGGGATATGTCTATGCACAGAGTGCCTGCCTGTTCTCAGACTCTCAGCCAAATTACTCTGTCCAATACCTACATTCTCCAATTTCTTAGGTAAAATACACTCTTAAACAGAGACAGATGTTCATTACATTTTTGGTACTGGTAAGGCTATGAAGAGCTCAATGCACAGGTCTATCCTCTTCCTCAATAGTACCAAGAATATGGCTCTTTTTTTCCTAATATAGAAAATGGCTTCCCAGCCTGACAACCAAAAGCATACTGGTTTTGCATAAAAGCATATGCTTTTCTCACTCTTATTTAAGATATTCTGCATAGTAATAATATAAATCCCTTAACACATCCACATCCTGAAATGTTTTATGCAGTAAAAGGAAGTAAGTACAATATCATTATTGAGGAAAATGACATAATACATTCTCCATAAATCAATTCAAAACCAATTGCCACAGTTCTGAACCTGTCTTAATTCTATGGATTAATCTTAATCTTGTAATACAAGATCCATTCTTCAGCATACAATACAATCTATGAGCAGTTATGTGACCTGAGCAGTACATTTAGCATTGCAAAGTACAATGTATAATTAACTGGCTATATGCACATGCAATAGACAAATGTTGAGCTAATTACATACTATGGTTTGCCCTTTAGTGTCTCATAAATATAATAAGTAAAAATAATCAACACCCCAATTTGACATGAAATTGATTTTCAAGGTATGCCATTTTCATGCATAAAGTTGCATTCTCTATTACACTGAAATGCCTCCTCTCAATAGCTACACAGCTTGAGATTGATTTATTTTGTACCTGGAAAAGACAAACTTAGAATGAGCAATTAAGATTCTATCCCTCCAGAAAGAGTCCACATTAGCAGTTGCTATTCTTGCTAACCTGAAAGACCTCTCCTTGTAACCACACAGTTAAAGAAATGCACTCCTGGGGAGGGGAGGGGGCAGGTGAAAACACACATATGGAAGACAAGGTGGTTTTTTTTTAAACAGGTGAGACTAAAAGCTCTTTATGTCGTGCAAGGATCATAAAGCATCAAGCATACTCTGACATCTGTCAGAGTCACATGATTTTCCCAAGAAGTTCCCAATCACCCCTGGAAGAATTAATTGTCATGGTCTGGTGCACTGAATATGGCACGGCTGGTAGGTAAAGAAGCTTTTCCTCGTCTGTTTGTCCCCCCCACACATTATAGGCTACTGCCACCTCAGAGCTCCAGCATAATGCCACACATGACCTTCCCCTATCTCAGCTCACAAACACGTTTGAGCATTAGTACTTATGAAGTACTTAGTAGCTGTGCCCTTCCAAACTGGTTTCACCAGCCTGGTCATAAATTATACTGGAATAACAAATTATTGCTACAGCAAAGCAGCCAGGCTTGCTCACTCTCACGTCGCACAGCGCGCATCAGTGTGGTTTGCAGCCACCTCCTAGAGCTCTGAAATTTTTGAAAATTCTTTCCGGTGTTTCAGGGAACATTAAGCCTGTGTCCAACACAGGGATCTTGCCATGTCACAGAGGGGTCCTTGAATGGAAATGTAAGCCAAGATTCAGAGACACAATCCAAAGCTTCTCTTGCTGATACTAAACTCAAATAAGGGAGAGGGCAAAATAAATACTGAGGGCTCTGTGGATTTTTTCATTTGAGGACAAGAGGCTAAAAATTTTAGGGTTTATACTTCCCCATTGCTACTCCTTTCTTCCAAAAGAGGATCACAGGTCTGAGCAGGTGTAAGTTCATCTATTTGTAGAGAGCCCTCTGTAGTCTCCAATGTGAGCAAGCAAAACTGCTCACAACTACAGTGCCATGAGTTTGCTGCAGAATAAATATGCAGAATGATTTTTCAAGTGATTTAGTTTTTTTTAAGTTTAGGATTTTTTCTCTTTTCCATTTTCCCACTATGATCTAAGCATAAATTGAAAGCTGCTTCATAGGAAACCATGAAAGGAAGACATTGACATCTATTAAGTAGCACCTCTCAGGTTTAGTACAGGAAAACATCAAGTTTGCACATCAATTTTGGGTTTGTAGCCTTCACAGTCCAGTCTCAGAACAAACCAGTGTCCTCTGGACACAGTCAAGGAGATGCAGGGGAAGAGCTGGTGAAAGCATCAGCTTCAGGAATGTGCCAGCTCATCTGGTGGTTAATCCAGTGTATGTCACCCAGATCATCAGAAGTGATCTATCTAGTTGCCCTCTAAAAGGGCAACCTGCCAAAGCTACAAGGGCTTGATGGGGTTACTAAAAGGTCAGGGAAATTAGATCCTGCTTTTCAGATCTTTACATGTTCAAAATGAATGAGGAAATTTTGCCTGTGATGATCTGAGCCATAACCATGAGATTTCATAGAGCATGACAGTTTCTCAAGATCTAGCAATGATCTTGATCTATTATTGCTTTTAGAAATAAAAGTCTCGTTGGCGTAAATCTTTCTATATCTCTCAATAACATGATAAGAAAGTATTAGCATTCTGTGCAGTAGCAATTTCCATTGAATTAACCACTTTATGGGTGGGAAAAGCTTTGTGCTAGGAAGCAGGGAATTTTCTACAAATGTCAACATTGTTCCCACTGAAGTATTCCATAGATGTTCCCTGAAGTGAATGTAGTCAGCATCTTGAGATTAATACATTACTAATGACAAGATGAACATGAAAGAGAAGGAAAGTGGTTTCTGTGTTTTTTCACCCATAAAGTTGCCGTTTGAAAGGCAGCATTCACTACGGATGTGTAACTAGCCATCCTTTTCCATGTCAGGGACTTACTTTCTTGTAACGGTTTTGCAATTCACTGCTAAGGGCGTTGCTAGGGACTCCATGCAATATAGATTTCAGTGCATGTTTCAGTCTTAGTAAGGGTGAAGTCTTACTGTATTCTAAGATCCCCAAGGTCGCTATGACAGCTTTCCAGTAACATGAAAGAAGATGTCCGTTTCTGTATGACCGTGCCCACATTCCCATCATTTTATATGATATATCAGAGGTGACACCTCTCAATACTGCTCTCTTGTTCTCAAACACACTTAAACCCTAGCTGCTTTTATGAAAACTGAAGCTGTCCCACTCTCTGCAGAGTGAGAATTCTGCTCTCTGCTGCTTTCACATAGAGCTCAGTCATATTTCCAGTTCAGGGGATGGGGGGAATGCACCAGCATCTCTTTCTCTGGGAGAGAATTTACCAGTATCTGATTCACAGTGTGGTGGCCATTCCACCCAGCCCCCTCTGTCCGTTGAGCATTCCCAGCATGCACAAGTGTTTAACCACCATATGGCTTATGTTTTAAGTCTCTCTTCTTACACAGTTCCCTGAAGCTCTCCGTACCCAGAAAATAAAAATTAAAAAAAAAGAAAAAAAAAAAAAAAAAAAAAAAAAAAAAACAAAAAACAAAACCAAACCACAAAAAAAACCCACGCACACAACACCCACCCCCCAATCATTTTGGATAGGAAATTCCTTTTCCATCACTCCCAGGAAACTGTCTTCTAAAATGCCTAAATGAAAAGCTTTCACTATTCCCACTGCTACAAATGCATGAAAGTACTTGGCTGGTGCTCAGTAGGCATCTCCATCTTCCCCAGCTTTCTTCCCAGTGTGCCCAGTCTCTCTGATCTCAAAATCACAAAGACACTGAATAATAAAGCCACCAAACAAGCTGGATGGCAAGGGATCTCTGGAGGGCATCTGGTCTAGCTCCCTCAAAGCAACATCAGCCTTGGAGAAAGATCCTGGATAGGGGGAAAGGAGAGAAAGGGGGAAAGCTATGAAGAAAAAAAGGGTAAGGAGAGACAGGTTCAACAAATAGAGAGAAAAAGCTCAATTCCACTCCTATTCTTCTGAGAAACAAAAGGTTTAAACAGAAGAGCAAGAAAAATTTACGTATGAGTAGACTTTTGTTAGCTCAAATTTTCTGACAGTTACATAGAACCTCTGGCCCGACAACCAGTCAGGCAGAACCCTTCCAGTTCCCACAGCAGATGCTCTCCTTCTCTAACACACATTTAAGATTCTCAGTACCATTTCTGCTTATACATGGACAGCTTGTAGAAAGCGCCACTGACTTTCCCCAGCATTCCACTGTAGTTTTTTCCCTCTGGCAAGGTGTAACTTCATGGCTGCCTCTTGCATACCCTTTAACGCATTCACTTACGAAGGCAGCTGTGAAGCTCAAGATTTCTGTTTGCACGCTGAACTCATCACACAAAGCAGAATAGAGCACCATATGCTCTTACTTGCACAGCAGAATGGGAAATCTAAGGTGAGACAACCACTTAAAGTAGTGATGCCTTTTTCAACCTAGAAATGAAACAACACACACTTCCGAGATAATATTGGTATGGCAGGAAATACAAAAGTGGATCATTATTGAAGGCCTCCAGGGGCAGTTATGGAAAAATGTCCACAAAAGCCCATCCCCCCACCGGGGTGCATACAAGTTTATAAGTTTGGTAAATTAGCATAATTGACAGAAAAGCAAAAATTAGGGGCACAAGTGGTGATGCAATTCCCCCCCAGTCCAAGCTCCTTCTAAATTCCCCCCGCTCAGAGGGCACTGTATTTTGTTGATGAAAATGTGTGTCTAAGAGGTGTTTTTTGGCCTTCGTAGCCAGGGAGAACTAAGATAGAGTAGGGACTTTGTTTCATCTTTCTGCCAAAAGGACAGGGAAAGGGCATGGAAAACTACTGGGGAAAACTAGCCACTAATAGCCTATTGTAACTAACAATAGGTTACAAATATTTATGTAAAGAACACAGAGAAAATATATTAAAGAAAAAAGGTAAAAACCAATACAGCATCATGACACGGACACAGATAGTTCAGCCTTCAGTCAGCAGGGCTGACTGCCACCCACGCAGAGGGCAAAATCACGGCCTCTTCTGAATTTGAGTCCATCTTTTATGAGCATACTAATAGTCTAATGAATTGAGAATTAGGTTCAACCTTGTGTTATTATGGGTTGCCATACTAAACTTGCACCTATAGGTGCAATCTCCACTTAAAAGTTTGTTTTCTTATTTTCTGTTTTTTAAAGGAGACATTTTCTTTGGTACTCACTTTCTTTGAGCCTGTCAACTCAAAGTTCCTTAATGAGTCTAAGGTTTCTGGGGAAAGGTTGGCAAAAAGCTCATTATAGCTATTTGCAGAAGAAAAAACCAAACACCTAAATTGAACTTATTTTGTAGTGTAAGTAAAATTAAAAAACTGCCTGAGATTAAATTTCTGCAACGTAATGACTATTTGAACTGAAGACTTTCTCATCAATCCATTATCAATGTTAGTCTTTCACTGGAGTAACTCTGAGGAAGGTGCCTTCACGCACAGTCAGCCACACCTAGTCAGCCAGAAATTCATTATAACAGTACTTCCTAGTATGCCACAAAATCCTCAGGCCTACACAGGATCCGTAACTTACATTAACATCTGAAGTTAACCCCTTTCTCTCAGCCCCCCGGAGACCCGGACCAGCTCAGATTTAGGGAGGTTAGGGTGGGGAAAACTCCAAGATAAGAACATAAAACCAAAGGAGGCTCTTACCCCGAGATGTGGTTCCAAGGTTTATTTCCTGAAGGTATCCCGAGGCCAAAGAGGCCGACCCCGAAGGGAAAGGGGGTTTTATCCCTTTCAGGGTAGGGGGCGGAGTTACCTGTGCCCAAAGGCCATAGGTCAGAGACAGGGGACAGGTAGAGTTTCACAGGGGGAGGGGAGGGGGTACCAAAAGGGAATACAACATCTCACCCTTTTTTGTTTAACAAAATTAAAGGAAAAACAATAAGTTACATGGAGTGTGGGTTTTCTCTTTCCCACCACTTACACCTGGTGGGGAAATCAGTTTGCTTTAGATTTGCCAACTCTGTGTGGTTGACTTCTGAGGTAGGAGGTATGAGTCCATTGATAGCTTTGAAAACTAAACGACGCAGGATCCCGAATGCTAAGGTTACAAGGAAAAGGATAGCAAGAAATAACAAAATAGTTTTAACTATAGAAATCCACCACCCTGTGACTCCCCAGCCTTTGAACAGTTCATTGAACCAGTCCTCAGATTCTTGCTTCACTTGTCCGATCAGGTTGTTCATGCTCCGAAGGGCAGCGTGGACGTTTGGTGCTTTCGACGTCAGGTTCATGCAGCAGAGTCCTTCAAATTCCTGGCATTCATGTCCATGAAGCAGCAGGAGAAAGTCGATCGCTGCACGGTTCTGCAGCGTGGCCTGTCTAGTAATTCCCTCCTCTTCTAGGAGGGCACTGATGGCAGTTGATGTCAGATTTGCCTGTTTGACCACCCAGCATTCTAGGTGACCCAATTCACCTAGAGCTTTGGCTGCTGCAACCCACGGAAGAAACAGGGACACAGCAACTCTTTTTGACTTTGCCCAATGAAAAATATCTGAATTACAATTTGAATCCAAATTGTCAGCACTTCTCTTATGAATTTTATTTGTCGAATTGTGTTTGTGAGTCCATTCACCAATTAGAGTTTTGTTGGGTGTCAATACGGACAACCGCCCTACAGTACATGGCCCTCCTAAAAGCCGAGATGGAATTCCTGCCCATGCTCGATCCCCACAAATCAAAAAGAATCCCTTAGGGAGGCTTTTGGGACTTGAGTGATGTGGGTTGTCGGCTGCAACATGGCTTAGGTTATGACACCACCTGTTTGCAGTAAACTCCCCACGATATTGTTTTATGTAGTGGTATTCATCAGTGCTAGGGGGTTTTGGATAGACAGAGAAATGTACACAGTATGATGCAGGGGAGGAACCCAATAGTTCTAACTCTTGGGGTTCCTGGGCCATCTCAGGCAGATTTGGTAACCACTCCACTAAAGGGTTTGCAGTTACCACAGCTTCCTGCTGATTATTTTTGTATGGTTTTAGGAGAAATGACTTTGGAACTTCATTGGACCTATGAGTGTCCAATTCCGCAGGAAACTCTCCAGCCTGCAATGGAATTCCTACCAGACAGGTGGACATAGGATTCTTTGCTGATGCAGTGGACAAACATATGTTTTCCTGCTGAAGTGTCTGTGCCAGGGTCACCCAGACATTTTGACGTGGCTGAGGGATGATCCATGCAGCTGCCAGACTGTTCAGCAATAACAGGATGACACTTTGACTGAGATTCATCACAGGGATAAATGAGAGGAGGGTATTCTCTAAAAGGGAAAAACAAACATTTCAAAACATGTTAAAAGTTTCTGTTAATTCGGAAAAGAGTCCACACCTAGGAAGATTCTCCTTCCTCCATTCGACGTCGTCTCCTCTTGGAGGCATTGGTGACTTGCTTTCCATCCCCTTCTGCTGGAGCTGGATTTTTGGGGACAAAAGGTTTTACCCACTTCTGGGGGATCCACCGAGGGCCTGAGGGCATTGCTACGCACGCATAGCCACGACCCCAGGTTACAAGCTCATAGGGACCCTTGGTTTCCCAGGTTTCAGGATCCCTGATCAGGACCGGTGGACGCTGGGACAGTTTAAATTGATTGCCACTGTTAAAATGACGAACCACAGGTGGACTCATGTTTTCAAAAGAACAGTTAAGAAAATTGATGGTGAACAGGGCTTTGCAGAGCTTCTGCTGTGGAGACATCCACACAGTTGTGCTGCTCTGTTTAGCCAGAACCTGTTTGAGTGTCTGATGCACCCGTTCAACCACAGCTTGGCCTGTGGGGGAGTGAGGGATGCCTGTCTTATGTTCCACTCCCCACTGCTGGACAAATTCCAGGAACTCCTTAGACACGTACGCTGGGCCATTGTCTGTTTTAATTTCTTTTGGAATCCCCAAAACTGAGAAAGCTTGCACTAGATGTTGTTTGGCATGCACAGCTTTCTCTCCTGCATGGGCAGAGGCATACACTGCACCTGAGTGTGTGTCAATACTTACATGGACATATTTGAGGCGACCAAAGCTAGGAATGTGTGTGATGTCTGTCTGCCACACCTCACAAACGCCAAGGCCTCGGGGATTAACCCCCATACCCATGGATGGCATGGCCTGGAGCTGGCAATTGGGACAGGTGGACACGATAGCTCGAGCCTGACTCCGTGTTAGCTGGAACTGACGGATCAGACCTGGCACATTTTGATGATACTGTTGGTGACTCAGTTTTGCCTGTTGGAAGATGTCAGGGAGGCGTGCCTTTTCTACTGGTGCAGCAAGGGAGTCTGCTCGACGATTCCCTTCTGCAATTTCACCTGGCAAATCGGTGTGTGACCTCACATGCATCACGAAGAATGGATGTTCCCGATTAGAAATCAAATAAATCAGCTTTGAAAGCAACCTAAATAGTTGCTCATTCTCAATTTCTTTGAGCACTGCCTGCTCCGCTCTGGACACTACCCCAGCTACATATGCAGAGTCAGTCACCAAGTTAATTGGCTCTGAGAACTTTTCAAAAGCTCTCACCACTGCAGCCAGTTCAGCCACCTGAGGCGATCCCTCCACAAACTCCACATCAGCTTCCCAATGCTGAGTCTGAGGATTTCTCCAAGTCATCACCGACTTGTGGGATGCTCCAGAAGCATCGGTGAACACCGTGAGAGCCTTGAGTGGTCTCCGACTCTGTTTCTCACGAGGAATGAGGTGGAATTCCTCATTAAACAGCTTGTGGGATGGGGCATGGACTGATATTTGTCCCCTGTAGCTGTCCAGAGATAATTGGAGACTGGCATTGCTCTGGAGCAAATGCTCAAACATCTCTTTGGTTAGTTTCTTTGGAGAGTTCTTTCCCTCCTCTGAGAGTTTGATTGGGAGGTGAATACATGCAAAGTCACAACCAGCCAGTTCACATAGTCTTAACCTGGCCTTTTGAATCAATTGAGCTATCAACTCTTGTGGCTCAGTGATGGTCTTGGATCTTTGGTGCGAGAGAAAGACCCACTCTATGATTAAGAGTGAATCTCTCTGCCCCTTGATCCATTGGTAAATCAAACCATGCAGGTGTGGCAGCTTTCCTAGCACAATGAAATGAAAAGGTAAGCTTGGTTCGTATCTATGAGCTTGCCTCTCTGACAAGGCTTTCTGTACCTTTTCGATTGCTGTCCTTGCCTCTGGGGTCAGCTCCCTGGGGGAGGCCAGCTCCCTCTCCCCTTTCAATAAATTGAAAAGAGGGTCTAGGTCCTCATTTGTGAGGCCTAGCCAGGGTCTTACCCAATTCAGTGACCCACACAGGGAGTGGAGATCCGCTAAGGTTTTAGGATTACAGTCGATTTCCAATTTTTGAGGAACAACAGTCCTCGCTGTAATCTGTAAGCCCAGGTACTTCCAAGGTGGCATCCTTTGAACTTTGTCTTCCTGTAACGGAAATCCAGCAGAGGTTAAAACCTTAACCACTAGGTCAAGCGTGTGTTGGAGTATAGAGTCATTGGGGGCACACACCAGCACATCATCCATGTAGTGGAGAATGATGGCATCCTGTCTCTCAGCACGAACAGGTGACAATAAAGATGCTACATACTGTTGGCATATGAAAGGAGATAATTTCAGGCCTTGAGGTAATGATCTCCAATGATACCTTTTCATAGGTCCCTGACGATTTAGGGTAGGAACCGAGAATGCAAACCTTGGAGCATCTTCTGGGTGTAGAGGAATCTGAAAGAAGCAATCTTTGATATCTAATACAGCCAATTTCCAATCTCTCGGGAGCATTGTTGGAGAAGGCATACCTGGTTGAAGTGGTCCCATGTCCTCTATCATTTTGTTTATCTCTCTGAGGTCATGGAGCAATCTCCACTTGTCCTTTCCCGGTTTTTTTATTACAAAGACTGGGAAATTCCAAGGGCTTGTTGTTTCTTCCAGGTGACCCTGAGCCACCTGTTCCTCCACAAGCTCCTCAAGCGCCTTGAGCTTTTCTTTGCTCAAAGGCCACTGTGCTACCCACTTTGGGGTGTTATCCAACCATGTTAACTTTTGGGTAGGGCGCGCCACAGTGGCTATTTCTAAAAATCCTGGGGTGTCTTAGGAATGACCAATTGAACTCCCCACTGAGACAAGGTGTCCCTCCCCCACAAGGGGGCTTTGTATTTTGCAATATATGGACGGACACTTGCCACTTTTCCATCAGGACCCTCTATTTGAACTATATTTTTTGATATTTTTGCCAATGTGATTCCTCCTATGCCCTGAAGTTTGCCTGCAACAGGTTGCAATTCCCAGTTTGATGGCCACTTGCTCTCTGGTAGAACGGTCACGCTAGCTCCTGTATCAAGGACCCCCTCCACATGGAGGCGCTCTGACCCATTTGCTATGTTACATGCCATGGAAGGCTTGTCCTCACCCACCACCTCTGCCCAGTAGACTTCTGGCGATTTTCCCTCTGCTATTACCTCTGCAGGATCGGGAATGGCCTGGGCAACAACTTGTCCTTCTGTCAGGTAGAATGGTGGGTATTTGCAGCGTGCCAAGAGCATAAGGCCTGTCATGTTCCCCTTAAAGGACATTGGAAATACCTCAATCTCCTCTGGTGTGTGAGAAGTATCCCCCATAACAAAACACTCACTGAACATCTCCGTGTGGTTATCCTTCAGATCCTGTGAGATGTCTGATGGATGCACTGCAATTAATATCCAGTCTGCAGATCTGAAATGAAAACCTTTGGTAGTCACAAGCCTGTACCGGCCTTGTGGCTGCCAAACCTTGTTAATCAAACATTTACTATTTACATTTTTCTTTTCCCCCACCCCCTCCCTCTTTGTTGTTAAGAGAGAGGTGTCAACTGGTGGGAGACCCCTCATATTTGTTTTTACACGCGTGAGAGCATTAACCATGGGGACGCGCTGAGAAGCTAGTTTTTTTGTTTGTTGGGCTTCCTTTGCTGGTTCTGGTTCTGGTTCCGATGGCAGGAAGCTGCAAAATGTCCAGGCTGTCTGCAGAGATGACAGATGATATGCCGTAGGCGGTCTGGTGACAGTGGTTGCCGCTGTTGTTCAGGCCGTGCAGGTGCTGCTGTCCTGGGATGAAGCAGTCCAGGATTGCTTTCGGGTGCGCTGAACAGCTCTGCTTTCCTGGTACAGGCCTCGATCATCTGAGCTAGAGTTGGTTCTGATGGGAGACTAAGGATAATTCTGCGACAAGTTTCATTAGCATTTCTTTGAGCTATCTCTTTAATCAGTTCGTTGTGTATAGACGATTGTGGAACTTGTCTTTCCACCTGGGCACGCAGACGATCCAAAAACTGCAAAAAAGTCTCTGAAGGAAATTGTTTAATACTGGTATAGCTGCCCTTAGTTTCAGGTGTCGGTAACTGGTAAAAGGATTTTTCTGCTGCACTACAAATTTTATCCAAAATTTGCTTTGATAATACTCGGGTCTGTCTCTCAGGGCAATGCAAGTCACCTGTACCACAGAGATGATCCAATGTTATATCATTCCCATCCCCATCCTGCGCTAAAGCAGGAGTCTGTTGAATTTCCTGTAATATTACATTTAAGGCTTTTTTCCACATGCATTCCCATAAATCATATTCCGAGGGTGTTAGTAAACATCTGAATAAATCTTTAATATCATTTGGGACCAATTCATTGGAGCTAAAGGTTGCAGTCATTATGCTTTTAAAAATTTCACTGGGTCTTCCAAATTCTCTTTGAATTTTGCATAGCTCCTTTTTATCTTGGTAAGAGAAAGGCTTGTATTGTTTCCTTCCATTTCTCTTACCAAGGTATTCTACAGGGGCAACAAAAGGGATATTATCATCAGATTCAGTTTGGGTTAATGAAGGAATAGCATGCATCAGGTCCGGAGCTGTGAGGGAATCGCCCCCCCACCCGCGGCTGGGGGGAGGCGGGGGCCCCGCCCCGCCCCTGCCGAGCGAGGCAACGGGCGCCGCCCCGCCCCCACCGCAGCCGCCTGTGCCGGGGGGGATGGGACCGGGGCCGCCCTCCCCCTGGACGGGGTCGGGTCCGCCTCCGCTCGCGCTTGGGGGACTGTCGCCTGCGGCGCCCCGCGCGCCGCTCGCGGCACCGCCCACGGCACCGCGCGCCGCCGCCGCCGCCCCTCCCCCGCCGCCGCCGCGCGGGCACGGGTCGCCCGCGCCGCCCGTGCCGCCCACGTGCGCTGCCGCGCTGCCGCCGGCGCCCGCGCCGGTGCCGGTGCCGGCGCCGCTCGCGGTTTGCGTTGCCGCGGTTTGCGTTGCCGCGGTTTGCGTTGCCGCGGTTTGCGGCGCAGCACCCCCCCCATGCCCCGTGCCGGGCTGAGGGCTGGGGAAAGGGACGCTACACACGTTGTCAAGGCAACAGGGGGCGGGGGGAAGGCAGGGGGCGGGGTTGCAAAGCACAGGGTATTGGGGAGAGACGGGACTGTGGGAGAGGAGGGGGCTGAGGGGAGGGGGAGCCACCACGTGTTCTCCGCCATTACTCTCCCTCCACGCCACAGCATATTGGGGTGGTTGAGAAGTTTTCTCGTAGGGAATAGGGGACTGGGAAGGGAAAAAGGAGGATGAAGGGGTTTTTTGTGGCTGTTTGCTGCGATCTAATTCCAATAGATGCTTGCGTGCTTTTAAGAAAATCGGGATAAATTTTGAAGCTTTTGTGTCTCCATTTTCAATTTTTAAGGTGAGTAATTCTCCAATCTCGTCCCAAAAAGCCACAGATTGAACATTTTGGGGGTTAAAATTTGGAAACTCAGCAAACAACCAACGGATAAAACTCATTAATAAACTATTAGGGATTTTAAGACCTTTCAAAACACATTTAAGGTGCTTTAAAAGGCTCCTTTGGTCAGTGGAAAGGTTAGAACCCATATTTGTGATGTTAAAACGTTAAGAAAAAAAAACACACACACACACACACACGGCTCTGTCCCAGCCCCTCTCTCACTGCCGAGAATTCCGGGACCGGGGGGGGTGTAATCCGGGCGGAGAATCGGCACCCTGCCGAGTTTCTCCGGCTCTGGGAGCTGAGAGGGGGTCACCCCGTCTCCCGGGGTCCTCCTCAAAGCCCGCAAACACCCCGAAACGCCGTGGATCTCTGGGGCAATCGGCGCCTGACCCCCAAAGATAAATTACAAACACCACTTCTAAGATGTTAACTAGGTCCTAAAAAGGGTTTCACTGCGTGGCTGTGGACTCAAAGTCCACGTGCAGCAAAGGATCTTTCTTTTTCCCAATCACATGGGACTGCCCACCCCCCGTTTTACCTGGGGGACGGATCACGTGCTTTTTTGGGGTGCCCTGCTCCGTTCCTATAAAGGTTCCTATCAAGTCGACCTGTGTAACTACAGGCTGCCGACCCTGCTTCTACCACTCCCAACTGTGCAAAAAACAGCTGGATTAATGGAGAAGAGTTGAACAGTCCAAAAAGCTTCTGAGATCTCAAAAATAAGACTCTAGCTCCTGCGTGGTTTTCAGGCCCCACGTTGGGCGCCAACTGAAGTTAACCCCTTTCCCTCAGCCCCCCGGAGACCCGGACCAGCTCAGATTTAGGGAGGTTAGGGTGGGGAAAACTCCAAGATAAGAACATAAAACCAAAGGAGGCTCTTACCCCGAGATGTGGTTCCAAGGTTTATTTCCTGAAGGTATCCCGAGGCCAAAGAGGCCGACCCCGAAGGGAAAGGGGGTTTTATCCCTTTCAGGGTAGGGGGCGGAGTTACCTGTGCCCAAAGGCCATAGGTCAGAGACAGGGGACAGGTAGAGTTTCACAGGGGGAGGGGAGGGGGTACCAAAAGGGAATACAACAAACATCCTTTGATAAAACCCTTTAATATAGTGTTAATAATGTTAATAATGTGCTAATACTGTTAATAATGGTAATTCTGTGGACAACAACATCTCTGGAAATGTATTACAAATGTGGTAAGAATTTACCTCGATTGGGCATGCTATGAAAAAAACAGTTTTCTTCCTTACTCAGCTGTCCTTCATGTTATCTAAGTTCATCTGGACATTTCCGTCAGTGTGAAAAGTTTTTAAAAGGTTTGTAAATGTGAGGTGGTTTTTTTTGCATATAGAACCATTGGGTAAAACAAGAAAATTAATTCATTTTTCCTCAAGACTTCTAAGAAACATTTAACTAAATAAAAACACAACCTGAAAAAAAGAAAAATGTAAACAAAAGCAAAAACAAAAAAACCCAAACCAAAATAAAAACCTGAATTAAAAAAAATAACAGCCATAAAACACAAAAAATATTATTGAAATTATTATCTCTTCATATTATTTTTACTAGTTTTACTTCAAAAAGGGCCTTCTAAATTAAAAAAAAATGAAAGAATGTGAAGCTTAAAGATTTGGATATCCAAAACTATTCTTTTTTTAAAGGTTAATTTCTTTATATTTTTATAAAGAAACACAAGAGACTGTGAGATAATAAGGATGCCAGACAAAGTCTGGAGATTAAGATATTTTGCTTTCCTTCTTACATGAATAAATATTAGCCATCTAGCATATTCCTATCAGCACTTTGCTGTCAGTTGTTAATAACAACACACCAATTAAAATATAAAGTCAATGAGAGACAAGAATCACCCCATGACTAGATTGTGAGGGGGTGCAGGATCAGCCAGGTTAGTCTGGGTTTGGAGCTTTGATAGAGCTAAGTGCCAGGCAAAAGTTCAGGCGACACATGAGATAATTAAAAAATGTTTGAAGGAGGGCTTCACATTTTAGCATTTTGCAAGAAGTCTTAATGACTCCCAGGACATTAGAACATAACATGTATCTTGTTGAGAGAATACAAACTCAATGTTACAAGAAGAGAGAGAAGGGGAATTAATATTTTTTAAAAATAAATTCTGCATTTTCTGAATAGACTACAGGAAATATAATTCAGTTAGGCCTATGTATATTTTTCAGACACCATATTCATAGCTAAAGAAAATGTCTGCATTCTCAGACAGGCAGGAAGAGTGCTGATCCTCACTGTGCTTTCACCAAAAGAAATAAATAAAAAAGACCATGGAACTGATTTCCTAAAGGAGGCTGAGAACAGTCAGAATGAATTGTATGGTGAATAGCAGTTGTAAATGAAGAATAATGGGAAGACAACATTCTGGACTTACAGGCAATGAGTGCAGGAAATTGATTACACTGGCTGAAATGCATTGAGGTAATAGTGAGAAGTGGGGCTTCTCCTAGAAAATTTTACAAAGGGCTTTGGAAATTTATTGGTATGCATTTGTATGTAGATAATTATCTTCAAATTGGAACTGAGTCCCTGCTACAGGAGTAGCTCATGCTCATGCTATTTTCTTCTAATTGCAGCAAAACACCTTTATGGGCTAAGCACAAGAACAATGCTGAGCATACAGCAGAGTCGTCATAACATCACAGCCTTGTGGAAAAGCAGCCAAAAAGACAAAGGTGTGAAGGCACAGGGTAAAAAAACCCACAGATGCACATCCCCTGTAGATACATCCGTGTAAACCAAAGCTGCCTTCAGGTGCCTCCCCAGTAGCTAATAGGGACACCTCCCTGGTCTTTCCACGTAGGTCACAGAGACTTGGACTCCTGCAAAGTATTTGGCTCTTTTTTTGCTGTAAAGAAACAGCTCTGAGACAGAGGCCTTCCTATGAAGAAGTGGTGAAAACCTAGAGAAAACCTGTTAATTATCTGAGAGGAAGCCAAGGAAAGATGCTAAGGAAAAGAGAAAGAGTGGATGCTCAGAAAAAGTGGTTTTTATTTAAAAGCATATACACTCATGTATGTGTGTAGGCATGATAAAAATACGATGATTGAGCTGAGAGGAGAATGAGACAATGGCCATTATGTATTTGTGCACAGAAGGAAAAATGAGGGAAAGGAGGTGCATGTTCATATGTCTGCTCAGTATGTTTTGCCACGAATATTTTGAAAGCCTAAAATATAGCATAATGGAAGTCTAGACCCACTTTACTGTTTTTGTTGGACAAATATTACAAATAATGTGTTGGACACTAGAATAGGGTCTTCTTCTGAATTTCTTCACCATTTAAAACAAATAATTGTTTTCTTTTTGCCACAACACTCTAAAGACAGGTGTGAAGGCACAGGGAACAGAGCAGCTTGCTTTGTTTATTCTCAAAAACTTATATATAGTCACTTCTTGGTGAACATTATGATCTAAACTAAAATACGTGTCCCTGTAGTCCTTGATATAAGGATGATGGTTCTGTATGCTTAGCCAAGCTCTCCACATTGACCAACACCTTAATAAGCTGCGGCAGCTTCTGGGATATCCTGGAGAATCCACTGAAGGTTGACACCTACAGATGGACAAAAATTTCAGCTTCTTTTACATCACTTGTTCAAGTTAATTCTCTATAGATTACTCTCACATTCACAAGTAAAGGAAAACAAACAAATTTCTATTGTCTCAAGAAAATTACGTTTAAGAGTGTTATGAGGCAATGAGTTCTGGTCCGAACTTATAGACAGGGAGGCCAACTAGTGGAGGCAAAAAAGGGCTCTATTTACCTGGGCTTAAAAATTAATGATTCCCTTGTCTGTACAACACTAATCCATAGACCTTCCCCTGTGCATGTAGGCTATTTTTTCTCTCATAGCAGCTCCAAAATTCACCTCTTCCTCAGTTTCACCGCTAGATTTCTGGTTTGTATTTCAAGGTCCTGTCTTTATTCCTGTTCTTGTCTTCAGGCTTCTCCAACCTGGCATCCACTTGTGTCTCTTCTACCTAGGCATTGTACTGCATAGATCTGCTGGAATGCCACTGTGGCGCGTCCTGAGGTTGTTTCCCAGCTACTGTATCTGTGTACAGGCTGATATTCCTGGATAGAACAGAATAATGTGAATTGTGTCTGGTTTCAGTCTTTGTCCAGTTACATTTCAATAGCTGGATAATCAGAAAGGTACATATGTGGCTTCTTCTTGTTTTGCTGCCACTGCTCTTCCAGTTCATGGTATTTTGCTTCACAAACAGAACCAGTTATTTTTTATCTACTAAAACCCTGTACAAACACTGCAGTTGCTAATCCTCATGTTCATGAAAAGAAAGAAGCCATTTAAATCTCAGAAGTTAAGCCTAACCCTTCCTGAACTTTTGCAGCTTGTGGGAGGAACCATGGGCAATGCTTATCTCAATCCACTTGTGGGCAGCTGGATGCATGCTCATTAAGTGCTTGGCCTCAACAACTTGCGTTGCTAAGTTCTGCCTTGTGCTCTGAAATGTTTCATGTTAGCTGGTCAGAAAGCAAACTCCATTTCTAAATGCTTTGCAGTTCCCTGGAGACAACACTTGCCTTATTGTTGCTAGTCTTTCTTGTATCCTCACAGGATGAGAAGACAACAGCTTTTTCTTAAGAGATATCTGGGTCTTGATAAGACAAACACAGGGCAGACATGGTCTGTCAAAAAAAACTGTACATTCCCATGCCTTAACAGCAATTTTAATTACAGATTCAGACAGGACAGCCCATTGCCTCTGGTCTAGATTTTTATTTCCAATGAAAAGTCAACTTTTTTTGAGTGAAGCATGCACAAAATCTAGAACACAAATGGAGTAAAACAGGAGTTTGATGAAAATGCAAATGAACTTATGTATCAATTCCACATTTCATAGCCTAAGTGTACATTTGCCATGGTGCATCAGGCCTCTGAAATGCATTGACAGGCTGCAGTGACCAGCTTACTACGCTGCTTAAAGTGTAGGAGGTGAGTTTGCTCCCCTCTGGCCATTGCCTGCCCCTCAGCCTGTCCTGGGATCTCCTTGAAATGAGCAGACCAAGAGGTGCAGCACATTCACTGCAGACAGCAGGTAAATCTGGCAATCATTTTACAAACAGAAATGTTGTTATTCCCACTTCTGTCAAATTTAGGAGAAAATTTGGTGTTTTGGGTTTTTTTCCTAATGTCTGTGAAATCCTCTTTCCCTTTAGGGAGAAGGGGAGAGTAGCAGGAGAGCGAGACCAGATTTTTTGGCTCTTGTTACAGCCTCTTTCTCTCTGCAGGGAAAATGGCTAAGAGCTTTCCACGTGGGTAGAGCAAAAGCTGTCATTTTGATTTCTCCTGGATGGGAAGCTCAAAATGCTCAGCAAAACACAGAGCTTCCCTGCAGCTAATCCCTCCCACCACTCTCCACCATTGAATAAAGGCTGCTGACATGCTTCCCGAGGATGACAGACTTCTGGCCAAAGGAGAGATTGATCCCAGCATCCTGGATAGCAGCAGAACTAAGACAGGGGCCACCATGGAGCCAAAGGTGATCTTTTCAGGTGGCAGAAGACAAGTAACTCCATCAGGGATGCTAAATGCTGCCACATCCACTATTATTTCAGGCTCTCCATATTCAGCAAAGGGCAGCAGCACAACCCTGTGAGGAGACACAGACTCCTTAGAAGAGCACTTCAGATGAAGACTCCTTGAAAGATGACTTCATTGACATTTGTTCCGCTGCTATCACCCTGGCTGTTTCAGCATGGCTGGCTCTCACACAGCAGTTACATGGGAAAGTCAGCAAGCCAGACTCGGTGAGCTGACACACTAAATCATGAGATCATAGGAACCCAAGATTCTCCAGTCTCTCCTGGCTCAACAAATGGAGTACAAATACATATCAGATTCATGGCCCACTCCCTGCTTCATGCAACTGCCAAGTAAGATGTCTCTCACAGTCACTCATTTTCTAGCTCATAGGTACACAGCAGGACTTCCCTTGAAAGACAAACAATCCTCACCATTGACAGATATTAACATTGTTAAAAAGACAGATAGAAGAGGAGAATGAACATCTCAATCTGTGTGATATTCCTTCCCACTGGAAGAGTCTCATCCCATGTACATTCACCTTCCTTCACAAAACAGGCTCCAGTATAAAGTACCAGGATATTTGTGTTCAAGTTTCACTTGAAACAATAGGCTTCAAAACAAATTTGATGCTGCATTACTTCTATTTTCCATTGTGGAGGATGGGAAGACAATAAATTTAGAAATAAACCAAGAGTGATCCAGAGCACAAAAGAAAATTAAATCAGAGGGAGAGCAAGGAAAGCTCATAATAAAAGCATATCCCTTTGAAGCCACCTTCACATATATACTTTTTCCCTCTAGTTGCAGCCATTTTGCAGAGCTTTATTAAAACAGCATCTCTGAAGAAGGGTTACTTAAAAGAGAGAAGTAATAGATTTTTCAGGACCAATGTACAGAAATCTTTTATAAACAAGAGGGATTTTCCTGGCCAGGCAGGAATTGTTTAACTCCTTTGTAATCTACATTCATCACAGGGATGAGACGGATCAAAACTACAACAGAGGCCTGTGATAATGGTGTTGTCAACTGTTTGGGAATGCTCTGTCCAGTCAACAAACTGGTTAAACAGCCAAAGATACTGCTGCTGATGTCCTGCAATGACACCAGGTGGCAACAAATGTCCTTTTTGAAGTGAGTAATGGGGCCACAGTGAAAAAGTGATTCAGTCAAATTTTGTAGTGTTGGTTTTGGGCAGCATTTCAGCAACTTGAACAGAAGAAGCAGTGGGAGGATGTGTGGTCTCTGTGGGCAGCTTGCTGTCTGTGGGAATGAAGCAGAGCAGATGCAACCCTTGCATGCAGCTGATCACACTTTCTGGTATGCTGAGATATTTGAATTGCAGATTTGTGGCTCTTCCTAATTTCTCAGGTTTTGTTGTTTGGTTGGATTTTTGTTGTTTTGTTTTTTGTTTTTTTTTCTTTTAATTGAAGCATCAAGTTTAAGGAGGCTTTTTTACTATTTTTTGTGTAAACCATATAACAGTCATGAATGAGCTACAATTATACTGGAGAAAAATGGGACTACTTCCTCTGCTTCCAAACATCAGTGAAAACTACAACTAGTTAGTTAAAGAGTAGCCTGTGCTGATTTCCTTACTTTAGAAGGTTGTGTATGAATGAATTTTACCTTGTTTTCAATGATTAAGTGTTCCACCAAGTGTTGACTGCTATGGCCTTGGATGTCCATAAACTAAATGTCTTCAAGACCTCTAGGATCAATGAGAGAATCTCAGAATAGATAAAAGGGGATGTAATTAATTGTCTCTCAGTGTTCATGGGCTTTCTCTCAAAATAAATAGTTTTATTTGGCAATCAGCAATTTGTTTCTCTCAGCTTGGTATCTGGTTGCCAGACATCAGGGCTGGCTACCCTTCTCCATACCAAAATGTAGTCCTGACCCCTACAATGAGTGTACCAATAAGCCTTTATCCTTGGAATTTGGGTCCAAGTCCAGCATAGCACCTGATCCCTGAGAGAAAACTCAGCCAGCTAGTATAAAATTCTGGATTTCTTCCTTCACAGTTAAAAAACTTCTAAGACCACTTTAAATCCATTAGGTCCATTAGGGCTCCACTGGGAACAGGATGGGCTGAGCCCATAGAACATAGGGTTTGGCAGGTTTGCAGGAACACTTGGAAGACCTTCTGTACCTCTTCTTGGAAATGTGAAGAGAGTGACCCTGAGTGAGACACCAGTTCTTGATATACTTGTGCCACATGTACCCCTTCAGGCATGGGAATGAACTTGTGAATGAAGGATATTCAAGAAGATGAAAGAAATGTTTTAAGACAATTAAGCAGTTAATTTCGTGTTGTCTAGGATTGTTTGACTGCAGCAGGGTCATCAACCTTAACTTGCCCTGGGAATCAAAACGTGTTCTCTTGCTCAGAAGCCTAGGGTCAGACAGGATGCCTGGGTTTGCTGTTGACCAACAGTATTCCTATCTGAAGAACATACTAAAAATACCCCAGATGAAAGAACTTCTGACTGACAATTTATTTAAAAACAAAAGGGGGGAGGGAGAAAAACAAACAAACAAACACCACCTACAGAGCATCCATTATGGATCAAGCTGAATAATAGAAGCATCAAACCTAAACTCTAAATCTGACATTAATGTTCAAGAGAACATTACTGAAAATATGTTTGTTGTTCTGCTAAACTGGGACACTGCATCTTTGAAAGGAATTTCTGCATTCTGCAAGAACTCTTTCTAAAATCTAGTTCATTCCAACATTCTTTGGTAAAAGATGAAGGGATCAGAGAGCAAAACCATCACAACCTCTCTAATGTTATAACTAAATCCCTTTACCCTAAATAACAAGCTTTCTTCACTAAGCCTGGCTTTTTTGACTTTTGCTCCTGCAAGCTAGAATCCTGAGCTATTTTAAATCTCGTAAGCAGAAGAAAGCATATTATTCTTGTATTTCCCCTCTATTTAATGCCTCCAGACATTGACTGCGATAGCACCTTACCTGGTTTCAGAAACACTGGTTTCAGACAGTTTAGCCAGGCAATTACTGATTTTCCTGTAGTTCCCTGGCTGACAGTACTCACTGCAGGCAGAAAACAAACAAGGATGAACAAAGGGGTAGAAGAAGAAGGAAAGAAGGAAAGCAGGTAATTTTTCTATGTGTGTTTCATTGTTCCAGCTACTTCTCTGAGTCTGCTCCTCTGCTACCTCCTTTTCTGCGCCATTAATGTCTGTGGTAAGCTAAAGATGATATGGCAATACACTGGACATAGTTTTCATGCTTTTCCACTGAGGAAAATTCTGGGCCCAAACCTGAATAACTGGATCTCCTTCATTCCAAGGGTTTAAACATCTTGCAGGTACAGCTGTAACAAATACCAGTCCTGACCAGGAACAGCAGTATTGTAGAAGTACTGTATATAGCTGTCATTGCATTGCTCTTATATCTGTATATGCACCCCGTAGAGTTATTTGTTTATGGATCATGAAAAATAATGGTTCTTGCCTTCATCAAAATGAGGTCTCTGAGCTGACAACAGGTAGTAGAGTCATAGCAAGCCAAGCTCAGTTATATGTAAAAGTTACCAGCCCAGTACATCCATTCTACCTTGATGAGATTTTATTGGCTGCAACAGAGTTAATCCTGCCTTACAGAAGTGTAAGTGGTAATGATCCTCAGAGTTCTCATACACACTGGTGATTTGAATTTTGGTTTTTGTGGTGCATAGCTGGGACTGCTATGACATGCTATGGTGCATAGACACCACAAGCTTTTTTATTCTACTTTACATTACCCCTGACAATCTAAAACTGCTCTGAATTGCCCAGATATGCATTTATTTTCTAACAACAGAGTTTCTATGCTCTTAAATATTCAAGACAAAGGCATAAAAAAACCCCTCATATAAAATATCTATGTAAGACTTAAGAAAATATTTAAAATTAAAATAATAATACTGATAAAATAGTCTAATTAGTGAGTAAACATAATTTGTGAGAGCTAGAAAATTGCTAAATAAAGTTCAGCATCTTAATCTTAGCTTTGTTCTCGCCTTGTATGTGTAATCTACCTGTCCCTGTATGGAGTCCTGTGAGAAGACATAACACATAATGCAAGCCATGTTGTACCAGGCTTGATCTTCATATCCCAGGCTGTTGCCAAAGCTATCAGGAAATATATGTAACATTATGATTTTATTTATGTGTGAGTGTGTGTGTGTGTGTGTGTGTAAATAAATAATACAATGAGCACAGAAACTTTGAAACAACAGCTTGGCTTTCACAAAACAGGCAATAGTACCCTTGAAAACTAAATTGTTTGTTTCAGTAGTTTAATAACTGGATGTCTTTACCTTCCCCTGATGCTTGCTCCCACATGAAGTAAGAATGGGTGTTGCATCCTGTAACACAAAAAATTTCACAAGCTTAATTAACACTAGAAAGCTTGTTAAGCTAAAGGCTAAATATAAATTTAGCACAAATCACTCACACCTACACCCTCTCAGAGTCTTTCCCACCAGCTGAGTAGTCTCTTCCAGCAGAAGCTGCTTTTGAAGCTGACACAAATCTGACAGTCAGCAAAACACAATAATGGAACTGCTTGTTTTCTGTTGTGCCTTTGCTACAGAAAGAACTTCAACCTTCCCTGCCCACCCCTCTTTCAGGATTTCTTAATCTCTGAAGAGAAGAAAGACGTGCATGACCCTGCAGAATCAATGTGATGCATGGAAGGCTGCCCCCACCCATATCCAGTGAGAACATAAATTGTTCCAAATCAGCACCCCCACTGCTCTACACAGAGAAAAATATAGGAAGGGAAAGGCTGAGACGAATTAAGCTCAAAGCTCCCCGTTCCTGTCACTTACAATTAGTCCCACCAATTTTCTGCAGCTTTTTTTTCACACTTTTGTAAATAAGTCTTTCCAATTCCACAGGTTCTCAGATTCTTCAGTGATCAAAAGACTTTTGGATTTAGAAAGTGTTAATTCACCTTTTTTTAATTAACTTTTCTTCTGCTATTATGAGCACTGGGAAGGTATTTGCTGGCATCAAGGAACTTGTGTCCTGATGCCTTAGCAGAATTTAGGCACAGCAGGAACCCCCAAACATCAAGGGAGCAAAGCCCATAAACAGTTGTATGGCATGGAAAACCCTTACTGAAAAGTAAAGAGAGGAGCTGTGAACATCTGGCATCACAGGCAGTGCTCTGAATACTCTGCATTTATAATGCATATATGCACACTGGTGATTGCTTAACATCCTCCACTGCTTCCTGCCAAGTAAACACCCAAGAGCACTAGAGGGCTTTTGTTGGATCTTTCCAGGCTGGAGCAGTGTTATAGGCAGCTTTTCATCCAGTAGCCCCACTAGTGGGGTCATTTTAATCTTCTGGTAAAAAGTACCTCTGGAGCCCACTCTGGGAATGGAGAGGAGCTGTAGAGGGGATGTAAAAATCCATTCCCATTTCAAGGCTCTTATCCTGCTGCTAGAATAGGAGAGAGGGGTGTTAACAGCTGTCCCAGTTCCCTTCCCCAGCTCTGGCTCCCTGGTGTGTTGTTGGGTGCTCTCAGCTCATACCCACCAGCATCACAGTGGAGGACACTTTGCCATCCTCAACTAACTAGACCAAACAAACGTGTATTCAGGCTGGACATTAAACCCAGCTGCTTTTCAGCTGCCTCCTGTGACAGCCACACATTCTGCCTGCAGACAAAATCATGCAAACAATCCTTGGAAACAGCACAACAATGATTTCTATATATTTATTTTACATATACATATCTATATAAATATATATAAAAATATAAAATACTAATATTATTTAATTATTACAAGCACTGTGTTATATAGCCTGGATCCAAAAGGAGAGGGAGAAAGGAATCCACAAATGTTGCAGAATTTTTATTTATTTATTTGTTTGAAAATTCCCCTTATATTGAAATTCTTCATGCCCTTTGCCTTCAGCTGAACCTATTTTGTATTGTATATACATGTTTTTGCCATTGGTTTTCAATTCTTGACTTCAGAGGCCTGTACATACATGTTCAATAATAAATATTTCTTTCACTGTTGTTCATGTTGCATGAAAATCAGTACACCAGCCTGTTTCTCTGATGTTCCACACCTGTATAAATACTTCAAGACACTGCAAAGCCAAATCTAACACCCAGAACCTTAATGGTATGTAGGTTCTTCACTTTCATTGATTCCTTTGAAAACAGTTTATTAATACTTGGGGAGATTGGTTCTTATTGTATTGGCTGGAATCCAGACTAATTTTCAAGTGATTCATGTCATGCCTTTTTTTGTTTGTGTTTGTTTTTGTTTGTTTGTGTTTGGTTTTGTTATGTTTTTAACTATAAGATACAGCTTAGGCAGAGTTTGAAAGAATGCAAGATTACAAATCTTATTCAAATTTCTCAAGTGTGCCAAACTGAACTTAGAAACGTAATTTGTTCAGGATCACCTGTCAGCTTTCCACACATATCTATATTAACATAAGAACCCCCATATTCACCTCACAGTGTTTCTGTTATCACACTCTTTGTTGGACCTATTACAACTGAGTAATCCTAAAAAGCAGGTCAGACAGGAGTCTATTTAAAAATAAATAATATGGAACCTATAAATAATACTTGTTGATGCTTACGAAGACGTGTCAGATGTCCAAATAGAAAAATGTTATGTCAGTTTAAATGAAAATAGGAATCCATATGGGAGAAAGCACAACTAAGATTATGTTAGAAATTCTATCTTTGTACCAGTCTAGAAATTTTGTCAAACCCTTTGTCACACCATGATCCTTTCTGTTTCTAGTAAGGATCAAGGTTCCACTTTCACTGGACGTCATTATAATCAGAAACACATCCAGAGAATCTGCAGCATGGGAAAAAAAGAAAAAAAAGAAAACCAACAGAATTTTCTTTGCTTCCTTGGAATGGCCCTTGACATGAAACCATGTTTTTTAGTATACTGTTGACTGCCAAATTCACCTGTAGACTTCCCTGGGAATTGAATGAACCCTGTCACCTTGCAGCACTGCCTCATTCTGCCACCTTCAGACAGACATTTACCAAGGCACCTGCTCAGTGAAGGCTGTTAGATAGCAAGTGTCTCATAGTAATCTATAGTCATTCAGGCTCTGCCAGACAGCAGCATCAAAGCCATACTGACAATAAAACTTTTAAACTGAAAAGTTACTTCCCCTCCAGAGCTAGTGATTATTTTTGGGAGACCTTAAGGCATGTGTCTTAATTTAGAGATGTGCAACGCCCAGGGATCTGGTAGTGAAAGGTATCAGTCGTAAATCACAAGTCCAAACCCTTTTGCAGGGCTACTGCCAGACTTGCATCATGATCCAGAGAGTGTTTCACAACCAGGCAGATGCACACTGATGCTCCCAATGCACAAGCCAGTGCTCAAAATGAAGGAGAGAAGCGACTGTGTTTAGTTTTCTTGCTATGCGGGATGCTGCATCAGAGCAGGCAGTTGTTGCCTACAATCTACACAGCTGCGACCCACATCTAAAAAGAACAAAAAGTAATCCAGCTTTTTTTCCTGTGGTTAAAAGGGTCTGTGTGATTCAGAGAAAGGATGACACTGTGTCTGTGCCAGACTACCTTCTTTGTCATGGGATGCATGAAGATGCAGCTTCTCTGCAGGGAAAAGTACTGATGGCAATGTATTATTGAAGAAAAGCATAGTGCTTTGGCTCAGATTTCGATTCCCATTATAAGGTAATGCTGTGACAATGTTCTGTTAATACAATGCATTTTGGCAGTGTTTTGCTTCATTGCCCTTTTTAATAAAATAGAGGGTAAAATAGTAATGATAGATCTGCTTAGTGAGTTAACTCAGGTGGCAGTCTTGTTTCTCATACCCAAACCACAGAAGAGCCCTCTTGACTGGACCTTGCACCTGCTTGTATTTTGTGACTTTTTCTGTTCCCTGAAAGACAATCTGATCTGCATTGCAGATGATTCTTTAATCCTCAGGTCCTACTGGAGCATAACATCGCAAACAGCTGGCTTGAGATCTACAGGCCGTTCAGCATGATTTGAGGCTGTGAATATACATCATCTCCTGGTTACACGTGTGTCTACAGGTTGCTGCCCCTCTGCCACTCCTTCTCTGTGTCACTGCCTTCCCGAACAAATGAAATCCTTAAACAGGAAAGAGACAGGTCAAAGCCACTCTGAAGAAAAATACGAGACTGTATGCTAGCAGTTGATTTCCTTACCCACTTTTTCTGCCTCAAACCAATTCATAAAGTCACCTGCTGAACCTAATTAGCTATCCTACCTCAATAACTCTCCCTAGTGCAAGGCCTTATTTAAAAATCAGATGCACATGAGCAAAATCAGCAGCCATTTATCAATCAGCTATCTCTCCAGAAAGAGAATGTAGGGCTTTAACTGTCCTCCAAGTTTTATGATCTTGTCTTTCCTCTAAAATTGAGTTAGACCACTGAAGGTGAGGACTGCTTATCCTTGTCACATATCAGCCCTATTTTGCAGGAAGGCTGCTACTCTCCCTTGCAGCCCTTGCAGTATAGAAAAAGATTCTCATGGTTTTTGAGAAATCTTGCATATGAATGAAATCCATCTTTTCACTACCTGGTTCTCTAATTCATGGACAAAATACAAGAGAAGGAAAAGCAGCTCAGAGATTTTGCGTGGGTCACTTAGCAACCAAGTGGTGAGCACAGAATCAGTTTCCATCTGAGACCAAACACCAGGTGTTGAAAAAGGAACATGGAAAGAAAGATCCTTTCAAATATGTGGTAGTTTTGGTAAAAAAATGTTGCAATATTTTCCTGAGATGAACAAGGGAAGTTTTTTCTTTGCTTTCAGCTTGAGTTAGATTCTCAAATGAGTCCCAGCAGAAACAACAAAATGCTATAAGAGAAAGAGGTTTCAAGACCAACAGGAAATTTCTGCTGGTTGCAATGGCTGGGGAGTTTGGATTAGAGTCTTTTTCTCTGAGAGTCGTAGTATTTTGTTCTTAATCTTGTCATTTTGGGCTCACAAATGCAGCCTCTGATTGGACGGAAAAAAAAAGGAAAAAAAAAGAGGAAACAAATACAGTTAGTAAGATGGATAGTAGAGAATAAGACATGAGAAATATTGTGCAAGAAAAACGTCACTCAAAGGAGCTTCCGTGAGCTCCAAGAGATACAGGTCTTCTTTATCCATCCCTGCCTCACTGCACTCCTGGTTTTGTAGTTAATTAACACCTCTACTACTCACTGAAATTTCAGCATTAGTAATTCACTTGATATCAAGTGAAGAATGTGAGTGGCACTCCTGAGAGGGGTGCAATACCAGAGGTTGCTCGATCACACTGAAAGGTTATTTTAATATCCTGCCCATTTACACTGCCTTAATTGCCTATGAATGGTTACAGCAAGTGGACTCTGGCACTAGCTTTTTTGTGAGACCCTGGATGAATCAAACATCCATCAGCTCTGCAAAAATACGAGATGCTATTTGCTGCTAAGTGACCTTTAACTCACCAGATCCTTGAAGAAAGTTGATGCATGTGCTCTAATTCAAATGCATGTCACCATTTTTGAAGATCCACGTATCTCTTACTCTGTTGAGAAACAAGAGAATAGGCACTAAAAGAAAAGATATTTAATTCTGTTTTACCAATATATCATCATCTTTTTTAAGCAGCTCTCTGAGTAGTTTCTTCCCTTTCATAATCTAAAAGCCTATTTTAATGCATGGATCCTTTGACATTATTTCCCTTTAGGGAAAAAAAACCCTCTATTTTTCTAGGAAAAAAAGTAAAGGAAAAATGTTCTTCTTTTTCTAAAAGAAAAACCTGGTTTTCTTTTTCTTTTCTCCCTCTGGTACTATGTTCAGCTATACTCTCCATCCTTAATACCCTTAATAAAACACTTATTTCTGAATTTTTTAATATCTTTCACTTGATACTTCCTAAAAAGAGAAGAAAAATGGAGACAAAAATGTATTCAGAGAAATTAATGTTAGGGAAAAGCATTTAATTAATATTTTTCAACTTTAATGATACAGAGCCGGTTGAAATTCAGGTAGCAACAGAGAATTATATCTGCCTTACATGATTATCTCCAAGCATAACTTTTATAATTGTGATTGCTGGGAATGTAATTAATAAAACCAGAGATCTCATCACCATATCTGAATGAATGTATTAGGCTGCCAACTTTACATATTTTTAGTTTTAAAATATCCTGCCAACAAATTCATTTTTTTGTAAATATGGTTAAAACCCTCACAGACTACTGTGAATTATAAAACCTGAAAAGACTTACAGGATTACTTGTAGCTTATATCTAGCTTTTTCTAATTCTGTCTTCAAAGTTTTCCATGGTTTATAGAAAAGTGTTTTTAATCAAACCACCAAATCTCACTTACTGAGAGATTTCTCCACCATTATCATACCACTCAGGATTTACCCCAATTATTTTAAAATATAAGTGTTTCCTTAAAACTAGTTTTAAGTAATTCTTCAGTGCCATAATTATCATGAATCCTCAAAATGCACATGAAACACTCAATGTACTATGCTGGCTGCAAAACATCACTCATCATCACCAAATGCCAACTACTCATCTGAGCCTTGAAAAGGGAACTCAAAGGAAAGGTTTGTACTAGCTTTCTCTGGGCATTTGTTTAGGTGAAAGATGAAATTATAAATATCTGTAGGGTGCATCAGTTTAAGAAATATCACTTTTAAACACCACCTCCACCAGAACTGCCATTCTCTGGAGCATGAGTAACTTTTTTTTATTTGTCAAACATACTAAGTTTGTTACCAGCTAAAAGTTCTTGGAAGATACCTCTTGGCATCTTCAACTTACTCATTCCATAACATCAAAACTTCCAAGGTGATATATCATCATGTCTGCCCCACAACAAAAAGGCTGACACATAGTTAGCAGAATTCTCCAGGAAACAATAAAAAAGCCACAGATTAGTCATTTTGACTGGGTTTTCCTCTTTTAAGTAAAATCCAGCTATATTTTGAAACCAGCACCTCTTCCAAAATGTCAGTTCCAAACACTGACCTTTCTACTCCTTTTCCTAGTTTTTTCACTTCCCCCTATCTTCATCCACATAAAAGAATTTGACTCAGTTGAGGTCGCTGCAAAACTACTTCTCAGCAAAAGACGGCTGCCTGCAAATATTTTGTGGTTCCTTACCAGATCGCACACGAGCTTCATAGTGTTTCTCATTATCTGTCCCAACACAACTGCTTGCACCGTTCAGTAGAGAAAGATCATTCTGTGTATATTTCACAGTGTTGTACAGAGAGTTTTATTTTATATCCAGTGGCAATGGATATAAAATGGCAATCCAAATAAACCTCATAAGTTTCTGTTTGGTTGTGTGTGTGGTCTCCCACACCTTTTCTCCTTGTAAATAGAGTAGGAACAGTGCAATCTGGTTCAGGTAACTCTAGCCTGTCACTCTGAGCTAACTCCAGATGGTATTTCTTCTATTAAAAATAGATTGATATTGGATTCAGTGTCCCACAGGATCAACAATTAATCCAAAATAAATACTTGCTATAGGAGCAAGGAGTAGAATACTTTACTAGACAGAGGTATGATCAAGAGATCTGAAGCCAGGCTGGATAGCCAGGTTCTCATGGTGGCCAATTCAACCTCTTGTGCAGTCAAAACTCTTTTGTTTTAGTTTTGCAGTCTCTGCAGCAGAGGTGATAGTTACTCACTGCAGCTATTTTACAGGTCCACTCTGAGATTAAGCAATACCTGTAAAGTCCTTTGAAGATCAAAATAGCCATGAGAAAACTAGGGACCAGGATGACAAACAGACCTTTTCAAATACAGTGTTGCAGCTGAATGTATACCTGCTGAACCTGAACTATTTTCTGCCCCAAATCCATTTCAAGCAGCCCAAGCAATTATAATCATGTAACAGAGGCACTGATATCAATGGCTGACAACAGAGCTGAATTAGGCCTAGTATGTAAAGTCCTGGAGAAGTGCCTTAAAACAATGGACAAGTCCTATTCTATCAGAGTTATCTTGCCCTTACAGGCACAACCCAAAGTCTAAAGTTTTCTGAGCTTGTGTTTTATGATCTCTCCCTGCCTGGCTTTAAAGCTGTAATTTATGCAGCCCTCTTTGGCTGGGGCTTGCAGGATGCCTCGTTGTATATTGCCCAATCATCTAATGAGAGCCCACAAGTGAGAATGTCACACAAAACTGCACAGGAGGTGGCAAGCTGACTAGCAAGTCATCACCCAAAAAGTATGGAGTGTTATGCTATCAAACAGACAGTGAGGAGTTTAGCCTGCTTATTCTGCACTATGAATGCACAAGTCTGCAATTTTCAATACCATTAAAGGCACAGCACCAGGGGAGAACTGTTTGCTGCTTGGACTGAGTGACAGCTTCAGCTGGAAACTACATTTGAATGCCAAACAATGAAGGCCTAACCTGAAGACAGCACTCAAAAAGCATTTCTGGGTGGATCCTTGAAGCAAGGTGGAACTCTCTCTTCACTCCTTGCTCCTGTGATTCAGGGCTGCTCAGCACCCTTCACGGAATGTTCCTCACTGCTCCCTCAACCCCAATCACATTCATTAACTGACCAAGACTCTAAGTGCTCTAAGTAACCCACAAACTTCCTCTTTTCCACAGCAATGCCTTTCAAACATAATAGCACAACACACATAACACAGGCAGCTATGCCTTCCATCCACATCTCCCTTTCGCTCCGTTTTGATTGAACCAGACTGAGCCCAGCATCTTTTATCATATGGGATCCAATCCCTGTGGACGAAGATCTCAGAGGAGAGAGAAAGAAAGGGATATTTTTAATTTTAGTCCTCTGGCATCACACTTACAACTGTCATGAATTTTTTGGCTATTAGAATAACAGGGCAATGTTTTAATTTAGAACATTACAGTTTAGGTGACAAAACAGTGAGCAAATTATATTTTGCAGAAGAAACGAGGGGATTAGGCAACTGCTACCAGTTAAATAAATTCTAGTTATTTCCAGATATCAGATTTGCATATATTTATTTATATATAAATAAAATCTGTTATTTCCAGATATCAGATTTAACACAGGTAAGGATGTCCTTGACCAGTCATAGGTAAACTATTTTATCACTGTATCCCTGTAAAATGAAAAAGGTTTCTTGCTGCAATAAAAATCTGCATCTCAAAGCCTAACCAAACTGTGCATTGCATTGGCAATGTAAGGAAACTGATCTCTGATTATCTATGACAATAATTTGGCTAATGGTAGCACTTTCAGGAGCCCTCTTGCAAACAGTTTGCCAGCTGCTGACATGCCATATGCACTGAGAAAATTAGCCTAATTGCTTTGTCTGCAGCTGACATTATTCCCAGTTAGTATATGTGGGTTTGTGGAATGCATGTGTAATTTAGACCACAAGGATAACTGTGAGCACAAGTTTTCTATTTGGCCAGGCTGACATGAGGCTCTTGCTCTCTCTGCAAACCAGGTCTGTTAACCTTGAGCCTGCTCTACTGCCCCAGCAAGACTCAGGCTACATGTGACCTAAAAAGCCTGGGCCTTTGTCACACTATGACCCATTTGGCAAAAGATCACACTGCCTCAGCAAAGGCCCTGCAACACAAATTCTGCAGTTTTCACTCCAGATACTGTGGCAAGCCTGAAGGTGACCTTGCTTTTTTTTTCATTTACTCACTCTGATCTTACTATACAAGGTATTGGTATGGGAGAGCAGGAAACTGTCCCAACGCACTGAGAAACACAAGAGCTTTATTAATATTTTTTCAAATAAAAATCTGTGTTGTAACACAGGACTTGGCAAAGAAATATACAGAACTACACATACAGTATCCAATAGGTATTTTCTTGGTGAACAAATAAGCAATTATCAAATACTTTGAAAGCATTACAAATGCTACAAGTGACCCTACAGGACCAGTGAATTTGCTTTCAAGGGATGCAGACTACTAATTGTGAATAGTCCCTATCACACTCCAGACCAAGGATCTCTGTAAGAAGTGGCTCTGTCTTTTGACATAGCGCAAAACTTCTCCTTCTTCTGACCTCGTTATTCAGCCAGTGACTCAGCCTGATATCAGAGGGCAAACACTTACCTGATGAGATTGAAAGCTGAGGTCCAGACCTGCTGTGATAATTAAAGATCATAAAGTGCTTTTTGTAAGTGGTTTGTTTCCTGGCTAAATTGCACTTCAGGTAATGGCGCTCTGTACCAGCTTAAATCACCTCTCAGGCTCAAACAGAAGAGTTTCATCCAAGGCATAGTTTCAACTGGAAACAGACTTTCTCTTCTGCTGGGATCATCAGCATATTCAGCCTTACACAGTGCACAATTTCCCCTCAAAGGCTGCAGAATTTCAAGCCACCTGGCTTCAATCCCATTTCACAGCTTGTATATTAATTAATGAGACACTGTTACTCAGGCCAGACACTGAAGGGTTGGGGTTGGCACTGTGGTGATCCAAACCTGCATGGTCTGCAGAAAAGTTGAGTCAGGCTCTGAATTTCAGACAACCAGGGAGAAATTTTTTTTGTCTTAAACAGGAAATGGTGCTGTAATGACTACTTCAAACTAACTTAGAAGGATGCAGAGAAAAAGTACATGCCAGAATAAAGTCAGACAATGAGCCCTAACTTCCTGCCACTAGCTGCAAAGTATTCTGGTAAAAAGGAAGTGTGTGATATAATCTCACAGTCGTTGACTGGGTTCCTACAGAGGCCCCAGTAGCAGTGTTACAACCAGTGTGAGGGTCTGGAGAGTTATTGCCCATACTCACTTTGATAGAACACAAGTCTGTAGCAATCTCTGCCATCAATATCAGCTGGCTGCTGTAAGACATCAGGGTGTTTAACTCCCTGTTGTTTGACACAACAGGGATGCTGGGACTCTGAGGTTTTTTACAATCTCTAGCAATAAGCACATTGCAATAGCTCAAAGCCATCCTTGCTTCTGTGCCGCCAGATTGTCTCTGTTCATCTTAATTTCTGCCCTTGCTCTGTCTGGTATCCTGCCCATCTTCCCTGCCAATCTTCTGCTATGACATACTTTTTCCTCAACAGGACTAGGATTTTGTGCTTCTGATCCTTCTCTGCTATGTCCCACAACTACTTCATTTCTTTTCTCAACACTAAGACTTCCATTAAGCACACTACTTTTCTCCCAGATGTTAGCATAGGAAGCACTTCAAAACACTAGGCAATACATCCACTTCTACAAAGACAGGTCCAGAGAGTGCCCACAGCAACAAGTACGGTGCCCCAGTAAGAGTAGCAGAGAACAATTGCATTGACATCCGTAGAGACAACTGATCCTAGTCATCCTCTTGTGACAGAAAGCAAGTCAATCTACTGCTGAAGCTAGTGTCCAGGAGCTCTTCAGGTAGACCTTACAGACAGCTTGTCTGGAATTGCAGATGTGGAAATAACAGCCCTTTGTGTTGAACTTCATGACCAGCACTGGGTACATGGGATACATATGGGCCTTCCTGGCTGCCCTGCTGATACATAAAAGCTTCAACCAACCATCACTCTATGCCCACTCTTAGATCTAATGATGAGTCATTCTTAGCAGTGTTTGTCAGCCAAAAGCTGAAAGTGTAGTCTCACCACTGACTTTTAGCAGCAGAAGTGAGAAGCACTTTCTAAAAAATTTTGGTGCCAGCTGACATAAATCTGAGCAATTTGTTCATTCAATGTCAACTTCTTTTTTTGTTGTTGACTACTCTAACTACCCTGCCTCATGAAGCCAGACAAAAAGATTGCAGAATTACAGAATAAAGAGTTGCAAGGGACCCACAAGGATGATACTGACCCTCAGCAGGATCATCCTCAAGAGTCACACCAGGTTCCCAAGAGTATTTTCCAAGAAAATGCAGAATTACTCTATTTGATCCTGCCCTCCCCATGCCACAGAATTACTTCATTTGCCAGCAGTCTGGAGCGCTTTGAGCCCAAAGTTCCTGAAGGTAAAACATCAGGGCAGTCTGACATGGAAAACATAGAGGTCATATATCAAAATATCATGGGGGAATGTGAGACTTCAGCAGGAGAGACCAGTGCTTCTCCTTTTATAAGAGCCACATCAGATCACCTCATGTAAACAAAGCCAGCAAGAGTTTTCAGAAGGCAAACACACCTGTATTCACTTCATGCGGGATGCAGGTGTTTTCTGCTGAAGCTATACCTGCAGGAGCTTCTCTTATTTGGTGGAAGGGAACTGAACCCAAATGGTAATCTAACTTTGAGATGCAGCATTTCTTTCATCTCGTCCCAAGTAACATTACTTTCTGATTTATGTCCCATATATTAAATAATTTACAATCAAGGGACCTGCTGGGCTGGCTGACCCTCTCATTTTTTTGCCAGGTTCATAGCACAGAATATGTGAGTTTCTTTTTTTCTTTCTATTAGTCTGAAGAGAAAGGGATTCAATCCAGTTAAAGAAGTGCTGTGGCTTCCTGCTTGTGCTTTCATTTGTTTGGGTATTTTGTTTTGCTTTGGTTTTTTTCTTGTAATTAGGGTAACACAGTTTATATTGCCTTTAATCACAGCATACGTACTCTGTAATTACTCTGTAAATACATGCATATGAATTGTTTGTATGTGTGGAGGTGGGAGAGCAAGAAAGTAGAGGTAATTATGTGTATAGGGAAATGTAATGATTAATTATCTGGAGTACGTAATCTTACCAAGAGGCTTGATAAAGTGCAAGCACAACTGACTCTCCTGTGTGTTAATTACTTACAGGGAGTTTGATCCAGCTGTTTCTACTCATGGAAATTCCCATTGCAGTCTCTCTGAAGGGGAGTCCATAGGCTGAAACCCGTGAGTGCTTTCTCTGAGCAAACAACCCATATTCATATACATTCACATTCACCCTAAAATGTGTGAAGCTGCCATTAGGTCTTGGGGCTGGCTATGCATTTAGGCCAGTTTAACCCTTCAGCCTTGGACCAAAAAGGAAAAATGAGGTGTTAATCACTGCACTTCTTCAGGTTCAGGGGAGACAGAAGAGAGCTGTGCACAGCTGAAAAGATCTAACTCAGGACATCTGAATCAGCACAACCTTTTTCATTGGTTTCTGTAACAACCAGGAGCATGAAAGAAATTTGCTTTTTGCATCAAGGGCTCAGAGCCAGACTTTCACACCCTTCATCAAAGCAGTTTTCCAAAAGAGCTCCAAAGAAAGTGAGCTGATTGTAGGAAAAGCCTGCTTTTTTCTTCCAGAGTTCAATGCATTAGCAAATAGTACTTTGCCAAAAGATTGCAGCGTGACTTAAGTTTGGAAATTTTCAAGGGAAATGCCACTGTGTTGACGAACCAGGCACCACTTCACTCAGGACCTGGTGGCCAGATGAGCCATATGACTTACCATGGTGTGGAGGTGCTGCTTTGCATCAGGCAGCAGATAAGAAGCAGACAAAGAACCCCTAGAGACCCTAACTCTAATAAGTTTGTGCTAGCCAGGCATGGCACAGTGATACCAAACTGACATATATGATTTCTTACTACACATACAAACTACTACAAATCTTTCATTTTTCCTCAGCTAATTTTAGCACAAAAGTTTTTCTAGTTTTGTGAAAAACATATTTCATGAGCCCTCAAATTAGGGTCTCAAGCAGCAGTACTTTTCTCTTATTCATCCTTGCCATCTCTAGAGGCCTCGCTTTGCTACCAGTTGTGGCGACAAGCAGAGTTGGTACAAGCATGCTCTGCTGTGAGCAGGGAAAGTACCAGCTTAGTTCATCACCTTCATAACTCCAGCTTCTGCCTTTGGGGTCAATAAATGTCCATTCATGATGGCCACTTTCTCCTTCCACTACAGGCCTCCAGATCTCCTCTCTAGAGGTACTGGTCCCAACACACACATCTTAGTAAGCCTGAATGGTCTGCATGCACGTGTTTCCTCACACTTCTCCGTTTTTCCTCTTAGTGACCAAGCCCATCTGTCATTTCTTGCATGAACAGACTACATGACAATGTATGTTTTAAAAGTTCCCTTTGGTTACTGCAAACCTAGATCTGTGGAGATGCAAGTGTGAACAGCACATCTTTCCCTAATGCTCCGCTCCTAAGATGTTCATCCAATATTTCAAGAAAGTGAAACAACCTAGCAGGAAACAATTGTAATGGGATTCATCTTGCACTAGGAAAGATGTAAGAACTTGAATGCTACACCAAGGACATGCTTCTGCATTGCTCCTTCACTGCAACAGTCTGGTTCAGGAAAAGGGATATAGATACTCAGTTTTATAACATCAGTTCAGATGTGAGTGTTTTTTATGAAGATGTCATTGCTTATTTTGCCTAACTGAATGTAGTTCTGATTTTACAGGGAGCTTATTTCACTGGATTGCAATTATCCCATTTTGTAGAGTATACCACTCCATTTCTTTCTTAGAACATTCCAACCTGTGCTCTTACAGCTCATGTACCAGGACACAGTGTAATCACTGCCTGCTTAAAATCATCTTGACATAAAACTGAGATAAAAACTTTCTTGTTTTTATTACAAGACCAAATATCAGTTAATTTTAGTCCAGAGATTAATGGTTCACAGAGAAGATATCCTGAGGTTTATAAAACCTCATCAGGTTAACTACATCTGAAGCTAATTAATCCTTATCATTTCATTCAACTTCTGGATGAAAAGGAACACTTCAGTGTCTCAGTCAAGCTGTACTGCAATACTGCCCTATCTTTTTACAATTTCAGATCTTTCTTGTAGCAGAGAATAGGTAGGAAATTATACTCTAAGGCTTCTGCAATTTTCAGTTGCCATTCGTTACATTGAAGGTAGTCTCTTTGTAAATGTTTCTTCCTTCTTTACAATCCATCCTGTAAGTCAATGATATGAATATTGAAAAGATCAACAATTATTAAATATTTGAAAGAGACTAAACACTAGTCCCCTTTTTTCACAGTGTTAGAGAATTCATTTATCTTAATGATGTTGATGGCATTCAGAACAATCAATCAATACACAGAATCTAATTTCACAGCTCTGATCCCTCCACAGCCAGATTGTCTCAGCTGCCATGACACCTATCAAAACAGTGTGAGGTCTAGCCCTCAATCAAATGCTGTTTTGATGAAATCAAGTAGAGCACAACTTCTTCATGCTCTCACTCCCAAAAAGAACTACAGGAACCGGCACATCTCTGGAAAAAGCACCACTATTGGTACCAGAGTCAATGTAAATCACTGAATTTTGCCTCAACCTTGACAGTATTGAAAAAAAAAATGCTGTAAGTTCATGGTTTGATGTGAAACTTGATGACTCCATTACCTCACTCATGCTAAGTATATGTCTTGACACTGCAAGGAACTGGGCCACAGTAACTGCCCCATGAAAAATGCCCAAATACGTATGAAACAGAGTATCTAAAAGATATTGTTACTGACAAATATAGACTAAATTTTACTTCATTTTTCTATAAAAAAATAGCTAACTGCAATTCTTGCAAAATAGGCGAAAATTCACAGCATCTCTGCCATGATTTATGCTACAGGACTCCAACACAGTACAATTGCTAAGGCTTTAGGTATTAAAGAGAGCAGAACTACTTCTGGAACATGAAAAATGCAGGTAACTTGCACAAACATGAGATCTTTCAAATTAAATTTAACAGATTTAACAGTGCTTCATCAAGCACATCCTTCCATTCCTGGAAGAGTAGCTAAATATACGGTGATGGTCTATAGACATGACTGCTGATTTTCCAAGTTCCCCTTCCCCATCCAGACAGTACAGGCAGACCTGTATTGTCTCACTTAGCTCACAGAGTAAAGGGGTACTAGATAAAAAAGTCTTTCCAACTTGTGTGCAGAACTGCATTGCACAAATCAAAGTATAAGCTTTAATTGCATAAACCCAAGTGAAAGCTTGTTTAAAGAGATATCGTAAGAGTTCCAGCTTCTTAAATAATCAGGAATTTTCTTGATATTAATAAACCATAGGTAAAAATGACAAAATAATTTCAGTTAAGTTGATATTCTGGTTCCAAACATTAAAGGATGTTCTTCATGCCCTCAAGGGTGAGTCCAAGGTACAGTGGTTCCTTACTACTTTTGCATTAACATTTTGCATCACTTTTTAAAGAAACTTGGGTTATTTGATGAACACTGTACCTCCATCTGATTAGCAATAACTCAATACATAATTCAGTAAATGTCAGAAGCATCAATAGTACTGCAGAAATGTTGAGTATATCACAGTAGTCAGAGGCTCACTAGATGCTTGCATAGATATCCAAGCTATTCATCATTCTGGGAAAAAAAATGGAGGAGACCTCTAATGTGGAAAACCATGAAGACTCTTCTCCCACAGCTCCTTCAGTGGGCAAAAGGAATGCTGATCAGTCCCATTTTTACAAAAATTGTTGTTGCTTCTTATTATGGAGCAACTGTAGCATTGACACCAATCTCTGGGGGAAAACCAATTTTTTCAGAGTTACACCACCCAATTCTGCACACACCTACTTCTCCTAGTTCTGGATCACTGGTCCATGTGCAAAGGTCAAAACTAAGACTTCCCACTCCCATAATGTGGCATTTTACATGTTTTTATCCATTTTACTAATAAGGAAAGATAAATATTTGGAAAACCAAGCAGAATCACAATATTTTGCTGTCAAAACTAGTCTACTTCATGCTACCTTGTGGTTGGGCTACGTCTTTAAGAAGCTGAGGGTAAACATTCTACCCAATCAGAATGCAGCATGCTGCAGAAATCCTACATCCCCTTTCCTCAACTATAAATGCTTACAGAAGGTGAGGGTAACCAAGAATCATGTCCAGCCTTATTACATCTCACAGTTCTGAGATATTTAAGAAATATTTAAGTTCCGAGATATTACAGAAAGTGTTTCTATAAAATGCTCTTTTCCCACTGGTTTCACTGGGTTTGCACTAATAAACACTAACACACATCCTGGCCATCTGTTCAAAAGAGCAAAGCACAAGAGTTTTACGATGCATTTTAATCTGCTGTATGATCACATTGTATTACTGAAACATGATAACCTGGAGAAAACATAAAATATAAAATAGAACAGAAGGCAAATAAGCATTGTGTTCCATTGCTAAGTAAGCGTAACTCAATTAGAATATACATGAAATTAAATTTTTAGTTTCTAAAAGCAACTTGTTTTAATTTAGAAATGCCAGAAATTCAGCAATAACCAATGTAGAATATTTGTGAGTACTCTCACTTTCGAATAAATTAAAGGCACTAACATATCAGACCAAGGATCAAATATTGTAATACAAAAATTATCTCAAGGAAGGGGAAGCCAATTAAAGAGAAATTATTAGAAATACAGTTCCAAACCTTAAGCACTATTTTCCAGAATTTTTTTCCTGTTTTGGAAAATGTATAGACATTGGAATAGGTTGCCCAGGGAGGTGATGGTGTCCCCATGTCTGGAAGTTTAAGAGGCATGTGGATCTGCTGCTGGTTAATGTGGTTTAGTGGTTAAGGGCACATAGTGGAAGTGCCAAGTGAACAGTTGGACTGGATAATCTTAGAGGTCTCTTTCAACCTTGATTCTGTAGTCACAGCTTACTTTGGGATCCTTGCTGTCTTTCAAACTTCTTTCATTCACTTTTAAAGCATCCTTTGACTTTGGTGGGCTTTGAATCAAGCCTCACAAGCTGCAGGCATTGTAATTAAATGCCTCCACTTTATAATTGGCATGACTATTAGTGAATCAAACGAAGTTATGTCTGCAGAGCGTATCTGCAGTAAAACAAGTCTGGAGCAGATCTTAGACTTACTACAAAGCATCCCTGCAGTTGAAAAATTCCATGGCTTTTTCTGCGATAAAAATCACTATAGATACTCATGGTGTTATACTTTTTCAGAAAGTGAGTAACCGTGATAATGATTGTACTAAGGTCTTGATTTAGTACTGCCCTCTGTTATTATTCTATTACAAAGATACCAGCACCAGTACCCAGGAGATTTATGCGTTGTTGAATTCTGGAAATGGGAAATGAAACAGACTGGGGCAGTTGTTGATGATTTTGGCAAAGGTACTACCTCATTACCTGAAATCAGACACTTTAGCATCAATGAAACTCTGCAGTTACGGCCTATAGCTCAGTTTGAGGAGATTCACCCTGGACCTCTTTCACAACCAATTCCATCTGCTTTAGCAGTGTAAGTGGAGAGAAACATCAGCATACTGCAGCATTTCAGCTCTTGTGTTTGGTACGCCGCTCTGCAGCCAGCACCCTGCGCTAGGTAACAGTTAAAGCGAAAGATGCCTAAATGAGGTTTTGAGCTGCTTATGAGTGCTAGAGAAAAAAAAAAATCAAAGCATCTACTACAAGCTGTTGCTAAACATCTTACTGCAATCTGCTCAGATTCGTCCTTCAGCAGAATCTTAAATAACAATTGTTAATGAACTTTGTGGAGTGACAGCCATGCTCTGTGTGAACATCATGCCCCACAGGTCCTCAGCACCACAGTGTACTACACATGCACAGGTAGAAGGCTCTGTAAACAAACTGAAAACACACAGAAGCTGAAGTAGCCTTTGCGAGCAAAGCATCTGATACAGACAAAAAGGCAAAGCCATGGAAATTTCAGTTGAAATCAGGTTGGTCAGGAATCACAGGAGCCACAACACCAAAGCAGAGCAACCAACCAGTGTCCACCCCCTCTTGGCTGAACTCTGGCTGTCATTTCCCTGCTGTCCTCCCCAGCCTGTGGTTTGCTTCCCACATGGATGAGTAATCCAGCTTCAGTGGGGTTGGAGATGTTGCTCACCTCAGCCCGTCCTCATCTTGGTAAATTAGGGAAGTACTTTGACCTGCAGGAGCAAAATATCTAGACCCCACTTGCTGAGGAGAAGGATTTCATTGCATGGTGAAAAAAAGTTATGGAAACTTCTCATGGAAACACACCATGAACAGGAGTGTAGCATCAATCCTTGAAAACAGAGTCTGTATCTCAGGCTTATTTTCTACCTTAGAGGAAGGACATTTGTATGAATTAAAGTGCATCCACACTTGAACGCAACATTCTATGTGCAACTGCCAAAATTTAGAAAATACTTAATTATTCTTTAATGCCTGGATTTTTTTTTCTTTTTCTTTTTCTTTTTGTTCCTTTGCACAACAGTAGCTGCCTAAGCAAAAAGCTAGCTTGGGGGTTTTAAAGTTTGCTTTGGGGGAAGAGTCTCCAAAGCAACTTTCATGTGACAAAATTACTAGAACTGCCTGACAATCTTTGAATTCATGCCATTTCAATTAAAAGGGTTTAAAAAAAACATTGTTTTCACAGGAGCCTTGTTCATTGTAACCACAAGACAAAATACAACATCCACCATGTTAATTAAATAGGAGAGAGGGAAAGAGGTAAAGTAGAAGTTAGGAACTAATTAGCATAACATAGATAATGGAGGAAAGAACCCCTAGAAATACAAGACAGGAGAAGAGTAGGTTTTGCTAAGGACAGGATGGATAATAACTTATTCCCACTGAAAACATATTCTTGACCATTATCATATTTAGCCTTTTTCAGAAGTGAAATGTAAATACAGATTTTTCTATTCCTTCATGGACTTAAACAATTTTGGAGAAGGATGAATGGGAGCTGTTAACAGAACTCTGTAAGAAGCAACAATTTGATAATTTTTTTAAAAAAGAAAAGCCTTTACATGCAAAATAAACAAATCTTACTGGTCTTACATACACACATATACTTACATACATACATGAAATTGCTGTTTGAACAAGGACCCTGGCTGGTTTGCTACCCACAACATCAAGGTGTGGTATGAGGGACTCTGTCCCAAACATACCCACAAACACTTTGTGTCATTAGAGCAAAGAACTCCAAGCTGATGCCTTCAGGGAAGCTGTGCTGCACCTTTAGTGTGACTGGCGTTGGTTTAACCAACAGCTTCTCTCATCTAACGGTGTGACTGAACAGAGACTGAGGGCCCATTCTTCGCAGCTGCAACTTTTGTCTTTTATGTGATATTTCATGCATGTTTATTCAATAGCTCATTTGCTTGCTGGCCAATAATCTGCAGGTACACGGAGATTTTGATTTATTTTAAGGTGGGGCATTTGCCAGGACAGAAAATTGCACACAATGAATGTTGTGTTACCAACAAAACAAACACATCACTTAAATTTCAAATATAGTATTAGATGCACTATCATTTTTCCTGCATCTGTTTCTTCAGCAATTTGAAGAGTTAACAGGCAAAGAAGGCTATAGAGCTGATCCCTCTACTCAAAGGAGCAGAGCGCTTTGAATTGTTTTGACAATGGTTTGGTTCGTTTTATTTCATCTCAGTAGGGAATAAAGTTCTGTGCAGAAGGGAAGACATAACAGGAAATCACAGCCAGGATTATAAGCACCAGTTTATGGAGGGGAAATGATTAATTCATCTCCTTTCTATTGAATCTACTTGTTTCTGAGACGTGGAGCAGGCTCTCAATAGAAGCTGCATGGGAAACAGGCAGGAGATAGAGATTTAGTCCCCAAAACCTGCATCAATTACAACATGATCCTTGATCAAAAAATATCAGTGTCCTGAGCAGTGATTTCCATTACATTTCAGCTGACATTTTATGAGATGTTCCTTCTTCACCGCAAGAATTAGCTTGAAAGTTAGCTGCATCCCACAGAGTAACATTTTAATCACTAGCACTGTAACTACAATAAAGGGGACATTCACCGCCTTTAGCGTACCAGTTGTCTCCACTGTGCTTCTTTCATTAGGACCAGCATCTTCTGATTAGCTGCAGGGAGACCCCCTGGAGTCACATTAATCCTGTCAATTCAGTCAGTCTCTGCTGCTCTGCAGGATATGGCTGCTAACTGCAGGATCACAGAGTTGCTCTTCTGCTTGTTTCAAGTTCAGCATGGGTCCCAAGGCAAAAGCTGCAAACACCTTCCCACACGTGCTCTGTGAGGAGGGCTGCACAGAGACCTAGCAGTGCTTTCACCCACACAAGTAGCAGTTCAGCAAGTGGGTAGCAGGACAGAGGGGATGTCACTCAGGTGCTGGAATGGTCACAGCAGAACTCGGTCTGAGCACTAAGATCACTCCTGTAGCCAGTCACCTTCCATTCGCTCACTTGGTCGGTGAGGTGGAGCACAGGCAAGGAGGCAAGGAGGACTGCAATGGTCAGGGATGAGTGCTCACAATTAACCACCCCAGTGGAGGTCCCACCAGTAGCAGTCCTGGGTGAAGGGAAGTCCTGTGTCCATCTCTTTGGGCACTCAAAGATGAGATACTGCCCAGACACCCTCTCTGCCTGTCCTGACCGGCCTGAGAAGTGGCTGTCTGGGACTGCCTTGCAAGGAGGATTCACACGGTGTCTAAGGGTAAGCTCCTCTTCTCACCTCCACAACTCTTGGAAGGCACTCCAAGACCACTGTGACAAATAAATAGATGGCCAAATACCGTCTGTTAAAGTTTATTAACAAGAAACAAGTAACAAGCTGGCTGAATGGGAAAGATTTCCTTGGCAGTTTTCTTTTTTTGCTGCTGTTCAGCTGTAGGCAGCATGAGCTGGGACTTGTATTGATTGTTCTGCTTGTAATTTAGCATAAATGCAAACACAGGTTGAGACCCAGCATGTTCTGTTCAGTAGAAACCATGAAGAGAAAAGGAAATTGCTATAAATTAAATGTTCCTGTCTCTACAGGCATTGAGATGGGGATTCTGATTTATTTTAGCAGTAGCAGAGAGAGGCAGTAACAACAAAACAACATTTATTTGAAGAAGAAAGATTGACTAGGAGCCTGCATCAGTAGCAGAAGTTTTTTATCTCACCAAGCAAAATAAGAGATTTCAGAATATTGTCAACATATAACAGCATAGAAAACATTTGCAAACATATAACACGAGAGGAGCCATACATTTCAGACCACAGATTCATTTACTTCAGGACCCTGACTCCAGCCTGACTGCAAGCTGAATCCCAGAAAAGACTTAGCCCAAGGCAAGTACATCTAGCACTTTCCTCGAAAACTCAACCACACCTTCATTTGCAGCACTGGAATCTTTCTGAGCCTACTGCAGAGAGATCTTTTATATACCTTTGTTGGCCTGATGGTTTCCACACCTCTGAGATCAAACATCACATCTGGTTTCAGCCATCTGCCAGCCCAGCACTTCTGATTCAAGCAGTTCTTTCAAAGAAAGCTCAGATTTATTTAAGGTAGAAGGGTTGTCTCCTCTCCACAAATTACTTAGACCAGTTATCTCAGCTCTCTCCATGTTTGATAGATTAGTACTTAAACAAACCCTACAGACTGCAAAATGCCATTCAGAGAGGAACTGAAAGCTTTTTTTTTTTTTTTTTTTTTTTTTTTTTTTTTTTTTTTTTTTTTTTTTTTTAACTAAGATGCATGACTTTAAAATCCATTCCTAGCCTTGGAAAGGTATTATGTGGATGTACAATCCTTTATATTTATTTGGACTTTTATTTCAGAATTTTCTTAGCAGAAGAGAAAAGAATTTTGATTTGCATTGGTTTATTACAGTTAAGTTTTTTTCAGAACTGCAGAGTCCTTATGAATATGGAAAAGGAATCTGATTTTATTTTAGTTTTTATATCAACAACTGAATTATAAAACAAAAGGTGAAATTCATACTCAGCAGAGTTTCACATATGAGACCAATAGTAAAATTAAAACCACATTAAAGACATTAATATTTTCAAGGTTTTGAGGGACTTTCACTTTAGTACAGTATTCAAACTTACTGGATGCAATGAAGGAAAAATACTTTTCTTCCTGGGCAATTTTGGCCTGTTTTTTGTGGTCTTGTTCCAAAATCATCACACTGGTCTCATCCTTTGCATTCAGCCACAAAAACAAGTGATCTCTAAATTAACTCACACTGGGAAAGCCAAAGCAAAGTTGATAGAGCCAAAGCCCACAGCAAAAGCAGAAATAAAAAAATCTTCTTGTGACTATACCACTGCAGTGGCATTTTTAGTAGCAGCAGATTAGAAAGACCCAGCATAAAAATAACCTTGCTGTCCTTACACCTAGAAGTATGCCAAGATGGCACACTACTGTTCTGCTGAGAACAGCTTGGGAAGGAAAGTGGGTTCCCATCTCTCTGAGGACACATTGCCTTTGGAAGCACCAAGTAGTTCCTACCTGGCTCCACTTCCGTCACCTTGGTGTGATGCTTTCAAAAGTTCCCTTAATTCAGAAAAGTAAGTGAATAGTAAGGAGAGTGACAGCAAAAGAAGGTGACATGTGTCATGCTGTTGGTCAAGCCCACATGGCTTTGGAGACATACTGCTTGTTTCAAGAGAGAGGAGGTGTGTGTGTCAGGGATGCCCGAGTCACAGAGGGCATCCACAACTTTCCCAGGCATGCCTGGAGTTCTGGCAGAGGCACTGCATGAAATCGCAGCGTTTTATCCAAAAGGAAAAAAAAAAAACCAATCTAAGACCTAAACAAACTCCAGGCACAGTACAAAACTCTAAAGCCCATAATCCTCTCCCTGAGAGAAATGAAGCACAAGCTAAGTCCTCATAGCATAAATACAGAGCCAGACACCCACAGCCTGCCACCTGTACTCCTTAGCTGTTCCATTTCACTGCAGTCTGCACTGCTGCAGCTCTTCAATCTTCATAGTATAATCAAACCTGAGCCTTTTGTTAAGCCTCGATTCTAGGAGTCAGAACAGAAGAATGAGTTCCCACTTTTGGAAAAACAAAGACTTTCAACCTCCTGTGATGTTGAGAAAAAAAATTATAACCATGAACCAGGAAATGCAAAAAATAGCTAAAATGAATGTATTTATTTTTCAGTCTCAGAACTGGAGCTCACAAGTTTTGACTACTCTAAAAATTGCCATATAATTGTGTTTGTTGCATAAATTTACCTCAGGCACATCTGGCATAATCTTACAAATGTCAGTGGCATTGATTTACTTTATAGAAGTTTATTCTTTAGAAAGAGCTAAGAATCTGGTGTAAAGACACAGGAAAAGCTATTTTCAAATTTGTAAAGATGTTTATAGTAGAAGAGTAATTTACTTGAAAAGAATCTACAGGAAAAAAATGGGAACTATTTTTCTCCAGTCATTAGGTCAGCAGCTGAAATGTAAATTTGATTTCCCCTCTACCCTTTGAAGACTTTCATGATGCTAGCCAATCACGTCTCTCCTCTTGAACAACTGGGTACCACTTTTCTATTTACAGGGATGGGCACAGCAACCCCCAGGGATGCCAAGGCTCCCACCATGCTATTTACCTGGAGCCCAGTTACCAAGAGGGGATGCATCCATGACCTCAAGAGGAGAGAACTGATAATAATAATAATAATAATAATAATAATAATAATAATAATAATAATAATAAAGAGTAGTGAAGGTACTAGCAACTGTGATTTACCTCTGCCAGATTTTCTAACCCAAAGGCTCAGAGTCCTCTGGAGTTGTTGCTGCTGGAGACAGAGCAGAAGATGTCTCCATATATACAGGGTCAAATTGCTGAGCTTGGACTTGGGAGAGTTGGTCCTCACACATCGCTCCAACACTCCATGGTGAGCCACCAACGCCAAGCCAAAACTGGTGACACAGCTGCTTCCCCTGTGAAGCTGAACAGGCAATCCATAAAACAAAATGAGTGCAAATTAGCACCCTTAACTTTAACACAGCAGATAAAGTCTGCTGCACTAATACAACCAGACTTTAATTCCATTCCCAGGAGATCTGAGACACAGACTGCCCTAGACTGAAGAGATAATGTAGCTTGAACAGAACAAGCACAGTTCTCTGCTCTGTGCATTGTTCACATATTAAGGGCAGGTTATAATAGCAGAAACACAGGGCAGAGCATTTCCTGAGAGTCAGAGGCAGGGATTAATGTGGGGTTTGGAGATAACCAGATCTAAGAGTCAGTTATGCAGCACTGAGAGCTTAGTAATATCTTCTCATTTTTTACTGGTATCTCTGTACTCATTTGTTTGTTTAGGAGCACTGAATCTGTCTCTGTTAGGTGAAATTTGGGAATGGACTGTATATTCTAAACTATTTTTTAGTTCCCTTGATGACACCTGTCAGTTACTCAACAGCTGACAGCAAGTGTTGTTCTATTGATTTATTTTTCTAAACACTACAAATCATGCCAGAAGATGGATGTGAACCTGTTATAGTAAAAACATTTTTTAAAACACAAAGAAAAAAACCAACAAAAATAACCACTAAGCAAAGCTTGCTTCACCCTCTCCCCCAAGGTAAATGGACAGTTGCAAAAAACCATTTTTTTTCCCTTGGTTAAAGCTTGCCATCTGGTGGAATGAGATCAAATCAGCTGCTCTACTGTGGGAGGAAAATAAGGGAAAACACGCTCTTTCTTAGAGAAACAACTGTCTGGTGTTGCTGTAAGACAGAAGCTGAACCAATCAGATACAGCTGACCTTGTCTGCCTGGAAAGCTAAATATGGTGCTGAAGAATGAATGTTGGCACACCAGTAGATTTTGAACTTTGACAGCACAGAAGCTTTATTTAATTTGATCAGCTCACACAAGAGGTTTTAGATTGTGCTCAGCAAAGACACACTGCCATTCTCTCATAGATTTCTGAAGGCTAACATTATTTATGTTGTATAAATTATGTTTTATTATTTCAAATTGAATGAAAGAGAATCTCTTGTGACCAGATAAATATTATCCTATATCCTTGAATTAGCCCTTTGGGAAGATTCTTATCAGCCAACAACATATTTTCTTATGAGAAAACATAGGACAGACAAAGTGTAAGAGCTGAGGGGGCAGAAGATAAAGAGTAAAGGGAAGGAAATAGAGGGAGATAGAGGAGGAGAGGAGCAGGGAGAGCAGGAAGGAGGGGTGGAGAAAAGGGGAAGGGGAAAGAGGGGGGCAATAGGGAGAAATGGGGGCTGAGGGGGAAAGAAACCAGGTCCTTCACATGAATTTCTATTTGATTGTACTAGTGATAGTCCTAGTAACCTGAAACAGAAGCTCCAAAAATGTAGGTTATGGAGCTGCCAAGAAAAGATGATCATCTTTCCATTGCTGTTCTTCAGTCTTTAAAAAGAGCAGATAAAATACACTTATCCAGGGATATTCGACAGCTATCTTTTCCTCAGTTTCCTTCAGAATAGGTGCAATTTATAATTAAAGTGAGGTTATTACAAGATCTACTTTTAAAGCAAACAGAAAAATGCTTTTGAATCTATGAGGCTTTTTCCCATCTCCTGTATTTCAGAAAAAGTAATTATGATAACTTTAACTACATTTTTTTCCTCCTCGTACTCCTGTGAAGAAATGGAAAGAGCAGGTGAAGGACCTTCTACCAAGTGCTGGGGCATGAAACCTTATCTTTCTTGAAGGAAGATACTCTCTTTCTAAAGTGAGATCCTGTTTCTGCCAAAGCCAAAGCCAGGAATTTCCAGCAGGGTCACAAGGAAACACAGTCTGTTTTGCAGCATTGCAAGACACCAAACACCCTCCTTCCTGCCCTGCTCCTCATCCTAATCACATTTAGGGGTTATCAGCTAAAACTATACATATCTTATTTATAGGATCAAGAGCAGACAGTCTTGCTCAGTTCCTCTCCTGCATCCTCTCCTGCAGTCTTTCCTGCTATCCACTCCTTATGATGGACAGAGATAGGTACAGAAGGGAAGAGCAGAGGTCATGGGAGACTCCTTTTCTCCTGCCATCTTCCTTTGGTGCAACAGCCAAAAGCATATTTAAACCCTCTCAGTTGAAACAGCCGTGGAAATGCAGGACAGTTTGCACTCTGTCCCCCACCTCTGGCTCAGAGAGCAGCTATGGTCATGACTGCTACTCCCTCAGAGTTCCAGGTGAATTACAGTGTGATACAAAGGTAAGCCACCATAGTAAATATGTCTCTGGATTTGCTCTTCAGTGTGTGTACATGTATGCTTGCTTAATTCACTTATTTTCATGACAAGTGTCTGTCTGCTAAAACACTACTTTTCTTCCCTCTTCTAAATTCCTTAAAATGCTACTCCTCAGCAGAACTCCCCAGAAACATCAGCCAAAGTCCAGAAACCCTTCCTCCCACACCTCTTTTCAGACACTGCAGCCCTCTTCCTGATCAGGATGTTTAACCCCCAAAATACCTCACCACTTTCTTAACTCAGGGTTGCTGTGGGATGCCTGCCCTCAAGGTTTCCAGCCACAGAAATACTACTGCCTGAAGGTAGTGGGTAAGAAGTAGGTCATCTCAGTTGTCCCTCTCATTATTATGCTCTGTGACTCAGATACTTCCCTTTGTAATGGTCAAGGCAGAGCTTTAGGAAGTCTGCAGCATGGTGATTCCACTATTGCAAGGAATGAACAGATATGTTATGCTGTTGTGTGGGGTTCACACACTAAATACAATCCTTTGTGTTAAAAACCATCATGTAAAATCATTGCACCTTGTACCAAATAGCACAAACTACTGGTCTAACAACATTTCTTTTCTGTCTTGCTACCTACAAGCCTAGTGGTCAAGGAATTTTTTAATCTGTTGTAATTATGGTTCTGCTGGTGTGCCCCATTTCTGTCTCTTTCTCCAGGGTGGGTTAGCAGGTAGTTTAACCCCACCACCTAGTGTCAGCTTTTTGCTTTGCTGAGTTTCTCACCATCCTCAGTGCCCTTGATTCCAGCTGTGAACCGATCTAGATTAGCTCAGTGTGGGAGAATATACACTAGCCTGGAACTAGGAATCACAGAAAATGGTGAGTTGGAAGGGACCCACAAGGACGATCAAGACCAGCTCCTGGCCCTGCACAGCACCATCCCCAAGAATCCCACCATGTGTCCAGCAGTATTGTCCAAACACTTCTGGAGCTCTGTCAGGCTGGTGCCGGGACCACTTCCCTGGGGAGCCTGTTCCACTGCTCAAACCACCCTCTGGGGAAAGAACATTTTCCTATACCCAACCTAAACCTCGACTGACACAACTTCAGGCCATTCCCTCAAGTCCTGTCACTGTCACCAGAGAGGAGAGATCAGTGCCTGCCTCTCCTCCGCACACAAGGAAGCTATGGACTGCAATGAGGTCTCCCCTCAGTCTCCTCCAGGCTGAACAGACCAAGTGACCTCAGCTGCTCCCCATAAGGAGTCCTCTCAAGGCTCTTCACCTCCTTCTTAGCCCTGCTTTGGACACCTCCTAATTGCTTAATGTTCTTTCTATAATGTGTTACCCAGAACTGCCCCCAGGACTTGAGGTGAAGTGGCACCAGTGCAGAGCAGAGCAAGACAATCTTATTTTCATTGAAGTCGACTGACCCATTGCCACCAAAATGTAAAATCCAAGAAAACGAAGGGCAAATTACATTTACTACTATAACAGCCTCAAATTTATATAGCAAAATAAAATTACTTGCCATGGAACAAATCTGATAGAAGGGAGATTTACTTTTGTAAGTTCAAAGTAAATTTATCCTTCATCTGTGAGCAAAGGAGGATGTTTTAACAGTTTACAAACTAAACCCGCTGGGGAAAATGTGAGTGCTACTGACTTTTAGTTTTGTATCATTGCATTGGTACAGAAACTTCAGGCTACATGAAGGATCAGGAATTAGTAGAGACAAAGCCAAAATTCTTTTTAAACCAATGGAAAACCATTGAAATATGAATGAATTCAAATTCAAACAGGTTATAGAATGACATACAGATTTATGAATAACTGGCAAAAGCAATATCAAAACAACAACTAAATAATATTAATAAAGTACCAATAAAAATGGCATCTAAGTGTGATAACAGCAGCAGAGAATCACATGATGACAGAATGGTTGACGTTGGAAGGGTCCACTTGGGGATGCCATTTGGTCCAGCCTCCTGGTGAAGAAGAATCACCTACACCATTTTGCCAAGGACAATATCCAAAAACCTCCAAAAACTGGGTATTACAAAAGTCTCCAATGATGGAGACTTCACAAACTCTTGGGGCAACCTTTGGCAGTGCTCAGTCACCCCACAGTGGAAAAATGTTCAGAGGGAACCTCCTACGTTTCGGTTCGTGCCCATTGCCTCTTTGGGTACTGGGACAGAGCCTGGCTCCATCTTTTTTGCACCCTCCCTTCAGGTACTTACATCCATTAAAAAGATCCCTCCTTGAGACTTCTCTTATATAGGCTAAGCAGTTGCAGCTTTCTCATTGTCCTCAGTCATTGAAAATTATGGTCCCCAAATGGAAATTCCAAATAAACTTTTCAAGGACACATAACCCTTGCCCTTGAAGTTTAGGTCTACAAAGCCTCAGAGTTTTAAAGTCAGGGAGACACCCAATTCACTGGCAGGTGACTTCTCTCAAAATTTAGAAATTTCAAAGTCTGTCTACATCTTTAGCCACCTTACTCCTTTTCAAAATTGTATCTGGAACACTAAAAGTTTTGTAATAGAAAATTAGGTAAACAAGTGTTGTTGAGCAAATGTTAAAAGGTTCTTGAATCAGTACTTGAATTAAAATTGACAACATAATAATAATGAAAGAAAATTCTTTACAAGCATTATTTCTGTGACAGCTCAGAGAACATTTCAAAAGTCTCTTGAGCAATCCACAGGGTGACTGATCACTCTTCTCACAGGCACAACCAAAAACTGGTTCTTATCCTTGTGTTGTTCCAAAGGTTCAACAGCCTGGCCTTGGTAGACGTATAAAGACACAGAGAACTCAAAAATGGCCAGAACTCACTTGTTTTTAATCCTTTTGCTTTTCCAAGGCTGTCTTCATCCAGGGACGAGCTGCACATCCTTTCCAAAGTTAGAGTCTCCTTACTTTTGAGATTCAGAGATTTTCCATCCTCCCTGGATCCAAGAATAGGATTTAACACATGACCTAGCTTTGACATGCACCTGCATTCCCTGTTTGTAGCTGACAATATGCTCAAAGGGCATTAAAGTAATACTCTTTTGTTGCCATGCTTCGTGCCTGCCTGTTTTGGTTTCAGGGAATTCTTTTCCCAGAGAACGAAGCTGGCACACAAGGTCATGTAATGTAAACTACCGTGTGTTCCCACACCTGTTCCCAGAGGAGGGACTTTGTGTGGTGGTCTCTGGAACTGACCAATGGTTCCCAAAGGTGCCACCTCTAAGGTGGGTACATTTGAAAAAGCATAAAAGTAGTAGAGAAATAAACCATGGGTCCCTTCCTTGCAAGGGTCCACGCATCCTCTTCTGAATCACTCCCTGCCTCATTCATTGTGTCCCATGTGTCACAGTGACACTCTTTGACCTGTGCTCCCATCACTCTTACTGGTCACACAGCAGATATTGTTGAGTAAAGGCTGCTCTGGGTTGCACCCACTGTCACCTCAGACAGCAGGACAATACGAACTAGAAGGGTGATACTAGAAGTATCACCCTTCCCGTTTGAGCCTGTAGTTCTGGAGTCATCTTTAGGCCTGGCTTGTAGATCTGCAGACTCCAAAGCAGAACTGCTGTGACACCAAAAGTATGCCAACTTTCACCTATGCCTCTGTCTCCAAGGCCAGATCAGCAAATGCAAAGCTAATGCACTAAAACAATGAGTGACAGGTCTCCAAATGTGCTTTAAAAATAAAATTACATTAGCATGACAGTTCAAAGAGATTTCTCCCTACAGTTTCCCATCTTTATATATATACATATATATGCTATTCTGCTATAAATTCAGGCTCTCTGTAATCATAGAGGCAAAAGAAATTCTTCATGGAATAAAGCACAGTCTGAATATATTGAAGTACTGTTCTAAGTAAAAAGATAAAGTATGCCTGCAAAATTATGCAGAAGCAAGCAGGAGGGAAAAGAGGACAAGACAAGGGAGAGTGAAGGCAGGTCTCTTCAATGATATGATAAGAAAGCACATCAGAAGAAGAAAATTTGTCAAGCCATACAAGTAAATGAAATATTTAAATCAAGCACAAAATTTAGGCAAGAAAAATAGACATAATGATTCTATAATTAATTATGTCACATGTATTTACCAAGTGATTCTTTTTCTTATTTTGAATTTCTAAAGACTTCTTGTTTCCACTTCATCTAGCCTACAGTGTCATTTGTAATAATTTCTTGTTCCCATTTGATTGCCATGTGACAGAGCTTTTTCTCAGCACAGTTCAGTAATTAGTCACTGCCAAGCATGCGAGGGTTCCCCATCCCAGGCACACATGAAAGCTGAGGAGGTAAACCTTTATGGGAAGAAAAAACACCATTACCTAAAACGGCAAGAGAATTTTCAGGTACAAACCCTTCTCTTTTTCCTCCTAAACCTACCAGCGAGGAAAAATTTTTTTCTCCTCACCTGACACACAGTGTTCCTACGTATGAAACAAACTACTTAGATGCAGCTGTGGATGCTGAATTTGCTTGATTTAGCTGTTGGGTGAAAACTTGAGCACAGCCAAGAGTCCAGGAATTCACCAGTAAGCAATGCTTTGATAGATGAGTTATCCTGAGAACACTCATATTCACTTTCACTGATAAGGCCTGACTGATGATTATTTTCCAAAGTTGTTCACCCTGGAGGATGCAGACTGTGACTGACAGAATAGAGGCAGCATGGAGGGGGCTGAAGGGGCTCAGAGGATGGCAGCATCCACAGTCAGAGGAAGCTCCCTGTTTGGTCAAAGATTTGGAAGATAAACAGGAAGAGAAGGGAGGTCAGTCCATCAGCTGGCTGAGATGCAGGCATGGGTCTCCAATTAACACTGTATACAGGCACATCATCCAGGAGCAAAAAAGAATTATTTTGTATTCCTTATACCTCAACCTCACTGTAGCCTGGCACCCTCACCTTCTCCTCACCCACTTCTTCAGCCCACACAGTGCCACCGAGATGTGGATGTTGGTATAATGTCCAGGTTAAAGGAATATGGACAGAGAGCTTTGCCTCTGGACTGAAAACCAACACAGGAAAGCAGTGAGACAGAGCAAGAGCTGGCCTGGGTATTTTCAAAAAGGGTCTTGCTTCTCCCAGGCAACCATACTATGGTAAATGCCTCCCATATCTCCAGAAAATAATTTCTGTTTTTAGTGATGAAATTAGTTAGAAAAACTACTCTTACACAGACACCCCTGTGAGCCCAAGGGGCCAGAGAAGTATGGACATCAGAAGAAGGTGATTTACCTGCTATTTCCTGCTCCTCTTCTCTTAAAAAAAGACCCCATTTTTGCCTCACTATAATCTCAAAAATACCTTGTGCAGTTTATCACAAAGTTTCAAAACTATGGCCTGTTATTTACAGTGATGATCTCAGGCAGATGATAATAACCACACTGTTAGCGCCTTCTCTCAGTGATGTCAGTAGAAACTTCTCCATGCCCTTAGTCCTAGTGAAAGGAGACCTGTGACCTGTTGTCAGCACACATGGCTCTTCTACTCACATATTAAGTGTCCTGTGCTGTGTAGCACCTTTCAGTGCTAATAAAAACTATTAATGCTGATCCAGATCTCCTGGAAATCGTGCGAGTGCTCAGAAAGACTGTGATAAAGCAGCAAAATTCTTCAGCAACTAAATGGATGAAAATACCAAGAGAGGCCAATATAGCTGTGATATGAAAACTAGCACTTTACTACGCTTACCTTACAGAATTACTATTCTTAGAGGGCTTTCCTATTTGGCTGCTAAGATAACAGAATTAATGGTGAGTAGGGGTGGGCATCATATCCTTGCAGTTGTATAGCTATAAAAAACATGAACTTTCTCCCTGCTGTAGGTGGATATCAAATTCTACTTCATTATACCCCAAACCCAAGTACTTAAGAATGAAAATGCTATGTAATGTCATAGCTACAGTATTTTATGAACCCTAACTTTATTGGCTCAGCTGTCAAAAATGTAAACACATTCATTAATGGTGGAGGTAATTGGACCAAGTATCAATGTTCAAAATGGAAATTAAAAAAAAAAAAAAACACCACTCCAGTTTAGTGAAAGGCATAGGTTTGTGCCATGTTAAAAATGAGAGAAACATTTCTCTGTCTAATGTAACCCTCTAGATAATATCATTTCAGGCATTGATCCCTGCCAGCAACTCAGAGCTTTCACCTGAACAGCAGAATACTTTGCAGACACATCTGAGATTAATTGTTCAAGCAATGAGGAAATTAGGACTCCATGATGTCCCTAGATATTTTGCTTGAAGCCCAATTAAGGGTTAAGAAGAAAATGAAACATTTCTCCTGTATATTGGCTGTGCTTCTCCTTCCTAGATTATTTCTATGTAGTTTGATTTCATTAATAGATTGAGGCAAATGCACTACACCTCCAGCAACTGCTTCAAGCAGTTTTATGAGAATATGGTTACCTAGTTTCCATAGCCCTCAAAACCTTTCACTGCAATATAATAAGCATAAATGGCAATCTATCTGCCAACACCAAAGATGTTTCCAGGCTGATCATAGGGACCAGTATTTGGAAGCAGATGTGATTGTATTTTCAGGCTCCACTTCACAATGACAAGGTTGTGAAGGGGCAGTTATCAGACATGTACAGAAAAATAGAATGAAAATAATCAGTCCTACATGCAGAAGTAAAATTACGATTTGGGGATCATTTCCTAAGTGGTTAAGAAGAGTATGTGATTGAGGAGAATACATTATATGTCTAGATTAGTTGTCTTTTCACCAAGATGGTGTGATTGAGGGATGTCCCTTCCTCAGGACATTAGCCTTAGCTAGCATTTTTTCCCTAGAGGGAGCACTAGTGTCTCCGGCACTTGCCCAGTATTTCTTGGTGAGGTTGGTTCCAGACACTGGATCAATCCCATGCCTGCTCAAAAAGTAAGACTAAACTTATTACTGTATTGTCTGTATTATTATATTATTATACTTACATTATACTTATATTATACTTATATATATTATTATATATTATTATACTTATTGTCTGTATTACACAGACAGCAAGGCCTGTTCTCAAACATCCTTCACATGCCTCGGAAAAGCCCCTTGCTGGCTTAAAATGTGACCTCAGTAAGAGCTGTAAATTTTGGTAGATATGATGTAATAATTTTAAAGAGGAACCAGAAAAAGTGGGCCGCAGGATCTGGGGAGATTTTCCATCCCAGCCAAAAGCATATGGAGCTGGTCAGCTCCCAGGGCTAGGGTGATTTCCTCATAGCCCCACCAAAGCAGGCAGCTGACATTCCCCATTCTGCATCACTGATGAAAAAATATTAAATATAAGTTGTAAACCAATCCCTGGACACCTCAACCAGGAATAGTCAACACGATTAACTTTCTCAATTTTACAATGAGTTTCTTCTAAATTAGGTTCATCCAATATACACTGATTTTGAGAAATGCTTATCTTTTTATAAGAGTATAATGCAGGACAGAGAAAAATGTCTTACAGAAGTACAAGAATATTATGTCAATATGTTTCTGACTGTAAAAATTAGTCTATGTCATATACTGTATTACTTATTGACTCTGCTACACCCAAACCTTCCCCCGAATGTTTTGAGAGGTGGCTCCTTCTTACATAGCTTACTACATTTTCCCCAACCTCTTCTCTGTTTACTGAATGTTATTGTTGCTTTTAAAAGGAAAAAAGCTGATCACATTTTTTTTATTATTGTCCCATGTCCTTAAAAGTGAGAAATTCTGTTTCTCTGTAGAGCTCTTCACAGACAGTTTGCAGCAAATTATGAGACCTGTTTTATAATTGGCTTTTCCCACAAACGCTCTCTTGGGAAAGATTGCTGCCAGCTTTACAAGTCTACAAGTCTGTGCTGATTTTGGATAAAACTTCACCAGTTCATGACTTCTCATAAAAATCATGCAATATGCAGACAGCTTGCACGATTTTACCAGAGCTAAGCAGGAATATTTTCAAAAGAATTACCTTGCATTTAAATACCTTGCTTTCTCGATAACAAGTATTTTTCAGAGACCTATTTATTGCAAGAAAGTCCACCCTTACACCTTCAGATTCTCCTGCTGCTGTCAAGTTTAGACAGTGAAAAACCTGCACACTTGTAAATCAGTCTCAATAAAGGAAAATGAGCTCCAACTTCTGCCTTCCTTGTGGGCATCTTCATTTGAAATTCTGTCTGGAAACTGCATTAGTTTTCATATGAGAAGGTTCCTATAATTTGCCTAATTACCAGCCTGACAGTTTTACATGGAGCTTATATGCAGAAAATGAAAGGAATGATGAGGGAAATTCATGGAAGAGTTTTTATTTCCCCTGACAGAAATATCATCTCAACCTGATTTGCATGTTAACATTACACATCACCCTCCAAATCTTATTGGTGGAAATATATCCACTCTCATCTATTCCCATGAAAAGAGAAAACAAGGATTGACATTTGTTCATCTTGTTCCAGCAAAGCAGCTCCAAAAAGAGTGAATTTGGGTCAGACTAAGATATTGCCTGTCATAGAAAAATTCTGCCTTTTTAAATCACAGTTGAAAGAGAAGCATGATTGCATTTCTGCATCCTAAAAAATAATGATAATAAAAAAAGCGCGACAATCTAGGACTTACAGGCAAACAGATAATTGCATCCCTTTTTTTGGACCATGTCTCAGTCAGAGCTGAGATACAGAAAAAATTGGGTTTTGCTAATAAATTGCTGCCACGCTCAGGTGGTAATTCCTTAACGAGATTTGTAAGAGTGCCTTTCAATATGCAACCATTGTCAGTATTTGAACTTTTGCGAAGGCTGACGTATTGTAAAGCTGTAGACCTTCTGCGGCTCCTGTGCTCAAGACTAATGAATAGCATCCTGAATAATCACAAGTTACTTGGAAAATTCTGCAGTCAACTCCATCTTAATTTCTCCCTCTTTAAAACCCACAGTATACTCATTAACACATGAAGTGTTTGAGCGCTTCCATTGAAGAAGGGAGTGCAAGTGCAGAGGTCTACACTGATCCCTTGATACTCATTGATAGCATATTTACAAATCTATAAACGATTGATTCTGTCACAGCATCAAAGCTAATGGGTTTTGTTGTTTGTTTTTTTTTTCATTAGGGTACTTAATCTAATAACAGACAAACATCTTGTATGACCCAGGACCAAAAATGGCATGGACTCATCTTTAATAAACTATTACCCATTTTATTTTAACTGAGCACATGCTGTGGTTTAACAGACTGTCAGGTTTTTATTTGGGGGAGAGTCCCAGGCTGGCGGGGGTAGTTCTCTGTGAGGACCTGGCAGAGCCAATCAGCCGGTAAGTTTTGAAGATCCAATCAGCTGGCTATTTTTGAAGATTGACACCCAGTTAAACCACTTAAAAGAGTTGAACCCACCTCTGTGGAAAAAAAAAAAAAAAAAACCCACATTTTAAAATTAACAAAGTCAGGAAAAACTCTCTTGGGTCCTGGCCTGGAACAGGTAACTGGTCAGCCCAGCCCCTGCGTGGCCACACGGCTGGGTTGGGCCAGGCCCAGCAGGCCGGGCTCTGCTGCAGCACGGGCCAGGCCAGCCCCACGCGGTTTGCATGGCCAGGCTGGCACACGGCTCGGCCGAGATTCCTGGCATCGCCAGGCCATGCTACCAGGACTATCCCAAGGCTGCAAGCAAGCCCACAGCCAGGGCAGTGCCGCACAGCCAGGCAGCACGGCACAGCTGTGGCTGCCTCGGCATGGCTCACAAAATGAACTTTGTTTACTCCAGGACCAGCGCCAGGAGTGGCCACGCAGGGAGGCAGCCCTGAGGCTGGCAATGGCCACACAGCTGGGACTGTTCAGCCGAAATTGGTGTGGCCAGGGAAGCACCACGCAGCCGTGATTAGCTCGCAGCGGACTTTGTTTGCTTAGCTGCTTTTAGCCAGCCAGGCTGCAGACAGAAGGACAAAAGCAGCAGCAGAAGCTTTCCTTTTTCCAGCGCCCCGATGAAGGAAAGGCGCAGGGCCGGCGCCGGCAGCCAGCACAACTCGCACGGTGCTGGCGGGAACCACGTGAGCAGCGGTGAGAGACGCAGCCATTCCTTGATTGTGGAGCCGGGACAAAACCAACCTTTAAACTGCAGATCTCTGCAAAAACTGTTTCAATTGATAAAGCTTGAGAACAAATGAACCTACGAACACCAATGCTCTCCCAAGTCAGGAAAAATAAAGGGTGATGAGATGTAGAGAAGACAGCATAAGACACTGAGGTCAGCAAAGAAGGAGTAAAAATCTAGATGGGAGGGGATTGAGGAGATGCCTTTGTTTGGGGCTGAAATTCTTTTGTAAGGCTAGGGGGAAGATACATTTTATATATATATATACACACATATGCATATATATATTTATCAGACTTAGTTTTTACCCTGTAATTCATGGAATATAGCATTCTAATCACAGCCGTAAGTAGGAACACCAGTGTTGAATTAAGCAGGTATTGCAGTAGCTGTAACCCAATGAGAAGCTTGAACAGAGAGAGATGACGGAGATAAAAACTTCACCCCAGGAATAGAAGAAGAAAACCTTTGTTCTGAGAGATGGATGAAAATAACTTTTGTTATTATGCTAGAACAGTCATCCTTAAAATAGCACCCCAGTAAATTGACATGGCCCATGAACGCAGCTGTGAGAAGGCTGCAAAAGACGGGAGGGACTTTCACACTGAGAGCAAGTTTTCCTTTCCCAGGCAGCTGATTCGCTGTGACATTGAAGCCAAGAGAGAACTCTTTCTTGTGGAGAAGTCTCCATGGTATGGCAAGAGACACTCCTCTCCCTAAGTGAGCTGAAAAAAGACTATTTTAGAGGTGGTAAACTGACTGAAAGTTCAGAGTCTTCCATGTTGTCAGTGGAAAAGAAAAAAGGGTGTGGGGTGAGGAAAAGTTTTCTGAAGGTTTATTCTGATTTTCTTATTATTTTTCTTTTAATTCTGTTAAAAAATTTTTCTTTATACCTTTTAAAGTTTCGAGTCTGTTTTGCCCTCCTCCTAATCCATATCTCACAGCAGGAAATGAGTAAATCTAGTCGGTGCATTGGTGTTTAGCCAGCACTAAACCCGCTACAGTACTGTATGGCTGGAAGATGCACAGAAATTAAGAACTTAAAATCTATATCCTGGGCTTAAAAAGAATATTATGAAAGGCCATGTAAGTACATGTAGTTGAAATTATTTGGCATCTCAGCTTCTGTGCTGCCTCGTGTGTTCTGTTTAAAGTTTAAAGTGCTGTGTATGCCAGTTGAACATATTTTTATAGGTAACCAAGACAATGGAAGAATTTATCTCCACATGTAGTACAAAGTGAAAAATTCAGCTATACAGTCAACATTTTTCAGATTTCCTGATTTTTTGTGTGCTTAACTATAAAATTTATTCAAACACATTTTTTACAGAGAATATGATAGGCATTCTATCTAATATTTTACTCTTCTGTAACAGAAATTTACAGTCACTTCTTTTAAACATCGTGTGCATTTAATAGGAAAGGGATTACAGATACCTTCTATTTCTTGACACAGACAGCACTAGCAACATTCAGAATCGCAAACTGAAATTTTCAAGCCAACTCTACAATAATACATAATATACTTCATTTACATCTTCCTGGAGGGAGTTAGAAACACAAATACCATCTTAATTGATTCATAAAAGATAGATCTAGTGTTACAACTAAATGTGTCTGCGAAGTGTCACTTGAATAAATATAGGCAAGTGTCATTACATAGAACCATCTATTTTGTTAGACAATAACTTAAAAACACTACAAGGCTGAACCATACAGCATCACATAATGGCTGTTGTTACTGCACTTACAATGGGAGCGTGGAAAGTGCTGATGCCAGTTTATATTCAGCACCCGAAACTGTTCCAAGGGGAGCCTAGAATAGACTTAATGAATACTTTCAGAAAACTATTTCTGTTTTATATGTAAATGAAGAGGTGGTTTCCCCGGAGAAAAAGAAAACCCTGGAATAATGCCTTGGGAAACCCCATTCAAAATGCAATAAGCAAGAAGCTTATTCATATGTTCAAGTACGCAAATGTTACTAGAACGTTCCTCATTCTCTGGAATAATGCCAGTCCAACCTGCTCAATGAATGTGTTCAGGAATGGGTCTAGTACCTCTCTGAGAAACCAGTTCCAGTTGTTTGCCCCACTCATCATAAAAAAATTAGTTTAAATTAACATAAACTTACTACCCCCTGTTCTATCACTGCAGGCTAAAAAGTCTATCTCCATCTTTCTTATAAGCCGCCTTTGAAAGGCAGAAATAAGTTCTCCCCAGAGCCTTCTCTTCCCTTCTCTAACATGCTCTCTGAGGCAGGGAGGAGCACACCCCGGAGGCATCAGTGTCCTCTTTCTATACTGCCTGCACAGATCTGATAAGTCTGATCTTTTGAATCTGCCCAGGAAAAAAAATGAGCTCCTGTTGTGGCACAATGACATTTTAATGAGCTGGTTTAAAGTCATTTTTATTATAAACGCATGGGAGGATAAAGCTCTCAGCTTTATCATAGATCCACACAGTTCAAGGGGAAAAAGGTGACTCTCCCACCAGTGCCTCTGTACATCATACTGAGCCTCACTCTCTGATCTGCCTGCAAAGTGCATCGTGCTGGTGCTGCCATTAGAGGAAACCTTGCTAGCAAGTCCTGCCGCAGCACGATCAAGTGCCTGTTACGGATCTCCTACCAGCTAGGTATTAATCATTTAGGTATTAATCATTCAAGCACAGGAACCTACAACACACTTTTAAATGGGTGAGGGAAAAGCTGCTTCACTAAATTACAAATTGTACAGAAGAGAACAACAACCTACTGGTAATTGGTTGTAACTAATTAAGTAACCTGAACAAAGAGGCTACTAACAGCCTCAACAGTCAGTGGCTAAACTGTTAATTGTAAAAGTTTCTGGAGACTTTTGACATGATCTCTGGCAGGCTACATGCAAAGGCACCTGGATGAATAAATTAACTGCAGCTTTACCATGTCCAGAAAGAAAATGAGTAGGAAAAATGCAGTGCAGCTTAAACATGAAAAGGTAATTATCAGAATTAAATTAATCCTTCTAAAAGGAACAAAGTCAGTCAAAAGACATCATCAGCAGAAACGTGACAAAATGGGAGCAAGTGTTAGAGTACTTAAGAATGTTCCTTTTAGTAAAAGCTGTCTTAAGAATGATAAGTGAAACACCTTCACTTACCGAGTATGGTCCCATGTAGCTAACTCCAATAGCAAAACAGTGGTTCAAGCTCTGTAAGCCCACCAACAATTCACAGGGAAAAAAGATGCAATCTTGACATAAGTTTTTTTAACAGCCAAATTCTGTTTGAAATCAAAGAAAAACAAAATTAAAAACTAGATACAATGATACTGTTTCCTTCTGGGGGTCTTTCTCCATTCATTAGACATGCTACCCACATGCATCTAAATCTGATTTCTGATACAAGAATAACGAGAGATTTAGTAGAATGGATCTGAATCATAACCCAATTGTCAAGTCAGCCTAAATCTTTTTGCAGCAGGTGCTATAGTACATGAGCATCCTTAGACCTGGCCACCTTTAAAAATAGTCAAATTCTTGTCTGCTTTCAGTATTTCATACACACATTAATTGATACATCACCAGTCTTCTCCATGCGAATTTTTTTACCTCTCAAGTATTCTGGAAATGCATTAATTTCTGTTTGATCTTGCTGCTTTAACAGATTATGTTTACTGAAACATTTCACACAGTTGAGCCTGTGACTCCATTATTGAGCTCTGATAGTTATATTCTTCCAACTTGGCTTATCTAGTGGCCTCACTTTCAATCTAAACATCAAACCAAATTAAAACTTCATTACAACTCAGGTTCAAAATGTGTCATTGCAATTTTCAATATAGAAGAAATTCTAGCCTATTTTTCACAGTATATAGTGAATATATATCTGTCACACAATAATAGAAATCCATGAACAACACAGCACTGCAGAACTTGGTAGCCAGGGAAAAAAAGATAGGAAGTGTTATTGGCCAGATGTAGTCTTTTGACATTCCCTTGGAGGACTGAATTATCTAACATGAAGGAGTCTAAAGTCAAAAATCAAAGATTATTGGTATTGGGAGTGTTATTTTTGTTTCCTCCCTTTCTTGCGTCTTGTCACAGCTGAACATGGTTCATACATTGTACTTGATATTTTGGTTGGATATTTACACTAACATTAGGTTCCTAAAGCAGTTCATTTTTCTGAATTGCTCAGAAACCTAACAGTTGACATTTCAACTAACATCCTAGCTTCAAATAACCATTATTTTGACCTTCTGCCAAAACCATTGTAAAGTTTAACTATCAGCCAGCCACTGAATCTCCTATTACTTTCTTGTCTCCTAGAGTGCATGATATTTTATTTTAGTGTTCCCATTACATGTAAAGGTATGGTCAAGTATTATCTTCTCTGAGGTAGCACCACTCTGGCAACATTAGTGGTTCTATTGCTCTTCCTATAACTGAGAATAATAGCCTCCAGATCTTTAAAGGTTCACATGGTTTCCATAGATCCTTCTATGTAATTTGTGGATGGCAAATGTTTCTCCTCTCAGGAAAAGAGCTTGTATTCACCATCATTCAGGAAGAATTCCCTCACTAAAAATGTAGTCAGGCATTGGAATGGATTCCGCCAGTGAGGTAGTGGAATCACCGTTCCTGGAGGAGTTTGAGGAAAGACTGGACATAACACTATGTGCTATGGTCTAGTTGATACGGTGAGTTTTGGCCAAAGGTTGGACTCAATGACCTTGAGGGTCTTGTCCAACCTTAACGATTCTATAAATCTCTGATTTGAGGAAGTAGAGGATAGTGACATGTCATGAGGATTTGATACACTGCAAATTTATTTTTGTCACATGCAGACTCTATATTACAATCCAGTGAGTTGTCCTGAAGATCAGAATTAACAGATTATTCTTCCAGGAAAATTAACATAAGCTCTTTTCCATGTAGTGTAAAGACAATAGAGCTCTGGTTTTAGCTCTGACGGGTGAAGTAACTTTTCTTTCAGGAAAGCACATTTTATAAGCTTAAAATTGTTAAGTGGTGTTTTTTATCAGACATCTGAGAATACCTTCATGATATCGTCTCAGCTTTTAGTAGAATATCATCTATGTATGGAGAGAATATCATCTATGTATGGAGGTCATCTACACATTGTCTTAGAATGAGATATGGTGATTTTTATTTTTTTTTAATTGCAATTGTTACAGGCTGCAATAGTTTTATTTGCGTATCTGACTCTGGAGGTCATTTGTCACATTGAAGCTGATCCCATTTCTGATATTTTAGTTTTTAGTCAATGAAATTGTGCTGCCCTTCTGGTTCTTGACCAAGTAAATAACAGCATAAGTGTACAATCCAAAATCTGTGTGTGAGTACTGAGAAAATGCCACATTGCTGTAGAGGACTGAGTTTGCTCCAAATCTGTTTGCTCTGGAATAATCTTGTCTGTATCATAAAGAGTCAGAAGTAATTTGCAGCACTGAATGTGGAATGAAATTCTCTCTGAGCCTTGATGATGCCATTTGAACTAGCAGGAGCAAGGTTTGGAACTGGTCCTTCAGAACTTCTATCCATGAGTGATCAGGAATTACTAGTGAGACAGGAAAGCTGGATCATTTGGCATGGACAATGCCTTATGCCGGTGGCTGGAAAGTCACAGGACTTCTTGTGGCTAAGCAGAGCTGGCAGGTTACTACACCACCTGGCACATCCAGCCAAACTGCCTCAAAAGGCACAGCATAAACAGCAGAAAGGTGAGGGACAAGACACCCACACCAGTCTAAGCTTTGACTTCTAGCACTTCCACATGATCCTCAGGAAAACCCCCCGAAGACAGACAGTACCACCCACTGTGCACCAGCAGGTCTATTCTGCAAATCATCTAAACATAGGCAACAACACAATAAATTGCCATTTGAGCAACCCAGGAACTGGTTTCCAACAGATTTGATTGTTCTAACTGACTGAGGTTTAGCTGAAAAATACAGAGAACATGTTCTGAACGAATCACACTCTGCCATGCTTCATTAGGCACCTCTAGCATGGAGAAGCCATAACTGAGGAATTAGGCTCCAGCAGCTTGGGAAATTTCCCCATGCTTATATCCAATGTATTTTGTTTTGGCCTGTAGTAGTGCCTGCCTTCAAATACCATTTTTTTCTTTTCACAAGGTGATCAATTATGTGTTCTCATTTACTAAACTAGCTTACTTCTATTATAATTAAGGAATCTGGTGTCTTTGGCTACAGCTATACCTGTAACCTAAAGAGGAACAGAGTATAGGCTTAAGGGATGGCACATATACATTGATACTGTTCAGCTATTGCAACATTATTTGGCACTTTTTTTTCTGGTGACAACCACCCCCCCTACCTGCCAAAGTTTGAGCATCATTTTGGGAAGAAGCAATTCCAAAACACAGTAAAGGGACAAAGAAAAGAGTGTTTAACCATGTGAACATGAGTTTTAACCTGGTTAAATTATAATTAAAGACTGACATTTTAAAAATAATTATCCCTTCAAATTTAACAAAAACTCTCAAGAGTTTGAACTCATGCAGACTCTCACAAGTTCATCTGGCAACATAAGCATGAAATTCCTGGCATTTAAAAATAGATCAAACGACTAGAAATACTTCTTGGCAACCCTCTACTAAGGTATGTGTTTATCCCCATAAAAATTATCAAAATCCTCAGTGTTTCAGGCAGCCGTTACACAACATTTCCAGATCTACAGATAAAAAATACTAGCTTCAATATTCAAATGAATCATTGAAGAAAGAAAAAAATTTCTTCTACAGTTTATTCTACTTGTAGTACATTACCAAGTCTTTACTATCTTTATTTCATGAATGGAAAATGTAGAGAAAGAGAAACGTCATCCCAGAGTTATCCAGTAAACAAGATAACTAAATTTAGGGTATGCTTCCATTCTCTAGGTGTTTACTTTCTCTTCCTTTGCCTTCTTTAGGATCTGGTAATTTTTCACTTCCATGACTAATTCCCTTTTTTGTGTATGTAACTTCCTGCCACTCCTGCAGCTCATGTTGCTGAACAGGAAATTACTTTTCCTGATTTTTAGCTCCAAGTCTCCCTAAGCACTGAGAAAGGCTTAGTTCACCTGTAAGTTTATATGCATTTTCCAGTTACATAAGCCAATGTAACAAAGCATACCTCTCTTAACAAATCCTCTCTTCATGGCCTTAGTTCAACACTGCTACCTAACAGAAAGCCTAGTTAATGCCAGAATGTGCAGATATCAGCACTGAAGATATGGCTAGACAAAACACCAACACCCTTGATGATCCTTGGCAGAGGAACCCAGACACTGGGACTGAACCCAGATTCACTGAAGCCCACAGAAGATTTCAATCATATTGTCAAAAATCCAGTCCAGACTACAGTCTGTAGTCTTAACCTCAGGGATATCTGTTGTTATGATGAAAGATGAGAATAACCCCTTAGCACTCAAGAATCTTAGCAGAGTTTTTCTCAGTACAATTTTGTGAAGAGAAGTGTTGTAAGTGTTAGACATTTGAGAGACCTTGATCTATTTCTTCTGCAGCCAAGTAGAAACACTTCAGCTCACATTAGAAAGTTCATTTTTAAAACAACTGACCAGAGGCACAGTAGCTGCATCAGGTAAGGCTGTAACAGTTGGAAGGCCAGATAAATGTGAGCAAATTTTTGCAAGACTTTTGCTTCATTCTCATCCCTTTTCTTTTCAAGTCATGCTTCACAGCTGTCTTTCTGACACCCAGCAGAGTGGAAGGATGGGTTTTAGCAGCATAGAACTAAGAGTAAGAAAGTCAATAGTGACCTTGTAAAGATTCACAGTTGCAGCTTCTGAGCATATCATTGTACTTGCCAGCAATATCTGTCTGGTTCAAAATCTGGAAAAGTCCAGTTTTAGAGATTTTCTAGGTCTATCATGAAAGGTACTTAATAATTATATGAAGTATTACCTTCCAGAATATGATGCAGAACAAACTCATCATTGATTTTTCCATCCCTGCTCCTTTCTGTTCAAGCAACTGTACAGATAAAAGTAGTTTAACTGCTATTCAGGTCAGCTGGGGAGAAAACCTTTAACTTTACTTTCCATGACCAGTAGTAGAGGGCACCTTTTGCATCTTTACTCCTTTAACTTATATTTAATATAAGGTAAAATACATATTATACTCTCCTTTGAGTACACTCAGTTACCCATCCTGTCCTGTGATTAGCTGCACTCTCCAGCCCTTGTTGACTACTTTGGAGAGCACTCCTTATAGATTCAGGATATGAGCTAACATTCCAGAAAGTCAGTAAAACTTTTGGCAGTCATCTTCCTAAGGGCCTCAAACAATGTTTTGCCTAAGTTCCTGACCTCAGCAACCACTAGCAATTAGGTTTGAAAGATGTACCCAGCACTAAAATCTCACAAAGAACAACAAACATCTCAGATACACATACAGAAGTATCATATAATATATAAGCTTGTAAAGACTGATGGCAAAATAATTAAAGGAGGCATGAAGAAAAGGTAACACTCCATATGTCAATGCCCGAAGAAACACAGATCTCTCCCAGGACACCACTTCCAGCAGTAAATTCATGGGAAGTGCCATTTTTGTCACAGTCACCAGCCCAGTGCTCCTGATGAGTCTACAGACCCTGCAAACAACACACCTGCAAGGTGGCTAGAAATTTGTGGAACACCACAGATTTCTTTTTTGTTAGTCTAGCAAGGACAGACACTTCAAACATATTTCACACAAAGAGACAATGAGCAGCAATTTGATATTGGATTTAGGATGGATGAAGTAAGCACAAACCCAAAGCAAAGGACTGCTTCTAAATAACTGATGATTTGTAAAGGATATAAAATAATCCAAAAGTAAGCTTGATGTGTCCTATCAAAAGTAACCACAAAAATCTGACGATGACTTGACAGCAAGTGCTCCTGTCCAGACCACATGGACTAACGTATGAGGAACTCTTGGAACTTTATGAGTTTGTGTTGAAGTGTGAAAGCATAAAATCGGCTTGCTAAAAGACAGTGTAAATACATATATTCCCCTTGAAAACATATTGCACTGCACTTGGTTCATATCCCTGCAAGTGAGAGTAAGCCTGCGATCCTCCTACAGCTGCATTTGAAAATGCAGAGCAGGAAGGCTGGAGCAAATGGCTCCACAGCAACACAGAGCCTGCTCCTTATATATAGAAAAGAGCTCCTTATACACAAAGAAGAATAGTATTGACTTCTCTCAATCCCTGTGGGGGTTCAGTTCCAAAGGAGCTGAGCAAAATAACAGGTCTTGAGGGTGGTTACTCACAAGTTTTCTCTGCAGCCACCTCTTAAATTTCAGGAAGGCATCCTAGTTCCTTTAATCTACTCTGCTGCTTAAGAAAAAATTGGAGTGCAAAATATGTGTTCTAAATTCTCTTTGGTAATCTTTCCTTGCCTACAGAAGGGAACACAGAGTGTTGAGACCTGTACTTGCTTGAGTGATCACCTGGCAACAATCACAACAGAAAATCCCCTGCATCATCCAGCTTTGGCACTGCTAGCCTGGAGGAATTTTTGTCAATGAGAGTAATGAATCTGAGATTAATTGACATACAGGTACAGCTAAACTGATTCTGGGGATCCAAGGACAGTCTCATTAAGTCTTGCACTGAAATGAATTTAGAATGTGCATATTTAGTGTGCAGGCTAAAATTATCCTGTATGTATCATTGTGCATAGTTAAATTATGATGTTCATCAATCAAAAAGATTGTTTTTTCTCCAAGGTATTTCCCAGGAGTATTTTTATACTGACCATGGTGGACTATGGTAGATACAGTAAAACCCATTGGGATAAAATACTCTTCAGTTCTGTCTTTTCTTCACTCCAATTGCAACTAAAATGCCTCACAAACATCAATGTAACCTGAGGTAATAATCTTACTCAGTGTCAGTAACTTCTTCATAAAAGCAAGCCTCTGTTGTTGCCCTTGTCATTTATGCTGTGGAAAAAAGGCTGGAAGAGGCTGTATTTAGCAGTTTTGTGCATAAAAGCAACAGTTCCAGAAATATACAGTGATAGATGAGTCTTTGGTTTCTGCAGCTGACATCAGTGTACCCATTGGAGCTTCCAAAGACAGTCGTCTTTGTTTGGTTTAGTTCTAGCACGTTTTTGTCTGCACTGGACTGCCATGGTCATGTTTGGAGACTGACACTATGAAATCGTGGCTTGTCAATTCTGCCCTCTGTGCACTACACCTATCACTTGAAATTGACAAACAAATTGACAACAACAAACCCTCAAAAGTCAAGGCAGGATATGTAGCAGTAATAGAGTGAAAAAGTAAAGGAGTGAAAAATGCCAAAATATGCTACCTCTATAGTAGAGCTTCAGCTTCAGTCAAGATCAAAAGAAAAATACATTTAAAAAAAAAAATTGGGAAGGGGGAAAGGAGAAAATTCCTGGGAATAGTTGTAAGGTGTTGGAAAATGTCTTTTAACAGCTACAAATAAAAAGAAAACCAAACAAACAAATAAAGGGGGTTTGTGTGATAATCAATCCTTGACAATTTCCAGATCTTTTATAGAACAGAAGTCCACACCTCCACATGATTCAGCTAAATATGCTCTTTATCTATTCTCACTACCTGTATCCTATTGAAAGACCTTAAGCTTAAGAGAATCTCCAATCTCCTTGAGGACTTACTGGTTTTACAGGAAAGGCAGGTATGAAAACAAAAGGAAGTTTGCTGTGCTCTATGTTTTTCTTTGTAGATTGTTGCCCAAATTTTTGGGGCCTTCTAAAGTTTTTGTATGGCCTGAGGTCCCATCTCACCAGCCCCTCAGAGGGTGCTGGGCTTCCCCTCTCTCTTGATCTCAGTGGTGTGCTTTGCAGAATATTTACTTGCTGACAGGTCAGGCAGGGCTGGCCCATCCTTGGCCAGGCTTTCACCCTTGAGCACAGACTGTGATTCAGGCTACACATCCTCTCAAACACTCCTCCATCTATCCATAGACTTCCTGGGGCTAAAACCCACATCTCACTAGGAAATAACTGACCATATGCTTCCAACCCCTGGCCGAAGCAGGCACCAGGGAGGGAGGGAGCCCTGGCTGCACACAGTAGTATCTCAACAGCCCCTCAGTGCAGATGGTTGCCCTTTATCACCACTTGCTCAGAAAGAATTTAAAGTTTCTGAAATGAAGAGGGATTTTTCTTCCTGAGATGCAATTCCTTTGTTAAGAGATTTTATGGTAATGTGTAGCCTGTCATTAGGGGCTGTGTCCTAGCCCTGTGCAACAGAAAGTAAAATACCTTTCCAGGCTTGTACATCTCTCTGCTGTGTGTGCCTGTATGAGAAGACAACGTGTGGAAGCCAGCTTCCCTTGGACAGTTTTGTGTTCAGCACCACAAGAACACCCCAACAACCACACATGTAACTTGCCTGTCACATAGTCCCTTTCCTCCAGCTCACGAAAAACTCAAATCCAATCCCATCTGCAGGGTTGGCTTCCTCAGCTCAGACCACAGGGACTCTGCTTTCAGGTTCATTGGACTCTGCAGTGATGTCTTCACCAACTATCTCTGTAAGAAAATTGTTGCATGACTTACAGGCCCCTCAAGTGTTTTCTTTCATCTTGCCTGCCTCTCTCCTCTGGAGCAATTCCCTGTAGTCCTAATAACATGCATCTCTACAAAATTAACCAAGCAGCAGAGAAAGGACGGACTCACTCCTGTTGAGTCATGTGCATGCTGGATATATATTTTTTCTTTTACGTTTATTTTCCAGCCCTGAGAATGCTTCGTTCTTTGTGCTGATATCACCAGTTCAAAGAACAGCACATGAAAAAGGAGACTGAAATGGAGCTGGCTCCCTTCTCTATGCACCCTGGCTGAAGAATACCATGCACAGCCTGAGGCTTACCTGTCAGCATAGCCAAGGGGAAGACGTGAATTAGGAGAATATTTGGAGATGAACAAGATAATGACCAAACCATTGCATTTATTCCCTATAAACAAAAGTATTTTGGTGTCACTGGTCCACTGAAGGCATATTGCCTTCATGTTAAAGATCAAAAATAATTTGTGACAGTCCAAAACAAACAAACCTCAAGTCAAAAGACTGTTCTCTGCTCTCTGAGCCCAGAGGTAAATGGAAGTGTCTCCTCCAGCAGTACCACACAATTGTCTGCCCTTTTCCACATTGAGCACCAGCAATTTCATCTCGTTCATCCTGGTGGAAACCAGCTGCTTCAGGAACCAACAAGCAATTCTTTCAGCCTTTCCTTGTAGGAGGGGTGTTCAATCTCTCTAATCATCTCGGTTCCCTCCTCTAGACTCACTCCAACCCATCCATGTCCTTCCTGTGCTGGGACCCCAGAGCTGGATGCAGGGTTCCAGGTGGGATCTCACCAGAGCAGAGCAGAGGGGCAGAATCCCCTCCCTCCCCTGCTGCCCACACTGCTTTGGATGCAGCCAGGACACGTTTGGCTTTCTGGGCTGGGAGTGCCCATGGCTGGGTCATGTCCAGCCTCTCACGCACCAGCACCCCCAAGGCCTTCTCACAGGGCTGCTCTCCATCTGGGCAGCCCCAGCCTGTGCTGATGCTGGAGGTTGTCCTGACCCAGGTGCAGCACCTTGAACTTGGTCTTGTTAAACTTCATGAGATTCCTATGGGCCCACTGGAGCTTGTGCAGGACTTGACTCTTAAGTGCAGGGAGACTTATCTGCCTCCAGTACAGCACCCAATATCCATCAGCAGCTTTTACAATTCTCTGTCTGGCAGATACACAGCTGTTTTGTGGAGAACACAGCAGAGCAACACGTACATTTTGCCAGCTCAGTAGCAGTAAAATCAAATTAACAACCGAGAAGGAACATTAATTTAGGTTCTTCAAAATAAGACTTTTGCTGGAAGCCACAACAATCACCAGTTCAAATCCCCCTTTTAGCAGGTAAAATTCCTGCCTGAAGAGAATGAGCTGTGTAAACCAGATTGGTTTTTTCCCTTTTAAAATGGTATTAAAGTAAATTCTTACTTTTCCCATAAAAATTATTAAATGTTATTGCTTGTCAATCTTATTTAAGATTTTTTTTCACACTGTATTTACCTACCACATATCTCTCCATCATTGTTTCCCTTGAGGTCTCAGTTGTTCTCAAGTACTATGTCATTAACATTATTACTTATGCTTCAATAGCAGTACACATAAGTCTTGCTTTCTCCTACTGGAGATCTGAATGATCACATTAAATAAATAAATGCTTACCAAGGGCTCCTCTCTTCCTCATCTTTCACTAAAAAGAATGAAAAAGCTGCCTGGAAAAGGTATCCAAAGGGGAAAAGAAAGGGGAAATCTTTTGCTTCCCCCCACCCTTGCCGATACCACCAGGACCACAACCCTGAACCTCCACTGGTGGACATAGCCAACCAATCATCTTATGGTGGGAATGAATGATTGCTTGAGAGTGAACCTGGCTAAGAGCCAATGAAAACCAGGAAAATGGACCAATTACATCGAGGATCCAAAACTCACCAATCCCTGAGGAAATAGAGACTATAAAGATGGACTGATGGCTCTCAGAGGGGGCACTTCCCTGACGGATGTCGTGTCCCAAGGAAGTGTCCCATACAGCGTTGTATGTTTGGTTTATGTCTGGCTTGTCGAAAAGGGTGCGAGATTAGCTCACACCCTTCATTCCTGGTAGTCATACCTTTTTGAATAAAACGATTGACCAATTTCCCGTAACATTGGAGTTTCATGGCCTCATTCGCAACATTTCTCTTGCGAGAGGTGCCTCTGCAGGGAACTCCAAGGGGACTAAAATTTGTGAATGTACCTCTTCCTAGTCCAGAAGTAAGAGGATTTAAAAGGGAGATGAGTATCATAGTAGAGCACCGCAAGGGGCTAGCAGAGCAATTGGATCCATTTTTAGGCCCCAGCATCTACACTTGGGAAGAAATGCAGTCTGGGGAACTTTATTTAGTTCAGAGGAAAGGCAAATGATACAAATTGCAGGGATAATGACTTAGGAAAGAGAAAACCCACCCAATGTTGGAGGGGGGATATCCCTGGAAAACAGGAATGCCCAGTACTGAGACCTACCTGGAATCAGAGTACAATTGAGGGCAGGCATACCATGTCAGACTCTAGATGTAAAGGAATTCTGCACCCAAGGAACAGAAGTTGGACAAGGCCTTTGAGAATAAACAGCAAGGAGATGAGCTGCCACTGGCTGGTTACAGAGGCTCAGAAAGAAGACAGAGCAGTGTTTTCAGCCCAAACAGTCTGTTTTGTTTCCCCCTGCTCTGTTTGTTCAGCCTAAGTTTGTACCCCACCCCCACTTCCCAGGCCAATCTTACCTATACCCAAACCCCTTATTCCAGGTCTTTCCTTTGGTCTCAGCTCTGGTTGTCTATCTTCCCTAGACCTGCCCTTCCCTCCCCCTACAGAATTGTCAATCCTTCCCTAACCCTGCCCCTTATTGCAGACCCTTCCCTGTCAATCCCCCAACCTTCGATGCCCTAGTGGTTAGTTTAAACTGTTCCCTCCCCTTGTGTTCTTTCACTGGTCTATGTATTGTACTCCTGCCTTATGTTCCTCCCCCTTATTGGTTGGGAATTGTATCCTCTCCCAAGACCTCCCCTGCTTATAAGCCTCTGCAAGGTGCTGGGATTTTTTCTTTCCCTGACCTTCCAGGGAGTAAACACCTTTGGAAATCATACAGAAGGCTGCTCCTTCTTTCCTCACTCCTGCTCCTTGGCACATTCTAACAGCTGGTGACCACTGGCTTGGCAGCAAAGAGCAGTTGCAGCCTTCCTGCTCTGCACTGCTACCCAAGCCACAGAGTGCTTATCACAGCACGGTTAGAGCAGCAGCTGGGGCTAGCCTGAAAGGGCTCTTCTAATAGCTGCAGCTGTGTCACAGCAGTACTCAGGAACCTAAATTCTTGAAAGTGATGCAGGTCGAGAGCTATCAGAAGCAAGTTTTGTCACCAAAGCATGACCAGACATAAAAAAGAAATTAGACAAAAGAGAGGACTGGAGTGGTATAGAATTGAGCAAATTACTGAGAGAAGCTCAGAAGGTTTAGGTTAGGAGAGATGAGGAGTGTCTTGGTTTAGAAAGACAGGTATCTGCCACGGAAACTGGGGTTCCCCTAGAATGCAGAATGCAAACCCTTCACACCCCGCCGAATTATAATTTTGCAATCAAGGGCTCTCAGGCAAAGATTTTGGGGATAACAGTTCTTTACTAGGAAATATTAACAATACAAATGTGATAGGAAACAAAAACCACCCAACCAAACAAGCAAATAAACAAATAAACAACAGTTTTGGAAAACCCTAACAGAGTCAGAGCCACAACCTGACCCTGTGATTCAGGGTGATGAAAAGCAGTCCAAAAGTGAGTCCTTCTGACATGGCAGACGTGATTTTGTTGGAGCAGGGATGATTCTGTGGAAAAGCAGATCTAGGGGTGGTGAGGAGGGGAATCTGGTGAGACGAAATCCGGTCTTCCTCCCAGGAGAAGTCGGGTGAAAAACTGGCCCCTCTCCTGTCTGTGAGTCTCCGTTTATCCAGACAAACTGCCTGCTCCCCTCCCCCCCACTGCCAGGGCATGAGATGTATAGAAATGCAGATGCACCACTCTGGGGAGAAGGTACAGGCTGGGGAAGGTGCCAATGGCCTATCAAGATGGGACGTCAGGCCCCCAAACAGATGAAATAGAATACACAAAACCCGGCTCCACAACCCAGGACAAGGAGAAATGGAAGAGTAAGGTTAAGTTAGCGGTGGCCAGTGTAGACGAAGGAATAAAGCAGCAACCTGGAAATGGGCTTGGGAGAGGAGGAGGAGTAGCACAGAGAAGCCTTCAGCCTCACGTTAGGAGACCCTAGGGACAAGGCTGGGGGATGACCACTTGGCAGACAGGTCCCAGCGAGTGCTTCTCCTGTGGAACACTGCGGGACACTTGAAAAGAGAAAGCCCGGCATTGCAGGGGAAGGTTAAAACCTTCCTGTGCAGTGCTGCACTGTCCTTGTTGATTCCCCCAGCTTTTCAGGGGGTCTTCTCCAATTAATTTTATCTTTGGCACAGGCAGTGAAGCTTCTTGTAGAACTTGGGCTAAGTGCTGCAGCCTGTGAATAAGGGAGGGCTTTAGCCACTTGAGCTGGGTTTTTTTGGGGGTTAGCAGGCTGCTTCTTCTCTGCTTGGAGCAATGAATTCACCCAAGGAGCCTTGCAAATAATGTTTTGTTCTGTGTTTGCTCCAGTGATTTTAACACTCTGCCATCCAGCGAGCTTCTCAGCATGACCCTGCATTGTTGGGGACTGGATGTTTTTGGGTTTTTTTCTCACAAGACCTGGTAATGCTTTGCTGTCCCTTTGCTTTTGTTTACAAAGCAAGGCATCCTGTATACACTTCTCTATTATTATAAATGCCATGGACTTCCCCCACATTTCTTTCTCTTCAGCTTGGAGCAACCTAATAAATGTAGCAGGCTCTGATGGTTCTTGGTTTGCTTTTTTCCCACCATGGTTTCCTCCACTAAACCTTTTGCGATCCTGTCATGTTGCTCTACAAGAAACTTCCCTTAGTGATGGGATGCCCAATGCCCAAGATTGCCCAGCAGTCCAGTGCAGTATTTCAGAACGCTGCCAGACAGAGCTCTCCTGTGGACTGCTGACCCCTCTGCTGGCTGTGAAAACTTCACTGAGAAGTTGTGTGTGCAGAGCTAGAATTGTTTTTACAATGTATACATTTCTCCTCATGTTCTGAAAATGAAATTTATCCACTCTCTAGCCACTCACGGAAACAATTCCTGCAACATTTGGAACTAGTAATTAGTATTACCTCAATAACTAGTATCAGGCTAATTGCAAATATAACTCAGCAACAGCAGTGAACCTCCTCTTTGTTTCCATTCATTTGAAACTAAAGATATTTCTGGACCCCAAATTTAGCTCCAGTTAAAACTCATTTGTCAATGCATTTGATTAAAAATTTAGATCTCAGCCACATCTTGTCACTTGAATTTCACACGAATGCTGTTATTTTCTGTCATGTCCAAGAAGCAGTTGTTGTAACTCATGTTCCTTGTGTCTCTTATGAATGCCAAGGAAATGCAATCTTTGCTCTTCTGACACAGCTCGCTCCATTCATGATGTGGGACGGCACAAGTGCTGATTTGCACAAGTTCCTGCTGATGGAAGGGACAGGGATAAGGATGCAGCAGGCACAGTGCCAAGCTGACAGAGGGATGATCTCTGACAGTGGCACTGAAGAAGAAAAGCTTCCAGGCGGGACAGAAAATGGCTCTCCATACTACCTCCTCTGTCATTGCTGCTAAGAATTTAGCCTGCAGCTAACTGCAAACACGAAAGCGTGGAGCCCTTTCCAGGGCTGTGCTGGCTGAAGGGGCAGAGGGATCCCAGCAGGGCAACCCAGACACAAACCAGGAGTGGACTGAGCCCCTGTGGTGGCAGCAACCAGCTCTGGCTCTGGTCACTGCTCATGGCACGTGCTATTGAACCATCTCAGAGGTCTTCTGTTGTGCTCTGTATTCCTGAGTGTCTGCCCTCTTGCTGTTGCTTGTCTCCTGCCCCTTGATTTTTCCAAATTTTCCTACCCTTGTCAGCAGCAGCACCTTGTCCAGAACTGGCTGTAAAATATGAGCAAAACAGCTGGGAACAGCAATGCATGGCATCCTGCGGCTCTGGAGCTCTCAGGTCAGTGCCCTGACTTGTGCCTTATTTCTTGACAGCACCTCCTACTCTGTGCACACAATAGTGATTGGTGGACTTCCTTTGCCTTAGAGCTCTTGAGAAGCCAATGTTCTGCTGGGATTCTCATGAATCTCATGATCCGTTACGTTCATTCCTGAGAAATAGCAAGTAAGGCCAGGGTAGCAGATCAGCTGGGAGCTGGCCACTCCCTGCAAAGGGCTTGTGTTTAATGTAGGAGCATCACATTCCCAGATGGGCAAGAAGGGTAGATGTGTTCCAGTTGCAGCAGAGGAGGTTCAGGTTCACCTTGAGAGCAGTCAGGGGTGGTCAGCACTGGGAGATGCAGCTACATTGCTCATGTTCCTCTCCGTGATGGCTTCAGGGAGTCTGCAGGCTGGATCCAGAGCACCCTGGGGAGCTCCTGGGGCTGGGTTTGCACTCAGGGTGAGGATGCCCAGGAGCTGCTGAGGCTGGCAGTGGGGACAAAGGCTGGGGCTTGTGGGCTGTGAGGTGTGGCTCTGGGGGCTGTGACATGCCAGGGCATGGGTCACAGTGGGAGCTGTGAGCAGGGACACAGCCAGCTTGGCAGCTGAGTGACATGGTTCTCCTGGCTGTGACATCACAAAGGACAGGTCACACTGGCATCTGTGTCCAGGGGCAGCACTGGGCAGATGGATTCTGGCAGCTAGTGAGTGCTCATGCAGGGCTGGATGAGGGCTGGGAAAGATGTCCTGAAGGTTTAAACCCAGAGTCAGAGCTGGGATCCCCAGGGCAGGCCACTGTCCTCAGGGCTCAGGGCTCTGAGTGTGACAGGTGCCCAGAGAGGCTCTCAGGACATTCCAGATGACTCCAGCCCCCTGCTCCCTCCCCACCAGATGTGCTGAGCCTTTTTTCTCCCACCAGACCATGTCTCCAACACTGGCCTTCATCCTGGCCCTGTTAGCCACCCACACTGGCCTCAACGTAAATCTGCGAATGGAAAAGGAAGAAGTACAGCAGATGCAGGAGCGTGAAGAGTATCTGCATCAGGAAATGACTCGGCTCCTGAAGGAGATTGAGGGGAGCAGTGGCATCGTGGAAACCCTGCTCTCTTCTGCATGGCAACAGCAGAGGCTGCTTTGGGTCACTGTGGCAGCCCTAGCTCTGGTTGTTCTCGCTATAGGGTGCTGGCTGCTCAGAAGAAGCAAGCATGGCTCTGCCAGCTACAGGGTGGTTTTGAGCAAGAATTTCACCACCAAAGAGAAGGTGAGCAGTGAGGAGTTTGGCTATGAGAATGTCAATAGCAAGGAGAAGGAAAAGGTCAGCAGCCAGAAGGGTAGCAGCAGAGAGATCAGCAGTGAGGAGGTCAGCAGTGAGGAGTAGGTCAGTGAGCTCAAGGAGAAGGAAAGGCAAGGGTGCAGACAGTGCTTTGGCTGTGCCTGCCCCATCAGCAATGGGCACATCCAGGAGAAGGCTGGAGCAGGCTGTCAGCAACCTGATCTAGTTGAGAATGTCCCTGCTTGTCGCTGCAGAGTCAAACTGGACGGCCTTAAAGGTCGCTTCTAAGCCCAGCTGTTCTGTGATTCTGTGTTTCTGTAGCAGGGCCTGCCCAGCACAATGGAGATGAAGGAGCTGATGGACGAGCTCCTCGGCGTCTGCCGAGTACTCTCCCGGCGGAGCTACATGCCAGAGTTGCACCCGGCCACCGGGACGGACACCAGCCCTGAAGCCTGCAGCGTCCAGGAGAAGAGCAGCACCTACCGCCTGCTGGTCATCCTGCGGCCACCCCCCGGTCACTCCTTCAGGCTGCAGTGCACGGAGCAGCCGCCAGCCAGGCGCATCCGTGTGGCGCTGGAGTGCCTGTGCTCCGGGGAGCAGCTGCTGGGGCAGACGTGCTTCCTGCACACCTCTGGCAGCCAGCTGCCCACGGATCAGGACTGGTACCTGCTGCACACCCTCTGCACGGGCTCGTGCTTGGATGCGGAGAAAGTCACCCGCTGGGTCCAGATGTTGGTGGCATCGGCCTGGCTGCGTCTGCCCCACTCGAGCCACTGCCAGCTGATGGCGCTGCCCTGCTGCTGGAGATACAAGTGCTGCAGGTTCCGGCTGCACAGCACCTCTGGCCTGCACTGCAGCATTGAGATGGCTTTGGCCGTGCAGGAAAGCAGCTCAGGTGCTTACCTGAGCCTTGAGTAGGCAGCAGCCAGCTCTGCCAGCAGCACCGTGCAAGCCAGGTTTTCCTACAGAGTTATATTTCTTACTTTTCTTACTTTTCCCATAAAAATTCTTAAATAAGATTGACTAGCAATAACATTTTTTCTTTTGACACTGTATTTACCTACCACATATCTCTCCATCATTGTTTCCCTTGAGGTCTCAATTATTTCAAATACTATGTCATTATTACTTATATTCCAATAGCAGTACACATAAGCAGTACACATAAGCAGTACACATAAGTCTTGCTTTCTCCTACTGGAGATCTGAATTATCACATTAAATAAATAAATGCTTACCAAGAGCTCCCCTCTTCCTCACCTTTCTTCCTGTTTTCACTACCTTATGAACATTTATGAGACCTGATGTGATATTAGATGTATTTTCACATTGGAAAAGAAGACAATTTAGCTTGTTTATAGACTGCATTAAAGAATGCAAGTGACCTTGTCCTCAGAGAACCAAGAACTCAGCATCTTGCCTATGGCTCATGTAAGATTTTAGGAAATGCTGCCTTATATTGGAAATAAACAGACAATTAATGATGGCCTGCTTCTGCAATACTTGTGCAAGCTGTTAGCAAACCAGTGGCTGTGCTCTTGAATGCACCTAATGTATGAAGTGTTCTGTAATGACACTTGTCTTTGGGTACTTCCTAGAAAGACTTCCTGACATTTTTGTCAGGCACAAAGGACATATGACTTTACCTCTTCCTCCTGACTGCATACTGAGAATACAGGTCCTCAAAACAAAAATGATCTTTTCACAGACCTTCCCCAACACTGTTAAAGTGCAGAGAACTGTGCTGTGTATTATTACAGCTCTCTTTCTCTACTTCCATTCCTCCACTTTTTATTGGCTTCTAGTCTTTGCATTATAGGAGCAATAGTCCTGAAAAAGTCCAGCCTAGATCAGGGCTGTGTTTTGCAGGATGGTGTACAAATATCTAAGAGGAGACAGTCTCCACCCTCAGCATCTCAAAATTGCACTAAAAATTTACAGAAAAAGGGGAAAATATCACCATCCATCTATCAAAGAAACAATCAGTCACAGGTAATACAATTTGTGAGAGCACGGACGACTGAGCCTCAGGCAGAATTTCTCACCATCATGTTAAGCAGGCATGGCCATTTCTCAGCAGTATAAACAGCTTTGCATCTGCGCTTTACCTGGCTGCTTGGCTTGGTAGCATTTCAGTCCACCACATGTTGCTTTCTCCTGCTTTTCTTCCTGCCTGGCTAGCAGCTGCAGGAGAACTGGCAACAAGTCCTTCTGGGTCTTGGAAGGGAGGTGAGGTACAGGAGCCTTACCAGAGCTTTCTGGGAGGATTCTCTTGGCAGCATGTAGCAGCTAAAGGCAGCACACAGGCAGGCAAGGCACGACACGGTTTCTTAGGGTGTTGATTTGACAGGGTTTATTTGGTGGTCCCACACCACGGGGGAGTGGCATGGCTCCCAGAGGAGAGAGGGGGAAGGGAGGGGGAGCAAGCAAGAGCAAACAAGAAGCTTTCCACCTCCTGTCCTCAGCTTAAAAGGGCTTTCCAGCAATGAGGCAGATCCACGGCTCGGACCAATGGGATACTGAGGGGAGGAGGGGTTGGGTAACAATTGGGTTACATGAATGGTAACTTAGGGGGTGGTTTACAACAATTTGGTAATGAACCATACATTTTGGAGAATAGAACCATTTGGGAAAAATTAATTTCCACACACCACATCCTCATGATAAGAGCACACAAACTGAAACGCACAGGATGTTCCACCTGAGCATGAGGAAGAACTCTACAGTGAAGATGACTGTGTATTGAAACAGCTGCCTAGAGACCTTGTGAAGTCTTCTTCGCTGGAGATAGTCAAAGGCTGCCTGGACACAATCCTGAGTAACATGCTCTCTGCTGGAGCAGAGAGGTTGGACTAAACATCCTCCACTGGCCCTGTCCAACATTACCCATTGTGCAGTTCTGTGAATCTCTGATTTTTGAACCTCAGAGTGAAGCAAGTCCAATACAAAGATAAGAGGCAAAAGCAAAGAAGTATTTAGTCTGCTTCACTTCTCTGGGGAGATCCACCATGCAATCACATACAATTGCTTTCACTGGTATGAGAGAAGAGAGAAGAGAGAAGGAAAAAGGAGCCAAGGGCAAATCTGTGTTTTCTGAGACAGCACCAGTTAATGCAGGTTTGTGATCATGGCCAAGATATCCTGTTTCTTAGCCAGGAGACAAGTTTTCTAATGCAACGCAGCATGGATTCTGACTTGCCTTCCTTATGTGCCTGCAATATGGCAAACCTGTTCCTCCTTTTCGTGCAAATGAAGTACCTGCAAGAACAGAATACTGCAGTCCAGGGGAGAACTGCTCATGACAGGAGAGAACTGATCATGCAGGCTTTGCATAAGCTAATAAATGGAGTGCCTGCTAACACAATGAACACACTAGATTCCCACTGTGCAGTAGCCCTGATGTCTGTACACAGGAATATTCTGTTACACAGTACTCCAAGGTATTAACGCAACACTACCAATAAAAAATATCAGTAGGCATACTTGTGAAGACTTGGTCCCTAATAATCATTAGAAAGAAATTTCCAATTAAAAACAAACAAAAAACAAGAGTTATTTGAAAAAAAAGTCTTGCCTGCTGTGACAGCTTATCAGCCATCATTCCATCCAAGATCCTTGGGCACAAGAAAAGTATGCTACAATCCAGCCCTGATCTTCATCTAAAGTCATTTGGGCTCACAGGTATCAAAACAGCCCTGTTCTTTCTTCCAAAATGTAGTCCTGAGGATTGTGTAAAGTGACTGCAAAAATAATTATTTCACATGCTTCGGTCCTGGTTCTCATCATACTATATGTCAATGCAGAGCAAGACATCTGCTGCTGGGCTTGATGCCAAGTCCACAAGACTCAGTACAATACCAAAGTTGTGAAAGACGCAATTATAGAGCTATAATAATTTTATTTTCTGGATCCTAAATCTCTCTGTCTCTTCAGAAGTGGGGACAATGGCTTTTTCAGGTAACATACTGCTCTGGAAAGGTGCCCATCCTGTATTGGCTGGCAGGAATTCTGAGTTTGGTCCTTTTCATTTCCTTTCTCTTTACCTGTACCATTCCCCCATTTAAAGCACAAAAACAATTCAGAAGAAATAAGCAGTGAGTGTGCTGTGCATGGAGAATATGGAATGTCTTTGCCAAGCTCTAGGATGAAATCAGTAATTTATGCAGTGAAAACTGGGTCAACAGTCCCTTACATCAGTGGACAGATATTTTTCCATCATCTTGAGTGGGCTTTGCAAATGGTTAGTGAATATGTGTATTGGGAGAAACAAGAACACTTAATGCCCCAGGCACTACCCAAAGCATCCTGCAGATTTGTGCTGAGGAGGTGATTCAGGGACACATTTCATACGTCAAAAGAATCAGCTGAAATCCATGAGGGTCCAGCACTTTGCTGAAATTTTATGCAAGAATTGCCAGTAGATGATTAGTAGTAGTAGTAGTAGTAGCAGCACTAGCAGCATTATCCCTCCATTTTAGCAGCCTTCCCTCAGGATTTACAATCATATAAACAAATTCACCTCTTTCACTGACCTTATCCTTCCAATCCCTCTTCAACCGCTCACTTCAGTGCCAGTGTAATTATCTCCCCAAAATAAATAGACATACAGTACAGAGAGGCATGCAGAGAAGCCATTTTGAAGTCTTGTCTGAACCTATAAGTGTTCTGCAAACCATCTCTGTAATGAAAGACATTCAACAGTGCTGCAGTTCAGAGAAAAAGAGATCAATCAAGCTGCATAAATCTCTCCTTTCCTTCCTACTGCACTCATGTGCTTTTTCAGACAGGGCACTCACTCTGAATGGTGTGTTACAAGCCTTTGGGGCTTGGGTTTGTGTGTTGGCTTTTCTATAAATGAGTCTATTAGAAAAGCTGTAAGAAGGAGTTACTGGATTTCATGTTGAGGTTCATACTGCCCAGGAGACAGACAGGACTCAAACACTAAACTTAGGGGAAAGAAAGGCATCCCAAAGACCAACAAAGTGGCCATAAGAGGGACCCAGCCGTAATCATGTCCTCTAATTTGTTAAATTATCTTACTCCTGTCAGTTCAGAGCTCAAGAGCACACATTAATGAAAGACAGGTTCCGAAACTAAAGAGCTGGTAGAAAGCAGAGAAAAAAAAAAAAAAAGAGCTCACAACTCTAAAATACATTTTAGTTCAGAGGCAGGGGATGCTCTTCAGATGCTGCTTGAATAGTGGCTAATTTACAGCCAAAGCTCAAGCCAACATCTGCCACCTGGGATGTTTAACTCTGCTGGGAACCTGAGAAACAAGAAAAGCCATGCTAGTCTCAACATACCTCAATTACTTTTTTCTTTTGAATCTTGGTGCTGTAACATCTGTAACCTGCGTCTCTGGCTTTTTTTCTTTTCCTGAGAAAGATAGATCTGTCGAAGGAGTATCAGCATTATCCTTACAAAAATATCAAACATGCAAGCACTCTTGACATCATGCTATTGTGGTGCATTTTTATGATGACTTGAGAAGTGCAATGCCCCTGTCTGAGAACAAAATTTTCACTTCTACTGCTCCCCACCAAGATCACATGGTCCTCTTTCTTCGTAACAGCAGTGTAAAGAACAGCCACAAGAAAAATGCATGTAATTCTGCTGTGCAAGTGAGTTTCTAAAATGATTATTCTATCCAGAAATAAAAAAAAAAAAATTAAAAAAATAAAATAAAATAAAATAAAAAATAAAAAAAATAAAATAAAAAAAAAAAAAACCACCAGTTAAAAAGAGAAAATGCTCATCTTGCAGTCTCAGGACAACTTAGCAAAAGTACAATTTTATAGAAGTTACTATCCCGCCTTTGGCCTCAGGCAAATTTAGACCAATATCTTGCTCAATACTGTAGATTTCAAATGAATGCTACAAAACAAACTTCTAACATACACTGTGATAAAATAATTTGCCACTAAGTGAAGCCATGCCTGCTGTCTCTGCCTTGCCTGCTCTGGCTAGCCCTGGCACCGGCTATAGGCAAGCGGTAACAGCTGAGTAGGCTGACCAACTAAGCCAATCCGGTGGGTTCCTTACAGCAGAGCTCAAGTGTTGGAAGTTGTGATAAAGGTGAGGAGAATAAAGGAAGTCTCTACTGAGGCGTTACCACTGAGGTTTGCTGAGGCTCTCAAGAGAGCAGCCTCACTCCAGGGTGTCTGCCTCAACAGAGCACAGACGGTCCTGTGTCAGCTACTTTTAACAGGGGGAGGAGTGGAGGGAAGGGTCAGGGAAGGGACCAATCAGGGAGGACCAGGGAGTGGCCATGGGGATGAGAGATTCCTCTAGGAGCCAATCCCTGGGGGGAAGGAGGGACCTCCTCTGATCCTGGCCTACCACACGATACCTTCCCTGGAACTTTCTAGATCCAGGGAAAGGCCTTGATAAGACAGACAGGTCCTGGGGGGTAGGAGGCAGAAGACTGACATATAACTGAAACTGGGTAAACAATTATGGTATGAACCGGATGGGGGTACATGGAACAAAGCAAATGAACAGTCTGAATACATATTTAACAGAGAAAATTAAACACACCGCTACAACTAAGGAACGGTGTTTTAACTCCATCCAGTTAAATTTAACTCACTTCCTAGAGTTCAGAAAATTCTGGAGAGAAGCTGCCAAAGATCATCAATGTTAACAACCAAAAAAAGTCTAACTTTTCTAAGAACTTACATGCTTATGAACTTGCAAGCTTTCATTTCTTAGTTATCTTTCAAAAAGAAACTATTTTTCTATTCAATTTTAAATATATATTATATATATTGAACAATATATATATTATATATATTGTTCAATACTATGGAAGATCCCGTATGTCCAGATTCCCTTTGAGATAAGAAGGGGAAGCATGAGCAGCGAGAACATTTGCACCATTTCCTCTATTATTTCTATTAAGTCTTATTTGTCTTCTCTTTCAGCTACACAGCTGTAGTTTCCAGATTGGAAGATTGGAGAGCAAGGAGAACACCACCACCACCACCACCCTTTTTAACAGCTTGCAACATCCCTAGATTAGCTAGGCTTAAATAAAGAGGCTTTCCACAATACTTTAAGCTGTGCTGTTCCAGAAGGTTCAGATAAGGAGTAGTCTCATGTGGTCTTTTACATCTTCTTCAAAAATCCCGAAGTTGCTAGAGAAACAAAATGCTACAGCTTCACCCCGCAGCGAATTTCAGAATAGTTCATATAAAACTGTAAAAATAATATGTATATGCACTGATCTACCTGTTGGAACTTGAGTATTTTATAAGTCAATTAAAAACCAGCCCAATTTAAAGCCCAGATCTTCAACTGGTCAGAGATAGATTAGCATAGATAAATTTCCAAGAAATGTGAAATATAAAAATTATAATAATTCAAGAGGCTAATTGGACAACATGTGATTCAGCAATTTTTTGCGTTTTGCAATGTAGGTTTTAACAGAAGTGATGAACCAGTGATGTGACATGCTCTGGAATGCTTCATTTAACACTACCAGTTATTAATACTGTGTAAAAGCCTGTCTAAAACATACATTTAAACATTTTAATGGGATGTACTGACCTAACCTAACTGGTTTTCTGATTGCACAAACTGGTTTCCACTGTTCTGTAATAAATCAAAATTACTTCCTGGCCATAGGTTTGATCTTAAAGAATGCATATATGAATCTGCTCTTTTCTTATTATCTCTACCTAATCCATAAATGGATCTGTTAGGGATGTGGCAAACAAATTTCCCCAGCAGGAGTTATAGATCCCTGGTGTTTTGCTGCATTTCTGAAGCTTCAGACTCTGCTTTCTACTGATATGCTGCTAGTGAGTTAATGCTTTTTCAATGGAAAAGAAATAAAGAAGTAAATTAGCTAAACTTTTTCAGTAATATTATGCTTGTGTCTTCAAGAGAAAACAAATAGAACAAAGACAGAAGACAGAAATAAATATAGTGGGGTTCCACAGCATCAGTGATCCACTCTGTTTATCACAGCTGAAGGGAAAAACGCTAGCAATGTCTCTAAACTGGGAAAATTGGAGAACATAAAAAGTGCACCAGGATTGTATTTTGCTGCTACATCGTTGTTGGAAGACAGTGCTCTGTGAAAAGAGGAACCAAAAATGGTTTTCTTTTGTTCTTGTGGACTTGCTGTGAGGAATTACTCATTAATCATGAAGGACACAGAACAGAGGCGTTTTGTGAAACAGTCATCTGTCTTGTGAGAGCATGCTTTTGATGAAAGTCTGTTGCATTCAAATGATGTTACATTTTGTACCAGTGGAGGATTTATCCCACCCTTTTTTTTTTTTTAATATGTTATTCAGTATCTTCTTCCTGAACAGCTCTTTTATCCATTCCATCTGTTCCATTCCATTCACAGGTATTCCATCCTTCCTACAATTATTTTAGTGTATCTATGTATTTCCACTCTGCTTTGTTGAGGTTTATTCTTCCTTATGTATTTGGTCTTGATTTGCAAATTGCCACAGAAAGATAAAGAGCTGTTTATATGTTCAGTGCCATAAGCCTTGAGTTGGAGTCAACTGCACTGCAGTGTGAAGTAGGGACAAGTATTTCCTGTCAATGTATAGTGTAAATCTGGCAGAAAAGGCCTTCATCTCTCAGCCACAGGCAAGTGGCAAATTGTATTTGGGATCTTTGCCTTAAAGTCCAAGTAGCCCATCTAAAATATCAGGTGCCACATATTGTGCTCTGAGTGATACTTGAAGGAAGAGAACTGGCAGAGCATTAGGAGTGCAAAGCTTTTCTACAAGTGGCACTAGCTATCCCAAGAACTCAACTTCTGTTTGAGTTGGCCTAATAATTTTGTGTTCTCTTTATCTAGACACAACTGTGTGTATGGTTAGAATTCTTTATTGACCCCTAGGGTTGAAAGCCTGTATATACCTTTGTACAGCAATGCTTATAGAGGTGTCCCCACAGATACTTTGCAACGTGGGTAGATGCATACTCCATATATTTAACAGAGACAGTGGGAGGCTGAGGTCTGGGCACCAGGGATGTTGCTAATCCAGTAGACAGGTGTGGAGAATCCAGCTGAATTAGGAATAAGCAGTGGGATGTTGACAGCAGGCTTGAGAAGAATTACGGCTCGTTCCAACTGAGCACATAAAAAAACTCCTGCATTTAAGCAGAACTGGAACTTCTTCTGTTGAGGAACAATTTTTTGATCCTTGCAACACTAAAAGTAATATACCCATTTCAAAACCAGCAACTGTTTGAAAGCACTACACTGACCTGCAGCTGCTTCTCAACTCTTTTGTCTAAATAAAGCTCAAATTCTTCCTTTTTCCTATCTCTTATAAAAATCTTACCTCATTTTGTCCTACCTTATATGAGAATTTGTCTCCATGAGCTGACCAGTTTATAACCACAGAACATATGAATTCCAAGAGTTCATGACATTAATATAGACTTAACAGAGAAAATTAACATTTTGCAAAGCATAGAACTCATGCATTGAGCTCACAAGACATTTTCTCTTAGTCATGTACTTTTAACATTCAGCCTCTAAACCACCTAAGGTATATGAATGTTAGGAAATGGCATATCTGGGAATTGTTAGGGGCCAAATTCTGCAATCAGTCACTACAACATAAAAAATATGTGCAGATGACCTTTCCTAGACTAACACGGCCACGATCTCATCAATATATTTATTGTTGCAGTATTTCATTGTCTCCAGAACTGCTCTGCCGCACAATGCACAGTTCTTCCAGCTGCCTTGAATAAGCTGTATGCACAATGCCTGCTGCTTATTACTTTCCATAATCTTTTTCTTTTTGTCATGGGCAATGAAGTCAATGAATCTGCAGTGTCTTTCCTAAGTGTTTTATAAAGATATAACACAGTGTCACAATTACAGTAAAGGAAAAAATGGTGTGCATGCACATATTATATTGCCTACAACAGCTTGCAGAATGATCAGTTCTCTCCATTTTCTTTCACTACCTCCTCTGTTATCTCTTCATTAAGTCAGTGATCTTCTTATGACCCTCTCCACCCTTCTGCAATGAATAAATGGCAAACCTCTTCAAAAGCTTGGTACTGACAATTTCTGTTTTCTCAAACACTAATGTTCATGTAACCTGCTGGGCAATGTTTTGTAGAAATAATGATGAAATATTCATGGGAGCATGATGACAACAAATAAATGGAGCAAAGAGAGCCACAAAGCAAGACAAGATGTCATTTATCACATTATTCTAAGCCAAAAAATGAAATAATAAACAGCTTCTGAAGCCTGCTGGGTGAAGCATGAACCCTCAGTGTAGGTCTATCAATACCAGACTCATCTCTGTTGCCACAGCAAATCAATCTGCTGGCCTCTGCTTGATTCTTGGTATGATAGCTACCACTGTAAAATCTCCTGGGTATACCAAAACAGATAGACTTTGCACTATGAAGAAGTCTCGTCTAGATACGGTTGAAAAATAAAACATACAGCAAGACTGATTGTTCAAAACAAAAATATTAATGAAAAAGTATTGACATGGAAATTACTCAGAAATCAGGATTCTGTCTTTGGCAAAGTCTCAAAGGAGAGGAGTGGCTAGTTTCAGAAAGACATTTAAAAGTTTAATCACCCATACTTCTTCACACATACTTCTTTCAGTTTGGGGCAAGCCAAAAAGAAAAGAAAAAAAAAAAGGGTCTTTTTTTTTTTCCTAGAAAAAATGAGACTCCAGTTTTATGTATTGATTTTCACTCCCTCAAAGTAGATTGAAAAGACTGAACAATGAGGACAGTAACAGTTTCACAATGGCATTACAAAAGTGTAAATGAGTTTAAGCAAAGACCATGTCACCTGACATGCAGACTGCAGAGAGCAGGTTGCCCTTGTCTTCACTACTGCAAAGTCACAGCATTTTGGTCATGGATTTGATTCATCCCATTTACTGCCTTTGCTTTAGTAAAGCAAAGACTGAAAATTCCATCTACTGCATAATCAGAGCTGCGCTGATGTGAAACCTCCAATTGGATTTTAAAAAACAATGCTCTGTAGTTCTCTGCTTCATAAAGCCATAGAACACTTCCCAGAGCACTGCTGGGAAATGGGGGCCTCGGAGGGCCCCTTATTCATCACCAGCACAGAGCAGTAGCTCTAGGTTTGCAGTCTCCAAGAGTGAAGACCACAAGGCACACAGGACACTCCTCCAGGGCTTGGCTGTTATCTTTGGAAAATGTGGTTTCTAGCATGCAGCCAAGAACTGCTACAAGGAGCTTGTCCCAGTCTCATTGATCCCCTCTCCATCAGCACTGAGGTGCTGCTGGGTGCCCTGAGGCTCCAGGTGAAGTAACCTCAGACAGCCTTGGTGTCACCTACAAATATGACAGAGTGCTCTTGTGATTTCCCATGTTCACCACTGGAAACAGTAACCAGAAAGGTCCCAGAGAAGATCCTGAAAGACTCCATGGAGCATGAGGCTCCAGGCAGAATTGACCTTGTGACCACCACCTCTCATCTTGACCAGTCAAGCAGGTGTTTACCCACCCAGATTTTAATCTCTAGCATGGATTCAAGGACCTCGTGGGATATTGTTGGAAACCTTGCTGAAGTTATATTCCATGTTCTTCCCTTGTCCACAAACACTATCACACAAGATAAGCAGCTGTCTCAGACTTGATTCACCCCTGATCAGTGGTGCTGGTGGCCCCAATCATCTTCTTTTTCATGAAGCAAGGGATGTGCTCCAACTGAATGCATGCCATGGTCGTCTCAGGCAGCAAAGTGAGGCTTGACTGCCCTGACATTCCCCAGATCATCTTTTCTCTCCTTTTTTGAAGACAGGTCTTTTTGCCTTTTTATTTGCCTTTCTTCACTTGCGGGGATTCTCCCCAAAATCTCCATAGCTTTTCAAAAATGCTTGAAGGTGATCTTGTACAGCCATTGGTCAGCTCTCTCAGCAGCTGTAAGCGCAGCCTTTGGAGTTCCATAGCCTCGTAGATGTTGAGTCTGTGCAAGTAATCCCTGACTCAACCTTCCTCCACTTGCTGGTTGATCTCACCCTCCTTAAGTTCTGTCTCTGGGGAGTCCACCAGCAAAGAGTGAGGAAAAGACAGCATTGAGGACCTTTATCTATATCTTTTTTCATAAAAACTGCCTTATTTAGCCCACATTTTCCTTGTTTAGCCTTTCACTGTTGATGCAGAGGCATGACTTAAAAGATTGGATTTTGATACTATTTTGCCCAAGATGAAACAGAAATGACTGTTCAAAATAAAGAACGACAAATTCATTGGTGTTACCTGACAATGACAAGTTCTAGATTATGCTGAGAGTCCATCATGCACTTTTATTACACAACAATTACTATGAAAGTGTCCCTTCAAAACGCTCTTTAATGAAAAAAGAATCCCTTTTCCTATACAGAAATTATTTCTGCAGATTTACAGTTTATCTAATGGGAAACTGCTTTCCCATTTTCATTCTTTTTCCTTACTTTCATTCCATCCAGCAGTTTTATTATATCACACCTTTCTTTCAATTGAGATCCCTGGAGTTGCTTTACCAGGAGATTACCATACTTAGACTCAATGTTCCTAGGAAAACACATAAATGTAACATTTCTGAAAGGCCAAGTTGTTTCCTGTTGTCCCTTAGGAGACAATATCACTTTGTCCTATCATTGTTTAAATGTACCAAGAGCTTTTTGGCACTGAGCCTTAACAGAGCTGTCAAGATTGTAAATTCAAGTTATAACCCAAGGAGTATTCACAATTTTATCTTATCCTGAGCTGCCTAACATCAAAAGAAATACTGAGAACACAACCAGCCTTCTGCATCACTGAAATACGCAGCTGCAGAATCCTCTGATTTAAAGGAGTTGAAAGTACAGCAGCTCTTCTAGGAAAAGCTATAGATGAAACTCTGCTCCTTGCAGTCATAAGCAAAGTCCACATGGTAAGACTCTGTGTCAAAAGGAGCCTCTCTAAAACACAGAAATGGAAATGTATGCATAAAATAATATTCTGACACAGGACACTGCAGCACCCAGTTCCTTATTGCTGCCATTCCTCCTCTTCAAGCATCAGTGGGCTGAAGCCATATGATGCTATCAATGATGTTTGTAATCCAAACTCATGGAGATGGAACTGGCATAGACATCTAATAAACTCTTGAAAACCTAGCAAACCCTCTAGAGTCTCAGTTTGTGGCTTGACCTATTTAATGGAAGGAAGGTTTGAATCATACTTTGAGTAGGCATGCTTAGATGTTGTTGCCTTGTGCAGACATTTTGTAATGTACAACTTACTGTCAGTCATTCCTCATAAAAATTCACTTTTTTAATTACAATTTTCACATCCCAAGGGCTTGAGCCTACAGTAACTGAAAATCATCCCACAAGTAAATAAAAGCATAGAGGACAACTGACCTCTGGATAACAGTTCCATTCTGTGGCATACACGGTTTTGAAAAGGGATTTTTGTCCCCTGCTGAATAACAGCTACTCAGAATCTTCTTATAAACACAAAAATGCACTATAATGCATTATTTTAAATTGGATTTTCAGGTTTTCCAATTCAAATATGCATGCCTTTGACTGGGACATGGGCCAAGCTTGGAAAAGTCCCAAATGGAGGACTCTGTCTGAATTTTTCATGTCAGATAGCTCTGAATGAGATAAATGAGGGATATAAATACATTCTCTGTATTCATATTTTTAGTCTTACTGCACTGCTCTTGAGAGGCAGCATCTCCTTGTCTTTTCTCCTTCCTGCGTTAACATGAAATAGTATTCATCAGAGAAACATCATTTAGTCATGAACTATCTGATTCTACTACTCCCTGTGTATTGTAATATGTAAAATATATGTGCATAGGCACCAAGCAACTTTATGTGGGTTTTGCAAATGATGTAATGGCAAAGGCACAGGCATATAATCTAAAACACGCCTAATGAGTTTCATGTTTTCAAAAACCATATGGGGGTGTGTGCCAGTTACTAGAGTGCTGGGGGTATCTAAGGTGTCCTCAAAGGTGTGGTGTGAAAAAGAATGCTGACAACCATCTCTCACCCCTCCACTAAGCATGATAGGAATCTCCACAGGACATTGTGGAAGAAATGTCCTGGCACTGGTATTCCGTAGAGGTGATAGGTTTCGCCAAAATTTCTTCCAGGGCTTCAGCCGCTGCAGTAAAACGAAGTGCCCACTGTTTCCCGAGGAACTGGGTGTCTGTGACTACACAGTACTGCATTGTGAGTCCTGCTGAACCCACAGCCTAATACAATACTAATACAGTGCATGGAAAAGAATCTGCAAGCTGTGCAGGGCTGGCCCACATCTGCTTTCACCATCTGCTATCCTGTGGTGCTGGTCATGTGTCTCACGAGGTACATCTCCATCATCCTGTTCCCAGAGAGCTGGGCCTGATGTCTTAAGAGGCTGCCTGGAACAGAGGCTAGACAGGGTTAAAGGAATAAAGTAGGTATTTATTAATAGGCCTTCAAAGGATGCACCTTGGGCAGCACAAGAGCCTGGCCATGGCTGCACCCAAGATGGTCACGAGTTTTTGCACTTTTATAAATTTTGGTTGTTTACGTATTGGGATTAATTGTTCAATTACAGCTTCAGGTTATGAAGTCCCATCCTCCCAGATTGCTCTCCTCAATTTGCTGTTGTTTATATCTTTTGGGCCTGAAGCTGCAATGGTGTCCTTGGTCCTCGGTCTGGAAAATGATTGTTTTGTCTAATGAAACTGTGAGGAGAACTTGCTAGCACTTTATATGAAGTTGAGTTACATACTAATACAGTACAAAATCTGAAAAATATCAAAGCTAAAACTTAAGGCATCAGACCCACCAATGCCCTACACATCAGGTTTCTGACACCAAAATGCATCTTTACAAGGGATTTCTTTTTTAAGGACTCAGTCAAAGAAACTGCATCCATGTATTGTAGTGTTAAAAGCCTTAAGTTTTTGTTATGAGGAAGAACTTATGGTCTATGATAGGCACTGTTCCCAGAGATGCTCACTATTCTCATACTTCAATGACTACAAGAAGGTCAGAGTGTTTAGTGGGTCTCTGATTAAAGATAAAAGCACACTTACAAATAATGGATTTAAGTTCAAGCTCCCATGCTTCTGATTTCTTTCATTTCTCTGAATTCTTTTTTCCTGAAACTCTGACACTTTCAACACAAAAAAAATTTGGCATTATCGTATGCTGCTGTCACATTTACAGCTTATGTGACTTCATACATGATGAATAGGAGGTAAGATATAAGTAGCTATACCAATGATAAGCATGTTTTTGATGGATGCTCTGCTGTTTACTGTGTCATAAGGACATAGCAGAAAAAAAGAACTGAATGGCTATAAGACCACAGTTAAAGTAACTCGACAATAAATTATATTGCCCAAGTCTCCATTAATTGTGTTGCAAACCTTCATACATTTTAAGATTTAAATTTAAAGGAGAAAAAGGCAAAAAGCTATTTTTTAAATGATGTTTAAACTTTTGATTTTATTGAAACCAAATAAAAATACACTAGTTCTTAGGTAGTGCCAGATCAGTACTTTTTAAAGATAGTATGCTTTGTCTCTTACTGGTTCACAAATTCCACGTAGAGATGAAAGAGACATATTTCAGCTCCAGAGTGATTAGTGGAAGGTGTGCAGATCCACAGCCCTGTGTCAGATCCCTCTCTTCTATCAGTTTCTTATCGTATTTCTGTTGAGTTGACAGTAGGACTGTGATCCCAGCAAGTAGGTCTGTATAATGCCAACACAGAGTACTGTGTAGCAGTGTATCTGGATTGTAAAGCATGGTATTAAGATTGCCCAGTGGGACAGTCTGTCCCCATCCCAGCCGTTCTATACATTGGAGCTATCCTGAACATACTTAAAACAAAAAACACATTTAAGAAAATGTCATAGGGCTTCACCAAGTTGGTGGGTGACTGGACAAATTATAAACTGGATTAATTTTGCAACTATTCTTTCCCATTTCCTGTTAGAATCATGAATCGGTAAGCAAATTCCATACTTAAATAATGTCTGGATAAATGCATATACTCTAGAAATTAAAATGCAAGATCAAAATAGCATTAATTCTATTTTTATTTTAAAAAAAGAGGTAGCAAAAATATACAAATCCAGTGCCACAAAATGCATCAGTTGTTTTAGAATAAGCAAATTATCAGTAGATCTGAAAATACCAGGACTCAAAGTTGAAAATGGGATTGTAGATCAAATAACTAGTTTCCCAGAACTTTTCAAGTTGGAAACTTAACTATCCTAAATTATAATATCTCACAGTGAACTTTTTTCCTCTTTATGTCTCATAATTCAAAATTTTAAAGCCACCAAAAAATACAAATTAATGAAAATACAGCCCTGTTGCCAAACTTACAGTCATCAATCACATAATAAAATCAAATAATAAAACCACAAACAGAACTAGTCTTCACATATTTTAAAGCATGAAAAAGCTTCACATGGTGCCACATTACACCCTTGGGCACAACTGATCTCTTCTGACAAGAAGATCACAATTTGAGCTCCATGCCAGTTGAATTTCAGTGAGTAAAGGTAGCCGCTGTAGTTTGTTTTTTTTTTTTCAAAGCCCTGTTAGTCTGACTTACTTCAGATGAAGTAATGACTTAAAAATCAGACCACAAAGAGAGGAGGCCTTCTCCAGTAGCAAAATTCTGGCTGAGGTCACTAGCTCAGCAGCACAAACCGCACAAGAGGTCATAGAACAGCTCTTCTGTACAAATGCCAGAACGGGGTACACGCCACACTGCTCAGGACCACTCACATCTAAATTCCTGCTCTCATAAATAACAAAACTAGACTCCAAACCAAAGATGATGCAGATCTTCACAGCCAGATAACTCTTTGCGTTGCTATTTGGGAGAGAGCTGATCACAGAATTACAGAATGGTTTGAGTTGAAGGCCTTTAAAGGCCAACTAATACAAAATCCCTGCAATAATTCAACTAGATTGGACATTTTCAACTAGATTAGGGTGTTCAGAGCCCCATCCCATTTGACCTTGAACACTTCCAAGGATGTCGGATTGACCATCGACCTCTCCAGGCCTGTGCCAATGTTTCACCACCCTCATAAAAAATTTCTTCCTTAAATCTAGTCTGGATCCATCCTCTTTTAGTTTTAAAACCATTACCCCTTGTACTACCACTACAGGCCCTGCTAAAATATATGTCTCAATCTTTGCTATAAGCCTGCTTCAAGTTTACTGAAAGGCCATTAATAAGCTCTCCCCAGAAAGAGAGAAGAGAGACCTTCTCTTTTCCAGGCTGAATAAGCCCAACTCTCTCAGCATGTCCACACATGAAAGGTGCTCCATCCCTCTTATCATTTCTGTCTCCCTCCTTGGAACCCACTAGAACAGATCCACATCTTTCTTGTGCTGAGGGCCCCAGAGTTGGACACAGCACTTCAAATGGGGTCTCACAAGGGCAGAGCAGAGGGGGAGAATCCCCCTTTGACCTCCTGGCCATACTTTTTTTGTTGCAGCCCAGGATGTGGCTGGCGTTCTGGGCTGCGAGTACATCTTGCTGGGTCACGTCCAGTTTAAATTGTTACATTTACTTCAGTCTGATTAAACTTCAAAGTAAATCAGTAATTATGACACATGAGAAAAATTCATTCCTTTTAGAATACCCATTTCAAGGAGCTTGTTTTCTCAGTGTGGTCTGCACATTCTGTAAGGTCGGCAGACTAAGCACACCTGGAAAAAAAGCCTGTATTTAAATTCAGTATACTGTTGTCTGCGTCGTCAATCTCCCTAGACTTTAGGGGCCTGAAAACTAAAGGAGGTTGAAAAATGGTGCTTTTACTGCCCTGATTGTACTTCATGAGGGAGACTTGGTTGGCTGAAGAATCCCCATTTTCCACGTCTTTCACCACAGGAATCGCCCTTTCCTTTGGAAGATCTTTCACATTCATGACGTAAGTATTTCTTCCGCCAACCGTATGATGAACTACAACTCAGCCACTTAAGCCTCGAAAAACAGGAAGAAAGCTTCCTCCACAGAGTACCTGGACCTGTTCCAGCTGGTCTCCCCTGTAAGAAACCATGGTGGACCAAGTTCTGGGAAGGCCCTCAGCAGGACAATGCCTGTTTAGAGCCTTACTAGCAATTCCTCTGTAACCCTACTTCATTTCAGCCATTGGACAGAGATAATAAATTTGTAACTATATGCTTCCATATCATAGCTTATCTTTGAAATTGTCTTCCTCTTTGGACTGACTTCACGGCAAATAAACAAATACTTCAGTCCTAATTTGGATATTTTGACCCCTTTCCCAGTGTCAGGAGTGATGGATCCAAACAATGGTGTGATCTGTGCCACCTCTGCAAGCTGTGCTGACTGGCCCCTGCTCACACCATGGGTATGTGTTTTACGGGAAGGGGAAAGTGAAATTATTAACTGACCAAGATCTGTGTCATGCTTTGGCAGTGTGCTCACTTAGTGTGCATCTTATAAAGCTAGTGTGCTCAGACAATGGTCCCTGCAGTGAAACATGCACTTTCACTGTTCATGCTCTGCTGACACAGGATATTCAGCATTGCAAATTCATCTCACAGCCACTCAGCTTACACAGAGCCTGATCAGAAAGCAAACAAAAGCCTTGCCCTTGACTTCAGCAGACTTCCAGTTGCCTGTTTCACTGCTCTGTTTGTGCTCCTGGACCAAACTGCCATATAGCACCTTTCAGGCCAGAGTGAATTTTTTATTGCAGTACTATATTATCTGGAGGAACAAGTTTTATAATGAAAGCACTGACAGTGACCCTTAACTAAAATACAGCTTTAGATGCTGCTACTGCTCTGCCTTAACAAGTCTCCTATCACCTTCACAGCTATAAAGAAGAAAAAGCCAAGTATGATGGTCCTGTCAGGGAGCATTTCACTTATGTCAATACTACATTTATTCAACCTATCTTTGCCAAATTTTAAACATCCTCTCTGAATACATCTGCTGTTGTCATGGCACTGTAACTTTGTTTACTCTTTGAGCTACACCAGCCATTAGATTTATGTCATCATTAATTTGCCTCTCTGCATACAGCTTATAGACTGATCTATAGATTTAAATAATCTCTGGTTATCAGCATCTACATCCAGGTCAATTCTGTTCCAAATGCAAATCACAGGTAAGTGTGGCCTCTCCCACTGTCCTAACTAACTGCTCTGCATCTCTGTACTGACTTCAAACAGCTGTGAGTGGCCAGGCCCTGAAGAGGTCTCACCTTCCCCACCTCTGCCACAGGCTTTGCTATTGCATGCGTCTGAAAAGGAGAGAATTGTGCAGATTTAGGAAAATTATCCCTGGACTGGATCTCAAGGATCAAGTCTATCAAGTACATTGCCTGTGCTTGTCCATTATACAGCACGAATAAAGCATTACAGAGAAAGTAGATTTTGAAAGCCTTGGATGTTTCAAGTGCCTCCTGCCAGCCAGCCCTCATTGCTGATCCATCATTTCACAGATGAAACACTGCAGAGAGCTGTCAGTATTGCTGTCACTATGATGAATGAGGCAACTAGCTACAACTTTCTCAAACAATATATTGAGCCCATCTATTGTCAGCATTTATAACATCCCTCTCCCCAGGCACTCACATGCAGCTACCACTTTACCAGTTGCTTAGTTTATTTGAACTTGCTGGAGGGGTTCTTGGAGCAAACAGTTTATGATTAGAAGTACAGGGAGTGGCTGGTATATAAGAAAGTAAACATAACCCTCTTTGGCAATCATTGAGCTACAGAGAAAGATGTTTAGAAATCACATTCTTGGCCATTTTAGCCATTGCAAACTATATTCGTTTTACCCAGTAATCCCACCTTCCATTGCAAAATGTGTTAACTACAGAATTATATACATGACTGGGCTTTCTAAACTCCCTCATCATTGTAATATCTGTTTCAATGATTTCTTAAAGTATTGTCTTCACAGTAGGACATGCTTAAAGCTTTTCCACTAGCTTATCATCCACTACTCTCCTGTACCCAGTTGTGGAACATTTTGTAAGCTGGAAGAACGCACTGATCCCTGTTCTAAACAAGGGAGTTTCCAAGCTGAAAATAATTGGACCCTGGGGGAAATTTCACATATGTTTTCCCTGGTCCTAATTTCCTCTACAGTCCTGGTTTTGATTATGACTGAAAAAGGAATCCTGCCTTAGCTAGACCTTTGGTCTAACTCACCGTGACCATTTTTATAGCCTTTGCAGTGAAGGAAATTATCTGTGTCTCTTCCCACTTACATACTAGCTTGTGGGGTATGTGTATCCTTTTACAGTTTTATGGTGGTATCAAGTGACACAATGATGATGCACTGACAAACTCATCGGCATGGCTGCAATATTGAAGTCTTTCAAGTTTATGTGAAGAGAATTTTTTTTTCTTTTTTTGCAATAGAAGTCTTATAAAATTATTTTCTGCATATGCTTGTCCCTGAAAGTTTGTAGCTGGAAGCAGGAAAATGTATGGGGCTACCAGTTGTGGAGAAAGGAAAAGAAAAATGTAGCTACCTTTTTTTGATCTTCAGAAGGATATGAAAAGGATTTAATAGCAAATATAACCCAGAAACCCAAACCCCTGATCTACCTATATATGAGATGTGCTGTGTTCAGGCTGAGATCATTGTCACTTTGTTTCAATTTGCTCTAATCTACCTGTCCCTGACCTTGATCAAGGAGGTGGAAAACACACTGGCTATTCTCCTACCTCTCCAACTGCTGCTGATAGCCAAGGGTCACTGTGTCTTACACAGCTCTTGCAAGAATTGCCACAGCTTCTCCAAAGGCATCCCTATTGCAATAAATTAGGCCTTTTCAAAATGCTGAGAAAAAATCCTATATAGCAGGCAAAGAAGCACTAATGATGAATACCTGCCATGCAGCTGAAATGAGGCCACAGGAATGAATGCCCTAGAAGGTGCTCTAAGAAAATAATAAAAGCCAATTAGCGCTGCACATGTCTTTTTACAGGGTTTTGCAAACCTGAAGTACCTACAGTGCCTTACTGTGCCAGCTGAGCATCAACAGTGTCTTTGTCCTCAATAGCCTCCTTTGGAAAGAAAATTTCTCCAGTTTTGAAACTCCAGACAGATTAAGGCTAAGAATGATCTCTCTAATCATGACCCCTTTGATGAATCCCCTAGGATCACTGTGACACCATGTTCAGGGTCCTCACACCATGCACAGATCTCATCATCTTGAAAAACTAACTTTTCCTACCCAAGACAAAATCCTTCTTCCTTAGAAGCAGGCTGCTCCTCCACTGACTGTATAGTTGGTGTGTCTGGTCTGGAGCCAAATGTGTGCCCACCAGGTGCCTCCAGCCAAGCAGGATGAAACCCACACCAGATGCTGGCCCAAAAGCACATGCCTATTAGGACAGCAGAATAGACAGCAGTGATATGGCATGATCCTACCTGTTTATTCACTGTCGTTTCTCCTCAGCAAACACCTTGCCAATTCCTGAGAATAAAACCTGCAAGAGAGGCATGTAAGGTCTCTCCCCACAGGTGGAAGATTAACATTTTTCTAAGAAATGTTTAGCTAATTTTCCAGACACTGATACATTAAATGCTCCTGTACCTTTTTAAATGTTCTGAGCCTGACAGTTACCATGCATACCTTATCCACCTGTTTACAGTCACAAGCACTATTTTCTATTCTGGCACATATCTTGGGTTTTCGTCTTCATGGCTGTGGTGTCATCATCTCCGTGGCAGTTTAAAAAGCACCAGCACCACTACCACTCCTAAATAAGCCCAACCTTGTTTAGGTGCTGTCTATTTTACAGATGCCAAGGAAAGGATGCTCCCAGGCTCTCCCTGAGTCCACTCACTTCTGCCCTGGTTGCAATGTGAATGTTGGCATTCAGTCCCGACCCCAGTGCTCCTCACAGCAAAAACAGGAGCCAACTGCACCCTCCTCTGTTTCATCCCTTGACACTTTGTCTGTAGAGCTGTTAGGGATTCTGTGCTTTCCAAAGGAATGCTTATAGCATATTATTTGCTTTTCACACTTAAGATTATTTCTTCCTTTTTCTTTCATTATTTTATTTACCTCGCAGTTTTTGAAGCTTGCACTGATGGTTGTGACACATGAGGCACCTCTTCAAGAGTCAGTATGGAATCCACCATTATCTTGTTAATACCCTGACAGGTAACCTCTTCTGCATTTATCTTATGGAACTTCAAAAAATGTTGCTCTGCTGGTCCATTAGGAGCTCTCAGTAAAAGTGTCCATTGTTTCATCTGAGCACAGTGGCTATTCTGTATACAAGACAGAAAAGTAATTATAACCACTATATAACAATGATGTGTTTTCTACCCTCATTTCTCACCAAAAGTTTAGCAACAGAAAGTTTCTTGGCATAAAGCAAGGAGAGCTGGCATTCCCTTCAGTGCTCTGTACATGCACCTTCACTGATATTTAAATCTAGTTGATGTGCTTCTTTTAATCACATTTTTCTTCACTATGTGAAACCAAAACTGTGGTAGAGGGAACACCAGATGTTTGTCAAACAATCCAGCTACAGGCACAAACCCTTTTAGTATGAAGAAAAGGCCCCAGAAGAGTTGTCTTTCCCCAGCTATTCACTAACTCCATGTGTCTGTGGCTACTTCCCACTGGCTTACACAAACAGCATGTTTCCACAGGACAGTGTGCAGTAAGGCAGGTAATAGCCAGATCTGCCTCTTTTCACTGCATGTCTTCTCCTATATCCTGTGTACATGCACTTGCTCTGTAACTCTTTGTGGATACTGAAAGGAAGAGATCAGGCAGCAACAGCAGAGTTTGAGTCTGAGTGTGAAATCAAGTCATAGCTTTCTCACACTGGCCTGAGAAATTGTGAGGAGAAATCAAAAACAACCCTTGGAATGTCAAAAACCATTAAGGTGGAAAACCGTTAGCAGGTCGTGTTTTTCTAACATGTTGTTTACTTGTAAAAAATGGTTGAGGGTGGTGTTCTAAGTGTCTAATCAGTGCCCAGTCTAAGTGTCCAATTCTTTTCTTGGAACTGTCTATTAAAAGGACGATCACAGAGACAATAGCACAATATTCATCTCCCAATATTCAGCCCCTGCATAATATGACTGGGATATCTTATATATCCCACTCTACCACCCATCCCAACCTTACAACTTCACTTACTTGTGAAGCAGTAAGGAGTAACAAATAAATGTTTTGGTATCTATACTGCATTTCCTATTTTTCTTTTGATGGTTGGTCCCACAACAGGCTTGTGAAAGAGTACTGTAGGATTACTAAGTGAATAGGAATAGATAAATACTGTTGCAAGAGTAGATAATGCTTCACATTTCAAAGAAAATGTCCACATAACATCTATCTTCTTACCACAAGGAGTCTCTAGTTTAAGACTGTTTATTGTATCTCACAGAGGAAAGAATGTTATATGGAATATTACAGAACCATCTGGACTGAAGGTCCTCATTCCAGCCCTGTCCCCATCAAAATTACTCGTCTTGTTGCTACTGCTATCATTCTTGTGCAATACTACATACCCATCACTACAGAGGAAATCAGTGAGGGCTGATGACATGCCATTACTGATGCTATATCAACATGAGAGAGTGTAGGTGCTACGACATAATTCAGGCAAGAATTTGTTTTGCAAGGTAATGCACACTAACTGCTGTTCAGGTTCAGAATTCAAATTCCAATTAAAGGAGTTATAGAGGGATCTGATCCCAGAAAGTATAAATCACATTTTCTCTGCTTGTTGGGACATAGACAAAACCTACCAGAAGATATAGGAATTCCTGAGATTAAGGAAGTATGCACCTTTTCCTCACAAATGTCCTGCATTTCTCTACAAAGCCCTCACTCCACCTGACCAAAAAAAAAAAAAAAAAAGGACAGAAGTGTAGGAACCTCCTGCTTGATATTTTAGACCGCTTTGTTCCTCCTTAAACATAATTAAGGCTTCTTGAAAGACTTTAAATCAAAGGGTCAGCTGTAGTTATTTTCTTGAGACAGGAGATCAGCCAACAGCCAGCAATAGTTTAAGTAGTTAGCCCAACAAATATGGTATTTTATTTTCCCTTTAAGCTCTAGGGAAACAGGTCTGGACAGTGGTCAGAGCAGTGGTTAGAAGTAAAAGGTAGTTGGGATTCACACAACCAGATGCCATTCTGCTTTTAAAAAAAGTAAATTAAAATGCATAGCTTCCAGGATCTTTTGAAAAAACAAAACAAAACAAAGTGTTATAAATGAACAAAGCCAATTATAGTAAAGTAGAATTTATTGCCAGATTGCCAGTGAAACTCACCAGCGCGAAATTGACAAAGCCAATACCGAAATTGACCAAAGTCAGCAGAGCAAGGAAATAGTCAGTGCCAGCACCGGGTGAGACCCCCTGAGGTGCTACCAGCACCAAACCCCCCAGGTCCCACCAGCGTCTGCCTCCAGGCCCGCTGGTTTTATACCTTTTGGCTCAGTGTACAAGTCCGAATGTGTTGAAAAGTCCAGGTACAAGTTTGAACATGTTAAAAAGTCCAGGGGAGCATGGAATCTCTCGGGGCTGGTGCCACTGCTCCACTCTGAATTTCTATAGCGTCTTTGTTTCTTGATGGTGCTGCTGATAAAATCATCTCGGCAATCAGCTAGCCAGCTGGGTTTTCCTGGGAGGAGGAAGTGTTTCCGAGAATCCCTTGATGGCCTAGCCAGATCCCATTCTCTTTGGCCATCAGTCCTTATCAGATATCAACCGCACCTGGTCTCAGCGTTTGGCTTGTTTGTATTGGTATGTTAATTCCTTTGTTGTCTTCCCGCCTTCCCGGATTCGGGTAGCTTTCTGTGCTGCAAAGGATTTTTCCTAACTCCCCTAGAAATTGTATAATTCACCATCACCTGCACCCGTGGACATTACATGTATAAAATATAGTTTGTGAACATGAACTAACATACACAAGGATAATGTAAAAGAGTTTCTTGTGAGGTTACCATTCAGTTCTCACCTGAGCTGGCAGTGCCTTTAAAACACATCTACTACAGGAATGTATCTTCACCCACCCCCACTAATATCACCTCATTAGGTAAACCTAAATTAATTTATTATTATAATCCAGGAATATGAATTAATATATACTACACAAAGAAAAAAAAAAAGCAAATAAACAAACAAAAGTACAGAACTTCCTGTTGGTGCCTGCTTCAGAAACAATGTAATTTTGATCAACTGCTGAAGCAGCACACTGAAAGAACTACTACTACCAAAGTGCTACATACACATCAGCAGAGGTGTGTGGTAGTGAGTATCATAATAAAATATGTCTGTATTCCTATATTTGTATAGATTAGTTACCATTGCACAAGATGCAATGAGATGAGATGAACTACCTCATCAGCTGCATTTTTAAGAGGGACAGAGAGATTGCTCAGAAAGGTTCTCATGACAAGGGTGAAGACAATGGAGGCCTCACATTCCCTACAAATGTCCAAGCCAGTGTCACACAGAGGAGTACCACAGACTCAGTACCTTCCCTGAGGCAGGAATAGCAAGGAGCTGGGCTGCCAAGGACCATCAGAGTAGCCTAAGGCTGACAAGAGTGATGAAGGTCAGCCCAGCATAACGAGATGGAGAAGGAGGGGTAGGAGTGAGAGGGCAGATCACCAATCCTCAAAGAAGCATCCTGGCAAACAAGTCCCAGACTGGTCTTAATAGCTCAGCTCCAATGTCCATGAAAATATGTAAATAATTCCTGAATAAGGAATTCCCTCAAGTAGGTAATCATGAAGGCAGTCAAGTGCTGAAGTGCATGTTTTGCTCACAACCACAGTGGCTATTTAAGCCTTTCTTCCCTTCTGCCCTACAGTGTCCTTACAAATTAGATTCCTTACCCTGAAACTGCAACAATAAAAACCTTTGCTTTGCAATGTTATCCCTAAGAAGATGCAGAGAAGCGGGTTATGACACCTTTAGATGCAGAGCTAATCCATCATAATGCACCATAGCGCCTACAAATTGCTGCCCCTGGCAGATAATGGCAGGCGTTTCCAATTGTTCCCAGATGGCTAATATGGAGCAATGGTTTGTAACCTGCCTATGCTGGACCACCACAGCTGCTCCACTGAGTACTTTGCAATATTGATGGATGCCCCTTTTGACCCAGAACACTGAACATGTTTAATAGAGTAGTATTGCCACCAAAATAATTCCCTTCCCTTCTTTTTCTCCACATCCCCAGGAGGAGAGTACTTCATCCCTTTAAAGGTCAGAAGTAAAATCAAGTTCTATGAAACCTGTCTGTTTTCCTCATTTTAGGAAGATATATTTGTGCTTTCTTCTGGCAGCTCAGTTGAAATATTCTCTTCTATGCAATAGAAAGGATGGTTCTGCCTATTAACAGGAAGTACTCAAGTGAAATGATTCACACACCCTTCCCAGAAAGTATATAAGTTCTCTTTGTGATCGAGTGCGCATTTCCTGATCTCTCTGTCCCAAATCTAAGATCTATCTATTCTCTGAAACATGATGACATAGTGTTTCTTTTTTTAAGAGATGCTACTTAATTTAATCTTTAAGTAAACCACATGTAGAGAAAATAGCCAACCATTATTGACACTTGAGACTGTGTTAGTCATAGTAGTGTCTTTCTCTCACAGGTGAACACAATTTCATTTTCAAGTTCTTCCAAATAAACCCTAAAAATTATTTATAACAAAACAAACACTCCAAATACTAAAGTATGTCTGTGTGTGCATACATTTATTTGGTGTATATACTTAAATTTACGTAAGAGTTAAGGACACTTTAAGAGCTAATCCACACACCTTTGAAATCTGCATCAATCTTCCATTGGACTCCAGCAGATGAAGCTGAACATCTGCTTTGTTATTCATTCTCCCCTCTTTAGAAGCCATATTGCCCATTAGTACTGATTTTCCCTCATCTTCTGTGTTTCTTTTTAGCTTCCCTTCCATGTTACTTGGTAGTGTTAACATTATTCTCACTGATCGCTTGCTCACTCAATGATTTTAAGGCTGAAGGAACTTTTAAATTGTCTGCTCCAATCTTCCACATCACCCAATCCAGAAAAACCTCACACAGGTATTTTTACAACGGACACGGTTACTCACATTTGGCTAAAATTTTATCCAATAAGCACTCTTTCATAACCCAAGGATGTCACAGGTCAAAGAATTCAGCACAGCCTTTCTGTGATAGTGTCTTCAGGTTGTCAGTATTTTAGAACTGAAAGGAAAGACTTGCTTCCATCCTGCTCCTTCCTACCTTCACTTTCTGTCAGTACTGAATGATTTTTCTCCAACATTTTTTAGTATTTGTAGCATGTACTTAATTTTTTTTTTAATGCAACTATGTGTATTTCAGGAAACCTATGTGTAGCAGGGAAATGTAAGACTTTCTGCCAATAGTGAAAATTCAAGAAAGAGGCCTCATTACGAGGAAGACAACCCATCCTATGGTGCTCTGTCCTCAGATCATTATTCTACTCTCTTCCAGGGAACAAGGTATCAAGGCATCTAGTCATTTTATAAGCAGCATAAGAGGAGCAAATTAAAGTTTGAGCCAGGTAGGCACTCACCCAACTTCATGAATGGCTGAGCAAAAATATCTGGACAACTGTTCATTGATTTCAGTAATTAAGACATCTGAATTTCCAGTTGTTGTAATTCAACATAACACTATAACCTCCAGGGAAAAAAAGAATTCACCTGCTAGTTCTTAATGGCAAAATTTTAAAGTCTGACCTCCCATTCCTCCTCAGGCACACTTTTATTTCAAGGTGTTCATAGAATAATTTTACAGAGATGCATGAAATACTACTCATAAACAGAAAACATAATCTGAAAAACATGAGGAGAAAAGAATGTAGCAGCTCTACAGAAAGGGAGGCCAGGCTTACAGTGAATATATTGAGCATGATTCCACTCATTTCTATAGGTAAAAAAGAATCATACAGGCATTCAGAAACATGGCTACAGCCAAGATAATCTTTAAATGCACCCTTGTCCTCTGGGAGCCTGTACAGTGTTGCATCACAAGATTTGAACAGAACCACCTAAAATAGCCCAGAGGACATGTGAGATGAATCCAATGAGGAAGAAGTAAATGAACTAAGGGTAATTTCACTGAGGGACTTAGTCTCTAGCAAGGTAAAGTGCTATTGCAGAATAAAAAATTAATAGTTTACAGTTCCACAAAATAGGACAAAAATTAACAACCTTAATGTGCAGAAAGGAAAATCCAGACATCAGTGTTAATCCTGTTGAGGGTCAAGATGGAAAAGAATTGGCACAGATTATCTGAAGATGACACACATCTCCATCACTGGAGATTTTTATAGGCCACACAAACACCTACCAGAATGGTGTGGGTGCACTTAATCCTGCCTCAGGTAGAGACATGGCCTGATGACCTCTTTAGTCCTTTCAGTCTGCTCTATACATAATTGCAATCAAAAGAACAGCTAAGGAAGAAATACTGGACGCAACCACACTTACTCTCCTCGGTGAGTTCCAGATCATATTTGCTTGAATACATTTGTATGCTTGTATGGCAAAACCCTTTTGTACAGAAAACTTATAAAGCATTTCATGTGGTGGCAAAATACAGCTGTAAATGCAAAACAAGTAATATGCGGAGAAAGATTATAATATAGCCCCAAGGTATCATCTGGAGTCCTATCTACTTAGTTTATTGACAAAAGCTGAGCTACTCTAAATTGTCATTGTCATTGAAATGTCTTGTGACCTTAACTGCAAATTAAGCTGTGTTCTTAAACTTGGAATTTCATTTTTAAACATTAAGGTTCAAGCATTGAAATTTTAATGTGGGGGTTTTTTTATGGTTTATAGGGCAAACCACCATAGTTGTCTTGCCGCTGTGTCACTATTCCTAAGGAAAATTAAAATATTAGTGGCAGGATACAAGGACTGATAAGAAGGAGATGAACTAAACACAGAACCATGCAAAATAGATTCCATCACTTAGGACATGCAGAAAGAGTGAGAACAAACTAATTATAACTGGCAAAACGTATTTCCTCCCAGATTCAGACTAAAAGCTGGCTTAGCACTACTGCAAAGTGCAGTGTTGACACACAACATATGAAACTCTGTCCTGCTGATTTTATGTGGATTCACTTAAGAAATGCATTTAGCCTATTGGTGGTAACCACAAATCATTCTACGGTGTCATCTCCTAGATAGCTATACTTAAATATGTTTCATTGATTTTGCCCTTTGTCAGCAAGAAGAACCAGTGATGGCTATGTAAGAGAGCAGAGAAAGTCATATAAAAATAGCTGTCATCGTTAGGCAACACATCAGCAGGACTAAGATAAAGCCACATGGCTGATTTTATCAGTGTGCATACATTCCCTTGTTGTTTAGTAGTAGCAGTGAGAATACTCCTGTGGTTTGACTGACAAACCATTAATTGGCAGCTTATGGTAGCCCTGCAGTTTCTATTCAAACCTAAACACAGATGCTAGCTAGCATCCCAAATAAGCTGATAGTAGTTCAATGACTTCGAGTTGTGCCTTCACTTGTTAGTTGACACTCATTTGCATGATTTTGTGCATGATAACAGGAACACGTACAATGTGTTGGGATACAAATGCTTTATTTAATGTTGGCATATAGGCTAAAAACAATATAGTTAACAACTGAAACATACTGTCATTGCTGAGCAGATGTAAGAAAGAAGCCCCTTCTCCAAAGACAAACATTAGCTACAAGGTCACCGGCTTAAAAGTTATCTCAGTATGTACTTACAAGAACTGAATAATACAACTAAACCTATAGAATTACTCTCAATAAGCAATTCTTAAAGAAACTGAGGTATTTGCAACATCTAAGTTTGAAGTGCCAGAGTGTTCACTTAAGTAAATTCTCGTAGGAAGGAAAACATTTCTCCTTTCTGATTTCTGGCAATGGCTTACAGCAGAAAGCTGTAAATGCAGAGATCCATTTTTAATAGGGTATTTATTGTTCCCCAGAAAGGCTCATGCACTTAACATAAAATCAAATTAAACCCAAGTACATTACCAGAATAACTCAATTAATGTAATTTATTTCACATTAGAAAATTAGTGTGATCTCAGGTGCTTCTATTCTATGGTAAACAGTTCAATTATACTTACACATTTTAATATAAATCAACATTGTAAGAATACTCTAAAAGCAAATATAGATGGCATTTGTATGCTCTGATATTTTGTTGTTTTGTTAAAGTCTCTAAATACCTCGATTTTCATACCTCGTTGTTTATTGTCGCTAGAGAAGACCATTTTCATCTTTTCATCTTCACATTAGAATATGCTCTGAACTATTTGCTTGGACTTACCATATGTGAAACAATAGTTCCCTCTTCTGGACTGAGGTAATGCTACATTTAGGGCAGAGAAATCTCTGCAGAACGGAATTCCCGTTAATGCTTACTGAAGGTGTGGGTTTTCTTCCCTAATTGAACAACCTCACCATAACATGAAAAGCCCTAAAGTCTATACACAAAGAAGTCAAACACATAAAGAAAGAGAAGTGTAGAAATCAATGAAGTATTGGATTGTGGGGCTTTGCATTCAATTTCAGCTGAAGGCACTGATAGCTGCAACAGATATAAGTAAGGATCTGTCACCACTTTGATAGTGAAACATAAATTCTCTGGAATGCATTGATTCCCAAACTCTCAGGGTTTTCAAAAAAGTGGTACAAATCACTGATCTGGAAGGAGGAATTTTTTTTAAACAAGTGTTTAATTCAAGGTCTTGTGCTTTTGGACTGGAGCATTGATTACATAACCAAAGATCAACTACATACTAAATTTTAAAAAAGTAACCACTCATTGAAAGAAGAGACAGTGGATAGAGGAAGTAAGGCAAAAAAAAACCTCAAGGCCCCAGATTCACGGAACAAAACGCGCCCTCAAACACACCAATTGTCATCCCCACCTTGAACAAAGCATTAGGAAGCAAATTTGTGAAGAGGCACAAGCACCTAAAACTAACTTGTTCTCTCACAAGGGTTTTTGTGTGAAAAGCAGCCCAGTACAGCAAAGTACCAGTATGAAAGAGTGAAACACTCTGGGTTACCTGCAGCTGGAGACAAATGGCAAGGTGGAGCCAATCTTGTGAACAAAGGGAACCAAACTCTCTGGAGCAACACTTTCAAGGATGTTCATACTACAAGACTTGCTTCACAGACTTCCATGACTCTTGCCTTGTCTGGCAAGGAGAGTCTGGGAAAAATATGATGGTCTTTGCAGGACAGGGACTATATTTGAACCATGGGAACTGTTACTCTTGACCAAAATATCCCTGAACAGAAGTTGCTCAAAGCACCCTTTCTTCGAAACAAAAGCCCCCCTGAAAGGGATAAGACTCTGCAGAGGTTCACAAGGAGGTGGGGAGAGTGAATGCTCTAACTCCCAAGTCTACCTCTGGGGGTGTAATATGGAAGATCGGTCTGTCTTAACCATCGGGAAATTTTATTCAGCACTCTGTGGACTTTGAGTAGTCCCACTGGATTAGAAAACTTGCCCAGAGCCTGGGCATACTCCACCAAGACAGGCAGAAAAGACTGATAAGCTTAATTTCCATTTCTTCAGTGCTCAATTGGTTTAATAATTGACTGCAAAAAAAACATGGTGAACTTTACCAGGGATCTGGATGGTGGTCTTTCTTCTCTGATGTCTAAAAGATACTGTTTCAAGAGCCACATACTCCCAAAATTAGCAACTCAATACTTGCTGTCCTAAAAAGTAATAGAAACTCCTCTCCACACATACAAAGGAGCCTGCAGCTAAAATAGTCCTGTGAGAGGAACATCTGTATAGAAACATGGTCATCTTTAAGTACCTGAAAGGGCTTACTATTTGGTATACTGACCTGCTCCTTTCTGGTACTGAATTCAAATGAATAACCGAACAAGTTCTGCTACATTTGCCTTCCAATGCAGAGAGAAGCACGTGTTTTGAGCCAGATGTTTATTTGTATGTTCTTTTCATTAAAGGATCTCAGAGGCCTGTTCTATTATTATAAGATGAACCATGCTTTCATAAACTATGAACACATGATTTGCTCCCTTCCAGTGATCATTTGAACTAAAACTAAGGTTTCTTCTTTGTGTATGGTTGACATTTCCACTGTCTGCATCTGATTTTCATTGTGTCTTTAGAATGATGCAAAAAAAAAAATAATTCAAGCCTTTTTTTTTTTTTTTTCACTTCTAGAGGCTTGCAAAGCTTCCTAAAGTATTGTTATAACCCTCTAGGCATAAGGGCCAGGGACAAAACACTGTAAGAACCTAACCATGAACTGCTATGATCCACTTCTGTGGCCCTAAAAACAAGGTCCCCAGAAGGGCTATACACTTAAGAGCTGGACTCAGAGATCCCTGTGGGTCTCTTTCAACTCAAAATATTCTGTGATATGCCAACTATATCCTTTTTCACCACTCCGCTCAGACAAAATTCTCATCTGCCCCTCACTTTTTCAGTATGCTTCCCTTCCCTAAATATGTATTTGGCTTGAATAGGATTGCACTTTTAACTTTACCAACAGCAAAAGCAATTATGGGTTTATGAGCAGACAAAATTTATGGGTGTAGAAAAATATGTGACACACTTCAAATTACAGTGTCTGAGCCTTAGGAACACACCTCCCTTGAATCTATTTACTTTCAGCAACAATAGAAAGTAAAATCTGTTCCTTATTTTGCACCTTGCTGTAAATGCTGCTACTTCTAGTACTTTTCCAGCTGGGACAAAGCATCTTGCACCTTTGTTCATGAAAATAGTTCTTGAGTAGAATTTCCTTTAAATCTTCCCAAAGAAGCTGCCTCACAAATCACAATGGTCATTTTAAACATATTTGCCGTAAAAGGCTCAAGTAAACTCACATGAAAAAAATTCTTTGGGAACATCTTTGTCAAAACTGAAGAATCCATAGTTCCAGGCCCTGGGTAAAAAAAAAAAAAAAAAAAAAAAAAAAAAAAAAAAAAAAAAAAAAAAAAAAAAATTGTACCTAAACATTTTGCATCACAATCAGGTACACTGCAACTGACCTAGAAATCAAGCTTTCCAGATTGCATTAGTCAAAGAAGCCAATGTGTTCTGTAAAGGCTATTAGTAGGAAATAAAGTTTGATTCAAAACACATTACCTTCACTTTTAGGTGATTCTACCCTACAGACTACCCCTCAGGTTTACTCACCAGAATTTTTTGTTCCATACTCAAATTTGTTCACATCAAATACTGCAGAGATGTGGAATCAGTGCAATGATTTAACTTTGGCATGTAAAACACATAGACCTGAAGCTGAGGTAATGTATTGATCGTATTTTCCCACAGACCTTTCAAGATCTGATCAAATATACTCACATGAGTCAAGATAGTGAAAACATAAAACATTAAATAAAGCAGAAGAGCTTTGTCATCAGAAGCCCAGTCATTCACTCTAATACAGAGGGAAGAATATGAGGCAACATTCAAAGCAGATGAAGGCCCGAGCTCTCTACTGGCAAAGAAAATAAAATTATGCTGCCTCTATCCACTTCTAATGCCCCTCACATATGCTATCCATATCTCATGGCTAAGCACTGGGAAAGATGAAAAACCCAGATAACTCTTTCTGCTATTAAGCCCCTTCCTCTGAGAATCCTTAGAGGTGTTTTTGGTTGAATCAGAGTTACTGAATGTGTAAATGTCTACTGAAGATAAAACATGCAAAAACAAGAGGAAAGAAAATCATAAGAGGATGTAATCTTCATTTATGTATACATTCACTTTAAGAACTTCCTTAAAAGATTATTTTTTGTTGTGCATAATTTTTTCACAGACAAGGATTTGGAGAGAACTGGGCATAGTGTTTGCCATGCTGTGACACAGAAAATTAAACTCAGAAGCTTTTTTTCCTCTAATTCTGCACAAAGATTTTACTCAAGAGACATTATTCTGCTGACAGAAGCAGCAATTGCCAGTAGCTCAGAGGTGCAGAATTTTAAGCATGGTAGCTCTAACCTTGTAGTCTCAGTCCCACCCTTGTCAGGACCAACAGAAAGGGGTTTCCTAGGTGCATGTGAACTACTTTAAACAACTAGAAGGAAGTGACAAATGATAGAGGACACTGCTGTCCACTACAGGGGTCAAAAGCCCTCAGTCTTCTGATCAGATTTATCATTTAGGCAGGTTTGCTGCTTGTGTGGGGCTTTCATTGAGAATGTTGTGCAGAGACTACCAAGGCTTACCTAGCTTTCTACTACACAGTGGTGCCTTTTCACGCTTGTACCAAAGACACCACCAGGGGTGACCTGAGAATTATCAAATGTAATTAGCAGGCTTGAGGGGTGCTGCTGGAGAGCACAGGCACCCAACTGGTTTTCTCCATTATGCCCAAAGAGGACTCAGCAGAAACTGCATGAACCACTGGATGCACAGCTGTTGTTCATAGCAGACTATTGATCCCCACAAGCACAGCAGCTATGGTGAGAATCTGAAGAACATAACCAGGTTCTAAAGAGAGGGAAAGCTGGCAGAGAAAAACAGATATTGTTGAGGTAGATAAGTAGATACCTGCTGTGTACCAGATTAGAGAGGGTCAAACTAGTGAGGACCAGGTTGAGGTATACTTCAACACCCTGTATGTACACAGGTTTGTGGAGCCAGATGGGTTTGACTCAAGTGTGCTGAGGCAGGTGAAGGCCAGTGGCATTGCAAGATCACTCTCAGTAGTCTTTGAAAGGTGGAGGTGAGTGGGAAAAGTTCCAAATGGCTGATTCTCAGCCCTGCCTTCCAACCATGTAAGGAAGAAGATTAATGAACTACAGCCTCATGCAACCCTCTGGAAGATATTGGAGAAAACCCTCCTGGAGAACATTTTGAAAAGCATGAAGAATCAGAAGGTGCTCAGGAGTAGTCACCCTGGATTTCTGAGCAGAAAACCAAAAACTGTTTACAAAACAAATCCAAAGCTATTGAACATCTTCCTTAGTGATCTGCAGGACGGAACAGTGCCAACTCAAGTAAGTTTAGAGAGCTTATAAAAGGGGAAAGAGTGAAAGGTGCAACAGCCAGTTGTGCTGCACTTTGGGGGAACCTCAACAGCAGAAATGCAAAGCTGTATTGAGAAGTGCATTAAGAGTGGCTTAGGGGAATTTGTCCTTCCTCTATCCTCAGGGCTGGTGAGGCCATATGAGCAGTGCCAAGTCCAGTCCTGAGCTACCTAAGCACAGACAAGTTGTAGACAGACTGCAGTGGCTCCAGCATGAGCTCAGAGATCCTGCTCTGAAATGGTGCTGCAGCATGTCCAAGAGTCAATTCCTGATACTGCAACTTCAGTGCCCCCCCGCAGCTCACAGCCACCCCGTGCTAGGGATGGATGCTACCCAGCCCGAGATCAACAAGAGTGATCTGTTGTTTCCCACTGCAGAGCAAATGAGGGGGCATTTCCCTCTGCCCACAGCTCCTTGAGCACACCAAGGGTACAGCCTTCCAAGATGAGAAATAAAATGAGAATGACAACTATTGTCTAGATTTGACTCTGCAGCTGGCAGCTGGCCTGGAGTAGAGGGTAAAGATGTGAAGTGTGGCTCTAAATCCCGCAGGCAAGCTAACACTTCAGGGCTGTGTTTTACTCTCTTTGAGGTTAAGCAGCCATAATACCAGAGTTGCAAAGGTGCTGCAGGGTCTTCCTCTGCCTCCCACACTAATCTGCCTGCTGCTGCCTTTTTCTAGGCTTTGCTCAGAGCAGTGAGACTGTATTGGCCCCTGAGGAGGGTCACAGTGCCTGCCCAGACACTCTCACCAGCACAAGGTTCCTTACAAGACCAGGAGGCCAGGAGGTCACAGTGTCCTGATGACATGGCAGGTGCACAAAGTTCCCAGCACTTCCCAGTCTTCGTATAGCAATTTCCACCATTTTTTTCTCCTTACACTGGCCTAAAATATTCTACAAAAAACATTTAGAATTACATCTCGAATGCAGCCATGAACACTTCCATGACCAAAGCTGTAATGGATCAACAAACTGTTACCATGAAGGACAGCTTCAAGGACATGAGCACAGGTTGTTCAGGTTTCACCACAGCTACCATACCCATGGGAATCAGAGCAAAACCAAAACAATGAAATGAGCTTTAAAGAGAGTTACCAGACTTGAGCTGGCTTCAGCCCACACATTTTTTCCCCATGATTTGAGATATCCAGCATCATGACAGTACACATAATGGGAATTTCATTTGTATTGTGATCTAGCTGGAGGTTGCAGTTGCTATATTGTGCTTGTATTGTCCACGCTGCTTCAGTCTGTTAAATCAAAATGTTGTCTACAAATAAGTACATTCACTAATAACATATTAAACCCTCTTCACGTGGAATATCTAAAAGAGCCTGGTCAGAGTGTACTGCCCAAGAGAAGAGCCAGGACTGCAAGACAGCAGCAAACACATTACCACACAGAATGCATCTCCAGCAGGACTGAGTTTACTCGAGGCAACACACACAGCAATTCAGAACAGTGTGAAACAGCAGCCCCTTCATGGCATCAAGGGCAGCTGGGAAAGATATAAAAAGACAGAGCCATCTGCATAATACTGTGTACAACCCACCTACTAAAGTAAGGCCACAGCTTGACACAAGCGAAAGAGACAGTAGGTGACACTCCCTTCAGACCTTGATTCAGCTTAAGATTCAGTCACTTCCACAATACAATAATACAACAATTAAACAACAATATTGCATGTATTAAAAAGTAAAACTCTAAATACATTTATTATTCAGTTATATTTGCTTTTCATTGCACAGATTTGGTTTTTATCCCCATGTTCAACAGTTTTTTACAAAGCTTTTAGTTTTAGAAACTGTTAAAATGATCACTCAAGGCTATTTAGGCACAGATCATGAACGCATAACTCCATATCCTCAAGGTTTTTTCCATGTGAAAGATTAGTGGTTGCAGTTAAGCTCCAAATTTAAATACATTTCACAGTCCATGCTTTTACAGGCATACTGTCTAAAAAAGAAGTTTTGATTAAATAGTCTCACCAAAGCCTAAATGAAAGCACCTTCTTTTCCATAAATGCTGAAATCAATACAACCCTAGGGTAAGAACCATAGTGGCCAACCTTTCTCTATGCTAGTCAGTCATAGAATAACAAAGAAACAGTCCTCAAGAGGATGTAAAAATCCCCTGGAAAAATTACTTTACTTTGGAAATAATTTAAATAATTTATTTTGTATGAAAAAAAATAAGCAAAAAAAAATGCAGCCAATAAAACACATCTGGGGACAAGGATGCATCCTACTAGACATATCCCCTGGACCTAGTTGATTCCGTGATTTCTACGTGCCACAATAGAGATGCACAGTTACAGGTTAAACAGTGTTTGCTTGCTCTGCCTGGGTTTAAGACATCTCCATAAGGTCCAGCATCGAGCCAGAGAGCTGGTGCTGAAGGGTACAGAGCAGTGTGGCCACGGGACTGAGGAAGGCTGAGCAGCCTGGGAGGATGCAGAGGGCTGGACAACATGGCTGGAAAGAGGGAACCTGCAGCTGTAGATGGCTGCAGGAATGGGACAAGGTACTGGCACCTGAGAGCTAACAAAGCAGCAGCTGCAGGCATTAAAGAGACAAGCAATACTCCAGCAGCCCTGGAGGGCTGTTCATGACTGGCCATGGCCCCGTGATCTTACTGTGGTTGACACAACACTTCTAGCACCATTGCTGAAATGCCTGCGGTGGGCTGGGGGTCCAACACCCCACTCATCCTTTTAATCCCTCTTGGCAAATTCCCCCATTTTCAACACTGTACAGCTTTAAACGTTGTCCTCACATCTCTGATGACCCCCAGTTGACTGCAGCTGGTCTTTGGCAGAAGGAGTGAAAGAAGGCCACTGACTCACAGAACACACAGACTCTTTAGCTTCTCTGGTGAGAACTAGCCCACACCATCACCTTTTTAAAGTAGGACCTCCAACACTGACTTTTCCTATCACAAAAGTGCTGGCCCTTGGCACCCCAGTGCAGCCTCCCACTCAGAGCAGGACTATCCCCAGCACCAGGTCAGGGCAGCCACGGCTTTCCCAAACCACCTGGAGGCAGGGCCAAGCTGTGAGGTGAGAGGGGTGCATAGGGATCACTGTGGAGCTAGAGGTGTCCCTGAAGCTCAGCAGAGTGGACACCCTGGGCAAGGGGATGGCAGCCACAGGAGCCACATTGCTGGGCCCCAAGGTGAGAAAAGAACCTGGCAGCTGCCTTTGGTCTCCCATTCTCCTGTCATGTGGAGGGACTGCAAACAGGTTGTTCCTAGAGCTTAACATGTAGCTTCTCCAGAACCAGAAGAGCAAGATTTTCCAAAGTCTCTCACTAGCATTAACACACAAGCTTCTGACATTGGTGAGCAGGCAAGCAAGGGGAGCCTGAAGAAGCGCAGCAAATCCATCAAAAACTGTCAGGTGATGATTAGGGAAATGTGACCACAAGCCAGGGAAGTCCATGCTGCCTGAAATATCAATTTTACCCCCAGTAAAAAACCCAGGAGGAGTAATCTGTAGGAACTGGAGTCTCCCCCTGTGTCCAGGGGTACAAAGGCCAGCAACCTCAGTAATTGCCTGTGTCCATGCTGAGGTTTCTGAGCTCCAGCTCCAGCTGTCTAATTTGGACATCTCTCTGGATTACCAACTCACGTAGTCGACGGATTTCTTCCTGTTGCCGGTAATACATCTGTAAAAGCTGTAAGAAAACACACATCTTATTTACTTTACATTAAGAAAACATAGGCTTAACCTGACAATACCTCCAGATCTGTCACATCACTTCTGAGAGAAACATCTAAGGAGGATGCCTTCAACCAGCAGACAACATCAGTAGTGTTCCTTTTGTCCACTAGATTGGGCTATTGACTGCATGTGTTCCACAGGAAGTATTTGGAATCTAAATTCCAGGTTCTGCCACATCTCATTCTCTGACCTTGGGCAAGTCTTTTTTCCTCTTCCAGTTGGGACTAGCATAGTCTTTCACTATGCATGCAGCAGAGTACCCACCTCTGCAAAGGCTGCTTCTCTAACCTTGGGGTGCCAGCTCAGAAATATGTGGAAAAAACACATTTTTTCACAGGGAAATTCGGATGTGGAAAATCCTGCCCTGTCACAGTGTACGTGCTAAATTCTTGCAGAGATGAAAGAGGACCTCAGTACAGATGTGGGTAGAAAATCATTTCAGGGTTCTTAAAAGCAAACACACTGCATTTAGTTGAAAATTGTGGCCCTGCAGGGCCTGGAGCTAGAGAGCCGAACTGGAAGTATGGCTGCACTCATGTCAAGAGCAGAGGAGCTAGGCCTCAAGCCTTGGCATGGCAAAGCGGGATTTTGAGAAACTTGCTGTGTTAGTGCATTTTAGGCATACCTGTGTTAGTTAGTACGAGGCATATGTTAAGCAATATCACTTGGCATGTATTACTTGTTATATAATGCGTGGGTATAAAAGCACAGCTAGGTGGATCAATAAACGGCTTCATATGGGCAACCTATGGAGTCCACGTCTCTTTGTCATCGCCATCAGAAAATGTCCCTGAGCTGCCAACAGTGGGAGGCTGCCAAATCACTACAGACATATATCACCAAATCACTACTGTGCCAGCTTTGATTTTTATAGAGAGATGGTTTTCCATGACTAAAGACAGATCATGGAGCTGCCAGAATCTTTTCCAGAGCCTCTTCTAGGTGCATGCTTGCTGGGGGTTAGGTTTGGTCCCTTTTTTTTTTTTTTTTTTCCCCTAGAGAATTTTTCCAGGAGTTGGAAATTCCTGGGAAAAAAAAAAAAAAGTTGCTGGGAGACTAACTACTGGGTGATTGAACAGAACAAAGAGGTGGCCAGTTAAGGGGAGTTAACTCGAGTTTTGGGGCAGGTAAAGGACAGGGCTTGGGGCAGCTGCTTTTTCTTGCTCTCTGCATTGGAGAGAGGACGGCCAGGCTGTTGCTTGCTGCGGGAGGAGTTCGCTGTCACCGCCGGGTCAGGTCCTCACAAAACCTACCACCATCTGCTCATGTGCCCCAGAACTCTGAGCTGCCCCCTCCTGCCCTGCTGGAGCTGGGCCAGCCCTGTCCCACCACGGGCTGTTTTCCTCAGCACTGCTTGGAGGCTTTTTGCTGCTCTCTGGCCCCACACCCCCTGCCTTGCTGGGACATCCTCGCTGTTCCAGCTACTGCCAGCAGAACTTCTGATCTCATCCACCAGCCTGGGATTTCCCACTGTTCCAGCTTGGAGTCCCAAGAGATCAGACTGCCCTGGGCTTTGTTTCACAAAGCCCCTCAAGGTTTTCCTGGTTATGTTTACTATTAATGCTGTAGTTGTTTTTGTTGGTTTGTCTTGTTATACATACCAGTAAAGAACTGTTATTCCTAGCCCCATACCTTTGCGTGAAAGCCCCTTTAATTTTCTAAATTATAATAATTTGGAAGGAGGGGATTTGAATTTTCCATTTCCTAGGGAGGCCCTGCCCTCCTTAGCAGATACCTGTCTTTCAAACCAGGACAATGCTGCAGCCAGCAGCCAACCTCAGTAGCACTGCATGAAGAAGTTGTCCCTCAGCAGTGAGCTGCAGAGGCAGACTCTTTCTTGTGTCAGGGTCCACAATACAGTCAGGCAATTAAGACTACATGGATGCACCAGGGCTACACCCACTCCTTCCATAGAAATCCCACTGCCTCAACAGCCTTGCTGACTGCAATTCTCATCAAAGGATTACCCTGCATAAACCCCCTTCTCTTCTCCAGAACCTGGAAGTCACAAGGACCTCCTTGTCCCCAGCCAGCCACCAGGCAGGTCTGTGTCACAAGAATGCCTAGAAAGTGAGAATGCTGACTGTCCCCTCCTATCCAGACCTTTTCAGCTGGGATGCTGCTGGGGATTCCTGCTATGCATGTGGCACTCAGGGCAGACAGAGCTTTTGGCACCACAAAAAACAAAGAGCTTGTACTCACACCAGTCTGCAAAATAAACTTTCCCTGAATTGCCAGCATGTGAATGGCATCCTTTTGTCATCTGGCTTTGGGCTTCCCCTGTGGCCCCAACACTTCACCCCAGACATTCATACCTCATTTTCAGTTTTTGGTGGTGGACACTCAAATATGCCAAAGCCATTGGAGAGGCACGTTTGCTCATTTTTTGGCAGTTTCTCCTCCACTTTCAGCCTTTTTCTGCCATCTTCAATCTCTCTTGGCTTCTGCTTGTCCTCCAGTGACATCCTTCCTCCTCCTCCCTGTTGCTGGCTCAAGTCAGTAGCTTTCACGAGCGGCTCTGGCTCAAGAAACTGTGGTAGGGAGTTCATAGCTTCAGAGCCTGGTCTTAAGGATACCAAGAGAGGCCCTAGGGAGGGAGGAGACAAGTGAACACTCACAAACCACACCCAGAAATCAACTGTAAGCAATTCATTCTGAGATGAACATAGAGGAATCAGACCAGAGGGGATTCCAGAATTTACAGCCACCAAGTTCTTCTAGTTTCCAGCCATATTTACTATGTCTCTCCTTTTCCTTCTTTCCTCTTTCTCTGGCAGGTAATAGGCCAGAGAGCTGGCAGCAGCTTACCCAAGCCCTGGGGAGCTGAAGGGCTGGGGAGCTCTCCATGTGCTGACCTTTGTTAATTCCGCTGAGCCATTCTTGTGCTGTCAGTGCCGGCTGGGCTGCTGCAGTCAAGGGGTAGATATCTTCCTGGTATGATTCCGACTGGAAGCAAAAAAAGTCCAGAGTAACTATGTCAGTGAGATTTGGCTTAAAGAGATCACACTGGATTGTGCTGGAGAAATAAATTAATTCCTCTTCAGCACAGGGAGTGCCATGAGCATTCACCAGCTTGGACACAAAGTCTTTTCACCTGTGAATCCAGCTGGTGCTGGGGTTGGCAGAGGGCTCTGAGGCACCCCGAGAGTATCTCGTTAAAGACACCCTGGGGGGTCAGCGCAGCCCTGTCAGCTGGAGAGAAGGCCTCGGCAGAGAGCAGGCAGTGATTTTAGCTCAGTGATTCAGCTCAGTGATTCCAGCCCTGCTCCTGCGAGGTTTCTTCTCTGTTGCCCGTCCCGGGAGAGAGAGAGGGAGACTTCGTCTGGCAAATTCCGCAGAAGGTAGTTTATTATGAGGGTCCAGCGAAGGAAGCCAGGATGACAGCACTCCCTGGCAGACCAGGGAAACCCAGGGGTTTTATGGGACACCAAAAGGGGGAGGGAAAGGGTACAAAGCCAATCGTTTAAGACAGATCTGCATAAAATCTCGAAGGGGCTTCTGGGTCTATCCAAAAGGTCGCCGTGACCAAAAGCTTACCCTTATCTTAAGGGCTCTGCAGAGAGATTGTGCAATCCCTCTCAGGCTGCTCTCCAGAGTAGAGCCACAGGGGCTTTGTCCACCCCCACACACCTGCTCTGACCCTCTCTGCTCTTCACCTCAACTCAGAAGAACTGCGACTGAAGGCCTAATTTAAATCATGCCAGTAAGGTCTACAGACTGGAGGAGGTTGACATAGGCTGACTCTACTCCCACAAAATCATGTTCCTAAGGATGAATATGTGGATACAAAGGATGAACAAGTTACAAGGCATCAGCTGATCATCAACTGACAGAAACTGACAGAACTGACAAGGAACACACCTTGGTTGAGAGTTGCAATGAGCATTAGTTCTCCCATATCTCTGAATTCAAGAAATTCATACCTTCTTTTCATATTCTACTTTCTGGAAGTAGAGAGCACATTACTGACATTTCCAGTGTACCTATGCTCACACAGTCACAGAAGCTACCTTGTCTAGCTACAGATTCAAGGCCCGTTTCCTTCTCTAATGGCAGCAGCTCTGAGACTTACTCCTATATCACCAGAGCAACAGGTCGTGCCTGAGAACATGCTGCAGAACAACTGTCTTTAACACAATTCCACCCAAGGGGCAGAGACCCCTGGATTCATAGTTCCTGTTTCACCAGGTTGATTCTTCTTCCTTCCACAAGGAGATTTTTATGTCACCCAACATCAGTTCCAACCCCTCTCCCTCTTTTGTCATTATGCCAAACATTATTCTATTGGAGAAGTTTACAGAGAGCTAGCAGACCTGACAGCACATCCTGGAAAGTCAGACATGAAACAGAGACCTAACTCCTGAGTAACTCTTGAGTTTGTTGGCATGGCTGCCCCAGAAACTGGCCAGCTAAGTCCCACATGCCAGGAGAGAGAAAATCTCTTGTTCTACCTATTCTCCTGCCCCCAAGACTCACAGAGAGGAAGCAGTGCCCTCATTTTTCCACTGATATTTGTGTTGGATATGAACATCACCTGAGGTTAACTTACCCGTCGAGGCACAATCATGGAGATGGGCTCAATAAGGCTTTTAGTTGGAATCAGTTTGTAGAAACGGAAAATTTCACAAGCTGCCACATCAAGACCTCTCTTCGGCATCGTTCCTGGGGGAAGATCATGAAATAAATGGAGTATAAATCTCCTTAGGAAAGTTAATTTCATCAGCCATGTGAAAAGGGTCATCAAACAATGAAAGCAGTCATAGCGTCTGCATCCAAAACTGTCCCAGTGGCACAAATCACAAGACTAAATAATTCTTTTTTTCTGTCAGATTATATTGTTACATACAGGATGTGTGATTTCCATGCTAAGCCTCCTGTTCCTTATTCATTCTAATGAATGAATATTTATTCCTTATTCATGAATACTTATTCCTTATTCATTCTAACGTTCTCCAAATAGAGTGACCAGAACAGAACAGAACTGGCAAGTGATGCCACAGGATCTGAGTATCAGGTTCACTAGGAAGGGATTTCAGGACACCTAAACTGTTGCAGCAGCCCTCTTGTTAGAGGGTAGAAATGAGCTAAGGCACAGACTCCTTGTTTATCACAGCATGAAAAGGGTCCTGGTTTATTCCTCTTGTACACTTCCCTTCCATGAAATGATTTTTAAAGAGACAATTACAATGAGAAATAAGGATGTTGTACTGGAAAGATTATAAAAACCCAATAATGAGGACATCCTTACAGTTACATTTTAAATAATATATTCCTTTTAATTTTTTTTTAAGACAACATGCAGGCACATAATTCAGTGCTGCCATTATCTCTATCAATGTCTTCTAAGAGCAGGAGTGTCTACAGATAGTGTGGAGAAAGTGTGTTTCTATCCTAGAAACATGTAGAGGAATATGACTCATAGAGTAGACTGGAGAAGGTTCAAGAAAGGGTTCAAGACCCATAAGGTCTGAGGGCTGAAAGCTAAGATCTGTGACTTGAATTAGTTAAACAGTGGGTAATACACAGGTTAATAAGCAAGGGTCTCCGAGGGAGGAGAGGTGACCTAATCATAGTAGATCTATTTCTGAATAGGAAATGTCAGTAAAAAAGAAAGTAGACAAACAATAAAGACTGAAGGCATTAAGCTGTGAAGCATCTGTTGCCAGAGAAATCAGAGCAGGAATGATGGAAATAGATTTCAAAGACAAAAATCTTGAAGCAGATTGACAAATGGCAAGAAGCATTCTCCACCTTTAAATCCAGACTATCCTTCTTTCCACCTTGACCAGGTATGTGAGAGGAGATACAGCAGTGACTGATAAAACTGCCCAGCCCATGCTCTGCTGGTCAGAAGGGCCCTTTCCAAGCTCTGACCCTGTAATACTTACTGCCTGTCATATGTGGGTGAGCTGGGCCAAGCTGACTGTAAGCGCCTGTAAACCTATGTGGAGGAACTTGACTCATTCTCTTTTCTAAATAGTATTTTGGATAGTCCTAGACTCTGGCAGCCTCTAAAATAAAGAAGCCACAATCCTCTTGTAACATGAGACATTCTGCCACTCACCAATTCCCTTCTGTGGTAAGTGAGAACGATATTCCATCAGGTAGTTCAGGTATGGTTTCTCAGGGCTTATCTCATAGTACCGTATGTTTCCATCACCCTAAAGGCAAAGAAAATCAACATCAGCCAGACTCTGCTGTTCAGCATGGCAGTCTGAGAAGAATCCCTGGCCCCAAGAAGCCCTGCAGGATCAACAGTGAACCAAATATTTACCACCAAATTCCTATGTGGGAAGGTTTGGACCCAGCTGTGTATCTCTCTACATGGTACATCTGTAAACATACTAAATGTGGCCTTATGATGAAGCACCCTCTGGCCCCACCCCATCTGCTCATATCCTTAGGTTAACATGCTTCAGGAGCATCTTTGACCTCAGTCTGTCACAACACAGGCTGACAGCAGAATCAAACAGGCCTGCACTTGCTGATGTGGAAATCACTTACCTTTCCCACCACGTAAAGCATGTGTGTGTCAGAGTCATAGATGGGAAACAGTAGTCCCGAGGAGCCATCCAGATCCTCCTCCAGTAAAGGCACAGAAAGGTTATTCTGGGCAGGACACAGGAAAAAGAGTCAGCTGCAATCACCTGTCAGTCACCTCAAGTCCAGGACACCTCGCCTGAACCCACCTGGCAGTGGCATGTGAGCACAGCCCTGAGCAGGGGACCATGCACAGACTGCTGCAAAGCTCTGTGGGTGGGAAATGGGTGCTCTGTCCCAGGCCTTGACTGAGGGCAAGACATCAATTCCTACTACTGTAACACCTCAGGCATCTGATGGCATCTCAGGGTAGATATGGTAAGAAACACTGCCTGCCTCTACGTGGGCCAGACCACAGGAGATGAAGGGGGCCTTCAGGGTACACTTGCATCACTGGTGCAAAATTCACACTGAATTTTACTCATGTTCTCTCAAAACCTCTAGTCAAGGCAATACTTTCACAATAATGCACCACCCACAAAAGCAGTCTGCATCAGCCAAGAGTCTCAGCATTGCACAGTGGGAAGGTGCTTGTTGCAAGGACAGAACCTCCCACTGGCATTTTGCAGGTAAGACATGTAGGAGGAGAGAGTACACCACTCCATACGCAAAGCTGGTATGTCTTGCACAAAGCTATCCCTGCACTGCTGAAGGGAGTGATTTTGGGAGGACTGACAGGGCAGACTCTGGTGTCCTATGGCTGTTCATGTGGCGATTCTCACATAAACATGCATTTAGCATAGGGTTAACACACATTTCATGCATTTAGCATAGAGTTAACGCACATGTTTTCCTGCAGAACTGGCCAGCTGTGGGCTGCAGCAAGCCAGAGCTTCTGTTTAGATACAAAGATGGGTGAGGATCTGAGAAAGAGGCCTGCTGGGCAGGTCCTGTGCCAATCCCTGTTCCTAAGGAGGCTTTACAGACCTTCCCTCACAGATCTTCCCGCTGTGTTCTTAAACCAAGCATGTAAAACCCTGACATGACACTCATGAAGTGTCACAGTACTGCTTAGCATTGTGTTGTGGAAAGCCTTCAGACAGCAGCATAGTGCTTTGCCTCTCACATATGCAAAGGAGCTATGTCCAAACATAGCCAAAACATAGCAAATCATAGGCCTGGTCTACCAGCTTTGTCCAGTAACAAAGCGTGACAGCACTACAAAGAGACAAAAGATTGTGCTGCATGGTGGTTGATGCAGAGAGACATCTGAAAAAGATGCATCTTAGATGCTGACAAAGTAAAAACATCTCACTGTATGTGAAAGGGTAGATGAAAGCAGGTTTTCATAAGGCTAGCAGCCATCCTGATGGGAGATCATGTCTTGGAAATGACCAATTAAGCACTACCTCAGTACTCTACCATCAGAAATCATGAGAAATCAAAAACACTTGACACTTTTCTTCATTGAGGGCTTCATCTGAGTAAGCTGTGTCTAGAACTCATTTCTCTTTCCAGCACCAGGACCAGTTTGCCAGTAAGAGTCACGTTAACTCAGAGCTACAATAACTGCACAGAGGGCCTTTGAACAATTTCTTGTAGTGGGCTGTTGTGGTTTTACCTTAGTCAGCAACTAAGTACCACTCAGCCATTTGCTCACTTTCCCTTCATGGAATGGAAAAGAGAATCAGAAAAAGGTAAACCAGTGGCTGAGATAAGAACAGTTCAGTAATTGAAAAAAAAAGGGCAAAATATAGAATAATAACAATCATAACGCAAAGAAGAGAGAGGGGAATAAAACTCAAGAAAAATAAGTGATGGACAACACAACCACTCACCACTTGCTGACCAATGCCCAGCCAGTCCTTGAGTAGCAATCCATGGCTCCTGGCCAACTCCCCCTAGTTGAGTATGACGTACTATGGTATAGAATATCCCTTTGGCCAGTTCAGATCAGCTGTCCTGAATATCCTCCCTCCCAGTTTCTCATGCACCTGCACACTGGCAGAGCATGAGACACTGAAAAGTCTTTGACTTAGGGTTAGCACTACTTAGCAACACCGCAAATGTCAGTGTGCTTTCAACACTAAATCCAAAACCTTGTGCCAACTACCAAGAAGAAAATTAATTCTATCCCAGCCAAAACCAGGATATGGGCACAGTATTTGCTGAAAACTTCTCTGGAAACTCAGTTAGGTCTCACAGAAGTAAGACCTATCACCCTTCAGGAATCTAACACATCACTTCTGAATTGCTATTATAAATCAGCTCTTGTGTATGTGGCAGGTGGAAAGTTAAAAGTGACAGCAAAAGAGAGAAAACTGAAGCTGGTATGGTTAAGATTTTTGGTCTAACTCACTTGATCCCATAATGCAATTTGCCTATTGTTCCAGCAAGACGTTCCAGTAGAAAACAGCTTTTTCATGTTTCCAAGAAATAAGACTTTATTGACTTTATGAGACTTGTAGCTTCCTTCCTGTAGAAGAGAAAGGACATTGCATGAATAAGACAACATCTGTTGCATAGCTACATTTCATGTTACGTGGCAACTCTCATTCACACACATCTGAAAGATCTGCTCAGCCCAGCTGAACTACAGTAAGCAGGATTTCACAGACATCTGAAAAAAGTGGCCTAAACTCTTCAGGATCATTCCCAAAAGCTTAACCACAGATCATAGAATATTCTGAGTTGAAAGGGACACACAAAGATCATCAAGTCCAACTCTTAAGCAAACGGCCCATACAGGGATTAAACCCACAATCCTGGTGTTATCAGCACCCTGCTCTGACCAGCTGAGCCAATCTCACCTCCCTAACTATTGATTCTCGTATTTGCAAGGCAACAGTCTCTAGTAGTTGCAGGCAGGACTTTCTGTGTACACAAACCTGTCCAAATAGCTACAAAATGCAGCCAGCTTCACCTAGCCAGCAAAATCCAGGCAACAAGAACAATCTTGATCATTGGGACTTAAGTACACTTGCATCCACCTGTCCACCTGAACTCTACATTCCCTCCCATGATGTCCCTCAGAGGGCTTCAGGAGGTACCTATGAAAATAATACAATCCAAGTAAGGTTTCAAGGAGCAAGGATACAAGATACAAAATCCCTGTTTTCAACAATGACAGCAAGCATTCCATGGAAAGTAGAAGGGAACAGCACCATATACTGTCTTGGGCAATGCAGGGCACAGATGCATCGTCTTTTATGTCAGTGAAGCTACCTGGGAGAGGAAACACTCCAAGAGGTGAAATCAGATGGACCATAAACCTCTGAACCCAACCTACCTGTAAGACTGTTCCAGCACGAGGGTCTATCACACGTATCTTTCTGTCCCTGCAAGCAGTGGCAAGGAGACTGCCATCTGTGTTGAATGACATGGAGAGGACCACATCTTTGTGAGTGTCAAGAATCTTCACTGGATTTGAAAGAACAATGTCCTTGACGTCAAGATTCCAGATCATTATCTGGAGTAAAAATAATAAAAACAAATCAGCCCTTTTCTGCATCACACACCAGGGATTTTGTGTACTCCACTTACTTCTTTGTCTTTGCTCTACATGTATAGGTATGAGTGTCAGCTAAGGATGTCCACAACTTTCATTTCCTTTGCAACCACATTTTATAAAAATAGACAACAGATATATCCAGATAAATGCACTAGCACAAAGAGAAGTGAATGGCATTGCATGCTGTATCCAATTCAGTAAATGACAAGTGCAGAGTAAACTGAAATTCATCAGAAGACTGGAAAATTAGACAGTCCTTCTGAATTATAACAATACCCTTTTGCCTTTCAGTCACCATGAAATTTCCCCCTGAAGAAAGCTTCTAAACTCTTTAGTGCCATCTTACAGCTTGAAATTAAACAAATTTCAAAATACCCAGCCAAACAGGGTGTCCTAGGAGCAGAGACCCACCTTGTAGTCATAGCCAGAGCTGAAGAGGATGTTATCAGCCGTGGGATGCCATTCAATCAGACCAACTCTTCGTGCATGCCCAAGAAGTTCTTTCTTCGGAGTGGTAATGTTTCTTTTTAGCAACTGATTGGGGATGTCCCAGATTTTAACCTGAATGGCACAGGATGCATCTTGGTCAGATTCCTGAGAAGGAGCTAATTTGGAATTTACCAACAGCTATTAACTGCCTTGGAATTATTATTCCCTTTGTAGTGAATAGGAATGAACCTGGCTTTTTGGAATGCCTGTCCTTGTCATTTATATCTTTACATTTCTGTGGACCTGAAAACTCCTCTTTATGTTCTATCGCTCTAGACAGCAGACCTACCAGGATTTCTTTAAATTTGGCAATCCGATCCTTAGACCTGTCAGCACAATTACAAAAAGATATTCCCACAGGGAAGAAGTAAACCATGTGTCTTAACAAACTTTGAACAGAAGCCAGAAAATCCAAGCCCCAATAGATGATATAACTCTCTGATTCTATGATATTGTAGCAGTGATTGATCCAAGCTCAATCCTCTCCTGCTCTACTAGCCCTCTCCATCCTGGTCCTGAGGATCCATTCAATGTCACCTGGCAGAAGAACTGAGAACTCCTCTGGTCAGGCAGCAGCTATAGTAATGTGTGTCACAGAAAGCTGCACTGGTGCTGAATGCTTTGCAATTGACACAGCCATTTGCCAAAGTTCACAGAACACCACACAGGTGGCCTCAAAGCAGACACCCTCAGCAGAGACACTGGGCAGCACCGCACTGAAGCCACTCAGCACTGGGAGTGTGCTGTCTTGTAACAGGCCCACCTCCAGTTCTTGGTCCTTCTAGAAGGATGCTGCATGAAGACAAAAATGCTCTGTCCTCCTGTGGTAAAAGAAAGTGGAAACAAGCAAGAGGGGCTGAACCTATGTAGATCTAAAAGGAGTCTTTCTCACACTAACCCTAGAAACACACTTATTTAGGATGCTAACAGATGATTAATCCTTTGGCTCAATGAAAATTACTATGCTTGTGTCACAATTTTTCTAGTTCTTAGCCTGAAGCAAAAGCAAAATGCTCTTTGGAACACAGTTTGTGTAAATCATCGACAGCTGCCCAAGTCTCCTACTGTTTGGTTGATAAAGATCACTCCTTTCTAAGACAAATAGGAAGCAAACCCAAATTCTGGGACCTCCTGGAAAACATCATAAGCACTCTTCTCAGCAGTATTTATCCCAATAAGGAATCAAGCCCACCAGGAACATAAGGGCTGTAAAGTCCAGAAGTAGCCACATGAACTTCTACAGCAGTTAGAGAAAACATCACACTTTACAATCTGACTGATTCTTCACCATTTCAACAGCTGTCACAAAAGGAATGAGGCTGAGAGACTAGAAAAGGGAAAAATAGGTTTTGTTCATGCTGACAAGAACTATCTAGAATGAACCATCTCCACTCCTTATGCTGTGAAATGGTTGGTGATAAAAGCAGAGAAAAGCACCTGGCTGGAATCTCAGGCTGCATTAAATGGCAAAAATTGCCAGTTCTTCAGTGTGCGGAATCAGCAGGTCTTGGACACAGGCCTGCAGGGCAAGCATGGACAATCCAAGCATGAACAAGCTGTCTACCCTGGAACATCTTGAAGAAAGCCTGATAAAATGAAGTAAAAGGCACAGAGTTCCCCCTCTAACCAGAGGGGAGCAGATCTTCAACAAGTTGAACTCTTCATGCCTGATGATTTACCAAGAGGAACAGAAGGGGTAAGAGGATAAGCTCAAACTCAAAGCCCCTAGATATTTGCATTGGCCTCAGTCCTACACCTGCCTGAAACAGCAGTGGGAAGTGGAACTTGGTGTTCACAGAGAACATACAATCCTTCCCATGCCCAGAAGTACCATTCTACGTAGCTCCAGCTATGCACCACAAAAGATAGCTGTAGTGCTGCCAGATGAAAAATTGTCTGCACCTGGTGGGCTAACACAATGCCTATTCTTCAAAAACCACTGGCCTGTGGAACTGCACAATGCCCATTCTGTAAGAAGAACTGGAGAGCAACCAGCCCAGTTGTGCCAACTTTTACCACTTGACCGGGCAGTCAAGCATGACTTTGGGAGTCACCAACCACCAGGGATGACCATAGAGATCTTCAGGACAGAAGAACACATGTGTAAAAGGGAGAGAAAATATGTTATTGATTTGAGAGAAATTATTACGATATGTATATATGTTTATTCAGGGAAAAATCAGTGACTATGTACGTAAAGTACAGTATATAAACAGGAGTTTCTTTTGTAGTCAGCATGCAGGATATTTCAGAGGAGATATCCTCTCATGCATCCAGCTGAATAAAGAATATCTGCTTCTTAATGCTACATTAGTGTTAAGGAGTTTTTATTTTTACCAATTTTTGATAACAGTGATAGCACCAAGGCAAGCCCCACAAAGGCTGGTTAATGGTCAAGAAACCTCTGAAAAATGTGGGAGAAGTGAAATTTCCATCATCTACTCAGAAGCTTGTAGCCTTCCTCAAAGGGAGGCCCAATCCAGTATGGAATTAGATGTATCCTTGCACACAAGTCTTACTTGCAAAGTGGCTTACTAACGCTCAGAAATGGAAGAAAGCAACAGTCTTTTAACAACAGACTGGAAGGAGGGCTTTTCCTCTTATGTCTAGCCCAGTGGAAGTGATAGACACCTCTGTGACCCCCAAAAAACATTTCTCAATCTTCTCTTAAAACAGAGAAGGAAATACTGCTGTGAAGATGTCTCAACAGTATGTCTAATCTGAGCTCTCCAGAACAGGCCAGGTTAAGTAAGATGCTGACCCCACAGAATGAGTCCAACAGCATTCATGAAATGAGAAGGAGGCAGAAGCACAGCAAATCTGAAGAGAGCTGGAAAGAAAACAATTTGTTCAGTCTCTGACTGCCTTTCAACTATGTAGCATGAAGGCACAAAGAAGATGGAGATAAATGAAGGTACACAAGGAGAGCATCAAAGGCAATGGATGTAAATGGCAATATAGGAATGCCTGGAGATTAGAGGCATCCCATTTTCCCTAGAAGGATATTCAACACCTGGAAGAAGGACCCAGTGAGGTCATAGGATCTGTAACCTTAGAGATCTTCCCAGCTCCTCCAAACAAGGTTTGCAGCAACCCAGTTCTTTGAGTAGGGCTTGGATGAAGTGACCTCCAAGGTCTAGCTACTAGGTATAAGAAAAGATAGTCACAGCAAGTAACACAGTCTGCTGTCCTTGCTACTTAGCAGGTGTGGATGCTGACAGCCTGGTCAGAAAGGAATTTTCAAGTATAAAACAGAAGTGGAGCCTGTGAGAAGGCAAGTCAAATAACTTTCCCATACACTGGTCTGCAAAGCTGTGAGAAAACTCATGGATTGTTTGGAAGGAATCTAAACAATCCTGCACCTGGTGTTGTTTTACTCTTGTTTACTTGCAAGACGTTTACAAAGAGGTGTTTCTAATTAATGAATAATAGTGAGCAGTGTTGATTGAGGGACCAGTTATGTCCAGCTCTCTTGGAACAGTCTATAAAAGATGTGATTTCTAATAAACTGGGCTTTTTGCCTTCTGAGAAGACCTTAGAGTCCATGTTGTTATTCAACTGTCCCTAAGACAACAGTGACAAAGCAGGCAGGGAGGAGATGTCTCTACACCATATCACAGTGCAGAGGAGCCCTAAGATACCTGGTGCTAGGATGATAAGGATGGGAGAATAGTAAAAAGAGCATACAGTCACAAACAGACAGACCTCTTGGAACAACTTTTGATTCTGAGACCAGTGACATGCTCCATGTTTCCATTCTTCAGTCTGAGGAATGATCCAGTGTGAAGTTTCTGGAGAAATCTCGAAAGGAAAGCTGGGGATAGTGCATCCAGTTTTGTACCCCCTAGTGCAAGAAAGATGCTGATAAACTTGTGTGTCCAGCAGAGGCCACCAGGATGCTCAGAAGTCTGCAGCACTTTTCCCTCTGAGTAGAAGCTGGGGGAGATGGGCTTGCTCAGGCTGGAGAAGAGACAGCTTCCAGGTAAATTGATAAAAGCCTTCAGTACTTACAAGACTATGGAGAAAATAAAGCCAGGCTCTGTCTTGAAATTCAGGGTAGGATACAGCAGTCATTAACTACACTGGAAGGAAAAAAGTTCCCCATGAGAGGAGTGAAGAACAGGAACAGGTTGCCTAGAGAGGTGGTAAAAGAAACCACCCAATCTCCCCTTCAACTGTAACTGCAGTGGGATGTTTTGAAGATTGTGTTAGTTTCTCATATGAGGCTCAAAACAGTGACCAAGGCAGTGACCTCTGCCAAGGTGGCCTCTGCCAAATAAGCCATGCTATGTCATACTTCCTGAGACAGCACAAAGGTTGGAAGATAAAATAGAATCTTTACCATCAGTTCAGAAACTGAAAGAAGGAAAAGAGGAAAAAAAAAAAAAAAAAAAAAAAGCCAGAGGAGTATCCGAACAAGCAAAGACAAGTCACTAAACAGGAAAGACAATCTAAAATGCTTACAATCAAGAGTGATTTTTTGGCAGAACTAAAATGGCAGATCATGTGAACTAAGCCAGGGCTAGAGAAAATGACAAGAGAAACCTCCCTGATAGTAGAGTGAGAATAAACCATGTGGGATCTCATATGGGATCTCTGGAAAAAAGCATGGTAGTTAGTTAGATGTCCTCACTATCAAAGATGTCAACATCACACTTATTACAAGACCTTTTGAAAGTGACCTTCCAGTAGGTAGACATGAGCTAAATAGTCCCTTACAAGCATGTCTTGAATCTTTCAAGCGCTACAGTGTCAGCACCTTAACCATACTAACTTCAGCCAAAGCACCCACTGCAGAACTCTGTGCAATATGATGCATATATTCCTCACCACAACTGATCCAGCATGACTTTACAGAGCAACTGACTGCAGGAACAAGCTCAAACTTGCTCTGCAGGGAGTTAATCTGAAAGAGCTGATCCAGATTACGCTGTGTTGAAGATTTTATTCTAAAGTAAAGACAGAGCTTCAAAGAGATTAAACTTGAATAGCCACTCTATTTTAAACTCATATTTTGTTTTCATCATACAAACACACCAAAAAAAGGCACAAGCCCCCACAAAACAGATCTTTTTCATTACACTGATTTGGTATATCATCTGGAAGGCATCACACAAGGTCTGAACTCAGGAAAAAAGAAAATAATCTTACCCTTACCTGAATTCTTAAATAAGTATATGCATGCTTTCACATCTCATCCATGAGCCTTTGGTTTCTTTTAACTTTATTCCCTAAAAAGCAATTAGCCAGGTACTAACACGAAGTTTAGTGGTAAACTTACTGTGGCATCTTCTGAACACGAAGCTATTACGAAGTCATTGAATGGGTTCCATTTGATGTCCAGAACATTTCCTTTGTGCCCACATACTTTGGGATAATGTGGGTCAAGCTTGCCTGTCTGGAAAAAAAAATATAATCAAACCTAAGGTGAACCAAGGAATTACAGGACATTTTCAAGGCAGCTCCAGAAAGAAACTTCTTTCTGCTTGTTGTCCTCCAGATGCCCTGGGTGCTCTCTGTCTGTTAAGGATGGGGTTTTGCTGTCCCTGGAGGTCAAGTCTTGATACCATCGTAAAGAACAGAAAGACTAAGACTGTCCAGGCCTTCCTATGTACATGCTGCTGTCAAAAAATTTCTGCACATGCCTACACGTGTATTAGAAGATAGTATTAGATTCAGAGACCAAAATGTAACTTGGAGGAGAAACATCTATGAATGAGATGAATCTTTGACATTTTTTAAAGATCTTTTGATGGGGGGACAAACAACAGCAAACTCTCCTTCAAAAGTCATTTCCTACAAGCAGAAAAAAAAGGGTTCAGGTTTTGGGTTTGGCTAAAAAGTTATTCGTGAAACAAATTACAAAGTTTTACTTTCAGCAAGCTATCTATTTCTCTCTGATGATGTTCAAACCCAGCCATTCACCGAATTCAATCTGCATTCTCGACTCTCTCTCAAAAAAAAAAAAAAAAAAAAAAAAAACAAAAAAAAAAAAAACCCACAAAACAATAAACCACAACTTAGGCGGCATCTGCACTGGTACAAATCCTACACCAAGTGCCCAAAGGTGTATTGAGAGCCGTCTGCCACATGGGGACGGTATTGCATTGAATAAACCCACGCTGCCGGCATGGTCTCTGCTGAGAGTTAAGACTGAACATTTAAATGGTAGAAAGGGTGGTGGTGACTTTATTAACACTGAAGGAACACTTGCTCCCCTCTGTAAGAAGCAGAAGAAGTATGGGGAGGCCCCTGACCCACCCCAGGCATCAGTTCAAGAGCAAAAGTCAGTCACCTAAGAAGGGAGACATGATGGCAAGCTGAGGATGCTTACCAGCTTACTGCTTCCTATCCTGGAAGAACTGTAGGCCAAAATGATTGCAAATGTGCACTCTCCTGGAAAGCAGACACTTCTGTACATGTACTGCTCCCTACACCTCTCCAGAGGTGAGCCTTAGGAGGGCAGAGCTGAGGAGAATCACTGCTGTCCCTAACCAGGCTGTGGATAGGATATAATTTCCCCAGCTTTTAAATTTTGGGGGGGGGGGTTGCAATTTTGAATACAGAACATGACACTAGTGTGTAACTATTCTGGCTTCACTAGAAAGTTTGTTGCATAAACTGGGACTAACCTGCTTTAAATGGAACATCCAAAGGGCTTTGAAATGTAAAATACAGTCTAAAACAATTCCCTTTTGTAACAGCAATAATGCAAAGAAATTTGGGAAGGGAGGAGAGAGAAAAAGGGCCTTTAATAAGAAGCACTCCTCCACCCACAGTGTCCTTTTGTAGGCTTCAGAGCTTGGCTTCAAGATGACAACTAAAAGGGGTAGACAGCTGGATCCATAAGGATCCCTTGATCCCTAAGGGAACTCTGTCCCCTCCCACAGCTACTTGCTGCTTCCCACTCCCTTTTGGGAGACTCCCAGGCAGTCCTAAACCCAATTTGCCTGACCCACCCCTCAAAGCTCTCTTACCCCACTCCCACTTCCCCAACAGGCTTTGGAAAAGGAGCCCTTGTTCTCCTGGCCACCAGTCTCACCTGCCCCATTGAAAGCCCTGGGACAGAGCAGGACTCACCACACATGAACTCCCCAAGATCCAGCAAACATACATGACATAAAGCTAGAGCTGCTGGTCTCAGATGCACATCTGCATGTGGAAGTGACAGTCTTCATTGCTGGAGGAAATTTCATTCTACAGATCAAAAACTACTTCAGTAACTAGATGTTTTGTCATTCCATGAAGTGGTACCTGACTTCCACAGTTGCCTGCAAAGCTTGAAAATGAGCAGTTTTTCAACCACTCCCTTTCTAAAATTCTAGCATTTCCAAAAGCTTGGAGCTCGCTGACAAAAATCACTTGTAGTGGAACATCTGTCAAAACTCTCCCAGCAGATTTGTAATGGGAGATTACTGTGAGGTAGGTCAGCCCCACCTCTGCACCGAAAGGGCACCAGCACAGCGCCCACATGAGGCAGTTACATAAGGCCAGAGGATCATCACTGGTTTCATTTTACAGTCCATGTTCACAGAGAGATGGGAGTGGAGTTTGTGTCTAGGAGGTTTGCACAGCCACAGATGTCCTCCCTTTCACACCTGGTGCTGACATATGGAAAGACTGGAGATTGCAGACCTGGGCACAAATAATCTCCTGTCTCTTGGAACCTTGTCTGCACCTTTCCTTTTGCTGCAGAGGAAAAGACGGATGTGGTCTCAGCTGAGACTGGTCATCTGAGAAGGAAAAAGGCAGGACTTCATCTCTCAAAGGAAGGCCACAAGATTTCCCTCCCAGTCAAGATCCTTCCTTGGCATGCTGTGCATGTACTTCCCCCAGCACATCCACTCCCAGACCACACTGTGGGAAAGCAGCTGATCTCCCAGTTATGGTCACTGAGCTCATGTCTCCTCAAACTTTCAAGATTTACAGTCAGCCTGCCTGTTCTGGGCACCAGGCAGCCCCTGTGGCCACAGCCTCTTCCCTGTCTGTTCAGATGTGCTGTCATTCCACCCAGCTGGTTTCAGTGACACATATTCACCAGGATGTCACTGACACACCCTGCAACAAACCATTTCCAAAGTGATGGCAAATATTCTAATTTCTTATAAGGTTGAATGCAAAGGCCTGCTAAGAGGATGGTATCTAGGGCAAAGAACTAATTCTCTACATAACCTCCACTGTCCCCAGCCCCACCTCACCCCCAGGCTCTCAGAGAAGACTGGTGCAAAAGGAAAGAAGTGGTATTTATTCAAGAAGAGATGAGAGAGCTTGGTGTCTATGACTCAGCAGGAGAGGAATACAACAAACAAACAAGGAGGTGCAGTTAAACAGAGCAATGCTGAGGCCTCCTTCCTTAGGCAGGCAGCTCCTCTAGTAGCAACACATGCAGAATGAACTAAAGAAAGCATTGGAGGGAGGGACAAGAACAGCTCCCTGAACAGGTTGTTCATCCTCTTCAGCAAGTGTAGCCCTCCTGTCCTGGCTATTATCTCCTGCTTTGACCAAATGTGTGACATCCTGGCTATTGGGCTCTTCCTCCACACTTTGTCACACTTAGGATGTGTCTGCTTCCTGTGAATCCAGTCAAAAGTAACCACAGTCAGCTGTCCACTGTAAGAGGGCAATACTGTCCCAGACACATCTCCAGAACAGGCTGCCTTTGATGCCCTGGCAGCCGAGGGCACAAGCCAAGTGTACACTGTACACTGCCTGCCATGGCTCACCTTCACAGGGGGAGATGGCAATCACAAAAAAACACACCATCAGAAGCACAAATCAAAAGTTTCTGCTTTGCACCTGATGGTACCACTTTGGAAGTGTATCAAACCAAACAAAATAGCTGGTATCAAAGGTGCAGACTCAGGAAATCCCTTTCTTTGGGTGGCTGAGGCTGCTTCACCCCCCAGCATGGGTCAGGAACTGGTATTCAGGGAACAGCTGTGTGAAGCACCTAATTTTCCTGATCCACAACCAAAGCTTAACCCTCAAGGGACCAACTCTTCTCCATAGCTCCATTCTGAAGTCATTAACTCTTCCAGACTCATCAGCATCCAGAGAATAAGCCCCACATCTGAATTGCAGCAGCATTTACATCTAACAGTCTCCAGAGTCCCCTTTGCCAAACAAACCAAGGAGAGTTGCTCCATAAACAACTTCTCCTCACAGTTTTATACATCTTGTTCATTTGCCTTTTTTTTTCCAGACTGATTGAGGCCTGGACTGCTAAGTCTTTTCTCACATGAAAGTATATTCACATTTTCACTGACAAACTTTAATTACACTTTTCTGTATCTTTTTAGTTCTACCATGCCTTTGATTTCTGCATGCAGTATTTCTGAACTGGGTGGAGTATCTGAGCAGGTGTAAGAAGGAAAAATTACTACAAAGACTTGTCAAGCTGAGAAGAGGTAAGAAGACAGAAAAATTAATAGTAAGCAGTGCAAGCACCTTCAGCTACTTTTGCCACCACTTTGAGAGCTTGGTCCTGCACCACACCCCACAGTCAACAGCTGTCTGCCTACAGATGCAGTTTTGTGATAAAGACAAGTTGTTGAGCCTCAACAGACCATCATTGCGGGGGCAGAAGTGACTCAGTCAAGAAAAACAGGGTAGTGGTTAATTTTAAAACGACAGTCTCTAAACAGCACCAGCATTGAAGGAATGAATTAACAAAGTCCAGAAGGGCCGGAAACTATGCTAAGTTCTTCAAGCACAACCAGTTCACTTTCATCCTTAGCAAATATATATTGAAAAAGTGGCATTGCAATAACACCATCAATTAACTTTTAATTAAAGGCTGAACTTTTGCCTTTCATCTGTTCTGTCCTGATTCCAGAGAGATCATAATCTCATACTGAAGTTAATCCACATCAGTGCATGCCTAATTTTACTGAAGCAATAAACATCAGATGGCCAGCTTCTCCCTCTCAGCACATCCTAAGTCATCAAAACTCATATACATGGGATTTGTTTCTGAAAGGAAGGACTTCACAGCATCAATGCTTGAAGTTTAAGAGCTTCATTGCCTGATAACTGTGTCTTCATTCTTTCACAAAGGAGACAGTAGAACAAAACATACCTTATTCTCCTTTGGTCACAGCTGAATCCATGTCACTAAAGCATCTTTCTGGTTTTGCCTTCTATATCCACTAAATACTTTTTAATTTGCAGCTTCTCCCAGGAGACAAACATCTGAACAGCACATTATGCTGATTATACAAGAAAGGCAAATGAGTTGTAAAATGAAGCAAGGTGTTAAAAATCTGCAAGCAGCAATGCAAGACATATAAATACACACATGCCAGGAGCCACCTGCCAGGGCAGCAACTGGGGCCTCTTCCATCATTTTGCAATTTGTGCCACAAAATTAACCGAATCTCCTCTGCGATCTAGCTCCCTAGAAAGCCTGTGCCTCCTCCAGCCTCTTGGCATTCTCTCAAAAGCCAGCTCACACTGGGGAGCTCACCTGCTTGATGGGAATGACGAGGAAGGCGCCGCCGCCCGCGCACTCGGTCACCACGGCGATGAAGCTGGGGTTGACGGCGCAGAAGTGGTTGTCGTGGACGTTGCGGGTGATGGGCACGCAGTCGTAGCACTTGTCCTTGCTGGCGGCTTTGCCATACACGTGGCGGAACTTGGAGCTGCGGTACTGTGGGTGCCACGACATCTGCAAGCAGAGAAACACAACATCCCAAGGCATAAGGACAGGCCGTCCTGGCAAGGCGTGCAGAACCCCACTCCTCTTCCCACCACAGGCTCACCCTTCCCACTTGGGCTGCTCACACCAAGCCTCAGCCAGCAAACTGTGGATGCAGTTTTCTCTGGTGTTCACCCCTTGGCCATAACCTTGTTGCAGACCTCTGATGGAGAGAGGAGAGTGTGGGGAAGAAATGATAGTTCTCAGCATCACCAGCCAGCTGGGCTGTGCACATGCAGCAATCCCTATCCCTGGGGCAGGGCCACATGACAGCCAATTTAAGAGGAGATGAATTCTGGGATGACAGAGTTCAGAAAGCATGAAAAATACAACATCTTGGGTAAGGAAAGCATGAAAGATGATGAGAGAACAAGCCAGTCTGGATGCATGCTTTGTTTAGCCCTCAGGTGGTTCAGGACCAAAACTTATTCTAAATTTTGAACGGAAAAAAGGGAGTCTGACAGATCATAGGAATAGTTACAGTCACCTGTTGATGTTTTCTCCACAGACAATTATGTTCTGCATGTCTGGCTTATAACTGCACTACAGCCCTCTGACAGAGAGCATTTTAAATGGCATTTCAATGGCACAATAAAGTGAACTAAACACAAGAATCCCTTCTCACAGAGAGCAGTGAGGCTTAATGGAACTGATGTAACTGATTTCATGAAATCATAGTCACAGAGTCATAGAACGGTTTGGATTGGAAGGGACCTTGAAGACCATCTAGTTCCTATTCCCCTGACATAGGCAGGGACACTTCCCACGAGGCCAGGTTGCTCAAGGCCTTATCCAAACCAGCCTTGAACACTTGTCAGGGATGGGGCAACCTGTTCCAGCATCTCAGCACCCTCACAGTAAAGATTTTCTTCCTAATATCTAATCTAAGTTTCCCCTCTTTCAGTTTGTATGCATTATTCCTTGTCCTACCACTACACTTCCTGACAAGGAGTCCCTCTCCACCTTCCCTGTGGAACCCTTCAGATATTGGAAGGTTGCTACCCCACAGCCTTCTCTTCTCCAGGCTGAACAGCCTCAGCTTTCCCAGCCTGTCTTCATAGGGGAGGTGCTCCAGTCCTCTTATCAATTTCATGGCCTTGTCTGGACTTCCTCCAGCAGTTCCATGTCATTATTATGTTGGGGGCACCAAAACTGCATGCACTGTTCCAGGTGGGGTCTCACTGGAAGATTTGTGCTGTGAATAGTACTAGGACACAAGTTCTATCCTATTCCCTACCTCCTCCCAATTCTACTGACACAGCTCAGAGCCAACCCTATCTTGGACAAATAACACATGCCTTTAAGAGTCCTGGTAGATCACTAGTTGCTTTCATAGTCATCTTTGTTGCTCTTTTACCTTAGCATGTTTTACCTATGTTAACTCTGATTTGTCCATATTTTTAGCTGAATAAATCTCTTCTGCAGAAAACATTAGGTGCCAAGGATCTTTTATACAGTGAGAGCTACCTGAGCCAAACAAAAGTGAAGAAATGCAAGGTATTTGGAAAAGAAAGCAGCAATCCTGAAAGCTGATCTTAGACGAAGAGATGTTCACAGGCAGAAAGCAAGCTGAGGTTATATGCAACTGGCTAGCTCCCCCAAACAGCCCCAGAGGTGCAGTGTTCTCAAACAATTTCATCTTCATTACACTTTTAGTGGTTAGGTTTACTCACGTGGGGCAGCGGGGGGGCAGGGGGGGGTGGAAATCACTGTGTTGTCCAGATGCAGCAGTATGCAGCCGTTCCTTCTTACAGCAGGACTATTATCTTTCCAAAAGGAACTAAATTGCCTGGCTGCAAGGAAATTCTAGCTACACTGCCCTTGAGTTGGGAGGGAGTGTGTGGTCTGAAGTTTCAAGCCTCTTCTGGAGAAATGATTCACCAAACACGCAGGAGAAATTATTGAGAAAGCCAGGACTCTTCAGGTAGAGAAGCTCAGAGGATCTTATTAATGCACACCAATACCTCAGAAGAAGTAGTAGAGAAGACAGAATCAGGCTCTCCTCAGCAGTGCCCAGAAACTGGACAAGAAGCAATGGGTACAAACTGAAACTCAGAAAACTCTATTTATATGCAATAAAACACTTTTTCTCTGTGAGGATTGTCCAACACTGGCACAGGTTGCCCAAAACATTATAGCGTCTCCATCCTTGGAGCTACGGTCCTGGGCAACTTTTCTAGTTGACCCTGCTTTGGAAAGAATTGGACTAGATGATTTTAAGGGATCACTTCAAACCTCAACTGTTCTGTTCTGTGATTTTAGGGCCTCTGGATCTCAGCCATGTGTATCTTGTACTGCCCTAAAAATGCCACTGCCAACATACCAAGATGCACACCCATGTAGGCAGACTTTCAACCCAATAAACCTGACGTGTGCCTTGCAGGCTCAGCTTTCTCACCTGTTCCTCTGACAGGAAGTGATAACAACACATTTCTTCCTCATTCATAAAAACTGCTGTTTGAACGGGCAACCATTTTCAAAAAAGTGCAAAGAGCAACTGGTATAAGGAATGGGAGGGGAGGGGGAAGAAAGTGATGAAAAATATACCAATATTTTCTCAGTAAGACAGGATTGCTTTTACATTGCAAGAACTGGCACTATCATGTGCAAATAATTAAAAGGCATATTTGTGCATTTTATAATGTCCGAAAATTAAATGTTCTGCACAGTCCCTTTAACAATATGCTTTCCCTGAAATTTTTCCTGAGTTTTTTGGACCAACAGCATTAGCTTTCTCCCTGCACTGGAGGGTTGGCCCTAGTGTAGAGGGTCTCTCCTTGCACAGCCTTTTTTGAGCTGTGTGAGCCCATACGGGCAGAGCCCAAGAACCTGAAAATCCTATGTGTGCAGCACTTGGTAAGGCCTGAAGCCAGAGCTGAAGGATCTCCAGCTCACCTCACTGCTTGTGGGACAGCAAGATGCCAGGGTACCCACAGCAGGGACATGCAGATCACCCATGCACATCGGACAGTACACATGGACAGCATATTTTGAGAGGCTGCTGAAACTGAGGTCTGGGTCCTTCCTCTGGTCAAAGAGACAGAAGACCTCCCTCACTTGCTGCTCAGGCCTCTGTTGCCACCACACAGACTGATCCTGAACTGACAAAAGGATAAAAATTACTGATGAAGGTATCACTGACCCTGTGCCAGAGTAGCACAGAGTCCTTTGCATCCCAGAGAAAGAAGGAAGGCAGCATAGCCGTTGCAATCCAGGAATCAGCCTCCTGCCTTCCCTCCTCATCATTGTGACTTAATTTCCAGTTTTCCACCCTCCCTGTGGGGGAGGGGAGAACTGGGATGGAGGGAGATAGTGCCAATTACAGTACTGTTTATGTATTTCTAACCATACAGCTGATGTAAAGACTGTGCTTAGCAATGTCCTCTCACTCACCTCTCAGGGACCAAATCCTGGGACCTTGTGGTTTTCAGTACCACCTCTCCCAGCAAAGAACATTAAGTAGATCTTTTCTTGAAGCTATCAAGAGTTCCTGGAGAAGCATACAAAGATCCCTACAAGCTCTTCTCAGATCTCTGCTTACCAGGTTGGATACCAGCCTTTTCAGGCTGGACAGTGTTTCCAGACAGCTTCTATCTTTTAAGATGTGCAACCCTAGCACTGGAAACACTATTTCATGAACGAATATGTAGTACTTTACACAAAATAGAGTAAAATACATCCATTTGCTTTGGAATTCCTCACTGCTGGCATAAAGAGAGAAAATAGCTTCTCTCTCTGTAAAAAGGATAATGCATATAGGAGATACGGCAAGGACACACAGTTTAAAATTATTTCTGTAGCCTCTCACTGTAGGCATTCCTGCATCTTGACTCCAAAAGAATGATGTAACATGGACTACTCTGAGAGGCAGATCTGATTGTGAGGAGAATCTCATCTACAGAGCAGAGGAAACTTCATGAAAGCTTGATGCAGCAAGTGCAGTCAGCAACAGGTCATGGAAGGAAGAGCAGAAAGGAATCAACTAAGAATCTGTTGCTTGGTTATCTTTTTTTTTTCATTATTTTTTAAGACAGGGCTCAGCAGTTGGGTCTGAAATTACGAGATCAAAATGGAAAGCCATAGCAAATCTCAGCACAGTACTCAGAACAGGTGGGAATTTTCCTTCTGGCACCTGAAAGGGTGCCTAGAAAACCACTGAGGTACTTTGATATCCTCAACCATATTTTGATACCCTTTGGTGCTTACCAAACATGACCATAAAAATGGTTGTGTGACCTCTAGAGAACAGGCAGTTAAAAGACTGAGACTCCGGTTCCACCACTTGTCTTTAGAAATACAACGCAGTAGCACAGAAGGGACTTTGCTCTGCTTTAGCTCTTACTCTTTTACATGGCTGTTTATGAAAAGTTAGCTTTTCATTACTCACCTGCAAAACATGACTGCAAATGTCTTAGCTCTTGCCAAAGGAGTGAGCTTGTAGAAGGGCTATGAAGCCTAGGGATGTCTGCAGCACTTCAATGAGTTCTTAGGAAAGCCATGCTGTGGCATATTTACTGCTCCTGAGGAAATGTCGAACCAAACAAACAGGCACATGCCTGTACAACTGACTGATTATGTGCTTCACCATAGGCCAGCATCTTCGCAGCTTTCCTATTGCATCCCACCTGCCCCAGGATTATAGATTTGCCTGCACCATTGTCTTGGTTTTGCATGGCCTAGTAGCAAGGGGTTGGAGGGGTTGCTTCTGTGAGAAGCTGCTGGAAGCTTCCTCCACGCCCAGCAGAGCCAGTCCCTGATGGCTCCAAAGATGGATGTGTCGCTGGCCCAGGCTGGACCAATTAGAAATGATGGTAACTCCTCTGTGATAACAAATGTAAGAAGAATTCAAAACCAAAAGGGGTTGCAGAGTTGTAATTTTGACCAGAGAAGAGCAGAGAGAGAACATGTGAGAAGAACAGGTCTGCAGACACCAAGGTCAGTGGAGAAGGAGGGGCAGGAGGTGATCCAGGCACTGCAGCTGAGATTCCTCTGCAGCCTGTGGTGCAGGACCATGGTGAAGCAGCTGTGCCCCTGCAGCCCATGGGGATCCACGGGGGATGATGCAGAGATCCACCCACAGCCCATGGAGGTGCCTATGCTGGAGCAGCTGGATGCCTGGGGGAGGCTCCCCTTGGGAGGTCCATGGAGAGAGAAGCCCTGCTCCCAGGCTGGAGCAGCCTGTCCTTGGAGGACTGCACCCCGTGGAAGAGTGACCCACACTGCAGCAGTTTGAGGGGGATTGGTGCCCATGAGATGGAGCCATGTCAGAGAAGCTCACGGAGAACTGTCTCCTGTGGGGGGGACTCCAGGGTGCAGCAGGAGAGGGACCCCTCTCCCTGAGCAGTGGGAGCATCCTCAGGTGATGAACTGACCATAACCCCCATTCTCAGTCTCCTTGCACTGCTGGGGTAGGAGGTAGAGCTGGAAAGAGGGAGGAGTGGGGGAAGGGTGTTTTTAAGGGTGTTTTTATTTTACTTTTCATTATCCTGCTCTGATTTTGTTAGTAAAAAATTCACTTTGTATCTCTAGGTTGAGGCTATTTTGCCCCGATGCTATTTGATGAATGACCACTCCCCATTCCTTAATCTCAATCCAGGAACCCTTCAGTAAATTTTCCATCCCATCCAGCTGCAGAGAGGAGTGAGTGAGCAGATTTAGTGGGTGCCTGGCATCTGGCCTGGGTCAGCCCACTACAAACATCCATGACATTTGTGAATTCTGGATGAATTTATCTTAGTCCTGGACAAAATAACCACATGGAAAAAGTGAAATATGTTTGAGGAAACCCAGACACATGGTAGTTTAATCCAGCTCAAACTGAGAGTACCCTCTACCCTGGCACCACAGCATTTTGTGAAAGACTCACAGCAGCAGTCAGCCCCAACAGTGTAAAAACTCAAATCTTTGTCAACACTTTATTCTACCATTTCTCATCTTTGATATCCTTAGTGTTTTTTATATCCCTGGCAGTGCCAGGAGCAGACCAGGAAATTATTTTCCTTACATCCTGGGAAAGGCCTGAAGAAGATTGATGGGCACCTTATCTCCTATAAATACCAATTCTTGGGTGCGGCTCCACACACTGCTAGGAGGTGACCTCTCCAGCACACAGTCCTGGACTGCTTGTGGTCTGGCACCTTCAGCCCCATCCACAAGCTGATTTCTCTTACTCTGAGCAGAAAATTAATGTTGGAGGAGGATAGGAATTATGAAAATACAAGCAAACAAACAAGCAAAAGACAACAACAACCAATTGTGAAACCCATCCAAAAACCAGAACAAGGCACTTGAGCAGAATCAGATCATAAAAAGCATCTGATGTGGGTTAAAAAGAGCACAGATGATAGGGATCACATCACATCTGGAAGGAGGGGAATTGGAATGTTTTGGCAGTAAGTGAGATCTCTCACTCTGCTTACCCAGGGCACTACAGCCGGGCAGTGTGACCATGTCACCCAGGAAAGACTCAGCTATGAAGCAGAGCTTGCCTCATTCCCCCATGAACAGACATGCACATCTCCAGCTATGATGGCACCAGAAGACTTGGGAGCCAGGACTTCCATACACTTCTGATTGCCAGGAAGGTGACTCATTTTCTACTTCCCAGGTGCACAGAGCAGGACTGTCAGGTACTGGGCCTCAACCTGCCGAATGAACCCCAAGAGCACAGCATCATGACTCTTTCAGAACCAAGAGTGTCTGCTGTCACCCATCCCAATTCAACAATGAGCTTAGTATTGTTGACACTTTTCACTGACTTTATACAAAGGGAAAGGCTGAACAACCACACCATTTACCAACCTGGATGCTGTCCAAGTATTTTCTTTCCTTCCAGGCATATTCCCTATTCTGAAAATACAAGCAAAAAATGAAGTAGACTGGCTTTGTGCTGAAGCACCAAGGGATGGCATGACTTGTCTGTATTTCCAGCAGAGAAACCACATGTAACAAGTGTGCAGACAAGACGATGCTGTATACTGCCTGCTCGCGCTCCACTCCATTGGCCTGCACTGGGATTTCTGTGCAGCTTCTGTGTGCTTCAATCACCAGCAACATGAACACTAGACAAAAGACCTCAGCTCTGGGCACTGCTCTTGAGGATGTGCCAGAGAGTTAGAGGAGAATTCAGAGTAGAGTTGTATGGACCAGTGATCAGAGGTGTGAGATCTGCTAAGAAATCCTAAAAACTCTGGGGTGGAGATGAAGGAGGGAAGCCATGACAGTAGGCTTCAAACACAGAACAAGATGGTACAACGAGGATATAAATCATCTTCTTTCAAAGTCTAGGGGAGACAAGAGAGTCAAAAGGCATGTGTTTTAACTGCATCAAAGAAGTTTCCAATTAGGCAGCAGCAAAACTTTTATCAGTCATAGGTGTGGGAGAGAGAATGGCATTAATCTCTCCTGGCATTTCCCAGGCAGATTCAATAAAAGCCTAGCAATGACAACAGAGCTACAGCTGCTCCTGATTTGGACAGAAAACAGACTCGCAGAGATGGAAGAGAAATCAGATAATAATTTTAATTTCATGTGCAATAAGTCTACTATGTCCGGAGTGTGGCAGGGCTATACACCCACTCATCCTGGCTGCACTAACCCACTCAGAAGTGCACCCGGTATCTCCATTTTATGCAATTTTCAGTTGCAGTACTTAATGCCAAAATTTCAATTTTTAACATCCAGGGTCAAAGCAGCTGAATGCTGCTCTGTCCCTGGATGCTAAAATTTGAAATTTTGGCTACTTGAGAAAAATTGAAATTTTGGCTACACAATAGCTACTTGAGTATCTGCTTCATTATGGTACCAAGAGCTGAGTTGGAATTAAAGCTGTTTAGCAATGGCCATGATTCTGGCCATTAACTGGCCAGAGTAGCTCCTTCCAAAGGTATCACTCTTTAGGGTTATTATTAAGAGTGGTATAATGGTAGATGAAAGCCAATATAATGGCAAATGAAAGCCAAAAGTTTAATTTCAGTTTGTTTGGTGCAGAGTTTTAGCTGAAACCTTTTCCACTGCATTGTAAGAACAAGGAGGCCCTATTTCCTTGAGGTTAATCTCAGTAAATCTGTGAGACTGCAAAAAGGACAAGACCACCCCATCCAGGTATAGACCTGAAGATAATGGCAAGCAAAAGGGGTGGCACTTTCAAAAGCAGAGATCACATGACATCCTGGTAAAGGAAGGAAATGGATACATAAAAGCATTCAAAGTGGTACAGAACACTACCTGGAGAACTCACAGAAGATGAACAAGTCCAGTGGGCTCAAGAAATTTCTGCTCTTGGCAAGGCCACATGGAGCTCCTTCAGGAAGGTGTCTGAGGTCTCTGGCACCAAAGAGGTTTTGAAGCTAACCAGGCTAGAAATCACCTTCTTGTTTGCAGAGAGCTTCCTGTTTGCCCAGAGCTGCCCATGGCCCATCCCAGCACCCATCTCCTTAGGACCTGGCTCCAGACATGAATGACACCCTCCCCAAACCCCTTACACAGCAGGGTCCTGGCAGCACCCAGCATGCATCCACCCATTACACATTCACCAAGGCACAAGTCCTTGACCCTTCTGTCCCCCATGCCAACACTTGTCACTGTTTCACTGATTCAAGGCTGTGAAGGGAGGAAGCTCCCAGCTGACTCCAGTGGCACAAACAGGCATTCTACTCCATCACCTGTAAGATATTCAAAGCTTTTTTTACAAGTTTCATATAAACCAAGCCTGTGCAACCACAAGATCACTGCCTGTAGAGCATCACATTAGATGAGTCTTTTGAGTCTCTCACAAGACTGTCTTGGCATGGAAGTAGGGCATATAAAGGCTGTGAGGATTGCAGAAGCAGCACTCAAGCCAATGCAGTATTTTTAGTCCAAATAACAGTTTGTAAATTCTAACAGAAAACTCTCTAGCTCTGTCTGTCTTCAGGTAAGCAACAGAGAGACAGACTGCCTGTCTCTGCTCTTCATCTCTGGATCATATGGGCCATTCACTGAAGAGCTGGATTTGATGACCCTTGCGGGTGCCCTGCAACTCAGAATATTCTGTGAAATCTGTGAAACACTATTGCAGCAATCAAAGAACAGACAGAGCTCTTCAAGAGACCAGAATCTGGCACAGCATCTCCTGAGAGGACAAACTTATACTATTTCCCGATCCAAACCCACAATAATATGCTCACACTCCTCAGAACACCCGGGCTCAGAGCCTTCCAGTACAGAGTGCACAATGGTTCCATTGCACAGATCCATCATGTGCATGGTACGTGCCCCATGCCAAATAATTGTTTTCTATTCTCTTGTGCTGCACACCTCTGAGCAGAGTAGAAACATGTGCCAATGAATTAATAATGGTTATGTTTGCGTCACGCTCCCCCAGCTTTGTGCAAGAAGTCTCCCTTCTCCTCGAGACCTGTTCTCCACATGGCTGGTGTTGTATTCCTGCATCCTGGCATCAGGAGCCTGAAATACAGCCAAACCTCTGGAGACCTAGTCCCAGTGCACTCCAGTGCACCTAACATGACAGTCTACCAAAGAAACTTCTAAGTACTGTTCATAGGCAAGTTTCCAAACTCTGCCTAGACCTCTTACTTGCCATCTGAAAAGAACTTCAGATGTTCAGGTGATCTAGCGTGAGAAGTTGGACTTACTTTCTCCTGTGTCCTTACTGCCAGGGAATTGAGAGAATTTAAAGTTCTGAAAGAATTTTCAGAGATCTCAATCCCTTGAAAGTTAGAGGTAATTTGAAAAGCAGAGAGACCAACAGAGAAAAAATACACTCTGCCCTCATTCCTTCTCTTCTATGCAGGGGAGAAAAGATAGGAATGCAAATGCTAATAAGGGGGATTTTGAAAGTTACAATGAGCATTTCAATCTCAAATGCCATTAAAACTTCATTTCCTTTTTTACCTTCTCCTTTGGAACGCTAAACTTGCATCGCATTGGTAGTGTCCCTTCCCTTTCAGCCTAATCATTTTTAAGTGATATTTCTATGGTCAAAAAACCCATAGGGGCAGCCTTGCAAGTCTTTTGAGAGAACGGTTTGCAAGCATCCGAGGAGAAGATACAGGAGATTCAAACTTCCAACCTCATGCAAAAAAAAGCAGATGGGAAGTGGCACAAGGATATACAGCTAGAAAACTCCTGAAAAGGCACACATCCTCTTCTCAGTTCTTGTCCATGAAATAAAATCTTTACCTGCACTCAGTTCCAAGTAATAAAATCAAACAGAAGTAAGAATCACTGTCATTTCCAGAATCTGCCTAGATCCATTATTTTCTCTGGTCCCTTCTCTCCTTCTTTCTTGAAATCATCCATCATTTTATCCATCTTATACTTCTCCTGTTCTGCTAAAATCTTTCTTCTCCCCTCCACTTTTCTTCCACATCGTTTATTCTCTCAAAATCCGTCCCTCCCCATCTAAAAATGAGTAAGGGAACTTGATGCCAAAAGGTAAGAAGAGTCACTCTGGGAGACTCAAAAAGCCCTTTCAGCTATCTTGTCTCTACCAATGACAATTAGACAATGCTTCCATCCAGATGACAAGAAAAAGATGTACATGAAGTCAGCTTCAGTACTGCCTCACACTGAACACAAGCTATGTATTGGAAATAGGGGATATTCCTAGATATTCCCATTCCTAGTACCCCAGGACGTGTAGAAGGGAAACAATTAAACACATCATTTTAAAAATAAGGCAATTAATACATCATTAAAAACTGCTGGTTTTCTGCCTGAGAGCCAGCTACATGCACTGTAAACTATATGACATGGCTCCATATGGAGCAAACTGTACTAGAGACCTTCGTAGAAAGCACTTCCCCTCTCCTCACACTGTTTTCCCCACAAGAGATTTCCCCACAACAGAGTTGAAGCAGGAAGACGTGCTGCTGGCTCCAAAACCAGGCTTCTGCATTCTTTACACAGGCACAGAGGTCTGGTTTCAGTGTCTTTCTGCTTTAAGCAGACTCTTGTCCCCTTTTCTGATCAGAGGTGTGATTCTTGCTGCATCTTGCTTCCTGATGAATCTTGGCAGAGGAACATCTGCTAAGCAGGCTGCTCCAAAACTTTCTGCTCTTACCTAGTCAGCATCAGGGCAGAGGGCACAGCTCTGATCAGGGAAGCAGTGCAGTGCAGTACATACCTCACACTAGCAAGGTTAATGTGTCTTACACGTCCTGCAGAAGACATCTGTCACCTGCATGGGACACACCAGCAAGACTCACATACAAGCACCTTCACTGGGATACGGCTGCTTTTAGCAGCTAACTAATCAACTAAGACAACTAAGCCCCAGGTCCACAGAGCTGGACTGGGCCAGTTTTGGAAAACACAAATACATCACATAATTGTATTTACTCTGAATAATGCTAATAAATGCTTCTTTCACAGGGCAAAGATCTCTCTCCCCAGGACCACGTACTGCAACCCTGCCCCTGTGGTTAAGCAAGAGCATTCAAAGAGACAGGCATTAAAAAAACAGTGTGCAGAGGTACTTCTCACTTCCAGACAGCTTTAAAACCTTCAACCTCACACTGCTCCAAAGGCATTCCTTACCCTTTCTTCTTGGCTGCAACCCTGATAGGACAACAGTGATCACAAAGCAAGCAAGCAATGAGAAAGGTGTCTGTTTGTTGTGCTAGTCTGCAGGTGTCACTTTTTAGTACAAGCAATCAGTGCAATTTCCCATCCCATGTGTCCTCATTTGCCACCAGACGTCATGGAAATGAAAAGGGCTTTGTAGAAACAGCAGAGTGGGAAACACATTACTCTTGCTAAATCAAGTATTGTAGTAAGGTGTAGTTTTCTTCAAAAGGTCTCTTCAAATCCCAAAAAAGTTTTGGAAGACAGAACAGACTCATGCAAACACAGATCAGGCTCAGGCATGAGCAGTCAGCCCACTGAAGAACAGTCCAGTCATCATTTGTTCATCCCCACACCAATATCAGTCCTAGGTGTTTTAATGAAACCTCACCCTGATCCGATTCTCCTCTTTTCCCTTTCATCTGAAGCAGTGTTAAGAGACAGCTGTATCACACATGCAAGTTAACTTTGTGGCTAAGAGAAACACCATCTTCAGTGTTATACCAGTATGGCTGCAGCTTTCTCCAGCTATACTTTGCAAACTCCCAAAAGAAGACTCCCTCAGTCTCCTGATGTCCTGCACCACCTTCCCTAGGTTGACCTTTCCTCACAGACTTCTGCCCACACTCTCCGTGCATGGAGAACCAGCAGAGAAGGGAGTACTTTTAGGAGCAGGGAGTACTGTCTCTTGTTTCCAGAGAGGACTTGCCAGCAGCCAGAAGGAAGCCAGTGGGGTTGGGCTTGTGAACTCTCAGTCACAGAGTTACTAATTACATGTGTGTACTCCAAATTACCAGGCAGGTGGGGAGGCAGTTCCCTGGTTTGCAGCCTGCTAAGAAACTAGAGGAGACCCCTCAAAACACCAAGGGAATTACTGCACTGCTAGGCTGGTAGAAGAGTGGGTGGCTTTGACAAGATATCCTTTGGCTTTGTTGGCCTGACACAACACTCATCTAAACCTACTAGCAGCTCTTGCTTCCCCATGAGGAAGGTCTTTATAAAGGCAAATGCTCCTCTCTCCTGTCCCCTTCTGCTCGGTGACAACTCGTTAGATCTTCCCATGAGAACATACATCAACAAATCAAGGCCAAGTCCTCCATACAGCCATCCAAATTTTGTGTTGAAAGGGTTATGCTGTCCCTTCTCATTTTAAGCATTCTTTTTTCTTGGGCTTTGAAAGCTCTTGGGTAAGGCTGTGTGAAATACACTGCTGTCCCTATGGAGAAAATAATGCTAAGAACTGATCTTGGAAACAAGGATTTAACAAATTATCTGTTCCAACACCTGGCAGTAGTACACCATGGGTACACCACCTTCCAGTCTTCCAGTATTGAGGAGGCTGCTGACTGGTGCACTAGGAAGACGCAGGTATCACAACAGATCTCCAGCTTTTCAGCTCTTTTTGTAAAGAAAATGTGAAATTTTTATTTTGCCCTAATGTGTAACTCTGTAACTCTGTTGCATCTCAAAGTAGTTCCAAGCACAAATGAGGAAGTTTGTTGCAAAGGAGTACTAGAAAAAGCAGGAGGGACACTGAGACTGAGGCATTGAATGCCTTCTTCACCTCAGTCTTTACAGCTAAGATCAGGCTGCAGGCACCCTGGAGCCCTGAGAGATCCAGAAAATCCAAAGCAAGGAAGTCTGACTCTTGCTGGAGCAAGATCAGGTCAGGGAACATTTAAGCAGGCTTATTTACCTAGGCTTAAAAATAAATTAATATTTCCCATGTCCGTACAGCAGTAATCCACAGACCTTCTCTGTGCATGTAGGCTATTTTTTCTCTCACAGCAGCTCCAATTTAAACAGACTGTATACGGACAAGGGTCTGATGGAATGGACCCACAGGAGCTGAGGAAGCTGGCTCTTGTTGCAAGGCCACTCCTGGTTTTCTTTGAAAGCTCATGGCAATGGGGACTGGAAGAATGTGTCACCCTTACCTTCAAAAGGGCAAGACAGAGGACCTGGGGAACCACAGCTAGTTCAGCCTGAGCTTGATCAGGGAGTTAAATGCAAAAAGGGACTTTAGACTCTGAGGGTGGTCACACACTCTGCCTGTCTCAGACAAGAGTTGCTGAGAGAGGCTGTGGAGCCTTAGAGACACTCAAAATGCACCTAGACAATACCCTGAACCTGCTCTGAGATGGCAGTGCTGACTGGGAGAACTCCAGGGGTGCCTCCACCCTCAGCCATGCTATGACCTTGTGAAATCTGCACTGATCTCTTGTGTCAAGATCCTTAACAGGTACAGGGAAAGTAGACCAGAACTTTCAGTGTGAAGAAGATGGGAGATGTCCCTGTTACACAACACTGCCTGCGAGGGAATCGTCATACGAGCCATGATAAGGGGAAGGAAGACAAGCAGCAACTCAAACAAATAATGTAAAGGAACAACAACAGCTGAGCCTCAGTGTAAACTTTCTCATTCAAGACCAACTAGATGAGGAACAGCCAGATGAAAAGATTTTCTGTGGAGGTTGGGAAAAGAAGAATGACATCAAAGTAGTAAAAAGTGAAACGTGGTAGATATGCAGATAAAAGTGAGAAAGATGGAGAGTCAGCCCAGCTTTGTAAACCCTTGCCAGGCTTCACAAGCCAAACTGTATTAACAAAACCCAAAATCACCATGACATGGTATATTAGATTCCAGTACTATGATATTTCCTCACCACAGCATGAGGTTAGCAAGAAGGTTCTCAAATGGGTAAGTGGTTTGTGAAAAATGGGAAACACCTACATTTGAGTCCTGCAGGCTTAAGTCCAAAATAGGCTTTTACCACCCTGTTTACAAACCTAACATGTCCTCCAGGAAGCAAAAATTCATGGAACAAAAGCAGATCATCACAGGTCTTGTGAGTCCATACTTTTTCCTGTTCTTTTAATTAATTTTTCTACATTCTCCCCTAAGGACTTTTTTTCCAAAATTCTTAAGTAATGGAGAGACCATCATCATCCTGATAAACTTAACCCAGTAGACAGCTGCCTTTACAATTATGCAGCTTTTCTCCGCTGTCAAAATTTAATCCCCTTTTGTGCAAACAGTGTCCCTTGCTTCTTATTCTGTTTAGCCAGATGACAGGCAAAAGACTCTACCCTTCTTACTGCAGCAAGCTCTCCTCCACAGCTTACACACAGCTTCCCAGTGTTCCCTGGTTTTCACCTCCTTCTCCTTCTGTCACCCATGTTTTCTGAAGAGCTGATGAATATGTCCTCCTTGCTTTCACTCTCTTTGGCTCATCTGGATTTTACCAGAGCAGCTGCACCTAAAACTAGCAGAATACGTCTATTCCACTAACATGGATGGGCAGAACCATCCAAGGCTTACTGTAAAATTACCAGATATTCTCCAGTTCATATTTATCATTTTCTTTCTACAGCATGTCACTGGGTTGCATTGGAATTAAGTGCAGCTTTTGGATGCCTTTCTGCAGAACTGCACTGAGTCTGACAGTACTGCATTATCTGAAGACCCGAACCTCTCTCTACTGAACCACATCTCAATTTTCCCATGCCATTTCTTCAGCTCATCAAGGCAGTTTCAAACCAGAGCCCTGTCATTCTGCAAGCTTCCTGCTCCTCCTGGTTTCCTGTTTATTGTTTATTACTTTGTCCCAATTGCTAATAAAAATACAAAGAACATCAGATGCCAGGAAGATCCCTGCAAAATTCTTCTCAATAAATCCTCACATTCTGATACCAGACTGTCATGTAAGCTCTTCTCTGTAATTCTCTCACCAGATTTACATAGACCTGACAACAGACAGATGTACACAGTGCATATTCCCTTATCTTAGCTGTGTGGGATAACATTTTTCTAAAGTCAAGATAAATGATCCCACATCCACAGGGCTTACCACCCTCTGGAAGATGAAATCAGAGTGTTGACACAATTGGTTTCTCCATGCTCATGCTGCCTTTTTCATATCATTATTTCTCCCATGTGTTTCACTTTTTGTTGTTGTTCTGATGTCCTCCTTATAAAGAGGCTCAAGCTTCCCAGTGTCTAGAGTTCAGCAATCTCCTCCATCCTCTGGAGAGTCCTCAAAGAAAACCTGTCAATTGCTCTGAGTTAAGTTCAGACAGCTCTCTGTGTGTGCTGCAGCTCACACTGACTGGGGTCCCCACACATCTTCCATGAGCACTGTCCAATATCACCTGCCCCACTGTAGTCTGAAGTACCACTCATCCCCCCTTGCTGGGGAATTTAGCCAGGCTTGGGGAGGGCTCTGCATTTGTCCCTAGAAGAATCCAGTGTGGTTGGAAGCAGTGACCCCTACCAGACTGGACTGCACTGCTGAACTGATCACACGGCATCCCTTAAGCAGCAACTCACTGGCTAAGCAACCACTGGGATCCACAGACTGGGCTACACACAGGACATTAAAATTCTTGTTGTTCACAGCCTACCAGGGGCACAAGCTCATCAGGATCTCCAGGCTTTTGTTCTCCTGGGGGCTCTGGGAGCAGGTTTTTCCAACACACAAGACTAAGCTCCATGTCCAGCACAGCAAGCATCTGTATCATTAGCAGATCACTCAAGAAAGCCTTATCTGCAGCAAGAGAAGACCTCCTGTCCCACCTGACTAGACATCTGGAACAACACCCAGGAGCCCAGATTCAGAACCAGTAAGCCAGAGAAACCTCCTGTCACAGCCTGCCTTCTCAGGCTGCACAAAATCTTGCTGCTCCTGCTATGGAAAGTCGGCTCTGCAGCACTGTGCAGCCTCGCAGCTCTCTGCAGGACAGGCAGTCTCACACTGACCTTCTGCCTACACTGGGTTTTGCTCTGCACACCAGCAAATGTCCCTGTGCACCTGTGGTTCTCTAAAAGCAAGATGGGGATGAAAGCATCTCCTTTCCCCCTGTGAGAAGTACCTCTTTTGATTAGTTTCTGCATACCAAGGAGGACCAGCAATACTGGTGTGATTGTATTAATATAATTACAGGCTTTAGCTTCTCCTGAAAATGTATTCCCACATAAACAGGCCTGGAAAGCCCAGTGGTACTACCAGGATAAGCAAAGGTGTCTGTGCTTTGTAGTACATGAAAAGCAACAGCTCTAAAAATCCAGAGAGCACCTACAGCTCACACCTTACAGCTCAGCAGGTAACACTGTTCTTCTTTTTATTCTAGCCACAGCTCTTTAATTTCAAAATAGAAATTGTCTTCTCCTGCCCAGGAAAGGGGTGGAGAATTGCTCCCTGAGAACACTCTTCAGGACATTTATGCATGACCTTTGCAAGTAATCAGTCATACACCTAAGTCCAGCATGTCTGACTGTTGTCCTTTGCCAGTCACTTCCCAGCACCCAGTCAGAGCACAGCCATAAGCACACAGAAGCTGTGCCACATGCTGGGCTACACACTGGGCAATCCACTTGCCCTGGTGTGTCCATTTGCCACATCCATGTTACAGACTAGTTTGCTGGCTCCCACCAACATTTTTAATTTAATTTAATGCTCTCAGGTTTACATTTTTGAGTTTGCCTTTTTTTTTTCCCAAAAATCCACCCCCACATGCTTCCCTCTTCAAAGACAGAATACAAGCACACTCTTAAAATAGCAACCCTGAAGGCAAACAGAGGAATGTCAGTGTTATCTACAGTTTGTAAGACATATACATGAGAAACAGTTTCCTGTTTTATCACAGTATGTGTTGAGTTGCTGCTTCAAGACAGAATCCGAGCCCCCAGAATTTCATCACCAGACACCAGCCTTCTGGCTCAGATGCCACATAAGAACAGACCACTTCATTTCTGGACTTGCTTTACACAAACCTATCACACCAAATGGTTTGTGAGCCTCTCAGCTCAAGCTGGGTTCCCCTCAAAGCCATGGACACTCTCCTAGGCATATCTGCAATATAGTAGATGACACACCCCTACATGCACCTTGCCATCCAAATTCCACCTCTGTGCCACAACACTATCAAGGGGAAATTACCAGTAATAAATTCCTTTGGAACCAAAGTCAACCCGACCATATAATTACACAGCAACCCAGAGCTTTAAATACCATCTGCACGTGTCCTCTCAAACAATACTACAAGCTCAGAGGTTACAGGTTTATTGTTACAGGAGAAATAAACAACACTGATATGGTGGCTTTCACCTCTTGGTTCACGAGTTGGTTGCACCTAATGCAGGGCAGGTGGAGATACACATCCATGTCTCTTCCACAACTGTGGTCTGAGAAGCAAAATCCTTGAGAAGCAAACGTGCCTTGGAGGTGAGGTTTATCAGTTCAGAGTCCCCAGATGGAGAAACTAACCACTAGACCATGGTCTTTTGACCATGCCACTTGACTGCCAGCTGCTAACAGTCAGCAAAGAGAGCTTACAGAAAAAGACATGTTCCTAGGCTGGCTTCTGTGTATCCAGTCTCCAGATCAGGATCTCAGGCAGTCCATTCACAAGCATATACACTGTAGTTTTGCTCCCACACACTGCAGTTTCACCTCTTCACACAAAAATAGGGCCTGTGTATCACAGCACTGCATGCTGAACCCTGCCTGAGGTCTTCCCACTGCAGCCAGTGTGCAGAAATACAGGACCTGTGTCTCACAGCCCTGCTGCTGCTGCTGAGTGCCCCAGCAACTGTGTACAGCAGTGGGAATCTCATGGGTGAGGCTATTGAATATGCATTAACGGAGAATCCAAAGTGGGACACTCACTGCAGACACTTGAGCCGGGATAGGGAAGCAGTTTAAGCTGCTGCCACAAGAAAACTGAGTTACTGATGAAGTCTTGCAAACAGGGCCAGCCTAGCAAGCAATTTCGTATGAATAATGCATTAAAAAAAAAAAAAAAAAAAAAGGCTGTGAATAGTTTTTGTGAACAAGAAAGGAGGTGGAGAGCCATTAACTAAGTGATCTCACATTCCTTGATTTGCTTTATCAATCTCAGTATTCAGAATAAAAGCTTAAGAGCAGTCCAGGCTCTCTAGTGAATCAACACCACACAAAGGACTGTACCACTCCTCACAGCCTCCAGCTGTACATTAGCTTTTAGCAACGGTATCTACTACATGAATAATGCAGCATGTCTTCCAGAGCATCTGTACTCCAATCAATCCACAGTAGCAAATAAAAACCTTTCAGCACGGCTTTCTATCGGGCAGCAGGACCTTTTTACAGCTGCTCAGAGGCATATCCTTGGAAAAACAACCCTATCTGCAACCAAAGCTGGAAGCTTTTAAATCGGCCAGCTGGGAACCAGCCTTTTAAATCAGCCATCCTTCGATGGGCCTCGATTTTATCAATTGCCTTTCTTTGTCTTTTGTTCCGTAAGAATCCACACCCACCGTTCCGGGGCTCAGATTAAAGGAGCTCAGACTAAGGTTTCAGTCGGCTTTCAGAAATAGACACGTGTCTCTTCCCAAAAGCAGCTCAGAGCCTGCAGCCAGCCCTTCCCAAGAGGGACACACAGCATACACACCACATCCTTCTCCTGCACTATAAAGCAGCCACATAACGAAGCATGGGCAAGGAGCCTTCACCGAACCAAGCATCAGTCAGATGCTCCAATTTGTATTTTCAGAAGCAAGAAGAGGTGATGGAAAGAGGAGCTTTGTCCATCACCAATGCTGGTTTGAGCATTGCTCCTCTGCAGAAGCACAAAGATCCCTTCTCCTGGGCAGCCCACCAGGAGCTGTGGAAAGGGCTTCTTTCACCATAGGCAGCAGCACATCATGCAGGCTACCAGCTGCCTGAGGAAAGGCATGCCACCACTGCAGATGGACCAGGATCCACAGAAGTGGTAGGGGGCAAAATGACAGCAGCATGCAGGATCTCAAACAGACAGGATCTCAAAGAACAACATATTTTAGCAATGTTGTCTTTCATCAGAAAACCCAGCTCTAAATAACACTCTAAAATATTTGCAGCTCTCCGGGATGGCACAGATACTTAAATATGGTGCCCTGGTCAGCTGATTGTGGAAAACAAACAGCTCTGCCTGCAGAATAAACATTGCACAAGTAGAGAGGAGATGAAGTAGGAAGGTGAAGGAGTCACTCAGAACTAAAATAATGCATTGATTTCCTCATCCACAAAACAGGGAGGTCAATAGCTTTCTCTGAGAGTGCACGGCAGCCCCTCTTGCCCCTTATTTTGATGCACACTGGCCAGGGCAGGATGTGAGGTCTCATGTGAGTCCTTGCAAGGAGACATGTCAGCCCTTCCCCCACGCTGGCAGTAGGTCAAAGCTTTCACAGAGGGTACCACATGGACACAGCCTCAGGAGAGGTGAGACAGTGGCTCCTCCACTGACACAGGCATCTTCTGTCCATGAGCAGAAGGATATATCTGTACTTTTGCATCCCCCTCTTACTAGCTTAGCCCAGGGAAGGCAAACAGTGCATAGAGACCCAGGCTGTACTGAAGAGAAAGGTTCCAGAAACCCACTGCAGCCATGCACCCCACAAACATCATCACCAGCTGGTATCACATTGTTTGTCTCAGAGCATCTTCCTGATGATGGAACCAAGGCTGCCCAACTAGGGCCAAATTCATGCCAAGGTCCCAAGCTTGGCAAAATGCACATCCTGTAATTTTTTTTTTTACTTTAGAAGATACACAAAGTGTTGTGAACCTCAAAATAATTTTAAGCACATATGTCCAGGGGCAGGCAAAGGCTGCCAGGAGTGAAACAAGACAAGGCTGAGACAGCAAAAATCCTGTGCCCTTCCTTGATTAGTCTTCCAACTGCATTGTGTTCAGTCACAAGTTTAAACCACAATGCACTCTCCAAGGCAGATAGCAATGCCAAATGGCACCCAGCATAATAACACCTTCATGATGACACCTGTCCATGTTATTGCCACATCTCCATTGCCCAGTACTTCTCTTCTGTGCTCTTCTGCCCTGCTGGCAAAGCAGGGAGATGGACAAGGGAGCACATGTGCCTCATAAAAATAGCTCAGCCAGGTTATTTTTAACTCAGCACAGTCAGCAACAATGGTGAGGAGCAGTGAAGATAGCAAGAGAAAAACTGGCAGAGACCACAGCCTCAGGCAGCACTGAAGAGGCTCAAACTCTCCTGTCACCTGATCTGTTGAGGAATCCAAAACTATATTTTGGGTAGAACCCCCCAGAACATTTGAAGTGCACATCATGAGGTACTAGCTGAATTGTCACCTGTTCTTTATTTTGTTGCTATGGTCACTTCCAATCTTGACACCAAATACGTACCTGAGCCTCCTGGGAACAAGTGAGAGAAGAAGAAACATCACAACAGTAAAGCACATAGAACCACATGGAAACATGCCAGAAGGCACTTCTGGAGGTCCTGAATCTGTCCTGTCCTCAGCCCACAGCAAAGCAGGTCAGGTTACTTAGACTGTCCAGCTGCTTGAAAGACTGATGAGGATGGAGATCCCATTGGCCTCCTTGGGAAATGTGGCTATCTGGAGAAGCTCAGGCTGCAGTTGCCCTGCAGTTAGCCAGACAACTCTGGTCAAACTTGCTGATTGCCAGGACCCTCACAGCCTTCATAAGAACTGCTCCTTTCACTCCAGGGAGGGGCTACATATCAGGGGCAGAAGCTGACTTTTCTCTTTTTTAAATTTCATGGTGGGCTGGTCTTACCCTTGTTATAGGCATAAAACAGACTGGAGCCTCCAGTTTGCTTAGAAAGCCCAGGAGCTGGGAAGTGCCCATGGAGGGTCTGTTGCCAGACACTGGACTCCCCTGCAGTGGCCTGACAAGCATCATTCTTCCCATAAGTTATCCAAGTGGTTCACCTGGAGCAAGGCAGCCTGAGGCACCGTCACTCATACTCCACTGCCAACAGCACCTGGAGCTCTGCTTCTTGAAGGTTCATACCACTTATTTAGGCACTGGGAGTAAAATAAAACACCATGAATCACCCCTGGTCACAAGAGAAGTGTTTCTTTATTTTTAAGCCAACATCAGCTAGAAATCAAGCTGAAATGCACGGACCACCCTTCAGTGCATGTGAAGACACTTGTGTTCAGTCAGTGCAAAGTCAGTTTGTGCATCCCAGGAGGCACAGGGGAATACTCCAGGGATGATTCCACACTCAGTGGTAACATTTTTTGGCAGTTCAACCTGTCCCTTCACCACTTCCTTTTCTGCCTCATGTGCTGCCGCACTCTGCAAGCTCTGACAGAAAGAAACATGGTGAGTTGAGGACATAAATGTCTTCAGTCAACATGGCCTTTACAAGATACCATAGTGAATCAGGAGAGTGTGAAGACTAGCAAAATAACCCCAAACCTCAGCTCCGTTTCATTAGGCTTATCAGAGCTCTCAGGAAGGGCAGGAGGCAGTATTACCAAAGCAGAGGATGGGGCAATGCCAGCCTTTTTGGAGAGTAAGCCCCACCTTCCTCTGATTCACCTCTGCCTTTCCAAGACAGCCTGTGTACAGAAAGATAAAGCTAACTTGCAGCATTCTCCAGACACAATACCCTCTTTCACTTTGCTGGTTACCTGGGCAGCAAAGAAAATATTATTGCTTATCAACTTCCTTGTAAGTACTAATGTGCTCCTGAATTCAACAAGAGGGCAAATTCCACCTTAGAGACCTTTTATATGCTGGCAAGATCCTGCTTCATTACAAAAGAAAAGCAAATAAAACAATCCTGGTTCAAAGAACAATAAAAACTGGAAGCCTCTTCTGCCCCCACCCCCGCAAAAACTCAGCTTAAAAAGGAAGTTATGGACTTTCAGGGACATTGCCACATTTCTTGTCAGAAAGGCAGTCTTGAAAAACTCATCATCAGACTCTCTGCAAGCTCAGCAGTTTCTCCTGAAACTAGCATGCCAAGCTTTCACTCTCCTGATTCACAGAAAGAAGTTTCCTGCTATTCAAGGCCAAGCTGGCTTTGGGTTTCAGAAACCAAGGTTGAGATCCCCAATAAAATGATGCAGTTGGGTCTCAGTAACCTGCCATGTTCTTTGAGAGGACAAGGACACTTGGTCCCTGTCTTTATTGTGAGGTCTAACCATGCCTGCAGACATCTGGCAGAGTGGGCATCTCCTTTAAAGGCTACTGTACAGAAGGCTTTCCTTGAAGCAAAGGCTTTCCTTCAGCATCACTGGTTCAAGGGTTCAAGATTGTTCACCTATTTGGATATATCCAAATGTCTTGGTTGCTTGCTCACAGGAGTCCAAGTGGGATCCATTTGGCTAGCCAGATTTCTTCTCAAACCTCTTCTGCCTGAGCACTTGTGGCTACCACCAGAACACAGATACATGAGAAAACCTGAAGTGTCCAGGAGGACGGTGAGACAATGGAAATACACTGAGTGCAGATGTTTCTCCTGAGTTCTATCAAGGTTTGGAGGTTACACACTTCACTTGAATGTCTCAATATACAGCCCTTACATCTAATATGATGTCATGTCACTGCATGCCCCCAAGGCTGAAGCTCACAGGCTTGAATGTGATGAGATCCTGGCCAGTGATTTCAAGTCTGTATCCCACCTCTGAAACTGCCTGGGGAAATGAAAACTGCTAAAGAGCTGGGAGGGGAGGGTGGGCACTAACCAGGCTCCTACTTGTCTGGGAAGGAAAGCACAACCACATATGCAAGGGCACAGTGTAAGAGATCCTGCGTCTGTGGTCTCCAGTTAAGCCTTGAAGTCGATCTACCCATAACTCTAAATCAGGACAGATGTGGAGCCTTCAAAATCTCTAAGGATGATGGTCTCCACCTGCCTGGTCCCACTGCCCTCCTGGGGATGTCATTTTCTCTAATGTCTGAGCTACTTTGCTCCAGCTGCAGCTTGAACTCTTGGTCTCCTTATCACATTGTCAGTGCCAAAGAGAGTCTGGCTCTCTAACTAGCCTCCCAGAAGTTGTATCCTTCTGTTAGCAAATGGATTTGGCAGCAAAAGACACAGGTACCTATTACCATAGACCAGAGAAGAATTAGCTGAGAGTTTCCCAGTCGTGAGCCAGAATTAGAGGGAAATGGTCTCTGTCCTTCTGGGGGCAATGACAGCAGGACTTTGTTCCTTGAAAGGCAGCAGGCAACATCAGAGGTATTCTCTGAAACCCATAGCTGCAGAGTTTTTCCACCTCCCTTACAGCATCATCTGCATGCAAAAAATAGTGAGGGGCCCACACAAAAGAGAAGTGTGGGAAACTCTCCCACATCCATGCAGTGCTTGTGGAATTGTGATTCCAGTTGAGGTTTTTCTCTTTGAGTGGCTGATTAAGTCAGAATTGACATCTCTCTGTTCTTCAGAAAACTCCTAAGACACTTTTGAGCTCTTTACCAGCAGGTTCCACTTGTCTGAAGCATAAGACAGCAAGAGAATGTGGCACAGGCTGGTGTCACCAGCACAACAGCCAGTGCTTTCTTCCGCCACATCAAAGAATCATAGAATATGCTGAGTTGGAAGGGACCCATCCACATCATTGAAATATAACTCCTGTCCCTGCAAAGGATCCCCAGGAGTCACTCCATGTGAGAGTATTGTCCAAACTCTTCTTGAACTCTGTAAGGCTTAGTGCTGAAGACCACTTCCCTGGGAAGCCTGTTCCAGTGCCCAGCCACCCTCAGGGTAAAGAACCTTTTCCTGATATCCAACCCAAACCTTCCCTAAACCAGTTTCAGGCCCTTTCCTCAAGTTCTGTCACTGGTCACAAGAGTCTAGATGTCAGTGTCTGACCCTCCTCTTCCCCTCACAAAGAAGTTGTAACTGCAATGAGGTCTCCCCTCAGCCTTCTCCAGGCTGAACAGACCAAGTGACTTCAGCTACTCCTCATATGGCTTCTCCTCAAGGCCCTTCACCATCTTTGTTGGCCTCCTTTGGACACTCTCCAATCTTTTTTCCATTGTGTCACCCAGAACTGCCCCCAGCACTCGAGGTGAGGCCACCCCATGCAGAGCAGAGTGGGACAATCCTCTCCCTTGCCTGGCTGCACCCCAGGACATGGGTGGCCCTCCTGGCTTACAGGGCACTGCTGACTCGTATTCAACTTGCCACTGCCCAGGACCCCCAGGTCCCATTCCATGGACCTGTCTCCAGTCTCTTGTTCCCCAGTCTATACACACATCCAGGGTTGCCCCATCCCAGGTGCAGAATCCAGCACTTCCCCTTGTTAAACTTCATACTGTTGGTGGTTGCCCAGCTCTCTGTTTTATCGGAGTTTCTCCACAGGGCCTCTCTGTCCTCAAGGGAGTCAACAGTTTCGACAGTTCCTGCCAATTTTGTGTCATTGGCAAACTTAAGCTGCTTAATATCCCTTTCAGTCCTGCACCCAAATTGTTAACAAAGATATTTAAGAGCACAGGGCCAAGGATGGAGCCCTGTGGAAGCCCACTAGGGACAGGTCTCCAGTTTGATGTCACCTCATTGTGAGTACAGTACCCTATACATCATAAATTTTAAAATTCATTGTTTAGAGCAGCTGTAGCAGGCTGAGGTTTTTTTCAGTTTTTAGCCTGGCTTTGATTGATGCTGACTAAGTGGGAAGACTACCCATGCTCTCCCTGCCAGGGAAATGAGATTCTGTGCCAATTCATTCACCTGCTGGGCTTGGCAAATACACAGTTTCTGGAAACCACTGCCATCACTCTGAAACAATTCCATCAGTGCAAGTACAAAAGCACTGTTTGGTTCAGACTTGGAACATGGGTTTGGAGCCAATCTCTTTACTGCCACCATTCACTGCACTCCAGTTTGCATTGCAAAGACATCTTGGAACATGCAGAGAAGATTCCCTCCAGCTGAAATTTAAATGATTCCAGGATCAGGACCTGGTATGCTCCATCTCCTAACGGAACCAGCTGAGTCAAATTAAAACATCCAAAATGCCTGTGGATATAAAAAATCCTGGTATTACCTCTTTCACTCTACAAATCTACTTTTCTTGAACTATAGATGTTACAGTTAGCAGAGAGGTGAGTCACTGCACATAGACATCCCTCTCTGCTTGACCTTCAGCCTTACCTGTCTTCATATAGACTATTTTCTTTACCATCCTCTCCTCCAAATACTGCACTCTTACACTGTTTTTAGGTGTTCTTCAATCTCTGATCATTTGATTCAGCACCACTGCTCTCCTCTGTGGCCAGTCCCTTTCTTCACACCTCTCCATCTTCACACCTCCCAGCAATGAAGATCAGCCTCCCCTCCCACATAGTAGTAGTTTAATTACTGTATGCTTCATTCCTGCCAGCCTGTTCATATATCTCCTCCAGTATGAGTTTTGATCATCATCCAGCTTTGTCCCACTGCATCAGCCTTCTCTTCAACTCTTCCAGCCAGGAAGCACCCCTGGAAGTGCCTCCACATTCCAGCAGACCTCCCTGCTATGGGCTCTCTCTCCTACCACTGCTGCTTTCCATGCCAGCCTATTTCTCCAGCATAGCTGATGTTCACACCAACAAACTGATCTTTTCTATGCCTTTGAGTCAGCTCTGGGCATCTGTGCCTCACTGACTTTTTGAGCCAAAGGCTTATCTGTCTGTTTAGCCAGCCCTAATGGATTTTCCGCCTGCAGATTCATCTAATGGCTTTTCTTGAACCACATCCCCAACATCCTGAGTCAATGCGTTCCACTGTTTATCTGTATCCTGTAGTTCCTGGGCAATGATAAACAGAGGAACAATCACTCCCTATCTGAACTCTCCATCCCATCATACCACCATATGTGAAAAGCCGTATGTCATATCTCTTTTCAGACATACCTTTTCCAAGCTAAACAGTTGTCTTTCTCTGCATTCCCTTCTCTGCACTACCAGGTCCTCAATGAGCTGCTGAAAGCTAGTTTTGCATGAGGCATTGAAGGCCCAGTTGCACTATAGATGTACCCAGACAGTTTGGGGTTTGTTGTTGTTTTTTTTTTAATCAGTGCAGTGGGAAGGAGGAAAAAAAAAAAAGAAAAGGAAAAAAAAAAAAAGAAAAAAAAAAGGCAGCACAGCCTTTAAGATCTGGCTGTGAATTAAAGCAGAATTCTGAATTCCTGACATAATGCAGGCCAGGCAGCTTGGGATGCTATTTCCATGCCTTAGGCATCAAAAACAAAGACTGTCTGCGTGAAGAAGAGTGAGAAGTAAAGCACTGGGTAGGAGGACACACTGCGCCTCACTGCAGCTATCTGAATATGCAGTTTTCTGTAGATATCTTATATGCATTCATGAAATTACATTTGTATCTAGAGCTTTCCAGTACCAGAGAGCCTTCAGGCTCTAGGAAGCTTCTAAAGACTGGTCAGAGCCAGTGGAGAGGCAGCATTGTGCCAGAGATGAGAGCAAATGGGAAGAGTCCTACAGAGGGCTCCCTGAGCAGGCTCAAGGACTGCAGGTGAATGCTACCACTGCCCTGCTTGACACTGTCATGCCAGGGAACTCCAGGCATAGGAAGGATAGCAGTAATGACATAAGTAGATATGAAAGTAAAGAAAGGGTTGGTTTAGAAACAGCTCAAAATAAAAATCTGTATTTCCTGGGGAAGTCTTGCTTTTCTGCAGGACTTGAAGACACTTGCAAATTTCCAGATAGATAGATTAAAACCACTGTGTTCCACATCTGCCTGTACTGGCAGTGGCCAGTAGCACCAGTGGAAGCAGAACCCCAAATAACAAAAGGTGTGTGAAACACTTCTAGTGCCACATATGGTGTCTATGCCTTTAGTCTTCCAAACTCACACAACTGAGCTTGACTGCAAGACAGGAAGAAATTAGAGTACAAATACTGCTATTTTTATATATGTAAGACAAGCTGTCATGAAGTCACAGAGAAGTTCATGTTGCAAGTCATGTCAGTGAAGGAAGTGTAGGTAAGACATTGTAAAACTTTTCTGAAATATACAAAACCACACAAAGTAATGACTGGTTTCTCAAAATTGAAAGAAAGGGAAGGCAGAGAAATTGGCACTTCAGTTCTCTCTTTAAATTACATGCACATTAAATGCATTCTCTCAATCAGAGAGAAGCCCTTTCTAGCCCACAGTCAACTGGACACCAAATCAAAGGTCTCAAAACAAAGAGATTCCCCAAGCTAAGAGCAAGATGAGCTTTAGTGAAACAGGATTTTTGAAACCTCAAGGGTGACCAAAATATACTCAAGGATATCCTTTTGATATTTTTTCCTGATTCAGTGGATCAACCTATAAAGCAGATATGTGTTCTGCAGAGAAAATCAGGAATTCTTAACTACTCATCGAAGATCAATATGCATCATGAACATTGGGAAAGAAACATGTAACACAAGGACCAAGGCAGACTTTCTAGGTGGATTTTAGCTGTGGGTTTCCTTGCTTTAACTTATGGAAACTTCCACTCCTAACTAGTATCATTACCAGGTTTTTGCTTCTAACATCACAAAAAATTATAGGCAAATTTAGGCTGGGAGGAACCTCTGATGGTCCACAGCACAAAATTTCAGACAAATTAGGGTCAGCCTTTAAGTCAAGTCAGGTTTTTCATGGCCTTGTTCATGTGAATTCTGAAAATCTCCAAGGGTGGAGGTACTGCAGTCAAGAAAACCATCCTGCTAAGCCCCTGTCTGTGAACTCAGTCATTACACACCAATCACAAAAGCAGGTATTGGTCCTACACAGTGCTCTGCCTCCACGAGGCCACCTACCCCTCCCTCTTCAGATCTCAAGTCAGCACAGCAAATGAAGTCCTTCTCCACTCACAGTCAATGTTCAAACTGGCTCAGAGGACTTCTGCCTTCAAACAGTCATCCCTTCAGTGACCATAAAATATAACTCAGGAGAGAAAGTTAGCTGTTGTGTTAGGCGACAAGAATACCACCACGGGACCCTAAGGGCAAAGCCCAGCAAAACATGCTGAGAGCATGGAGAGAGACATGTATGGTCTCCTCTGTGAGATGAGATGCTCTAGGGGTGACAAGCTGGAGAAAAGAAATTTCTGCAGGAGGCCAGGTAGCTGCTGTTTGGCTAATGGCAGACAGAAAGATGTCACCTACTTCCAGAGAACACTGCTGTCTGTACTGAGTAGCATTATTCAGGTGATCATTCTGTTCAAGTTTCTAGCAATGCATCATCCTGGGAAGCTCTTCCCACGATTCCTCCTCTTTGCTGCTAAAAACACAAGTGCCTTATTATTTTGCCAAGTAATAACTTCTGCTTCTAGCTACTGGCTCTCATTGTGGTTTGTCAGCCCAACTGAAGAACCAATTATATATAAAGATAGAAGTGAATTTTGCTCTTTTCAATTCTGCAGAAACCAAGAGTCTACCAAAATACAATCAGGAGACCAAGATATACAAAAGCATCAACTTTCCACTTGAGCTTTTCTATAAAATCTCAGAGGGTTTTTCTGCTCCAAGACTTGTGTTGCCTGGCAGGATGCATCACACCCAGAACTACTGCACAGGAGATTAACGTATAGGAGCCTCAAAGAGAAGCAAGGGGCTGTGAAGTCAAACTCTTCAATCCCTATTACCCTTTAAATAAAAGCTATGATTTTTAAAACTGTGAGACACTGAATTCCAACTGATTTCTATGGAAGATGTCAGATGCCAGGCTATCATTAGAAAATCAAACTCTTCAATTAAGGCTCATGCATCAATTACTGACATAAAGACCTTTTGCAAATTCAGAGTGAAACAGCCATGACCACAGGCAGGAGGGGTCAGAAGGCAGACTCTGGCTCCTCCCTGACTGCAAGGAGAATAGCCTCTGTATGTAGAAGAATCAGAACATTACAAGAGCAGGAACTCAGAGCAATGCTATTCTGATTTTGTTTTTGTTCCTCTATGTATACGTTTTGGTATTCAAATTAAATCAGAGAAAATGGCAGAGAAAAATAATGTGAACTAATTACATTTAAGTAGATGTTAGCAAGACAATCTTTGACTTCTTCTACTTGTCTCTTGCAATTAAAGAGCTGTCTGGATTCCCTGTGCCTATTACCCTGCAATTTTGTTGCAAGCACAGGCTCCTTTTAGGGTGCAGATAGAAGAAATCAAAGATCACAAGGAAGATTAGTTCTCCCTGGCATCATTCACATTACAGGCGGTGTTCCTAAAAATGTCAGTGTTAGGCTTCCTAGAAACGAGCACTGCAACTGTGCCAGCAATTCAGGCAAAATAGTAGCTGTGCTTGTCTAAGGCAATAGTTTATATTTTTTCAACATTTGTGTATTCTTGCTTAGGGAAAACACTGTGACACACTGGTTTAAATAACTGGTTTGAAATAACCTCAGTGTAACCATGTGAAAGGTGGCTGAGAGCTGAACAGCACGGGCAGATTTGTCAAATTTGCTGCAGCCCAGAAAGCAAAGCTGCACAGATACCTGACAGGGTAGCTGTGCTCCTACAGGATTCAGCACAGATCAGTGGTGTGACAATGACACCGGGGAGCATTTGGGGGCAGCCATTCGGGGGTCCTTTTGGCAGACTGAAAACATCCAACATGCTAACGCTCTCTGGCTAAACAAGGTGAGGGTGGAGTAGGACAGACAGTATCAGGAGAGATCCACTGCTCCCAGAGCTGTGCTGGCACATGCTCTTGTTCGCCTGTTGTATCAGTCCATACCCCCAGTCCACAGAGAATACCACATCTGAGGAAAGCACTTCTCAGGCACCCTATCACTGATTCCCAGAAAACCTGGGATGCGATCCAGAGATTTCAGACTCTCCCAAGGAGGATTTCAGCCCTTTTCACATGCACTCTGCAAGGTAAGTTTAAAACATGGTATTTGTAGAGCAAGGACTGATTAATTTCAGCTCTTGGGAGTAAGCCCAGTATTTGCCTTGGCCCCGCCCTGCACCTTTTTTTCTGACTGCCCCTGCTCAACTTTATGCACAAGCTCAAGCTACGAGGGTCATATTTCCTTCATTAATGCAACCCTGACATGGACAGCCTTGCCCAGTCACCTTTTTCTGGGAGGAGTTCTCCCCCAGCATTGCCTCCTCTCCTGTTTAAGCACAGCTCCCAGAACTGCAGGAGGAAGAACAAGATGGAGTTTGGCCTCTGCTGCGTTCCTGGAAGCTATCTTATCAGCTTTCATGAACTTTGTCTTCATGTCAGTGATAAAAATACCACAGCTGCTGAGATTTTCTTCTGCTTTGTCTTTCTTATCATGTTCCTAGGTGATTTTGTCCCACAGAGGGAGAGAGGCAGTGCAGAGTCATCGGCTGCAACCTTTTCTCTGCAGGTGGGTCCATGTTTCTTGGCACAGAGATAAGGAGCAAGCCATTCACCAGACTGGAAGGAAACTCTTCAATAAACCAGAGCCCTGAAGGATGCTCAGAAGAAAGAGGGAGAAAGGCACCAAACTTAGAGCACTGCTCTGGAAAATTTGAAACTGTGAAGCAGAGCAGGAACAGGTCAACAAGGGAAGAGAACAGGGCTTGGAGCTGCACACTATGATTGGTCCTACCCTTGGCAGCATCATGTCTCCAAGATTTAGAAAGGGTTTTGCTTGGCTGATGGTCAGAAAGTCCTATTTGTGAATTTCAAAGTGCTTTAGAAATAGTAAGCATCAGCATTACACTAACAGAGCCCTGCAGGGTGTACTTTCAAAATGGGGAATTGCTGGCAAGCCTGTAATACCACAGAGGGGAAATCCCTGGAAACACTAGGCCAGTCTAGCTTCTGCTTACAAGTCAGTATAGCCCTGTGAGTATGAAAACCTCTCAGCCAATACAGCCTTCTGGATGATGTAAAGGTCTTTCCTGTTTCTCCTGAGGAGAGGATGGAGGCGCGTCAGCATAATTGCAGTGCGCTGCAGGCTGCTTACCTCAGTCAGCTCCGCAGCCAGAGCAGCTTAACATGCACTTAGGGGAAGCCGTGTAATGACTGCATGTGAAACACCTCGCCACACCATCGTGCTGGTGCCTTCCTGCCACGGGAGCAAGAGACCAGTCTGTGCTCCTGTTGTGCATCAAGAGGTGCCCAGACACAGCTGTTTCAAAGCACAGCTGCTGTCCAGCCTCACCAGGGATGCCCTTGGCTCCAAGCAGCAGTTTAGTAGCTGTTGGAGAGGATGAAGTAGCTAGACCCTGCAGAGATGATTTATTAGTAAAAGATTCTAAGAGTATGAAACCAACAAAAGAGATGGAATTGAAAGCAAAATTTGAACTGTAAGGTGCTGGGCAGGAAGAGGGTGATTAAACTAGCTGAAAAGACTGGGCTGGGTGATTCAGTGACATCCCTGCCAAGACAAAAGGATGAATAAGGGGTTGGACCTTCTCAGGTATCAGGGATAAGGTGGTTTTTCAGGATTTTGGTATGTAGAGTAGTATTGTAATGTTGTAGTTCCCATAGGCTATATGTAGATTCTGTAGGTTTTGTATCTTGAGGTGATTGGTTGATGCTCATTAGAATATTCACGATAGAAAGGGTTAAAATGGAATGTAACAGATAAATCGCTCTCTTGCTCCCGTGAATCCCTGTCCCTTTAGACTTATGGACTCTTCCCCAGTTAGGCTGCCTTCCCACGACCAATAAACCACGTGTCCCAAAGAGTATCCTGGTCTTCAGATGATCTCTCTCGTCGGACACAACCAGCGCATTTCCAATAAGTAGCAAGGTCCAGCAGCCACCCAGACAGCCCACTGTACTACCACTGGTGTTTATAACTAGAAGTCAGGAATATTCAGATAAGGTGCTGGGGTTTTGTGGGGCTTTTTTGTTGAAGCAAACACTTCAAACAAACTTTCCTAAGGGAGTGGAGAACAGGGTGTGGCTGTTAAGGACCTGCTGAGTCCCCTTGAACCAGCCAAGAGTGGATGGTGGGGAAATTATTTGGGACAATTTCTCTCCACACTGTTTCTTCACAGAGTCTCTGTCATACCCTGTCACAACCCACTCCCCAACAGTTTTGTCATCAAAATCCCTGCCAGGGAAATCTGGACCTAACAAGATGGCATGAAGACCTCATGCTATGCAGCCACTGTAGATCAAGGAATACAAAAAGTCAGAGGAAGCAAACTGACGACAATTTATGAGGAGCCTGCAACGTCATGCATAAAATATAGCTTAGCCTGCCCCAAGGCAACTGTCTCGCTCTCAAAGCATTACCTTTTTTTCTGGGATATGTCTAAGCCTTCAATTCTCTTCCTAAGCCTCTGTAACAGTGAGCACCTGGGCACCTGAAGCTTACGGCACAGGTACTCAACTATTCATCCCCAAAACACAGCTCACACCACATTTAGGCATCTGGCAGTCCAGACAGGCTACAGGCAGGAGAGAACTGCTCTTGCAGAGGCACCATAGACCTCTTCGAGACAGCAGCCCACCTGGTGCCAACCCACCTAGAAAGAAACTCACAGAAACCTGGCACAGACTCAGGCAACTGAAAATCCACTCGTTATCCAGCTACTAACAAATGTAGCAGACACAGAAATGTGAAAATATTATCCACTGCTGGCATTTGCAGGGCAAGAAATTTGCTCAGAGGGGACAAACCAGGATCCTTAAAAGACAGGCAGATATTAGCAGGGCAGAAAAGGAGAATGAGAAACATACAACATCTGGAGATACCCTGGCATGCTAGCAGGAAATCCACCTGCTGCACAGGCACAACCAGCAGCCAGCTGGATCAATGGGACGAGGGTGATCAGTGCTGCTGGTCAGGCAAGCAGGCACAGCTGCCACAGAGAGGACAGTGGACTCCCTCAGCCCTGGACTTGCAAAACAGGCACCTCATGCTTGGGTGCTTTCCCTCAGAGAAAGAGGAACCAGGAGGAGCTTAGGGCATAGTTAGGGTGCAGGCAGCAGAACTGTCTGGCTCTTTGTCCAAACATCACCAGTACCTGGGTCTCACGTTTCCCAGGTCTGTGGCAGCTCTGCTGAGATAATGGGCTTTGATTTGTTGCTACAGAGTAACAGATTGAATGAATTTGAAATACTTCTCATGGAAGCTATAATAATAGATGTCATAATGCTAATTCACCAAACAACAGCAACACAGATGAAAACACCTCCTTTTTCCCTGTCTCTAAGAAGCAATCAGTTTGCCCCTATCCTGTCTCCCAAAGCTCTAGAGTTTCCTGAAATGCTCATAACCAAAACATGAACTCCCTGGTGTCTCCATCAGTCACTCCCTATCTCTGATTAAACCAGGAGTGATCAGAGCTCTCCAAAGAGGGCACGGTCAGAGGAAGAACAAAGGGAACAGCAGGGCTACACAGGCTGCTCCTTTGTTAACCCACTGGGGAGCCTGCACTAGGGAAGCTTAAAGGCAATCATCAGTCAACCTTCTCCCAAGTGTTCCCTGAATCCTCTGCAGAAATCACTTCCTTTGAGCACCCAAGGGGCCAAAAGAACCTAAGCCCGTCCAGGCAAATACCCTTTATAAGGACTGCAGCACAGTGTCTTCTTAGAAAGTATAAGTGAAAAGGGCTGGGGCAGGGTGGCGTGGGAATCAGGAACAGACAGGATGCTCCAGAGCACGACAAGGAGGGCACCACTCCCTGCAAAGTGAACAATGTGTTCAGACAGTTCACATATCTGGCCCCAACGGGCCATCAGTCTGCAAAGTGTTGTCTGTTACATATCCCTTTGCAACAGCCTGTCTTGGCCCTTGACAGAGCTGCAGCCTCAAAGCCAGACCCATGGAAGAAGCAGTCTTCAAAGCTCTGCTGCCTGAAAATAAGACCCCTTCAAGATGCCAGTTCCCCCTTCAGGAGGAAGTGGCACCAGGAGATCGCAGTGCCAGAGAGTCATTTATGTGGCTGACATCATGCTCTGTGCAAGATGTGACCTACCCTGACATCAAACACTCGAATTCCCCACGACTCCAGCAAAAAAAGGCCAAATTTAACCCACCATACACAAAGCCACAGGTAAGACTTCTCTATAAATAATAAGCGAAGTTACACAGATGCCAAATCGTGCCACCGGCGGCACCGGCCAGCAGGACTGGCAGGAATCGCAGCCTTCCCGACCAGGCAGCAGGACGGCTCGGGTCGGCAAGAAGCCCTGTTGCTCCGCGCACCGCTGCCCGCAGACCCGCGGGTTCTCGAGCGAGAGAACCTTGTCCGCCGAGGGCGCGACCAGCACCGGCCGCCCCGACCGCGGCCAGCGGGAACGCCCCGCTCCCGCCGCACGCACCGGCGGATGCCCGAGGCCCGCGGCACCGGGCGGCCAAGGCATCCCCCGGCCGCCGGCGCCCCCGCGGCCGCGGGCGGCGGCCCCAGCTCCGCACAAAGCGGGGTGGGGCCGCAGGGAGCTGCGGCACCCCCGGCGCAAGGCGGGCACAGCAGGCTTCCCCCGCCGCTCCCCGGCACCGCCGGGCTCCGCAGGCCCCGGGCTGTGGCAGGTGCCCGAGCCGGCCCTGCCCGCGCCTGTCCCGGCCCCACGCCCCGCACCACCACCCGCGCTCCCGTACCTTGCCGCTGGCGGCGGGGGTCTGGACGTGCGCACGGGAGCCGCGCCGCGCCAGCCCGGCCCGGCCCGCCCGCGGTCCCCGCCCCGGCCCGCCCCCGCGCCGCGCCCGCAGCCGGGAGGTGCTGCCGGGCACCGGGGCTGCCGCTGGCCCCATGGAGCTCCGAAGAGCCCTGCCCGGGGCGATCAGGCCCGCGGCCGTGCCCGGCCCCTGGGCGCAACCTTCCGTGGCCAGCGAGGGTTTCTCCTGGTGCTGTGGCGGGAAGAGCCCCTCCGCAACCACAGCAAGGTATTCAAGTGCCTCTCCGCCACCCTGGGCTTGGGAGGCAGCCCACCCGGGCCGACGTGCGCCATTCACCGTCACCGTCGCCGCTGCAGGTGGGTCCCCGGCTCTGTGTCCGGAGGCACATGGTGAAAGGTGGGTGCGTGATTCTCCTACGAAGTCGGCCTGACAGCGTGAGGATTTTGCCGTCACTTGCAGAGAGAGTACCATACGCCTTGCATTAGCTCAGAGAGCTTCTGAGGAGACAGACGCACTTGTGCCAGATCCTTAGTGTCACCACCACGTACCGCTCATCCTGAATACTGTACACACCCCTGCAACACGTTTTAATGTGCCAGCCTCAGCTGGCAGCCTCTGGCAGTCCCTGGCAGATGGAGAGACACTGGCCCAAAGCTGCAGGCCCTTTACTGATGGCATATGGCTTTAAAAAGCTTCTCACAGAGCTCACGCTCAGACTTTGGGGACAGCTGGTACCTTGGCAGCACTACAAACTTCCTCGGTGCCCTGAATGAGGAGCTTGGTAAGTAGACAGCAGCACCCAAGATGAAATAGCAGAAGAGGTTTCTTTGGCCAGGTCACCCCCTCAGCTAACACCACTTCTGTCCTGTCTGATTAATCAGAATCTGAGACAGCTAGCTCATCTTCATACCTTGGTCCCATCACTTACTGGGTAGCAGAGGCAGCTCTGGGTTGAGCTAGCCGTTGTGGCAAGACACTGAGACTCCTTCACATGTGAGATGCTGCAGATCAGTGTAAGGGACCAAACAGAAAAACATGCCCAAACAATAGTTTGGATGCTGTTACCAATCATTAACTCCTCAAGGCAACGTACTATTTATCAAGAAGCTGTATATCAACCTTAGCAGATGTAGGCAAAGACAGAAGGGGTAGGGGCTCTATAAACCTTCCAAAAAATGTCTCAAACACTCTCAACCAAAGCAACAACAGGCAACATAGCAGGGATTGAAATCACTGGAACAGTAAGAACTGCTGACAGTGCCAAGAGAGAGAGGCAGGAAATGTGTCCTTAGCTGAAAGGTAATTCCATCAAGGGGAGATCACAACCAACACAGTGACCATTTCCTCACTACAGACCCCAACTCTAGTATAAGAGGAGACTGCACATGTGGTGTTATTAGCACGCCTGTCGGGACCCCTCAAGTCCTTTTGGAGAAGAAAAATTGTGTGAAAAGATAAGATCCATTGAATACTTCAAGGGTGTTGAACAGAATTTCGGAACCAACCAGCAACCCCTAAGAGTGATCTTCATCCTTTGCTATCAGGTGCCAGCCCAGGACGTCCCAGGAGACTGAGGCACTTCAGCAGACATACCACCAAACAATTGCTGAGAACCAATGTCCATGGATGGAGCACAGGATGGAATTCCTGTGAACATTAATTGTGGATGCTAGTGCAGCAGCTGTCCTGGGCCTGCCCTGCCTACAGGAATTGAGATGACTTCTGGTACCCCTCAGGATCCTCGCAGTGTGCTCACATATTCCCTATGGAGAAGTACAAGAAGTCTTGTACTTCTCCATAGGAAATGGAGATTGATGCACAGATGATTTCCAGTGCATCCTTTAACACATGTTGTGCTCCAGCCCTGATTAAGCCGTAGAAGATTGCACTCAGGACTGACAGGAAGATAAAGATGTCTTTGTTTAGAGTTACTGAGGGGAAAGATTCCTTCTACCTACAGCCCTGTCCATGGTAGGCATCTGGCTGTGCTACTCAAGTGCAAGTGGCATTCCTGAGAGCTGTTTTAGGTGCTGACAAAGTGAATGGTTTTGCTCCCCAGTCCCCTTTGCAGTCTTAAACTGGGTGGCTGGATTGGGGTGTCCTTGGTGATTGGAATGAATACTACTGTCTTCTTCCCTGAAATATCTCAACTGGTCATCCAGCAGCAAGAGCCTGGCTGAACAAATTGCTGCTGACAGCCTGTGTCCACAGAAGTAGCTTATGGGAAAGAGCACTCCCACACAACACTTCTGCTGTCTAAAGGGCCTCCAGTAGCCAACATGTTAGTGCTTTCTCTTGAGATCCAGCTGCAGAAGTTGGAGCAGCGTGTTCTGTAACTCTCTGCCATCCCACACCATCAGGTGCCAGAAATCGGTCCAAGAGGCAGGCCGGTGTCCCACCCATCTCTTTCTGGCCTACTCAAAATAATGAGAAGTGGAAAGCTATCACTCCAGCAACTTGGTTATGAAGGGGAGCCTGACAGCAGTGCAACAGAAAAACACCACTCTTAGCCAGAAACCATGTGCAGCACCTCAACCTATGGCAAACCATTGGAAGACCAAAGCTGGCACTTGTTGTGGCTAGTCTGCATTGCAGGAGCTACATCAGCATGGCCACATTCATGGTGTCTGTGCAGCAATGATGAAGCACTTCACCAGCTGGGCACAGCGGCCTGGGAGCAGGGTCCTGACTGGCATGGAGTGTTTGCAGAAGTGGGTGAGAGGAAACAGAAGGAAACCAGCTTTCTGCACAGTGATATGCCTTGCAACCCTAGGAAAGGCATGACCAGTTTGCAGACATGATATCCTCAGGTATATTTAATTCAAGGCTAAGTTATACCAGCACACAGGCCAGTACGTCTGCACTGAAGGAGAGATGCTGCAGCAAGCATCTGAACTCTGCTTTATCTCTGCCTGCAGAGGACAAGGGGCCTGACATGTCTCTATTAGTTCTGGATGGAGACACGTGGAGGAAACTGCTAATTAGTTATGACCAATTAGCTTCATCTTTAACAAAAACTTCTTTGGTTCCCATTTTTCCTGCTGTAATTATTTCCATCCCCATGCAGTACAGTATCACTAACTGTGCCACATGTATGGGGGCAGGTAGCATGGAGGGCACAATACCCTCCAAATCACTTTTGAAACTGATTTAAAGCACCATTGCAATGGTAATGTCAAAACTGGAAGCCTTTTCAGAGTTTGTGGCATTGGCATTTCCCATCAATGTGCAAGAGCTTTTATGATGTTGGAAAATGTTATTGGAAGATGCAGCAAAAAAACACCAATTGGTTTTAATACTGCTTTGGAACTTTTGCTCCCTGCAAAATGCTGACCATAGCCAATACTTTTCTACTAACAAAATGACATTGTAAAATAAATAAATAAATAAAAAAATAAATAAGGTATTGTTTTCAGCATGGAATTGTGATGCTGGGCTGAGTAGTTTTTTTCCCCAAATGATAAGGACAATAGAACAGGATTTTATCAAATAAAGGGAACGATGTAGTTTTGGAGAAGAATACAAAACAAGTCATGCAAAACACAATAGGATGCCAGCTTAGCTTTGCAAGGCTGACAAAGCAGAAGTTATGCAAAGCAACGATATTGGACTTACTCAGAATGGGGGTTGAGGAACAGCCACCTAAAAGGGCACTGGACATTGAAGACACCCCCCAAAGAACCACATAAGGACTTCCAATAAGGGTTGCAACTACGTAAAATGAAGTAATACACATACATCAAGTAAGCAGGAATAGCCAATGAGTATGTCATCACTGCATATGATAAAACCTCACAGTTTTGAGCATTTACCCAATGCTCAGTTAGAGGAAGGGTTCTCCAAGTGACCAGCACACTGCAATAAAGAATGCTGCTTTCTAATACTCATAACTGTTAGAAAATTTTTATCTGGCCAATTTTGGTATTACAATTTAATTCTACTTACCCTGGGTATTGCTCCAAGTTTCAAGCTTCCAACAGCTTGACCCCAGAATGTGTCAGAGGTTCTGTACCGTGAAAATTAAGCTCAAAACCAGAGCAGATACTGATCCAACAGCTGGAGCCTCAAAGGCAGACTTTGCACTTCGCAGGAAGTTGTAATTTAATAACAAGGAGAAACAGGGACTTCAACTCAAAGGTAGTGGACCATGTGATCAAAGCAAACATCTGGCTGCAGCAGAGCAGGGGACCTTTCACCCCAAATGTGCCAAGGTTAGGGATACCTTCTCTTCTGCTGACTAACCTGGTACACTGTTTTCCCCTCTGGAGAGCTCCTGAGGTTGAACAGAAAACACACAGATAATCTCACAGTTTAGCATCTCTAAATGTGCAGGCCACAGCCTCTCACTGAACTCTAGGGAAGAGGTTAAATTATATCAGGTGGTATTACATTACATGAGCTCCAGCACTGTGGCTTGGTCATGAGAAAGTGGTTTGTCTTCTTGCACTTGGCATGCCCCTAGACCAAACAGAGCTAATGTTTCATTAAGGAGTTCTTAGCACCGAGAGACAGCTGGAGAATTTTCTCAGCACTTTCTCAGGCCACAAGTGAGCTCTTAAATGGCAAGACAGCAAGCCCTAGGCCTTGTGTCTGTGATGATGGCAGGAGGTTGCCCAGCCTGCAGACTAGAAGAGAAACTCAGCACTGTGATAGAGCTCCTGCTACAGGGTGTTGTTGTTATCCACCCACGGAAAATGCTTTGCCCCTTAGCTCTCACCTTCACCCTGGATGAGAAGCTCAAGCTTAGACCAAACATTAACCCAGAAACAACCTTCCCAGTAGTGCCTCTTAGCACAGCAGCATGCCAGAACACAGGGCTTAGCCACAGCAAATGAAGGTACAGATCCTGGCAGCCCAACACCACCCAGGCCAAAAAGGGGTAAAGAAGGGAAGCTTCACAGCGTCTTCTTGGTGGTAGCTCAGGGGCTTACTGAGCCAGCGGTGACTTTACTTGTGTTTGGCAGCACTCTCCCAATTTATCCTCTCAAACCCTACAAAATTTTTGTGGCCACAAGATCCAGCAACAAACTGAACTACAAGTTAATGGCACATCATGGAGGAGGAGTGTGGGTGTGGAAATCAAAACCATCCTTTTTAGGGTTGGAGCTGGTATCCAAGGTTTAAGTTAATGCAGAGACAGAAAGCTTAATTTCATAAGTAATGTTATGCATACAGCAAAGCTCAGCAAAGACTGGCTCTGGGTAGAAACCACATGCAGAAGGAGCTGCTGGGCTGCATAACCAGGTCAAATTGTTTCCCAGCCACAACAGTTAGCAGTGGCAGCACAAATCACTCTTGAGCACTTCAGGCAGAAGTAACCAAGAGGTTCAAAACACCTGTGGCACTGACTGATAGTCACTGCAGGCCTTGCAGGGGCCTGAGGGATTTGCATCTGGCCCAGCTGCCATTTTGTGACCTGAATTCAGTGCTTTTCAGTACCACTGAAGTTGGTGAAGCAGAAGGAAAGTAGATGAGGGCCCATGAGGACATGTGAGCTTGGCTCCAAAGTGCAGGTCTGTAGAGGCCTTGCAGATATTCCTGCATCCGCTATAGTTTAAAAAAGAAGGACCACATGTGATTGATTATCAATATGACCAGAGGAAATGGTCCTCAGCAAATACATGTGGACCAAAACCAAGAGCTGAGGAAGACACAAAAGAAAAGAAACTTACAACAATCGTCATATGTCCTTCCCTTCCAATTTCAATTAAAATGTATTTTCAAAATTCCCCATCAGGGTCAATACGTTGATCCTTAAGCCTACTTCAGAAGAGTTTATGTTTCACATAGACCAATGTTTATTATATATTGTAGACATGTGTCAGGCTGTGGTTTAGTCTAATAATACTTGTTTCAAATGCCTTTATTAATAAACATAAGGGCAACTCAGGAGGGCAGATTTTTAAGGTTTTGCAAAAAGCTCTAGGAAATAAAATTGTAACTAAACTTCTAATTTTCATGATGTTGATTTAGAAGATAATATCCGTAACAACAGCAAAACTCTGTATGCACCCATGAACATAAGAGTATAAATAAATTAGATTAGCAATATCATCTGTGAAGAAAAACCCTCTATCTTTTAGACTTGCTTATCTAGGTGGCATAGTTTGAAAATTAGTTCATTTTTTTTGAGATATTGTAATAGGCTTCCAGTAACATTTTCTTCTCATCCCACACTTTCAATGTGTGCAGCTCTCAGTGACATTCAGGGGATATATCCACTCTTCCTAAAACTTCATTTCCATTTTGATTACTTCTCTGCTGTGTTGTTGACCTCCACAGGTCTCTCCCATCTCAGTCTTCTATAATTCATTCAAACTGGCTGACTTGTCCAGTGAAGCAGACCATATGTCTCAGGTGAATAGGCAGTGTTTCCCCTAGAGTCTGTCATCTTGGCTACAGCCCAAGATGGGGCTGAGAACACTGTGGGCTATGAATGCCTCCCTTTCCTTCCTCTGCAAGCACTGACAACTTAAAGGGTTGGGTTATCAACCACAAGTTGTTTAAAGACGACATAATCCGCTTGGGTTCAAGGTCAGTCTGAAAACATAGAGCAGCGCCCCCCTTATAGCAGGGACTGCTGCATGCTGTCAGTGCCAGCCCTGCAGGCACACCTGGAGTAACGCATCAGTCAGCAGGAAAGAGGGGCAGCAGGATCTGGCATCATGTTAAGCAAAAGAAGTTGTATTTATCCAAATACTTGGCTCATCCTGAGTCTGTGGAGGGCTGAGCTGCACAGGCAGGGTATCTGGCCCAGGGGATGGGCAAGCCTGGGAGGCAGGCAGAAGACTATCAGATCCCATTTCCAGAGGCAGATAGGGCATCTCTGTGTGCTAGACCCATGGAGACCAGCTCCTTGGTTCAGGGGACATTAATGCTTTTTTTTCTAAAGAATATCAATTCATCTTTTGCGACCTTGTTTCCAGGGTTTTCAGGTTCACTACCAGCCATATGCCATGGATAAAACACCTAAAATATCATAAACTCTTAAAGAAAAGCTGCCGTCCCTCCCACAATGAATGGGACTCAGAGACAGGGGTATCAATGTAAAAACCCCACACGAGAGGACTGTAACTGTGGGGCAGAGTGAAGCTATCAGAAAATCCAGTCATCCCCAGGAAAAGTCCACATAACACTAGGCCCTGCCTGCAGGCAGGCTGTGGTTGGCTTCATACAGAGATGAGAGTTCCTCTATGGAGCAAACTCACCAGCACAGAGTGATGCCAGGGCCTCAAAGCTAAACAGCGAGGAGAGAAAGCTCCCAACATTTCCCAGCCAAGCAGGAGACACACCTTGTGCTCCAACAAACTTCCTACAGGAACCAATTTCTTTGTCCCAGCCTGAGTCCCATGGGATGATGTCCTCCAGCTTTCAGAACCCCCAGAGACCTAATACCCACCTGGAGACAGTGTTGATCAGGAACAATGTTAAACTCACTCTCCTGGCAGGGTAGACACTGAAGGCACCATGCCCTCTAAGAGAAGCCTTTTTCCTGACCAATTCAGAAGCTTTAATAAGGGAATGCTCTTGGTTCATTATTTCTGGAGATTTTACTTGTAGATAAAGATCTCATTCAAGCCACCATCAGAAAATAAAAGCGCTGCTTGGTTGGGTCCTTTGCACCATGTCAGTTCCTGTCATGACACCACAACTGATATTTCCTCTGCACCCTCAGCTATAATCCTGAACTGCATAGGACAGGATGGGCGAAATGGGGAGAAGTATAGAAGATGATAAAACACCTCTGACACCTTCCAATCCATTATAATATCTGACTTAGTCTTCAAATGGTCCCATAACCAGCCTTGCTTACTGGGGCAGATGAACTCCTGTGACCACACTTCCCCCTCTGGTCCATTTCTTACTGACAGCTGCTACTGATGACCTTCTACAAGATGGGAAGGAAGTGATGACAAACTCTCTTTCTGTTAGCTCTCTTCTTCCTCTTCACTAACAACCTCCTTCAGGTCCTGAGGTCCCTGCTCTGCTCTCTCTTTCACATAGGCTGCCTTGATCTGTTCAAGTTCACACAGCTCTGCCTCCAGCTCTTCCCTGTGCAGTGACCGACGGTTTCTCAGTAGTTTCATAGGAAAAGGGTTTAAGTCATTGAAGGCAATGTTCATCAGCTTCCTACGATAGAAAGGACAGCTCTGGTCAACTTATTTACTGGCTAGTAACACATGATAACAGATACACCAAGAGTCTGGGGTATTAAAGAGTAGGGCCTCAGACTTCAGCTCTCTGAGCTTAGAAGTCACCAAACAGCAGAGTCTTAAAGGAATTCTTTCCCATATAAACACCAACCCAAGCAGTACTTCACATACACTTATACCATCCCAACTTTTAAGGTACCAATGTGCAGCCATCATTTAGGAGACAGTGGATCAGATCCCTATTCTGATGGCCTGTCAGGGAGGAATATTCCTGATGTTGAGTTCTTCTGATCACAGAAATCTTCATCTCAGACATATGTTGCCATTCAAGCTCATGGGTTGTGCTGTTCCCAAACACCCCAACTACAGCTGAGAGAAACCCAGTAGTCAGTGGCACAACTACCAGCTGCTACAAGGAGGCTGGCTGTATGGCTTGCTCTGCTGTAGCATGCCTTTGCCCAAGCCAAGAAGATTTTAAGTAATGCATTGAAGGGAAAGACAAAAAGAGACAAATGGATCCATGTCTCACATATCAATCAATGCATATGCATCTCTCTTAATAAACTAGTCACAACTATTGTTAAGCTGACCTAACAGACAAGCAAGTACAAATACACAATGGAAGCTTGTCTACAACTCAGAATCCTACCTGCCATCTGTGATCATCCTTGTGAAGAAGCGTAGGTACTGGTAGATCTCCACACTGTCATGAATTCTTAGGATTTCCTCCTCGTTGTATTTAAAAATCGCAAGAGCATAGCGGAAAATTACCTGGAGGGTTGAAGGGTATTTGAGTGGATAAAGTTTTAAGGAACTGAAAGTCCAGGCCATCCTGGCATAAAAGATGGTGTCAGACATACAATACTGCAGTACAGACTAGATCCAGGGTTACTTCTGCTCTCAATAGTCTGCACTAGGGCATGCCTAAAGGAGTACAGAGCTAATCTCAAGAGAATGACCATCCATTAGCTAATGTGCAACCCCAGAGATTACCGGGCTCTACAAAAGGACCCCACAGGGATTTCACAAGGGTTCTCCAGTTCTCCCTACGCACAGGGACAATGCAGGACTCACATTTTCAGATACTGCCTATCTTATGCTCCCTTTACCTGTAAAACTCTCAGTTGTGTCACAGAGCAGGAGACACCATGGCCTATCAGAGAGATGTTTTATAGTTACCCACTAAAAAGTACCAAGTGCACAGAATCAGGGACTAGGTCAGCCTACTAGCAGCAAGTACATAAAAAACAGGGGCTTGGATACCAAACAGGCAAGATAGGACAAGCAGTTCTATCTTGTGTGTGAGGGACTATCTTGTATGTATCTATATGTGAGGGACAACCTTACATATCTTTGATAGATGTGTATGCCAATCACCCTGTCACTATGCCACAGAGGTGGCACATAAGGGAGGAAGGCCTAGAGTTGCACCTTAGTTCCCTCATACAAGAAGGCATCCCACACTCGCAGGAGGATGTCGCTGACCAGGCTGTCCACAAAGGCCACCAGAAACCAGTTGAAAGTGATGAGTGAGACATCAATCCGATACTGTTCAAAATGAGCCATAAGACGAGGCAGCTTCTCAGACAGAAAGTCTTTGAAGACTCTCTGATCTACCTAAAATTGACAAAAAAGAAAACAATGAAGTCAAGAGGAATCCTGCTGTTGGAGGAGAGGACCAGTGCAACAGGACAATGGCCCTTGCATGTCAGGCAAGGTTCACCAGAAGGCAGCACTAGTGCTGCCTTCTGGTGAACCACACTCCAGGAAGAGCAGAGCATCCTTTATCTCCCAACCCTTCAAACTCAGTGAGCAGTGTACTTGTATGTGGCATCCAGTGCAAGGCATGGAGCTGAAACAAGGCCAAGATACAAGCAGAGAAACATACATTCCTCTCACTTAAAGAATCATATTCATTCCCAATCTCAAAGTCAAGAGGGAAAATCTGACACATCTTCCTGCATTGGTCTTACCAGGATCTTCTGTGATACCTGCCCAGGTCTGAATGACTCTACATGGCCCAACAGACTGAACACCTCGAATACCTCTTACTTTTTAAGCGGAACCTGATCTCACTTAAGTTTCTCTCTGTGATCTGAGTACTTCTGTAGTTGCTTCTGGTTGTATGAGCCAAAACACAGAAATACAGTCAGTAAGATCCTTGATCCAGGTTTATAAAGGTTTCATCTCAGCAGAACTATGCTTTCTGGATGGTAAGTGCTCAAGAGCAGGATCATGTGTAGGGCTTCCCTCTGCCATATCACATCAATACCCCAGCTGTGTCAGCCCACTTAGCTGTGGCACAGGGGCACAAACCATACAGGTAATATGCTTTGTCTTTAAAATTTGCAATTTGAAGTTTTCCAGCCAGCTCACTTGATCAAGCCAACCCACAAAGCATCACTTTAGATGTTCCTCTTTACAGGAGTCTTGGCTAGACTTTCAGATACCAACCATGAGGTCAGAAATTCTTTCTAAATACTTTCAGCTGACAGTGTTTTCTCACCAAATGTAGGCGAGCCTCTTCAGTCTGTCACATTTTCCCTGTCAGTCTCTACTCGTTGAGTATTGAGTGCTGTCTATTAAATCCCACAGCTAACACAACCTCCTCTGAATAGACATTTTGCTATCTTCAAAATGATTTCGCTGTTTCCCCAGTCTGTGAGTTAGCCTCCCTACCACCACACCACTGTCCCTGTAAATGTTAGTCAGCAAAATCAGTGGCATCATCCGTTACTCTCAGCTACTGACCCTTGAGGCCTCCTCTATTGTGGGCCCACAGATAAAACCAACCCTCTTCTCTCTGAACGAACCATACCAACAGAGACACCAAGGTCATGGCCAGGCTTACCAGACTGAGCACTGATGGGTGTGGGTGGTATGAGCACACAATTACAATTTCATTACATTATATGGCAGTTGGCTTATCTCTTTGTCTGCCCAGAAGAATATAATACATCTGACACAAAACACTCTGAAAACCTTAAAATGCAGTGATTTTGAAGCAGGTGGGTAAGTTATTCGCAGCACATTTGACATCAAAAAGTCAGAATCTTTTCTGATGTGCAGAGAGCCCCAGAGTGAGAACTAACATCATGCTTAATCATGAACTGAGGCAAATACAGTGAATATAAAAATCTCAGCATTATCATCCACATGTACACGGCTCTCCAAAGATAAAGTGCAGATTCAAAAACATCATCTGAAGGGCTGCAAAAGGGTGCCTTCCTCATACTCAGTCTACACATACCAGAATTTTCTGCTTTGCCTCTATTAAGACTTCTTTATAATAAGTAACTGTGCCATTAATGGGCACTTTCCTTCTGACGAACCTGACGTTCATGTTATTACTCAGGAATGGTACCCCGTTTCTTAGAGCTGGTGACCAGTTTTGCTGCTCTGTGTGTGCTGCTTCTGTGAGTGTAACAATTTTGTACTCTCAAGTTTCCAATACCTCTGCAATGGAAGGGATTGCAAGGTGGTATCACTATCCTGTGAGAAATCAAACACACAGCAGGTTGACTACTCACGTTTAAATCTTTACTGTAAATCACTGTATAAAAGTCCAAGCAGATGTGAGGGTGCTCAGCTCACCTGTGATGTTATTAGTGTGTCACTGTAGTAGTCTGCCGGCATTAAGTTCTCAACAATATAGACTAGACACCAGAAAGCACTTTCCTCGTCTTCTAGGACCAGGAGAGCAACAGCTGCCAATCTGTGATGGACAAGACATGGTGAGGAGTCATCAACACTAGGAACTGAAGAATACAAGATTTCTTTTTGCATGTCTCCAGCTCCATTGGCATCCAAAATATCAAATGTAGCAGGACAGACAGACAGAGGCAAGTGATCTGTTTCTGAAGGAACCATGGGGATGTCATTTTCTTTCCCATGTGGCTCTGTCAGAACATGTGGAACTGGTGTGACAAAGCCAGGTTTCCCAGCTAATGGAATGTTCTGTAGATCTGCTGAAGTTAGTAGTGTGGTGACTTGCACTATTTCAATACAGGGAAGAGGTCACACAGAGGTACTCCCTATTATGTGACATTGTTCACCTCTCCATACATTTTTTTACAGCCCCAACCTCCTTCAGCTCTGACTTAGCACCTTTTAGACAGACTAGAAAGAAGATACCTTATACTAAGTGCTTTCTGGAGGAAAGCTTCTGTCATCTATCTGAAGATCATACAAAGATCATTAGGAATAAATAGCTTAAACAGACCTCCCTCATGTGAAAAGGTCCAATTAGAAATTCCTTCTCACAGATAATGCCTAGTGCCTTTTCTACTTGCCAGCACAATTCTAAGAAATTTAGGTCTTTCCTATAGCCTTCTTTGGGAAGTGAAAGAAGCTTTTACATTCTCCAAACCTTTTCTTTTCCAGAAAGAACAGCCATGGTTTCCTCAGTCTCTCTTTGTGTCATTTGCTGCAACTCCCTCTCATGTTAACACTTCCCAACATTTCCTCCAACTGTTCTCAGCAAAAAAGGGAATCACCAGGGTGTTCTTCTGCTTTACTACTTTACATTACTACTTAGAAATTCAGCCCCAGCCTTGTGGTGTTATTCTGGGACTGCTTCACTCTTCCTCCTATAGCTGTTCATTCCTATTCTCTAATTATAGAGATGCCACACAAGTGCATCCTGCTGCTTGCTGGATCCCAGTAACAACACTGGATGAAAAATAAGTCACCAAATGCACAATTCTGCAAGTAAATACCTAGAGCTAGGACAGAACTATAGAGAGGCAAGAGCCTGAGGCTGCTTGAATCACAGCCTAGAGTATGAGTCTACACCTTTTCAATGCCATCTCATGAAGAAGGAGCGTACCTGGTTCCTCACCTGTTCAATCCCTGGCAGTATCCAATGGCAGGATTGTGCCAGGAGAATGCCAATAACACCCTCCGGAGCTTGGGGATGAGCTGGGAGGTGGGAGAGGAAAAATGCTTGTTGTTGGTCAGTGTGCGGGGCAGGTCAAGCTCAATCTGCCGGCAGGCAGGATGCTCGGTGCTACTGCTCTGCTCCAACAGTCGCTGGTAGTGGCCAGGCACAGGGCTGCAGTGCTGGCTGACCATCCACCTCCACACCCGCTGCCGATGCTCCACTGGAATGCCACTTCGGATCAGACTCTTCAGCTCTGCAGAGGGGTTCAGCTCTCCAATGCTGTTCCATCTGTCACGGAGGGGCTTCTCCACTATTTCCTGGCTCCGCAGTTTGTTGGACTTAATCTCAAGGGCTTGGATCTTGGCCAGGAGTTTCCAGTCCTCAATTTCATAGTCAGGTACAGTCATAAACCCATACTCATCATACTCACTGGAAGGACACAAGACAGTGTTTAGTTCAAAAGACAGTGCAGGTACCTGTGTCAAGGACACTTTCTGCCTGGGGTTATGCCAGCTACAGCCTACCAGGCTCACATCACCCATACCAAGCACCAGTACTTGTGGGCATACACACCCCACCTCTCTCCCTTTGCAGGCTGCACTGAGATCTGAGAAACGCTCATTAGGCCTTTGTTGTGCTGTCACTTAATATTAAATCTGGGTTTTGCTGATACCCTTGCTAGTGATTTTTTTTTTTAAAGCTATCTCAAACATTCGTTTGTAACAGTACTCCTCCTTCACTTCTCTGGCACAGCCTACCTCAGAGCCTTGAGGACAAACAAGAGCCTGCAGCCTGGCCTACACACACCAACTCAAGTGTAATTTTGCTCTGAGCTGCAGACCAACCTCATCAGACCCCCCTCATCAGCCCCTGAAGTAATACCGAGCTCACCCTGTGTACCTTCTCCCTACCCACTCCCTGTGGGAGTGGACTGGAAAAGCTTTGGAGCACCAGATCAAACAACAGAAATCCACACTCCCTTCTGATGTCTCCTTGTACACAATGCAAATCTCTTACTTATCAGAACACACTGAGAGTACAGACAGTACAGCTTGTCAAGGGCTTGTGCACCATCTGTCCACAGGGAGGGAAATTTGTAAGATACCATCATATTCTTGGCAAAGAGACCAGACCTGGCCTTGGGGGTCTTATCTCCAAAGCTACCTGGAGAATCTGCAAGACTGATCAAACAGATAAAATGGGAACTGCTACAGAACAGGGGCCCTGACTGTGCAGGAAGGCATAAACACAAATGTAGGCTCCTGCTATGAAATATTCTGAAATGTATCTTGCCTGCACACTTCCCTTTGCAGACAGGCTTCTGCAAAGCTGTGAATATCCCCATGCTCTCAAGTCTTACCTTACAGGGTTCAAGTTAAAACCACCTTCTGCTTCTTCCTTCACATCCCACTGGAGAGCCTCCTGAATGAGGTTCTTCACCAATTCAGCATGTGAGCTAGGCAGGCCAGGCACAGCCTCCTGCAGCTTTCTCAAGACTGTCAGGTATTTGCTCTCCATCTGGCAGTTTCTTGCTTGCAAGCAGGCACACTGATGGGGAAACAAGAAGGAAAGAGCTCACTCAGTGGTAGTCCTTCCTGCATTGCCACTGCTCTCTACTGGCCTGGTCAGCAAATAAAGACTTCTGAAGAGCAAAGCCCCAACAAACACATTTAGTAGTTTTCCACAATCAGTGGAATTGCAGCCGTGAAACTAATCACCACAGTCTATGCAAGCACAAGCTTCAGTAGCTAGCATGCAACAGAAGTTGCTTATTGAGTGGGAGATCTACTACATCATTACCTACTTTAACTACTGCATTGCATCAGTGGATGGCCACACCCCACCAGCTCAACTAAGGACACAGTCAAAGAGCCAGCACTGCATCTGAATTCTCTGCAGTCTTTTTCCCTCATCCTCAGACAAGTTCTCTACACCACATTGAGCTGTATCCTGATAAAATATACCACTCCAGAGACTGAGCTATAAGTATACCCTTTTCAGGATAGATGGTAGCACCACAGACTAGGTGACCACATGCCCCCCAGCACTCCTAGTCCCATGGCACTGGTACACATCATTTCTCATGCACAGGAAGCCCAACTGAGATCAAACAGCAGGACAGTACCTGCCACCACCTTAGTCCTGGGCACAGAAAGCAGAAAAAATTAATGAGGATTATTAGTGCACTCCACAAGTGGGGAACTTAAGGCCACACAGGTGACAAGACTCACCCACTCTCACAGGAAGCTCAGTGAAGACTCCTGTTCAGTGGGACGCAGAATTTGAAATAGAAACCACAGAGAGTATTAGGATGCATACAGAGGGGACAGAAAGGAGCATAGTTTCTTTCATACTACCACTTTAATCACACTGAGCATGCTGAGCTCACATGACTACTTCCTTTTTGAAGGTTGTGGAAGTCACACAATGAGAGGGCAGTAAGTTAGGAGGAAGGCAGTGTTTCAAAGAACTAGAAAGTAAACAGATATAAGAATGGCAATAATAATCCAGAAGCAGCTTTTTGCCCTGTCCCCAAATCCATGACTGTGAAGACATACCTGTGGTGGTGCATTCCCCCATCTAAGGCCATCAGATTCCCCCATCAGAAATGCTTGTTAGGCCTCAGTCTTGATGAACACCTGATTAGCACCTGGGCTAACCTTTGTGTTTATCAGAAACACTGTCTGCTCCCAGGAATTGGTGCTAATTGGTCTAATAAGCTTCTGTTTTTAACAAACACTGTTGGAAATGTATTTTTCTTGCAAACCCAAGTGGAAGAATATTTTTGTCTTCAAATTTTCAAAGTTACTGATTGCAGCCAGGATGGCAAATTACTATGACTAAAGGCAACTCTCTCTTGTGAACCTATAAACAGTGGCCCTGAGATCCTTTGTGCTCTCCTGGACTACAGTGGGCTGTAACCAGCAACCTCCCTTTGACTGGGGCCTCTCAGAGCCAGAGAACTCTCAGATTTGCTGTACTTGAGGGACCACTGCCAAACAATGATGACAAAGCCTGGGCCAATACCTCCACTTCTCAAGGCTCAAACCTTTGCTTGTTGAGAAGATGCAGACACCTGACATGAGCACCTCACTGAGCTCAAGGGAGAATTTTCACAGGTACCTTGTACATACCCTAGGCCTGTGTGAATGTGCTACAGAAAATGTACCTGGAATCTTAGAATATTAAGTATTTTAAGTTGGTGAGTTAGGCTTATAAGTGAGTTACTGTTGTGATTGCAGTAAATTCCATAGAATCTTTTGTAAATAGTTTAAATTCAGTCATTTTTTAAGTGCTGTTAAAATCTTTAGGCCCAAACTAAGTCCAGAGCTAAGTTTTTCATGGGAGTCCACACTGAACCTTGTGGCTTGATGGGAAGGCCTACTTTATTCCTTTTATGCTAAACCTTTCCCATCCTTAACTTTTTCCATCCCCAGCTTCCACATAGGTTTTTAATTGATTTTAGTTTTATATTGAATGATTATAGGTTTTAGTACTAACATCTTTCTGTGCTTTAACCATCTAGTAAGTAGTAGAGTGAACCTTGGCAATGAGCTTTGCTGCACTTTCACTTCAATATTGAACCTGCTTTGCCTAACCTTTGCCAGTGATTCTTTAAGTAACCTAAGACACTCATTCACAACAACACTTTAAAACCTAGGGAAATAAATCCTAGGCAAAACCCATGGAACAAATGCCAGCACATACCTCCAGCCTTGAAAGTTGTTTAGAACCAGAAAACAGGATTAGACAAGTCTGAGAGTAACCAGGTTTTTCACACTTACACAGCCAGAGATAAAAATACAACTTAGGAAAACAACAAGAACTCTGATCTAACTGCAGGACCTCAAACATGCTTCCACCTGGCAGTGCCAAGTCTGGGCAGAGAAACCATGACTAGACGGAGCCAGGACTCAGTCTGTCTGCAATCAGGAAACTTTTCTGATTGTCTACAGAGTGTTGTGCTTTTTTTTGCATAGATGAAATGCAGAAATACAGGTTAAGTTTCAGCACCTTTAAGACTGATCTTCGTGGGTATTTTACTCCTGTTGAAGAATTAAAATGACAATGTCTAATCTGGAAACAACACAATGCAGTAAAGAGGTCACAATAAAAAAACCCCAAGAAAGCTTATTCCTTGTGAATCAAAATCTATTCAGGTGCCGATTTTGAAAATAAATTAGCAACAGTTCACACCAAGGAAGAAAGGTCATTTGGCCTTACCTTCATCAGAAGGGCTTTTTCATTCTCAGCAACACTTGTCCAGAGTCGAGTAACCTGATGGATCTCTGAATTGAGAAACTGGTTCTGGGTTTTGTACGCATCAATATCATCCTGCCATGAAGCAAAACAGTCATACAAGGAGGGTTATTGAGGGGCTTGAAATCTCTCCCATTTCAGGGACCTCAGATTATGTTAAGGACAATAAAATATCTCAAAAATTCTGTGTTCTGAGGAGCAGTACAAATATTGCCTACAAAGGAAATCAAGGCACAATATTGTCATGCATCAATATGACATTTGAAAATGCTAAATGTATATATACACTTAAAAACACAGAGAGATACAGATCATATAAAGGCAGGGATGCACATAAATAGGAGTAAGAATATATACATTTTGTTTGGGTTTCGTTTGGTGGATTGTTTGATTTTGATTGGGTTTTTTTCTTTTCTTTCTCTCTTTTTTTTTTTTTTTTTTTTTTTTTTTTTTTTTTTTAATGAAACAAATAATTACAAAATGGCTAGCAGGAAAAATGAACACTTTCCACAGAAAGTGGCTCTTTTGGCAATTCTCCACCTCACACTAACCCATAATTACAGCTGTGCACGTACAACAGCCTGCATCTGAAAGAACCAGGATGTATTGGGAAACTGCAAGACAGAAACACAGGCAACAAACTGAAGGCAGCAAGTCAGGCAGCAGCTGTGAAACAAAAGAAACCAAAGTGGCAGGCACTGAATGATGACAGGAAGTAAAACAAAACAGGCTCTAAGCTGAAGCTGACCCAGATGCTTTTCAGTACCCCATTGGCATCAGGTGAGCCTTCCAGCCTTCCTCTCATTTGGAGATGGATGGATCAACCAGCAAAAGTATATTTGGTGCTTAGCACAAGGAACACCCTCCCACTGAAACCTGGGGGCATAAAAATGGGCCCAAAAGACCTGAGCCTTCTCACACACCTTCAGATGCTCAATCTCCTCCTGCTGTTTATACAAGGTCTCTACCGTAATAGTGTTGGCTTCTTGCAGGGGGTCAGAGAGCTCTCGGGCCATTTGCTCTGTCAAGGTCATGATGATTTCCTGTTTGGCATGGTTCTTCTCCATCAGAAGCTGCACATGTTCTTTGAGCTCCTGGATATGGCTGTCTCTCAAAGTCAGTATCTGCTCCAGTTCCTTCTTCTCTTCTTCAACAGCTTCCAGTCGACTTGCCAGATCTGCAATTTGTCTCACTTTGTGGCGCACCAGCTCCAGCCTGTCCTTATCTTCTGCTGCAGTGAGATACATGCTAGATACTCGCTTCTCCTGCTGGGCTGCCTCCAGAGCTTTGTGGAGAAGTTTGACCAGTTCCTGGAAAGGGAATGTAAAACCATCACATCACTCTGCTGTCCAAGGCAATGGCTGTATGGACAGCACAGAGCCAACAGTGAAATAGCTTGAAACTGACTCCTTTCAGAAGGAAAACAATACAGAAATCTTGAAACCACAGTTGCATCACAGTGAGAAGTTCTGCTCTCAGAGCTGGACCCGAAAGGTCTCTGCAGCAGTTCATAGATAACTTGATACAGATTGCTAGCAGAAAAGTTGCTGCCCACTGTCTGAACTCTGTCTTTCCTACAATCATTCTTGGGAAGCTCAGCTGAGAACATGGAGATCTGGTCAGCAGTGTGGCAAAATGGGAGGGAAATAATGCAGTCTGCAACTACCTGTGCTCCCAGAAGGGAACTGCAAATCCATTTTAACCTTCCTCCTGCTAGAGTCCTCCCTCATTCTATCCTGCATGAAGGCATAGAACCTTGCCCCACAACACATTGCTGATTCAGGCTCTGGCATCTCAGACACTTAAGAAAGCAAATTAAGGATGCAACTGACTGCCCAACATAGGACTTGGCTCTCCTGCCTCTTCTGCTGGAAGAGCTACTAGCATCATTAGCAGAGAACCTGGCATTGCTCCATGCTTTGAAGAACAGTATCATTCATTAGAGACAGCCCTTGCAGTGACCCATGCCCTGACTTCTACAGTCAAATAACAACTCAAAGGTGGGTCACTGCTCAAAAAGAATGACCTGCTGTTAACACCATGACTCCACCTGGCAGTTCTCACCCGTGTCACAGTACCTATTCAGGACTGTACATAGTGAGCAATAGAGGTGCACAAGCAAGAAAACAGCAGAGTATATTTATAGTGAGCAATAGAGGTGCACAAGCAAGAAAACAGCAGAGTACACTTGGATTTGGTTTACCTCCCTCTTACACCTAGCTGCACTTCCTAGAAAGGCTGAAGGTCTTCTTTTGCGCTGGGCACACTCAGGCACACACAAGGTGGTAACACCAGGAGCTTCAAGTGGTCTCCAGTTACTGCCTGCTGAGCACTTCTCCATGCTTCTACCACACCAATGTGTAAGGGAGTCCCTGTGATCAGCTTCAGGACCCTGACCCTTAGAAATTACAGTCTCTTCAACACACTCACCTTCTGTGACTTGACTTCCTCTGTGAGCGTCAGAATCTGTTGCTGAAGGACACTCATTTTATCCACTGAGTTCTTCTCCCTTAACAATTCTTCAGAGCCTGGGAAGCCACTGTTCATCCACCTGGCTTTCCTAATCCAGTTCAGCCTGGGCCCCATCCTCCCATCTTCCAGGGTCCCCTCCTTAACTGAGGGGAGATAGATTTAATATACACAGAATTACTTTGCTACTATGAACTCTCAAGTCTTGCTGTGGGGACTCACAACAGTTCAGCAGAGAAGAAAAATTGACCCACAGGATTGGAGCCAAAACAGTAGGGATCAGACACTGATATGCCCACAATAAATGAAGTTGTTTATAAAGATGGTTTATGGTACCTGTTAACCCACCTTGCACCTTGCTCATCAGTCTGGACCACAGCAAATGGAAATTACCATCATGGAAAGGTATGCATGCAGTGGAGCTGCCACACTTAGCCTATGACTGTGCAGCAATTACACTTTTACCTCAAAGAAATAAATCTGGTGGATTTTATTTTTACTTGATTTTTTTGCCTCTGCAGAAGGTTCCAGAGGTAGAAGATACCTCAGGCTCAGGCCTTCAGGCTCAGGCGGAGCCTGAAGCAGAGCCAAAACAGTCAGGCTTGTGGCAACAACACAGGAAGAGACTTAAGACAATGTAACAGAGTTTTCATAGCCCTTGAAACCTTGCCACCATCTCCTTTCCATTCCAGCTAATCCCTGCTAGAAGGCATCCCACTCAGCTCACATAGTAACAATCAGGTCAGTAACAATCACCTGCACATCCTGCCTCCACTTCTGCCTCTTGCTCTTCATCCACATTCTCAGGATGCTCTTGGAATTCGTCAAAGCTAAAGACATTCCCGTTGCTCCCCCAGAGCTGCCTGGAGCCACAAATATTGTAGACAGTGTTTCTGAAACAAGAGATCAAAACAGCCTAGTGAACAGAAGTCATGATCACTGCAGCCAGCCAGTGCATATTCCAACTATTCAATGCCTTACCTCTCTTACTTCCCACCTCTCCTCCCAAAACTTATCCCCTTCATGTGCTGAGAAAATGAACTCTTTACAGAATTGGTGGATTTGAGGAGCGCAAGGTTGTACCAGGTGTAAACCAGGAAGATGCCACAAAATCAGTACAGCAATATAAAATCAGATGATCTTTCCCCATGTGCTTGAGCCCTATACATAAACACATCAGATCAAAGGTAACAACAGACCAGCTACATCCTTCCCTCTCCTCTCTCATTCCCTCTCCCTCTCTTCTTTGCTTCCTTCATCCATCCCTATCCTTAGTTCTCTGCAAAAATCCCCAGGTGCCAAGAAATCTGCCAAGAGAAGCTCAGTTACCAAAAACACAGCCAAAACTGGGACAAACTATCACATTTGAAACACCCACAGGTCCTGTGCTCTGAAACATTTAATAAATAACCTTGCCGAAGGTTATTTATTATGACTTTGTTTACAAAGTCATAAACTAAAAAGTAGTAAAGAGTTTCAGGAACAAAACTGCAGTCAGACCCAGGAACAGTTTGGTACAACTGCTGCTATTTCCAGAAGCACTAAGAGATGACTTTATAGAATCATGGGGAACTACAAATGTACAAGTAAAACCTGTACCAGAAATTATGCATGCAAGCCTTTTTCTTCTCCTCCTGCTCTTCAGCTAAAACAAGTCCCTTGTTTTGAGATCTGTAAAAGGCTCAGTGTTCACTGCTTTCCTAACTGTAAATGAAGCTGCCATTTAGCCTTGCTACTGTAAGGCTCCAGAGCAGAAGAGCAGACATTGCTGGCCTTGGAGAACATACTGGTGTGTAAGACAAACTGACCCTTCAGTCCCTGTAGTCTGCAGTTAGTACTCATCCAGTGCAATTTTCCTACTTTTCTATACCTATAATGCTGCACTGTTTTTCCCATGAGACTATAGCAGCTCAGGGACCCAGATGTGCTACACTCATGAAGACCCAACCGGACAGTGATAGAGCTTGGAGAAATGTTTACCAGACAAGGGGAGCAATACAACTCCAAAGAGACAATTGTTACTCAAGCTCACAAAAGCAAGGCACAGGAGCAGGGGCCAAAGACATGTTTGTGTTATTTTTAATCAACATGAGTAGAAGAGAATGCACAGCCTGAAAAATAGAACAGCTGACTTTGAGGAACTACAAATGTACAAGTAGTTTGTGTAAAACCTGTACCAGAAAGTATGCATACAGGTCTTTTCCTTTTCCCCCTGTGTTGTCCATCAGCTAAAACAAAATAAGTCCCTTGTTTCAAGGTCTGTAAAAGATTCAGTGTCTGCTGCTTTCCTAACGGTAAATGAAGCTGCTAACATGAAACTCTGGTCTCATGGGAGATCTTTCTTCTTATAAGCATCAGACTGTAGCTGCAGCAGTGGCAGTAAAAAAACTGCAGGCAACTTCCACATCAACAGTATTTGGCAGGTGCCTGTCTGCCTACCACACCTATGGTCACTTACTCATTTTTCATTATGTGCAAATAAGTGACTAGGGAACATGGAGATACTGATGAGGTTGTCTTTGTGAAACTGTAACTGCCCACGACTTGTAACTTTTAACCTGATGGGGCTACCCATTCCAACAGCAGATGGAAGCAGGCAGTAGGAATATTAACATCCTTGAAACTCAGCAAGCAAGAGCGAGCTGTGCAGTCAGGCCACATTATAGGCTCAAGATCCTTCTCCCTGGAGCTCCTGCTTTGGAGAACACACTACACTCAAGGTCCTTTGAAACCACCAGAAAAAGCTAATGGGCTTCTATGACTACCTACTGAGTACAGTTGAAACTGACCATGTGCTCTTCCAAGATTGCTGTGCAGATGCATCACACTAGGCATGCAGAGTGCTGACTACACTGAAGAGAGCTTAAACAAGTCCTAGGTCTGCTATCAGGATCTTTGCTAAGAGAACTAGATTATGTGAAATGCATCAGAACAGAAGGATGTGAAAGACCCACCTGCAGGAAGTGTACTTTGGCCTGGACTAGCCTCCAAAAAAGTCCTTCACAGTTCTCCCACTTAGGCAAGAGTCCCATTTCACACAATACATGACAGGCAAGGAAGGCACACAGTGGCAGGCCAGCATGTGAACCGCATTGCCGATCTCTTTGTGCACTTACTGTATCTCTGTCCAAGGGTGCTTAAGGGAGATGTTCTGCAAAGCAGTAGATGTTTGGGGTGCAGGCAAAGATGCTGCCTTTAAACCCACTGCTTCTGTTGGTGTTTTCACAAGAGGCAGAAAGTCTTCACCGTCAACTACATCTACAAATGTAAAAACAAAATAGGACACAAAAGCAAATGAGCAAGACGGAATTCCATTGGACTTTGGGTTCTTCATGTAACCTGACAGCCACAACAGTTTTCTATAGGTATATATTACATGTTCAAGTGGTCAGGTGGAACAAGGACAGTAGAGTAGGCTTCCTTTATTTTAGGTCAAATTATATAAGTTTCCATGTTTCTGTGCAAACAGAATTATCTACTCAAGGACAATCAAGTGATTTCAATCAGATATTATGAGCATGACTAACCTTAAACAATCAAAGTTTAACTGCCCAAAGATACAAGGAAGGAGAATTTTGCTGTCCTCTTCCCACATTCCAAACCACGTTTGATAGTTTTAATGTGTGGATAACACTCTGCAAGCACAGTTTGTTACCAAATTTTTGCGTGCTGTAGCAAGCTGCCAGAACCTTTTAAAGGAGACACTTACTAGGGAGGAGATTATTTGTTTCAAACCAAGCGTGCATCTAGTCATTACTAAACAGGTGAATACCCTGGTTGTGCCCTCCCCAATCCACTGACGTGTCTACTATCACTTCTAGGAACAGATACCTTAAGCCCACTGCTGAAAAAACCCATACTTGCTCTAAATTTCAGAGGCCTTAGAAGAATGATATATCAAATGCACACATTTCACATGTTTGAGGAAAATCAAGATGATCAGAAGACAACTGAAAATCTCCAAATATATGCTGTGGATTAGGAGGCAGCTTACTCACTGTCATACATAATAAGGCAGGAGCATCAAACATTGGCCAAGTACTGATAGCTGGCACCTGCATTTAAAAGCCTGGCCAAAACTTCTACCCACTTCCAGATGAGGAACACCATTCATCACCAGGGGGCTGAAAGCAAGAGAAAGGCTGACATGTGCAACACCTACTTGTTCTTCCAGACAGAGGTTCATTCACAAGCTGGGAGCTGCCCACAGGAAATCTGCTCCGAGTGTTGCAAAATTCCCAACGTCTTATTTGCAGCTGCTGCAGCCAGTACATCATTGCCTGTTTGCTGATTGCCTAACATAACACAAAAGAGGAAAGGGAGGGGAATCATCTCATCAACATAAGACACATCCTGAGGAGATGACCACCAGTTTCCTGCACAAGTAAGCAGAAAAAAAAAGGTCAGCTGTATCCAGTCTGTGCTGTATCTGTATCCTCTGATCCTAACATTGATTTGGGAGGACAGAGGAAATCTTTAGTATGGCGTTAAGGGGTAGAATCTCAGTGGACCACTGACCTAATTTTAAATATGTTTTGGTTTATTATGGTCCAAGATTAATCAGAAATGTCACAATTGTTTTAGACATGAAGCATCTCCAGAGCTTTTTAACAATGACTTACACAGAAAAAAAGCCTAACAAAAAATCTTCCTGGAGCAACCATTTTAAACAGGGGAGTTAATTTCTGTTCAGTAAATTACATGTGGACTGCAGGACTCCTCAATTACTTTAATTTGGCACACAGTTTGGCTTTTATTCCTACTCAGTTAAACAAAAGTCATCTCACAGGTAAGGAGTCCCAGACTTGCCAAAGCAATGCAAGTAATTTAGGTCCAAGTGGTAGCAATCCAAGCTAGGAGGGTTTAAATGAAACTCAAGCTAAGAGATACCTCAGTACAAATGTGTCTGTCCTGACTGGGAATTTTTCATTACCTTCAAAGTAAAAGCTCTGCTTGGTGTTCTGATCTCAAAAACTCCTTCCCCATTTTCCATTTTGCAGTCAAAGCTGGCACTGGAGAGATCAATAGACCCCAAAGGATTAATGTCCTGGGCAGTTCTGTAGTATAGTAAGCGACATTTGTTTTCATCATAAAAGAACCAGCGAGACTTCCAGGTCTTGATTGGCCCCTTGATGCCCAGTTTATTTAAATAGCCACAGAGTTTTTTTCTGGATGTTTCTGTGCTGGTTTTCAGTGGTATATTTTCTAGTTCTCCAGGAGAAGGAAGCATGTCTTTCTCTCTTGCTGAGGTTCCATTGCTGCTGTTAATGTCTGGATCTGACTTCACTAAATTGCCTGGAGCAGCAAGGGTACATGCTCCACTTTCTGGTCCTTTCTTCATATCTTTAAGGAAATAGATTGAGACAGGAAATTCTCTAGGTAAATAAGCCAATCCCAATTATATCATCACAGAACCTGCAGACAACAAAAAAAGGAAGGAATAAGCTCAGGTCTGCCATATGACAAAAAATACTTCCTAGCTTTCAAACTACCCAGCCAAGGTCTCCAACTCTCCTTTTGGTCATTGGTCCCTGCCCTCCACTGCTCAGATGACCTCTAATACCTGTTTTCTCCCTTTTTGATTCTTAATTAGGCTGGACTAGCAGCCAAGAAACAGTACCATAATCTCTTGTGTGAAAAGTAAGTACAGCCTCTGGGCATACCAAATCAATAGCAATAACCAGAGCATTCGGTACTTCATGTTAAGGAACAGCTGCAGAAAACATGGCAAGAAAACAAGCTCTGGGGGTAGGCACATAGTCAGGTCAAGGGATTGCAGGTGTGTCCTGGTATTTGCACCGAACATTCAACTAATATTTTAAACCATGGCATCTGGAGAAAGATCCAGCATTATTCAGCATCCTTATGAATAATTTGTGTCAGCTGACTATAGTTGTTAAAATGCCTGCATGTTATGTGTTAGTTCTTCATCCAGTAGGACGGATTCATATGATGGATTATGCACCAGAGGAATTCTGTGGTTGTTGCAAAAGAGACTTGGTTGCCTTAGTGACCAAAGTTACCACCTGGGTCCCAGGAGTTTAAAAGGAAAAGATAAAACTCAGGCTGGAAGGGATCTTTGTACATCTCGAGTTCAACTTCTCTCTCAGATGTAAAAGCTGTAGCCAGCTACACAGGCCCATATTCAGGTAAATTTTTGTTATGCAAGGATGGCAATTTTGCCATGCTTCCGAACACTTTTTCAAGGGCTTAATCAGATGACAGGTGTGATTTTTTGCTCAGCGCTGCAGATACTCACAGCTCCTGTATAAAGAAAGCTAACAACACTCTCAAAAAGTATCTGTAAATAATTTCTTGCATTCTTTGAAACTTCAGTTCCAGGTAGTAAAACAGCTGAAACAAATATGTGGTGGTGTTAAGTTAGTGTGAATCCAACTGCAGACACAAAACTATTCAACACAACATCCAGCTGTATGACAACATGTCAATGAGATAATACAATGGAGCACACTGAGATGTTTCCAAGCTGATCTTTTTCCTCTGCTCTTAGGAACAACTTGTCCTCATGACTGAAAGAAGGTTTATGCATCCTAATGCTGGATAAGCTGCATCATATTTGTTGCTGCCCCCTCCTGTTTCCACATTAACTTTACAGACAACTATCAATAATGTTCACTCTTTGTAAAAATCTACTTAAATTCTTTTAGTTCACTCCCTTGACACTGTGGATCATGGTGCTGAACACATTCACAAATGCCAACAACAGGTACTCCTAGAGAAGGTGTTGCCTCAACTAAGCTTCTGAAACACACAAAAAAACTTCATTTCCGAGCTAATTTTGCTTGTCACAAATTAGCTCGGAAATATCATCAGGAGGAACAAACACTCCCAACTTTCCCAAACAGACATTGGGGCTTTTATGTCCGTACCAGTATAACTATCTTCTGTATACTCTGAAGATTCCACCACACTTCTGCTTCTTGCCAGCATGACGGTCCATGAGTCCACACCATAAACAAGCATTTTATGTAATCTAATTTAGGTTATTTAATAGGCATTACGCTCAAGAACCAAGTTATAAGGAGTCATGTCAGAGTATTCAAAGACCTCTAGATAAGACCTCACCTCCTTAAGGGAAGTAGAGAGGAGCTCCTGGAAGTCACCGTCTCCTGGCATAGAGCTATTGCTGCAAGCACCACCAAGCAGGTACCCACAGCCTCCAATAAATCCAACAGCAACAGAAAAGCAGCGTCTGTCTCAGGTTTTCTTGGGTCCGGTCGCTGCCGGAGAGTTGCCTGTAAGATATATTTAGGAGAAAGCTGCCCTGACACTGACTCACCAACGAAAACGGATTGGGGTGGATCCTGAATAAACCTTTCCGGAGCTGCTGGTGCGATCAGCAACAAGGCAGCCCCCACCGCCCCTCCCCGTGCCTCCCGCAGCTCCGCAGAAGCGCCTCCCAGCCCAGCTGCACCGCGCGGGTACCAGCGACGGCGGCCGGAGCCTGGCACGGGACTGGCCTGAGCCTGGCACCGCTTGTACCAGCGCCCGGCTGGGGCGGGGGTCATCCGAGCCGCTCGCCGGCCGGGGATTTTGGGAGGGAAGGGCGGAGTGGTGGCGCGGGGAGCCGCAGCCCCCGCCGGGAGTACCTGCGGTGGCCGCCGCCCCGCGCTTCCTGCCGGGCCGGTCTGCGGCGGTGCCGGCGGGGCGGGGCCCGGGGACGGCGACGGGGACGGGGCGGCGGAGCAAGAGGGCAGCGGGGCGGGGGGCGTCAGCTGCAGCCGCGGGAAAATAACAACAGTAATACAGGGCATTTCAGACGGGTTTCGGGAAGAAAGTGATGCATCAGGGTGATGCGATCCACGGAAGGCGAGCAAGCAGAAGGCGACAGCTCGTGGGCTAGACAGGACCAGCAAGTGCCATCTGCCATAAGGGGACTTCTCTCCAGAGCTGCAAAACCACCGGGTGGTGGATGCAGACGTGTTGCGAGAGCCACGGCTGTGCAGTCAGCTGGGGCTACTCAGCTCAGTCACGCACATTTCACAGGGTAAGAACAGTGGTAAATTGATGACTTGGGACACTGGAGGCCGATAGGATCAAGCTACTCCAAAGGAAAAAGCCTCTGGAAAAGATACTGCAAGGAACGTGTGCCAGACCACCCCAATGAAGCTATGCAGGTCCTGGGGGTACAAGGGACAAGGCACACAGCAGAGACAGGTTCACTGACAGCTGCCGTTCTGCCTACCAGTGCAGCCAGGCACTGCTGGCCTTGGCAGGTGCTCTACTGGCCTGGGAAGGCACTTCTTATGCCTGTATCCCAAGAATAAGGAGTCTGGATGGCATTGATTTTCCTCATGTGCAGTGAAGTGATAGCTGTGCCTTTAACATTGGCCTGAAAAAAAAAGCTCTGAGTTTAGCAAGTTTACTGAGTTTTATCACTGACTTTAGCCAAGTTTAGTACTAGAACAGCAAAAAGCAAACCTGTCCAGGTGTCTAATGGCCCATCTTTCCACTGGTCAAACCATAGAGCACATTAATCTGATTACAGCATGCTAAATTTACAGATTGCTTGTCTCAAATTTGTCTTTTCTTGGTATTTGGCCATTAGACTGGATCACAGAATCACAGAATTGTTAGGATCTGAAGGGATCTCTGGAGCGCATCTAGTCCAACGCTGCCTGCCAAGGCAGGGTCACCTGGAGCAGAATTGCAAGGTAAGATTTTAATGTCTATCGAGAGGGAAACTCCACAACCTCCCTGGGCAGCCTGTTCCAGTGCTCTACCGTCTTCAACATAAAGAAGTTCTTCCTTGTGCTGAGGAAGTTTATAGTTTATGGCTATTGCTCCTCACTAGTTTATGGCTAGTGCTGCTGTCACTGGGTACCACTGAAAAGAATCTGGCACCATCCTCTTGGCACCTGCCTTTGAAATATTTGTATGTAGTGATGAGAACACCTCTCAGTCTTCTCTGGACTAAACAGTCCCAGCCCCCACAGTTTCTCCTCATAAGAGAGAAGCTCCAGCCCCCAAATCATCTTTGTCATTTCCACTGAACCTTCTCCAATAGCTCCTTGTCTTTCTTAAACATCATCAGTACTGACTGATGGGAGTCTAGCTCCACTAGGAAAGGGGGAAGTGTGAAGGGTATAACTGTGATTGCCTTCTTCCCCCTGAAGGCTGAAGTAATTACCTTCTTCCCCTCAGCCACACCTGGAGGGAGGTGGCAGAGTGTGGCAGAAGCAATGGCATCAGGGCAGCACTAACCCATGTGAAGGCTGGCCTGTTAGTCTCTTAGAAGTCTCAGCTGGGGTTCTTCAGCTGGTTAGTGCCCAAATGGCTTCACAAGAATCATCCTGCTCCCATAGTCATATACACTGGCACTGGCAAGGCTGCACATCAAGTCCTGTGTCCAATTCTGGGCCCCTCACTTTAAAAAGGACATTGATGTGCTGGAGTGTGTCCAGAGAAGGAAACAAGGATCACTAAAGAACCAGAAAATGTGTCTTATGAGAAATGGGTGAGGGAGCTGGGGTTATTTCATCTCCAGAAGAGGAGGCTCAGGGGTGACCCCATTGCCCTCTAAAACTCCATGAAAGGCAGGTGTGGGGTCAGTCCCTCCTGCCGTGCTTGCAGTGAGACAAAAAGAGGAAATGGCCTTAATCTGAGACACGGGAGATTCAGATCAGATATTAGAAAAAAATAAATTATCATTGTCACGGTGGTCAGGCACTGGAAAAGGTTTCCCGGGGAGGCAGTGGAGTCGCCCATCCCTTCTGTTTAAGCATCTGGACCTGGAGATGTGGTCTAAGGGTTACAGCGGCAGTGCTGGGTGGATGACTGGACTGGCTAACCGTAAAGCTCTCCTCGAGACTCGGTGATTCTGTAACTTGTGCAGGCTGACAGGGAGCTGACCTGTTGAGGACTCGCACAACTGTGTTTGCCGCCTCAACCATGGCGTCAGCGGCTCCCGGCGCGGCGCTGCCGCAGGCCCCGAGGAGCGCAGGGAGAGGCCGCGCTCCGCCCTGCCAGAGCGACACCCGCGCACGGCGCCTGCGCACGCCCGCCCGCCCGCGCGGCACGACATGGCGGCGCCGTGAGGCGGTGGCGCTGCTCGGCCTCCATCGCTGCCCGGCCTCCATCTCTCGCTCCCTCCCTCCGCCATGAGGAACCTGCGGCTCCTGCGGGCCGGCGGGTGTCGCTCCGCCGCCGCCACGGGCACCCCGCAGTGCTTCTGCCTCGGCGCCGAGCCCGGTGCGGTTCTCGTGGGCTCCCAGTACGGGCTGGTGGAGTTGAGCCCCGCCGGGGACTCGGTGAGAGCCGCGGCTGCGGGGCAGGGTTCTGGTGCTTGCCGGCGTGTTGGGGTTGGCTTTGGTTGCAAAACTGGTCTGAAGCGTTTGCGCCTCCGCCAGCGGGAGCTCGCCGGGAGCTCGCCAGTCTCCTGTTGCGGCTCCCCCTTCGTCTGCGGGTTCTTGGATCCTCCCGCTGTTCCCTGCTTGCTGCTGTCTCACGGTGCCGTGGATGCCGCTGCACTGTCTGTCATCTTGGTGGCTGAAGAGGCTTTTTGTGCTTCTAAAATACTAAGTGTGCCTTTTTAAGAGCGTGGCTGTGTTAGACGCGCGTCATTCACGTGGTTTAAGTCTTAAGCACGACATGGCTAACAGTTGCATCTGGTTCACAAAACAGAACCAAGCAGGCGAAGAGATAGTGAAGAGTACAAGAGGAAGGTTTTGAAACTTTGCATTAGGGGGGGAAGAAACCCCAACATACCATTGAAGTAATAAAACGCTATTGAGTCATGCGTTCCTGGTTTACAGCTGGGTTGCTTTCTTCTCGCTGTACAACTCTGAGGCATCTAATTCCTTCAGTACTTTCAGTTCTGAAATTAACTGTCAAAATACCTTTGGACCTTTCCAGGGATTTAATTTTCAAAAATTGCTGTACCTTAACCATCCAAATTATTTTCCTTAGAAATTGTTTTATGCTGTGTCTAGAAGTCTGAATGCCCCCTTAAGTGCAGTGGGACACTTTAAGCAGCTGCCCATGCACCTCTTAATGTTGATACTGTGGTGAAGTATGAAAAGGGTGGTGAAAGATGATTAGCAGGGCAGATTGGAAGTTATGTATTGTTTGCTTCCATATATGTGTTTTCTCGTTTTCTTCTATCACTTTTACTATAAAAGGATCTTCACGGTTTCCTATGGATAAGTGAAGATAAGTACTTGCAGGCTGTCTTTTTTGTGTGTGTGTGCCATTCACATGTTCTCTTTTGCTGTGTAATGCTTTGTGTTACTGCAGTAGGATGAAATATACTATGGCTTTTACTCTCCAAAATGCCAGTGAGGTGATGTGTAATTAGTAAGCCATTGGCTTTTCTGTACCAAGGTGTCAAGAGAAGTTTCCCTGACTGTGGATGGGTTCTTGCCTGAAGATGGAAGTGGCTGCATCGTGGGTGTTGAAGATCTTCCAGAGCAGGAGTGTGTGTGTGTTGCTACAGCAGCTGGAGACATCCTGCTGTGCAATATGAGTACGAAACAGGTAACATGGCAGGAAAGACTCAACAGGACTGAGGAAATTCAGAGGAAAAAGGGTCTAGGGGTCGGTTTCTCTAGGGGTCAGTTGTAGGCTCGTTGCACACTGAGCTGCAGCTAGTCTCCATTCTCTGGACAGACAGATAAGCTGATTTTTGTGGTAGCTTTGGGAATGACTAAAGATAGAATATACACTCTGTAAAAGAACTTGAATTGACTTTCCTGTCCACAGCCTGGGTCCTCTAAGTTTGCTCAGTGGGCTCCCAGCAGCAAAGGATCTGCTGGAGAGTCTTACAGAAACAGGATGTTGCTGAGGCTAGGTAAAGAATAAAGTATCCATTCATAATTCACAGTGTAAGTACCATTTTGTTATCAGTTGATACATGTTGACACACAGAATTTGAGATACTTACTTTCTGTTCCTTCCTCAGTGTCAGATTTGTATCATCTTCAGCAAGACACTTAAACACCACAACAGCACCCTCTGAAATCTGAAAGAGCCCCTGCATTACCAGTCCAACAGTGCAGGTTTAAGTGGGCATGAGATGGTAGTGGTCTGTCTGGGTTGGCTGTAAAATTGTGGTTATTTGCAGATTGTCTGTTTTGGCACTTGATTTGCAGATACCACTTAAATACACGGCTGTATCTGAAAAATGTGACCTGTGCTGCAACTTAAAAGATGTCATAACGGAATAGAAATTAACAGAACTTGTGATACAGGAGTATCCCTTCTTTTACAGGGATAGATGCATCAGAGAACAGATTTAACTTCAGATTCTTTATTTTATGGGGTTTTGGCTTTCCTTTTCTGTTTTTTTGCTTTACTTTCCAGTCTTCTTTTAGTGCAATCTGGGCACCAGGAAAGAGATCTGGAAGATTTCTTGCTTATTCTGAAATCCTCTCTACATGAGTGATAGTCACTCTGTTGACTGGTGCCCAATCTCACTGTTCTTACCTGAAAAGATTGTGACACCTAAACCTAATTCCTTGAATGGCATCATCTTGCTGTCTGTCACAACAAGTGCTGTATTTGTTTTTCTGTTCCATGCCTTTTGCAAATCAGGGTAACCAAGCATAATAAAAATTCTCTGCCTACTGCTATTACTTGCTCATAATGGCCCAGTAAACCTAGTCCAGTTTTCTATAAACTTTGCAGTTGGTGCAGGTCAAATACAGTTGTCAAGTTCAGCATACTAAGGCTGGTCAGAGGTTAAGTTTACCTGGTGGAATTCTCTAGGTAAGAATCATTATCTCTGTGTTTTATTCTAAAGAATATTTACCAATATAATCACAGGCCCTATCAGGACATATTAGTATTGACACGATATGTGCTGACATAAGACTGAGAGTTGCAGCATAAAGCCCTTTCTAAAACAGTGTGTAGTAGAGTGTGCTAGACTCTACATTACCTGGGCTCTCATTCATAAACATTCTGGAACCATTTCTAGTCAGAAATGTTTCTTTTCTTTTCTTCAACACGAAGTGTGAAGTTAGACTTTTGACTTTTTCAAGTAGGAGGCAGTTTTCATTTGTCTTGGTGACTGTTTGCTTTTGTGCTGGTATAGTGCTGCATTCATGTTCCTGTGATCTTATTTTGGTCTTTCAGGTGGAATGTGTTGGAAGTGTGGACAGCGGTCTGAGTGTCATGAGCTGGAGTCCTGACCAAGAGCTTGTTTTACTTGCAACAGGTATCAACAACAGCATGTAAGCTTTCTGTCTGTAGGAGTGAAACTCTCTATGGCCAAAGCATAAAACGTAACTAAGATTGAGAGAGAGGAAGAAAAAGTTACAAAATTGGGACTAGGACTTAAAGTGGACAAAACTCTACCAGATCCTATACATTAGATTTTACTTCATGATTCGTAAGGTGCTTCAGAGATGCAAGCAGAAATTGGTTAGGCCCAAAAAGCTGCTTTGTGGAAGAGTTTTTAGTACTTAAAATTTTCTCAGGGAGTACATTTGATCTTGCTTCAAAAACATGAAGACTTCTTTATATTTGACTTCTTAGTAACAAAAACTCTTTCTTGGCCTTTGGTAGGATCATAGGCTCTCATTAGCTACAGGTATCACTCACCTAGAAAATAAAATTAGCCTCAGACAAAACAGAATCATAGACTGCTTGAGACTGAAAGGAAGCTCTGGAGATTGCCTACTCCAACCACCTTGCTCGAAGTGTGTTACCTAGAGCAAGTTGTTGGGGGATTGTGCCCAGTTAGGTTTGAGACCCCACAACCCCTGTGGGCTTCCTGTTTCTGTCTGTAGCCGCCATCAGAGTAAAAAAAACTTTCCTTAGGTTTTCCATGTTCTGTATTTTAGTTTGTGCCCATTACCTCTCGTGCTGTCCCTCAGCACTATAAACAAAGTGGCTGTGTGTTCTTTATTGTATCCCACTTCCCACATAATATATTTACACACACTGATGGGATTCCCCTGGAGCCTTCTCTCCAGAGCAGTCTGGCTTGTCTCAGCTTCCACTTGTTTGACAGATTTTTCAAGCCCTTAATCATAATTTTGACCCCTTGCAAAACTCATTCCAGTATGTCCTTATCTTGCACTAGGAAGCCCAGAATTTGGGTCAGTGTTCCATGGGTCTTACCAGCACTGAGGAGCAAGATCACCTCCCACAACCTGCTAGCAGCACTCCTAATCCAGCAGGATGCTCTTGTCCACCTGTACAGCAGGGCATACTGCTAGCTAGTTCAACCTGGTGCCTCAGGAAACTTAGTTTATGGTTTTTTGCCAAGCTGCTCTCCAGCCACTTGGTACCCAGAATGTCTTAGTACCTGAGATTATTATTTTCCATATGCAAGACATGACTTTTTTTTGGTTGAGCTTTATGAGGTTCTGTCTGGAGAGCCCATTTTGCATACACGACAGGATCCCTGTGGACAGCAGCACAAACTTCTGCTGTACTTGCTGCTTCTCCCAGTTCTGTGTCATCTACCAACTTGCTGAGGGTCCCAAGTCAGTAAGGATGATGTTAATCATTGTCCCTAGTGTCCAGGGGCACGCCAGTGACTGACCTCAAGCTGCACTTATTGATAGTGCTAGCAAGCTTTTGTGCTTGGCAGTTCAGCTTTTGGTTTTCAATCTCCTTTTATCTATCTTGTGCTTCATAGGTTTGTGTGTGATGATGTTGTAGCACACAGCATCAAAAGCCTTTGTTAGAGATTTTGTCAAGATAAATGAAATCCACTGTTCTCCCCATATCCACAGGATGGTCATCTCATTGTACGAGGTTATTCAGGATGGTATGATTTCCTCTTCATAAATCCATGGTGACTGTTCCCAGTCATCTTCTTGTCCTTCATATCTCAAGAGAAAAGGAGCCAGGTACTTGGTATTTTGGAAGGTGAAAAAACTTAAGGTTAGGCCACGAAGCATTTTTTTGAGGAGAAAAACTTGGACACATTCTATTCCCAGTTTGAGGTTTCATGCTTTGAAGGATATGTTCTCTCTAGTACCATGTGTTCTGTATTCAGGTCCATCACAAAACATTAGGAGCACACAGAAGAACACTTGAGTTTTTATTTGCTGCAGTTGTTGTAATGCAATGTTGTATTTAATATCTGTCTTACAGGTCAGCAGACACTCATCATGATGACAAGGGATTTTGATCCAATTACTGAGAAGCAAATCCACCAAGATGAGTTTGGAGAAGGTGAGAGGTACACTGAAATGAAGATGCCAAAGCTGATGTAATTGATATGTTGTAAGCATGTGGAAAGTAAGGAAATGGAGCTGAGCACTTTGAGGCCCCAGGAGACATTGTATTTAGATTGTAATGCTGCTGGACGGCTGAAGGGTGAATTGAAGTCAATATTGCTATTTGTCAGCATAAATTCAATTAAGTTCCATGTACCAAAGTACTTTCTAGACTACGTAACCTCTGAGCAGGTTTTTAGAGTAAAATTTGGGGAGAAGGTGTAGGTTGCTTGAGTCTGTGGTTGTGTACATAGTGCACAGTAGTTAAGGTATTATCTATAAATCTTTCACTACAAGGATTATTTCTTCTTCAGGAAAGTTTGTTGCTCTTGGCTGGGGTAAAAAGGAGACACAGTTCCATGGATCTGAAGGGAAACAGGCAGCACATCGCAAACAGACGGTATTATACTGCTTTTTTTGTGTCAAGCTGATGCTTTCTCAGGGAAAACATGCATAAAGAGAGTTTCTGTGGTGCCAATTTGCCACCACCTTTCCAGTAGTTCTCTTCATAGGCTGCTTCTGCCTGTTTCTCTGTTATCATTTTTATCTTCCTTTGAATTCAAGAAAGCATACTTTTCAAACAGAGCTGAAAGTAAGATGTGCAGCCATTCCAGCATCAATTCTGAACAAATCTCAATTCACTGTGTGTCCAGCTTATGCAGTGCTGTCTATAAGTAGAGACCACGGTGGATGGGAAGGATAATGTGTGATCATGTGAAGAGACAGTCATATGCACTTGGAGGAGGAGCAGATTGAGTTAAATAGTTTTAATTCTAGTGTTTCCCAAAACAACATTTTCAATAATGAGTTTTTAACTTGTTAGTCTTGACACTTTTTAATGGATGGATTTCATTCTAAAGCTCTTGAAAGAGCAGTCTGTTTAAATAAAGACAGCAGTTGCCTTCCCAAGCTTTGATGCAACTTTCTTTTGTGTGACTTCAGGAAGTGTTACCAACATCAGCCTGGGATGATGGCAGGCCTCGGGTGACGTGGAGAGGAGATGGGCAGTTTGTTGCAGTGAGTGCTGTCTGTCCAGAGACAGGTATGGGAAATACCAGTGTGTGTAAAGGGCTTCTTAAGCAGAATCTAGGCAAGGCAAGAACTGTTTGTGATCTGTTGGCCACTTAAAGCAAGGGTGAGTTGAGCTATTTAATTGCCCTTTGCTCTGCTCTGATGTTCTCAGAGCCATTTTCTAGATTAGATATTTCTAATACTTTCTTTGCGGTTTGGTTTTCAGTTCAGTGAGATGCCAGGAAGGAGTACTACTTTGTAGATACTATCTGAACTGTTTCTTTCACCTGCTTATGCTTTAAGTGATACCTGATAGGCTCTCAATGCCAAAGGATGAATTTGTTTGGGTTCGTACACTCGCTGTCCTTCATACTAGAGTTTAGCCTTGCACACTTTTTTTTTAAATACTGGTAATAATTTCCCTTGGTTTTGCCCTGAAGTCAAAGAGGTGATGAGTGTATGCATTACTTCTAATACTGTAAGTGATGTTTTCCTTGATAAATACTACTTTTTGAGCAGTTTAAATGTATTGGTCAATATAGTGAACTGCATCAAGCCACACTGCTCTTCCACACGTTTAGGTTTTTACCTTCAGTACTTCAGATTAGGGAGGATTTATCTTGCTATAAATTTATAGCAAGATTTTAACATTTCTGTGGTGAAAGTTGGAGAGGGAAATAATTATAACTAAAGTACATCAGACTGAAATTCTTAACACAGTTCCTTTATTCACTTGGTTACTATGGGAGAACTGCCTGACACAGAGTAAGTTCTTAGCTCTTAAGGTGTACAGGAGAAATCTTTTTAGACATGTGCATCAAAATTTGCTTTTCTACCCTCATAAAATTAGAGAAGTTTCTTCCCAGTGTTTCTTAGACCTTTGTCTCATTGCTCTCTGAACCTGTAGGTGCTCGGAAGGTCCGAGTATGGAGCAGAGAGCTTGTGCTGCAGTCAACAAGTGAGCCTATCTCAGGATTGGAACAAGCGCTGTCCTGGAAGTGAGTAGTACCACAGTCTGCATGCCGACAGCAGTGTTGCTTGTCACAGTCTTTGATCAGCATCATTTTAATTTCTTCAGCGTTTTGTTGATTTTTCCCGAAACTTGAAGAAAGTTGCCTTCTGATTCAGTGTGAGGAAGGGTAGCCCTTTAAACCCTGAAAATCCTAATGCTTGCATCACAAGTGGGAAGAAGGGATATATTCTCTGCATACAGTCAGCATCAAGTGGGTTTGGGCTCAGCTGCATAAAAAGAAATATTACAGGTTCCTTCCCTAATGCTGACATTTATTTTGTCACCTGTGGATATGGTAAGCTCTGATCTGTGCTGGACCTATGGCTGTCTGAACAGCGGTGAGGAAAACATCCTCTGCCATCTTTTCCTTTGTGTCACTAGAAAAAATGTGAGATGACTAGGGTTTAAAATGACAGTTAATGGTTGTGTGAGCAATGAATTTTCATTTGGCTCTTTTTTAAGGCCCTCAGGAAACCTAATAGCATCTACACAAGAAAAGCCCAACAGACATGATGTGGTTTTTTTGGAAAAGAATGGGCTTCTTCACGGAGAGTTCACCCTCCCTTTCCAAAAAGGACAGGTCAAAGTAAGTTCTTTGTCTGGGCTTCTTTGATGAGAGTGTAATGGAGAAGAGTACTAGATCTCCTCCAGATTCTAGGAAGAGGTTTTTAACCTAATACTTTGTACTTATCTTAATGGAAGAAGTGATCTGAAAAGAGAACAATAAAGAAGCCTGTGGAGAAGATGCGACGCCCTCTGCAAGCCTATAGTACAAGGACATGTAGTAAAAGCAGATTGTTGCCGTGGGGTACTTCTGGGCTCTATAGATTTTATACTGGGAAAATGATTCAAAAGTACTCCTCAGCATGTCAGCCATTGCAGGAGTGAGGTTATATACTCACATGATCCCAAATAAGTGAAAAGCTGTTGCTAGGGTGTTATTTCAGCTGCTGTATTTGGATGCTGAGAGGTCTTTTGGCAGATGCTTCCTCAGTGTCAAGGAAAGCAAAAAGAATGCTGCTGTCATTTTTGTGGCCTCTTCATCTGTGGTCTTCTCAGAATGCCTCGTCAGGAGCTTTGCGATACACAAGGGCTTCATTTTTATATTAACCGGTGCACCTTTTGTTGTTGGAACACGTCCTGGTCTTGTAAACTTTCCAGGAGCAAGAATATCAGTAAGAGCCATGTTTGTTTCTGCAGGTTAATGAAATGCTTTGGAATGCAGATTCTACAGTCCTGGCTATATGGCTGGAAGACCTGAAGGTGGAAAAGTCCAACCCAAACACTTATGGTGAGAGCACTTCATGAGGCTCTGGCTCTTAACACTTGCCTGCAAATGTCATTAGTAATGGATACTTACCGCAGGATAGGAGACACTGTGGATGCTTACCAGTGGCTTTGAGACCACTGTGTTGGTGTCATGGTTTAACCTCAGACAGCATCCAAGCCCCACAGAGTCACTTGTCTCACCAACAAGACTGGGGAGAGAATCAGGAAAAATGGAAAAGCTGGAAAACTTGTGGGTTGAGATAATAACAGTTACTATGAAAAAGCAAAAACCATGCATGCCATAAAGAGCAAAGGAGTTAATTCACCATTTCCTATGGACAGGCAGGTGCCTGCCATCTCCAGGACCCATCATGTGATGTGTAGTGGTTACTTGGGAAAAAAAATGCCATCACTCCAAATATCCCCCTCTTCCTCCTTCCTCCCACTTTATAATGAACATGATGTCATATGATCTGAAGTATCCCAATAGTCAGCTGGGGTCACCTGTCCTGGCTGTGTCCCCTCCTGCATCCCCAACTTCCTTGCCAGCTTGGCAGTACAAAAAGCAGCCCTCTGTAAGCCCTGCTCAGCAGTAAGTAGAACATCACTTATCCACCCTGTATTCAGCACAAATCCAAAACATAGTCCCGTGCTTGACACTGGAGAAAATTAACTACCCCAGCCAAAACCAGCACAGCTGGTAAGGAAGAACTGGTAGTTCAGCCTGAGTTCAAAGCATCTTCCAGGCTGCTGTAACTGGAAGTGATACAAATGGAATACTAAAGGTCTGAGCCCTTCATGAAACAAGGGTACCCTCTCACAAGGGTAGCTCAGTGAATTTTAGGATTGACTTTTGCACAGTGTGTTGTTTCCGTGTGCTGTATGTTGTATGACACAGCCCGTGGACTGAAGACTAGAACTGTTATTTTAATTGCACTTAACTCACCCTTAGAAGGGCAGTGGTGGTTGGGAGGCAGGATTTGAGCTGGGTTTCAAGTACTAGTTAGTAGTAACTATTTGTTTTTTTTACAGTTCAGCTGTGGACCACAGGAAACTATCACTGGTACCTGAAGCAAAATCTACACTTTGGTAGCTTGGAGGAAAATCAGTTGGTGTCACTGCTCTGGGACCGAGAGAACCTATATAGACTACATATACTCTGCCAGGGCTGGCGTTACCTCTTCTACGACTGGTATTGGACCACAGACCATGGGCTGGGGGAGAATAGTCAACATATGGCAAATGTGGCTGTTATAGACGGAGGTAAGCAGTGGGACTGCTTTCCAGCTCTAGGGTCAGAAAAGGTGGAGTAGCCTTTTCAGTTCTTCTTTTAGTTGTTTCTACAAAGCTTTTAGAGAGGGGTCCATGTCATTGATAGACACTTCAGGGGTAGCTCAATGAAGATAACCACTAAGAGCACAAAAAACATAATTTTCCTTTAACATTATCTCTGCTTCCAATAAAGAATCCAGAAAGAGTTTCACTAAAATCTGGATTGCAGTGTAATCTTGGATTTTTTCTCTTTTCTTCCACAGATAAAGTGCTTGTCACAGCCTTCCAGCATGCTGTGGTGCCTCCACCTATGTGTACCTATGAGATCCAGCTCCAACAGGCAGTAAATCAGGTTGCATTTCACACAGATCCCAAATGTAGTGGAGACATGGCTGTCCTGGATGCTAATAACAAGATTTCTGTATACAGATATGGTAAGACCATGTGGCAATGTCATTAGAAGAAACCCTGTGTTCCTGAGAACAGTACCTTGGGAGACTAGTAAGGTGGTGGTCACTTAAATCTTTACACAAGACATACTTGGTTTGAGTTCAAGCTCTGCTCTTATTTCCAGTAGTTTGAGTGACACAGAAGCATTTTAGTGGTATATTGACTTTTTGAGAAGTGTTTGGCACTTGACTATGTAATTGTGCTGGTAGTATTCCCCTGTCTAGCTTCAGCTTGAGTGCAGCACACGGTATCTTGCATAAGCTGCTCTGATGGCATGATGCTGACTGTCACTGGGAAGTGTCTGAGAATCTGTCTGGGGCACCCAGCATTTCTCAAAACTGTTCCATATACAGTGTGCTGTGAGGAAACAGCTGTTTTGTGCTGCGATGTTGGAAGGTGACTGTGTTCCTCAAAGTGAGTGTTAATGAAAATTACACTTCGTCTGTACAAGTAGGGATGGCATTTTCTGACATTTTAATACTTTCATATAGCATCTACTTTTTGATAGGATTGAAGATGGAAGGGGCTCTGTTGGGTGGATGTCTAACCTCTGCTTTGTTCTGATTTGTGTTTGCTAGGACAGAGTATAGTGAATGACCCTTCTGTCAAGTTTGGAGCTGTGGGAGGAGATGGCTTTAAAGCAGCTGTGGAAACACCATACCTGGATAAAACCTACAGGTGATACAGAACTACTGCAGCTGTAGAGGGGAGAAGAGGGTTGTACCTGACTGGACGCTTCAGAGGTCGCAGCTCTGACTACTTCTCTCAAGATTTTTAAGAGGCTGTCAGATAACATTGTTTCATTTTGTTGACACTGTGTCTGCAACTAGTGCTGAGAAATGCCCTTTACTGAGGTCTCAATCTAGCAGAACCAGTGGCTGTTAGTGGCAGCACTGAGATATCCTTTCCTGTGCCTGGTGCACAAAGGAATGATGGTGCAGTGCCCAGGCTCATGATCACAACACACAGAGCAACAAAGCTGCTTGCATGGCAGAGACAGCGATGAGGTTAAAAATCCCATTTCTGTTTGTTCCTAGAGGTGGTTGGCATGGAAGCAGTACTACCTAGGGAAAATAGATGCAGCTTCCTAGGTCTCATCCTTTATCTTCAGCTCAGCCTGTGGCAGGATACATACTTTGGGTATCTGTGTTTCTGCACTGGAGCCCTCCTAGCCATGCTGCATATTTGCCAGACTGTGCTTAGGAAGTCCTCTGCCTCTCTAGTGAGGTGGCCTACTGAAATCAGGTTCTATTTGTGTCCCAACCTCTCTTATTTTGTGACAGAGTTGATGTGAGCAGCAGCAGCAATGAAGCGATGAATCCTCTGGGGCTCCGATTTCTCACCTGGCTGCCAGATGGCAGCTTCCTGGTTGTTGGTCAAGGTCAGCATGCTGCTCAGTCTGTCCTTCACCATCTGACTGCAGTGCCTCACGTGGCTGGAGCTGAAGAAGAGTGCCTGAATTTACGGTACTAAAGATCTGTCAATTATGGCTGAAGTCTGAGAATGCTTCTGAGCAGTGCCTAGAAAGAATTAAGTCTCTTATTAGACCTGCAGCCTGGAGGCCATGGGTTAAGGAATTTGGCTGTGTTCCGGTGGGAGAACCAAACCGCACATGAAGCTGCCCACTGGTCAGCACTTGCCTGTAGTCCTAATGCCTACACCCAGCCTGTCAAGGGTGCATGCTAAACATGCCTGTATCAGTACAAGATAGCTCTGTTTTTTGAAATTTGAGGCCCTTGGAAGAGAGGGGATGGCACATGACATGGAATTCCTCCATTCTATCCTTTGCCTACCATTACCAAGGTCCAGAGGGGACCAGTAGCCATTGAAACTGTTGTCCTTCTCCTCCTCTTCACCTGCTGGTCTTTGTGGAGCCAGTTGAGCTAAAACCAGACAAAAGAAAGCCACCTGGGGCACAGAGATGTGGTTCCCAAAGAGAACCACAGCACTCACCCAGCAAAGACAGAATGATTTGCATGTGAACTGTAGAACAGAAAAAGAGGGTGTGTTTGCAGACTGCTGCAGTGCAGACAGTGACCGGTGCAGATAGGCAGATGCCTGTTGGCTGGAGTTGCTGGTGCTCTCTGGTGCCACTGCCAGGTGACAGGTGTGAGAAGACTGCAGAAGATCCTTACATGATCAAAGTATGCCCATCCTGGAGATGTGCATCTTTTCATCTGGCTACAGGAAAGGCAGGAATGAGGTATCTGCTCATAAGTGTATCTGCTGTGACTGACATTCTGTGTTTTCTCTGTCTTGCATCAGGTTGTCACTGCCTGTAGATGGAGAAGTGATCAGCCTGTACTGCAGCCCAGTGACCAAAACTGTAGCTCTGCAGCTGACTGATAGAAGGATCCTAAAATACCTGTGGGGTAAGCTGGGCCGTGCTAAAGTACCTGGTCTTAGGTATAGTTAGATATTTCTTAAAAGGTTTAATGAGATGATTTGACTTTCAGGGACTTGAGTGACTCTTGAGTGTAGTTGGTGCTGCTTTTATATTTCCTCTGCTCACAGAAATGGGCTGAAATTAGTCAGAATTCAATTAAAGGTAACTTTATATATATATACAAGCATATGTTAACACGAGTATCCACACACAAAAAGTTCAGTGCTGACCAACTGCCATATCCATAGATCTTCTCTTCACATTCCACAGTGGAATAAGCTACTGAACCCCTGGAAGTTACCACCTTCTTGTCCTCTTGTGTCCAGTGTCCTGGACTTCTGTGCCAGCATTCGTCCTCTGTCAGACAGCATAGCTTATTCCCAGTTCTGGTTTTCTTAAGATACATGTCATGTGGTTTTAATGTCTGAATTTTTGATTGGCTAGAAAACAATTAGATCTTTTTTGCTTCTTAGAGGCTTCTACTCCAGTTCTTGAGCCCTGGCGGAGTGGCAGTAGCTCTGCTGTTCAGTTCCCCTACCGTTGTGTGCAGACTTCCATCACAAGGATCAGTGGTGAAGTAAGTGAGACTGCAAGCAGATTAAATTTCCTACTCAGTTGTTCTCTGCGCCAAAAGCACAGAGGTACTTGTTCATGATGTTCTTCACAAGGCCCTTTGCACACCTAGGAGTTTGTCTTCTCTTGCCTTCTAGAGCATTTCTGGTGGATTGCAGTTAACATCCAATCACCCTGTTCTATGAGTACAATGAATAATTTCATTAAAGAATGAAAAAATTCAGATTAGAAATTTCTAGCAGTTACTACCACACTCCTTATGAAAGAACCATTTTGCTTTGTTTTATTTGAACTTAACTTATTAGCAAATATGGCTACACCGAGTTACTGCAGATCTCCTGCTACTGGTTTTTTGTATTGGAGATGGTTTCTTGATAGTTAAAACAGCTTGAAGAATAGCTAGCTGTTTTGCTAGTATTTCAGGGGTTTCCTTCCTTCAGTGTCCATCCAGCTGTAGGAAGCTGCTTTGCTCTGCTCTTTAGTGGTACTTTTCCTCTGGTTTCCTAGACCAAGTGCTGCTGAATAGAAAAGCCTAGATTTCTGGCATGGCTTCTGCTTTCATTTTGCAACTGTGCAGTTACAGGGTAGGCCAATTTAGATTTTCAGCCAGCAGTGTTTAAAAATGTTCAAGTTTAAGTCCTCCTGGAATAGAGGTTGGATTACTTGCTGTCTGACTTTTCTAAGTAATTCACATGAGGTACTGGTTACCTAATTGTAAGGTACTTCAGTCCAGTGCTTGTCAGTGTTGTGAAAGATTGGAGGTTGTGATACTGATAGCTCATAGTTGTCATTATTTTAATACAGGAGGTGATCTTGGGCCTCACGGATCGATGCCGGTTCTTTGTTAATGATATTGAGGTACAAAGCTTTTGCCCCTCGTTTCATCCCCTTTCCCTCTACCAAAGGCAGATTCCGTATTCTGGTCTAAATTGTGATAAACTTTGTATTTTACAGGTTGCTTCTAACATCACATCATTTGCAACATACAATGAGTTTTTGTTGGTGACAACCAGCTCACACACCTGTCTGTGTTTTTGCTTGAAAAACTTATCAGTGAAGGGTAAGTATCAGCACTGGCTGTCTGCTGCTGCTAACTCCTAGCATTTGTCTTGGAAACACAAGATCTTCCCATTTTTCACACCCAAACGTGTTGTGTTTGGGTTCCTCAAGGGAAGTGTTTAAGAGATGAGAATAAGAGAGCTGCTTTCAGAAATCTACCAGAGAGCAAGGAGCTCAGGGAACTGAATATGTATCATGTGCTTTTCACAGGAAAGAGAATTTGTGCTGTAGTTGACCCTTACACGGTTTCCAACAGCCTAGCCCTGCATTCTCTCCCTTCCCTCTGTGTCCAAAATAAGTCTGTGTGCTATTTGAGGGTGTGTGGTAGAGAGGGGATCACTGTAGAAAGAGTTTCTGGTGGTGTCTGGCTATGAGAGGTGTAATGACCTTGGTAAAAGGCAGGACAACAACTTGTTGGTCCTTTACAACCTTCAGTGCTACTCTTACCTGGTCTGTTGAGCTTTGTCATCCTGTTGTGCAGAGGACACACTTCTGCTTTGGGTACGGATACAGCATGATTAGCACTCAGCAAGTTCTCATCCTGTCGGGAATAGCTGAAGATCACTGCTGTACTGGTGGCTTGGTTTGTCCAGTACAACCTTGCCTGGCTCCTACAACATAGGAGGTCCTTAAATGGGGCACTGTGCTGCATGTGCCATTTATGCTGATAAGTGTTGTCTTCAGCCCTCCAGGCTGGTCTGAGCAGTGCTGCTGCACCCAACAGTGAGACCCTGCGCAAGGTGGAGCGAGGTTCACGCATCGTCACTGTTGTTCCCCAGGACATGAAGGTGGTGCTGCAGGTCAGTGCCCATCTCTCCTGACATGTGCTACCAGGTTGTGCAGGGACCTGTCACAGTGGGCACCTGGCCAACCTACAAGCAGTGTGTGCAGTGCTTCAAAACTGGTGCCCTACAGTGCTGCAGCACAGCACCTCACAAATCTCGAGCTGCCCAGCTGGATGCAGAGGGCTTTTGAGCATGTCTTTGGGAGGTTCAGTACAGGTTCAGGCAGATAGATGTGTGCAGAACTGGGAAGGACTATTCAAGTTCCTAATGGCTGAGTCAGCATAGTGCTACATATTGTGGCCTCTCATCTCAAGACTCACTTCCTAGTACTTACTAGTAACCCTCCATTAGCCTTGGCACTTAGATTTTTGCTAAGCTCACTCTTCAGAACCACCAGAGATTCACAGAATGGAGAAGGATGTAATTTGAGAGGCACTTTTGGAAGTGTAGAGCCCAGCATCGCCCTCAAAGCAGGGCTGACATGAAAACTTGATTGGATTGCTCTGTGTCATGCCTGGTTGGGTAGAATCCAGCCTTCTGAAGGAATGTTTCTGAACTGAGAGAATGTTCAGGTATTTTTCTACAGTTGTTGACATTGCATGTCCTCTGAAGTGAGCAAACAGGCCCATGCACTTGCAAGTAACAGACAGGCCTAGGAAATTGGCCAGTCCTCACTTTTCCCACAATGTAGGCAGAATAACTACAAGTAATTGTGTGGATCTTGTGTTATAGATGCCAAGGGGAAATCTGGAGACTATTCACCACCGTGCTCTGGTTCTTGCCCAGATTCGGAAGTGGCTAGACAGGTAAATGGTGTATTCTTGTCTTCCCTCTCCCAGTCTGACCTGTTAGAGGCTGACTGACCTGGAAAAGTGAGGGAGGCTAAACTCAGGGGAATTGAACTTGTTAGAGGGAACAAAACTGTTCCTAGGGAGACCACCTAGAAGTTTAGCTGTCAGCTGTGCCAGGTACTTCTCACTTCACCACTGAAGGGCTTATTACATGTGCTGAAATTGCGTGGGTGGGAGAAATCTCCATCTGCTCCATTCTCCAGACATCTCAATCACTTCAGGATTAAGCTGGCTGTTTTCCATTTTTTACTGAATTAATTTACATTGAAATTTTGTGAAAGGGAAATTGATACAAAATGTAGCACTCTCTTTTAATGGAAATAAAAATAATCTAAGTTCTGTATTTATCATCAACCTTGCAAGCTGGTGTGCCCCTGGGAGGGTCAGCAATGAACAGTATTGACCTAGCACATTTTTCTGGAAGGCTGTCTACATAGCTTACTCTGTAGGCTGTTCTCTTCCCACTGGTTCTGTGCTTAGCTCTAGCTAGTTGCCTTTATTTGCATCTTATACACTATGTAAACTGTCCCACTTGACTCTTCCCTTCAGGCTTATGTTCAGGGAAGCTTTTCAGTGTATGAGGAAGCTACGAATCAACCTCAATCTTCTCTATGACCACAATCCCAAGGCAAGTCTGCCCAGTTCTCTTGTGTTGTTTGCCATACTAACCTACCCCAGAATCCACTGAACAGTGTGCTCAAAAATGTAGGTTGTGCTGTCATTTCTGCTTTCAGCAGTGATGGCTCTTCTGCACTGCAACATCATACAAAAAGATCCGATTTAGCATTTCCTTCATCCTGTACTTTCAGACAAAGTCTCTGAATTTATTCTTGTACTTGATGTACATGTTCTTAGTTCTTAGTTAGAATAACAGTGCTAATATTCTTGTTCATTTCAGGTATTTCTGGAAAACACAGAAACCTTTATCAGGCAAATAGATTCTGTGAACTATATCAACTTGTTTTTCACAGAACTGAAGTAAGTATAAGTCTGCAAATGGAAGCATGTGTGTAATTAGTGGTGGTACATTATTTTGTCAAAATATTGGCAACTCTTCAATGTGGGTGCAAAGAATCAGAAATCTGGTATGTTGAGTCATAAAGGCTTGAGTAAGCTCAGTAGTTTCATGGATAGTGTGTCTTGTTGGAATTCCAGTTTGCAGGCAACCATTAGATTTTTGCAGCAAGTAATTAGTATATTATCTGAGTGCTTTGACTTCTCTGCTGGTTTGCTGTAGAGCAGTAAATGAGAACAAAGGAGGTTTTGTTCCCTCATGAAGAGGAGCAAGATGGAAGTGCATATCTAGTCTGAGGCCAGGATCCTCAAATAAGTCCCCTGATTTCTTTGTTAAAGGGTCAGTGATGAGGCTTTATGGTTATGGTAGTTTCAGGATTTCTCAAGCTTGCTAAAGTCAAAAATTGTGTAGTAACTGGTGCCATCACTTAGGTGTTTGGTTTGATTTTCAGTTTTGGCCTGACCAGAAGTAGTAACAAATGGCTTATTTTTCTGAATTGTTCAGTGGATAAATCCATAGTGAATTTAGTAGAAGACAGCTGTATCCTGTAAATCTTGCTTTCTGATATTTTTATGTTACTGAAGTAGTTGTTTGGGTGGTTTGGGTTTTGTTTTTTTTAATGCCTCACTTGGCTGGCCATCAGTTTGGACTGACAGAGATTTTTGGACAGCTTCCTGTTAATGTGACAGTTAATGAGTAGTTATTTTCTGCATGCATTTGAGTTCCTTAACCTTATTGTCTTTGTTCTGGGCTATGTGGTGGACAGTGCTCTTATTCACATTACCTGTTTTTATCTAGAGAAGAAGATTTCACGAAGAGTATGTACCCATCTCTGAATGGTAGCAGTAACAGCCAGCCACACCAGCATCCTGATCAGAAAAAAGTAAACCTCATATGTGACATGATGAGAGTTGCCATGGAACACATTGACCCTCAAAAGTGAGCACTTTCTTACTGTAGGTGAGGGAACCATTAGAGAGATTTCTAGTAAGTCATTGGCAGGAAGCAAAGCTGTCCTTGACATCAGTTATTTGGCCCTAAGTTCTCTGCGGTAAGCTTGTGCTCCACAAAATTAACTATACCACGCCTTGCTTCTGTTGAGGATGCTACCCTGAACAGATCTAATAATTCCACAGATAGAATGCCAACATTTTACTACCAGAATTAAAATAATAGATGCAGAATGCTTATAAAGGTTTAGGAGATACACTCAAATTTAGGATCCATCTGTGTGGGAATGGAGACGTGAACAAGATTTTCTTCTTGTTGATGAGTTGATGACTCACCAAGCAGCTGGCCCTTCGGAAAGGTATCAGCTGTTCCATTTGACACTGAATTACTTTGTAAATGATCAGCTTCTTGTTCCTGATTGATTACCGTTTTGGTAACGATCCTCCTTGGATAAATCAACACCATCCACCTTGGATGAATCAACATCAAATATAAAAGCTGGGAAAATAGGATGATAACAGTGCCCAGTGAAATGGTGCTAAACTATTGGCAGCTTAGTGTTAAACAGTGGAGAGAGGAGCAACAGGAGGTGGTAGCTGTTGAGCCCTGAGAGTTTAGACTTTCCAGAAAACTGTTATAGAAAATCAAGCATCTGCTTGGCTGGGAAAGCTATTTTGAAATAGTAAATGTGATATGTATAGAAGTATAAAAATACTTTTTTTAGAAAGCTAGAAAGCTTTCCTTTTATAAAAAAAAAGGCTATTTTCATGCCAGACTTCATTTGGAAAACTGTGTCCAGCTATCTGAACTTTCAGAGAGAGGTATGTCCTCTTCATCATGCTGGCTGGCATGGTAAGGAAGGTCATTCTACTCAAAACACACCTCCAGCTTTGTGACATGTTTGGGAAGACATGCTAAGTAGAAGAGCCTTTCTGGCATATTCTGTTCTTTTCCCGTGTTTGCTGCCTTCCTTTAGGAGGATCAAAGTGCCTGAACAGTTGCATTTTTTTTTTTACTAAGACGTAATCTAGAACTTGCACAAACTGTGCTAGAAAAGAAATAAGCTGTGTTTCTGCCTTCTCACTTTTTCATTCACTGCTTGTCTTTTCCTCAGATACTGCCTATCGATACTGACAGCACATGTAAAGAAAAGTCCTCCAGAATTAGAAATTGCTCTCCAGAAGGTTCATGATCTTCGAGGTTTTGTATCTCAGGAACTCAAAAGTTTTGAAAATGGGTGGTTTGCATGAACTTTGTATTAAAGGAACTTTGCTGTCCAACCAAAACTGTTAAGGAGGAAACTTCCCCATCTGACCATCCAGGAACCACACTGGCAGTCACATTTGCACCACTTGAGCTGGGACCACCGCCATAGCTATGCCCCCCACACTCAGTCAAACCAGGATTCCTTACCAGTTCAACGTTGGGTTTCCCATAGCTGAGTCTCAGACATCCTGATCCATAAGATAATTTAGTCTCAGTGCAATAACTAAGTAAGAAAATAGCAGCTCCAGCTGGTGCTTCTGAAGAGGAACCCTGAACAAAGGAACCCCTGGGCCTGTGAGAACTTTTATACCTTCACAGTCTAGCCCTGCAAAAATCTGGGGGTCCTCAGCTCTGCTGTGTCTCAGTGTCTCACAGGTCTCTGTCCAATTTGTTATGCAAGTTCACACTGGAGCTCTCACCACCCAGAGTTCAACCTGCAGCTTCCAGTCCAGCTGGACCTTGCGATACTGCACTAAGTTGTTCCTCAACACTCTGATGGTTATTGTCGTTCACCAAGAAAAGTATTTTAACGTGACTGTTTATGCAGCAAGCCAAAAACTAGAAATGTACTTGAAACCATCTGTATCTGTACATGCCCTCAGCTCACCCTTTTATCTGGGTTTGCTAGCAGTTACCCCAGAGTTAGACCTGTTACCACTTCCCAGTTGGAACTCCAGTCCTCCCAACATGGAAGTTCCTGTTCTGGATTCTGATTATCTCAAACTAGCAAACTTTGCCTTTATTCTGTGCTGATCTATCGAGCTCATCACAGTTCCACCCTCAGTGCTATGCTTGGGATGGTCCTTGAAGTTGCCCAGTAAAGGCAAAGTAACCCTTCTGCTAGAGGAAACAAGCTGTTAGTCTGATGGCCCCTCTCTGATGTCGAGGTTTTGATTGATGCATCCATTCCTCACAGCAGGGTTCCACTGCTGGTGGTGTAACAGATCATATGCTGCTTTATCTTGTTGCAGAAAGCATTACGCCAGATATCCAAGCTGTGAGTGCAGAAGAAGCACTAAAGTACCTGCTCTTCCTTGTGGATGTCAATGAACTGTATGATTATTCCTTGGGGACGTATGACTTTGATTTAGTTGTCATGGTGGCAGAAAAGTCTCAAAAGGTCTTGGCTTATAGTTCCAGCTAAGGAACTTATTTTTCTACCTTCTCAAAGGTTCTTTGTAGTTTGCGGATCAGCTCGCATGTTTTCTTAGTAATGGCTCTCTACCCAGGCAGGATTCCAGTTGCTCAGAAGCCCTATGTGTGTTTGGGATAATGCTGGGAAAGTGTCATGTCTCTGCATCCTTTGATATTTTTTGAGCACAGCTTTAGAAATTTGTGTTTTTAGAAATTTGTGAAACAGAACTCTTCTAGAGCAGCAGGGCAAAGTAGCTCTGGGGAAGGGAGGGATTGGTATCTAAGTTTTGTGACTCCGTATCTTTGAGTCTCAGTTCTGTGCTCTTGATTCTTGCTTATTTAGTGATTCCTGTGATACTAGCATTTGTCTTCATGAGGGTTTAATGTGAAATCTCTGAACCGAAATGCCCATCTGCATCTTCAGAGTTTCCTATTGTTACAGCAAATTCTGCTGTCCATCAGTTAGAACACCCTATTCATATTAACAGGTTTTATGACCTTTGGTGCGGAGAAGTTGATCAACTTCATGGCTGCAAATTTATACATAATCATAGATAATAGAAAACAACATTTGATACAACAATTAGGCTTGAATGTTAAATGTTACCAGCCTTTAGATATTGCTGAAGTCCATGTGGGACCCTAGTAATTCAAGTTAATAATTTCTGGCAAGAGTGTGTGCAAAAATTGATTCTTTAGGATGGCTTACATTTGGGGAAAAAACAGAGCCTTTTTTAGTGTATTATATATTTTCAGATATGGGGCTGTCTATTGATGAAGATGGGAACAAATAAGGATTTTATAGATTAGCTCAACTGCAGTTTTTATTGTTCTTTGCAGGACCCAAAAGAGTACTTGCCCTTCTTAAATACCCTCCGGAAAATGGAAACTAATTATCAGCGATATACAATAGACAGACATTTGAAGAGATACACAAAAGCTCTTGGTCACCTCAGCAAATGTGGTAGGTGTCCTAAAGAGGATTTCTGCAGTGTAACATTTCCATTTTGGAGAGCCTTTGGGGGGAAATAGCTAAAGAAAGGGAAGGATTGCACAAGATCATCTTCCTGTCTGGTAATGCATCGTGAACTTCTGCTACTTGCTTTTTGTACTGTAGCTTGGTGCAGGACAAAAAAAAAATGTTTACTCCTCTGTGGTCATGAAGCACATGAAGTCTCGTTCCTGTTCTGTGGCAAAACCTCAAGGAAGTGAATACCTTGATTTTACAGTAGTAGAGTGGATGCTCTTCCACCCAGGCACCTCCAGTTGCTTCTTCATGTTGTGAACTCAGACTGTCTGGGAGCTGGGAGGGCCATGTACTTTCTCTTTTATATTTAGAGAAAGTAAATTGTTTATGCAGGTCCTGAACACTTCTCTGAATTTCTGAACTTGGTGAAGGATCAGAATCTGTATTCTGAGGCCTTGAAGCTGTACCCCTCTAACACTCAGGAGTACAAGGTGCGTAAGCTCGTGACAGTGCAGTGTCAAAGCTTTATATTCCCTTTCCATGTGTTTGGATCTCCTCAGCACCTTGCATGAGGGCAGGAATGAAACTGCAGCTGCTTGTGTTCAAGTTCTGTAGGTCACTGCTATTCCAGTGTTGTTTGAGACCCTCTTCTGAGATAACAGCTGGAATGACTCTCAGCACTAACCATGTGAGACCTGGTCATTGATGGTTGTTATTCCTTTGATCCTGTAACTCAGAGAGCACGTGGAAGTCCTGTTTCTTCTGCTGCACTATCTTGCTGAATAACTCCCATAACCTCAGGAAGACTTCTCCCCTTTTTGTCCTCTTTGTGGCTTGCAGACTGGGGACAATTTGTTATCCTTAAACTATTCTGAAATTCTGCTGGAAAACTTGGACACTTTTAGCTGTGCAAGTACATAGTGTCCCTTATTGGTTTCAGTGTTACTGAGGAACTTTAGCTTGTCCAAAGCTGAGATAAAATATAAATTCAGTTAATATAATCTAATGTAGATACTGTACATACACAACACACAACCCTTTGTACAAGGAGGAGTTGAGTGAGAGGGGAAATAGAGAAAATCAGTCTATTTGCAACAGTGAAAGCAGAAAAGATCTTTACTCGTGCTGGAGGTCTGTTTCTGAATGACTCATTGAGGGTGTTTAATTATTCCTCCTGGATCCTTCCAGTCAAATCCACTTGCCCCTTCTTCATGGAGATAATGAGCTTTAAATAGCCTCTGCCTATAGAGAGTTTGCGTGTTCCCTTGTGCCAGTGTTTTTTTCCTAAAGTAGGTTGGTTCAGAGGGACATTCTAATAAAAACTGCTCATGTGGGTGGAGAGGAAAGGTCTGGTTTCCTGCAGTATCTGGTTTACCCAGCATTTGGTTTGTAGAGCCAGGTGCCTCCCCATGTCATTTGCTGTAGGTCTGTCAAGTGTCTCCATGTGCTGATCATCAGCCCTTGGCTTGATATAGTTTGAAATGGGGTAGACATTTTATGCCTAGCAATTCCTTGGAGAAGCTGAGTAAGAGGCTTTTGTTGATGTGCCCTTTGTTTTTACTAATGGAGGACTGTTACTGACCTTACTAGTAATTTTTTTTCCCTTTCTTTCAGGATATCAGTAATGCATATGGGGAGTACTTGATTCAGAAGCAGCTGTATGAACAGGCTGCATTGATATTTGCTCGTGCTGGCTTCTTTGCAAAAGCACTTGATGGTTTTCAGAGCAGTGGCAGCTGGCAGCAGGCCCTGTGCATGGCATCACAGCTTGGTTACACAAAGGATAAGCTGTCCAGCCTGGCACGGAGCATGGCAGGTAGGCCTTGAAAAAATGAAATGTGCAGAGCAGAAGTGGCTGCTGTTATTTATGATTCGCTTTAATTTTTCCTAAAATTCAATGGAAACTTCATTATTCAGCAGCTCTTTTCTTAAATGAGAACAAAGATCCCATGTTTCCTCAAGGGTTTTTGCATTTGCACATGACCTTTGTTTCTCAAAGGAACCAAAAGATGTTGAAGCTGAACTGGTAGGCAACCCAGGAGCTGCCAAGCAAATTGTGGCCTTGGCTGCCCAGTGCTGACTGCTTCTTGCATTGTTCCATTGCAGCTGGTTGCCAGACTGCTCTTCCTAATTGCCTTGTTAGTTAACCCCAAGGAATGGATATGCACTGAAGTATCTGATGTTTCTGAGGCCTCTGGACATTAACTGGTGCAAGTGCTGTGCCTATTCGCTGACCTTAAATGCTGTTGGATAATTTGGAGCTCCATCTTGTTTTCTCCTTGAAGCCAGCTAGCAGCTAGGACCAGCTTGTACATAAAGCTGTGTATTGTTCTAAGGAGAAGGTGGTAGCTGGTCACAGAATTTGTGCTCACTAGCACATGTCAGACATAAGGTATGTTGTGGGTGTGGTGTATATTTCAGCAAGAGAAGTTTCACCTATTTCAGCAAGAGAATGGAGCATCGTACTGAATTTAACCTTACTCAGAGTTTATGAAGGGCCACTTAACACAGAGGGAATATGGCTTCTGGGAGTCTAGTCATCTGGAGTTGGATGCTCCAGTATTTGCTTTTTCCATCACTTAATGGGATTTATGCCTTCATGCCTTTAATGCCTTTTTATGGCACCCTTTTTAAATTACAGCCGTAACTTAGCAACTGAATACATGTGTGAGCAGATAGAAAGTGTCTCAGTGAGTGGGATTTTCCTCTACTTTGTAGTTTTCTGGCACAAAATTCAGCTGTTTCTGAAAAGCTGAAACACCGCTTTTTCTTGTAGGAAAACTAGTTGAACAGAGAAAGTATGCAGAGGCAGCCATACTCCTGGAACAGTACACTCAGGTAATGTAATCACCCTCCTGGCTGTGTCCCAGTAATGCCCAGTATCTGTCAGATACACCATCCATGTTTTCTCTGTTCTCCTGCACCACCACTCCATGCATGCTGACAGCAAAACAGTCTGTGCTATGGGCCCCCTTGGGGAGGGCAGAGCAGGCCTGGGTGATGCAGTGAGCAGGGTGGATAAAGGCTGTGTCCCTGAGTTTTCCCATTCATGAAGTTGCCCATGCTTTGGTATGAAAAGCTTTTGTCTCAGAAAGCTTAAACATGAGGGCTGGAATAAGGAAGACAGAGTTCCAGAGGGATTTCCCCTTAGTGTGGGAGAAGTAATATAGTTTTACTGGTTTGTGGAGCTGGTTTGTGGTTTTTGTTTGCTTGTTTGGGTTTTTATGTCAACACCTCAAAGTAGTTGGCATAGTAGTGTTTTCCTCTCTTGACTGGGGTACTGCTGCGTAGAAATACCCATCTGAATAGCTTCTACCTGAACACGTATTACTAACATCAGCACCAGCCCATGGTTGCTCTTTCATTCTAGGACTATGAAGAGGCTGTTCTCCTGCTCTTAGAAGGGGCTCTTTGGGAAGAGGCTTTGAGACTGGTAAGACATTTCAAACCACAAGAACAGAAGTGGAAATACATCTTCAGAATGCAAAAACAGCAATGTGATCTGAGTAAGATCCTTAAATGATACCTTCTCTTCTTTTCCTGATCCAGATTCACAAGTATGGTAGACTGGATATTTTGGAGACCAACTTGAAACCTGCTGTTTTGGAAGGTGAGTCTATGCAAGAATCTGAGGCTAAAGAAGATCTTCGCTGGGTCTGTGGGAAGTCACAGCATTCTAGTACTGGAAGGTGTATGAAGGTACTTTGCTTCCATCTAATTGATGCTGATCAGTTAGCTGCGCTTGGCTCTCCTCAGTGCATCTTGAAGCCCTGCAGTGTCATGGGCTCTTTTTAGCTTAGTCAGGCTCCTTTGGAGCTTTTCCAGACCTCAAAAGCTGCAGAGGGGTCTGTGTCTGCATGTCCATGAACAAGCAGGACAGTCCTTGTTCCAGAGCACATGTGGCAGCAGAGCTATGGACCAGGAAAATGGCTATCTGTCCTGTAAGCTTTGATAAATAGTTTTTGGAAATAAAAAATTATTTGATAGCTTTATTCTCCCTTCCACATAGAAAGTATGTTTTGTTACTATTCCTTTTTCTTTCTATCCATGCCTTATGAATTGCGGGATTTTTTTCTGAGCTTCTTGGAGGACTGTTCTTGTGTAAAAAATGCTTTTCTGTTTCTCTTGCATGAATGTTTATGTTTTGATTTTCTTAATGATCAGCTCAGAAAAGTCAGCTGATCTTCCTAGATTCCCAGAAAACAGCATTTCTTCGCCATAAGAGTCGCCTGCAAGTGGTACGACAGCTGAAGGAGAAGGCCTGTGAGAATCCACAGGGTTAGTATTGAAGTGCATACGACTTTCTCCTGCATAAGAAACTGATTGTGTTTTCGTTTGTGGTTGCTGTTTGCTCTGATGGAGCTGTGCTCTCCTTTAGCTCCAATGGGATCTACAGCAGTAAAACAGCACCCTTCTCAACCCTCCTCACTCCATACTTGGAGTGTGGTTACTCTATTTTCATCTCTTCCTTGGGTCACAGCTTTTGCACAATGAAAATGCACCTGAAAGCTCTTCAAAAGGACATAGCATTGTCTGCACAGTACCATCTTGGCTGAGTGAGACAGTGCTTAGCATGTCCTTTGTGCCAAATATCTATAGGCATATTCACCTGCCAGCTCACACGGGCTCAGGGAATTTCTCTGAAAGCAGAATGCTGTGTCCTAGTCCAGATCTGCTGCACTGAGATTATCATCCCTCTGATTGTGCTGTTCAATATCACGACCCCCACCAGGGCGGAGGAGCAGTGTTGTTCTCACAGTTACTGTTTCTTCTTGTGTGCTGGCTCAATGGGGAGCCATAAGGCTCCGGAACACCAGCAGGTAGAATGAATCTGCCCAGCAAGCTACACAGATCAGTCAGAAAGCTTGAAATAATTCTGACTTTTTTCCATACTGTGACAGTTGTTGCCATGTTTTGCAGATTATGAAGTGCCAAATTGCCAAGAATTGGAGCTTTTCTCTGAAACCAGCAGTGTTATGACAGCCAGTGACATGAACAGCAAATATTCACACAGCAATTCAAGAATATCAGCGTAGGTATCTGCCTTCAAATCAGGTAGTGACTATTCTGGCATCAGCATTCAGGAGCTTAGCTGGCTCATGCTTGACATGCTCCTCCTTGCAGCTGTGTGTGCCTTGGAGCTGCTTTAATTACAGGCATTTCATGGTTATTTTAACTCTCACTGGAAGGGAAAGAGCAGAAAAAAACAGAGGCTACTAGTGCAACTGGATGCCTGGTAGAGGAGCTGAGAACAACAGACTCTGGGTGGATTCTGGCTCCGTGGGTGTTGGGCATGTGGCCCGAAGAGCTGGTTGTAGAGAGCTAGACACAGAATACAGGCAGAGCCTCTCAAACATTACCAGCTTGTGTGCATGTCTTGTGTTCTTTGGCCCAGGTTTTGCACTTGGTGTGTGGGGGTTGCTACTAAAATTCATACCAATGTCTTCCCACAGTGGTTGTGTGCATTGTTTTTGAGTGCTCTCAATAATAACTGCAGGGTGGGATGGAGTGTGTAACACTCTGGTGTAATCTGTGGGACCACTTCTGAATTCCCTGGCTGAATTGTGGAAGAATACAGTTGTGGGGAAAATGTGGACTTTTTAGATACTTTTTTTTTTTTTTTTTTTTTTTTTTTTTTTTGTGGAGCAGATGTAAACAGAAGGAGAGTGCAGCCTTAGTATTCAGTGTCAGAATTTGCAGATCACTTGCAAACATTATGCTAGTAGGTCTGGTCTATGAATGAAGTTGCTTTCTTGTGATCATGGGTAGGAGCTGGGCAGGCTCTGGAGATGGCAGAAATTAAGATGTTCACAGCCAAGCACAAACCCGGACCACCAGTGTTTTAAGTGGATCTCAGCTTTGTCTGATAGTGACTACTGCTTTGTGCTTGGAGCAACTCCTGCTTTGTGATGTAGACATGTTTTTTGCTGGAACATGGAGCAGTCCTTTTTGGAGCAGAGAAACAGCCTGACTCCTGTCTTGTGTTTCAGACCACTAAGGATATTGGTTGAGTAGCGCTGAAAACTTTGTCACAGCACCTAAGGTTATATGCAGTCCTCTGTCACTGGAGAAGTCAAGGACTTGAGTGACAAGTTTCATGCACACTGTTGACGTTTGTTCAGACTTAACGCTGCTAACAACTAATCCTGTTGTGCACACTGTAACTGAACATGCTCTTCTCAGGCGATCCTCAAAGAACCGACGCAAGGCGGAGCGTAAGAGATACAGCCTGAAGGAGGGGAGTCCTTTTGAGGATATTGCCCTTCTGGAAGTCCTGGGAGAGAATGTTCGGGCTGTTGAGACTGTGAAAGGTAGGACAATTGGTGATCTTAATCCATGCTGCAGCTTGTGAGGATGAGGACAGCTAAGGTAGTGTGCCCCCTCTTGTTCTTACTGTGTATGCTGGTGAGAAAAGCTGCCTGGTCCATACAGTCATCTGTGTTGGACCTTGGTTTAGTTAATCTGCCTCTCTGCTTAGAACAACGTGTGAGCTCTGCATTTGCAGTTGGGAGCAGAGAAAAGAAGTCTTTTCAGTGCCACTACAGATTTGTCTTCCTTTTGTTCTCGGACACTGTAGGGGTTCAGTAGGAACAGAACCAGTTCTAAGTTGGTGCTCTCCTTCCTGTGTGCTGACAGCAAAGAAATGCAGCTGTTTATTTAGTATACCTGTGTTGATTGCTATTTATTGCTTCTGTTCCATCCTGCAGTAGAGATACACATCCTTCTGAAGCAACTTGTGCTCTTTGGTTATGATGAGCAAGCTGGGGCACTGCAGCAAGTCCTGGAAGAGGTTTTGCAGTTGATGGAGACTTCAATCCCAGAAATCTGGACTCCAGACCTTCAACAGAGCTCTGTCAGCCTGGTCTGTGCTCATCCACAAAACATATCACTACTGTCACTAGACAGTATCAAGTGTTTAGCAGTATTTTGCATTCTCCAGCAAAGAGCAGAGAAACATTCCTTTCAAAATCTGGAGTTTTTTTCTGGTAGAGGGTCAGTAGACATTGTGGGCAGGACCTGCTGAGTCAGTACACTCTAGATGGGTATAATATGTATAGTCTACTGTGTTCCCTGCACTGGATGTCACATTGGATGTCGTGAGGTCTTCTGAGGCTTGTATTGCCTTGTCCTAGTGGTGACTTGTTTTTGTAAGCTCCATCTTAAGCAATTTGTAGAATATTGGGACACTCCCTTCTTTTCTAGGCCTAATGGTAGAAGTGTGCTAGAGTAGTTGTTGCCCAGCCTAGTCTTGTGAAGTGAAAAGCTACTGGATTGGTCAATTTAGTCTGAACCATATATCATAACGAGTAAATTAAAAAAGAAGGGTTATGTCAGGCTTCTAAGCTTCAGCTTAGTGCAAAATAAGGAAATCACAGTACTCCCTTCCACAGTAAAGAAGTTTTTATTTCTAATAAGTGGTTTCTGAGCATAAATGGTGAACCCAGTACCTTCTTCCTAACTGCTGATTAGCAGGACTCTTAAAGACAGATTAAAATTGTTCTGACAGGGAACAGAGACTCCCAGATGAACTTTAAATATTGATGGTGCTGTAATGAAATCAGTCTTGCTGAATCATGACATTTATGGTGCTGTGAAGAAGTAGGTGCTGGGATAAGAGTTCTGTGTCCTGAAAAGCTGTGTGAAAGCAGTTCTCTCTTCCTCTGTGTTAACTTTTTTGAGACATCACTGGGCTTTGATCACACTGATTACATTTTGATCCTGTTCACTTTGTATTGTGAGGTCTCCTGGGTTTGGACTGTAATAACAGAGTTTCCTTTAAGAGTATACCTGCTTGTGCTTTGCTTTGTTCAGGTTGGAACATGGCTATTTCTTCTTACAGGTCTTGGGACCCAATTCAACTGCTAACAGCATTATGGCTGCCTATCAGCAAAAGAGGATGATGCCTCCTGTTGTACAAGGTTAGTTGAAGCTCTGAGTTAAGTTTGAGTGTGAAATGTCAGGAAGGTTAGTGGGCTTGGAGGCTCTCCAAGCACTGCTACCTGCCAAGAGTTGTACCAGTTACTCAGCTGTGGTGGTTCCTTGCTTTTCTTTATGGTGTACCATGCTGCTTATGGCAAGTGAGCAACTTTCTTAACAAAGTTTATTTTGCTATGAATTTGTGTGCAAAACTGTCTCAGTTTAAAACTGTCTCCTGTGCTAGAATATCTAAACTGCTTCTGGGTTTTTGTGTGTGTAATGTCAGCCTGTTGTGAGGGAATTGAAAATCTGATTTCTGAAGGAATGTGTTAGATAATTCTTCATAAAACTTACCTGCTGAATTTTTCTCTCTGCCTTTGGCAGTCAGGCCAGGCTCTTGACCAGACCAGGCTACAATCTGTCACAAAGTGACACAATCTGTTGTGTCACTTTGCCATGTCAAAGTCCTTGCAGTGAATACAAAATTAGGGCTGAAAGACCTAGCAAAGGGTGGTCCCAACTTCCCAGTTTTCTATCTTCCCCTTAGTCCTACATCTTTCTCTAGTCCTGAAATTGCCTGGGGAAGTCCTCTGTTGAATCTCTAGATGCAGCCTATCTATTGCCACTTTCCAGGGCTGGCTTCAGAAAAAGCCTTGTGCCTCTTACTCACTCTAAAAGGAGCCAGCTCACTGTGGTGTATGATGGGCCAGTGACAGGTGAATTAATGGAGTTTTTCTTTGTGCCACTAATGGTTGTGGCTTTGTGCCTGTGCCTCCTCGTTCTGAACAGTAACACTTAACTATTGAGAGGGGACCTGGTGTGCCCAGAGGTTTCCTGGTGAAAGCAGGTCTTCTGAAGACACTCTCCTGTGCAGGCTGATGATCAGTCACTACAGGAAAATTACAGATGTCAAGAGATTTCTCAGAATTCTTTGATGTAAAAAAAGTGAACAAAGTAGTTGATAGCTCCTGAAGAATCTATATTGCTGTTACCCCCTCTTCTGACGTTTGTTCCATTTGCCTTTCAGATCCAGAAGTGCTGGCTCCACCAAAATTAAATAAAAATCTACAGTGGAAACTGCATCTTCTCCAGTAACCAGAAGCCAAGGAATCCCTGTGGACTCTGAACTCTTAACTTTTCATATAATTTCATTATATCTTTGCAGAAGCCGTTGCTGTTCTGGTGTTTCTGATACACTGTTCTTAGGGCTGTGCAAGTGAAGGGTCCCTCTGCCTGGTGCAGCCGTGACTGTGACCCGCATAGAGTCACTCTTACAGACACAGCCACTCACATCCACTGCAGAAGTGGCTTGTGAGGCTGGGGAGCAAAAGGATATGCAGCTCTGAAAGCTCCTACCACTGTTCTCCACTTCTGGATGAAGCAATCCCACCAGTGTGGGATGGGTTATCTGCCATCCCTCCCTCCCAGAGTTGATACCTGCCATGATGATAGGCCACACTTTAAGCACAGCCTGCTTTAGAGGACTCACCTGTAAGGCTGTACCAATAGCAAATTGCTGTAGGTGCTAAATTAGTTTTGTGTTTTCTCTGCTGAATCTGGGTGTTGCTGATACCAGATTTTCATCATTGCTTTGTTACATCAGAGTGAATCCTGCAGAGCCAACCAGTTTCAATAAAGCCATTGCTGTACTGAAATTGGGCCTATTCACACCAGAGAGGTCTTGGACAAAGGAAAACATGAATAAAAGCAGGATGGAGGTGTCAGTGTCACACTGCTTGGTAATACTACCCTAATTATCTGATATCAAAGAAGATAGACTAATGCTGCTTTATGGCACTGACAGAGCAGCAGCTGTACCCTGATAATGCTGTGCACTATGGCAGAACTGTGTCATCTGGAAACTGATCTTGTATTGAGAAGTAGGTTTTACCCCAGAGTACTTCTGCCATCTGATGTGAGAAGTAACAGCAGTTCTGGGAGCAGAGGAGGGAGACAAGGCTGGAAACCCTTTCAGTGGTAGCACCCCCTTCTTGGTTAGTTTTGGCCTGGCAGCTGCAGTGTTCAGGCCGTTTTCTGTTGGGTGCTGCAGAAAAACACTGCACAAACAAGGTGCTTTACTATCGGTTGGAGGCGTATAATGTGTTCTGACTGCACAACATGAGCATGTCCAGTGCTGCAGGTCACTGTTCTTGTGTGGCAAGAACTCCATCAGATTGGGGTGGCCATTTGGTCTTGCACCATATGTTATGCTGTCTTGGCCTTGCTGGAGGGCAGTGGTAAAAGTCTTGTCAGTGTGAAGCATTGGAGCACATCTGGTTTCCAGTTGTTCTGAGTTTCCTGGCCTGTTCTGGGTTGTGTGGGGATGACTTAAGCTTGTCAAATATTGTGACTACACTGGAAAGAGATTCTCCAAGTGTAAATAAAGCCTTTTGAGATGGCAAAACATGTTAAAGACTTTACAGGGCAAGACTGTTTCACAGGATCTGGGTTTTCAAAATGGTAGCAGAGCATAGTCCATGGTGAAATACAGAAGTCATCTACCAGATCTGGAGAAAGGGTTGATGAGGGAGTCTCTGCTCCTCTGCAGAACAACTGAAATGTGACACTGACACCAGTAATTCCTGACATTCCTAGATCTGATGCCAGGAAATGCTGAGGTCTTGCACAACCTAATCTATTGTCTAGAAAGAGAACACAAGAAAAGGTAAAATTGCCACTGGCTTACTAAGGATTTGTGCTTGTGCCTTACTATGTGTATGATTTCTTTTCCATCATGGTGATGGTGAAAGCCAAAGACCATTTTGGGTTAGGTATGCTTTCTTGTGCTCCCATCAAGGCAAAACCCCTTTAAATCTGCCATCCAAGTAGTGAAAGACCAGTCTTCTAAATCATTCATCACTGAACTCCTATTGTCTTCCCCTACACCCTTCCCTCCTGAGTGAACTTGGAGTAAGGAGCAGTAGAGCTGGGAACAGCACCTAGTTGGTGAGCCTTGAGGGGGGATGTCCTGCTTCAGCAACTCCTTCTGCACTTCCTGAACCTTAGTTTCTTAGCAGCAGCTAGGAGTGAGATTTCTCTTGATCTCTGCTGGCATGGTTTTTTTGCCTTCTTGGTGACGCATGTAATCTTGAAATATATTCAGCTTTAGTTACTGTCATTACAGACACATTGAATTTGCTCTTAAAAATTCTGTGGAAGCTCCTACAGAGTACAGGAGTGGAAGTAAGCCATTAATGCAGAAATATAGAGTTAAATGTAAAAACATCTCAACCTCTGAGGAAATGTGGCTGTATGGAAGCCTGTTTCTCTTGTTAGGTATTTTTCACCTCTGCTGATTAGCTTCATTAAACAAAAGGGGAAGAAATCCATCAAGTTCAGTAGGAACTTTCATGAACAGATCCACTAACAGTGTGGTTCATTGGAGCAACAGATTATATCTTGTTAGATTGCCAGTGATAAACGCCTCTGCAAAATACAAGTGTATGGTGCTATGTACAAGTGTTCCTGGATATACTCCAATGGAGTCAGAGTCACAGATCTTTCCAAAGAGAAATCCCTGCTCTAGGGAAGAGACAAGTAATGTCTGCAAGGTGCTCATGTTCTCATTCTCTTGTCTTGCAGGCTTTCAAAGAATATTTTTTTTTTCTTTTTGGGAGAAGCAGAGATGAGACTATAGTCAAATATTCTTTAACTGCAATTGTAAACTGAGAGGAGGGGGAGAGAACAACTTTCTGTGTAAATAAGTATTGAGAGTAGCAAAAAGAGGACAAAGACAGTGCCGTTTTCCTAAGGGTGGAACAGAACTCTTGCACCACTCTCTTCCACCTGGATGGCTGCAGGGGCAAGGGTCATCTGACCCTCCACCTGATAACCTGTCACCCCATCAGCCTACCATCAGCCCATGTTAACCCCTTTACCACATATCTCATGGCACATTTCATGGAAAACCCTTTACCACATCTTCCTTGGCTTTAGGCCTCATATTACAGAATAAAGCTACAGAAGAGATTTAATTACAGCCGGGGGTGGAAGGGAGATGCTTTTATCATCACTAGTTGATGAGTGTTATACTGCTATTCTGAGGCTCTCTTCCAACAACGATGTCATATTGGTTGCTCGCAGTCTCTTGTATGGACTTAGCAGCTGTAGATGAAAGATTGGAGGAAGGTTGTGCATCCCCTGCAAAGCCACACGCGAAGTGACTTGTGACAATATCTACATTTTCTTCCTTAGCTTCCTTCATGCCCCTTGTTGGCTTCAGAGCACTTGTGCCCACTGCTGCCTTCCTGCAGACCTTTCCCATACAGTGGTGACCTCACACAGCGAGTGCTGGACATGCTGCCATCCTTTCCTCTGGGGCTGCTGATTTAGAACGTCATACATAGGCTTGTCCCTCCAAATGGCACTCTGCATTTGAATGTGGCAACTATGACTCAGCTGCATGCTGTTCCCATACAGAAGGATTGCAGGGGTTTATGCTTCACTCTGACCTGCTCTGAGAGGTACTCAAACCATGACTCCCAGCCAGATATGATGGGCTGTGGGCCATAAGCAGTGCATTTCACTGTGAAGACACATGGGTTCCCAGGAGTTCCCCGTGTCTGCCATGAGGAAGGCCACAGCTCTCCAGCATTCACAATTGTCCTTGGTCCAAATTAGTTCGTTGCAAAGCATTAGCACTTTACCTCTGGAACAAGCTGAAGCTCTAGTTTGTGTCAAGAATGAATTCACAGTGTGGCTTTTGTCACTATTCCTCACACTCTAAGCTTTATATTGTAATTTAGGGCATATTATTACTGATGTCAGCAAAAGCTGAACTCTGGTGTTTTAAATTAGGCCATGGCCAACCCTTCACCTCAGTGTACCCCATTCTGGTGAAAGATGAATGGTTTAAGAAAAGATACTGCACAGTCATAAGAGAACAGTAAATAGTTTAAAGACCCAGAGAAGTGGGAAATGGCAAGGTCTTGCAGAATAGTTTTGAAACAAGTAGAGAACACAAACAGAAATCTTGAATCAGATACTGAACAGGGCATTTGGCAATGTTCCATGTTTTACTTAAATAAATTAAACCAGCTAAAAAATCCTTTAGATGAACTTAGCTCATTATAATGTGAAAACCACATCTCTAAAGCTTAGATTATGCACCTCCACATGAATCTTACCTACTGAATACGCACAATAAATTTGAAACACGTTGTACCTTTAAATTGAAGCAGGCAAGATTGTCAAATAGCTATTGAGTAGTCAGGTATTTAGAATATCGGGAAGTGCAGACTTAGATGTTTTGAAAATATCTTAGGTACAGCACTTGGCTAGAAATGGGTGTGCTAACTCTGTGGATTCACCACCCAGCACTCATCTCTGCACAAGCACGAAATGAACATCATCCTCTGCGTGGACTGGCTTCTTGCATACCAGTTGAAAGAACACATTTTTGGGGACAACTTTATGACAAGAACATCTTTATTCTTTTCCAGCAACATCAACTTACTATTTGCCCCATTTGAGTGGGTACAGCAACTGAATGGGGGTACATGCTGCTGAATGAGGGAATGGAAGGAGAGGACACCCTCTCACCAGGGAATGTGTTATTGTTAGGAGCAGCATTTTGCAAAAGCTCTGTGCACTCTAACTGAAGGCCATTTCACCCAGAGAGCATCTTAAGTCAAAGCCAGGCTTAGGATGAAGTTGAACTGTACAAATCAGATCAGGACTCCAGAGACTTTTATTAGTAGTGTTCTGCTGCTTCTGGAAATTCACATCTTGACAACAATCAAATGCTTAGAGTCTCACTAAAATCCTGATTGGAGAAACAGGGCAGAATTAAACCACAGAATTTCTGTATCAACCTCAACATATGCAGACAAACAACTGCAAACCTCGATTGTTCTATGACTCGGGGGAGCAGTAAAGCTGGTCATTGTGTATTACACAGTATTTAATATAAAAAAAATGTTTAAATACATCCCTGTACCCAAAAGAGATTGTTTGCCCCACTTAGAGTATGAGCAGTGGCTGTCCTGGCACCCTGGTGAGGGGCAAAGCCCACTCCACAGCTGAGGGGCAGTTCAGCAGCACTGAACTGTCAGGCCTTTCAGAGGCACAGCTTGCAACATTAACATGTAGGAGGAACTTCAGTGGTAGGCAGAAAACATCAAGAGAAAGACCTCTAAATCATTGTTTCTTTCTCAGTAGAAACCTAGATCTGGGCTCAATTCAGTTTCTGAATTAAAATAAATCATTTCATCCAAACAAAGCACTTCTCCCAGACTTCAGTTTACTTACAGATTAGTGTGGCTATACCACAATAAAGCTGCAACAAAAAAGCTTCAATTTCAGAAGTCACTTTATTTATATTTTTAGTAGGGAGGAAGAGGAGGGCTTGGTTTTGCTTTTTTTGTTGAAGCTATTACTAAATTAGTATGCTGCTGTTTCCAGGCTACTTTTCCCCACATTACATTTGTCATTCCAGTTAATAAACATACATTTCCATTAATATTTTGTGGTCTTTGAGTTGGCTTGAAATCTGAAGACAGATTGAAAGATGATTTTTTTGCAAAATCATTTTGGCCAATGTTTCCTAAGATGTTCCTTTAACTGTGGGATTGTGGACTGCTGTTGTTTACAGCGATGGCACCTGAGGGGAAGTTTGAGAAGTTCAGAGGCATGGTCTTTCACCATCACTTTTCCCTTGCTTCTTACCATCTCTATCACATCTGGGGATAAAAATAAAAGACCATAAGTATTGAGACCACATAGCATCACAAAACACATGATAAACACTGCAAATCTCTGTGCACTGTTTTGCATGCACTGTGTGTCATTGCTGCATTCTAATTTAAACCAGCCACAAAATTTGTTGAGTTTTATTCAGTGCTACTCCCCAGTATCTTAAATTAAATAAAACCTTTCACTTACTGCTATATAAATAAATAAATAATAATAATAATGCAATTTATTATATTATTTATTTATTATAATTATTATTTTATTTATTTATCAATAATAAATAAATAAATAAAATATATACCTTGCCCATTTGTTTGGAAGAAAATCCCAAAGCCAGAACCTGCAAGCAGGATTATATGTTATGAAATAATTCTTCTAATCATTACCTTCAGAGTTTAAGAAGTAGTCTGTAGTAAAAGAATTCCAGTGCTTTTTGGTTTTTAGGGCTGGAGAATCAAAATCCTGGCTGATTACATGCAAATGTAGCTGACTGAAAAAAAAAATATATAATGTAAATATGAGAGAAGAAGGTTAATGCTCAAAGTTGTTGCAAACATGATTCAGCAGAGTGCCAGCCTTGTAGGTCAGTCCTGACCCTGTGACAGAAGAAACACAGTCTGTTCTGGAACACTGTCTCTTGCCAACCACTTATAGTCAGGGTCACTAGTCTGCATATTCCATTGGCCCCTCAATGCAGTCTATATTCCTGCTAATTTCCAAAAAGATGGAAACACTAGTGTTCACAAACCAAAGGTTTATTAAAGGTTTAATAATAAAATAAAGTTTTATTATTTGTGGAGGTATTGAATGAGACTTGATAAGTGCTCAAAAGGTTCACTCAAGAACTGGAGAACAACTGACTGCAGTATCAACAGGCACTTGGACACTCCAAGGTCTGGACTTAGACACAAGACTCAAATCCTTGCTTGGTAATTAGGCAGGACTTGACAGGTCTAGGAGTCAGTCTCTAATCCCACACTGGTGCCCTGGGAGGGGGATGTCCTAGCATTGGCAGCAGTGCTTCTGTCACTCGGGCTGGACCACAGGCATCCCCAGACAGCCCCAGGCACCAACCTCTGCTAGAGAAGCCTAACAGGTATTTCCCACCATGCCAAAGACGCCTGAGCATTAGAGTCTATACAGCAGTGTGGGGCAAAGGACTGCACACCAAGATGCCTGTGGTGTTGAGGATTGCCTGCTCTTTAGCAATACCAAATCTCCTCATGGATTTAGCCCCAAATCTGTGTAACTGGAAGAACAGTATGTCCATCATATGACTCCTCTAGGTCTTACCTCATACTGGGGATAGCATGGTAACCCAGTCTGAACTCCAGGCTCTCTCTGGCAGGACACTCTTCGATCATTTTTTGCCCAACAGCATGCATATGTTCCAAGAGTTCAAGGTGGTCCCTGGTGACTGACTTCAGGCTTGAAATGGGGTCCCATGGTAAGATAAGCAAGTGGTAACGTGCTTTGGGATATTTATCCTTGATGACTACAGTCTTTTCATCTTTGTAAACCTTGCAAAACCAAAATAACTAGATTACTTTCTGACTGAAAGCTAAACGTATTATTCCAATAAGCACTATATTTAGTGGAGAGATGCTATCCAGTGAGAACTTTTGCTGGAATTATGTTGCTCCAGGATAAGCATCTTCTTCCCTAACATATACCAGCTGACCATGGAGAGGTGTTTCAGCATCCTTTTTCATATACATTATTATAAAAGGAAAAAGCTTTCTAATTTTACTTTGCAGTAAGTTAACCATAGCTACAGGTGTATATGAACGCTTGAAAATCACCTGGACAGATACCAGTGAGGCCTAGGAAATTCTACTTCCATCAGGCTACATTCAAGCTCTGCAGTCACAAACAAAACCACTGTGCTCAATACAGAACATGTAGGAAAACACACTGGGCTGCCGATTTCTGGAGTGAAGCACAAATCTCAGACGTGCTACCAGCAGTGTGCTGCAGACCTCCACCAGCATTACAAAGACAAAAATATTCAAGTCTGGGCTATTTCACTTCATCCTATCCAGTGAGGTGCTTTGTAAGATCACTCATGAGAACAGATTCCTGTCTATGATGCCTTTCTTCCTGTTTTCATTTTGTTTTGCCTTCTGCAACAATTTGATGCAGCTAAGAAAGAGAGATAGTTGGGAAGCTTATGGGCAACAGTGGGGAGAACCCAGCAATAAAAAGGCTGTCAGGTTGTGATGCAGAAACTGTGTTTTCTGCCTCTGGCCCCTTAGCAATGCATCTGCTGATCAGAGATGGATGATGTCTTTGTCACCTTTCCCAATTATTCTTGTATGTTTATATACAGATCAGTCTTACTCTACAGGAAGGAAGATTAAAGCTCCATTGTTACACAAATCATAAGACTGATTCTTTCAGCAGCAAGATAATTTATAAACACATATTAGTGTCTGCTACTGCTGCCAATATGAAAAAGATCACTTTCAAGTCTTTTCAGAAGAAATAAATATTGCCATTTAATATTTGATTAAAAAGAAAATATTTGCATTCTATTGTTTGTGCATTTATATTTTTACAAGAACTGATAAAGGTAACCTTCACTCATAAACAATTATTTGTGTCTAACATTAAAAGAACGGTTTTAAAACCGCTTACATTTTGGGTCAATAAAGCCTGTTTAGGTAAGTATACAGAATTCTGCTTCAGGGATAAAAATTTGCTTCATGTTTAAAGTAAGGAAGAATTTCCATAGTTTTATCATCCCCAATAGATAGACTCATTTGAAAGTGCTGGCAATTCTAGGACAATAGGCATCCAATTCTCCTGGAAATCTATGCAGTTCAACATTTCACACTTGAATTAAAAAAAAAATCAATGAAGAAATAGGAGCCTTCTGTTTAGTTATCAGCTAAGTGAGGAACTGGCTCACAGGCTGGGCACAAAGGGTTAAGTGAGCGGGGTGACATCAGACTGGTGACCTGCCACTGGTGGGGTTCCACAGGGCTCCATCCTCAGCCCTGTGCTCTTCAACATCTTCATAAATGACCTGGACACAGGACTGGAAGAAATAGAAAACAAGTTTGCCAATGACACTAAATTGGGAGTGTTCGTTCAACTCCCTTGAACGAAGGAAGGCCCTGCAGACAGATGTGAACAAATTAGAGGGCTGGACAGAAGTTTAACCAGGGAAAGTGCCAGATTCTGCACCTGGGACAGGGCAACCCTGGACACAGAGAGACTGGGGAGCAAGATGTTGGAGAGCAGCTCCATGGAAAGGGACCTGGGGGTCCTGACTGATGACAAGTTGAACATGAGACAGAAGTGCCCTGGCAGCAGGAGGGCCAACCCTCTCCTGGGGACATCAGGCACAGCATGGCCAGCCAGGCAAGGGAGGGGATTGTCCTGCTCTGCTCTGCACTGAGGCAGCCTCACCTTGAATGCTGGGGGGCAGTTTTGGGTGACACAATACAGGATATAAAGCTCTTAGAAAGTATCCAAAAGAGGGTTAAGAAGATGGTGAAGAGCCTTGAAAGGAAACCATATGAGGAACAGTGAGGTCACTTGGTCTGTTCAGCCTGGAGAAGGCTGAGGGGAGACCTCATTGCAGTTGTAACTTCTTTGTGAGGGGAAGAGGAGGGTCAGACACTGACATCTAGTCTCATGTGACCAGTGACAGAACTTGAGAAAAGGGCCTGAAACTGGTTTAGGGAAGGTTTAGGCTGGATATCAGGAAAAGGTTCTTCACCCAGAGGGTGGGTGGGCACTGGAACAGGCTTCCCAAGGAAGCGATCACTACATCAGGTTTGTCACAGTTCAAGAAGTGCTCTCAGGTACATGGTGTGATTTCTATGGATGTCCTGCTAAGAGTTGGATTCAATGATCCTGACAGATCCCTTCCAACTCAACACACACTATTGACTCTAAATTATTTTCAGCCTGACAGTGATCATCACCTGAAGGGGCCCAGCGAGACCAGGAATCAGATTCTGTCAGCTGACATAAAGGTGTGAAAGTTAAGAATTTGCTGGAAACCAGGAAACTGCACTAAGAAACAAACAGCGCTGACTACTGGAGAACAGGAACCTCTGTGGCTTGCTCAGCTTCAAATGATAACCCCATTTTAGTTGGTTTCCCTGAGGAACAAAGCAACTGCACAGCTCGCCTGCTCTCCCATCAACCTTTTTGAAATCTGTTGGCCAAACCTCACAGTACAGAGAGCTCAAAGATAATTAAGACAATCACACTCTGCAAAATCAGTACAGTATGTTAGTGTTAATGTTACTACAGAGAGAGATGCAAGTTCATTTCAGGCCTTATGCAGGACTCCACTGATGAATCAGATTATTAAAGCAAATTGCAGAAGGAAGAAAGCAAGCTCATTTAGCTTTGCTAGACAGATCTACTGTAAAGTACAAGTACACAGCTCTCACCTGCATTTTTGGATCCTGCATGGAGCTCTTTAGACCCTGACTCCAATGTCCTAAATGCTCCTATAGCACAGAATGGGGAAAATAAATTATAATAAATTAAGTGTCAAATAATGTATTTTAAAGGACTCAGTTAAAAACATTCATTAGTATACAGCGGTGCAGCAACAGCTGAATGACAATTAGAAGAAGAATATATATTTTCAATATATTTTCAATTATTTTCCTTCTACAAAATGCCAACACACCTGCTCCAACTGCCCCCAAAAAGCTACTTTTGAAAACTTTTAACAAGATACTGTGAAGATAGAAAGTTCAATCTTCCAAACATCGGAAATCTAACAACAGGGAGCTATAAATGTGTTTAAATTTTATCATTTGCCTGCACGTGTCATGACACAAGGCCTTCTGCTTCAGGGATCACAAAAACCAAACCCAGATCAAAGATCTCCATTAACTGCCCTATCCCATACTGCTCTGCACAGAACAAAGGCAGTGTGGCCTAACCCTTAGATGTGTTGATTTTTGTATTGTGCAGTGGCCTGTACAGAAAACAAGAAAGGCACAGGAAGATCAAGCCAAAACAAGCTGTATTTTAACCTGGCTACTGAACACCTAATGGAAGGTGTGCCTTGAGTACACCTTTATCGAAACAGAGATTTTCGCTATTTGTATCAGCAGATATTCATCATATTCTTGTAAAGGAAGATGTTCAAACACTATTACAGTGCTGGTAGGGAAACAGTGTGAGTTGTCAGCTCCCTGCTCATTCTATCATAAATCTGGTCCTAATATAACTAGCCCAAGGCTATAAATGAAGTGGTTAACTCATGGCAACCTGAGACTAAAATTTTGTCTTAAGAGGTTTCCATTTCTGTGCCTCCTCCTCCAGCACTGCATGAGGTCCAAATGCATTAAGATCTTTTATTTTGACGATGTCACAGGACTAAAAACTCCCTTTCAAAGATTCTGGCTGGTTACATTCATTAATGTAAAAATGATTCTGCCATATAGAATGAACAAAGCAGGAGAAAAAAAGCCCCATGCAATTACAAACGAACTACCTAAAAAACAAAAAGGCTCAGGTTGTTCTGTTCTCTGTGCACTTGCTTTTAGATAACCACTCAAGAGCCAGAACAGTGTCCTTGGGCGACTCCAGCTAAATGGAGCTCACGTGGACTGTCCTTCTAGCAGAAACTGCAGCAGAAACCAGAGATTAAATCCTCATTTGCTACAGGGAAGCTCCCTCACACACCTAACCCTCAGGTCAGGTTAGAATGGATCCCAAGTAACTTTCAAAGGGTCTGGATGATGTCAGGAGCACATAACACCTCTCATGCTCTGTATATTTTGAGGATCTGTGCTCACCTGAAATGCCTGCCACCAGCAGAATTCACAAAAAAGACCATGTCTCCTCATGGAAGAGACAACTCCATGAGTAACAGCACAAATACTAATACCAACACACTTGCCTTTTTGCTTGAAGTTCCTTCATGTGTAGATACACTGGTATTGCTTAGCTTAGGATTTGTAGAACTGCCTTGTGTATCCACCACCTCCAACTTCATAGTTTTTCTGGGCACAAGCTCTGTATCATCATTCTCACAGGAGTCCTCATGTGGCATCTTGTCTGTTTTTGGAACAGTTTTCCCAGATTCTTCAGCAAATTGCACCGTGTAGGGGTAAAGGTTATTCACAATATGCAGAACTTGGCCTGGCTTCATTTTCACCACTTCATCCTTACCAATATTCACAAGATCAATACTAGTTGGGTTGACCCCTATCTTTGGTAGACAGAAAAAGGAAAAAATAGTAGAAAATGATGTTGTAAGTGGAATCACCAACTTGTGCTCAGTTCTCCTGGAATACCAGTATCCTGGAAGGCAAATGCATTTTGTATTCACTCCCCACCCTGCCCACATCTGCCTTAGCAGACCAGGCAGTGCAGCACCATGGACATCTGTTTCTGTCCCAGTCTTGCAGTCACAGCTGTCAGCAGACAACCTCAGGGCCTGGAGTCACAGGGAGCCTGGGTCTGCAACAGGTACAGAGTTACAGCATCACTTGTGCTGCACTTCCCTCACAAATTAGCAACTTATTAAACCACTGGTAAAAGAAGCAACTTTTTTATTTCTGAGGAGTAATGGCAGTTTTAGTGAATTATTTTAGTGCAATCACACTGTGGTGTAGGCAACCTACAGTGATTGCTTGATTTTGCCTCATCATGTGGGTGACCCTACAAAAATTAGGAGTCTCCATCAAACTGCTTTTGTTTAATGTTTATGCATGAAGCAGGCTTCAGGGAATCAGCTCTCTTCTGTGGTTGACGAACTCAGACAGAGTGTTTAGTTAGGTTTGTCACTGCCATACCTGCATGCTTCACAAGATGGTACTATACCTCTCACTGCAATGAAGCACACACCTGATTCCAGCCAGGATCTCTTTAGTCTGCAGCTCTGTAGTTTCACTCAGGTCAAGGATGCCTCCATCAGCAAATAAAGTATCAAACAACTAATCAATGTGCCACACACCTCTCACCTGGGAGCAACTCTTCAACAGGCAGCGAAAACATGCTAGCAACCACCACCAGAAAGTATTCCCAGTTTTGAGATTCCAGTAACGCAATATTCAAATCATGATTACAGCTGATTTCCATGAAAAACTGTCTGAGACATCTCTGCCAGATCCATCAGACAGCACTGTCCTTAGTGGGCTCTGGAGAGCAGACGTTATCCCTCGGTAGGTAGAACGCGTTGCTGTGCTGTCCACACAGGCTGATGCTGTGGGTGCACACACAAACATCAGCACCAGTGACCTTTCCCTTCATATTATCTCAGAGATACTGTGTCTCATAAGCGTGAGGGAGTACGCCTGCCTCCATCCATCTGGTAACACGAGCATTCATGCAGGGCTGTCTCACATCCCATCCCTTCCCAAAAGTAACCACATCTCCAGCTCTGTCAGCCCACCAAAAAAACTCTTATACAACTGTGTAGTCCCATTAACACAAGAACTTCAACCTTAAACAAAGGGCTGCCTCAGCTTATGAAGTGTAAGGCTCAGGAGAAAGATAAGCAAGTTTAGTAGAAGTCCAAAGTCTCTCAAATGCAGCGCCTGACGGAACTGATTGAGGACTGACAACAGCATGCCCTGATGCTGCAAGCCTGGCTGTCTTAGACTGGAGTGTATCTGGAAGGAATAGTGCAGTCTTTCACTGAGATGCATAAGAAAAAGTTCATTCTGAGGGTGACTTGCTGTAACCTCCTTTGGTGATAAGAAAGCTTCAGATCCTTCAGACCAATCAGAAGCATCACTTGGAGCATTTGTGGAGTTAAATAAAACTGTCCTAGTAAGTATCAGAAATACTGTAAATCCATAGATAAAAACATACCTGTTTAACTGTGACATACCCCTTGTTACAGTCTGCTTTTAACTGAACTGAAAAAGAAAGAAGGAAGTGTCACAAAACAATGTAAATAAAAACAACACTGCTGAAACACCCAGTACAGGAAACACTCCTCTTTTTGAGGATCTGTTTCTTTCTGGAGCTGATCTTTGTGAATGTATGCCAAGAATAGTTCTGCCTCATCTCTTCTCTCTAGGACCACAGGTAAAAACAGAGCTAACCCACACACTGAGTGAAGAGTGGAATTACTTCAGAACAAATGTGGATTCTGTTGTCTTATACGTATTCCTGACATACTTACCAGCCTTCTATAACAATAAGGCATAGAGTAAGACTGTGTCCAGAGGCACAGAAGGCAGGGAAGATGTGCAGTATTGTACAGGTAACAGGTATTACCACATATCCTCCAAAATCATATTATTTTATGTATAAAATTAAAAATCATGCTAAAAATCAGTTGGTGGAGTACTAAGGAGAAGAAATGCTGCTCACAGTGTTGCAGACAGTGAAACACAACTGTGGACCTAGGAACTCACATTAAGGTTTAATGCTTTAGTTTATGGAGGTGGACATCCTGTTGCTGAGCGTCTCTGTTTCTTTAGGTCCCAGAGATCTCCATGGGTGCTCATTAGAAAGGCTTGATAACTTCACGAACCAGGCAACATTGCAGACCACACAGAGGAATAAGGCAAGCTCACCTGCTGCTGCACGTAGAAGGCAGGATTTGAGCTAAATCACCTTACCTTGCTGCCGTGAACACTTCTTATCTGTTATCCCAGTCTCTGGGCCACGCCCAATTACCACAGCTTCCAAGTGTGGCAGTTTCACTCGCTGAGTGCATTTCTCTTTCCCCACGAGCCAGCACACACGCATCTCTGTGCTACAGACCAAAATAAACAGTGTGTTACCAACACCACTTCCCGATGGGCCACCTCCCTGTGGAAGAGGCTCCATGAATTCTGTTGCCAGCCCATCCACTAGCTGAGCCAATTCTGCTAACTCGTTTCATGTTGCTGAAATTCAAGGCAAAGCACGTCACCAGCAATTGCATAATCTAAGAGCAGGTTGCTGTTGAAAGAGCAATCCTGTTTTCCTTCCTACACTATCATACATTCTCACATCCATGGACCATATATAGGAAAAACCTGTGATAGTTCCATCTGACAAAAGAGTCTAGCCACAAAATAGCTCAATTTGTTTCCCACTGAATTAGAGTCCACTCAAGAGATTAACTTAACCACCAAAACAAGAGAGTGCAGCAGAAGACAAGAGATGACGAGAGAGTTGGGATAACTTCAACCAGCAGCAGTCACCATACGGAACATTGAAACCTTCAAGTTTACACTAACTTGACCCTGGACAGTAAAGATCCCTCAGCCTGCCCGATGCTCGGCGCTGTTCCTCCCAGCTCTCTGGTGGTGAGCTCATCCTGGCGGAAAGCAAGGCTCCGTCCGCATTGTAACACCGGCACTGTCTTACACTCATCCCTATGGCACACCCATCCCCGTGGGCCCCGTTCCCATGGCAACGCCGGGAAGGACACCCCACCCCCATCCCCCTTACCGCGCGCGCGACGTTCGCGCCGCCGCCACCGCAGCCAATCAGCTGCTGCAGCGCGTTTCCCACGTGACCAGGTAGCGGCTGGCGCCGCGGCGCGCGACTCGGCGCTGGCGCACTGGGCCCGCACACACACGGATGGGCGCTGGGTCCTGGCACAGGCGCAGTAGCGTGGAGCGGCCCGGGCCGCCGGCCAGCCTTATGCGGCGGCGGAGCCAAGCCCGCGTAGGGGGAGGGGAGGAAAGGCGCAGAGCGGTGCTGCGAGGGTGGCGGCCGGGCCGACGTCCCGTACACGGCGCAGCTCGGTGCCTCCGCGGGCGGGAGCCACGCAGCGCGCAGGCGCGACTCGAGGCAGACACTGGGCAGGGCGAGAGCCACCACCCGCGCCGGGCGGGGCGGGGCCCTCGGTCAATGCGGGCGGCAGAGGCGGGCGCTGATTGGTCAAGTGCCTTCCCCTCCGGAATAACCATTGGTAGGCCTACTCGCCCGGGCCCGGCGCGCGGCGGGGCAGGACTTCCGGGGTGGGGCTGGCTGTAAAGCGGCGGGGCTGCAGGACCGGCCCGAACTTTCCAGAAGAGTCGGGATCGGGGCAGCAGGGAGCGGGATCTGCGCCCGCCGCCCCAGGGGCCTCCTGCCACTGCTGCCGCCGCCACCGCCATGGTGAAAGAGACCACCTACTACGACGTGCTGGGCGTGAAGCCCAACGCGTCCGCCGAGGAGCTGAAGAAGGCCTACCGCAAGCTCGCGCTCAAGTACCACCCGGACAAGAACCCCAATGAAGGCGAGAAGGTCGGCGGGACGGGACGGGACGGGACGGGCCGGGCGGGACGGGCCGGGCGGGAAGGGGCCGGGCGGGACGGGCCGGGCGGGAAGGGGCCGGGCGGGGGTCCCGCCGGGGGTGCCGCAGGTTCCTGAGTGCCGGTGACTGTCCTTCCTGCAGTTCAAGCAGATATCCCAAGCTTACGAGGTGCTGTCGGACCCGAAGAAGAGGGAGCTGTATGACAAAGGAGGAGAGCAAGCTATCAAGGAGGGGGGCTCCGGCGGCGGCTTCGGGTCACCCATGGACATATTCGATATGTTCTTCGGCGGCGGAGGGAGGATGCAGAGGGAGAGGCGAGGTAACGTGTTGGCGGCGTATCAGATTCTCTGAGGAGAATGTCGTAGATGTTGGAATTTAAACGGAGTTAGACTGAAGTTACAGACTTAATGTAAAAACTGGAGAAAACTGTTGTCCCTTAACGCCTGAAACCACAAGGGAGGACGTTTGGTTGGTATGGTGGTAGTTTGGTCTCCTGTGCATTATCTCTTGTTAATCACTAACCAGATGTGTTTGGAGAACCTTTAGCTGAATGTAAGCCCAGCTGCTAATAGGCAGAACAGGAAATGCGAGGGTAAAGTAGCTTAAAATGGTTTGTTAACTAAGCTACTTTAGGTGTAGGGTCTAAAAGCAACTATCTAAACAAGAGACCAAGATCCAGTTCAGTCTGTGAAGCCTTTCTGTGTTCCTGCACTGTACAGTGGAATTAAGTTGAAGCTGCAGTAACATGCTACCCAGAAGTTAAGCTCTAGTTTAATCATACTGGGGAAAACTTTAAACTTGTCAGCAGTGCTGACCCCATCACCTCTTAGTGCAGATCTGGTGAAAAAGGGAAGAAAAAACGTTTTGCATCAAAGTTTTAAGAGTGTCAAAGTACTTGTAACAACCCAGAGCTCAGCATCCTTTACAAAACTAAGACTACAGCAGCTGAGGTGCTCAGGAGTTCCTGAGGGTAAAAATGTAATTGCTCTTTTCTGGTTCCAAAAGGTCACGTTTTGAGAGGAAGAAAGTGCTGAAGTGGAGATTCGAAGCAGAGTCACTCACCTGTTTGTAGGAGATCAGTTTGATGATTTTGTTAAAACCAGAGTCCTGCATTGTAAAACTTCTGAGATTCTGTATGTTCTGTTGCTCTTACTGTTCGTACTTTTTCAGAAAGTCTCCTCTGAGTTTAACTGAGTCAAAACAACTGTCACCTAATATGACAGCAGCTGGGAAGGTGCTTTTGAACAACAAAAGCAAAACAAGACAAAGCTTTTTATCGAAACAAGATATAAAAGGGCAGAGACTTGGTTTATTATCGTGGCTTGGCAGGGAGATGTGCAGACCAAGCTTCTAGATTTGAGTAAATATCTGTGTTCTTTCACAGGTAAAAATGTGGTCCATCAGTTGTCAGTAAGTTTAGAAGATATGTACAATGGTGCGATGAGGAAACTTGCTCTGCAGAAAAATGTTATCTGTGACAAATGTGAAGGTAATGTTGAAACTGAAACGAAACTGAAAACCTTTCTAAAAGTTTAGGGTTTGGTTTTTTTTTTCTGGTAGCACATAACCACCTATTTCCAATTTTTATTCTCAGGTCGTGGTGGTAAGAAAGGTGCGGTAGAATGCTGCCCTAATTGCAGGGGAACAGGCATGCAGATCAGAATTCACCAGATCGGGCCAGGAATGGTGCAGCAGATCCAGTCTGTGTGTATGGAGTGTCAGGGGCATGGGGAGCGTATCAGCCCCAAGGACCGGTGTAAGAGCTGCAATGGCAGAAAAATTGTTAGAGAAAAGAAGATCCTAGAGGTTCATATTGACAAAGGTGAGGTGTCTTCCTAAGGTGAGGTATTGAACTTGGATGTACTGACTGACTTTGCAGCACTAAAGCAGAAAGTTTAGCAAATACATGGGGTTGATTTGGTGAGTAGCAGAGCTGAATACATACACAGTAAAATTGTATATTGCTGCCTTACAAAAAGTAAACTTGTTTCTAGGGAAGATCAACTATCTCTATGTTCACTTCTAAAACCTGGTACATTACTAAGAATGAATTCTGAAACCTGCATTATTGTAAGCTGTTGCCCTGATTTTTCAGCCTTCTGATGTTTTTATAGTTTCTGAATTCTTTCTCATGTGTTATAAATAGAACTGATGTTTATGGTAAACAGGAGCATGTTTTTCATTGCTCTTCTGAGGAGGGAGCAGTTGATGGACTTTTGGTTTGACCAGTGTGATTGGAGAGGTGGCAATCTCATTCTCCAATCCGTGGTCTGAGTGCAAATACTATATAATTGGAGTCACACAGAATAAAGGAGAGAGTCTTGCCCTGTTGACTGGAATGGAGTCCATGTCTTCTCTTCGTGTCCTATTGCGACACTAAGCAGTGAATTTTTTTTTCACGTCCAAGCCCAGTTTGTGATCAGGTAGCCTAATCAGTTTTCACTGCCTGCAGCAAAACCCTGCAGACTCCGATCACTTCTGCTGTGTTTCAGTGTGAAGGGGAACCAGGTCTGCTGTAGTAACAGGGTGTAGAGACAGTGCTTAGCCTCTCATGCTTAGAGCTCTGTTGGCTGCACAACGCTGACAGTGCTGCTCGGCACAGGTGCTACTTCCTTGCCTGAAATGCAACTCTATACACAAACCCACAGTGGGATGGGCAAGTGTAGTGGTATTGAGTGACTAATGCACCTCTGTTGAGGGGGCTGCCCAGAAGCTGGTGGGAGTGGTCTCTGGGGTACTGTAGCCTGTAAGACAGAACAAACTGATGAGTACATGGGTTCTACAGACTTGGCTCAGGATTATGATCTGCAGCTGTTACATGTGTAAGCAGAGCTTATGCAGTGCCTGAACTGTAGGGGAAATCCTACAATAGTAGTAAATATGAGAACTAGAAGAGATATATTACTGATATTTTGAACCGGGAAGTCTCATGAGAAGAATCCTGTTCTAGAAGGAAAGGAAAAGAGACTGATATAGCATAAGAGAGCTAGTATTTTTGTTAGACAGACTTCTTGGGTGGGTGAAACAAGTTTCTTACAGGAGGTTTTCAGTCCGTGGGGAATGCTTCTTGAACTTGGCAGGCACTAAGATGATGTTTCATAAGGAGATGGGCCATATATCTATAAAATTGAAAAAGCTAACTGGTCAATAGCTCTTGAAATACAGTTTTTACACAATGTTTCTGACTTCTTTTTTGTATTTGTGTGTATAATGAAAACTGTTTTGATGATATTTCTCTTCAGGACTTTATGTTGGTGGTTCTTTTGGCAGTACAGTTAAACTTGATGGTCTTGAGACATAACACTGAATTCAGGTTAGCACCATTAACATGTGTTGAAAAAGTGATTAAATTAAAAAATAATAAAAATGAATGCGTCAAGGGAAGATCCTGATGTTCTTGCTTAAATATCCAGAGATATCTTGATACCATTTCCTGCCTATAAAAGTGTTTGCTGATGATGCTTTTATCTTAAACATAAGAAAAATGTTTATTTGTTTTCTGCAATAGGAATGAAGGATGGTCAGAAAATAACATTCCATGGTGAAGGGGACCAAGAGCCAGGTCTGGAGCCAGGGGATATTATTATTGTCTTGGATCAGAAAGACCACTCTGTATTTACAAGGTAAAGACACTTGAAATTCTCTTATGTTATCTCCTGTGATGTTTTTCCACGTGCTTCCTTGATTACCACTTACCTTGTACTACTGGAGTGTCAGGAGATAGGATTACATGACTGTCAGTCACCTGTGAGTTTGGGTGGTCAGAGGAATGCTGAGGTGGGGGAATTCTGCTAGACAGGCCACTTGTGTTCTAATAGCATGAGCTAATCTCCTGTGAGCTTTGGCAGTAGAAGGGGATAGAAGGCAAACAAAATCAGTTACAGTTAAGAGTTTTCAAGTCTTTAATTTTAAGAGCTCATTGAAATATTGAGATTTTTAGCAGTTTTGAATATTTGTGACTGTTTCCTTTCTCTCAATTATTTAGCCATTTAGTGTAGTCAACTGTTGTCCACTTGTCCTCTAGGCACAGAAAACTTGGGAGTGTGTGTATATGTGTTCATGGATCTTACTTAGGACAAACTTACTCAGTCTAGCATGCACGCTTGTGATCAAACACGTTTTCCCACACTTCATTTCCTGCCCAAGTGCTATGGGCAGGATAATTGATCCTGTCTGGTTTTTATTGTGAAAGCAGAAGTCACTCAAGTAGCACTGCCCACATCTCAGCTCCTTTGTGTTCCCAGGTAATACTGCTCGGTGTTGCACACCTCCCTCTTTTGTGTTACTATTTGTGGAATTTGTCTGTTGGGTATATTTTGCTCCAGTTAAAACCACCGCTGATGATCTTGCAGAAGTGTGTTACATTTGTTGTCTCATTGCCGCTGTTCAGAGCAGTTACAAGGGAATCAGTGAGTTTAGAGAAAGCACTTGTTTCAACACCAACCGCTGACCTTGTGCTTGTAAATAGGAATGGTGAGCCAAAGGTTCTTGGGAAACCTGCAGTTGATCTGCCCGACTATCATGTATGGTGCTGAGCTCTTGAAGCTGGTGCCAGAATTCTGTGCCAAGGAACACTGAGCTCACAGGTTAAGAATCACTTCTGTTTGCTTTGGATGAGCTTACTCAGCTGATTTTTCTTAACTTCCAGTGAAACCAGACACTGAATCAGATATGCCAAACTGTTCTCATGGTTTCCTAGGACTTGAAGTCACAGTTCTGCTAGATTATTTTTGTCTATCCTTCTGCCCACTGCCTTCAGTTCTAGTGTCCTTCAATAACCCTTGATATTACTGGTCTTGTGGGGTTATGCTGAGGTCATGCTCTCACACAAGTGGGATGTTCCTCCTCTTCTGTCAGAGTCTAAAATTAGCTTTTCGTTCAAGTCTCCTGCCAGAGACCTTTTAAAAACAGAGCTCTGCATTCATTGAACAAGATGAAGGATTTTGTAGCCTTTGAACATGTAGACAATCACTAGCATTTCCATACCAAAGTCAGAACACAATTAAAGTAATTAACACTCTGTATTCCAGATACTTCTTGGTACTTTCTAGAAGGTACTTGTATCATTACCTAGAGTGCCTGTTCAGACTTCTCCTGGTAATAAGTCTTCAGTGTGTAACAGATAACCATAGTGCAAATTAGTGCAATTAAGAAGGTATTTATCTATGTAGAGAAATGAACTAATTGTCCCAGTTTCAGTATTTATGAGGCTGAGGGGGTTTTTTCTTTTTTCTTTTTTTCTTTTTTTTTTTTTTTAATTGGGAAGGAGCAGTGAAGTGAGACTGGATGCAAGTTGGGCCTTGTATTTATTTCTTTTCTTAATAAACACTTCTAACACTTTAGATAGCTTGACATGATCATAATGGTTCTCAGAGTGGGTACCGTTCTAGTAATTGAGGAGCTACATTAATATTTGGTATTCTTTGTTAAATTGCGTGGGCTTCTGTTATAATTATAGCTTATTGTAATTTCCAAGTTAAATATTGGAGTTGGGTATGATCCTTTTACTATTTCTCTCTCACTGTGACTATTACTGATTGGTTCTGCCTTAGACGAGATGAAGATCTGTTTCTGTCTATGGATATTCAACTGGTTGAAGCATTATGTGGCTTTCAAAAGCCTATCACAACTCTGGATAACAGAACTATTATTATTACCTCACATCCTGGTAAGTGTTGGTTTACTTTCTGTTGGAAGTTCTAGCATACACAGAATGCAAGCCGGAAATCTAGAGGAACAGAAGCACCCTGTCTTGATGTAAAAGGGTTGTGCTGGTATCGAATTCTTTTCCCTAGTCTTTGCAGTACAAATCTTAAAATAACAAAGAATCTTGCATAGCAGTCAGCAGTAATTTTCTCTTTGTGTGACATAGTAACAGACCTTACCTCATGGACATACTTGCATCCTGAGGATATCTCATGAGAATTGAAAGCTGTGGGTCTCTGAAAACCACTTTTTCAGCCTTGGAAGCAATGGAGCACTTAATAAATTTGTAAGTATGCTTCCGTTGGGAAGCATAACAAGGTTATAGGAATGTAATGTAGACATCAATCTGCTTTTCTACTCAGATGTTATCAGGCAGTAAGTTCCTGTTAGACTACTACATGTTGGTGTTGCTGCCTAACCAAAATGTAGAAAGCTACGTAAATATTGAAGGGAATTAACTAAATTAACTAGTTAATTAAAGCTGCTTCTGTTGCCTGCATGGGTACCTTCCTTTTTTGGTAATTTTTGTTGTTGTTTTTTTTAGGCCAGGTTGTTGAGCATGGGGCCATTAAGTGTGTGTTGAATGAAGGTATGCCAATTTATCGCAGACCATATGAAAAAGGACGTCTGATCATAGAATTCAGGGTAAGTGAATCAGCTCACTTCCATGGCGTTTCAGGACTGAACATCCATCCAGAATTTAACCAATAAGCACTACCTCAGTCAAGAAGAGATACCAATAATCTGATACCCTGTTTTGTTATTTGTTTTTACAATGGTTGGAACTTGCAACCTGTCAGAATTACAGTTCAGAACAAAGAGAAAACCCAGAACACTATGTGCTCAAAGTACATTCGGTACTTTGGGAGGAGTTTCTTCAGCAGTCTTGTGAATTTCCATTTGCTTGACATATTCTTCAGTTTTTATTGTCCTGTAGGAAGGATGTATGAGTAACTCCAACTTCTGCACTGGAGCAGAAGAGTAGGTTAGAAAATGCTGATTTTCTTCCCTGGGGAGAAGCTAGTGCTAGGAGCTATAGCAGCAGACCCTGTCTGTTACAGCTTAAAATATATTTAACCATATCTGTAATGCTGACATTTTGTTTTTACATATATATTTAAATATATCGTTGTATATTCTATAATAAATACGTAGTTGTATGTGCTATTATATTACATATATACTTTGGTTTTTTGGGTGATTCCAAAGGGCTGCCTGAGGCAGAAGAAAGGTGTTGGTTGAGTTGCCAGAATTAGAAGCTAACTTTGTGTAGGCATTAAAAAACAGCTTAGTGATGTTGATAATTTTTTTAAGCTCTGAATTTAAGTCATCTATGAAAACAAAGCTGACTGTGGCGTATATTTAACCTGTAGGGCGATTTGACGGTTCAGATAGACATGAGTAACCTTAATTCTTGATGATTTCAGGTCATCTTCCCAGAGAGTGGCTTCCTATCCTCAGATAAGCTGTCCTTACTCGAAAAACTGCTACCTACAAGGCAGGAGATAGAAGAAACTGAGGAAATGGAACAGGTGGAATTAGTGGACTTTGATCCATCTCAGAAGCGAAAACACCACTATAATGGAGAAGTGTATGAAGATGATGAGCATCAGCCTAGAGGTGGTGTTCAGTGCCAGACATCGTAAAGGGGCCAGTGAATAACTTGTGATGCTTGTTTTGTATGCAGTAGTGGATGAGTGAAGGACTACAAGCAGTTTGCCCTCACCTCCTGCTATTTGTTGTTCTATTCAGCCATAGTTATTTCTAAAAGCATAAAGAAATAAACTAAGTAATTAAACTGACTTTGCAGTTTATATAAAGCTCCAGGATGCAAGCTGAAATGAAGTTGACTGCACTTCACCCCTGCCTCTTGGTCCAGAAAACTCCCTTACTTGCTTGTCTTTTATTCCAAACCTTGTAATTTCTGTATGTGTGCAATTGCCCTGGCTTAAACTAAGATTCTGTGGTGTGCTTTTTAGGACTTTTAGATCTTACACTCTGTGAATAAAGTATGCACAAGTACTTATAATCCATGGTAAGATGTAGTTAAGTTTTGTACCAAATAGGATAATAATGTTTGGGCTTGTACTGGTATTTGTAAATTAGGGACTGGCTCTAATGCACCCACATGGTAGATGAGGCTGACACAGGTGTGGTCAATCTTCACAGGCCCATTAAAGTCACACAATCCCCAAGCTCTCCAAGCTATTCCACATGAGGTCAGGTAGTCCTTTCCTGTGCCAGCACTGGTCCTAACCCCAAAGCTAGATGTGGAGCTTGCTTTGTTTCATTGGTGACTCCCATTTGGCTGGTGCCTGTGGAGCCACTGGTTGCTTGGAGCTGCCTTGGCTGCTGCACGTTAGTAAAACCCTCTAGGGTTTGTCAGCACACAGGTGTCTTGGAACATCAGACTGCTGCTAGGGGAAGCTTGATTTCCACCTTGATTACTGAAATCAGATACCCCTTGGTGTGTTACAGAAAGCAGTACCAGTCTTCTTGGTGGGTGTATGTGATCCTGCAGAGGAGAGAAGGCTAGTGAATACAGCCAACCAATGCATCTAGGATGTTCTGAAATTAATGTATTGTGTGCATTATTTCAAGCTGACTCTTAAATTTCTGTGTGAATGTTCTAATTATTGTAGATTAAGTGTTTCCAATATAATTACAAAATTGTTCATTGCCTCTTTTCTTACACCAGATGTTGGTTTAGGAACACCACCCCCTTCTTTTTAGACAGCTATTCACAGAAAAATCTTAAAAACCTTCTTTCAGAAAATATGCTGAGAAGACAGGTCCAGATTTAACCTCTAGTGTGGTAGTTTAGTCTTGCTCAGCCATCTGGCTTGGGATAGAGCTTAAACTTTTCATACTGCTTTGAAGCAAAAGTATCATGAGGCAAACTTGTCTAAGTAGCTGTTGTGTGGCAGTGTATGTGTTGTAACTTGAATATCTGGAAGCTCTGAGGAAGAAACATCTTTAGCTTGCCTAAGCATTACAAGTTTCATTGTATAAAGACAGCTGGTATACCATGGATTTTGTACCTCAAATGTAGTCCCTTTCAGGAATCTATAGAACTGTGATCTTTCACCTGCATGTTTCACCTACTTTTTTGTTTTCTTTCTCAACAGAAATAAAATTCTGTAGGCCAAGTGTTTTTCCAAATTCTGCTTGAGTGAGCTCATCACTGAGCTGAAAAAATGGGACCTGCAGGTGCCTGTGCTCTATCAGTAGGATGGTTTCTCCAAGTTGAGGGGAGAAACACAAACTCATCTTCCTCTGGCTAAGGCTAACTCCTGCACAGCTGGCTTGAGACTTAAACCACAGTAAAATAAGCTACTTTTTTCAGCTCAATAAGCACCCTTATTTTTTTCCTTAACCACTAGAGCAAAATAGCAAGGACAAACAACACTCCACTCACAGCCTTGAGCATGACAGTGGGACATGATTTTGCTTCAGATGACTGTATTATATTAAAAAAAAAAAATTAAAAATCCATAGAGTTACTTTCTCAGGAACAGTGGTCCAGGGAAGGATGCTGTTCTAGTGCAGGAAGGGCAGCAGGAACACCACCAGGTTAGTATTCTATTTTAAAATTGCCTGGTTACTGATAAAAAATCTGTGCCCCAAACAAATACCGGCAACAGCAGAGTAAGCTTTTGGTGAAAAACACTGGATGGCAAGAGGTAGTAGGACTTTGTTCCCCTGTGGTATTCTGAGTATCACACAGAGCAAGCAGCTAGACATGTTCTGTGCCACTGAAAAATGAAGATTTTTTTCTGACCTGTTTTATTTGGGATACAGTTTCTAATTTGGGGAGATGAACAGAATGGATAGCTGTAGAAATTGAGGATACAGTAGCGCAAAATAGCTATTTCTGTTACTACCAGTATAGTAACCTGGCTTAATTGTAATCTGAGTTTGCAATTACAGTGTTTCAACACCACCTAATTCATACGATCAGGCTTATATTGTAGTCTATTACAATGATTCTTTTCACTGTCCAACAGGCATTTAGGACTTCATTTTTTTTTCCCATAAAACTAGCAGCTTCACTATTGCACAAGCTGGCTGTGAAACAGAACACCCACTGCAGGCTCATCAACTCTCATTTTTATTTCTGCTTTCAGAGCCCTTAGAGTACAGGTCCTCTCCTTCCCATAGGCTTGAATACCTGCTATCCAGCAGCAGTGGAAGAGGTTAGTTCAGCCGAGGGATGTAAACTCAATCATCTCAAATCTCTGAATTTGCAGTGTGATGCAAGGTCAAGCAAGTAAGCAAATTGCCCTATGATTTTTCATTAGTAGCTTCACCAGGGAAGACATGTTCATGACTGATTCCTGCTCTGAGCATTAGGATAGCACACTAAGAAAAGTGAGATTTGATTTAAGCCACTGTTTTTGAAAACCGGACATAAATGCCTAGCTTATTGTTTTCTTAGGGAGTAAAATGAGCACTGTTACAGTGCCCAAACAATGGGACTTCAACTGCTCTGTTAACTGCTGTCAGGAAAGTACATAATAAGTACAAGTAGATCAACATCTCAGATCTAAGTGCTACGTGCTTTAGGTCTCTGCCATAATATGGTGGGCATTCCCGAGCCAAAGCCAGTGTGTCTACTGAGACAGTCCGTGGGAAGCCTGATGCTTCCACACAGACAAAACTGGTGAGGAGGGCAGTGTCAGTACAGTGGTAAGTTAAAATGGATTCCCAGATACTTCTCAGGAAAAGGCTGGTACCTGCACAAAGCATGCACAGGTGGATGGATGACCAGCTTTAAAGGCTTTAGATGTCCATGAACAAGGCCAACAAAGAGAACTTCACCAGCAATGCATTGTGATTACTGTCAAAAGAAACATCAAGTTGTTTTGAGCACTGAGCTGTCCATTTGCCAGCCTGACAATCACAAGGGGCATTCCGCCGTCCAGGAACTGGGATCCATGGTGTTGATGAGAGAGTACCCTGACCTGTCATAGACCACTACCCCCATTACATTTTCCTGTGGGTACGAAAGATGCCACAAGCCAAAAAAGAGGTGGGATCAAGGAAGACTTTAAAGCCCTGGCAAGACAGGTCAAAAACATCCCACGTCATCCCCATGCCCAAGTCATCTCCTCATCTGTCCTCCCTGTTAGAGAAATCAGGACAGCCAGAGGCAGACACATTGTGCAGATCAGTGTCTGGCTTCATGGCTGGTGAAGGATCAAGAAGGATTTGGCTTTTACAACAGTGAGTTGTGTTTTTATGGTTTTTAGTCTGTTGTGGGGGAAGGGGGTTCCCCTGGCTAAAATGGGCAGAGAGTCTGGCAGCAGGCTGGCCAGTTTGGTGAGATGGGCTTTAAACTGAAGGACTTGGGAGGCAGGGTCCAAATGGCAACAATTGTGCCATCGTTTCCTCCTGGGGAGCAACCAGTGCAGAGACAGGTGTTCTTGCCTGCCCCTGGAGTTGAGGATCAAAGCACAAAATAAATACATTGTGGGTGCTTATGACTATGGTGACTCCTCTCACATCCCTTCTAGGAAACCCCATTCTGATTATCCCTGAAGTGTCTGTATACAAATAGGAGCAGCATGGGGAATAAACAAGAACTAGAAATACATGGGCATTCACAGGACCATAATCTCACTGCAGTGCTGAGACATGGTGGGATAGCTCACCCATGGTGGAATACTGTCATGGATGGATATGTCCTTTTTAGAAAGGAGACAGAATTTTCAGAGAAGCAAGGTGACGGAGTCTCTCTTTATATGAGAGAGGAACTGGAATGTATTAAGCTCTACCCAGAGACAAGCTGAGAGCTTATGGGTGAGCATTGTCTGGTGTGCCCTGGAAGCCAGGAGGATCAGTCATGTCCTGAGGTGCATCAGGCATGGTATCCCCAGCTGGGCGGGGGAGGGGATTGTTTTGTTCTGCTCTGATCTGCACTGGGGCAGCCCCATCTCCAGTCCTGTGTGCAGTTCTGGGTGCCACAGTGTAGGAAAGACATTAAGCCAAGCCAGTGCATCCAAATGAAGGCAATGAAGATGAAGGGCCTTGAGGGGAAGCTGTGTGAGGGATGGGTGAGGTCACCTTAACATAAGGAAGAATTTCTTTTGAGGGTGGCAGAGCACTGGAACTGGACATGGACTCCTCCCCTGGAGATATTCAAAAGCCACCTGCTCTAAGTGACCTGGCCTTGACAGGAGGGTTGATTAGGTGATCTCCAGCAGTTCCTTCCAACCCTAACGATTCTGTGATAATTAATCCAGGAGGCTCATGGAGTGCATGAATGAGAACTTCCTGCCCCAGCTGATAGGGGAACCAACAAGGAGAGGTGCTCTGCTCGATCTTGTGCTCAAAACCAAAGAGCTTGTTGGGACCGTCAAGGTCAAATGTAGCCTTGGCTACAGTGATCATAAGATGGTGAAGTTCAGGATATTGAGAGGAAGGACTAGGATGAAAAGCCAGTTCTCAGCTCCAGATTTCAGAAAAGCAGACTAATCCTTTAAAAGATCTTAGAAACACTCCGAGGGATAAGGCTCTAAAATGAAGATCCCAAGAAAGCTAGTTAATATTCAAGGATAATCTCCCTCAGGCTTAAGAGCAGTCCATCCCAGTGAACAGCAAGTCAGGCAAAAATGGCCAGGAGGTCTGGGGGGATGCACAAGAAACTCCTGGCTAAACTAGAACATGAAAAGGAATCATCTGTAACCAAGGCTGGGTATATTGGAAGAAACACAGATGTGATGTGTGGGCATCCAGGGATGAAGTTACGGAAGCTAAAGCTTAACTGGATAACAAGGGCCTCTGTAAGTACAAAAGTGGGAAAAGGCAGGGAAAATGTGGGGCCGTTACAGAATTAGATGGGGCATCTGGTTACATATAACATGGAAAAGACATAAGGTGCTGAGTACTCTCTTTGCCTCAGGCTAATTTAATGACAACATGAGCTCTCAGAATTACAGAGATCAAGGGAAAAGTCTGGAGCAAGGAGGATGTACCCTTGGTATAAGGGTGATGAGGTCAGGGAAGACTTAGGCAAATTGAACATACACAGAACCACGGGCCCTAATAGGATGCATCCCAGTGCTCTGGGAGCTAACAGGTGTTATTGCAAGGCCCCTCTTGACAATTTTGATCATGGTGAATGGGAAAAGTGTCCAAAAACTGGTGGAAAGTAAATGCCACACCTGTCTTTGAGAAAGGCAAGATAGGGGAATCCAAAGAAATAATCTGTCAACCTCACCTTGATCCCTTGGAAGGTAATGGTGCAGCTAAACACAGAAACCATTTGCAGGCATGTTAAGAACAAGAAAACCATCAGAAGTTGTCAGGAGGGATTCACCAAAGGGAAGTCATGCTTAACCAACCTGATAAACTTTACAATGCAGTGACTGGCTTGGTGCATGACAGAAGAGAAGTTGGTATTTTGTCCCTTGGACTTCTGTAATGCACTGTCTTCCATAAGATCTGTGCAGAGGTGTTGAGGTATGGGGCAGATGAAAAGTGAAGTGGATTGAAAACTGGCTGAATGGCAGGCCCAGAGGTGGTGATGAGTGCAACAAAGTCCTGTTGGAGGGCAGAGCCCAAGGGTCAGTACTGCCTCAGGCCTCAGCAAGTTTGCAGATAGGACTGAAGAGGGAAAAGTAGCTGATAAAACAGGAGTTTGTTGCCACCCAGAGGGACCTAGAGAGACTGGAGAAATGAGTTGACAAGAACCTCATGAAGCTCAAGGGAAAGTACGAAGTCCTGCACCTGGGGAGGAACACCCCAATGCAACAGCACATGCTGGGGGGGCACTCAGCTGGAAAACAGCCAAAAAGGAACCTGGGGGTCCTGGTGGACACCAAGCTCAATGTGAGCCATCTTTTTGGAAAGAAGGCAAATGGTGTCCTGGTTGCCAGCAGTGGAGGGAGGCAATCCTTCCCAGGTTCTCAGCAAGAGCAAAGACACACCTGGAATACTGTCTGGTTTTGGGTTTTCCCATATAAGTGGGACAGAGTTGTACTGAGAGAGACCAGTAAAGGGTCACAAAGATGCTGAAGGGATGGGAGCATCTCTTCTATTAGGAAAATATTTTGTCAAGCTTTTCCCCCTTAACAGAATTACTAACTGCCCATGGAGCTTGTCAGGTATCACTGAAAGTATCAATGCTAGATACTTCTGCTTCTTCAGGCAGGAAAAATAATCACTTTTTACTATCCAAAACCACCCTCCGTTAGTGTATCTAAGGAAGTAAAAACAACCTGGTGTCTTGGGTTGTCATATGTATGTAATACAAAAGTATGTATACTATTTGCCATCTGTTGAAACTAGTTGGGGAGGTCTTTATCTCTTCCATGACCCATTCCTCATAAATAACTTTGGAAGGAGGGGGCAGCGCCCTCTGATAATGGGCCAGCTGTTAAAACCAGGTGGAACAATGTTCCTTATCTCTTCCACAACCCATCCTCCCTCCAGGGCAATATCTTCTGCTAATGGGCCCTTAAGGCTCACCACATGACTGATACAATTACATCATCCCATTGTGAGATGCTCCACCCAGCAGGGGGAGTCAACCATTCCTACCTAGATAAAACTGAGACTCAGGAACACCAGGTATCCTGTTTTCCACTGCATTCCTGGAGGAAGACCGGACCCATCTTGCCATCACCGGACCCTTGTTCTACAGGATCATCTCCACTCCAACAGAACCACATCTGCCGCTCCAGGATTTATTTGGACTGCTTCCAACACCCTGACCAACAGGGTGTCAGGTTGTATTTCTGATTCTGTCAGCATTTCTCAGTTTTTTCTTTGTTTGCTTGGTTGTTTGTTTTGGGTTTTTTTGTACTACTGCATTTGTATTTTTAATATTGTTAGTAAAGAACTGTTATTCATATTCCCATATCTTTGCCTGAAAGCCCTTAATTCCATAATTATAATAATTTGGAGGGAGGGAGTTTACCTTCTCCATTGCAAGGTAAACTCTAGCTTTCCCTGGCAGACACCTGTCTTTCCCAACCAAGACAGCTGAGAATACAGACCTCATAGCTCAACAGAGAACTGAACTCTAAAATCGTAGCAAAGGTGCTTTATGAGAATTCCAGCTGAATTTTTCCAACATTTCCCCACTCCACTAGAGACACAGACAAAATATTTAAAGTAGAACTAATTTATTAAGTTGAAGACAAGTTATTACTGTCTGAAAGACTGCTGCAGTAGGAAAGCATTCTACAAGAGATGAAGACAGAACACAGTGTAGCAGTTTCCAATCTACATGCGTTTGATTCATCATTACAGGAAAACCTCATTTTTCTGCATCCTTAAAAGACACAGTCAGACTTTAGACGACTCTGGTGTACATTCAGAAAAGTGTACATTAGTCAGAATTTCTCAACAAAAAATCATGTGCTTCAAATTGAAGAGCCTGCAAGTATCTTTTATCATCTTGTGGGACCCAAGTAAAACCTTAACTAGGTCCACAGACATATGAAATTTTTTTTAAAAAAAATCTTAAAAATAATTATTTAAAGCATTATCACAGCACTAGGAACTCAGCCTATGTAAAGCAACTTTTTCATGGTTTAAACTATTGATCCCCTGGAGCCTGTTTCAGTTATAGCTGGTCTGAAAACATTCTTGCACTTACAAGAAAGTGGCCCCGGTAATAACTCCTTTCAGTCTGGAAGTGAAACAAAACAAAACAAATCCACCAAAAACAAACAAAAATCCCCAAACAAAATCAGCTGTATATCACTGCCCCATTAGGCAGGTTTTCAGTTCATAGTAGGAAGTGCTGGCAGATAGGGAAGGACAGTTTCCTTCTGAGGCAGCTATGTGACACTACTTTCCATTTAAGTGGAAGAATGATAGTGAAAATTGAACACAGCAAAACCCAATGGCCTAGAAACAACCCCATCTTCAAGCTGATGATACTGTATCCTCATTCCAGGAAAATATTCCTGTTTCAGCAGTGGGAAAGAGACAGCTTTCCATTCCACATTTCGCTCAAAAAGAAAAAAAAGGCATTTTACTGTATTCTAGGAAGTCAGCAACGACCCATAAGCATGTACAGCTACTGGCTCACTGACCTTTTACAAACATTGTAGGACGAGTACAGACTTCAGGAGGCATAAAAAGCATTCTCACTGAAGTTGCTTCAACTACTCTACTAAAAATAAAAGTATATGAAATTAAATGATGCTGTATTTATGCATCAATGCACTCTAAGTAAGTAAAAATGTAATTCTCTGGAAACCTGAACTGAAAATGGATCAAGTATTACACTCTGCATATCTGGACCTTGTTAAAGCACAAACACTAGTAACCCGCAACTAACAGGCATGCTTCAGAGCTTGCTGCAAAATTAATTTATGGCTTCCAGAGCTTGAGGAGGCCGTCTTCACTGTAAGTGGCAATCAGGTTCTGGTGGGGGTGATGAGCAATGCCAATGACATCTTTTTCATGGACCTAGAGAATAAGGAGAAAGCTGCATTAGGAGAGTCTTCCTTTAGCAGATTCAAGACAAATATTCTCTTTGAAAAGCAACTGGAGGAAAGCTAGACTGAGGGTTAAGATGCACTGTGCATAGAGAAAAAGCAGGGGTATACGCCCCCCAACATCCAATTTCAGTCAAAACAATATCTGTGACATGGCAGTTACTTTTTCTTGGGCAAGGGAAGGTTCAGTGAAGGCTTACATCTATAGAAATCCACAGTATCTAAGTGTTCCCCATTAAAATTAAGCATTCAAGCTGGTACTCCTCTAAGTTCAATCTAAATCAAATTTAAACCTGATACCTTTAAATCTGACAGTTTTTTCAGATTCTCCACTAGCTGGAGCCCAGGTCAAGACATGCTCTTCAAGGAAATCTGATCAAATTCAGTCTTTGCTTGCTGGGTAAGTACTTCCCTAACTGTTAAAATTACATGGTTCTAAAAAACTCAAAAACATTCTATGGCCAAATGTCCTGAAATTCATTTGTTACCAATCATGTCTGCTAGAGATGAAAGATTCCTTGGTCTGAGATTCCTACTTATGGACTTCATAATGAACATTTACATCATCCCTGTGTTTAAAAGTCTGGAAAAAGCTCAGAGCTGAAAACTTACAGTCAGAGTTCTCTCCAGTTTGCCTGTCACTGTGCTGAAGCAGTACAGCACAAAATCTTCACCAACACAGTAGATCCATTCACCACGAGGTGAAAGTGCACAGCAGACAAAGTCACCACCTTCTCTCTTACCAGAGCTAAAACTTCTTACAATCTGTAAAAACACACCCCCAAAAACATTTGTCAGGATTAAATAGCAGCATATCAATACCATGTTTAGGGCAGAAATATTTAAGTACTCTGTCTGTTCAGAACAGATCTCTCCATAGCTTCAGGAGCTTTCTATGTTCAATACACTTGAGTTCATAATAGTTTGCCATGCAAGCAAACCAGAGAAGTCAGGTTTAAGCCTGCTAGGTTAGGGCTAGGTTATTAACTAGGTTTTCTGCATTCTTGAAATGACAGAGACCTGAAAGGATACCAGTAAGATCACATACCTGTCCTTGCATATTCATGATGACAACTGTATTCGATCTGTTGCAAACAACAAAGTGTTCTGGGTTTTTAGGCAGCAGAATGACACTGTTCACAGTAATGTCTGTCCCAGCAGTGCTACCAAGAGACTTGAAGGTGTTGGAGCACTCTGTTGTCTTCACATTCCAAACCTAATATAAAAATACCAAAATAAAACAGATTGCCTTTAAAATTAAAAAGAAGGAGCTGATATGCAATGATTTTAGATAAGGGAATCCCCACATTGCAGGACAAGATGTGTCACAGTCAGTTCTGTATCTAGAATAAAGCAGAACAGGCAGTAACCACTGCACTTCAGTCCTCATTTCACAAATGCAGCAGAGACAGGCTCTGCAAGAGACTGTAAGCAGAGTAACAAATTTCACCACACAAATCTACAGCAAAGTCACAAGTAGACTCATTAGTGCAGATACCCCCAAGTCCTTCCCCAGTAACTGCAAGAATTGGAACAAAGCAGCGGTAAGACAGCAAGAGACTGAAGGTGCTCTTTACAAAGGGTAAGTGCCAGCTTACCTTCACTGTGCCATCAGAGGATGCACTGATAATATAGTGACCATCCTGGGTAAAAGTAGCTTCATTGACAAAGGAAGAATGACCACGGAATTCCTTGAGGGTTTTCCCAGATTTTAAACCGTGAATCCTGTCAGACAACAGGTGAAAATGAGTGAGCAAATTCCACTCAGGAAACAAGTACGTGCAGGATGAGAATTATTGCATTACACAAACAATAATCAACACTTTCCCAATGCTAAGAGCTGCAGGAAAAGGGGTTTGATGAGGATCCTCTTGCCTGTTAAGACTACCGTGTTTGAGTATTTTTCTGAGTATAATTATGCTTATTTCTAAGATCCTTAGATCTTATCCTGCAATGATCCTGAGGAGAAAAGAGACAAGAAAGAGGAGAAAAGAAGGTATATTCACCAAAATAATTTTAACACCTAAAAACTGTAACTATTGGGTTAACATCACTACCTAACGTATCTTTACAGAATAATTGGGAGTTCAACTACTCAAAAGGTGCAGAGTTGAAGTATAAAAGGCAAGGGATATTAAAAAAATCCCACCCCACCAAAAAAGAACAAAAAACTCCAACCAAACCAACCTAAAATATCTTTCCCTATATCCATACAGGGTTCTCCCCAAGAGAAGCACTGGGATCTGGAGATTTTGAAATCTCAGCTGGACAACGCCCTGAACAGGCTGTTCTAACTCAAAGGCTGGTTGTGCTTTGAGAAGCATAGTCGACTAGAGACCTCTACAGGTACCTTCTAAATTACACTATGTTATAGTTAGAACTGCTTAATGAGGAAAAAAAATCTCTTTTCTCCCGCACTGTAGCTCACACATTCTCAGTTTACTTACCTGATTGTCTGATCAAAAGAAGCACTAAGAATTTGGCTGCTGTCCTTAGAGAAACTGAGGCACGTAACACCTTTACTGTGTGCTCTTTCAAATCTTCTCAGACACTGACCACTCTGGATTTTCCATACCTGAAAAGGAAACAGCAAATAAGTTACTATTTTGTTATGAGATCACATGAGCTTAATCAGAGCCAATATATATTTGGCTATTTCTGTGCCATGCTAAACTTCCTTTGAGTTTATACAGAATGGGAACATTACTGCTTATTGCAAACTAATCTCTTTGGTCACCACCTCTCCCAACATACCATACAAAAATATTTGTACCTTGATCTTTCCATCTTGTGCTCCAGTTGCCAGCATTTCTGTATCTCTACTGAAGCACATGCACAGCACTGCATCATCCATCATCATGAAGTTATCTTGTGCCTGATACTTCAGATCCTAAACAAAAGCAGAAGACTGATCAGTCAAAGTAGTGAAATCAATGGAAATCTATAACAAAGCAAACAACTACACCCACATAAATATTCCAGACTGATGTGTGAATCACCTAAACAGACCATCTTCTCAGGTTCACAGTCCCCAAGAAATAAAACAATCTTAAAGAATATAAATCCAGGCGCTCTGACAAGTCAAAGTCACTCTGTGTGAAATAAGGAGTAACTTACCTTCCTAATCTTTCCAGTAGTGAAGTTCCATACTTCAATGAAGCCATCAACTGAGCCAGTAACCAGATACTGTCCATCTGGAGAAAACCGAGCACACTCCACATGTGACTTCTGCCCAAACTGTTGTAAAAAATAAAAGCAAAGCTTAAAAACCAATATAAAAGACTCAACTCACTAAAACAAAACTGCAGCGTCATTATGATGGTAAAAATACAGTATCTGCTAGAGACATGTATTCACAAACTTAATGCTGAGATACCAAAAAAATCTGTCAATACATACAGAGTAGCATTTTTTAAAAGAGGCAAAAAAAACCAAACCACCCTCTCTTTGGTCTAGTAATGTCCATTAAACTTACAACAGACATTCCATGGTTACAGCAGGAGCTAAGTTGGTTGTCTTTGTATTTTTGTTTTTGCAGTGAATTCTGTTAACAAACACCTTTCCAATACCTAACATATATCAAAGCATCAGACTTCAAACTTCATGAATTTCTGAAGTTGCTTCATTTGGAGTGATGTTTCTCCAGTGTAATTTTTTACAGAGAATGTTTGTGATTTTTTTAATGTCTTTTTTCTTTATTTATTTCTATATTTTTTAAATACAAGTGGACATGACTACATAAGTACAGGAAAAAAACTTCAGTAGCCCAAACAAAAACAGAGGATCAGCAATGACAAACAAAACAAGTTCTAATAAAGAATTTTTAGCAAGTTGTTACTAAACACCACAAACTGATTTCATAAGTTGCAGCTCATGGCTTCTGAAAAAGTTCAGGACACAAGTACTTCCTTGCACAAATAAAGAAGGGGGTTATGCAAATTCCAGTAAACTGATTGATTCTGAATTGTGAAGTCAAAGAAACTATGCAATTATCTTAATCACAAATACCATAAGCACCCAATCTTGTTAAAAGACCTAATCTCAGACTCCCATGAAGAAAAGTACTCTGATAAGATAAAGCATGGAAAAGGAAGGAAAAAGCAGGTGGGGGCGGGCAGGGGAATGACTTACAACAAAGAAAATAGAAGCATTCAGATGATTTCCTCTTATCTCCCAACATAAAACACAGGAAGGAAAAAGCAGCAGAAACACACAAAAGCAAACATTACCTTAATATGCCTGCTCAGCTGCGTGGGAAACTTTTCTTCCTCTACATCTTTCACAGCTGCTTTGCCTCTGAACAAGTCAATTGTCATACCAGGAGGAAGCAGGCCCTGGTGCTGCTGCCATTTCAATGCCTTTAGAGGAGATGAAAACCACACCATTAGCTACCAGTTAACACAGATCTATGACATATGAAACACTCTCTGTAGCAATGAATACTTCTGAGAGCCAGAAAGAGCTGAAAACACACCAAAAATGTGTGTTACACAATGTTATTCCCAAAGTGCACACTGTGCTGCGTATTTATCCTACTGGAAGAAATCTACTACTAGTGATGACTTTTTCTGAAACTTCTAAACCCTTGCCACAGGAGAAGAATCTTTTCAACTATGCCATGTTTAAACTTTACTTTTACACCGCTGGAAACTCAACTATATCATAACTAGCTTTATACAGCAGCAACCTAAAGACATAGCTACTAAAATATTTTTGAAGACTCACCTGCCCCAACAATGCCATAAGACGAGATGGAGGCACCACACTGACCTCTCCAGCCAAAGCTTGTGCAATAGCAGCTCTCCGCTTCTCTTTGCTACTCCCATCTGGGTATGCCTAGAGAAAAGTTGTTTTTCTGACGTTATTATTCCAAACAATAATTTTTTTTCTCCAAAAAGACCTCTGTTGTTCTGAAACTCAAACCCCTTCCATATAAGTTTTCTGTTAGGCCTCCAAAAGAGCTCTTCTCTTTAATACCCATCTTTAAAGCAACAAATCACCAGCTTTGGAAAAGATCTTTAAAATCAGTCCCTTAATTAAGTTAACTATTAACCTTACATACTCTCACAAAAGCTTTCAGACTGATGCAACCAGTCAGGAACAATGCCTTGTTTTTACTGTTATTACACAGCACTATTTCTGTTCACACAACCTGCATTTTTCTCAGGTGCCTACACAACATGGAAAAAGCAAGCTGCAGATGTCATCCTGCTCTAGGACACAGGGCTAAATACCCAAACTCCCAACTGCAGCACACTTCAAAACCACTGCTCTGCTGCCTCACAATGAAGTATCATGCACTACTTCCCAAACACTTCGTATAAGGTGTAAAATTATCAAACTGTGAAACTAAACATTCTCACTCCCCAAGACAAGAAAAAAACCAATGGTGTCAGCGATCAGCAGCTGGCAATGATGCTGAGGGTCATGCAGGAGAGGTCCCTAAAGAATGGCATAATGTACCTCACGAGGATCAAAGTAAGATCTGGCCAGAAGGTTTTCGAGGTGGATGTAGCGCTCTGGCTGAGTTTGTTTCAGCATGATCATAGGATCGGTTTGTCTCAGCAGAGATCTGGCAGCACCCAGTTCTCGGAGCTCGATCAACTCCAGCACAACCTGCACCCAGAGACAAAAGTCTGCATCAGCAAAGAGTTAATGGAAAACACCACACAGAGTCTTCCAGACGGACCAGGAGAGTCCGTAGGAACCCCGCGCTTGCTCACCTGCTCATAGAGATCAATGAGGGTCTTGTCGGGCAGCTTCAGAGACTGTATGGCCTGCAGCACCGTGTCCCAGTGCCCACTGTTGATGTCTGCCACGAAGCTCTCAATGCTGTCCACGGTGTTGAGAGACACAGTGGTCTCTTCCTGAAGGGTGGCGAGCGCCCGGTGGAGACTGTTTTCCTTCAGGTACTGCATGATGAGCCGGATCACGCTGCGGAGGAGGCACAGCGCACGGTCAGCCGGGCCCCGGGCACACGGGCAGCCCTCCCGGGCCGCGGCGCGGCGAGCACCGCCCGCAACCCTCGGCCCCCTCACGGCCGCCGAGACCGCCGGGCCTCGCCTCCCTTCCCCTGCGCCGCTGGGGCCTGGGTCAGGGCCGGGGCCGCCAAATCTCCCCCTCCCCGCTCCCTCGGCCGCCGAGGACGCCTGGGCCTCCGCCGCCGCCCCGCGCCACCGCTACACCTACTCGGAGGACTCGATTTCGATCGACATCTTGAGCCGCCGCTGGTGCTGGAGCCGCCGCTAGCAGTAGTGGTGGTGGTGGTGTCGCCGCCAGGCCTTCCTTCCGCCACGACCCCGGCCGCGACTTCCTCTTCCCGTCCCCCGGAATAAATACCGCGCGCGCCCGCCCCGCCCCCTGCCTGGCGCGGATGACGTCACCCGTCCGGACAGCCCCGCCCGGCGGCTGCGGTGCTGGAGCGCCCCCCGGCGGCGGAGCGGCGGCAGCGCGGGGCCCCGCGGGCGCGGGCTGGGCGCTGCCCGGCGGAGTGCGGAGCGCCGGCTCCCGCTGGATCCCCGACAGCCGCGGCACTGCTCCGGCCCGCCGGCCGGGGCCAGCCCTGTATCAGCTGTAGTGTGCAGGGCACGGATTGTCTCCCTGTACTCGGCACTGGTGAGGCCACACCTCGAGTGCCGTGTCCAGTTCTAGGCCTCACAGTGCAGGAAGGACTCTGAGATACCAGAGAGCAGTAGAGCGGCTGAAGGGTGTGGAGCACAAACCCTTGGAGGAGTCGCTGAGAGAGCTAAGGCTGTTTAGCCTGGAAAAAAGGAGGCTCAAGGGTGACTTTATCTACAGCTCCCTGAAAGAAGGATATAGTCAGGTGGGGATTGGCCTCTTCTTCAGGCAACCAGTGATAGGTCAAGAGGACATGGTGCCTCAAACTACACCAGGGGATGTTCAGGTCAGACATCAGGAAGAATTTCTTTACAGGAAGGGTGATAAGGCATTGGAATGGACTGCCCGAGGAAGTGGTGGGAGTTACCGTCCCTGGAGGTGTTTAAGGGAAGACTGGACATGGCACTTGGTGCTGTGGTCTGGTTGAAAGGGTGGTGTTCAGTCACAGGTTGGACTCAATGATCTCAGAGTTTTTTTCCAACTTAATTGACTCTGAGATTCCACCCACTGCCTTTCATTCATAGGGATCTCACTCAGAAGATTCCCTGTGCTGACACAGGCATGGCGGGCCGCAGGTCAGGCATTCTGACAAGGACACACAACACTTCCTTGGGCACCTGTTTCTTTGCACATGCGGGTTTGCAGGTGCAAGTCCAGGGTGTTACTTGCAGATTGCAAGCCTTAAAAAGCCATTGGGAGCTCTGCATCTCAAGAGTGTGGTCATGTGTGAAAGAATGACGGTGCACAAAGCAATATGAGTTGGGAAATTAATAGCATGTCTTGGTTGCTCTAATTACAGACTAAGAATTGGAAAAATGAGCCCTTCAGTGGAGCCTGGACGAGCATGAGAAGACAACTCACTTTGAAACACGCTTAAGGTGGCTCTGGCACCCCATCCATCCTGCTTGGACTCTGATTGAGGCCAAAAGTCTTGTAGACCTGGCTAGTGCTACAAGATGAGTAAAACTCACTGTGACCCTCCTGGCTGCACATAAGCTTCTTTGTCAGGAAAAGAGGCTCCTTGTTCCCTGGGCAGCACCTAGATGTTTGTGGCATTCTGGTATGCAGCACTTCCCACCTGCACCCAGTGATCCAGTGATACCACCCAGCCTGATACCAGTGCTAGACTGCCAGTACGTGGGGCTGTGGAGTCCACAGTATCAGCCCCTCTTGGGTGGACTTTTTCTTGCTGTTTTTCCAGACATGTGCATTTTGCTAAATGAGCCATGGAAAATACAGCCATGTGTGAGAAACTTCCTCCCTTTGCCAAGGAAAGCTGTTCTTTGCTGTCTCTGTCCCCAGAGTACTTAAGAAAGTAATCCAATAGTATGAACTTGAAAAAACAGTGAGTGAGGTACATGGCTAACATTCTTCATTCTATTGTTTCCTCTCTGTGATCCCAACTAATTTTTTAACTGCTTTTATAGAGGGGCAAAGATTACTTCAGGGAAGGATTGTTTAATTGTTCCAGGCTTATTTGTTTTCAATGACAGGTATATTTATGTTGTTTGAAGGTTATTTTGAAAACAAGTCTGATCCAGACTCTAACAAAGAAAAGCCATAAACTCTAAAGATGGCAGCTATTTTTGTGCTGGCAGCACATAGGAATCTGGCTCAATTCCTCAGTAAATTCAACTGGTGCTCTCTTGCTGTTCTCCCTCAAGTATTAATGGCCTCTAGCAAGAAAAAAACCAACAGGAAAGCTACTGGTCCTGAACTGTCCCAGTCCTCAGGATGGCCTTTTTCTGAGAGGTGAATTCAGCAGGGGAACCTGCAAACAGACTGGACTTGTGGTGGTTTACCTAGCCCTTCTGGCTCTCCTTCCTGATAGATGCAGAGGGAGGTGGACACCCCAGGTAAACTTTCCTGTGCTTTCCATGAACTCAATATGAGAAAAGGGTCCCAATGCTCCAAGAGCTATGCAAGCACGCAAGAGTCAGATTTAGATTTTATGGCTAGACACAGCTACGGCAAATATGGTCTGGTGCTGGCAGCAGTCCAGTGTCTGGAGACCTCCAGAGATCCTTCCAGCCAACACTCACAGGATGCCAGCTCTGGCAGAGCATTACATAAGGGAAGGAGAGGTTTCCATTTTATATTTTGGCTCCATGGGGAAGGAAGAAAAGGGAAATAAACAGTCTTGATGTCGTTAGGCAGCACAGTTATCTGTAGTACACTGGAGCTGATTCAAGCTCTTGTTGATCCCAGGCTCGTTCTTTATATGGAAGGTGAGCAAGCACCTTGGAATCAAAAATTTTAAGGCAAGATGTTTACCTTTATTTCTGGCAGAATATTTTAAAAAATATTTTTTAAAATTCCTCCTGATTCAAAAGTGGTGAGTTTCCTGCTTTCCCCTCCTTCATGCATCCTGGTCTCTTGCTTCTCTGGGACAGCAGCTTGAGCACACAGCCCTGAGTGAGGTGTGCCTTATGCCAACAAGGTCACCAGTCTGCACTGGCTGTGGAGCAGGATCCATGAAGCAGATGGGGTGCAGAATCACAGCCCACCCCACACCCATGAAGTCATCACATTCCCCACCAGTCAGACATCTACCTTAATGTGCAGCTGTCTGCTGCCTCACAAGCTGCAGGGCTTGTTTCCTGTGCTTCAGAGCTGTGCTATGGCACCAGTAGGGCCACATAAGCTTACCATGACAATGATGTGCTTTCCCTGCTGCCTGAATTACTGTGGTCATTCTACAGTGAAGTTTGGCTTTTCTCAGCTTTCAGGCCACAAGGCTGGAAATTAGTCCATCAAAATGCGTTTACTGTAGTCTCAAAAAAAATCCACCCTTCTGAGGCCAGCCTCTTGAAAGAGGCTCTACAGGGGAAACAGCCTGCCTGGTTCCTGTTTCTCTGTTCTTGAGAGTACTTTTTGTGGATCCCTAAAGACCCCATCCCAAGAACAGTGGGATGTTACAGGGAGGGATCTCTCTGTGTCTCACAGGGAGAGATCTGTGAATTGAGATTGATGTGTGGCTCCAGAGAGTTATTAAACCTGTGTGTAAAACCAAGTTTTATTTGTCATTGCTGTTGAGGCAGACCACGTGCTGGGCCACATGAGGAGACACAGATGAAAGGACAATGTTATCCCTTCTTGTCTTGGATTATGGAGCCAAAAATGTGTATTTTATTTCATTTGTTGAAAGCAGCTGGGGAGATGTTTTTCTTTATCTCTTGTAACTCTGGGGGAAGGGGGGGCAGTGCCTCCTGATAATGGGCCAGCTGTTAAAACCAGGTGGGGCAGTGTTTCTTATCTCTTTCACCCTGCCCTCCCTCCAGGGGGATATTGTCTGCTAATGGGCCATTAAGGACATGACACATTCCATCATCCCATTGTGAGATTGTCCTGGGTTGTGGAGCCAGGGTTTGTATATTCTATTTTCATCTGTTTTAAAGCAGTTGGGGAGATGCTTTTCTTTATCTCTGGTAACTCAAGCAGGGAGAGGCCTGATGCCTTTGAGCAATAGGCCATTTGCACCTCCCCAGCCTGTACCTTCCCCCCAGAGCGGTGCATTTCTATCTGCATTTCTATCACCCTACTGTGAGATACATCTCATCCCCTGGCAGTGGCGGGTGGGCAGGCAGTTTTGCTGTCTGGATACATGGAGACACAGAGACAGGAAAGCTGTTAGTTTTTCACCCGATTTCCTGGGAGGAAGACCGGACCTCATCTCACCAACACCAGACTCCATCTCACCATCACTGGACCTCCTCCTCACCATCACCAGCCCCCCCTTCTCACAACCCCTGGACCTGTGTTTCTACAGAATCATCTCTACTTCAACAGAATCAACACGTCTGCCACTTCAGAAGGACTTACTTTTGGACTGCTTTCAACACCCTGACTCAGGATGTCAGGTTGTAGCTCTGACTCTGTTAGGGTTTTCCAAAATTGTTGTTTATTTGTTTGTTTGCTTGTTTGGTTGGGTGGTTTTGTTTCCTATTACATTTGTATTGTTAATATTCCTAGTAAAGAACTGTTATTCCTATCCCCAGAATCTTTGCCTGAAAGCCCTTGATTGCAAAATTATAACTTGGCGGGGGGGGGGGGGGGGGGTGAGGGGTTTACATTCTCCATTCTAAGGGAAACCCCAGTTTTCCTGGCAGAAACCTGTCTTTCCAAACCAAGACAGAGATGCTCTACCCAGTGGGGGGAGCCAATCATTCCTACCTGGATAAAAACTGAGATGCAGGAACACAAGGTATCTGGTTCCACCGGATTCCTGGAGGAAGAGTGGGCCCTTCTCACCATCACTGGACCCTTTTCTACAGGATCATCTCTACTCCAACAGAACCACATCTGCCACTCCAGGAGGTCTTACTTTTGGACTGCTTCCAACACCCTGACCAACAGGGTGTCAGGTTGTAGCTCTGACTCTGTCAGAGTTTCTAGGATTGTTGTTTGTTTGCTTGTTTGTTTGTTTTACTACTACATTTGTATTGTTAATATTCCTAGTAAAGAGCTGTTATTCCCATTCCCAAATCTTTGCCTGAAAGCCCTTAATTGCATAATTATAATTTGGAGGGCATGAGGAGTTTACATTTTCCATTACAAAAGGAACTCCAGCTTTCCCTGGCAGAGACCTGTCTTTCCAAACCAAGACACTTCTTCTGTGTATCCAGTAGGGAAGGATGTGGAGAAGCTAGAGGGGGACCTGCAAGGCAAGAAAGGGCGTGGAGCACATTGTCTGCTGGCAGGAGCTGGGCTTGGCTTGCCTGGATGAGGTGAGGCAGGAGGGAGGTTTAACATCAGCCTATAATTGCTGGAAGGATAACTCCAGGTGGCTGAAGGCTCTTTGATAGCCTCAGCTGATGCAAGGCCAGGCAGCAGGCACCTAGATCTGCGGCTGTTAGCTGCAGTCACCAGCAGCTCTGGGGCAAGCACCAGGGAGGTAGGGACATTGGAGAGAGGGGGTGTAAGTTGTGGAGACATTCTCTGTCCTGAAGAGGAGATTTTAGTTGTGCCCATAGAATGCCTGGAGGGGGCTAGGAGAGCCTTCTGTCAGTTGGGCTTGAACTGACACATTTCCCCCTCCCCCCAAAGAGCTCTGGTGATGCTGGGGCCCTGCAAACTGTGGACCACACTCTGGCTTCATCCAACTCTCAGCAGCACAGCAGGGAAGATTGGTAATTTAGGCCAGTCTCTGAAAGATACCCAACTAAATGTATCTTGGACTAATTAGGCCTTAGGGCTCAGGAATTCTGTTCCAGTTGCCTGCCCTCTGTCTTGACCCCTCTTTCCTTTGAAGTTCATAGAGGAGAGGGGAAAGGAAATGAGAGGAGAGGCCCTGCTTTTCCTGTAAAATGCCTTATTCCTTATAAAACCGTTTGGCAAAAATCTCTTTCAGCTGGACAAGCTGAATACTTTAATACATGCCTGCAGTCATTTTCCACCCTTGTCTCAATTCCCCTGGCTGCTCCATCACTGTTCTGCGTCAGTAAAACTGTAGACACACAGACAGAAATACTTCTCAAAGAGGTAGCAGAGAAGATCTGCAAAGGCATGTTAGAGAGCTCTGAGTTGCAGAATCATGTTATTTCCTAGGCCAACTGGAAGTGCACAGCACTATGCAGTACAGCTGTGCTTGGTCAAGCTCAGGTCTGGGTTTTGAGACCTTTCTTCCAGGCCAGCCTGCTGGGACACATCTCCCAGCCTTTCCCAGGCTGTGAAGAAATCACACTGAAAATCTTCACTTCCATGTTAGCTTTCACGAGGAAGAAAGCAGCCCAGGGATGGTGAGGGAGATGCACATAGTGTCTTAGATATGTCCTAGGCACTAGGGATGTTTCAGAGCAGGGGGGAGTCCAAAGCTCCAAAGGAAGACAGCTGTATTCCCTGTAATACAAAATTTCCAGGAGTTCTTGGTAGGAAGGCATCTCTGGAGGTCTGCAGTTCAACTCCCCAGTCCAAAGCTAGATCAGGTTGTGTTCAGCCGTGTTGAGTTCTGCATATCTCCAAGGACAGAGACCTAATCTCCAAGTTGTACCACCCTCAGTGGAGGAATTTTTTCATGCCCAGTTGGAATGTCCCATTCTGCAGCATGTTATCTGTTTCCCCATGTCCTGTCCTTGCCTGTCTCTGGAAGAGTCTATCTGTTTTTTCCATGACCACCATTTAGGATGTGAATGATCCCTGTGAGAACTCCCCAGTTGTCTCTTCTCCAGGCTGGGGAAGCCCAGTTCCCTCAATATCTCTTCATGCACCCTGTGCTGCAGCCTCATTTCCACTCTGGTGGTCACTGCTGGATCCTTTCCAGTTTGTCAGTGTTTTCCTTGTAGGCCCAAACTGCAAGGATGCAGTAGTGAGATGAGTCTTCAGCAGCACAAAGTGCTGAGCAAGAGTCACCTCTCCTGTGCAGAAATTGATGAGTTTGCTTCTGGCCCATTCCTCCACCTGCTGAGGTTCCATCAGATGACAGACCTTCCTCCTGAAACACAGCAACCAGCTGATATTGGTTATGGGCTTTTTCTTATCTCTCCTTGTGATGGATTGAAACGCCCTTTCCACCAGGTGCCTGTGCAGTGGGTTGGCACAGGTCCTGAGAACTGCCCAGAGTTTCTGTCTCTCTTGGCCAGGCATCCAGAGAGAGCAGTAGGAACTAGTATTTCCCTGCAAAGTGGCCTTGCTGCAAAACGAGACTGGTAGAGAGTGTATTTAGAGCTGGAGTCATTCTTGCTTCACCTTTTGAGAGGTGAAAGGATGGCCCAAGTGTGGTCAGAGATTTCTTACGCCTACATTTAGTGCCCACCTGCAGTTCTTAAGCTGGGAATTTTCATATCCTGTTTCATACCAAGCCTCCCTCACAGCTGCAGGGAAGAGGAGCAAATCAAGCTGTAGCAGGGGCTTAGCTGTGGTATGGGTAAACAGCTGGTGATATAGAGTCTCCAGCTTGCCTCATGTTCTTCACATTTGCCTGCATGGGGGTCTGCAGCAGCATTTAAAGGGCCATGCTCAGACTACCCACTGGCTTCATCTGAGTTCATCTACACAGCTGACTCCTGGCTTGAGCATCTTGGAGGCACTGACACCTTCCCCAGGCTGTGAGGAGCAGCTAGCTGACCTGAGGCTGGTTAGGCTCTGCTTTGTGCAGGTTGATTTTCTGCTGTTTGCGGTGAAGGGCATGGGGAGATCCAGCACAGCTTGAAGATAGTAGGCAGTCATTGAGGTTCCCAGAGAGGACAGCTCCCAGGTAATGTTTCCACATGCAATTAGCAGGAAATGTCTGCAGAAGCCATGTATGCAGCTATGCACCGGTGCAGGGACACTGGATGCATTAAACCAATAGAGCCACAGGCACCCCTGCAGAAGAATCAAGAATGGGATATCACTCCATGATCAGTATGATCAAAGTGAGCCATTTATTGCAAAGTAACAGTACCTTTCATACAGGTTACATGCTGTTTTGCAATTGGATATACCCTAAAAGAACATGTTAGCCTTTTAGCCTGGATTGGTTGATGCTTTTGCACACACAGCAGGTTTATGCAGTCCTTCTTTTGGCTTCTATCTTCTTGGATTCTCACATTCTGAGGCTGTTAGCATCCTTTGTTCTTTTTGGGACGTGAATTCTGTCATCCCTTGTTCCTTCTTGTACGTGGCTTTGCTGCCCTTGAATGGTTGCAGGCCTTATTTATCCAGATAAGCTGGATTGCCCACATGTCCCCATTTCTGGAAGAACTTATCCTCTACACACCCATGCACTGTTTTCACAGAGGTGACTGCTATGTTTCTAATCCACATGGTTTTGAAGTCCTGAACGAGCTTGTGATGTGAGGAGGGACAGGCATTGATTTGGGTGCACAGAGGCCTCATGAAAGCAAAATGTACCATGGTGTACTTTGGCTGTATCATCTTGGAGGAGGAGACCATGCTACAGACTTATGTTAGAAGCTGGATTTTCCAACCCATTTGAGTGATTTTAATGTGTGAGTCATGTCAAAACTGCTTCAAGGTTAGAAGTGAAATTAAAAATTAGGCTGAAAAGCTGTTACTCACAGGCAAAAACTGATTCAAGACATTTATCTTTCATTTTTAAGGACTGTAGACAAAGGAGAACTGTGAGAAAACTAATTTCTGTGTAAATGTAGACTAATCATTAGTAATGACACTCTCTGGTGACGTTTGATAGGATTGAGTATATTTAACTTGCAGGCTGTGTTACACTTCCAAGCTGTAATCTGGGGCAAGGCCCTTGGATGCTTTTACAAATGAGGCAAGAGGCAATAAAATGAGCAGTAGAAGTAAAGAAGGGACAGGAAATGGTGTTTGTGGCTTGGCAGGCAGCAGCCGTTCTTCAGGGTTTGTCCCAGTCCTTGCCTTGAGATCATCAGCACCAGCGAGACAGGCTGCTCTCCAGGAGCAGCAGTCTCACTGCTCTGTCACCAGTGTGAAATGCTTTTTGCCTGTGATGGGGCTTGGCTTTGGAGAAAACGAAACTGTCTGACAGCATGGTGAGGCCAAATCTACACCCAGTTCGCACACTTGAAGGGCTGGGCTTTGATAGCATACACTGGCCACCAAGCTGCCCTGTGCACCATGGCAAGAAAGCATCCAGGTAGCTGGAGTTTCTTGTTCTTGGAAGAGCTCTCCCTTCAGGCTGGTACTCCAAACAAAAGCAGTCTCAGTGCCTCCAAATGTCCAAGCAGCTTTCCTTTCTTTTGGCCATGTGTCCACCTATGGGTGTTTCTTGCGGGGTTCAGTGCAGGAGATCAGCTGCTGTCCCTTAGCATGGGCAGCGTCCAGCTGGAGAAGGGTGCTTTCTCCCAGATTAAGGGAGTCCACAACAACCACTGCTTCTCTCACCCATTTGCATTGGAGCCTGGCCAGGGAGAAAACTCACCAGGCATTTTTTCCCAGATGGCAACAGAGGGGTGGGCTGTTAGGAGGGACTGGCACCAGGATGAGACAGTCCAGCAGCCTGTATTGCTGGTTGGCTGTAGAGGCAGCACGGGAGCTGGTGTCCTTCCTGCTGCTTTGTGTGTAGCCTGGACATAACAAATTGCAAAAAGGACAAGGCACAGTTGGTTGACTAGCATAACACTTCAACTACACGGGTTTTTTTGTGGTTTTTTTGTGTGTTTGTGGTTTTTTTTTTTTTTTTTTTTTTTTTTTTTTTTTTTTTTTTTTTTTTTTTTTTAATCAATACCTGTAATATCATCATGCAGAGGGTGGCTGGTTGAGATCCCTGAATATTCTGTCCCTGTCACTGGGTAGCACACACACACTTCACAAGGGGATGAAGTCAAAAGTTTGAGATTCCTGAAAATATATGAATATATGCTGGCACCCTCCTCTTACTGTTTTCATAGTCAGAACCCTTAACAGAGAGGTGGAAGACCAGCGCGTCCTGGAAAAGGGAGAAAAGCCAGCTATTTGGCTGCAGAAAAAAACAAACAAACAAAAAAAAAAAACAAAAACAAAAACAAAAAAAAAAAAACCAAACAATTACCTGCATAATCCCTTCTAAACCAAGGTGGGAACACACAGCTGCCAGGGTGGGTCAGTTTGCACTCATCTCAGAACAAAGACAAACTTTGCAGGCATTTGCACCTAGGTAGGATTTTCTTTTATCTGTGCAACATGAGAAGCTGTAGGCAATAGCTAGTGATTTAATCTCAATTGTGTACCACAGACAGTGTATTACGCTTCATTGAGTAACTTCCCAAAGCACCACTGCTTTTATGACCAATATGTCTCACCTGACTGGTTTCAGACCCCCAGCAGTGCTGTGGTGGTGGAGTCTCTGGGGGTCTCCAGTTCACACCCCTCCATTCAAACCAGGCATGAGTGATCTGAAACAGCTCAGTTTAGAGGTGACAGGGGTGGATGATGTCCCTGGGGTAGTGGAGGTGAACACCTGGGGCAGCCCCTGGTGCACCTCCGTGTGCACACAACTCCTGCTCTCACCTGCACAGAATGGCTAGGGGCTGCATCTGAGCCCAGGGTGACATGTAAGGTCAAATGAGACCCAGCAGCACAAAAACCAGCAGGGCTTTCTGAAGGTCTCCTGCCCTGCCATACAACAGGTCTCTTCCCAGAATGATGTCAGGACAGCTGTGGCTTTCTGCAGCCATGTCCAGGAACCACTCCCCAGGAGTGGAGACCTTCTCCCTCCCTGGTGCACCGAACCTTTGCTTATCCAAGTTGTGGCAGCTTTGGTGGTGGATTCCTGTTGTAATAAATTTTAGAGAGCCAATTTCATCGAAGTGATTTATTTGTCAGAGAAATTTTCGGACAGCGAAATCGTCGAAAGGCCACAATCAAGGAAGCAGTGCTGGCACTGGGTGAAATCGCGAATGCAGCCTCTGTCGCACTGCATTGCAGGAGTTTCACCCAGTGTGCCTTGTGCTCCTGGTTTTTATACAGTGTTTCTCTGTACAGTACATGATCTCAATCCTGTCCGAGATACATATTCATGTATCTTTGTTTCCCTGCTGCCAATCTTGCTGAATAGATTTCCGGGCAGGGAGATGCCCCTGAGTAGATTTGCTGGAATTGGGCATTGCGATTCACCATCCCGACGATGCTGATAAGATACATATCAGTTGCTAATTGCTGGGTCGTTGGCAGACTCATCAGTGGTGAAGGTCCATCTCCTTCCAGCTGCACCCTCATTTCTTCTGCTAATGTGGTTTCCTCCTGTGCTGGCAGCAATGTCACAATCTTTTCAGGACAAGTTTTTCAAGGCGTTTGTGACTTTGGCTTTAAGGTTACAGTGTAGATTTTTATAAAACTTATTTACCATAAAACTGAATTACATACCATATTTATCACATCACAAAAACTTTATGAAAACATGAATTACCATCTATCACACTGTGCTTGCCAAAATGGCAATAAGCACACCTACAATGCCTCCCAATACTGAGGGTGTCTGAGGAGGCACACAACACAAGGAGTGTTGGCTGTGAGTCTGATGTTTGCACTACAAGGAAAGGAGACCTTTGAGGCTTCCCAGCTTGGCTGTGCAAGCCCCTCGAAGCTCTCCTTGCTATGAGCGCAGCTTTGGAGCTCGGCACTTCCAGAGATTCCCTTCCTACCTAAATTTTCACAGGATTCTGCTGTACTTAGGTTTATTTTATTAGGCAGATGTACTTGGGTTTTATTTATTTTCCTCTAGACAAGAACTTCATGTGAACAAATTTGCCGTAGTGGGACTACTATTGGGGTGGGAAGTTTGTACAGAGCCTTTTTCTTTAATTGCCACCCCAGAGGAGCTTTACCAAAAGGGCAGGTTGCTACCCAGTATCAGTCCTTTGATCATCTGGGGCTTTTTGTGTTTGTTGGCCAAGTCACAGCACCACTCTCAACACACAGAGGCCATGGAGTTGGCAGAGGATCCAAAAAAGGTCCCAGATGGTTACTGGCATCTACAGGTATAAACCTCAAGAAAACTTTGGCTCCTGTTTTGTACTCAACTTGCTCATTGAATATTTTTATATTTTTTCTTTTAGTGGGAGTATTGCTTTGCCAGGGAACATAAAATTCAGAAGTGCAATAGCACACGTCTGCAGAAAACAGAAATGTTTTATGTCTCTCTCTCTCTCACCACGCATACATATATATGCAGATATATACTTACATATTCTTTTTCTCTTCTTTTACAGTGCTGGAAATAATCACTATGAGAGAGAGGCTGACATGGTGAAAGGCAGAGCCTCGGGATGTCTCTAAATGGGAGGACTGGATCACCAGGATTTTTACACAGCTCAGCAAGCAAAAGTGTCAGTAGCATCTGGTACATAGGGTTGAAGGAGAAATAACCCTGAGCATTGGTTCAGACTATGAAGTGACTGGTGGATAGAATTTGGAGGTAACTGTGAAAAGAGCTTGAATATGGGCCAAAAGTAATTCTCATTGTGTATAATGCAAACTACTTATTAAGCTGTACAAGGAGGACCACAGCCAGCCCAGTGGAGGGATGTTGGAGACTCTTGTATAGCTGTGACTCCAAAAAGCTTTTCAAGATGATACAGTGACGAGAAATGGCTAATGATGCTGGCCAAGTTCAAGATTCTTCCACAGCTCTCTGCAAAACTGCTGAGGTTACAGGTAGTCAGACCAGTGGAAATCTAAGTGTTTAAGCAGGGAGACTGAAGTGTGCAGGCGTGCTAGCAGAAAACAGCAGGCAAGATGTCTTGCTGTACGTTGGGCACTAGAATGAACAATACACAGCCTGCTGGCATGGCCTAAATAACTCATTACCTGGATGGGGCATCCATGTGAGCTGTGCCAGTGTGCAGGGTACCAGCTGCACCATCCTTTTTGCTTCCTCCCATCACTTCCAGTATGCTGATGAGGTAAAGGTTAGGGTAAGTCTTGCAACACAGCCTGTTGTTTTCTCAGTAAAAATGGCAAGTTTTTGGCAGTGTCTACTGTTAATCAGCCTGTTCTTATGTTTTGCTGCTGCTAGGTCACATATTCTCTGATGGCCTGGGGTCCTTAGCCACAACATGTTTCCAGTGTTGCTCTTTCCAATACCACTGTGGTTCCTGCTGTGTGGGTTTCTTACTATTTTACTATCTCATGTTGCATGAAGCAGGGTTTGCTGAAACGGCTGGAACAGCCTCTGCCCTAAGCTGTTGGTGCAGCAGCAGCCACTGCGTTAAATACTAGCAGAATTAAACGCAGCTTATTTCCCCTGAAGGGGGACCTTTATAGCTCTGCCCTTATTTTCTGTTGTAGTCCCAGAAATACTGTAACTCTGACGGCAGGGGTTAGAAATTTGGTTTGTTAAGACATTGCAATGGCATTATGTCTTGGGTTTTTTCAGAGTTTCCTGGATGTTACTGAAACAGGATAATCATTTACTCATGTGCAACCAACGACCACATGGAAGCTGCTCACAAAAGAAGCAGCAGTTTCTTTGCTAACAAAGAAACTCCTTACTGCTTTATTTTTCCAACAAAAATTTCCCAAACATAGTAATTAAATTTATCCCTTTGTCCCGGTTTTTGTGTTTATTCTCACTTACAAGCAAACCCAGTGAGGGGATGGAAGACAGGGTTCTTTGGTATTGTAACAAGAGACTTGGTCTGAAGTTTTTTCTGTGAGTAATTATTCTTAGCCCAAAAATGCCAGAATGGTGAAGATATTACTTCTTTGGACTCTTTCATCTAGTGTGTTCACATTACCATACATGGAATACTTTGGAGAAGCTATAAGATTTCAGTTTAATCAGGTCCAGGCACAAATTTTGGTCCAACAGTTAATACAGCAGAACAGTACCAACATCTGTCTCCCCTTTGCACACAAATACAAGAGGACTCAAGAGCTAACCAGGCATTTTATGACAGAAAGATTTGCTTATTCAAGAACCACCTCCCCTTTTTTCTTCTTCAGTCTTCCTTTTGTTCTCCCAAATGCAAATTGCTAACTTTTATTAATGCCGGGTCTGAAAAACATTTCTATGTTTAAATGTGAAGACAGATGGGTGTTTGGTTTGGGGGACATTAGTCAACCAGGAATGCATAATCAGCATGAGTAATTAACTACACTCAACACATCCAATGGTTTGGGCATCCCTGGATCAGGATTCCTAGGACTGAGAAACTTGAGAAGGAATAGACGGAGGAGGAGTCAGCTTCCTAAGGGGAATAAAGCTCCTGTGAGCTCGGATAGAGTTTGCCCAGGGGCATGGCTGCAGCTGAGGGGATGTGGCTGGAAGAAATGGTGGTGCAGAGAGACATTACGTGGTAGGTAAGCAGGTCTGGAGGACGGGAGGAGGGGCTGGGTTGGGTGTCTGTCCCCACGTTGGTCTGATGCATGAGCTGGACCTGTGGAGGGGAACAGGTGTAGAGAGTGCTGCCTGGGCATGGCTCAGCTTGGGTCACACCAACGGGAGACACCCCGAAATGAAGGGCCAGAACCTGCTGGAGCCAGGCCACTTTTCTTTTACCAGCATTCTGGAAATGGAGCAGACAAAACGTGTGTGGGACTTCACCCATAGTCGCCTCTGCACATCTCCTGTTTTCAGGCAGGACGCAGCACCTCCAAGAAGCCGATGGGAAGCGGGGAGAGTGGGGGCAAGGGCAGAATGTGTTCAGACATCCCTAAAGGCTACACCTGAGCTTATTTGTATTTGGGAAGTGCCCAGGTTACTTTTTCACACCCTCAACCCTTGGAGTGATGTTTATGTGTTCTTTTCTCTCTCTCCCTCCACCCTCACATTTGCAGATGATTCACCGGCCCCTTGCCAGAGGCAGTCAAGACTAAATCAATTAAAGTGTTAATGATCCACCTGCAGGCTGTGAACTAATTCTCTTTCTTGGTCACATCCCCAAACATGTCATCTGACATCAGCTGTTGACCCTCGTTTGTCTTTCTGGGGAAGGCACCAAGCTAAATCATGAGACTCCTGGTACTACGCTCCTGGTAGATTTGCTGTGGCTGGTACCTTCAGCCGTCAGAGAACAGTCACTCTGTACAACTGTTAACCCTGCATCTTTGAATGGCTGGGCCCAGAGAGTGGTGGTGAATAGTGCTGCATCCAGCTGGGGGTCAGTCACCAGTGGTGTCCCTCAAGGGTCTGTGCTGGGGCCAGTTCTGTTCAGTATTTTTACTGATGGCATGGATAAGGGGATTGAGTCTTTCATCAGTAAATCTGCAGATGACACTAAGCTGGGGGCATGTGTCAATCTGTTGGAAGGAGGGTTCTGCAGAGAGAACTGGAATGGCTGGATGGATGGGCAGAGTCCAATGAGATGAGGTTTAATAAATCCAAGTGCCAAGTCCTGCACTTTGGCCACAATAACCCCCTGCAATGTTACAGGCTGGGGTCAATGTGGCTGGACAGTGCCCAGGCAGAAAGGGACCTGGGGGCACTGGTGACAGCAGCTGAACATGAGCCAGCAGTGGCCCTTGTGGCTAAGAAGGCCAAGGCATCCTGGCCTGTATCAGGAATGGTGTGTCCAGCAGGAGCAGGGAGGTCATTCTTTCCCTGTGCTGGGCACTGGTGAGGCCACATCTTGAGTGCTGTGTCCAGCTCTGGCCCCTCAGTTCAGGAAGGACGTTGAGATGCTTGAGCACATCCAGAGGAGGGAACGAGGCTGGTGAGGGGCTTGGAACACAAACCCTGTGAAGAATGACTGAGGGAGCTGGGGTTGTTTAGCCTGGAGAAAAGGAGACTCAGAGGTGACCTTATCACTCTCTACAGCTTCCTGAAGGGTGGCTGTAGTCAGGTGGGAGTTGATCTCTTTCTCAGGCAGCAACTGACAGAAGGAGAGGACACAGTCTTAAGCTGAGCCAAGGGAAATACAGGTTGGATATTAGGAAAAAGTTTTCCACAGAAAGAGTGATAAAGTACTGGAATGGTCTGCCTGGGGAGGTGGTGGAGTCACCACCCCGGGATGTGTTTAAAAAAGGATTGGATGTGGCACTTGGTGCCATGGTTTAGTTGAGGTGTTAGGGCTGGGTTGGATTTGGTGATCTTGGAGGTCTCTTCCAACCGAGTGATTCTGTGTGATTCTGTGTGTGATCTTTGCTGTGTTAAAGTAGCATGAGTCATTTATGCTGGGACACCACAGAATCATAGAATGGTTTGGGTTGGAATCAAACTGAAAGATCAGTCCTGCTGTGCGTCCCCTCATCCCAGCCCCCTCCCCACCAAAGCAGGAACATCTTCCCTAGACCTCATTGTTCAGAGCTCCATCCAGTCTGACACTGAACACTTCCGGGGCTGGGGCATCCACAATCTCCCTGGGCAATCTGTTCCAATTCCTTACCAAACTCAAAAGTAAATAAATTCTTCCTAATATCTAATCTGAACCTGCCTTCTTTCGGTTTAAAGCCATTTCCCCTTGTCCTATCACTATGTGCTCTTGTAAAAAGTCCCTCACCAGCTCTCTTGTAGCCCCTTTAGGTACTGGAAGGCTGCTACAAGGTCATCTCAGAGCCTTGTCCTCTTCAGGCCAAACACACCAACTTGCTTGGACTGTCCTCACAGTAGAGGCATTCCATCCCTCTGATCATCTTGATGCTCTGGAGTCAGTTCAGCAGGTCGATGTCCTTTTTCTCCCTGTGCTGGGACCCCAGAGCTGGATGCAGGGTTCCAGGTGGGGTCTCAGCAGAGCAGAGCAGAGGAGCAGAATCCCCTCCCTCCCCTGCTGCCCACACTGCTTTGGATGCAGCCAGGACACGTTTGGCTTTCTGGGCTGGGAGTGCCCATGGCTGGGTCATGTTGAGCCTGTTGTCAACCAGCACCTCTGTCTTCGGTTGCAATGCAAGATGTAACCAAAAATGTGTATTCTATTGCCATCTGTTGAAACTGGTTGGGGAGATGTTTTCTTTATCTCTTGTATAACCCATTCCTCATAACTCCAGAGGGAGGGGGCAGGTGACTTCTGATAATGGGCCAGCTGTTAAAACCAGGTGGAACAATGTTCCTTATCTCTTCCAGGACCCATCCTCCCTCCAGGGAGATATCTTCTGCTAATGGGCCATTAAGGCTCACCACATGACTGATACAATTACATCATCCCATTGTGAGATGCTCCACCCAGCAGGAGGAGTCAAGCATTTCTACCTGGATAAAGTCTGAGATTCAGAACACCAGAGTAGCTTGTTTCCACTGGATTCCCAGAGGAAGACTGGACCCATCTCACCACCACTGGACTTTCAGAGAAAACTACACCCTTCTACAGAATCATCTCTGCTCCAACCACATCTGTCACTCCAGGAAGATTTAATTGGACTTCTACCAACGCCTTGACCAGCAACTGACTCTGTCAGTGCTTTCTTTTTTTATTTGTTTGCTTTTTTGTACTACTAGATTTTTATTTTTAATATTCCTAATAAATAACTGTTACTCCTATTCCAATATCTTTGTCTGAAAATCCCTTTATTTCAAATTACAATAATTTGGAGGGAGGGGGTTTGCATTCTCCATTCCAAGGGGGGCTCTGGCTTTCCCTGGCAGACACCTGTCTTTCCAAACCAGCACAACCCCTAGGTCTTTTTGCTTCAGTCATGGCAGTGGGAGGAAGGGTGCTGGGTCTTGTGCAAGTTACAGTCCTGAATTTAGGGAATGGGGATCTTCTATGGAACATGTCCTCCAGAAACTTAGACAACCAGCCAACTCATACTATTAGACAGTCAGAAGGATAAACTGGAAGGGAGATCTGGAGCGTTCTTAACATATCCCCTGCTCAAAGCAGGCTAACCCCAACGTCAGGTTCAGTTGTTCTGTGCCTTTTCAATTTATGTTTGTAATATTTCCAAGAGCAGAGACCCTACCAGCCCTCTGGTACTTCTCTGCATCATTTCTGCAGGGAGAGCAGCTTTTTCTTGCATCCAAACAGCAGTTTATCTGTGTCAAGTTTTGCCCAAATTATGGTAAATACATGCCTTTCCCACATGCATCCTCTTCCTTGGGCACACAGGGACAGCAGTGAGAAGTGAGGCCACAAAGCACTGTGTTCCCATTGGGAAGGAGTCTTGGGGTGGGGAGGCATCTGCAACTCAGACTGCATGGAGAAGTAACAAGGAAACCCAGTACTGGAGCATGTAGTGAGGCTGGAGCTGAAACAAAAAGCACTTTCTGAAGTTGAGACTAGCCTCGTTTGCCCTCCTGCTGTGCCTGCCCACACAGGGCTGGTAGGAGAGATGGTGGCCAGGACAGGGCTTTTTCACTGTGTCCCACAGGCAGCTGTGCCACAGTGAGTATCTCCGTGCAGTTTCAGCTGCTGCCAGTGGGTTGGAGCTATGCCTTCCAGGCAGGGGTTTGGCCCACGGCTGAATTTTATGCTGGGGTTGATTTGCAGCAGGGAGTATGATGGCATTTCAGGCATGATGACTGTGGTTTCCATAGCAGCCTGGAAGGCCTGAGTTAGCATCACTCTCCTGCTGTGGCTGGGAGATTTTGTTCCAGGCATGGCATATGAGAACACAACACTGGGGCAGGCAAGGGTAGTGTGTATGATGTCTGAGCTACCCTGAGGGCAGGAAATGTATCAAAGAGAGGATCAAATCAGTTTTTCTCACAGCTAAATGTGGGGATCCCTTTTCAAGAATGGGGGTTGCCCGTTCTCACCTGAAGGATGAGTGCTCTCTTTAGCTGGAAGCTCCTTTCAGCTTCTTCCAAGCATATCTGCCTGTGCTCTTGCCGTGTGCTGGCTGCTGGGGCTGTACAAGTGTGCAAAGTGCTGTGTCCAGATATGCACTGGCTAAAACTTCTGGTATGGCAGTGATGCCTTACGTTTTAGCTTTCATATCATCCAGATGCTGTACTGCATTAGTATATATCTCTGAACTTCATATAAAGTGCTAGCAAGTTCTCCTCACAGTTTCATTAGACAAAACAATCCTTTTCCAGCCCAAGAGCCAAGGACACCATTACTGCTTTAGGCCCCAAAAGGTATAAAAAACAGCAAGTTGGGGAGAGCAATGTGGGAGGATGGGACTTCATAACCTGAAGCTGTAATTGAACAATTAATCCCAACACGTAAATGGACCAAAACTCATAAAAGTGTGAAAAAGTGTGACCCATTGTCCATCTTGGGTGCAGCCATGGCCAGGCTCTTGTACTGCCCAAGGTGTATCCTTTGAAGGCCTTTTAATAAATACCTACTTTACTCCTTTAACACTGTCTAGCCTCTGTCTAGGTAGCCTCTCAAGGTATCAGCAGGAGAGCTGAAGAATGGTTCTCATGGTTCTCTCTTGCCCCTTAGGCACAGAGAAAACTGTGCAGCTGCAGTTTGAGAGCAGGAGTCACCAGTGTGAAGGACTAGCAAGAACCACTCTGAGCTCTTCGTGTCCCACTGCGACTGAGGCCATGCACTGAGCACAGACCTCCAAATTATCAGCACTAGCAGTGCAAACTCTGCTTTCTGCATCCATGGGAACCAGAGGGCATAAAACTCTCAGGCAGTTCATCATGAGCCCTGGCCTCTGATCATCTGTTTTAAATGAGAACAGTCAGGAGAAAGTCTGCCTGCAAAGGCAAGAGTTTATCCATTGATGTTGGGCCCCTGGCCAGGGTATGCACCCAGTGAATATCCTCAGCACTCACTCTGCAGAGTTTGGGTGTAAGAAAAGATTCAGTGTCTCTGCTCAGGATGGCCAAAATCAAGCCAGTTAGAAATGGAGAGACAATTCCCCCTCCCTGGATTGGGAAAAGACATAACTAATCATTTGAGCACTGTCAACCTTTCTGGCATTCAAGATAAGGCTCAATCTTACACGTGCAGCAAAATATATTTTCTTCTCATGGGGCATTCTTCTCATGAATGCTTGAACAGATTCAAATTACCAGCTCATTGTGTCCCCCTGTAAAACTCGAACAGCGACAAATGGCACTGTAAGGATGTGGGAAAACCCCCCAGTGCTTCTTTAAGTGCTCTATTTTGAGACCAGTAAGTGCTGTGTAAACACTGGTGTGCAGGGAGCAAGCTGTGCTTGAAACATGAAACTCCTCTGAGAAAGGTCATTTGCTTCTTTTGGGTGCATCACAGGATTGCCTGCAGGAACCAGCTCAGGTTAAGCACAATGTGGAAAAACCTGTCCCATGTTCATCCCTCAGGGCTCATGTCCATCCCCAACACCACCACCACCCCACGCCCCACCCCCACCCCCCCCACCCCTTCTTGGCTATGTGCTTCCTGTCCCTTTCTGCTGTGAAGAAGTTGGCACCTCCTTCTAACTGACCCTTGCCTGGTTTCACACATCCTCACGTCCAAAGGTGTGTCCAGGCACTGAAATCCTCTAACCTGCAGTCTTCTTGCCCCATCTGCCACTGAGAATGTCAGAAGCAGTAACAGAACCTGCCCTTGGGTCCAGAACTGCCCAAGTTCCTCTCTTCAACACAGCCACAGCTACCAGGACTCACCAGCTGTCTCACAATGTGTTTGTAAATCTCTGCTCTGAATTAGCATTAGTGAAGCTAATTTAGTTCTTAGAGGTTGCCAAAACAAATGTTGCAACTCAGGCTTTCTCTGCCATAGGATTTTGGCGTGCAGGATTGTGTTGGTTCTCTTCTATGCATTGACTCACATTGACACTCCTATAATGGGGTTTTGACCTCCAAAACTACCCAGATGTGCCTGGAGCTGTGGCACCTCTGTGGCCCAGCAGCCTTATTCTTTGTCCTGTGCTCCAGTGCAAGATGTCTCCACTGGCTTTTATATACAAGGACCTTGCAGAACTGCATGAACAGAGACATACATGATCCTCAGGATGATGTTCTGCCAGGTACAGTAGGCCTAGGGTAAGGCAAACAGAGGTGTTGCTCTGTACGCAGTGTGGACCCAGAGCACAACACAGAGTTTGGGCAGGAGAGAGAGAGTATGGCCAAAGGTTTTCCCATGCTACCTGACTTTTTGGGTGCTCTGCAAGTTGTTTCCCATCTTTTTTGCCCAGCCATTTGGGTCAGTCTGCATGTGAAAGGACTTGCTTTCTTAATTTAAGGATCTTTCACGTGGATTAAGTGCCTCTTTCTGGCTGAAGCAGAAGTCCACAGCCTGCTGGATGCAGTACAGCTTTGTAGCAGACAGACTTTGGGGGACCCAACAGCAGTGTCTCAGGTGGTCTGGCCTGTAGATATTTGCATGGTCTTTGCTGGCATGAAGTGTGCATGCATTGAGTGTGCATAGCAACAGACCTTGGTGTCCCTTCTTCAGCCTGTCCAGGGTCTCACAGGTAGGGATGAGTTCTGTGTGTGCTGCAGCATGGCTCTGTCCTATGCATTAGCACATTCTCTGCCTTCTGCTCCCCAGAAACATGTCAGAAAAGCCCCTAATCTGTCATACTGATCTGCTTCCTCATCATGCGAGCTATTGTATCTATAGCTATCAGGCTAAGGTTAGGAGCACATCTGCTCAGTTCAGTGCCAACAGCGCTTTTCCCTACTGAGTCCTCTTTGGGTCAGGATGTTCCTTGTGTGCTTGGTCTGCAGCTCTCTTGAGGGCACCAGGACACCAACTAGCTGTCCAGGGTTGAAAAGTATACAACTATGCCACAGCCTCTTTCCCTCCCTTGATTTTTGACTTCCCAGAATGTGGTTTTCAGTCCAAAGACTACTCTTCCTGCCAGCATACTCAAACAGAGGCCAGGAGCCCGCCCCAATCACTGGCTGTTCTCTGAAGCACCCATGCTCACAGACTCACCTGTGATTGCATGTCTACTCTCAACCCATACAGGTATGAATGTTTTAGTGGGCAAAACATGAAATACCATACGGTGGCCACCAGAGAGAGCAAAACATGCCAGAGGGCTTCGCAGCACTACTGCCAGATCCCTTCTGCTGAGCTGCAGTACTTCGGCCACAGGAGGTAGTTTCTGCTTTGGTTTGCAAGGCAAGGCAGAGGTTGGGAGTTGTAGCAGCAGGCTTGGAAGGAATGAGCTGCTTTGCAGTGCCACCACTGCTGTGCAGCAAGGTGCTGAATCACGGAGGGCCTGTAAGTGATGGGACAACAAAACCAAAAACTACATACTCAGCAGCTGCCTCAGACTGGGGCATTGCTTCTCCCAGGCACCCCCGTGGGTCCAAATGGGTAGGACAGCCTTTCACGCAGATCCAGGGCAAGTGCAAATTCTGACACCAGACTGCTGCTGTATCCTCAAAGATTTCCAGCCTGAAACTGTTGGGGAGAGGAATTTCCAAAACAAGTATTGCTATTCAAGGAATGCAGCAGGGGGAGGAAGTAATCACAACATAGATAAGGAGAAGTTTGTTGATTTGACAACTGCAAGTTCCTCTGTCTCTGGGCTTATTTAGGATGAAACTTCAGCCCACCCCCTCTGCCCCAGGTGACAAAGTGCTGCCTTATCAGCTCTGCTGGTAGGGCTGGGGAAGCAGCTCCGAGGCAGTTGCAAGAGAAGATTAAATACAACTAGAAGTGTCGGGGTGGTAGAGGGGCATCTGTTCCCACTCTGCTCTACAAATGAGTCAACCAAGCTCCTCTCCTTTGCAGCCATCCACTGGGCTTCCTCTGGCTTTTTGGTCACAAGGCTCTTTCAGTAAGAGCATGTTCAGGCGTTTCTGTGGAAAGCCAAGTAGCTGTACTGCACTATCACGGGGATTTTGGGGGCTTATCTGCTTTTCTTCCTGTCCTGGGCTGTGTTGCTCTCAGCTGCCAAGATTCCCTGTCTCACCACCAATCCCCTCAGGGTCTAGCTCTGTTTAACATCTGTCTGGACATGTGGCAGTCCACTGGCAGACTGCTGAAGGCTTTGTATAAGTGTTCTGCTGGAAAACATCTGGATCCAGGGTCTTGTCCCCTCCTCCCAGGGACAAAGAAAAAGCTGCATTGCTCTTGGTTTGGAGTTCAGGAAGAATTTGTTTGCTAAAACCAGATGTCTGCATCCGCTTTTGCTGACCCCACACTGGGGCTTTTGCACCTGACACTTGCAGAGGGGTTGTTCTCTCACTGACAGGCAGCAAGGGATTTGTCAGAGCTGAGGTCAATATCCCAGGACTGTGCATATCTGTAGCTTGGAAAATAAGTGATATGAAAAAATAGGTTCACTGGCTGGACAGCCTGCAGAGGGAAAGATGGACAGACAATGCTTGGGCAGGTGGATGCAAGGCATTCACCCTACTGTCCCCAACACACTCAAGTGATGGAGCTCATACTGTGCACACAGAAACTAAGGAAATGCCTTGAGTATTAAGACAACACTAGGAATTAATAATTTCAGCCCTTTAAGGTAAAATTATCCACCCAAAGGAATGGCTTCAGATCTGTAGTTCCATCTTAGCTCAGAGGCATGCTCAGTTTTGATTGTCCACCCTGTGCCATTTGAGCATACTGCTCACACTGGTCATTTTCACAGAATCACAGAATCACAGAATCACTAAATTGAAAGAGACCTTCAAGATCATCAAGTCCAATCCAGCCCTAACACCTCAACTGAACCATGGCACCGAGTGCCACAACCAGTCTTTTTTTAAACACATCCAGGGATGATGACTCCACCACCTCCCCGGGGAGACCATTTTAACTCACTGCTTTTCCAAACTTGCTCAGCACTTTCATCTCTTACAAAACACTTGTGAGGATGTAAAATATAAAATGCAGTTGAAATGGAGTCATTATTCCTGATTCCTGCCAGTGTCCAGCTCTGCAGCCTGAGCCCTGGCTTAGAGTCTTGTTGCAACATAGAGAAACAGAAGTTTCCTGCAGAGTTGTCAATGCCTCCTCCCCAGAAACATACCCAGTGTGAGGGAGGAGCACAGCAGAGATTTTATTGACCCAAGGCTAGAGGGGAATATTACAGCCTTCTCCCTTTTGCTATGTTATACCTCTAAACAGGACTCAGAGACACTCTTTCCTTCTTGGATGTGCAGCACTAGGTTAATTTTTGTAGCACTCCTTGCTCATTTCTGCAGTTCTTTGAATATGCATGTGTCCTTGGTCCTCTGGAAACAGAGAGCAACTGAGTGCTTTGCCTACCAGGGCTGTGCACAGAAACAAAAGCTGTCAGATTATAATGCCATTACCCATTTTCTTACAGCTGGGGGTTGCATTATCCTTATTAACTGCAGCACAAAGAGCTCATGGTGTTACCCACAGATATGCTTCAATCTCTCTGCAACACTGCTTTCTGCAACATGTGAGATCCAAGGCAGATCTCACATCTGACATTATTTGCCTCCAGTTATGTTTTTCTAATTTATTAAAGTTCATTTCACCAAACTGTAATGATTTGGTTAGATCCAGAGCCTCCTGGAACAGAGAGATGACATTATTTGCCATGCCACCATGTTTCTGTCATCTGCAAACTTCTTAAAGGTTTTGCAACAGCTACTTTTTGAAAGGTCACCAGACCATTTTTAAACTCTTGTTTCTTTTGTATAAGGCATGGGTCTTACAGAAGCATCATGTGATATTAAGTGAAAAAATGCTTTGAGGAAATCCGATTATATAACAGAACACCATTCTCTTTATTGGATTGAAGTAGTAATCCTGTACTGCTTGCTTTTTATTCTTTTGTGTTGTTTCTATTTTGTTTTGGTTTGGATTTTGTTTTAAGGAAGACAAATAGAAGAAAATAAGTTTATTTGACTTATGCAGTACTGTGCTGCATGGGTGACTGTGATAGCAATCTTCAGCTTCTTTGTTGATTCTGAGTGTAAAACCAATATTTGTATAAGGCACCATTTGTTCCCTTACCCTTACTTCTTCTATCTTCACGGAAATCCTATGCTGGTTTTCATATTCTGCAAGGAAATTGACTGGACGGGGACTATGTGGGTGCAGGAGCACCAGCAGGGAAAGTGGCAGGAGCAGCCACAGGGTGGGGAGTCGTGGATGGCACCTGCATTAGCTGACTACGGGTTCCATCTGCTTTCCAGACCACTCCAATCCCGGCATGGTCTCAAATATTTGCCAGCCTGAGGCAGGATATACTGAAGCCATTAAAAATAGTGTTTGGAAGATGTGACCTAGAGCATCCTGATAAAGAGACAAAGAGCAGTGAGTATTTCTTAATAGTTCCCAGAAGAGGAGCAGTGATGAAGAAAATGGAAAGACAAGAGACCACAATCACCATCAGCTCTTAACAGGTACCAAAATTCAAGACTCAAAAGCAGCACACATTTCCTGAGGTAACAACACTGGAGCCATCATAAGACCTCAGTAGTGAGTGTCCCTTAAACTCTGCATCAGCATTCAGTGTCCTTGGACAGACTGCTTACATCTTGGTGCTTTCATCCTGGACAGACCACTCAGATGCTCTCAGCCTGAATATCCTTGTGAATAAGAGGCAACTAGCTTAGTTTCAAGATAAGTACTCCTTCTTTCCATGGGGTACCACAGCAAGGTTTGCTGTGTTGTTGCAAGAAGAGTTTTGTTCTGAGATTTCTGATTTGCTTTTTTGCCATCTGCTGCTGTGACCTGGGGCTCCATGAGGAAGGACATTGGTGCTGCTGGTAACAGTCCCAGCCTTTACACTAGAACAGTGGATGCTCAGCATACCAAGATGCTGTTACATATATTGTCAGCTCCTCGTGAGTGCCTGGTGTGTGAACTGGCCTGTGGTGCCAGGTGTCTCTTGTTATTAATGTGTGTAAGCACAGTAGCAGCAGGGGCCTTGAAAGTTTTGGAACAGGTCAGAAGCAGAGGCTCCAGGACTATAAATAACTCACTGGCAGTGGGTTAGGTGTGCGGCCTCAAAAGCTGGGCAAAGCTTCTGTTAAGTGTTCCAAAGAAAAGCAGCAGCAGCTGAGCAATGAGAAACACATCTGAGCAACAGGGTCAGGCACCTGCTGTGGTGTGGGAAAGCAACACCTGCCAGTGCTGTGCAGGAAAGGGGGTGGAAGACAAGGGCTAAGAGCTGTCTAGAAGCTCAGACACCTTGAAGAAGTCCCAGGATGCCCAGTGGGGTGTGATTCTGGGGGGTTCCGTGCCACAGCTGTGGGGCTGTGGGCAGCTCTGCTCCACACAGTTCTGCTTTCCTGGGGACCACATGCAGAGGTTGGAAGGGAACTTCGGAGATCATCTGGTCCAAGCCCTCTGCTCATGCAGGGCCACACAGAGCCAATCACCAAGGACATGTCCAGATGGCATTTGAACATCTCTAAGGATGGATATTCTCATAATCTGCCTAGTTCCAAAACCCTTTTGAGCTGGCAATAGCTGGTGCATGGTGCTATGAGTGTGTCTGAACATAGATTTTTGTGCCCATCTAATGCTCCAGTTCTCAGTGGGTTTAATATGTATGTGCCTAATCATTATTTTGGGCAGTGTTATAATTAACACATGTGGGACAGAGCACTCCCTAGCAAAATGCTTCAAAGGTGGGCCAGTGGCAGTAGTTTAGGCATGCTGATTTTCAAAGCAGCTAATTTTGCAGAGAGCAGACTCTCAGGCAGAGCACCATATCAGCCAGTCATAGCCCTGTTGCTTGCAGTAGCCAACACTGACTAATATTCAGTAGCCCTTTACATGTTAAAGGTCTTCACCACCTCTGCAATCAGATGGCATCCAGAAATTCTCACTGCAGTGAGACCACAACTTGGAGGGTTGTTAAACAGATGTCTCTGAGAAATCCCAGTTTTCATGACTTCTGTGTTGTCTGGGTAATCCTTGTTACCTAACAAGGTGTGCTGAGACTTTGTTTCTCCAGGATTCTTGCTGAGAAGTACCACAATGTTCATGTAAGTTAGAGGTAACCAAAACACAGTCAATTGCCACCTCTGTAACTGTGTTTTCTAAGGGTATGATGGTGGTTTAGAATGATTATGGCAGGGAAGGATCTTTCAAGGGCTCTTGCTCAATCCCTTAACTCAAAGTTGGTGTAAATCTGAATTCACATTTTTATCACCACTCAGGGATTTGTCCAGTTGAAGTGGAAGCTGTAACTCTTCCTCCTATTGCTTCAGAGACATCCAACTTGTAACCTTAGCTTTTGTGCTCCCTTGCACAACTCCTGCTTCGACCTAAATTTGGAAAACCACCCAGGCCTGGTAAATATGTGAGGCAAATTTCTAGCAGCTGGGTGAGAAAGCAAGTTTTAGAGACACAGGCAGAAAGTCAGTGTTTTCCACCTGAAATGAGCAAAACTTGGCCATTCTGCAGAGCATCAGAGGTTATCTATCTGAACTTGTGTGAAGGGTTTGACACTGTCTCACATGACATCTCTAAAAACTGGATAGACATGGATTCCCCAGTCCTGGAAGTGTTCAGAGTCAGGTTGGGTGGGGCTTTGAGCAATTTGGTCTAGGGGAAGGTGTTCCTGCCCACCGAGTTAGATCTAGGTGGTCTTTAAAGGTCCCTTTCAACCCCAGCCATTCTATGCTTCTGTGACATTCCGAGGCTGCCTCTGCGGATATGTTTCACTAACACACCCCACCTCACCTATGCCACTGATGTCCTTACACAGCCTTTGCACCTCCTTGTGTCAAGCACATCCCCAGGCACTGATGACTGGTGAGTGGATGCATTAAGTTCGTGAAGACCCCAAGTGCCAGGGGTGACCATACCGCTGCCTCCTCTCTAAGAACACATCAGTTCTGGTCATACTACAGTCAGAAGGACAAAGAAATTTGGACCACAAACAGAAGAATAATATCTTTTCCCTTCAATACAGATTTTTTCCAGTCCTGGTCTCTTCTCTGGCACATCTCACTCTTCCTTGGTCCTACAGGTCTCTGGCAGTATTTCAGAAAGTGGGGAGAATAGTTATGCTGCAGACACATCTTCTCCCACATTGCTGGAACACATGCTGCTCTGGAATTTTGTGACCCCAGACTCCCTTCATCAGTGCTGCTCTTCCCTGTGAAGATGTGTCAGTACATTTCCCTTAGAGGGGTCACTATATCCCATGGGAAAGAGGTAACAGTGGTTATTTTTTTTTTAATTTTGTTCCTGTTCCAGATTGTATTTTTGGAAAGGAAACTGAGGCATTTGCTAGGTAGGGTGCTGCTGGAGAAAGGACTTTTCAAACAGTTTTTCCCATAGGAATCTACCAATGTTTTGTATTTTTTGACTAAGTTGTTTCTCTCCCTCTTGAGAGAAAGTTGGAGGATGTAAAGAAACCCTAAACCAGTCAGTGAGCTCTTAATGTGATTTCCTATGTGCCAAGAGTCAGCAGCACCTCCACATGCTCCCAGACATGGGCTTAGCAGGCTTGCCAGCTCTGGATGAATTGGACACAACCTTGGAAAGCTTCACAACTCCTCCCTTTCTCTCTTGCAGCACAGCAGATGGTCACAGTGTAAACACCATGCCAAGTTCTGATTAGTAAAATAGAGTGTAAAGCAGGTTTGGGAGGCGTGCGCTCCCTGCTCCTTTCTTCGAGGCACCCTGCAGGCTTCTCCAGGCTTGCTGGCATTGTCCACGTCCTTAATGCAGCAGTGTCCCTTCACATAGGGACTGCACTCCTGCTGCTCTGCTGGCTCTGGCTTGGAGCTCCTGAGGGGCTGGTTCATTGCTGTGTCAGTCACACAGCCCGTGAACCACGGACCAACCCTTGAAACCTCCCAAGGTGTCAGCACCCCCAGCACCTCAGTATGCTGTCCCAGGACTGCATCACCCTCCTTGGGAAGGGCTTTTTCACAGTGTTCATCCTGAATATCCCAACCCTTCCCTTCTGCAGGAAGATTGGGATTTTGCTAGAAGTCCTACTTGACTAAAAAGGGCACTTTTTGTAGCAAAATAATAAAAAAGCAAAATTATACAAACAAACAAAAAACCCACAACAAAAACACAACAACAACAACAACAACAAACATGTAAGAATGGGAAATATGATAGACAGCAAAAGAATGTAGTAAACATTGCTTGCTTGTACTTAGAGGTGGTATTGAGCATGGCCAAGCTCCACCTACAATTCAGATTAGAAAGGATCATTAAAGGTAGTACAACAGGACCCCCAGGCATTCCAGAAGTTGGGGAAAATGCACATCTATTGACAGATGGAGGAAACACTATGGTACTGGACAATATGGGAAAAAAACCCACAATGATCAATGGATTTTTGTAACAACTCAGAGGCAAAGCCCCCAGATGATCTCTGCATTCACCACCTTGGTTTTGGAAGTAGGTGGGAAGACCAAATGTGAGGCTTCAGGACTGCTTAGAGAATAGACTAGGTGGCAATAACCCAGACGAGTTATCAGTTCATGTCAATGAAACTGCTGTAGCCATGGAGGAATATCATGGCAAATGAGAAAAGGCTGAATAAAAACCTGATATGATGCCCACCTTTAGGGAGGGCAAGGAGAAAGAAGTGAAACAGCAGTAGTATCTCTGTCTTTGTGTAGTAATTACAAAATTATTATGAGCAATATCTCCATCCTTGGAAAAATCATGGGAGCAAGAATTCTTGGAAATAATTTTCATGCATGTGAAAGGCAGGAAGGTGATCAGGAAAAAAGGTCACTGGTCCAGCCTTTGGAGGTAACCCAAACACCTTATTTTCCCCACTTAGCTCATGCAAGGTCTAGTGCATACTTGGGAAGTCAAGTCACCACTGACTCTACAGAGATCTTCGTGTACTCATCTGCATTGCTGGTAGTTACATTTAGAGCAGTGGATGGATGAAGAAAACAGGCTTCAGGAGTGGGGTTGCTGCCTTGGGTTGACAGAAAACAGAGGTCTCATCTAAGTGCATTGTCCCTGAGTATACAGACATACTGCACATTGGATATAGTCAAATAAGAACAGATCCAGTAATCAGCAGTGCTGTACTAAGACAGAAAGCAAGAACAAAGGACAAGCACGCCTACTTTAGACTCCTTCCAAGAGGGTGAAAAGGTTTGGCAAACTCCAGCTTAGAACTTTTCCTTTTAACAACAGCTTCTTTTTTGTTGTGGGGTTTTTGGCTCTTTTTTCCTCCCTGTGGGCTGGAGAACAGGAACATGTAGCAGGGTAAACATGGGATAAATGTAAGAAACCTCTACTCCCTCATCCTGGCTCTTGGCAGGCAGGTGGAGCAGGAGGTGGATAAATCTCTGCCAGAGCAAATATGGTCTCACAGCAAAAGTCAAGGGGATCCTTTACCAGCCACATACTGATCTGGTCCAGGGAAACCTTGGTAACTAGTGGGGAGAAGGGTGAAATCCTGGTGACACTTCTCAGCTACTGCTTTCAGCAAGGGACAAAATTTCCACACATGGTTTCTTCCAGCCACTGAGCCTCACCCACTCAGGCTGTAGAGAGGAGGAATAACTCAGTACTCTGAGGGCAGAAGTATTCTGCCCACAGAATACTCCTCCCCTCTGCAGGAGAAAGTAGAAGGTTGCTCTCAGACTATCTTTCTGCCTGTAGATGCCAAACTCAGAAGCATGAAAAAGTAACACCTATGATTCCTGTGCAACATTTCAGGGTTTGAGAGTCAAAAGAAGATGCAACAGGGACCACCAAGTCTGCTGCAGCACCCCAGTTTGCTGGCAACTTCCTTGTAGAGATGGTCCTGCATTGTCCCCAAAGCCCTTGGAGGCAGTTGTGAAGAGGGACAGAGCAGGCAGGGGCCACTGCCTTCTTCCAGAGCCCTCAATCAATATGGTCTTCAGAGCATGCCTGCAAGCAACTGCAGGAGCTTGGTGATGTCCTGCCTACTGTGCCAGCCTGGGCCCAGAGGCTGGTAGTTAGTCTCAGTTGGAAACAATCCCACCTTTTCCTGGAGAGCACTGGGGAGCTCATGTCTAGCCTTCGCCACAGTCTGGTCAGAAAGATCTATTCCACAGAAACTGTTTTTGTGAGAAATTGCCAAGGAACACAGGCAAATGTTTACTTCACTTTCCCAGAAATTACTTCTCCATTTTCATATTCTAGCCAAACCCACAAGCACTCAGGGAGCAAGCAGTGGCCTGTTCCCCCAAGCAGTCACAGCCTGAGAAAGAGTTTGCATCCCCTGCCTGGTTTCAGGATGGATTGCATACTGTCCCTCTACTCAGAGATAAAGGAACCACCCTACAGTTTCTGGTGTCATCTGGGGACTCTTAGGTCTGTGTGTCTAATGTGCAAAAATTTTGCAGGACACAGAAATTAATTCAGGGGTAGCCAAAAGGAGGAAAAGCTGGAGAAAGTTAATGCAAGGAGATTAAGGCACAGCCTAGTCCACCGCATGAGTCAGAAACTGAGACAGGGGGGTATTCCAGAGCAATGCTGCCAGACGTTGTAACTGAAAATATTTTTATTTGACATCTCTAGTAAAAAGGAACATTGGATTACACATCCCTTGATATATAAATGGTAAGAATGCAAAAGCAAAACCATCTACAGGAAACCCCAAAGCAGTCCAGTATACAAGTAGCATCCTAGGGAAAAGCAGCATTATCAGGACCCTCCCTCGTGCTAACAAGCAGTCAGTCATCCCAAAGAATCCAAGCATTAGCATTTCCTTTGAAGCCGTTTTTCCTGGGTTTCAACCGATCAGTATCACTTTGAGTGTTCTCACCAGTACAGGAGAGGAGGAAACACCACTCACCACAGGACACAGTTGGAATTGACTTCTGTGCAACATGAGTGTTTGTAGATGTGGCTCCTGAAAATCCCAGGAAGAGAAATTTCATGGCCAGGTCGAGTCAAGAGCATTTAATGATTTTGAGTGATACAGTTTACACGGAGACAATGAGATTTAGAAATCACAGGTCAGCACCAAGGGGCAACATGAGCTACACAAGGTGGCTTCAGTTCTTAACATGGCTTGTGGCTTTAGCAGTGGAAGAGAAACTATTTAGCAGCCTCTTGCACTGCTAGCATCTCTCTGCTGAAAAGTTTCCTGATTTTCCAGTTTCCATTTCTTCTGTCTTTCAAGGCACATGGTGCAGAAACTGTTGATTGCAACAGCCAGAAACAAGCGCTCATCCCACCACCATGACATAGAATAATTTCAGCATACAGCCAAACAATGAGTTGTTGCACTAACTTTTTTCTAACCTTCAAAGAATCTCACTGCAAGGAATGATGCCAGTGTTTCCCTCCCCTGCCTGGCAGCAGACAGACACCACTACAGCTGAAGGTCCCAACTATGCGACTTACAAAAGGCTCAGCACAAAATTGAGGTGCTCTCTGCAAAGACATGGCATTTTCAAGTGCAGCCTTGATAAATTTTTTTGGTTATCTGCTGCTAGCTGTGGGAGTGGGGCCCTCCTTCTAAGGCACCTTTGAAAAAAAAATTAAAAAATAGTCCTCTCCTGTGTCTCTGTTACTGCTACAGATTACACCCATGCCAGTGTTTTACAGGGAGATGTTTGACCTGATTTCTGTAAAACACATCTTCTTGTACTCCCTTGCACCTTTAAGACCTAGAGCCTGATCTGCCATAAGGACTACTGCATTGTATTTTTTTTTTTTAATAATGCAATGATAATGGTTAGGTTCTTAACCACAAGCCTCCTTCCTTGCACTTTGGCCCTGCTCCATGCAAGCCCATCTTTCCTCAACACCGTGACTGGAGCAGCAAGTCTAGCCAGAAAAAGCTTTGAACCAAAGGAGGTGAAGACTTTTCCAAAGTGAGACTGAAAAGTTATGTAGCAATTAAAGTCTATATGCATCCTGTGAGCCACGGCTGGCCTAAGAAGAAATGCACTGTTCCCTAGTCCCTGCAGGATCCCACCCCTGCAGTGCAAGGGTTCAGCAAAACTTTCAGGTCTCAAAAAATGTAACAAAAACCAAACTAAACCAAACAAAGGAAGGAAAAAAAAAAAAAAAAAAGGCAGTGCTGAAGATGATCCCCAATACAACAAGTGTCCCTGATTTTAGCAACCTTCAGCACAGGCCAAGGAAGTGCAAAATGCTGTGGTCAGAGCTGGTGGCAAACTACTCACCAGAATGAATTCAGTTCTCAGTTCTAGCTAAGAGCTTTAAATCACTTAAACCAGCTCCCTGGATGTCAGCGCTTGAGGCTTTCCTACACGGCCCAGGGGAGGAAAAGCAGGGTCTGTACAGGTGGTGCCTGGTGCACTGACAGAAAACAGTACTGCAGAACTTGCATGCCCCTCAAGCCTGAGACAGCCTAGAAGGGAGGTTCCAGAGAGAGGACACACATTGCAAACAGGCTTTAGGCAAAGAAAAATCATTTGGATGTCGGCCCTGCTGTGTATATCTCAGCACCGCAGGAGATTTAATAGACAAACAGGCAGAGCAAACAAGATACATGGCTTATATATAATGACGCACATAAAAAGCCCACTAAAGATAAAGGAGGCTTTGAATCATATCCTAATTATGCTGCACCCTACTTTAATCTGGTATTAAATATACTGCTTATGATACACAAATTACTTTAAAAAGTTATTAAAATGTTACAACAACGACAAAAGTAATAAAAGATTTCAAGTTTTATGCACAACCTTGCAAGAGAAATTTTTGGTTTTAGGAAGCTTCAGACAATGCTTAAATAGCATGGTAACTTCCTACCACTGCTAACAAGTGTTAGCAAATTTTAAGGCCATAATTTATTTGTGCAATTAAATTAATCTTTATTTCATGAAAAAAAAACCCAAAACCAAAACACAAACCCACCCTTCTCTGAACTCCTCCACTCTGCAAAAAAATCCCAGGTGGTGTTGTGCAGAAGCAAAAAATCTCTATCATATCCAGAAATAAGGTTATCTGAAGGCAGCGGTTTTTAGAGTCCATCTGTGTAGCTCCCACCCTATGCAGGAAGCTTACCCACAAATTCTGGCAAACTGTCTCAACTGACTCAAAGCCTCCTTTGAGACTAAAAGAAATAATGACATTCATTGAATCCAGACTTGATTGTTCAACACCTGCTCTGCACATAGAGGAGATGTTTGTTTTGGTCACTATGAGAAAAAAGTTGTATTATGCTGTCTCCATTAAAAAAAAAATCTAATGCGAAGCGTAAACTTGGACAATTTTAGCAGCATTTTACAGTCCTTCATAAAGTAAAACCAGGAATGAATTAAAAAGAATGCCTGCACACAGCTCATTCAAAATACCAAATAGCATGTGCAGAAACTGTTGATACATCACAGTCATAATCAGAAAAATTTGAGTCCAGCATGGGGAGTACTGCAGCAAATAGATCAGATTCAACATTTTCTGGCAAAGTAACTATTTACAACTCGTATATACAGCTTACAAAACGACAGAGAGCTAGAAAGTTGTGTAAAGTCAAGTCTGAAATTTAAAAAAAAAAATTTAAAAAGCACTTGTCCAACCAATTGGAGATACTTTGGCATGCCAAGAGGCCCTTTTGTTTTTTGGTTCATAGCAACTGTTTTAAAACCAGCACATGTAATGCATCAGTGAGGCCTGATATCCTGGGCAATATAGGCAAGTCTCTATTGTGTCTCTGATGTTAGCTATTGGGGGAGCCAATATCCACTGTGATCTTTGTGTACAGAGGGTACTTGTCAGCTCTTAACACCTTGTAGGATAGTGTATTTAAGCCGTCAGAATTCATTGTCTCCCGTGTGTGAGCAATTCGGTCAAACCTGCAGGAGGGGAAGAAAAAAAAAAATGTGGGGGAGAGGATGGAAACAACAAACAAAGAAAAAATGTTTAAACAATCTGATCTTTGCATGCCTCTCAGGCAGCATCCCAGGTGTTTCGAGAAAAACCTGAGTATCAGTGCTATAAACTCCCAAATTTGGCTAGCCTGAGCAGTGGGACAATGCATCGCTATGGGGTCAAATTTTAGTTAGGAAGAAGCAGCCAAGCTTTTAAATCACACAGGTCCTTTTCCAGCTCTACACTGGAGCAGAGGTTTCTATGCCAAAGACAAGCTGGAAAGAACAGCTCGCAATCTAATTATCTGCGTTCAAGAAATTAAAAAAATGAAAAAAAAAAAAAGAAAAAAGATGAGGTGAGGCCTTCGTGCCATAGGGCAATGTTGGGGGAAATGTCTAAAATCAGATAATTAACTAGCAAGGGGAAGGTGTCAGCTTACAGAGCAGGAGCAGGGAGCTTAGTCAAGGAGGAGATGGCTGCAGCCTTTTCACATTCTACCTTTGTGCCCGGCAAAGAGAAAGCCAAGCAGTCGGAGCAGCAAGGGCAGGAGGCAGCCTTAAACCTGCTGTGGGATAGGGTGAGACATACCTCTCGGGGTTGGGTTCGTTCTTCCTGTCCCGGGAATGCCGGATCATCCTGCACTTCCCAATGACCGCATCCGGACGGGATATACCCATGCCTTTGAACACCAGCCTGTAGAAAACAAGTACATTAAACACCCAACGGATGTGGGATGCTCTGCTGCACCTTCCACAAATAACCACTGGTTTTACCTACTTTTTTTCTTTTTGAGGGGGGATGTCACTAATGCACTTCCAAGCTTGCCGACACAAGGAAGGAAAGCCAGTCCTTTCCCACACAGACACCTTATCTATCATGCAGAGTAGAGGCCTCCCCCTGCCAACACCAAGATAATTCACCACACCCTCATTTACACCTCCATCTCCTCCAAACAACACCCAACGCCCACATTTAACCCTGCTCCAGGCTGTAGACTCGAATTTGAGTGGGAGTCATCTAGTTTTTAACCCATCTGGATAGGAGCCAGAGGAGAATTTATTTTTTGTGAAGTGAAAGCTGCAGTGCTGGGGGAAATCAAAGTGCATGGTGGTGAAGCAGCATAAAGGAGGCACATGGTCCGAGTCACAGTGGTCCCAGCTGGGACCTACCAGGTGAGGGGCAGCCCATCTTTTTTTGCATGCTCTCTACAAAGCACACTTGATTTCTTTGCCTCTCCCTTTTCACTTCTGTGTAGCATCTTCTGTTCCACAAAAGCTGAGTGCCCCAAAAAAAAAGCTGCCACCTTGCTCTGAATGCCCCACTGGAAAGCTACTCCTGTCTTAGTTTTTTAACAGACGTGCAAAACCTCGGGAAGGTACAATTTTTTTTTTTTTTTTTGGAACACCATTGCCCAGAAGAGCTCAGAAACCCCAGAGAAAAGATCACGGAGTGGTTTTGTCACTGAGAACCTTTTAGTTGGCTTCCAAATACAAGCCCCTCATGATAATTTCTCTCAGTGAATGCTGTGGATATGTGAAGCTGTAAGGTAGTATAACCCCATGTTCATCCTTTGCCCTGGTTTTTCCATCCTGCTCTGTGAGAAAACCTTCCTCCTCTCCTGCAGTTCTGAGCCTTGCTCAGCACTTCCTATCCTTCAAGCTCATGTGGCTCACAGCATTATACAGAGCTGCTTACAGCCCGACAAATGGAACTCTCCTGGGAACAAAGGGATCTGCAACAAGGCTGCAGACCCAAACAAATCTTGGGCTGCATGGGGCAAGGTGAGTCAAGGTCTCATCCACTTTCAGCTGCATGTCCTGAATCCCCTTCTTTGAGCCAGTGCTGGGAGACCCAGAGGCACACCGCTCCAGCCAGTTCACTGGTGTGGGTGCTGGTGAGGCTACAGGGAGAATGAACAATTCTCCCTGGCACGGGGAGGGGGCAGGGGTGTGACTTTTCCAACTAGACCCCCTCCCTAACTGCACCTTGGGAGCTGAGAAATGGGGTGCCAGCACCCAGCAGGAACATGCTCAGCTACATGCTGAGCCAGTAGGTTTCCCGCAGACCACCTTTACCTCTTGCCTGGAGAGACCCCCTGTCCCCCCACACCCACTGAGAGCAGCAGGTCTGTGTTCATCCCCACCCTGGATGCACCCCAGGGTGCCAAGGAGGAAGAATTATTCACCTGTTATAAATGTCATCATCTTCACCACCCCAGCCCCAGTAATTGTTTGGGAACCCATTGATCTTTGTGAACTGCTCTTTGCTCAGGGCGGACACACCTCCAAAATACTGATTGTAAGGCAACCTGGAAGCAGAGAAAAGAGCACATTAGAGAAGAGGTGCTAGCCAAGGGGCAGCCTGCCTGCCTGAAGAGGGCTTGCTGCTGCCCTTCACCCAGCTCACACACAGCCAGCACTCCCTGTGAGATACTTTCCTGCCATAGGAAGCAGCCACGTGTTGTAGTATCCTGGACTCAGCTGAGAGAGAGGGAACTGGTGGGCTCAGTCCCAAATATGTCTGAGAAGTGTTTTGCAACTGGAAGCAGCTTCAGCCTTTTACTAAGCAGTACATTGTCCTCAAAGGACAGGCTGAAATGTGTATCAACTCACCGAAGGTGACAGAATGCCTGAGGAGTGGCAAGAACTCAGACAGACACTGGATGTGCCACAGAGCCCTCTCCTCCTGCAGCTCTACCACTCACCTCCACACTCCTCAGTGCCCCAAAATGAAGCTTGCAGCCCAAAACTGAGCTGGCAGTGTGACCTTGTGTACAGAAAGCCAACCAGCTCCCACTTGAAATGGGACAATTCATCAGGAGATTGGGTATGGATGAAATTCAGAGCATAAGGAGATCCCAGGGCCTAGTACAGACTTGTCCCTGCTTTAACAAATAGAGAAATCCCCAGGGCCACACATTTCTGTTTTAAGTTTCACCTCAGTACAAGAGAGAACTGCAACTGCTGCAGTGCCAGTGGCAGTCCTGCTTCAAGCAGGGCTTGGGTTTGGAGTGGAGACATGTAGGGACCCTGCCAACACCACCACTGCTAAGGCTTTAGCACTACTGGCCACCACAGAGTCATGGCCAGTATTCACTTTACCGATGAGCCTTTAAACTCCTCCTTGGGTGTTTGGGACAGGGAAGAAAAACAAAACAAAACAAAACAAATGAAAAACAAAACAAAAAAAAAACCAAACCAAACCAACCAAACAAAAATACCCCACCACCCAACCAACCAACCATCCCCTCCAAGAAACACCACCATCAGAAAGGAAAAGCAAGACACATTTTTGTTCAGAACAGCTCACTGAACCCAAATGTATGCTGCAAGAGATTTCATTCTGTGCTGCTGTCATGTACCAGGGCAGGTCTCTTAGTGGCATAAAACTAAACAGCCAAAAAAAATTTTCTTGCTCTTAAAATAGTATTTGATGCAGTCTTTTTAAAGCTGCACATAATTCTCACTGTGTGAGAGTGTCTCACTTTTCAGACTGGGTGGAAACACTAGCTGTCTTCCAGCTTCCAGACTGAAACACAAGAAGGGATATGTGGGCATCTGAAAAACGAAGGGTGCTTAGCTCTTCCTCACCCTACGTTTCACCTTCCAGAGGCTGTGAATTTTAATAAACTGCTCAGCTGCATTTCTTTCTCTGCCTTCCTCCCCTGCAGCCACCTGCTTCCTGCAGGGCTGTGCACGTTAAGACAGGCTTTTGGGAGAGATGCTTTCCCATGCTCTCAGAAGTGGGTGGGGATGTGTAACACTGCGCCTGCCCTGCCAGGCTGGCAGTGGTGTTAGGAAAAAAATGTCACTCCAAAAGGCGGCTCACCGAAATCCAAATTTATCCATGGATACAGAGAGGTGCCGTGGCTGGCTGTAACATTTGTAGGTGTTCCTGTCATCCATTGGGATGAGGTCTACATCACTAAACACAAAGCAATTATAGTCATACTCCTTCAAGGCCTCTGCAAATCCAATATTCAGCAGTTTTGCACGGTTAAATTCTTCTTCTCCATCCTAATTTAAAAACAAATAAAAACAGTTAAGTGACTTAAATTTGACAATTATATCAGCAGCTTCTTACCTGTTGCCAGATGCTGGTGGTGCTGCAGAGGGCTGGCATGCCCTGGTGGACTGAGCTCGAGCCCGAGCACTGCCCTTGCAGCACCTGTGGCATGTTTGCAGCAGACCTCTGTGAGCCCAAATGCTGCCTGCAGGACAATGACACCATGGGGGCAGGAAAAACAGCTGAGGAAAGGCTGGACGCAGCTCAGCTTCTATCTCTTGGTGGGAGCCCCCAAGGGGGCAGGTTTGATACGATACTAAGCAGTCCCTATGTCCCACTCCATGCACAGGCATTTAAGGATTGAATTTTCTTACACAGGGCAAGCAGGTGGGGCTTCCTGGGGCAGCAGAGAAAAGCAAAAAGAGGTGAGCTCCTCTGGAAGAAGGGACTCTTGCTACAGAGAGAAACATTGGCAGTGCTTTAACTTACAGCCATGACAAGGACCATGGACCAAAACCTTTCTGTAGCCAGAATTTCAGCACCCTCCTCCTAAGCTCTGCCACAACATGGCTGTGAGACTGTGGCACAGCCACTGCTGAGCAAGGTGTGATCACACGCCAGACCTGGTTTGCAAAGCACGAGACAGCACCAGGAGCCAAGGTCTGCTGCTCACCTCTGACCCACTGCCAAGCCCTGAGCAGCCATGAACACAAAGGAGGAGCAGGATGCTCCCTGGGCCCTGGGAAGCAGGTTGAGCTGTGACACAGCCTTGGTTACTGCATGGCAGGCCAGCACGAGCTGCTTCCTGAAAGGGCTGCAGCTTGAGAGATGGGTGCTGCCACTGCTGCGGTGGCACATCCCCTTCTTTGGTGCTCTTCCACCTCTGTTCATCTGTCCTGGGGGCCTTGATGGGAAAATGAAGTCAGGAAGGCTCTCACCATGATGGAAAGGACTTGAAAAGAGCTGATGCTACAGCAGGGCATACTTATCCCAGGGCAAGCACAGCTAATGAAGAGACTTGCAGAGAGCAGGGCAGGAAAATCTCCACTTTCCTCCCCAAGCAATGAAGCACCTGAGGAGAACCTGTTCAGCCTTTTTCAGGCAAAAACATTTCAAAAGCACATGTGGATTTGAGCACAAGTACAGGCCTGCAAATTGCTGAGTACTTTTGAAAAACTAAAAGATCATACCCAAAACCCAAGAATACTGGTGGTTTGAGAGTAAGGGTTTCCAATTGAAGACCCCACTCTGCAGCAGCAGCTTCAAACCCAAACCCTGTACAAGGGAACAGAGCAGACAGAAAGAAACTCATAGGGCATGGTTCAAAGAGACTGAAGGTTTTTGCCAGCTGGAAAACCAAGACTGCCAAATCCATTCTGCCTTTAGTCCTCCACACTCTCTTAGCCTTGTCAAGACAAAGGGCACCCCCACTGTACAAGCCGTCCCCCCACTGTGCACTACCCACACCCAACATGGGAAGCAAATCAAGGATGGATAAAATATTGTGCCCAAGAAGCAGCAGATTAAAACACCACATTCTCTGTAAGAGTTTTACCTGGTTAATAAACAGTCGTTTTGGTAACTCTTTAATCCAGACTGGTTAATAGATCTGCTACTGAAGAGCCAATGCAGATTCTTGAAACAGCCCCAAGTATATTCCCCATGATGGTTTTAAAATGCAAGTGTCAAACCAAAGTTTTCAAAAGCATTCCTCACCTGCCTTGGGCATAAATGACTTCACAGGGAGGAGTAGGTTGTCGTGGAAGAGGATCTGAGCAAATTCTCAGCATCCTCACCCAAAACAAAAGGGTTCACACAATAATAAGGTGGTGGGTGGACGATCACCATCATGCATAAAGCAAGAAAACTCAAGTGGAAACTCGAGTACAGAAAATGAAGGCAAGTGGAACAGAGAGGCTGGGGAGAGGAAGCAGCTGAGGTCATGAGATTGGAGGGTTTTCTTTCTCCAGCAAAGGGTGCTGCCCAGCCCCAGCTGCCCAGCACTCCTCAGGTCCCACAGCACAAAATCCAAACTTGGCTCCAAGGTTCTGAGGGGGACTCGTTCTGGTGCTGGTGCAAAGTGCAATGTGCTCACACTTCGAAGCAGCTGCTGGGGCCAGTCTAGGAGAGTGGCTTTATTTCATACCCTTTGGCTGCTCTTTTCCTAATGTAATTCAAGGCAAAGGGCACTTCACACCAATTTTGTTACCAGCAGAGCCTCAGCTATAATTAACCAGTGCCTTCGGGTAGCCTCTAACTCTTCTGGGTGACACATGGGGATTAACAGTGCTACAAGGGGCTGTGTTTTTAAAGCTATCCCCAAAAACCCTCAAAACCCACAGGATGTTTTGCACCAACAGCATATAGGACCCTTCCTGCCACCTCACCCACAGGACCCTGGCCAAGCTCACACTGGAGCCCTGTGCATGGAGAGGGACAGGACACAGGGCAAACACTTGATGTGGGCATTGCCACTCTCCTCCCAAATGGCCATACAGTTCACACTCTGACATCCAAAAGACTAGGAAGAAGGGAATCACAACCCATACAAGAAAACAAAGAACTCTCTTCAAGCCATTTTTAGTAACTTTACAGTGAGAATGTAGCTCATGCAGCAAACTTTGCAAGGCTGTTACCAACTGTGACAGCTTTGAGGGCAGGAGGTTGGTTTTCTGTCCCAGAAGGCATGTGGGTCTTTAACACAATGTATTGTAACAAAAAAAAAAGACTGACAAGAGGTTTTGCTTTTTGCAGAAGCTCCGTTTCTTTACCTAAGGCAATGTGGAAGTGCTGGTGTGCTTGCAGTATCTCAGATTCCAATCTCTCAAAACTCACATGCATGCTGCAGGCTGCCATCTTTGACTCCCCGACATTTTGGGAAAACAACCAAACAACAAACCAGAGCTATGAAAAACTTCCTTCCAGGTCAGCATAGAGCACAGTACACACCAGTGACCCTCGAGAAAGTGGGTAAAGCACAAATCCAAAGCTCCATCCCTCACCTCTGCCTGGTAGCTTGTCATCCCATGAATGCTGTTACTTGTCACAAAGCAATGGATTGGTTTGGACTTGCTTGGGCATAGAAGCATTATCCTGAACAGCAAGACAGTGCAGAGAGGACTGCTAGTTTGACAATGCAGTCAAGCTCTAGACATAGCTTCTATGCTTTCCTAGGCTTTCAGACAGAAAATATGTAGTCTAAGCACATTTTTGCGATTTTCTTTTCCCTGACAACTTTTTCCCCAATGTTCTCTTGTCCTGAAACTTAACCCACGCCTGAGTTCAGTGCTGGTGCCCAGCACCTGCTTCTGACTCCTGAATTAATAACTCTGTCACTCCCAGAACAAATTGCTGCATCAGTCCTGCAAGGTCTGACACTGACTCCTGCTTGCACCTGGAGGTGAATGATCAGCCTGAGCAGAACATCCAAACTTTTTTACTTCCCATCCCTTACCTCAGCTGAATCTGGTTTGTTCAGCCAGACCTGCCAAAGGAGAATTCCTTTTTTTTTTTTTTTTTTTGTGCTAGACAGAAAAAATTGAGGTTTTTGGAGTCATTACTCAAACTAAATGGGTTGCAAACCAGCAAGAAACCACACGTCCTGACTTTGTTCTGCCTCCCACATCTATACAGGAGGCAGCTCTGTGATTCCTCCTGCAGACAGCACAGATGAAATGTGGCTGCATCTCTTTCACTTGAATCCTATGCTCATCAGACCTCAGGGATGTAATGGTGAGGATGTATGTTTCTGGCCAATGAGGAGAGAGCCAAACTGGGAGTTTGCTAGCTAAGTCAGGGATACACTGAGATAGCCTGAACCACACACGCAATGTCCATGGGAAAATCCTTCCTCCAGGGGACTTAACTAGGGAGGAATAAATTTCCAGAGCCACAGAGAGATATCAGGAGACACTTTCATGTTTCTATGTCACAGGGTGTTTTGAGGCCTCAGCACAATTATGCTGGGCAGTGGGAGAGAGCAGCCACAGCGAAAACCTGCCTCTCCAGCCACTGCAAGGGTAAGCAGGAGCTGAGCACAATCCCCTTCTTTGCCCACATACCTGGTACCCCCTGCAAAGTAACACGAATAAGAGTGATGCCCCAACCACTCCACACTCACATGCACACACCTCTCTGGAAAACTGCTACCAAGACACTGCAACTAGCACCAGGGGCCAGTGGAAAATGGTTGGAAAACAGCCCAGTTTTCAGGGAATTGGCTAAGTCTTCCCTTTCCCAAACTTTAGTCTGTCTGCGTGGCCATTTGCATGGGCTGAAATGCCATGAGAAGATTAATTTCTAGGCCTGAGCATCCGCGTGGCAATAGCCACAGGTGCGGGAGAACACAGGGACAACGATGGAGTGAGCGAGGCTGAAGGAGACGCTGCAAATTCCCCACTGGCTTGGCATCGATGGGTGCTGGGCATGGCGTGCCAGGGCGCCTGTCCTCATCTCAAATTTGCCTGAAAAATCCCCCAATGGCTATTCCATGCCATTGGAGTTTGGGTTTTTCTAGGGCTGCAGTGTCCAAGGTGAAACATAATACATTATTTTCCACTGGCTCCTGTTACATGCCAGATATTTTACAAACATCATCCCCCTGACTTCAGCCAAGTCCTACTCAGAGGCATTCAGGCACGCAAGAACAGCACGGTGGAGACACAATGGACTCGTGACAGAAACACATTGCGCTGAAAGGAAGAAGTTTGACATTACCAGTGCAGCAGTAGCAGGGCTCAGCACTCCTCTTTCTTTCTATAAGATGCGGAGCACAGAAGAGCATGTAGGCAGCGTGTAAGAGCCAGATCACACAGTAATTCTCCTTGCTTCAGTGATTGCTTTGATATAGACAGGATTAACAAGTAAAGGCAATATTTCCCCACTAGAAGGAAAAATAAAATAAAAAAAAAAAAAGGAGGGCAGATGCAAAGGGAAGGACAGACAAGAAAAAGAGAAAAGCAATTGTCAAGACAGCAGAGAAATAAGACTGTTTTCCTACTGTACTTCTGGAAGAATTAATACATTTTGCATCCCTCTCGATTCAGTGTTCCCATTCACCCTTGGGAGATGCATTAAGCAGGTTTACTACCACTGACCACTCCACTTCTTCTAGATACAGCTTATTAGAGGCATGCAGAAAGAGAATGTTTATTTTACAAATCAAGTAGTCTTACTTGCTAACCTATATCTGCTGGAGATATATATACCCTGTGTACTGCATTTCACTCTCACTCAAACTATGTCCAAGAGATGCACCTGAGAAAAAGCATTTGCTTCAAAAACTTCTGTGAGAGTTAACTGTAAAGCACACAGCCCTAGTGCTGGAGAACAGGACCAGAGAAGAGGAGCAGCCAACAAGTGCAAGCCAGCATGCACCATCACAGCAGCAGCAGGGACTCCAACTGGGCTTCATACACTGCCTGCCTTTAGGAGCACCAGCACTGCTTTTCTCACGCTGGATGGAACACCACCAGTGGGGAAACACCACCCCAGCTGCACTGCCAGCTCTTCACAGCAGAGGTGGTTGGTCTCCCACAAGCGATGCCCCAGACCGTGTGCAGGCAGCTCTCACAGCTGGTGACTACACCTGCCTGGGAAGGCAGGACCACTGCTGGAAGCCACAGCACACTCTCACTTCCAAGCCGTGCTTAGCCCGGGAAGGCACTGTCCTGCTGCCAGCACCACCTGCAGTCCCTGAGCAGCAGGGCCCGCAGCCCAGCCAGCCCTGTGGCACCAGCAGCTGGCACGGGGAAATGCTGCACCTGCAAGGAAACACCGCCCCAAGGATGGAGGGCTGCGGCCGGCCCTGCGCTGCTGCACCACAGCGGCACCAGCCGCTGCAGCTCCTTGCGTTCCACAGGAGGGGTTTCCTTATAGGCCCCAACTCTAGGGCACAGCATGCCAGTCCGTTGGCTGCAGGAATGCCTTGTGTCCTCAGCAGTGTGGCTGCCAGGCCACAAGCACAGTCAGATGCAGACATGGAACTATCTTGGCTGCTGTGCTGGGGAACTACTGCTAATTCCCCAGGAATCTCTTTTGTCCTGATCTCTGGCACCCTGGAAATGAGCAAAGTAAGAGAAATTGTAGTAATGGAGTATCAGTTTTCTCTCTCGGTATAAGTCTCCCCCTACTTTCAAGTCTGTGACTAAATTCATCACTTGGGTGACCATTTTAAATATTCATGGTGTTTGATATGCCCAAACACACCAGCTGATCGAAGCAGAAGTTTAAGGAGTTAGTATTTAAAGAAGCATGTTATTTCATCTCAGTTCTTACTGAGCTGAGAAAACAGGATAAAAATACATACCCAAGTGAGAAACTGCAGTGGAATTGTCCAGAAGGTGATTTCTGCTGGGGCTCTCAGAACTGCATCTGCCCTTTCACCCTGCAGCCTTTACAAACGTTTTAAGCCTTTCCAAGGGCAAACAACACTCACTTACTTAAACACCTTTACGCTACAAATTAAGACAGCTTGTCTTGAGTGAAATGTGCATTTTTATGCCTTTTTCTAAGAGGCAGATTGAAGGCCAACAGATATCAAGCAAAAAAAGCCCCAAAACCAAGAACTCCAAGAAATTCCCCATGATTGCTTGTTTCTTTTCTACTCCCCTGAAGACAACCACTTACCTGCCCCCACTGCCACAGCTTTGTTTTCTCCATCCTGACTTTATGCACTAACATGAACAGAAGGTGCTTGATAAAGTGAAATTCTACACATTTATGGCACATCTACCATGCTTACGGTACATCCATTATTGCCAAACTAGGTATTAATACCAACTTGTCACCTTAAAAATCTTTGCATGCCATTCCCGCAGCAGTTGGGAAAAAAGGACATTTGGAAAGAAATAATTCATTGGGTTGTGCTATTAGGAATACTTTCCTCCTCACCAAGTGGTTTCTTTAAGCAGAAGCTCTTAAGAGTGAATTGTACCTGAGCAGAAGCAGGGATCTCAGGTTTTCCATCAAAAGTCTAGAAGCAAAATTTTTCTTCCTTCTTCTTTTTTTTAAGCAACCTTAGCCTGCCAGCCTACTGCTTTTCAAAGTAATGCAATCATTCCTCTATTGCACAGGCACAGTTGTGACAGCTGCATAAAACCTTGTCTCTAGCATCCTACCTGGTTGATAACATATACTCCATAGTCCAGTTGCTGCCTTTGGAGTATGGGGTGCAGGTAATAGAGCCAGTACTTCAGGTGCTCCTCTCGGTTCCTGAATGGTATGATTATTGCTACTTTCTGAAGGGCTATACAGTCCTTTGGAGCAAAACGACCTCCTGCTTTGACCTCTGGATTTTTTCTTGCCACTTCTTCCAGGTTTACAGGCTGGGAAAACTCCACACGTAGTGCACCAACTGGAAGAGAGGCATAACACAAAGCAAATTAACACACACAATCTGTTTTTCTGAGCATACATCCTTTACACACATTAGGGTTTAAGAAACAGAGCTTTTGGTCCCAACACAATCCCACCAGTGCTAGAAGGCACTGGAGCTTGGACCATCCACACCCAGAGCAACCTCACACCACCAAGTCAGAGCAAACCCACAAACACTGTGGCCTCTTGGTATCAGAACTCAATGGAGTCACTGACACTGAGACCTATAAATCCTCCAGTCTGCGTGGCCAACCAAGAGCTGTGCTCCCACTGCCACATGCACTACAAAACCAGCCTGAAGTATTGTTCTCTGGGTTCTCACCCACCTCAGGCAGCCCAAGAGTCAAGTACTTCAAAAATAATTCTGCTCTCCTATGGACAAAATCACTTACGTCTAGTTACATGCAACGTGAATAAAATCCCCTGGTGTTTTTTTGGTTGGTTTTTTTTTTGTTTTGTTTTGTTTTTCTTAGAGATATTTTCAGTGTTCTGTAGACATATCCCTGACTTATTAAAAGTTCTGTATTAGAAATGCTAAGAAAACTCATCCAGATTTGCATTCAGGTTGGCAATTCCTGCAGATGGTTTCAGTAGTGGCAGATTTTGAAACCACAGAAACAAGCTGTGTCAAAAGCAGGTTAAAACTGAGATGTCCAGGTGGAGTTCCAGTGAGAACCCTCTCAGAACAGCCAGGCTGGCCCTTCTATTTGTTTCCAGCTGCTCCAGCACCAATGGAGCGACTCAACATAAAAGCAAAAGGAAGGGCCTCTCCTGCTGCCACGTCCTCCTTCCAGCACCCGCCAGTCAACAAACTACACTTGGCACACACACTCATCTCCTGCTAAAGCCTCTGCAGCAGGGGCGGGGGTTGTAGGGTGTGCTGAGGACCGCCGGCATAAGGCATAAAGCACCAACCATAGACACCAGTCTGGGGATCACCCCTTAAGGATTTGGCTGCTGTACCCTCCCCTTCTCCTCCATTTTGGTATGCTTGAGTGTCCTGCCTTGCAAATGCTACTACCTCACATTTGTTGCAGAGATGCCCAGGTCCCCAAGGGGGTATGCTGCCCTGGAGGAGCCCCTTAAGAAGGGGCACAAGTGACTTATGGAGCTTAAAAAGGCAGCAGCCATCACAATCAACCTCATGCATTCCACAATATATAACTAATAAATAAAGCAGAAATAATGCTCCAGACTCATGGCTCATTCCCTGGTTATTTAGAAGAGGTAACTGCAGTTTGGTTGTGCTGCTTCACTGACCTGTGCTCACTCACACTGGAGAGGACAAGGAGACTGGCCAAGCTGGTAGAGGTGCTCAGTGGCATGCTCAGGGAAGCGTTGCTGCACAGTGCCTGCATAGCGCCAGGATGCAAAGGGATCTCCTGATCTCTGCATTTTGCCCTGGTTAAGTGGGCAAGTTTCCCTCTTAGATGAGGAGAAGGCAGTGATTTCTCAGATTCCAGGGGCACTGGGATCAGGCCCACGCTCCCAGCACTCCAGTAATTAATTCCCAGCTGCACCACTGACATGTATGCCTGGTTCTGCACCCTCTCTGCCCCACGGTAAAAGCCCTGTGGGTCCTGTGGATGCCTGCCCTGCACCTGCAGGGCCAGGGCCAAATCCTCTCTGCTCTGAAGTCTAAATGTGGCTTGCAGGGAGGGCTTAGAAGGTGCTCTGCAGCAGGAGGAAGAGGCAAAAATTGGAGGAACTGTGGCAGGAAGGAACACACAGAGGAATGACCGGGACTGGGACTCAGTGGTGACAGGATGATGGGCCATGCACAGCCACCCTCGTGCCTGTGGGACAGGCATCATATCAGTGAGGCCAGAGGTGGCAGGAGGGGGAGACAGCACATTATTTCTTCTGAATTTGGGGACTGCTTCCACACCATGGAGGAGAGCGTTTTCCCAAAACAGCTTCTGGCACCAATCCACTTGCACGCCCACTTCCCCCAGCCATCCCTATGCCCATCAGTGTCACCTCCATTAGGAGAATAGCACTCAGAGGACACTGCTACACTTTTGTGATTATAAAACAGCAGAGGGCATTGCACTGGCAAGGTTCACCTAACTGGTCACAGCCAGCAAATGAGATTGTGTTAGGCATCTGTGCCCAGGGACTTCATTTTCCTATCCTTCTTGTACCTAGTTGCCAGAAGGAGGACCCAGTGGGATGCTGCAGGAAGCAGAGGGGCAGAAGCAACACATCCCCTCGTGAGGCCCTGCCAGCCTAGTCCATTGCCAGGCACTGGGTGTGGCTGCTGTCCCATCAAACAAGCCTGTTCCTGTTGGGACAAGCTAAGCTCTGTACTCCCAGTTACTGGTCTCTTCTCCCAGTTGCTGCTCCCAAGAAGCAACTGCAAGCCCCATCAGACTGGAGAATGCTTTCTGGTTTAACAAACAAAGGTTCTTTTAATGTCTCAAACCCACTCAGAGTAAGGCGGGAGGAAATGAAAGTCTGCCATGTAGGTGAAATTACAGAGGAAATCTCCCACTGGTGACTTGTGAGCTCCAGCTGGGCAAGGACAGCCACGAGCATTTGGAGCTGCAAAGGGCATTTTGCTGGCTGGCATCCAGCAGCCCCCCAAGGTGAAACATAGACCACTCATCCTATCAGCACTCACTCTTGCCTTGCCTTTTGGAGACTGGAACATTGGCAAGAAAAAGATGGGAGCAGAAAACATATTCATTGTAACAAAGAGCTGCAGAAGGCAGAAATTTAAGTTTCATAGTCCTGAAGGGCATTGGTGAGAAATTATTTCTACTCCTCCAACCTCCTGCTTAATTAATCAGTTTTAAGGGCAGCACACCTCCTCACAAATACTGCCCTAAGGGATGCAGTCAATGTGTAGGTCAGTGAGAAGTCCCCAGGCACCAGTGCCAACCATGTCTGGCATGGCAGCCACTTCTGAGAGAGGCTGGACATAAATCACTCAGTTAATACATTTACCAAGTACAAAACCAGAAAAAAGGCTGAATAGGCTGTTTTGAAATACAGAATGACTAAAACAAACTCGACTTCGTAAAGCCACGTGGCTGACACAAAGCAGCAGCAACATACTACCCACTGCAAACTGAGACTTTCAGTTCACTTCCCAAGCAGGACAAGGCTAAAGACAAATCCACAAATGTGCAAGTTTTCCAAATGGTTAACAGAGTCACAGTTCCAGCTACTAATTTTAAATAATTTTCACTGAAATTTGACTACTGGATAGCAAGCAGCCCTAGGGCTGCTGTTTCCCAAGGATGCTGACTCAGGATGTAACCTGCAATGCCAAGAAAACATGCAAAGTCTGCTGCAAGTGCTGTCCTGCCTGTCAAAACTGTGTCCCTGTCTATGTTTACTAGGTAAACTTTCCAGCTCGATTCACTCCATCTGAATCTTTTCTGATTCTGTTCAAGCTGACTGCCTGACATAGGAGTCAGTGTATATGGAGTCCCTTCTAAAAACAGACAGGCATGACAGCACTGTGTGGACTTGCAATTCTGATCACCCATGCAGCCCTGGCATCTGTAGGCAGATGCCCGTTGGGTTCAGCATCACAAAGCTGCTCCAACAGAGCAGCTTCATGAGCCTCCACTGTGTATTTTTAGCAAAAGAAAACCTTGAAAACATAAATAAGCAACTGCAGGAAACTTGCAAAAGAACACAAAAGCACAGCATCACATCAAAACATTTCAGAGCTTGTAAAAGGAGGCTTTAGCTGGCAGTGGCAGGGTAAGAGAAAGATACACCAAAAAATGCCTACCCACTCCTGCTCCTCACCTCTGACCCTCAGAAGCGTTTCTGCTCTCAGGGAAGGTGCACAGGAAAAGCCAGGGGCCATCATGCTACTCACAAACAGGAAGCAGCTTCTCACACAAAGCAAAAACTGAGGCTTGCAAAAAGCCAGAGGCAGCGCAGTGCTGGAGCCCCAGGAGCCCAGTACCAGCAATTTTCCTGTCCCCACTTCCCAATGACCATGCTTGCCACAACACCTAAACCTCCTGTCATCTGAGGCTGCCAGCACACAGCCTTCCTGGTGCTCATCCAAGTGAGAGGACCCTCACACAAGCAGCCCAGAATCCACTCAGCCTGATGCTATAAATACAGAGACTACTCTAGCCTCCCCAGACCAAAAGGAGTGACCTAGAGAGGCTCTAAGGAACATCTTCCCAATACTAGAAGTGTTGGGAAAACTCAGGCAGCGATGCGTTCGCAGGGCCAGAATTGTTCTTGGTCATCCCTACAGGGGCTGCAAGCAGGACAACACCACACTCCCCCCAAGAAGGTGGGAGCAGGTGATACAACACGGTGCTGCTGCCACAAAGGGCAGCCCTGAGGGGCTCAGGCAGGACAGACAAGGGGGAACCCTATTCTTCAGGAGGGCAGTGAGGAAGGAGGGAGAGAAGGAAATAGGAAGGAGGGAAACTGGTCTCTCGGACAGGCTTGAGGAATAATGTAGCCGTCAGAATCACCCTCCTGAGGGCTTCACTGGGGAAACAAATAAAATCCACCTGCATGCTTTAAGCCAGGCATCAATCCCAGACATTTAATTTAGTGAAAATGAAAGGAAAACCAGGTAGCAGTGGCTGGAAAAAGGCTCTCCCCGGACAGAGCCAAAAAGAACATTTCCATCACCCTGGCTGAGAGCTGGGCACTGCTCTCCATCCGCTGAGCTGTGTGCACATCCGCTCTGCCACACTCAATCCTCATCTGAAAGAAACACTGGAAAAGAGAAGCACAGCTCACAAGAGAGGGAAAAAAACCAAACAACCCTCTCTTTGCAAGGGCCCAACAGAAAAGGGAAGGAAGGGCCCATCAACCACACCAGGCCTGCCTTGGCTGGGAAAAACAATATCAGCTCCACCCTAGACAATGCGAAAGCAAGTTCCCCCACCCGAGGCTGTGAAGCAGGGCTGGACCCCAGCCCCGCCATGGCAGCTCCAGGGCAGACAGGCAGCTGCATCCCACAGTTCAGCAAAGCAGTAATTTCCTCCTAAGGTTATTAAAATAATTTTCCATCAGCTAAACTTCAGAGCCGTGCCAGCAGCTTTTCACATGGCACCAGAAAGACTCAAGCTGTGGCTCAGGCCCGTGGTGGAGGGACGGGGCAGCCACCATGTCCCTTGCCCATCTGAGTCACCCAAGCAGCCATGTCCTGGCATGCAACCCACTGGTCAAAATGGCCAACTGGCTTGCAGTCACTGCCTCTTGCTGTCTGCAGCCATTGCTCCCCTAGGGGAGTTTAAAGAAAAAACTCCTTGGGCCTTTCTAGAACTATTCTAGTCACAAAAAAAAAAGTGCTCTCCCAAGGGCTAGGATATATTTCATTTGGCTGATCTACACTTGTGAAGTTGCATAGCCCTGCAGATGTTAGCTATGCCAAGACAAGGGAAGCCTGCTACGTGGGCTCATCTCTTGTCCTGGGCAGGCTCGCACACAGTCTGGCATCTGCAACTGTGGACCCTAAAGGGAGACAGGCTGAAGAAAAGAGGATGCATCACATGTGCTGGTAACATTGGGTCTGCCTGATTAACTCAGCAACTACAGCCAGAGAAAAAAATTTCTTAACCCAGTTCCCAGCACTGACACCAGCACACGGAATCTTTAGAACAAAACAAAAAACAAAAGGGAGACAGTCTTGTTGATGGAGGGTACTTCTGAAAGAGAAGCTAAGTCCTCCTTGGTGGCTCAAATCCATGCACACTCACTGAGGCAGCTTTGAACTATCTTCCTTTGAGCCAAGCAATCTGCATGTTATTAGCTCTTCCCACATGCCACAGAATTAAATTCCAGGCTCTCTAACAGCAAACTGCAAACAAACGAACAAACAAACAAACACGGATCAGAAGAAGGCTGAGTAGCCATCAGCCAAAAACCCCCCACTATGCAGCAGGATGGGATGTGTGGACAGGAGCTCTCCAGGCCAAGTGGCATCTTGGGCATGTCTCTGCCACTGGCAGCCCCAAATCACAAGGCAATCCCCCCAGCCCCTCTCCCGTGCCCCATCCCATCCTGCCTCTGGCATGTGATTCCAGCACTGCCCTGGGGCTGGGTGTGCTCCCCAGAGAGGTAGGGGAGCACCAGGTGCCAGGTGGGGTGGAAGTGTGTTTGTGTGGCTGAAACTCTGCCAGGCCTTGTGCACCTCAAAAGCACGGGTTGCTGCTGGCGTCAGGAGTGCAGGAGGCAGGAAGAGGGCACTGCATGCCTGAAGAGATGGCTGCTGCTTCATGTGCTGCCCTGGAGCACACACGTTTGTGGAAATCCATCCCATAAGGCCTTTACAGGGCCACTTCCAGATTCAGCAAGACAGATAACTTGTGCAGGTAACTTGTCCCTTTGCCCTCAAAGCACGTCCAGTGACACGCCAGTCAGGAGAGGTGACAAAAGCAACTCTCTTTGACAAACATCTGCAGAGGCTTGGGGACTGCCCCAAGCTCCCTGCAGTTAGTTCAGCAGCAGCTGGAAGCCTGCTGGAAAGGCTATTTGCCATGCCCTTGGCCATGGCCACTGCTCAGTGAAATTTGCACAGCAAACGCAATCCATACCTGGCCCACCAGGAACCTATCCATGCAGGCAGGAGTGGCAGTAATCCAGTGGGGACAGGCTGAGCAGCAAGACCTTATCCAACTGAGGGAAACGGGAGCAAGCTGAACATTGGCACTGCTCCATCCACATGCCCCAACACCCCAAATCTTTGGTCCCATTGTTACAGAAAAAAAAAACAACAACTAGGCTGAAACTTTTTAATACTTGTGTCTGTATACTAGCTGTGTGTGTTTCGATTTCTCTTTGTAACTGTGTTTATTTTCCAACTAGTTCTGAGTTGTTACTCATTACTGTTGTAATGTTGTTCAGTAGTTGTTAGATATTGTTGCAGTGTTTAGTTACGAATGTTTGTAAGAGTTTTGCGGGGCTGCCTCCCGGAATACAGGGTGTTAAAGGGACACCACCAAAGGAAAGGGGGATCTTCTACCCTTCCCCAGACAACTCAAACTGAGACCACCACCCAGCGCTTCCATTGGAGGACACGAACACCCAATCAAAACACGGCGGGAAGGAATGATTGGTGTAGAGAGCACCCTGCTAAGGGCCAATGAGAGCCCGAAGAATAGACCAATCAGGGAAAGGATCCAAAACGGACCAATCCCTGAGGGGACTGAGGCTTTAAAAGGGACTGACCACGCTCAGTGGGGGCTTTGCCCTCAGGAACTGGACTGTCTTGAGGGAGGGCCCGTGCGCACGTTTTTGTTACTCTGACTTGCCGTGAGGGGCTGGGACTAGCCCAGCCTCCTGTTCCTGTAGCCGGTTTTATAACAATAAACGATTGGCCTTTTAACATCTTTGGATTTATGGCCTCGTTGTTAAACTTGCAACATTGTAACACCATCACTGCAGTATTGCTGTGGACTGGCTGGTTTTGTCCCCAAAACCAAGCCTCCTTCTGCTCTGCAGAGAAGGGTTTGCGGGAGGGAGCAGAGCAGTGGCTGCAGGACACTGGCTGGAGAGTAGTGTCCACTGGTGAGGAAAGGAGGTGAGCTGTGGAGCCCAGCACCTCCTGCTTGCTTGTGAGGCCATCAGACCTAGAGCACCTCGTTACTGAGGACTCTGCACCCCCAGCACCCTGCCCTTTGGAGTGGGAATGGCCCTCAAGACAGGGCCAACGTTCCCTATCTGATGAATGCAGCCAGACTAGGATGCTCCACACCACAGGAGGAAAGTGAAAGAGCTTAACTGAATTCTGCATCCAAGTACAGTTTTGGAAGCTGCAAGTTATCAGTCTCATTCCAAGCACAAACTTGGCCCAATTTCCAAAGAAGCTAGCTATTGCTTCAGATCAATGCTGGCAGAGAAACAAGCATGTTATAAAACACTACACACATGAGACAGAAAACTTTCCTTTTCTCCTCCTCTGTTGTGCTTTGTCCCTGAAACAGCTGCTCTCCAGCACAGCACACTACCTTTCCAAGTTACTTTGTGAGCCTAATTAACACTCCTTGACCTCCACTTTGACCAGATAAGAGGATGCTAGTGATATTCTCCTCACAGAAGCTGCTCCCTGCCTGCCAAGAAAGCCTGGGTTTCAGAGGTATGATGTGCTCCCAGCCACACAGATAGACAGCTGTGGAGTTGTCGGTGGTGTTGCCAGGATCACACATCTGCTCCCTGCCAAACATCTTAAGCATATTCTTTGGAGAAGTTTAACAGTTTCTCAAGCCCTCTTTTGAAGCCAAGAAAGCTTAAATTTGAGCAAACTGATTCACTGGTTATCTCCCCCTCCTCCTGCCCTCTTCATGCTCTTCTCTGAGTTTCTGTTTCACTGTTTCAAAAGAAGGCATTAGACGGACACAGCACAACCCCAGCCTGTGTCTGTGGGCAAAGCAATGCCATCACACAGGCAGGCAGGAAGGAGCAGAGAAGAGACCAGCTATATAAAAAAGGGTTTTAAAAAGGCAGGTCCAGATGAGAGAGGAAAGGGAGATGTTTCATGTAAAGCAAATGTTTTCTCCACTGCCTGGTATTCCAAGTGACCCTACAGATTCAGAAGCCTCCAGTTCTACACAGCAAGATGAGAGCCTATGAGTGCAGGTGGGCGACGTGACAGGATGACCAGATCCCAGGCACACCGAACCTACCAAACCCCTCCAGCACTGTCAGCACTAGAAGTCTTCCTAAAAAAAATGGTGGGCTTAGGATGTCTTAGGTTTTCACCCTCTTACCTCAATTTTGTCCTGCCAGGATTCTGCTGGTGGTAAAACATCTTTTACCCCTGCCCACACAATGTGCACATATACAGGGCCTCAAACTACATTATTTATGAATTCAATCTCAGGCAGCACATTACTTCTAAACACTTCTGTAATACAGACACTAAGCACCACTGCTGATTTTACAGGCTACCTCAAAGCATCAGAAAACCCTCATCACTTATCTTCAGCATCAACAGTTTAGAACACCTGCTTGTACTGACTACACGGGCATCAGAAGCAGTGCAATGAAGAAACAGACTGTGTAATAGGTCCTCTTCTCCCTGAGTGACAGCTGTCCAAAGGAGTTTTTTCCCTTTCAATCCTTGTTTTTCTTAAAATATGCCTCACTGACATGGAAGTGGGAAGCACCTATTTATACCCAGAACTCTGACATCCTGCAGAAACAGTTCTGTTCCCTGTGTGCCCAAGATCCCCAAGCAGAAGGACTTGCAGGTGCTGGCTGACAAGAAACTGGACATGACCCAGCCATGGGCACTCCCAACCCACAAAGCCAAACGTGTCCTGGCTGCATCCAAAGCAGTGTGGGCAGCAGGGGAGGGAGGGGATTCTGCCCCTCTGCTCTGCTCTGGTGAGATCCCACCTGGAACCCTGCATCCAGCTCTGGGGTCCCAGCACAGGAAGGACATGGATGGGTTGGAGTGAGTCTAGAGGAGGGAACCAAGATGATCAGAGGGATGGAGCACCTTCCCTACGAAGGCAGGCTGAGAGAGTTGGGACTGTTCAGCTTGGAGAGGACAAGGCTCTAGGGAGAAAACAAAGCTGGAGAGGGGCTTTTGACAAGATAGTGACAGGACAAGGGGAAATGGCTTTTAAGTGCAGCAGATTTAGATTAGATGTTAGGAAAAAATTCTTTACTGAGTGGTGAGGTACTGGAACAGATTGCCCAGGGAAGTTTTGGATGCCCCGTTTCTGGAAGTGTTTGTTCAGGGCCAAGTTGGATGGGGCTCTGAAAAACCTGGTCTGAAGGTGCGCATGCCCATACCAGGGAACTGGGATTAGATGATCTCAAAGGTCCCTTCCAACCCAATCCATTCTATGGTATCCCGGGAAACAGACATTTTTAAACCTTAGTGAAAATGAGTACATCTCTAGTGGTTTGTCCTTTGAACAATTCACTGGTTCATACATTAACCTACATTTTTGTTTGTCAATAACTGTTTATTACTAGTGTACTAGGTTATCACTTTGCTAATGTTATGTTTGGGCATGGAAAGCTGTTAATACAGACAACTGACTGCAATATTTAGCACACTTGGGTGAACTTTCCCAGAAGATGTTCATGGGGAAAAAGGGCAAAAGCACATATTTTATGTTTGCCGTCCCAGCCACACTTAGTGTTTAAATGGGGGTTAGAATTGGCTAAGGCGACAGCTGTACTCTAAAATAACTTCCATAAACACATGCACTTAGCTGGGCAATACTTGAAAATGACATCCCTGAAATACAGATAAGCCTGTCTAGGAAATTCTGCTTTGAAGACTTCTGGCTGCTTTATTAGCTCTTTTGGAAAGGGATCTTTCAGCCAAAGAATTTGACCCCTTATGCACACCCTCCTTAAACTAGCAGGCATGTAACTACCCCAACACCAAAATACAAAAACCACATGGAAATGGTAGAAGAAACACATGTTTTGAAAGCGCTTAGGCCAACACACATACTGCTTCTAGAGAGCAATCTTTTATTAAAAAAAAACAGAACAAAACAAAACAAAAACAACCCAAACCAATACCACAATACTGTTCTGCATCTCCTAAAGAATGTAACAATTTGGGGAATGGACATATGCAGGAAATACCTGGATTTACTTGCTTTTGGGCTTCTCAGAGAAACCAGAATTTCTTGGAATTCTTGAAATTTTACTGCAGCAAGCAGGCTCTGCTTCCTGATACCCCGTTTAAGATACTCATTGGCATGCAGCTCTAAACTGGAGCATAAATCCAAAATGCTTGTATTACCTTGTATTAGAGAATTTCATAGCTTTTAAGAACTTTCAGTGCAAAGCTGAATTATAGTATTACCCCAGTCCTGATTTATTCTTTTAAATTATAAATAATAGCAAGTGAACCATAAAAGCACATTAAAAATTTGGCAGCTTCTTGTAAGAGATTAAACCTCATTCAGCTAATGCATTTGTTGCAGAGCCAGACAGCAGGGATTGTAAACTACTCTCGAAAGACAGCTAGGAAGAAAACTGTGGGCCTCTGAAATGAGTACCTGGCTATTTTACCATTCAAAAAGCCTGAGCAGTTCAGTCACACATATCCTGTGTGAGTCATCACATGCTTCCCAACCACTATGGGGGCAGGGCAGGCAGGAAATTAAAAACCCCAGAATTATGTATGTTACAATAAATGTCAGTTTTTTGAGGAAATGGAGTTATCAGAGCTACCTGTTCCCATCAGAGCATTCCCCCCTGGCTTTGGGAATACAGAAATCACAGGACGGTTCCTGTTTTTTGTGTTCATATTGTAAGTGAGCTTTGAGCTCAAAAAGGACTATTTTTGAGTTCTGGGTGGGGAAACAACGTGTCAGAAATGCCCAAGAAGTGCACACCCTCTATTCCCCACGGAGGAAGATGCTTTAGAGACACTAGATGAGATGCTGATCAGGGCAGACTCAGTTCTGACCAACATGTGAGGCGTGATACAATTGTTTAACAAATTCTGTTTGCTACCAAAATCTGAAAAGAACAGGAAAAAAAAAAAAAAAAAAAAAAAAGAACAAACACTTTCTCACCTACATGCTGCCTATAAATCTTGACGCTGTGGCAGTGCCAGGCTGCATGTGACTGCACCACCCCACAAGTACTGAAGGTAACACAGCTAGAAAACATTTGCCTAGTGTATTGTAAAGAGCTATTTCTTCTGTGGCCCTGTCGCTCTCTTGATCATCTGTAACCACTGCCAGCAGCTTCATATGGCCTTTGTCAGATTCAGTGAACTGCGCTGAAGATGTTGCAAAGATTTAGAACATCTTAAATGATCCTTCAGCAACTAACTCCAATAACAATTTGAATCTTAGGGTCAGTAAGAGCATTTCTCTAAAAACTTCAACCATTTCCAAAGCACATGACTCACTCCTGACAGGATCAGACTAAGTGGAGAACATTCAAAGCAAATCCAGATTCATAAAGGGTTCCTACATCCACTCTGAGCACAGGCTTGCACAGACACTTTCAATGTAAGTGATGTAAAGGAAAAAAGTGAAAGATATGAATCAAAAACAACAACAAAAACACAGGACAGTTTTCTTTTAGTGACCTCAAAACCACCTTCCTAAAATAACAAACCAGTCATTTGTAATTCAGAGGCATTGATCCATAAACAGCTGACCAGCAAGCACCAAGAGAAACGATGAAATTTTTTGTGGGTTTCATAAACTGAAAACCACAGGTAGCTTCTCTGAAGTCTCTTCCCCTGTTGTGATCTCTGGTAACAGAGGTACCCATGCTAAAATGGCTCACTTGGTGGACGAGGGAGATTACCCACAGGCTCAAGGGCCCAAGGTGTGGCCAGGCTACTGTCAACCGGGATGCCAGCAGGTCATGGAAACAACCCTACCTACAGCACAGGAGGGTCTGTTCAAGGAGCAGCAGTTACAACCAGCAAGTTGGGTGGGAAAGCCTTTTCAAGGGACAAAAATATCTGAAATTGTGCCCGTCCCCAACCCTGCCTTATGACAAAGCCAGCAGATCAGAACAGGTCCAGGTTCATCACTAGTAAAAATGAGACCACCAGCAGGCTGCAAACCTGCCAAGATCCTGCCAGCATGCCAGCACCCAAGCGGTCATGGAAAAGGCCTATGGGGAGCACAGCTCCAGTGCAGATAAAACACACGCCAGGCTGCCACGTATCACAGTACTGCATCACAGGACCAAATACGTCCAGTGGAAAGCGCCGCTGGGATCCCTAACAACAGTACTCATGACCCTGCCTCACAGCCCATTATAAACCCGTGCCGCTCATTCAGCGGACACAGAAAGGCTGCGAAACTCCTGCACAGCGCAAAAAGCTCTTCTGAGCCTTCCTGTGGCATTGCGCAAGAGCAGCATTTTGGGTAGAGTTCCCAGAGGAAATTACCCAACCTCGACGACAACCAGAAAGAAACCTAGCCGGGCGGGGTGGGAGCTCTTCCCGAGAGTGAAGGAGCTCCGCTCGCCGCTGTCGTGCCTGCGGCAGCATCCGCGCCGCGCTCCCCTGCGCACCGGCTCCCCGGGGATTCTCCCACAATCCCCCTCCGCCGGCGGCACACGCGAGAGCAGCCGCTGTCGCTCCGCGGGGAGAAGCACCCACGGGTGCACCGGGACCCGGCGGCGGCCGCCCACGCCTCCTCCCCCGCGGCCCGGGCGGCGTCGAGCAGCCCCGGGCGGCGAGGCGGCGGGGCACCCGCCCGTCCCCCCGAAACCCTGCCGGGACGGCACTCACCGAGCAGCGGGGAGGGCTCGGGGCAGGGGCCCGGCGGCAGCTCGGCGGGCGGGGACCGGGCCCGGGCGGCGGGCGGCGACGGGCGGGAGAGCGGCAGCGAGAGGTTGGCGGGCGGCGGGCGGCGCGGCGGCGGCTCGGGGCTGCCCGGCGGCCCCAGGGCGCTGCCCGCCAGATAGTAGAGCAGCGTGGCCGAGAGGTGGAGAGCACAGAAGGCGACGAGGAGGCGGCAGGCCCGCTGCAGCGAGGTGCCGGGCAGCGACGGCTCCTTCATGCCGCTGCGCTGGCGGGGAGCGCCGCCCGCCCCGCACCGCGCCGCCGACGGGGGACGGGGACGGGGCGGGGGCGGCGGCGGCTCCGCCCACCGGGGCGGCCCCGAGCCCTGCGCCCCGCCCGCCTCCGCCGGGAGCGCCGGCGAGACCCCCAGCGCTAACCCGGCCTCGGCATCCCCCTCCCCTCCCTGGCCTGCCGTCCCGGCCTCCCGGCCGTGTCTTCCGAGCCCCGGGGTGGAGAGACCGGCCGGCCCTTGTGAGCGCAGCCCGCCTTGGCTGGGTCTCCTACGCGGTGCCCTGTGGAAGCTTGCTGGAACGGTCGCTGTAGCAGCCCCCAGAAGCGCTCGTCTGTAGCAGAGGGTGTAAGCAACAGCACCGAGCTGCTGCGAGGCGGCGAGGGCTATGTTTGTATTCATGCCCCTTGGAGGGCTGCACGTTGTCTTTGCTTGGAGCAACGCCGCACAAACGTAGTTCTCTGTCAGCAAGGTGGAGCTTGTTTCAGCTCGTTTCCTGGAAAGCATCAGGACTAGCTTTTCCTTAAATGTATCACATCATCGTAGCAGTGCCAGTCGCAGGGCCTTCTTGGAGGCCTCCAGTCAAACATCCTGCTTGGAGCATGACTATTCCTGGCAACAGGTAAAGTCAGCTGTGGTTTTGTCCTGCTGAGTCTTAAAAGCTGTCCAGCATGGCGATCTACACCTCTCTGGTGCCCTGTCCCAGAGCTGATCCACTTTTCTGAGGAAAGATTTTCCTCATGTCTATCATCAAGCTGGTAGTAGTGCCGGTGCAAGCAGGTCTGAGCACCATCCAACACCCCTCAAAGTTACATGTGTTATAATAATGGGTCCTTGAGCCTGGAAAGAAACCGCCTTGGCTCTACAGGAAGAAACCTATCCTGTCTTGGCCAGCAGAGATGAGGGGGGAGGTTTTAGAGTGTTGCCCTACTGCAGAAGCAGTGACAGTCAGGGAGACAGTACTAATCTTGCTGCTCCCCCTGGGCACTGCAGACATTTCACTCACAGCTGACTGGAAAGTAATCAGTGGGGTATCAGTGACTCACAGGGTGAGACTGACAGCTGATCAGGCAAAATCCTGCTCGTGGCCTGCCTGGCAGACTTGCATGTATCTGGGCTTCAGAGTGTTTCATGCAACAATCAAGTGGCTTTCAAGTGTAATAAATAACTCCTGCTAGTAGCCCTTAATGCTGCTGTTCACTTGGTCTTGTGAAAGCAAAGTAAGGCAGGGAGACAATCTCATTCTTCTCTTTGGTTAAAACTGCTTTGTAACACGCCCCCCCCCCGCCCCTCACACACCCTCCCACACACACACCCACATCCCCCTTGCACACGTGTGCTACTCCTTCTGTCCTCAGCCCTTGTGGATCTGCTGATTTCAGCCGCCTCTGGTGCGGCCTGGTGGGCTGCCAAAGTGACAAGAATGAGCTATCCTGTTACCAAAGTGCATGGCCAGAAACATCTGCTTCCTCTTTTCTGTTCACTTAGATGTTTCTCAGTTCTTTCTGACACATTCTGCAAGTAAGTCCAAACCTTGTGCTTTGTTTAAACCTGATGTTGTGAGCAACATGATGGCAATGCTGGTGCCTATGATGCTATAATGACACCATCACTGATGGCACTGATACTCTCAGTCAGCATTCAAACAAACATCAGCTCAATAATTGCCCTCTTTGATGAGTAAGCCTAGCTTTCAAAACCTTCAGGCTCTCCAGACATCTTTTATGGATCAATTGGCAAAAGGCAACCCACAACGTGAGCCAGCAGAAAATCCATTCTTCAGAATGAGCAGGTCAGTTCCAGAGTTTCCATGTTTCTCTACTATCAGAAAATACCTGGACTTGTGTTAGTGAAAGTTGTCTTTCCCTTCTTTCAGTTTTGAACTGTGCACTTGTAGGGGGAAATCAGAGCTCAGTTGTGACCCAAGGCAGAGTCAATTTGATTTCCCGTGACACTATTATATATGCCATATTTCAAATTTGTCTAGCGATAGCAAAAGAAGTGACAGCACTGACAGTGCAGTGAAGTGACAGTGTTCAGTAAAAACATCAGAGTTAGGAAATGTCTAAAACATTTTTTCATGGGTCCACTATAGCTCCCCACCATGAATCCCTGCTATGTTTTATGTGAATCCCATAAAATTATTGCTGTTTTTTTCCATGGGACCACTGTCTTGCTTGGTCTCAACATGTCTCTGGAAGTTACAGCAAGGCTTTGTGGTTAAAGAAGGCTCTGTTGCTGGAAGGGATCATTCACACTCTGCACCACTCAAGTGTGCAACGATGTGTGAAAGGGTAAATATAGACTTATAGATTCAAGCAGGTAACCACACATCTATTTTTGGCAAAGAGGTAAGGTGTCCTAGTGAACCATGATTGAGGAAAGAGAAATATAGGCCTTACAGGAGAAGTAAAAATGAGCATGTGTTTGTTTGTGCAAGGTCTGGCTGCTCACAGTGCATGTCAGCCCTCTCCAGCTTTTCACCATTGCAGTCTACACTCCAGCCCAACCTGTAAGGAGTCCTTGGAGATCTCACCTTTCCAGTTACACCATAGTCCACCCTGACTCATCAAGTTGTGATGTTCTTTTTTGGCAAAGTTAATTTTTGGTCTTTTTCTCCCTACAAAAAAATTACTGCTTGACTATAATGCTTTGCTACACATGAATACATCTGTCCATCCATCATGCCTAATGACTTGCAAGTCTGATTTTAATCAAACTTGGCAGTTGGAAGAGATTGTAAACATGTAAAATACCTACCACACAAGTCATAAGGGTGCAGCAGAATGAAAGTTCACTGGTAATGTAGCAAGACATTTGTAGTTAGGTATCAAAGTAAGAGGAGGAAGAAGGAAGCTCTAAGCCCTGTATTCTTAGAAGAAAAGCAAAGTTTTCAAGGAGCATGGCTCCTTGCCATGGAAAGGATGTTAATTCCACTGGGCAACCAGCTGAAGAGCAGCCTGTGGTCACCACCAGTACTGCAGGGATGTATCCACATGAAAATGCAGTGTCCCGCAGCAAAACATGGTCCATCTGATTGTGTGATCTTGTGGAGTGAAGGTGGCTGGGATAGTGGAAGTGCAGTAGCTGTTCTAGGCCTTCTAAGTCAAACCTCACAAGCCCATTTTTGCCCAGAGAGGGCACAGAGAAGCACAGCAGCTGTCCTGCCTGCTTATTCCAAGCTCAGCATGCATCATGTCAGCTTGTCCAGGAAGAGTTGGAGTTTGGGCTTGTGACTCTGCTCTTTAGCATGGTTGTGGCAGCGCTGAGCATCAATGGGACAAGAGCAGGCCCCACATATGTGAGCGTACCTGGATTGTGTTGGAGTGAAGCCCACAGTCACAGGTCACTCACAAGACCAAAAAATATGCCAGTGCACATCCCCAGGGCATGAAAGTGGTGTCTGGGGTGAACATGGCTTGGGCAGGAAGGAGGCAAGAGGAAAGGTCAGAAGGTATTGTCAAAATTTGGGGCTTGGCCAGATGGAGAGAGTTTTTGCAGCGTGGTGGGTGGCAGTAGGGCCATGTATCCTGTGGTGTGTGGGGATCCATGCCAGGGTACCCTGGGTTGCAGGTTCCCTCTGCTGACACTGTGCTCCCACACGCTGGCAGGGTGCCCGGGCACTGCACAGCTTCCAAGAAAATCTAGCACAGTTCCCTCCATGGAAATGTTGCTTCCAGGGATGCCAGCAGGACAGAAATATGTTCCCTCTCCAGCAGTGTGGGCTGGGGAACACACACCCTCTTTGATATCTTTGTTTCTCAGATCTACAGGACCTACTAAAGCAGTCTGATAGCTTTCCATAAGGTATAGCTTTCTTTAGTATCAAAACTGCAGTGACCCAGATTAATGGTATTGGGAATTTGTTCTGGCTTTTTTTTTATTCAGAGCGTGCTTGCAGCGCAGAAAGCCAATTGTATCCTGGGCTGCATAAAAAGAATTTTGACCAACAGGTGGAGGGAGGTGGTTCTACTCTGCTCAGGTGAGACCTCACCTGGAGTGCTGTGTCCAGCTCTGGGGCTCCCAGAAGAACAAAGATGTGGACCTGTTTAGAGCATAGTCCTGAGGAGGCCATGAAGAACATGAGAGTGCTGGAGCACCTTTCTTAAGAAGACAGGCTCAGAGTGTTGGGGTTGTTCAGCCTGGAGAAAAGAAGGCTCTAGAGAGAGCTTGGAGCAGCCTTTTGATAGTTAAAGGGGGCTTTATAAGAAAGATAGGGGCAGATTTTTTTATCAGAGCCTGTAATAACAGGAGAAGAGACAAGGCTTTCAAACTGAGTGTAGATTTATACTGTACATGAGGAAATATTTTTTTTTTCAGTGAGGGTGGTAAAACACCATAAAACACAGGTTGCCCAGAGAAGTTGTGGATGCCCCATTTGTGAAAGTGCTCAAGGCCAGCTTGTATGGGACTTAAAACAACCTGATCAAGTGAAAGTTCTTCCTCTTCATGCCAGAGGGTTGAACTAGATAATCTTTTATAGGTCCCTTTCAGCCCAAATCTTTCTATGCTTTTTTTCTGTTGCTCCCTTCAAGGCCTGCAGAAGCCCAGGGATACCCCCAGTGCCTGTCTCTCCTTTGGTGACTCTGGGGCATGCTGTGTGGATGAGCCGGAGGCACCCCTGCTGCATAGTGCAGCAACATTCAGGCACATTCCTCTGTTTTTTTCCTAGTGCAGTCGTGGCAGCAGCCCAGAGCAGTGTACCTCCTTCCGCAGGGCAGGGCCCTGAGGCAAGGGCATGGCTCCGTGCTGCTGCAGGTCACCCTGCTGCGGGGACATGAGCCTGAGTGTCACAGCGCAGCCCCTTGCTCCTGGGATCCTGCTCCACGAGGTCACTGCTTGCTCCTGTGTGTACTGAGGAGCTCTTCTGCCAAGGTGCTGGTTTAGGAGGAGGATTGGGAAGGGCTGACTTCATCTGGAGGACAGGTAGCAGCAAAGGAACAAGCAAAGAGAGGCAGAAAGCTCTGTGTTTGTGATCAAATCACAACATCCAGCTGCTTTTTGCTGAGAGCCCAGAAGAGTCAAATCAGGAGCAGCACTGTTTCCATGGGAGGAAGTTTCATGAGAGACCAGGCCACAAACTTTGTCTACAATTTGCAATGATCATTACTTGAAATAAAGACTTGAAGACTTGAACAGAGAAACTTGAATCATCTTACAAACCTGGCAGTCCTTTTGCACAGTTCTGCTGCCAGCATTGCCCCACTGTCTTTGTGGGGTGATTTTGCGCAGTGCAGCAATTTGGGAAGGGTCCCAAGCAGCCCTGATATGGTGAGTATTGACACAGACCAGCTCCTAATCCTAATCTCTTTGCCTCCTGAATGGTGCTGGCTGGTCCTGTTATGGACTGAGGGTGTCCCGTTGTTGTGACATGAAAGACGCATGAGCTTGTACCTCCTTACCCAGTCCTACCAGGCTTATTCTCACTTTCCTCTCAGTTCTATCCAGTCCTGTAAGTTCTGCACCCTTTTAACCACACAATGCTAAGATGTGCCCCATGTCTCAGGCCCCATTTTGTGTGCTTGCCTCAGAAGTGAAGTGACGATAATCTTCTGCAAAAGGCATAGAGTCAGGCCTGCCAGAGCAAAGGGAGGTGCCTGCAGAGCTTTGGTTGTGTGTGGGCTGAGGAGAACAAGGGAAAAAAAAAATAGCTTCCTCTTCAGGGAAGCTCATCACCAGGAGAGAAGACATGTTCTATACATGCAGCTACATTCAAGTAGTGAAAAAAAAAAAGCTTCCACCATTTCTTACTTACAGTCTTTGATAGCTTTTAATTTGAAAGTTTTCTTTATCTGTTGTGGGGTTTTTGGTGTCATACACAACTGTTTCTATTCTCTAGAATAAGGTTAAATAGGCCTTGCCAAAATCTGTCTCCGAAGCCAGCTTGCGTTTGGTTACTGCTAGATATTCCCAGTTCCCTGCTCATCTTCTGTTGGTTTGGACAGTTCCTGCTGTAGTGCTTAACATACAGTCTGATTATTTGTTACAGAAATTTAATATACAAATCACACAAATCCATTTATTATAAGTGTGCTCAGCCTTTGTGCCTATCAGCAGTGCATTTTTTCTCTATGTACTGCTTTGCCTCCCTGGACAGACAAAAGCAAGAATAGCATCTGTCCAGAGATGCCAGGACGTGGCTGTATCCTTGGAGAGTGTATTTTCTGGAGGAGAATCTGGGATGGCAGTTACACTCAAAGGTAGGGTTTTTGCCACTGTTGAGCTGATTTTACCTGATGGTTCCCAAAGGAAAGACTTTGTATTAGCATCTGGCTACTTAAGAGTAAGCTGTTCTCAGTACTTCAGTTTTGCTCTGATCTGCCAGTACACATCTAGATAATCACAGTGTTAGAGTAAAAAACAGAGCTTCTGTGAGTTAACAGAGGATATCACTGTCTCAATGCAAATTAGGCATATCAGAGACTACCAGGTTCTCTCCACAGCTTTTAAGAGAAATGAAAGCAAAGGCTGCAGGACTGTGTTCCAAGGAATAGGATGGGTTTCACCAAGGGTGATGATGCCCTTCTGTTCAGTGCTATTTGTTATTAACAGGCTCCCTCCTGTTAATTCATACATGCTCAGGTAGTGAATAGGTCATTTGGAAAAAATTACACCTGCACAGTGGGTGGGCTCTGAAGTCAGAAGCAGCAGGCAACATTAAGGACACACTTCTTTTCTGCTCTTGGTGTCGATGTGTAAACCTGCATCTTCCTTCTCTGGCAACTTAACTAATGGGGAAGTGCTGAGCAGTTTGTGTGCCTGCACATTCACTGGATAAACAGAACACTAGAGAGCGTTTTATTCACTGTTTTTTCTTCAGAAGGATGCTGTGCTTGCAGATGTGTAGGAGAAAGTGGAGACATAAGAATGTTAACCAGTGGAAATGTGAAAGGTGGCCAGACATGCCTGGGTGACCCTGCTGTCAAAGATCTATACAAATGCAGCATCACAGAGCAGCATCCCCTCAAAATGTAAGGAGAAAAAGAAAGACTTCCCCAATTCTCTTACACTGTGTCCCTTATTACATCAATTCAATCTGGGGTATCTTCAGGGACTTTAGCAATTGGCAGACTGGGAAGACCAGGCCTTTCCTGCAAAAATGAAGGAGCCTCCTCCACAAAAACTCATCAAGAGCAGCTGTCACTTTGAAGCTGGGAGCTGGCATATGTGCTACCCCTTTTTCTCCAGCATGGTGCTAAATGCAGGGTGATGACAGCACTCAGTCCCACACAAAGTGGAATTAGCAACACTGTTCTCAGAAGGTTTAAAAAACTGGGGCCCGGTACAGATTTGTTCATTCAGAAACAAACTCCAAGGAAAAAGAGACTGAGAAATCTATTTTGTTGTTGTTGTTGTTGTTGTTGGTTTGGGGTCTTTTTTGGGGGGTGGAGTTTTTTTTGCTTGTCTAGTTTTGTTTTGGTTTTGGGTTTGGTTTTGGGTCACACTCAGTGGGTGTGAGTTCCCAGATAAACAAGACTGAACATCAGTGTGCTGGGGACAGCATACCTGCTGCTGCTGCCAGAACCCAAGTTATCTGTGTCAGCTTAGAGCAAGAGGGGACAGTAGTGCAACAGCAGGGGAGCTCTGCCTACACAGCCCAGTCACACAGTCTCATCCCATCCCACACTGGGGCTTGGAGTGCCTCCTGCCAAGAATTACTGGGTGTAAAGTAAATCTGTGGTTTTCTGCTGTTTTATCTGCTGCACTTGGGATTTGGTCACCCAGCCTTCAAGTGCGAGCATGTGGAAAAATGCAGGTCAAAGCCATCCTTAAGCTGCCAATGAGCTGCAGAGCATTTGCAGACTGCAGGTGCATTTAGAGCATGTCTTGCAGAACAGAGGTCTGAACAGGCAGCAGTCAACACAAGGGAGAAGAGAAGCAGGTGCCCTTAGATCAGGGCAAGTTGCAGCAACTTCTGCCCAGCTACACCTGTAATCTGCAGCAGGGGGAAAAAGTATGCAGTGGATACTCTCTGAGGCTGTTGCATTTCTGAAGTCCACTGCAAAGCCTTACTTGGCAGGAAGCTCTAGTCTTCTCCAGATTGATGCCACCTTGGCTCAGACTGCATCTGGTGAGAATGCCAGCAGGCAGGATTAGTCTGCATACTCACAGTCTTGTGTTCTCCCAGCTGACAGTGTCACAGGGTAATTCTTCTAGCATAAAAGAAATAATGAACACTACCACTACCTGACATACTGCAGTATTTACTCACACTATTAAAATGGAGGAAGGTGGCCAAAGGTGAGGTCTGAATCCAGAAAGTCTGGCAAAATTTCTGGGAAATGGTGATGGCTGATCCCTTTCCCAGTTACAGAGTGAGATTTCAAGTGTCAAGTTTTGAATTCACAGTATATTCGAAGGCAAACCTCTGGTGGTCACTTGCTTCTCTGGTGTTGGTTTTGGGTTTTGGTTTGTTTCTTTGTTTGTTTTTCTTTTTCATACAAAGGAGAACAAATTGCTCTTCTCTCTTGTGTGGAGACCTCAGAGTGGTCAGAGGAACAACACAGAGGCTGTTACCCTCTCTATAAAAATTATCTAAATTCAGGGAGTGAGCTAAAGATGAAAATGAGCATGGCACTTGCCCTTCTCTTTTTGCCTTGCCCCATTGTGCAACAGGAGGGTAGATGGTGGGGTCTGGTTTGGGCTCCACAAGCAAGGCAGCACTCTACTCTCAGGGTACTGCAGTACTTGTGGGACCGTGGCATCTGCTGGTATACCAAAGCCCTGGGAGGAGCAGCAGAACAGGAGCTCAAATATCAGTATGGCTGCAGAATGTGGGAAGGCCAAAAACAGCCATGAAATCCGGGAAAAGCAACAGATAACAGCAAGGAAATGGCAGGTGCTGGGTGGAGTGGTGACGACACCAAGGCCACAGCACCGATAAGGCCACCAGGCAGACCTGGGGCAGGAGTGATGTGATGCAATCCTGTCTGGCCAGCTGCCATCTGTGCCCACTCAGATGAAAAGCCTGCAAACAGAGCTGCAGTTCCCTAGAAGGGGAGAGATGTGATAAGGACTTATGATGTGGTGAGCAATTCCAGATGAGTGCATGGATGTGGGCTAATGGGTACCACTGGTGTGGCACAAGCACAAAGGCAGGGGCAGTGCTGCAAGGGAGCAGGCCTAAGACTGGTTTCAGAAGTAGAGGTCTCCTTGCTTGTTGCCACTGTCTCCAGCAGAATTTATGTGTCTTGCTGGTGGTGACACTAGGTCTTCAGCTCCACAGGCAAACCCAGAGCCTTCATATCTCCCCATCCTATGTCTTGAAGCCTTCTACATCACCATCTTGCTGGTGTAAGTACAGGGAGAAAACGCAGAGGCAGCTAGAGTTCCACAGCCAATGTGAGGGAAGCAGCCAACAGAAAACCTTCTGCCCCACCTGAGGAAGAATTTCCCCACTTCTTATTCGAGGAGTACAGTAGGCAACCTCAATAGAGGTTGCAAGTTATTGTTTGGCGGAAATGCTTGAAAAGACAAAAACAGTTTGCAAGAGGTCATTTACCCTTTGTCAACTCTTAGCACATAATTTTCATCTACTTTGTGAAGGCAGTGGAATGAATACCACTGAGGAGTACCACTGAGGAATGAGGTGGATGAAGATCAAGCCTTACATCAGCCAACAGCTACAGTACCACTGACCTTGCTGCTTCCAGCAAAAGAGGGGAAGCAGACATTTCCTGCCACCTTCTATCCAAGAAGAGTTATCTGGAGTACAGTATGTGTTCTAGCAGCAAAGCCCCAGCCTGCTACTTCTGTGCTGCTACTGGCATGACCAAAGAACCAGGCCATGCTTGGAATCAGAGGCAGCGGAGGTGGCACCAGAGGCATTAAAATCATCTGATTTGGGTGTTTTTCTTGGTAGTAAAAGCTTTGAAGAAGACTTTAAATGCCCAAGATAGCCCTCATGTAGAGCTGTGAAGTGTATTGGTATGTGAGCAGTTTGCAGGAGGGGGCTCTGTGTTGCTCATGTTGTGGAGTGTTGGCTAGGATCAGACTTGCCAGATGTGAATCTAAGGACATACATCTATGTGTGCTAGAGACCGACAGCTGCTTGTCCCATGGACCCAACCTGCTGGTGGCAGGGTCCCTCAGAGCTCAGCCAACAAACCTTGTGCACAGTGAGGCTTGGTCAGGTAAATGTCCTGCTGAGATGGGTATTGTCCCACCTCTCTGCTGGTTTGGGTTGTTACCCTTTGGGGTGAAGTTTTGTTCTTGACTCCTGACCTATCATCTCAAGGCTGCAGTTTATGACAATTGCTTTTTATTCTGTCATCTGGCACCACCAAAAAGAGATTGCCTCCATCAGCTCCCCTTTCAGCAGTTCAGGCTGCTATCAGATCTCCTTTGGCCTCCCTTGTACTAGACTAAACAAGACTAACAGGACCCCATGTGCCTTGGGAACAACTGCTAATGCAGTTAAATATTTACTTTAGTTGAGGGATTTCCAAAGTGGAATAATAATGAAAGCCAAAGGTTATTGAACTGTGTAAACTCCGTAAAGAGGGAATATAAAACGTGTCTGCAGCTGCCTTGCCAGAGTGGAGGAATGATTCTGCAAGGGGAACCCTGAGCTGGTTATATTGCCATTTCCCAAAACCTTGTCACAGCCCCGCTGAGTTGCATGAATGGACTTCCAATAGAAGGATGCAAGCAGCCTCTGGTAGGGCTTGTACTTCTCTGGCCACAAGGAATGCTCAAGCTGTCCCCTTTTGTCTCAGACAGACAGGGCCAGAGTGTATCTTTCTTTGGGGAAAAAACATCCTAAGCACAGTCGTGGTCAGATCCTCAGCAAGTGCAAATGTGTGTGCTCCAGGCATCTGGAGCCCTCCGAGCCTGTGGTGGTTTCTGGAGGGCACCTACCCTCTGCTCCCCCGTAGTACATTTGATACATCCCATCTGCCCCATGGGGAAGGTGACCCTCTGTCCCTTGCTCATTTCAGCAAGTCTGACCCAAAGGAGTTTTAGACAACAAAGCTCACCCTGACATAAAGCATCCAGTCTTGCAGGCAAAGCAGCTGGGATATTCTGGGGTCATGATGCTTGTTGAAAAGACAGTGTTTCTTGCCACTGAGGTTCATCTTCAGCCTCTCTGTCCCCTCCCTACTCTCTGTGCTACCTCTGTGTGTTTAATCTGGGTATCCATGCACACATCCCCCTTCCAACACACTGAATCTTATGATAAAGACAGTTTTGTTCTGTCAGTCTCAGCTGCAGCCAAGGTGGTGAGTGGAGAAAGGTATTAAACCACCTCTGACTATGTGGCTCCTCTGAGCATAGGCAGTGACTGCACCTGCAGCTCTGTGCCCTCAGGCAGCTGAATTTTGTACCCTCCAGACCCTTTGCAGCCCCAGCCTGTCCCATCCCACCCAGTGACTGTGTGGGCTTGCTGCAGCATGGTGACAGGCCTCCTGTTGTGTTTGGGATCCCAACCAGTGAGTCAGGCAGCTGGGTATGCACCTGGCTGGGTCTCATGGGATAATGTTCATGAGATAATGCCACAGTGCCACCACCCAAGTCAGCCTGAATTTCCTGGCTTTTCTATGTCTAGTCTCACAACGCAAGTGTCACGTATGAATAACAGCAGCTGCAAAGCTGAAGGGATGGTTTGGGTGAGATACATTCAGAAGTAGCTGGCTGGGGTAAGCAGGGAAGAGCAGCATTGTCCAACTCTGATGTGTTGGTTTTGCGTGGCCTGGTATTTGGTAGTTGGGGACCACAGAGGTGGCTTTTGTGAGAAGTTACTGGAAGCTTCCACCATGTCTGGCAGAGCCAGTCCCTGATGGCTCTGAGGATGGACATGCCACTGGCCAAGGCTGGGCCAGTGGACATGTTGGTAACACCTCTGGTAACGCCTCATATTTAAGGGGAAAATCAAAACAAAGTGGCACACAGCTTTTTCTCCCAGTCAGAGAAGAGGATGAGGTGAGAACATGAGAGGGAAACAACATGGAGACACCAAGGCCAGTGGAGAAGGAGGGGCAGGAGGTGCTTCAGGCTCCAGAGCTGAGATTCCTCTGCAGCCTGTGGTGCAGACCATGGTGCAGCAGCTGTGCCCCTGCAGCTCTTGGGGATCCACAGGGGATGCAGAGATCCACCCACAGCCCATGGAAATCCACTGGGGCAGCAGAGATCGCCCCACAGTCCTTGGGGATCCAGGGGGAATGCAGAGATCCACCCACAGCCCGTGGTGGAGGGGCCCATGCTGGAGCAGGTGGATGCCTGGAGGAGGTTGTGATCCAGTGGGAGACCCAGTGGAGAGAGGGGCCCTGCTCCCAGGCTGGAGCAGCCTGTCCTTGGAGGATTGCATCCCATCCTTGGAGGACTGCACCCCATGGAAGAGTGACCAATGCCACAGCAGTTTTGGGAGGACTGCTGCTTGTGAGATTTGGACCCAGGCTGGAGAAGTTCAGAGAGAACTGTCTCCCGTGGGAGGGACCCCATGGTCTCACAGGGGAAGGACTCCTCTCCCTGTGCAGCAGCAGAAGACCTCGAGTAACAAACTGACCAGAACCCCATGCCCGGTCTCCCAGCACTGTCAGTGGGAAGGCGGGAGGGGCTGTGGGGAGAGAAAGGTGTCTATAAGGCCTTAATTATTTTACTTCTCATTAGCCTCTTTTGATTTTGTTAGTAATAAATTCATTTTGTACCTCTAAGCCAAACCTCTTTTGCTCTTGGAGTGTTTTTTGCCAGTCCTTATTCGAACTCACGAAGCCTTCATTTAATTTTTCTCTCTTCTGCCCAGCTGTAGCAGGGGAGGGTGAGTGAGTGATTTCTGTGGCTGTCTGGCGTTTGGCCAGTGTCAAACCACAGCACCTGTCTACAGTGCAAAGGGATTGTAAAGCAGCCTCCGGTGTTGCCACCTGAAGCTGACAAGTGGGAAGCTTCAGGGGAAAGCTTATCTTAGGTGTGAGAGTGCCTAAGTGATCTCTCAGAGTGTACAGTTCACTGCTCCCAGCAGGAACAAAACACTGCTTTTCCCAGTGTTCTTGAGATAAGGCTGTGCCCTCCCCTATAAAGGCAGCCATGAGCAGAGAGAGGTGCACGAGCAGTGCACCTGCCTGAACTGACCATGCCTGGGAGAGAGCTGCTGCTGCTGGTGGCAGCAATGGTGACTCTTGTTGCTGCCAGAGGTAAATCTGCTCTGCTGCTGGAGGCTGGTCCATCAGTGCTGGGTTGGGAATGACAGACAGATAATGGGATGGAGGGATATGCATGATAGGGCAGAAAGACCCAGAAATTCTGATTTGGAGAGAAGGTGAGGTTAGGGCAAACAAACAGTGGCAGCATGGTGAGGAAGAAAGACCGGAGCAAACACATGGTGCCTTCCTTATTAGCAGTTTGTGGCAAGGGTTACAGGCTGGTTTATCAAATGTATTGCACTTGGGAGCAGTCTGAGAGAAGGGAGAGTCCACAATGTGGAACCAGGTCCTGGGAGGGCAGCGTGTACACTGCGGTGGCAGCTGCTGCAGTTCCTGCCTCCATGAAAACTGGCAAGTCTTTGCAAGAACAGTATGTGCTCAGCATACTCACATGACAAGCACCTGTTTATAGGTGCTGGGAAGCCATTGCTACCTATGTGGGTAGTGATGGTCCTGCAGCTGCCTGTGTGTGAGCCTTCGTGCTCCCAGGACATATGTGCGCTTCACGGGTGGGCTGTGAACTGCTGCTACTGCTCTGCTTGCCTGAGAAAAAGGAACCCAGAAAATGCTGCTCTCCCTAGAGGTGGCAGTTGTCCAGCTGTGCCGTATCACCAAGCCTCATCCCTCTGAGGATACTCCATGCTGCATGCTGCATTGCGTGGTTTCCCATTTCCTGAGACGTGTTGAATGCTTCATGGAACTTCTGACCCAGAAGCTGGGAGCTTGGGAGGGCTGTTGGGAGAGGGTTTAGGGGATAGGAACAGCCAATTACAGCTTCATCCCAGCCAGCTCAGCTGTGGATGGAAGCTGTGGACTGTGCTGCTGGCAGGGAGTGGCATGCAGCAGCAAACTGATCCCCCTTTTTGGAACCCACACAGCTGATTCAGTCCTGAATGGGCTCTGCACAACACTGCCTTCCCTTTGGTTTGGATGTGATCCTCTGTCAATATCTTTGTGCTTCTGCCATCAGGCACCAGCATGCCACACTCATGGGTCTCTGTTCTGTTTCAGGGGCAGAGTTGAATGAAGGGAGTGGCCTGAGAAGGGTAAGATGCTTCTGGTTTTCTTTGTTCATGGCCTGAGATGGGTATGCCTGGTGTGCCTGGGAGAAAGACTGTTCCCAGCAATCATCCCCAGCCTCACAGCAACTGGTGTTCCAGCACCAAACCCACACCAAAGCCCAGGCCACGAGTCCCACTGAGGGATTCAGTGGCTCCTGCTCCTCTGTGGGCATGCACTGCTCTGAGACAGAGGGAAGCAGGTTGCCTGTGGCACTTGCTCCTGCCTGAGTGTTCTGGAGGGGAGAAATAGGTGCTGCTGGCACTGAAATGCATGCTGTGGTTTCTCCTCTCCAGCCGGTGTGTGAAGACCTGGTTGATCTGCAGGCCTGCCCCCTCCTGTACTTGCCTATCTGTGGGACCGATGGGAATACTTATGCCAATGAATGCCAGCTCTGTGTGGAAAAAATGTAAGCTCGTGCCATTGGCAGGGACCTCCTGGGTCTAATTTTGGCTGTCTGAAACTGGGTGCTTGTGAAGTACAGTCATTCAGGCTCCCCAGAGCCTGGGAAAAGCCATGGCAGGCTGCACTTACATGGCAAATGACACAAACCATGTGCTGGGCTGCAGGAGGGGAGAGATTACCAGCTTGTCAAGTGAAGCTGCGAGGAAGTGCAGAGGACCTGTACCCAGCCAGTCTAAGGAAGGGGATGCCTGGGGGTGGGTATCCAGCAGCAGCCTACAGTTGCAGACAGGATGGAGCTTCAGTCGTGTTGGTGCAGGCAATACAGCATGGGACAACAGCCTCCAACAGCAGCCCCAAGAGGCTGAAAATTCGACACAGGTGCTAGGTCAAACTGGTGGTGCACCACGGAGGTGTGAGGGGGAGTCTCCATTCTTGGAGGTGGTGGTTGGGGCTCAGATAGAGCTGTGGCCACTAGAACCTCCTGCTAGGGACAGCCCTACTGGGAGCAGATGCACCACCAGTGCCATGGGCCCTAGGAGGACACATCCATGAGCCAGGATGTTACAGCCACCTCAGCTCTTTACATAGGAAAATGATCAGGTCAATTTTGTAATAGTCAGCTCCATTCCATTTGATGGAGTGCAGCCAAAGTATGACTCACAGAATGGATTTTTTTTGATCTCACTCTTTTTTCCTATATTACTCTAGGAAAACCAGGCAAGACATCCGGATTTTGAAAGATGGGGAGTGTCAAGATACCTGAGTTTTCTAATAGATTTCCTGAGCCTAAAAACAGGTGATTAATTGATCCTGTGTGCTCTGTGCCAATTGGGCACTTAAGCTAGCTATGGTAAATAATAAAATGACATGCACAATCTTGTCTCAGCCGCACTTTTTTATGCATGGCCAGAGTAAAACAGCAAAAGCCAGTTCTCACCAAGGGCTACATAAAGTGCACAGTCAAAACAGTTATTTCAAATCCACATAAAAAAACAGGGCACTCTGCATAGATTATTGTCTCACCCATACTCCTGTGAGAAAGGCCATGGGGGAGTAGCAAGAAATGGACCAGTCCTGATGAAGAAGATGCTGAACAAGCACATTTTTTCCTCTGTAGGAGGCAATTTAGTGAAAGTAAAATAAAGTTTATCTGGCATGGGAGAAGAGGACTCCCCGGCTCCCTGCTTCACTAGTTCAATTGCTCCACTGGTTCCAGAGCTGATAAATTGAAAACAGTAACATCTGCACTTCTCATATTAGATGTTATTCTGCTTTTTGTCAATGGCTCTTTCATAGAGCAATCATGTCAGATAACACATGAGAGCATGGAAAGAGCCTGAGTGGAGATGGTGAACACCAGGGATCCCAGCTGTCTGCTCCAGCACCTCAGAAAAACCCCAAACTGAAGAATTCTCAGGTCTAGATTGCTCCTGGTGTCAGAGTCATCTCTGAGATTGTGCCAGGGCTCACCTGGCAGTCCCACCAAGGTAGTTACGTCAGTGTGCATCAGCAGTCTTTGGGGCTTCCTTTGCACTTTCATCTCCCACTTCTAGCACATGGACACAACTCACCTTTCACAAAATACCTGCAACAAGGCCGTACAACTTGGGCAGGCAAGGAGCCCCCTTTGCCCACAGCAGCAGAGATCAGAGGGCTAAAGCAGGGCTTGCCTCCTTAGCTCATTCCAGTCCCATACCAGATCTTGTATTTGTTCAGAATTATCAGCTGAGATTTCTGATCAGCTTCAGGGTGAATTGAAACTATCCAAGGTCTGTGCTCACCCAGAGGAGATCATGTTGCTCTAACTTGCTACTGTACTAGTATACAGCTCTCATTTGCAGGCATCTGAGTTGGAGTCCAGGGTCCACCATGTGGTCAAGTGAGCTCCCCAAAGTCAGTGACTATCCTTGGAGTCTGGGACATGTGCCAGTATCTGCTATGATTATTGTGCTTGGTAAGCTGGAATGTACCCTCTCACCCAGTTCTGCACCTTGCTGCAGCCACCAGGTGGGACACCCATAGCACCACAATGCAAACAAAGCCAATGCTGACAGATTTAATGCTGCAGCTGCAAATAGTATTGAGGAGAATAAAACAGCTGTGCTGAGTCAGATGGATTGTATCCACTATTTTCTCTCCCAGAGGCAGCTGCTGTCATCAAAAAACCTTATTCTCCTTAGAAAGTTCTCTCCCAGGATTAAAAGTTCTAGCCTGACTAGTTGCTCAGGGTTGTCCTGAGCTTTGTTTTTCCCTGTTTTCCTTTCCTGTCCCCTTTCCAATTCTGGAGGGGACACCTGTCCATGGGAGCTGCTATTATCTGTTCATTTGTCCCAAGGCTTTGCAAGCCTGTTTGTCCCCTTCCAGTCCCCAAATAGCATGGAAGAGGTGGTCTGGCTGTGTGCTACTTTCTGTATTGCCAATTCATCTCTGCAGACGTTGTTGTCTTCCCTGCACCAAAGGGAAAGGCTTTGGTAGGGCTATGAACCCCAAAACACATCCACAGTGAACAACACAAATGTATTACTCACTTCTATCCTGAGGTTTTCTGCTCCTGCTGCTGCCAGCTAAGGCAGGATTCTTTGGGTAGCTCTATCCCAGTTTTCTGCCAGGACTGAAGGGAATGTTATGCCCAGCTTAGCATAACTGGGGCTCATTCTCCCCTGGGGTGGAAAAATGTCACCAGTATCTCAGCTCCACGCCATGGCTGGAGCTGCACTGGCAGAGAGGCTGCAGCCCAAGAGAGTGTGTGTGCTGTGCATGCCCTGAGAGCCACGACTGTTTATGTGCAGAGGCTAGGAAAAAACAACACAGACCATCCAGAAACTCTTCTGAAGAGGGAAACCACATGCCTCCAGCACAAAGTGGAGTGTTTATTCAGAAACTGCAGAACTAAAGCACAGACTAATAGGCCAGACCTGCAAGGTCAGAGCATGGGCAGCCACAGGACAGGGTCAGTGTTGACTCTACACACAGCAAATTCAGAGATACTCATCCTCCCCAGGGACTTGTGGATTTGGCTGTTTATTTCACATGTCTCAAAAGCAAGTGGCAGACCAAGGGAAGGGTGAAGGCAGTATTGAATACCACCACAGACCTCAGGGCCTGTGCAAGACCAGCCTGGTGCAGAGAGCCTGACTCCAAAGCCCAACAGATCTGTGACTGGCAAGGTCAGGGGAGACTCAGGAAGCAGCTGGCAGACAGCAAGATGCCTGCAATGCCCTGATCTGTGCCAGAGAGTATGCATACGAATTTGCACTTTTGCATGCACATTTCAATTTATGTGTCTGTTTCTCATCTTTTCATACTTCAGTCAAGGCAGGAAAAGAAAGGGATTATCTGCTTTCACAGGCACCATAGTTTGTCACAGAGAGCAGTGAGTAGTCCTGCTCCCAGAGCAGTGTGTTGCAAGCAGGCAGGTTTCCTCAAGGCAGGGAATGAAGGACAAGCCTGCAAGTTGTTTCTCTGTCATTGTCTTATGAGTCAAAACTGGAAGAAGTGCCCTGACACCCTGTAGGAGTAGCAGCAGCATAGCTTCCCCAGCTGCCCACGTTGACCAGGGCTGCATCCATGACTGCAGGGATATGTAGGTCTGTGGACAGTGAGTAGTAGCCTTGCTGGATAGGGGGAACAGATACCCTTGAGGCTCACAAAGGCCTTTCACTTACACATAGATCCAAAGCCTGGTGTTGTGTCTACAGTGAAAGCAGTCCCACCAATGGCAGGATCCAGCCCTAGGAATGTTTGTCCCTTGGACAAAACTTTCCTAGGATATTTGTGTGTTGAAAGCTGTGTAGGGACATGGTGAGATATACCCAAGGTTGGTGATGTTCCCCTACCTTGCAGCTCCAATAGCATTTGAGGAGTCTGTGACACTGGAGATGCTCAGGTTGTTGAACACTCAGTTGACAGCTTCCAGGACCTTACCTAGGAAACTGGACACATCAGTGAAAATGGCCCAGGGCTAGCTGAACTGAAATGTGGAGAGAAAGGGGAGGGAAGCAACACTTGGCACTTCCAGCTACAACGGTTCATGTAGCCAAGACTGGCCAGAAAATTTAACCCACTTGTACAAATTTCTCTGCAGCAAAGAGAGTGCAGCTTTGGTCACATCTCAGTCCCTCTACTTCAGAGCACAGACAACTTGAAAGTAGGCCCTGGGGTCTGTAATTTCCACATTGCTAACCATTACCAAAGTTTTCTGCGGGACACTGAAATGGCTTCCTTGGTATTCAAAGTAACTTACATTCAAAGAGCAAGTGTCTTCCAGAGATTTCCCTCCTGAGAGATGCAAGTGTAAGCTCTGTAGGGTTTTAAAGTCCATCTACTCCATTAAACACCTCTGAAGAACCTGGGGGCACAGTGACTCTTTCTTTTACAAATGCTCCCTTCAAGGTCAAAGACAAAATGGAGAAACATTCACAGTACCAGCCCTGCAGTGTCTTACAGCAATGTTTTGCTGAGTCAAGAGTCACTTATCAGCCCTTACCAGGCTTTGGGGTGACTGTGAGAAGCTGACTTAGCCACAGCCTGAGCACATGCCCAGTTCCCATGGAGCACTGAAACACGCAGGGATTTCCACCCTTTCTTCCATGCTTCATACCACTTGCAAGCAGCCCAGAATATAGACTCATAGAATCATTTAGGTTGAAAAAGACCCCTAAGACCATGAAATCCAACCATTAACTGTCATGTTCTGCAGGAAACCGTGTCCCTAAGCACCATATCTACACATCTTTTAAATACCTCCAGGAACAGTGGCTCCACCACTGTCCTGGCAGCCAGACATCCAACCTAAACCTACCCCAGAGCAATTTGAGGTAATTTCCTCTTGTTCTATTGCTTATTACTTGGCAGAAGAGAGAGAGATCCCTACCAGTCTACAGTCTACTATTAGGAAGCTGTAGAGAACATTAAGGTGTTCCCTCAGTTTCCTTTTCCTCAAGCTCGACATCTTCAGCTCCCTCAGTCACTCCTCACAGGACTTGTTTTCCAGACTCTTTGCTGGCTTCTTTGCTCTTCTTTGAACATGCTCCAAGCACTTCAGTTTCCTCACCTGGGATGGAGCAACCCTGGATGTGTGTATAAACTAGGGAATGAGAGGCTGGAGAGCAGCTCCATGGAAAAGGACCTGGTCTGTGGCAAGTTGAACATGAGTCAGCAGTGCCCTGACCAAACAGGGGACCAGTCAGCCAGGGGGACCAAACATAGCCAGGGGGCATCAGGCACAGCATCACAGCCAGGCAAGGGAGGGGATTGTCCTGCTCTGCTCTGCACTGCGGAAGCCTCACCTCGGGGGCAGTTCTGGTTGCAGTTTTGGATATAAGAAAGACATTGAACTCTTAGAAAGTGTTCAATGGAGGGCAACAAAGTCGGTGAATGGCCTTGAGGTGAAGTCATATGAGGAGCAGCTGAGGTCACTTGGTCTGTGCATCCTGGAGAAGACTGAGGGGAGACCTCATTGCAGTTACGACTTCCTCTTGAGGAGAAGAGGAGGGACAGGCACTGATCTCTTCTCTCTGGTGACTAGGGACAGGACCCAAGGGAATGGCCTAAAGCTGAGTCAGAAGAGGTTTAGGCTGGATGTCAGGAAAACGTTTTTCACCCAGAGGTTGGTTGGGCACTGTAACAGGCTCTCCAGGGAAGTGGTCACTACACCAGGTGTGTCAGAGTTCAAGAAGCATTTGAACAATGCTCTCAGGCACATGGTGTGATTTTGTGGCGTTCTGTGCAGGAACAGGAGTTATAATCAATGATCCTGCTGCATCCTTTCCAGCTCAGCATATTATGTAGTTTTTGTTATGAGAGACACAAAAACAGAAACAATGTTCAAGGTCTGATATGTTTGCCCCTCCAAAAGCAATGTCTTTGCACAGTGAAGTACCCTGCTACAATACAGTTTTCAGGTGTCTGCATGACCAGGCTGTGTCTATGGTTTTGCAACATTACACAGTGCTGGAACATGGACACCCTCACCAGCCTAGGACACCTTGTCTTCATTTGTGTCTGAGCTACAAAAAACATGCCGTAAATTACTTGGTAGCCCCACATCTCTTTATGCCATCCATGCTCCTGGCCCACCCTCCCATATCAGAGCCTTCCCATATCTGCTCTGCTGCCACCACCCTGTTGCTTCTTTTGGGGCTGTTAGACCTACCCCACCTCTCTGGAGGTACCATGTAATCTGCACTGGACACAGGGCAGGAGCCCTAGAGTAAAGTGGTAGCTCAGGGGATAAGAAGAATGGCAGCAGAGATGACCACGGACCTCCAAAGTTACATCTTAAGAAATCTACATTCATTAAGTTTCAAGCTCTGGAGCTTCCAGGGACCTAGAGAGAGATCCTGCTGACAGCACAGGATGTACACTAAAAATAAAAAACACTGGCAAAGATTGGAGGCAGCCAGATCTGCTCATCCCTGAGTAGCTGCTTTCCTCAGGACAAGTCCTGAGACTGCTCAAGGAGGTGGGATGAAAGGTAGCCAGATCCCAGAGGACCTGGGGTTAGACATGTTATTAAGTGGTTCTACCAGCCTTTGAACCACTTCTGAATACATGGGAGGCAGGGAGGGAAGGGGTTAGGGGCACTAACACCTAGCCAGTGGATAAGTAGTTAAGTGTCTCATGAAGAAAAGTGCTGATAGGAGCTAAGTGCACTAGAAACTGGCTGAAGAGGTATCTCCGGTCCATCAGAGTTGTTACACACAATATAAGCTTGAGCTTTTCTGTGCTATCCTGGCATAAGAAACTAAGTTTTCAGGAGAGGACAAGATTACCCCCTCATCTCACATGCACTAATCTAGGGGCCTGGTCATTCCCACAGAGCAAGGAAAAGGCTCTCAGAATTGAAGCCATTGTACCAAGCAGCTTCCCCTTTGCAGCAATTCTGGCCCTGCAGACAGAGGCTGCATGAGCCTGCAGGGTGAGGGCTGCAAGGGCTACCAGCAGTTAGGAACAGCCACTTCAGGAGATCATCCTATGGGGGACAAGGGAATGGCTTTGCAGCCATTCCCACTGGTTTTTCTGGGGCTGCCCTTTGCCATCCTGCTCCATGAGTGAAGTGCTTTGTTCATAGTCCTCATCCACCAGAGACTGGGTCAAAGAATCATTAGGAAATCCTCAACGTGCACAGCCAGGCTGGCATGGATTTATTATTGTGTCTGGATCCCAGGAAGGTGGTGCAGCTCTGGGACTGGAAACATGATTGTGACAGTCTCCATCCTTAGGAGTTTCCAAAGAACGTGAAAACATAGCCACCCTGACCTCCTGACCAGCAGCCAGTCCTGCCATGAAGGGAGCTGGAGGATGTCCCTTCCTACCACCACTGCTGGGATCCTATGCAAACACCTTCAAACAGCATGTGTCCCATTTCATACCTCTCAAGGGGTCCTTAAGAACTAACAACATGTCCCTGCATCTTACTTTGGAAAGCAGAAGTGAGGCGGTGCCACATCCTGCCCTGCCATGTCCACTACAAAGGAGAGCTTTTGAGTAACAATTTAACAGCAGTGAGTGTAAATTTCCTTTCTGAAGTGGAATTATTTACAGTATAAAAGCACTAACATGTTTTGCAATCCACACAGTAGATCCTGGACTGAGACTCACACACCTTTGCACTCTGATAAGGAGAATATTATTACCCTCCTAGTGGCCTGGCCAGATAAGAGGTTTGGGGCGGGCAGTCTGCATTTTTTTCAAGCTCTCATTATGCTGCACCAGTATCTCCAGATGCTGTTTCCAGGGAACTAAGCTGCTTTCTAATTAAAACTGCAAAGAGCAATGGAGAGTTTAGGCAAAGACTGCGCTTCTTCCGAATCTTCCCTGCCACCCTCTGCTGCCTGCGAGGAGCGTGCTGTGTCAGGTAATGAGAACATTTCTAACTTGAGTTTTTGGAGAGAGGAGAGCATGATTTTTGTTACCAAGCGTTTCTCAGGAAGGAACTAATAATTATTAGTCTATGCTTGGGGGTGGAGGATGCACATCTCACTGTGAATACTTGTCTTTTTATATGTCATGCTTCAGATCACAAAGGCAGAAGCACACAGAAAGGCTTTTCAACTTAAGTCCTTCAGAGAGCATCAGTAGATGGTTTGCAGATCGGCAGTACTGCCTCATTGTTTTTACACCTTGATTTTTTTTTCTCTTTTCACTTAATTTCTGTTTATTTGTGTCCTTTAGTAAATATTTTTTTCATCAGGATACATATGTTTTACTGTGATCTTTCCTGCTTAGTGCTGGCTGGCGACAACTTTGGAGCTGTTGTGGGAGTGCTTTCTTGAAGCAGTTAGAAGTGAATGAGGGGTGTTTTCTCAGAATGGATCGAGAAGGAGACTGATTGCAAGCAGCTAAAATTGCTTTTACAGCTCACAAGACATTTTGAAAGGAAAAGATAATTACCTTAGCTGCAAATGGGATGTGCAAGGGATTATGTACTTCAGTAGCTGAACAGTAGCCCTGTGCAGATCCTGCTATTGCATCTTGTAACCTCATCTGCCCAGGGACTTTACTGCCTCTTTCTATGTGGATGGCAGAGTCATCTCTTGCTGGCTGAGCCCTGCTGTCTCTGTTACTGCTTCATGTCAGGGAACAGCCTCCCATTTGTCTTGGAGTCATTCTCAACTTCCCTGGACAGTGTCCTGAGCAGTCAGATATAATTTTAAAGTTGACTCTGCTTTGATGAGGACATTGAAGCATAGACCAACACAAATACTCCCCAAGCTAAATTTCTGTAAGATTATTATTATTATTATTATCAGAAGTGTCTTGGGCAGAGACTGGTTCTTGCTGTCAGTTTTGCATTGTCCTGTCCTGGACTACAATTTTTGTGGCATTTAATAAATGCCTGGGATAAAAAAAGCTATAATCCCAGCTCAGCCTCAGAAGTCTTTCTCACCTTGACACTTCTACCATCTGATCAAGGGAATGACAAAATGACAAATTTTCAATGATTTATTACTTCAAGTCTTTTTGTGAAAGGAGCTAGGTCTGAAGGAGCACGTCTTTCCAGCTACGTCTGGAAGGAGCAGATCATAGTTTTCCTTTTCCAACTGTGTGGGTTTTGTTGAAACTATGAAAAACAGTCCTCTTGTGATCTCTTCAGTGTACATTTGGGAAGAATTCCTTCTCCCTCAAGGCCAGCAGTGTTGCTCCCTTTCTCCCAGGACTGGATCTCATGCTCCTTGATTTGAGAAAAGTTTGTATTATCATAGCTTAGAGTCTGTGCTAGAAATCATCAGGGATTGCTGTCTTTTAGGACAAAGACATGGAGAAGTAAAGTTCAGACCATTTTTAGGCTGGTTTTTGCTTCAGGAAGCTATTTGGAGCCCTTCCAACCAGTGAAATGGACACTGCTTACCTTGGCCAAGAAAGGCATGTCAGATCTGGGGTCTGGGATCTGGGGAGGGCTCCTCTCTGCTGGTGGCTGTATGCAACCTGCACATCCTGCGCAAATAATAAAGCCAGTGTTGGATCTTTCTCACACCAGTTAGTCTTTCTTCAGCCCTGCCATGGTCTTCCTCACAGCTGCAGACCAGCTTGGGGCTGTTTGTGTGGTGTTTGGGACCAATCTTCTCAACCCCAGCAGTGTGTACTAGCCCTGTCTTGGTCTCTGGTTGGATCACGACCTCCCCACAATGCACATGAGCATCTGTGTGGGTAAGGCTGTGCCCTCAGGCTCATCCTGGCCCCCACAGTGGTGTTCCTTTTTTGAAGGACTGTCTGTTCTGTGGGTCAAGGCTTTTTCCTTGGTTGTTAGATAAACATCATTTCAGTGGTGACCAGTTCCAGCTGTCTGGGAAAAAGGGTAACGAGAGCAAACATGAGGAATCATCTTGCAGTCTGTACTGATGTCTGATCAAAGGCACCATGCCCAGATCCCTGCAGTAGGGGAGTAGGTTGGACATGGGTCACACGAAGGAATTGTAATTGGAAATCTGGAGTAATTGTCAGGTGAGGAGTGTGGGAGTTTTGGGTGCTATGTCATCAAATCCTACTCACTGAGGCTGTGCTAGAAATACAGTGCTCAAGTAGTTTCATAACAAGACCCCTTTGGGACAAAAAAAATCACAGGCTCTTGCATCAGTGCTCTAGTACCAGGTAGGGAGGGATCAGAATGTCATGTTAGTACCCACTTTATCCTTGTAGATGTCACCATAACCCGTTGCTTGAGAGACCGAGAGATGCTCAAGAAAAGAAAAGCAGAAGCCCTGGAGAAAGATTCAGCTCACTGGGTTCTGAGGTAAATCTTGCTTTTTCTGTCATATTGTTTTTGATATATGTTTTTGAGGCCCAGACATGGCCCATCCCCTCCATCTTCACCCAAGGACAGAGCCATCAGTCTTCAGTGGGGAAAGGTGACCTGCAGCCAGTAGCTGCTCAAGGTCTACATGAGCACTCAAGGGAGAGATGGATGGGGGTTAGCAAGCAAACCTCAATTGTAATGTGGGGCTGAGGAAAAATTTGTTGCCCTACCTCCTACTTACTGGTGCAGCTACAGAAGGCTGTTGTGGAGGGCTCAGGAGGGGGGCTGCAGAATTGCAGCTTCTGCTGGGATGAACAGTGTCATAATCACAACAAGGGGACCCAGCAAAGCTGCCTTAGGGCAGAAGAGAAAGTCCTCTGTCCTATTCCCAAGTCATCATCCCTGTGAAATCCCCTGGCAGAGATTATAAGATCGAACAGCAAAGGAGATACAGAAGAGCCAAAAGAGGACGGGGCCGTCAGACAGTGGTGAAGGCTGTCCTGGAGTCAGAGCCAGCAGTGGACCCCCAGCCTGGCCCACAGGAGAAGGCTGAGCCAGTGCCCTCTGAGCCCGAACCAGTGTATCAGGGGCAGCCACCTCTGCTGACCATCCAGAACACGGTCGGTGGGATGCAAGCAGTGGCAGTGGACGGGGAGCTGGCAGACAGGAGCTTGGACCCTGCTGGTGAGTTGCCGCAGAGCTGCTGGCCCGTGGTGGGCAGTGCAGTGCTGCCTCTTGAGCACTGTAGCCAAGAGTGCCCACCTTGTCAACAACGAACCCACAGCATCTCCAGGGCACGGGTCCCTACCCCACAAAACTTGGGTGGCTGAGAAAGGGTGGGGTGATGGTCAGACTGTGGGGACAGAGCTCTCTCCAGCTCCGGGGGAGTGATAACAAGTCCACTATCGTCAGTCATTGGAATGGGGTTGTGGACCTGGTCCTTAATAACTCCTTATCCTAAGAACACTTCTGTGGCTCTGCCAAGAGCCATATTACTGCAGGGGGATATCTCTGTGAGGATCTCTTCTCCGTGGAGAGAGGGTGCGGTTTTTTGTGGTCAGAGCTGATTGGGGCAGCCAAAGTCCAGACACTCTCTGTCCACAGTTCATCCAGTTTCAGGACTGATACTGGGATGTTAGGGGTGGGTGTCTGCAGGTAACTACACCTTTGAAACCTGCCAGGACTGAGGCATGGAGGGCACTAAGCCAGTCTGAATGGCAGGCTGGTGTCTGGCCTCAGAAAATCCATTTACAGCTACTGCAGCACGAGTTGCTCTCAGATCTGGTGTGGGAAGAGTAGTGTACATTCACTTTAGCAGTCAGCTAAAGTGAATGTACAGCAAGCAGCAGCTTGCTTCAAAACCAGGAAAACTGAGGATCTGCTTCAGAGGAGGTGACAATCCTCTGGCCCTCAACTACTGCATTTCCAGCAATGTCTGTGCAGTGGGGAAGAAAAGGCCTGTTGCTGCAAGGCATGTGATACCCCTGTGCCATGGAAAACAGCTATTCTGCTGGTGTGGGTGTCCAGCCTCCAGCCCCGAGGTCTTGAAATGGGCAACCATCAGGATTGTGGTTATTGCCTCTGGCTTTAAACTTGCCAGAGCTTTACCTTTTCCAACTCCCCTCTACGACTGGGAGTGCCCTTGAAAAGCAGGCAGTTCACCCTGATCTACCCAACACCTTCTCCAGGCAATTGCAGGAGACTGACTGGTGTGGGGGAGTGGCTTTAACATGGGACAGAGGGGTAATGCATGACAGTCCCTCAACATGTAATGATCTGTCTTTTATTTGCCTTATAGGTGAAGAGGATGTGCTGAAACCAGCAGAAGCAGATATACTAGAAGAGTTGAATACTCCTCTGGAAAATGACCACCAGGATAACGAATTCAACACACATATTCTGTATTAACTTTCTGATTCTTTGGGGATATTTCTTATTTTGACTCTTGCCTCACCAGTTTGATAAGTATGGCACAGTGATTTTGAGCAGCTGCATTCTGGGGAGCCATGAAGCCCATACTCTCCTTGTCACTCTGCTTTCTATGCTTCTTCCAGGCTGGAGGGGCAGCCCCTAGGAAGCTGCCTGTGGTTTATAAACTTCCTGCCCTCTCTGCATTTTCCTTGAGCCCAAGGAAGGCTTCATGGTGCTCTGCCACGATACACTTCAGTCATACAGTCCAGCATCCATTTGTGTTTCTGAAAGTAATTTCTTATTTGTATAAATGTGGGTGGCATTGCAAAGCTAACACTCACCATGATTTTCAGCTGGCTGGAGAAGCCCAGCTTGGGCTTTTTACTGCATCCTATAACCCCTACCCCTCTTTGCACTATTATTTTTAGTCTGAAAATTCTTTTCATGGCCTGTTTTCCCCTGCAATAAACATCTTGATTTCCTAAGCTGGAAATATTTTTTGTTTTTCATTTCTAGGCAGCTTCTCTCTGACCTTGTAAGACAAACAAAAGACGGTTGAAAACAGCTGAGTGCATTGGCCTGAAACTTGGCTGAATTATACACTTTTGTCAGGAAGATGCCATTTGGGGCAAAGACAGGAGACACTCTGCACAGTCATTGTCCTGTCTCTCCAGTCTTCACACAGGATTTCTCCTGAAGCCAGGAGGTAACGGGGCGTCCTGTGTCTTTCCCCATGTTTTGGGTCTTGTGGTCCTTGTTCCTGTGCAAGGGAAGAGGCTCTCTTACATTCCTGTAATATCCTGACACAGAGGATCCTTCTCCTCTTGATGAGGAGTGGAGGTCGTATTGCCATTGTGTGACTTCCCAAGTGCCTGTCTCCCAGAGCACAATGCTGGCTGGGTCCTGAGGGCACCCTTGATTTGGGGGATTTTTTTTTATGGCTCTGGACATGTTGCTGCTGCTGTCCCAGAGCCCTCAAGGCTTGGTGTCACAGCATGTGTGACGTCTAACTGGTGACACCAGTAAGAGTCTCTCCAGTGACAAGATGGACACCCTTGACATCCCACCCCTGCTTTGGTCCCAGGCACATCACATGAGGAGCAAGTGCTTGCCAGCTCTTCACACACCGTCCCCACGCTGAAATCCTGGCCTCTACAGATTCACTGCCAGAAGCTCTAAAGCACCTGGTGCGTGTCAAAGCAGAAACCATTCAGCAGCACCATACCACAGCAAATCCAGCTCCATTCCCCACGGGCAGCTCCTGGAGGGATGGCTTTCCCCACACAGATATCCTGACACTGTTATGGTCTCCACAGACGTATCGGCTAACACAAGGTTTTGCTCCCCTCTTGTGTCACTGGTACTGGTGGCAGCTGAACAAGTTCTCAGCTTCTGCCATGAACCACTCAAACTTCACCCACAACCCCAAATATCTAAGGTACAACAAGAGGACCTTGTGGAAGCCCTGCAGCATGGAAACAGCTTCTGTCTGGAAGGTTTGCTCTTAGACCAAGGCACTGGGGGAAGGCAGCTGAGGCTGCGCTAGCCTGATGTGGAGCCAGAGGCTGGAGGTCCTGTTATGGTTGAGCAACATCACAACAGTTGTGCTGGGGTCCTCCTGCAAGTGTGGTGCCCTCATCATGCTGCAGAAAAGCTGGGCTGGGAAAGTCAGGCAGGCCAGGAGACGCTTCTGCCTGGTGGAGCCCCACATGCGCATGAGGTCATGTCAGAGATCAGCAAGAGCCAGTGGCCCTTCCCAGCTCTCCAATCCCCTGTAGTGCTGACAGGGAGGGGGAATCAGCCATACTGCCCACTCTGCATCTGCAGACATTTAGACTCTCCTGGCTTCCAGAGCCCTTTAGACTTCGGAGAGAAGAAACTTCTGGGGGCTTTAGACTCATCTTACAGCTCACTTCGATCAAGGAGGGCACAGAACAATTGTGTTCCACGTTCTCCATTGTGAAGTGGAGCTGTAGGAGGTGGTGAAGGCCTAGCAGAATGAGGTGCCCATGAACATAGGGCAACACTCACTCTTGAAACACACATGGGCAGCAGTGCTAATCCTCGCACTGGAAGGGCTGGGGGAGGTCCCTGAGGGTAGATATTAGTAGGAACCAGAGCAAGCACCTCTGCCTATCGCTATGGTAGATGCCTTTGGTGGCTAAGAAGTCACGGAATCATCCCAGGTATTGCACACTCTTTCTTAGAGCTGCTCTTAGTCTGTCTTCTTTGGCAGACAGTAAGCAAGGTGTACATGCAAACAACAAATCTTATCACAAACGAAATAAAAGAAAGATAAAGCCCTCCTAATCAACACTGTAATTCACCATGCACTGCTTCCTTCTCTGTTGACAGGACAGATAACAGAGCTGTTGTTTATACAGATGGGGTTCAAGTGTGTGAAGCTGGGCTGATGATGGCCCATGTGTACCCCTGAGGTAGGTTCTGCTGCCTGAATGGAGCTGGGGACAGGCTGACAAGGGCAGCTGTATCGAGGATAGGGAGACTGCTGTTTTGCAGGTGCAACAAATCACATTCTTCCTTTCTTCCCTTCTTTCAGAGTCCAAGACAGATGTCTTTACCCAGCAACATTGGCAGAGAGTCCAATAAAGTAAATTTTCACCCTCTGGGTGAAAACTGGATGACAGTTATGGTCTGGGTGTGACAAGAAGGAGAAGTCTGGAGGAGGCCAGAGGCCTTTAACTGACTGCAGCCTGCTTACTGGCAAAGAGAAGGATATGGGTGCAGGGAAATAGCTTCTGAGCTGTGGGGCCAGTACAGGGAGCCAGGCAAGTGCCTGACACAGTGATCCTTGCTGTACTGTAAAGTAGCAGAGCTGCCTGAGGCTCCTCCAGGATGCTCTGACCTGTGCTCTGAAGCAAATAGATGAAGGTTTGTTGTGGCACCCGGTGGACACGACCACTGTGGTTGTCTCCTCACTAGTGAGGTTCAGCAGGATATTGGTTAATGTCAACTGGGCTGGACTGAACACGGTCCTATGAGCTTTTCTTAGGGCTTCAGGTCCTGTCCCCCTCTCCTCTCCTGCAGAGCGCAGGAAGCCATCCTGAGTGCTGACAGCCATGACATGACAGCTGAAGAGAGGAAACCTAACATCATATCCTGGAGAACCAGATTCTCCTCAGTCCATGTTGATTACCTCTCAATATCCTTTCAGGAAACATGCTTCCAACTCTACAGGACAAGGGAAATTGTTTGGTTTGAGCACCCTGATTTCCCATTTCTCAAATCGCTCTTAATATATGGGGTGTCCCACATCAGCTGAATGTGGTCTGTGATCTGTGGCAGGCTGTTGCTCATGGGTGTTCTTTTGAACCAGAAGAATCTTCCTGTCCGTAGCAAAAATGAAGTCATAGCTAAGCCTCAGCAGAAAGAAGTGGGCAAGGAACTTAGAGCCAGAGGAAAGCCATTCAGTGGCTTTCAGTGAAAGTCAGTGAAAGCCATTCCACCCCATAAGTACCTGGTCTTGCAGCGATAAGAAAAATTTGCTGATTGATTTACTAATATTGACTTTAAGCAGTAAATCCTGGAGACAGCAAATACCCACTCCCTCTTTGGCCACCACTTCCTGCTCAGAGCTTGTTAATTTTGCTCCTTCCCATCCTGTATTCACTATTTAAATAAATACCTGTCTAATGCTGCCAGGGCTGCCACAAACCAAAGCTGTGTGTCCAGCTAGACTCATCAGTGCTCCACCACCTGGCCTGACTCTCCTGTTTCTCCAGGAAATCATATAACTGTAGAAAGAGTTAAGTGAGGAGGGATTTCTGGAGACCTTCAATCCAACCCCTGTTCAGACCATGGCTAAGTCTGACCAGACTGCTTTGCGCTTTCTCCAATCAAGTGTTGATCTTCTCCAAGACATGAGATCGTCCCCCTCTTGTCCTCATCCCAGGGCTGCCTCACTTTCAAGGAAAGCATGTTTTTCCTTTATGTCTCACCAAGCTTTCCCTCAGCACAGCTTAAGTTCCTTGCCTCTTTCTCCACCTTGGTGCACTTCAGAGAAGACCCCAGCTCCATCTTCTCTGTAACCCTCTTTCAGACTGCAATTTAGACTCCACGCTCACCTGCTCTCCATGAGAACAACCCTGTTTCCTTCAGCCTATGCTATGCACCAGCTCCCTGCCTTGACGGTCTCAGTTGAGCTCCAATATAAGAATTACTTTCCTCCTCTGGGTTACCCTAACTGGATCCAGTATTCCTGGTGTGGGCTTACATAAGGCAGAGGGAATAGCACTTGTCTAAGCCCACCCCCTGAAATTCAGTCCATCCAGACGGATTTGGGGTGCTGAGCATGAACTGTGCCTGTGTGTCCCTCAGGCAGCCTGCAGTTTTCACTGGCAGGACACAGAAAACACAAAGAAACCAAGGTATAGCTTGTGTGGTAAACGGTGTGATCTGTGCTTTGCAGCCTTAATAATGACGTTTTTATCGACTCTCTCCTCTACAGACCATCTCCTTGGGAACTCACAAAAGCATTGAAAGTGCGCTTGGGTGCAGTATTAATCACATGTCCTTGGACACGGCTGCTAGCTCGCCCAGACTCGGATGGCGGGCTGAAGGCAATTCCGGAGCGCGCCTTTGGAGCTGAGCCCCGCGCTCTGTGCAAGGACGAGCCTCCGCCGGCAGGGACCCAACCCGGCGCGTCTCCTTTCCAGCGCTGCTCCGCCGTCCGTCCCGCCGGGCGCGGCCGGCAGTGCTCCCTAGCGGCAGCACCCAATCGTTAGGGTTGAAAAGGACGTGGAAGAGCATCTCTTTTCCTCCCCGTGATGCTCACAGACCCCATCCAGTCTGCCTTTGAACACTTCTAGGGGTGGGGCATCCATAGGTTCTCTGGGCGAACCTGTGCCTGTGCCTCTCCACCCTCACACGAATTTCTTCCAAATACCTAAATCTAAATCTATTCCAATATCTAAACCTACCTCCCTTCACTTTGAAGTCATTGCCCTTTGTCCTTAGCACATGTCTCTTGCCAAAAGTCCCTCTCCAGTTTTCCTGTAGGCCTCTTTAATATAGTGGAAGGTGCTATGAGGTCTCCCCAACTGCATAAACTTCCTGGATTTAAGTTCAGCTTCTGTTCTGGCAGAGGGGTACTATACATTATATCCACTTAAGTGGGAAGCATGAAACCATTTCCCCTGGTTGCTTCAAAAGGGTTTTTTCTTTTGCCATGTCTCTAGAAGGGAAGGGTGGGAAAAACCTCCATGAAAACAAAATACAAAAGAAATTACCAGGAAACAAAACTTTTTTTTTTTTTTTTTTAACAAATGTTTCCTGCATGAAGGTCAAAGCCCTGAATCATCCTCTGTTTCCTCCATGAAAAAGGCACCAACATCAGTAATAATACCCAGGCATGGCCTCTCATACCATGTCAGGGTGGCACTTCTCACTTAGGCATTTAGTCTGTGTGGCCTGACCTGTCTGTAACTCCAGGGCAACACCAGCCTGTAACTCCAGAGTCCAAGTCTACTGCAGTGGTCAGTCACTCATTGCTGCAGAAATGCAAGCTCATATCATTCAAGTAAAGGCAATTTTAGAGAAAAGAAGGAGAAAACAAAACAAAACAAAACAAAAACACAACAACAAAGAACCCCCACAAAAACAACAAACCACAATTTGGAAACTACTGAAAAAGAGTACACATACAGAAATAAACTCAAGTGTACCCAAAGATGGAGAAGGAAGAAATCATCACCATCAGTGTGTGCCAATGTGGGAAATGGATTTGTAGAGAATTCTTAAAGCCTCACCCTTCACATGAGACTGAGAATGGAATAAAAGTTTTTAAAACAGCTCTCAATTGCCCCATCTCTTTTCTGGGTCAGAAAAGGGCATATCCAACATGCCTCCTGATGAAGAGAAGGAAATCTTCTGTGAGAACATCATGATCAGCCTGTTGAAGACACCACAATGCTGATACCCTGTAAGTCTCTTCCTCCCCCACAATTCTTGTAGCCATAAACCTGAGAACTCAGGGAGCCACTATTTAATTGGCCAATTCTAGGGCACTCCAGTGAGCCTGGTGACAGGCTATATGCTAGAACATATGGCTGTAGAAGTGATATGAGGCCTAGGACATCATTTGTTAACCTCAGAAGCTGACAGCCTGGATTCATGAGCACCTTTTCCCAAGTGGAAGAGGTCAACATGAGATGCAGATGGTGTCCTTGCAAGAGCCAGCCATGGGGATAATTGACTCAGAGTGGTTCATGCACCAAGAAAGCTGTGTCTCAGTGATCGGACCAAGAGCTCTGGTGCTGACACTGAACAGAAAAGGTCAGAAGCTGCTCCCTAATCAATTAGGATGTCTTTGTATAATTCACATCCAGACAACAGCTTTGCAAGTTTTTAAATGGCTAATGAATCTTAGCTTCCTGGCATCAGGGAAGGGATAGCAGTGAGCTCAGTAAGCTCTTCTGAGCAAGCCCACAGTTAATATTTCTGCTTCCTTTCCATGGCCATTTTCAGCCAGACATATGGCCCTGAGTGTACAATAGCCCTATCAACTTCCTGTCACCAGAAAAGGCTAGGATACAGCCTCTTTTCCTCTTAGCCCAAGCAGTGTGGCCAGGGTACTTCATGTTGGCCAGCTGCACCCTGTGTTCCAATGCTGCAGAAGCAGTGAGAATTCAGTCTGGCAGCCCTGAGTTGGTCCTCTCTCCCCCTAAGTCTGCCCAAAAAAAGAGGGGTTGGATGGCTGCACCACATTCAGAAGTAACTCCCAAAAATAGCACCAGCTTCCAGGTATAGCACCATCTCTCACCTTGACTTCTTGACCTTGGACATGAGAAGACATACATTTCAACTGGACTGAGTTAAGAAATCAGCTCTGCTGTCTAGAGAGGGCTTCCAACAAATCAGGGCTTCAGGATTACACCAAGACAAGTGTGTAAAGTTGTTCTTCGTGTCAACATGGGCCACTGTATGGCCAGATTATGTACACCAGACTCTGTAAAGTCAGACCCCCCTCAGCCCTCCTGTGTTCACATTAGTTCACTTCCAGGTGCCACATGAGAGGGATGCCCTCTCTGGTGACTGACATGGTAGCTCTAGGTGAATACAGCTAAAGCCCAACTCCAGCTGCATAGACTGCCCTCCAATTACAACTCACAAAGCTCTGGACTCCCTCCAAGGTACTCCCTCCTGGACAAATGGCAGCTGCCTCCCCTGCCTACTTGCTCTCATAGATAGGAGTGATCCACTCCTTGTCACTTCCAAAGGCAGATAAATCATACTTGTGAGTCCCAAAGTTATTGAAGAAGTCTTTCCTATCTGCTCTTTGTAACTTGGCAGATTAAACTACCTGTTCTCATCTCATTCATCGCCCTCCAGGCAGCTTGGGCTGTTGACAGGGCAACAGCTGCAGAATTCACTATCCTCTAAACACCCTCAGGAAGCCAGTCACCACCCCCTCAGTGGAAGAAGGGGCAACATCTGCCATCATCTTATCCATGTGCAAGCCAGTTCATCATCCCAAGGTGTGGAGTTGCCCCTGAAGGCCTGTTACACCCCCCATTAGCTATGGTTATTGCTGGATGAATTGTTCCCAGAGATGTTGCCGTTGCATAAGGTGAACACACTGTCAGCTGTGGCTGCAGGAACTCCATCTCTGCAGCCAAAAACACTAACTGGCCTGAGGTGCAGGAGGCAAGACCAAGCATTTCTGGTGCTGCTGCCACATGACAGGCAACATAATGTTTTCAGCGGTAATACCTCCTCTAGCTGGCCCAGCTCCATGTTGGAGCAATCAGAGAGTAATTATGCCGAACACAATCCTCTTGCCCATCTCTGAGCTTCTGTTCCTCTCACAGGTAGTAGCCTTCCCTACCTGCCCCTTTTTCTAGCAGACACATGTGGGAAGGATGGAGTTTCATGCATTGATGTCTGGGGCATGCTTATGGCCTGACAGGAGACCCTCAAAGCAGACTGGTGACTCAAGGGGTTGCAGAAGTTTGATAAGCCACCTGTGGCCTGGCCTTGCTGACCTGTCCCTCCTCCTTCCCTCCAACGTCTTCAGCAACCCAGCAGACCAAAAAAAGCAGAGGTAAGAGAGAGTGAACAGCAATGGGCAGCACATGCCACACATCTTGCTTTGTATGCTTCCCAGTCTCAGGAGTACAGGCAAAGCTTGAAAGAGTCAACTCAGAGACACTTCATTAAAAACAAGGCAAAGATTTATTTCTATTTCAAGTGAAGTAGAAGAGTAAAGACAAAAACAAATCTCCAATATAGAAATAATATTCTCCTAGGCTGTACAGTCCACTTCTTTCTCAAAGTCTGCTCAAGGCCTGACTATACCAGAACTTGGGCAGAACAGGAACCTAGAGGCTCTGTCCTTTGAGGAATGAGCACTTTCAAGGCCCCTCTCTCTTCTCATCAGTGCTCACATGTAGGTTTCCTACAGGTTTACAATCCAGATTTATTGGACTCTTCTGACAGAAATCAAAAGAGTAGTTTGAAACTTAGACTAACTTTGCTAAAAGGAAGACTCTCAGATATTTACAATAAAACCTACAGAAATCAATTTTTTTTCTTATTCTTGGTGGTGCCTGAGAATTACAGGTAACGTGCCAGACAAAAATACATTGAGATCCACATGTTTAACATCCCCATGGCACAAGAATACACTGAGATTCAATTGTCTAACATATCCCCTTGGCATATCCCCATATCCTCACAGAGACACCCAATCCCATGGCTCCCCAAGGACAAGACAAGCGAATCTTCCTCTGTCAGTGGCCAGGCAGTCCCATGTCATACATGGGCACAGGGGCAACACATCTCAGCACCTCAAGACACAGCGTGGACAGATCTGCTGTGCTCAGCGCACCCTTGGCACCTGAGCCTGCACAACAACCCAGAGAATTAGAATAGCCACAAAACCACAGCACTGCTGGTGGGAAGGGATTGCTGGAGTCTTCAGGCCTGCTGCAAGTGGGAGGTTGGAGCACTGCCAGCACTAGCAAATGACAGGTGTAGCTTTCTCTGGTTTTGCCTTGAAAACCTTGAAGCACAGAGCCCACACAGATACAGAGTCCCTTGAATGGTCCCAGTAGGCTCTTCACAGTCCAGCCCAGGGCTTCTAGCTTTTTAGAAGCAGTTTTTGCCCATGCTTTTCTTAAGCAGTTTTTGACCATGTCTCAGGTTCTTGATGCAGCGAGCTCATCACTGTATCTGCTGCAAAAAATTTACCATCTAGATATGCCCGGGTTCCCTAGTTTGCAGGTATAAAAGATCTGGAGAAAAACAAGAACAAGCCGTCTAGACCTTCTCTGCAAACAACACGCAATTGAACCTACCCAATCTGTGCATCCTAAGTCACCGAGCACTGTCAAGCTTGTCCTTCAGACACTGAGTTTTGCTCCCTGAACTGCCTACAGATCTATCTGAGCTATCTGAGCTATCTGAGCTCAGAAGCATCTTCCACAAAACCTGTATCATCACTGGTGATCTTTTTTTTTAAACTGAACTGAAATTGGCACAAGGGCTGAAGCAGAGAACAAAATGAGGGGAATATGGACCAGAAGACATCTAGGCTCTTCACTCTCATGACCAGTGACAAGACTCATGGAGGCATGAATGGAGTTTGGATATCACCCCAGATGGTGGCTGAGTACTGGAACAGGCTCCCCAGGAAGCAAGCACCAAGCCTGACAGAGTTCAAGAAGCATTTGGACAATACTCTCAGGCACATGGTGTGATTCTTGGGAGTGTCGTGAGCAGGGACAGGAGCTAGGCTTGATGATCCTGATGAGTCCCTTCCAACTCAGCATTGCTATGATTCTATGAATATTACCTGGTCCACACTGATAACTGCTTCTATAGGAAGGAAAGAAAGCATTAAACAGCAAGACAGTTTTTCTCCCACCTACCCCCAAATGAGCAAGAGGCTGGCATGACTTGCTGTCAAAGTGACACAGTCCAGTCCTTGCAGGCAATGAAAACAGAGCCAGCAGCAAAAAATACTAGGAGCTGGCACAGCTAGGTGTACAGATCCTCTTCCAGATGGTGAAGGAAGAGTTGGGAGAGGTGTTAGCACAGCCGCTGGGGAGACCTGCCCCTGGCTAAGACAGCTCTCTCCAGCATGGTAGCAGCTTCTGGATGTGCCAGGACCAGGAAGAATAAGGAAGATACAACGTATCTTTTCAGAAAGGATAGGAAAGGAAAAATCTGACCTAAGCACACCAAAGAGTTGAGTGGTGCTCATGCTGTCTGTGCCCACCCCCTCACTGGCTCCATACATGGAGCAGCCTCCCCAGGTCTGTGTACTGACAGAAGCTTCCTGCGGTGCCACAGACATGTCCACAGGGACACAGGACACTGCTATCAGGTCAGTCTTTGCCTCCCAGCCCAGGAGCTGGCTCACTGCATGCCATCCCTGGCACTCTGAACCCCTGAATCCAAAACTCATGTCCTACCTCACAGCCCCACAGAAGACAGACATACAACTTCTCCTGCCTGCCTATTGCAGAGGGCTTTACTCTTCTCCACACCAAGCTGTGCTGTGAGGACACCCATCAACCGTGGACACTCCTGCTCCACTCCATTTCCTCTCTCATGTCCCACCTGGATATGTGGACCATAGCACCCACAGAAAGCAAGGAAGCTGCCTCTACACAGATTTCTTCCTGCTGGGGACCTCATCTGAAAAATGCAGAGCAGAAGGTACAGGTGTTTTCATGGGATCAAAAACTCTTTGCAGCAAAGCACAACAGTGGGACAAGAGACAGTAAACATGAAATGAGACTAGAGAAGTGCTAAATGAAGGGTACAAGGAGAAACTTCTCTCCCCAACAACAGCCAGGTTGCCTGAAGAGGCTATCTCCAGTCTTGGAGGTGATGAAGACTCAACTAAATAGGGCTGAACCTACTGGTCTGAGTCATAGCTGACCGTGATTTGGGTACCAGATTGGAACAGAAATTTCCCAAGATCTTTTCCAACTTGAGTTATACTATGATCTATACCCTTCTCTGGTGAGAGACTCTGGTGTATGTGCACCCTGTGTATTTTTCCAAAGCTCCTGTTGAGGCTCTGGCTGCACTCTCTTTCTCCCTCTCCCCATACAAAGCCCCACCAAGACTTTCTCACCAACCTCCGCCTGGCCCTGGATACACAGGTTCCCCACCTCCGCGGGAAAAAGGAGCTTTCTGGGGAAAGCAGGATTATGTTGGCCCCCTCTACACCCACAGCCCCAGGCAGAGCCCAAGGTATCCATTACTGCTCTAGACCCCTTTCCAGGGTGGTGGGATCTATTGGAAGGGGTAAGCTTGAGTTTCCCCACTGATCTAGTTTCAAGTTTTTGTCTCGCAGACATTCCTATTAGTTGTTCCCTCTCCATATCTTTCTCTAGACTCTTTTCAATCCCAGGAAAGCTTGAAAATGGAGCAACTGAAGATGAAAAGGCACCATAACCTGCCTCTTGTGTTCCAGAAACAGAAGTTGTCTCCTATATAGGCCAATTTCTCTAGGCTACAGACAGAGCTGGGCTGATCTTGGGATCAAAGTAATTTAGTAAGTACCTCTGCAGACCTCAGGATCAGGTCTCCACTCAAAACAAGTCCAAATTCAATGATGGCTACAACTTCAGAGGCAGATAAGGCTCCATCCAGCCAAGTTGGATAGACCCCAGCCTTCATGTGTCTGTCCCTCTTACCGGAGCTGGGCATGTTCACGGTAGAAATTTTTGTAGTTCCAATCCCACCATTGTTCCCACCCCTACAACAAGGAGCACAACACCTGGAAGAATGTGACTAGATGCGTTTTTCTGCAGCCCTGGCATCCAAACATTCTCCAGCCTTGGCCACACTGCTGTTGTAAAGCCTGGGGCTAATGCAATAGGCATCAGGGACATGCCACCACATCAGTGCTACGAATTCTGCTTTTACTGCTTTGCCTGCACGAGGCCAGGGAATGCTTCCTCCTGCCTCTCTCCTTCACCTCATCAACAGACATTTAATTAAAAAAAAAAAAAAAAAAAAAAAAAAAAAAAAAAAAAAAAAAAAAAAAAACCAAAATCAGCAGCAGAGAGACTTAAACATGAAATCTTCCTGGGTAGCCCAGAAAGGGTCCAGTTGGGCGTGCCGGGAGTGTGGGAGCCTGACAGGAACCTTTGAGCATCTGCCCCAGGAAAGGCTGTAGAAGAGGAAGAGACTGCTTGCCCCATCTAAGCACTTGGGAGTCCCTAGGACTTTTCTGCCAAGGGAGGGCTGGAGAAGATATCTCAGGTCCCCAGGGCTGACTGCGACACTGCTCGCCAGGAAGCCTGGACAGATGGCAGAATGCGTAGATGCAGCCCAAGGTTCTTCAGCATCTTCCCGGGCAGCCCGGGAGCAGCCGTGCCGGGCGGCCCCCGCAGTCCGCCGTCTCCCGAGCTCCGGTCCGCGCTGTCGGGCCTCTCCAGGATGGGTTAGAGCGCCGTGACAAACCTGTCGGGGCTTCCAGGGTAGGTGCCGTGCCGCGGTGCGGGCTCGGCGGCATTCAGCTGCCCTCCGGCGCCGTAGGCGTGCGGCAGCGGCGGGTAGGGCGCGGGGGAGCGGCGGCCGTAGAGCGCAGGGGGGCCGGGCGGAGAGGCGGGCAGCACGATGCGCCCCGACGGTGCGTACAGCGGCCCGTGGCCTCCGGGCGCGTAGGGCCCGGGAGCGGTGGGCAGCGGGGAGTAGGCGTGAGGCAGGGTGGTGGAGGCGCAGCCCTGCGCGGGGAAGGCGGTGGCGAAGGCGCAGGAGGAGGCGGCGGGTGCCGGGGGCAGGTCGGCGGGGGGCGCCGGGGCGGGCAGCGGGAGGAGGCGGCAGGGAGCGGCAGGGCGCTCGGCGAGGAAGGCCGGGTAGGTGGAGAGATCGCTGCGCTTGAAACGCTTTCTCCGGCGGAGGAAGGAGCCGCTCTCGAACATGTCGCGGGCGTGAGGGTCCAGCGTCCAGTAGTTGCCCTTGCCGGGGCGGCCGGGCTCCCGTGGCACCTTGACAAAGCAGTCATTGAGGGTGAGGTTGTGGCGGATGCTGTTCTGCCACTTGCGGGGGCTGTCGCGATAGAAGGGGAAGCGCTCGGTGATGAAGCGGTAGATGCCGCCGAGCGTCAGTCGCCGCTCTGGCGCCTGCCCGATGGCCATGGCGATGAGGGCGATGTAGCTGTAGGGTGGCTTGCCCCGCTCCGCCGGACGCTTGCGGCGCCGCCGCCCTCCCCGCGCCCCCGCCGCCGCCGCCGCCGCCTCCTCTCCCGGGGGCACCGCGTCCGCCTTCAGCAGCGGGGGCGGCGGCGGGGGGCCCGGCTGCAGCCGGCCCTCGGCTGTCATGTGGCCGTCGGAGCGGCTCCGCGCCGGACCGAGCCGAGCCGAGGAAGCGGAGGGCTGCGCGACCGCGGCTTTTATGCGGCGGTGTCCGGCGGCTCCGCGCCCGGGCGGCCGGCACTCCCCCTGCTACGCCCCGCCGCCCGGGAGGCGCGGGCAGGGCCGGGCGTGCCGCCGCTGCCGCCGCGGGTAGGGGCAGCGCCCTGCCCGGCACCCCCCTCCTGCCCCTCTCCGCTGGTCCCCGTCCCCAGCGCCATCGGGGCGCAGCGGACCCGCCGCCGTCGGGAGCGCACAGCTCGGGAGGAGCGACGGGCGCGGAGCGGGGGCGTCCCCGCGATCCCGGTGAGGGTGTCCGGGCACGGGCATTTAACGCGCCTCTCCGTAGGGCTCGGCGCCGTCGGGGCCGGTTGTGCTGGCGGCCGCAGGGAGCGGTGGCAGCGATGAGCGGCCGCCGCTGTCGGAGAGGATGCTGCCGGTGCGTGCGGGACAGTCGACCTCGGGCAACATTGCCCAGGGAGCCCCGCGCTTCTTTGCGGAAATAGAGCTGTCGAAACAAATTAAGCTGGAAAAAACCACCTGGTGACAGATCTGCGTGGGGAGCGATAGTAAGTGCGGGCTTAGGCTCGGTGGTTTACGTGCAGAGATGCTATGTAGAATGTACTGAGGCTGGGACCCTCATAGCGGGTACCCCGCAGCGATTTGGCACAGGGCTAGGCTCCTGTGCCCCTGGTTTACCCCTAAGCTGATCTGCTTGTCCCTGATCCTTATGCCACTGGACCCCACAGGTCCATGATCCAACCAGAAAGGATGCCAGACTCTCCACAGGCTGATTCTGGGCCACACCTGCCAGCTCCCTCATATTTGCTCTACTACTTGAGGCTGAGGGTCAGACCCCAGCTGAGTGTGTGTTGGTGAGGAATGCTTGCCCAGGACTTCAATCCCTGTGACACACCCACAGTCCTGGGGACAGCACAGCCTCCTCACCTGCTGGCATGATGTTTCTTGCAAGCCAGAATATAAAGGAGACGTCCTAGAGGTGAGATGGAAAGTGTGTGCAGGTGTGCAAAGGCATGTGTCTGCATGGAAAGGTGTGCGTGCACAGGCACATGGGTGTGCAAGGGCACTGGTGTGGGGGTGAGAAAGTAAGTTTGTGGGTGTGCACTGGCAGGTAGGTGAGTGTGCATACAAACTAATGCCAGCACACACAGGAGTGTGGTTGGACCCAAGGCTTGCATGTGGGCATGCAGGCAAGAAACAGATGTGGGCAGATGTGTGTGCAGAGAGGTGGATGTGCACAGGTGTGCAGCTGCTGTGCATGGCTGTATACCTGATCCTGCCCATGTCTTAGTGTCTCCTGCCAATTCTTTGAGAACTTGAGTGACGAGTGCACTGCTGAGTATCTTTGTAGGAAAAGCTTTTCCAAAGCCCTCTTGGGCATTACACAAATTATTTTTAAGGGAGAAAGGGGAGGTAAGAGCTGTTTATCCTGGTGAAACACAGCTCCCTTGGAGGTGTCCAACAGAGTTGTTGAGCTGTTTATCTGCTTGGAAAAAAATCTGTATGTCTGTGTGTGTGAGGCTCCATTTCCATGCGGCAAAGAAACCCCAGCCCCGTTTTCCAGCTAAATAAAGCACCCAGGAGCCACTGGCCACCTGCTTATCTCTGTGGCTTCCCAGCAATCTGGGAGATAGCAAAAAGTCCTATGGAGCTAGCAGAATAAACCGTGAAGCAGCACTTGCTGTGCTTGTAGTGTGTCCTGTAGCTGGATGCAGACACTGGGCAGTATTTCAAATCACATGCTGCAGAGTTTGTGTCAAAAGTAAAAAATCAAACGTCTGTACCAACACCCACGTTCTTGAAGTGCACAGCAGACTATGGCAGTATTAGCCTGTATGAACCAAAACCCAACTCCTTCAGTATGAAGCTGTCTCACCGCTAATGCTCTGCCTTCTGGCTCCTGGGAAGCTGCAGCTGGGAATGGATTTTCCTGTCAGATGTTCCGAAAGGCAGTGATGTAGTTCAGACACTTCTGGGGCTGTGTCTCTGTGCCATGCCAATTCCATGCCTCCAGAGGGCAAAGTCAGATCGTGCTTTGCTTTGCACTTGTAGAGGATGGGGAATGAAAGAGGTGTGTGCTGAGGAGGCATGGTGTGCTGAACAGCTGCTTTTGCCCCCCTGCTGGTGACGAAAATCCTTCCCCAAGTAAGCACTTCCCTTGGCAGAGCCTAAAGCAGTGAAATGGATACCCAAACAGCATGTGCTCGCTCTTGTCCCTTCTCCTTTCCACATCACACAGCTTAAACTGTGGTGCCAGTATTTGTGAGTGAAAGTGGGAGTTGTATAACTTGGTGCCCTGGAGACTACCTCAATATGACATTATCATAAACCTATATAAAAACACTTTAAAATCTCTACTTTGGGAGCAGGAGTATGTCCTACTTTAAGCATTGGTGTCTCTTTTGAATGGCAGTTCCCGTGGGGAGGGAACTATGGAGAACATGAAACTCCAATTCACCCTTGGATGTTAGACTGCAGGTCTCTGTCTGTAAGTCAAGTTGCTGTTGCTGGAGCAGAACAGTTGGTGTTTGTGAAGCATTGTTTTCTCTTTTAATTCCATCATGCTGGAGGAGGGACAAGAGTAAGTAAGATGGAAAACACCATGCATTGATTCAACCTGTTCATAATGAAGTTCATAATACAATCAAAAATGTATGCTATCTACATAATATTACCTATAGAGAATCTATCACTTGAACTTTCTTTTGGTCTCTGGGAAAAAGTTTAGAGTTATCATTTTTTCTGTCCAAATTTCTCAGCTCAGATCCTGCCAACACTAAGGTCTACAGCCTTCAGCTGTGTAAAGTGGTAATTGATTGTGAGACCACTGCACTGCAGAGCTGTACCCTGCACAAGGGCACTGTGCCTTGGCCTGTCAAGAATGGAGTTTGTTAGTACTGGTACTAATTCTGTAGCTGCTACAGAATTACCCCAACCAAAATCCCATATGCTTGGATCTCAAGAGCAATTTTCACCCATGGAAAAAAATCCAGTTCACTGCCATGCAGTGGCCATGTTACAAACCAACACCATTGAGATCCCTCAAGGGTAGACTATGGGGACACCCTGCTCTTTGTTAGTCCTATGACCTGAGCTGCTTCTTCCACTTCTACCAAACAAGGGGGAGTGAACACTAAATGTGTGGACAGCCCATGTGCAGCATGTTGATAGTTTTGTTTCTACATCAGAATTCCTTTCTTCTCTGAGATGAGGAAAAGTTTTGCCTCTGTGTCTCAGAAGCAGCAGGGCTGTATTTAATGTGCTTCAAGTTAAGGGTCTGGCAAAATCAAAATCTGAGATCATATTGGCTGAATGCAAATCAAGTGAGAGCACGTACCCACGGCACAGCCACCACCCCAAGCTCAGCTGTATCTGTCATGGAATGGCAAGTTTGGGCTTTTTATTGGCTGTGTGTTAGTGCCAGGACCTTGCTGTTCGAAGTGTGGAGAGCCCTCACAGGCAGACACATCATGGTACTTTGTGACAAGGAGCTTTAACCCTATCTGCAGCTTGTTGTTAAGATCTGAGAGGGGTCCATAAGCCTGAGCCTTTTGGAATAAAACAGGTGATGGCATGACATAATCCAAGCACTTTCAGAGCACATTCCACAAAGTATCCAAAGTGACTGAGCCTAACTGGAGTTAGTGGGAGACAAGAACAGGGAGGTGACTGCATGGATTTTGGAAATTCTTTGTGTCTAGATTGTGGTCTCGGGAGCAAGGTGAAACTTCTGAGGGAGAACCTATATGCAGCTGAACATGGAGTACGACCATGTGGCAGAAGAGAGGCTGGAAAGCAACATACTACAAGGATACTGCATATTTTCACCAGATGTTCACCTGTCTTGTCTAGTGGGGGCAAAGTTTCACTCTCCATCAGTGCCTTGCTTGTTCAGTATTGGTGTTATTTCTCCAAATTACTGCAGCTTCTCATCCCTTTGTTGAGTTTTCTGTGGGAAATTGGGGCTTCAAGGGGGAAAGAATTGCTTGCTCAGAGAATCACATGGATACAGCCAGGTTCATGTGGGAGACTTGAGTTAGCTGTTGTGGTCATTCTTCTGTAGAAAAAGCCAAAACATCATGGTGGCTTTAAAATAGGCCACGTCTCAGGTCAGAAACTGGGGCAAGAACCATGGGCAGCCTTAGCCTCCATCCAGAATGGTTCCACCTAGACAGGGCAGCAAGCATGACAGCCCAGCAGCTCCCCTGGCTCTTGGAGGGAAACAGGACCTGCAGCAGGTGAGCTGCAACAGGGGCAGGTGCAGGTGGGCAGGGCAGGCTCCCCCAGAACCGAACACCACCTCTGACCATTCCCTTAGGACCCTGCCCCACTCAGGAATTCTGTGTGAGCAGCCTAATGGCAAAAAGATTGGCCATACAGCATGGGAGATGTGCAGGATTGGTGCTCTGGGGTGATGGTAGCACTGAACTAGAGGGAGTAGCTGACACAGGATGAGGCAAGGCCCCAGCCTAGAGGAACCACCACAAAGGAGAGCACAGGACTGCTGGAAAGCTTGGGAAGCACAGCCATGGAAAGAAGTGAGTGGTGCCCTGAGGCAGCAGTGCCCTGTGCGCCAGTCCCTGCTGCAGAGGTTCTGGGGAACACCACGCATGGAGCTGGACACAGGCCAGGAGTGACTCTTGCAGCAAGAGAGGTATGCTCCATACTGGGTTTCCTGAGGAGGAGAGCAGCTTGTCAGGCAAACTGTGCCAGCACTCCTAAACAGTTAAACATGGACACTAGCTGTGCACACTGGCAGCGGGAGTCTCATTTAGCTAAGACATGGTGCCCCAAAACGAAGTGACAGAAAACACCACATGTGATGTGGGCAGCAAGGAGCAGGCACCTTCTTGGTGGAAGCTGTGTGGATGCAGCCTAAGTTGGATGGGCCATGACACATTCATTTGTTCTCCTGCAGAAGGAGGATCTATAGTTTGTTTCCAAGAGAATAAGTTGCCCATTCTTGCCTTTGCACCACCAAGATATCACTGGGAGTAATGCAGATCTGTCAGATGCTTCGAAAAGGAGAAGCTGGCTTTTTCTGGAAGCATGGAAAGCAGCATTTTTTTTTGTGTGTGTGCGCAGGTGTTAGGAAGTTTGCATGGCTCTTGCTCCCCTAAAGCCCGTGAATTTCAGCACCTCATGAAAATCTTCCGGATGGATATCTTTGAATAGCCGTCATACATTGTTGGCATGGAAATAAGTTCTTTCTATTTTGCCTATCAAATGCCCTATTTAGGCAGTCATTCAACAGTTTTGAGAGGATGAATCTCTGGTAGGGTGAACATCTCCTACTCAGTATTTCCCAGGTACCCTGCTGGGACCAGTCTGCTCTGCTGGCTCACAACAAGTGTCACCTGGCATCTGGCAGAAGCTCCTACTGTGGGCCCACAGGGCCAGAAAGACCTTGAGGCTTATGGACAGGAAGTGTTACTGATGACAATTTTTTTTTTAAGACAAATTACTATTTGTCAGAGTAGTAATTCAGCCCTTTAGATCTACTAGTGAAACCTGATGCTTGATAGAAAATTATAGAATACAGCAGTTTAGAGGGAATTATTAATTGCTTGCTGTGGAAGTTGGGAATTAATTAAGTATAATTATTTAACTAATTGCCATATTGTGAACAAAATATATTTGCAAATATCCTGCTTCACTTCAATAAGCTATGTGGAAAGAAGTGTTATTTGTTTTCTTTTTCCTTTGTTGCAGACAGAATCACATTGTCCTGGGCACTGGCTTTTTCTAACTCACACTTAAGCGTGGGATGGAGAGGAGATAGGTCATTCTGGCCAAGCTGTGGAGTTAAGAGGCAAGCTTCCCAGTGAGAGAAATTTCTCGGTGTTCTTTGTTGGCAGTGTTCTTCATGTTGTTTCACCCAAATACAGATATTTAAAACTCTTAACAAATTGCAGTGGCAATGCCCTATAATTTACTAACCAATTCCCTGTCTCAAGACATGCTCTGCACTGTGGTCCTTGCAGAGCACTTTGCTCATGCTCACTGATAGTGCATCAGCCAAGGAGGGAGATAAAGGGGAGCAAAGGTGTTGGAGCTAGTAGATGGGAGCAGTGGGGTAAGACTGGAAACATATGAAGGAGGGGAAAGAAAAGGAGAAGTACTGTGGAAAAGCAAGGAATGTGAAGAGAAAGGGTTGAGGTGAAGCTGGAAGAATACGAAGAGTCTGGAACACTAGTTGAGAAGTTTGTTTTGCAGAGAGAATCTTGTACGGGTAGACAAAAAAGCTCACCTAAATTTCTTCTCCTCTGGGTCTTGGTCTGGAATCAGACTCCCAGCATCACTTTGGTACAAGCGAAAAAACCATGAAAAGTAGTGTCACAGCTTTCTGGTCTATGCAGACCACGAAAAGGTGCTTTTTTGTTCCTTATTTTTTCTTTAAACCTAGGAAAATCACTGATTTAACTGTGATTAATGCTGAGCATTATTAAACAAAACACTTCCTGCCCTTCCCTGGAAACTGCAGCTTTTAGCACGCTTTGCGTGACTCTACTTGATCAACAAAAACAAGCAGTTTCAGTAGGAAGGTCCAGGCACCCAGCCCTTTTGTGTGCCGAGTTTCTGACTCCTTTTCGGGGTTTTCTGGGCAAGTCCTTCGAGACAAGGCAGGTCAGAGGCAGAGCTGGGGGGCAAAGACGTGGGTCAGAGCCTGCAGCAGGGATTGCAGGGAGAGACAAAGGCACAGCCACAGCGTGGCCCTGAGGCTGGAGGCAAAACTCCCAGCTTGAAAGCAGTTCCCAGTTAAAGTTGAGCAGCCTCTCCGGGCTCCTTCCTGGCCTTGGACGCAGCCAGGTGGATGCCCAGGCTGGGGAGTGTGTGTCAAGCACTGATCGAGGAAGGAAAAACTGTACTTAAAAAGTCACTTAAAAGCTGCAGCGTTGTGTGCGTGCGTGTGCCCGAGCAATGCACAGTGCACCGCTGGATGTTAAACCACGCCTGGCAGTAAGGGTGAGCTGTGAGTACCGCTGCCACGGATGCATTCAGCTGTTGGGGGTTGATGCTGATGGGCGATTGGTAGGACCCAGCGCTACCCCGTTGTAATTCCATGCCTGAGGGATGTAAATAGTCTTTCTTTAAAAAAACAAAGTGTAAAGTGGGGATAGTTCGAGCTTACTGGCACTGGCAGACAAAATCTGAATACTTTTACAAAGAGCCCCTGTTTTTTTTCCCCTAGGCCCCTTTGTTCTCATTGCCTCTCTCTGACCCTTTAGCAATCACCATGGTAATTACCAAGTAATGCCCTATTTACAAGTACCTTCCGAAATCTGCTGGAGTTTTGCTTGAGCCTGTAACAAAAATGTCTCTCCTCAGATGAGAAAATGGGTTATATTTCTCAAAGTGAAGGGGGGTTTTTTTTGTCTGTTTGTTTGTTTGTTTGTTGGTTTGGTTTTTTTTTAACAAGACTGAAAAGGCAGTGAATAGCTGGCATCCTGCTGAAGTTAACAGATCTGTGGGGATTTACACTAGATAAGCATCTGCCCAGCGTTTGCTTGAGGCAATACCTCTAACCAAAAGTGTGTAGGTCGCTGTAATCTGGAGAGAAAAAAGTGGGTTTAAATTTTGCTTTGCTAATAAAAATAGGCAGTGCACTGCATGTATTTCCGGGGACAGCAAAAAGTTTCAGAAATCTCTTTCTAATTTCGGACAGTCTCATCTTGTTCTGTGACCAGTCCGTTTTTCTCTTGTGAAGACTGTGCCACGGGACGGATTTCCCGAAGAGATGGTGGGATCTCTGTCTGTCGGGCTTTTTAAAATTTGACTTGGTCATGGCCCTGAACAAGCTGATCTAACTTGGGGTATAACCATGCTTTAAGTTTTTGTTGGAGAAGAAACTTTGTCATTTATGCAGTTCTCTTTGTTCCTGTGGTAAAAACACGACTTCCAGGAGTTTCTATCAAATCAGCTCAAGTCCTGTCAATGATACAGGAAAGTGATCTGAGAACACTAGCAAAGGACTTCTCAAAATGCCAGGTGCTCAGATTTTCTTTCTTCCAGCTGCCTCTGATAGTTTTGCTTATGCAGTTTGGGTATTCATATGCAAATCACAGATTTGCCGACCGTGCTGGACCATTATCAGAAAGCAGATCTTACAAGTGATTTAACAATCAATTCCAGGATCCCTTCATGTTTTGCACTTGGAAAGGGAAGCAGAGTGGCATCATTTTGAGACCTTTGAGATTCCCTCCCCTACACCGTGCTGTGAGACAATGCAATATTTGCTAACTGAGAGTGGCCTGGTTTTGGCTGGGATCGAGTTAATTTTTTCAGTGGTGACTAGTATGGGGCTGTGTTTTGGATTTGTGCTGAAATAAGTGTTGGTAACACAGGAATGTTTTTATTGCTGTTGAGCCGGGTTTACACAGAACCCAAGCCTATGCTGTTTCCCACCCACCGCACCAGAGAGGGGGCTGGGGGTGCACACGGAGTTGGAAGGGGAGGTAGCCTAGATATCTGATCCCAACTGACCCAAGGGATATCCCACAGCATATGGTGTCATGTGGGCGTAAAAAGCTGGGGGAAAAGGAGGAGGTGGGGGGAGGTTGGGAGTGATGGCGTTTGTCTGCCCATGTCACGGTGAGACGTGATGGGGCCCTGCTGTCCTGGAGATGGCTGAACACCTGCCTGCCCGTGGGAAACGGTGAATGAATTCCTTGTTTTGCTTTGCTTGTGTGTACGGCTTTTGCTTCACCTATTAAGCCGTCTCTATCTCAGTTTTCTTGAGTCTTCCAGTTCTCCCCCCTATCCCACCGGGGGGAGTGAGTGAGCAGCTGCGAGGGACAGTTTCTGGCAGGGGTTAAACCACAACAGAGATTGTCTTTATTACTTTAAAAAACAGAGAACAAGGGAGAGGTGGAAAATCAAATGTGAAAATAATTTTTTTAAAAAGACTGTTTCTTCCTGTAAGAAGTGTTTATTTAGATGTGAACATAAGAAAAGGTCTGAGGGCAGGGTCAGGCTAAGATCTGCTTCCAGTAAGTGAGCAGAAGACTCTTTGGTCTGGACAAGGTGCTAAACACAGGAGGTACAGGACTGTCCTCTGCAGTCAGCAGAAAGAGGGGGCATCCGGAAGGTACCTCCCTACCCTAAAGGCAGGAGATCACAGCTGGGCTCAGTACAGCTTCCCTGATACTCAGAGAACAAAACCAGAGCAGTGCACCCCATGGGCATGGTGCCCCTGTTCCTTCCTGGGGGTTCTCATAGGTCATTCTCGGGACACCATCTCTGGGATGTGGTGCAAACCAATATCCCTGCGTGGACCATAGCAGCAAGGGGGAATAACCCAAGGGACAGAGGCATTGGTGCATCCCCTTGGCTGGAGTTGTCAGCCCAGTGCTGTCAGCAATGCTGTGCCATGCTGAGGGCTCAGCTGTGGTGGGGAGATGGGGTGGTTCTTGCTGGTTCAGTGCAAATAGCTGAGCACTGAAGGTAATTTCTTTCATTCACTTCTTTCACATTCTGAATGGGGCGTGTCAGTTTTTTCTCCTCAGAACTAGTCTGGGCAACTCAGAGAGGAGTTGAAAAATCAGAGCTAATCCTGCAGGAATGACTCATTCTGGCATAGGATTTGCAAGGCAAGATGAGAAGTTCAGGTAAAACAAAGGGAAATGGAGGCTGTAGTAAAACTCTGTGGTTTGAAGCATGACAGTTAAACTGCTACGAAGTCGAAGTTGGAAACCCCCTCCCAAGAAATTGCTGAACTCAAAACCTTGGCAATGTCTGAAGTAAGTCAATATTCAAGCATACTAGTCAGAAACTGAGGCTCTTTCCCATGGGACCTGTAGGTTGGATTGCTAATTACCATGGGTCTGGAAAACAATTACTATTATTTCATTATTATTTTTAATTAAACACAAAGCAATGCCTGTCCTTTTAAAGTTGGACTTTGAAATATTTTCTGCATTTTTTAGCCAGGATTACACTGGCCAAGTCCAAACAGAGAAGCACTGGAATTTTGACAAAGGCTTAAGGTAATTTTTAACCAAATTTCTCTAGCAAGGACAGTAGAGTAGTTGGGGTGAAAGCACAAGCCCAGCCTAAATATCTGGGCCTAGGAAAGGAAGGTTGGATTTCTAGATGCTATAGTAGACATAGAAATAATTTTTCCCTGTATCCTTTTACAAGTCTTTAAACTACTTTAGCTTACTTTCTTTGCCTGGTATCTTTGCAGACACATCCGCTAGATTGCAGACCAGTAACTCAAGAGAGCTCACCTCCAGAGCATGGATTAGAGAAAGTAATTTTTCCACTATTATTTAAAACATTTCACTTTGAAAACTAAAAATGTTGGTGTGATTACTGCAAAAAGCTAAAGCATCGGGGAGTTACAGAGAAGAGGACACTTTTCCATCCCAGCCTCTCCCACTCCTTAGCAGAGAGATGTGACACTTGCAGGAGAGTTGTACTTAGATGAGGATAAAGACTAAGTTTTTAAGGAAGATATTTCTGAAATGCCCTGAACATTGGCAGCAGTGTGGCAGCCTTTCAGTAGATGAGGTCCTGTTCTACAAGTCAGGATGGGAGAAAACCAGCTGACCTTTATCAACAGACCAGCTGAGACCTGCTAGATCTTTGGGTGTTTATGCCTGGCAGGCAGCGAAATCCTGGAGTCCCTTTGGCAGGGCTTTGACAGCGACAGTTTGTGTCTTGCTGCTGTTTAGACTTGGCAGTGGGCAGATCTGGGCTGCAGAAGCGTCTCTGGCAAAGGGGAGAAGGCCTGCTGCAGCTGCAAGCCCGCCCAGGCCCGGCGGGGCTGGGGCCGGGCCCAGCGCAGGCCCTGCTGTGCCTCTGGCCGGGCTGCCCTGCATGGCCGCCGCATTCCCCCGAGGATTAGCCCCACAAGGAATGTGGTGCCGGAGGAATGTCCTCCCGACGCAACCTGAAACCCTCAGTCTGATACAGCCTGAAAAACAGGGCGGGTTGTGGCAGCTCCGACAGTGCCATGACCCCTGAGTCCCAGGCTGGGGGTCATGAGAAATACTTTCTGATGTTTGGACTTGGAGAACCCGGACTGGAGCAGTAGCCTTGCATGCTGCATGGCTGGGGTGGAAGCAGCATCCCCCAAGAGCAAAGAACCTCAGGTGAGGGTACTGTTGGCAGGCTTGGACTCTGTTCTCCCAGTACATTCTACCATTTTCTGTGGCACCAAGGTCCTCTGCCACTACAGAGCGAGCTGGGCAGTGGTTACAGGGAAATGGTTTTTTTCTTCAACACTCTGGGGCTTGAGGGTTCTCTCTCCACCCTCTTATACCCAGCTGCTTGGCACAGCTGTCAGTGTAGATGCTGACCTAGCCCTGGAACCACCAGTACCCTTAACAGTGTGGCATCAGGAGGTGTGTGCTGCTGTGTGCCCTTTTCTGCAGCACCCCTTGGACAAAGAGAGTGTAACTGTGGCCAGGAAAGCCATGCTAGTTCATGTTGCTGTTCTAAGGGCAGCTGGCAAATACAAAATAAAACAGCCCACATATGATGCTCATCCCAACTGATTCCTTCACACAGTTCAACCTCTTGCTTCAGAGTCTGAACACAGGTGTCGTTCTGGTCTCAAGCCTTGCTCTAATACCAGGTATCACGCAGGTTGCACAGCAGTCAGATGGTGCAGCCTCACCTCTCCAGCGAGTGAGGGATGTTTCATCACTGCATGAGTCCCCAGGGCCAGGGCTGGGTGTGGAGGGAAGCGTATCTCCTGTGGCTGCTGTGCACAAAGCTGTTTTCCAATGAGCTCATGGCAGGGTCAGTGCCAGAACGAGGGCAAACGTAGCGTAGAGAGGGTTTGCACCCACATGCAACCTGTATTTGGTGACTGGGACTTAACTCCTGATCAAATTCCTGCCAGGGTATTGCTCAACCTCCTTGTAGGGGCAGGAGCTGTGTGCACCAGGTGAAGGAAGGCATTTGGCCTCATACAGCTACATGGCAATATCTTTTCTGGCAGCTGCTGCTTTGGGTTTTTTTCCTTCTCCTTTTCTGGAGGGGCTGCCAGACCCCCCTGCAATGACTGGGGATCCTCTCCCGTTATGGGCAGTTCAGCACAATCCTGGCAGCACCCAGCTTTGCCTGTGACTAACCCAGCCGATAGCTTGTCCTGTTGCCTGAAGCAGAGACTTAGGAACAAGTCCAGCATTAAATATGTTGGGACCCTAAAGCTCAGAGCTTCCTTGTACTCCTGCTTGTGGTAGCCATATGAGATCTCTCAGCTGCCTGGCTCCTGTCTGGAAAGTCAAACACCAAGGCAAAATCCTAGCTAATAGTTTAGAGACCCTGTGAGATAGAAAGCTGCACATTTGGTTCATGATTTGTGTGAGCCCACCTACAGTCCTTTTGCACTACAAAGATCTGGGGGCAGATAATCCTGCAGAAGGTGGTAAGAAGGGAAAGAAGGAAGAAAGCTGAAAGCATCAGAGAAAAGCCACAGCAGAGTCAGGGAGTGCCATTTCTGTTATGGGTAAATAGAAGAAACAATGTGGTTCTCCTTTCCTTGAAATACAGACAAAAGTTGTTGCACATGGCCATGTGCTCTGGGATAAACCCTGCCCCTTGAGCAGTGAGGTTGGACCATGCAACCTAATGTGTCCCCTTCCAACCTGACCCATCCTGTGATTCTGTGAATTTGGAGTACCAAGCAGCACAGGTGGTCTTGGGACCTGCTGGTGACAGACGTGGCCCCAGGCACACCAAGCACTGCCAAGGAGAAGTGGAGGCTGACTCATACTGATGAGCAGAAAAAAGCCCGATAGAGTTGGGGGCACAGCCACAGAGAGGCTGAAGCAATGGATTGGGGATGGCCCCCAGAGGCCTTAGACAGGTCTTCCAGGGCAGACCATTGTTCTTTTGCTCTGCCCTCATTCCTTTACCATTAAGAAAATCAGAAGCATGGCATCACCTTCCCTTTTCACCCTATCTTCCTTCCCTTGCAAACCAACAGAGAAGCAATGGCTCTGGGACTGCCATCAACAGTTTTCCATCTCCCACATCTTATGTCCCAAGGAGCCTGAAACCTGTAGATTTTTCACCCAAGACCCTCAGCCAATTCCTGGCATTATCCTGAGCACATATTCCTTCTGCTCAGCTCCTATTTCCTTTCCGTGAACCACTGATGATAGCTTCCCTTGTCTCTCCCCTAGAAGGTCTGGCACATTAAGCAGGTACTAGGTAGGAAAGATCTGAATCCAAACCTCACCACTGACTCATTATCACTCAGGCCCTTAAAATGTTCCTGCACAGCGGACTTTTCTCCCAGAATTTTTCCCAGCCTTCTAGGCATTAAGCATAAATGGCATAAACAGTGCCGGAGGAAGACACAGTACTTTCCTTAATGGTGCCTGAGGTTCTTCTCCATTTATTTTTTGGTTTTCATCATATTCCATTTCTTTGATTTTTTTCCCCCTTTGCTTGTTTGTTTTGGAAGCCTAGAGGGCTTTCAGGAGAGGTCACTTAGGGAGAGAGGCCACAGAAAGACAGATATTTCTTTCTGGTTTTATTCTGAGTCAGAGTAGGAGGTTTGGTGCAAAGGTTTATGAAAGGACTTGGGATACATGTCTGCTGCTCGAATAACTTTCTTGGTCCAGTGATGGAAGCACATGGAGCTTGTAGGCATGTCACTTCTCCCAGGCAGCTATATCCTGTATTATGGTGCAGGGCAGCTCTTGGGCAGATGGAGACCACATTACCACTATTTGAAGTCCTGGAGCTGTGGTAGGAAAGACCACCTACTCCCAGTGCTCAGACCAAGTTCATTGGGGGTGCCTGGCACCTGCAGCCCACAGGCATCTCCCCCCACACCTGCAGGAACAAGGACAGGAAGACACTTGGGCCGCCAAGGGCTTCTGGCCTTGTGGGTGGCCGGGATTGATGGCAGGTCGTGTGGCCCCCAGGGACCCACGTGGACCCAGGGCACAGGCAGGTGACCAGATTAGCAGCAGCACCATGAAATGCACACCCCTATGTATAAGGATGAGTCCAGCAACAGTTCAGCTCTTGCCATTTAGCAGGCATGGGGGACAGCAGCTAGCACTGCTCTGTGCACTCACAGATCACAGTGGCACTGGTGGCAGGTGCTCAGTCCCTGAAGTGGCTGGAGGAGTACAGGAGTGGCTCTTCTGGATTGGTCAGCATCATCCTCCTGACCAGGCAGGGCTAGTGTCCACTGCACAGGAGCCAGGCCACCCCACCATGGGCTGCACTGCGTACTGCTCTTGGCCTGGAGGAGTTCCTACCTCTTTCTGGCAGGACCTCTAGTAGTAATCAAAATAGCACAGGGCTCTGAGGGGGTCACCTGGCAGTCACAGCTGCCCCTGCCAGAAGAGATCCATTGTGCCTGGCTTGCTCAAAGGACTTCTGGAGTTCTGTAAATGAAACCGCCAGTGCATGAAATATGTAAATACTCCTCTGAGCAGTGATGCTGACCCTTGGTCCCTCTTTCTGGCCCACTGATCTTTAAATAGCTTATTCTTAATGGAAGGGGGTCTGACACCACCTCCTTATGCCCTCCCACTAAGAGGGCAACATGTAGCCTGGTGGAGCAGGAATTGCTCTGTAAAGGGGGCAAAGGTGGGAAAGGGTTGTCCACGGGCAGAGAAGGACTTAGCATGGAGCCCCCAGTCACGGGGTTTAGGAGTGCTGGGTTTAGGAGGGAGAGTGATCTCCCTTTAGGAGGCAGAGCAGGAGTCGGTGTCTGTGTAAGTTTCCGCTGCAGACATGTTCCTGGAGTTCTCTGTTGCCCAGCAGAAGCTGGGTCCGCATGTCTGTTCACACCAAGAGTACCTCAGGCACCATGTGCCCCAGCAGCTGCAGAAAAAAAAGGCCTGGTTTGGGGCTGGGCTGGGCTTTGACAGAGGAATGTATGCGCAAATCAACGCCTGAAATTCCTCTGCTGTGCTCAGGCTACATTACCAGCAAGCTGCTGAGTAACTTCTGGGCAGCATGAAACAATATTTCCCAAACCCGGCCTGCCCATGATTCATCAGAAGAACTCTTATCTTCATCGTTCAAAAGCTTTTGTCATTTTAATGAAGAAACAACTTCCTGCTGGCTGGATGGGCTATTACCCAACACAAACTGCAGATATTCAAAGGGAAGGGCCTGTAATCCATTAGTTGGCTAAGGGCTATTCTTCACCCCAAGAGCCAGGATAATCCTAGGTGGGAACATCCACAAAGGGGTCAGCTGTTAAAGGAATTTAAGTGCCTTTACATTGGCATCTAGAGCCCCGCTGGGAAGCTGAACCCTATGGAAGACCTCCCGTGACCTTTTTCACAAGTCTTGGGGGAAGGCTTCTAAATCACTGAGGCACGTCTGAAGGCTTCGCTCTCTGTTTTCTCCATCGCTGGGCTTTCAAACAATTGCATCCTTGTCACACATTTGTCAAAGAGAAAGGGGGAGATGAAGAAAGAAATTTCAATAGTCTCAGGGCTTTGCTTACGGCTGTGTTAATGCTGAATAGCACGCGGAGGTGGAAGGGATATCCTGAACAATGTCTAGTCTCCAGGCAGAATCCGTTTCCCATGACAGTGCCTTTCTGAAGCAGGAATGCCAGCATGAAGCAAAACTTGTTAAAGTAGTAAAAGAAGAGATCTCTATTGTGTCCTGTGTGACAGAATAATCCTCCCTCAAGAGCAGACTGCTGTCTTTTTCCCTCCCATCTGTGAATTTTGGCTTCAATCAACTTCGTGATTTTCACAAGGTATAAAATTAAAGTCCTACCCCTTAAAAGCAACCAGTCAACCTTGCAGGATCTTCCCACAGACATGCCCACAACTGTGAACATAGTTTTCCTGTATTGAATCTAAAATGTCTGACAGCATTAACCTGAAATAAAGTTTCCTGTTAGGAGTTGCATTTGATAAGAAGAAACAAAGAAACAAACATTTTCAGTATCTCCATCCATTCCCCTGGTTAAACATAATTTCCCTTTCTCAATGCTTTAGTCACAGGTTATCACTGTGTTCCTCAATTTTCTCCTTAAATTTCTCCTAAATTTTCTCCTTAAAGCTTTCCTTTCTGAAATACCCGTAAAAATCAGCAGACAATTATTTAGACTTACCAAATAAGCAAAGCTATTTTTCCAGCTCCTTGGGCTCTGTGTTTGTCCCACATTTATGTTCTGTATTTGTACCCTGGATAGGGTGTCTCATCTCACAGCTCAGCCTCTTAAGGGTTGTATTAAAAATAATCACAAGTGTTACCAGTATTGTCCATATATCTATACAGGAGCTGAATATACCAAATTAAAAGTGAAACAAGGCCTTAGCAGGGAAACACGGTTGTTCCTTCCCCCTGTTTTATTTCAAAAAGCTACTGATGGTCATGTCCTTTCCACTTATATTCTTTTTTAATTCCAGCAATATTCATTGGAGGTTGTTCATAGTATGCCTGTGATTCTGCCGTCAAAGGAAGATGGATGTTGTTGTTGTTGTTGTTGTCTGGGGATGGAGAAAATCCTAGTAATGAGTCTGGTACTCATGTTAAACAGTTTTCACTGGAACAGAGCATCTATCCAGGTCTCTGACACAAGGGCACAAGGGAAATGATGCAGCTATTGGAATCCATGCTCTCAGCTCAACAGACTTGTAAAGGATTCTGGAGACAGAGGTTTTTAGTTTCATGTGCCCACAGTGAGTGCAAGCTCTGGATACCAGCCACCACAAAAAGTGGGTCTCAGACAGCCCTGAGACCTGGCTGGCCTCATGTGCAGTCCCTGCCTAGGAACCACTGGGCAGGTGCAGTGTGTGCTTCTGGTGTCCTCACATCCCTGTATTGTGAGATGGTGGGGGATCCATAGCCTGGCATATTTGGAGGGAAGTTACCATGTCAAACACCAGTGCCAGTGTTGGTGGGGCCTTCACTTCGCTGGTAAGTGCTACCCAGATTTGGCTCTGGCACTTGAGGCTTAAGTGACTTGTTATAGCCTTTGCACACAAGCAAAACAGTTCCTCCTAAATTTCAAAGTTACACATCTCCAAATCTGATAACTCTGATTTGTACTGTTTACTTAGGAAGTCTGTCAGCAAGCACTCAGACTATGGATTTTGGTTACTGGTTCATCAGTAATTTAATTGCGTAGCCTTAAGATTCAGACTGCCTCTTTCTGAAAGGTCTGCTCTAGCTGAAGCAGGTGGGTTTGGTAATCCTGTACCACAGTTGAAACTGGTCCATTTAGCTCCACATATAGTGATGTTCGTAAACAGCCCCCTCACTGCACACAGGAGCACCATCATGCCAGACAAGCGGAGTCCACACCGCCACTGGAGATTCCTGATGAACACTTTGGACTGTAAAGGTGTGCTTTGGTGGCAAACTAAATTATTTATTGAATTTGATCCAAACTGACAAACAGCTATAATTGAAAAGAAGGCAGTAAAACAACACATTTTGACATTTTCCAAAGGAATTCCTTTGCCTTCTTGTTTCGTGAAAAGCTTTCAGTTTGAAACTGACATTGAGTTGTTTGTTTGGTGGTTTGGTTGTTTTTCTTGGGTTTTTTGGGGGTTTTTTTGTGTGTGTGTGTTTTTTTTTTCTTTTTTTTTTTTCTTTTTTTTTTTTTCTTTTTTTTTTCTTTTTTTTTGTTTCGGTTTAGTTTGATTTGGTTTGTTTTTGTGTGTGTGTTTGTTTTTTGATTTGGTTTGTTGTTGTTTTTGTTTTGTGGTTGTGGTTTTTTGTTTGTGTTTTTTGTTTGTTTGTTTTTGGGGTTTTTGTGTTGGTTTTTTTTTTAATTAGTGTAAAAACCCACCACCCTCTGAAAGGAAGAGGAAGGTTTCCTTTTGGTCAAGGTGAAGTGAAATAAATTGTCTGGCTCACCTGCTGCCATGCACAGTCAGAAACTTGCCCTCCCTAGACATTTGCATGCTGAGAATAAGTGTTCCCTTCACAGGGAAAAGGAAGTTCAGGAGAAGCAGGGTGAGATAAGTGCATTATCTCTCAGGCAGGGTGTTGTAAAAATTGTTCTTTAGAAACTCTTTAATTGACAATTCCTTCAAAGTGTGGAGGGATGCAGTTTCTGATCATAATTCCACCACCATTGTACTGTTGTTACAAGTGGGCTGGTCTGTCTGTAATGAAAAGCCCATCCATGACACTCCTAATTTAGAGCTGCTCAGAGAGGAACACCCACTCCCATGGCTCACCTGTCAGCTGAATTGGTTTTACTGAATCCTTCTTAAGCATTTCAGTGAGTCCCCACTCTCCAAAAATTGCTGGCAGTAGTGCATCCTCCATATGTGGGAAGTGTGGCACAACACAGTGTGTTTGCGTAGGTATCAGTCCACTTGTGCTTCCATCAGCTGTAAACTTCACAAGAAACAGCATCTTCTTCTACCCAGATCTTTGGCTACTTTACTTTGGAGCAATGCACTAAGAACAGATGTCTGCCGGATCTATGTCAGGAATAATCAGAAAAAGAACTTTCCACTGAGTTATTTTTTATCAGTTGCTTGCTTTTTAATCCATGTGACAAGTAGATCTCAGATCTTCAAGGAATACTTATTAAGCACCTAAATGAGATTAAGTGGACTGGTAAAACCATTTGGCTGCTATAATTATCATCCTCTTATTTACATTGCGCCTTTAGCTGAAGTTTGGGTGGGACTGATGAGAAACCAAGATCACTCATGGATGTAAGTTAGTGTTAGTCATATTTCCCTGATTTCTGCATGGCTGCTGTAGATTTCAGATGGGAGCCAAGTGAAAAGAAGATGAAACTTAGTGCTGCTTCCTCCAGCCCAGGATCTCTTACACAGTGAAGATGTTTCAGCACTTTTGGTGTGGTTGATATGTTGTTGGGGTTGTTGCAGGCCTTCATATGTGATCTCCTTGCCACCTTCACTGTGCTATCTGTGGTTCCTGCAGTTTCTTTTCAAAGGTTGGGGAACCCATTCCCCTCTGAGGAGTATGCTGTGGGGATAAACTCAGATCCAGTTACTTGGCTCAGTTTGTGTGAGTAAAATGCCATGCGTTGTGATGGAACAGATATCAAATAGAAACTTCTTAACAGAGTTAGCCCACTTTGACAACAATTTTAGGTGATGAGATGAAAAGTATGGTACTGAAACTTATTTATAGCTTACAATTTCTTTCACACTCTGACAGTTTTTTTTGAAAGGAGATTGGGTTGCAGTGCATGGACACAGTTCCTATGCTGTCATGCTAAGGGTGAACAGTAATGGGAGTTTGAGAGGGAGTTCCTAAAATCAGTAGGCTTACGGCATTTAGGAGAATGGCACAAGACTTGTGCCAAGCTCCACTTTGTTAGCTCTGAATTTAATGATAGGTACAAGAGTCCTCAAAATTTGTCCAGAAAAGTTTGCATTTGGAAACAGAGGCCTTGACTGGAAAAACTGAGATATCTGACAGAGAGTATGTCAGCAAGCAGAAGGGATGACTGCACATGCATGGGGGTGTGCGAATAAATTTTCCATTTACATAATGATGGTTGGCAAAGGCTCTCTGGACTCTAGAAGGAGAGAAGTCCAAAAGCTCAGATGACATTTGCTGGAGAGAAGAGAAAGGATCTTGTGGGCAGGATACATGCAGTGTATTTAGTCTGTCATCATAATTTCTGATGCATTTTGGTTGTGAGGGGAGAAATCCTGGGGAGTGGAAGGCAGCTTGTGATAGTGATACCAGACAAAAGTGAAAGACAGCTAAAGTGTTGAAGTACTTGTAGGTGGGTCATCACCCCTAAATATGCCTTGGGTGCAACTCCCTAAATTTAAAAAATTAAATAAGTGGAACAATCTGTTTGATACATACTTTGTAGCAGAAAGGATTACTCTGTGTGCACCACTGTGTTGGGAGAGCTGACAAAAAAAATGTGGCAGCATATCTGCGGTGACCAGCCAAAGCAGCAGCCTGGGATAAGGCAGCATTCAGCCCTGAGGACTCTGGGAAAACAGGTGAGGAGAGCTTGGAGTTACTATACTTCAGGAGAGGACTTGTTACTCATTGTGTCCTGTCTCTCTGTAGTCCACTTCCTTTATCTCTTGTGGGACATGGTGTCATAAAGACTTTCGAGTTTAAATCCCTGAGACTGAAACCAGCATAATAACAACAGTCCTAAAATCTGATTTTTGTCAGTGTTGTTGCAAGCAAGAGATGGCAGTTGCTGGGTGCTCCAGACACCCAAGCAAGGCACTGGCTTGGACAAACTCTGCTGCAAGAGAGCATGTTGTGAGCCTCCCTCAAGGAGGGAGCAAGGTCTTCAGATGCCCATTCTCCTCTACTGTTGTATCATCTGTGTCTGCTGTCCCCAGGAAACCACAAAATTATCCTCAAACTCCTTCCCTTCAGTTTCTGTCTCATGGGGCTGAGATTAGAGCATGTTTCAGCTTAACATCCTGCAACATTGCCTGGCTTCCCTCCCAAAGAAAAGGTGTGGAACAGACATTTAGAGAGGTCTAGGAAAGGCTCAGGCAGAGGTAGAGCAATGCCTCACTTTGTCGAGAGAGGAGTTCCTCTCAAAAATGGCAAATCCTTTGTTAAAAGCTCTCATGGAGAGCCACTTCCCAGTGGACTGGACTAGCTGTAACTAGGTACTGCCAGATGACATCCCAATGGTGCTTTGCTCTGCAGTTTCACAGGGACAGCTCACACACAATTCTGCGTGGGGGGATCCTTGCCTGAGCTGTTCTTCCAGCTTGCTGGTGACTCACAGGCATGAAAGACAAAATTGAGAAATATGCTGCCAGTGTCAGCCCTGGTTACTTCCAGACCATGTCCGTAAGCCTCCAGAGCCTACCTTGATCATCCCAGCCCTACTTGATCTCTCACTTGTCTGTTTACCTCCATCCTTCCAGAGGTGTACAGCAATGCCATCACTGGCTTTTTCCCATCTGGGTTTGTCTTCCAGGATAAAGGATTGTATCCTGTTCCTTTTCATGTTCCTGGACATAAGCCCAGGAGGCCATCTCTGCTTTGAAGCAGTCTGTGGGCCCAAAGCCTTATTAAATAGTAGAGGAGCAGAAGCACACAGCTACCACAAGGTTTCATATTCAGCCAGTTAGCTTTGACAACGCTTCTACTTGTGCTCTCTGCAGCAGAGAAAAACCTGCCTAGGTTTCCTGATTTTCATTCCATATGCAGCCTGTAGTGCAGCATCCTGCTGCAAGCTCAGCAGATTATTTCCAAGTCAATGGAAACTTCCAGCTGAGCCATGCTCAGCGACTTCACTGCTGCCTTTTCTGCTCTGCAGAGCCCTTGTTTTTCTGTGTTCTTCATGCCTCTTCTCATCTGTGCAGAGCATGGAGAAATCACCAGCAGCTGCAAATCTAAGGCTGTTTTGGTGTCATGGCTGTTCCTCCAAAGATCAGTCATGTGATAGGCTTTGCTGTATAGAAATCAAACACCACTAGCATGCATGACATAATTTTTTAACATATGGCCATGAGGCACCTGTGGTGAAAGATTTAGCTTTGCTTTCTGAGGCCTTCATAGCCGTCATCAGGGGATAACGGGAAGGACAGCAAAGGAGTGTGTGGCACTTCCTTTCTCAGCAGGAGGCATGTGCATACCTACATCCCTATATTTTCCCAAGGTCCAGCCTCTATCCTCTTACAGGATCCTGTGCCACATATTGTTGATGCTTGTGGGATGGAGAGATGCCTCAGAAGGATCGCTGTGGAGCTCCTTGAAGAATTGCAGAAAGGTTTACATCTGGTGGTCTTAAGCCCAACTACCTGATCAAAGCAGTGCTCATGAAAGCTAGGTCATGTTGCCCAGGGCCTTACCCTGTCTGTCTGGAGAATCTCCAAGGACAGAGATCTCACCCCTCTTTGGTGCCTATCCCAGACCTCTACTACTCTCATAAAAAGATGTTTTTTCCATATGTCCAATGAGAATTTTCCCTGTTGCAACCTGTGTCTATCATCTCTTGTCTTTTCCCTGTGGACCTTTACAATAGTCTGTGTCTCTCTCTTTCCCATGTAATCCTTTGGGACAGTGGACTGGATGACAGCAGCTTGGTACCTTCTTGATGTTCTCCTCCTCTCCAGGTTGAACTAGCTTAGCACCCTTCTCTACTGCCACTTACTGTTTATTAAGCTGTGCATCCCCTCTTAGATATCAAAGTATTTTCTTTCCTTTTTTGCCAGTTCTTCCTTGTGTAGTTATCTCCTAAATGGCTCTCCCATTGTGGATCACCCAAGTGCAAAAGGACTGCTTCTGGCGACTTTCAACAAGAAAGTGAACCACCCTGAAGAAGCAGCCCAGATACCCAGCCAACATCCCACCATCAAGATCAATGGAAATGTGCTGCAGAGAAGTGGTAATCCCCCCAAAAAGCCCACATAAACTCCCTGTAGATCTCTTCGGCCTTTTATTTTTGTCCTCCTCAACTCCTCTTGCTGGTGCTTAGCTCTGAAGAGACACAGTGCTCTCAGGGCAGCAGGCTGCATTACCATCCTAAGAACACTCTGTCTCCAGCAGATCCTCTTTCCAGTCTCCACTTGCATGAGCTGTTGAGTGGTTAAGTGTGGATTCAAGCCTCCTTGTCATAGGTGGCTAGGCAGGCATTTCACTGGCGACACCGGGTGCATCCTGCTGGAGAGGTGAAGGCCCTTGAGTCGACTGGAGTGGGGGAGCATGCAGACCTTGGGGACTTGTTCACTGTGCTTGACTACAAAATGTGCTGTGGCCTTAAACACACACAGCTTTTGTCTGTGGCACAGTAGGATACAACGTGAGACACAGCCTTTCCTGAGCTGCAGAATGACTGTTAAGACTGTTTATCTGCAGCTACTTCTCCAGGATGAACCACGAAGTATACCCTAGCTAGTGTATATGAGGATTTAGCTGGGTTTAGTGCATGAAAGCAACTAGTTTCTGCTGAAATCACTGGAAACCGCTGCTGTCACATGAATCAGACCTCCAAAGGCCATGGTTCTCCACACTAAGATACTATAACAAACTATACTCATGCATCCTAGCAGCCTAGGTACCAGACTGCATACTAAAGACTGAATGCCAAACATTTCCAGGTAGTTGTTGATGCCAGTCTCATGTCCAAAAGCTGCCAGACAAATCAGTGGGAAAACCTGAGAAAGATATTTTCATGTAAAAAATTTACCTTTCTCCTCACTTTTTTTTTTTTTTTTTTTTTAATGGAAGCTACATTTTGTGTTGCTTGATTGTCCAAGGAAAGAAAAGCACTGAACATTCAGTGAGTGGATCTAATGTCAAAATTGTGATTTGGGGGGTGCTTGAATAAAACTGAATAGGGAGGCAGGCATGCTTTGCAGCATGTTGTGGATGTCAGAGGCTGCAGCCTTCTTGCACGTGATGCAGAGAAGGTGATGCAGGAATACAATGTATTACAGAGGGACACAGCTCTTCTGCCATCTCTGTTTCCTAGGCTCTGTCCTCTTTTCTGTGTTTACTTAGTTTTGTGACTGCAGGAAAGAATTTTCTTTGAGAAGGTCTTGAAAACTCAGAAACATGGATCTTTCTAAACTTTCCAGTTAAATATTTACTGTCCCAGACAGAAAATGCTTAATTCATCAATTGTCTGAATGCCCCCACCTGGAAAAGAGTTACAGAGCTTCAGAGATCTTTCAGCAAACAAATTCCTTCTCATTACTGACTCTGTGGGCATGACTGCTCTCAGAAAACTTGAAAGTCAAGCTGCTCAGGAGTCCTGCCCATACATGTTTGCCTTGTACTTCAGCTTCCCTCTTCAGACTAAATCAGGTACTTTTTGTCTGGTTTGCCTAAACAAGCACAGCCGAGGAACAAATGCTGGAGCATTCCTGGGGGTTCAGCCAGGCTAGCCCCAGGTTTCTGACACACGTATCTGTATGATTCCTGTAAACTCCAGGTTAACCAGCAACACCTGCATGCTCCTCAGCACCACACAGAGATATCAGAAATGCTTGTATGTGTGTAATTTTTATGTGTACTTGACCTTACTCCTACACCTTGCTTCAGGCTTGTTCTCTCACATGAAGTACAGCTGACATCTGCAAAAAACTACTTTTTAACCCAAGGTCAGACTGTGGGCTGCCCTGCCTGGGGAAGCAGGCATTTTAGGCCTTGAACTTGAGCTGCCTGTCTCTGAGAGGCCATGGGGCTAAGCTGGAAGTTGCAAAGGTGGCCATGAAGGGCAAACCATTTCCTCTGCAGCCTAGACTGGTCCTGTCAGAGCTTCACAGGAAGGAGCACAACCCCACAGTGTTCCACAGAGGTCTGGTCACCATCCCCTGAGCATAACAGGCTGAGAGACGCTGCATTCAGCAGGAATAAATAACTTGGCAATGTGCTGAGTGGAGGACATGACTGCAGTGTGATGAGAATATTTAAAATACTGAATATGAGAACTGAAATCAGTGCAATAGGCTAAAACCACCCACACCCCAGCTAGTGAACTTGTGAGCATTGAGTGTGCTGCATGTTAACAGTTTCAGTGAAATTTCAAAAACTGATACCAAATGTTTTTCTCTCTCAGCAATTCATTGGATTTCATTCCTCAGATATTAAGTTGTACTGACATATTTCAGAGCATCACAGGGAGAGCCTGTGTGTACTTCTGCTCAAATGATAATGTGAATTCATACCTGATATGATTACTGGGCTGTTGGCTGACTGGAGTAGTCCTTAGGAAAGATCTGGCCTACAAATTTTGCAGCATTGCTCAACAGTTAATGTCTGGAGCTTTTACCTATATTGGAAAGCAAATGACAATACTGTGAGCAAATAGCCATTTGCCTAAGCTAGACAGGTTTCTCTGCAGCTGATCTGTACTTGAAGCCACAGCATCATGACTTCCATGGTCAATGCCTATTGAAGAAATGCAAGAGCATTTTGTAAGTAAAAAGAAAATAAAGGGGAGGGGAGCAGGCAGGGGGAAGAGAGAAGAAGCCAAACTAATAAAGGAGAGAGTGGGACATAAAACAGAAAAGTAGCATGTTTTATTTACACATTTGTTCAGTACTGACATGGGAGTGGGTCAGACAAAGGTGCTGCCAAAGTGCCAGGATGAAATCCTGCCCCTAAGTACCATTCTCTAACCTATCCAGAGTCCAGATGTCCATCACCAGTTGAACCTCATGGTCCTGTGCTGCCCACAGTCCTGCTGCTTAATGCCTTGCATGGCAAACAGCACCTCTTTCCCACGTGGGCTCCTGCTTTTCCTTCTTTCACATGAAAGAAGACATGAGCCATCATTGCAGGGACCAGTTCTAGTCTGTATGAACAGACTGACACATACAGCCATAGAAGCATTGGAGTACCATCAGAAAAACCTTTGTGTTCTCAGGGTGGCCACAATTCCTGTGTACACATCAGGGGTGGAAGCAGAAATCATTTGTTGGCAGATTGAAGAGAGATCAGTGCAAGGCCACAAGAGGTGGTGTGTGGGTCTGGTGCATCTGATGGTGAAAGGAGAGATGGAAGGAATCAGGCTTTGTTAGCACGGAGAAAGAATGTCTCAGGGAAACCCCAACTGCAGATGTCCACTGACTTACAGACAGTCACCAACTTTCTCTCAGAAGTTCACAGGGATGTGTTGTTTTAAAAAGTCTGTTTTGACCCTTGTCAAAAGGGACAAAAGCGACACATTGCAGCTTGGGAAATTCTATTTGAACATAAGGAGTAAAACAACAGTGGTGCAGCCCTGGGGCAGGGCCAAAATAATGGTGGGATGTCTGTTGCTGGACATGATTAAAATTTAGCTGGTCAAGGCGCTGACCAAGCTGACTTTGTTTTGACAGCAGTTTGAGCTTGGAAAGTGGGATGGGAACAAAGACCTTCAGGTGTGCCTCCCCACCTGAATGTTTCCATGATTTTATGTGCACAGCCTGCAGCTCCCAGTCGTGTGTTAATCACGCCTTAAAAAATAATTTCTGAGTAATCTGATGATTATTTACGTGACCCTGGGGCTCACTCATGTGAGTACCAAGTCTAGGACTTGCTCTTAATTGAAGAGCTAAATATACATCAACAGCCCAATGGGATTACTCAGTCTGCAGCAGTGTCTGTCAAATTGGCATGTGTGCTTTCCATTCATTCCTTTCAGATGTTGCTCTGATATAGCATTTTCTGCAACAGTGTGTAGCTACATAGAAGAATGATTAAAATACGCAATTTTCCATGTGTTCCTGGTAGGAAGGAAGGTCAGGTCTACTTTCAATGTGTGTTTCAGGTTTGTTTCATTTCAGCTTAGAGAAGTGCTATAAATAAGTTTTATATCATTGACCCCCTGTTGGTGTCTATTATCAAAATACTTGTATGCACAGACAGGAATACACACACAGCCATATGAGGAATGACTGAGGGAGCTGGGGCTGTTTGGCCTGGAGAAAAGGAGACTCAGAGGTGACCTTATCACTCTCTACAGCTTCCTGAAGGGTGGTTGCAGTCAGGTGGGGGTTGGTCTCTTTCTCCAGGCAACAAAGGACAGAATGAGAGGACACAGTCTCAAGCTGCGTTAAGGGAAATACAGGTTGGATATTAGGAAAAAGTTTTTCACAGAAAGAGTGATAAAGTACTGGAATGGCCTGCCCAGGGAGGTGGTAAAGTCACCATCCCTGGATGTGTTTAAGAAAAGACTGGATGTGGCACTTGCTGCTGTGGTCTAGTTGAGGTGTTAGGGCTGGGTTGGACTTGATGATCTTGAAGGTCTCTTCCAACCTAGAAATTCTGTGATTCTGTGATTCTGTGATTCTGTGATCCCTAGTTCACCTTTACTGGTATTTTGTTTTTCAATCACCTTTTTTTCAGAGTGGGTCTCCTCAGCACCTCTGTAACCAAGTTTATCTGCCTCGGCTTTTATGGACCAGGAAAGCCACTTTAATTTTAAGCAAGGTGTTTTTCTCACTCTTGTGCATTCAGAGATTTGCCCTTATCCACTCTCACACATGTGTTCACAGGCACAGAGAGGTCTATGCCCAAGCAATCTGGTCAGGATCACTTGGAATGGCACAGTGGATGAAGGACACCAGGTATCAAGCTTTTCATTGAGTCTTCTGCAGCCTCTGTTGGGGGTACCTCTCGGTAAGTTTGTTTTGGGGCAGCACCTGTATCTCTAGGATACAGGTGTTGCTACAGGGGGACAGTCTTCTCTCAGCACTCTTGTTTTCTTTCAGCATCATTTCTCCTTGGTTTGGGTTTCATGAAGAAAGAGGCAAGACAGAAGTGTGGCCCTGTTTGTCATCCTGTTGTCAGAGCACATGGTCTCTTGTTTGTAAGTCACCACCTAATCTCTGCCCAGGCCTCCTGGGCATGGCACAAGAAACTGCATTCAGTCAGAACAAATTCTCTATTTCAACTTTAGGACTGCTACAAGAGTCCTGTGAAATGCAGTTAAAGGAGCTCAGAAGAATTCCAACTGGAAGGCATCTTTGGAGGTCCCTGTTCAAACAGTCTGCTCCAAGCATGGCTGACCACAAAGCTATATCAGGTTATCTCCAATGATGGAGGTCCCACCATCTCTCTGGACCACCTACAAAAACTGCATCGTGCTTGTGTGATAATTTCATCTCTGTTTCCTCAAAAATTCTCTTGGATTGAATCTAATTCAGAATACTGCCTGATCAGTGCCATCAAGCAGTGGAGAGACACTTCCCTCCACTGGCTCTCTAGGATCACCCAGGCCCTGCTCAGCCACCAAGTTCACAACTGACATGCCTTGCTGTCCACCAGGATTGCATCCCTTCTGTCCAGACCGAGGGCCTCATTCACTGCTGGGCTTCTTGCAGCCATGGACAGGACACATCTTTTGCTCAGGCTGTGCTCCAGGAGGTTCATGGCACCCCATTTCTGCAACTTCTGAAGGGCTGTGTTCCCCTCCAGCTGCTCCCCCAATGAGGAGCAAACCCCAGTGCCCTACATCTCTTTTTCTATGCTGTTGCTAAAGATGTTAAAAATACTGGCCTGGTATTAACCCCTGAGAAATGGCACATGTAGCTGTCTGCCAGCTACTCTTACTGATGGACCTCTGTTCTTGAACCTGACAGCCCATCCAGTTTTCCACTCATTGAACAGTTCACCTGTGAAATCCATAATTTCATCTGTTTAGCTTCAAAAGTAATGATCAAAAACTCCAAAATAACTTTTTCCAGAAGATTTCCCTTCCTAAAATATCATCATGTGCAGACAGAAACTTTGTTTTAGCCAGTTTGATTCTTTGGTGCTGGCCTAGCCTAGGGATCAGCACGTTGGTTTTGTGTCTGCCACCTGAATACCCTATTATTGTAATAAACTACACTCACTCATAATTTAATACTAATTAATAGTAAAAGGGGTTTGTCATATATGAAAACTAGCAGGGAAATCCATCTTTTGTAAACCCCTAGAGTTACAAATTTCATGTATTGTTGATCAGACAATAAAATAGACATAGTGAAGGAAAGGGACTGACAGTGCCCTGTAAACATAGTTTTACTAATACAAAAAAAAAGGCAGCACTGATGCTTTTATTATCTTGGGACAAAAAGTGAGTTACCGGTAGGAGTTATAGGCAGCAATGAAACATGGCTTTATCTGCATGTTGGGTGTGCTTTAATCTGACATCCTGACAATGCTGTGTGGTGAGTAATACCTAGAGTATGTCTACCAAAGCTCTAGAGCCAAAGCAGAGTCTACCTGTCACTTCAAAAAGGCCCAAATGAATAGCAGGACACTAATCCCTCGGGCACCACATTGCCTGATGCATCTGTTTGCTACAGTAGGGAGGAGATGATGCTTCCTTTCAGATTACTACAGGTGTGGAGCTCCCACACACAGAGAAAAAAGCACCGCTGCTGAAGCTTTCTGGTAATGGAAAGTAACATGCTTTAACTTACAAGAAACTTGCAATTCACTGTTTCAGCACTAAAACTTACTCACCTTTCTCAGGATGATCCCATACCTCCATACATTTTGAAGTTTGCTTTGCTATGATAAAGCTTTAGGTGAGAAGCTTGGACATCGTTTCTCTGCATACTTCCCTAAAACCTTACCTGTTTTTATAGAAAAAAAAATTAACTGACAAATCCATGAATAGCTCATATAACTAGTGAACACTGTTATTAGATCTGAAGCAACAAACCTTTTCCAAATTATATCTATGAATATTTTTAGTTTTACTTTTCAGGAAATATATCTGGAATTGTTTTTACATCACAATAAAAGTTAAGAGAAGATGCTACCTCTGTATTTGGTCTTTTCTGTAAGTCATTACGGTGTTCATACCAGTATTTACTGAGCAGGAAGTAATACTTGCCCTCTCAATCAGTATTTCAAAGAATCCTTTACAGAAGTTCCTGAAAACACCCAGAACCATATTCCTCCTGAAGGGGTCGTTCAGCTGGGCTTTTTCTATCAGCTTCTCGCTTCAATCACCTTTATTTCCTTAACTTGCTGTGAGCACTGTGATCTATCTGAATAGCTTGGAATCTCTGCTACTAGATAAAGGGTGTGGATTTCATCTATTTTAAAAAGAGAAACACATCTAATTGTATCCAGAATAACTCTATTGCAAACCAAACAAAATAAGCATTTGTCTGTGAGAACTTTCTTAGTTATGTCACTTTAGAGACATTGTCCTATCAGTTTTGCTGCTGAGAAAATAAGCACATTTTTGGAAAAGTGTTCACAAATTAATAAAATGAAACAATTGGCTCAGTCACTGCATGGGTACAATAGATTTCAAACCCATTTGATAAACAGGGAAGTTTTTTCTGCAATTGTTCTCAGGGAAAAAAAAAGTAATTTTAGTGCAGAGTCAGCTTTTGATCTCTGCTTCTTCCAGTGCATGGAACGGCAGGACCTGGGTTTGTTTGGATCATTTGCTTATTATCTTGAGTAGGAGAGATGGAAAGAAATACCTTTCCAGAGTGTCCAGGCCTATATTTTAAATTGAGTCCTTTTTGCTACCAAATCAATCGAGTGTATATGTTATCACATGCAAAACATTTCAGTGAAAAGGATGAAGCAAGAACATTGCATCTGCCATCAGGATAAGCCTCCCTGACTTGCTTTCCTCCCTAGCGAACCTGCATCTCAGAAGTACAAAAATTTTGAATTCTGCTTTTGAGCTCCGCTGGTTCAGCTGCAAGAGGTGTGAGAGGTGCAAAGCTGAGGGTCATCGGCAGACACAGACTGAGTGGCTTACCCCTAGTAAACCAAAAGACCTCTCCATTAAATACTTGTTCAGTAGATCAGTGACAACAGGGTACAGAGGCTTTACTGATCAGAAGCCACCTTTGGAACTCCACCCTGAAACCAGAAGCATGCTATGCTGTCACAAGTATGCAGAAAATACCCAGCTTAGCACGGAGCTGCCATATCCTGCCCCATCTTCAGCTTTCTGAGTGATTTAAGGTGGAGCTCATGTGGAGTGGCTGTGATATTACATCTCCAGGTGATAACTGCCAAGCTGATGAAACGAAGTGTCAGCACCTAAAAGCTGTGGCGGCAGTCTGTTGGGCAGCAGGAAGAAAAAAAGAATCCATGCTACTCAGTCCTCCAGGAACAAGAAACACAGCTCCTTTGCCTGGAGAGAGCTGCAGCTGCAAATGCAGGCACCCCTCCTCAACTATAAAGCAGATAGGCTTTATCCCTGCCTTCCAGGAACCAGCCAACATCCCATGTAGCACAGCTGGATTCAGCTTTTACTTGTTTCTCTCTTCTGGCCCCCAAGCTCATCCCTGCATTTGGCAACTGCCTGTGTTTGGCAACTGCAGCACAGCTTGGCACTGCTGGCAGTACCTGGAGACAGTGCTGAGCCATGCAAAGGGATAAGTGGGAGGATAGGGCGGGAGAGGCTGTGGCTGCCTGGGTCTGCTTCACCATGACTCCCTGCAAGCTCCCTCTAACAGGGACACCATCAGCTCTCCTGGCCAAAGAGGGATGTGACAACTTGCTCAGTTATTGGCCTCTGACAGATCAGTGTCTGCATGTGGACTGTGATAACTTTTGGGGTTACATTAAACTTATCACATGCAACAGGTTTAATTGTTGCATTGGAAATATGTCTCCTGCTTATCTCTGGAAGCATTCCTCCTCCCCTCGCCCCACCCTCCCCTTCATTTTGAAGGCTTAAGTTTCAAGTTCACATCTATCAGTACAAAAAATAGTAGGACATGCCCTATCATGTCCTGGATGCTCCAAGCCAAAAAATGAGGGAGCTGCACCCTTTTTCCCTCATTTAGATTATTTTATATGCACTTAAAATATTCACATAAAGCTTTATCATGTCCAAACCATTTCCGAAGCAATGAGTAGTCACACTTACTATTAGAATTTTGAAGGACTGTAATTCCAGGCTAATTTTACCACTCCCTCTGACAGTCCTTTGTATTTCTGATACTATATGCGTCCCATAAATAAAACAGCCCAGAACATATCAATCATATTATCAGAAAGACACTTAGAATTTTCTCTGCACTCCTGCCAAGTCCAATATAGCAAGCAGCCCATCTTACTGTGTAATAGTATCAACACTGATGGAAAAGGTGTTAGTACCTTTCTGGTGTTAATGTAACCCAATCCTTCTATGAAGTTAGAAATGCATATAACAACACATACTTAAATTGGATATGTATTAAAAAAACTCACAACATTACCTTAGAGTACCTAAACCACCCATTCATTCTGTATACTTCAAAGTTCAAGCTGAAATGGTATTTTCCCTTGAGCAATCTTCAGGACAATATGCTACTCTGGTTTGTGAGCCCAGAAGTTTTACTTTTCCACATTTTTTTCTGCCAGAGTAAAGTTTTATTTCAGTGTATTGTGGACCATTATTTAAAATGGCTTCATAACTTTGAGGCTCAGCACTTCTGGAAAGCCTCTTTTGGTTCATACACACCGAGGATCTGAAGCACCAGGGAATCCAGTCCTTTTTCAATTTTGTAACCACAATGCAAAACAGTTGAGCTTTAACTCCAGGACCTAAATAGTTGTAACCCAACACATGGAATTTGGTTTTTGCCTCAGTTATCTCGTCAGGCATGTAAATGTGAGCACTTTCACAACAATGAAATTAGGCAGAGACACAAACAGTCATAAAGACCGTGTAATTATGGAATAGTTAAAGTCAGGAGAAAAGCATTACATTCCTCTCTAAATACAGGCAAAATTTAATTCAAAACCCACGGGGAAGATATTCTTAGGATATGCCTACAATATTGCTAGACACAAACCATAACCCAGAGGCATGTTCCTGGATTGGGAAGTCATCTTCAGGTCCTGAAGAGCCCAAGGTCCATCTAATTACCATCAGGTTATTATCATCAGACAACTATGGCAAAAAAAAAAAAAAATCACAAAATATATTTCTTGACTGTGTAGCTGACATAATCTTCAGGAAAAAGCCTTACAGATTTTTGATGTAGATCTGGAAAGTCCAATCCAAACAGCAGCAAGGTTTTCCTTGATGTGCAGAATCCAATATGCAAAAGACAGAGCAAGAAGTATCAAAGGACAGTTCATGGTTCCCTTTCACCTTTTACAGTAAGAGATCAGGGTTGCAGGTCAGCCCCATCCTGCTGAAAACCTGTGAACCTTGTGCACTGGGTTATCATCAGTGCGTGTCCACTCCCTCCCCAGTGGGATTTCTGCGCATCAGGAAGGACAGGGATGACCTCAATGTTTACACCTGGAGCCTGACTGCAGGCAGGATCACTTGCAAGTCATGCCTTCCCGTATGTCACCCTGCATGCTGCTGGGACATATCCAATCAACCAAGGTGCTCCAGCATTGTGGAAGCCAGCACGTGTAGGGTGTGCTGCCATGAGCTCTGACAGATTTCTTGGAGTCTTATAGGGCTCTATAGTTTTCTAAAAGCTGTGCTTCCATGGACATAGGAGTTCATGAAATCCATAAGGATTTCAGCTTTCATCTAGTGGTAGGGAAAGTATGACATTTGAACCCAAAGATTTGGAGGAAAATTAATTTAAACTTCAGGTACTGTCTTGAACACCTAGTAGCTAGCATTCCCTGATGGGATGACTCCATTGACTCCATTAGTGGACAAGGGAAGGTTTATGGATAACATATATCAGGACTTCTATAAAACCTTTGACATAGCTCCCCACAACATCCTTCTCTAAACTGGAGAGAGATGGATTTGATGGATGGACTGCTAGACACTTAAGAAAGTAGACCACATCCAGACAGTAGTGGCCAAGACTTCAGAATCCCAATGGACATCAGTGACAGGTGATGTCCCTCAAGGGTCTGTATTGGGACCAGTGTTATTTAACACCTTTACTAATGACATAGACAAAGGGGTTGAGTGCACCCTCATCAAGTATGCAGATGACACCAAACTGAGCAGTGCAGCTGACATTCCTGAAGGACAGGACGCCATCCAGAGGGACATGGACAAGCTGAGAAGGGGCCCATAGGAATCTCATGAGGATCAACAAGACCAAGTTCAAGGTGCTGCACCTGGGTCAGGACAATCCCCAGCATCAGCACAGGCTGGGGCTGCCCAGATGGAGAGCAGCCCTGTGAGAAGGCCTTGGGGGTGCTGGTGGGTGAGAGGCTGGACATGACCCAGCCATGGGCACTCCCAGCCCAGAAAGCCAAACGTGTCCTGGCTGCATCCAAAGCAGTGTGGGCAGCAGGGGAGGGAGGGGATTCTGCCCCTCTGCTCTGGTGAGATCCCACCTGGAACCCTGCATCCAGCTCTGGGGTCCCAGCACAGGAAGGACATGAACCTGTTGCAGTGAGTCCAGAGGAGGTACACCAAGTCAATCAGACAGCTGAAGCACCTCTCCTGTGAGGAATGACTGAGAGAATAAAGTTTAGTCAGCCTAGAAAAGACAGGACTTTGCAGTGACCTAATTGTAGCCTTCCAGTACCAAAAGACCCTACAAGAGAGCTGGAGAGGGGCCTTTTAAAAGGACATCTAGTGACAGGACAAGAGATAATGGCTTCAAAATGAGAGGGAGTAGATTTAGATTAGCTGTTAGGAAGAATTTTTTTACTATGATAGTGATGAGGCAACAGGTTACCCAGAGAATTTATGGATGCCCTATCCCTAGAAGTGTTCAAGGCCAGGTTTGATGGAGCTCTGAGCAACCTGGTTTAGTGGAAGGTGTTCCTGACCGTGACAGGGGGGTTAGAACTAGATGATCTTTAAGGTCCCTTCCAACCCAAACCATTCTATGATTCTATACTTATTTATTAAAAATTCACAGTTACAAGACAATACCTTGCCTTTCAATTTGCTACTGCTTCACAGAAGGAAATATGGGGCATAATGTCACAATCAGATATGGCTGTGCATCTATTACATTACAAAGTGAAGACACGCATCCAATTTAACTACAAGCAATTACATCTAAGTGCTCTCTCTTCTGGGAAGCTGCATGTATGTGGAGTTCACTCTAGATGCCTTTGCTGCTTATTTGTGAAGCCTGCTTATACAAGAACTAACTACCCCAAACACACAAACACAGCTTGATGACCATCTTCGGGGCATCTGATGTGTTCCTGGCATTCAGAGATACAAGGCACTGCCAAAGAAAAGGAAAGCAAAAGAATCAGCTTGTTATATATTCTCAACAGATGAGATCCTGGGATTTCAGCCATTCCTGAAAATCCATTTCATGAGAATGGATGAGTGATCTGCCATTCTGACTACTCAAAAGCTTGAAAACAACCATGATGTCATTGATTTCCAAAAGGTAAAATAAATCTGCTCCTAAACTTTGCCTCCTTTGTGCAATCCTGAAAAAAAACCACTTGGATGCAAGAAAATACTTATCAACTTCAATACAAGAGAAATCAGCAAGATCACTTCAAATCACCTTTGGGGAAATGCAAACTTGCTTTATGGTGTACACAATTTAGGCAGCTAGCAGCTTACAAGAGCACCTTCTGGTTTTGGAGTGACAAGTCAAATCTCTTAGTTATTTCTGTTAAAAATTATTTTCTGCATTTAAAAAATTCGTATGGTAGATGGAGGTGAGCAAGGGACTTGATCCTTTTTGGGTTTATTTTTGATTGTACTCATGGTAAGAAGATCTCACTATTCAGAGACATATAAATCTTCTGGAACCTTGTCCCTTCCTTGCCTTGTATCGATGCATAAGCAGGCAACAGTGAACTGAAAGCTGTATGAGGAGGCAAGTCTCCATTTGAAGGCTGTTCTGACCTCCTCCAACAGCCCAGCTGTCACAATGGAATGAAGCAGAAAGACCATCTCTCCTACACATAGGTTGAAGAAGCACCTATGCCCATGTAAAACCTGTGCCATAAACAAAATCCCTGACTCTGGTACAGCATCTGTTGTTTTAACAGAAGGCTGACTACACCACTGCTCCTGATGCTCCTCAAGCAGCCTCAAGCTGTATTTCTCCAAGGAAGACCAACTGGAAGCTGGGAGCAGACTCCAATGTGCTACTGTGCCTATTTAGAGTCAGTCAAACTTAACTGCAACTAAAACCAGTGGGAAACAGAAAAATGTAGGTGCAACTATTTGTTCCCCACAACCTTTTCTAAACAGGTCTAAAAATGTCTGTAAGGCCAGCCCTGCCGCATCTTTCTGAAACTGGTCACTACATGTGCTTGTCAAAAGTAATTGCGTCCTGTTCTGTAAATAAATGCCAGTTAGCAAACGCAGAAACCTAGAGTGAAACAATGTAAATATCAAAAAATATAAAGTCTTTAGGAAATGTTTCTAAACACAGGGAGAATGGCAGTATGTCAGGCATATTGTACTTGTACAGAGGATTTCTAAAAAACAGTATTAGTTCATGTATGAGTGTAAGACAGAATATATTAATTGGGCAAGAAATATAGCTCTGTGCAGCTAGAGGTTCATAGAGAACTCTCAAAATTCATACAGAAAACAACAAGAGCTGTAAGCCAGTGTCCTGTCACCATAGAGGAGCATACTCCACTCTTCCTGTGTGCCCTAGACAGCTTTCAGCAGCAGAAGGTATGCACTGTGAAGATGAGCCATCACTTTCCTTTCCACACAGCTCCCAGACACAGCAAAAGATGACATCAGCACGTCCTAAAGACTGTCTAACACAAAGCATACCCAAACCCTGCAGAGAGGGGCTGTGCCCCTCTGCTCAACACATTTAGAATTTTAAAGAAAAGTTTTGGGTTCCCCAAGAAATGGGAGATTTTGATAAACTGAGGAGTTCAAACACAGGACCACAGAGATGTCCCAGGGATTGGAGTGCAGGACATCATTGGAAAAAGTAGAAGAAACTGATCCTCAGCCTGAGGAGAAAGCTACACTAGGAACAATTTGCAGTCAGCTATTGCCTACTTAAGAGGCTCTTGCCTCTTCTCCGAGGCATGAGGAGATGGTGAGACAAAAGGCAAGAGCTGCAGCTGGATCTAAGAAAAGAATTCTTTCTATCATTGATGCAGACAAGGCCCAGATAAGAGGTGATGGGATCTCTGCCCTGGAGATATTCCAGAGTTGACAGGACAAAGCAACCTGACCTAGCTTTAGTGAGTCATGCTTTGATCGAGGGGTGGGACTGGGCACCTCATTATGTTCCTCTTCTAATTTAGATTTTTCCACACTTTTTATGATGCTCAGGTGTGGATTTTACAGTTGTTTGATTTGGGGACAAAGCATTTCTGAGCTTCATAGCCTTTGGAGTAATTGAAAGAGGGCCTATTTTGCATGTCTGTGAACTCAGCAGGGATCTAATCATCCTCTCACTCAGCCACTACCACTGTCTGCTGTGAGGCTTTCAGAGCCAGAACTCAATGAAATTTTGGATACAAGTTTAAAAGACCCCAGCTCATTTTTTTGACTGACAGCACTAAAAAAAATAAGATGTTTGTCTTCTGCTGTTCTTTTACTAGCTCCAGTCCCTACTTTCTGTGGTTGCCCTTTACATCTTGGTCTGCCACCAAACCCAAAAGAGCCTGTCCTGAGCCTCTCTGGCAGCAGGCTCAGCCAAGACAGGGATGCAGACCCTGGTGCTGCCTCTCACCCCAGTGCCCCCTGTCCCAGATGTTCAGTAGTGGGGCAGGACAGAGGTGCACCATAGTGGTGTGGGACAGTGCCATTCTCCCCTGGCCTGTCTACTGTCTCCTCACTGGGAGGTGGCCTCTAATGAACCTGGACTTTGGAGCCACTTTGGGCTGCCCAGGGAGTAACGGTGTCCAAGAGAGGAAAGTTACTTCTGGAGATACCTTATCTCTCGTAGTCTTTGTGGTCCATGCCTCCACCCAGGCCTTAGCCTTCCCTTTCCCTCAACCCCACTCACACATTTCCGTTGCAGCTGAGGCACCTGCCTGTGCTCTTTTCAAAAAGAAGCCACTCATCTTTTGGTTTGTTACATATGTTAACCCACCTAACAGCACTGCTGAAAGGGGACCAAAAATGAAATCTCAGAAGGGAAATATCTCTTCTACTCATTTGTAAATTTCAACTAAAACATCAGACACATGCTAGTCTCACTCTTCCTTGTTTAACAAGAAGCAAAGAGTTGGAATAAGCTGGTGGGACACAGTGCATGAAGCTTGTGGGCAGAGCCACTGGCCAGAAAGATTTGGTTTCGTAGGTGTGTTTCTTTGACCTGAAACATTATTATTATACTGTAAATGGATTGTCAAGGCAAACACACATGGTTGCTTCACAGGCAGTCAGTATGGATGCTGAAAGGAGAGTCCCTTTGCCCATCCCTTCCACAGACAGCTACTGCCTTCCCACAATACTCCCAGTACAGAGCCTGTCTAACATGTTATTTTTTATGAAGAGTTCAGCCAAATGAACCATGAAGCAATGAGACAGGCAAAAATGAAGCAAGTACAAACCGTGCCCACAGCAGCAATCAGACAGGTTGAGAACTGTCTGCTCCTCCTTCATGGATGCTGTGATGAAGACATGGCTGCATCAGTGTGGCAGAAGGACTCTCATGAATGTTTTTCTCACCAGGAGCAAAGAGCAAAATATCAAAGAAATATACATCCTCCTTTGCCCTTTTTCTTCCTTGCTGACCCAAATTCCCTCTCTCTTTATTTTCCAGCTTTACTCTCTGTGCTGGACACAGCTAAAGAGGATCTGTGCCTTCCCAAGCAGCCAGCCAGCACCCACCATGGAGCAGCCCTGCACAGTGCCATCCTAAAATCTAAAGGCTTGTTGGGGCCACGAACAGACCGTTTTCACTATCAATAATTTATTCTTAGATTTCCTGCTTAGATTTATTCCCAAGAGCTGGGCTACACACAGCAGAGGAACTGAAGCTGACTGGGAGATGGATTGTTTTCGTGGCAAGTCTTATATCTACAGAAGGCACCACAGCTGTCCTTACCTGGGCAAGGGCATGAAGCCTCCAGACTTCTTTCCCTTTGGTGGCTAAAGCCCCTGTGATGCAAAGCAGATTGGGAGGTAGCAGGGATAGAGACTCTTGGCCAGCTCCAGGGTATAGCCCTGGAGGTTGCACCCCAGCAGGCCATGCTGTTCCAGTGTTACAAACACTCTGGTGTAAGTGTAGTCCCCGCAGCCTGGCAGGAACATGTCCTAGCTCCTGTATGATGCTGGCTTCAGGGTACCCCTCCTAACAACCTCTCACCTAAGTATGTATAAACACTCACACCATATGTTTTGATGGTGTTGCTGGTTAGGGGCAGGCTTCAGTCACTGGAAGGAAGGGCAGTGCACAAGGGCTAGGAATTCAGGTAGTCTGGTGGGACACCTCTGTGATTGGGACCTTATGTGTGATTGAAATGGGTCTAACTTTGAAGGGATATAGGTGAGAATTGTTCCAGGAGTTTCCCAAAGGTGCTCCCAGGCCTAGGTATTGTTTGGGAGTGTCTGAGCCAAAGCAGTGGCAAACACAGTGAGAGACACCACACAGAAGCAATGGTGGTGGTATAGTCAGGCCAGAACCCAGGTCCTGCCACACAGTCAAACACCCATACTCTGTAAAGTGGGGCTGATTGTGCCTTCCTCCACCGCAGCAATATCTCTGAAAAGAGGTGGCAGAACTAATACCACATGGTCGGATAGATACTCACACAGTTGCAGAGACTGCATGAATGGTATATCCCTGCACAGTCAGCTTTCCTCCAAAAAGGAGAGGAAAGTCTGGGTACCATCTACCCCAGTGTTTCATCTCATGGTATGTGTTTCAGTTGTTGCCAAGAAAGGCGGCTTTGTTAATCTCCAATGACTCCTAGATCAAGAAAACAACTTCATTGTCCCAGTGGACATGCACTTGCTGCAAGGAATAACAAGGGAGCACAAAACCTCTGTCCATCCTTTGTGGTTGTTAAAACACTTCCTTTGATATGCGGCCACTGGAAGAAGCTCTCATATGTAGAGGATCCCCTGCAGGATACTGTGAAAGTTAAAGCAATGCACAGAGCTTGTATTTAGGTGAAGTTTTGGGTCATGAAGCAAAATTGGGGGATGGGAAAAGACAGGGACCTGGGATTTAAGGCCAACGCAACATACCTATGTTCTCTTATCACAGGTGATGCATATCTCATTTCACTACAGAGCTGCCCTATTGTTGTATGTGTACCTAAAGTGTCACCATAATGGCTGTACCTTGAACTGTGGGGGTAGCTCCTGAGCAAAGACACCAGAGACAATGGTTTGAGAAAATGGTTTACTTAAAAATTTGCTCTTTGCTGCTTTCTGGGGTATTCTTAAGGCATAGTTTTTCCTTGCCATCAGTATTTTATGACTTTGAAGGAAAAATTATTCTAACAGCAAGAGAGGATAATTCTGTAAAAAGCACAGGACATCTTACTAGCATAACATTCCAAGTAGAAAATTACAGACTACTGCTTCATCTGTTCTGCTGCTGCCCCCCTGAATGACCATGGCTTACTTTAGGACAGACACCTCTGCACAAAGAGCAGCTCTTGCTCTGAGTGCCACAAGCCTCACACAATAAGCTTCTGGGTTCTGGCTGTGTCAGGAAAATGGGGCCTGACTCCTAGGCCAAGTCCAAAACCGTGTATTTACAAACATTTAAGAAATGCTGAAAGCAGATAGAAAATCTTGCCAGCCTTCACCAGTCTAAAAGGTGAGTGTTTTTCAGCCTGAGCTGAATTTTAATATTCTTCCCCAAACACTTTGTCCCCTCTCAGTGATTTCCTTTGCAGAAGGCAACTCAGAAAATAAAATAGCTCCATTTCTTTCAGGGATGTCTGAGAAGCCATTTTCTAACAGTAAAACTGACAAATTCAGCTGCTTTAATAACTGTGTTATTACCTTGACCTGAATTGTTTTCAGGGCTTGAGGATTCTGCTGTGACCCTCATACATGAACCTGCTTGCAGGGGGAATGACTCCAGTGTTCCAGTGTTCGTTACCTGCTGTGGTGCCTTCAGGGTCCATTGCAAGCTGCTGCAAGAACTCTCTTCTCCTGCCAGATGTTTCTGTAGCAGTCTTCACTTCATGGGTCACATCACCTCTAAGGAACCTCTTCTACTTTCCAGTCTTCCTAGTCCCACTGTAGAGTAACTCCCATGGGTGCCCCCGCCTTAGAGACCACCACTGAAATGCCTGGCATCCTCTCAACACCTGGACTTGACAAAGCCATTCCTATACACAAGGTCAATCTGGACTCTGAAACTGGCCCTGGTAAGGAAACAAATACGTAAAACAACTCCAAATACATCTGTGGGGCCATCTGTGTTACCCTCCCAGTGGTAAATGAGTGAGTTTTCAGAAGCCACCTTCAGCAGTGCCTTTTGACCATTGTAGGCAGGAAAGAAAAGAGGGAAATTAAATAAAAGGTGCAGTTTTTCTTCAGAAGTGCTCTCATAAAACAGTTCTCCTCCTTGGGGCAGGGGGAGGGCTTGTCTCTATTTCCAAGTGCATCTTGGCAGGCAGAAAATCAGGCAACATGTAAATGGACAACATCACTAGGACCTTCACTGAAGATGTCCAAAGGACCAGGGCCTGGACAAAGCATAAGGTGACAGTGGTGATCGTGAAGTTTTTTTCAGGTCATAATTTTTGTCTACATCACTGAGAAGCCTTCAGACAACCAGAGAAAACATTACATAAACAATCATCAAACATCCAGTTCTCTCCTTGCTAAACATATCCAAACATACTTTTAAATCTCCTCTTTCACATGCCTCTCAAAATGCCAATGGAATCATATTTAACCTTTATCTCCCTGGTTCAGAAAGGAGATGGAAGAACTGGAAAAGGACAGAAATACATTGGGAGGATAACGAGAAGTAAGAAATAGCCAACTATATCAAGACATGCTGGTCTAGAAAAGAGATGACTAGCATGAAAGAGATGTCAGCATTGAGAGGCAAGGAGAAGGTCAACAGGCAGTAAGTACTCGTATGTCTCTCAGTACAATAATGAAGAGGTAACAAATGAAACCAGCAAACGACAGCTTCACATTCAGCTGGAGATTAAGTTCTTTTTACTACACACAATCCAGTTGTGTGATCGATTATTGCTAGTTATTGTAGATCAGTAGTCTTATCTGGATTTAAAACCCACAAGATAAATTCACAGAAAGAGGTAAAGAGACAAAGTAACAGGAAAAGACAAAATCCACCAAAGCAAATATTGCTGTGATAATGTGCACCCAGAAAACACAAAAGATGAGCACGAGACCCTCTCCTGGGTCAGCCAGCCACGGTGAACCATTCACTGAGAATTACACACAGCTGGATTGTGTATCTAGCTAGTCTGGTACTTTCATTTGTTGCCTCTTTATTCTTGTTGTCCCACTTTATCCCTGTGCATTATTAATTACTGCCGTCACTGAAAACTGGCCATGGCAACTTCCAATTAGCACTTTGCCTCATGCCTTCTAGGGAAAATGTGCCCTGCCTTCACATTACCAGCTGCCAGCTCCTGACTGGAGGTTAGCTTTTTCTTGATTGTGTTAGAGATGTTCTTGGCTCAGTCCATTCTGCAAAACATATTTTGCTTAGCATGGAAAGGAGACATCTGTGGAGGGGCCTAGTTACAGCCTGCCACTGCCTATAGGGCCTTACAGGGAAGGTAAATCCAGACGCTTTTCAGAGGTGACCAGTGACAGGGTAGGAGGTCCTGCAGAAGGGGCACAAGTTGCAAAACTTGTGAGGAGAAAACTTTGCTTGAGAGCAGTGTAGCCCTGGGACAAACTGCAGAAAGGTGGTGGGAATCTCTGTCCCTGAAGTTTCCAAGCACACAAGCAGATGAGGGCCTGAGCTCCTTCACCTATTATGAGCCCTGTAGTGAGCCCTGCTGGGCACTTAGGCTGGTATTGAACACTTCCCGAGATATCTCCTGACACAAATCTCTGTCAGGTTTTGGGAACCATATTCCGTCCAGTATGACCAGTCTTGCAAGACAGAACTGATCATCCATGTTTAATCAAAAATGTAAGTGCTATTGACAGGAGAACAACATCCTCCCTGTGTGATTGTGACAGCAACTCACAGACTTCACAGGTGGTTCAGTGCTCAGCCATCACCTCCGTGACTCACACAGCACCTCTGCACTGCTGCCTGCCTTGCAGTATGGGAAAGAATCTGCACAAGGGAGGAGTTGTACCTGACACAAATGCTGAAGCACCTTCAGACACTTTTCTGTCAGACTGTCTCATTGAAGAATTGTCTGTAGTAGTGATTCCCACAAATGTCACAGGTGTTGCCTTGTCCATGGTAAGGGCAGGAAGCCATCAAAAATCATCCTTGGGATACTGCATGCAGCAGCCATCATGTGGTACCCTCTGGGGAATACCTGGAAGTTTTAAAGAAAACAGAAGTCATCCCTCTTGTGTTTAATTAAACAAAAGCACCACTACCAGTTCTTCCCAAGCTCAGTGACAGGTTATACCAGGTACAGCTACATCAGACTGTACAGTACCATTTCCACTGCCCCAAAGAACTGTGGCCCAGACAGAAAAGGTGGGAACCAGCAATTTGCCTGTTGTCCTACATGGAATCAGGTGGACAGTAGAAAGTGGTTCACTTTACCCCTAAGGGAGAGAAGTGGGCAACTCTTGTGATTCAGCCCTTCCTAAGACACAAATCCAAATAATTTGTAGCAGTCTCCCATGGACTCTAGGTAACAATCCCATGGACAGTTTAAAAGACCAGCTTTGAGGAGAAGCCTGGATTTTTGCATGGCTGCAAGAAGTGAGCAAATTCATCACTTTAGAGAGACACTTGTTGGAGCCAACAAAAGAGATATGGTATGCACGTGAGGCTCAGATCTGCAACCTTAGCTGAATCCCTTCATAAAATCTTCTCTACCTTCTCAATAATAACAACAATATTACTTTTCTATCTCTCTTTCTCCCCCTTCTGTCTGTAATTTGCTCTTCCTGGTGGAAGGGAAAGAAGTGTAAATTATTGTAACACTGACAAGTCCTGAACAGCGTCTTCTGTCACTACTAGTAAAGCTGAGGAAGCAGAACAGACCTCTGACAGGGCTTTGAGGAGTGTGGAGATGCTATCCATGTGCTTCTTTACCAACTGAAAACTGTAAGCATAAAAGCAATTCAAAGCATGTCCCTCCTTTTCTGTTTTTCTTATTTCCCCAGTTTCTGGCACATCTCAGGTATTTACTAAACAAATTCACAATTGTTTAGCAATGAATGTACTGAGATGGGCCAGATCTAACTACTAAAACAGGCACACCAATGTACATTTGCTGTGTCCTTTTGCAATAAAGAAACTCCAATCACCTGCTCTTCCTATGCAGCTGGAGGGCCCAGAAGCAATCCAAACTGATGTAGCAATGCATAGAATGCAGCCCCACAATGATGGTGAAACATTGTTATCTTGTGGCTCTTTACGTGGTTGTGGCTGGAGACAAAATGCCTCAATCAGAAATCTGACACAGGAATTTTTCACCCTCAATCAGACTCTCAGTTAGGAGTAATAACATAATAATCACTAACACTTTTTTATCAGTCTCCCATATTTCTACCAGATGATGTCTCAATGCATTCAAGTTGTACAGCAGTTCTACCATGAGCATTACATAGACACCCTGACTTACTGAGCACATACAGGAAGATTTTACATGTATGCCAAGAATGCACAGGACTGTCTCAGCAAAAGTAGGTGACCCACAGAAATCATGAACCAAGGTTTTGCGGCTTCTAGGTCACTTTGGATTCATGCTTCAATATGCTTCAATTCATGCTTCAACAAACAAGAGCCAAAATAGACACAAAGTACCTATCTGGATGACTGAATGGACATTTTGGAGTAGCATCAGGTCTGCAGAGCCATCTCTAATGCAGTAGTGACTCTGTGCTCACTACCCCTAGCACAGCCACAGCCAAAGGTCCCAGCCCAGGTACCCCGATGCTGCTGGAAGCCCCGTGGTCAGGCTGGGACAGAGCCTGCATTGTATTGCCATGCTGGGTAGCAATTCTAAAGCGCAGAGAAGCCATGGACTTGTTGACTCCAGAGTGACAGACTATGTTTTGGGTTAATTCAGCAGTGCAGCAGCATTCACCTCAGTTGCTGTTCTCTCAGGGCTGCCTCCTTTCAGTTTTACAGAAATAGAGGAAAGAACCAGCCAGAAGCTGGCTGTCTCATTCAAAACTGCACAGTGTGACTTACAGCGGGAGTAAGTCTCACCAGTTTCTACTTCTGTAGAGGCAAAAATCTCTTCTTCTAGTCTTGATCTTTTGTCAGCAGCATGAACACACAGAAAACTCAACGTTGCTGCCATTAGTTGAATCTATTGTTCTTTGAACGGCAGATTCAGAGGAACAGTTTTTAAAAGGAAAAGAAAAGGAAAAAAAAAAAAAAAGAGAGAAAGGAAACAACCCAAAGGTCTGTCAGTTGTGCAAAATGCATTCCTGCACTGCAAGGTGGGTGGTCTGCTTGGAAGTTGTTATGGTTTCAGCACAAACTGCCACAAAAGATAGTGATGTGTCTGAATAGAATGCACAAATGCGGTCTAATGGCCGCGTTTGAAACGAAGTGGTTTACCTGTGTATTGAATGATGTCTAACACAAGTACTCCACTAACTGGTTGTCAAGTGGGAAGCGCCACTTCATGGGAAGTGGCACTCTAACATCGCATCCACTCTCTGTCAGGAATTTAAGTGGCTTTTTAAAACTGAGATGAAAACGCTCTCATTTCCTGCACAGAAACAGATGCATAAAGCTCACAAAAAAATATTATATATTCTGGGAGTGGAAAACGAGGTGTCTTCCTAGACGGAGCAGCAAGCTAACATTTAATGCTTAAATTACTAACAAGACGTAAAGCCAAATCAAGCCCTTTTCCAGTAGGTCGTTCAGTGCACAAACCTGGCTGAAGTACTTGCAGTACCAAACACAAAAGTTATTTTTCTTCTTTGGAAAACAACTGGACGTCACAAAAATGTCTTTTAATTTGGAAACTGGCTTTTGTGTCAAATACAAAACGTTTTGTTATGTACTTTGTAGGTGTGAGTTGTACATAAAGTAAACAAAAATTCTCACAATTCTTACATCTGTGTTAATGCAAAAAACACACATGAAAGAAAAGCTTAAGATCCTGTCTGGTTTAGCTTCAAGTTAGAGAAAAGTGTATTTGGGTGGGGAATATATGACCAAGCATTATGGTTGGTTTCAAATAAGTTAGGTAGATTCCACTTATGACTAATTCACCTGATTTTTTTTTTTTTTAAGTGTTAAAATTAATTGTCCCGTTGGCTCTGAGGATTGAAGTCCAACAGCATTCACGTAACAGTAATTAAGAGCACCCTCTTGTGGTCATTATTACAGATATTAATTAAACCTTTTATGATAAGCTGGTAATGTATCTGCTCTCTCATGCCAATACAGTACCCCAAAAGTTTCTTAACATATGCACATGAATGTGCTGTACATGATTTGTTCTATATCAGCCAAAGAGATGCAACTGCAAGGTTGTATCTTGCGTATTCACCAAAAGTTGTATGCTTTTAAATAAAAAATATTTTAATATTTCATGCAGCTTAGAACAAAGTAATTCCTTTATTTGACATTTTCAAAATTGGCAAGGAAACCCTCAGAAAGGATAGAAAAAAACATAGAGCAGTAAATTTGGTCTCCATACCAGAGAACTTAGCAAAACTATATCAGAGGATGGAATTAACGTACAGCTGCATGAAGACAATCTGTTGAGAAGGAAGCAATGTGGCTACTGTAAGTGACTCATGATTAACTAATCTTTACAGAACTGTTGCAGTTCTCTGAAGCAATCATGAAACATATAGACTTTCCATTTAATCATAACTTTTCTTAAGATGCCTAAGTATGGAATTTACTCTAATACAGAAATTAATGTCTGATAGTCATTAAACATAAAACACAATCAGAACGAAAAGTACTAGGTGGGAATGTTTGAGCAAATTATGGCAGCTCCAGTCAAGTTAGCTTTGGTTACACTATATGAGAGTTATAGCTTAAGAAACTGTCAAAGATAAGGGAGAGATGGAAATAGTCTTAAGGGAAGCAGATTAGGAAGAGTATCCTGAATGCCAAATAGCCAGCAAGCATGCTTTGTCTGCATTTCATTTCTAAGTACACCCCCTGGACATGCACTACACCTCAAGAATTTGCCATACCATATTAGTATCACACTGGTCTTCCTTTTGTCATTATGTTACCTGATTAAGTTAGTAACTAAAGTTCTTGCTACCTGCTACCATGACAGCATACTACTTACTGAGTGTGTCCTCTGGGATTTGCCACATAAATGTATGAGTCAAGAGAACCGATGTACCGTATGAGGAAATTTGCAACCAGGATTCTGCCTCAGTTAAGATAATTTTATGTTGTAATAGGAGATTACTGCAGTGTGCAGTTCTGAGCAATCACTTTGGGAAAAATAAGAAAGAGCAAGGAAGCAAGTTTCATAGTATGAGGTCTACTAATGGAATAATGAAACAAACAAGGAAAAGATTCAAATTATCAGCGTGTTAGAGAAGAAACTGAGGTTTTGCTATGCAGCACTAAAATGTTCCATTTTCTTCCAAGAAGACCATTTCTATGGACATTAGGAGGCATGCACTCAGAAAATAAAGGCATTGGGATAGCTCGTCCCAGTACTTTTGAATGTACCATGAGAAATTACATTGTTCAGAGAAGAGATGGGGTGGCTAGTGCAGACAAACAGTCGAAGACCATGGATGTTTGGGTGATTTGTACAGGCACTTTCAGATTTTGGTAGACACCAAGGTAAAAGTTAATGAATCTGTGAAAGTTTCTGAGACTTCATCAACTCTTCTTTTCTTGATTTCTCAGAAAAGCGATGGAACAAAAAAAAGTTGAAACTTCAAATAATAATAATTTAAAAATCTCAAACATAATCTAGGAAAATGTGCAACACTCAGAACAACAAATGCACCCTCAAAACCAGAAAAACAAGAAGTTAAGAAATGGGACTTGAGGAAGATCCAAGCCTTGACAGAAGAAAATCCAAGCTGGTTGAGTTTAACCATGCTGACACACCCTAGAGAGACCTAGAGCACCTGCAGACTCAAGACCAAGTAACATATCCCTCCTGGCATGGGACTGTTCGGGTGGTACAGCTGAGTGTGTCAGGGATTTCAGTCAGGGAATAGTCAGGTGCTAGACAGTATGCTTTCCTAGACAGGTGAGGATGCTTCCAATCAGTGGTGAACACCTTCATTGCCTCCAAATTCAAAGAGGATGCTGAAAACTGGAAACTGTTGACCACTGCTGTAAAGAAAACTCTCACTGAGAAAAAAATCAAGTGCAGTCTCTTGCAACAGAAGTGTTGTGTCACTAGATCACTAACTAGATTCCAAATCTAGTCAGGAAAAGAATAACCTCTCTTTTTTTTCCCCCTCTCCTTTTTCTTCACAAACTCTTCCCACGCCTTAGGCATATAGTGGTCTTTCAAGGAAAAAAAAAAAAAAAAAGGTTCCAGTAAATGGCAAAGCTCAATGTACCTATGCTACAAAGAGAACAAATTTTAAAAGTTTGGACAGCTTAGCCAGAAACATTTGTATGAATTGGAAGTAACACTGGAATGTACTATATGTCAAACCTGTAAAAAAAAGATTGAGTGGCATCATTAATTCTTTTTATTTTCTTTCACTCTTAAATAGTTTCAATATTATCAGAGGTACTAAAACCTTTGGAATATGTTCTTCCCTGTTCCAAGAGAGAAATCAGTTAAAATCACATGTTAAATTGTTATGGTCACAGGTCCTCTTTCTGGCAAGGTAAAGCCAAGTTTTCACAATGAGGGGGGAAAAAATCAAAACTAAGACAACAAAATCAACTAACTGAAATAATCCAGGTAGCAAGACCCTGATCAGAAAATTTTCTGATGATGTTCCGAGGATACTTTCCAATTATGTTCAAGATTCAAATTCTGTGGATGGCGCAATCCCTCAGAAGCACCTCCCACTGGTCCTGCATTCCTAGGGGGCTTAAGCCATATGTTGGCTCCACATTTCTCTCACAGGTAGTTTGGTGTGAACCTAGGATGCACAGTTTCTAAGACCAGTTCCACATTATCCTTCTCCTCTCATGCTTCTATGAGCTGAAATGGTCAAGGCTCCTGGTGGTGTCTGTCCCGAAGAGCAGGATTGGGGCCTGGAGGTGCATATGGACTGTGAGATGAACTTACCATGCTTGCAGCTAATATTGCTATTAGCTATTAGAGAGAGATCGGATCAAACTGGTGGACAAGGGCACCAAAATGTTTTGCGGAGATTTGCAAGAATCAGATGAGACACATCTTGCTTAAATTCTGGTAACTGTGACATGATTTTCTTGCTACCACAGACCTTGTCAGCTGTTTATGGTCTTCTATTCCAGGTACTCTGTACACAGGAAAAAATCAGGTTGACTTGGAGCAATAGTAAGAAAATCTCTTTATATTATGGCTTGGGAAAAAAAAAAGGTATAAAACACTGCATTATATAAAGTGGAAATCTGAAGAATTTCTTTTTAAACACTTACATTCCCCATCTTCTTAAATACTTCAGCAAGGCCTGAATTTTGAACTTTTCTCCAGAATGCTCAGCCTTTCACCATCAATACAATTAAAGCTCATGTCTTGGAGACTATTATAATAGATGATGTACTTATTTTCTGTCTCAGAAATGCCTGAGATGCTCTTAATAGAACAATAAGTAACTAAAACATTCAGCAAAGTTTCTTGATGTTTCTAACTTGCTACAGGAAAGATTCTTGCATGGATTAAATAACTGTCCATATAGAAATACTAGGAGGGAGAATAAATCTGTCAATATATAGATCTCTTTTACATCATAAGCAACTATTCCTTGCATACTTGGGGAAAATGCCCCAAAACTTGAATAGCTCAACTTTATGACAGCTCAGACAGGTCTTCAAACCTATTTTTATAAAATCTCCTCTGCCAGCCCCTGATGGGGCAAGAAAAATATCCTAGTATCTTAATTTCAGGAAAAAAAATTACAAGTTTTCCTACAGTGTTTTTTTGTCCTTTGTATTGAAGATATCAAATCACCAAAGGCGGCCATACCGCAGTTATAGAACCTGTTTGCTGTTTTGCCACAGTTTCCCACTCTTTATGTACATGGAAGAGAAAGATAACTTTTTCTGGTAAAATACTGGAAGAGGATTTCTCTTTCTGGATTGTCAATCAATAGCAAAAGTGTGCAGTCAGCTTTAGCAATCTCTGAAACAGTAAACAGCATTTTTTCATCCTGTAGTCATCACCACTTTCCTGTTCACAGACATGAAATGAACATTTTCTATTGATACTAAAAGCCAACATATTAAAATCCTATTCAGGAATAAAACAGAAAATTCTTATACAATGCTAGCAAATACAAGATATTTACATTGTAATTCCAAATTGTCATCTCCTGTACCAAGAAAATGACAACTTGCATTAAGAGCTCATGACAGAGAAAAATGCCAATTTTTGTCTCTAAACATTTGCACTTTGATTCTTTCCTACCTGTTTGTTTCAGATGTGTTGCTTAGGCATTCAACACTTAGTGTGTTTACTCCATTACCTATCTGTTCAACCAAGATTATATACATCAATTGGAGTACAATAAATGGAGCGTGAAGACAGGCCACATTACTATGAAAATCCTCTCCTACAGGTAGTGAGCAAAGGAGAAAATCTCAGAGAGTTGACAAACCTAATTTACTCTGTCCCACTCTGTCCAACAGGATGATTCACTGTATACCCCTGATCCATGCGCTACGGCATAGGTGAATTCAGAAAGAAAACATACAAATCCAAACAGGTGCACCTACTGTTATAGATACAAAAACGAAGTTGAAACTTTTTAATACTTGTGTCTGTATACTAGCTGTGTGTGTTTCGATTTCTCTTTGTAACTGTGTTTATTTTCCAACTAGTTCTGAGTTGTTACTCATTACTGTTGTAATGTTGTTCAGTAGTTGTTAGATATTGTTGCAGTGTTTAGTTACGAATGTTTGTAAGAGTTTTGCGGGGCTGCCTCCCCGAATACAGGGTGTTAAAGGGACACCACCAAAGGAAAGGGGGATCTTCTACCCTTCCCCAGACAACTCAAACTGAGACCACCACCCAGCGCTTTCATTGGAGGACACGAACACCCAATCAAAACACGGCGGGAAGGAATGATTGGTGTAGAGAGCACCCTGCTAAGGGCCAATGAGAGCCCAAAGAATAGACCAATCAGGGAAAGGATCCAAAACGGACCAATCCCTGAGGGGACTGAGGCTTTAAAAGGGACTGACCACCAATCCCTGAGGGGACTGAGGCTTTAAAAGGGACTGACCACCCTCAGTGGGGGCTTCGCTCTCAGGAACTGAACTGCGCACGTGTGCCGTGAGGGGCTGGGACTAGCCCAGCCTCCTGTGTCTGTAGCTGGTTTTATAACAATAACCGATTGGCCATTCCTTTTTAACATCTTTGGATTTACTGCCTCATCATTAAACTTGCAACATTGTAACACTACCTAGTTTTAACAAGTTGACTTTGTTTTTCACAAGTCACCTGCTTCTTTTTCACCAAGAAGCCAACATTATTTCTCCATTTATTTGGTAAAGGTAACATAAGAAATGGGTCTATCAAACTAAAATACAATGGAAACAAAATCACAAAGGGCATGGTAGTTTTTGCTCTACATTCCTAAGGATGCAATTGAACTGTTCTCTCCCATTCAAAAAGCATTTGAAATCACTGGACAAAATCCAATGCCTTAGTCATGCCCAGAGGCAGCAGCCCAACACCCTGTGTGTATTGGCCAGTCAGCTTCTGGCTACTGAATTCGAATGTGGCTAAAATTGATGCTACCACATAAACCATCAAAAGGAGGGAGAGGGATAGGTGGGAGAGGGAGGGAGGGGGAGAGAGGAGTAAAGAGCTTTTGTCCACAGCTGCTCCTTCAAAAGACAAACTCATAGAAAAAGTAAGACTACTAAGTCTGTTTCTCATGGAACAAATATTTTCTACTGAGGAAGGACAAAACGATGGTTTGGTTGTAGGTAGGCAACTGCAATGCAGCTGTATACATATTGCTACTAAGATTTTGAGGACACAGAGAAAGAAGTATATCATAAAGCAAAATAGAAATACATGCCCAGCAGCTGCTCTGTAAGTAACCCCTGGTCTAGATGTACAGTGAATTTGATTAGAAAGACCCCAACGCACAGGCTTATAGCTATTATGTGGCTCCACATGTGTGTTTCAGTGTGATCTTCCATGAATACAGAGGAAGAGGTGTACGGCCTAGGATGAAGAACCCATTCAGTCTAACATCCTGTTTCCACCACAGGCCACAGGCAAACGTCAAAGGAAGAGGAAAAGCAAGGCAAATATATGATATCTTCTCTGCAACACTCCCACAGCTACCAACTGCTTTCAGCTCTGGGAATTTCCTGAGTGTGAGGGGGTGTTCATTCAGAAACTCTCAACACAGTCCTCTTCCAAATACTTGGCCCATCTTCCCTGCACCCTAAAGAAACACCCTGTGCTCAGCACGCCATTCAGAAAGGCACTGAACGAAGAACCATCTCCTCTTGTTCACTTAGACTTGGGCTCCTGGTACTGCAAATCTGATGGTTTGTACTCAGAAAGTCAGCTGGCATCCACCCTCTACAAGGTACTTAGGATATGAAGGAGCTCAGGCATCCTCCCTCTTTGGTGACCACTCCAAGCCTCACTTGTCCCTTCCAAGGGACAAAAAACCAGAGAGCCAAGCATCCTTGTTATTCTTTCCTGGTTCCAGCATTTTCTTTCTAAGAAGCAGGAAATGCAACAAGGAACAGTGCTCATGGTGCAAACTCACCGCGGATTTCTGGAGTGCCATAAACGTGTTCGCAGTTTTGTTCTCTGCCCCTTTTCTAGAAATGTGCCTTGCTTTTTCCAAACATAGTGTTCATACAGGGCATACATACCTAAAGTCTCACTCCTGAGTGGCAGCAACTAATGCTGGTATTCCTACTTTTTAAGTAAAGTTATGAGTAGTTATGACATCACCTTGCATTTATCTACTCTATATTTAATCTACTTTTTTACTGCCTAATCACCCACAATTTTTACAGATGACCTTAACCCCCTGCTAATATAAAAAGGTTTTGCATAGTCAGCAAACTTACTTGTCCATGGGAGTAATGAATTATGAAGAACTGCTCAGCTGCCTCCTTGCACTCAACTCCTCACTGGTGATGGTCTCTGTGGCTATGAAATAATGCACATCTGTGCTTGACAATTAATGACAGCCTACCTTCTAATACATTGCTACTAGCAATATAATACTTGATATTACTTGGCATACAGAACCTGAAAAGCTGTTTAAAACACAGATACCATTATAATTATTATCTCATGTGCATGCATTAAGCCACATGTGTTTAATATTAAGTACAAATATTATTGCATGACCAGAGTAATGCATGAGACAGTTTGTAACACCTTGCTAATACACAGCTGTTAATTTTATTACCTTCTCTTGGTAATGAAAATTAGGAGCATTATATTTGATTCATTCTGGTCAGAAGCAGAGCTGGGGAGAATATTCTGCTCTGATTGCCCTGTCAGACTGCCCCTGAGAAAAAGAAAAAACCCAAAGTTCTCTAGTATGTGTTTCTAAAACAGTTTTACTCAATACTTAACACTTGCATAGGTAGTTGTGGCCCACAGCCAATTTTAATGCCTTGCCTCTGGATTTGCTTTTGTTTATGTATTCTGATTTCCTTTTAATCCTAATTCCAGTTTGGTTGCATAACAATAATGTCCTTTTGCCCTTAAAACCCTTACACAGGGTCTCAAACTTGGCTTTGCTTTAAGGCAGTTTCGGTTTATAAATGATAGAGAACTATTTGTTACCCCACAAGCACAACTCAGTTCACTCCTCCCTAAATGTCTGCTCCTACAAAGAAAAAAGGAAGAGACACCAGAATAGCAAAAGAAATCCAAACATACGTGTGTTTGCTTTTCAAGCAAACATTTCCATTTCCAAGACACTTTTTTTAAATTTTACTTATTTCTACTGTGTTTATTAACCTGTTTGCAACTTCACTGTCAGTGAGTCTGTCCAAACAAGGGAGTAATAAGGTTCGAGAAATGTATGCTCATACTGTATAATTGTATAAGCTGCTTCCTGTACGCTGGGGTTACAATTTGCATTTTCATCTGTTAAATACCTTGTGTTCTAGATCCTTCTCTCTGACTGTGAAACGTATTTGGACATCTCCACTGTGGCACTTTTCCAACTTTATACAAACACTGGAAAGCAATCTCGCTGAAAGCAGACGGTTTAGTATGACTTGGTTATTAATTTTTAAGGAAGAGGTTCTGTGATCTGCGACAAGAGAAGTATTTTAATTGATGGGAGGAGCTACCTACCACTCATGCAAGTATCAGAACCACTTAAAATGTCTTCATCTGCATTTCTGTACATATGTATGTGTATATATATAGAGATATATATAAAAATTTCCCAGAAGCAGAATGTTCTTTTCTCAGCGTTCACAGCACACTCTGCTGGCTGTTGTCGAAAGTTAATGCCAAGCGAGGACGACAAGCTAAAAAGAAATAAAATGTTTTAGGACACAGGAGAAACACAATCCATGCAGGTAATTACCGCGGGCATTTGAACAGAGAGGCACAAGGGACGTATTCTAGGAGCAGCAAGGAAGGGTTGGCAGGAAACTAGTTTAGTTTCACGGAAGAGAGCGAGCTTTCATTTTTTTTCTTTTTTTTTCTTTTTTTCTTTTTTTGGGGGTGGGGGGGAGGGTGTACAGGGGGGGAGGCAAGGAAGCCTTTCCTCCCGTGCTGAGGTCATCCCGTTTCAGCATGGAGGCAGGGAGCACGCATCTGTGCCAGTGCCTCCATTTCCGTTCCTTCAAGGACAGGGCAGGCACTGCCTGACGGGCGGGCGAGGATCACTGGCTGCTCGGCATTAAGTGGCTTTATATGAAAGTGGCTTAGAGCCACATTTGCATGACAAAGCCATTTGCGCGTCCCTCGTCAATAAGGGAGGCTGCAGCCTCCATTTATCCTCCCTTGCGTGAAACACGCGAAACCACTAAGGGCAGGACGGGGATTTTATCAGGAAAGCGCTCATTGCCGGTGCCGAGTGGCACCACGCGGGCTGCGCACAGCAGGAGCAGGGAGTGGGGAGACTGCTTCAGCAGTGTTCAGGGCAGAAAACGTGGCCGGGGCCGTTTCCGGCCGAGAACCAGCCTCGCGCAGGGCTGTGGCGGGGCCGGGCCGGGCGGACAAAAGGGGCATTGCTGGGTGACGCTGCTGAGGAATTCCTGCCGGGCGGGGCGGGATTTATGGCTTTTTTTTTCCACGGGGCCGCTCGGGCCCGAGGCGGGGGACGGTGCGGAAAGCGCAGGGTCATCATCGGCTCCCCTCCCCCAGCCCGTCCTCTCCCCGGTCCCGCGGTCCCGGTCCCGGTCCCGATCGCGGCACAGCCGCCCCCCCCCGCCGACACCGACCCCCACCCCGGCCCGCGCGCGCCCCCCGCCCCCCACCCCCACGCGCCACGCGGGCCGCGGGCCCCGCCCCGCCGCCTGGCCGCGCGCGCCCCCCCTTCCCCTCCCCCCTCGCGCGCCCTCCCGGCGCGCCCCGCGCGGCGGCGGCGGGGCGGGGCCCCCGCCCTGGCGGCTCGCGAAGAGGGGCGGGGCAGCGGCTGCGCGCCTGCGCGGGCGGCCTCGCCCCTTCTGTGGCCACCCCCGCCCCTCGCCCTGCGCAGGCGCAGTGCGGCGGCGGCTCGGCGAGGGGAAGGGCGAGAGCGGCTGCCGGAGCGGGGGGGACCACGGGGCTCCGTCGCTCCGCCGCCGCCATGGCGGGCGCGGCCCCGGCCCACGAGCAAGACCACGAGCAGGAGGCTTCGGCCGCGGCGGGCGAGCGGCCGCACCTCTCAGCGGCGGCGCTGGCGAAGATCGAGCGGAACCGGCAGCGGGCGCTGGCACTGCGGCAGGCGCGGCTGGCGGCCCGGCCCTACCCTGCCGCAGGTCGGATGGCGGCGGCGGCGGAACGGGCGAGTCCCCGCGCCCTTTTTTCTCTTTTTTAGGGGGGAGGTTTCGAGAGGGGAAAGGTGTGGGAAAAGAGGGGCGCCGCCGGACGTGAGGCGGTGGGGGCGGCGGGGGGGGTGCGGTAGGATGGCTGGAACGGGGTGGGGGTTGGGGGGGGAGAATCCGCCGCGGCGCGCGAGGGCCCCCCCCTCCCCCCACATGTGTGGGGGAGGGGGGGCTCTTGCACGCGCGCGCTCTCCGCGCGGCCCCCCGCCTCGCGCGCGCGGCGCGGTGGGGGCGGCCGCGCGCGCCCCCTGCCGGCGGCGGCGCTTTAACGCAGCGCCCGCCTCGTTTGTGCTCCCGCAGGCGGCGGCGGGCGGGCGCGGGCCCTCCCCAAGGTCGTGGACACGGGAGGGGGTTTCTTCCTGGAGGAGGAGGAGAATGAGGAGAAGGAAGAGCGCGGCGCCGGCGAGAAGATCGTGCAGCCACCCGGTAATTATGAAAAAAACCTGTAGGGAGCGGCGGGGGTTTGGCGGGGAGGCGGCGGGAGGAGGCGGCGCCGCGTGCGCGGGGCCGGCGGGGGAGGGCAGGAAGGCGCGGGGGCGACAGTGAGCCGGCTCCGGCCGCGCCAGCGGGGCGGGATGGATGGGCGCCTTTTTTTTTTTCCCGGGCTTTTTTTACCCTCCTTTCTTACCCTCTTTTTCCTTTTTTCCTTTTTTTTTTTTTCTTTTTTTTTTTTTTTCTTTTTCTTTTTTTGGTTGCCACCCCTTTCCTTTTACACGTTATTCTGGATGTGCTCGATTAGTGGCGCGTCCGATTCTTTTCAGCATTAAATCCGCTATAGCAAATGCGCGGTAATTAAAAATGAAGAATTTTAAGCCGCAGAAGTGGGACACAGCCAGTGCCCTTGGGTATAGCACATTTTTTTTTCTCCCTCATAAACGCTATTTCCATTATTCCTTTCGGGGAATTTGAATTTTAAGATCGACATAAGCGTAAATTTGCGCGGCTTCGTCGGTTGTGGGAATTTTGGGATTTATGTGGTTTGTGCCAAGACCGGAGCGCTGCTGCAGTGCCAGCTTTTATCGTTATAAAACGTGCTGGCGCCAAGTTACAGATCGTTCGGTGGAGGATTTCAGCACATTGCCTTGCGATATTCTCTCCCCCAAAAAAAGCAAATGGAGAAGTAAGGGTCCCAAAATAGATCGACTTTCTTCTCTGGGATTGTCTTTGTCTTGCTTTGTTCTGCTTGAATCAGCTGCGGGGCTCTTGGTGCAGTGTATCTCTTTGTTAGAAATCAGCACCAGATTTCATTAACAGTGTAAACAATTAGCAGCCCTGCTTCTTTTGATGGGGTAATGTTTAACAATAAATTAAAGTAGATTTGGGATGCCTTTACACTGGGCGTATTTTTTGCTGTGTAATTCATAACGTCATTGTCTTAATAAAATGTCTTCGTGTTCGGGAGCACTGCCTTAAATGATGGAATGTGATGTAAGAGTATGAAATGACTGTGAAGTACTGAGCATCCGGCTGTCGCTAGTAGGACTGAATTTACATAAAATGTCGTCTTTGCTGGATCGGATCTGCTATAAATGCAAACGCAATTAAAATGTATGGTGCTGCATGTCAACCATTAATCTTCTGCTTCAGGTGTTCCTAAAATTCCACAGCACTGCCTCGCTTTCAGATTTCAGAACTGCATAGAAATGTTAATTTTCTGATAGAATTCCAATGTTACTGTTCAAGGAATGTTACTTTATAGCTGTTTTTCCCTGAATCGATGTTTCTTGGTGTCCTGTGGAACATAAAAGCAGATGGTGATGACGCTGGAGGTGATCCGCCCGTTGAGGATGCGGCCAGAAGCAGTAGCTGGCGCTGAGATGAGTCTGGGCTTGGAGCAGTGCTGAGAGGGCTTGGGGAGAGGATTGTAGTGGAGCTCCATCCCCATTCCACTCCTAGCAGCTCTCTGGCCATCCACCTCCGTTTCTGCCAGCTGGAACGGTCAAGAACCTTGCCAACTGCCCCAGGCTTCCACTGAGCTCGTTTAGGGAGAGGCAGGTGTGGCTGAGCTAGGAAAAAAACTGGAGCAGAGCTGAGAGAACTATGATGCCAGCGCAGCTCCTGTAGTTTCCTGCTCTGGCCACCCTCTTCAAACTGAATCCCTTCTCTGCTTCCTCCTGTCTTGCCCACATGTCTTCTATAAATCAGGGCATGTTTTGGGAGGGTCAGAACAGAGGAAGTGGCAGGAGAGGATTTAAGTCACTTTGTGGGGGAAATGTGGAGAATTTTTTTGAACAATGGCTAAGTTCAATGTGCATTTAAATGTTGAGTACTTAAAACTTAATTTACAACAAGAAAACATTCTAGCATATGGAGTTGTGTGGTAATGTGTTTGAATTTGTATTGTATTGTTCTGAAAAACTTCGATAGAGTGAAAGTAGTTTGTAATATGCTTATGTGAATTCTAGTAAAATTGCCTGTAATACCAATTCTAGATGCTTGTTTTTATCATTGTAGTCCCTTTAAAAATATTTTTTTCCATTAGCACCCGTACTAGAATTTGACTATCTCATCTGTGGAGACTGTGGCAAAGAATTCATGGACTCCTACCTTATGCAGCACTTTGATTGGGCAACATGTGATAATTGCAGGTATTACAAATAACCAGAAGAGAGAAGCACTTCTTTACATAAAGATTGCTGGCTATATTTCAGTGAATTACAGTCATTTAAAGAGACTGTCAGCAAAGAGACATATTTCAGTAACTTTAAGAAATACGTAAATGAAAGTTGACTGATACCCTCTGCATTTTCCATTATGGAATTAAGTCACAAATTGTCTCATAAGCCTGCTTTAGGATAGGGGACATCCATGGCTTTTCATACGACGTTATGGAAATAAGATGTCATGAGAGCAGTTGGTGTGTTTGTCAGTGTGAAAATTTATGTCTGGCTGCAGACTAGAGCCATTTGAAAACCTGATAAAACACAAATATCTGCTCTCTGAAGTGGAGCAGGGATTTAGGAGAGTGTTTGCAGTCCCAGTGTTCTAAATCAAGTGAAGTTGGTACTTTGGTCAGCATGGGCGTGCTGGAAGCACAGCAGCCAGAGGGCAGAGGCCTCATGGGAGGTTACTGGTTGGCCTGTGAGGTAAGCAGGAGTTTGACCTTGAGAGGAGAGCAAGCTCTTATCTTTTCACATAGAAAATGCTCCAAAAGCCATCAAGATAACCAGGGCAGTGAAACTAACTGCAGCAGCTGGCCGCCCATGTGTGTAAGGATGAATTGGGTGAATGAAAAAGGCGGTTAGGAGTTTGTTCTGGGAGTGTACCCATTTACTGCAGGGAGTGGTTAAGGGTGTGCACGTGGTGTAGGCAGTTGGGAGTCATACTGGAGGCAAAGTTCTGTTTCGGAAGTTACAGTGGGTAGGAAGGGGACTTTAAGGACAGGACTTTGAGCCTGTGGAGTACTTTTCCTCGGGTCTAAGCTCTTGTAGCTGATCACTGGTGTGTCCTTGGTGCATTAGGTGTAACTGAACTTTGAATTGTAGTAAAGCTACAATTACAGCAGTACTTCCTTAATGACCGTTGTTAGCACTTAGTGTTTGGCAGATTGTTTGGCTGAAGCGATTCGAGTTGTACTTCAGTCAGGATTGCGTAAATGTAATTTTTTCCATTAACTCATGAATGCTGCTGTGGTTCCAGAGCTTTTCATTATCTATCTGCTAAAGGCTACAGTCTTTTAAAAGTCTTCATTTTATGGTTCCTCTGCCTACTGTCTTGCATTGTAGAAAGAGGTACTCTGTCTGTGTTGCTAATCAGTTTCTGAGATCTAGAAGCATATGGAGTGTATATTCTCAGGTGATCTGACCTGTCTCACATTACACATTCTTTCTGTCTTGACCATGTAAGGCTCATACTTCTGTCCTCTTGGACTGCATCTGGGTTAGGTGAATACCTGAAATTACTAATTTTAAGTTTCAGTTATTCCCTCTTGTAAGAAAATAAAAACCTTTCTAGAAGAGTAGGCTTCTCAGCGTGTGTTTGCTGAAATGAGAGGAAATTTTAAACATTTAATTTCAGTAAATCTAGTCTGAAGTTTAGCTAGGCTGTTGGAATCCAAAGTTATTTGCATGCATAAAAAACTGAGGGGATTAGGGCTACCTGTATTTCAGGAATGTTAGATGGATGGGATGCTTAGATGTTAATAACCGGTGGTTTTAGGGTGTAGCTTTCTCATAATTATTTTACATCTTGCAGAGATGTTGAAGATAAACATAAGCTTATAACAAGGACAGAAGCAAAAGAAGAGTATCTGCTTAAAGACTGTGACTTAGACAAGAGGGAACCAGTGCTCAGATTCATTGTGAAGAAAAACCCTCATAATTCACGATGGGGTGAAATGAAACTTTATTTAAAACTACAGGTATAGAAATGTACTGTGTTTCAGACCTTTTTTTACCTTCTTACAGCTTTGGCTGTCACCTGGTACCTGAATGGTTTTTGTTCAAGCTAAGTGTGTTGTGCATGGCTTGTTATAGTTAAATGGTTGCAAGTTGTGAAAATGTCTGGTTTTGAGAATGTTTTAAAGATGTTCATTGAGCAGAACTTCAGTGGGTTGCACAGTTACAAGTCACAGAGCACATGGCCCATCAGTTTTACTCTGCAGTGCATGGGGCAGCTGCAGCTGTGTGTGGCCTTTTGTAGCTGTGTTCACAGCTTTGCCTGCAGAGACAGCAGGAAAGGCAAGTGATTTCCCAGGGCTTTTGTCATTTCTTGTTTGGTACTTCATAGGAGTCATACTGCTTTAGTAAAACATGGGCAAAATTATAGCTGGGTTTAAGTTTTCCTAAGTTACATCCAGTTGGTATGAAAAACCAGTGTTGCCTCTTCCTGTGGAAGGAGTGCAGTCTTGTGAGTCAAGAGCAGAGACTGGGAGGCAGAGGAAAATTGGTTTATGTATTTGTAGGGAAAAATTAAATGTGTAAGTTAGAATAGTTTACTTTTATCGTTTCAGGAAAAAAAAAAAAGGCATTTATGTCCGTCCTGTAGGTAATCAAGCGTTCACTTGAAGTCTGGGGTAGCGAGGAAGCATTGCAAGAAGCAAAGGAGCTACGCCGTGATAGCAGAGAGAAGATGAAACAGAAGAAGTTTGACAAGAAAGTTAAAGGTAAAGCATTAAAATTACATACTTCAGTACCGAAGGGAAGTATAGTTCTGTTTAAACTTGTGTCTGCCTCTGATTAAATTACTGAGAAAATATTCTTTGTGGTGAGATGGATGTTTTCAAGACTGGGGGTGAGCCTGGAACAGTCCAGTGTGACCTCATAGCTGACTATTTTGGGCAGTGTTGGTCTGTGGGACTTGAGGTCCCTTCCAGCTTGAATTCCCCTCTTGTCCTGTGGATCTGACGTGAGAGAAAGCAGTTGCAGTGTTCTTCAAATTTTTGGGTATGACCCAGAATGTGCCGTGGATTATTCCTGATACTTCTGACTTGTACTTCTGACTTTCCTGGCAGTGGGTTATAGTTTTGTGATAGCCTTCAGGTGGAGTGACTGTAATGAAAACGGGTTTTCCTGTTGTTCACAGCATTCCTAGCTGCTGCTTTACCGCACATTATCCTTCAGGGTTTTTCCCTGATAAATTTGTATTTAGAGGAGTATTTGATGGGCGGAACTTTCTATACCACCTATAATGTCCCTGCTCTGCTTTAGGGTGACATTTTTAAGGGCAGAAATCTCAAGCTGGTTTCACTGGTGTTGTCTGAAGGAGGCAGAACTTGAGACTGCACAAATAACCCCTGTCTGGGCCATTGATGTTGTGTGTAGAGAAGGACTGGCAGCAGACTGTAGCCAAGATGCCAGAGTTCAGTGCAAGTACAGGCCTTAACGTGACAAAGTTTGCAGCCTGAATGGCTTGGCTCAAAATGTGACTACATTTTGCTGTTCAGTATTCTTGCCACCCGCTTGCAACATCCGGATAATATCTTGGGCCCTGCTGCCAGCTTGTGCGCTCTAGAGAACCCGCGGATTTCACTGCGGATGCTGCAGAGGCAACTCATATTATTGGGCATAAAGCTTAGAGAATGCCAAGTCATTTGGGAGGCTTACTGTGACCTGAATGAAAATGACTCTTTCTTGGTCATGTAAAATAAATGAGGTGTTCTATAAAAACTTTTCCTTTGCATTTCACCGACCCCTTTTGGATACCTTTGAATGGCTTTGTGTAAAAAGGCAGCAAGTAACATGTCCTTAGTGCAGATGGAAAATCTTTGACTGTGAGATCCCATGACAGTGTAGTTCTTGGCCTTTAAAATATGCAAACAAGGTGAGGATTACAAGGCAGGTCAGAACTTGTTCTTGCAAGAGCAGATTCTTTCCCAGACTTTGTGGAAGATGGGAAGCAAGCATATTGTCATCTGTAGGCCTCAGGAAGCTGGTTAGCTTGAGTTTTATTAAACATTATTGAAGATTTATTAAAATCTTAAATTCTTCTTGTATTTCTTACCAGAGCTCCGCCGTGCCGTGAGGAGTAGTTTGTGGAAGAAAAAAACTAGTATCCACGAACATGAATATGGACCAGAAGAAAACATTGATGAAGATACATACAGAAAGACATGCACTGTATGTGGCCATGAGTTAACTTACGAGAAGATGTAGTGTTAACCTATTTTTTTAAATTTTACTTTATTTTTAATGGTATTTTGTATTAAAGTCAAATAAATGCTTATTATGAACAAGCTGCTGCCAAATTCTATGAAGCGTTATATTTTTCAGTTGCAAGAAGCTCTGTGAAGAGCAGTAGGATTTGGCTTTTAAGCTAAATCTTAGGGTAGAATATAGCACATTAGCAACAATGCAACAATTGGTATCTTCTTGACTGAAAGATAAGTTTGTATCATTGTACTTGATGCACTGATGAAACGAAGGTGACCTTCCCACTGCTTTTCTGCTTCCATCAGGAGGAAGGCTCCCTATTTTCACCTGACTTGTCTGGTTTTCAGTTACTCATCATGGGCAGGCAGAGAGCAACAGGCTGAGAGACCAGCACTTCTGGTGGTGGGAGACCGTATAATGAGGCAGGTTCTCCTTTGGCTTGGATACACAAGTCTGTCAAGGAAAATTCTCTCTTAAAAGGAAAGCTGCCTACTTCCTTGGGAGTTTCTGACATGTCTCTACTGTATTTTGCAGGAGGGAGTCCTTGGGTGTATTTCCTGTGTAGTTGTTTTTTCCCAACTTTTGAAGTAGAGACCAAGGCAAGGGTCAAGAGCTGTCCTTGGGGCAAGAGGGAAGTAGCATACTGTGGTAGAGCTCTCTTATGAATGATGCTTGCTTTCAGTAGAGCCAATTTACTTCTAAGTTTAAATTTCAATTTCTCATTCTTAGAGCTGTTGGGGAATGCATGTGGAAATTGCTGAAGTGAAGTAACATGTTCTAGGGTTGTGACTATATGTTTAATTCACCATTGTAAATATGGCAGATTTCAGGGAAGTCTCTGGAGACTTCCTTTGTGAACCTTGGCCACTGGCTGTACGGAACTGAAATTATCAGTAGGAAAATTATTGCATATTTGATATGCCATTACAGAAAGGTGGTGGGATGACTCTCATGACTGGAGTGCTGCAACAATGGGCATAAGCTCTTCAGAAGGGACAGGCAGGCAAGCAGAGGCAGTGGGGTGGCTGTGTACTTTGGGGAGGGTTTGACTGTGCAGAGCTCGAGGGCAGTGATGGAAAGGTTGGGTGCCTGTGGGTGAGGACTGGGGAAAGGACAACAAGACATTCCCAGGGGGAGTCTGATACAGACCACCCAGACAGGGTAAAGGGGCAGATGAAATGTCCTGTAAGAAGCTGGCTGGTGTTTCACGATCACTAGCCGTTGTTCTTGTGGGAGACTTTAATTTGTGGGATGTCTGCTGAAAAGATCAGCAGGGGAGAGGTGGCAGTCAAGGAAGTTGCTGGAGTGTGTGGAATACAAAGGAGAGGTGGTAAGTGAGCTGTCCTGGTTCTGGCCAGTTATTGTTTGTAGTAGCCAGGAGGGGCATAACCCCGTTTTCCTGTACCACCTCACATCACACACAGGGGTGGGTGGGCAGAAGGGGATCCTTTCCAGTCTGGGTAACACCAGGTTTTACAAAGTGGGCATTTGTGTGTGAATTGATCATCTTTCTTGCACACCATATTAGTATCAATATTGATACTGTTTGTTTCTTACCTCACTGCTGTTTCCAGTAAATTGTTCTTATCTCAACCCTTGATCTTCACCTTCTCTGCCTCTAATTCTCATCCACTTCCTGTGGGGGGGAAGTGGGCAAGTTGTGCATGGTTTGGAGTGTTTCAGTGGACATGCTAAATTGGGGGATGCCATTCCTAAACTACATCATGGGCATACCAGGGGCAGTGGCCTAGTAGATCTGTTTATGAACAGAGAAGGGCTGGTGGGACATGTGGTTGTTGGAGGCCGTCTTGCACACAGTGACCATGAAATGATATGGTTTTCAACCTTTGGTTAAGTAAGGAACAGGGTCAAGAAAACCCCTGCCTTGGGTTCTTGGACACTATTCAGGACAGTGTTTCAGAGAGTCCCTTGGGAAACAGCCCTTAATAACAAAGAGGTCCCATGAAGACCAGCCATGCTTTAAAGAGGAAATCTTGAAAGGTGGAGGGGCCGACTGTCCCTATGCCGGATGATGAGCCATCATGGAAGACCACCAGCCTGATCTTCCTGTTCATCCTGGCTGAACAGGATGCTTCTGCTGTAACTTGGGGAAAAGAGGTTATGACCTTTGAAAAAAGGGGCAGACTCAAGAAGAGTACAAGGATGATGGTTGGTCATGTAGAGAGAAAATCAGAAAGATGAAAGCTCATCTGGAGCTCAATCTGGCCACCACTGTGAAATATAAAGTGTTTTTATAAATACTTTAACAAAAGGAGGGCCAAGGAGAATCTCTATCGGTTATTGGATGTATGGGGGGACATTGTCATTAAGGATGAGGGAAAAGTTGAGATATTTGGGTTGCTTGCCTCAGTCTTTAACAGAAAGACTAGTTATCCTTGGGACAACCAGATGCTGAGCTGGTACACAAGGACAGGGAGCAGTACTGACCTCCTGTAATCCAGGAGGAAGTAGTCAGTAACCTGCTGAGCCATTAGACCCAAGTCCATGGGACCAGATGGGATTAATTATCCAAGGGCACTGAGGGAGCTGGTGGAATAACTCATTAAGCTGCTCTGCACCATTTATCATCAGTCCTGGATAACCAGGGAGGTCTGGGCTGATGGGGTTGGCCAGTGTGATGCCCATCTACAAGAAGGGTTGGAAGGAGGATTTGGGGAACTACAGGCCTGTCAACCTCTGTAGTGGGATGCAATAGATCATCTTGAGTGCGATCACACAGTACATGCAGTAAATAAGGGGACTGGGCCCAGCCAACATGGTTTTGGTTGCCTGACCAACCTGATGTCCTTTTATGACCAGGTGACCTCCCTAGAGGATGATGGAAAGGCTGTGGATGTTGTCTACCTAGACTTGAGCAAAGCCTTTGACACCGTCTCACACAGCATTTTCCTGGGAAGGCTGGCAGCCCATGGCTTGGACAGGAGCACTCTGCTGAGTCAGAAGCTGGCTGCACAGCCACGCCCAGAGAGTGGAGGTGAATGGTGCTGCATCCAGATGGGGGCTGCTCACTAGTGGTGCTCCTCAGGAATTAGTATTTCGCCCAATCCTGTTTAAAATCTTTATTGATGATCTGTATGAGATTGACTGTACTCTCAGTAAATTCACTGATGACACCAAGCTGTGTGGCAGTGTTGACCTGCTGGAGGGCAGAAAGGCTCTGCAGAGGGATCTGGACAGGCTGGATCTAAAGGCCAGGGCCAAAGGTGTAAGGTTCAACAAGGCCAAGTGTCAGATCCTCCCCTTGGGTCACAACAACCCCGTGTAGGCTGGGGCAGGGTGGCTGGAAAGAGGCCCAGTGGAATAGAGCCTAGGGTTGCTGGCCAGCATCTGGTGGGGAGTGTGCCCAGGTGGCCAAGAAGGCCAACAGCACCCTGGCCTGTACCAGCAAGTGTGCCCAGCTTGGCACTGGTGAGGCCACACTTCAAGATGTGTCCTGTTCAGTGTCCCTCAATTCAGGAAGAACACTGAGGTGCTGGAGTGTGCCCAGAGATGATTGATGGAGCTGGTGAAGAGCACAGGAGCAGCTGAGGGAACAGGGCTTGTTCAGCCAGGAGAAAAGGAGGCCCCGGGGTGACCTTAGGTGCTCTGCAACTCTCTGAAAGGAGGCCAGGTGGGGGTCAGTCTCTTCTCCCAGACAACCAGTGACAAGAGGACATGTCGCCTCAAGCTGCACCAAGGGAGGGTTAGGTCAGACATCAGGAAGATTTTTTTACAGCAAGCATGACTGGACATTGGAATGAGCTGCCCAGGGAGGTGGTGGTGTCACCATGCCTGGAGGTGTTCAAGGAAAGACCAGACATGGCAGTGCTACAGTCTAGTAGACGTAGTGATGTTCAGTCATCAGAGGTCTTTTCCAACATAAATGACTCTGTGGTTCTGTTAGAGGACAAAAGGTGCCTGGGAAGGGCAGAGGATGCTTCCAATATTAGGTCTTCACTTTTACAATGTTCTCCTCTGCAGCTAAGCAGTAACCTGCCAGCCCACCAAGCAGAGAAGGATTTAAGGCCTTGCACGACCTAAGGAAGTGGCATGGAAGCTTGGCTAGAGGAAGGAGACAGGTCCCAGCAGGGCTTTAGGAGGTAGTCCTCCACATCATGGTTTCACAACTCTGTGTTATCTTGGATCCCTAAACTCCTTTGCAGGGCAGACAGGGGTGATGACTGACTACTGCCCTTCCGTGGGCACACTGCAGCATCCACTCCATCACACCACCAGCCCATACCCTCCTGACCTCCCACAGCAGTACTTCCCCTTCCCAGAGGACAAGAGGTGGCAAGGGAGAGGACAAAATTTCTATATCAGCATCTCCTTGCACCCAGCAGCACATATGCTTACCTCTCATGGCTGCAGGTGGGGGAGCATGTTAGAGCAGCTGTAGTGCAAGGAGGTGAAGACGTGTGTGTTAAGTCAGGGTACCAGCACGAAGGCCAGGAAACAAAACTGCTTCACATCCCTCTGCCTTTAACACCAGCATAACTACTTGCTTCAGTGTCCCCCAAAGAGATTGGACAAACACTCAGCAGCAACCTGCTTCACCTTCATTTATTTTTGTCTTTACATGTGCATTTTTTTCCAAACACACATTTCTACAGCATCTTTTACACTATCCACCACTTCGTATTTCAGCAGTTCCAAGTTTCTCCAGTTAGCTGCTCATATCACTACGTAAGCGTTTCACTCTCCTACAGATCCAGCCAATTTCCCAGTCAAGTCAGGTGTACACCATTAGACCTAAAAGAAGGTGAAGGTGTCCAACAGACTCAAGAAATGCTCGAAGCTTGGCATGATTGGAAGTTAAATCAGTTTTGAAAGACATTGCTATTTGGTTTTAAAACACAGGATTACACTCAAGCATTTGCAACTGTATCCCCAGCATCAGTATTTGTCAAGGCTCAAAGAAAGTTACAGGTTTGCAAGTTCTAACTGCATTACCAGTTTTACAGAAGTCACATTTATAGTCAGAACCCTCACTATTAGTTAATATCAGAACTGATACTGACCCAAGCCAGTGAAAAAACTATTAAACTCCAATTAAAACCTTTAAAGTATTAAATGTTTCCTAAAAATAAAAAAGCAACAAGAAACCCTATTTGATTACTCAAGAACATTAACAGAGAAAGATCTGAAGCATAAGTCCGTGCATGACTGACAAAATCCTTGCATAAAGCAAATTTACAACAAATAACAATACACCCTGAAAGAATGGTGGGAGGGAATCAGTCAAGTCAGAAAGGGCAAGCAGAAAAAGTAACAGATCTAAATCTATGAGGATATATCAGATTGCTACAGGCCACACACAAAATTAGATGAACAGTCAAAGCAAAATTTCTGAATTTTTTACTCTCCTTGCTTAGTCAGGAGGTCATCAGTCAATGTACAGATGAAATGCATTTCTAGGTATAATACCTGAAAAAATAATTTGTACAGGAACAAAATTACTCACTCAAAGCACGTAATTTCCTACGCTAAAATGAAACAGCACTGGGTATGAAATTCTTTAAAACATTCACCTGCAAAATGAAGAGACCATAAACAGCTTGGAAGCCCCCTGCACTCTGATGGACCTGAGCACCTAAGGCAGCATCTTTGCCATTCACCGCTGCTCACCATGGTACAGAACACTCTGGTTTGTGTTTGATACACTCTTACGTACCTCCTATTACTGGCCTAACTCAAAACTAAGCCTGCTCTATTGTCAGTTGTGTTCTCCCAGTCTAAGTCTCCTGTAATGTATCACTTAATTCAGCATTAAAACACTTCCTGAAGACATGGGAGCAACATGCTGCTGTCACATTTTAAAGCAAGGGAAGCATAGCAAAAGCAGCAGTTGTTGCCAAGCCAGATGAGGTGAGAGCAATTGGTTCATTCACTGTCACTAAACAAAGATTTCTGAAATCCTGCAAGCCTGCAGGTCCAGCCCAGCACAAATGTGACAGAGTCCAATGAGTTACAGGCTGAAAGAAAAAAAACAAGCTCAGCGCTGCCCTGTCCCCTTCCTGGCATCTGGGGCTGGAGCTCCCAACACCCAGGTAAGGCTTGCAGCATGTAAGTCAGAAGTTTGTGCCACTTCAACTTTTGCTTACTGTCTCTATTTATTAGTGAAGATTGCTACCAAGAGCAGTTCATCATTTCTTGACCACAAAGAAAAAAGAACTGTATTTTTTCAGAAGTGGTCCATGAAACTTCTCTACTGACTGTTTACAGATACTGTAATAAGACACTAGACAACACATTTTAAAAACATATTTCAATTGTATTACATGTTCTTTTAAACTGTGAAAATCTATCTGGCTTGGAAATAAAACAAATTTGTATGCTCTATGCTACTTTGAAAACGTGTTTCACATGCCCAAAGTTAAGACAGTTTTCCTATGTCATATACTAGAGAACTTACCACACTGCTCACTGAGAAGGTGCATCCCCTTTCATACTCACAAAACACTATGAATTGTTCCTCATTTCTGCAATTAATTTGATTTAAGGGACAAACAAAGGTAACAATTGCTTGGGGTTGGCTTTTTTTGTTGTGAATTTAGGAATTTTTTGGCAGGGGGGAGTGTGCCTGATTTTTATTTTTAGATAGGCAAGAGGGGAGAAATAAAATTACTACCATGAAGCGAAGAGTCAAACTAAATTAAAGACAACAAAAAGAATTAATACTTTACTTCACAAATATCCCCTATTAGTCATATCTTTTAAGGCTTACGATGCTTACACAGTTTGTTTTTATTTTAGAACACTCTATTGTTTTATATAGGAGCACATGAAAGCCAGTTTTAGTCAAAAAAATTCTTCCATCCCCATGTTAAGTTTTACCATAAAAAAAAAAAAATATCACTAAAGTCCTGCAGACGAGACTCTGTTCAGGAATGATCCCTCAGGCCTGCAGAGCACAAAACTGCTGAAACACAGCCAGAATGTGGTGGTCCAGTTCAGCTGTAAACAGGAGGTTCTCTAGCGTCACCATGTACTGCTGGATTATCTGGTGGTGCTGGTAGATAGAAAAACAAAAACAAACCATGTATGTTTACTGTTTTTGTATTTATATCGGAATAGGCAGAGAAGTCAAGATATGTAAGAATCACAAATGTTCTTATCTGAATTGTTTAGCACATCTAATTTCCACAATGTAGCAGCTATGGATAAGAAAAGCATAATATAGAGACACTGCTGACCGCAAGAACGAAGCCTGTGCTGAAATCCTGCCTTGTGCTCCCTTGTAACCCTTCACTTCTGCTCACTCCGCACAGATCCTGAATTGGACACAATTACCACTGCAGGTATCTTCAGGGGAAAGGAAATACCATGATTCTCCTAAGATACATCTACTACCAGGGAAGGGTTCATCCCAAGGGAGAATTAAACCACCCCTCCCATTCTTCAACACATACTGTACTCACACAGGTATAACTTCCTGTAACTGATCACTTTCATCCAGCCACCTGTGCTTATTAACTGATTTAATACAGAGCAAAATATTCAAAAATCATGTTTAATAGATATTTATGCACCTCACTAAAAGGAATCCTGCCATGTTTTAATTCACTTACTTAAAACACGTCTACTTTAGCATTCTTGTTTGTTCACAACTTTGCCCTTACTAAAAACACACAGTTAAGTGGAAGTCAGTGAAATTCATAATCACATCTTGAAATACTTTTGCAGCATGCCTACAGAGAGAGAATTCTCCACTCAGGATCAGTCACTCCACCAGACTGTGGCAGAGATTTGGCCAGGACCAGAGAGTTGTGACCTGGCCCCACACCAGTCTCTGGGGAAAATGTGCTGCTGCCACCTACTGCTATTCTGCTGGAGCGCTCAGCCCTCCATCAACTGAGCTTTCCCAATTAAGCATGGCCCTGCCAACACCCTTCCAAACTGAGAAATGAAACTCACCTGCAGGAAGATCTGCTGCAACCTCTCTATACAGCTCTTGTACCAAGGTGTAAATACATCAATTCCACCAGTCTCGCAGCGCACTAAGTGCTCCGTTAACAACATAATGAAACGCTGCAGTAGAGGGGAAAAAACACAAATTTATTCAAGTCTCATCAAATTAAAGCAGAATCCTAACCTCAGGTAAGAGGATCTGGGTGTCAGAAGCTTTGAACAGCACTGTGAGAATAATTATTTTGCTTGGCAAACACTGAATTTAGTAGGAAAATAAACCAGTTACCTTCTGGTTGTTCAGGAAATTGTGTGCTAGCAGAACCCTTCTGCTCTTAAGCACTTGAAACTCATCAGATCCTGCTCAGAACCAGTCCTTGTAGAGGGACGATCTGGATTGACTCCAACGCACAGTAAACTCATCAACCCTTCCCATACTCTTATTCCAAGAAAATGCTCAAGACAATAGTGATGCTGAAAGCTTATAAAGCAAGTAACTTTGAAACCTAAACTAACAAGAGACTTTGATCATATTACCTGGAATATAACAAGAAAGAGATTCTTCTGCTCACTCTGGGCTGACTCTACTTTTTCCTGCAAGCGCTCTATCTGCTCCTCCAGTGGTCCATCTTCCCGATCGGTGCTGCGGTCATCATCGTCATCATCATCATCACTGTCTCGCTGTAAATGACAACAACACAGGACTTAACCAGCAATTTGGCAGGTGTGGATGCCATTAATACCCTCCAGTCAGTTCCACGTGTGAAAAGGTCTGCAGAACTGAAGAGCAGCACACAATTCCAGATAAAAATTTGGAAGGAAAAATGCTAATATGGGAAGGCTCTGAAAAGAAAAAAACACCAAAAATTCAGAAAAACTAGAGCAAGCACAGAGATTTATCAGAATTGAGGGGTCTTCCTCCAGGAAGGTGTCATGGCTGACATAGGTGCCCCTACACCAGCGCATGCAGCTTGGGTAGCAAACCGGAGGAGTTGGAAGCCACTGTGCTGCTGGACTGTTAAGCCTTGTTGTCATTCCATGACTGGAGTGTGACTGACAGTGGCCGCAGGCTCTTCAGAAGGGACATGGGATGAAAGAGACACAAAAGGATTGTCTTCTACATCAGGAGTTGCATTGAGCATGAAGAGTCTCTGAAGAGCAGCCATGAGCAAGTCAAAAGCTGGTGGGATATGGTCCCGGAACGAGGCCACAAAGGCACCTTTTGGTCGGTGTCTGGGAGAGGCTCCCAGCCAAGGAGGGACCACTGGCAGAGCCTTCCTGCTCCAGCTACAGGAGGCATTGCAGTCACGGGCTCTTGTGCTGCTGGGGGACTTCAACCACCCTGCACATGCTGGAGAAGTACCTGCAGGCAATCCTTGAGATTCCTGGAATGCATGGAGGATAAATGCCTGACCCAGGAAGCAATCCTGCAATAGGGGAGGTGTCACTGGATTTGTTGGTCACCGGCACAAGGGGGCTATGGGGGATGTCAAGATAGGAGGCAGTGATTGTGTCTCAGTGGAGTTCACAGTTTTGAGGAATATGGGTCAAGAAAGGAGTCAAGAGAGGCCCCTGAACTTTAGGAAAGCAGACTTTCAGCTTTTCAGGGAGATGAGATTGAGATTTCAGGTCAATGAGATTGCCTGGGAGATTGCCCTCAGGGACAGGGGAGAGGAACAGAGCCAGCCAGTCTCCATGAGAGCAAGACCTTGCAATCCCCAGGAGCAAAAAAATCAGACAAGGAAGGCAGGAGACTGACATGCTGAGTAGGGCTGGTCAAACTAAAAGGAAAGAAGCAAATGCAGAGGCAGTGGAAACGAGGACACGTAACAGGGGCACAGAACATAGAGACAAAGTTGGGTTGAGTAGGAATGGGGTGAGGAAGGCCAAGGCAAAGCTGGAACTGAACCTGGCAAGGGACACAAAGAATAACAGGAAGGTATGTCAGCCAGAAAAGGGAAGTCAAAGAAGGTGTGTCCCCTGACAGACAATGCTGGTACACTGGTAACAATGATTGAGGAGAAAGCTGAGGTACTCAAAAACTTCCTTTGCCACAGTCTTCAATGGTAACCCCTCTTCCTACATCTCGAGTGGACAGACTGCAGGATGGGGACTTGGGGAGTGAAGTCTCCCACTCCAAGTAAAGATGAGGTTCATGGCCACCTGAAGAACCTGAACATACTTAAACTCTGCAGGAGCCAGTGAGATGCATCCTAGAGTCCTGAGGGAACCAGCTGATGTAATTGCCAAACCACTCTCCATGACATTTGAGAAGTTGTGCCTGTTAGGTGGAGTCCCAGGTGACTGGAAAAGGGAAAACATTGTACCCATCTTTAAAAAGGGTAGAAAGGAGGACCACTGGAACAACTGACCTGTGGGCATCACCTCTGTGCCAGGAAAGATCATGGAACAGATCCTGCCTGAAGCTGTGCTAAGGCACATGGAGGACAAGGATGTGATTTGGGACAGCCAGCATGGCTTTACCAAGGGCAAGTCCTGCCTGACCAACCTGCAGGCCTTCTATGACGGAGTGACTCCACCAGTGGACAAGGGAAAGGCAGCAGATGTCATTTATCAGGACTTTGATATGGTCTTCCACAATATCCGTCTCTCTAAATTGGAGACAGATGGATTTGATAGGTGAACTGCTAATGTGGATTAGAAATCAGTGGCATCCAGAGGGTAGTGGTCAACAAATCTGAGTCCCATACAATGGGACATCAGTGACCCATTGATTAATGACAAAGCAGTCAAGTGCGCCCTCATTAAGAATGCAGATGACACCAAACTGAGCGGTGCAGCTGACATTCCTGAAGGACAGGACGCCATCCAGAGGGACATGGACAAGCTGAGAAGGGGCCCATAGGAATCTCATGAGGATCAACAAGACCAAGTTCAAGGTGCTGCACCTGGGTCAGGACAATCCCCAGCATCAGCACAGGCTGGGGCTGCCCAGATGGAGAGCAGCCCTGTGAGAAGGCCTTGGGGGTGCTGGTGGGTGAGAGGCTGGACATGACCCAGCCATGGGCACTCCCAGCCCAGAAAGCCAAACGTGTCCTGGCTGCATCCAAAGCAGTGTGGGTAGCAGGGGAGGGAGGGGATTCTGCTCCTCTGCTCTGCTCTGGTGAGATCCCACCTGGAACCCTGCAACCAGCTATGGGGTCCCAGCACAGGAAGGACATGGAACTGCTGGAGTGAGTCTAGAGGAGGGACACCAAGATGATCAGAGGGATGAAGCCTCTCTCTTACAAGGGAAAGACTGAGAGAATTGGGTTTGTTCAGCCTGGAGCAGAGCAGGCTTTGGGGTGATCTAATTGCCACCTTCCAGTACCTGACGGGAGCCTCCAAGAAAGAGGGACTAATTACAAGAGCAGGCAGTGGTAGAACAAGGATGAATGACTGTAAACTGAAAGAAAGTAGGTTTAGATAAGAAATAGGGAAGAAATTCTTTACCGTGTGAGTGGTGAGGCACTGGAACAGGTTGCCCTGCAACTACTGAAGGCCAGACTGGATGGAGCTCTGAGCAAGCTGGTCAAGTGGAAGGTGTCCCTGCTCATGGCAAGGGCTTAAAACTAGGTGATTTGAGGTCCCTTCTAACCCAAGCCATTCTATGATTTCAGGATTCATTTAAGGGAAACACAAAGGTAATTTGTCTGCTAACTTTATCAGTACATGGTAATAAAGAACTTTTTAAAAACAATCTGGCACAGATTTTTTCAAATTGCATCTACTGCAGCAAGACAGGTAATTTATTAAATAAAGAGTTCTGAAATCTCAGGGCTTCAAAAAACAATGCACTTGTCACAAATTCTCTCCTGCACTTGGTGCAAGAACTCAAATGCTCCTGTTATGCTAATCCAGCTGGTTAGCACAACAGAAAGACTAAAGACTTGAGCCAGTGTTTTGAAGTGGGGATTCCCTATATTCATGACCAAAAAGGCTACTCTCAAGACCAGAAAGGTCTGCATAGAAACTGATCTACTAACTGGGAACACAGAATGCTTCACTGCATCAAAAAGAACACAACAGCAGCACCACCCACAAAATACACCTAAGTATCAGCATTGGAAGCTCAGGTGATTAAGTCTTAAACAAGACTATACGGCATATAGAAGGAAAGGCAGGATCTGATGGATTACGGTAAATTCAAACACAAGACACTGCTTTAATATCATATAGTTCTTTCTGTGCAAAAACATCCATAAATTACCAGCTCAAAACTTCACATATCTGTAAAAGAAGCATGTGTGATTTGGGACAAATACAGGGCCATGTGTTAACTCACCTACAGCATAGGAAATGAAGTTCTCAACCACAAGACAGGTATAGCTCCAAATCAGTGTAAAAAATGAAAATGACTTACCAGGGCAAGTGAGAATTTAATTTTATTCTCTCGATAGGAACTTGCCTTTTTCCCACCTATAGAGGTTTTCTGAACTCAAAATACTGAAGGACCAAGATAAAGCATAAAAGCTTTGGATTCATTCCATGGTAAGGGAATCCCCTTCATGCTGGGGGCATCAAAACTTGATGGCTTACTTCCTCTAAAAGGAATGGTCATGAAGCAAAGCAACAGCCTGCAGAACTACTCACTGTTGCATACAAATGTTTCTTCCTGGCACAACACTCATTTAAAGTGCTAAGTAATAAAGAGCTGCAGCTGGAGACAAGGACAGAAAACACCAGTACATTTAGAGATGCCAGAAAAACTCTTTGCTTCACAGTAAGATTAATGACTGCATCTAAGTCTTCCATAATCACAGGTATTTACTAACTGCTCATCAATGCAGACCTGAGGAGGCAAGCAGGGTGGCTGTGAGTGAAGGAAACAAGGTGAAGGGGCTGGACGAACCAACACTGGCTAACAGTAAGTTATTAGTGATTTCTCAACAGAAGCTTCTGGACAAATGCCTGGCTTGAAGAACTTTCTTCAAAAAACATCAGCAGGTCTGTGCCACATTTTGACACTAACCTCATTCAAAATTTTGGAGCTAGTTAAGGGTTTTATGCAGATAAACACACAGATCTCAAAGAAACACAGAAATTCTCTCTTGCTTTCTGCAATTCAGCATATTTATAAACTGACTTAATTCTGTCATAACTAAGTACTGAATTCAGCCAAGCCCCCCATCTTTTCCAGCTGCCACAGACGAAGACACCCCATTTTACTGGCCCACTTGAGAACACAGAACACAACAGCAGCTCCTTTCTCATCAATGCGCTGTATTTAATAATGCAAGATCATGCAACCATATTCAGAAAAATAAGCTGGAAGAAGGAAGTGCCATGCCAGTGTCAGAATCCAGCAGCATCCATCAGAAGAACAGCAACAGCCAACTTCTCAATTGCAAATAGCTGTTTCTGTGCACTTCTGCATGGAAGCCACAAGAGCACTCTTTAACAGAACTTACTATAAATAATTTGTAACTGTTCTTACTGTCCTCTAATAAGGTAATTGGAATCCAGATTAGAAGGCAAGTAGAAGACATGATCGTATTGCAAGAGAAACTTGTGAGAGAGAACTTGAACAGACAAATATGTATGAACTCCCTTAAAAGATCTTACTAATTTCTTAAATTACAGCTACCATAGAAAGGAAGACCAAGAACACACATATGATTTTTGATGTCTCAGTGCTACAGCTGACCACATCTCTGCAGACATGCTTCCTGAAGAATCAAATGTATTCAGTCTGTCTCAAAACCAATAGTGTGTCTGTACATCAGCATGCATACTTGTTTTACTTGGTTTAAAATTTACAAAGTACTCACTCTTTTGTGCTGCCTGGCCAATCTTGCTTTAGTCTCCTCCAGTTCTTTGTGAATCTTCAGGACATGCTTATTCATCTTACGAATTGTGGAATGTAAGATCTCCCAGATATAAAACCTAGGAAGGACACAAAGCTCAAAACACCACATTACACACTACATGAAAATAAGAAACTAAATGCAGTTTCTTAACCAAAAATGTAAGTGGGAGAGTTAAAAAAATCTAAGTATCATTTACGAAGACATCTACCAGAGTGAATGAACACTCAGCATACAGGAAAGGACACTTGTAAGGCAAGAAATCTTAATTATCAGTTCTTGCCTATTTGTTGCAGTACACTTCAGAGTCAGAATTTTATTTCCTGTACACACTGCAAGACTACTAACACTGAGCTTGACTCCTCAGATTGAACAGTTCTCCCGATCTCGGTATGCAATGCATCAGTGGTGGCACAAGTCACATACCACCCCCAAAGGCCAGGGCCGTGCCCAGCCCGCAGCGATACAACACACAGCAACAGACTGTCTAGGAACAGTTCCACGTCAGCAGGCTTAGACACTACTAGCAAAATGACATGCTAGCAGCAATCTTGCACTGTCACACCAACAGTCACACCCCAACTCAGAAAGAAAAATGTTTAAGTACATATTTTGTAGAAAGGGCAAATGCCTAATTGTACCTTATTCCACTACTGAGTTTTCAAAGATTGAATTATTTACTGGCAACTTAAAATAGCAAATCAAAGACAGATAACAACCCAAACCAAGTTCTTGTTACCTAGTAAAATCATGTGCCAGCTCTGAAGAAAAGATCCAGTTTGCTACTGCAGCACAGTCAACAATTTGTGTCCGAATCATCTTGTCCACAAGCACAGCAATCATCTGTATTTTGTGAAAGACAATACACACAAATCTGTGTAAAACATTCCAGCCTCAGATAAAACCAGAGATGATTCAACGCAACTCTACATCAGTGGTATTACAAAGTAACTTGAAATACTTTAGCAAACTGGGTAGCCTAGCTTAAAACATTTTAAATGAGGGGATCTGTATTAATTACATAAAGCATTCTAATTTTGTTAACAACCATACCTACTTCTGAAAATATCACTCTTTGTTAGCATACATACTCCCACACAAAAGCAAAAAATATAAGAATCAGAGTTGGAACAGAGGCCTTGAGAGACACAAGTGCTACTACTCGACATCAAAGTACTCCAACCTGAGCACATATACCTGTCAGATCACCATAATGAAGGAGCTGCTGTTAGCCTACTCTCCTTGAACTGCAACAGCCTTTAAACGTGACAGTAAGCTTTTCTTCGCAGGGCCCATTAACTTCAGGACAGAACGAACAAGCATCGTGGAGTAAGTGGAAAGGCTTACTTGCTACAGGCACTGCCATGATTCTGAGGGAGTTGCAAGCCACCTAGCAGGCAACTGCAGAGAAGACTTACTGAGTAAAGAAGATGCAAGCTGTTCAGAAAAAAGGCCTTATCTTAGTTACTCATGATTGAATGCCACAGTATCTAAGAACCACAGCTTGCACTGTATTTATCCTTACAACCACCCGTTGTCAAATGAGGATATGTAACAAAGCTCCTTTTAAGGAAGGAAAATTAAAATAACTGAATGAATCATACAGAGGACTCAGCACTCAACTTTCAAGTCCCAGGATAGTATCCTATGCTCTGTTTGTCTTTCTGAATTGCCAGGAAGGATTTCTGACTAGCCTCGTCCTCCAAAAAACACACATCTAGGATTTGTAGAAAATATTTAATCTCAATGTTAAAGTTTCTCTTTATGAGGTCACCAGCTTGCTTTTCAAGTCCATGGACTACTGACTCCTGCTGTTAAATCACTACCTGCAGCACAGACCACTCATTAGTGCTTTAAGCCATGTAAGTAAGCTTTGTTGGTCTGAACCAAGTCAAAGGGTGTTCCCATAGACATAGGAGTAGGGTGAACAGCCTGAAAACACACTCTGGACAAGTGTCCTGCTGTGAAGGCACCATTCCTTCTGTGTGACAAGGAAGTTGAGGACTTGGGAATAAGCAAAAAGTGCTTGATCAGAAGTAAAACATACTGAATTGCAAGAGAAGAAAAGTTCCATGACTAAGTAGAACACCCAACAGGAGACTTTCCCAAGTTTTGCACTTGAGATTTTTTAAAGGGATCTTGATTTATTCAAAAAATTTAACATGACTATTTAGTCTGGTTTTGAAACCTCCATCTCAGTTTGGTGATGCTGTGATACAAAGGAATGAAGAAGCTGATACAGATATTACATTGCAGTAATGAAATTTCTTCTGATCCAGTTAAATGACAGCAAAAAGTAGGTCAGACTGTAAATGTCACATTTTCAAGGTCACTGAACTGGGCAATAAGTGAAATACATTTTTAAAAAATCCTCCTTATTTATGTTTTTAAGAGGGGTAACAGCTTGCTTAAGTTTTCTTCTAAGTGCTCATTTTTTCCACTAGAGAATGGACCACAGGTCAAGTAGCAGATGCAAGGATTACTCCTGGTTATCAGTGGCATCACTTCTTACAGTCTGGCCCATACAACTGAGAGGTACAGTCCACTTTTCAGCACAAAGTCCACCTTCCAGCAACACAAACAAACCGGCAAGGAGTATGTGAATTAACTAACGCAGGCAAAGTCAGCATGAGCTCCTCATTGATTTCTATTCACAGAAAAATGACAGCAGAGGTAAAACACAATTGCTGTGAAGAAACTGAACAGCTTAAACAACCGAGGCATCTTTTGTAAGTCTTTTAGGGTGTTACTTCCTCTGGCTCCAGAATGAACATTATCACAGCACTGTCAAACTTATCTGTTCTGAACAGCCACTGCTGCAGCTCTACTCACCCTGCCCACAGACAATAGTGACTCCAGCATGAGCTCTGTGTAATAACTGGACGGCTTTCACCAGCAAGGTGGAAAGGGAAAAAAAAAGCCCTAAAAATCCCTAGGCTTCCACATTTCTAGAATATTGGCCTGTTTTAGATATGAGATCTACATCTGTAGATCTACATCTGTAAATTTAAATTTACATATTTATGTTGTTTTCTGACTCTGAACAAAGCTATGCTTTCTGCAAAAGTTACTCTCTTCAACAACCAGCATGGTATGAATCTGAGTCTTAACAACAATCCTTGCACTTTCACAGTGAACTCTTGAGAAAGAAGCAGCACCACTGATGGTATATATTTTATGCCCAGCCTTCATTTTAGTAGTAGCAACACTAAATACAATCTAAGCTTTCCTCAGAATGACAATAGACAAGTTATTTTTAAAGTATATAAAACTGTACTTTTTTTATTCACATATGACCTCTGTGAGTTGAAACTCATAAAGATCCTTGACATTCCAGCCTCTTACCTGTGGATGATTCTTCCAAACCTCATACACAACCCTCAGAACATGAAGTTTCCCCTCATCACTTTCAGCAAGTGTTTTGAAGACTTCATGAAACCTTTTAATAGAAGTAAGTAGTCAATGGATAGTCTGGGACCAGGTCAAAAGAGAAGCAGATATAAGGCAAGTGGTTTAGATCGGCCAAAAGAAAATTATGTGACTACCTGCAGAATTTCTTAGATAGCTGTTCCCTGGAAAATAACACCATCCTGACCTAAACATCTCCAAAAAGCAAGGACTCCACTTACATCTTAGTGGTGAACCTACTTCCTGAAGCTAGGCTACATTTCTCAGGCTCTCAAAAGCAGGAGGCACTTTCCTGCTTCATGTGCCTATCTATACACAGCTGAACCAAAATTTGCTGCCTTTTGAGCCTCAGACCTTCCTCTTAACGTGTTTCTGCAACTTCAGCCACTTATCCTAAGGACCTCTTTTCCTAGGAGAGGCTGCTAAAAGCGTCTATTTTAGCAGTTACTCTGACTGCTGCACAGCATTCATAGCCCAGCTTATTGTAATATAACTATAAAGCATAAGAGGCTCTTCTTGATCTCTTGGCTGCCACTGCTGCTGTGCAGCAGAGAAAATACCATGGTCTAAGTATTTGAATCACCCTGCCTCTTTTACTCCTAACTGCAGGTTACTACCTGCAGCTTATCTACATAGCCTCTGTAGAGCTTCCAGGTGCATGTTTCTGTAGTAGTTTTATCTATCTTTAGGGACAGATAGGAAAATAACTCATTAAGATGCATGCAACTACCTTTCATGTAACAAAACCAGTTAAAATCAACTCCAAAATACACAGGATTAAAAATGTTATTCTAATTTTGCTAAAAACAGCGCAGCAAATTCTTCGCAGTTCCAACATTATCTTTAAGGGACGAACTCCAAAGTATTTTAGGATGGATTTTACTCTGCTTTCGTAGACAGAAAAAATAAGCAGCAGACTGTTTTGAAGTCTCATGATTTCCTTTTCCTTCCTTCTTTCTTATACAGATGTAATTGTCCTAGATTCATATTCATAGCACTAGATACTGTGATGGCAGCTACCCAATCATTGAAATGTAAGGAGAATCGCTTTCTTTGCCATAATCAGCAAATAAACAATACAAAAATGAATTAATTTTCCAAATCTGTCTCATTTACTTCATTTACATCACATGGCAGCAATGTATATATTTCTGTTAATTCCATCCATGTATGCATAATCTAGGATTTACACTACTATTTATTCAGTAAGGAATGTCATTAGCTCTCCTAGTCATATTGCTTTGTGGAGTACCAACCCTGCTGAAGCTTTCACTCCACTTCTTTTATCATGCATTTAACTGTCAGAATTAAACTGCTCTCTGAGCCCCCAAATAATGCACGTATTATACTTACTTTGCCAGGGCACTGAAGGAGTGGCTAAAGGACTTTGCAGCTAGATGGAGCAGAGTCTGAACAAAGACTTCTATTTTCAGAGGGTTGAAAGTAAATCCTTCACCTGCAAGTTATTTGAAGTTCAAACTAGTAAATACTTCAAGTAAAGCATGTAAGCTACTTGTACAACTGTAGAGATAATTTATGGTTTTAGCTCATTGCATAAGAGTTTCATCAACAGAGTTCTGCAGGGCTGAACAAGGAGCTAGTAAAGACTCCCACAAAATGTGCAGTTTCAGGCTCCAATTTTGCCATGGAGAAAATGTGCAGAAAGCTTCTTCTCAAACATGGAATTCTACCAGAGACACCCCACCAACATGTGACAGCACTGATGGCACCACAGCAAGTCAGCAAGGGAAACTGCTGCTGTGCACCAAGATGAGGGCCTTGGAAGGCCATGAAGATGGATGCGTGGAGGGGGGAAGGTAAGGATAACTTAACATACAGAGGCTGACCATTTAGGATATGTGTACAGGACAGGGGAAAGGTCCTATACACATACAGCAAATATATCTGCTATGGTGAATGGTGGCAGGTGCCTTCCTGCAGCTGAAGACAGGCAGAAGGGAGAACACTAATTAGTGGGTAATGCTTAAAGCGAATCAGGAAACATGACAGCAGATCCTAGGGAAAAAAAATCCACCAGACCATTGTTGCTCTCTGCCTGCGTGGCTGAACCCTTGCAAATACTACAAAAACAATGAAGCATTCGCCATTGTTTAGATCATTTCTAACTCCCTCCACACCCCTCACTCCACAAAACACTACGGCTTTAGGAATCAGTGCTGCCTGTGGCTGCAAAGCTAAGGAGAATGTGAGCAGCCCCACAGTGAGTCTTCATCTGTGGAACATGCCAGCTGGCAGGCAGGCTATCTTATCTGTTGTGGGGCTGCACTGAGGGCAGGGAAGCTCTTAGGGCAGAAGCATGGAATTTCAGAACTGCCCTCTGCCGCTGAAAGCAAAGTGGATGGTAAATTCTTTTATTCCGTCAATAACTGCAAGAAAACACACACACCAGGTTATCTCTACTAGGAAAAACAGGCAGGTCTCTGCACGTAAGATGTTTACAAAAAAATTAGCAGCGGTGTATTTACTGCTAAATTGAAACAAACTACTAGAAGGAAAAGCATACAGGTCTGTGAATCAACACACTCATAGCTCCAAAGCATGGCAGATCAGTCCACACACAGAATAAATGATAGCCTGTCAAAGCCTAACAGCTTGTATCTTACCATCATCATCATCCTGGTTTGGATTAGGCACATCTTTTAAAATGCTGAAGATTTCATCATTGCTGGCCTTGTTTTTAATTGCAATTGTTAAACAGAGTGCCACAGTATATCCAGGAAGAGACCCTGAACAAAAACAAAGAGGTCATAAATATGGAAAGGCAATAAGTGAACACTTTTAACATCAGTCTAGCTTGCAGAGAAACAAGTATTCTTCCCAGCTACACATAAAACTTGGTGTTTCCAACATCCTTGTCCATCTCAATATGCCATAAAACTGATCAACACATTTTCTGGTCTTCATGTTAAATTCAAAACTTCGAGTAGAACCTTTAGACCTGAGCTCAGGCAATCACGTTCCTCACTAAAGCTCTATTTCAGTTTCCACCAGGTTTCTAAAAATACAATACTTCCTTGTTTTTCCTCACTCTATCTTTGATGATGACACTTTTATGCTTAGGACTGTATTTACAGTGAGCAATAAAAGGAATAATAAGGTCCCTCCCTATCTCAGTCTTTATGGTATCTGTTCCTTCTGTATGCTCATTAAATCAAGTTTACTGGTAAAATATTCTAGTGCTTCATGAACTTCAAAAAATAATTTCTCATTATCACTTCAGATGCTCACTCTTCCATAGCATTGTGCCCAAACAGGGGAAATAGATGAATTGTCCAATTTTAGACTTCTGGCAAATAATACTGCACAGCATCAGTCACATCAGCAATAGCAGCTTGATGTATCTGGATTTTCTTTGCTTCATAAATAGCAAACCAGATTTTATTAGAGAGATCCAGGCTTAATAGATATTAATTGCTCATGTGGAGCATATTTACCCATATGAAAATCATGCATATTTATTTGACCTGTATTCTTTTTTATGAAGACAACTCTTATTACAGCCCATCTAGTGTGCTCCCTTGCTTTGAAATACCTCTTCAACTTGACCACTGGTAATTTTAATACTTACTATTGCTCTCATCTCCATACTTGTAAATGCACACTGGATTAGCAGGACTGAGGACAGAAAAACTTGCAGGAACAATGTCTATTATTCGCTGATGGTAGGAGAGTCTGGAAATAACAAGTTCCACAGCAGTAGAATAACAATTAAAAAGAGAATAACACCACAGCTTATGACTGCTTTATTATGTTTTTTTCTATATTTAATGTCCATAAAACAAGATTCAGGATGCCTATATGACAGAATGGTAGTTTCTGCTGGATAGTAAGAGCTAAGTAAATCGAACTTACTAGTAGATGCTTTCTATTTTAACTCTGTGATGCTAGAGTTTCATCCTCATACAATTAATTTTACTCGTGAAAAGGTTGTTGCCTGGTAAGAAGTATTATGCAAAAACTGAGATGTACTGTAGAAAGCTAGTAAGATGTCAATACTCAAAGCTGGAAAAATATTAAACCAGACATCTTCATTTTACCTTCCAGCTTCATTTCACTCCCACAAAGGCTTAATTTGCTAGCAGAGTTTTCAGTGAAATGGAAGAGTGTCACAAAAAAAAATGCATTTGTTGTGCAGCACAACACTTTCACACTTCTGATACTGAATTCACCCAAACCCTCAGTGTTTTAATGTAGGATGCTGAGTAACATACGCTTTTCCAACGTTTTGCTATTTCTCCCTCCTATACCACCCTAATCTCAACAATTTAAAGGCTGGACTACTTATCAGAACTACTGATTATGTAGTCCTGTTGGGTTTGGAGATTTTGTTTGTTTTAGACAGTTGTTCATTAGGTTAAAGTAAATGAACATCAGACGCACCTAGAAGACTCAGGACTAGATTCTCAGTTTTTCGTATAATTAATGGTCAGTTCCCTCTATTTCTGTGAATGTTGAATACTTTCCAAGAACATAGCCTGAATTTTATTTCTTTCTATGCCTATGGTGAAGCATGTCTTTATGGAACTACGGGTGTGCAAGGATAGCTCACCACCATCTGCATCACCTGTTTCTTCTTCTCTTTAAAGCAGTGCCCTTCAGCAGGTAAACCAGCTAAAAAATCATACAAACCGCAGACTCACCTTTTAACTGAAAATGAATTGTCAGAACACATGTGCCCAAGACAAGAGTCAAGTTAAAAGGACTCTGACAGTATTCAGATGAAACTTTGCCTTGAACTCAGCTATGGAAAGATCTTACTTACCTCATGCACTTTTCCAAAACCTCTCTCACAAATTTGGGTTTGGGTTTTTCAAGGTCCTGAGTAAGACAATCTGACCTATCAAAGGATAGAATGCAATGGCTTTTAGCAAAAGCATTTAGTCTCCTTTTGGCTTGGTGTGATAGTACAAAACAATCACAGTGTGAAGACAATGGAGGTGCTGGACCCTTAGAGTGTAGGCACTTTTAAGCCATTGAGGTTAGTTAATCACTGCATCCTTACTGGCAATTAGCATTTCTGGAATCTCAGCTCTGTGTGACAAATTTTCAAGTAGCTTCCCTTCCTCTACCACATTAAAAATAATTTGTGGCTATGGTTAGCTGGCTTTCCCTTTCCTTATGAAAGGAATCTTGAGTGATAGTATGTTTTTCCCTCAGCTCTTCTGCTGGATTTCAAACACATTGCAGGTAAAGAAAAGCCTGGAATACTGTTACTTGCAATATTTGTGAAAAACGGCACCTTGTGAGATCCACTGAAGCACTGCCATTAGCGAACATCCAGGCAAACTAAAATCTTCTCTTCGAAGACTGCTGCCTGGTCAGTCAACATGGATGTATGCAAGGATAGCCATCAAGCACTTAATTCCACAAGAGGACAGTGCAAGAAACTTAAGTAAAGCCACAGAGCCCTACCAGAAGAAGGGCTGAACCCCTCCCCACAAGGACTTTCAGGCAGATTACCTACAAAAAGCAAGTACAGTCACAGGCTGTGGAAACTATTCCATGGAGGACTTGGCCTCAAGGGGATCTCCCTTGCTACATGGGTGCCTGGAACGGAAATGTCAGGGAACCTGCGCTTAGACATTAATGGACTCCAGGGAGCTCCTGCTAGAGATGCAGGTTCAAAATGTGGCACAATAAGAATAGGTGGCAGGGCAAAGTCTGATGGAACTTCAGGTACTAGGATTTGGCAGGTGGGAAAAAGACCACAAGGTTTCAAGGATAAAAGTTATAATGAAAGGTTTAGGGTAGGGCAGAGAGCAAAACAACAGAACAAATACAGGATACAAAGAGTCAGCACAAACCATTTAAAGTAAAGAAAAAGTATAGAGAGGCATTTTGGAAAGTTTGCTAGCAACTGACAGAAAGTGAAGGACAAATTAAAGAAATCACTTAATGATTTAAATGATTAAAGAAATAATTTCTGCTTCCCGTCTTTAAAGAATGCTTCCACTGACTTGAGATTTACCACAAAGGTCACCAGGGACAATACACTAAAGAGATTATCAAGATAATCTACCACTGAGTGCTGGTGGACAGATTGCCAAAGGTCTCTGATAAGATAGATGAAAGCTCCTAACAGGGCCACTATACTGTGACACTTTGTAGATGTGTTTGAAATGTTAAGGTTTTAGCAATATCAGGTTTGAATCCAAAGGGTAGAAACTTACCAGTCTTCCCAGCTCCAACGGAACTGAAAGTTGCTCAAGTGGTGAGAAAACCAGTTAATAAATCTTCATTAAAAGAAAAAGAAAACTCTATTAAATGTCAGAAGTGCAGGAAATGCACTTTTCTTATAAATGCGTTCTACTTTTCCAAGATGAGCCCAAACTCTTTAAGGTATTACAGGCACTTATGTTGACAGATACAAAAGGCTCAATTTGGAGAGTCAGAAAGAAGGTTTTATAGACAAATAGCCTGTCACACATTTGACATGAAGAGATGAAGTATTCAACTATCAATTAAAATGTAAACTTACTGTGAATATGCAACTTCCACATTTTTAATGAGTCATTAACCCCTCTCACTCAATGCAGACTTCACTGACAGGATAGAATCACCACCGTTCTCCTCCTCCGGGTGACACATAATGCCACCAACTTCCCTTCCAAGTCATGCCCCCAACCACAGTGTGTAACAGTGCTACACAACCATGAACAACTCTTGAACAGGGAGAAGTTGTCACCCATCTTACTGTCCTGCACAGACAGGACCTCCAGAGGAGTTCTTGGGAGGAGAGGCGAGCAGTAAATCTTTTGCCTGCTCTGTAGGTCACCCAAAGCCAGAGCTCACAAAACATTTTGAATAACATCAGGTAGCTCTAAAAAGGCTGACTCTTTCCACAGCCTCTTTGTTTTCTTCTACACTGGATACCAAGGAATGTTTTCCATAATTTCCAAAACATATTTACCTGTCCACACATGTTGTATTCATTGTGTCCAAACGCATGTAGAGCATTTCTGTGGCTTGTGCAAGCTTAAAGTTTCTTATTAAGGTTGACAAAAAAGAAGTATTGCTGTTTTTCCTTTCAGGCTTTTAATAGAACGTAATCAACATTTTGCACTGGAAACTCCCTGAGCCTCCAAAATCATGTAAAACAAGTAAATCCACAGTGGAAAAAGTGAAGAATATCTCTGATCACAACCTGTTCCATTATTGCAACAAGACTGCTAGCATCTTCTACAGAAAGAGAGAATTCACATCATGCAACAAACAATGCAAGTGTTAGGGGCAAAGTCTCCTGCAGATACTATAACATATTAATAGTATTTATTACTGTCCCATCAGCTACAGAACGAACAAAATAAAGGCTGCATTTCATAAATGCTCCTCAGGAGCACAAAAAGGATACAACTTGTGGTAAAGAGCCAGGCTGAAGCTTGCACAGCTCAATCAGGAGTGTTGTGTACATGACTTCAATATGTGGTGGAGATGGCAGTTGAAACAACTCTGCAAATATTACCTACAGGAGAGGAAACCACAGAATAAGAGTACAGTCCAACGTGGCCTGCACAATTCTCAGCTTCACAACAGTGGCCATCAATCTTAAACAATCTTACCTATCCCAAAAGACCTGCATTTTTCTATCAAATGCATGTTCCAGGAAAAAGAGAGAGAACCAATAAGCAGTAGTTGTAACACCACACTGTACTAATACAGTCTGTTCTAACTGCCATTATTATTTCATACTAACACAACACCAGCATTACACATCTATAATGTCTAACAAACATAGCATGTAACTGTAGAAATGGGCATAGTTATAGTATGACCTATTGCAGTTACCCCATGTGATCTGAGAAATGCAGAAGCAAAATGACCTTGTTGAGTAGTAAATAATGCAGCATAAGCATTTAGTATGAAAACAATATTTGCATTAAAACTACATTTATCTCTTTTTCATTGTGTCCTCTTTTCTCCTATACCAATCCGTATATAAATAGTCACAGTTTAAAACTGAGAATTACAACCAGCATTTCATACAACAAATACATATGCTCACTACCACTTGGAAAAATCCTTCTAAGAAACATGAAAATAACCCTGCAGTCAGCATTTGTGTTTTTATTTTAAAATTTGCCTATAGTAACAGCATGCCAACCTTTGAATGCTAGAAAAAAAATGTCATCACTGTACAACATCTACTTATGTGTTTCTGTTTATTTTGTAAACCACTCTCAACTAAATTTAAATTACATCAAAGGAGTCAGGAAATTTTGATTCATTATGGCTGATCAGTTTCCTCTTTAAATTTCTGCACAAAGCTTAAAGGAGACGGTTTTTTTTTAGAGAAGTCTTACTTGTATAAGGAATCAACATTTATTTATAGATTCCAAAAATATCACATGAAAACACATTGTTTTTCTAAGGAAGGACTTGAAAGCATGAATAGACTAAGATGCTGGGGAACCTTTCTGTGTCAGCATTAACTTGGACATTTTGTTCAGACACATATGGCCAAAAGGTAGGGAGAACACTGCTAGACAGAATTTTTCAAGATAGGAAATAACAACTGGACAATCAGTTGCATTCTGAAACTTAGTGAAATTTCAAAAGAAAAAAAAAAAGGGAATTTTGACAGTGTTAGTCATAGAATTTTTACACCTTTTGGTTTTTTTATCACTTTTTACAGCACATCAAGATACTGGTGGCAAAATCACTGAATAGACTTCAATGTTAAGGCCCAAAATTATTCCTAATTTTAATACTGTTAAATGTAATAAATAAATTTAATACTGTTCTGAATTCAAAGTAAAATAAAGAACAAGGTGACCAAAACTCATGCAACTTCACAGCAATCAGAATATTTGGCATTTTGGTGCCAAAAGGAATTCTCAATCCCACTTTAAGAACAATGTTCTACATAGGATTATTTCTTGTCATAATTAGCTCTGAAATTCATTGTTATAGTTACTTCCTCATAAAGCCTTTATAGAACAAGTTATTATAGTAATCTGTTAATTCCTCTCAATTTTTGATGAAAAACAGTGAAATTTTACACAGCTCTGCAACTGGAAAACAGATTTTCAATGAAGGTAGTAAAAGAAGACCTATGCTACTCTGCTGGTACAGGTAACAGTTATCTAGAATTCTCTAAATAAGGAGAATGTCCCAGAGGAAACATGCTGTTACTTCATTACATGCTCTTTTCAGGGCTAGTAAGAAAAAATAAATTAGAAGATCCAAACATAAAATCATGCAGAATGGCTGAATTTAACTGGAGATCATCTAGTCAAAAGCACCCCCCCACATAATGCAGGGTCACCTAGAACAGGCTGCTTAGGGCTGTGCCCAGCTAGGTTTTGAACTTCTGCAACTCTTCCAGTGCTTAATCACCTTTGCATAAAAACCAGATTTTTCTAATGTTTAAATGGAGTTTCTTGAATTTTATTTTGTGTACATTTCCTCTTGTATTTTAGTTTAAAATTGAATGCACCAAGTTAAAAGGACAACAAAAACACAAAACTATCATTCAACTGTACATAACCTGCTCATTTAAAAGCTACTGGTTGAATTTAACAAAATTCTGGTTGATTCCCAAATCAAACTGTAATTTAAGGAACCTATAATGGAACTAACAGGGATGTGTTACTCATGAAATAATGGAGCTCCAAAGAGGTGATCTATAAAATCCATACCTCTACGATATGGTAGTTCAAAGGGATCTTGTTATTTCCTGGATAGCTCAACAGCTGTGCAGCACTGCAAAACCACAGACACATTTAATTCAAACATAACACAGCAAATGTGATATAAAAATCAAGTAAGAGAATTACAGAAAATGCTTAATTCTGGGCAAGAGTTCCCATAAAAACAACACCAAACAAATCAATAATACTTCCAAAATCAGTTATTCAATCCACAGAGCACAAGGACTCCTTAGCACTGCCTAAATTCTAACCTGTAACAATTACTCCCTGTGCAGCAGCAACATCTCTTGAACTTGCTACACCCACTGGTTTAGCATGGAAAGTCATGGTCATTTGTAACTGTGGCACGTGCACATGAAATAAGGGGAAAAAATACCACAAGCAATTAAATGTTCAGAATTACCTGAAGGCACAATTAAGCTAATGGCTTATATAAGAAACTCTCCTGTTTCAAATGCCTAATCTTTCAATAAGGTCATTATCACCTATCATCTGTGCAAAGCAAACCACTACCTCTCTGGCATACCTTGTATCTCTCCTGGTCTTTTATTTTCCTCTGAGAATTAATGAAGACTATCCCAGTAACAGCAACAACACTGAATTTCTAGTTTCTGCTGGATCAAACAGCTACAATCCGAAAACTTTCACACGCCATCATAAAAACCATTATTTCTGCCCAGTCCATACATATTATAAAGGATTTGCTAGTTTTCATACAGAACTGTGACAGCTGTGGCAAACCATCTTGGTTATCAATTACCCACATCAGAAAGTGTTCCAGCAGAAAGGAAGAGAAGTGTCCTGACTGCCTCCTGGCACAGCTGAATTGAAACTTACAGGATCTGTCCCTGTAGTGACTCCCCAGAGTGAACTCAGTTATCTCTGACATGTAATTCCCACAGGAAGCACAACAAGGAGGTGTCCATGAACACCAATGCTCAGTCAGCTGCAGATGAACCAGCTCTATGCTCACTGCCCCAGCTAATCAGCATTCCAGGAAGCACAACATAGCCACATTTTCCACAAAGGTCCCATGAGGAATAAGGCGTGTCTGCATATTTTTTGCAGCATATTCCACATTATCAAGGGATTCCCTTCCCAAGAAACCACTTCCCTCTGGATTACACAGACTCTGTTATCTGGATGTTATGGATACACAGTATTCCAGGCAACAGTTTCAGCACAGATAAAGGTAGTAAATAAACTTTTGCCACCAGCTTCAGGAAATGTTTTGATCTCGAACTCTTGCCTAACCAGTGCAGGACATATCCCTGCTGGCACCAAAGCCACAGTAGCATTTAAGAAGTGCCACAACTCCCCAGGACTAAGCTCTTCCTACCAAGTTTTTCTCTCTTTCCAGTGGGATTTGATGATGCAGTGGAGGTTCTCCTCTATTACAAATCTCTCAACGGAGTGGCTGCCAGGCATGACAGGACCCTGGTAAGAAAGAGTGAAGACTCATGAAGATCACTGCTAACGCAATGGTACCACAAGCAGGAAGCTATCTTAGATACATTTACAGGTAGAAAAAAGTTGTCCAACTTCCACATAAACACCATGAGGTCTCAACTGCCCTGTATCTTCCAGGACTGAAAAGCTGGTATGACACATTTCCAGACAAACCTCAGAGTCACTCATGTTTAAAACAAAATTAATACTAGGACCCATTATGAGAAGAGATAAAGACAAAATTAGAGAATATGATTCTAAGTTCACAGAGCATCTGCTTCTTCCTTTGCTTTGTGGAGTCACTGGGCAGGCTACCATCATGCAGTCCAGAAAAAAAAAAAAAAAAAAATCCCAGCTGAGCTAGACTATAATAAAGCCAGAGTGGAAAGAATACACACTCATGGTCTTCACTGCAAAAAACAGAGGCCATTAAGTGAAGGTAAAAGGCAGCAGACTCATGCAAATGGAAGTATAAAAGCATTCAGAGAAAGCCGTATATATTCTTTTCCTGCATTCCTCTGTTTCACAATATGCATCAACAAATCTTAACAGATGACAAACATTGCAACAAATACCTAGTTTAGAAAAAGACTTGAGTCACCAACCTCTTGGAAGCAAAGTCTAACTCTCTGAAAGTAGTTTTACTAGAGACATTAGAAAATTCAGTCAACACTGTCCTCTAAATGACAGCATCACATTTTACTCCCTAAATTTTGTTCCTCACAAACTTGCTTTTTACAGTAACTTGGTCACTTAGTCCATTTCTGCAGAAGTACCAAAGCAAAACTGCTGCTAGCCTTCCAACTCACTGTCCTGGGAGAGAGGACATCACATTTTCACCCCAGGTACCTAACTGTGAAGTCCACTCACTACTCCCAACAGCAATCACATACCTCAGGGTCATCTGTGTAGTCAAACATCCTAAAAATAACCCTTGGCATCGGGTATACAGAATCCTCAGTGTGAGGTGGTGGTGTGAAGGGAGGCAGATTGTGTTGCAGTGCCTCGCAGAGAACACTGTCAAAAGCCAAGTAGGGCCTCAGGATGTGCCGCTCTTGCCAACGGTCTTTTTTCAATTTCTGAATCTGAGACCAAAGGCAGTCTAAATACTGAAAGAAAAGGTGAGAAATATTAGACCTGCTGAATCTCTGAACAAAAAGGGCAGATTCCTGAACTGCCTGAAATGTATACATTCCATACTACATTCAGAAAAAACCAAAGTTTCTTATACTGTTGTTTCAGTAAACAAACAAATAATTTAATAACTCTAAATGCCAGAACTATTCCTAAGATCATACAGTTTTGTGTCAGTAAAATTTAACTGCTGGCAGTTTTTTAAACACCCAACAGGCACCTCAGGAGTCCTAGTGAAACTACAGCAGCAAACAGTCACTACTCTTTGGTGGCATTGAAAGAGTCGTAATATCCCAGCATGCTCACAGAGATGGTATTGACAGCTGCGCAAATGGCAACAGTCTTGCTGTATTTAATTATTCCAAGAAGTCTGAAGGTCTGTGGCCTTACTGAAGGCAAGTTTTAAGTTATAACATTTGCAAGAAACGTTCTTACATGGAAAGGCTTTGCATTTGCTAAAATTAAGACATTACAAAACATGAACAAGACTAGTAACAGCTACCACCTGACGTGAACGTCATTTCTGCAAGTACTGTTGGTCTCAAACAGTCAGCTAATCTCTCCTCTACTGAACTAAATAACACAATTTAGATACTGGGCAGCCAAAAAGCTCATGTAGACAAACGGATCACAATCAGAAAGGCCAAACTATGTTTAACAAGATAATTTCTAAGACTGTGACTTAATTGGGACAGTGAACACAATTTAAAGAGACCAAGTTACAAAATATCCCAGAAAATCAATTTAGATTCCACTTTTTAACTTTTGTCCTGAAAGTTAAGGGAAAGAGAAAAAAACCTCTAGAATATCCAAAAAGCTAAATCCCATCCTAAGCTAGCCAGATGCCATCTCTCATCTCCAGTATTTTTGGCCTAATTGCAAAGAAAAACAGCACAGCAATTTCTGCATACAATTCCTATGTATTTGTTTAGCATTTTCCTAAAGTTGAGAAAAAACAAAGCCACTACAAAGGCTTCTTTCTTGCAGAGAGAAAACATTTAAACGTAAGTAAGGAATTACATACACTCTGTTTCACACAAAAAGTACTTTTAACATGAAGCCCTGTAACCTGAAGCTCAAAACCAAACACTACAATTTACTTCATAACACTTCCTCAGGGGCTTGCAGCAAACAACAGAATCCCCTCCTTCTTACTCAACTCAAGCTCTTATTTATTTTGGCTCAATACTTGGAAAAGAATTCCCCACACAGAACTTGCAAGAATCAATGGCAAACAGCAGACAAATCAAAGCATTCATAGTCTTAGAGATGCCTTCTAATTTCACAATAAAAGAACACCTTAGTAAAAAAATATTTTTCCAACTTTCTGAAGGAACACAGCGTAAAGTTCAATTACCTCCTCTTGTGGATGTGGTTTGTCAGCAGTCCACACTTGCAGCATGGGTACATGAATCTTCTGGCGGCGTCTGTTTAAACAGGAGAGAAAACCTGATCTTTAATAGACTAATTTAGGGAAGCAGTTCTGTTTTTATTGTGAGTGTACTACTACTCGTTCTCATCAGCTGATGAAGTCTACAGCAGATAAAACCAGGTTTGTGATGACTTAAAATATCTCTATTACAGTATCTTGGCAACATTAACTTGAAGCATCTAGACAGAAAGCAGCAACACCGCACAGCACTAATACAACACGCTATCATATTAACACCACACTTAGAACTCCAGCATGAGCAGAACAAGACTTTAAACATACCCTAGAACTACACAAGACCATAAGACTTTTCAAATTCAAAAATGCCTCCACCTACTGCAATTTTAGGACTTTGTTCCTCTCACAAAATGGTTCCCACCCAAAGCTTTATAATACTTTAAAGTGAGCAATAATCAACACCTCACACTTAAATAGATACCGAAGAGTGTTTCTAACCAGTTACAACTTACTTCAGATAACTTTCTGTCTGAGACAAGAGACGATCCATTTCAGCATCCTTTTTCTCATATAACTCCTTTCCAACCCAAGGCAAAGATGAGAGAAATGCAAACATATACCAGTCACATCGCACCTATAGGAAGGTAATATACCAAAATTATACACCTGAGCATTCAAGTAAGCTCCAGCCGATTTTGTACACACACACATATTTTAATTTAAAACATAGGCAAGTTGTCTTGTGGGAACGTAAACATCAGCAGTTGCAGATTGGATAGGCAAGGCATGAGAAAAAAAAATGCTTGAAAAGTGGAATTTTTCACTTGAATTGTGTTGGGGAGAGTTAAAAAACGGGATAAATGGCATCACTTTCAACGTTCTCCTGGATACTGTCAGTATAGCAAAAAAGCTAGGCACTCTGCAATGTCAGAGTAAGGTAAAATAAATTCAATTTGGCCACTTTACTATAAAGGACTATACTTTCTTACTGTATGCCTTATTTCTCAACTGCCAAGGCTCTTTTTACTAATGCTCAGGAAACTGTATGTGTCAATCCATTTAGGTTGCTCTCCTTAAACCTCCTTCTTCTAAGCAAAAGGACAGAACAAACGGTAGAGACAAATTGTGAAACAGGCCCAGGGAACCTACAGATCTTTTGCTTACTTGGGGTACGTCCTCCTCCTGTGTCACACTCACAAAGTTCTCAAACATAGCTACCATTGAAGGTGCAGCTATTACATGACAATTCACGAGATCAGACAGAAAACGTACCTAAAAGAGAAAAAAAAGTTCTGTATGAATCCTTTTATACTGGCTGCACAAGAACAAATAAACATTACTGAAATGATTGAAACAACCACCAATAAAAGTACAATACTCATTCAGCACCACAAACGCTGAAATACCGCACACTGTACAGACACACCTTCAATGACAAGCATCACACGTGCTGCCTAATATATTATTCATTATAATGTCCTTAATCCCTCCCACTGCAGTAACATTGTAAGGACAATATTCCTAATTAAGCAATGGTGGGAAACATGCAAACTGATACTACAGAAGAAAACTCTTGTACTTTTATCTGTTCTATACAGTATCAGATTACTAAAATAACAGAAATTCTAGCAATTAGATCTTATTAGCAAAAGTGTCCTACAGTTGACTGAACATCAGTCTCTTGACTAGAATCTTAATTTTCACCAGTGGGTTTCAGAAGAAGGTGGGGAAGTTAGCAGCGGGCTCCTAAATCAGACACTGCTGAAGTTCTAATACCTTCCAGCAGACAAAATCTATAAGCAGCAAGAATGGAACAAATGGTTTCAAGGACTGGCAGCACTTAAAACTGATTGCCTGATCTTCAGCCTTCATCAGGAGAATGAAACAGTCATCAAAAACAGCTTTTAAGAACTACAGTGTTGGTTTTCTTTACAATTTTTTTTCCACAGGAGCCACAAGATCGTCATGTACCTCTGAATAAAAGGAAAGTGCACTGACTTTATCTTTTACATTTAACTGAAGAGCAAGCAGCAAGATGCATATCTGTTTAATGCAAATTTAATTTTTCTGCAAAAAAGATACAGTTGGAAGTATATTTTTGCAAATGTAATATGACTCCTCTCCCCTGAAGAAAATACTTCTCACATAACACACATTTCCTCCTGGAATATTTACAGTGTACTGCACATGGATGGCAAAAGACAGTGTAACACATATCACAAGATCTAGCTCTTCTGTAACAAAAAGGTGAAAGGAGGAAATCAAAAGGATGTGAAACAAATAGACAAATAAAACTCCACTTACTAAATGCACAGCTTCATTATACATGTTTACTTTCAGGCATTCTTTAAGCTGACGAATCATGGCTTCTACAAATTCCCCTCCAAAATTGTAGTTCCTGGCATTCAGCAACCCCACCAATGTTGTGTAAACAGTAAGCTTTTCTGGTAGCAGACGCGCACTGACACAGAAAAAGAAATACTGTGTTAGTTTTTTATTCATCATGTGCCAATTGGCCACTGCATAGCATCTTAGAATCTGCTTGTTGTAAGTTAAACTTGCCTCATGAGGAAATGAGAAAAAACAGCTAAAAAAAAAGTGATCTCACAGTTTTATCCCACAGTTAATATCTACAGACTTTTTTTTTGTTTTAATGACAGATATTCAGAAAGGCAGCTGCCAGTTTCTAGTACACCTAAAATATTTGCTTTCCATTTATATCTAACTGCGGAGGGTTGGACAAATAACATCAGTGGCAGAGTTTACTGCAAGAAAGCAAGTTGTTTTAAGCCCACAGTTCAGAACTAATGTTATTACACAACACAGGGAAGGCTAGGTCCTATTGTAAAAAAGTAATTTTTTACTCTACCGTTTTTGTGTGAACCTAACTGTACTTTCAGGAGTGTCTTTCTGCTATGGGGGAAGGAAGCACACTACTTACCTTTTACTAAAAACATTGCTACAAAATAGACTTAGAGTATCTGGAAAACCTTAGAAACGACCCTGCAAACCCCCTCCCTCAATACCACTCAATGACCCTGACAATAGCACCCCTGTTCCGGCCCTTTGCACTTCGGGAGGGAGAGAAAGGAGAGCTGGCAGCCACCAGAGCCTGGTCTCTGCTCCTCATGTCCCAGTTCCTCTCCTCTAGCAAACAGGCTTACAAAGACATGAGCACGTCGCTGCCAGGAAAGAGAAAGTAGTAAGAAAACATCACAGATAACTGTTAGCAGCCGGTAACTTTGGAATCAGGAACTAAAGCTACTCATGGCCTTTAAGCTACCTCAAACACTGAACATACGCACAGAGAAAGCACATCCCCTGTTCCCAGACCTCCTCAATACGTACACAGTACACAGTATTCTTAGTATCTTGCTTTTGTAATTTGGCAGATCAGCTTCCAAAACACCAGCTAGGCCCTCCAGGTTGCTCTCCAAAGATGAATTACTCTAAAATGAAAATAAAAGAAACCCGTTTCATCATCAACCAGGCAAAACGAACTAGTCTGACTCTCACATGTAAGACAATGAAGTCAAGAGAATCCTTTCATGTCCCCTCATTTTTCACGGCAACAATCCTGTTCCATCAGCAGCAAAGATCTGTTCTCGCTTTCCTGAAAGGCGCAGCTACTGCTCAGGAGAGCTGCACCTGCCCGCCAAGCTCCCCCTGCTAGGAACTTCAGCGCTCCCCAGGGATGCAATATCTGAAATCATCTCAGGAGCACCCTGCTAGCGCGGCCGAGCACTGATTAACAACACCGCACAAAGCAATACACCTTGTTTTTCAGAGCACAGTCATCTTTTGTTCTGCCACCCCTCTCCTCCATCAGCCCCATCGTCGGGGCTGGAAACTTCTGCCGCAGCAGGCCAGCTAATTCCTTCACATCCCTGGCAGAATCAGACACACCATCTTTAGGTACAATGGTAACGATTTTCTGCCCGTTTATCGCTGACAGGGAAACACCACGCTATGATTTAAGCACTTGCCCGCCACAGCACGTGGCTTCTCAAAAACCGGCAACTTTCCATCCATCTTATAAAATAAGTATTTTCTTTCGAGGGTCGCTACTACAGACGAAGCGCTCCCACACCACGCACGGGAAGGGGAGCCCTGAAGGGAAACAAGGCTTTAACTCTCCCGAGCCGCCGGCCCGCCTACCTTCTCTCCCACCCTGCAGATGAGCGACTCGAGCCTCTCCTCAATCTCCGACGGCTCGGACGTCCGCCGTCTCTTGTGGGGCTGCCCTGCTCCAACAACACAGCGAGCACAGCGTTACCGACGCCGCAGTAACCCTCTCGCTCCTCCATCCCGCCCAATCCACCCTCCCTGTCGCGCCACCTCGGGGGCGATGCGGGGCTCACCATCGCTGTCGTCGCTGTGCCGCCGCCGCGACATGGCGGGGAGCGGCGGGGAGAAGCAGCCGGGAGGAGCGGTGAGGAGCGCTGCGGATCTCCGGGAAACGCCGGGCCGAGACACCTCGCGCGGGCCGAGCAAGCGCGCTGCCTCCCCGCCCGCGACCGCGCTGCTTCCGGGGCGGGCACGGCGCGTCCCGCCCGCTTCCCTGCGGAGCACGAGCACTTCCGGGGCAGGGAGGAGGAGGCGGAGCAGGGCGGAGCGGGCGCTTCCCGGCGGAGATGGTGCCGGGCGAGGCGGTGCCGCCCGGGCCCGGCTCGCCTCGGGGCAGCGCCGAGGGGGCCGCGGCGGGCAGGAAGCAGCGCGCGGCCGCCCGCAGGAAGGTGGGTCGGGGCCGGGCGCGGGGCCGCGCCGGGCCTGGGCCGGGCAGCGCTGTAACCTCGGTAACGCGGACGCTTGCGGTGCGTTCCAGGCCTTTTCCCTGTTCGTCAAAGCCAAGGAGGTGCCGGCCGCGTCGCGGTGTCCCGGCGGCGGAGAGGGCGTGCGGTGGCGGTGCTGCCGGCAGGCGTTCGAGGAGCTGCCCGGCATCCACAGGCACGTGGCTCTGCACCACTCCGGGGACGTCGGGCGGCAGGCGGGGCTCGGTGCGGGGCCGGCGGAGGCCGCAGGCAGCCCCGCGGGCGGCCCGGGCCCGGCGGGCAGCGCGGCCCGGCCGAGCGGGCACTCCTGCAGCAACCCGGAGATCTCCTGGGCGCTCCCGGACACAAGCCACGTCAGCCATGAGGATCTGACAAGGTAAGGAAGCCCCTGGCCGCCCCGAAGGTCCGGGAGTGCGGTATTCGGCTTTACATGGTCACCTGCCAGTAGTACTTCTTACGAGATTCGGTCAAGCAACACTTCTAAGGTGCAGGAAGAGTCTTCTAGATGTTCCTCTAGATCTTTTGATTGTTTAGGCATCCTTTATATAAAGAGTTAGATCCACTGCAGTTTGTAATGGTGGTATGAACTATTCGAGCTATATCGTTCTGCGCTGTTGAAGCAGGCCTGCATGTGTGCTGCTTGACAGCTTGGATCTGTAAGGAAAGACCACAACAGAAAAGAGCAGAACGGCAGGATGTACTTTGCACGTGTCCCTTTCTGCTGCTCGTTCAGGTTTCTGGGGGGCTCATTTAGTTACAGAGAAAGTTCACAAAAATGTTTCTGACTGACAAAGCTCAGCTTGTGCCGCACAGAATGTGGAAGCATGCAATCTCACAAAAAATTTTGGCTTTTTAAATTTAGATAGCTCAAATACTTGAATTTTCAAGTGCCATTTTGGCAAAGTGATGCCAATTAATGGCATGCTTGTGTGCACAAAAGTCAGCAATTGTATTCTGTGTGTGGGGAGAGCATATGGTAGGCCAGTGGCAGTCAGAGTACAGAGTACAGTTCATCTTATAACCAGGCCCGAGAATTACAAGTGTGGGAGCTTTTTTAAGTTAACATTCCTTCTGTTTGAAATAAACCCAGCAGTGCTAATACCTCCAAAGTTTGTTTGAGGTTTTTTTTCTCTACACATCTGTCAGAAAAAAATTGTCTGCTTTTTCAATGGTTACTGCTAATAGTATAATTTTGTTCTTTCTTAACATTCTGTTTCTATTTGCTTACCTTTGCCATGTTGTGCGCAGCCAGGTGGGAGAAGTACTGCTCTATTACTGTTACTGTGAGGTGAGGGATCCAGAGAAACTCTGTGCTTGGCAAAAGGCTTTGTGTCAGCATCTACATCTCACTGGCAAGGTAAGGTTTCAAGCAATGGTTCTATTCTTAGGAAAGAAATGCCACACATTTATTTAGTGCCGGCTGATGGGGTGTGTGGAGAACCAGGTGTGTTTTGCACCAGAAAGTGCTAGTCTCTTATGATCCCATTAAGAGAGGCACTCAGACTCAGCAAGGTATCTGTTAGAATTCTGTTTTAAGAGCTACCACTACAAAGCAAAAAAAACCCCACAGATAATCTTGTTTTCCCTTTTCATGCAGGGAGCCCTGGGTTGTGTGGCATTGAGTGAGCCTCACAGAGAGAACGCTATGCAGACCCTCTCCTTGCAGGGGTTATCCCATTTCCATCACTGTTACACATGGAAACGGGAAAATTAGTCTTTATCACTCCTGCTGTCAATCAGAAAGGATATTCACGTGAGAAATTCTTGATGTGCTTTTAGATAAAGAGCAGGAGATGAAGGTGGCTTAATCACTGGTGTCAGCAGGGAGCTGCACGCAGGTGTCTAATGCAGTTAGCATTACCAGGCTGGGTGTATCCTGTGGCTGAAGGGCATGCGCAGCACAATGCAGCCTGAGGGCCAAGCTGGGGAGATAGCATGGGTCTGGGTCTGCTCCACTCACTGGCCACCTGTATCCTCCCTCCTCAGTGCACAGTGGGCTTCCAGTCAGAGTGGCTACACCAAGCTGTAAACCACGCTGTCGGGGAATTAGGTGAGAGCAGCCAACACCTTGACCTCACCATAACATAGCAGTTCTGATTCCTGCACAGTCTGTTCTCTTCATTCCTGGCAGGCTAGACCAAGGATGTGCATTGTTTGTGTAGCTGGCCTCTGGAGGCTGTGGGAGAAAGTGAATTTTAGTCTTAGAAAGCTGATGTTCTTGGACTATCTGTAGGGAGAAGGAGGGCAACGTGGAGCAGGAGGCTCCTTTTATCTGTGACTTGTCTTTCTTAGTAGCTTCTTGCTCTCTGCCAGTGGTACATCAACACAGGGCTGGGGTTGAAATGTCATCATGGATTCATTCCTTTTTTTGCTCAGCTGTCTTGCCTGGTAGTTGGTATTTTGGTTGAGTGTCTTTTCTTTTCTTTTCCTTTTTTTTTTTTTTTTTTAAATCTCATCCCCAAGACAAGTACAGCGTTTACCTTTCCAATCAGTTGTTTTTTTCCTTGCTTTTTATAGTCAATCTTTCCCCCTTCCCCCCCCCCTCTCCGCCCCCCACCACTTCAGAGCTTTTGTTCATTTGTCAGTGCTGGAGATAAAATGACTCATCCCGAAATTTAATATTAGATACAATATTATGCATATTCACATTTTTTTTTTTAGCTGTGTGAATCATGGGGCACAAGCCTATTGTTTTTTCTGAGGCAACTTCCAGTGAAAATTCTAATGCTAACTGCAGGATTTACAGACAGTAATTTCGCTGTTTATACAGCATTTCTCTGTTTATTGAATGGACTCTTCTGACTGTCCTGAAGTAATTCGTTTAAAATGGCTCAGAAGTGATTACTGGATTGTTGAGGGATTTTTTTTTTTCTGTTTCTTGTCTTTATATTTAACTTCAGTCTCACCGTATTTTCCTTCGTTATTCAATAGTCTCTTTTCTGAATGTACTCCTGTGCCTGCCCTTTGTCACCCAGTCATATTTTGCCGATTTCACTGTGATCTGTTCTGCTAAGACTCAGGCTCAGCCCCAGCTTCTCCTCTTGCCTCCTAGGTACGAGTTGCTTCAGAAGGGATTAATGGGACAGTTGGTGGAAGCAAAGTAGCTACCAGTCTCTACATTAAAGTTATGCTTTCCCAGCCTCTGTTCAAAAACATTTTGTGTCAAGAGGATTTCAAGGTATGAAAACATAGTTTTTACGTAGACTTGGTTAATGTGGGTAATTTAAGTTTCAAGAAGTAAGTACTTTCCTTCTTGACAGTATTACTGTTATTACTGTTATTATTATTATTATTCTGCTGTAGCGGTTCTCCTCCCCCACTATTTAGGCAAGTCAGTGGATCTCAACCATACCAAAAATCTTTGCTGTTTTTTACCAGAATTAGGAGTTTCCATGGTCAGTGACAGCAGCTACTACAAGCTGTGGCAGCTGTGGGTGCAGCCACAAAGCCCCCCAGTAGAGGTGAGTGAGGGAGTGTGCTTAAGCCCCACCATTCAGCAAAAAGCGTTTACTCCAGACTGAGCAGGCATCACAATATGCACTTAGCCCAGCAAAGTGTTTGCACTCTGTCCTCTTCACCCTGATTTGAGATCCTTGACTGAAAGCAGTACTACTGCTTTAGGTTGATGCAGGCTTTGTTGTCCATATGGCACTGTCAGTTCCATGGGTTGGGTATCTTCTAGAGAAAACACACAGGGACTATCAAGAGGTTTCTTCCTACTCCACTTAGTGCCCAGCTGGAGCATACTTACTGATTGCTGTCCTCACATGGTAAGGGCAGCAGTGGCTGGTGCACTGTATGGCATTCTGGTAGGCTTTGGCTGCCAGCCACTGTAGGTTCTGGTTTCTCTGCAAGGATGTAAACTCTTCTCTACAGTTTTATTTACAGGGGGTGCTCTTATTTTTTCATAAGCAACTAGATCAAAGGAGTTGGTGAAACTTGTGAAACGCAAATTCCGTGCTGAGCTGATGATTCAGTCTTAGCTTTATAAGTGTGTTATGCTTGGCTGAATGTCAGGAGGAGTTGTGTTAGTTACAGTCATATGTAGATGCAAAAACAGAACAGGGATTGAATTTTACCCTGACCTTGGCAAAACCTTCAACCTTGCATGATCTCTCTGGGCATCAGTGTTCATCCATTAGTGGGCTATGGTGTTTGCAGCCTGACAGTTCTCCCTGAGTGTTGTATACCCAAGTAAGTGAGGCTTTCAGGTTGCTGTGCCATGAAGACATGGGACAGAGGAGTGAGAACTGTTCTTGGGGCTATAAACATACCCAGTGGCCACTACAGTTCCTGCAGATTGATTTCCAAAGTATTTGGAGCAGTGCTGCAGAGCACTGCACTTTCTTTGAGTGTTTATATACCTGATGGTGCCTAAGCTGTGTTTGGGGCTCAGCCCTGCAGAAATTCTCACTCTCTGTAGCCTGCAGTGGGGATGCCTACCAAAAAAGGGCTTACTAGGACTTCTGAAGGGGAAATCCCATGCTTGAGTTTGGGAGGAGGGGGAGCTGCCAGCCTCCACTATTAACAAAAATTGTTATTTGTATGGGATACAAATAACATACATACATCTCCTTCACACATGTGAACACTGCAGTTCCCATCACACACGTCACAACCAGAGGCACAGCTGTGCTTGTGTCCGGTGCCAGAGGGATGAAGAGCACTGCAGGGCCTGGATGTGGCAACATGATCCATTACTGGAGGATGTTATTTAATACTCCTGTCAGGGGACCTCAGCTTTATCACGATAGGTGCTAGTAACATGTTTTTGATTAGGATTTGGTCTACATCCCTGCACCTCCAACCAAATGCAGTCTGCCTCACCTGCAGAGTAGTCATTTGTCTTCTAGGTGTGTTAGGGGTCCACCTAAATTTCAAGATTTAGAGCATGGATTTCAGCAGGGAAGACTTTTTTTCCTTCAGCCACAAGGATATTTTCATATTCTTATAAGCTGTAGAATTAAAGCAAATGGGTAATTTTAATTTTGACACCAGGCAAATTTTGGTAAATTGTTTTATGTTTTATTTCCTAGAGCAGTGCAGGAGGAGCTCACTGTTTCCCAGACCTTCGAGTTGGAGTATTCAAAGAAATTGTACCTATGGGCATTGATCCAAAGATAGTATCTTATAAGGAAACTGGTAAGTTCATGTAATGAAAAATAAAGCCTCTCACCCAAGTGAGAGGTGAGTGAAGAGTAAAATACCTTCATCCAAAACACTTCCCTTTACACAGTGGCCAGGAGAAATAGATACAGAGAAATTGATATCTTGCTGGTAGTCAAAAGCTACTGGTGGAGATAATTTGCTGGCCCAGATTTTGACTGGCCAAGTGTATAGCTGCCTTAGAAAACTTCAGAATTAACTTCAGGTTTTGTGGGAGAGTTGAGGTGACATGAAGCAGGTTACCTTGTTGTGGGCTAGGGACTGCTGACTTCGCTTCTCTTGTTTTGGAGCCAGCAGCCATGCTCCTGTCTTTTGCACTAAGCAGATCCAAGTTCTGCATGAACTCCATCTGACTGCATTTGTTTTGTGCTAAGTGTAGCTGCTTAGTGTGGCTTACAACTGATAAGGTGTTCCTGCCTGTGGATTTGCTGTAAGGATGCTTACATAGGTAGTAAGCAGTAGCACAGGAAATAGCAATTAACAGAGCAGTTTTGGGCTTTTATTTTCTAACAAGAGGTTTTGTTGGTGTCAAACTTCTACAGCATCTTCTTTTGGATTTGGAAGAGGATTATTTTTTGTTTTTTTGTAGTTTGTGGGATGTATGTTTGGCTATTTCTTTCCTTTTTTTCCCCTTTTTCCTCCTATTTTGCAGCATTTTATGGAGATGGTTCCTATTACTCAGGCAGGTTGCTTGTGAGTATTTTTTAATAAGGTAAAGGATTTTGCTGGTGGAGCTTTTTAGTTTTTTCAGTAGATTAAGAGTCCTAAGCCCTGCAAGTTGAGAAATGTTACATAAATTGAAGTTGTACTGAAAGTAATATTTTATGGATTACTGAAAGTAATATTTATAGAAATTTTCCATTGTTATCAAGAAGAGTTTAATTTAAAAAGTTGTACTTCTGCACCTCCAAATATAATGACAAATGAGCAAAGAGAAGTGGAACGTGACTGCCTCTCCTACAGCAGTAAGAGTAGCCAGGGGGATGCAACAAAAGGTTATAGAGACAGGTACCTGTCTGCTGCATCCTCCATTGTATGGAAGGAAGAGTGTTACGTTTTCTTTCATTTGCCAGTAGGAAGCCAAACATGGATAAATTTGGCTGATTGGTTGGGATGAAAAGTGTGCGAACAATCACAAAAAGGTTTTGTTTGGAAATCTGAGGAGAATCTGGATCAGTGATCTCATATATGACATTGTTTCATAGTTCTGCTTCTCACTTCTCTTCCCCCCTCCCTTTTTTTTGTTTTGTTTTGTTAAAGGAATCCATTTATCCCCTCAGGAATTTCATAGAGAAGTAGAACAGTATTTATCTCAGGCTACTCAAGGACAAAGTGATACTATCTTGCTGGACTGTAGGAACTTCTATGAAAGTAAAATAGTAAGTGCTGCTTGCCTGCTTCTTTACAGGTGCTGGGGTGAAGTATTTACAATTGTGAGGGTGTAACCTTGCTGTTAGAAGAGATGACATACTGGAGATTGACTGTAATGTGTACAGAGTGCAGTTTAGTAATGAATATTAGACACAAACAGTAGCGGACCTCAGCAACTCAGGATGGAGCCTGCCTGGCCAAGTGCTTAGACAGTGTGGGGCAGGGAGAAAACAAAATGGTCCACACAATGTAAGCAGGAATGTTTGAAGTAGCATAATTTGTAGGGATGTTTTTCAGCATTCTTTGTCTTGATCAATCTGTCGAAAAGAAGGGGGCATCCTGCTGGCACAACCAACACCCCTCATACACTGTTGTGGTTTGTCCTCTCTCTGACAGTTTGCTTAGCTCTTTCCTCTTTGTTTCAATGAGGAGACTTGCTGTGTCTAGAATTTTCCTACAGATTTTTAACATATGTTTTGATGCATAAATGCAGCTGAGGAGCTGCCTAAAACAGCTGCAGTGAGCTGAATATTCCAGCCCAAAGGTTTGTTACTTCCTCTAGTTTGAGGTACAGAACTTACCAGGAACAGGGCTTGTAACCAACTGCATGGACATCTGTTGTAATTGCAGGGACATTTCCAGGGCTGTCTGGCTCCAGATATCAGAAAGTTCAGCTATTTTCCAAGCTACGTAGATGAAAACCTGGAGCTTTTTAAAGACAAGCGTGTCCTGATGTACTGCACTGGAGGGATTCGTTGTGAAAGAGGCTCTGCTTACCTCAGGAGCAAGGTAAGATGTCATTCTGAGGGCACAAGTGTCGGGGAGTTGAGGCTGCTTTAAGGGCTTTTAAGCTTTTCTCTTGCTGGTGAATTCTTACTGTGCACTAACTGTGGCATGTGCAGGTGCGGAGATAAGTGCCTCTGACATGTGCTTGTCTCATGCTGTCTGTCAAGGACCTGGATAGTTCAGTGTGGCTCAGTATGACCTGTGTGGGCTAGTGTCACAGCAGAGAAAATAATTGCATAACCCATTTCTTGAGGAGTGGTATTTGTAGGACTGTTTTAGGAGGGCTTGAAAATATTCTGCAGTGTTTCCACAGACTGTCTAGGTATGCTCTGTGCTCATTACTCACAGCTTGAGCATCTCAGAGTGGTGAAAATTAGTCAGTCAGTGCTTTCCCAGTGTTGCAGGACTAAATCCGGCACAGTGCATTATTCTAATTGTGCTCTAGAATTTCCATCCCACTCTTCTCCTGGATCCTTCTCTCAAGGATCAAGGGAACAGAACACAAAGGTTCTCCAGAGATTTTAGCCTTGGTGTTCTTTTTTCTGCTGCATCAATGTGAACCTTGTGAAATTCTGCTTCTACTGTTAACTAAATGAAAACTGAGTAACAAGTTCATGGAGGTTTAAAAGCAGTTGATTTGTGATGCAGCAAACCTTCCTCAGGTGAGGAGGTTACCAGCTTCTTTTGAGTGTGACACTAAATGAAGAGTCGGGTTTGTGCCAACACGACAGCATGCTTGCAACCAGCAAGGAGCTGCCCAGTACTTGCTGGTGGCACTGCCTAGAGCTGTGGCTGCACATGGTGCCATCTGATGGTCACTGAGAGGCTGCTGCTTTTCACTGACCCCTGGCATTTACAGCATTTGCTTTGAGAACTCTGGCACACCACCACTGCTGTGGTCTCCTTCAGCTTTTCTGCTAATATGCTTTAAACAGGCAGTGTGCAGAGAGGTTTACCAGCTAAAAGGTGGAATTCACAAGTACCTAGAAGAGTTTCCAGATGGATTCTACAGGGGGAAGCTGTTTGTATTTGATGATCGTTACGCCATTTGTTCCAATGAAGATATCATCTCAGGTAGGACTAGATAATGTAAGTGCAGAAGGCTGGGAAGCTGTTGCAATCATTTTCAGAGGTGTGCAGGATAGGGACAGCCAAACTGGCCTGTGTAGTTCTTCCTCATACTTGGTTTGATCTTGTAGCGCTGTCACTTCTTGTGATGACTATCAACACTATGGCTTTAACATGTAAAAGAGAAATGAGAGGATAGGGGATCACTAACAAGAGTTCACTAAAACTGGAGAAGTAGAAGGAAGTATTTCTTGCAGAACAGCTCTGTTGTGAGCCGTCTGCACCTGCAGGGACTTAAGTCCAGCACTACAGCTGTCATTACCTTTTGAACGACATCGAGAAGTAGAACAGTACTTCAACAGTTACCTGTCGAACCAGTTGAACATGGCTCAAGCTTGTTGCCCACAGTGCTGATCAGATTTGTGGTTGGCCAAGTGACCAAAGTCTTAACTAGTTCTCCTGCTGCCAGCAGTCCTCTGCTTCAGCAGCCTCACAGAATATCGACAAAGACTTCCAGGTATTAGGAGAGTAGTGGCACTATGCTCTACAGCAGTTTGCTATTTTCATGCTTAAGAAATTCTATATCCCATAGAATTTCAGTGGTCTCTAGTTGAAGTTGTTAAGAACATTTCCTGATCTTCTGGCTGGGATTGCTCTTCAATTACTGCAAATTAAGTAATCTCTTATTTTGCTATCAGTTGTCAGATACAGGTATCTGGAATTGGCTCTAGCCCTTCTTATAAGGAAGCAGTGCTGGTTTTTTTCTCTGAGTTGGTAACCTTTCAGGCATAACCTCCCATTCCTCCTCTGCAATTACTCTATACATCTTGGAGGGGCCTGACTTGGTGTGGAAACAGAACACACACAGAATACATTGCAGCCATCCTACAGAAGCTTCAAGGGGAAGTGCTGTGGTATGCACCTTCTTGGTACAGCTAAAACTGGGCTGTAGCTCTCAGTTAAAGAGTTAAAACCTCTGATGTTCTGGAAGGACTCCACCAGGACTGCAAATGGCACCCTGTCTGCATTAGCCATTGTTTGTAGATGGAGGGAGGTTCTATGACATCCCCTTCCCCAGCAGGTGACATTCCTGCATGCTGGCTTAGTTGCCACCTGAATGCCTTCTTCTCTTGGCAGTAAGAATCTCTAAATCTGTCTATTCAGAGCTAGAGAAATCACCTCTTTTCCAGAGGAAAGACTGTCTTAAGTATGTCAAAAAAGATGTTTTAAAATGAACTAGATTCTAGAAGATCAAGCTAAACAGGAATTAAAAACCTGCAAGACAATAGCCACTTAAAATGAGAGCTGGCAGCTCCCTGGTGCCTTGGCAAGCCCTCCGCAAGGGAACAGCCAGAGCAGTATGGGTGTTAACTTTTTATTTTCCTCCTCCCTCCAGCATGCAGATACTGTGGAGTGCTGTGGGACCAATATAAACTTTGTTCCAGTCAGCATTGCCGGCAGCTTGTCCTGACATGTCCAAGTTGTTGCAACAAAGGTCTTACAGCTTGCTGTCCTGTTTGTCAAGAAAAGGAGCTCAAGGTGACCTCAAGGGCTTCAGGACAGACACTTAAGGAGGAATGTGAATGCACAAGGAGACGGCCAAGGGTACCAATTGAACATGGCTCACCAAGGATGCTGGACACAGGAAAAGATTAAGCTGTTTTATTGGTTAATCTGGCATGTGCTCATGTGAAGGGCTTCTGTAACCAGATCTCTGTCTGTTAATCAGTTAGGTTTGGTAATTACAAAAATATGTTGGCTTGGGAAGTCTTGTTCATATGCTGCCTTTAAACATAGAATATGCCCTGAAAACCATCCATTACTTGCCTGTAAATTACCAGAGTGCCCAATCCATCACCAGCACTACAGGTTTCCTCTCTCTGGGTACAGTCTTGTAGTGTGGCCTTTATCATGGGGATTTTGGAGCAAAGCATCTGCAATGTGACAGAGCTGCTCACAATTCAAAAGAAACTGAAGGAATTCAAGAACAATTCCATTTTTTTCTTCCTGCATGGAGATCAACCTGTCTAACCTCTCCAAGGATCATGCATCTGCTTCAATAGCTTGTAGTAAGGTGTGCAAATAGCAGATTTATCCATTAGGTGTGGGTATGTCACCAGATTAGATCCTGAAGATAAATTCTATATGCACGCCATCGACCTGCGTCTCTTACTTTATACTACTGAGAAGCAAGGCAGTTACCTGAAATTACTGACTTAACTCTCCTTTAAAACTGGCTGAATGCAGCATAAGGAGCTGGAGCAAAGGCCCAGAGATACTGTTTGCTCAGCCATACTTGTGTGACTGGTAGGATGAACAGCAAACCTTTCCAGTGCTCAGTCTCCCTGTGAAGTGATTTTTCCCCTCAACTTGTCAGTGTATGAAATATGCAGGGCTCAGCTGTACTTGCACTAGAAAACCCTGACAGCTTGAAGCATGTTTAAACAAGCACACAAAGAGAGGAGCACAGAGACTGTCAAAATACCAGCATCATGGCTGGAAGTGATGCATGTGTCCATAAATGTCAGCAACAGCTGTGAGGAGACTGCAACATCCTTTATCCAAGTTAAATAATTCTGGGGAGCATTTTTGCTCTTTAAACATGAGTTGAGTTTTTTAAAAGCTGCAAGATGTTTATGCAATTTCCAGCATTTGTTAGTGGAGAAATTGTCTTTGAAGGGACCTATAGCAGATGAGCCTAAAATATTTCCCAACGTGCTGTGTTGTGTGCCTGATGCTGTAGAATGTACAGAAAGGATTTATTAATAGTGTGGAAGACGTATCTTGACTGAAAAATGTCTTTGAAATTTACTGCCATTCTGGGAACTAAACAGTCATTAGGACTATTAGGAAAATAGTTTCTTAGGTTTCTGCAGTTGCTTAATGACAGGGCTGTGTTATTTTCATATAGATTGTACCTTTCTCCCATGGTGCTATTAATTCAGCAAGGCCTCATTGTTGGCTTGACTAGCAACTTAAATACATGGGCATTGGTTCCATTAAAGCCATGACAAACATTTCTTTTTGCTTCCAGTATTGCTGCCATGAAATCAACAGTCCATCAACTGTCCTCATGACAATTCCATTAATGAGGCAAAAACCTGGAGTTCAGGAGTATTTACTCTGGGAATCTTTCTGGAATAGTATTTAATAGTAAATAGGTGAAAAACTCATCCTTGAGAAGAAATTAGAAAATTCCCATCAGTAGACACCATCAGCCGAAGTCTGAGCAGTGCCAGTATCTCACTGTCTCGGCGGTCCCTGCTGTCCAGTTATCCTCTGTCGTTTTGAGGACTGGAGTATTTGTGAAGAAACATGCAAGCTCTACTTGGAGGTCTGGTCTAAAGCACTAATGGGGATTGCCCCATGATCTTCCTGTGTTAGGCTAAAAAGAACACAATTTTGTAATTCAGCAGGTCTGGAACACTGTAATCAATTTGTTATGCTGTTTCTGTATCACAGGATAGCAACAACAATATTTTATATGTAAATTTCTGAAACATCTATGATAAATAACCTTTAGTGCTTCCATTATAATTTTTTAAGTACTGCACAAATACACTTCACATATTATGTTGGAGGTGCTTAGTTCTGCAGGATAAACACTGAAACCTAGCTGGCCTGCCACGCGGTAGGCTGGCTATAAGATACAGTTATCCTGAGAGCTTCTTGCAGCTGGAGATTCTACCTCAAAGGCAGAGTGGAGCCATGAGGCCTCTTCTGGTCCTTGCTGCACTAAAGCAAGGGAAGAGAAGGATTTGAGATGTACAGATGGCGTCCCATAAAGCCATGTTCTCTCTACTGTGGAGAGCAGGGGAAGGGATAAGAGACTGTCTAAGTCTGCTTCCTGCAAGTTAGCCCATAAGGGGCCCTCTGTCCTGTTTTCTGGGTTAGTTTTGTCAGATTAATGCAAATAAGGACTTGCCATGTGGAAAGTGATGTGATGGCATCTAGGCATCTCAGTGGTGATGCATGAGAGAAAGCACATGAGCTCCAGGAGAGGGAAGAGTTTTCAGCAGGATAGGCTGTGACTGCCAGATGCTGCAGTCACTAGATGGCTTTTCCTCCCTTTTCCCAGGGAACTGCTGGGCCAAACAGGGATACATTTGCTCCTAAATACCAGCATTTTGTAGCTCCATTGCTGCACAGCTTAAAACATTTCACCACACAGCCTGATGCCTCAGCACTGCCTGTCACTGCTGCACCACCCTCACCTGTCAGATGCATCCTGCAGCAAAACAGCTCTGTGAGAATCAGCCAAGGAACCTGGAATGATCCTGACAGCTTAATATACCTTTGGGCTGCAAGGTTAATGTGGATTCTGCTACAGTGAAACACAGGACAAAGTTCTTATCTTTTTTTTTTGTTGTTAAGGGCTGTATTAAGATCCATGGTAGTGCTCCCTGGTCTGCAGATGCATCTCCTTGCATGTCTGTGCTTCCGAGTACCACCAGGATTTTCAGGGGTAAGATTCATTTATGGTCTGAAACCAAGAGAAGAGCTGAGCCTCTGTCTTGCATAGCTAAAGTGGATGGCTCAGCTGAAAGTGTGTGGTTCTGATTTGATTATTTAGTTGGTAATTTCAGTCTTCACAGTGCACATAGAAGGAAGTACTTTTTAAGTTTCATTTTAATATGTTTTCAAGTATTTTTCTTTCACATTATTTTCTGATACAGAACTTGCACAGTGAAGGAAAAAAAACTATAGTAAAGCATTTTATGTGACACCATGGGCACATTTATTAAGATTTGAAGAGCAACAGGTGTGTTTCCCACATTGCTGAATAGTGTTTCTCTGCTTCACTGATCAGAGCTAAATCATCAGTGGAGTTTGTGCACAAGCTCTGAAGAAATCTCTGGGGCTTTTGCTAGAATGTATGTAAAAGACTGAAAAACTTCACGCTTGAGCAGACATTTAAAGGCAGATTTCTTGCAAGGGAGGACATTTTCTAGGAAGTGTCATCTGCCCAAGATTAAGGTTTCAGTATAGCAGTACTTCTTCCACGGAGACTTCTTACTGAGCAGGATCCCACCCACATTAACAGTGGGAATTTCAGCTGTGATGGGTTCAGTCCACTGCAGGTCTGGGAGATCCACAAGCCTGTGGGGAATTCCTCCCAGGCTGGATGATAAGTGTACACTGACAAAAAGCTGTGAGATCATATGTAGCCTATTTGGATTTGGATTTGGGGTATTTCACTTTGCATCTTTTTTAGGGCACACCATTTATGTGGACATAAGGAACAGCAGTAAAAGAAATAATTCCTAGCAGAACAAAATTTAATTAATGGACATGGTCATTTAGACAAAACAGCAAAGGGAGACAATTTGACCAGTCTCCAGAGAATATGTGGACAAACACTTTTAACATTAGGAAACTGAAAGGACTGGGGAGTAGAAAAGAAGGTTCTTGCCAATTAGTTTGGCCATCTCTGGGGACTAGGGTTTGTATCACACATCTAAGAATGACTGTTTTCTTCACATGTGCATGGAACTGAAGGATATTCACCCATCTAAAGCACTTGATTTTTGAGGCTCTGTTTTGTATTTGGTGGCCTTAAGTTCCATTTAATCAGGGGGTGGAGATCAGGTTTTTTTTGTAAGAAACACTGGGATGCACTTGAAACAGCATCTCGAATTAAATGATTGAGCAAATGTTGGTAAAAAATTGTAACTCAAAATTCCTGGAATTAGCCATGTTTCCATATGTTAGAAGTGCTTGTTAAACTAGTTACTCCTCTGTAGTTACTTGAGATCAACTTTGAAAAAAAAAAATAAAGTATTTTTTTAATACTTCTTTAATTCGTGTGAAACAATTGTATCTTTCACTCATGCATACCACATCCTAGCTTTATGAAACACTGTGCAGGAAGTTTATAGAAAAATTAATCCCCTTTAGCACTGGATTTTACTCTAAACTGAGGTTTGCATAAAATTGACACATTGTCTTGAATAGTTTCCAACTCCACAGAAAACATCAACGGTCCTACTGGATAAAATCTTCATAAAAACTACAGCCACTATTTAATTTCAACTGTTAGTGCATAAAGCAGAACAGAGGCACCACAAATACTCTGTCAAGGCACTTATTGCCTTTGGATTTCCACAGTGTAGCACAGATCACTGGGAATGACCTCCATAGCTGGGAATTACACTCCAGTTCTACACTTGGGAAAAATAGGCCCATTCACCTCTGCAAGTCTTCTCTTCCTCACTGAAAAAGAAGAGAAAGAGGAGTCAGTCATGGCAACGGGATAATGTGGATTGCAGGCTTGTCTTAACAGCTGCAGAAAGGAGCTGAGACGTACTTTCTGCCAGGAAAGAAACAGAATAGCATCAGCTTCTGAATTCCTGCCTTGAGCAGCAGGCACAGCCTTACACAGTAAAATCAAGGAAGATGAGGTTTTTCTCCCTGTGCATTTTTAGGCCAGAAGCTACCTTCAGCCTTACCTTTATTCTGTAGTTAATTATATTTCACAGTTTGTCTTTGTAATTGGACTTCGGCCACTCCATCATCTGACTGATGGAGAGACAGCAGGAAACAGATGTCACAGTTTTTCAAATTGAAAATCTGCCTTTTCAGAAAAAAAAAAAATCTCATCCTAAGCCAATGGGCTCCATTCCTCTGATCATGTTTAACATAGCCAAAACAGTCTCATATCTAGTCTTAAAAGTTGATTTACATCTCTAGACAGCTACACTCGTGACTTTCCAAAAAGGTGTGGGGGAAAAAAACAAAACAAAAACCCAGAGCAAAAATGTATAAAGAGGATGCAGAAGTTAGCTCATAAGGATGAGCATAAAAGCCTTCACAGCTGTTTCACAGAGAGCATCTTAGGGAATGCTACCATGTTTTGGTAGCATTAAGTGATAGGCAAGAACATTGGAGTGGAGCACAAGCAGAGAGCTATTGCTGACAGGGAGGAAAATAAAGTTTTTCTTTACTTATACATTATCCCAGTGTAGAGCTGAGATGCTATTGCCAGAGACCATCAGACCGATGAATACAAGCTGCAAACAAGAACCAAATCAGACAAAAAAATGCAGGTCTTAGTGGTTGAGGCAAAATACACAACTCTTATGTGGAGGGCAAGTTGTGAATACATCCTCTTAACAGCAGGAACAATCAAAATACTAGATTTTAAATCTTTGAGCTGATTACTTTGAATGCCAGGTGCTGCAGAGTCATTAAAAATCATGCTCTGTTCCAAAGGACAGAAAATAGCAAGCCTTTCCAAGTGCAGTGCTCAAGTGACCAGGTACTGAGTATTTTGTGCGATCTGTGAAGAACTGGCACATACCCCTATGCTTGGCTGTGCTTTCCAGAAGCACAGTACTGGCTGAAGCAAGATGGACTTTTTTCATTTGTTTTTAAAACACAACAAATTTATCATTTGCCTAGATACGACAGCTGCTGAGTACAGTGTGGTGGGTGTGTTAGCTGCATTCAGCATTGCTCTGCTGGCCTGGTTTCCAGTGCTCTATAGCAGCTTGTAGCCAAGTAATGGAAAGGCTCTGCTACGTGCTTTGGCTGAAATGGCTGTCTGCAGACTTGCCCACATTTTGCTTCACAAGCACTTCTGATCACTTCATTGAGGGTATACAGATAACTCAAAGCCATGTGGCTTCCCACATATCCCTAGAAACAGTTCCTGTTTGTTTTGCTGAGGGGGATGGGCCAGATCTTAACTGCTGTCAAAGTTCAACTCTACTACTTTTCATCTCCTTGTTAAAGCGGGAATGAAGCTGGAGGAAGACAAGCAGTTGGCAGGAATCACAAATGCTAGCAGCTCATAGCCCATGTGCCACATGCTGTATCACAAGCTCTACTGAAGGACGTCACCAGCTCTTGCTCTTTCCCAACAATACCCACTGTTACTTGCAAAAACCACTGCCTGGGTGACAGCAGCTGCAGTAAGGAACAGCTGGTGAAGGCTGCCTTTCTCCCTGAAGGGCTAAGCATCATCAAGGCCTTCAAGAGGCACATTCTAATTCATATGCGTCTTTAAGGTGAGCACTTCTGCCCTAATCCCACCAGAATTGCCCACAGGACCCTCCCATCCTTCCCAGCTTGCAGCCAGCCTGACTCACCCAGGTCGTTGTTATTCATCATGGCATTGGAGGCCCGAAGCCGGGGACCTTGCTGTGTGAAATGGTACCCGAACTTCAGCAGGGAGGTGTTCTTTTCCAATATATTTGCAATTTCCATTTCTACTTTGTTGCCCAAGGGCTGACTCTTTTGAAAACAAAAAACAGAAAAGCAAGCTGTTCAGAAAACAGAAAAGCAAGCTGTTCAGGTTAGAAGGTGATTGAGAGCAAAGCACTTAGAGGGAAGGGGTGGAGACTGCAGATCTTCCTCTGTGTCCATTTCTGACTTGGAGCTCGAAAAACAAACTGTTGGCCTGTTCCTGTACACACGATACGAGTGAGAGGCTCCAACTCCTCCAGCAGACATTCCTACAAGCACTTTTGTCCAAAGACTTTATTTCTTGGACAGATTAGCAGCTAATGGACATTTAGAGAAACCAGGATTTTGGTCTCAGTCAGCTGTCTCCGAGTTCCCCATAGCTCAGCTGCTTCAAGCTCTGGGTTTCTCAGGGAGCTAGGCTTGCCCCAGCCCCTGTGTCACGGCACATTTGATTCCCCCCACGCAGGCCACCTTCACCTGACCTTCACCTGACCAGAGCTGTCACCCACACACGCTTTACCTGGTTGTCGATGCGCAGCTCCACAAGCGACGTGTTGCCCTCGAGTGCTTCAACAATAGCCAGGATCCCAGACCCAGAAATGAAGTTTGACTCCACATTCAGGCTCTTCAGTGTGCTGTTGACCTTCAACATTTCTGCCAGGGCCTGTGGACAGTGGTGGGCAGGAAGAGCTGGCGGTCAGACAGGGAGGGGCAGAGCACCACAGGGCAGCATGGCTTCAGCTCCCCTCACCCCCAGAGTACTCCTGGAGGATCCCACATGCTGCGCAGTTTCACTGCCACCCGATGGAAGTGCTCTGTGTGGAGTGAGGGGGGTTCCCTGCTGCTGCAGGGACATTCTTGGAGATGAACATGCTGGAGGCCACAGCAAAACCTCACATGGACAAACAACTGGGGCTACCCCAAAAGGTGATAGTCCACACCTGCAGATGCTCTGTGACAGCTTCATCTGTCCCTCTTCTAAAGCCAGCATGGTATGGCAAGGATGCTGGTCAGCACTGGCCCTGGCTCCATTCTGATGGGTCCCTGCCCACACTGCACAGGGTTGAGATGCTCCCCATTAAAACACGCAGAGAGAGGAGCATTTGTCTCAAACAGCAACTGATGCTCCACCAAGGTGTCCTCCCAAGCAGCATCACAACCATATTAATAATTTTTGCTTCCCTTAGTGGGTAAGACCAGAAGTAACTGGAACACTCATAATACCCCAGACCTGATTAGATTATGTTACTTCAAATAAACTTTGAGGGAGTATCCCTCTAAATCATGAAACAAAAGGACCAGAAGGTGATACCCACATGGCAGGGCTGACCTGCACCCACGGCATTTAGTCCCACAGCTCCCCTAGCCCAGCACAGCAGTGCTCAAGCTCTGACACAATATCTGTATTGCCTGCACAGGCTTTCTCCCCAGTCTGAAGTAATTTAAGAGCAGTACTTGCCCTCCAGAAAGTTCCTTCTTCTAGCAGGAAACTGGTGTGCACATGCATGTGTGTGTGTGTGTGGAGGTAGGCAGGGTGGGGTGACTAAGAGCAAAAACTGACTGCAATGGTGCTGGAGAAGGATGCAAAGATGCAGCCTGGAAGGCAGCACGAAGGCCAGGCAGAACAACTGGCTCCTCTTTGCATTCCCACTGATATTTAAGATCACTCACAACAGCCAGAATTACCCATTATCACCTACAAAGGCCACATATTAAAAGATGCAGAGTCCTGCTTCTGCACTCATCTGCACAAAGAATGTATGAGAGACAGCTGGAGCAGACGTGTGTGAGGGGAGCAGCAGGTGTACACACCTTTGTACCAACAGAAACAAATCAGAGAGAGAAAGACAAATTGTTTTTAGAAGATACCACTAGGACATCAGGATATTGCTCCTTTTCCAGAAGATCCTAGAGGCCAAATACAAGACTGCATGGATTAAAGGACAGCACCCTGAAACCTCCACAGATGAAAAATGAAGGAACCAAAGCCTGTCTGTTGCTGGCTTCCACTAGTGCTTCTCAAACTGAAGCACCTGCAGCAAACAGCCAGAGGTGCGGAATGTGCCAAACACAACAAGAAGGAGCAGAAGTAGTCAGTTAATAATGCTGAAAATACCTTGCCCAAGAACAGCTCCTGTCACAGTACTGGGATGATGAACTCACAGTACTTACAAAAGCAACAGGATCATTGCTCCGGGTCCCAACTATGCTGAACTTCTTCACGTATGTGTTGTTTTTCAGCGCTTCTGCAAAAGCTTTTAGAGTTGGTATGGGAATATTCTGTGACAAGAAATGCAGAAAGCATGTGTTAGGTCATCATCCTTATGCAATGAATATGCAATACACGTAAAAGATACTTTTAACTTCTCACCAAGGTTGGATCACCAAATGCACCAAAGTAATTTGGGAAGGGATTGAAAAATGTTTTTACAGGTTCTCTTGCTATAACCAGCATGTTCTAAGGAGCATGGCAATGTCTTCATCCTATTTTGTACTCTGCTGAAAGCTCACTGTCTTGATTTGAAGCTACATCTCTGCTCTTTAGGTGCTCAGAAACTCAGCTACCTGGGAACACGGGCATTGTGGGGATGTTTGTAAACAGGATCCATGAGCCTACAAAGCACTGCTCCTGTGCTCTCTGATACAAATGGCAGCACTGAGAAACATTCATGTCGAGTTCAGAAAATTTCCACCTACTCAAACTGATCCAGAAAACCCAAAATTATCTCCTTGAAACACAAATCACAGACACCCCTGACTGCTTTATACATCATCTTACAGGCTAACATTTGCCATGCTATGCCTCAGCCCAGAAAAATAATTCCATGCTGCCTTTTCTGAGTTCCTTCAAAATCAGTATTTTTCACTTACGAAGAACTTTAGGTATCCTTTTCAGATGTGCAAAGTTTCACCTAAAATTGTAAGTGGCATCCTCACCTTGGACTTTTTGCCACACCATTTGGATCCCACCATGTGGAATCATCTCTACTCAGATTCATGGGCAGAGCCATAACACAGCACCCAGCAGCTTAGAATCCCCAGTTCTCTAAAGCCCATCCCAAAGTCATGAGTTCAACACACAAAAATAGTTCCTGCCTGCCAGATTCTCAGATTCTCAGCCTTGTGTCCTTAAGGGATGGAGTCACTAGCCTGAATAAAATTTGTTAAAGTAAAAATATTTCTGTTTTAGAAAGGTGTGGGTAGCATGGCAAAAATGTCTTTGATGTGCATGTGCAGTTAACCTCGCTGTTCTTGCTGTTTAGCTATATCATCATTTAACAGACCGCATGAAATAGAAACTGTATTTTTTAGTGTAAGTGTCCCAAAGGCAACATAAGAAGGGGGTGCTATGCCCTGATTTGCTTTCTACAAGAAGTAAAAGCGTCCACAGAAGGGATGGGTGGGAGATAGACAGAAACACCTGCAAGAAGGATGGCTTCCTCATAGTTTCATGGCAAGTATCTGGATTATGAAACCTTTTCACTCCCACCATCTCATAATACACATCAAATTCCCTCCACCAAATATGCCTGTCTAAATCATCCTGAAATGGCTTTAACCAGACAGCCAGTTTTGGGTCTCCCCAAACTACCCTCGACACAGCTCCATTTTTCCAGGCACTCAGAAGAATCTTCCTGCTACCAACCCCAGACCTTTGTCCCACAGCAGGTAAGAATCCATTCTGCTGCCCACAATGGAGATGGGGAGCACTGGTGTTTCTTGTCTGGCTACATTAAGTGTTATGATACTGCTCTGTCCAGCAAAACAGACTCAGTGTTTGCCTTCTGTGCATCAGATACTTAGTCTTGTTACTAACAGAGGAGAGTAGAAAGGAGCAAATACCATAATATTGTTAAGGTTGACTTCCTCAAGATCAGGATCATTGCTTTGTATTAGTTTCAGAGTTTCCTCCACATCTGTTGAGTTTGGCTCCTCATCAGGAACTGGTTTGTACTGTGTGGGCTTAATCACACCTGCAAGTGAAAAACAAGATGTGAAAATGAGCACACTGAGTAGCACTATCCTTTCTTTGAGTGTCTTCCTCCTCCCACAACTGGAGAGATGGAAACACCACCTGAGAAACAGCCATGAGATGAGAAGCCACTCCACTGGGGCTACCCAGTACAGGACAGCCAGTGCCTGCTGCTGTGCTGTTAAGATCCATATCTGGGTGACAGAAGGCACACTGTCTGCACAGGGCTGTCCCTTGGGCTACGCTGCCTCCTGGGTGGAGCCAGGGAACTGGCTGAGACTACACTGGCTGGCACAGGGCAAGCATGCACCAGAGATGGCCCCAGCAATTACAGGCTGCTCTGACATGCATAGGTCTAACCTTCAGCCTAAAAATAATTATCACTTTGCAGCTTCAAAGCCAAATACTGCAGCCTGCTAACATAAATCACTTACTGTTGAGGCCTTCTTTGTTCACAATGGTGCTGCTCCCCAGTGCCTCATAGTACTGCTGGTTACTCATCAAAGTGTGCATGCCAAGGATGGCTACAGAAACAGGAGAACACAAATTATTGTAGGCTCCAAAGCCAGGAAAAGACACAGCACACTACCTTTCCCTGTGCAAGCATAGAACAACATACAAAAGGAGGATAAAACCCCCTAGCTGACATAAATATACAACAGTGCTCCAATGTGCTCCCTTGTTTATTGCAGAGTAGCCTGATCCATAGGAGAAGAGGAACATCATCTTGTGGACAAGAAACAAACATTCAAAGCTTCCCAGAGGCCTACTTGACTCAGCATCACACAAAAATAATGAGAAGAGGACAGTAAAAAACATCAAAAAATTGCCATTAGTAGTCTTTAGTGTAAGTGGCCCAGTCCAGCAGGAGCCAGCACATCCTCATCACCCTTGCTCACTGGGCGTGTGCCACACAATTCCACAATCCAGTTTTGGAGAAGACCTGTGCTCCCCATGGAGTCAAACCAACCCCAAGGCAGCAAGGAAGCGACTGTCACCTGAAGTATAGTAATGCACATTGTGTTTTCACTCAATAGCAAGCTGTGGTGGCAAACTTGATATGTTTGGAAGGTGGCACTATGAAAAGCTAAAGCTCTGCTGGCTTGGTCAAAATGTAGAGTGGTGGTATGAACACCATTCAAATGCTGTAAAAGCCCAAAAGCCAAACTCAGCCAATTTGTGTCTCTCAGACTCAAGGCTGCAAAGCCAATAGGCAGTTGCAAAGTGAACCATGTCTGGCAGCTCTGGTGAAATTCCTGGCACCTGCAAATAACCAATAAAAAATCAGTGGCTTAGGAACTTTGGGGTAAAGTATTTGTTTCTAAAAGTAACCCTGCTACGTGTGGAAAGATCAAGTTTGAAGATAACTGATTTTTGAATCAACAACTTTTTTTTTTAATAGCTATATGACTTTCTAAAGAAAAACACAGACACGTGAATGCTGGATGAAACAGACACGTCTGAACAAGTCTTGATCTCTGGATAAACACAGTTGTGAAAATAATATATTTCTCCCTAAAATCCAAGCATGCCACCACAAAGGCACTCCTAAGACTTGGTTGGCACCAGTCTGTTCACCATGTTCTGTTGTTTTGGCCAAGAGGGGCTGGAATTTACAAAGGGTGTCCTTGAAGCCCAGCACAAGAACAGGATCTGTTGTGATGACAGCTCATTGTGACTCCATGTCTGGGTGGCACAGGCTGGACAGCCAGCTGTAAAGTTTGTCAGTGAACTTCCCCATGGATCCACCAACACATTCCCAGCTGGATCTCACAGAGCCAAGCAGTCTCCATCTGACAGTCTGAGTGAGGCTGGGCACTTCAAATTCGCTTGTTTGTATTTTCGTTGGCCCTTTTCTCTGTCATTTTCTCTCAGATGGAATTTTATGGGGTGCAACACAGCTTGGAAAAGTAATTTGCAGGTTCAGCATTTTGGTAACACAGATAGTCCCAAAATCACAGCTTATTTGGACAATGAAATCTCTCCAGTGGCCTGGTGTGTGAGTATCTGGAGTGCAGAGAGAGGCAAGGATCTGCTGTCATGACCATGCATTTTGGGGGCTCAAGTTTGTGTTGGTAGACAAGAGTGAGCCACTCTTTCAAAGTCTGTGCTTATGGTGTATTCTCCAAAGGAACTCAAGCAGAATGAAGGCACCCCACTTCTGTCTCCCTCACCTGACCAAAGGCATGGGAGCCCTTCCAGGGCTACTGGGATCCACCCTCCCAGCCTTGCCAAGGAAGGGATCCAACACACCACAGCTCACAATGATCCCTGCTAAACAGGCAGGAGCAAAATGACCTCCTGCTAAATGAATCCTGCTAAGCAGGCAGGAGAGAGACTGTCACTGTCAGTACTGAGATTTCAGCACAGTTTGTATCACGTCAGTACTCCTGCTCCTACTTAAGTGTGTTCTCCCAGCAACATTAGAATAAGCTGCCCTGAACAGCATTTCTGTGGGACAAGAAATTGCTGCACAGATCTGGAGCATAGAGAGGCAGATTTTATAGGATAGGGCTTTATAGTACTCAAGGATCAAAGTAAAAAAGCAAAATGCAGAGATGCAATGCTTGGACAGGGTACATATATTTGGGAGCCTTAATGCAAAAACACATCTGTAAACCAAAAGACAGTATGATTATGTAGAAGGTGTCTAGTTGGTGTAGTTATTCTACAGAGTTTCTTATAGACATCCAGCAAGAAGGATACTGCTAGGGAGTATGGAAACATGAATGAGACTGAAGCCGGTATCACTGAAATATTCACTGACTGATCGACCATCAGAGCACATGTGAGCTTTGTAAAGCATTATGGGGTCTCCATGTGCTCCTTTTCCCAAGGCATGTCCTATTCCAAGCACAGAGCTAAGTCCACACTATGAGCTTCTGCAACATACCAATATTGTCATCTGACTGTCTGATCACACAAATCACAAAAGATCTACCACTTAAAATGTGTTGAAAAACCTCCTTAACAACCACCAGGCCCGTGTGTCCACTGAAAGACTTCTATAACCTGACAGGTTGCACAAGAAATCCACACTCTCACTGGGTCTTCTTGACTGTTTCCTAGGATTTTGTTTAAAGAAGGCTGTGCTCTTGAGTGTACAGGCTGGAATTAGCAACAGTCAATGGTAGAGACAAAGGAAGAGATCAAACCACACACTGCTCCATAGATAAACCCTTCTTCTCCCTCCTCAGCTTTGGTCTACACTCCTGATTAATTCACATAGGTGGGAGTAATTTGTTTAACAAGTAAATAAATTCTATCAGAACTGACAGCATTTAGATAAACAGCAAAAAGTGCAAAGCTCATTTCGCACAAAAGAACAAAACAACCCCTAGAAGCTGAACAACTTGTGCACCCAATTACTGTGAAATTATTTTACCAGCAATGTCACAGAGCTCTGCATCAGAGGCATTAGCAAGGGCTTCCTCCAGTTCTGGCTCCAGAGTCACACTTTCCAAAACGGGATCCATCGGCTTCTGCTTGGGAACCCAAGCTTTTCCTACAAAAGCAAAGTGAGGTCACTCTCGGTATAGCAACAGCACCCAGTTCACAGCTACCCTTGCAGATGCATTTCCATGCTGTAAGATTTGAAAAGTAGAAAGGGCAGAGGGGGCACAAGAGAAAAATCAGAAGAGAAACTGAATCCCTTTCCACCAGCTTGGTCTAAGTTCTGCTGCGATGTGAACGGAGAGGCACGTGCCCGACACTGGCAGCTGCGGAGCTCGGCCCTTCCACCAGTGCAGCCCCAACAGCACACTGGTACAGGGTCATGGCTCTTCACAGCACAGCACTCAGAAAGCCATGCACAGCCTGGCCCTGCGGGTCCTCACTTCTTTGAAGGACGCACAAAAGGGGTGAAGAGAGAGGCCTGTACCCAGTAGCCTGTAGCCAGCACTGTGCAGGGTCCTTCCTGCCACCAAGACACCTCTTGCTGCTAACTCCAAGTTGGCAAGGCAGATGGCACATTAGTCAAAATGGGTGGAAAGGAGGTGGTGGAGGGCTCTGGCAGCGGACAGAGAAAGCACTTCAGTGAATGCATGGGATGCAAGGAGAAGCAGGCTTAGGGCAGCTGGTTTAGCTCAACCCTGTTGCAAAGAGCATGCCAGATGGAGACCCTTGTGCTTTATCTCTCTGGACAGCAAAAGGCCAAGAACCTATTTCCTACAATTCAAAGATGCAAATCCACAGGTCCAGCTGGTAATGCAAACTTGTCATCTTGGCTGCTTGTTCATGACCTTTTCCTAAGGGGGGTGCCCACACGGACAAGAGGTTGGAGCTTTGAAGGCAGTCTCCCATCCCACTGCCCGTGGCCATCACTGGGCAAGCCACAACCCTTTCTCTGCTGGAGCAGGCTGAATCCCAGGAGGCATGGGGCAGTGGACAGGGTTGATGGCCCTGCACAGCTGCTCCCAGCTCCTCACCACTCATGCTGAAATGGGCAGCAGATTCTTCTAATAGGAAGAAGGAGTCGGGTCTGGGATTTCACAACACGGCATCCACCTGTGACTGCCCTAAAGAAAAAAGACAGGCTTGTGATGTTTTAACATTCCACAGCTGTGAGCAGTCTGTTGGGTAAATCCAGCATTGCTGGGACAATCCAGCATTGCTGGGACAGGGGTAGGAGGGCTCTAGAAACATTTTGGAGCAGTCCCCACCCGTAAAATAGTCCCGGATTGTCGCTGTTGGACACGAAGGAAAGACGCAAGTCCATTCAGAAGGCTGTGGACTCCTCACAGGAGGAGCTGCCGGTTTATTTTCCAAACCTATTTTATACCTTTCTACAAATGCACCCACCTTAGAGGTGGGGACCCCTCGACCCATTGGCCACTTGAAGAGACCATCAAGTCAAGTCCCTCCTTTGTGAAAACATGTAGAAGAATATCTTAGTTTATAATAACATGACCTGTTTACCAGTTAAGTTCTCTTGGGAAAGAATTCCCTGAAATCAAAACATGGCAGGCACGAACCGTGGCTACACCGGATCACTGCAGAGATAGCGACTGCAAAAGGCCTGGCCTAGCATGCCAGCCAGGACTATTTTTGTCACGTCTCTGAAACCAGAGTCAGTGGCACCAAAAGGGAGAAACAATCCTGCTGCTGAGGGATATGCAGAAAGGGGCTAAATTTAACCTCAAGGAAGAAGCAACTGCACCTCAAACTCCCCTGGGACAAAATGGAAGCTGCCATAAACAGCCTTTTGCTCCTATCCTCTGCCTGCGCACTGCCACTCTGACAGAGAGGGCAGGAATCTGCCTCCTGGGACACAGCTGCTCTCACAAAAATAGGCAGAATGTCATGTGCCTGCACAGCCAGGCATCTTCTGAATAGTCAGCAGCAAAACGTCTGTCCTGGCTTGGTGTGGAGATCTGGAACCCCTGTCCCACCAGACACGTGGCTGGGCAAACTGTTATGTACCATCTGGTGTGTGCAAGACCAGCAGGGAACAAGAGAAACGGGGCAAACTTAATTTTGCTGTGCCGTAACTCCTTCTGACACCTCAGAGACATCAACATTTCAAGATGGAACTTTAAATTAAATGGTGCATGCATGATGATGACAATGCATGACATTTTATGTCATAACACAGTACGTCTGCACACCCCAACTCCCACCCTGCCCAGCAGGACGGCCAGGGAGAGCACCTCCCATGGTAAACTAGTAAATCACCCTCCAAACTGCAAACGTGGTGATTTATTTACAGCTTCATCACAGCTGTGAATATGTCATTTACCATCTCTGGCTCACAGTCAATTTAAGTAGTGTCTTCTCTCAGCAGCATGTTACAAATGAAAATATGTTTAATACATTTGAGATCACAACAGACTGAAGTATGATGCTGCAGACTCAGAATGCTTAAAATACCTCTGTCTTCTGCAGAATACTGCTTTTACCTTCTGGGCTAGCCAGGCGGGTAAGCAACACTGGACTGGGGCACAACTGAAAGGTATCAAACCAGTCTTCCTGACGGTACTCAATTTACTCATTTATTTCTCTCAAGGACTATTTTTTTTTGTTTTTAAAACTAAAAATACCACCTCAGGTTTTATAAAATTAACTGATTTTACACAAGCTCTCTTTAAGAGAGCCATGTGGGTCAATAAGGGGGGACCTTTCAAAAAGACCTCAGTTAGGAAATGTGCCCATATGCCCACATTTTCATGCACTTCTTTTTTCATACTGGGCAACCATCAGCATGAACAGTGCACAACCAGATCTTCTGCTGCAGGGGGACCACAGTACAGAGGGAGACATAATAGCTGAAAAAGGCTGAGAAGCTCCTGGAATGCAGAGGCAAGGACTGACCAGACCATGTCCCATGTCAGATGATAATCAGAGTTCTAGCAGGAACAGGAAAGTCACTTGGATGATGGGTCATATACAAGGAGAACAGCAAAAGATGCCAGGAAGGGAAAACAAAAGAGGCAGAGGAAAACCTCTGCTCACATCCCCTTTCTCAGAGGAAAACCCCTGAGGCCTGGGGGCCATGCAGAGCAGGAGTAGAGCTGCTGCTGCAGATTATAGTGCAGGAAGACAAACAAGCAGCCTGCAGGAGATTGGGAAATAAGGCTGAGGTTGTCAAGAGATGATTAAAACTAGATGGGAACTGCCCGACCTCATCACAGCTGTGGAGAGCTGTGGAGTTTCTCTGTGGTGAGAAGCTCACAGTGTCGGGATGGAGTGTGAAAGGTAGTGGTGAAACATGGAGCTCAATATGAGAAACTCACAGGAGAATGGGGCAAGGAGGAACAAAAGAGGACAGCAGATAATTTCTTTCCCAGAATCTGACAGAGATGCAGTGGCATGGGGATGGGAGAAGGCTGCACAGCTGGACACAACTTCTGTCCAGCATTTAACAATATATCAGGTGGTGCCCAAATCAGCAAGCACAGGGACCTCTGGGATGCACCCCAGTTTATCAGCCAGCCTGGGCTAGACAGCAGAGAGAGGAGATGCATCACCCCAGTAGTGTCAAAAAGAAGTTTTATCAATACAGGTCAGACACAACCCTTCTACTGTGCACCCACTGTGCCTTCATTGTGAAGCCCCCAGCATGGCACAAGGGATGACCATACCTCTTTTTTCACCTGTGAAAGGAACCAAATCTTCTCTGTCTTTAATGTCCTTTGCCTGCTTTTCTAGGTGGGCCATGAGTTCCTCCCTTTTGAATGGGCCAGTTGGTGGCTTTTGCGTCTGATCCCGCTGCCTGAGCCCTGCTGGCAGCAGTGCGTTCTAGACATGGAGGTGAGAAACACAGGTTATCTCTGTGGCCACAATCCCCATCCATCAAACACTCTCCCCTCTACGCTTCCCTCATCGCGCCACTCTTCTTCCATGTTGCTGGACAATTTGCTTCTCCTGTGTCAAAGGTTATCTTCATCCAGCCCCACTGATTCCCACATCACCCAAGATGTGTGATGCTCCTTCCCCCCTTCAGTTTCAAATGCTGTCCAGTGAATATTTCTCTGCAACACCAGCTCCAGTCATTTTTTTCTGGAGGCTCTCAGCCATCTTCTCCCCACTTGTCTGTCCAAGAGCCCACAATGCCCCATGTGTCCCAACAAGAATCAGTTCAGTTAAATCTGATGATCTTTCACGGGGCAGATCAGAGAGTTGTGGTGGTCTCTTCTGCCTTTCATGATCCATCACAAAACTACAGGGAGGGTCTCACAGAGGAGTTCACTTGGTTGCAGATCAAAACCCCTGTGAGCCTCAGCCTTTTTTCAAGCTGCCTCCTTGTTATTCAGTCACGTAAGCTGCCACGGGAAGTTGGTTGGTGCTTGACACATACGGCACGTAAACACCTGCTTATGTTTAAATATAGAACAGCCTTAATGCAGTAAGTAAGACTATTCCCAGATCTGACACTAAGCATGTTCTTTAAAGCTTTGCTGGATAGAAGTCAACATTTACTTTTTAAGACATCCAAGGTGATGCTGAACAACATTGATTTTTCCATGCCTACCTGATAAAAGTAGTTCATCATAATTTGTATCTGTATCAGTGAAAAGCCTGGGAAGGAAAATTACTCATAGGCACCAGTTAGACCTGGGCAACCTTGGAGGACAATAGAGAAATGTGTGAGTTGCACAAGCAGGGAGGCATAGGAGACAGCTTGTTTCCACAGGCTTCATGCTGTGAGAGGCAACTATGCAATCTTCAAGCAGACTACATCTGCACTGACAGATGTCAATAATTATTTTACCTTTCTTCATCTTTCACAGAATGCTGCCTGACTCTGTATCTTCTGGGGTAGCTCTAACCAGCTCATCAGCCCATACGCTTAATCCTGGGAGCTAGCTTGCCAGCTCTCAAATATTTTCCTGCATTGCAATTAAAAATACCGATGATGCAATCTACACCACTCATCATTTACTCCAGAAACACTAACTGCATGTTACAGGAACAATTTCTCACTTGCAGTGCCCAAGCTCCTTGAGTAACATTGCCGTAAGCCAAAGGCCTGCCAGTTGGCTCTGCACATCCCCTGCAATGGGACAGTGCTGGCTCCAAAAACCTTTCACCAGCCTGGCACCAGCAGACCCCATATTTGCGTATGTGCAGCTCCTGCTGATGCTAGGAGGTTGCTAAAAATAAACTGTCCTACTTTTCAAAACTCTGGGATTTGGATTTCTGCCTAAATGGAGGAAAATAACAGGGCATTTGAAATTTGTTACAAAAAAACCCAACCTGAAACACCAGAAAACCCTCAAACCAAGCAACCCTCAAAACATTCCCTCCAAGGTGGCCTGGTCAGAAAGAGAGATCCATTTTCCACAGGATTACTGCCCTGCACCAGCATTGGCTCATATTGCTGCTGCAAGTCACAGTTGCTCATCACATCAGGAAAATGGCAGGGAAACAGAAACAAGACACACAGGTAGACTGTGCTTCCAATGGCAAAAAACACTTCTGTGTATCTGCAGCCAGTCTCTTCCACTCTTGTACCAAGTACAGGCTCTGCAAAGCATGCCAGAGTAATCTGCCACTAATCTGAAATACTGATTACTAATGCAGCCCACCCCCCCACAATTACTAAGAATCACTACTTAGCATCTCAATTAAAAATTACTTACATCAGGATCCAGCTCTTCCAGTTCATTCTCTAACTTCCTGAGCTCCTCCTCTGTCAGAGCTCCAAGGATCTGATCTTCATCTAGGTCTCGGTATTTTTCTAGCTCCTTTCTGTAAGACATCTTAGAGGAGTCTCGTGGATCTCACTTCTGTGCTGTAACAGAACCTGATGTGAAAACAAGAAGTGTTAACACTGAACACATGAAGCATGATGCTCAGCCTGCCTGGCTGGGGAACACTGAGCACCCCAGAATTGCAGATGGATGCTTAAAGCATGGCTGATTTCAAAAGACTGCTCAGGGCCCCCACTCATATCCTACATGCCCATAATCACCCATGGGTGTGAGAGCGGCACAACTCCGGTAGCAAATTGCCTCATCACAGATTTATGGGGCAGGACTGAGGAAGTTCTTTGTACAGGACCCTGGCAAGGAATATCTTTCTGCAAGCAGTGCTAGACATTAATGAAGAATTCTAGGCATTTATTTCTTTGAAGGACAATAAATCAGAAGTCACAAAGTATGCAGCTCTCATGTCCTTACAAGGCCCCAGTAACACCGCCCTGCACGTGGCACTCCAGGTAACATTGCTATCAGATGGGAAAACAGATTTGTAGCACCTCTGAGCCCTGAAAACCTCCACGAGGCCACAGTGCATGGCGCTTCTTCCCGTGTTTTAAAGCCACAAGGAGATCAGGAAGTATTATCCACTCAGGTTCAGGAGGCCGCCAGTTAAATGTGCTATTTAGTGACCCACCTTTCCTGAGACAACACATGTTTGCACTGCTGCCAGCTAAGCAGCTGACCTGCGTGCTACTGCACATTATTACACTGGTAATAAACCAATCCTTCAAGAAGTGAATGGTCTGCCTGGATAATCCCTGCTGACCCTGAGGTTTGGTCCATGTCTCCTAATATAATGTGCCATACACAATCACATGCCTAGACCATCACTAGACCTCTGCAAACAAAAGGACCTCAGAGACAAAGGTCAATGTGTTCAAAATATGCAGGTGGGTTAGAAGCACGCTCAGCATAACACACAAAAGTATATCCAGCTCTCCTCTTTTGCTGACAGTGTCCTTCTGCTCCACAGAACTGTCTGTACACTTTTTTTTTTCTGTTTTTGCAGAGAATACTGAATCCTAGATAATTTAAAGTGACTTTTCCTAAAGTTTTGCTATTTTTTGAGTGACATTTACATTAAAAATAATGTATGTGTGTATTTAGGGAGCCAAACATCTTTTGAGTTTCTATAAATGGTCTCTTTTTAGCTCCTGTGGAGTATCAGAGCCCTACCCTGAATCACATCTCTCCAGCTTTGCTTGTCCCCTCAGGACAGATTATGCTCTTATGATCACTCTTCATTAGTGGAGAAGTTTCTTTATACAAGTTACAACACAGCTGCTGTTCCAGATCGGAAACTTATCTTTAGCTTGGTCACAAAAGGGCACAGTAATGCACACGTTTGCTCAACAGCAAGCCCTTAAATTTAGAAGCTGTCATCTTGTCAGATGTTTGGTTCCCTACTAGTGTGGTGGCGATTCCTGCATCACTCACATTCCTGCCACTCGCCACTTAGGAGGTGAAGTGTGAGGAGATGGTGCCTTCTTGATGGGAGAAACAGCCCCTGAAGCCCCCTCAGCTGGGAACTGAGAGGGTGAAAATCAGGTTTTCATTGGGTTGGTTTGCTCCGAGCTGTGGGCACTGGAGCCAAGGGCAGCCGAGAGGGTGGAGAAGCAGGAGCAATGGGGCTCAGTGGGTGTGGCTGAGTGAGGTGGAAGGAACCCCACACTCCTGTGCTTCCCCAGCACCCTGCAGCCCTCAGTGCAGGGCTCCCTGTGCTGCCAGGCTGGCGGGCAGCAGCCACACACTGGCCAGCCTACGAGCCATGTCCAGCTGCTCAGCCCCTGCAAGCCTGCCCTTCCTGCAGGCATAGAGAAGGGCGGAGCATTTACTGCAGTCACCCATGGACTGATGCAGTCACTGATGAGAGACATCCTAGAAAAGCAGCCTGGACTAGGATCTGGGTATGTGCTGTGTTCCTGCAGCCTTAGATTGCAGTGCATGAGCCACGACTAGCCTGGATTTCACATGCCTTATGTAGTTTTGACCATTCTGCTGTGGAAGAAGCTGGAGCTAGGGCCAAGCAGGAAGGCAGAGAATAAACCACCCCGGGCTGCTAAATTCTCTGTAATGGCTTAAAATACCCACACCTGCCACACACATGGCACTATCTGTCTTGGCTACATGAGGACAACTATTCCCAAAGGCAGCCACAGACCCTTCCCAGGAACGCAGGCAAGACTGCAAGCAGGGGCCTGTCTGGGACCAGAGTGCAGCCCTGCTGAGTGACCTTGTTGCCTCCCTCCAGTAGGACAGAGATGTCAGCGCCGAGAGGCGAAAAGGCAGGACAGACATGGGAAGTCAGTGAACACAGGCAACGCTTCTGGAAAACGCTTCAGGTTTCAAAGCATCTTGCAGAGATATGAAGCTGGGGCTGCATATAGCAAAGGCCCTGAGGGTTGAAGACAGGTGCAGAGCCTGCTGAAACGTAGCTGAAGTCCCCGTGGGGAGAATTTAATTTGCTACATACTCCAAAGAGAGGTGTCGGGGGGCACAGTGCCCTCCCAGACTTGCTGGTGGAGCCAGACAGCACTGGCACCTCGCGCATCTCTCAGAGAGCACGCTGAGAGGACTGCTCGTCAGAAGCACCAGCCTTGCCCGTGGCAGCAGGACATTCTGTACTGCTCCCCTGCCCACAAAACCAGCCGTTCAGTATCGTGTCCTCCAGCACAGCCTCCAGGACAAGTGTGTTCACTGGCACTCTCTTATCTTCACATCCCAGGCCCCTTCTACCCTATCTTGCTAGTGAGTGCTGGGAGAAAAAGCAAACCAGCCCATCTGCTGTAAATGGCTTTGTGAAGAGGGCTTTGAACTGCCAATGATAAGAAAGCAGGTAAATTCTGCCTAAGTTTAATTGTTTTCGTTTATACAGAGTACTGAAACACCCACCACCATAAATAGATCTCCCCGACTTGTGCCAGAGTACAAACATGATTTAACATAAGTCCCACCTTCACCTGATCTTGAACTAAACAAGATCCTTCAGCACAACTTGAGGTCTCACTCTTTTTCACTAACCCTATCACTCTTCATTCGATCAACTAAGGAAGGATCACAAAAGAATATAAGTGCAATATACAGATACTGAACAGAACTGACACTGCTGCAACTTCAAGTCCTCAAAACACTGGAATTCATATAGATTACAAAGATAGCAAGATATTAAGTTTCTTTGTTCAAAGTACTTGTCAAACACACGGGAAGACAGCTGAAGCACTTGCACTTGGAAAGTCTGAAGAGCACACAGGTTGGAATGCACAACAATCATTAAAACTGTTAAAGAAGAAAAATTTAATTGGATGGATACAGCCCCTGCAGCATCATGACCTTTTTGGGGTGCTGAAACCTGAGAGCAGCACTGATGTCTGCACAGGGAAGCAGTGGAAACCCATCCGGGAAAGTGGCCCACGTGGGCCCACTGAGTTTCACCCTCAGCTGAGGGCAAGCATCAAGTACTATCAAGTACTTGGTTGTGGTCTTCAGGTGGGCGAGCAGGGAGGGGAGCAGCAGGGCAGCAATGGACTTAGGCTCCAGCAGGCTGCTTGGAGAGGCTGTGGTGGAGCAGCACCCATACTGCCAAGTCAAAGGGTCTGCTGGATTATCCCCCTGTGATCCGACAGCCCCAGGAAAAAGTGCAAATGAGGAAGAACTGGGTAAAGTGACCGGAACAACAGCAAGACAAATTACAAGAAAATACAAAAATGTCACAGTGAAAGCCATGGGTGCTGTGTCAGGCATGCTGTGTGACACATCTGGCACATGCTATGGCAGTCAGCCCAGCACCTCCCCACACAACCTCCCACATGCACCAGCATGTCAACACCACGAAGCACAGAAAGCACTTCCTTTCATGCAAAATGCAGGGAGCAGGAGCAACTAACCTCAGTAAAGGTGCAGGGCTTTCCAGGGATAAATTCTGTTACCAGTCCAAGCCAACCCTGACTCCAGAGGTCTGCGCAGGCTGCAGCATGCAGCCACCATGCCCAAGGCTCAGCATGTGGGAGGCTTTGGAGCATCCCTGGCCACCACCACTATGAGCAACCACCAAAGGCAGAGGACAGGAATTCTGTGTACTCTGCCACACAAAGAGAGCCATGCCTGAAAAAATTAACATCTTGCCCCAGACAACCCTCGAATCTACCACAAAACCTTTTTCTGTGCTCTGAAATGTGAAAGCAGACAATTGGATTGGCTTTTTGGTATAAGGAAGTAGCCAAGCGTGACCAGAATAGCTATTGATGATTCTTGAAAAGACTACCAAGCTTGAAGGCAGAAGTCTTTTCGGGATGAAAGCTGTATTTAAGGAGCAGTTAAGGCAGGAATCCATATCATGAGGGATGGCTTGTAAACTGTTCCTGTTTGACTCACACTGGGTTTTGATTTATGAGATTTTTTTTTACAGCTTAAGTATAAATCTGAGTCAAAGTTCAGAGCTATTATTTTTGCAGTATAAAAATAACAAACCAATGTCAACCATCTCCTCTATAGTTGCTACAATCACCTTCCCCCCACCCCCCCCCTTTTCTTTGACTTGCAGCATAACTTAAAAGATAAATGCCAGAGTCCAGGTTTTTTTTGATGCAGGTGCTATACGTACCTCAAGTGACCATTTCCTATAAATTCAAGAGAAGCTAGATACTTTTTGTGCATACACTTAAATCTCAATGAGTCTCCCAGGTGCAGATCCAAGTTGCATGCTGTGCAGATGAGAGGAACAAATCACCTCCAGCTTGTTTGTAAGTGAAAACTGTCCTCTTATGGGGTCAGTCCTCTGACAAACCTTAAAGCCAGTAGCTAACCTCAATGAAATCTCTGCAGGACTCAGACTCTAATTTCTTGGGAAGCTGCACATGTGTGCAAAGGGTCTGTCATCCTAGAGATCTCCTTTGGCTGACACTCAGGAAATGAAGGAGAGCTGGTGCTCAGTGCACTAAAGCAAGGTGGGGGTACTAGAAGCACTTGTAGAAGGACTAGCTGGTACACGCATAGTGCTGGAGCAGGCATGGTGGGGATGTAGAGGTGAAGGAGATCAATCCACCAAAAAGTGAGTCTCTGCTGATTCTCCCCTCCCGGTACAACTTTCAAACCCTGAGCTTGCATCCCAACATAATTGGGTGCCGGTAACGCCATGGTCAACCCTGCTCTTTGAGTTACTGGGCAACCAAACATAACCAGTTCCCTGCAGTTTCAAGAACTGACCAAAAAATTATGGCCAGATCCAGTAGCAACAAAGGGAAAGGTACACATCAGCTGAGAAAGCTGAAAGCTACTGAGACCACATCTAAAATGTGAATCTATGTGAATTGCGCAAAACCCAGTAAGAAATCAGAGCAGAGCAGAGGAGGAGTTGGATCCATCCCCTGCATCATCATACACAGCAGAAGTCTTCACTGCAGGTGCTTGCTATCACAATTTACTGGTTCACCAGGGAAGTCAGTGCAGGTGTGCTGGTACATCTGTGCCTCCTCCCAGCATACAGATACAAACATCAGACCTCGGCCCCACAGCCCCTTCTCTTGCAAACACTACCAGAGTCCAGTAGTGGCTTTGCAAGTGACGACATGCCCTGCACCTGAGGTACAGACATTCAAAAGTTTACTCCACTTCAAATGAACATTGCTCTTCTCAAAATGAAAGGAAGATAAATGCCTTAGGCATTCAAGGTAGTGGCCTCCTGCACATTTCTGTAGATCCCTTTTCAAGCAGATCTCATTTTCTCGTCAGAGATGAAAGCATCATTTTAACATGCCATAAACACATACCCAGGATGCAGCATCAAGCAGTGTTGGCCTGCCTGGACTCTGCATCACCACCTTGAATGTACAAGATGATGAAAACACTTGTCAAAGCTACAAAAGACTTTCAATAGACTCTGCTCTGGGCTTGGAGTCCAAGATGCATTAGAAAGTGTCCAGCCAGAAGACCTACGTGGGAGACCCAAGGAGGCCCAAAGCAGAGATTTGCACCACTGAGCATGCAGTGAGATGCTGCATGCAATTTTATGTCCTCTAGTAGAAGATAGGTCTTTCCAAGCTGAACAAGCAAAGAGAATTTGACTTATTCATCTAGGAGAGGGGAAGGCTGCGGGGGGACCCAACTGCAGTCAGTCACATGCTGCCTAAAGGGAAATAACTGCTGAAGAAGAAAAAATACAAATTCATGTCCTGAACGAGGAGAGTGGACAGAGAAAAGACAGGGGATGCTGCAGATGGTGAGCAGCTCTTCCATGTGAGATGTAGAAAGCAGAGCACACACTCTCGTTGCTCCAGGCAAGTCAGCCATCAACAAGAAAGACTGAGGCACACTCAGCCTCCCTGCAAGAGGCTCATGCTTAAGTAAATCCAACAGCCAATCTGCTGTCCCTTCAGGAAACTCAGACTTCTCCAAGGAAGACCTAGGTTTCCTTCCAGCTAGCAGCTGTTAATCTAAGACATCCTGAAATTCGTATTTGAAAGGAAACATCTGGAAGAAGGCATTTGGGGACTATCAAATCACATGACTTCTAACTCTTGAAGTGACATACCAGCCATGCAGAACACGTAACATTATCTGAAGTTATCGTCACCACTCAAACCCCTGCAGCAGTGAAGTTCAATAGGCCAAGACTTACTGATGATGCAGCTTCATTCCCATGGATATCCTCATGTCAGAACTGACATTCCCATCCTGGAACTTGATAGCTCCACAGCAAACAGCTTGTTGTCTGAGGTCATGCACACACTAGGAAAGGCTCCTTGTGCTCAAGCTGAGTGACCTTTCCGTTTATCCACTAGTGCTGAGGAAAGTGTTTGCGCTCACCTCAGTCTTCTCAGCTCACCCAACTCCTAATGCAATATCCATAAACTGCCTGTATCTCCTGGCTCTCCTCTTGTCAATACTCCTACAGCCTGCAAGCCACACAACTCCATACTGGCTGTCACCAAGTGGTCTTTCTCATCAGCAAATAGCCTTGCTGTTAGGTGACCAGCCCAAGATCTGCCAGAGCCTAAACACAAAAGCATACCAGCTGTATCTCCCCCACTTTACATATTTTTAAGACACACACTTGTAAACACAGCTATGTATTCTCCTATTTGGGAGGTTCTGTCATGCACCTGGCATGTACTCAGTTGCTTAATTACTAATCCCTGTGAAAAGCATGTGGGCATACTTGAGTCATTAATGACACTGTGCACTCAGTTTCTGCTCTGTAACTTGAACCCTTCTACTTGGAAGCTTCACAACTAGCACAGTCTCCTCTGGAAAGCGATCCTGAATTTTTTGCCTGATTTTCTCTTAGTCCTCAGATGGACACCCCTGTTCCTGTGGCACACTCTGGTTTTGCAGGGAACCTGATGGGTGCATTGTGAACATAGGACCAGAAATGCTCCTGTTTTGCACTGAGCAGTGCCTCAGATCCTTAGATAGGCAATGGCCATGTCCCATAAAAGAGCCAGGCCAGACTGGCAGAAGCAAAATCACAGCGAGCTGTTAGTAACACATCAATGACTGCACATCCCAATGCCACCCTATTGCTAGTGTAGCTGAAGCACAGGAAACCACAGTGAAATGCCCCACCAAGGTGCAGCCAATGAGCCCCATTGATGCTTAATTAACACCAAAGCAAAATGAGCACTCTTCCAGCAGCAATGAGTATGCAGTGTACAGTGTGCACCAAATCTGAACGAGGGATTTAACAGAGGAGAGACCCTCACACAATAACGCAAGACCTGCAGAAACAAAGAAACCAGCTGCAACTGGGAGAGCTACCAAACTGCACAGTGCCTGAATGGGGAACAGCTCTGGGGAAGTATCACTGCAAGCTTGCTTCCAAGCTTCCCCCCAGGCTGCTGCCAGGATGCACACATTTTGGTCTGACCCGGGATAGCCTCTTTAGGTGTTCATCTCAGTCGCCATGAACAAGTAGGAAGAATTCCCTCCTAGGAGGATGATGCAGCTCTAAGGCAAGACTTCAGGAGGGGGGTCTCTGTCTTTGGAGATTTGCAGACACAGGACATATGAAGCCAGAACCTCCCTGTCTGAGGAGAGGTCGGCTGTAAGCTGGGGATGGGCTAGACAACCACTGAGCCTCTCATTGCGCTGCAGCCGTGTGCCTGAGAACGTGGGGGCATTTAGCGCCATGGCCTCATGGAACACAACTTTATGTCCTGTTTCTTCCAAGAGCCTGGTAATTTTACCAAATGAAGATATTTCCTCTACAGACAAAATGAAGATATTTTGTCTGCCTGAACAGAGAAGTGAAGACAGTCTTCCTACTCATGATGTGCAAATGACTGTCAGCTGTAGAGAAAAAAAATACCAGAAGGCAGATCACAGTCCTTCCCCCTAGCTGTGCTTTCACAAAAACTCCACACACCTGAAGAACAGTGAAGCAGCACACAGAAAAGTATAATAATTCATCTGCAAACACTACATTTAGTAGCACATTGCTCTGGGTAATAGGAGCTAAACATCCAGCAACAGAGGACTGATACTTCTTAAAAAAGGTTAATTTAGGGTCTTTTGTAAAGATAAATCAAATGGTCCTTTGGGGGAATGAAAGTAAAACTTGAGCAAAAAATATCAGTAGCAACATAGACCAGATTGTTTCCATTTGTTTGACTTTCCCAAATAGACCAAGGGGGGTGGGGAGCAAGCAACATATTCCCAATATTAATGCAAAACCACAGTATCTGGAGAAAAGGCAGCAGATCATCACAGCTGAGAAGTGTGTGGAGAAGAACAAGATGAGTCAGGCTGGAAAACAGTGCAGCACTGAAGGAGGGGTGGGGGAAGAGCCCTGACAAGGGGAAAACAGAGACTTTGAAATAAGAAGCAGTGAGCCTTTGATGCAGTGTGCTTGTTGGAATACCCAGCTGTGTGTACATTAGGACAACAGGTTTGGCTCTGGGCACCACAGCACAAACAAGATGGTGTTTGGTTTTAATGTTGTAGCCCAGCTCCTCCTTTCAAGAGGGCAAAAAAGCTCTCTGCTATAACCTGAAGTAGGGGTTGCGAGCACGAAAAGCTTGTCCAGTATTTGCTCTATCGGATATTCTGAGAAAAGGTGCCACCTCTCAGCACAAATCTTGTCTCTGATGAGAAATGAGGAAGTCATTCTTCACTCCTGCATGATCCAGCAGGTAACACATGAGAAAGGGATTTAAAAAAAATAAATTAAAAACACTTAAAAACAACCTCAGCCACATGGCTGAGCACCCTTCTGGCTCAAGACCCAACAGCCAAAGAAAGTTGTAAAGCAAGTAGAAAGGACCTCCACATTAGGGTAGAGCAGCCGGCTCTGAAGGGAGGCAGAGGGCAATGGATTCTGCCCAACAAACCATCCCTGACCATTTAAAAAGCAGACGGCAACAGATGAGCACACAAGTGGGGGCAAAGGCTGTGTCCATCTGAGTGAAGAAAGGGTAACTTTGAGATAGGCAGTGCCTTTCAAGGCAGTGACTATTTCAAGCTGGAGAAAGTAGGGCTAAGGCAAATACAACACACGGCCTCTAGGAACATTTCCCCCTGCTAATTTCCACTTTTCCCTTGCAACACCAGCACAGCGTTCTAGCGATCCATTAACTGGAAAACCATCTCCTAGAAGAGCTCCCTCGATTACAAACGCAATCAAGCAGTAAAAAAAGAAGTCTCGGTGCCCTCTGCAACCCGCTCAGAGCCCTCTCCTCTCACCGTGCCAGCACCCCCGATCCCCGCCGGGATTTGCCGCGGACACGCGTGAGCGCCGGGGGCTGCCATGCATCCCAGCGCCTCCGCTGCGGGCCTCCGTCTGCCCGCCGAGGGGCACGGCCACCCCGAGCCCGGGGATCCCCCGCTGCCGCAGCGCCCGCCGCCGGCTCCGCGCATCCCGGCGCGGCGCTCCCACCTCCAGGCACGGCTCCCGGCAGGCAGGCAAGTGTGCTGGCAGACAGGCAGAGATGCAGGCAGGCAGGAAGGCGACTCAGCACCCAAGCAGTGCCCTTTCCTGCGCGCTGTCCGGACCTCAGCGGCGGCCGCTATTTCTGTCGAGCCGGGGACGCCCGGTGCCGGCCAAATATTCTGCCCCGATACCGGCCGGCCCCGCCGCCCCTTCGCCCGCTTACCGCACCCGTCCGCCGGGCCGGGCCGGGCCGAGCCGAGCCGAGCCGAGCCGAGCCGAGCCGAGCCGAGCCGAGCCGAGCCGAGCCGAGCCCGGGCGGCTCGTCCTGGCCGCGCCGGCTCCGCCGCTGCCGGGGGCGGGGGTCCGGCGCGGCCGCGGCCCCGGCCCGGCCGTCACTCAGCGGAGGCCGGCCCCGCCGCCCCTCCCGGCCGAGAACAGCTGCGCCCGGCTCGGCCCCCGCCCCGGGCCCCGGTTTGGTCGGTCCTTACCCTCCGCTCGCACTAGGGATGATAAGCGCGCTCCGTCCATCCCCAGGGCAGCTGCGGGGCGCTGCGGAGGGCGGCAGCAAGGACAGCATTTGTTTCCAAAGGGTCTTTCCTAACTTTTATTGATTCAGACACGCTGGAGCTTACCTTTTGTCCCGTGGCACCGTCCTTCAGGGTGCCAAGCCGAATGCTTCGGCAAACTGCCTTTTTGGGAAACCCCACAAGATGTATGCATCTTCTTGGGGACCTAGGACACTGAAAAGCACCCTGAAACTGTGGCTGGAAACTCTTGCCTGAGAGGAGTGGTGCAGCAGTGGGACAGGGGGAAAAGGGAGGCCTCAAAGCTCAGCCAGACCAAGGCATGGCCACCGAGGCCTCTGGCTGGATGGCCCCACTGCCAGCACTGCTGGGGACATGTAGCTGCAGTCACGGGTACTTTATAAAAGCTACTTCCCCACAAATGCCATCTGTATCAATGCACCTACTAATCCCATGCCTTACTTCACTCCCTCTCAGTTTGCCCTATACCTCCAGTGACAGCCTCTAGAGCTATTCCAAGTCTGCAGTCAGCCCAGGAGAACCGCCTTCCAGTCTTGTGGTGTCAAGTTTTAATATTGCTGCCAAATCTTCTTTCCCCTATATCACCTTTAAGTCACTTTAAAGCCCCATGGATTTGTCCTTTAATGATTTTTTACCAAATCTCCCACAAAGTGTCAGCCCCAAGCTCCTCCTTAGCTCGGCTGTCTGGTCTCCAGCCTCAAGAGAAGAGTGGAGAGGGCCCAGGTTTACCAGAGGTGGCCAGTCCGTGTGAATGCTTCTCCAGCTTCCCAGACCTAGTGATGACCTTCACCTGAAAATGCCCCCAGTTGCTATGAGATAGTACTTGGCATTTTTTGTGTGACTTGTCTGGCACTGAAATTCCATGTCTTGTGGCACTCAAAGGAAGATCTGCAGTTAGCTCCAAAAATACTGCTCCCAGCCAGGACAAATGAAGGATATGAACTCAGTGCATGTCTCGTTGAGGTGAGCAGGATTATGGCCCAAGTCACTGGCAACATCCCAGCTGCTAGCAGGAGAGAAGAGGGCACATAGAACCACCCAATTCACCCAAATGCCTGTTTGTTAAGGCTGAAGAAGCCTGACAGATGCAAGATCAGACAAACCTGGATGCCAGTTTCTACGCCACCTGTTTACCAAATGCCTTTCTCCAGAGCGTGCAAGCTGTGAGAAGCCCAAGAAGTGATCCACTGGCACCACTGAGCTTCCCTACAAGCCCACATTGATTTTGCACTCAGAGACACATTTGATCCCCTTTTTTATCCTATCTGGCTGCTGTCACATGTTGCTTTGTGGGCACCAGAACCTCAACCAAGGAGTCTTGGTTCCCTAAGAATGCACTCAGCCTGTTTCCATCAGACAAGACATGGACCCAGATTCTCAGCACATTCGTTTTCAGTGCATCAGGGGTAGTTCTTCCTCAGCAGTTTGCTGTGACACACTGCGGTAAGGAACGCAGCAGGTAACCTACAGTGTAGCACTTTTCACCAGACACCAAGTTTCACTAATCCCGACAACACCACTGCTCCCAAGGGGCTTGGCATGCTTAAAGCATGTCCACTCAGGTCACGAGCTCCTCTTGCCCTAACCAAGGGCCCTAGCCCTAACTTCACAGAGCAATTCAATTCTCCTAATTAAGAATTCCAGTCCAATCTGAAAACATCAGCAAAGAACAAAAGAACACAAAAGGGAGCTTTCAGGCTTTATGAAGGTTTAAAGTGATGGTTTTTTCCTTGCATGATTTTTCTTTTTTCTTGTCTAACACAATCAGCACACGAGAATCCAGGCTCTCAGCTATGAGGACAAAGGATTAGTGCTTCGAGATAAAAGATCTTTGCAACAAAAGTCTTCTTTTTGGGGAAAAAAGAGTCTAGGATTGAAAACCCTAGAAACAGGAATTCATTTTGAGACGGCAAAGACGGTTCTCATGTTTCTCTGAAAAGAGTTCCTCAAAATTACCTGGAGTGAACACACTGGGAAATGAAAACAGGTAAACTTTGTCAACTTAACAAAATACAGCTGAGATGGAATAAACAGAAAAGAGGAGGTTTGCAAGTGCTTATTGTTCACAGCCTTGGGTAAGAGACCTGCTTTGTTTGTCTGTTTTAGTTATTACAGCATCATCTGTTTTCTCTAGGTAATCAATGTTCATTTTCCATTTTATAAAATTCACAATGATCCACAAAACGTGTTTACCAAAGCTGCAGTCCCTTTTCCTGGTTGCAAAGTTATCCTGGGTGGGGCCCAAGTATTACACATTCCAAATCCACATTCCAAGGGACAATCAGCTGGGCTTCTGCAGATACATCCTACATGGTTTTGGCATTTATAGTGAAACTGGAGTTCCAGTGAATTCCCTGGCTGTGCCCCTTTCTTCCTGAAACTAAAGCTTTTACAAGCCTTATTTTATCTACATATAAAAATAGTTATCAGTGAAAACTTCTTCAAGTGTTCCACTCCTTAGCCTTCCTCCACATAGACCAACTGCAAAGCCTACCATTTTAACCAGACTTTCTAGACCTCGTTGTTGCTCTCATCTGGATTCTCTGTGATTAATCCATGTCTTTCCTGGAGGACTGTGCCCAGAACTGCATGCAGGGTTCCAGTGGAGGCCTTTCTAATAGCTGTCAGAATGGAAAGTAACTCCACCACCACCATCAGACATCGGCTGTGGATTCAGCCCTAGTGAAGTGCCACATACTCATGAAAGCAGAAAAAAACATTCACAACCACCCTGCAACATGGACTGCTGAAAAACTGAACCATGCAGCATCCTGTGTGCATTAACAACTTCCACCAAGCAGGAGTGTCTAGTAACTCCTAGGGACAGCAGACTAACTAATAATTATGCTATTTCATGGCTTGTAAACTTCAGCAATCTCAAAGTGTTCAATACTGTGTGTGCCCAACACACTCTGCACATTTTTCAAAGCAGAGCATGAAGTGTGTCAAAGAGCACTAGCAGGTCAGTTAGCAAATGTATAACAGGATCTTATGTGGGGTAAGAGAGCAACACTACAAGAAGGTGTAAAATCATAGTTCTGCACAAGGAGACAGCAGTACCTGTACTGTAACAGAGCAGTAGTGAAGCTGCTGAAGGCTCCTGGGAGTGAAGATGAAGAGACATGTCAGTGTGGCCCCTCTGGATACAGCGTATGAACGGAACGCAGCGTGTAAGTAACTTTGGGTTGGGTGTATGCTCCATGCATGCACAAAACAATTCACCACATTAACAGCGGTGCCTGTGGGTTTGCTGATCAGTTCGACTGCACTTGCTTTTACCAACATACAAAGAAGCCTCTGGGAACTCCAGTATTGAGCCATGCAAATGTGTGGGACTGAAGGAATGTGTCCCTGCTTCTGACCTGGGTGTTTTAGCCACCAACAACCAAGGCGAGGGTGAGGCATATTTCAGAAGGGGCAGACAAGCTTGGAAGCTGTCTTGTCTCTCTTGAACATCTGCCAGGGTCTTTCCTCTAATACTAGAAGTGAAGAGTCAAAAAACTCTGCCCCATCAGCACAGAGGTGAAAATAAACTTCTGGCAAAGAGTAGATCCTCAGACCTTAAAGGATGCAAACACAGGCCACATATTTTTCATGAAACGTTAAAACAGTTCCAGCAAAATGCTCTATTGCCATGAAAGTGGTTTGTAGCCATCAGCCTGTGCAATTTTGAGGGTGAGATATGGTCTTAGACACATAGGAAATATCTCTTCAAGAGCTCAGGAAAGTGCTTGTCTCATTCTACTGTCCTACATCATTCAAATTTTCAGACTCAGAAACCATCCTACACAAAGGGAAACTGCATTGAAGTTTATCTTAGTAATTCATCACCACATGGCTTCCTTCACTTGCATTCTTCAACTTCTCTGCCATTGCAGCTGAAAAAGTTGATTAGTATGGAAAAGTAATTACTACCTTCATTGTTAATACTACTTCTCTCTCAAGTACACTTAAGAGTCTCAGCCTCAGCACACTTAAATACGGAGAGGACCATGTTAAGTTGCAATCTGCATTAGAATAGCAGTTTGCTGGTTTATCACTGCCCACTCTAATCATAAGGGCTGTGCTATACCCAGTGTACATCCAGGCAGAGACACACACCAGACTTCCAAGAGGACTTGCTGCTTTGCCCAGACCTCCTCCAGACCACCACAGAATTAGACTAAGAGAGTGCAAATGTAAGCCCTACATGCTGAAACAGCTTGTTTGCTCACAGTATTTGTATGTATTTTCTCCCACCCTACTGTTACACACGCACGACACCTTTCAGTCGTTTCCCTTTCTGTCCAGTCTCCTGTACTCCTGCAAACAGCATTACAGCAGAATTTCTTAGCTTGGCCTCTGTATTACTAGAAATACTACTCAGCCATGCACAGCAGAAAAAAATCCTGTTACTGGCATTCATCGTGTAAAACTTTATATTGCATTTAGCAATCTAGAGGGACTTTGGCAAGCAAATTTGAGACAGCAAACTATGAAATATAACCATGTCTACACCTCCTCTAAATATTTCTAAGAGCAAAAATAAAGTAGGTTCTAAAGTAGGCTGAAAACACTGTGTTCAGAAGACTTTAGGCACCCATCTGCATGCTTACAGGACACTGCTTTTTCTTGTCTCCAGGGTGCAGAAGTCCTCTGAAGTTTCTCAGAAGCATACATGAAAACAAGCTCTGAAGAAAGAGGGAAAGGAATGCTTTGAATTTAGCAGCTGGGCGGGGGGTGGGGTGCGGAGGGGAGCAGAGAATTCACAAAGTGGTATCACTGCTAAAGAACAGCAAACAGAGCAGTAAGAACACAAAATGCATATCCTTCTGTGAATGCTTCACCCCTCAAATGCAGTAATCCAAACTATTCAAAGCTACCAAGTTAAGGAAAAGGGAAAAACTAAGCAACGGTGCATGCCTCTGACAATAAATTCAAAAATAAAAAAACCCACTTGTTAGGGGAAGGACTACTCTGTAATGGTTCTGAGTAATAGCTGTAAGATAAAACACCCTCCAAAATTAGGGAATGATCACAAGACCAAAATTGAACATTGTTTTATTGATAAATTACTTTTAAAATAATTCAATTCATATGTTCTAGCATTACAATGGTAAACAACATGAAAATTTTCAGAAAGCCAACTGAAGTCAACAGAACCCAAACTTGTTAAACAAACACAGATTTTTCAATTTTATCCCCATTATGTTTTCAAGGCCATGTAGTAGTTATATTTCTCTTCAAAGCCTGTTACTTATTTTATTGCTAAGCTGCTACATTGTGGAAGTGATAATTAATCACCCTTTGAAAATTCCACAAGACTTTGAGACACAAAATCATGAATCCATGTATCAATATGTGGAAGAGATGTGTCCACGAGAAAAGTCACTATTTTTCGATCCCAGGAGTTAGTGCTGTCATTAACTGCCTGTATCTGTGCCACAAAAGGTTTCTTCTCTACAAGATTCCGAAACACTATTGATGCCTCTTCTGACCACTGCTGGTTTTTCACTCCTAGGACAAATGTAAAGCAAAACAGAAGGTCATTTATAGATGAGACCAATCTAAGCTTAGAAAGAAGTGGTGTGAGTTTAAATACTTGAGAAAACAGATTTTAAAGTGCTAATGAATGCAACTTAAATCTAGAAAAGAAACACAAGCTCACTCATCTCCCACACAAACAAGATTAATTATTACACAGACTAGGACATTTGTTTTTTCCTGAAATCTAAAGATATGGACAGGTTTGCAGCAGTGAAAGGCAAATGCACTGACTCACTGAGCAATTCAGAGAATGTTAACTGCCTTGCATGACCAGGGCTTATCAGGAACCATGACAAAAAGGAAAACTAAAGATCCTTTCAAAACAAACTTTTTTTATCTTCAGCCTGAGAGTGCTGACACTACTTCTCCCGTTGGCTTGCTTTAGATTTTCTTCATCTCAAAACAGCATCAGTTACTAAAACACCTGTCAAACCTTCAAGTCCCAAACTAGACATACAGAGGGCAGAAACAAAGAGAAATTATGCCTAAGTGCCACACAACTGCTCTTACATTTTTTAGAGCAGCATCCCACAAAGTCAAGTCTGCTGGAACAAAATCGGTTTTTGAAAATGGCTGCAATCCACCTAGAAATTAATGGCTCCTGCAGACTTGTGATTCAGTTCCCCAGATCACTGCTGGTGTACAGCATCTAGACACAGGGGCTCAAATATCATGCAGGAATACCCAAAAGCCACTGTATGGATAACAGAAGCAGAACAGTAAAATGCCAATACTTTGCTTTTACTATTAGCAGCAGCTTGCCACTGACAGGACAACACAGGAACACAGCTGCCTGCAGATTACAAAAAGAAGTAAAGGCCAATAGTTAATCAATACTTAAGAATGGATAATTAAGGCTAGGAAAGACTATTGTGGAAGCAAATGGGATTTTACAAGGAAACAGATCAGAGACTAAGAGGCATGAGACACAAAATCAGAGAGAAAAAAGTGGAAGAATAGCAGGACAATAATTACTGATCTTCCAGCCTCCACTGGCCTGCTTTGACAATATGAAGCATCTCAGAGGCAACTTAACTAGCTACTTGGGAGACTCAGTGAAGCAGAAAAAGTGGATGACTTGCAGGCTTGCTGAACTGGATCCACCAGAAGACAGACACAGCTAGAAATCAGCCACATTACAGCACACTGAGGACCCCAGCCTGTCCGTAGCACATCCATCACCCATCACTAGTTTAAAAAAACCCCCAAGGTAACAGTGAGGCTATGCAGGAAAGCAAATCCACAGCAGGCACACAGCACTAACTAAGTCGCCTGTCACTTCCAACAAGCATATTCTGTGACTGAAATCTAGAGCAGTGCTGACCAAAGAGCATCAGAAAGCAGCAGCTGACTGAGACAAGATGTATACATCTAAACACAACGCAGAAATGAAGGAAAAATTTTGAAAGGAAAGACAGCAAGGAGAGATCAAGTTTTATTTTTGAAATTCTCTCAGCTGTATGCACACTCTCTCTGCAACATATTTTCAAGGAAATTATTAAGGAAATAAGCTTATTGAAAGCCCCATCCCCTCATGGAGTTTTTCGTTTGAGAAAACCAATATATTTCAGGCAACTCTGGATTCTAAATAGGCACTGGAGAATTCTAAATTACAACAGGGTCAAGATATATATTAAAAAATTCTCCAGAAATTCAGTATCTAGGTTCCTAACTTTAAGTAAACTATGATAATCAGAACATTAGGTTCTTATCAACAGATACATTGTAACTTTCATACTTGGTAATGTGTTACATTAAAGGATCGAAAAACATTTGGTTTTTATTTCCATGTATCTTTTGCATAGTAGATATTACAGACATTAAATGACCAATTTTATGACAATGAAAACAGCTGCTGGGCAAGTTTAAGCAGTCTTCATTCTCAAAGATAGTAACTTAAAGGGCTGCATTAAATTAAACCAACAAAAATAATTAAACGGAATCATCACTGCCTAGGCCAAGAATAAAAGCAGGACAAACATGTAGAAAACCCCCAATTACATAACCTTTGACTTTGTCCAGTTTACATTTCTACTCATCTCGTATGCCCACTAACGTAAGACTTCAACAAAAACAATTGCAAATGCTTGATACCTGCAAGCTGAGCTGTGATAGCCTGGAAAGGCAGTTTTCTAAACGTATCCAGGAGTGGCTGTACTTTCCGTATGCTGACAAACTCATGTTTGCCATAGTCCAGCTCATACACTGACAAATACCCGTTTCTAAGAATTCCTTTTATTATGACCCTGTACCACCTAAAAGGGGGGAAAACAAGAAAAGACCACTTGAATTCATATTCACACACTGCCAAAGCACCAGAAAAATAATGCACAATCAAAAGATTTTAACCAATACGTCTCAGGCTCCCCAAATCTGGATTTAGCTGAATAAAAGTCAACTATCCCAGCTACAATCTGGAAGCATGAAGAGACTGCAACCTCATTTACTCCCTTAATCTCTCAAACATCATTGGACATCTGCTACGTTGTTAACAATGTGGACTAAGCAAAGCTAGGCTTGCCTAGCTTAGCAGAGTTAAGCTTGCTTTCAAAGATTTTAAGTAATTTAAGCATCTACTTACTCATCTCCAATTTTAGCTGCATACAGCTTGTTTTTTTCAATGTTCACAGGTTTCTCTTCTGCCCTGCTGTAGTACAAGATCATTTCCTCCATTAGGGCATACAGATTGTTTAGCTCATTCCAAGGCTGGACAATGAAATGACCAGGATGGCAGGCCACCGAGACGTAGATATCCATGAGGTCACCAGGCTTTGGCAAGGGTAGAGGAGGAGGCATATCAATGGTGGACACTGCACTGCCGGGTTCTCTGCCTGAATCAGGGAAACTCTTCTCCAGCTTTCCACTAGATAACGGTAGAGCTGAAACAGCATCACCCATAGCTTTTGTGGAGCTAGGCCCACTGGGTGTCACACTCAAGAAAACATCTTTCTGATGCTTCCACAAGTCTGCATTCTTGATCTGTCTATTGATGCTATGATCCATGTCTGGGAAATTCTCTGGAGCAAATAAGTAAATGTGTACAACTCCTTTTGAAGCATCCTGTTTAATCACCTTGAAACACAAAATACCGTATAACAACCAGTTAGTAACTATTAAAGGCACATCTGATTTTGTACAGAAGACTAAAGCAGCAACAGCTCATTGCATTTATGTGCAGAAACATTTTCAGTGTTCTCCCAAAGATATTAAGGAAGTTGTGAGTAATAAGCCATTCACAGCAGATAAAAAACACCTGCAGCCATTTCACTAATTTAAAGCAAACACAATACTGGAATTGAGTTTTGTTCTGTCCAAAAGTCTCAATCTCAGTATTGTGTGTACAATTCTAGTTTTCAGAAGAACAGTAGCTAGTGCCCACAAATATCTCAACAACTTATAAAATAACACCTAATCCTCTAAACAATCTTCCTGTCATTACGGGAAATGAGGCCTGCTAAATTAGATGAAAAAAAGAGGAAAAATGCTTCCAGGTTTCTCTCACACATAATTTTCAAGCACTGACATAAAAATACTTCCTATTTACCATCAGATATGATAACATTATCAATAGTAAAGCACTTAAATTTTAATTTGACAAAGTAGGCAACATTCCTTTAGTGATTCTTCTGTTGATGTCTCTAACCAGGAATAAAAACTTTCTGCAATTAAATGCATAAAGCATGCATCTCCTGTCTATTATTTAATACAGCAAAAATTAGCACCAAAATCAAACTCTCTTGGAAGAGGATATCTAGAATTCTAAGCCAGGCACAGCAGGAATAAGTCTCAGAGTAGAGATCTAGACTAAAGTAAACAAAAAGGTTATGGAAAGCTACAAAGCACTTTTTCAAAGTGTCTGACCGTAGTTGGAATCAAAAGGTTAAAAGGAAATTATCTTTGTTTAGTCTGTAGTTAGTAATAGATTTCCTTTAGGAGGGTATTTTCAGTTAGTTAAACTCGCTAGGATACACTGCAAATGGAAATAATTTTATCACAAAGATAAGAGAAATGCCAAGTATATAAAGTATATACTAAAACAAAGCCGATTAGAAAAAGCAAACAAAAAATCTCCTGCTTTCAAAAGACTAGAACGAGAAAAAGCTTTGCTCACAAGAGGCATAAAAGTAATTCAAGATTAAGTCAGAAGTTGTGTATTTTTATGTGTTGAAACATGACAACTGTGTTTCTTTTTTATCAGTGGCAAAATAACTCTAGCTACATATTTGGACTTGGACAGCAAAATGTGAAAAACTCCTGTGAAAGTTGCTAAATTCACAGCAGAGGGGAAAAGAGAAGATTCTAACAGGCTTAAGCAAGTAAGTTTTATAATAAATTTCCTAAGAGAAGAACTTTGTATAGAACTTATGTCCTTTAGCTGGTTACAAACTTCTACACTTTTGTAACAAAAACCAATTTGATGAGTTGTTAAGCTTTTAAAGTTGCTCTTCCAATGCTCTTTCCACATGTCTATGTGATTTCAGGTCTCATAGGCATTTTGACTACTTACCTTCATGCTAAACTCAGGACAATTTATTACAGCATCTCTCAGCCACAGCACAGCATCTGGAGTCCACATGCCAGTGTTGGGAGGCAGATCTGCCAGACAGCATTTTAAAGCCTAAGAACAGAATTAAGTATACAAGGTATAATTTAGTAATATGAAAGCTGGTCATGGAATAATGCTGGCAGAGTCAATCATGTATGACAAACAGAAGGAGACAGAGCAAAATGCAAATCCAATACCATGACACATACACAACATCCATCATTTGCCTGATTTATTTGCCTGAAATAAAGTACACAGGCAATAAAGTACACTGCAATGTTGAATGCTGTGAAATAAAAAACAAATCAGTACATAAACCTTGAAGTAGAAGCACTACAAACACTGCCAAGAGATCGAATACAGGTTAACTTTAACATGTCCTTATACCTGAGGAGGTATTGCAATTACTTCTCTTAGGAATTGTGGTGGGATTTCTTTGAGCTCTGATACTTTTACAGTTGCAACTGTTCCACTATCCATAAACTGCACATCAAGTGCCCGTCTAGTGTGAATAATTTTTATCTGAAAGAAGAAAGTAAGAGCATAATTTTGAGGTTAAAAACCCAACAGTGATACACAAATTAGAAAATATTTCATGGACACGAAACATTCGGATTGAGTTGAACAAAAAGAAGAGACATTTCTATGCGGGCAAACTCTAGCTGCTTTTTGATTACTTCTTACCTCTACACGTGCCCATTTTCCTTTGGAAGGAAACAAGCAGATTTTGCCACAGAAAGGTAGCAATACATTGAACTCAGATGTCTGCTGCAAATACAAAAACAGAAGTCAAAAAGCATGGAGCTATTACTATCTGGCACTCAACTAACCATTTCAAAAGCAACACAGGGCATAAACAGTACTGAGAAGCAAAAGCTCGGCTTCAAATAAAAGGTATCTTTCCAGCTTTAGAAGCATCTTTTATCACATTGCTTTAAGCTTCTCCAATTGGTAAATTTTTAATCCCAAACTCTTTATCTACAGTGAAACTGAGAGAATATGAAGTGCCAGCAGTAAAAAGCCACATTTGGAAACAGACAAGGAAATCACCAACAGTTACCTGACTTGAAGACCAAGAGCAGTTAAGAGCTATGACAGACAAGTGAAGAAGTTCCTAGCTTAAATTCTGGAACATACGACTTCTTGAGATGTGTAACAAAACAAATTTATTTCTGAGTCAAATAAAAGTCTTATGGGGTGACCGTCACTATGATAATCGTAAATAATATAACAAGACAACAGCTACACTATCAAATGTATGGGAAAACTCCATCTGAAGAAGAATCAACACCTTACTAGGTTTAAATTCTTGGGTAAAATGAGTTAAAACTCTCCAGACAAGCTGCAAAGCCTGATATTAAAATAATCTGAAGAACAAATGCTTTCTTTGATAGCAGCAAGAAAATAACAAGCACCCTCTCCAAAGAATACCAACTCTTGAAACATCTATATGGCTGCCTTCCTTAGTGTCTTTGTGTTGCTAAATATTTTAGGGTTTATACATTTTCTTTCAGTGTTTAGCTTGCTGAAACTAAATCCTGATAAATTAAATGCTTCCAGTATAAAATATTTCCAGACGGTCGCACAACAGGTTAAAGCTCAACTTCTACACCTAAACCACTTTGACAGAGTAGTTTCACAAGCAGCGGTTCTAACAGGACCTCCAAGGATCTGCATTGCATGATTTGATTTTGCCAGGTTGAGCTGAATTATAAAATTGATTCTCTTAGGATTTCTTCTCTTTGGCCTAAATTCTCTTGTGTCTAATAAGGATTGTTGCATGTGTCTGCAAATGGCTGGCTTCTCAGACTTCTCTGTCACATGCCTATTTTAAAGCAACTTAAGACTTTTCGAAATGTCTCCTATACATCACTTTGACGTTGATACTAGCCACAACATGCAAAAGCTAAGGATGCAAGGAAGAGATATGCAGAATCAGATATATCAGATCAAAGCCACTGAATCTCTAAAGAAGCGATGTTAAGAAGAACAGACCTTGATTATGCTGCTTTTACTGCCACTTTGTACAGATCTAGCTGCTTATGCACCTCAACTTAATAATGTAAAATTTCCAGAAAAAAGAGGCAGTATTTTCACAGGCTTTATACCGATCTCATGTATTTTCCACTTGGAAGCTTCCCATTAAGAGCTATAGCATTACTATTCTAACTATTGAAGGAAAGTTGCAAGTAGTTACTGAAGCCTTAGAGAGTGCCTGTGAAAATGAAAGCATCAGAAGACACTTTTCATGTTGAAAGGTGCACCCCAAAAAACCCCAAACTAGAAAGAATTTTTAGCCTCTTTGAATAATCCATGGCTACCAGAGAAACTTGAATTTACGTGCGAGGAAAATTATTGGTACTCTCTGGAGAAATGCTGGACGACTTCACCACTTCCCTCACCACGGAACTTACCTTGTAAAGAAAGTAGTCTTCTAGTTTCTGCAATATTTCAGAAAGTTTAGACAAGCCTTTGGATGGTACTTGACAATACAGACTCCCATCAGAGGAAACACTGGTTACTCTGACATTGGTATATAGTGCATCTACCTGCAACAGTAAGAGTTTGACAAGAAAGGGAAAAAAAAAACCACACAAAACTTAGCAAATTTCTGAGTACTGTTTTTTGTCCATCTAAGACCTCAACAGTCAATGATTTTTCAGGTTTAAGGAGGAAAACAGGACAATGGTACCTGTAGCTGCAGTTCAAGGGACTTGTCATACAATGCCTTCAGACAAGTAGCATTGATGTTGATATCATCTTCTCCAGAAGTGTCATAGAGAACAAGAAGAGGAGTATCACTCTTTTCCAGTATTTCCACAGCAAATATCTTGTAGCATGTCTGCGATTCCACAGCCTTTACTAGGACAGGATCATCACAGAAGGCTTCTAGTCCTGTAAGACACAACGTAGCTTCTTGTGTATAAAAGTTGTAGTGCACCCCTACTACTTAAAATCTACTTAATTTCCACCATTTTATCAAAGAAAGCCATCGTTGGAGGCAGAGCAGAATAGAAAAGAAAAAGACCCTCTTCAGAAAGAACTGAGACAAATATGTAAAAAGAAAAACGGAATGCATCCAAGTTTTCAGAAAACAACCAACCAAAAAAAAAGCCAAGCTTATTCACAGCAATTTCACATACTTAAAATTTATTATTTTTAAAAAGTTAAAAAGACCTACTGCTTTTAGAAAGGTGAACAAATTCCAGCAGAGTCTAGGAAGTCTGCAAGTACGCAAGTACCGAAAGGGGAAGGATCACTTCAAAATAATTAAATAGGCTCATATTTAGAAATACTGTCTAATCTGGCCACAACAGATGTACCTCATTTATGGATAAAGATGTTGTGCTAGTGTACATTGCTTCACACAACATGTTTCCCTCACTTCAAACATTTCCTTTTATTCTTTAGGCTCATGTATATTAAAGGGACAAAGACATCCATGCTAAGTGCAGAAACAATTAAGCTTCATTACAGATGTACAGGATAGAATCATCTTCTAAAATAAGGATTCTCTGTAAAACTCCTCCTCACATCTTTTCTTCCTTCAATGCATATCTGTTTCTGCTTAGACTAGCTGAGCTGAACAAAATCTATCAAACACATACAGAACTATTACAAACAAGGATGAGAACTCCCAGAGGCTTCAATCCATAAGCTGTGCCACCAGTAAGCACTGCTGTAAGCATGTGTACAGTCAGCACTGGCTTTCTCTTACCTGCCAGTTTACATTTTGCAGCTTGAAAAGGAAGTGATCGGAACTGTTTCTGTAGTCTGCACACACTGTTGCTTTCAACAAACTCAGTGAAGCCATGATCAACATAGTATACCTGACAATGGAAAAGGAAATTAAAAGCACAAGATCACGAATATAATTTTGTTTTCTTGAGTCTAGGAAGAATATATTCTGTTACTACATTTTCTACACAGCCACAGACTAATTACTTTTGGCCAGTTCAGTAGCACTGATTTCATGTTTTCAGGGAAAGCCTCCTTTTCAAGATCTCTATAAAACCATCCCCCCTCCAACTGTTCACAGAATCTCAGCTTTAAAAAGGAAAAATGCTGGAAGCATTCAGCATATATTATCGCAAATTACTTGAAAAAAGGTAATAAAGTCACCATTTTTATTTACAAAGTTTTTCAAGTCTTGAAAAGTCAAATATCTCTTAGGTGCCATTATAAGTTTGCCTATTGTTTTTACAGCATTAAGAGAATAAATTTGATTTAAGCTTGTCTTTGATATAAATACTACAGTCAATGCAGGAAACTAGTGTCGAAACTGCTACTGGCAGCAAATAACTGGAGCTAAAGTTAGAGAAAGAAGGCTTTGATGGGACTTACTGCAACTTTTTTTTCTAAACTCTATTCTGCAAAATACCTGCATAGCAAATAATAAAAGGAGGTCTGAACACTGCCAGAGAATAATCAGCAAACACTGCAATAAAGCAGCAGCCTTCTTTTGGCTGAGAGCTCTGACTAGGGAAAAATTAGAGGCAAGCATACCACTAATTTTCTTTCCACTTCTCTAAACCCAACAATCTTTCACAAAATCAGTTCTGACACCCCACTCCAACTTACAGCTGAAGGGTATCATATTAACTTTCAGAAAAAAACTCAATTCTAATACATGTGCTATTTCAGTATTTATAAAATGGTTCAACTTTTAAAGTATGTGTTAAGCAGGGCTGGGTTACCTAACTGGGGAAAGAAACAAAAATGTTAAGGAGGTATCATTAATATTGACCAGACAAGAAATAATTGGGAAGTTTTAAACTTCTTTTATACTTCTGATATATATTCTAATTTCACTGCAGATGGCAAGAAGTCTGCTTAGCACAGGAAAAGTTTAACAGAGGAGCTAAATAATGTCAATGGGATTTAATTAAAATGCATATGACATAACTCCCAAAACACTAGATCTGCCTGGAAGGGGAAAGTATACTCTTTCTCTCTCTCTCTCTTTTTTTTTTCTTTTGCTATTTATTGCATATTAGAGATAATTCAGGGAAAAGACTCCAGACAAGATCTAGAAGCAAATGAATGTTGTCCTTTCCTCTTCCTGTGACCCCCTCAAATCATTCCTCCTATCAAAGGTACATTTTCAGCACCTAAGTACTATAGGGTATAGCCCCTTTTAAAACCAAAACCAAAACTCCCAAACTCAAACTATTTATGGAGAAAAAACCTGAAAGACCGTTCAATTTTGTCAATCACATAACTTCTACAAGGTCTTAATTTCTCACATACCTGAAAACAGAAGCAGTTCAGGGCAAGAAAAGAAAGAATACTTGTGCAGCATATTTAAGAATTGACTGTGTATCTAAAATACAAGCTTGTCTCAATTCTTTTTCCAAATACTAGAAGAGTAATTGCTTGCCTTTATTCTGTTGTCTTCTAGAGAAATTATCCGTGCACGCAACCAGGCATCTTCTTCAGCATGTACTGCAACAAGTTGCCCAACACTCAGAGACTGGGCTGGTGACACTGTACTGTTCTGACTGTAGTACGCTTTCATTTCATCTTCCATTTGTTCCTGGGCAGAAGAATAATCTTTGCCCACATACCTACAATTTTTTATTAAAAAAAAAGGCAAAAAAACACCAGAGTTGGGATGCAACTTCAAAAAAGCTGAATAAAAACATAAGAACATTTACATGCATATATGAATACATGATATACATTTTCTAAGACATTTGTGTCCAAACTCTTCTCTTCTTAGAAAAAAAAAAAGTTACTCTGTCACTAACGAACACCATTTTAATCTGGTTTCCACTAAGGTTGATCCAAATGAAAGCATCTAAAATATCTTTAAAAATTAGCTGTTAAACCAAGTGCTCTTTACTCTCATACTCTGGATTTATCTTTATATTTGACTGCTGACCTAATGGCTTGTATCAATGCTGTTTGTGTTAAACAGGTCTTAAATCAAGCACTTAAACTTTCTGGAAAATTCAAATAGGAAGTTCTGAATACTTCAAAAACAAGTCAGATTAGAGCAGACAAAAGGAAAATTTACCCAAAAATTTGTTTAGTAGCTACTGTTTCAGCTTGTTCTTAACGTGATACTACTCAATTCTATCACATAGTTTAGATTATATGCCCAGAGATAGCGCAGATATTGTAATATAACATCATATCATAACTCTCTTATAAAGATTATGTTAAATGTGACCACATTACAGGAACTGTGATTTTCATAGAAATAGCCTTTTTATTTCTGTGCAAGCAGTCATCTACTTCGTAATGGAGATAAAGTGGGGTGACAGTCTCATATGTTACTCAAAAGTTTCTTGAACACACCTAATAGTCAGCTGGAGTAACTCAACAGAAAGCAGAAGAATCTTTCAGAATTTCCTGCCTCACTCACTATTTTACTTATTATTTCTTGTGAAAATTCAACTGCAGTACCTAGTGTATCATCTCTGCCTTCAAACACTGTTGTGAATGTCTAGCAAATACCTAGGAGTGTTTCTATCACCTCACTTTTATTTTGAGTACATTAAAATTCTCTGAGAATTGATCTATGTCTCAAAACAGAAACAGCACCAAAACCAGCAGCTTTGCCTTTATACTGCAGGTGAAAGGTTTCAGACAAAAAACTTAGCCACGTACCAAGAAAGTAAAGAGATATTGCTCCATCCCTGAGACTGAAATAGGAATCTTGATTTTATTGGTCCTGCAAAAATCAACATCAACCAACAGCTGCTACATAGTTCTTGTGTAGGTCAGCAGAAAGAGACTGGTAGGACATGTAAGAAAAGAAGAGCCCATGCACTGTTTCCTCCCTATTGTCTACATGAACATTTTCTTGTCATGGCAAAAAACTCTAATCCCTTCAGGGCTAGTTTCATCGTATCAGGACAAATGACCTTGCCCATGAAGTACACAGATAACCCTGTGCAGTAATTCTTGTAACTAGGACCAAGAAACCACTAATTATCATCATGTACCTACACAGAGCTGACAAACTGAGAAACTTCAGTACTGTCCAAGCAGCATGATTCAAAATTTGGAAACTACTGCTTTGTAGAGAAATTTTACATAACCACCCTCAGCTCAACAGTGTCATATGGTATTTTAATCCATGGTACTCAAAGCATTCATCCCAAATACTTAGTGGAAACATCCTTAAAATAACACACTAGAAAGCTATGAACCATTACTCCACATGTACAGTAAGTTACAAATTATGCCAGAACTAAAAAGTGTACAGGAAAAGTTTTGTAGAGTTAAGTCACGTGCAAAGCAGGCTGGAAATAACAGATGTAATGTAACAATCCACACCTTACATTGTCCCCTTAGACTACGCTGATTAGGAACCAAATCAAGAAACACTAGTAGTCTTTTGCTGGATGAAAGCTCATCTTTCTGTAAGTAGAATCTGAGTGCACTCAAATCATGCCTCGTTAGCGTACGTTATAAAAGTAAAAAGTATTTTAATAAGCACAATAGTAATATCTGACAACTATTTTGTGTTGTAGTGGGATTAAAGTCTTCCAATGGCAAGTCAAATCTGCCTTGATTCTTAGACAAGCTAAAGCTAATGATCTAAGTGATTGTTTCAGGACAGAAAAAGTTTCAGAAAATTTCCATTTAAACACATGAACAAAAGGATTCTTAATTTTCATTAGCAGAATAAGTAAATAATAAAGTCCTGAAATGCCCTGTTCATCTATTCTTTTCTGGCAGACCTGCACAATACGAACATGTGGATTTACAAATAAAGCAAAAAAGGTAGATTGCAAAATACAAACTTGCCTAATTAGGACCTCATTAGTGTTTTTCAATTCTAACACCATGATGGACACAGATCCTTCTGATGGAACGATTAGAGAAGGAACAGTTACGTTTTCTAGATACTGGTCCTTAGATTCTTCATACTGCTGTTCACCTGTGGCCTTCACACCATCATGCCTCTTGACTTTCTCAGTGACATTCAGATTTTCATCAATGCATCTTTGGGGTTTAGCATAAAGGATTGCCTTTCTGGGGACTTCAGATACATAGTCCACAATACATACATCTGACAGCAATTCTAAATTATTTAGAATGTCTTCTGGAAATTTTACTTGGTAAGCATCTTGATACACTTTGGGAAGTGCATGAGCCCAAAGACCACTGGAATACTTCAGCAAGATGCTAACAACTTTTGCCTTGAAGTCACTGCTGAGTGAGGCAGGTGTGGTGTCCACGTTTGGTTTTAACAAAGGGTCTGCTTTTGATGAAGTAACATTCTGAGATGCCTTTTCTTGCTCCGTATCGCTTTTCACTACTGGTGGTATTTTCTTAGCAGGATAAATAAGTCCATCCATTGGATCACCTCTATGTATTTTCTCCACCTTGGAAAACAAAAAAGAGAGTCAATAATCAGCTGCATCTCTAAAACTAAATCGTTTTGCCAATTACACTTTTATAACATGCATTTTATACAGATTTTGAAGAGAACATCCACAAGGAGCTAAGCTTGAGGCAGCTACTAGCATTTTCTGTAATGCTTCTCCTCTGTTTTAAAGGGTACCAAATACATAGGAGTGCATCAGTAATAAGCAAATATTTAATTTATGCAATACAACTGGGACTTGTGACAAAGAAGTACAACCTGTCTTTCCTCCTAGGAGGACCAGAAGATGGTGACATCCTTCCTGAATTTACATTTTTTGCACAAAACCTCTCCAGTCTTTCCCACAGGCAAGCAGATCATAAACAAAGGTTTCTCTGAGTTTACTGAGGGAATGGAGATTTGATTCTATACTTCAGAAACAAGAGGACACTTGCCAGGCAGTGCTGTCAGGCAGGCTATCTGCTGTCATGCTCAGGGAATTGTTTTTCTTTACAAAAGCTCTGAAATTAAGGAAGAAATTTCTGGTTCATAATAAATTTAATAATAAAATTGATTAGACCCTTTTAAATTATGCCCCCAGCCTCCTTCAGAACCAGATATTTTGCCAGACCCTACCTATCCACCCTTTGCTAAGCTCAAGAATAAAGCATACCACATAGTTTGAAGTCACAACATTGAAAGTACTGTTTGATCACTGTAGCCATAAACTCACAAAAAATTCTGCTTCCTAAACCTAGATTGGTCTAACCATAGCTTAGCAGGAATCTGTGTAAAATTGAGGTAACAAAAGGTCTTAGTGTTTCCACATTGGTCTCAAAGCAAGAAAAAGAATTTTAGTAAGGTTTATGCAGCTCTACTTTGAAGTTCCTTTGTCAGAGGAAACAACTCTAATGAAAGTCATTTTCAAAAGCAGATCAATGAAAAAACATGGAGCAGCTGAATTACTTGCTACTACTCAGGGACAGCATTCACCTCCACCCTACTAATGTCAATACCCATCAGAAGTTTATAAACCTTGCCCAAGTAATTCTTTGCAGCTCTGCCCTAGCAATGCCCAAGCATTATGCTTTGATTATATGCCCTCTGCATATAATCAAAGCATAATGAACAAGACTTCAGGTATTATCCTACAAAAAAAGGAATAACACAAATCACTCAGTATCAAGAGAACATTAGCAAGAAACAAATACTGAGTTACAATACATTAAAAAATGGCCTTTGCTATGTCTAGAATCATGTATTTTGTGCTATGTATACCTTGTCACACTTAGACAAAATTGCCACATGATGATCTGAGTTAAGAGTGAACTATATAAGTGCATTTCCATGCACTTGCTTTGCATTACTTTGTCTAGGCTGATGCCAAAACAATCTGTGAAAAGGTTCTTGGAATAAGTCTTGGTCAACTTCCATGTCTGGCAGTGAAACCTAGAAGGACCAAAGATGCTTTCACTGATTCCTGACAGAGAACATCTGCATTTGCACCCTCTGATATGAGAAATCTTACTGTGCCCTTAGTACCATGGGAGGAAAAAGGAGTTCAGTTAGAAATAGAACCGAACAAAAAACTTATTAAAGCCTTGCAAAGGCTGTGATACATGGTCAGAACACCAAAGTATATCAGGTCACACAGACAAAAAAATCAGAGCATACCACCTTGGCAAATAATGACATCCTAGATAGGAATTGATAAGGATGTCCCATGTGTCCACGCACAAGACTGAGGAATTCATTCACGAGACCAGCCAAGGAAACTTTTAGCTCCAGAAAATACTTAACATTATCAAGACAATTTGTTTGAGATGGCTGTGTTGGAATGTACGGCAGTTCATCCTGGAAGAAGCTGGATGCAGAGGTCTACCTTTATGTATCCCTTTTCTTGGTTAGTGCTCTTTAAATAGAGCTGAAACAGAGCTGAATAAATTTTTGCTGAAAGGGCTATAAACTCTTACACACTAAAGACCAGAAGCAGACTGAGGAGAGAAGATCCTGAGAGATCTTTAAGCCTCTTAACTCCAATAATAGCTCTGAGGTTTTTCTAGGCACTGAAATGCAATTTTGAAGAGACTGTATATGCTGACTGCACAAACCATTTAGAGACAGCAAAATGCTATTTCAGTAAATTGTTTCAGATTACTTCAGTATAAATAAGCACATGTTGACATCACTAGAATCACAGAATATCATGAGTTAGAAGCAACCCACAAGAATCACTGAGTCCAAATCCTCGCCCTGCACAGGCCATCTCCAGGATCATACCACCTTCAAGGCCACAGAAACTTTTAGTAACAAGCAAATGGCTTCACTTTTGAGCAGCACTTCAAAATAGCCACTCCTTAAGCACAAATGTCTCAACCAGGTTTTTGTTGACCTTAATAGATCTGCCTTCAAGGTACTTCCCACTAGTATGCTTGACAGCCCAGCTCTGCAAGTACATTATTATTCTGGGAGGTACTGAAAAATACCTTAAAGACAACACAGTCATTTGTCACACCCTCACAGGTTCTTGAGGGTGAAGTTCTGCTTGTTGAACTTAATTTCCTTTTATGACAAGACAACCCAGCTAGCTGATCCAGTGGATATAATCCTTTTGGGTTTCAGTAAAGCTTTCCATACTCGCTCTCACAGTGTCCTTCTGGACAAAATATCCTGCACACATCTGGATAAACACATCATGGTGGGTGAGCAACTAGCTCACTGGTCAGGTGCAAAGGGTTACAGTGAATGGGGTGACATCTGACTGGAAACCTGCCACTGGTGGGGTTCCCCAGGGCTCCATCCTCAGCCCTGTGCTCTTCAACATCTTCATAAATTACCTGGGTGCTTAGTAACTCTTGGAAGGAGTACTAAGCAAGTTCACCAAAGATATCCAGCTGGGAGGACCTGTTGACTCCCTTACAGGCAGGGAGGTCTTGCAGACTGACCTTTATCAATTGAAGGGGTGGGCAACCACCAACAGTATGAAGTTTAACAAGGGGAAGTGCTGGATTCTGCACCTGGGATGGGGCAACCCTGGATGTGTGTATAGACTGGGGAACAAGAGACTGGAGACAGGTCCATGGAATGGGACCTGGGGGTCCTGGGCAGTGGCAAGTTGAATACGAGTCAGCAGTGCCCTGTAAGCCAGGAGGGCCACCCATGTCCTGGGGTGCAGCCAGGCAAGGGAGAGGATTGTCCCACTCTGCTCTGCATGGGGTGGCCTCACCTCGAGTGCTGGGGGCAGTTCTGGGTGACACAATGGAAAAAAGACACTGAGCTGTTAGAGAGCATCCATAGGACAACCACTAATATGAAGGTAGAAAAGGGCCTTAAGTGAAGGCCGTATGACGAGTGGCTGAGGTCATTTAGTCTGTTCAGCCTGGAGAAGAGGAGACTGAGTTGCGGTCTACAACTTCCTTGTGAGGGGAAGAGGAGGGGCAGGCACTGGTCTCTTCTCTCTGGTGACAGTGACAGGACCAGAGGGAATGGCCTGAAGTTGTGTCAGGGGAGGTTTAGGTTGGATATCAGGAAAAATCCTTTTCACCCGGAGGGTGGTTTAAGCACTGGAACAGGCTCCCCAGGAAAGTGGTCAGAGCACCAGCCTGACAAAACTCAGAAAGCACTTGGACAATGCTCTTAGGCACAGGGTGTGATTCTTGGGGATGTCATTTGCAGGGCTAAGATTTGTGTTCAGTGGTCATTGTGTGTTGCTTATAACTCAGAATACTCTGTGATTCTATCACCATGCCTCTTGTCACCTCTACATTACAGAGCACAAAGCAGAGGCAACAGCTAGCAGAATGAATTATCAGGGCAACAGAGAGTGAAGCTGTTCTACACAGGAGAATAGTATTTTTGTCCTGGGCTTGAATAACAGAGGCAGCTCTTAAAAACTGAAATCTGGAGACTTAAATAATAAAATTTCAAATAAAAAAACATTCCCAAGATAAATAGTGACACTGCAACTGAGTGGAATGCAAAAAAGTAAGTCCCCTTGTTTTGTCACATATAGCGAGGAGAAAGGCAGATATGCTCCTATATGTGCTGGTAGGACAAAAGCTTTGCACATATATGCTTAACAACATTTTAAAAACCACTGCATTAACATATGTAAACTAAAGAAAGCATCCACTTTCCAATGCCAGCCTTGCTTAATTGTGTGTACAGTGCTAATAATATACTAGTAACCTCCTGTAGCGTCAACAGTTTTCAAGAAGGAAATGGAAAAAACACATCCTTGAAATAAGAGTTTGAAATTAGAGTAAAAGTTACATTCAAACTAGCATATGCAGTTATTTTCTGCCATTCTTCTGCAAGGTAGGAAAAGAAAACCTGCAAACGAAGTTAGCATTTAACGTCAGTGACAGTCTCATGTGGCAAACAAGAAGTCTGGCTCCACAGTTCTTGGTATCCAACAGGTTCTCAAAGACGGCTCTAACATATAAATCAGAATTATCACTCTGATTCAGTGAGAAGAATTTGTCAGAAGTGTGGTGCAGGAGTTCTTTCAGATCTTATTTAAATATGCAACAGGGAAGCCAACTGCCATGACATACATACCATAGATGCTACACAGAAACATTTTAGTGACAGGCACCTTAGACATACAGTGTGAAGGCAACTCTCATCTACCTGACTTTCCTCAACAGTACATGAATTTCAACGGCTAGCAAGCTGGAGCTCAAAGCAGTGAGGAAAGCATTTCTAGCCTTGATCAGCACTACCTTGCATCCACACACTGACTTACAGCATCTCATCTCTGTCAATGGCAGCCACAACTTCAGGTCCCACTGGTTTTGCCCATCCCTCCACAGTACAGGTCTCCCCAGGCAATGGTGAGAAAATGTTTCAACATTAACATTCAGCTCCTCCCTGTTTTTCCAAGTAGCTGCTTCTGAAAGCCATAGAGTTTTAGCTACCACACTGCTGACTATGTGTCCAGAGCAACCAAATCTGGGGAAAAAAACCAGACTGGGCCAGTATTCTTGAAAGGCTGTAGATCCCCACTGCACATGGTGGCATCACTCAGTAAGGAGCTTTTCCTTACAAGGATGTAGAAGCTTCTTACATCATCCAGTGACAGCTAATCCTTGGAATCCACTCCAGTTTTTACAGCTTCTAGTCTGATATGCAATTAATTATTTTGCATGGGAAGCTATGATATCTTCCTACCCTAAACAACCAAAGAACACATCAAAACACTCGTTTTTAGCCAAGCCTCATGTCAACTGGAAAGCTGAAACAGGACAGGATTATGTCAGCCAGAAAAGCTGCAGCACATTGATTGTTAAAATGATTGGATACAGACCTAGACAGACTGGGGGTTGCATTAGGTAATCAAAAGAGGTCCTTTCCAATCCCAGTGATTCTGTCTCTAGCAGCTATTTCTTCTGTACTTAACTGAAATGTTGGAATACAAGTCATACTGGGTATATTTTTGTATTTTCTTTTATTGTTAAACTAAAGAATTGCTATTGTCAAGATATCATCTCTTCAGGTTCAGCTCATGCTCAGGGCTGGGATGGTAAGCTCTATGAAGTTCAAGAGTATCTATCTTTAGATCGCCCCCTTCTGCCCATCCTCTTTGCCCTCCCACTTCATTACCCTGCACATCACAGTGAAGATACTTGTTCTCCAGTTTCTTACAAGACTGGCTTCTGAAAATGCACAATCACGAAGGAAACTGTGATGCAATAAGACAGCTGAGTCAATCTAACAACTCCATATTATTGAGGGTTACCCCTATTCCTCACATCTTTACGCCAGCACTGAGGATAAGCAGACAACTCTGTCAGCAGTTCTTTTTGGCTGTAATAATCTTTACCTCATAGTGCATTGAAGATCTCCTACAAGGTCAGAAAAGTACAAGATTTAACACACAGGAGATGCATAGGTTGCAGAAATAAGGAAAGATGCTGTCAAATGGAGTCTGACTTCATTTGGTGGCTCATCATGTTGTCTAACCACTCATCACTAGGATTGAGGTTCAGGTACATGGATTTACAGCCTGTTCTAGTGCTGTGTATGGATAGCAAAGTTATTCTGGACCTTCTGTCCTTAACTGGCTCATTTCCACACATGCTACAACACCATCTTCTCAGTGAGGCTGACACCAACTGTAGTCTGCCTTGTGCTGAAGTATGTATGGCACATCTAATTGCATTTTAGGTAGAACATGTCTTGTGTTCTCTGAACTCTGTTCTAAATGGCTAGTGGCTGCTTAATGGCTGTGTCTAAACACCAATTTCTTCAGTGACCATGGCAAAAGAAAGTTAACATAATCCAAGAGCTCATCTACTGGAAACAGCTTTTAAAAAACAAGAGTCTCAGTCCTATTTCTGTCTATTTGTTTACCACCTAATCCTAGTCTCCCAAGCCTTTAGTTTCCCTTTCTGCAACAAGTCCCAACACGTATAAATGTAAAAAATGAGTAATAATCTGAGAACTAAATACAGCTAAAAAAAGATAAACAAAATATCTAACCAGTCAATTAGGCAACATCTCATTGTTCTCTTACACAAGTCTCATTCTTATCTAGAAAATCCTCTTCCTTTCTGTAGGGATAAGCCTAAACTTGCAGTGACTACTACCAAAAAAAGAGATCAAACCAAAAACCAAACAACAAACTAACCGAATACCCCCAAACCAGCAAACAAAAATATGCTAATTTCCCCCTTATTTTCTCCAATTTTTTTCCCAGTTATGTATTTTCAAGACTGACAGACTGCAGAACCTGTCCAACACCTTACCAAACATCCAAGAGATTAAGTGAAGAACACTAAGTTTTCCTTTACCCTGTAAAGTCTCCTCCTCATAATAAACAGCCAGAGAAATGTTCTCCAGTCTGAGGAGCCTTTTCACACAGCATCAGGCAATACAGTATTTAAGGTCACTAAAGAATATGCTCATGTTACATATTGTTTAGCTTTATGTTTATTAATAAGCAGTAAGAAACCTGACTGAGGAATGACAGATTACAGATATAAAACTGCCCTCTTGACAACAACAGATTAATAGTTAATCTGGTATGTAGCCAGAGCCAGTAAAGTATTTTATGGAAAGGAACATCTTTGTTCTAGAACTGCTGAAAAGCAAATGCATCTTTTCCAGCACAAGCGGAATGAATTTCAAAATTCAGAATGGTAGTGTTATTTTTCTACCAACTCCTTCAGAAAACAGACAGAAAGATTAAGGCAGTCATTACCACAAGATAACTCTAGAATCAAATCAATATGCATATATCCCTTCATTCTGGCAATTAAAAAGTGTCTGCTTGGTATTCATTCTACAAAACCAAAACAAAACAACAACAACACCAACCCAAAAAAAACTCCAAAAAACAACACACACAAAAAAACACCACCACCAAAAAAACCCCAGCTCTAGGATTGGTGTTTTCACCAAAACATTGAGTTTTATAAACATGGAAGAACTTCTGAGGCACAAGGTATGGTAGGATTCATCTGTCCTGATGGATGAAACACATTTTTTGCTGTAAGTGACCCACTGTACCACTCAGACACTCATAAGTCTATGGAACAGGATGAGGTTCACCTGAGAGTACTAAGATACCTGGAAGAAGCCCTTGTCAAGCTGGTCTCCATCATTTATCATCAGTCCTAGATAACCAAGGAGGTCTGATGACTGGAGGTTGGCTAGTCTGATTCCCACCCAGAAGAAGAGCTAGAAGGAACATCTGGTGAACTATAGGCTTGTCAGCCTGACCTAAGTGCTGGCAAAGGCTATGGAACAGATCATCCTGAGTGTGATCACACAGCACATGCCAGACAACCACAGGACTGGGCTCAGCTAACATGGATTTGGGGAAACGCAGGTCTTGCAGGACCAACCTGATGTCCTTTTATGACCAGGTGACCTCCCTAGAGGATGATGGAAAGGCTGTGGATGTTGTCTACCTAGACTTGAGCAAAGCCTTTGACACCGTCTCACACAGCATTTTCCTGGAAAGGCTGGCAGCCCATGGCTTGGACAGGAGCACTCTGCTGAGTCAGAAGCTGGCTGCACAGCCACGCCCAGAGAGTGGAGGTGAATGGTGCTGCATCCAGATGGGGGCTGCTCACTAGTGGTGCTCCTCAGGAATTAGTATTTGGCCCAATCCTGTTTAAAATCTTTATTGATGATCTGTATGAGATTGACTGTACTCTCAGTAAATTCACTGATGACAGCAAGCTGTGTGGCAGTGTTGACCTGCTGGAGGGCAGGAAGATTCTGCAGAGGGATCTGGACAGGCTGGATCTAAAGGCCAGGGCCAAAGGTGTAAGGTTCAACAAGGCCAAGTGTCAGATCCTCCCCTTGGGTCACAACAACCCCATGCAGTGCTACGGGGTGGGGCACACGAGACTGTGCCCAGGTGGCCAAGAAGGCCAATGGCATCCTGTATTCCACTATTGCCTGTATCAGCAATAGTGTGGCCAGCAGGACCAGGGCACTGATTGTCCTTCTGTATTCAACACTAGTGAGACCACAAGTTGTGTGTCCATTTCTGGGCCCCTTATGACAAGAAACACATTTAGGTGCTGGAGCAAGTCCAGAGAAGAGCAAAGGAACTGGTGAAAGGTTGGAGCTGGAGAGGGTAATTCCTATGAAGAGTGGCTGAAAGAGCCGGGGTTATTCAGTCTGAGGAAAAGGAGTCTCGGGTGACTTAATCACTCTCTGCAACACCCTCTGAGGAGGGAGCCACGTGTGGGTCCATCTCTTCTCCCAGGCAACCAGTGACAGGACAAGCTGCACCAGAGGGGGTTCAGCTTGGAGATGAAGAGGAATTTCTTCAGTGAAAAGGGGGTCAGGAATTTCACAGACTGCCAAAGGAGGTCACCATTGAGTCATCATCCCTGGAGGTATTCAGTAAATGACTGGACTGACAATCAGTGGCATGGCTGACAACGTGGTATTTGGTTGAAGGTTGGACTTGATCTTGCAGCATATCTGAAACACTTGTACAGCAACATACATGGTATGAGAAACAAACAGGATAAACATCAAGCACTGGCTAGTTCCCAGCTATGATTTCTTGTTGGTAAAGACTTGGTGGAACAACTGCCACACCTGGCATGCTGGGCTGGAGGGCTGCAGGCTCTTCAGGAGGGATAGACAATGCACAGGAGTTGCACTGTACGAAAAGGGGAGGTTTGACTGCACAGTCCTTAGTGCTAGCAGCGATGTGTGTGAGAGACCCTGGTTTCAAAGGAGTGTTGTAGTGTCTGCTACCAACAGGCACTCAGGAGAAATCTCTGAGTTAGAATCTTGCTCTTACTGGAGATTGCAACTTCCCAGACATCTACTGTGAGCACTGTACTGTTGTGACAAGCAAATCTGGGAAATGTGAGAAGTTTGAGGAAATAACTTCTGGTCACAAGTCCTCTGTGAGTCAACTAGGAAATATGGCCTCCTAGGCAGAGGACTGTGTCAGGAAAGGTTTAGACTTGATATTAGGAAGCATTTCTTTACCAAGAGGGTGGTCAAACACTGGAACAGACTTCTTGGTTGATGCCCCAAGCCTGAGAGTGTTCAAGAGATACTTGGATAATGCCCTTAATACCATGTTTTAACTTTTGGTCATTCCTGAAGTGGTCAGGCAATTGGACTAGATGATCACTGATCACTAGATGATCACTGATAGGTTCCTTCCAACTGAAATACTCCTTTCCTATTTATACTTATCACTTGCATTTTTCCATACTGAGTCAACATTTGCATGAGGCTATTGTAAATGCCAAGATCCCATTTTCCCAAGCTTAAAAGTCCACACAGAAAAAAAAACCCCACCATTTCTTTTTTTAACATAGTGAAGAGTCTTTTCTGTCTATGGCTCTAATTAAGACTACAATGGGCCAAAAACATGGTGTGAGGAGGTTACATACCTCTTCAGAGAGCCCTGGTCTTTATAACTCTGAACAACACCATACTATTAGCCAGCTGAACTTGTATTTGCATCCTTCACGAACTCACTTGTTACAATTTTGACTAGCATGTGTCCAAGTTTTACTCCTGGGGAATCCCACCATGACTTCCTGCCTTTTCGAAGGTAAATCATTGCAGGCTTGCTCCATTTCCAGTCTTTAAACCAACTAAACATCCATGCAAGGACGTTCCCTAATGTCCTAGGATTGCCTAATTCTCTAAAAGCTTTTGGGAAAGAACCATGGAAATTCAAGCAAAAGTTCTGAGAGAAGATCTAAGAGTTTAGGCTTCTCTTGCATTGCCGTATCTGAATCACCACCACATCACACCTGAATCACTCACAGAGTTCCAGTAACTGAGGAGAGCTGAGCATGTACAAGGAAAAAGTTCCCTACACATACACACAATTCAGTACGGAGGTTTATATTTAGACTGAAAAGGGAACCATTTTCTCATGTTGCCAGTACCAAATATAAATTTATTATTACTTTTTGGGTTGTGACTTACAAAAAAACCCAAAAAACTTTCTAATTTACATGCCTACATGCCTTTTACACCTCTGCTGCAATGTTGTCTCTCCCTCAGGGGTTCAGCTGCCTGCATCTCAAGGATTCAAGGCTGAGCCCAAACACAGTAAAACTATGTAACTTTGACTCAATTCTAAGGAAACAACTAAGTTGTGAGAAAGACTTGTGACAAAATTATGTAGAAAGATAAGAAATGAGACAGGAGTTGGAAGTCTAAAATAGGGATCACTAGCTGCTCAAAGACATAGGGCAAAGTAATTAGTAAAACAGAAAGGTAAAAAATTATGATAAAAAGTGGTGAAGGTGGAAGGGTCACTGTCAGTCACCACGTTTTTCAACACACTAGTGCTGGAGGTAAAGGCAAACAATTCAGCAACACTATGGATCTGCCCAGAGCTATTGAAGCAGATTTTTCTCCTGGCTGAGATCTGTCTAGACAACAAAGACTTGTAAGCATATTTATTGTCAGCCCCATTGCTCATGAAGGCTGAGCTACAATCAGTGACTGCTAGCCACTACTTGGTAACAGAACTTTTGCATTTAGCTGTGCAAAATATGTTGCTACAAGAAAGATGCTCAAGCAAGCTGACCTAAGAAGGGAGGTAACAGACAAATGGAGACAAAGTCAGCCTCAATACTTCCTGCCTGAAAGGTGAAGACTGAAAACAAGACCATCATCCTGCAACTTACAGTGACATTTGGAAACTAGAGCTCCCTAAATAGGAAAAATGTCCACTACCTGTGGTTATAGAAACACAGAAATTACAATTTCCTAGATAAAATTTCTTCTTTTCAAATGGTAGTTTTAGAGATGCTATGTTACTCACAAGTGATACTCTTCAAGGCACAGTCCTCAAATTAATGCTTGGAGACACTGAAAGTAAATTAGGTTTGTTGTCTGCTGGTTTGTAAATATGCTACACTAAAAAAAAGAATGTACAAAAAGAATGTATTCTTCTTTAAGAAGATAATAAAAGAAACACCAGGCATGTTTCTGAGCCTGGCAGACACTCCTAGTGTAAGAAACCAGTAAGACAGAAATAATTCAGATACCAGATATCTTACTTTCACTGGAGAGCACAGTCTATCTTCTGCATTTCAAAGGTTCTGCAGAGCTGTACACCTGCAGACAGTATGTTTGAACCAACAATTTATTTAAGAGATGTATAGCAGCTTTCATACAAGAAGTCCCATTTCAAACTTCTCCATGCCTGAGCCGTAATCACAATTTTGTAAGTCAGTAAACTGAGATGGGCTTTAGAGGCTCATTAACAGTTCTCTACAATAAGACTGATTGTGCCAAGATAATTTGATAGTTCTGACTGCTGTTGTACTGTGCCCATTGTGTTACATGTTTCCATGGATTTAATCAGTGCTTATTTATGCTTAAATGACTTTATTTGCATGCTAGAAAGAAAGAGATAGACCCAACAGATAACAAGCAAATGGATAATGAATACAGAACAAAGATCCTGGATGAACAGGACTGACTGGAACATTAGCTATAAAGAAGACTGAAATTTGCTGCACGAATTAAGCAATTCAAGACGTAACAGCTTGCTCTATAGATAACACTGGAACCAATCATCAACCATCAAAACAAATTGCTGCTGACTGCATGTATTTCTAGTGTTTGTAGTAAGGTGTTACAAACACATTTTTTGTATCTGTGAGAACACCATACACGCATGCAAATGGTGTTATTCCTAAAGAGCATTTATTCAACTAAGTTTTTTTTTTTTTTGGCATTTAATGCTTTTACATGAGAAAAGACTTAGTAGGTCATACAAAAAATGCACTTCAAGAAGACATACATTCTTATTACTTCAATACTCTTCTATGCCACAGTTTGACAGATACCAAAGAACTTGAAAGTCTTCATTGATACCACTGGCCTGTTAAAGTAAAGCTAAACAAAGCCTTGATGCAAAGTTATGTGACACCATAAATGACCCATGAATGCAAAAGAAGAGGGAAGTAGAGCAGTTGAAGATGCTCTCAGCGGTCATGGCAACTTGTGTCAGACCTCTAAGTGGACACTCAGCCAGATACCAGTCCCTAACAAGAAAAGCAGAGACACCCTTGGTAATCAAGGGGTAACAGGCATCAGAAGGAGGGCAGAAAGGCTTAGCTATAATCTCTCCCCACAGCATTACCATACTTCAGTTTCATCTATTATTGTATCATAAACCTAACTTACATAGCAAAATTCCTTAGCTTAAGATTTAAGAAAGACTGGAAAAGTCTATTAAAAGATAAATACAGTTAAACCTCAGAGTGTTCAAAAGGGATGTTTGTAGCTTGTAGCTTTAAGAGGACGTAAACCTATCAACAGGGAAAAGCATAAAAAACAGTTGGGGAAAAAACACAAATCAAGAACAACAAACGTGGCATGGAGATCACATGTCATCAGCTATTTGAGTTGCCAGAAATGGGATCCGTTAAAGGTGGCAAGTCAGCAACCTCAAGCACTTGCTCCAGGACATCGAAGAGTCTGACCTTCCTTCTTCAAAACACTAGTCCAGTGATTTTCTGGGATTTCAAAAGGGCATTGTTACAATATGAGAGTGTGGTGGTGGGGGTGTGGGGGTTTCTTTTGTCACTGCTACAGAGCATGAAGGGAAATGCAGGTACACATAAAATAACATTTGGCAAATGAACACTCAGAAATCTATAGGGTACAGGCATCTTCCATAAAAATGGCACAATACTCACTGTGCACACATGAGGCCAGTTCTCAAGCTGATAGAGCACTTCCATGCTAAGGTCCTCCCAGTACATTTCCCGATAGATCTGAGGCATCTTTGACATCCTGACACCACTGCTGTACTTGCTCAGAAGCTCCTTAATGCGACTTTGAAGTTCATGGACATCAGCAGCAGAAGAGGGAGGGGCAACAGTATGTGTCTCTGAAGTAGATGTATTCAAGCTATCTGTTAAAAAGAAAATACAGCCTTGATGTAAACACAGCCCTACAAACAGAAAGATGATTACCTCTGTACTTGAAAATGAAACATAGGAGCTGCCAGCATAGCACCAACTCTGAAATGTGTCTCTCCTGCCCAGCATGGCTGCGTCAGTCAATTCCTATGGCAAAGAACTATGGAAATCTCAGACATTTAGTAACTATCTAAAAATGAATTTTCAATCACTGTAATTATTTTCAGAAGATGCTGCTACATGTTACTTCTGAAAGGATTCTGGAAGAGGATACAGAACCCTCAGCCCCCCCTGCAGCTGAGACACTGTACTAAGTGTACAGTACCTTGAGAAGGACACGAGATAATCCCTTTATGGGTACAAACACAGCAAAGATACTGCATGACAACCAAGAATGTTCTTTTATATTAAGACTGGATTACAAATCAGACCAATGATTTGCCTTTTATTCCAAGATATGTCCTGAGGAAAAGTCTCCACCCAGCACGCAAATTTTATGTGCTACTGCATCCAAGGAAGCCTTCAGTGGAGCAGGGAAAGTGACAACTGTTCAGCTGCTCTGGGCAGTTTCATACATAGGGTTTAGGAATTAGGCAGTCATTATTCCAGGGGGAGGTTCACATCACTAGCTTACCTGCTGCCTCACCTCTACACCTCCCTTTGCTGGGGTATATTTGCTGCCAGACCTGAAGCTTCACAAACAGGCTGACAAGTCTCAAAGAAAGCAACCATCATTTTTCAAGTCCATCAGCTGCACAACTGTAGAGCCATGCAGGCAGAAGAGTATTTGCTGGACAGATACATTAGTAATGCTGCTTACTGCTGAAAGCCAGGATTTCATCCTTATACCAGATTCCTACCCCACCGGTGAAGTTAAGCTTACTCCTCCTGTTTCCAAAGTCTTTATGCTGGCTTTGTGATTGGCTTTGACACTGCTCAAGGTTTTTCCTAGAAGACTGAGAGGCTGACAAGCAAACATTTCCTCAGCACAACAAAGAGTGAAAAGGTTCACTCACAGAACTTGACTCCTCATCAAAACCCATGTTCACTCAAAACAATTACTAAGATGGATTTTTTTAAAGATGACATTCACTCTGAGTACTCAACAAATAATTTCTTAATGAGCATACCACTTGACTCTGTGGAAGAGCTTCTGGACAGGTGAACTTGCAACTCCTTTTGAAACCGTGGTGGGACAGTCAGTCTCTTCTCAGATCTAAAAATGGAAAGAAAATTGTGTAGAATCACTCTTCTGTCTCTAAATAACATTCCATTTCCTTCTATGACTTAGACATAAAATAAAATGCATTCCACACATTCCACACACTCCTGGCAGGCCTCCTGCACAAGATGAGTAGTCACAATGTCCTTATCAGGAAGACAACCTGATCAGCAGTAACAGGACAGATCAACAGGTGGTTTCTAGTTTTTACTGGTTTTTCTCATTATTGTCAGAAACAAAACGCAGTAAAAAGACATTAGCAAAGGGGAAGCATCTAGGAACACACAAGCATTCAAGGTCTTTTTGTGCATGCTGTTGGTTACAGTGTTTAACAAATTCTTCTCTTAAGATCTCTCCCAGTGAAAGCACACAAATGTCATGCTTGCAGGTGTTCTTCTGGGGTCCTCCAGAAAGCAGCAGCTTTCACTTGGTAATACAGACACCAAAATTAGCTCCTGACACTGAAAAGGGCAAAGCACTGTGTAGTACACAAAGACTTGGGGAAAAAAACCAGCTGTGGAATAATTACATACACTGCAAGCAAAAGGGAACAAGAGTTGGAGAAGGGAATTCAAAGACTAGACAACATCTCCATCATGAACCAGGCACATCCTGACCAAAGCAGATCCTGCACAGGTACTGGGCAGGCTCTGCAGAAGATCTCTGCCCAGAGGCCAGTTCAGAAATTCAGGAACAACAGTGGAGCAAGCCATAAACCTCACCAGCTGCAGAAACACCAAAAGTGATTTTCACAGCTTCACCTGGACTCTGAGAAGGTAGCAGTTCAAGTATGATGCTGAGGCTAGTTGCAAAAGGAAGTCAAGACCAAGTAGCCCTGTGGGTCATCACATTGACTTTTAATCAGAGCATATCCATGAATCAGATTCAATCCCACATTCATATCTCTTCTAAGGAGCATCTTAAAAGATTTAATGCTAATTTGTCCTCCCTGCTTTTATGCTGTCCCTGTTAGATGAAACCATTGCTCCCCCATCAGCTATGGGATACCACTTGTACCAAAGACCATACTTCTGTTCTGAGTCATGTCCCACAGCACTAGCTGTGAGGACAGGCACTGCCCAGCTCAGCAACTTACAAAACAGGAGTAGTGCCCAGAAATGCTAGGTGGCAGCAGGTCAACTACAAGCACATTTATGATACTTAGAAAGTACAAAAGCAAAGCCACACACACAAAATCATAATTTACACTCACACATGGCACTTGCTGGACATCTGAAAAGACTCTTATAACTCTTCATCTGCATTACAGAAAAATCCTCTACTTTCTGGGCACAGCTCAGATGCCCACACAAAGCAGCAGCTGTCTCATCTTAGGAGGTGGCTGTGGCTGCCCATGCAGATGCTATGAGAAATCCAGGATCTCACTTCTTTGCACATGAACCTACCAGTACGGACAACTCTAAGTTAAAAAGCCAAAAAAGTCCTCTTAATGCAAGCAGACTCAGGAGTCTACCACCCTTGCTAGGGAGAAAGCAAAAAAATCCTATGAAATAGCCTCATAGGTAATGGAGACTGTCCTGCTACCCCTGCCTGCCAAAAGGAATCCATAGCTGTGTTCTAGTCCTCCATGCCATATACACCTGTATCACCTTAAGCCCCACATCAGGTGACACAAAGGATGTGACTGCAGGGCAGCCCAGCCAGAACTGCAGAAAAGTTCCAGAGAGGAAGAGGACAGATGCTCCCTGCTTAAGCCATGCCATGTGAACAACCTGGAAAGGAACCTGGAACAGAAGATTGATGATTTCCTTCTGCTGCATGTAAAAGCTAACTGGATTTGGGATCCTCTCAGTATCAAGAGATTTCATCTACGGTCTTCCTGTACTTTCTGTTGTGGATCAACAGTTTCCACAATGTGGTGCTGACATTGGCTTTGAGCCCAGTCATCACCAGTTTCAAGCTCTGCAATCAGACAATTACCACGTGATGTGCTGCTTGCTCACACAGAATACGATGGCCATACGTCTCCAATAATGAGATGGAATATGCCCAGACAGTGCCAGGGCCAACATGCTTCCCTTCAGTTTGCAGGTATGGACAAATCAGCTGCTTGGAAGGCCTCATGTCCCTCAGTTGCTGGAAGTCTGCTCTGAGCAAGAGGCCTCCTAGCCACACCAGCAGCCTGGCCCTTCACAAATGCCTGACCAGCCATGCAGCCCTGCCAAGTCCCCATGCGTAGATCCAGCTGAGCAGCTAGTCACGTCTCACTGCCACACATCACTGCCTCACAATGAAGGGGAGCAGTGCCCTTCCCTGCCAATTTCCTTACCTTGGTAAGGCCCATGCCACCCTCATCTGCTCTTTGGCCCTTGGACAGTGCTATCTAAGCAACAAAGACAAATGTTAGCCAGCAGCGAATGGCTCCTGCTGCTTCAAGAAAGGGGGTCACCAAGCACTGAACCTGTCCTCACCATGCTGCTGCCTTCCAGCTTCAAGGATCTCTGCAGTTAGCCTTACCAGCAAGGTGTCTCCCTGCTTCTGATGGTCCACAGCAAAATAGTCAGGGTAACCTGAGAGATTGCTGCTATAAAAACAAGCCTCAGATCCTGCAACAGCATCTGCAAGAAGGTCTCAGACAACTACTTTCAGCATTTCTCTGTTGTCATGTGTGACAGAACTGGGAAGACAACCCACCTGTTCCCCTTCCACCTAATGCCACAAAGGGGCAAGCCCCTGAAGCTGTGATCATGAATATCTCTGAAAAAAGTCACAGAGCACTAGAGAGGTGGGAATAGACTTCAGCAGTCACAAGGAAACCACCATTTGCAGCCCCACTGAGGAACTTCACTACATGATACTATGTGGAGCACCAATAGCTGTCAGCATCCAAACAGTGACATCCATCTGTCACTGGCAGGACACTGTGTCAAAGCAAGGAACACACATAGCAGGACAGATGTTCAACAGAAAAGGAGAAACCAGAGACCTCTATGTGCAACCACAGGAGCATGGATGTCCTTTCCTGTACACGGAGTGGCAGGGTGGGTAACAGAAAGTAAAAAGCTGCATACAGGCAACAGTTCACTCCAAACTGGGAAGTGGGGCAGAGACAGTCTGGAAATTTCAGGGCTTGTCTCAGTCCTGTACTGTGAAGGCTCAGCCACTCTCACAAGCAAATGACACCCCTGTTGGAACAGTGCCCTCAAGTCTGCGCTAGATAACTATCAGGCTGCTGTCAGCCCAGGATTTTTGGGGATGCTGCTCATAACTCCACTCATTCACACAGTTTTTTCAAGTCAGGACCTCCTGCCTCCAAGAAACTTTCCCTCCTGCAATCCCCAAAGTACAAGCAACTACAACAGTTCAGGAGGTACAAAATGTCCCCAGCAGCAAGAACACTTGGATCTTGCCAGTCCTGCTTCAAACTGGCCAAGTTGAAACAAATTAATTCAGTCACATGGCCACTATACAACCCTGTATTCAAACAGAATATGAACCTCACCTCCCCAAACTCTCCCTTCACTGTGTACCCAAGCTAACAGGATAGCATTTGGACCCTTCGCAAAAGCACAAGATGTCTCCTCCTCCAAAAATACATGGGCCAAAGCAGACTTTGCCTGTAGCTTCTCCTACAGCGCAAGGCAGAAAGAGACAGCAGAAAGAACAGCAGAATACTTACCTAAAAGGAGCTCAGGAGAGACTGCCAGAGATGAACAAAAATAACACAAGATGTAGCAGACTACATTAGGAATAGCCAAAAGCGGGGTGACAGCTACCTAATTTTATTACAGATCTTAAAAAGTTATAAAATGCTTACTGTATTTTCTGTATAGTAACTAACTTGGAGAAAACCCTAAGTGCTCTTTTTGCTTTGCCTGAGGCAAAGTGCTTCTACCTTTTAGGGAAGTGTCACTTAAATAAATGCAACTCATCTGCACACACAGAAAAAGGAAGGCCCAAGCACAACTGTTCCTACATTTTTGAGCCATAGCAGGATGGCTTGGTCCTTCTGTCCTCTGCACAACAGACCCCTGACTGCACATGGAACTTAGGCAGGTGAGTGGACAGAACATGCCTGTTTTCTGTGGATCTTCCAGAAAGAGCAGGCACCACAGCAGGATTAAGCTGTTGTGCTGGTCTGGGCACTTCACAGCTACGCCACCGTGGAAGCGGCATGCCACTGCCATTTCCATTCAATGCCAGGCTGACTTCCAGACTTCCAAACCAGCCCGGGTTGGAGTCCTCCCCCTGCAGAGGATTACCACCACAATCACAGCTCCAGCGGACTTAGCACAGCCACAATGAGCAACAGCAAACACTTTCTCACCACCGTCAGCTGACGGCCCAGGGCAGCTGAAAACAACACAGAAAGAAATGATGGGGCAGCAGCTGACTAAGCCACCCGGATTAGAGAGGCTCAAACGGGGCTGAAAAGCAGCATGTACTGCTAACCCAGCAGAACTGCAGCTCCAGCCCTTATCTCAGCTCACCCAAACATGGTCAGGTGGCTCCTGGCTCCAAGCACGCTGAGAAGGGGCACAAACACTGACACTGCAACACAGAAGTCAGGCAAGAGGGAAAGAGCGGCCACCTGCAGACAACCATCACCTTCAACACACACATCACCTGTCCCTGCACACAAATCTGCTCCTCCTGCTTTCTGTCACACTGGCCACTCTCTCCTGGGCCCAGGCAACAGCCCCACGCTCCCTTGCCGTGACACCTTTGGCCACACTTCTCTGCAGAAAACATGGAAACAGGCCAAGTGCACAGACTAGCTATGGCAGCATCCAAAAAGGAAAAACATCACCTGTTTCCTTCCTGAAGTACCATCCCACATTCAGACTTCACCTAATGGAAAGGCAGGAGCCTGGATTCCCACTAGATCCCAAAAAACATTGCCTGCATGGTGGCATCCAAAGGTCCATCACACTTAATTTCCTCTCACTTGTGCACACACACACACATACACTGACCTGTTTACCACAGTGACATGCCTCTGCATGGGGATTTCTTTAGGTGGTCCACTCCCAGCAGATGAAGGTAAGGCAGACCGGGCACTCTCCACAACAGGTTTCACACCTCCACATGCCACTTCTCTGCCTCGGGGCAGGCGAGGAACAGGCCTCTTACTGCCTTCTTCTGGCATGTTCAAAGACCGAGGCTGGCGCAAAGTTCCTTTGGGCTTGCCTAAAGAGTTTGCAGACGCAGCCATGAGTAGCATTCTCTTCCTCCCAGTCTACCTCCCGGGATATCTCCTGTACTGACATCTAAAAGATTTCTTCTCTACTATGGCTTGTGGGCACCTGAACTCCCACCACACAGCAGAAGTGGCCAAGTTACACCGACAGAGGAACACACCACTTTAGCATTCAGGCCACACTGGGATAAACAAGCTCTTGGTCACTTTGCTGTTTATATGCTGGATGTGCCGCATCAGTTTTGGAGGTTTCAAACACTTCCAAGGGGGTTAATGTGAATCAACCTGCTTTTATAATCCCTGTCATTTAACTGGGATATGAGCCACTAGTTCTGCTTCCCAACTGGCATCCTTGTAGAAAAGCAAGAAGCAGCAAACACTTCATTACAGTCAACAGGGGAATACACATAAACTGAGAACAACTGTTGTTCCAAGCTGCCAACCTGCAAGCAAATGGGTCATGCTTGGGTTCAATCCTGGGCCAAATTCCAAAGACAGTCACAGCAGTGAGGAAAACCTGAGCCACACTTTAGCAAAACACTGCTAAGCAGCTTATGCAAAAGGTGAGGTAAAAAGAGACAAAAATGGGCATCAGAACGTCTGTGGCATGGTGGCACTGGCATCAGCAACAGGAGCCACTGAAACAGCCACAGATAGTGCTGCAGGGACTCCCTTTTACTGCAAAGGAATGGTTCAATCCTCCCACGCCACAACAGGCCAAGGCAAGCCTTAAAGAACAAGCAGGCTCATTGCCACATTTCTTGCCTGCATCTCAACTGCGCCTCTCACAGAAGCAGGAGCACATGAAAGTGAAGCCAAGTGTCCTACAAGAACTGTGTTTTTCAAGATCATTTGCATACATATCTGAAAAAGGCTTTCTCTTTGACTGTGGCTTTCAGATATAAGCACCATTGTTAAGAACACTCATCTTCCCAAAAACTTTCCACCTGGACCGTGTGACTCATAGCTGTAGGTGACACGCCCTCACAGCCAAGACTTTTGCTGCAGCAGCTGCACAGCTCTTTCATAAAGGCAAGCTCTCTAGAGCTGCCTGTGGCTTACCTGATAAATTGACTGGAGATGTGTTCTTCAGTCTCATTTGACAGTTCACCTGCCGGACTGTTTTCTTCTTTGAACTCCTCTGTCGGGCCACCAGTTGAGCAACTCGCACAGTTTCACTGCAACTAACAGCATGGCAAATGACCTTGTTGGAGCAGGAAGGGGACAGGGGAAATAGCAGTCAGTGATACCCAGCCTCATCCACAGCCCTCAGAATCACTTGAATCCCTTTCCAAGCCTGTAACTGCTAGATCACGCAGGCCAGCAGTCAGTTCAGGAAAGGCTTCAGCAGCAGACATAGATCTTGGAGATCTCACTCTCCTTTTGTGAAACCCCTGAAGAAACTTCAGTGAACCACAGAAACTGGCAAACCAGAAAGCCAGAGCCTCTACATCAACTTTCCACATTAGGCTGGGCCCCTCTGAGAAAGAGCCTGGTTTCTAACTCCCATCCCACAGGCCCACAATCTCGCTTTATAGCTCTAGGAAACCATGGGGTTGCAGCCTGTCCTTGTTCCTCCTACCAAGGCTCACTAGAGGCTCTGGCACCACGCTGACCCTGTGGAGCAGGGCTGCCTTTGCCCCACTTACCAAAGAAACTGCACAACTATCCTGGCTGCACCAGTTGTCTCACAGGCTCTGGGCTGGCTCCCAACAACAGCCCAGCCTTGGACAAGCCCACAGCTATCTCCCTGCCCAGCTTCATGGCCTCTTGCCTCAACATCCACTCACCACAGGCCATCCCATGGATGGACACAGGAACCTGGCCTTGGCAAAACAGCAAACCATGTACCTAACATGCACTTTGCCTCACAAAGAAGATGAAAGCCCAAACCCTTGGGGCATTCAGCTGCTGCAAAGGCAGCTGGATGAGTACTCCTCCAGGACTCCATAATGACACAGGCAGTTAGCCAAAAAGCCAAAAATGAAGTCTGTGGTCTCAGCCATATTCTGTAGTGATGGCAGAGGTTGAGAAAGGGCAGTGCCATAGGGCCAGCATTGCTGTGTTGCCAGCCATGATCCCCAGCAAACATCAGAGATGACCATTTTGCACAGAAGCAGGGCAAGAGAAACTCAGGGACTTCACCAGCACCTTGGAAATTTAGTGAACAGCAACCCCAAAAAGAATCTTCTCAACCAAGACAGGGCAATCAAAGCAGAAAAACAACAAAAGCAAGAGATTCTTAAGCAGCAACAGCTTGTTCCAGGGATCTTCTCGAGTCTCCCAGGGTGACCCAAACAGCCCAGGAAAACTGGGGCAATGGATAATGACACTGGAAACCAGGCAACTCCTCCAGCAGTGCTCTCCAGCTCATCCTTCCCCCTCCTCTTCCTCTCCTCTGCTGCACACCCAGCACCTTTGCTGGGCTGGCTCAACATAGAGACACTGCAGGGAGGGCCTCTCCTTCTGAGGGAGAGCTCTCCTACTCCAGGAGTTCCTGCTTAAAAATCAGACAGTGTCCCTGCTGCACAGTCAGCATTGATAGAAACAGCAATCCAGCAGTCTCACCACTGTTGTGATTCAATGCCAGGAATCACAGAAAAATTGAGGCTGAAAAACATTTGCTCAAAATGGCATCAACTAGACCTACTTAGTCCCGTGGTGGAATATCTCCAAGGACAAAGAATTCTCAACCACTCTGGGCAACTTTTTCCATTGTTTCACCAACCTCACTGTAAAAAAGTGGGTGGTTTAATGTTTACATGGGAATGCTTTTATTTCATTCAGCTTCCGTTGTCTCTTGTCTGTTCACTGAATACCAATGAGAACAGGAGATGGAATCTGGCTCCATGGGTTTTTTACTCCCTTTAACAGACATATGGATAAGATTTCCTTGAGCTTTCTCTTTTCCAGCACAAACAATCCCTGCTCTCAGAGCCCTGTATCAGAGATGCTATGTTCCAGCCCCTTCATAATCTTCACAATCATTCCATGAACTTACTTTAGTGTGGCCATGTCTGTCTTGTTCTGGGAAGCTTAGAATAGGAGGTGGTTTCACTGCTGCTGAGCAGAGGGGAATAATTACTCCCATCAAAGTGCTGGCAACAGTATACTCTTGGTCTCCTTTGCTGCAATGACACCCTGCTCATTGTGAACTTTGCACCCACCAGAACTCCAGGGCAATTTCTCTGTCAAGCTACTTGTCAGTTGGTCAACTCCAAAACTATACAGGAATGTAGGGTTTTTCTTCTCCAGGTGCAGGCTTGGCATTTCCCTATACTGAATTTCATAGTGTTCCTGATGCTCCATTTCTCCAGCCTCTTGAGATCCCTCTGAACAACAAGCACATCTGTCTGCTCTATCAGCCTTTCCTGTCATCTACAGACCTGCTGAAGACGACCTTTGTCCCATCACCTAGAGCATTCAACTGCTCAGGAGCAATTCCTGAGCATCTGCTCCCAGGGCACATCACTCTTAAGTGGTCTCCCAATGGGTTTTGTGCCACTGTTATGGAAGAGAATATTACAGGCTCTACCAAAATTCAGTTAAACTACATCCAATGCTCTCCATTCAACCAATCATCTCAATTTGAAAATGGTCACATGATTTTAACTTCATAAATCCATACTGACTTGCCCTCTTGTCTTTCGAGTGTCTGGAACAGCTTTCCAGGATTAGATGCTCAACAACTTTCCTACAGCTCAACACCAGGCTGACCTTCCAACTCTTCCCAGTGAAGGGCAGTGCTTTCTTTCAGTCCTCAAAAACCTCCCACAAACTACCATGACCTTTCCAAGGTAACTGACACCTGTGGGTGCACTGCAATAAACTCATGGACTCATGCACGCTCCGTTTTTCCAAATGTTCAACAAGGTTGAGACTTCCTTGCTCTGCACTTTCCTTTGCCTATTTCCATAGTATCCCTATACCCCTTCCAGCTCATCCAATTCTGCTTCTACCTCCTGTGTGCCCGCCTGTGTGCATGCCTGTAATGGTAAGTTTCAGTCAGGAGCTCCTTCCTCATCCACGTGTACCTTCTCCAAACTTGCTTAAGAGAGAGACTTTGTAATACAGCAGCCTGTATCTGAGTCATAACCCATCTTTGTGAAAGGTGAACCTGAAATCCTTCACTCTTCACCCTTTCACAGATGTTTGTGCAACAATCTGCGCTAAACACTTTGAGCACGGACTTGATAAGGCTTTAGCGAAGCAAAACACAGCAAAAGGCTGAAGGTCCTCATTTGCTGCACCTTCTTTCTACCAGTTTTTCTGTTGTCCCTGTATCCCTGTCCCTGTTTCCTCCCATTACCAGTACACTTAAACAGCTATTTTAAGGACTTTCTTTGGAAGCACTTTCTCAGAACTGGCAGTGGCCTGGGAGCTGTTCTCAAGGGGATGGGACTTTGTCTTGGTCTTCAAGTTGTTCAAATAATCAATAATAAACACAGTCTTTCTTAGATCCATGTATGTTTGTTTGGGCAGCATCTATATACGCCACTCAGGCTGCTTCCCTGCTCCCCCCTGCTCCCACATCGTCCATGCTTCCATTTTATAGCTCTGTTTTGTCAGCGCTCCTGCCCCCTTTGCTTTTTTCCCCAACTGTTGGAACATACCATTCTTGAAACTGGAGGAAGCAATCCGTGAAAGCTCATTACCTCTCCTGGATCATTCTCTTCAGGACTTTATTCCATGAGTCTTCCAAGCAGATTCCTCAACTTTTGCAGGCCAAAGTCTGCACTCCCAAAGTCCTGCATTGTTGATCCTACTTTTTGCTTTGTTTCCCTGTTTTCAGGCTCACAGACACCATCTAGTCACAGACAGGATTCTTCCCAGCCTTTACATTTGCAATCGTTGTTCCTTGTTTTCGAGGACTATATCCAGCAGAGCACCTCTCTTCATTGATTCATTGCATATGTCAGGATGTCGAGAGCAGCAGACCCCAGAAACATCCTGGAATGCTCATACTTGGATGTCTTGCCCCTACAGCAAGTATGGCAGTGGCCCAAGTCTCCTACGAGAATCAAAGCCTCCAACTGTAAGGCTTCTTGTGGTTGTCAGAAGAAGGCATCATCTACCTTATCTACCACTTCTTCCCACCTAAGACATTTATAACAGACAGCCATCACATTACCCATACACTGGTCTGTCCACTACTCACTCATAAGCTCTTGCTGTCTCATCATCTGTCCCAAGACAGAGCTCCCAGCATCACCACTGCTCCCAAACTTGGAAGGAACTCCTCCTACTCATCGGTGCTGCCCATAACTCCTCAGCAGCCAACGTCAACCCACAGCAGCATGCTGGTTGTGTGATCTGTTGCAACAACTCTCCACAACTTCAAATGAGATCACAGCCCTCAACAACACAAAGATCTCCAGTTTCTTCTGGTTGCAGCCCAAACTGTGGACAGTCATGTACTGGCACTTCAGAGAGATACCCAGTTGTGTCCACTTCCATATGAGAGCCTTCCTCAAACTCCTAGCTAAGAGGAGTGGATGCATGGGATAAATCACTGACCTTTGTTCTCACAGTCTCAATATAAAAGGTTTTTTGTCCCTATACAGTTTATCATAGTTTTATAAATGCACATTTTCACATCTTTGGTACACTAAAGGTTTTTCCTGTGTTTAACTAATATTCTAAGTAATTTTCAGCATTTCCTTTCCTTGTTTCATAGTGATAAAGTTTAACAAAATCGTTTGAATTAAAACTATCTCAGATATAAAAAGGGATGGGGCAGATAAGCAGAGCAAAGCCGTCTTCAAATTTCTCCTTTTGAAGGAGCTTAATTATTCAAGCAGAAGTCTAAGTTTTCTTAGAGGAAGGTGCTTTATAAGGTACTCATAAATGAAGCAAACCAAAGTAGAGTTCCTTGAAATGATACAACCACCTGTTGCAGGTGCACAGTATTTCAATGAGTCCTCTTGCAGTGCTTTCTGCATACTGAACTTAATTCTCATCTTCTGTGGAAACTGGAGAACATACCTACTGCATAAAGATGAAGTCATCAGCTTCAATTTTTCCTATATTCAGCACAGCTAAATCAGTGTTCAGTAGCAAGAGGAACAAAGTACAATTTATATCACTGCCTTCCCAAGATAATCAGGCTGTTCAGCCTCACTTACCCTGCTAATATTCACTTCCCACGAATACTTAAGGCAGCACGTAACATGTGGCACTTTGAGATCAATTTGTATTACTTATTGCCTACTTTATACTATTCCTTGTTGAACGCACTTCTCGTGGTATGTCTGGGACAACTGACCAAGCAGTAAGGAAAGTCCTTTTAAGTCTATCTAGACTGCAGTCAGGATCAATGGCTACCAGACCCCTGGATGTGCATGTCTTTGCTGTCTTGTCCCACTGTCCACAAGGGGATTAAAGGAAGAGATAAGGGTCTTAACACACATTTTGGAGGTCAGGGTACTCCAGAGCCATGAAGAGAGAATGGCTGACCGCGTGCTCTTGCAGCAGCCTTGTGTGGACTACGAGCTACAGTATCAGCCTATAATGGAGCTCAAGTATTCTGGAGAGAGGTGAACAGAACTTATAGTAAGGTATAGCCCAGGTCCTGTAACAAGAAAGCACATGGGAGCAGTCCTAGGTAGCTTAGCAGCCCACATTAGTACCATCATGCGTGCCACCCTCTGCTTAATGACTGCCATGGGGACATTAGGGACAGGGGTAACAGGAGGGTCATCAAAGAGCAACATGGGCTCAGTCTTTGCATGTCTCCTGCCTCCCAAGTGTTCAACGAGGTGCTACCTCTTAGCTGTTTCAGTCATGCAGAGCATAGCATGGCACTTCTGAACCAGAGTGAGTCCTCCTCAAGTACCTCAAGACCCGTGTTTAGTCACTTTCTCCTTTTTCATCTCCTAAAGCCACATTTCACTCTCTTATAACAGCTGCCACAAAGAAGTCACTGCCCCTAGTGCTATTCAAGAGTTCACAAGGCTCTCAGCACACATCGTATTAGTGGATAAACAAGGCTCTCAAGGGAATGGGAGGATACCAGATTACACCCTGAAGGCCCTAGTTAGAAACAGATGGCTATCTGCCAGAACCACTATAAGGAAGCATTTAACTGCAGGATCACAAATGTTCCCAGACCTGAAGCACCTGCAATCCTGTTACTGATGTAGCTGCAGCTGACGCAGACTTTGGAGAAAAGGAATCCCAAACCTGCTTATCTGGTGTAAAAGGGCAAATTTTGATGCAAATATGCAGAAAGGGAAACTGTTGCTCAAAAACAGACACATTTCCAGATATCAGGACAAAACCCAGGATACCTCTCACTGTATTCTCACCACATAGCTGATGAGGGAGAACTAGTTCTGAGTTCCCAGATGCCATCTTGATCCAGCTGAGCAAACAATGAAGCTCAGCCTTAAGTCCTGTCTCTTCAGACCTGCAATGACAGCCACACATTGTGCCAAACATACACTAGCTTTTTTGCTCTGCCTGAGGCTACGAAGACTTCAGGAACCCAGACATAGCTCCAACAATGAAGAGCCTTCAAGCTTACCATGTAGATCATTTGCAAGTCACACAGCTACACCAGCTATCAAGAGAATGGATTCTGACTTCAAACCAGGAAGTCCAGACTATTGGGCAAGGAGGTTTACAGTCCTAGCAAGCTACTTCCAAGGTGGCAGCCACCAGGAGACAAAGGCTAGTGCAGCATGAGCAAGGACTAAGGGACAACTCTTCTACCACACCAATCCTCTGCTAAGATCTGCTTCTCCTTCTTGATCTGCGTGATGACCCTTTATCCCTTGCAGGCTTGCCAAGCTGAGGCATTTGCAACTGTTGCAGCAAGGCACCTCACTTACATGAGCTCTTCCTCACCTCAGCACATATTTGCAGTCCTGTTGCACTGCAATCCATAACAAACAAGAACCCTAAGGCCAAAGCAAGCACTGTCAGACTTAAAAGCAACAGCACCTAAGAGTTTCACTGTAGGCAGAAAATTATGCTAAACCCCACTGAGAAGAGATGATTAACACATACAAGTTAACCTTCTTAAAGGTCCCAGTACAAGCAACTAGAATCTCCTCCAAAGTCAGAAATGCTGAGAAAGGAACCACACCTCCACAGTCACACAAACGATCTTTCCATACAGAATTCACATTTCCAGGAAAGAGCTCTGCAACTTTACGCTTTTTGCATACACAATCTTGGGTCTGGAGGACAGAGGCAGGAAAATAAGGAGCACTTAGTATCTTTATGTCACAGCTTCCATCTCTCCCAGAATTAGTGCACCATATGCATGCTACAGAAATCCACAGCATAAAAGGGGGTGAAGCTATGAACCAGGAACATTCTGCAAACACAAAAAGCCATTTCTGAACTGTAATTGATTCTTACCTCTCCCATTTTGTTCTCCTCCATTCTGACCACTCCTGGGATACTCTCCAAGTAGCCTTCCAGTGTGTCATATCCTAGGTGCCTGAAGGGAATCAACTCACTGGTCAGGGATCTGTATTCACCCTGAAGGTCTGACAAACGTACGCCATTTTTAAAGGCATGAAGAACAGCTCGTAGGGCTTTTGCAACAAGTTCTGGCTCCTGCATCTTCACCTATACCCCTGTCTCCAAAAGAAAAAAAGAAGGTGAAAAAAAGCGTTTTTACATGCACACGTTAAAATCACTGGCTTTTACTAGTCAAGCTCCCTCCCCCAACAAGCTAGAATGCAGCAACTCAGTGCCTCGTCTCTGGAGACAGTGATATTTCTGGGCAGAGTTGCAGAGCCATGGTTATGCAAGCCAAGCATAATACAGTATGGAACACACAGGGCATGAAATTGTCAAAAAGTACTGATGAAGGAGCACAGCAGTCGTCATGCACAGGTTGGCTCTGCCAGACAATCACAAGAGGCCACAGGGCCAGAAGAGGTACGGGCACTGCTAAGCAACTGACCTACCACAGACAAGTACTGTACCTGGGACAGGGCAGCTCTGGATGTGTGCATAACTGGGGAATGAGAGGCACTCTGGAAAGTGGCCTGGAGGTCCTGCCACTGCTAAGTTGAACATGAGTCAGCAGTGCCCTGGCAGAGAGGAGGGCCACCTGTGTCCTGGGGTGCATCAGGCACAGCATCACTGCTGGAGAAGGGAGGGGATTGTCCTGCTCTGCTCTGCACTGGGATGGCCTCACCTCGAAAGCTGGGGGCGTTTCTGGGTACCACAGTGTAAGAAAGACACTGAGCTGTTAACAGAGTGTCCAAAGGGGGGCAACAAAGATGGCAAAGGCCTGTGAGGGAAACCCCTATGAGGAGTGGCTGAGGTCATGGTCTCTTCAGCCTAGAGAGACCACATTGCAGTCTCCAACTTCCTTGTGAGGGGAAAAGGAGGGGCAGACATTGATATCTGCATTTCTGCGACCAGTGGCAGGACTCGAGGGAATGGCCAAAAGTTGTGTCAGAGGTTTAGGCTGGATATCAGGAGAAAGTTCTTCACCCAGAGGGTGACTGAGCACTAGAACAGGCTCCTCATAGAAATGGTCAGAGCACCAGGTCTGACAGAGTTCAAGAAGCACTTGGAAAATGGTCCAAGGCACATGGTGTGTATTTGTTGAATCTCCTGCACAGGGCCAGGAGTTGGACTTAGATGATCCTGTGGATCCCTTTCAATTCAGGATATTCTGTGATTAGATGACCTTAATACCTGCAGGGCTAGAACTTCCACTGAAAATGAGACAGGGCACAACTACCACCCCCTGCCACAGCACACCACACTCTGAGGTGAGGTCCCTCTGGAGAGACCAGAGCTGCTCCACATGCCCTCAAGTGAGCACCTGCACCAATGCCCACATCTCAACTTCACCACAGGAACAGCATGCATCTGGGGCATGCAACGTCTTACCGACAAGTGCACAACGCCTCGACTCCACAGACTCTTCACAGAGAAAACACAACTTAAGTCCCCAGGCACGTGGTCCTGTGACACAGGGATTTTGTTCTGGCCTTCTGTTTTTTCAACCTGTGTTGTTCATGTCTGGTAAGGCCATGGGATGCCCAGAGCCTGCCCCAGGGATATGCATTGCATGACATCCCACCGGGCTCTGCCCAGGCACGGAGCCTTCTCAGCCAGGATCGAGGGACAGACCTCCTCCAGGGACATGACACGCTGCTTGCTGAGGCCTGCCTGGTGGCCACCTCACACCACTCCAAGGCCCTCGGGCACGTCCCAGTGCTCTGTGACACCTCTTGGCTGCTTCCCGAACAGCTCAGTGCTTTTTCTGCAGCCCCGCAAGCAGAAGGCCTGAACCTGCCTTTTATCTTTGTGCAATGCATTTCATTCACATCTACAGAGTCATTCCATCAGCTCTGAAGAAAGTCTGCTTTATCTACCTCAGGCTTTTGATTTTACCATCACAAATGTCTCATTATATACATCTAGAAATGCATATAATTGGCATATCAAAGTATAAATCTACTGATTCACTCCTTCATACTGATATCTCTAACTATCTACACACCCAGTGCAAGTGCTGCATATAAACATTCTGGTACACAAATACTTCCTGATATGAGGAAGCAGGAGCTGCAATACTGAACAAAATGGCAGCTCCCTCCCACAAAATGGTGGCAGAAACCTTCCAGCCAGGCCTCCAGCCCTGGAAGTCTGGGCAGTGTGGGAGGTGGTTTCAAAGCGGGAGCCAGAGTTACCTAAAGCCCTCCCAGCCCCCCAACTCACAGGGGGGGGCTGGGTGCACACACTCAGGGCTTCTCCAGGAGCACCCTGCTACACCCATGGAACGTTGGGGAGCACAAGGCACAAGTGCTGCAGGGCAGGCTCCGTGCTCCCAGCTGCGCGTCCTCCTCCCAGGCGCTCACTCGACGCAGGGACGCTCCTGCCACAGGAACCTCCCTGCCACGGCTGTGGACCAAAGCCACACGCTGCTCTGGCACTACCCAGCAACAACCCTGCTCTCAAAGAGTCTGCTGCATGCAGGCTCCAGTCCAACACTGAGCACAGCCACCGGTGCACCTCAAACGCCTTGTCTTCACCCCCCAGCAACTAATGTGCAATGTGAGCAGAGCCAGTGCTTTGGGAGAAGGCCACCTCGCTCCTTCAAGATGCTCCAGCTCTAGGCACAACACCAGAGTGCCCCTCCTCCAGCACACCGAGGCGAGCAACTGCTGCCCACGTACCTGCGTGAGGCTCTCTCAAATCTGTACTGCTGCCACGAGAAAGGCTGGTCTGCATTGCTCTCCGCAGAAAAGACCCTCTCCCATCACTGCTTCCCTTCTTGGGGAAGTCACCCTGGGCAACAACACACCAGGTCCAAAAGAAGAGAAACCCCAACCCTCAGCACATTTCAGATGCCACCGCACACACTTCAGTCTCTCCCTTCCTGCAGCCAACTTCACAACGGTCCAGCTCCGAGGCCAGGTAAGGAGGCCCAGCATCAAGTCCTTTTCTGCACCGTTCCTTGAACAGTTGCACTTTATGCACACACAGCACTTCACTAACCCAACCGTACCTCTTGCTCTGCACACTTATATTTGCACACAGCTACACCCATGTCCCTGCACCCATGCAGACAGCACAGCCAATACGTGTCTTCACACACACGGTTCCTAAACCCAGCAATTTCTGCCCTTGCTGCTCTAGCGGGTCTCACTGACTGATCCTGCAACAGTCCCTCACCATCAGCTGCCCTCACAGCTGCCCTCTGCTCCACACAGGCACTGCCCAGGAGGAGGAGCACATGCCGAACCCACACATCTCCACACAGCAATGGGCAAATCTACACTGGGCACTTGCATCCTTCTCTCATCCTTTCAGAGACTTTGCAGCTGGTGCACTGAGCTTCAAACAGTCAGAAGATGTGATTGCCACCTGCCAGAAGAAAAAGACACGAGATTCATATCTCCTTTGGACCCACTCAGTTTCAAATGACATCATGCACCAGAGAAATGTGTAAGTGGTGTAAAGTCCTAATCATATTAAAAAATACCAAATACTCAAGCGTTGAGAACTACAGGAAAAAATGCAGTTCTGCCTACAACTGTGATTCAAGTCACGTTCATTCAGGAGACATGGAAAAGCTGTTGAGAAACTGTCTGCGGCCTTTTTCTCTACTGTCTCTTAACTAATAGGCATATTTTCTTATTTGGTTAACATGGCTCTTCAAAGTTCTCTTGCCTTAACATCATGAATTTATCTTCCTGCTCAGGTTAAATTAACAGTACATGTACTACATCCAAGAAGTGATGACGAAAATTTAAAAGAACCTGGAATGGCTGTTTCAAAAGTTGATTCAAAAGAAAAAACTTCACTGAAAAAAAAAAAAAAGAGGATCACAGGGGAATGTCATCATGTCAATATCAGACATGTTAGCTGTATACCAATACAACAGTCGTACTGTATCAGAAATAGCAAATGGCATATTGTAAAGTCTATCCCCCTATACTATATTGTGAAGAGTAGTCACAAGGACAAGTTAAACGAGGTGACAGATACTAGGGTACAAAGGTTAAACTGAATCCCGTATCAACCCCCACCTTACAATCTTCCCATTCCTACAGTCAGCAATTACGCAGAAGACTTGCCAGGCAGTAATGGTGACAACACCGATACATTAACAGAAAGCTACACAGCTCAGAGTAGCTTCCGAACCTTTTTAAAAATCGTTTTTGACTTAAGCTGGTTTAACGTTAGGTCATTCAGCAGTTAAGACATTTTCCCGGCGGTTCACTGCCTCCAGACAGCAGGACACCTCACTGGAAACAGAGCCCGAGCCGCCTCATCATTACTAAGTCAGCGCACATCGCTCAAACCACCTCTGCCAGCATCTGAACCGAAACTTTCTTCAGAATGCTCAGAATGCATGATCCGCGCTGCGGGTCATTAGCCAGGCTAAGGAAAAAAGGAAATGCGGACAGCTCTCCCGCAGGGAGGAATGCACTCCCTGGTAGCCTCGGTTCTAGCAGACTACAAACACTTCCTGAGTGGCTCCGAAGGTAGAAAGCATCCACTAACCCGCTGAAGACGGGACACTTTCTCTGTCACCGCGCAGACACTGAGGGAGAGCAGCCTCCCGTTGGCTGGCAGCGCCCGTTCCTCCGGGCTGCCTCTTTCCCTCAGACCGCAAGGACTTACGCCCGGGGGGCTCTGCTTCTTCCTTTCCACTTCCTCCACCCGTGGTTTTCAGGCACCAGCCAAAACCTCTTCCCGTGTTGCTGCCGCAGCCGCCGCGGGCCGCGCCAGAGCCTGGCGGAGCCGCCGCCTCCCTGCGCGGGGCCGGGGACTGCGGGGCTGTGCGGCCGCTCCCGGCGCCCCCGCCCGCCGTTGTGAGGCCCGGCCCGGCCGCTGTCTCCGCCCCACCCGCCCCGGCCCCGGGCGCCTGCGCGCCCCCGATGTCCTGTCGCTCCCGGGAAGGGCCACGTGTGCCCTCGGCCGGGCGGGATCGCGCCGGGCTCGGCGGGGCTGCTCTCCGTCCTTGCCCGTGCCGCGTCAGGTTGCAGTGTCGTCTTCCCACGGAACCGGTGAAGTCTCAGTCCTGCCACAGCACAGCAGCCAAAGTCGCCTTCCAGAAGGAGTGGCTAAGGAATAACAAACAGCTCCGTGCTTCTCTTCAGCAGAGAATCAAGAATGTTAAGGGGTTAGAAAGGGCCTTAATGATCATCTAGTCCCAAGCCCCCCTGCTATGGGCAGGGACACCTCCCACCAGAGCAAGTTGCTCAAGGCCTCATCCATTCTGGCCTTTGAACACTGCCAGGGTTGGGGCATCCACAGCCTTTCTGGGCAGTCTGTCCTAGTCTCTCACCATCTTCACAGCAAAACATTTCCTATTACTATCTAACCTAATTTCCCCCTCTTTCAGTTTGTACCTGATTATCCTTGTCATGACACTACAGTTCCTGACAGTGCCTTTTTAGCTTCCCTATATAACCCTGGATACTGGTTGCAATGACACACATCTTTGTCTTCTCCAGGTTGAAAAGCCCCTGACTTTCTCAGCTTGTTTTCATAGGGAAGGTGCTCCAGTTCTTTCAGCAGCTTTATGGCCCTCCTCTGGACTTGTTCCAATAGTTCCATGTCCTTCTTAGGTTGGGGGCACTAGATCTGTGTGCAGTACTCCTGCAGATTGTTAATTAATTCACTTAAATGCCTCCATTTCAGAGTACCAAATCCCACTGAATTTAGTTGTGCAGCTGGAGCTCTCTCTTGTCACCTTGTACAAAAATCACAGGTGCATGTTCCATAAAGGGGGTGTTGGTGAGTGCCTGCCTGCACTGCCTTGGGCCTGCAGCCCTTCTTAGGAGGGCTGTGCTTGCCTAGTCCATATCCAGGTTGCTGCCAATCTCCCAGTGGTTTGCATCTGCATAGGTACTTTGGGCACTGCTGTGTACTTGAAAGCTGTAGACCCACAGGTTCAGCTTTCACTGTGTTCTCCAGTGTTCCGAGCACATGGCTGATTTGTTCCCCACGCAAGTGGTTACTAGGGATGAAGAGCCCCTCAGCATGCTGTATCAAGGCCTGCAACAGCATTCCTCTCTCTGTAGATGGTCACTTCTGAGAGCCAGACTGGAAGCAGCACCAGGCCAAGTGGCGTGGTCAGTGAAGAGTGGAGGTCTCTTAAAACCAAGCCAGAATCTGGCCCCACGCCAGGGCAGAGGTGAAGCTGCTGAATGTCACAGGGGTGTGTCTGCAAGGGGCTCCCAAATGGTGAGTACCACCTTCTGCTATGACTGCTACTGCCTCCAGAGACTGCACAGCGCCAGAGTCCAGTATCCTCTGACAAAACATTTTTAGAAAATCCACACACGGAGGATCCAATGTTTAATACAAGTTTACTCATCTGAGGCTATTTTTATTTGCAAGGGCTTTCCATTTAGTAGGGCAATACAGCAGTTACAATAAAAATGCACATTAAATTTTGCAGACTCTAGCATTTCCAATATATTTCAGAATCACAATACAGTTGTGCATCTCTTAAGTGGCCTCTAGAATATGCATATTGTTACAACACTGTTTTTAACTGCTAGGAGGGCATATGTGTGTTGCAGCCAGCTTGGGGCTGAAGCACTCTTTAAAGGTTCTTTGTTCATAGTTTTTTGACTTTTTTGTACTTAATTGTGCTAAATCTAGCTGTCATAGCTAAAATAAGTAAAACAAGGTTGTAGGCCAAGAGAAGTTTGTACAGAGCAAGCTTAGCCAACAGCCCAAGGCCTTGTAAATAGTACCTATGGCAATGTCCAGAACACTATCCTGAGCCTTGAAAAGAGATATTTGCACACTAACACAATGATGTAGTGAGAGAAATAGGGGCCAGGTGTGAAGGCCTTGTGAAGCAAAAAGCATAGAGAAGCACAGGCATGAAGTATGAAGAGATGGTGTCACAGGAACTGCAGGAAAACAGAAACTCTCCAACAACATGTTTTCAGTGTTAGAAAATCAAGGCATTACTGTATTCTGCCCAGGATGTTTTTTTGACCAGCACATGCAACAGAAATTATTTCATCCCCACATGCCTAAATTGTGCAGTGAAAACTATTCCATCACACAAATTTTTTACCAGATTTTTCACATATTTATACATTAAACCCCAAAGAAATTCACATTCATTGGTATTAAATTACACAACCTTTAGTATTCTGTTTCCTCTTGGTTATTGATCACCTTTGATGCTAAGTACTTCTTTATTCTTCTGTTCTCTTAACAATCTTTCCCCAGCCCATGTGCCTCCAAAATTACTAGAAACGGTAATGTTCATTAATGGTCGTTAATGGTTCATTAATGGTTTATCTCCTGTGTATCTTCTGGCTACTCAAAATCTGTAGATGTTAAGATCATAGAACGATGCCTGGTGAACAGGATCTTCTGAAGAGAAATTTCAATTCCCTTCCCCTTGGGCAAAGGCAAACAAATCCCTGACCAAAGATACATTAAAAAATTTTAAAAGTTCTGTAATTTCCAGCAATTCCACAAAGGTTTAATCCAGGGTTTGGTTTGCGAAGGCTGCTGTTGGCCCTCTGCCAATCTGGGCAGGTGAATAGACATGTTCACCCAGGGCATAGTCCCCTGCAGGCTTGCATTTCTGGGACTCAGACAAAATTCCAGACAAAACAAGTTTTACAATAAAGACCTCATGTAGCTTGGTAATCAGATACACCACAGGTCTGATTGGAATTTTGTGCTATGAGGAAGGTGTATGACACAGCTGTGAGAGCAACTTCTTCTCCCAGTGCCCCAAGTGCACCAAGGTTGTGGTTTGTTTGACTGCACAGAACTAAAACCTGCACCTGCTGAGCAGGTATCCAAAACTGCCGCAAGTGGTAGTGGAGGGCTGGTCCCCACATTTCCTTTGATACTGCGGCAACCATGAGAACCTCTGACAACCTCAGGATAGGGTGATGGGCAGGCAGACTTAGGAGAAGAGGACCTAGAATGTTTTTTAATATCAAAGATTTAAATCCAAGATGAGAATACTGCATTTCTCTGGTGGAGAACATATCCACAATAAGTGGGTCCAATAGGTAGAGAATTCCTGTGTCTTTTTCTTCTGGCAGGTGGCAATCACATCTTCTGACTGTTTGAAGCTCAGTGCACCAGCTGCAAAGTCTCTGAAAGGATGAGAGAAGGATGCAAGTGCCCAGTGTAGATTTGCCCATTGCTGTGTGGAGATGTGTGGGTTCGGCATGTGCTCCTCCTCCTGGGCAGTGCCTGTGTGGAGCAGAGGGCAGCTGTGAGGGCAGCTGATGGTGAGGGACTGTTGCAGGATCAGTCAGTGAGACCCGCTAGAGCAGCAAGGGCAGAAATTGCTGGGTTTAGGAACCGTGTGTGTGAAGACACGTATTGGCTGTGCTGTCTGCATGGGTGCAGGGACATGGGTGTAGCTGTGTGCAAATATAAGTGTGCAGAGCAAGAGGTACGGTTGGGTTAGTGAAGTGCTGTGTGTGCATAAAGTGCAACTGTTCAAGGAACGGTGCAGAAAAGGACTTGATGCTGGGCCTCCTTACCTGGCCTCGGAGCTGGACCGTTGTGAAGTTGGCTGCAGGAAGGGAGAGACTGAAGTGTGTGCGGTGGCATCTGAAATGTGCTGAGGGTTGGGGTTTCTCTTCTTTTGGACCTGGTGTGTTGTTGCCCAGGGTGACTTCCCCAAGAAGGGAAGCAGTGATGGGAGAGGGTCTTTTCTGCGGAGAGCAATGCAGACCAGCCTTTCTCGTGGCAGCAGTACAGATTTGAGAGAGCCTCACGCAGGTACGTGGGCAGCAGTTGCTCGCCTCGGTGTGCTGGAGGAGGGGCACTCTGGTGTTGTGCCTAGAGCTGGAGCATCTTGAAGGAGCGAGGTGGCCTTCTCCCAAAGCACTGGCTCTGCTCACATTGCACATTAGTTGCTGGGGGGTGAAGACAAGGCGTTTGAGGTGCACCGGTGGCTGTGCTCAGTGTTGGACTGGAGCCTGCATGCAGCAGACTCTTTGAGAGCAGGGTTGTTGCTGGGTAGTGCCAGAGCAGCGTGTGGCTTTGGTCCACAGCCGTGGCAGGGAGGTTCCTGTGGCAGGAGCGTCCCTGCGTCGAGTGAGCGCCTGGGAGGAGGACGCGCAGCTGGGAGCACGGAGCCTGCCCTGCAGCACTTGTGCCTTGTGCTCCCCAACGTTCCATGGGTGTAGCAGGGTGCTCCTGGAGAAGCCCTGAGTGTGTGCACCCAGCCCCCCCCTGTGAGTTGGGGGGCTGGGAGGGCTTTAGGTAACTCTGGCTCCCGCTTTGAAACCACCTCCCACACTGCCCAGACTTCCAGGGCTGGAGGCCTGGCTGGAAGGTTTCTGCCACCATTTTGTGGGAGGGAGCTGCCATTTTGTTCAGTATTGCAGCTCCTGCTTCCTCATATCAGGAAGTATTTGTGTACCAGAATGTTTATATGCAGCACTTGCACTGGGTGTGTAGATAGTTAGAGATATCAGTATGAAGGAGTGAATCAGTAGATTTATACTTTGATATGCCAATTATATGCATTTCTAGATGTATATAATGAGACATTTGTGATGGTAAAATCAAAAGCCTGAGGTAGATAAAGCAGACTTTCTTCAGAGCTGATGGAATGACTCTGTAAATGTGAATGAAATGCATTGCACAAAGATAAAAGGCAGGTTCAGGCCTTCTGCTTGCGGGGCTGCAGAAAAAGCACTGAGCTGTTCGGGAAGCAGCCAAGAGGTGTCACAGAGCACTGGGACGTGCCCGAGGGCCTTGGAGTGGTGTGAGGTGGCCGCCAGGCAGGCCTCAGCAAGCAGCGTGTCATGTCCCTGGAGGAGGTCTGTCCCTCGATCCTGGCTGAGAAGGCTCCGTGCCTGGGCAGAGCCCGGTGGGATGTCATGCAATGCATATCCCTGGGGCAGGCTCTGGGCATCCCATGGCCTTACCAGACATGAACAACACAGGTTGAAAAAACAGAAGGCCAGAACAAAATCCCTGTGTCACAGGACCACGTGCTTGGGCATAATGAAGAAAAGAAGTGAAGAGGCTCCTTCCAAAGTCTTCAAATCATTCTTCGTACTTAGGTCACCTTTGTAGATAAAACTCAGGAGACTCAGCGTGCAATGAAGTCTATCCTGTTGGACAACAGTTACTGCAAGGCCCATAAGGACCAGATCTCCTGAGGAAAAGGCAAGTGGATCATTATAAGCATTGCGGTGTTGCAGAGCTTTTCAGCTCAGACCGTGATTATTTGGGGGCTCAGAGGAGCAGAGTGATGGTTATAAACGGCTGGTAAGGCCTTTCGAATAAAAGGGATGATTCTTCGCATTTTTCTGGGAATCTCGTGGTGCATGTGGCTTTGTTGGGTTGGATAGATGCAGAGCTGCTGAGTAAGGCAAAAGGGCTGCATGACAGACTACTGTGGTGTACACAGGGCAAGGTCACACCAAGCCACATCCTTTTGCTGGAGACTGAGCTTCATGTTCACATGCCCACCCTCTTCCTGTCCATCCTCTGAGGTGGTTTTCAGGCAAATGCTAGTCTCAGTTTTCTCAAGGTCTATTCCAATCCATTCATAGAAATACATACTAAAGGACTCTATCCTGGGTACGTAATGACCAGCGCTGGTGAGTGTAGTTGTGCATTGGCACTGGCTGGTCACAGCCGGGACTGCTTCTGAATGTTTTGTATACCCCTTTGGAATATGGAGGAAGAAGAAGGGATTCTTTGCCTCTGTGAGGTCATATTGCATATGTGCTGTGTGCCTATTTGAGTTCAAGCATAGACAAAACTGCCTGTTCAAGCTCTGACACTGCTGGATTGCTGTTTTTATCAGTGCAGCAGGGACACTGTCTGATTTTTAAGCGGCACTCCTGGGGTAGGTAAGTCTCTGTGTTGAGCCAGCCCAGCAAAGGTGCTGGGTGTGCAGCAGAGGAGAGGAGAGGAAGAGGAGGGGGAAGGATGAGCTGGAGAGCACTGCTGGAGGAGTTGCCTGGTTTCCAGTGTCATTATCCATTGCCCCAGATTTCCTGGGCTGTTTGGGTCACCCTGGGAGACTCGAGAAGATCCTGGAACAAGCTGTTGCTGCTTAACAGTCTCTTGCTTCTGTTGTTCTTCTGCTTTGATTACCGTCTTGGTTGTGAGAGAAGATCCTTTTTGGGGTTGCTGTTCGCTAAATTTCTGAGGTGCTGGTGAAGTCCCTGAGTTTCTCTTGCCCTGCTCCTGTGCAAAATGGTCATCTCTGATGTTTGCTGGGGATCATGGCTGGCAGCGCAGCAGTGCTGGCCCCATGAAGGGCTGTTTTTCAGGCTATACCACCACCTTAAAGGCAGAGGTGAGGTTTGCAGAGTACGAAGTGTGCAGTTTTGCAGAGTGAAGTCTATGTCTTTCACTCGTGGGTTAGCTGAGATGTAATCTGTTGTGGAATCTTTTTTAGGTTCATGGCTGTTCTGAGACTGTATGGGGAGATGGGTCTCTTTATGTGCTGCAATGTGGTGGTGAAGATTGCGGTTTGTGAATCCCTGGATGCAAGTCACAGTGCTGTAGCAGAGAAACCCACAACTGGTCTGGAGGGTCTGTACCCCAGGACAGATACAGACAACCGTTTATCTTTTTGGATGCTGGCGTAGCTATCCTGACAGGTGATGTGTGTGTTGAAGGTGATGGTTGTCTGCAGGTGGCCGCTCTTTCCCTCTTGCCTGACTTCTGTGTTGCAGTGTCAGTGTTTGTGCCCCTTCTCAGCGTGCTTGGAGCCAGGAGCCACCTGACCATGTTTGGGTGAGCTGAGATGAGGGCTGGAGCTGCAGTTCTGCTGGGTTAGCAGTACATGCTGCTTTTCAGCCCCGTTTGAGCCTCTCTAATCTGGGTGGCTTAGTCAGCTGCTGCCCCATCATTTCTTTCTGTGTTGTTTTCAGCTGCCCTGGGCCGTCAGCTGACGGTGGTGAGAAAGTGTTTGCTGTTGCTCATTGTGGCTGTGCTAAGTCCGCTGGAGCTGTGATTGTGGTGGTAATCCTCTGCAGGGGGAGGACTCCAACCCGGGCTGGTTTGGAAGTCTGGAAGTCAGCCTGGCATTGAATGGAAATGGCAGTGGCATGCCGCTTCCACGGTGGCGTAGCTGTGAAGTGCCCAGACCAGCACAACAGCTTAATCCTGCTGTGGTGCCTGCTCTTTCTGGAAGATCCACAGAAAGCAGGCATGTCCTGCCTCACTCACGTGCATAAATCTTATGTGCTTTGGAGTCTGGATGCCAGAGGGGGAGAGGAAGATGTGCTCAAGAGCACTTATGAGAGCAGCAGCTACCCCAGATGTTGTGCCTGAGAGCACAATGTTTTACTGACAGCTGATAGCACTGCCACATAACCTTCCTGCTGCTTCTCCCCAAAGGGCCCTTTCCTATGGCTGTGCTTTCTGGGGTGTGCTTTTTGGACGGTTCCCCAGATGGTGCTGATAGAGTGGGCAGGTAACCTAGGAGGAGGTGGCAGCCTTGGGCCTGCAGTGTGGATCTGCTGGGGCTTTGCTCTGAGCCAGGGCTCTTCCCAAGGGCAGGAGACACTCCTTGTGGGTGGACTGTGGCCGTAGCAGAAGCTGTTTGGACTTGCCCAGGCAGAAACTTGGAGCAGTTGGAAGGTGGGTGGTGATGGCAGCAGATCCAGAGGTTGTGAAGCTACCTATGAGATAGATGTCAGGAATATAGAGGAAGCCAGAGGAACTGGCAGGAGCTGTGTGAGGAGTGGAAACTCTAAGGCTAGGGAAGAATGCTGTGGCTTGGCCCCCATGGTGTCAAATGTCATGGCTTCCCCCATGGCTGTGTGAAACATTGTTCCTCCATGTCTTGGTTTAACCCCATCTAGCCACCAAGCATCACACACAGCTGCTGGCTTACTGCTCCACCAGTGGGGAGAAGACCAGAATAATAAGGTTTGAATAATATGGAAAGCAAAACAAATATAAAAAGGACATAAGCAAAAAAACCCCAAACAATTAATTCACCCCTTCCCATGGGAAGGCAGATCTCCAGCCATCTCCACAGGCCCCCTCCCACCTCACAGTGACTTGGGAACACAAATGCCATCACTCCAAATGGCTCTTCCTTCCTCCCTCTTGTGCCCAGCTTTAAATACTAAGCATGATGTCTGTCAAATGGTCTGGAATATCCCTTTGGCCAGTTCATGTACTTCCTCCCCATGCGTGTACAACCTCCCATGTACTTCCAATTTCCTCCCCAGTGTGGCAGTACAAAAAGCAGAGAAGGCCTTGGCTTTCTGTAAGCCCTGCCCAAGAATAACTAAAACATCTCTATATTATCAACCCTATGTGCAGCACAAACCCAAAACACAGCCCCATTCTAGCCACTGTGAAGAAAATTCACTCTATCCCAGTAGAAACCACCACATCCCAGCTCACCTCAAGCCAAGCACTACTGAGGCTGGCTGTTGGGCCATGCTTTGGGCTGCCCTGTGTCCCTTCACAGCCAAATTTCAGAGAGCCAAACTTCCCCTGCCAACTTTCCCCCCACAGGGGCCTGGGTCCCTTGTGCCCTTCATGTGGTGGGTCACTCCCAGGGCACAGCTTGCCAATGCTTCCCCAGCACGTGCCCCCTTCCAGAGGGGAATGGCACCTGCAGAGCAGCACCCCACACCTTTCTACTGCTCCTCCCAGCAATGCTGTTTGCTGCTCTATGCACTGGACCACCTCACTGCCCAACGAGACCCAGCAAGACCTGCTGGCGACACAGTCCTCAGGAACATTGGGAGAGCAGTCATAGAAACCTGTGCCCTCAGTACTCCACCATAGTGTCGTTTGTTTTCTCCCCCAACTGATTATAATTTCAGAGAAGGATTACTTAAATAAAAGACAGAACAAATTTTAAATATCCATGAACCAAGTAGTTAAAGCATAAACACCTTTGCATAACTACAGCACACTGTTTCTCTTATTAACTTTTAAAGCAGCAGTAGTGTCTGGGCAGTTCCTGAAAGCCTTTCCAAATGGGAGGGTTTTGCTATCCTCAATAAGAAAGCAAGAGGGCAGCAACCTCCAGTTTAACAGTGAGTTAACTAGCTAGGAAAACCATGAAGCCGTCTGTGCCCAGTAGCAAGTGTCCGTGCTTGTATTAAAAAAAAGGCAGTTTTATTGACACTGCTTCATTAAAGTCCCTGTTTTATTGACACTGCTTCATTTTTGTGCCAACACTCATAAAACTTGACAGACACCTGGAAGGATATTTATAATTAACAGAAACTCAAGCAGCTCCCTCTAACAGGCAGATACAACCGAGATCTTGGACAGGTTTTAGCAGGATGCAGGTTAAAGTTTATGACCAAAACTGCTGACACACCACAGTTACAAACTTTAAAAGACTGAAAAAAATCTTCAGAATATTCACTTGTAGCCCCAAGAAGCCTGAAAAAGGTATTAAATGTTTCTGGAGGAGAGCAAATGTGGGAAGCCATTGTAGACTGCAGTAATACAGGAGCAATGGCAAGTCCTCTGATGGGAATGGCTGATGAGGAGTTAGGAAGAGGAGGTGCTGGCAGGGGCCAAAGGGAAGCTGAACTGCAGAAGAAAAATGTGCCACTCAGTCAGCTGAAGCAGTCTCCTTTCTTTAACAGTTCTGATGGAGTTTCTTCAATTCTGGCATGCTCTAGATGAGTACCATTTCCACCCTTTGTTGCAGACATGTTGAGACTCTGTCAGATGATGACCTAAGCCTCCATAAGTTTTTATCTGGACAGGAAATGTTGGGGTTTGCCTGTGGGGACTGTGGCTTATGAGATGAGAGTCAGTCATAGAAGGCTTGCTTTCAGTTCTGCCCCACGATTTGCATGGGAGGCTGCTGCATCAGAGGACACCAAACCATTCCTGTGTGACAGAAAGATATGGGAGCAGGACCTTTGATGCAAGGCTGTGTAGTGATCATGTGACTGGATTAATTTATTCAGCTTAGCCAGTTTGAAGCAGGACTGGCAAGATCCACATGTCTTTGCTGCTGGGAATGTTTTGTGCCTTCTGAGCTGCTTGTACTTTGGAAATTGCAGGAGGGAAAGCTTCTTTGAACCAGGAGGTACTGACCTCAAAACAAATGAGTGGAGTTGTGAGCAGCATCGCCAGAAATACTGGACTGATAGCAGCCTCATAGTTATCTGGCACATAGTCGAGGGCACTGTTCCAGAAGAGATGCCAGTGCTTGTCTGTGAGAGTGGCTAATTGTGGTAAACAATCACTGATTAACAGCACAGGTTGGCTGAGGGAAGTCCTGAAGGTGACAGAGCTTGCCCCTACCTAATTTTCTGGTGTGGACTGAGGTGTTGTTTGTGTGCAATTTCACTGTGTGTGTTTTCTGATGCCTACCCTGACCCCAACCCTGCCTCCAATTACAAGGGCCCTGCATTAAGTCGGTAGGCTTCTGGTCAGAGCACTTGTCAGGGCAGACTGTGGCTCATCCATGCAGGCTGTTCTACCTCTCTAATCTGCCTATAACCATTTCGTTGCTCTTGGTTTTCCCCTCTCTCCCTCCCTCTCCTGTGATTCCCCAATAGAGTTTAGGCTGGATTTTCTGGTTTCCAGAACCTGAAAGCCAGCTGCTGGATAGACTAAGACGATGTAGTGCCAGCTACAAGAGAAGTCTGGGGAAATTGTGAGAGACAGAGATCCATTCAGGAGTGAATGTTGAGAGCCTCATTAGTTGATGAGGAGGCACAGGTTTGACCCATTTGTATTACTCATGTCATGGATGCTTGCCTGGATGTGGGCACCTGCGTAGGCACTGCATGGATTTGTTTTCAAGATGCTGATGCCACCACTGCGTGTTCCAGCATTTGGTGGTTATTCAGCCCTGGCAAGAGGGATCACAGGTGCTACAGTTGTTCACAACAAAAGAAAGCATCTATTTCAGGGTCCAAAGCTGTCATCTGATGATCCATTTGATGTCCAAAATGACTCCATTAACCCTTAAATTTAATTTCCTTGTGACTTACTATTTACGCAAAAGTTTTTATTTTTTTTGTTCAGCTGTGCTTCAAAGAATATTGTCTAACTGGTGGCTAAATCCACACTGAAGTTAAGCTGGGATTTATCATAGTCCATTCTTTCCCTTTCTCAGACACCAGTTTCCCTTGATGGTGGAACCTTTGTGGTATAGCCAGATTGCAAGACACAACCCTGTATGGACAGGGAGGGACTCGTGGCAGTTGTCTACTCCTATTGCTGTTCTCTCAGCCCAGAGGAGGGCAGGGGTAAGATCAGTTTCAGGTTTCAATGTTTTGTGGGTTTTTTTTTTTTTTGTTTTCTCTGTATGAAGCTCTCTGTATGAAGTGTTTTGTTTCCTTCCCCTCTTTTCCCAGAACTGTAGCCCCAAACTGAGGTTTTCCATGTATGGTTTTTAAATGTAATTGTAGCTGCTTCAGAGCTTGTTGATTTGCAGTCCAGCAAGGGAACAGTAAGGTTTGTCCAGAGGTGGTGTGACAAGACCACGGCCTCCTCAGTTGTGCAGTCAATTGTTGAACAGAGCAGGGAATACCAATTTCTTACTGCCAGAGGCAAGGTTACTGCAGCAGGGACATCCCAAGTGGAGGTGTCCAGCTGATGGACCACCCACCAGCCATGAAAGACAGACCTTAATCTCCAAGGAAGGGTGAGCTATCTACACACAGTGGGGCAGAGTCTCCACCTGGGTCTGCCACACTCACAGCCCTTCCACTCGTCCCAGTTGAGTCCCTCCAAGCAAAGGTCCATGAGGTCTGGCCCTTGACTTGTTCAGGCCAGGCCCACCACTGCTCACCTGAGCCAAGCACAAGGCTATGCTTGTTACCCACAGCCTGAAAACACTAGGTCTTGTGTTTCTAGAGAAGTGCACACAGGGCAAGGAATTTTACAGAAAGACCTTGGAAAATCTGGATCATCGTTAAAGTGAGTCAAAACACCAGAAATGCTTAACACGCTGTGGTCCTATCACAGAAAGATGTTACCAGTTACAGTGCTATCCACAGAAATAAAGGTTCTAGAGGTGCTTGAATGTTGCAGGTATCAAACTTAGATGTCGTCTCACAAAGGGAAACAGATGAAATCACACTGTTAGAACACAGCCACCCTTTCACAGGGCACAACCCAATCTCAAACAGCAAGGCTACAGAATTCCTATAAAAGCAGTGCCCAGATGAGATAAAGCATAAGTTTTTTTCTGCAGAAATGTATTTTAATTTAAAGCATAACTACTCCACAAGCATCCAGGGTAGAAGAGATGTTGTATTTTTCACAGCAAATTCTAGTTACAGATTTTTGGAACTTGTAAATAATACTTAGAATACAATATTTCATATTGGTGCAAAATGTACAGTCAAACACAAAACACATATTGCAAAATATACACAGAATTGTTCTAAGAACAGAACCCAAGGGTGAACAGATGTTTAAATATAAGAGAAAAAGTCCATCTTTTATAAATTACATTTTAAAAAATCTATTAGTATACTAGGTATGTTGCTTGTAGACAAGTTACCACAATATAGAGACATGTCTCATTTGCAAGGCAGACATTGAGGAACAAGTTACATCATTAAAAGCTAGTTTTGGAGACAAATCTACAAGTAAATGTGTGATAATGCATCACTGGTTTGAGGCACAGAGTGTGGAAACTGTTTTCAACGACTTTAATGCTTATACTTAAGCTTTTTTTTTTCTCTGAGAATTAGGCAGATGCACAAAGAATAAGCACTAGACAATAACTTGTCAGCTTACATTAGTTTATTGGTTCAAGATTCTTTATTACTGATGTATTACAACATTCACAAGAAATGCTATGAGACACCTTAAGAGTATCCTGATAATAAAAGAGCATTCATACAACTGTGTAAATTGGATGATTTAAATAACCAGAGGTGAAAAACAGTTATTTAAGCAATAGTTAAGTTACAGTTTGAGAAGAATTAAGATGTCATCAGTCATTCCTAAGTAGGAGACACGCTGAAATCTAGAGTGAATTACAAACTCTAATGCTTTGCATTCAAAGCAGAGATGTTGTCTTCCAATATTTAGAACTTGTAGCTTCAAGATACTGATTGCTGCTAGCTACACCATTGCTAACTAAAGTATCACAAGGATAACTTGGCTTTGGGCATGTTTGGAATGCTAGAGTTATACAGCTATTGCTATGCTATAGATCCCCAAATTTTGCTTTAAAATAGTAGTGAAGGCTTTATAAGCACCCAAAATTACACAATAAATACTCAGTAATACTTCAAGCACCTCTTGCTACTCAATTTGGCAAGATAAGCAGCACTAAGAAATGGATGCCATGGTGAGACAAGGTGTTAAAGAGTTTGACTCGGGCTCTCTTTGATTTGGTCTGCCTGCCTTCAGAAAGCAAAAGAGCTTGTCTGGCACACTCCTTAATGGTGAGAGAAAGAACTCTAAGTGCCAGACAGTCACCAGACTTACAACCTTTCTGCAGTCAAGCACAAGGGCAGGCTCTCTGCTCTTCAACCTGCAGTGATCTCTATGGGGAAGAAGCTCTGCCTTGTATGGCTGATGTTTATATTGGGAGTTGCTGCTAGAGGTGTAGTAGGGGTAGATATGCACAATATAAATGAAGCCATATCTTCTGAAATCAGGTTGCCCCCTAAATAATACACTATACCAGTGCAGAGTGACATGCTAAATGGGTATGCTGCCAGGACAGCTCAGAGGGTTAATTACACCCTATTAACACTACACATTGCCCTATTAAAAATATTTTGCTTTGGGATAGATCTTTAATATCTACAAATGTTTATTTCAAGACTTAACTTTTTCAGCACTGATCTGCTACAAAACCTTCTCATAAATTATCTTCAGAAAAAATAAAGTCACTCTTTCAGAAAACATATGTTCAATATAACACACTTTTATCAGTACAAATTCTGTCCTGTGACTCCATGGCAGAGAAGCCATAAGCCACACGGAAATCTCTCCAAAGCAACATAACCAGAACTCTAAAACCAGAAGGGAACTATTCCATTAATTACCATGCTAAGCAGAAACAATGCTTCCAAAACACACGGAAGAGTGCACTGTTTCAGTGGACATGTATGGGTTTACAATCAATAGTCACTGTCCTGTAAACATTGAAACTGCTGCTCTAACTGCAGGTTAAGGTTAGTAATTTGCATTCATTTCACTGCACTCCACACATACAATGCCTACAGCGTTTAAAAAAAAAAAAAAGAGACAAAACAAAACCATTAAATAGCAAAAGGAACAAAGGCTTTTGGGCTGCATGTCTCCTGCAACTAAGTGTCAAATCAGTAAGTGTTGACATTATAAATAAAACTTGAACATTATTTTATGCATTATAGTTGCAGTCTAGTAAAACCTAAAACTTAGAACAGCAGCAAATTTGCTCAAAAATGTACATGAACTTTCAGTCAGTCAGCTATAAATACATTCTGCAATGTGAGAAGCAATCTCTATCCCCAAGCAGGCTTTCAAGGAGAACACAGTGTTAGACATGGATGGGGATCAGGAACACTGCAGCCAGAGAAACTCCTAAACAATTGTATTTTACAAACTTGTTCTCATTGTTATCTGAAAGTGCATCTTTATATCTGTAGAATCATCCCCATATTTACAAAAAAAGAACAAACATTGCAATTTTGCCACACCCTACACCTATCTAACCTGTATTTTCTGTTAAGTGCAAAAAGTATAATGAAGTTATGCATATGCCGATGCATATAAGATTGAAGCCTGAAAATGAGGCAATGCTGTCACTAGTGAATCCAAGGCAATTAAATAGTTGCCAGATCTTCACTGCACAGCATAGCCCTGTTAGATGGCTAAAGTAGAAGCTGAAGTAGAAATTAAAGAATAATCTAAGCCAAACGGACAGAGCAGCATTCAGAGCAGGAACTCCATTCCCACACTCTCCACACACATTCACCAGCACATGCTCATACCTTCATTACCAGTTTTGGTACAGAGCTAGGTCCAAAGGGCAGGAGGGCAGCCTGGCAGAAAGAGGAAGATGTACAGTCTGTACACTCTGAAAATGGTGAGGAACACTTTCAGGATGCAGACTGAAAGAGTATCTACTGCCAATGCACAACGCCAATAAGCCCCCAATACTGTTGCTGGAATATGGACTGGGAGACTATGCAAGTCAGAGCATACCTACAGTAATTACATTATTAAATACATATGCAACCAAATCTTCAACATAAGCCCTTTTAAGTGTCACAACAGCTCCTCTTATCTTCTCCTCCCACAAAAAGAGGTTTCATTTGATAATGATGTTGATATGCTAACAGACTGCTACAGAATCCCATGCATGCATAAATGCTGAGCAATTCGAAACAGCTGATATTCAGATCAAGTACATTATTTGCTCTTTAAAAAAATGAAATTCATTTAATATTTCTGAGAGGGTAACAATGAAGATTTACAATTGTCTGTAACAGTTAATTTAGTTTTGTTCCTTAGTTAAATCTTGCAGTGACAGTGTCTTCCTAGTTTTTAAAATGCTACAATAGCCATTGCCATTTGTTTTAGACACTTGATTAAAATCTAGAAACAGCAAGCAGAACTCAAACTGCATAAATGCAGAGACAGTACTCTAAACAGTTGTGCTTTCACTATATTGCCATCATGTCTTGTTGGAAAGTGCAAGTCCTGCCTCATGTCCAAAACCAGAAAGAGAAAGAAGTGAGTCCTATCAGAATGCTGTAACAGGGCCAAAGCTGTATAATTAGGCACTGTGGAAGAAAATAGAATAAGGCGTATTCTTAAAGGGTGTGTGCACATGTATGTACCCACATGTATGTACACATACATATATACACATATATAAACAAAAGGTTTTTGGCAAAATAAATGTTTCACCTAAAAATCAATGGAGTGAAAACACCAGCAATTTAAACTACAAATTTAAACAGGCAATTTTAATTACAAATCAAGGGTAAAGCAATGGGGGAAAAAGCAGCAAATTTTCTGAAGTAGCACCCGTATCTCAGGGATCAGCTTTTGAATCTTGGTTCTACTAATCCAAGGCAGAGGTAATACATTTATCCATCAAAATAGATTTTAACTGACCACTTGCACTAATCTGCGACATTGGGGTATTTGAAAGGAACCAGATTTTCAGGACCTTCCTCTCCCCAGTGCTGGCAATGCCTAAGTAGAACACTAGTGAAAGGTCAGGAGAGTGTACCTCAGCAGGAGTGATGCTAGTTGTGCTATTTGTGCCTGCCATGGTTTATAGGCAAGGTAAAAAGGCAATGGAGAGAGGATGAAAGAGTGTGCTCAGGATAGCAAAGAGCCTGCATCTCTTCCCTGTCCACAGTTACAGCTCCTGGTCCTGTGTCCCTGATGTTACTTAACACCTTTCTTGACATAACTGAGCCTGTTCCCCAACACTTTTGTTGCTGCATTATTTGAAATACTCGGACAAGTGACCACTAGGTTCTTACACAATACTACTCAAACAGCCAGTAGGGAGAATCATCTATTTGCCCACTCTCACAGAAATTATACTGCATTGTTATGTTCAGTGGAAAGGCTAAGTCTAAATGTTTCATATTAACTGCAAAGAGTTATCCCCTCCCTTCATGCAGGCCTTGCATACCATGGAAGAAAATATGAGGCCTTCTCATACACCATATGCAATGAAAATGTGAGGGGAAAAATACACACACATATTCTTGATATAATGGCCTTTACAGAATCTGAAACTAGAACATTTAATAAAGGGGTTAATGAGTGAGTCTCTCCTCTTAAAAACTTTACAGGGCATTTCCTATCTCAGCTGGAATCTGTTTTGTCATCAAAACACATTAAGCATCATCTTTTGATGCAAAGGCCTTATATACTATGTTTTTCTAAGCTATGTTTTCATTCCAGTGTGGCACTTATCTGCTCAACTATATGGCAGTTGGTTTCTGGAAAAAAAAAAGAAAAAGGAAAAACAAAGCTCAAAGCCTTTTTGTCCTTCACCAGGACCCCCTCTGGAAGCTGGGAAGACATTACACTCATATTTCAGTGTTACCTTGCTACCATGATGCTATCCCAAAACAGGCTTGTACAAAGTTCCAGGGATGGGAAATGTCCAGGAAGAATATGCCAAAGAAAGGGGCCCTCTGATTAAAATATTGTGACCTTTGAGTTTCATGTTATTTCAGATAACAGATACAGAGCAAAAGGAGAGACAGCCAGGTCCTTAACAAGCTCAGAACTTGAAACACTGTCAGCTATGTGGTGCAGGATTATTTATTCCTGGAAAAATAATAAGACAGGGTTATTTATTTGGGCTGCAAAAGACAATTTTAAGTACCAGCAACCTTAAAATTTATGCATGTTTTCTCTAACAAAAAGCCCAGCTTCCATTACTGAGTCAGCAACTAGAAAGCAGACCATGCATTCTTTCTGTTGCCCCAAAGATACAAAGCAGTTTCTCTGTCTTTCTGGACAATTACAAAACAGCAGCCTATTCCAGATTTCCTCTCTAATTTGTGAGCTTCATTCAGAGAGTGCACATCCTGAAATACAACATTTCATCCTCCTTACTTGTAATGCTGGTACCACGATGCCAGAAGAGGTCCAGCTGACTGACCTCTCATGCCCAGGTTCTAAAGAAGACAACCCTGTGTTTAATGATCAGGAAGGCTTTTAGGTCTGTACTATCCAAACTATTTCCTTCATAGCAAGAATCCAGTTTTCATGTTGAATAAAAGTTAAGTTGTAGTCCACACTGTGGGACCTGAAGAACATCCCCAAATTAAATTAAGAATTTAAACAACTAAGAAAAGGTTTCACCAAAAACAGAAATCATTCATCTAGCTGCATCTCTACCAGAAAACTGAGAAGGAATCACTAGATTGAAAGGAGAAGCTTTGGGCATCTGCACTTTTCCATAGCTGTTTTGTCTCTCTTTACAGCTTTAGCTGCATCATGCCATTGCTATAGATGACCTTCACACCCATGTTGCACCACAACTGGAAAGTAGAAAGCACATGTAATGGCCAGCTGCTGCTGAAGCTGGCAGGGTGTTGAGAGTACAGACTCATCAACAAGACCCAGCAAGAACTGCCTCAGCACTTAACTAGCTCCATCACAAAACAGCTTTTGCCTATTTCAAAGTTACACTTAAGTCCCCCAAAGCAGCTAGAGGTGTTTTTCTAGACACACAGGCAAGAGGAATGCTCCTAAGGCTGACAATCAAGTGATGAATTCATGCCACCCACAGCTGAAATAGTTAGTACTGTGCAACAGAGGACAAGCTCACCATATGGCTAAGTGGGCTCTAGCCAACTAAATAGCTCCAAGCAGCAGATGCATACAAGTGGCAAAACCTTGCAGGCCCCACCCACAGTGGCTCACAGAGCCCTTTGTGTATGATGTTGGCCAAAAGTGAAAGGTTCAGTCCCTGGGGAACCACGGTGAGATGACAGAGCAGAGATGTGAGTGAACAACGTGACTACAGCCATGAGAGCAGATACAGATAGTATATGGCAGGACCATACACTATCCAGTGCCAGACTGCTCCAGTGCCAGTCTCCAGCACAAAGCTGTAAAAGTACTGGATCCCCACACCTTCAGCAGACAGGTAAACACAGAGAGGTGATCTTGGCCTTACAGGAACTGATGGAGAAACAGCCTCTGAAGAGCAACACTCATCCAAGTGAGAAAAGACAGTCATTGTGTCTCTGGGCCCACATCTAATAACAATATCCCAAAAGACCTGAGAAGCCTGACGAGGTAAGTGAATTTTCATGATGCCTCTCGTATTCCCAGTTATTTGAAGCCTACAGCATGCTACATGCACACTACAGGCTTCAATAGCTGCCAAGGCTCCTCAGCAAAATGATGCTGTACATCAGTTCAGCTCTAACATATGACTGTGCTAATTTACTTAATTGAACATTAAGTGGTATTTCTTTTAACCTAATTAATTATGATTCTTGAGCTTGCTGTTATATATAGCGTCCAAATTAATGAAAATTAAACAACACAAGTCAAGTCAAGTCAAGTCAAAACAAAAAAGTCTGATGTCAAAGATAATGGTTTCAGTGATAGAAAAGAATTGGTGTAACATACTACTGCCTTGGGTATTCTTGCTCCTTTTTTATTTTGAGAGTTGTAGCTGATGAAATTCAAATGCCCTGTTAAAAGAGGCTTTGGCTGAATAATGAGAAACTAAGCTACAGTTGAGAAATTGCTGTACAGGCTGTTTCCTCTTCATTTATGCTGTCCAAATACTGTTGAAGTAAACGTTCTGAAAATTTTTGACTCAACTGTTCTTGCACTTTCTCTCTTCCCAGTGCACTGGGATCCTTTTACAAAAATAATCTCTCCTGTGTTTTGTGTTTCTCTCCTTACACTTGTACTGTTTCAGTTGTGCTATGTGGACTGATCTAAGGAGTTCTCAGCAGCTCATGTTTTTGCCTTTTTTTAGTTAGGATGCTATTATGAGCATTAATTTAAAGGAATACATTTTCCGTTATGGAACAGCTAAAAAATTATCTATGGAATGATTTTTTAAAGAATTAACTGGAAGGAGGGAAGGATATTTTGTGAAGGCAAATGCAGAAATCTCAGTATCTTGGAATCTCTATTTGGCTGAGAAACAGCTTACAGAAAAGCAACCCCAAGTAAACATTTCAGATGAGACAAGTGGTACATAATAGTTATTTGTGACAATGAGGTACTATCTTTGAAAGACAAAAAAGAACCCAGTACTATCAAAATGTAATGAAAGGCACACTCATAGGCAATACTCTTCACGACTTGTCTGCACTTGGTTTTACTGGACGAGGGTGGTATCTACCACAGGCATGAACACAGGTCTCTCCTTAGCGTCCTCCTTCAGAGACTGACATACTATCCACTTTCATCTCTTTCAGGCTTCCAGTTTTTTTCTGCTTCTGCTTGGATTTTTTCAACATATGGACCTAAAATTGAAAAATTTGAAAGAAGGTGAGTATTAAATATCTGTAGTCATCAATAAGCTGATCTAGGGCAACTAATAACCAAGTAAAAAGCTGAACTGAAACAGAAAAACATTTAATTATTAAAATACATTTAAATTAATACAACTATCTGGTGCACCTATCCTTGTAAAGCTATAGGATTTACTGCCTTTTTTACATAAACATATACATGTTATATATATATATATATGTGTAAATATATATTCCTGTACACAAATACATACATGTGTAACCTGGTACATACGTCAGTATGTTATAGATACAAAAACAAAGTTGAAACGTTTTAGTGGTTGTGCTTATATACTAGCTGTATGTTTCAATTTCTGTTTGTAACTGTGTTTGTTTTGCAACTAGTTCTAAGTTGTTAAAGATACTTACAATTGTAATGTTGTTCAGTAGTTGTTAGATACTGTTACAGGTGTTTAGTTAAGATGTTTGTAAGAGTTCTGTGCCCTGCCTTCCAGGATCTAGTTAAAGGGACACCACCAAAGGAAAGGGGGATCTTCTACCCTTCCCCAGACAACTCAAACTGAGACCACCACCCAGCGCTTCCATTGGAGGACACGAACACCCAATCAAAACACGGCGGGAAGGAATGATTGGTGTAGAGAGCACCCTGCTAAGAGCCAATGAGAGCCCGAAGAATAGACCAATCAGGGAAAGGATCCAAAACTGACCAATCCCTGAGGGGACTGAGGCTTTAAAAGGGACTGACCACCCTCAGTGGGGGCTTTGCCCTCAGGAACTGGACTGTCCTGAGGGGGGGCCCGTGCGCACGTTCCTAGTTTCTCTGACTTGCCGTGAGGGGCTGGGACTAGCCCAGCCTCCTGTTCCTGTAGCCGGTTTTACAATAAACGATTGGCCTTCCTTTTTAACATCTTTGGATTTACAGCCTTGTCATTAAACTTGCAACATTGTAACAATTCACCTGGCAGAAGAAGACATATTTCTCACTGCAGGACAAGACAGGTTTGCTCTCTCTCTCTCTTTCCATTACCCTCCCACTTCTTCTCATGAAAAGAACAAGTTTTTACATATGCTGAAACTCAGGTACGACCCTCCCTTTCACTCACTTCTCCTTAGCAAGGGCAGTTGTTCTGGTAGTCCTCCCAGCTACATATCCTCTGAGCTTGCCTATAGCAGCAAATGTCTGTGAGTTGGAAAGCCATCCTTAAGGTAGCAGGCAACATGCAGACTGATGTGCACCACAGTCACCTACTGCAAAATGTTTATTTTACAGTTTCAAAGTCAATAGAGAAATTAAATTCTTAGGGAGCTGATACTGTCTTTTATGTACACGTGGAGATAATCAAGAAAAAACAGACACTGATTACTCAAGTCTCTTTTTCACAGACCCTGCTCCTCTCTTATTAATTTTTCTCCTTTGCTACTACTGTCTGACAGACCTTCCCTTCTCCTGCAGAGATTGATTCCTACTTTGCACACTGCACTACTACCATGGCCTTTATAACTGCCCTGCTTCAAGAAAAGAAACACTGCCTGCAGATCTCAATACAGACAAAAACTTGAGTCACTAGGCCAAGGCTCAGGGACTATTTTTTTAAACATGAGCCTCATCTAAGCCACTGCAGAGACCCTTCAAACCATCCTCTTGAGAAATTGCTATGTCAGTTACCACACAGTGCTAAGCAGCTCCTTTAGGGTTAAGCATCAGAACACAGACAAGCAAGATAATACAGTAACATCCAGTGCAGGAACAAAGTCAAATTGCTGAGAGAAACCTACACCCAGTACCTTTGGTCCTGCAGCAGAAATTATAATCTGGCCAGGGGCCTGAATCCAGGGCTCTCCATCAACTTGAACTGGAATTGGCTTTAGGAGTGTTACACGGAAATACGAGCCTTGGGCTATGCGGATTCCTGATCGAAAACCACCTTGGACTTGACCCTGTTAGGGAATAAAAGCCAGGATATCAATCACTCCAACTAACAAGAAGTACAAATACTAGCTGCAATTAAAGTAGGTGTATATTATTTTATTCTTGCCTGATATTTCAAGTTTCAGCTAAAAAACTGCTTAGGCAAAACTAGGATCCTTTACTGCCCTAGCATTAATTACTTCAGCTCGTCCAGGAAGGAGAACTCGGATACCCTTGCAGGCTGCAGGGTACAAAGCTGTTTGTACACAAGGGTTGGCCAAGAAGCATACACTCACAAAGGTCTTGTTTGCTTTGGCTTCCTCCTCAGTAACACAGTAAATACTTCTAAAAACACCTAATTATACACACATACTTCAGCACATGTGAAATTCCAAAGTCTACAAGCAGTTTATTAATCAGAGAGAGTTTTTCCAAACTCAACTCCGTTTAGCTACAGAAATACATACATATGAACACTGAACTTCTTATACACATACACAACTACAACTTAACAGCTGAGTTAACTTTTAGAGTTAACTATAGCAGTGAAACAAAGTGAACTTTACTGCTACACATTCTCTTGGGGAAGGTGAGCAGAAACAAAAAATGGGAGAAAAACCTTAATATCACAAACCGAAAGCACAGGTTTGTTAACATTTATACTCCAAAGCTGCTTCTACTTTCACAAAAGACTTAAGAATCTCTACCAAAACAACTCTTTAGTGTATTTTAGAAGATCTAAATTACAAAATAAAGATGACCAACAGCAAAGATTGAGCTCCCTTCTTTCCATTTTTGGTGGTTTTATGGATTAGTTATCTCTAGTTACCTGACCATGTATACTTTTCAGCAGCAGATTTCTTTAAATAGTGGTAAGATATGAAGAAAAAAATAACCTATCATCCCACAGGACTGAGTTACTAGAAGCAGAGCATTGTAAAAATATGTAATACATGAAAGAATTTACAAAGAATTGCATAAGTTGGGTCATAATATTCTTTGCAGAACAGCATACTGCCTGCTTGATGTAGCATTCAAGTCAAGAGCAGCAAGTATCAAATTCTCAGTGACAGGTGTTGGAAAGCCTGTGGCAGATGATTACAAAGCAACTTGTCTTGATGGAATCTCCACTGTGACTGTGATGAGGTATGACAAGACTTTTTGCAAATACACTAGGTGAAGGGTGCATATTTTTGTAATATTAGAATAAAATCTTGTTTTCATCCCATGAAATGTTCCATTTGGACACCATGATAACTGTTATCAGAAAGCTAGTGCATTCCATAATACATATATATATTTGTATTATATATATTTATATATATATGCACACATGTATGTTTCTCCACTTGGTTCAGTCTAGTGAAGATATGAAGCATTCCCCCATGGATTTTTAACAAGTTCTCAATTCCTATTACTTCCTCTTACGCAACCTTAACAAAGAGGCATAATTTTTATGACCATGCACTTACAATGCACTGTTTGTTACAGAAGTAAGCCTGTCCCATAAAATATGTTTCTTCTGTGCTTACTGGGATGCCAACTCACCATGTGAACGACACCGGTCACACCAACCACTTCCAGCAGGCCATCATCGATGCGTGGTTTCTCAAAGCGGTTGTCACTCTCAGACCCCCAGAGGTCGGCTCCAGAGCCCCAGCTGTGTGGAGAACACACCTGTGACCACCTGTGGTCTGCCCCTGAGCACACTCTCTGGTGCCCTGCTAAGGGTGGCTGCTTTCTCAGGTTTCAAAAGCCACACACTTTGCTCCCCCACCAGCTAGAGGGAGCAGTTTTCCTGCATTGTAAAAGTAGGAACTGTTTTTCTAAAATCTGGAAGAATTTTTATCAGATCTTTTAGTCATAAAAGGAGCACAGTAAATAGTTTTGAAGGAAATAAAAGTTGTAAATAGGAAGAAGGTAACTCTGTAGTTTTAGTTTGCTGGGAAATACAGGTTACAGCTAATCTAACCCTTAATTTTCAAGAGTAAAGAACTTAAAATAGCTCTTACTGTTCTTGACAACATTCATGGAAGTTACTTAAGAGAAACTAAATCTAAAACAATTATTGAGATTTCGATAAAAAGCATTGTCCAAAAGCACTTGTAGTTAAGCAGATATTCATGCACTTCAGTCCTCTGAAATGCTTCTGACAATTTTAACCATGCTGCTTTTTGTGCAGTACTGACCCTTCCCATTCAAATCACTTGTTTATTGTTTTGGCACATGAACTACTCATCACTTAACTGGGATCTTTTCTTCTCCACAACTCTCACATGCAATGTATATTTGTGTACATGTGGGTACATGTGCAATATATGTGCACATGTGTGTATATGTAAAAAGAAATACTTGAATAAAACATTTTCAGACTAAAATGCAAATCCTGTTTAAGACAGGATGGTACTTGAAAAAATAATAGTATGGCAGGATAATTACAGGCTGGTTTTGTGCAAACAAAAACCTGCCTCTGTCAACATCACATGTAGGGAAGCCTGATCTCCTGTGGATTTAGCTTCCACAACAGTTACTCTAGCTCCCTGCAGATGTCAGGGAAGCACTCACAGGCCTGTAAAAGTATCTGAACTCTGGTCTTCCATGGCTACCCCAAGTAGCATCACTCACTCCATATATATTGACCAGTTGCCTGTAGGACCTGGGGTTGAAATCCGTCTAGCCTTCACTGCAGAAACTGCTTTGGTACCCAATCCCTAGCATGTCAGAAAAGTGTGTATAGGTTTGATTGTCTATTGCAGGTCGACTGCCTTTGATCCTGTTACCTAACCATGTGACTTTTGATGCTCAAATACCAAGCAGCAATTCTACACACAGTTCAGCATGCATCCTCAAGGGATCCTTCCTCTTCTTTTTACCTGGGTATGTTAATAAAAATGAGTCCTTCTATACTTGGTAACTCCACCTCATGCTGGTCCACTTGCAGCTTTATGTCCTTGTGAAGGTTTCTAGTGTGACTTATCTTCTGCAGCCCAACTTTCACGTAAACTCCCTTGTTGTGAAACCTAGGAGCAGACAAGCATCTTGTAACTAAATGGTAAGGCCAGACATAGCACTCTTCCCTGTATGTATAGCACTATTGTCCTCTAGCAAGTATGTTTAAAGAGTTTTTCAATTAAAACCCATTTCAAATTCTTCTAGCTTTACTGCAGAAACAAAGCATAAACCATGAACTGCTACTTAACATACCTTTACTTAAGGGATTATTCTGCTGTTGAGGCATGTGCAGACTGTGATATTTTATTACAGAAAAATCATTCCTTCTTGAAGCATTGCCTGAATACAATGCCTCTTTGAAATGTAAACTCCTGGGCTGGAAGATTACGTTTTTGATTAAGACTTAGAGGCTGTCATGACCCATTTTAAATTGTTTTTTTCATGCAATGCTATAATACTTACGGCAAAAAAATTGAAAATCTTTGCTTTACAGATTCCTAATTAATTTGAAATATACTTAGCTGCAGAAACTTAAAACAGACTTAGTAATTTCAACTTGTGACATAGCTTTAAAATCTCTAAATTTAGAATAAAAAAGATGAGGAAGACTTTTATGGCATCCCTAGAAAAGGCAAAATATTTTAAGAATAATATAAACAAAAGTTAGTTAAACACACAGACTGTTTTCTTCTATAATGGAAACCTTTGGATACATGGCCTTCAGGGCAACCTTAAAATAAAAAGCATAAATTTCCATTATTTGACCCTACTAGTACAAGGGTGTCATTGGAATTCAACTCTGCAAAATCTCTCTAGTATTATGTCTAAATACCGTAGACATTAAAGTGGGGAAGACAGCCAGTGCAGGTTACAGCCAAGTCTTCAGACAGAGACTTTTCAGACTTCTCAGTCACCTTAAATTATTACATTGGGAATGGTTAGTCCTATGTCCTAACAGTTTAAAATAGCACCAAATTAACGGTACCTTATGCAGCATCATTTAACATACACTTCTGCTTCATGCAAGATGTGTCTATGCTAAGACAGGTTTTGTCTAATTTGGATAAAACTGAAAAACACTAGAGTATCAGTAGGAAACACAACTTGCAATATCCCCAAGAAGTATTAATTTTTGTTGCACCAAGAAGGAAGCCTTCAGAAACTCAAGGAATATTCCAGTGCTCTAACTGCAGAACAGTTGTATATCTCTAAAATGAGTCTAAACTTGCATTAGACTGCGTAAAATATTCTCCCAAACCTTGCATTTAGGAAATTGCTTGTCACAGCAGTCTCCTGCCATTTTGGATGGTACAAACAACATGTGATCTCTTCTGTAGTATGCAATCCTAAAGACTGTTCCAGGATCCCATGGGAATGACTTGGATGAAGAGCTAGATGCCTCCTCAGCAAGTTCACTGACAACAAAGCTAGAAGGAGTGGTTGATACCCCAGACAGCTCTGCAGCCATTCAGAGAGACCTTGACAGGCTGGGGAGATGGGCAGAGAGAATCTATCTGAAATTCAACAGAGTACAAAGGGAGAGTCCTGCACCTAGGGAGGAATAATCCCATGAACCAACACAGGCTGGGGGCAACCTGCTGGAAAGCAGCTCTGAGGAGAACCTGGAGGTCCTGGCGGACAACAAGCTGTCCATGAGCCAGCAGTGTGTCTTGGAAACCAAAAGGCCTGTTGGATCCTGGGTGCATTAGGAAGAGCATCACCTGCAGGTCAAGGGAGATGATCCTGCCCCTCTGCTCATCCCTGGTTAAGTACATCTTCAGTCTGTGTCCAGTCTTGGGCTTCTCAGAACAAGAGAGACATGGAGCTCCTGGAGTGGGTCAAGCAGAGGGCAACACAGATGACTAAGGGACTGGAGTATTGTTTTAACCAGGAAAGGCTGAGGGAGCTGTGCCTGTTGGGGCCTCAAGAAGAGAAGTCTCTAAGTATCTGAAGGGACAGTGTCAAGAAGGCAGCCAGGCACCAAGCAAGGACAAGAGGCAATGGGCAGAAACTGATACACAGAAGTCCAACCTGAACATGAGGAAGAATCTCTTTACTGTATAGGTAACTGAGCACTGGAACAAATTGTCCAGAGAGGGTGTGTTGCTGGAGACATCAAGAGCCATCTGGATGCAATCCTGTGCCAAATGCTCTGGGATGAGCAGGGAGGCTGGACCAGATAAGGCACTGCAATCTCTTCCAGCCTGACCCACTATATGATTCTGTGAATGAAGGCAGATGCCCTATCATTAAATTTTGTGAAAAAAAACCCCCAAAACAAACAAACAAACAAAACCCCTCATATAGTTTGGCACTCACCAAGGCAAAGACCATCAATATCACAATATACACTATTTTTATGTGCCCCACAATGCAAGATCAGCATTGAATTCCTGCAGGGATGTTATCACTGCACTTTGAGTTGCTAGCTAAAAGTAAGCAGTCCAGAGCATTTAAAGAGACTACTGAGTGAGGCCATAGAGCACACAGCTTTTGGGACACTGATCAGTTTAAGGTCTTGCTTCAGAAGAGCACTCAAGCCCATATTTCTTCCAAGGACTACCTGCAATTTTTGTTGCCACAACCTGAAACTTACTGTTCTGCACTCAAGAGTAGCCAGGTCACCTGCCAGCAGCTGCTGCACCTTGCATTAAGTAGATACCATTTTTAGTTAATTTACTAGAAATTAAAAAAAAAGGCTAATATTACTGACAAGAACGTGCACTTGCTTATATAAGCATAAATTCAATTATTTTAGCAGTCATTTTCACAAGCAGTCAAAGATAAATATCATGTGTCAGCACTGTTAGCATGCACAAGCTTTTGGCTTCCACAAAAATGTACCCCAGTATCAATTCATTATTTCATGTTTCCTTTTCAGAAATATACAGCCCTTCAGATTTTTATTTAAAAAAAAATTCTCTTCTTTCCCACAAGTTCTTCAAGTCACCCTGCAAGAATGATACCAAGAGACTGTCCACTGCACTATGGATGCTGCACACTGGGAAATGACTGAGATGAAGATGACAGAGACGAAAAGCACACAGGGCAATAGCAATCAAAGTATATCCCTTAAATGCAGTGGCAATAAGAAGAGGACACATCCTTTGAAATGCTGCAGCTTTGCAAACATGGAGTAGTATATTTTGAAGGAAGAATGAACATAACTTGTACATTAACTGCACAAGTCCAGCTACAAAAATTTCACCTACTAGAACAGACATTGCCATACACAAACTTACTGCCTGATTTTTCCACCTAAGGTGCTTTCAGTCAAATGTATTGAAAATCAAACCAGTGTCAAATAGTAACTTATGTACCAGGAACCACCTGTATTTACATCAACAACTGTATTAGTTTTTAAGAAAAGCACCATAAGCAATGCCTGTAATGACAGAACACTACAAGATAGGTTGGATTACACAGCATTGCACTCATAACTGCAGAGAATATTTTTTTAAATATTTTTAATAGTTACAGTTTGAATACTGCATAGTTGTAACTGGCTGTAACTCTGGCAACAAGGGAATTTAGAAGGCACTTAATCACAAACATAGGCAAAAGCAAAGAAAAATAGTTTCTATAAGTAATTACTGATTAATTACATAGACGTGATTACTATTGCTCATCAATTTCAGTAATTATGGGAAGAAGAAGGAAACCCATTATTGGTTGATATGCATGCCATAGAGGAGGAAGATCTGTGTCAACAAATTTTTAATAACATTCTCACTTGAGATACAGAGAGTTTTTTATCCTCAATACCAGCATGCAGGTGCTGCAACAGCACTAGGCAAAACTGGAAAAGGTACAGAAGTAGTTCTTAACACTTCTGAACAGTGCTTACTGCCCTCATTCTTGCTAAAGGCTTTGAGCAAGAGATATTTCCACTGTGTCAAAATTTCACTGAACTCAACAATGCAGTTATTGCCAAACTAAGAATACTGAATAACGATGATTTGGCTTCCAAAAACTGCTTTGGTGCTCTGTCTTGTAAAAGGAAAAAAAATCCAAACCAAACCCAAACCAACAAAACATAGGAATTTTGTTTCTCTGAATTCCTGCCTAGCTTAATTCCTCCTTGTCCCAGCTCTGCCACAAGCAATATTAGTGGATACCTGTAGCATTTAAAATTAACAGTTGTAGTGTAAATTGGAAGTAATGCAATACCACAGAATTGACCTTCACACCTGGTTTCCTCAGGATTACCTGCTATTAAATTTCCCTGGTTCTTCCTCTCTAGCATGATGAAAGTCCAAGCTCAATTCTGCATCAATGCCAAGACCACAGTAATTGTTCATCTGTACAATCTGACCAAAAGGAAAAAAAAAAAGGTATAATTTCCTGCTTACATTTATAAATGAAAAATGAAGACGTTCCAAAGCTTTTCAACAAAAGCAAGCTTTGCAGATGATTCTTCCAAGTCACTTGCATCTTGACAGATTCTGGAAAATATTTTCCAGAAACATTACACTAAAAATAAAGCTGCATGAACCACTGTTGACATGCATAGTCATTATTCCCAAAGAATCAGAAACTTCAAAATTTAATCTTAATTAAAAGTAACAAGCATAATAAGGCAGAAATAAAAACAAATGCAGAAATAAAACCAACTCAACCTCTCAAAGTAATTCTATGCAATAGCTTCACAAGCTGCTGAAAAATAATGCACTATTATTTCTGGCATCAGCCATGGATTTATATTACATCATTGAGAAGACACTCTTACTTACTTTGGAAGGTGACCAGCTTACACCAGATGAATGAAGAACTTGACTTCACCTATTCAGTTGCATTTTAACTAGCTCCCTATATGCCAACCTCCAGTTCCTACAGATTTTGACCATTTCTTCCATTAAATCTTCCTTTGTGTGCTAGTTCATTCCATAGCTCTTTTATCCTAGACCCTACTCTCCCATCCTTCACCTTTAAAAAGCAGATTAGGCACCATGGGAAAAAAAGCTCCTGTCTCCACCAAGTGAAAAGTAGCTGGAACCTGAGCATCATAAATCCTCCAACTGGCTCATAATGCCTAGGATTTTCCAGTGACCAGACTAAAATCTTGGACAATTGCTACCATTATTACGAATTCCTACTTTTTTGTGCAAGCCTCTTGTCCCTTCCTTTAATCTGAAAAGAGACAGAACCAGGATTCACATACAGCTCCAAAATCACCATCTACAATCAACATTTTTATTTTCCTAAACAAAAACAAGCTCATATGAACCAATTGACAAAAAAAATTACAAGTAACAGATGACACATATACAGGCACACAACAGCAAGATGACAGACGGATTTACTTCCTGTATATGCTAGCAACTCCTAGTAATTTCTTAAACAGTGAAAGGAAAGATGAGAGTACCTTTTGGGAAAGGGAGTGGTTTTGGTTGACACTCCAGTTTTACAAGTGTTTTGGAAAGTGTTTCAGCATTCTTTCCAAAGCGTTTTCTTATTTGAGAAATAATTTTCTTTCCAGCTGAAGCAAATAGGAATGCCATCACCATATGAATTAATCCTCTATCAGATGCTTTTTGCTAAACAGCTACAAAATGTGCTCTGCAGTCAACTAGCCCTGCCAAAACCAAAACACTAGGTCGAGATGTACGCTGTATTCACTAGGAAACAACTCAGTAAGACCCAAGCACAAAGACAAGTGAGCAGTAAAAACTAAACTATATTAACACCCATCCTCTTTGAGATTTTTACTAGAACAACAGTTCCTAAGAATCACACCCAAATGCTGCTCAGCTTACCTTTGGAGGCTCAGGTTCTGCAATGCCGTTTTCTGCACCTTCAGCTGGCTCTTCTGCATCCAAAAGGATAGTCCAGCGATCCATAAGAACATCATCCGCCTCATCCACAGAAACCAAAATGGAGTACGGGTCCTCCCCACTGTAGCCAGCTCCCCAGCGCAAGACCCTCCCCAAGTCATTACCTGGGCAACAGTGAAGAATACCAAAACATGACTGTGTTTCACAATCAGTGCATCAGCCCTGCTTTACTGCAAATCACACTGCACTAAAGTGCTCCAATCAAGTCACAGAATTTGTTCATTTGGAAGGAAGAGTTAACTAGCATAAAAAAAATCTAAGTTGTGTTATGTCTGCACATGTGCTTATCATTGCATACAGACACACTAGAGCATTTCCACAGGAAGCGGTAGAAAAGCCTGTAATGGATTTGAGACACCAGGGTGCAACTCAGTTTGCTCTCTTACAGCAACAGCTGATGCACCTATGGTTGTCAGGAAGAGGATAATTTGTCCTCTCAACTCCTGCCCACTCACCCACACACATATCAGCACTCCTGCTGACTTGTTTTTCCTGATGCTGTTTTTCTGAAAGCATGACTGATGTTTCCTTGAAAAGCTGATACTGTGGTTTACTTTCCAGCACCAGCCAGAAAGAAATCTCACAGCATCTTGGCTGCAAAAGTCCTGTGTCAGACAGATAAAGATAAAACTTTCCAGAGGGCTTCTGTGCTCAGCAGAAGAATGGTTCTTGCTGTGATTCTCACCTGTTCCTAAAGGTAAGATGGCAACTGAGGGCTCTGAGCATACCAGCTTGTGCCTAATCTCCTCGAGTGCACCAAGGACCCAGCCAACAGTGCCGTCCCCTCCGCACACCAGCACTCGGAAGGAGGGGACTTCGGAGAACGTGTGAAACCTCCATTGTGAAGCGAAGCACAGGGGAAAAGAAAAGTTACAATGGAATATAGAAATGCAAAGTACCAGTTTGCTATTTAAAATAACACAGTACTAGTGGATTTCTGTACTGTCAGTTTCTGGATCAAATTCAACAAAGTGAATGGAAAAATACTAAGTTGTAGATAAAGATCATTTAAAAAAGAGTGAAAACCATATCCCTCTAAGATTCTTCACAGACAGAACTAAATGGTTAATCACTTCCTTTTTCAAGGGCACAGAGACCTAACTAGTCATGTGAACATCTGTAACTCTCTAAATCCTAGAAGAAATGTTGATTATTGGTGGTGTTTTTGTACTTAGTCATAGGAATCACAGTACATTTTCTTCTTCATAGTACTGCTTTCCTGGTGACGTTTACCTTTTGTGGCTTTTCATCCTACATACCAACATATCATGCAAAAGAATTGTTATTTCCCATTGCAAAAGAAGCAATAAACAAGTGGGAGCATTTTGTCATAAAGCTACAGAAAGATTTCAAAGCCAAAACAAAACGAACTAGTTACTGAAGTTGCAGCTTGAAGTGCATTAAAAAGACAACAGAATTATACAGTTCTGACAAAAAATTAGTTTGTGTAACTTGTTTATCTTGTCTCCTATATAAGCTGCATTTTTCCCACAAAGCTTTTGTTTTGAAGATCTTGTCATGACAAGTTTTTTTTTAAAGTAGTAGAGAAGGAATGAGGAGTAGGCTACAACCATCGGTTTCATGAAGCTGTAACAAAGCGGGCTTCATTAAATCAAGTCATCAGTTCCTGTCTCCCTACAAGCACATTATGTTCTGTTCCTTGTAGAAATGTTGCAGCTGTGATCAGGCAGACCCTGTTAATTCTGCAACTGTGGCCAAGTTTCAAGAGTCAAAATAGAAAATTTTATTATACTTTCCTTGTAGTTCCCATGAAACATCAGAAGAAATAAAAGCAAAAATCCACTCTCATCAGGAAAGGTGATATTTCTCTTTCCATCTCCATTCAAATATATAATCTATTTATTTTCAGTAATTATTAAGTATGTGCTACTGTGAAGTGCATATGATGTTCCCAGGGCCAGACTCTGCTAGATTTGACAGAAGTATATACATCAAGAATTACTCTATTCTCTTTTCTTTAGAGAATCCCATAAATATGTTCTCACAGTAAGAACAGTCAGAAGGAAATGATCCACTGCCTTGGTCTTCAGGCACAGAACAGAAGCCATTTAGATCTTCAAAATAAGTGAATCTAGTCTACCTTTTTAAAAAACAACAAAACAATGTAAATTAAAAAAAAATTAAAACATGATGACTTACCCAGGCAGTGGGCCCCCATTGGTAAGTTCAAAGACTTGATGTGGGTTTAGCAGCTTTCTAAAACTGTACAGCAGATCCCGACCTTTTAGACCACCACTTTTTGGATTCACAAATACAAGAAGTGGGCAACAATTCCGTGGTATCTTGGAAGCCTGAAAGAAAACAAGAAAAAGGATTAGTCAATGACATGAGAAGGCAGAAAAATTACTACCGCATCTCAGAAATATTACCTGATGCTTCCTTGATGCCTACTGAAAAAACAATCCACATTCTATAAATAAAAAGATTCAATGTTTAGCCAATGGGCAAGTTAACTGCTGATCGTGCTAGGAATTGAGGGCTTCTTAATCCACTCCAAGTACACATTTAAGCCTAACATTAGAAACAAAGACATTGTAAGTAGCCCTTTCCACACATTTTCAGTAAACAGTCTAGGCCAAAGAACAGTCTGAGGGATAAGAGTTCTGTACGATTAAAACAGTTTCCTTGAAAAGTGAGAACTTCTCCCCAAACCAAATGAAAAATCTTTCTTTAGTTTTGTGGTTGTCTTAGAAGGCATGGCAATTTACAAGGACAAAGCATTTAAAAATGAAGATGTTCAGGATAGATAGTGGTCTCTCCCAGAGACCTCACCCTATAAAATTAGAAGCTGAAAGCTTCTTTTAGAAATACATAAGCAATGCTCTTTCATCATGAAGATTTAGTCAGGGGTGCCAGTATCTTACAACCTGCTGAAGCTGAAAGGACTCTCAAAGCCTCCAGAAACTGCACAGGAAACTGCACTGGACATGGCAGAGGTGAGATTTCCTGGGGCACTCCATGTACTGCAAAGGAACAATATCTGCAGCCTCACTGGAGGTGAAAAACTTCCAACCAACAGGATGCACTTTGGGACTAGTTTTCACCCAGCCTGTTTGCCCATAAATAGTTCTGTAAAATGATTTGTAAGTAGTTCTTACAAATCTAGATTTGTAAGCAGTTTTCATCCATCCTGCCACAAGGCTGAAGTGCAGGTACATGCCAGAAAAGTCCATTGGACTTTTTTCACGTTTTTCACAACAGTCCATTTCACAACAGCACTTCTAAACAGAAATGTTTGCCACAGTCCCTAAGTTGTGGTAATTCTTATTTACAAATTGGACAGCATTCAGGAAACAGCAATTTGTCACGCAGCTGACCGGATGGATTCAGGGAACAGAACAACAGTGCTAAATATAAGTCAATTTAGACAAGAATGATTCAGGGGTCGGTGAGGCAGCAGCATGACCACAACATGAAAGCATGTGGAGAGATACCAACAGCTACAGACAGGAGGAGGCGGCACCCAGAGTGCCTTTCAGCTGCTGCCTGTGAGTGATCACCAGAGACCATGATCTGAGGTTCTCTAGGTGAACAAGGTGTTGTTCACTGAGGTGAACAGCAGTGAAATCGGATCAAATTAATGAGTTAAACTGGTGGGGATGCAAAGTGGAGTCTGACATTGAGATATCCCAGACCTGTGAGTTGATTTGACACTTTACAAACAAATGATTGTTTGGGTCTTCACAGTACTTGAGAGATTTCCTCTAATTTTCTCTTCTTAGAAGAGCTAGGTGCTAATCCTCTGCAAGTCAAACCCTGCCAGATGTGTCAAGATGCTGACAAACACATAAAAATCCTTCTCTAACACCGCCTGCATGAGAAATGCTCTCTACCATCCAGTGCTTGTCTCTTGATAAAGAGAAAACACATTGAGAAGAGGAACACTAAGCAGGTATGAAGGCTGGTGAAGCAGGAACACACTGCCCCGTCTTTATTCACCCTTCAGATTCTACAAGACACTCAGTTTGAAAATTTATCTGTTTTCTTGAAAAATAAATGAGCCAAACAAGGGCTGTTTTGGGGGACAAACAGCCGAAAGAACCTCAATGTTTCATTTTACTGGAAAAGTTCCACTGCAGACAAAACAAGTAGGTTGATGATAAAGAGGCTGAAAGCTGTGCATACAGCTCTCTCCAAAGGAATCACCTTCATGCTAAACTGACAATTGAAGCCAGAACACCCTTGGCCTCTACATTCAGGCATTATTGGAAAAGGGAAAGCAATTAGTTAAAGCATGCCTAACACATAACAATGGTAGGGATACTTGTAGGCAGCAAAGGAAGTCTATGGACTATGCAAGCCACTGTCACAAAAAAGATTCTTTGAGTATTAAGACAACAGCTCAAGAATCCACGTATCTCAAAGAGACAAGTGGATTTCATCCCCTTGAGCCATTCCAAACATTAATGGAAGAGTAAGAAGAGCTCTGGTGTTTTCAGTAGTAAAGGCCATTGTTACTTGTTACTCCATCAGTTCCTGCATCATTATCAGTATCCTACTTAGAACAGCCCTTTCATAATCACAGAATCATCAAGGTTGAAAGGCAATTTTAGCTTCAAGTCCAACCATCCACCCAGCACTGCTACCTTAACACCTAAACCACTCAACCACATCACCAGCACCAGATCCAGATGCCTCTTAAACACCTGCATGAATGGTGACCTCCCTGAGCAACCTTTTCCAGTGCCTGACCACCGTGACAATGATAATTTATTTTTTTCTAATATCTGGTCTGAATCTCCCGTGTCTCAGATTAAGGCCATTTCCTCTTTTTGTCTCACTGCAAGCACGGCAGGAGGGACTGACCCCACACCTGCCTTTCATGGAGTTTTAGAGGGCAATGGGGTCACCCCTGAGCCTCCTCTTCTGGAGATGAAATAACCCCAGCTCCCTCACCCATTTCTCATAAGACACATTTTCTGGTTCTTTAGCGATCCTTGTTTCCTTCTCTGGACACACTCCAGCACATCAATGTCCTTTTTAAAGTGAGGGGCCCAGAACTGAACACAGGACTCAAGGTAAGGCCTCACAAGGACTGAGTATAGGGGAAAAATCACTGCCCTGCTCCTGCTGGCCACACTATTGCTGACACAGGCCAGGATGCTATTGGCCTTCTTGGCCACCTGGGCACAGTCTCGACTCATGTTCAGCCAGATGTTGGCAAGAATTCCAAGGTCCTTTTGTGCTGGGATGCTCTCCAGCCACTCTGGCCAGCCTGTAGTGCTGTATGGGGTTAAATCCTATGAACAACAGAAGGCAGAACAGCTCAGAAAGGAAACATCATGTCCCATGGGGTAACAGAGCACACTGTTCCCTTCCAGAACTGCTTGTCCAGCTTTTACTCTGCCCTACCCTCTCTCTCGTCCACTTCCCATTTCTTTCTCTTCACAGCTTTTTAAATACCTAAATTTAATCTCCAGCCATTTCAATTTTCTGAACAATACCAGCAATCTGAAACCTCAGGCTTGGTATAATGCCTGGAAACTTGTGGGGTTTAAAAAAGTGGGGTTAATGAGATAATAAAAAGAAAAAATATGAAGTTCTGCAGCTCAAAGTAAACAAAAACTTTTTCAAAAAAGAATAAGAGTGAAGATACTAACCCAACACTGAAGTCTAACAAATACCTCACTTGAATGTAACAAGAACATTCGATTATTTTCTCTTCTTCAGGAAATCAGTTTCTAAAAACAGTGGTTTGGGACATTCAGAAGTGACATGCTGAACACATGTTTTATATTACTTGCTTTTACAGGCATGTTCTAATGCACTGGGTTTAAAACCAAGTAACTGAAATAACTCAAAAGCAACTTAAGGCAATCACAACTATTTCTGAGACATGGTACACTCTAAGGCATTCAAAAGCACAGCTGTGTTTTGTAAAGTTGTCTGAGATCTTACCCAAGTAACAGAAATTGTTGCAAATATATATTTACAGTTTCTACTGTAAATTGCCAACTATATTTCTTGTCAAATGTCAATAATGTACCTAAAAACCCCCAAACCAGTTAAATATATACCCTGAATATATATTTATTCACAAGCTGCTACAGCAAATGGTTCGAGCTAATAAAAATCCGTATGCACTGTAAACTGAACAGTCCTACTACTCAAACCCACCTTTGTTAAGGTATCTTCCAATGTAAATTCCGAACTGTACGCATTTAAATGCAGCTATTCAGAATAAAAAGAAGTGTTCGAGAACGTGCTCATCTTTACAGTGAACTTGCTTCCCGTCACAACTCTTCATTATGCTTAGAGGAGTATGAAACGCTACTAAATCCCCAGATAAAGGCCAGCTTCTAAGAAAACAATTATTTTTTGGTAAGGATTAAAAACTCTCGACAGTTTGTACAGTAGAGCAGGGCTGTTGCTGTGCTTTCTCATGAGCACACTCTTTGTTACAATTACAGACAGCCACAAGGGTACCCACACAAGGGTAGCACCCTTATGCTGCACAATTTTTAAAAGTTCCTTAATAAAGCCCCACTGGGGACAGACAAGTGAGTTGTTACTGGGCAGAAGAGACTATGTGACTCACAACCCAAGGACTCCCTTCCCCCTTTAGCCCTGGCTTCAGCGTGGTGCTTGAGGAGTGAAATCTGCAGGAGGGTTTAGTGTTGGCTGGTATTCAGGAAGGAATTTATTGTTCCTTTCTTAGAGACAGCTGAAGGAGACTGCATGATTTAGATACTCTGACAGTCACTGTGAATTGTTTAATTTGTCAGGAGTAGCACAACACAGCTTTAAACTGGGGCAAGATGTTTATTATCCAAGCTAATCCCCCTTCCATTGACTGTACTGTGTAATCACATCTCACAACAAAGCAGAACAAGGCCACCAGCCTACCAGTGTGACAACCATGGCACATCTTCCCCAGATGGTGGGCTGTCTCCAGAAACTTTAGACATTTCTGACAACAAGAATTCAACAATTGCAAACGGCTGCCAGCATCTTCCATGCGCAAGGACTCACAATGCCCCAAGCACAAAATTTTTTCCACCCTCAGGCCAGAAAGGACTGACGAAAAATTATGTGCAAGGTGTCACAACACTACTGGAGCAGCGGCTGGGTCAACCCGCATGCTTTTTCTTTATTTTTCGGCATATTGCAGAAATGGAAGAGTCACAGAATCATAGAAGTTGAAAGCAGACCTGTCACATCATCAATTCCAACCTTTGACTGAATACCACGTTGTTGACTAGACCACAGCACTAAGTGCCATGTCCAGTCACTTCTTGAACAGCTCCAGGGATTGGCAACCCCACTGCTTCCTGGGGCAGTCCATTCCAATGCTTGAAAACTCTTCCAGCAATGGAAAAATGTGACACCCTTTCAGAAGGGTGAAAAGTAATCACTCAATTTTTGGCTAAAATGCTCATTTAACTATAGGTGCTTTTAAGATGTAAATATTTGTGTGAGAATTTAGTAGAATGAACAAAATTTAAAGTTTCATCTATTTGGGAACCTTCTACATATTTTCCTTCTACTCTTAATGAATCTGACAGTACATCAGAGGACACTCCACTAGTGACAAAGGCATTAGTGACAAAGCCACAAAAACCTATGCTGGAATTGGCCTCATACAACTGTCTGCTGACTTCCTTGCTTGCCAGTGCTGCAAAACAAGTTCTGAATGGAAAGATTTTGTCCTGCAATGTCTTTCACCTTGAATTGATACCAAAAGAGTGAAACCAAATTGTCCCCACAGTTCCTTACACACAGCAGCTAAACAGCTTTGTAAAGTACTTCTATTTTTTCACACTTCAGTGAAGACAGTATTTTCATTTATTTGAATATTGTGAAATGAAAAAGTGCTTGATTAAATTCCTAAAGGCCTGAAACAGCAGAACAGATCAACACATCTGATAACACTACCTGCTTGACTTTCTAATAAGCAACTTATGCAAAATGATTCTGCTCTCAGACTTCTCAGTAATGGTAATAAGAGGGTGAATTGCTTTGCATAGACTTGAGCATGCCAGATTAGAACCATGCCTCCATCTTAGACAGTATATCAGACACAGAGTAAGCAAATTTTACCTCAGAAAAATAAGACTAGCAACCTACTAACTATCAGTACTTCTGTGCTTTTACCAATTTTTAAGACGGCCTATTTTGGTTTGATGTTTTTTTTTGTTGGTTGGGTTTTTCTTTAATTTAATTGGCAATTCAGAAAAAAATATTAGCCATTCATTCCCAATTTCTTTGTATTACACTCACAAAAGAAATGTCAAACAAGGTGTAAATTTAGTATTGTGTCAGTTCCTGTGTATTTTCTGGTACTGTATTTAAATCATCACACATATAAACAAAGACTAAAATTACTATAGGCTAAAAAGATAGCCTGGCATGGAAAGTACTGCAGGAAGTCATTTGGTCCACCTCCTACCCAAAATAAAGACAATAATCAACCATTAGTTTACCCTGAGCAATTAGTGAAGGGCATAAGCTGGTTGGACAAACATACAAAAAGCAAGACTTGAAGTATCATTTAAATTAACTCTTGGCTCTTTTCAGTGAGATGACCAAATATAAACAACACATGCTGAAATGGAAACACGATGTTTGTGCCTGTGTACCCTCTCTCCTGCTTACGTATTAGAAATTAACCTCTAGCAGTCCCCTGAACTGGAGTTTCTAAAAAATACCTTGCATCAGATGAGAGACAGCAATATCCACATTTTCCTGGCATCAAGAAGTTATCTTAAAACATATCCAATGTCAGAAAAACAAACATATGTAATCAATAGTGTGGAGTATGTTCAACTTCACACCGCAGACACCAAATATAGGCTTATAATGCATTTGCCTAAATACACCAAAAACAAGTATCTAAAAGCTCATAGCTGCTTTCTGTTTCTCATAACAGGCACTCTGAAACCTTGTTTGGACAAGGGGCCCTTGATTTTTAAGGACTTCACAAAATGCAATTCCTATGCATGCATAAGAACAAGGCGCTCAGTTTTTTAGGTGGGGGTGTAACTTTTGATTTTGCCAGTTGGCATGTGAGCACTACCACTAGGTGTCTACTCATCTAAAAACCATAGTTTTGCCTTCAGAAAGCCTTGACAAGTGTAGGCCTAATTTTTAAACACTGAAAGCAGGTATGTGAGAAAGCAATTATGGAAATTGAGTTTGATACCCTCCAACATAAAGCTATTTCATAATTCCCACTAATAATGTAATTTTTTGACCTTCTGTGATGTTCAAGAAGTCAAACCAAGACTCTCACTTCACTTGCCATAATGCAGTTCCAGAAAGGCAATAACTGCAAGATACACAACACCTCAGCAGAAAGTAACTATGGCAACACTCTCTTTTGGACAGAAACTACATAATCCTGGTTAAAAATATCACTTCACTCAGTTAATAATTTTCCTCTTCTCATGTTGACTCTACTTTATTAACATGAAACCTATTATAAAACACACTGATTCATATGAAAGTGATTAGTAACAACATGAATAAATCAGAATCAAGCCTGAATTTGTGAAAGGACTCAATTTGCATTAAGTCTTTCAGAAGACTATGTTCTTCTGAAATCCTCAAGGGGTTAACAAGATCAAACTGTCTCTGCTACAGAATGGGAGAAATGAAGATAATGTCACTGTGAAAATAAGCAGAAGTATTTTACGTCATGGTTAGTGAGGAAACACATTTAGCTCCCATAACAAAATTTTGTAAGCCTTTTAAGACATACCAGCTGAAACTGAAACCCCACTTAATGTTTTGATCATTGAAAGAAACAAAGAGAAAAAAAAATTGTTTCCTCCCCTTAACATTTGTATAGTTAGGCAGCTGTAGATTGACAACTGAACAGTAACAGGACAAATTAATTAACTCACTGAATGTATCATATACATGAAGTACAGGCTCTGAAGCATAGTATGGCCTCTTTGAATAAAACATATTTTCATCTAATTCTAGCCCAAAGAGTTTTAAGGCAGTTTTTTTTTTTTTTTAAAGACTTTTTTTAAAATTCAAACCTGTCTCTTACCATAACTGCAGGAATCACCACAGCGTTCAGAGGCTTGTCATTGACAACAGTATCTTTAACTAGCATATATATTCTTTCAGCTTCAGAAAAACATGAAATTTGGAGTACAACAGCACCTGTAAAGAGGCATCAGAACTAATTTTTATATTTTCTATTATTATTATTATTATTAGAAAATAGGTCTCATATTACAGCAACAGTTAACTCAGTTTACTGAGGACATTATTCAGCAAAACTTACTATGCCGTTGTTTGTTATCAGTTGAATTGTGTTGTTCTTTTTTTTTTCAACTTTGCTTCCTACCCTCAAACACACCTCAGATTTTTGTAAAAGCAAAGCAACTTGATGACAAGAACTGCAGCACAGAACTAATGCATAAAGATTTCCTTTGAGCTTCAGGGGTAGGGCCTATTTGCATACTCTTTATTATGACTAACATTCTCTTCTCATCATGTACAAATGGCAGAGGTATCAGGTTTCATTTTGTATCCAATTAGTAAAAATCCACTAGTTCTGTTCATTAACAATATCACAGTAAGAATTACTGCAAGCAAATATTTGGGCTGATAATCAAGTTTAGATTTTTATGTTGGCTTAGGTTCTGAATGGAGAAGCTAGGGAAGAAGGGAAGACAAAGAAGAAAAGACAAACACTGACAAGTTAGATATTAGTTAGATATAGTTAGATATTAAGTAAGGTATTTTGTGAGGAGGAAAACAGGGCAGGATAAGACAAAAATGTCTAATGGACAGCATATGAGATGGAGGCTGGTAACATAACCTGGCTGCAACAAAAAGGGAGAGTTAGGAAGTTATGAGAACCACAAAAATACAAACATAAGAAAGTGGCAATAAAAATCACATACAAGCAGAAACATCTGAAAACTACATGCATGTAAATTTGGTTTAATGATGCTGTGACATGGGACAAGTATCACAAAACCAAGTATTTGCCACTGACAAGTATGGAAAGGAGAAGATACATCTGAAAGCTTTACAGATTTTCCTATGAAAAGATCAAAATCAATCCGTATCAATTAGTCATGTGGAGGGAGCAAATAACACAAAGGAAGCACGCATCAGTCCTCAAAACCATGCTATACAAAGACCCATTCAGCAGACATGTAGAAGTTAGACATGCAAAAGGATGTGAAACATCTCAACTACAGACACCTAAACATACAAAAGAGAAAATTCGACACTTTAAATTTTTACCAAATGCAGATCTCCACTGAGCACTGCACTAAAGCTGCCCAGAGCCACTGTTGCTCCAGCTGTCAGAAGCCTCATGGCTTCTCTGACCTCGATGAAATAAAATTCATACAGCAAAAACAAAGAAACAGCTCAAAGGATGAATGCATTTATTTTCTTCAACTTTCAGCCATTGAACTCTAGCTCTTAACACTGCTAGGAAACAGTGACCATGAAACAGTCCCACTGAGTCCAAAAGCAGTACCAAATTTTAGTATTCTCCAAGTCAAAGACAGAACACTTGAAGGATTTTTAACAGATCTGTGGTGTTGGATTATTCAGTTGAAGTGCAACTTCAAAACTCATTTTTATGATGAACTATTACTGCCTTCTGGTACACAAGGCATGAAGCCAACCTTTTAACTTTTTTTAATAAGGTAACACTAATCCACTGCTCTTCATAAATACGTGTTACATTTTACCTGAAGGGCTTTTTGCTTTTAGCAGTAAGACTAACATATACTGAGCTCCCAGCCCCTAGTATTAAGCTGCAGTTTTGAACATAGACATTGTTTGCAAGACTAAAAATTTTAATGCTTACCTTGTGCTTGATAAACATGACTCACAGATACTACATTTGCTGCAAAGGGTAAAAATATAAACACATAAAACCTTGGGTACATTTAGAGTAAATATTGAAAGTATTTTAAAAAGTTACATAAATATAATATAAATAAATACTAAAAGTTATACAAATACAGGGAGAACCTCCAGCTAACACTTTCCCTCTCATGTTTACTTAGCAAGTAAGAAAAGCTAAACTGATTTTCACAAAAGGTGACTAAGAATTCTTTCTGGTATTTCAAGTTTAATTCCTCTTGAAGTGACATAAAAGATTGGGAAGAATGCTTTGTTTCCTGCAATAAAAAGCATGACACATTCCTGACAGTGTTTATACAAAGTATTGGTTGAAGGAATATTATGAAAATTCAATTACACTTCTTTGAAAAGGAAAAATAAATTCTTTTCCCTGAGTGTTTGTCCATATGTGTGTGCACACACTGCTCATACTTCTCCATGATGCAGCACAGAGCTCATGACTAACATGGAGAATGGCCCAGGCAAAAGTGCCAGAGGTTAAAAAAAGCCAGGGATATTCTGCACATGGTTTAAGGTATTTATAATTCTTCTAAAAAGTGATGTTTTTTCACACAAACATACAAAAAAAGGTGCAGTCACATATAACCAGAGTAATGTAAAAATTATTCTGTAAATAATGAGCTGTTACATCTCTCCTGCAACTGTGAACATGTTGAAATGATTAAAAAAGACCACATGAGAGTAAAAGGCAGAATGATTTTTTAAAATCAGATCAGAAAAAGGTAAAATTATAAGAAAAATGAGCAATTAATGCTACTACATTTTGTTCTGTACAAGTTAATGTGTATGAAAATGTACCTGTTTACTTACTTTTGATAGCTAATTCTTCCTTGAGAATATTTGTGTATTCTTCAGGGGAAAGCTGAGGTGGAAGGCCACCAATAAATAAATTTACTTGTACAATGGATTTACTGTTTTCCACAATGTAAAATCTTGTTTGATTCATTTGACGTATTGAAGTCTACCAAAATAAAGGAAAATAAATGACATGACATTTGGCAAAAAATCTTGTGAAGCAAAATCCAAAATAGTTTTGCACTTAGTAATCATGTCCTCTATGCCTAGAGAACATCAGAAACAGAAACAAACTTCAGTTCAAGCACATAACTTCTCTACACTTGAGCCTGCTTAGGAGGTAACCAGTGACTCACTTTTTTCTGTAAGAAAGGGGACTCCATATTTGCTAAAATAAAAATTAAAAAATCATGTTTACTTTTCAGATTTACCTTTCTTATGTCCTTAAGTCTGTTAAGAATCAGTTCCTGATTGTCCAAGACCATGCGTTGAACTGGAGAGGGCAAGAACATTTATCGTGTTAGAAAGCATGTAAATTTTTATCAGGCTCATTTACACAAAAACAGTAAGAAGAAAAATTAGGGAAAAAGTACAGTTCTGCATACAACTAATTTTCTCATAAAGGACCATGCAGACCTGAGCTACTTCTTATCCAACAAAAAAAACACATAGGTGCTTGAAACAGTCTGACTTTTTCCACAGTTCTTAAAACATCCCCTCCCTTTAAAAAAAGGCAGAAAGAGACTGAACCCACTTAGAAGACAAGCAGCACTTCAGTTATAATCTAACAGTTTGACAGAAGACTTTAAAACTATATTTCCTAACAAATAAAATAATACCAACTTCTGTGTTTTATCAAAGTATTAAAACAATTCTAACAACTTCCAGTGAATGTAAGGTTGCAAATGATGCTTTAAAACAGAGCACCAGAAACCAACCAAGGTTATGACATTCACAAAGCTACAATAACCTTTATAAAACTACTTCCCAATAATGCTCACAAACAAAGCAAAGCATCGAGACAGTATTTGAACTACAAAGATATTTATTCAGCTGTGGTCAGAGCATTAGACTACTTCAATGTCCTTATTTATTTCTCCATGCAACCTTACAAATACTGAAGCACAAAGGGATGTCAACTTGGAGAACACAAGCCCAGCTCCTGCAGGATCACAAAACACTTGAGCAATGCCAGGACTGCAGAATTCTGTTCATCCTAACACACAAACATTTACTTGGACTGTCCTAGGATTCCAACTTACTCTTCTTCAGGGGCTGTGTCAGGAGGACAGAAGACAGAGGAATGGAGCCATTTCAACTTTAGAATTAATCTTTAACAAATACCACCAATTAAGAAAATTATGTCAGTTAAACACAGTTCCCCAAAACAGGGCAAAAGTGTCAATACCCACTAGAAACCACAAATGAATTTTTATGTAATAATGAAAGGGAACCTTATTCCCACAGGACACACAGGACTGAAAAGAATCAGCATCACTTCTGATTAGGTATTTCAACATTGTTATGAAGTTTCATTTGTGTTTTTTATTATAGAAAATTAACTGTGGCTGTGTAGAATGGGGGAAAAATCCCACGGAGATCAAATGTGTCTTTGGCCAATGCTCCTTCACTTACCTTGCTTACTGCCCATAAGCACTTCCACCAATTTGAAATTCTGGAGGCACTCCGTCTGCCAAAAGATACAGCATGTAAATGCAGGTTCTGACTGACATAATTTTGCCAGATATTTGCATTACTGTGTGTTATATCCTGAACATAATGTATAACAGAGTATGGAAAATTAAATATTTTTTAAAAATTAAGTATTTTTGAAACAACCATGATGTTCTTCCTCTAACCAACTCCTTCCAAGACAGGAATAATCTTCATTTTACACACCCATGGCATCATGCTTCCATGCTCCTAAAAACATTGGCATTCTCATAGCCACATTGTGAAGGTGAGCATGGTTCATCTCATTCCTGCTTCAGCAATGAGCAGCTCATCTGGGGTATTTCCTGAGTGTCGTTCCAGAGGAAGCATGCAGGACTGGGAATAAGCCTGCTCTTGAGAAGATGGCCAAGGAACCAGCTTGGCAAAAGCAGGCTGACCATTCCCCATCTCCTGGCACACACCAGGCACTGATGGAACAAAACCTTCTTCACACGTGCCACAGTCTCTTCTCCAAGCTACTGCCAGGACCACTCAAGTTCCTTGCAGCTGGACCAGAAGAGCTGGCACAGCCAAGGGCTGAACCATTTACAGCAATGACTGAAACCCTGCAAATATAACACACTCAGGATTAGGGAAAGGTCTTAAATTTTGGCCTTGAGACTCAAGAGACAAGTGATCTTGCTTTACGTGTCATGAACGGGAGTGTTAAGAGCCACAACTGCCTTTGCTGAGGCAACATGTGCTTTCCCTGATACTTGATGAAAACAACTTGGAGCACAGGCAGATTCTGCATATTAAGAAGAGATTTCCTGTATGTGCATGTTTATAAGAGAAACAAGTAGAACATTTAAAAATTACCACTACTGGAGAAATTAGCCAAAAAGCCAAAGAATTAAGTCTCTTACAGCATATAGCTAGTTGCCCAAATATAGAGATGTGAACATCTTTCCTTAATGGAATTTCCAACTATACTGTTTGACAGTTGCTTTTTTCAGATGAGACAAAACTTCAGATATGATTGTTCCTATTTCTGTTAAAAGGTCCACAGCACTTGAGGAAACAGACTGACAACAAATCCTGGAAGTATCTTGTAGCCAAAATAAGTTGCATGCTTTAAACAGCTGGATACACCTAGACAGATCTAGGATTATCACTTACTGCAGTAGTGACATGCATGCTCCTATGTACCCTGTAAATAACCAGAAAGGGCAGCAGTCACCCTCTGCAAGTATGGCTGTGCCCTGGAGCAGTTGAACTGTGCTGATTTTCTGGTGTGCTCACAAGCCCCAGGTGCTGACTAACGTGCACACTACAGCTTTGTGTCTCCACACTGGCAAGGTTGGGCCTGCCAATGGCTCAACATGCTAGCAACGTCTACTAACATGTTTCCTGAAAGTCATGATGTTTTGGCACCAACCCTACAAAGGACAGGCAGACTGAAAACAGATTATCTTCCAAAGAAAGCATGTGCATCTACAAGATTACAAGATGTATCTAGATTTTTCCAGTGATGTGGGAAGCAATGCAGACAGTAAAGAATGTGGGTGCTGTTTTAACCTTGATTCCTTCATTGCAGCCCTTGGGGGCTACAAGAGATGCTGCTTGCCACTGTAGGAAGAAAATTTCCATAGTGCTCTTAAATGTTTTTATAAATTGTCTAGATGAACAAATCAAATGCATTTTGAATTTTCTGATGATACTAAGCTAGGAGGAACTGTGGATGCCCTCAAAGGTAGGGGACCCTTACAGGGAGATACGGATGTACTAGAGAGCTGGGCAATCACCAACCATATGAAATTTTTAACAAGAGCTATTGCCAGATTCTCAAACTGGCAATACCCTGGGACAGGGTAATCCTGGTTAAAAATACAACCTGCAGGATGAGAGCTGGAGAGGAGCCCTGTGGAAAAAGATCTCATAGATTGGGTCAATGGCAAGGTGAACATGAGTCAGCAGTGCCCTGGCTGCCAGGAGGGCATCAGGCATCACAGCTGGTTAAGGGAGGGGACTGTCCCACTCTGCTCTGCACTGGGGCGGCCTCACTTCCAGTGCTGGGGTGTCACAGCATAAGACAGGTATCAACCCATCTGAATGTGTTCAGAGCAGAGTGACCAAGATGATGAAAAGTCTCAAGGTCAAGACTTGGAAGGACCTCTCTGAGGTCACTTGGTGCATTCACCCTGGAGCAGAGAAGGCTGAGGGGTGATCTCATCATGGTCAACAGCTTCCTTAAGGCATGCAGTGAAGAGAGACGTGCCAGAGAGACGCTCCTCTCTCTGGTGACCAGTGATAGGACCCAAGAAAAAGAGACTGAAGCCACATTAAGGGGAGTTCAAATTAGATGTTAGGAAAAGGTTCTTCACTGAAAGCATGGCTGGTTATTGGAACAGGATCCCTAGCAAATTCTTCATGGCAGCAAGTTTGCGAGAGTTCAAGAAGTGTCTGGACAATGCTGTTAGTCATACACTTCACTTTTAGGTAATCCTGCAAGGAGCAGGAAGTTGGAATCATTGATTTTTTGGGTCCTTTCCAACTTGAGATATTCTGTGATTTTACAATTTCCTTCAGAGCAGCATAAAGAATTAGGAGACAAGCATGATCATTCTAACAGTGATTGCCAATTTCCCAACAAGGTAAAACTAGCAGAGTAGCTACATACATCTGTTTTAAACATTTCAAGACATAAACAACCAGTAAAAATATGCTGCAGCCCAAGATCATAGTGTTCATGCACTGCTTGACCCAGAAATAAATCTGCTTGACCCAGAAATACTCATGGTACCTCAAGAACAGAGCAACCATGCCTACCTACCCTGAAGACTGTGATTTGAGCAGCATGCCAATCATAAAAGATCATCTACCAAATGCTAACAACATTTACAGTAACTGTGAATTAAGGGACTGTAATTTTTTTGAAGAGAAAAATATATACTTTTAGGGTCACTTAGTTAGTATATGCATGTGCTTAGGATCTTTCACTTACCTGCCTTCCAAGTAACGGGAGCACTTCCTTGATCACAGTCTGCACTGTGCTATCCTTATTTACTCGTAAAGAAACATATGCCATTCCCACCCTAAGGAGAAAAATACTTATTTTAGGACCTATCCTGTGTGTACCTTTTTAAACTAAGTATAGAATTTTCTCAAATATATTTGCATTAGTTCAAGAAAGTTGTTAACTGATGCTCATAGCAGATGTGGTATCAGAGCCAGAGACAAAAAAACACTTTCATCTCAAGAAACTGCTAATTACAATTTTAGCACTACGGATTAGCTTCTTCCTAATCACAAAGATAACCTGCAATTTTTGTAAAACTTGTCAATGCAGTTGCAACAGCATAATGAACATGATTAAATTTTATCCCACAGGTCTTCAGAAATTAGTAGGTCCAGACCATTTTGCTTCCACTACTAAATCTGCTTAAAATTCATAGTGTCTCAGTGGTAAATTGAATAGGTTGGGTTTTTTTGGTTTTGTGGTTTTGTTTTTGGTTTTGTTTTGGTTTTGTTTGTTTGTTTGTTTTGTTTTTTTGTTTTCCCCTCCTCATCTCACATGGGAAGCTGCACTGTAGTTCTTCCTACTTCACATTCCTTCAAAAAAATCTATCAAATTTTCAAGTGACATGTATGTCATTATTTGTTTACAGATGAAGTTAACGTAAAGTCGCATCTTTCTAACCAAACACATGATAATAGAACTGCACAGGCTGCACTGTGTGTTCCACTCATATAAAGAAACCCAAGAGTTTCCAGGCATGGAAATGAATGTTATGCATACTACCCATTCAGAAAAATGAATAGAAGAATCCTGAAATACAGAAAAAGAAACTACACTCTCTATTAGAGTTCTGCAGCTTCAATAACTAAAGCAAACAGGGCTAGACTACAGAGGACATATGTACCCAAGCAGGATAACCTCGTGATCAAGAAGGAAAATACTCACTTTAGCCAGGCAGGATAAATTCTGATCACTTCCTCGTCCTTTGGTTTGGCTCTGATGATCCAAGCTTCAGGAACAGATTCTCGGAATACTGAGCCCAAGTTGCTGTCCTCTGCAGCATCATTCCTGTTGATAACATCATCAGAGAGCAGCACCTGCTGCGTAAAGGTCTGAAGCTCATACTCCTGCTGGTCATCATTTATGTAGTACGCCCTCAAAGCAGCCTCCTAAAACACAGCAAGATAAATTAACGTTTACTTGAAAAGACACCATTAATACCTGTACAGCCATAGACATTATAAATACATGTTCTATACACAGACATTATAAATGCAGGATCTAACCTCAGGGCAGTGGATACATAGCAATGGCAAAAAAAAAAATATCAAAACAAGAGTGAAGTTTTGAAAACAAATTTCAGTGAACATGAAAGAAGAAAACTTGAGATATCAATGTATTTGAACATAATCCACAGTATTTTTGGAAAGTGGTAGTCATTTTAAGACCAAATGTAAAAATTTAGGTCTGATAAATTTACACTCATGCATGTAAAATTTACTCCACAAGGAAAATGGTAAATTACACTCGATTGAACCCAACTCTGCCTACTCAGTCTTCTTGCACTAAGGGATGCTGAAAGTTAGTGAGCTTCTTAGCCAAACTGCCCTGAACCCACACACCTGTGAAGAGGAAAGGGAAGGGCTGTCCTTGCAAGATGCACACAGAAATTTTACATCGATAATGGACCCATACCTGCAGCACTTCTGCTAACCCAGAGTTTACAGCTCACTTACAAGAACTTGTATTCCTCTTCTCTAGTATTAAAAGCACCAGCCTGGTAAAATGTGCTTGAAAGTAGCACTCCTAAATAAAAGTGCTTTCAGTCCTGTACATAGTTTTTCTTAAAGATCTTGATATGCAGAACACTGCAAACCCTTTGCAAAACTCCTGTTTATTTTGAAAACAGTATCAAGATAAATATCCTAACGATCTTTAGCTTTATATTGTCAAAATTCTGATGTAATACATTCTTCAGACTTCTTTGCCAAGTCTCTTATGACTCTGAGACCTCACCATGCACAATTCTATTGTGAACCACCCTATTCTTTCGCTGGGATTTATCTCTCTCAATGTGGGGTCCCTGCCTAGCCCAGTAAATAAAGATCTGTACAGCACACTTGATTTAGTACTAAGAAATTTTTCTATCCTGGATGGAGCACTGGAAAAGCTAGGGAGTGGCCAGTATGTGATCAATAATTGATTATTTTCACAGCCAAGGGGTGGAGATTACTATAACAAGCTTTAATGTTCAAAGCTGTTTAACTCAAGTGCAATATTGGTGACTGTCCAGGATAAATATCAAACCACTACTTACAGAAAAGGGGAACTGGTTATCCTGTATTGCTGGTGTCAGTAAAATCAGGCTTCAGAGAAACACCAGGAAGCAGAATGACTGCTTAACATGTGATACTGTGATCACCATTATGCTAGACATATGTAAGCCACCATTTCCTCAGATGCTCTAAAATAAGAATACTACATGAAGAAATCAAATTATGTTGTGATGTTATTGCCCATTCACAGATTTTTGTTGTTGTTGAGTTACATTTCTACATTAGCTTTTTATTATTGTAATATGAAATTATATGTACGACACTGGAAAACTGACCCTCACTGGTATCTTACCACAACTTCTTCATTTTTTGCAATCCTTGGAACTGAAATTAGGCGAAATTGATTGCGTTTCACTGCGTCATTCCCATCAAATATCTTTAGTGTTTGTTTACCTGAATGGAAACATATGTATTAATTAGCACACACCTTGAATCAGAAAGCTACCTGAATAGGAGGGGTATAATATAACTAAAAACCTTCTTTTAGTCCACTGAAATGTTTCTTCATAGGACAAGCCTTGAGGCCGAATATTTTAAATTTTGTTTTGTTACTCTTCATTTAAAACTGGGGTACATTCAGAGAGGAAAGAGGGACGACTAATCAGAGCTTTATCCTGGTTTTGATATAACTATTGTAATCTATGTCACCGCTTCTTCATCCCCAGCTTTCAAGACTGCATTTATTATTGACAAGTTGAACAACTTGAAGACCAAGACAAAGTGTCACCCCCTTCAGAACAGCTCCCAAAGCACTGCCCATCCTGGTTAATCATGCAGTCTGTTAGCACACATTGTAAAGGAGATTTATTATATGCTGGAGCCTACTTCCATGCTTCCCTTACATCCTGGAAGTACTTTGTAGTACAGAATAAAATACTAAGGGCCTTTTGCTCTCAAATAGTATCAGCATTTAGGTTCAATGAAACCCACTAGCAAATTGCCATTTACCACAGAAGAATTAGAAAGGAGAACTGGAACTGGAGGAAGAGAACTATCAATCCACCTCTAACTGATGACTGATAAAAAGCAAGCAAGAATCCAGGCAAAAATGTGCATCACTGGGCATCACTGGGTAGTAGCAGATTAAGAGGAAAGACTGCAGAGTATAACTACTTAACACTCCAGTGCTAGCTTTCTTGAACCACCTGAAACTATGTTGTGTCTAATCCACCTATTTCTGCTTCAGTGGATGTTCTCCAACTTCACACAAAAGCCAACACCACAGAACTAAAGGATTATCCAGTACTTAGATGTGAAAGCAGTCTTTTAAAAATGAGATTCTAACCCTGAAACAAAAATCATGATACCTTAATTCTCATGATCTTTATTTCTCCTTATTTTGAGATGTGGCACCTACACTTAGTCTTCTTTTTCAGTGTGGACTTGTTCACTTCTTAAGGGTATTTCTTCATTATCAATTCCACTGGTCATGGCACAATGAGTGTGCCAGGACATTCTCATTACGTAACATGAAGACCTCATTGCACAGCAAAGCAGTCCCCAGTATAGTCTCCCATACTACTCCAAAGTCATCCTAGTCTCTCCAGGGACAAAACTGGCTATGTTGACTGGTCTAGTGGAGGGCATCCCTATCAGGGAGTTGGAACTAGATGATCTTTGAGGTCTCTTCTAACTCAAACCATTCTATGACACTATTATGATATTCAAAGCCTTACTGAACATGACAAACTGCTCTGAGTGACCTTGCTTGAGCGGGACACTATCTTAGTTAACCTCCATGCTGCCTGTCACATGCTGTGACTCTTCAGAGGGAAGCCTGTATAACAGATGCATGTACTAAGAAAAACAGAGAAACAGAATAAATAAAATCACAGAACTATAAAATAGTTTGGGTTGGAAGTGGCCTTCAACAATCATGGAGTACAAGAATCCTGACAGGGACAGCTTTCATTAGATCAGGTTGCTCAGAGCCACACCCAACCTAGTATGATACAATGTGACTTTTCAATTCTTTTTGTTGATATGAAAAGTAGTATCACAGTGGATTTTCAGTGTTCCAATTATCATACTGGTTGTGTCTGTTGTCAATTTCTTTTTAGTCACAGTATAAAAAAAGATACAAATACCATCAACTCTTACTTCTAAAGTACTCTTGAAACTCAACAACCATTGCATTGAGGCGGTAGCACACATCAAAAAGTGACCTACTTCTTTAAATTCTGCTGGATCTATACCAGAAAGAATGGAATTCTTTTAGACACAGATTTCTGTCAGAGTGATCGCCATGGTAACTATAGTATAGATGAATGTTAACCAAAAGACACACTGTGTCCTGGGTGACCTTCTTTAGAGCTAACACAACTTGAGAAAACAAGTGAACACTGGTTTCTGACAGCTGATGATCTGAGTATGAACTTTCATAACACTATCAAAATCTGTTGTTTTCTCTAGCAATTCAGAAAGTAGACAACCATCTGAGAACAAAAACATTCACCCAAGTTCTAGTACTTGTTTTCATTTGAAGTGCCTTTGTAGTCTGCTCTTATGAGACACTAGTTGGCCTAAGAGAATCCCAAGCAATTGTAACTGGAGAATTTTTTATGAGCTCTCCATGTCTTAAGAACAGTCAAAGAACAGTTGGATTGACTCTCAAAATAAACTGGTTTACGAGAACAAGGTTAGATCTATGGACCAATAATGTCCTAAGCACATCCTAGGCATATTTCTTAGAAAAATAAACATAATGCTGGTAATCTGGTATCCATCACACAAAAAACCTCCTCTACTTTATTAGTGAAAAATCACATTTAACTTTGTCACTGTCCTCCTCACAGGGGACACTTTCACTGCAACCCAGTGAAAAATGGCTTGCTTTCACATGAGCTTCTGGAAGCACATTAACAAAAGAACAAACAGCTATATACTGCAATTAGTCATCCAGAAATACATTTCTCCACTCAGTCAAGAGCACATCCAACACATGTAAGTTAAGGTGTGTCTTATGCCAGCCTGATTTGTCTAACTAGCCCTGGAAAGAAGCTCAACTATAATCACTTCGGAAGTTAGGTAAAGCTCTTCCTTCCACCTGTTCAAATTTTTAAATATTAGAAAACGACCCAGTTACAGAAGTGAAGTCTACATACTCCTACTTAGTATATATGTGTATATATATGCATGTATATATGTGTACATATATGTATATATGTGTATATGTCTGTGTACATATATTTATATACAAAACCCCTTGCTAGTATGTGACAGAGGCACTTATCAAACTGTGGTATTTAAAGGAGTTACTGTCTGTTTTGTAATACTGGCACCTCACTGCTAAATGTCTTTTATCTTTTCCTGTTGGATCAGAGCACAGAGTATTATTATATTTTTTCTTACCATGGGATACTGAGCTGAAAATAACCTGTTATTCATGCTTACCCCTTCCAAGAGGAAAGTAACTACAAAAGGTTAACTCCAGGCATAATTTACCAAAGTGTGGAATTTAATTTCAGAGGCTAAGATACCAAGTTTTCCTGGGAAAAGGATAAAATAGCATTGGATGAGTCCAAAGTTCATGATCCCTTTGACTTCCAAATCCCCACAGACAGGACATGGCTTCTGAAAAGACTTACATGTGGCTTGTGACTGAGATAGGAAAACGACGCAATCGTGAATCATTTTGTCCCTTAAGAAAGCTAGAGGCCCATACTGATTTGTATTTGTGAAAATTACTCTTAAGAGATTAATTCTAGCAACACAGCTTACCAAGACCTCTCCCCAAACAACTTGTGTTATTTACATGCTTTATGCTCTCCCTCTCTACTGCTACTTCATATTACAACAGTGGGGACTATCAAATTTTGGTTTTTTCAGTATTAGGATTCATAACCCACAAGATGGCATTTATGTATATAAGAATTAAGTATTTTTCTTTTACTGTCCTTGAAGAGAGCCTTTCAGAATCCCAGATTCCTTCCTCCCATCCTTCCTTCCCTTCTTTTTCTTTCCTTTCTTCTTTCTCTAGCTCTTACTCTTCCAGGAGAGCCATTTGCAGGTGTGTGCCTCCTCTGAACTTGTTTTCTTGAGCAGCTCCATCTCCCCTAGTTTCAAGACAATTTTGAAGCACAAATCTGTGTTAACATCTGTCCTTCCATTTTGGTAGCTGCTTCTTAACCCTACTTCTCTTAGTTTTTAGAGCCTTTCCAAGCATCTGCTGAGGAACACGTGACATGTTTAGTTATCTATAAGCAGTAATGGAAGAACACAATGGCCCTTTTTTTGAAAGCCTAAAGTTTTCATAAGTATCTTTAGGGAAAAAAAAATCCCTTCCCACATGCTGTCTTTGCTTCTTCTGGAAAACAGTTTGTTCCTGCTTGCAGGATTACAGTGGAGGTCTCCTCTGCACTGTCAGCGGGTTTGGGACAAGACATAAGCAAACTCTAAGCCAATGACTTGAGTCTATCTAATACAAAACCATTTTATCTCTTACTCAGCAGATGAACAGCGACCTGAGCAAGGCAAATCAGAGGCTGTGGAAGGACATGCTGTGAAACATCTGTTTGCTGACAACACTGCGGCCCCCATTTCTCTGGTAGACTTGGGCTTTCAGTGATGGCTGAATTTTGTCCTGCAGAAGCTGAATGCATGCTGAATCAGACAGTTCACTTGCAGCCAGGTAGCACTGAGAGATTCTTACAGGGCAGAGGGAGTCCTTTGCCAAATACACTTGTATGTCTGTTAAATCTATCAACTCAGAAACTGTATGGTTGTTTTTATGTTAATTTTATGCTTTTGGTTTCAGTGTCTTGGTAGGCTAAATATAGTGATTGATTTAAGACATTTAAGCTACCAATATTAAGATTTAGATCTTCTACCTTTACATTTCACTCAACAAGTCCATCACAATAGCAAAGTAACAAAAATTAATGTAGACTAGTAATTGAAATCTTCTTCCAATACTAAACTACAGACTTGGTATCCTTCTCTATTGGCTTCTCTCCTGTGGATAAAGGTGTCTTTCCACATCAATATTATTCAACTTGTTCTGACTTGTTTCCATAGTTTTTAGAAATATGTACCGCTAAAACACAGAGCTGGAATTAAGGAAATCCAAATATTCTGGAATATTTTGAGTTCAGACAGTCTTGAGAGAGAGCACAGTAATACCCCAAAAGACACGGCAGATGTACTGAGTCAACGCACAGAAGCAGTGAGCAGCTCCTTCTTGACCCATGTTACACAAATGATGTTATCCAGAGACAGGTGAAAGTGGTACAGTCCCCTACAACTGTGTCATTGCCATGTTAAATTCAAATTCATGTTGTATTCATATTCATAGCATATGACTGACTCCCCACACACAGAGAGGCACAACAGCACAACAGCTGGCAGGTGAACCTCAATAACTTTACCAGGTAGGCTACCAGAGAAGTCATGTCCTGAGCTGACACAAGGTCATCAGTCCCACTGTCTGGAGGGGGCACACACCAGAGGAGTCCGTGGGGGAAGTTCTGTAGGACATCTCACTGACCAAGGAGGTTGCTCAGCTTGCAGGGATATATGAGATACATGTGAAAAGCATTCTGGGATGGTACTAGGGTTGTTAGGGAACTTTAGGGGAGGAATCAAGGCAAGAGATCAAAGTGGTTTGGGGAAGAACTAGTATGGGAAAATAGAAGGATAAAGAGACAAAGGAAGCTGGTCACATTTAAAGAAGTTGCTGGTTGGCCATGCCCTGGACTGCATCACCACAGTCTGTCTTATCAGTAAATGTTATTTCTGACTCTTTTTAAGTGTGTGGTTTTAGCTGAGCTTTCTAAATCACAGCGAAGTCACTGGGCTCTGCACTGTCCTATCCTTTGTGAAAATGCATTATGAGAAAGCAATTTTTTATGCCACTGTTCTTTTTAAAACACTACTAATGATACTTTACATGACCCTTGAAAATATACCATCTATTGCTGCTTTCTCCAGTCCACAAATGACATATTGTATCCTGCCCTGAATTTTCATATCTTTTTTCTTTTTTTGAGAAGGACAAGCCAGAGCTGAACTGGCATCTACTAATGCTTTCAATGAATCCAGTTGAAATACCTGGATACAGAATTTGCTTTTTTTGACAGTCATAAGGGAAATAGGCTTAATTGTTGAAACGTAAAGTCCTCACACTCAATCACTTAAGTTGCTTAAAATACTGGAAAAAGTGAAAGTTGTTTAGATAAACTGCAGTTAGAGTATTTTCCCATAACAAGAAAGTATGGTGGTGGATCATAACTTAAAGTCATTCAGGAACTAAGAAAGTGAAACAAGAGTATGTTTGAGAGCTCTTCTATAACTGATTTAACTACTTATTGAGCCGATTTTTTAAAAATTCCATATAGCATTTGCACAACTAGTCTCTTAATTTTGCAAGAACTTGAGGATTTTAAGAAAATTAGTATTTATTGATTTACAATGTCCTTTTTTACAACAATCCATGCAGTTACATTAGGTAGCATGGATCATGTTTTCTGCTTGCTAATAGTATAGCAAGTATCCCACCCTCGGATATAGGGGTGGGAAGCTCTTAAATTGCACTTTACCTCATCTTCTAAAAAGCAAGAATTTGGTTGTTACCAATCCCAGAAAACTCCATATGCTTAAAAATTTAACTGCATAAAAAGCAGCCAGTCCAGCTCAGCCCTATTGACTGCAATATGCCAAAGCAATCAAAAAAAATTCACCTGATGTCCTCAGCAAAATTTGGATCCAGTGAACTTAGAAGGAAAAGGCTCTGAAAAGACATTGCTGTCTGCCCTTTAAATTTGCTGCTTATCTATGGATTATTAACACCAGGTTTTCTTTCTTCAGTTACCAAGTTGAGAGAAATTACCTGTTTGTCAAGGTAATGAAGAAATTGCCACTTATGTCAACCTACCAATGGAAAATAGCAAGGAGATATTTGTAAGGCCCTGGATAAATATGTTGGACCAAAACTTTGGACCTGAAATTAAATGACCTAACATTAGAAAAATAACCACTTAATATTTCGTCATAAGGCAATACAAGTTAAAATTATATGAATGAAGATTATTATATGAGTAAAGAAATGGGTGACTATTCATCCCTTACTAAAATTTTGCTTACTTGAATCTGATGAAATTTGGATATCTTTTGTTGATCCTTGTGTTGACCCATCAACATCATCATCTTCATCTGTAAAAGCAGAGACATTTTAAGAAAGGATTTTTGTTAATTTGAATGGAGGGGAGAAGGTGTTTGTCATTTAAGAACAGCTTCCATCAAACAAGCTAACACAAAAGGAACCAGTCAGAAAAGCACACTTTCTTTTGCTACCCATTTTATGATAATAATTCATAGTATTAAAACAGTATTAAAAAACCCAAATCTGCATTGTCATGTAGCTGCAGTGAAGGCATACATGAGATTCTTCTATTATTAGCTTTAATATTGCAGCTACTGCATTTTATTCTTTTCTGAAGTAACAATGTTTGACTGTCACCAAAGTATGGATGATTTCCATTAAGTTTTAAACTACCAAATCAATCCAGCCTGTCAGTCAGAAATAATGGTGTTACAGAATTTATACAACTGAAAAACAAAGTTATTTACACCCAAAGAGAAAGAAATTGCTGCTCTCCAGCAGAGGACATAGACAGTAGGCTCATCACTCTCACAGCTAGGAGCTGACATGTCAGAAAACAATGCATTCTTGTAAACCATACATAAAATATTAGAAAAGATTAAAATAAATTTGCTTCTGTGAAGAACATCCTCACTGCATTCTCATTCCTGACACTTGGGCCCCTACAAGACCAGTGCAAATCCAAACATGGTCAATTTTCCTTCTCTGAGGGTAGCAGTAGAGTGCAATTGCAAGTGCTCATCAAATAATGGTATTCACACTCACACCCACTGAAAATCCTAGTCAGTCTTGACTGGGATGCAGGTAAAGCTCCCAAAATATATATGCCAGGCAACACCTTTGTAAAAACTATGCCTTGCAGCTGAGGGAGAAAACAAGAAACCAAAGCACAAAACAAGAAAGAAAATACAAAATGAAACAAGTATAGGAAGATCTTCAAAGCAAAAGAGGTGCTGAGAAAGTCAAAATCCTAAAGCAGGAGAACTTTCCAAGAAGCAGAATCATAGCATGTCAAGAAGGGTACTAGGCAGTACTCCTAAACTCGACCCCAGGCAACTCACTGGATATTTGGGTAATGCTTCAAGTGTCCACAAGAAAGACCAACATGCTTTTGAGTTACGGCTTTTAAAAATATAAAAAGAGTTTTGAGATATTTTCCCTGTTATAGCTGACAAACAGATCAAGTTTCAAACTGGAGAGAAATTTAGACAGTATGGTCTTGAAACACCTTGAAATAAGAGAAACCTGAATGCCTTCTTGAATTTCATTCCAGATAATTAAGTTAAAAAAAAAGAAAGTGGTAAATATAACAATAGGAAATGACTGCTCCTGATTGCTGTCAACCCTCTTCTTTCTCACTTTAGATGGGAAGACGCTGACTTCTTTTATTACACTTTCTCCTTCAGTCTGAATAGTAGAGAAATCTACACCACCAGCATCTTGAAACTATTCCAGTGAAGTGCAATGACTTCTTTGAATATTTTTATTATAGGAGTAATTTGGAGGAAGGGGCTCCACACTGCTGTAACCTTTGCATCTCCTGGTAGCTCAAGAGTTTAAAAGAAGCCTCTTTTCAGCAGAGAGGTGTTTCTCAATGTTGATGATGAAGTTTAGCACTTACACTGTGGGAAAAGCTACCTCAGACAAATGGTCCCCAGTAGGTCAGCAATGATGAGTGTGCTCATTCACTGCATGGGCCAAGTCATCCGGCACTTCCCAACCACCAGCTTGGGAAGAGCTATGCCTGCAGCAGTCAACTTATCCAGGCAACTGCTAACACTTCATTGGTACCTCAGACTGGTTTTTTCACAACCTTATGAGAGATGTCCTTTGTCAGCTGTGACAAGAGAGGAGCACCCTCTCCTGTCACCTCAGGAGAACTTAATGAGCCTATCATCACACAGAAGTGCTAATTATCTTCCAACAAAGGAGCTCTTTGCTCCCCTAAAACAAACCTAATATGAACACAATCTTTAACAAGATCTGCCATCTACAGTCTATGCCTTTCCCCTGGAAAAGCAGCAGCAACTCCTGAGCAACTCCTCAGCTGTCCTGAGCTGTTTCGTTGTCAGAGGAGCATCAAATACATCCTAAGAGATTATCAGGGAGGTGCTGGATTCATGACACATCTTGGTAACTTTCAGCACATGCCAGGAACTAGTGGGGTTTTGTAAGAAAATGAAGGTCTGTTCTGTAAACATAGGTAACAAGAAGGACTAAAAGGCCAGAGCACTGTGTTTCCTTGACACAGGATGACGTGAGATTTAGTTCAAGACAATTCCTGGCTCTGCTTTTGAGGAAGAACTTGGGCAAAGAAAAAGAGCATATAGCAATGGTGCTTTTGGTGGTGACGTGATCTTCAGCGGATCTGACTAAGAATGACAAACATCCAGCAACAGGTCTCAAAGTAAGGCTCAACAGGATATGGATGGTGTAAAAGGAGTCACACATGGAGGCACCAGACTAGTACCCGAACATTAAGCATATAGAAGCCTAAAAAGCACTCTGCTACAGAAACAAAGAACAAAACATCTTATGCACAGCGTAGTGTAGGAGAAGGGAACACAGGTGACCTTGCCCCTGATAGTAACAGCTGTGTTAATTACCCAATACAGCCATGCCCCTATTGAGTCACAGCTATATCCAATAAAGATCAGTGTAATAAAAGGGAGGGGGTTAGCTAGTGAGGGGAGAATCATGAAGGAGAAGGAACTTTGAGGAAGAAGGAACAAGAGAATCATGATGAAGGGTCCTGCGGAGAGAGAATCCCTGCTGCAAGGTCAGTCTGGGTCTGCCATTAGAGCCTGTTGTTGGAACCTGCAGTCATAGTCTAGCTAGGTAAAATCCTGCAGTCAAGAGCCTGCAAACCAATACATTCAGTCATCATAAACCTACAGCAGGAGCTTGCTGCAGCCAGCATACGTGAAGAGTTGGAGTTAGGATGGCTGAGCTATAAAGAGGAATAAACTAGGACCCTTTCCATGCTGTGATAAACAAGGAATCTGTGCCTCAGCTCATTTCTGCCCTCTAACAAGAGGGCTGCTACAATAGCAGAGTACATGACAATGCTGCACCACAAATATTACTCACCATGCTTTCTGCTGAGCCACAGCTGTGGCTCACTGACCATGAAAAGAAAGGAAGATATCAATTGCTGAGGCAGCTGTCAAGTTCACAGGTATGCAATATATCTGCAGCAGGAGGAAAGTGGAGCATCCCCATGGCTCAGTCCCTGCTCCACTGGGTATCAGCAGCCCCTCCATCCTGGGAGACTGCTGCCCATTGGATGATAGAGAGCTGAGCCCAAGCAGCAGAAATTCTCACAGGCCACAGAAAAGAGAACCCGTGTTAGAAATGAGATTTTTCAAGCTGTTGCTATGCTATACCTCTGTGACACATAGGCTAAGGACTATAAAAATGCAAAAAGGACTGGCTTTCCAAACAAGGTGAATATTATTCAGTTTGATTTTTTTTCCCTTCATATCACAATAAAGCACTGGAAATGGTCCAAATTAAGTTAGTGAGTATTTCTCCATCCCTATGTATCTGCTTCTAACCACAAGCTAATGGCTGCATTCTCTCAATTCAAAGCATCAGACAAACTTTTTCATTAAAGAAATGTAAAAAAGTCATTCTTACTTTAATAAACCTCAACTATACATAACATGAACTAACACACTTAGCATATAGCATAAGTCCTGAAATAAAAAACCTTTTCTTCCATCTCTTAAACTATTGAAGAAAGAGATTAGAAGGTGCAGCTAAAGCCTTGGATTCCTTCACTTAAGGTGCTCCATGTTCAATTTTTATTAAGAGATGATTTAAAAATAAAAAAAAGAGATAGTTAAGTCTGACATATTAAAAGAACACACCACTGTTGAAGAGAAAAACTTAGTTAACATCAAAAAAGTCAAACCAAAGACTCTGCCTTAAAGGTTTGTGATTAACTTCTCTTATTTATAATAATACAACTTAATCTTCACTTCAACCTTTGGTACACTTGTGAAATACCTAACAATAGACCTGAATCAAAGTTCACAGTGAGTCTTGCAGCAAAATCAAGCTCATCCAGACTCTTTATTTTGGTTACTTCTTATGTTGGAAGCATTAGGAACTCCACGATTTTCAAGTGGGTGCTATACTACATCCTTGACCACTAGCAAGCAAATTCACTAAAAAGGAAAAATACTCACTGAAAAAAACCCAATCCACAAAAGCAACCTAATGCCTCCTCTCTGCCTTTGCCAGGTCACTGGAGTGTATCTGGGTCATGCAGTTCATGCAGTAGCAGGACTTCTGCTACAGCTTCTGCACACAGAACACAGGGGTCTTGCTCACGATCAGCTCTCCCCACCAAAACCAAACCTGACTTCAGAGCAGAAAGTTCAAGAGCAATTTGCCAGGTTGAGAAAAGAGCAAATATTTAACTTTCATGACCTATATTTTGCCAACGTTTTATTTCCTTTCTTATTCCATTCAAGCACCAAAAGAAAGGTTTTTACAGGTGCATAATAATCAAAACATAAATTAAAAAATACTTCAGTGTATCTCAGGCTTAAAAAAATTCTTGTTCCTAAAGAGCTGTTAAACAAACATTCACTCTAGATGGCAGCAGAACATTACCCTGTGTAGACACATGGTGTTGTTTCAGCACAGAAATCTTAAAAAGCACAGATGCTTAATCCAAGAGACAAATAAATGTATCTGTACACATAAGAAGTGTTTCCAGCAATGTAACAGTGATACCACAAATTTTCTGATTTTGGGTTTTCACTTTCTTTGTTTCAAGAATATTACACAAATTGCCCTGCACCGGTAAACAGAAGTTTCTGCATTTTGCACAGCACCCATTAAAAAACCTGTCCCAGAAATAGCAAGAAGTTATACTACTGCCACAAAGGCCAGTAAAAATTAGCAATAATATACTTAACTGAATTATAACACTAGGTTAAATACACTCATCAATTACTTGCACGCCACTTTGAAACTTTTACCTGATTCTGTTTGCAAATTTTCTGATATTCGAAAACAGTGCAATTTGCTGAAGTTACGAGAAAACAATTGAACACAACTTGGAGGAAGAATCATATTCCTTAATCTTCCAAAGGTACATTCTGGTGTGACAATTACGTAGCAAGCAGCATGAGCCTATAAACAACAGCATCAGTTAAGAACTTGTCATACACATAGAAAGTAAATTTATTTATAACAAACTATAACTAAAATTGTCATAGACTTTTTGAAGATAGACCTTTTGTAAATCACCTTCATTAAATGAATGGCCCATCTTCCACCCTAGATTTTTATTTGTTTAAGTCAGGTTTTGTAATACCAATAATGGGGAGTCTTAATATGTCAAGAAACTTCCAAGGACCACAAAGTTGTTCTATTAAAAACGAAAGGTTTTTATACAGCTACATGGAGAAGTTTAAAGTTTTGGTCTTAAACTCTGATCTTACACTCCATGTGGATATTTCCTGGGGGAAATGGAAAAAGTGCACACTATTGAATAGCTTGAAAAGAGCAATATCCTCTTACATAGCTGTACCCACTTGCAGACTCCAAGGTAAGCCTGTTTTCAGTTTTATTCCAAAGGGTGACTGGATAGTTTCTGCCTTTACACTGTTGAAAATCTTCTGCCATTACTGAATACACACACCCTTGTATGTATGGCCACACAGCATGTTACATTTCTTAGACTGTTTTCAAAGACAATCCCTCCCACCTCAGAAATTATGTCTCAGATTAAACTACAAACCCCCTAATATTAAAAAAAAACTAGATCACTGAAATCATACTTGAAATACTGAATAACCTCTAGAGTTTTATTTTAAATCATCACTACAGGGAGTATCTCATCTAGCCTTAAGTAGCAAATTAATGATTTCTTACATATACTTTTCAGTTCCCTCCTCATCTGATGCTTTCACTTCCATCATATTTTAATACAGGGTAGCATTAAGTGGATGGACTATTTTTTTATCTGCACTGCACACTGTTTATCAGTGTGTGAAAAGGCTGTGGTTTCCAGAAGAATTATTGAAGGCTACCATCAGTGAGCACAGGAAATAAACATGTGTCATGTCAATTGAAAAACATAGAAACTGATATTGACAACTTAAAACCCCCAACTACACAGGTTAAGATTCTATACTGAAATAAGAGTAAACATATTAGAATGGTACGTCTTTAACCTTGAAGAATTCATGATTTGAGAGAAATTCTGATTTAACACAGAAAGTGACTGCAGGCTTCTAACCACAGATCTCTAACAATTAGACCTTGTTAAATTCCATTTGATTTACACAAAGCTTCACTGTTACTTTGACAGTTGCTCATTAAAATGACTATGAGGAGGATTTAAAAAGTCAGATTTCCCATCTAACACATATACATATTTAAATAAAAAAGTGAATAGATTAAGTGTATAAATTAAGTGTACTTACAAAGTGTATACAAAATATATATTTATACAGAGTGTGAATCAATTAATTATGTTTCTATCAAGTGTTCAAATTAGCACATGCCATATATATGTGGTTCCCACAAATACATGCAGCAGTACAACATACCAGGATGCCACACCATTCACATCTCATCCCAGAGAGCACCTCAGAAGACCCACAGGTTTTTTTGCAAAATTCACAACGAGCACTTGAAGAAAGGTTTCCCTCCCTCCAGTGGTGGTGGTAAATATCCTGAGGGAACACATCATGACTTAGCATTACATGAATCAGATACAGCTGCACCTTCAGTACAACTTCAAAATCAGTAATTCAAATAGCTCTGAGGAAATAGTAACGGAGACTAGGGCATATTTATTGTGAGTTTTTCTCAAGATAAATATGAATCTTTAACAATCTTACATTTCATTAAAAAGAAATCAAACTATCAAAAAATTTATCCCAGTGTTTTTCCTTCACAGTCCACTAAAAATTATTTTAAAAAATCATCTTACAATATCAGTATTCTGTGTCCTATTGTACTGTGAGAAGACAAGAAAACAGGCAGTCTTGCCTTAGCCAGACTGCAAGGAAGCATGAGGATAAGAGAACATTTGCCAGGGGTGCAATGCAGCCAACAGGTCAACAGGAAAAAAAAAAAAAAAAGTTACACACCAGCTTTTGCAAAGCAAACTTTTATATCAGCATTTAAGTTCATCTTAGTCTTTGTAGTATATTCTGAAGTCACATTTGTCTTTTGCCTGCCAAAAAGGAAAAGTGCTTTGAAAACTGGCAGCATGTGAAAGACCAAGACTGCTTCTTCTCTAGTCCACAAAATGCACGGCCACCTTCCCCTGCAGAGGCATCTGCACTTACATGGTCCAGGTGCCCATCCTGGTGACACTGCCGGCAGTCGCTGCAAGCAAACAGGATACAGTCTGTGTGCACATGTAGCTCACAAACTAAAAGCACAAAAACAAGAAAACAACTTTAGGCTGGAAACCTGGAGATTTTCTGCATCTCCCTCCTCCCTCCCTTCAATACTCCTCCACTACCCTTTTCACACCATACTTTCTCTCCTTCATGAGCTTTGCATTCAGCAAAGGTAGACATTAATGAAGCTTACCAGCATTGTTTTCTGTGTTCCTTCACTTCCTCTGTGTTAAAAAGATGCAGCAAATATAAAGGAAAGGCTGAACTAATTTTGCTTATAAGCAGCACTTGTCATATTTCCTCCAATTACAGCAAGTTGAATGTGTATAACTGCTCAGCTTTGTCTCACAGTTTCACAAGAACTGCTGCCTTCTCCAGCATACCTGGGCCTGAAGGCAATTCAATCACCATATGGGAGATAAATCACTATTTCATTGTCCAAAAAAAGGAAATATTTTTTTCAGACAGCTCTCCTAAGTAAGGTTAACATGGCCTTCCAAAATATTGTAGGTACTGTAGGTGGAAGAAGTTTTAGTAAACCCTGTAAAACTTCAGGCAAGTTTTGGTTTTAAAATACCTTCATTATTTAAAAGCTGACTTGAAAATACTAGATGTGAAAAAAAATAATCTGCAGTTATGCTACAAAGGATGAGTTACAAAAACAAAAACAAAAAAAAACCAAAACCAAAGAACAAACAAACAAACAAACAAAACACCACAGAAAAACCCCCCAAAACAATAACTAATAAATCTTAATACCTAGCTTAAAAATTTCAAGAGTTAGGAGGGTTCTCTGTGAGCCTCAGGGACAGAGATGGAAGAAAAAGATCCTCCTGTAGCTGCTTTACAAATACTTTTATTGCTCTGGGAAGGCATTTAACTTTTCATCAAGTAAATGAAAGCAAGAGACAAGCATAAAATTTTTCAAATACTTTTTCATTTCTGGTCAAACAGGTTATTTCTCCAAGCATATCACAAAAATATGAGAACTGTAACCTGAAAATTGAAAGTTGGCAACTGCACACATTAGAACATTATCTGAAAGTATCTGGAAAATAACGTTTTTAATTTACATAGAGAATAATATCCAATTTGAAATCTCTTTGGATTCTTCCAGAGCAGAATTAACGTTGTGTTTGTCCTAACCCCACAGAAGACATAATCTACCATTACGCCAAAGCAAAGACTCATGACTACGTCAACCACAAACACACACAGGTGCTCATGCTCACTGTCTTTGCTGCACTCAAGGACTTCTCTCTGAGCTGTGGCACAGTCTCTCCTCCACTCATATTTCTCCCTGTTCACAGATGTAACAGGAATATTTTGGAGTTTTGCCAGTTCAACTAACCAGGCAAACTAGATGCTTTGAATCATACTCTTGCTAAAGTTAAAAGTGTCCATAGACAAAGTTACACCTTCAAGGAATTTACAGAAGCATTGGGGGTTTTATTAATTCTGCCAACATAGGCATGCACTGCCCTTTGCTATACTTTGTAAGAACACAGAGGGGATTTCACCCTTGGTTTAATTCACATCTGCTGCTTCTAGCACCAACTCTAGCTCAGAACTGGTAAGAAATATGTTCATATAAATGGTGGGAGTGTCATAGGAGTTAATCCCTTAAACTGACTATCCTGGGGTAGGAAAGAGGATGCTTTTGAATGTAGAAATCAAATTACAGGTCCTACAAAAAGAAATTTCATCTTCATCAGCCATTCCATGATCTGCATAGTTCTTTAACTCATAACAGTATGACAATCTTTTGTTCAAGCTAGTTATGAAGGCTCTTTACAATTGCCAAAAACCCCAACCTGATTAATTTCAGATATATAAACCTGAGAGAAGAGCCTTTAAAATGTTAACTGCCTCCTTCTCCAGTAAATCTGCTGCTCTTGGTCCATGCTTAATAAAAAAAAAAAAAAAACAAAACCACCATAAAAAAACAAAACAAAACAAAACAACAACAACAAAAAAACCCAATAACAACAAAAAACAAAAAACCCCACAACTTTTGTAAAGAATTCAGCACCAAAAATGTTTGGATTACTTAAATTTATTTTTTTTAATTTCCTCCCTTCTTCTTGGAAATAAAAGGAAGAGCAACTCTCACCATCATCAGTCTGGGTTCAACTGACACCAGTGAAATCTGGTAGCAAAAACAGCAATCAGGAACTGTCAGCCAAATTTGGAGTCAATCTATTGTCATTTTTACCAATGAAATGTATGTATTTATTTCACCACAGATTAATACACATGCATGCTCATTTCTGAGAACAGGTCTCTCCTGTGCACCCACAACATTTATGTGGGTGAAACCTTTTATTTCCTTTCAATAAAGTTTATTCTATTTTAAGATATAAAGACTGCAAAACAAGTGATTAAAATTATTTTACAAGTACATTTAATGATGTCAAACATTTGTTTAGAAAAGGTAACTCCATCTTTACCCTCTTTTTTATCTTAGTTATGGTAAAGAGTCCAGGAAAAGTTCTTAACTTTAGTATCAGACATGAACATCATAAACAAGACTAGATTTGTAGTATTAAGCTAAGTCATTATAAATGAACAAAAAAAAAAAAAAAAAAAAAAAAAAAAAAAAAAAAAAAAAAAAAAAAACACCAAGGAAGAAAGTTCAGTATCTCCATCTGCATTTGGTTCTAACAGCTTAACACCAAACTTCTAATACAAATTCCATATGCAGTTTTGAAGAATAAAGGAAGAATCTTGTGCATTTTATGAACTTCCACTGCCCTTTTTAAGATACATTTAAAAAAACTAGCAAAGAAACAAACTGTAGACTTAGGGGTATTCTGGAAAAGGGCTACCAAACAAGTCACACCACACAAAATAGTAAAACTGTCAAATCCATGTGAGGAAAACAATTCAGAACCTTCAACGAACCACAAAAAAAAAAAAATATCTGTGCATCTGTAATATCTAACTGCAACATGCAATTCCATGTGTTTCATGTTTACAAATGCTTAAATAGAAATATAGGAAAAAATATTCCTTTACACTTGTGTGCTGGTTTTGGCTGGGGTAGAGTGCCTTTTCTTCACAGTGGCTAGAATGGGGCTGTGTTTTGTATCTATGCTGCACACAGGGCTGATAATATAGAGATGTTTTAGTTATTCTTGGGCAGGGCTTACAGAAAGCCAAGGCCTTCTCTGCTTTTTGTACTGCCACACTGGGGAGGAAATTGGGGGAGACTGAGAGGAGACACAGCCAGGACAGGTGACCCCAGCTGGCCAAAGGCATATCCCAGACCATGGGACATCCTGCTCAGTATTTCAAGCTGCAGGCAAGAAGGAGGATGGAGGGGACGTTTGCAGCAATGGCATTTGTCTTCCCAAGTCACTGGGAGGCGCGAGGGGGTCCTGCGGTCCTGGAGATGGGAAATACCTGCCTGCCTGTGGGAAGCTGGGAATGACTTTGTTTTTCTCTGCTTGTGTGTGTGTGTCTTTTGCTTTCCATATTATACTGTCTTTATCTCAACCCATGAGTTTTCTAGCTGTTACCCTTCCAATTCTCCCACTGGTGTGGCAGGGATGGAGTGGCTGTGTGTGGTGCTTGGCTGCTGTCTGGGGTTAAACCACAACAAACAGATACAATGCAAATACAGTAGAATTAAGAGAGTAAGAATATGAAAGCAAAATTCAGAAAGTTTTAACTAAATTGGATAACTAAACTAAAGCTATTTGCAGTAGTTAAATGGGCATAACTAGTGTAACTATTTTCTTTTCAAATTTCTATGTTTATCTCATGGCACACAGCTTCTGAGTCTTACTAAGATCACTAGAAAATTCCCTGTGGTATCTGTAGCTCACTGAACATCCTACTAAACTGTCCCAGTGACTATAGTAAGTGAGATATTTCCTAGTCAGAAGAACAGCTTGGCTCCATTATGCAATTCAACAGACAAAAGCAGAAACAAAAATACTGCACCACTCTAAGTCTAAAAGCCCCGATCAAAGAGGATTGCTTCCCCTACACATACACCTAGAAAAAATCTTATTAAGTAAGACATTATCTTTAGCAAAACAGCAAATTCAGAAGCAACTCAATTCCCTGGAGAACTGGTTCTTCATTCATTAGACCTTTTTTTCTAAATAGTTCAAAGGTAATATTCCTCTAAAACTGAAAACTCTATTTAACCTCAGAACACAACTGAACAACTAAGAGACACTTAAGACAAGGGAGAATTGAAGAGCTGTCCTACATCAAAATCAGTCACATACTCATGCCAACATGTATTTCAGATACAAAATCTAGTATTTGGGTGATTTCTTTAATTACTGTTTTTTCACAGAATCCATGTCAGAACACTCAGAGCAGTACTATTTTGACAAATAATATTTTCATAAATCTTTCCATTGAAGGTACCTCATCCTCATTACAAGTAACTGATATCTGAGACTAGTAACACAGGAAATTCTACATTCTTTTCTAGAAATATGAATACCTGATGATTCTCTGTATCAAAAGTTTCCACTGGAAACAGAAATAAATTACCCCAACAGGACAACAGTCTTTCTTTTGCCATAATAGCCTCTTATGCTTTCTTCCTCATCTCAGGCAGGACTCACTGCACACCACTTTGCTCAAACTAAATTGGAAGAAAGACGAAAAGAGCGAATGGGTTTGACAGAGTTTGCAGTTTATCAAAGGTGGTTGATTTATTACTCCTTAGTTTGAAGTACACCTTCCCACAACCAATGAATGGATAACAAATAAAGCAAAAATTTCTCAAGCACTTGAGGTATGCAGTGTAAGGAAACTGGAGGCTACTGGGTGATACACAGATGGCTGTACAAGTAGGGTTTAAGTTACCTTCACATCGAAAGGCAGGTGACTCTAGGGACTTCCTGCACACAGTGCAAAACTTTCTTTTGTAATGCCCTGGAGGCCCAAAACAGTGTGCAACTGGAACCTGCCAGCAAAGAATGCATAAGACATCATTAATTTCAACTTCCAAAGTGTCAGTTAAAATTCATAGAAGATGCTTTATCTTGCAACAACAGGGCAGTATATACAAGTAAACTTAACACAAGAATAAATAAACACAAGATGAATCATCCTTTAAAAAATAATCATACTCAGAAATATATTTAAAATACTTTAATGTAACTGTTCTTAAAATTCTTGTGAATTAATATGTATTGTACATATTTTTAAGTGCTGATTAGCTTCTTGGTGATTCACAACAACATGAATTCAAAGGCTTCCTTTGGGACCTACCTGTAACGGCAGATGTTCTTCTAAGCATTCTTAATTGAATCAAGGACAATTAAAGAGTAATTACTGCACAGGCAAACAAAACACCCTAAAGACAAGACAACTTTTAACATCTCAGTGCTGCCACATGCCTTTCACTTCCTCTCTGCATACAGCTGGGCCACTGGCTGATCAGGACAAAGGGATTGTTTGGTCTCCCCCTGCCTTATCCAAAGCTTCAAAGCATGAATGATACAGAGATCCAGCTCCTGAAGTACATCCAGACTGAGGCTGAAAATTACATCCTCTCGACTGTAGGTTGAAAATGATACACTACAATTTTCTCTTGCAAGAGCTGTCTGTATCAACAGTTTTGGCAAATGTGTTTCTTATTATTTACTTACCTCAAATTGTTGGGTTTTTTTGCTTAGTGATTAATAATGAAGATGGGAAGTGATAATACCAAAGTAACAACAGATGAAAAAAGCAAAGTAAAGAGCTTAACATATTTAAGTATCATACCTGTTCTAGAGACTACTCATGCTACAAGGTGCACAGCTTTGTAAAGTGACATTCACTAGAAGGAAGGAGCACAACTGCATGATTAAAGTCCTAGAATCCACATGAGTTCCACAAAAGTTTGCTTTTATTTAGGTGTCTAGTATTATGCATTTCCCATGCCCTTCTTGGTATAATAAACATATCAAGTTATCTTGTGATTGTATTTCTGGTAAAAGCTGCCAAATTATTATTCAAGTTTCAAATGAAATTATCATTCTCAGTAAAACTTTGGAAATAATGATTTCAGATACACGTAGTCACATGTAGATAGCAGCTTTTCCTCAGATACATGGAAAAAAATCCTTCAAGGATGTTCATCAGGATTTGAATTTTTCTCCTTGTATACTGAGGTTTTCCTGAGAACTATTAGCAGCAAATCTGACACATTCTGTGCACACAGAATTTGACATCCAATTCCCACAATAATTTTCTGCCTCAGAAAGTACGGGGACAGTTACATCAAACAATCCTGTAATTCAAGCGTGAACAATGAAAGAAGTGAGATAAAGTTTTGCCAGATGCAACAAAAGGAGAAAAGAACAATGCTGGAAGTTTAATCAAGAAAAATCAGTAACCCCCAAACTGCAAAGCATGTGGTTTCTCCAGTGCTCCTCAGAATTAAGCTTTGAGAAATAAAAGAGGACAAGGAGAGGTACGAAATATGCTTGCATTACCAAACAGGGTAGTGCAAAGCAGCTGACCACTGAAGCGGAGTCACCAGCTCTCTGCCCCAGCAGACCATATTGTCTGGAGGAGTCCTTGGTCCCTGACTGACCAGGAAACTGCCCATTCAGATCCCAGGCTCCCCACCAAGCTGGCTGACAGCGTACAAAAAAGACTTCATATCAACGTCTCCAATACAATATATAACAGCACTGCCTCCAAAAGCTTCAAGTTTTAACTTTATGTACAAGTTGAGGATTTAAAAATACAGCCAAACCATTCTTTCTGGTTATCCCACTCCCATCAGCCCAAACTGAAATTTCATTCTGTGCAGCCCTTCATCTCTGACATAAAGTTCATAGTGGCTTACACATATATATATATATATATTTTTTTTTTTTTTTAAAATCAGAATACTCTAGTCATAAAATGTATGTTTGCAAGAAGAATGTTATCGTTGGGGGAGGTGGGGGGAAGGTGTGGAAATTATCCTGGAAATCCTAAGAAGCTTTGATCAAACTATCCCAGATTAAGTTTAAGGCTCATAATCCCTGCCTATCCTGCTACTTCTTCAAAAGAAGGAAGAAACAAACCTCTCTGTACAGTGGCATACAAGTTACCCAGATTCAGTTATTGTGGAAGTAAAGTGCCAGAGCTGTCTTCTTACTCAAGCTCCTCCAAAAAGAAGTTTGCCGGGAGGTGACTTGCACAAAATTCATCTTGCACAACGAATTTATGTGCAGAAAGCTGGTAAGAAATGGCTATGTGAGCACAACCCAACCCAGACACTACGACTGCAAGGAGTACTGAAAAGCACTGGTGGGATATGTTCAGGCAAGCTTTTCTGCACATCCCAACCTGTCTTCAGGTTTCAAGTGTCATCTTTAAGTGCCCTACCCCTGCCACACCCTCAAGCCACCCAAGGGAGAAGAATTCCCCCTGAAATCAGACACAGGAGAGACCTCCTTTAGCTCCGAGGTGGTGAACAAACTGCTTTGGACACCCAGCATGAGCAGTCAACCCCCTCAACAACCTAGGTTTGAAACACAGGATTCTTCTTCTGGCCATGAGTCTGGCTACTTTATCTTAAGCCTAGCTTAGAAATGCAGGCTGTTCATTATTGTCACAGAGAGATTCTGCTGAAAAAAAGAATATGTGAAAAACAGTGTTTATTTTGGGAAAAAATATGAGGAAGGACTTCGAGAGAAGGCAAACTTATCCAGGGTCTGACTGTACTCATCTAGAAAACTCAAGGGAAGGAGATGAAGTCTAAATTCTTCAGCTGTTCAGACCATGTTAACAATTGTCTGAAGTCTCAAGTCACTGTCAAAACAAAGGGAACAACTTGCTGATTTAAATGTTAAGAGGTAGAAAAGAAGGGCAAAGAAGGGAAAAAAGGTTTCTTTAATTTCTTTCTTACAAATCAACCCAAAGAAACTTTGTTTATTGTGAGTGGTCTTTCTAACATGCTTTGGAAGGTGACTGGTATAAAAGCAATGCAGAGCCTGATGGAAAATGGGATGAGAGTAAGGTGGAAAAGGAGAAAAGGTAAAAGAGCAAGTACAGTGTAAAAAACACATCAATTACATAATGTTTCTCCCAATACCTTTTGGTTGCTGAACAAGTTTCAAGCACCATATATATATATATATATATATATATATATATATATATGTATATATATGTATATATATATATATATACACACATATATATATAAAATTCAAAACTCAGACTAGAAAAGCCAGTGATCATGACTGTATCATTCATCATGAAAGAATACAGAACGTTGCATGTTATTGCCTAGCTTATATCTACCTCCATAAGTACAGCCAATTATAGAAGCGTAAGGTGGCCTACAGAGAAAATGTTAATAATTTATGAGAGTTTAAAACTGCTTTTCCAATCCATCTACTTAAATTACCTTATGAAAACCACGAAAATTGATTTCCACAGAAAAATACAGAGTTTCTTCTAGTAATACCATTAAATGACATCTAAGCGCCCTTACAATATTGATCAGAAGCATATCAACAGAAAGTATAATGGTAACAGAAAGTATAATGGCATGATCTCCAGAATGACTCTGCACTCAGGGACAAGATATTCCTAGTTCCCATTCTATTTCCTGCCATCTGTTAAGGAATGCAAGGCATTAGAGAATGTAATAGGTATCTGTAAATGTTCCTATCAGCCTGTAATAAAATTTAACCCTATAGAAACCTAAGACTTAGATCCTAACTCCTTCAGTGCGATCTGTGCAAGTGCACACCAGTTCTGCATTACCAAAAAAGAACAGCAAAAAACTGCTTTTTAAATCCCCACTTTGGAAGAAAAACAAAGGATAGAATTGCTTTCTTTTGATAGTACCTTTTAAAATTGTTCCTCATTCTGAAATGTCACAGGATATCAAGCATGTGACCAACAGTATATCATGAATTCAAGTACTCTTCCACTAAGGTGGAGTCACTTTGTACAGATTGGCCCTGCTACTGTCCAGACCCTCTGATTTGTGTATAGGGTCAGTCCAGGCTGTCTTGCTGGTCTGCAGCCTTCAGGATGCCTCAGCAGGGTGAAAAATACAGCTCCAGGAAAGCCTGTTTTTCACCCAGCAGCACCCTCTTTTCTACCAGCTCCGACAGAAGGAAACTTCATCTTGAATCATTAGGCAAAGCCTTCCAGGCTCAAAGGGCAATGAGAGAAATGCCAGTGTGACAGCTGCTGTCTTGGGCAGTCTTAAAAAGGAACTACCTACTAAAAACTTTTCCTAGGCCTATGTCTAGATATTATTTTGCCCATGCATCTCCTTCTCCATTACATCAGGGTGACTTGCACTTGGCATGACTTTGTAAAAACTACTGGCGAGATTAAGAAGGCAGGACCTAAAGCAGTGTGGGGCTGAACAGCTTCCAAGTAGGAAAGGGTACGCAGAGAGAAAGATACTAACACTCTTAACAACAGCCTCCAAAGGTTGAGTAAAAGGAATTTAAGTTAAGATCACTAGCTAGCAGTTCAAAAACATTGTTACATTTTAAAGAAAAGCACAAGAAGCTTGGAAGCAACCGTCTTCATCAGACCCCCAAAACGGCAGTCACACAGGGTCATTCTCAAAGACTGCTCCCAACATAAGGCCAAAAAAAACCTCCTGATAAAAATTAAAATGGTGTTTCTGAAACAAAAAAATGTATGGATATTTAAGTGTAGAAGCACTTCCCTACCTAAAGTTTCTAATGTTCACTCCACCACCACAAACCTTTGCTCTAGGGAGGGAGAACGGTGAACACACCTCACTACACCCTATGACTGTTCTGTCCAGACCTAGACTATACCCTCTCTGAGAGAAGCCAACAACTTCATGATTCAGTTTTTGTCTTTATTGACATCTTTTCAATTCCTTCCTTATTACTCAGTAATCACAAATAGCATTTTGATTTGTTTGAAACCTCTTATTTAGCAGCAAAGTATTTCTGCTTGAATACACTGTGTGCTCTGGTATGTCCTCTATTTCTTTCACCTTTTAGGGACAATGCCTACCAACTACTCTTCATTTGTATCCAAACTTATATTTTTGCTCTGAGCACTTGATTTATTGGCTGGTGTTTAAAGAGAATGTAAGTATGCATTCCATATGGTAATTCTGAAATTAGATAAGAATACAATGTTAAATGGCGTGTCAATACTTAACAGGACAGGAGAGACAAAATCAAATACTTAATTATCAAAATTTTAATTGGGGCTAATGCAAGGGAAAAAAGCACACATCTATATGCTATCCCGCTATTATTTTTCTTCATCCTACAGATCTCTGTGACAGTACATTTGGCCTTATATGTTCCAAGGTCTCAAGGATTCTTTGCAATGGATAATGCATCTAATACTATTGTAAACCAGAATTATATGATACTTCTACTCATAAGTAAGGCTTGTGTAAAAGCTTTCCACTACAATTAAGAGTTGCTTGGCCTAGTATTTTTTGTACTGTAAAGAAAAAATTATATGCAAAAGTCACTCACTCCTTGCTTTTATTGCTACAGAGGAAATCAATGTCCATTTCCTTTTATCAAGACAAAGATTAAGAATTAAAACAAACACAGCGACATCCCATAATGCTTCTGAAATTGAAGAGTCACTGATACAGCTGCAGAGCTCATCTGGGAGTTCAGGTCAAGTTTCAAGACAGCATAATAAACTCTCCCGAGTTTACAAACTAGGAGGAGCTAGCCCCTCCTTCCCTTAAACTCTGAGGTTCCACTTCAGGGAGAAAAGGGAGAAAGAAAACCTTGGTGCAGTGCCAAGATTACCAGCACGCAATTTTAACCCTCATTTGGATTCTAAATTCTGCCATGTGGCTGCCTCCAAGCAACTGCCTTGCTGAAGCAACACAAGCATGGGTCAAGTGCTGGAGAGCCGGAGAGAGACCTTCTTGACAGAGGGTGGTCAGTGCTACCCAGCAAGGGCACAGATAAAATCAGTCACAGAACAGCTTGGGTTGGAAGGGAACTTTTAGAGGTCATCTAGTGCAAACTCACCTGCAGAAAGCAGGGACACCTTCCATTAGATCAGGTTGCTCAGAGCCCTGTCCAACCTGAAGACTTCCAGGGATGGGGCATCTACCATGTCTCTCAGCAACATGTGGCAGTATTTCACCATCCTTATTGTAAAAATTCCTTCCTTAAATCTAATCATAATGCATCCACTTTTAGTTTAAAACCATTATCCCTCATCCCATTGCTGTGGGCTGTCCCAGAAAGATGTTCCACTTTCAGATCATAGTTACTGACCCAAGTAACCAAGCTGCACACAGCTGAACCCAGCAACCAGAGGGAGAAACTCAGGTCAGCAGACAAAGACAAGAGCAGAGACCCCTGCAAGCACCACAGCCTTCCCATTCCTTACCCCAGCCCATGAATGCACCAGCTTTCCTTACAAAGGAAAGTTTTATTTTTAGCACAAAAAGATTCAGAAACTGATAACCTAGACTAGCATTTTTCCATTCTAGACAACCGGACTTTAAGAACAACAGCACACAGCAAAGTCTTATGAGCAGACTTTAAAACCTTTTTAAAATGGAAATGTTTAGAAACCATTAGAGTAATGCACCAACACACCAACAAGGAAAAATAAGCACAGCAAATGCTGAACATCACCAAACCATTCTTCATGTGGTCTCATTTCAATTTAGTTTTCCAAGAACAGCTATATAGAATATACAGAGGCACTTCTACAAAGCTGTAATACAGCTTCAATTCCAACCTAACTAGGGAAAACAAAACCTCACATTTCACCCCCCAAACAGTTTTGTTTTTACTGTTATTTTGTTTTGTGTTGGTGCTTGGGTGTGGATTATTTTTTGTCCTCCCTTCCTCCTTTTTTTTTAAAAACATATACTGCAAAGTAGGTAAATACTTATGGGAATGTAGGAAAGCCAGTTTGAATTTGAAAAAAGGTTGCTGAGACTTTATCATTGGAACAAATCATATGCCCTGCAAACTTTTAGAAGACTGATCCACGAAGGCTTGTTTAGAAACATCATGACCTGGATCCACTCTGGAATACTAAATGCAAGTGATAGTGATTTACAACAGAGAAAAAAAATCATAGGTCAGCCTTAAGAATGAATTAATCAAGAATGACCTGAAGCCGCATGCAGTTGTGACTCTGTGGGCCTACACTTGACCCTGGGAAGGAAATCACACCGTCAGAAATCAAAGTTTCCATCAAACATCTGCTGAAAAATTATTCTCTGATGGGTTGACTTAGTATCAAATGACACACATTCTGACGAGCTTTAACAATTGCCACCTTCTCTAGATGAAATCCAGGCTAGTAAAAAAAGTCTCATTTCTGTAATACATTGAATACATAGCTGAAAGAACTATCAGAAAAAAATCCCACCAGTGTTCCCTCCTACGTCAGATCTTTTAATAAATAAATAATCTGAAAGGAGAGATTAAGAAAATAAACTTTCCACAAATTGTATAAATGGCTGTCATTTGTTTTTCGCCCTGTTATATTTTTACGCAAATGCCAAGTCTGGTATTTGCTTTGACAGAGCCTGCATGCAAAGCGATGTCTCCCATATGGCAGACTTCACTTGTACAGCTGATCAGGATTAATGCAACTTGGATGACCACGTCAAGGAGGACATGACTGTCCAGAACGAACAGTACAATCCAGACTTTTCAAAATAAAATCATTACAGCTGAAGACGGAAAACACAGAAGACTCTTCACAGCTAAACACAGCAACGCTGAAATGCAAACAGTTTCAAAGACTGACAACACCACGAAATAACTATCTTCGCTGTGCAGTACAATTTGTGTTTACTGTTTACAGATAAATCACAAGATAAAAGTTATGTTTTGGAGCAGATAGATTACAGGGACCGACAAGAGAGAAAAAAATTACGCTGACGTCTACAACTGATGCAAATGGGAACATTAGTAAGATTAAATGGAGGATTTTCACCATATAAAAGCAAAGGGACAAATACTATTTTGAACAATTAATTAAATTTAGAGCAAATCCACAAAAGAAGCAATCATAAATGTTTACAACACCCACATTCTGAATAAAATTACTGTTTTCCAGTTGGATTTTTGCCATCCCCCTAAAGGCCCTTGTAGATACCTATAACATCTGACTCACCATTCCTTTTGCTACAATGACTGATTGCAAGCATACTGAAGCAGAAGATGCCAATTCTTAGTAAAAGCATTTCTCACTACTTACATGCCCCTTTACCATAGGTTCTAAGACTTACAGCAGTACTTCTCACTGGCAAATTTCTATGTATTAGACACCTTTCTGACACTACTCAAGAGGAAAGGTACGTAAGGAAAGAGGAAAAGCAAAGAATGAAAAAGCAAAGTTTTGCATTGGCAAAGCCTAGTAGCTTTATCACCTAGACAAAGCATATTGAAGAAAAACCAATGGGTAATTTCTCTCTATCCAATCCCTGTAACTCAAACTGTATATTGTTTTCAAACTTCCACATCTTATCCCCTACACAGGTTTCCACAACAAAAAGGAACTTGTAAAACACTTTATGACACAAAGAAGTGAATCAGCTCCCCTTCATAGGTCTACACAACAGCTTCCCCTAAGTGTGCTTTGAGTCAGCAAGGTCTGTCATGAACATGACTGATTTTACAGCCATGTCTCATTCGACTTTTGCCTGTGGCTCCTTGAGGTATTTTGTAGTGTTTTACTTCTTCTCTAGTAAATTTCTTATGCCCTTCTCCCCTTTTGTTCATCTTCTGTCATCCTTTCCCCAGTGGATAACACACTGTTTTTTCTTAATACCTTTCTCTTTAATACCTTAATACCTTACCCTCTTCTTAATACCTTAGTTGCATCCTATTATCTTCTGTAAAGTTGATTCATGTTTCACACCCTTTGAATCAATCTCTTACACATAAAGTCTTGTGGGAGAAAGTCACAAGCCATCTGAAAGCAAGTACTTTATTACTTATCAAAATCAATTTTGAACTACTGTAATGAATAGAAGTCCTGCCCTCATTTTTTGGCTTTCAAATCCTATACTTACAATGTAACAATTTTATTCTCTAGACACAATAAGCATGAAGTTTCTTAAGATACAGCACTCAATCAAAGACAAACACAGCTCCTTAGCTAGGCAAAGCAGCTTAGTATGTAATAACTGTAAAAAAATTGGTCATATACACAGTTCATCTTTATGACACATGGTACAGTTTTCATCAGTCACTCCCTCCAATATTGCAAGACTTCCAGGTAATGACACACAGTAAGAACATCTAGTAATGTTTAAAGAATGCAAATAACTGATCTTCAAAGACAGACTATCTTCAGTTGCTCATAGCAGACTTTTCAAAGGAAGTGTAGCTTTGCCTGTGAGCAGCTATAAAAGCTTCAGTGATGACTAATACAATTTTTGCATCACAATATGAAAAAAACCCACTGCTATACAGCACCATGTTCATTCGTGATAAATGTGTGGTATTACCCCAAGAGAGACAAGCTAGTATCTCTTCACTCACCCTTACAAGGCTGGGAGCAATACATGAGCATGGTATCTTGACATTCTTGAGGCACTTTTCATGAGACATGAAGTTGCAAACTGTGGAAATAAAATAAGAACCATGAGCAACTCTTCACAAGCAAGGCACTTTAAGAAACACAATCAAACAAAACTAAAAATGGAGTCAAATATAATTAGGAATACATCTTTTTAAGCACATTTGCTATCCCCTAGATTTGAGAATGTACACAACTGAGCAGTGCATGAACTCCAAGTTACTAAGATGCTGGCAATGGAAAAGGAAGGAGTTTATCCCAGAACTGTAGTAGCCTACCGCAAGTCATATCCTCCCACATTCTCTCTCCATGAGCATCAAAATGAGTTCTTAAATTTCAAAAAAAAAAAAAATTAAACAGTGCAAAACAGTTCTTTGATGTAGCCAAAGCAGAAGGACATGTTTGCAAGTGAATTATTCTACAAGCTAGTGCATGTAGAAATGTAGAAATATAGAAATATGAGAAAAGAAAGTATTTTTACAAATTGAGTGTAATAGATGAATGAGACAAAATACATGGTCACCAATTATAGTCAGTTTTGAAAGTCAAGTGTAACTACTTCTTTTATTACAGGTTTATAATTCCATTATCCAAGCTCCACAAAGCATGCTTTCAAGCCTGACAGTGTTTTAAAAGATCATTTCTCATAGAGGAGATATTTTCCACATCTTCTTACCATGAATTGCATTACATTAAGCTGTGTGCAGAAAACAAGGGATTCTTTATTTTGTTCCCACCACCTCTGATTCATTAGGAACTAATAAGACATACAGCTAAGGATTTCGAGTCTTCCTTCTTTCAGATCTACTCTACCAGTTCAAACTTTTAAAGCCTTGTGCAGATGCTCAGGTCCTGACCTCTTGAGTGGAAACTCTGACCTCTCCCAGTGCCAGGGTAGAAGATCACTCACCAGTAGCAACTGTTGCTGTACACAGGGGGTTTTCTCATCCCTGCTTTTCATAAGCACAGTGTACCACTTCCTAAGTTTCACAATTATCTGACAACACCTCAAGTTCTTCAAACTTCCCATCTGCAGTCCATTGTTTCCATTGACTGTATGCACTACTGCCACCAAAAGCAGTCAATTTTGTCTTCCCCCCTTTCTCCAGCTCATTGACTTTTGATTGCACAACCCTGCTTCTTCCAGGCCAAGTGAAGCATTAAAATCCAGGTCCACTTCTCTAAACAGCTTATTGCCAACCCATACAAAGTAAAGTTTCCTTTTGCACAAAAAGGATGACACCTTTCCTCTCAGCACTCATCTTAATATGAGCAGTAAGCACTGGGGTTTTTTTTCCCATTAATCTGCGAGTCAGAAAAAGAATCACTGCAAGTTGCTATGGTGTTCAAACATGTTGTTCATCATCCATGGTTGAACCCAGAATGATTACTGCACTGATGAAATAAAGTGGGAAAGAGGAGAACCAAAGCTTCTGCTGGGAACTAGAAATATTATGTGAATCTCTAAGGTTTATGGCTGTTTCCAACCAAATAGGGCAGATTAAGAAAGGAAACAGTCACAAATGCAGTTCCTTAACAGCTTTGGAGGTGATCTCTATGGTGGAGAGGAGCACACTGCCTATCAGCACAGAGGAGACTAAAGAAAGCCAAGTCATTATCCAGGCAGAGGAAAGATGCATCTCCTGCTCCAGAAAACAGGTATGAGTCCACACAGAGAACTGATGAATCCTCATCACTGCATTACCTCAACACAGTAATATGATAACATAATTAAACTTGCTCCTTCCTTAGGTGTCAGCAGTATTTCTACTGACGTTCTTAGGAGGGTCACCTGCTTGCAGTGACAGAGGTCTGTAGAAGCTGCAGGAGAAAAGGGCCAAAGGACACCTGCCCATTACCACTTACATTCTGAAATTTGCCACTCATACCCTGAAGACATCTTCCTCAGCCACTTGTTCAGGTGAGCTTGTCACTGTCTCAGAGTGGTGCCCAAGGCTTATCTGACCTCGCTAGGTGAGGGGAAATGCCCTCTGAAGGCAGAAGTGTCATGACAAAGATTCTCATGGCTTTGACACACGAAAAGCAGAGTATGAAGCTTCAAATATAAAAAGGCAGATGTCAAGAACTTCATAAAGAGGTGAGAGCTAGCCAAGGAGAAATCAGCAGTGACTAATGAAATTCAGTCAAATGACATTGTTTTTCCTCATTTTTCCTCATTTTTCCTCATTTTTCTAGTTCAGAAGCAGGCAGAGATCAATGTGTACATTGATCACAGGAATTTTATGATCTGTAAGATGCAGCAGGCAGCTGAAGTCTGCAAGACTACCCTCTCCAAGTGGCTATTAGATTTAAGTGCACAGAAACTCAATGCACAAGTTAATTGAGCCTACCCAAATATCTCACAGAATTCAAACAAGATATGCTCCTCCCATGGACCCTGAGAGATATTCTCTACTTACTTTAGACAAACCAAGTCACTATGAGATACCATAACTTTCTCTTTGCACTGACAAACCCAGCAAAACATGGTCCTGCATAAAGACAGTAACATATGGTTCAGATAAGGAAAAACTTCATGACACAGAAAAGCATACTAAGTCAGCAACTTCAGAGAAGCAGTAAAACTGAACAGTGAATGACTGTTTCAGACAAGGAGAAAAATAAGAAGGCATAAAGGTTTTGTTACAGCGTGAGATAAGCAGTGCCCAAACATAGAAGGTAACATTCTCAGTGAAAGATTTTCACAGGTTTTTCAGGAGCTACTCACACAACTCTTCCTCTGCTTGTCCCGTTCCTTAGTGGGTGGAATTACTCCTACAAGTTGCCATTTTGTTTTTATTTTGCATATTCCATACAGAAAGAAATAAACCCAAAATGGCAGCAAACTGTAGCATTAACAGTATTGGGGGGGGGGGGGGGCGGGAGGCAGGCAGCAGAATGCTACATATCAGTAGTTCCACATAGTTATAATTAAGTCTTAAGTTCTGACAGCTAGGAGAGGTTTTGTGGGTTTTAAGGGGTGACCTTTCAATAGGGAAAACAAGCCAGAAGACACTGTGTGTGATGTTTCAGTAGATGAAATGCAAATTCTGAGGAAAAAGCATTTAAAGGAAGAGCACAGGCTAACCTCTTCAAAGGATGAAGCCTTTTGATCCATACAAACTCAGTGATGAGCAACAAGCAGACACATCGATGGGCTAAGTCAAAAGAAAATAATTTCAACTGCAGCTTTCAGACACAGTATAAAACATTTACTTAAAGGTTTAGGGGCTTTATGTGATCTCTCCAAGCACCTGGTCAGGCATACACCACCAAACATATTTGACAAGTTTACCTTGTGGCCTTCTTCTATTCAATAATAAATTACTTCATTCTAGTGAAAAATTAGGTATTGCCAATGCTCAACAAGAAGCCATTTGGCCATTGGGCATCACAGTACTGCTCCCTGTCCACATGGAGCACGAGATCTGGCTTTACAGCAGGCTCTGCCCATAAGCCATCATGGGCCATTTTTTCTACCACATTCTGTTTGACTTGGTGTTTTAATAAAGGCCATGGGTACACATGGCAACTCATGGAATGTACAACCAGCAGCTCTCCAACATATAATTGAAAAGAAATAGAAAACATCTCTCTCTAGGCCTCCCCAGCAAAGCAGGACATAAAAGCTGGGAATCACTGTAACTCATGAGCTGTGTAACACTTCCTAGAAAAGTGATGGCTATTTATAACCTTCAATATGTCACACTTTTTCCACATTTTCCTCTCTGTCCTCAAGACAGACGACTTCAAAGCAGAATCCAAAAGCAGGAAGAAGAAAACAGTGAATTATGCCCTGTAGGGACTATAGCTATTTATTGGCGTCCCATGCAAATGGTGTCTGTGTGAGAATTGCTCATGAAATACCAGGTAAAACACAAAATCTTCTCTCCCTTTTTAAAAGACCACTCAGTCCTGAGGAAAAGTCTAGAAGGTATTAAAAATTACTTTTGTTTCCTCTTTGGGAAAATACTCAACATAATTCAGTTTGGGTGTTTTTCAAACACAAATTTATTTGTATATTTGTATTTTAACATGTTAGGTTTTATTTAATTTTTTCTCTTATCTTTACCACTGAAGTCTAACTTTGCATTTTTATAAGTAGAAATATCAAATTGTTCTCCAGGGAGGAAAAAGGAATATCAACACAAGAACAAAATGGATTTGATACTCTCCTGGAAGTGTGATCAGTTCAATACAAGACTTACCGTGGATCTACCCAGAGAGAGCACTGGTTTTGAGCTTAACAAAAGCACTTGCAAAGTAACTTGCAGTTCCTCTTCCAACCCTCCATTGTCTGGATTAGATCGTTTTCAGGCCAGTCACCTCCTGCCCCCTCTGCCCCAGGTTTTTATTTCTCAATTAACTTGCTCCAGTACTATAAGCAGCAGCAACAATCCACTTCTTGCAGCAATTCCCTCCTGCTGCCCTCACTGCAGGGTGCCACCACGCTTGGGTTTTGCAGCTTGTTTTGGGCACAGTGGAGCCATCAACATTATCACTGCCACAGTTCACGTTGATGGCTCCCAAAAACAGAGCCTGCACTGGAAGATAGAGGGGAGTTCCTGCAGCCCAGCGCTCTCTCCAAGCACACCCTGTGTGCTGGCACACAGCAAACTCCAGTAACTCACAGGAAACAACACACTGCTTCAGCCAACTGCCATGGCCTGTCACAGAGCCACCACAAGGGAACTTGTCATATTCTGATATAAAGTGACAGTACCACAGCTCCTCAGTATTGCCCGGACAACTTGGCAAATAATCATTTCATTTTGCTTGGTATTATTTGTGACTGCCATAACTTGCTTGCATTCTGCTCACTTTCACCAACTTCAACTCCCAGCAAGCACCTGCCAAGTTTCTTCTAATCTTTTAACAAAGGTTACAGATTACTGAATGACCTAGCTGACTAAAGGGCTTATACTTGTTTTTGAAACAAAACATTAAATCAGTAACAAACAGCTTAGAAACTCAGAATTCTTTTTCCCAGCTATGAGAGCACACTATATTTTTCTTTTTGGAAAATTTTAAGCGCAGTGCATTAAAGAACATACCCAGCTTATTAATGTGAATATAAATACAACTGAATTAAATGCAGTAATTCTCTAAGGCATCTTGTTAAATGTAAAACTTGGAAGAAGTCCCTGTCTTGGAGAGTTTACTAGAACGGATGGCCTGATACATGTAGGAGTATTACATAAATGGAAAATCTCTACAGTCCTCTACAAAAAGCTCTATAAATGTACATAGATTACATGAAAGAATTACAAGGGGACTAAAATAAAAATTAGAAAGGAAAACATCATGTTCAAGATCTAATGCTCCATCAGACACCTATAGACATCGCAGCACTCAGCCACTGCACAGAGAACCAGCATGCTGATCTGATACTACGGCACAGAGGTGGCTTTTGTACCACTCCTCCCCAGTCTTTTCCTAATAATGTCTAGCATTCAAGCTGCCTTTTTTTGACAATTACACAATGAGCATGTATTTCCCTGGATGCACCATTACAGCTCTAAGATCCTTTCCTGACTATCTGTAAAAGCTGACTAAAGACTCAGCAGCTTATAAGAGAACTTTTCCTCCCCTTCATAACCATCACTTTACATTCAACCACCTCAAGCAATAAAATGATAGACTGAAATATACTTCTGTAATCCTCAGCAGCTGGTGTCAGCGTGAGCTCTCGTCTCACTACTGGCCTTTATAGAGGAGGTTGTGGACTGTTAATGGAAGAGTTGTGTAGCACAATCCCCCACACTGCCACAAATCCATGTGCAGCCTTGACTGAGTTCACTGCTTCCCTCTATCGCTTTTATCTGACACCCAGACCCAGGCACGCAGTCAGCATGTTTGTATTTTAGCATTTCACACATTGTCAATGCCAACTTTCATTTCCAGGGGGAACCTTCCATGCACAATATCTTTGTTTATTTCTGTTTTCTACTAAGATGCTCAGAAAAGCAAGGCTAAGAAAAGGCTGTGGTTGTGGTTACCAACTTATTTTGGCACTAGACTTGGGTGGCCAGGGGAATGTTGTTTATATCTTCTTAAGCATATGAAAATTTTATGGAAAAGATTATAAAATAAAGTTTCTACCAGATTAAATATTGGACAATTTGTTTTTTTTTTCAACAACAGATGTCTGCAACTGTTATAGATTATCTCTTTCTAAATACATCATCTTAAAAAGGCTATTTTTAAAAAAGATGAAGCAAAGGATGGAGAAATATGGACCAAGACCTCATCAGGTATCTAAACTGTAACTTAACTCTTACTCTGAAGTGTCTCTCTAATCACGAGTAAACTTCCACACCCCAAGAATCTCTATCCTCCTTTTTTCAAATGACAGCCTTCACCCTTTACTGTACTTAACACATGAAATGAAACTCATCTGTAGTCATGCCCTTTTTTCAGCTAACAAGGCCCAGCTGCAAGATGCAATGTTTTCTGCCAATCAAAGACTGACAAGTCTCTGAAAAGACAGAACCATGCCCCTTAACACTTCCCACCACACATTTACAGACTTAGCTGTAATGAGACTGCAGCAAGCCACAACTGCTCCAAACTCTGATTGCCACAAAAGGATACACAAGAAATCCAGCTTCCTACAGGTGGCAAAAGGACATGTACCTTGTGGTAGCTTTGGCCAGAGCCTGCATTGCTAGCAGGTGGTTCCAAGAGCCAATCGTGTCATGACTGTGAACTCCAGAGTGACAAGTACCGAGAGTAGGATTTAGTGTTTGTTTCCCAGAGAACTGCTGGGATGCAGCGGACCCCCTGGGAAGGTGACAGCATAGGCATTTTTTACCTTACCACTCACCTGGTGCAACAGAGCAGCAACCTCTGCAACAAATGAAGCTTGGCAGCAGTTTCCTCAGGGCAGACGGACGTGCAGCACAGTTTCAAGCCTTGTGCTTCACAGCAAGCATGGCTAGCCTTTAAATGCAACAGGTACTACAGAGAGAATAATAGCTCTCACCATTTACTCCAGAGGGGTAATTCATTCCAGCAGAGACTACTGAATTTCTTTTCAATACTTCCAGTAATTTTCATTTTCAGTAGCTCCAGTAAAGAGAGCATTATTGTTAAAAGTGTGCTGCAACTACATCTGACTATACAGTCTGAAGAGTTAAAGTCAGATTCTCACCTGCTGTAAATCAGCATGACTACTTTCAGTTTGCTAAAGCATAACAATTTACCAAAGCCAAAGATTTTTAACTTCAAGTCAACACACCAGATTATAAATTTCATTATGTAGCATAAGCCTTGCTTTTATCAAAACAAAATAACCAATTAAGGGTAAAACTAAACCCTTAAAACATTGCCAGGCTTTCTGTAAAGCTTAGTGCTTTGAACAGACAGCCATCAGTACTTCTAGCAATATAAATATTTCTCTTGAACAGATGCAATTATTATAAATCTTTGTTCCATATGTCACCAACTAATATAAGGCATTCAACAATTCAGAACAAGAGGAAGTGTTTGAATTTGCCTACACTGCAGTCTTTCAAGTAGTCATTCTCACCCCTCCCCTCACTGAAAAAACAAAACCTCAAACAAAACAAGATAGTGCTCAGCAACTGAAAAAACAGTTTTTTTTAAGAGCACTGTCAATCACTGCTAGAATATGAGAAAACAAGATGTTCTTTTATTGTCCCTCTTACTCAGGAAGAAGATATAAATACTTGCTCAGTCCAGCTAATATCCCCAGGGTTGCCCTGAAACATAGTAGAGCCCTCTGCCTTCTGGTGGATCACCAAACCAAACCTCTTTACTGCAGAACCTGTAAGGGCTTCCAAAATTCCCATTTTGTTTGCCATCATTCACAGAGATGTCATAGCTTCTACCTTGGTTCTGCCAGGACTCATAGGCCTGAAATTGCATCACTGGCTTATATAAAGAAGCTGTCGACAAGTGCTTGGGGAAGGAAGACAGGTACGGAAGTGCTGAACATGGAAGAATTAGTTTGCCCAGATCAGTTAATAAAAGTCCCCCATGCACACAAAGGCAAAGATGGCCACTGCAGGAGGCACAGCTACTGCAGCATGCTTAAAAGACGGAAGGAGGAAGGACAACTGCCTGTAGACAGACAGAGAAAACAAACAAGAAATCTAGCAAAGCCAGGGAGTAAACCAAAAGCTTCAAAGCTGTTACGCAAGACAACAATAACAGTCTCTACTTTCCAAACAATGAATCAGTGGGACTTAAAGGGCATATCAGCACCAAGACAATTCGCCTGAGTCAATATAACTCTTTCAAAACAAAGGTTTATTTTGGTCAAAACCAAGTAGGTTATTTCCTCTGCTCTGCCTGCTCTTCCCATAGCATGTGCTCGATATAACAGAAGCCAAAATACATGTTTAATCCGCCTCTCTCCTTCAACGGCTTTATCACTCCCTTCTGAAGTTGTCCTTGGTGTGCAAGCAGGCTTGTTTTGTTCAGCAGGACAGTCTTCACATTCACTGAAGAGATCCATTGAGAGTAAAAAGACAATAGCTTTCAGAAAATGCCCATGGGCTAATTAGTCACAGACTGGAGAAAAATACTTTTATTTTTTCTATCATAATGTTCTTAAATTATATCAAAACCACTTACCAGACTGCTTATCCAGACAGGATCACTCAAGCTGGTGGAGGAGTCACTATTTTCAGGAGTAACTTAAAAGCAACACTTCCATTTTACTGGAGGTTTGTGGGACTCAACTTTTACATTTGTTACACAGCTTTGAGCTACTTTTCCCTTGTAACACAGACGCATTTAGCTTTTTTGTTTACAACTGTGACCACAGGCCAGTCTGAATACTGTGACTATTCACTGAAAGGAATGCTGGATGCAGTACATGGACTTCACCAGCTTATTTCCCAATTAAGCAGAAACATGCAAAGACCTGTATGCAATATTGGTGTGCTCTCTCAAACAAAAACGCAGCCTAGTTTAAGTTTAGAAGTCTGTTGTGCAATGCTTGCTAAATGTCACCAGAAAAGCTGTCACTAGAAGCTTTGGTCTTCCCAGAACATTTCAAACAATGGTGAGAGAGGAATGGAAAAATCTTTGAAATCTTTAAGAAGTCAAGCATTAAAAAGACCCTCCTCTCTCACTGTGGTGAGAAACTACAGGCTTTTGCTTGTCTTAAAGTTCAACAAAACCGCACTTGTAATACTCTTCCTCAGAAAATCCAAATGAAAATCTTCTTAAGGTTTTCCAGATACCTACTGAGTACCCTTACAGATCACCTGTATTTGACAGCTCTTTCCTCTCTCCAGGATTCTCTGGTTTTGTCAACTAGCCAGTCATACCTGCTTCTGCTTTAAATAGAGATACCAGTATGTACCCTGTCTGATAAAAATGCAGTTTGCCTCCACACAACATGAATTGCCTTGCACTTTATATTTCCAGAATTATCTGCATGAGAACACCTTCTCTTTATAGGTACAGATGATAAAAAAAAAAGTTTTGTCAGATTTGAACTCTATAACTTCAATGCAGCACATCTGAATTCTTATTCATTTGTCTTTCAGGTATGGTGGTAGAAAATAACAAAGTAACAAGACAAGTGAAAATAAGACAAGCTACTTATTAAGGAAACAGATTAAGTTCAGTGATATACTTGAACTGTCAATCATTTGGTTATAGTAGGTTTGCTTGAATTGTAGTAGCTTCACAAAGCACCTGGGCTACCTCAGCACTTCTCACTTTCTCATGCCTAAAGCTGTAAATATTCTGAAGCCTGAAACAAGGTATCCATCCTTCTGGTACTGTAAAACAAGTGCTGACAAATGAACTAAAGGAACCTCACCTGCCAAAACAGAATCCTCTCCATCTTCTTGTCTTCTGACTCTAACCAGAGAAGGTTTCTTAGATCCTGCTAAGCAGGAAAAGCCAGAGCACCAACAGCTAGAGACAAAGGCACCTTCACTGTATGCTCAGTCCCACCAAGGCTTTGCACTCCAAGGAGAAAACAGCTGCACAGAGAAGTTATACCACAGTAGCAAAAACAGCCATCTCCATTTGGTCAAGAGGCTTTTCTAGATGATAACCACAGCCATCAGAAAATCTAGACACCCTACCTGTTGCTTCTTATCTGGGTTCCAAACCTACCAGCTGTGTCTATACACAGAAGAGGAGTCTATCCACTCCACTTAAGATGCTGCAGTCCACTCTCTTTCCAGTCTGTACAGTATGGCCCGTAAGGATATGGCCCAGATGAATATAGGCTGAGGTGTGAACAGAAAGAGAGCAGCCCTGCTGAGAAGTACTTGGGGATGTTGGTGGATAAAAAGTTAAGAACGCATGGCCAAGGTCCAAGCAGGTCCAAGGAGGTGATTCTGCACCTTTACCCTGCTCTCATGAGACCCTGCCTAGAGCACTGCATCTAGCTCTGAGATCCTCAGCATAGGAAAGAATGGATACATTTGAACAGGTTTTAAAGAAGGGTCACAGAAATTATCAGAGCACCTCTTCTTTGAGAGGCTTGGGATTATTCAGCCTGGAACATGAAGGCTCCAGGAAGACCTTAGTGCAGATTTTTAGTACTTAAATGGGGCGTATAAGGAAGATAGCAGGGTCCATTGCAATAGGGCAAGAGGTAATACTTTTAAACTAGAAGAGGGTAGATTTGAACTGGATGTAAAGAAGAAATTTGGTATGATTGATGGGGTGGTGAAACACTGGCACAGATTGTCTGGAGAGTTGGCAGATGCCCTATCTCTGGGAACATTCATGGTCAGGTTGAAGAGGACTTTGAGCAACCTGATGTAGTTGAGAATGTCCTGCTTATCGGACAGGATGTGTGGGAGTGGGGTGTTGGGCTAGGATAATTTTTAAGAGCATTTCCAACCCAAACTATTTTGTGATTCTCTTCTGTGAAATTTTATGAGAGAGGTGAGCTCTGCATAGACTTTACTTTTTTTCCTTTTTTTTCCTTTCTTTCCTTTTGAAAGACAGCTGGGTCAGACTTCCCAACAGTGAAATTAGGGTGAACACCAAATTTCAGAGGCATGCAGTTTTAGTTACTGAACAGGCCCCAAATATTAAGAGTGTTTTTTCTTCTTCAGAGAGATGGAAAATGACTAGTCTCAAACTGGCATCAACAGAAAGCACCAACACCCTCTATTTTCTTGAAGATTAGGCCAAAGATAGGACAGTGCCATAGGACAAGTTGCTGGTCCACTGATGGAAAACAAAAAATCTCCAAGAGGGCTACAACATCAGGGGAGAATTCAGTGATTCATCTCCTGACAATTCCAAAAAAAGAGATCCTTCAGAGGAAGAGGCCTCTCACTAACAATGTGAAGTTGCACAGGGAGCCTGCAGGGACACAGTTTTGCCACCAACAATGTAACAGCAATAGACCATTGGCTATGACTCTTCTCCCAGCAGGCTCCCAATCATAGCAGCTATCAGCAGTCTTCGGGGATGCTGAAGGCAGGAGTCCAAAACGAAATTGTCTCTGAAGCACAGAAATCTGTTTGTCTGAGAGCAAAGAACATAGCACTCAAGCAGCTCTTTTGTACAGGCAAAAGGATGAAGGTTGCCCACACAAGCCAGATGCAAAACCATGTAACACAGTTGTGGCTTTTTTCCAGGTTTTCCAGACTGCAGCCTTTATACAGCTAGAAAGTGCCATGCCAATTCAAAGGTTATCTCTGATCACACTCCCTGCACACGCAGTGAAAGGCTATAGATCCTAAAAACCTTCAAAGAAGAAGGTCCTGCAATGACACCCAACTCATAGTTTCAGCAACATGCCACAGGGATAAGAAAATCAAGTACCAGATACCACTAAAAGCCTCTTGAAGACCATTTAGCAATCAGAAATTTCTCCTGGCTCTCAAGCTGGTGCCTCTTATGTCTTTTGCTGCAGACTGCCCATGCAGTCACTGAACCCCAGTGGCTGGAGTGGAGAGGTGTCAGCTCGGCAGCATGTGTAAATGAGATTGGACACAAGGGGCAGAGAAACACATAATGGTTAAAACCAGAAGAACAAGGAAGATCCAGCTGGACCACAGAACCACCTACTGCACGGCATGTGCACCAGTGTCATAAATGCCTACCTCCCTGCAGCTGCTGTCTGCAACTGCTTTCTCCAAGTCACTGTTTTCAGGGTGATGCCTTACAAAGAGAAACTTTGTCAATTGTTTATCAGCACTGTCCAGCTGACATACAGTTACTGGTCAAAACAAAGAGCTATATATTACAAGGATGAGTGATCCAGCTCTCAGTTTAAAGGAAAATGCACTCAAATAATTTGACATTTACTGCAAGCATCCTTGCAACAAAAACTTCATCACAGAATCATAGAATGGTTAGTGCTGAAAGGCACCTTGAAGATTATGTAGTTTCAAGTCATCCTGCCATTCACCACACCAGGTTGCTCAGCAGACCATTCAGCCTGGCCTTGAACATCTTCAGGAATGAGGCATTCACAGTTTCTCTGGGCCATCTGTTCTAGCCTCTGGGCAAAGAAATTCTTCCTAACATCTAATCTAAAGATGCGTTCTTTCAGTTTAAAATCATTGTCTCTTTTCCTGCCACTGCCTGCCCATATAAAAAGTCCCTCTTCCTCCTTTTTATAACCTCCTCTTAAGCTACTGAAAGCCTTCTTTTCTCTAGGCTGAACAACCCCAGCTCTCAGTCTGTCTTTACTGCAGAAGTACTCCAATCCTACAATCATCTTCACGACCCTCCTCTGGACACACTTCAAGAGGTCCATGCCTTTCTTGTGCTGAGGATTCCAAGCTGGATGTAGCGTTCCAGGTGGAGTCTCACAGGGGCAGAGTAAAGGAAGAGAATCACCTACCTTGACCTGCTGGCCACACTGCTTTGGATGCAGTCTAGGATGTGCTTGGTTCTGGCATTGCCAGCTTGAGTCCAGCTTTTCATCCATGACAACTCTCAAGTCCTTCCCCACAGGGCTGCTGTCAATTGACTTCTTCTTCCAGTCTGTACTCTTCTCTGGGATTGCCAGATGCAGCACCTTGCCCTTAGACTTGCTGGCTTCATGAGGTCATCACACCTAGGCACCCTGCATGAACACTGCAAGGTTCCAGCCTTCACATGTGGCCTCCTGCACCACTACCACTTGCTACCCGGTACAGCACAAATAAATCCACATGCTGCCATGTCAATGTCATCCTCCTCAATAACAACACAGATGTCTTCTACAAAAAAATGGTCCTCTCAACACTTCTGCTACATTAGACATACCTATGCTGAAATGCCTCCACACATATGAAAGGGAAGTAACAGTAGCATATCTCCAACTTTGAAAAAGAAGAATTCAAATTACACGTAAATAAGCAGGATGCATCTTTGCTGGACTTAATGCACAGTAGGACTTCACAAGCTATGACAGAATTTTGGCAGAAATGTGTGATACTGACACAGTTGCCTGGACACTCTCACAGTACCCAAAGACTTGGAGACTTTCTCAACATTACAGGCTACACACCGGCAGTAATACACATCAGTTCTGCACCTACAGGGCGTATCACTAGTGACACACAGAGTAAACCCCACATGTATCTCATGCACACAGTGACTCAGTGAGTCAGCTCTGTGGTCTTAGCAGTGGGGGACACTGAGAATTCCCTCCAAAACACATATAAGCTGTTGATTGGACCAAGGAGAGCCAGGCAGTACTTCACACAAACCCAGTCTTTTCTACTCAGTGATATAACCAGCAGACAAGAGGTTTGCAATCCTTCTTCTGCCTCTTAAAAAATGAACATAGAACATAAAAATATAATAAAAATCCTGAAGATACTAGAAGAAAAATCACTGCTAAGCTTAGCTACAGAAACACCCACACACCTCCACAGCACGGTTATAATTTTTCAAGAAAAGCTGGATACAATTAAAACATAGGTCTCATTATTAATCTACATAACCCCATAATAAATTTTCTTCCACTTTTAATTTGGGTAATCTCTGGATTATCTAAGGCATCCCAACACCTCCTAGCAACACAAAACAAGGAAAAAACCAACATACCCCAGAGCTGCTATGGCAACCTTTACTTGTCATTCTTATGGGGCTTCATTTACAAGTTGCATCACACTCAGAAGTGTATAAAAGTATAGGATTTCAGTGAAAAAACCTCAGACCTGGAAAGAATAAAGAGAAAAATGCAGAAAGCAAAAAAAAACAGAATCCTGTGCCAACTGGGTAAGTACATTCAGTATTTTCTCCAGTGTGGTTACTACAAAGCTATTGACATGGTCAGAAAACTAAAGGCAAATGATTCAAACAGTGGTGAACCAGGAAAACAAAACACTCACAAGGCACTATTTCCAAAAAGCAAACTGGAAGTGCTGATCTCCGTGATTTTTTTTTTAATCCTGATTCTTAATTTTATTCACTTCAAGCATTTTGGAAAGATTCCTTTTTAAGAGAGGATTTTAGTTCCACCACTTAGGCTTGATTCATTGATGAGATAGAAGACTATATTTATCCCGAATGAAAGCAACACTCTCACATGTGTAAGATCATACAAAATTCATAGAAGATGACTGTTTACATCTATCTGGAGATCAGAAGCCTGCAGCGTAAGTTATATATACCATTGGCAAGTACACCAGAACTTCCAAGATAAAATGGCTCTGCTCATAAACACTAAAATTCCAGATCTATTCCTGAAAAGCTATAAATCTTTCCCAAAGCGGGACCAAACTATATCAAGGCTCATATATTCATTTCAGTTTAGTGTTGTTTGGTGTCATCTTTTCAATTGATCAGACAAAGCTCTTGTAGCACTTGATCTTAATTTACTATGCAGCATAATCAGCTATTAAACTAGGCACATGAATTATCAACACATACTGAAAGATTCTTAAAGTTTCTCAGGACAGTATATTTAAGAAAAAAGTTACACTGAGCAAAAGTAAAAGTGAGAAAGCAAAGCTGAAGAAATGTAATATATATTCATTATCTTATGGATTTGCTTTTAAATAATCTATTTGGTTAAGATGAAGAAAAAGTGCTTGAATGAAAAACACAATAGCATCAAGAAATCTCTAGGCATTTGCCAGACAGGAGCTGTTCTAGAGCAAAGAGAATATAATAGGAACAGAATAACAGAGGTCAAAACCAAAATGGGCACAACGATATTTGGCTGTTTTGCATAGTATTTTTTAACATTACAGTATTTTAACCTTCTACTTTAGCCTATTTTTTAAAAAAAGGATTTGGCAACCAAGGCCTAATAGTCCTAGCTGCTGTTAGTTAACACCTTCACATAAGAGCATGTAAGTCTGTACTTGATTTTCTGCACAGAAATTGAAACAGGAATCTTTTAAGTTCTTTTTGTTTAAGGTTACATCTCTTCTGTCACACCTTCTCGTCTTGGAACACGTGTTCAGTTTCTCACTCAGCATCTTCAGCTTACAGAATTAAGTCTGCCCAGCATCCAGAGAGAGAGAGAGTTGGAGCATCAAACATAATTGCAAGCACCATTTTCAATCCCTTCTAAGACAAAAGAATTGTGACTCGTTTTTGGAAGGGCTGCTATTACTACCAATGATAACTGTCAGCAGTGAGGGCAGACACTCTGCTCATGCCTCATATGCACACCTGCCAGGCACAACCATTCCAGCGTTGTATTATGCCACTGGGACATCCAACAGCACCCACCCAAAATCTGGGCAACAACTTGAAAAAGTGTCTTGAGAGTTTTAAATTATGTGAATATTTGTGAATATCTAAAAATTTTTAAATCAGCTTTTCCACTATCACTCTGTATCAATACTGTTTTGAGAAGAGGTTGAATGTGAAAAAGCAGTTTCTCCTAGGTTGTTGTTCAGCCCACACACTTGTTTAATTCTAAGGGATTCTTTTTATAGCAGATACATTCCAGGATTGCTAGTCCTAATCAGTTTCCTATGAAAATTTGTATGTGTGATGATTTACACTCACTCTGCCATCCTAACTAGATTCTGAAGAAAATCTGTCATCTCACAAAAATCCTTTTTTATTCTGAAAGCATCCACAGTCTCAAATATGATCAGTTTATTTCACTTTATGTTCAGAGCCTTCCCTTATGCCATCTTCATGCTTAGAGGAATATCACCAATTTTCTTGTATTAATGATGATCCCAGGCAAAGATCCCAACCACATAATGGTTTCAGACTGAGGAAGTATTTTTGCTTGAACTACTTAAAGAAACTAGTTAGTGGATTATTTCTTATATTCACTGGTTAACAAGGTGTACCAGTTATTATTTTCAAATTCTGCAGAGAAAATATTGCACAAAAATGAAAGACTTATTTTCTGAATTATAGCACAGCAAACCAAGACACTAAAAAGTGACAAAATCTGCCAAGCAGAAAAAAAAGCAACGAGAACTGAGATTTTTTTTTCTACGCATTCCTTCACTTAAACTGGATGTCATATGTCCTAGCCACCATGATCTAATACTACCCTCCAGAACAATACAGTGCTCCTATTTCAACCCATGAAGTTCAAATTATTGAATAATCTCTTACAAGAAAATCTGTTTAGCTAAATATTCAGAGTGTCTCTAGTACTGTGTATGTAAAACCTCTAGGGATGTATAAAATTGTGGTCAAACACAGCATTGTTTATTCTGTTAGCTGCTTTAGATCTTAAACAGTGTTATTGATCTTAATGTTACAGATCTTAAAAAATGTTATTTTTACAATAGTAAGTGCCATGACAACTATATCATACAACTGCTATTTAAAAAGAAGCCAAGCCGGTGAATGATACCAGCACACCACATTAATAACCCTAAACATATTTCCAAGTATATCACTGATACTCAATTTCAAACAGGAAAGAAAGCAACAAAGTCATATAAATATATGTGAAAATATATGTATGAATATACACACTCCCACCTCCATTCTCCTAGATCCAAGCAAATAAAAATACTTAAATAAGAACAGGAAGTGACAGGGGTTGACTGTACAGAATAACAAACCTCCATAAGGTTACAACAGTAGGCAACAATAAGGAAGAATACTGTGGTGGCACACTTAGAAAAAAAATAAGTGTGCTTCCAATGTGTTCCTTATCACACTGTGATATACACCGATTAGGTTTCGCTCTCTTCCTTGGGAGTGCTTCCTAACAGGCTTCTTGCAAACTGAAAGCTACCATTAAATAAAAAGGCTGGAGCGGGGGGAAATGCAAAAAGAACAGGAGCTGATCAGCATGTATTGTTTAATCCTTTAGAAAGGTGTATACACTATACACGCAATCTGCTCTTTCCCCACTGGAGCTGAGTCAAATTAAACATATTTCAGTAATGTAGTCACCTGTTTTCTGTAAGTATTGCAAAAGCAGTTTCATTAAAGGTACTTTCAAGAGCCAGCTCAGGATGGCTGAACTAATTGAACAACAAAGAGCCCAGAACTAAGTCAGTCTGAGCTAACAAAACTCAGACTCAGAAACACCTTTGGAAGAAACTAGTGACATAACCAAAAAGTAAAGGTCATCCAGGGACAGCGTGGTTCAATGAAAATTCAGAGTTGCCACCTGAGAAGGGTGCTCCAAAATCAGGAAGAGAACTGGCTTTCTATGGAATACGAAGAACCAAAGCAATATTATGGACAAGTTATAAACAGCACGTAATCAAAAAAGGAGAAAAAGGCCAGCAAAGGCACCATGTCTAGAGGGAACCCACCAAAAAAAAATGAGGCAGAATTTCTTATCCCTGGATTTATAATACTGAGTATGGCTGGTGATGGTGGGTGGAATCAACAGAAATGTTTGTTACAAACTGACAAGAGGAGAATGAAAAGTAAAAACTTTGCATACTATTCCCCCTGGCAGTAAATGTAGGAGGCCTCACGGTGAGCTACAATTATAACTAGGTAATTAATGTCTATTGAACATAGCATGGTCCCTGCTGTAAAGCAATTGTCAATGGAAAGTGATTGTTTAACGGGGTTATTTCACATGGAAAATCCAGGATATAACTGACATTGTCATGGAAACATAGAAATACAACTAATATCACCCCCAGAAAAACTTGCTGAGCACTAAACTCAAGGAGGACTGAGTAACCAGACAGAGACATGCAAGCAAACCACGTTAATACAGATTTCTATATCAATAAAGAAGGAACACATGCCATTTCTAGAGCAAGGGGAAGTGTTATCAAAATGTACTAGTTTCCAAAAAGAAAGGAAACCTGAAGCAGGAAGTGCATCAGCACCCAGCAAATGCACACAAACATCACTGAAAATCAGAACAGGCAACTGCTTCTTTATTCAGTAAGTACTGAAGTCACTTCTGACTGAAATGCTGCACAAGTTTTAAACAAAATGCTGTTAAAAGGCTCAGTTTTATGGGCAAAGCCTTAGAGTTTACTGTCCATTTACTCCAAAGAAATAACTAGTCAGGCATTTATCTCCCACACAACTGCATGAAAGAATAAATTTTTTCAGATCCTTAGCACAGGACAGCAAGAACTATGGTATGTGGGAAACTCACCAGAGGAAGACTGAAAAATTTTGTGCAAGGTTAAAAGAAGCCCAGCGTACTACCCTCGAGGATGGCTGAGAAACACCTGAACATACTATGTCTAAGGTATATTTGACAAATGATCATCTAGAAAGAGAACCTGCAGACCACCAGCCACAGACAATTCACACCATGAAGGGTTGATGAGCACCTTCCTCAGTGCTTTCCTCACTGTTCAACAAATCAGACTGAGGCAGTAATAACACAGATGATATATGAAAGTGCTGTGCAAGGCTTGGTATTGGATTACAGGCTTTAGCACTTTCTGCAGTAAGTTATTTACTACCTAATTGAGTTTCTGGACTGAAATCTGGGCTAATGCTATCAACACAAACTATAGCTTCCAGCTACAAAAGCTGTGTGCATTCTCACAAAACACCCTGTCCTTTTCTCTGCATCACTGATGGTGACAGAAATATTTTCCTCTGAGGCACTGTCAGAAGAGGCAAGGAAAAGCATGAATTCTCTTCAGTACAAAATGGATTATCCTTCAAATCCAGACCAGTAAATTGCATTTTTTCAATGCATCAGTCAATGCTCCAAACATTTTTTTCAACATGTGTATCTTCTTAACTGAGCCAAGTTTCTGTAAGGTTTTATTTTGTGGAAGTTTTTGTGGGTGTTTTTGGAGGTTTTGTGGGTGTTTTGGAGGTTTTTTCCCCCTTTTTTGACAGTCTTTGTTTGCTCCATCTAAGTTTTAAATGCAGCAAATTCACATTCACTCAAATATCTCAGCACCAAAAATCTTGTTGCACAGAAAGGCCCCACCACTGACAAGAAAACCACTGAAGAATAAAGGCAGCAAAGTCTTGTATATGCAAACTGATTGGAGGATAGAAGCAAAATTATATTGTGGTTTTACCTTTTTGCAACTTTTATTTTTAGTTCAAAATACACCAAAAGCAAGCGAAGCTCACCAGGAGAAGGAAGAATAAGTTTTTCCCTTTGAACTGCAAGCATTAAGACCCTTGAAGGAATTTCATATATCACTCACTTCCTTCAAAACAGATCTGAATGAAACCTGTAGGGTCAAGATGTTTCACGTGTCTGTCTCAACAACATAACTAGAAAGAATGAGAGTCCAAGGGTATTGCCCCTTGCCCCCTTATTCCCTGCTACTACTTCCATAACTCAACAAACTCCCAGTTTTAACACACGTTCCCTATCTGACTCTATTTTCTTAAAACAGCCTTTAAATTTAATAGACTGCATACAAAATTTGTCCAAAATATGCATCTGAAGACTGCTGCAAATTCAGACAGAACATCTCTAGTCTCTCCTAAATCAACAAGGAAAAACATAGCTTGTCCTTATCTGAGACATGCCCATAAATCACAGCAGCTTTCTGGCTGTCCTGCCAAATCTGAGATTTATGGCATAAATGTAACTCAGATCTACAGTTTACATTTTATTCTGGAAAAGCTGTGGTGGTGTCAGCCAAAATCTAAATCAAATTAAGAGAAACAAAGCTTTATACAAGCTATATAGCTTGGAGTAAGTTTGGAGGTTCTGCTTAGAAGCCTAAAAAAAGTAATTTTTACCCCTCCAAAGTCCCCTCAACTCCTCCTCCAAAAACAAAACCAGAAAACAAAGATGTTGTTTCCCAAAATATTACTTGACTTAGAGCCTTCATATCAAGACAGGTGCCCTTGGCATGCCACAAATACATGCCAAGAAGTCCAAGACTGCAGCTTCCCATAAATATTCTAATGAAATATATAGATATTAAAAATCTAAAATGGTTAAACAATTGTAAATTTGCAATTCAAACTTGCTTATTACTTAAATCCCCTACATTTTATTCTTGGCTAAAATAAACCAAACTGAGTTTACATTAGAAAGTTTTATAGAACTGGAAATATTTGTAACCCTCAAAATGTACAGATCCACAATTCTTTCAAGATTTTTTTTTCTTGAAGTGTTTTATGTAAAATAAAAGCACTACATAAAGTAATGTATTTATTGGTGGCTAAAACTAATCCCAAACTCCAGGACAAAATATCAGCTAGCTACCTCTTAGTGTATGAAATTGGTCCTTCTGTGAACTATCAGTAAGAGCTCTCTTTACACTTCTTATACAGAATTCATATATCTAGTAATTTTTATTTTTAAGATGCGTATACACATGCACAAAACCTCAGTCCTTTACACTGCCTCTTCTTTGCCAAGCCTGAGGAAATTTAAAACCAACTCAAAACTGAAATGACCATGCTTCGGAAAGCAAGAGCAATATAAGAGAGCAGTTTTCATGCTACAACTCAAGCTTCACTTATTCCATAACACATACACACACACTTATCAGTGGAAGCCACAGCTACAGGTAGCAAAGTGGTAAGAAAAACAGTTCTTTAGAGAACAGATTTGTTGGGGCAGGAAGAACATGTGAGTAAACCACAGATGCAAGTCTGATTGACTGATATTACAATAAATATGTGCACAGACGCTTAATACAGTGACATCTTCAGATCCAACTGGATACTTGTTCCACACAGAAAAACTACTGTAATCCCTATAAAATCTCATTTGCAAAAATACCTTGCCAGTCTAAGCAAGACAGCTGCAATTCTCCCTTGGAGTACCTTCAATCCCATACAAAGTGCTGGTGACAGAGGTCTGGCCCTGAACCGGAGTGGGAAACAAACAGTATCTTACTTTTAAACAACCAGATTAGATACAGGACACTTTGTCCCTTGTAGGGAGAGCATCAGAGCATCTCTCTTCCATGTATTTTTTTGGAATTCACAGGGAAAACCTAAGGACCATCTTGGCCTCCACAATCAGAAATGTTTTGAGAATTCATTCTATTTTCTTGTACTTTTGCTTCACAGCTATGTAACCCACATGGACACATGCCAGTCTACTGAGCAGCTGATAAATTTACAGAAAAAATCCACAAACTTGCTCATTCACACATAGAAGATGCCATTCTCCAAGGGTCCAAAGGTCAATCACAAAACATAAATCCAGGTCACGTAGGCCATACAACTACTCAAACTAATGACAGATAAGAGGTGGGCTTTTTTGGTTCTTTTTTTTTTCTTTCCTCTCAATAACTGGCAGAGTTACACCATGGGCATGCTTGGATCCCTTCAAATATTGGAAACCTTTTGTTTTGGTAATAACCTGCTTCAGGCAATATCAACACAAAAAGCATCAGGAGACTGAACATCTGAACCTACAGATCTGGAAGAGCAACCACTGCAAACCCACATAGAAAAAGGCACCTCGATGGCTTCATGTTGAAGCCTGTAGGTGGTTTATCAAAGATAGTGACCAAAGATAGCTGCAATGACACCTGCAAACCTAGACTCTCTGCAGAGAAAAAAAAGGAGGCAGAAATTATCTACTATGTTTTTCAAGTCTACAGCAAACGTCTCCTTCTCTAATAGCTGGGTGGGTTACTTATTAGTTTTAACAGCCTGCCACACCTATCACTTTCTAAAGTGCAATGATCAAACTCCATAAGTTATGGTAAATATGACAAGGAGGTAACTATTAAATGGAATTCACTTAAAATACTGTTTAAGGAATCATATTAGCATTTACTGAATAACTTGGAACTTGACAACAGCAGACACATCAGCAAATGACCCATCAGGTGGTTCTGAGATGTGTTGTTTAGCAGTAAGTTGGTGGGAAGACAAACATGACTGTAAGCATAGCTGGTTGAAAACAGAGGAAAGGACAAAAAAAACCAAACAAAACCAAGCAAGCCAAAAAGTCAATTCTTATTCTTCATCCAGTGGAGACACTGATGTGCCAGTTGCCATTACAGGGTTTTCCAACACACCCTGAACAAAGAATGCTAGAGCTAATGAAAACTGAGAGTATTTCCTCCCTCTTGTATTACCTCTCACAGAGGTGACTTGTCTGGGGTGGAGTTTTCAGACGTAGTTTTAAAAGAGATAGTTCAACCATGCAGCTTGAAGTGCCTCATCAGCATATGGTCATTAGACAGTGGTGCTAAGGATGCTTATCCAGAATTTTGCTGGAAAAGCCAAAGGGGAAGAACAGTTCCAGAACATCAACTGCAGTGGAAAACCAGGAAAAAATCCAAAGTGCAATTTGCAGCAATATACTACCTTTAGGTATGTTATATGTGAGTCGGAAAAAAAAAAAAAAAGAGAGACATTCTGGTCCTCTCATATTTTGCTAGCATTACCTTCTAACATTACCAAAACTATTCCAATCTTTAATTGGCAAACTGGCACCTGAATGCCCAGTTTTATGGGTATTCAGTGATGCCCATAAAGTCAGTGATGAAAGAGACCATAGAAGACTGGCTTTGTGCACCTTCACAATGAAAGAAATTTTCACTGTGATAAGTATCATGAGCTTGGGGCTTTTTTTTGCTTATTAGGATAAGCAATGAACTTATGGTATGCCGACAGAGCGACACTTCTCTCAGAAAACTTTTAGCAAATATAAAATCATCTTTGCAAGACTTGCTTTGCACCACACAGGAACGTGGCTTCCACCTAACTTGATCCTGCACTCTCTTTACCCCTGGCAATGACAAAAGGCAGGACCTATTTCAAGAACTGCAGGGTACTTGTTCTACAGCTACAGTCTTGTTAGACACCCACCCAAACAATGAGGCTCTTGTACAACCTGACTCTTTGGACCTGGCCTGGGAGCTGCAACCCAAGCCAGCTGGACTGCATATGCTCATGAAGACATCATGTTTTGTGCTGTTTTGTTTGGGTTTTTTGTTGCTGATGGCAGTGTGTTTGTTTTCGTTTAAAGAGGGACACAGAGATCCACTCTTTTTGCTATGACACCAGTGGATTTCGCTGCATCAGAACAAGTTATTATTTCTGTTCCTTCCAAGAACCTCAGCTGCCATGTAGGCCAGCAAGGAAACCTCGCAATTCCTTGTCCCCTTACCGGTGTAAGCTGAGATTTAAAAGATTCTACACTCCACACAGGTCTCAGATTTTCCATGGGATCAGGCATTTCAGTAGGTAAGGGTGCCCCTGAGATGGATCCACTTTGAGGTGCTGGGGTGCTTGGTGGCTCACCCCAGGATGGGCTGGGGCACTGCCAGATCACAGCACACACTGGTGTCACCACCACAGGAGTGAGCAGTGACACATCTCCGATTTTATGTTATTTTTGTTAGGAATTATTATTATTAAAATTTATTCCTATAATTTTTAACAGGAGCAGAATTTTCAGCACTACTGTTGTTTTCAGACTTGATTTTTGCAATTTACGACTGTTCTTATTAGACTTACTAGAATTTTGATTACTACCATTGGACACTTCTTTTTGTGATGGAATGCACTATTTTTTATTGCTGTATTTCAGTATTGTGTTTTAGTACTGTGGTTTTGCATTAGATCTTAAAATTTAGTACTACAGTTTGTTGATACCAATCATGTTTTTATCAGCAGCGGGTTTAAGCAATTTTTCCTCCCCCCCGGCCCCCCGATCTCGCCCCGGACGCGTCCCCGGCAGGTCCCGCCGCCCCCGCCCCGGCAGCGCCTTACCCTCGCACTGGTAGCCGGCCAGCCCCCAGATGAAGTCGGTGCAGTAGTGGCAGAAGGTGGGCTTTGTCAGGGTCACCCTGCGGAACGCGTGGCCCGGCGGGCTGCTGCCCCCCGCCGCGGCGCGGCCCCGCCCGCCCAGCACCGGGCTGGAGGCCGGGCTGCCGCCGCCGCCGCCGCGCAGCGAGCGCGCCCCGTCCGCCATTCCCGCCGGGCGCCCGCTCCGCGCGCTCCGCACCGGCCGCCGCTCGCTCGCTCGCCCGCGCTTCCGCCCCGGGGCGGCGGCGGGGGCGGGCGGGGGCGGGCGGGGGCGGGCGGGGGCGGTGCCCCGGCAGCGCCTGCGGGCGGCGCGCGCTGCCCCCTGCCGGCCGCGCCCTCAGCGCCGCGCCCGGCCTGTCCTTCAGCGCTGCCCGGGCAGCCCGGCCCGCTGTCGGACCGCGCGTTCTGAGGAGAAACTCCTCCTAGCGCCCATCATAAACCTGCCCTGGCGCAGCCAGAGAATAGGTTCTCTCTCCTGTCCCCTAGCTGCCTCAGAGAATAGACCGACACCCACCTCGCTACAAGCTGTTCTCGGGGAGTTGTAGTGAGTGGTAAGGTCACCCCTGAGCCTCCTTTTCTCCGGCTGAGCAGCCACAGCTCCCTCAGCCGCTCCTTGTGCTCCAGACCCTTCACCATCTTCGTTGCCCTTCTCTGGACTCAGAGGTAAGACCCCTCCAATTTTTGCCATGTAATCTGGAAGGTGTTGCTATCCCATCATCATACCATTTTAGAGCATACAAAAAGCTCCACCTCAAGAAGTTTTGTGTTGATGCATTGGCAGAAGAAAATGATTTGCCATAGGTTTTGACTTTACACTCAACGTCTCTGACTTCATGAGAAAAGATAAAGGGTTCTGCCAAGTCTCCCTCCTCCATAACACAGGGGGGGTTTGTCCTTTGTTCACTTAACCTTCTTGTTGCTGGTTTGGAAAATGTTTACACACCTGGATGTTTATATATTGCTAGTCTCTGGGATACCTCTGTTTCTTTGACTTATTACATTGGGTAAAGTATTATGGATGGATTAGGATGGGACAAGAAAGGAGGCTATCACTTTGGATTTTGTGTATGTAGAGGTATGCTGTCTGCATCTCAACTTGCCTGACTGGGTCCTTGATCTCAGCTTTGTATTGAGAATCTCCACTGAGCTGCTCAAAACAACATCCAGGTACCTCCATTAAGCAATGAGAGACAAGAAAGCGTAGTTAAAATTTTTGTTCCTGGCTCTGATTTATCTGTATTTTGGTGAAGGGTGTAATAAGCTGGTTTAATAAACCTCTTGTGTAAAAAATCCTCATCCTGTAGACCAACAGCGGAGTTCTAAAATTTCTTAGTGTCTTCTAGTTTCTACTACTCTTACTTTACATCTCCTGTCTGTGTTGTGAATATGAAAGTAGTTATGATCACAAGGATTTGACCTTCCCAAGGAGAAACAGTAGAAATAATTACGAGACCAAAGAAAGCCTAATATGACTTTTTATAATGGGAGAAAGAGTGAGTAGTTGCGCACATAAGCTTTGAAATACTTCTAATTGATTCTACAAACATGGTTTAGAGAACATATCTAAGATACTACAGAGCTGTATGAAGCCCCAGATATACAGGAGGACAGAGAAGAGGGAAGGAGTGTGAAGCCCCTTTGTTTGAAGATGTGTGTCGGCTGAAGACAGTGAATCAGTCAAAGCCCATAATGATAGGTCCCATCTTCCACAACTCATCCTTGCTTTAGTCTTCTTAAAAATCATAGCCCTCTTGGAACACATTTCTGGGCTCATGGGGAAGAAGACAGAGAGGAACATCCAATACTAGATTTGACAATGGTCAGTGGTGCCCAACCTACTTGATTGCTTTCCATGACAAATATGTAGATCTGTGTAGAAGGTAACACTAGTATAACCTTGACTTCAGCAAGATTTATGACTTGGTCTTCCACAGTATTCTTGTATCCAAAGTAGAACATTATGATTCTGCATGGGTGGACAACTAGATGGGTAAAAGACTTATCGGATGGTAGAGCTCAGCAGGTAGGAGTTAATGGGTCATACTTGAACTCTGCCTGGAGCCCCTTGATGGGAGGAGTATTACAGGGGTCTCTCCTGGGACCTGGGCATTGAGCATGCTTATCAAGATCATGAGAAGGTCACAGAAAGCAGTATTGTCAAATGATTACAAGTTTGCACATGACACCAAGCTGAGGGAACAATAATTATCCTGCCATCTACAGGGACTGGAACAGACAGGAGAAATGAATCATATCATAGAATCAAAAGGTTGATTTGGGTTGGAAGAACCCTAAAAATTGTCTAACTCTTCTGCTGTGTGCAGGGACACCTTTCATTAGACCAGTTTGCTCAAAATCCTACCAACCTGACCATGAACCAATCCAGGCCTCGTGCATCCCCAGCATCTCTGGATGATGTTTTCCAGTGCCTCATCACCCTCACAGAATAGAATTTTTTCATAGTATCCAATCTAAACGTACTCTCAGTTTGAAGCCGTTTCCTCCTTGTTCTGCCAATACACCTTTATTACACTTCAAGAAGTCCCTCTCCAGCTCTCTTGCAAGCTCCCCTCTGGTACTGGAAGGCTAAAATTAGGTGTCTTCTCTTCTCCAGGCTGGACAATCCCAATTCTCTCCACCGGTCCTTATGGGAGAGATCATCCCTCCCTCCAGTTATCTCGGTTCCCTCCTCTAGACTCACTCCAGCAGTTCCATGTCCTTCCTGTGCTGGGACCCCAGAGCTGGTTGCAGGGTTCCAGGTGGGATCTCACCAGAGCAGAGCAGAGGAGCAGAATCCCCTCCCTCCCCTGCTGCCCACACTGCTTTGGATGCAGCCAGGACACGTTTGGCTTTCTGGGCTGGGAGTGCCCATGGCTGGGTCATGTCCAGCCTCTCACCCACCAGCACCCCCAAGGCCTTCTCACAGGGCTGCTCTCCATCTGGGCAGCCCCAGCCTGTGCTGATGCTGGGGATTGTCCTGACCCAGGTCCAGCACCTTGAACTTGGTCTTGTTGATCCTCATGACATTTCCTTGGGCCCCTTCTCAAGCTTGTGCAGGTGCTTCTGGGTGGCATCCTGTCCTTCAGGAATGTCAGCCTCACCGCTTGGTTTGGTGTCATCTGCAAATTTGATGTGGGTGCACTTCACCTATGAAGTAACACTCTGAGGGTTACTATTGGTCACTGATGTCCATTGGAACTCAGATTTGTTGACCACTACCCTCTGGATGCCACTGATTTCTAATCCACAATCCACATTAGCAGTTCACCTATCAAATCCATCTGTCTCCAATTTAGAGAGACGGATATTGTGGAAGACCATATCAAAGTCCTGATAAATGACATCTGCTGCCTTTCCCTTGTCCACTGGTGGAGTCACTCCGTCATAGAAGGCCTGCAGGTTGGTCAGGCAGGACTTGCCCTTGGTAAAGCCATGCTGGCTGTCCCAAATCACATCCTTGTCCTCCATGTGCCTTAGCACAGCTTCAGGCAGGATCTGTTCCATGATCTTTCCTGGCACAGAGGTGATGCCCACAGGTCAGTTGTTCCAGTGGTCCTCCTTTCTACCCTTTTTAAAGATGGGTACAATGTTTTCCCTTTTCCAGTCACCTGGGACTCCACCTAACAGGCACAACTTCTCAAATGTCATGGAGAGTGGTTTGGCAATTACATCAGCTGGTTCCCTCAGGACTCTAGGATGCATCTCACTGGCTCCTGCAGAGTTTAAGTATGTTCAGGTTCTTCAGGTGGCCATGAACCTCATCTTTACTTGGAGTGGGAGACTTCACTCCCCAAGTCCCCATCCTGCAGTCTGTCCACTCGAGATGTAGGAAGAGGGGTTACCATTGAAGACTGTGGCAAAAGAAGTTTTTGAGTACCTCAGCTTTCTCCTCAATTGTTGTTACTGGCATTGTCTATCAGGGGACACACCTTCTTTGACCTCCAAATGAGCAGACAGGCAGCAGGGTAGCACTGTAGAAAAGATCCTGTGTGTTTTGGTTTTTAATGAGCCAGCTGTACACACTAGCAACCAGGATCAAAAGCATCCTGTGCTATCCAGAAGCACAGCTAGTCAGGTGAGAGAAGGGATTATTACTGTCTCCCCAGCACTATAATATTACACTCCATCATTCAGTTTTGATCTCCATAAAGGAAACACATGACAAACTGCTGGAGCAAGTTCAGTGGAGAACCATGAGGATGGTTAGGGGTTCGTGCACTTATCCTGTGCAGAGAAGGCTGAAGGAGCAGGACTTACTCTGCCTGAGGAAGAGACAGTTTCCAGGAGATCTCAGAACACCCCCGTAGTACTGGCACAGAGTTTTTAAAGAAGATGGACCAAGGAATGCACACTGTGAGGACAAGAGAGAAAGAGCAGAACTTCAAACTAGGCCTTCAGGCTGGATTTGAGGAGAAACCTCTTTACCCTAAAGGCAGTCAAGCAGAGGAGCAGGTTAAGTGAAGTTCCACTGACCTGTCCTGCCTTTCTTTTCAACATAGCCTGCCCTCTTGAAATGTGTTTATTTTGTATTGATCTAATAGTTCTTCCCCTCTTAAGAGTCAGAGGCCCGAGATTGGGAAAGCTGAAGCTCATGTGAACAAGTTTTTCCTACAATCTGGGAAATTGCCTTGTAATTGTATCAGAATCTGACTGTTTCAAAAGCCTAAGGATGTAATCAATTAATCTTTTTATAAAAGGTGAAAATGCATTCAATTAACAAATAATTACATACATTACTGAATCACTTACCGGGGCAGGTAGTTACAGGGTTTCTTTGACAGAAGACAGTAGAATGGTAGTTTTTATAGTTGAGATGTAAATGAAGTGTGACATTTTGGCTATTTTTTAACAACTGACTCTTCAGATACATATTTATAAGCTGTAACACAGGGGCAAGAACTAAGTTTTTTGTGGTTTAACTTCCCATTTCACCTCTGAGCAACTTGTATGACCAGTCAAAACAAGCTAAACGATCCAATGCTTGTCTTCAGCCAAGTCTGCCAAAACATCTGCTGCCAGCAGCCATGGAGTATAGCAGTACTTGAAGGCTAGCCATCCTTTCCATTTCATGTATGTAGCACACCTGCTGCCCTTGACAGTAGAAAAAAAGTGAGGTAAAGTATTACTAGAGCTGTCAGTGTCACAAATGTGATAACTCATTAGAAGTGGTTTTTTTCCTCATCCAGTAGTTGTTTCTTGACAGATGTAACTGAAAGGTGAAACAAACAGGATAAAACTACCACTTCTTAGCAATACCTTTTTTTTTTTTTTTTTAATAAAGAAGTGCCTCACAGATGCAAACAAACAAAATTCTTTGAGCATCTGTTGTCTTTGTTTTGACAAGATTAGTAAGACAAGATTGGGAAAAAAATATAAGGACTCTGAAACTTTTGTATCCTGATAAACATTTTATGGCACTTTGGATTCTATAACCTCATTAAACTCAAGTTACACAACTCCAGGACTGGCAGTACAGGAAAATGGTCATTTTTACAAGTTTCTTGGCTTGGAAGAGGTGTATTTGGTAAATGGAGCAAGCTTTGCACCTTGGATCTTCTGAACTTTTTGTAATCTTCCTGTACTCTTTATAGCTATATACTGTGACAGATAGAGAGCCTTTGATACAACTGAGAAATGAAAGTTCTGTTACATCATCCCAAATTTATGTACAAGATTAAATAAGTTTGGTGTGGTGTCAATATCACATCATGGTTTTATCCTTTAAGGTATACAGTTAATTATACCAGAGCTCTCTTGACACTCAGTATGATAAAATTCAGTTACTCAGTTCTTTCATTACGCAATTTATTTGTAAGCAAGCTTAAAAAAAGTCTGAAAATAAAGAATTATGTCAGATCCAGGTGGGATCCAGAGAGGATTTTATAAGACTGTATAAATATGGAAGTAGTGGGTGAAAAGCAGATGGAGCTGTGCTGTTTTTCAGTGGACTGTCCTGGCCTTCCTATTTCCTGGTTTCTCAGAGACCTATGAAAAAATTAATCCATCCACTCACATGACAGGAGTGGGAGTCATTAGCTTCCCAAATGCCAGATAATCTTGCTAAATTTCTGTTTCTATAAAACTTGTTCTTTACACGTTGGTGAAGTGTGAAACTGTGAAATCCAATGGTACCTATCCCATAAAGACATAAGCAAAAGCCTTTCTAGATTACTGGAATCTTCTATATTGTTGACTTCTGTTTTCTGAATTCCCTTCATTACCACAAGGAATTGGAAGAGAGGAATGACACAAACCATATGTAGAGGTTGAAAAGGAAATTTTAGAGTAAATTGTGGCTTCTAAGAACCAAGAATTTAAAATATGGGAGCAATGCTTTGATTGTGCTTTCCTGTTGGCAACTGGCAAGGAAGAAGAGCTTCAGGAGCAACTATAGGAGGGTTGGTTTCATTTGGTTTGGTTTCATTTGGTTTAAACCAGCACATCAATATGTGGAAATTGAGGGATAATTGTGTTTTGGCTCATGAAAGGAAGTGGCTCATGGAGGCTCACGATGGCTTCATCTTCCTAAGCAAGAGAGGTTTCAGATTTGCAGTTTTTTCACCTCTCCAAGTTGGTGATATCTGAATCAAAAGTAATTCCTGATGTTCATTGAAATAGGATACCTTTCTTTTTTCCCCAAAATGTCACAGCTGAAGAGATAACAAAAGTATTAGATCATGTTGGTGCACTCTTTGTCTTGCAACAGAAAACAAGAGACATTCAATTTCTTATACCCACACTACAAAAAAAAATTAAAAACCTAAGTACTTGGCATATAACTATATGGCAAAAGTATATTTTTTGCTTCATAATAGCTCTACAGTTTCTGAAAAAAAGTCTTTAAAACAGTTGTTCTAATCACAATAGAAATAAATCAAGTGCTGACTTGTTAGTTAGAAGCACCAACTGCCCCAGAGTGAGAGAAGCAGGAACCCTGCTATGGAAAGCCAACAGAAAGTTCTGGGTCAGTTCCAAGTTATGCAATACGATATGGTATGTCTTTCAACTTTTTAACTGCATCTTTATTTAGCCAGATTAATAGACTATACCTTTTCAAAGAAAGGTTATAATAAGGAGCACGTTAGACTGCATAATCTAAACAAAATTACATATTAATGTTTATATCTCAAATATATGCACATTTTTCACACAGGTTCAGAGACTTAAAAGAAAAGAAAATCCTTCAATTCAAAGTCATCCATCTCTTGGAGGAAAAAAACCTACAGAGACCCCATCAAGTAATATAACTTTATTTCACTAAAATCATCATAATCAGCAATAGTAAGTATTTAATAAAAAGGTAGATACATTTGTCACAAGCAAATATAACTGCAGAACTCATATTTTTTTTTAGCATTTACACTGCTTACTATCTCAGGAGTTTCTCTAGTTCTGCCAACAAAACTGAGACTTAGTAAATAATAAGCCGTATCAGAGCTGAAAATAAAGAAAACTGTGTAACAACATAGCAAAGTCAAGAGGTTGAAATTTTAGACCCAGCCAGCTAGCAATGATATGACAGGCAAGTTATTTGTGCTTCAAATATGCTGATTTTAATATTTAATAGTTTATTTCCAGCTCTTAAGTTTTAGAACAAATAACTTCCTGACAGAGTACGTAAGTATTTGCTCAGAGGTAATGAATCACTTCTCTGGGAGAAAAACACCAACCAATCAACCAAAAAAACCAGCTAGAGTTTGATTTATTTATTTGTTGTAAAGGATTGCCAGTTTAACTTCTTTAGTTGTGTTACGTCTCTGGACCTAGGGAACATGAAACAATTCTTTTAAATAGAGTAGCTTAATGCATTCTGAAATGCAAAACATGCAGAAACACATATGGAATAACGGATTTCTGTTAAGGTTTAGTAAGAGTTGTGCACTCTGAAAATAAATTGTCAGGTCTTGTTGTTATAGCCACATTGCAATTTGTGATTCTACACTCTAATAATGTATCAGATACTCAGTATATAAACCACCATTTTTAAAATACGTGTATATGTATGAATATAGAGCATTATTTATTTCTATGCCTGACAGAACCTGTTGGCTTACAGGATATATCTACTCCTTCACCAGCAAGAATGTAAAGAAATACCACGTATGCTAGACTAGAATGGTGTGCTTATGTATGAGATTCTTTGGCTGCATCATTGGTGCCCACATGACAGGATGACAGGAGCTCATGGTCTAGGGGCTTGACAAAAGCACCCCAGATCAAAGGCCCTAGCAAGCAGCAAATCTTCCGAGGCAGAGAGGTCAGCAAAAGTAAAGTCTCCAGCCACCATGACTTGCTCTGTCCTAGTGAGTGGCTCAGATGTCTTTCCCAACCAAGCTTGTTTCTGTTTATCTGTTTCCAAAGTATTGCACCTGAGTCCCTTCAGTTCATACCTAAATGACTAAAAGGAACCATTCTCCTGTTGCCAGGAGTCACAAGCTCCCAACATTTCCACCTTGGGAATCTCAACCTTCCCACATTCCAAAGTCCAAACCTACTACAGAGTCCAGTATAACCTTTTAGCTGTCCCATCTTTTAGGCAGCTGTTGCGTATAAATTCTTAAAATAAGACATTACTGTGGAGTTAATGGGGTTTGTTCATTGTTAAATCATTATAAAATTATAATTTAACAATTATTGAATGATAATTAAATAGTAATGTAATTAAACTGCTGCAGCCCACTGCTGTACAGGAGAGCTCAATGGCCTCAGGGTGGGGCTATAGATGTCTATAGTGTAATGTGGCTGATTTGTAGTTAACCTGCCTTGGCACAGGAGTACAACCATAGCAGTTTTAGTTTTGGCTAGTCCTGCTCAGGGTGGTTCTGTAAGGTCCTGATAAGTTGTGGTCTAGGCTCCTTGGTTCCTGAGAAGTCAATGGCCTGGCACAGTTCTCTGGGTGTGCACAGCAGGGCTGACTGGCAGTGATGCCTAAACCAAAGTGCTGTTGACTCAGCCAGAGTCCTGCACCCATCACTGTTGCAGAGAGCTCCAGCACTTATCTCTGCACATGCACCTCATTGGAGGGATCCTGTTGCCTTCCTGCTCATCCTCCCTGGTGCTGTGTGGTGTTCTGACTTCTCCCATAGCTTCTGCACCAGGCAGCTCTGTACTTGAGCTCTGCACCTCATCCAGACATCAACCTCCCAAGTATCACCCTCTGGGAAGAGGCACCTGGTACTCCATATAGCCCTACACCTGCAGGCCCCAATGTGTTCTCTTGGAGCAGCATCTGGGCTGGTGGTAAGGGGCATGCTATTGTGCTGGTTCCAGCACAGTCTTCAGCAGTTCTTCTGTGCATCCTTGGTGTCCCCTGTAATGGGAATGCTGCGCTGAAGCCATCTGCCTCTCACCAACAGATCACTGCTCTCCTCTGGTAGAGCTGAACAGAAGTAAACACCCCCTGACCAGGAAAGCCCTGACTTGGAGCTGCTGTGTTCTGCAATAAGGAAAACAGAAGGAGGGGCAGCAGTGTATCTCTATCTATGAAAAATAAAAACTGGTCTGTTAGGTGCCAAGTCCTCATTTGCTACCCTTGGTTACCACTACATTTCCTTCTTCTGTTCTATAACAGTTTGTAACTAAAATGGATTCTGTAGAATGCAGTCCACGGTTGATTAATGGAAAGATAATTCATGTGAATGCTGCTGCAAGCACTGGTTTTGTAGGTGTTTATTTCATTGAATTATGTGGAATAAGAGAGGACTCTGGAGCTTGGAGCAGGAGCAACCTTAAAGTTCGGTCTTAGTTTAGTATTAAAGCAGTTCTCCACATTCTACCAGCAGGATGGTTGACTTGTTTTATCACCTTGTTACACAGATGAAACTTTGCAATTCAGTTCAAGATTTCAGAAAGAAAGTGAGTTTTCCAATCCATGCTACAAGTAAAACAATTGAAAACTTACTTGTGTGTTCTGTGATATAACTGGGCAGGACCAGCAGGCAGTCATTGATAGAAATTTTTAAGGTGTGCAGGGCAGCCGATCACTTGGGCAATAGTGTGACATTTCAGAGGGTCAGCCAGGAAGGAAATGTGGCAGTGACCCTTATTATTGCAGAATTGATGTCCTTAAATTCCCCATAAGCCACTAAGTTAACAGTAATCCTGCACCTGTGCATTACAATATGGGAACAGGCACCAGCACCTCCAGCACCAAAGCTGTGACAGGCCTGGAGAGAAGCTGAAAGCTCATCCTAAATCTAGGGACCTACCTGCAGGCTGGCTACAGGACAGAATAGCAATGAATCATGCAGATTCCTACCACAGACCACTGACATCATGGAAGTCTAAGCACTGGAATGTTGAAATGCATTAGGAATAAAAAAGGTGAATGAGATTTCACTGATGAAAATGAAGCACTGAGGGCCTGGTAACACTCAAGTTAACATTTCATAGGAGATCCCATTGGATAGCTTTCTCTTGACACAATCACAGCTTTTCATTAAGGTCTCTGGTAAATGAGGCAGTCTGTTCACTGAAGAGAGATTAACGACAGAGGTACTATTTGCATATCGAGCAGTAGTAGAGGATTTCCCACTCTCATGCCATCTAGATGTTGTGCTCAGAAACAGGGTGAAAAAAGCCCACCAACCCCTGTATTCTTTGCTATGTTATACCCTTGTTCTGTATTTGTGTGCAAAGAATTGAACTACTAGCAAAAGGGCAAAAAAGAACTTTTGTGAGATGCTCTGTGCTCTCACTTTCACTAGCAGTCAGGGTATATCTGTCACAATGCATTTGCTCTCTGCCCTCAGAGGCAGGAAAATATGTTGGGGAAGCATCCATCCTGACTGTGCCATATCAGAGGTGATCTAATGGTCTGATCTACTCTGTTCAGGAATTGAGAATTGTAAGAGAATTGAGGAATCTGAAAGCAAAGTATGAGTACAAACATCTTGGGAAAAAATCGGCAGTATCCAATTTTTCACTGAAAGGTAGTTAACAACAGTCACTCGTGTTCAGGTGTAACAGTAAGTAAAATGTTACACAAAAACATTAGAGTGCAGCAAAGGAATTCCTATTGCTCTTTTGTGCATCTTTAATGCTCTTTGAGCAAAATGTATATGTATTGGCAGAACAAAATATGGACCTCTTTTCAAAATGTCTGTTTTCCATTGCTTGCTATAAGGTGTCAGTTGTTTTTAAAATAGTTCTAGATATCAGAGCACCTACAAGCAATTATTAGTCAGTACAGGAATGAAAAGGTAGTGCTGCAGTAAATGTCCAAGGCTGTTATGTTTACCAGTCACCAAATGCATGCAGCAAGCATGTAGTAGGGAACAGATGTCTCTTAGGTAAGGGTTAGTGACTGTGCACAAGTGCTTTAGGCAGGTACAGTGGCAAAGTGAAAACTGCTATCTTAGACTAGCCACGTGTTAGATTGTAAATGCCTGGGCTCTAGAGTTTGTTTCTTCTACCAACTTTCCGGATTAGTTTACTCCCCACTTCATCCTGCTGTATCAGATTAGTAACACATTCTGTCAGAGTCCCGAGCTCAGTAGGGGAGTGTTAGTACAACTGCAACACAAACTATGAGCAGCACAAGTCCAGGCTTACTATGTACATTGCCTATACAACAAAGGTTTAAATAACATCTTGAATATGGGTTGTTTTCAACTGAGCATTCAGAGGAATCTAATCTGGGTTAAAGTCCTCTACACTATTCCAGATATTCAGGGAAATACACTGGTAGTCAATGAAGACTTCTGCATTACTGTGAGTTATATCATTACCCTCGAAAGGCACAAGAACAATCCTTCCACTGGAAGCAGGGGCAGAGATGGGGACCAATTCCCTTTCTCCTGGAGCTGCTGCTTTTACTTCTGCAGCCATGCTTAGCTCCAGATCTCCATGTTCCTCTGGCTGCTTGAGAGATTCCTCCATCTCCAGGAAAGCCTGGCTTGTAGCCTCAGAGCTCATCTGCTGGGCTAAATCTTTCTCATGCTCTGTACAGCATGATCATAGATTAGGTACTTAGGAAGAAATTCTCCAAAACGTAACATAGTCTGGTGCTGAAGGTGCAGTGCTGACAGTGAAAACTTTTACATATCTCAGACAATTTATTCTTTAATTTTGAGTACATAGTCCCATCTTCAAGTCCCTTTTCTTCAGTTCCTGTGGTACAGTCGAAAAATACTTTTATTATGCACGAAAACAGTATTATTCCTTGAGAATACTCCTGTGTGAGTTTCTACTGGGGACGAAGTAGATGATCTGAGCTCCCAAGTCAATGCCGTCTCACCGATAGGAGTGACAGCGAGCCTCCGCTAAACCCCGTTTAACCAGTAGATGGCAGAGGTTAAATCTTTGTTTCGCTGCTGAAACCGAAGTTCAATAAGCGTTACTGCAATTTTCTGAAGACTCATTTTAAAAAAGACAATTAAGTAAACCAGTGCTAAGACCAGAAGTGAATTATAACATATTTATTAAAATATGCCGACCACAGGATTTTCTTTAGCGGATGCACAGTTATGTAATTAAAGAGGGAAATGCCATATGCCCTCACTTAGTTCAACAACCAGAATCTACTATGGAATTTCTGAGAGGTCTTCTGTGAGCTGTCAAACTCTCTGTTTTCAGACTTGTACTCCTGTGGCACACTGACAATTTGAACAGCTTTCAACAGTCATAACTAATAATGCAATCTCAGCATGAACTCCTTCATAAGCCACCAAACATATTTTCCTGTACTCAGGACAAGCTGTAGGACATAACTTGCAAGCTACCACGTCACCCGTTCTTCAGTTCATTCTCAGATGGCTTCCTGGAGTCAGGAATGCTTTTACTGAGTGTTGAACACATTTGAATATATAAATTCATATGTTCTGTAGAACATAGTATGTTAAATGATGTACCCTTAGGTGCTGTTTATGGGACACAGCACTCCAGAGCAAATCTCATTGGGCCTTTTCATTATACTACAGAGAGCCAGGAAAAGCAGGACACTTCGTTGATGGCAGCTTCAAAGCTCTGGGTCCTCTAGGCTGCCAGCTCAAGTTTACTGCCTCCCTGTCAGCCCGATCCTAGCGCAGTTTAAGACTGATTGCAGCGATCAGCTGAGTCTGCAGGAAAGATTGCTACAACACTGAAGTCTACTGCTGTATGTTAAAGCTTTATTGGCTGTAATAAGCTGAAAGCCATCTCCTGGGAATTCAAAGTATTTGTAACTTCTTGATAAGATCAGAAAGAGTGAAGTATGTTGAGAAACACAATAGAGAAGTCAGATGGGAATTGAACAGATATGATGTGCTCCCTGGACATTGATGAATAACCTCAAAGAACATTCCAGAAGGAATCCAATATTTAACCAAGCTTCTTGGGAATGGATTTCAGTAAGACAGAAAGGACAAAGGACTGACACGTAGTTCCTCATCTGTTGTGAAATTTCATAAAAAACCCTAAAAGCACTCTAGATGCACATGACTGCAACACTGGAAGGCATTGTTATTCCTTTTAGCATCCATCTTTACTGCATGAACAGAAAATAATTTTCTTTAATCCTGATTTAGCACAATGCATGATTGTCCAAGAAAATTATTGGACATCCTTGCAATCTGATCCTAAACCCAAGAACTCATTTCAGTGAACTTCTTGCTTACAAACAATGGATCTAATATAGTTCTCACCTCCTGGCAGTCTTGTGAGAAAGACAAACCCACACATTTTTAGTCATGTGCTAAATAAGACACATTATTGTAAACTCAGCCGCAGTGAGAAGAATACTCAAGAACTCAAATGCTGGAAACACCAGCAATAACGTTCAGACAGCATTGCCATAAACCATTGAATGAACAGCCTCTGTTCCAATCCCGTGATAACCTTTGTGTCCTTACAAAGAACGAGTAGAGGCTGAAGCAGTTCTGCCTCGCTTTCTAGGATATAAAATCTTCCCTTCTACTCTCATCTTCAGGGGCCTTTCCTTCCCACAGAACAGAAAGTACAAACCTTGCAGATATTCACTGGGAGAGCTGATGTGTGGATTTCCCATTTCTGTTGCTGACTTGCTGTTTTTGCTAGTATTTTCATTTTGTCCAAGAGATTTTAGGTCAATCAGATTTTTAAGCAATTGCTTTGGTATCTAGGTATGGAGGATTTTATTCATGATTCAGAACTTAGTGATACACATGGGCCTTGGGAGTCTGTTCTGTTAGAAACAACAACAACCAAATAAAAATTTTTACAATATCTTCTTAAAGGAAGTTACTCAGAGAAGCATTACAGGACAGAAGGACATATTTGAAGTGTTTTATTACTATTAATTAAACATATACAAAAATAAAAACTTCTATCAAATAATGAAACATTTAAAGCTGTATGAGGTTTTAGAAATCCTTTGGCTTTTCAGACCATCAGAATGATTTATAGTTTTGTGGTGTCATGTAGAAAGATGGGCTTCCACCTTCAAGAGCCAAAAGCCAAACTACAAACATAACTGTGTTCTGCCAAACTCAGTCTTAGGAACCTCTCTGGCCAAAGGTTTGAAAACAATATTATGAATTAATGTCCAGTTCTATGTTCACCATTTGTTAAAGCAAATTGTATGTTCTAAAAACCAATACAATTCTAAAAGAAGAACTTAGTGCAAGTAAATTACTTCATGTGGTATTTATGCTGAACAGAAAACAGGCCAACTGGGAAGAGATTTTGAGCAATAACTCAAAAATTATGTTGTAGATTTACTTATCTATTAAGTCTTAACTATTCTGGTGAAATAAGTACCAGGTATGCCAAATCCAGAATTTCCGTATTTAGTTAAAAAAATAAAACAAAAACCTACTCAATGTGTTTTGTTTGCTAGATCTTGGGATCCTTCCCACTGATTTCTTCTGGTCTGACAGTTCCAGCTGGACAGTGTATGTAGGCAGGAGGATCTGTCAGCACAGGTCAGTGTGCAGGAATCTAACCCACAAACATCCAGGTGAGACATCATGGACACTTTCTGTTTCATCCTTCTTTACAAGTAGAGTTAAGCACTTCTCACCTGAGTCTTGCTTCTGTGCAGCAAGCCAGCAAGTAACTCAGTTTCCTCTTAGCCCAAGCTTTCTTGAGGTAAAAACAAAACATAACTGATCTTGTTTTACTCCAACTGTCAGTGGTTAGCATGTCTCCTAGTCAGTGCTCTCCAAGACTGTACCAAGACTTGCAGAATATTTACATTCCTTACACACAACTCCTCTTTACTATGTATACAATTATTTTCCTGGAATCAGATACTTCGTAGTTTACTTAATTGTTACAGAAAGTTTCCTGTCTGACCATCCAGGAATCACTCTGGCAGGCCCACTCAGACCAAGTGAGCTGGAAAGGAGGTCACTTCACAAGGGATGGCTCCAGTGAACTGAGGAGTGCCCTGTTTGACTCCCTACACACCTCACTCTCACCCAGTCACACCAGGTTTCCTTACGGGCTGGACCCCAGATTTCCCATGGAAGAGTCTCAAGCTCCTGGATTCTTACAATGGTTTAATCGTGGTGCAGTGACAAAATAACAGCTCAAGCTAGTGTCTCCAAAAAGAGACTCTGAGAAAAGCAAACCCTGGGTTTTTATACCCTCAGAGTCTAAGCATGTGAAAGTCTGGGGTCTTCCAGCTGAACCATTGGCTCCTGCTATGCCTCTCAGGGTCTGCTCACCTAGCTGGGCTACAGAGTCCTGCAGAGTCCTACAGAGTCCTGCACCCTTTGTTGGGTCAATGCTAGTTTCTAGCCTCTTACTTCTGGCTTCTGCTCCCACTGCAGCTGCACCCCGACTACTTGCACTGAATGTATTACTCAACGTTATTCAGGCTCAAACCATATATTGTTCTACTGGGAACATGCTGGACACTGATAAACTCTCCATGGCAGTCAGCTGTGGGAGTGATGTAAATTATGTCCTCTACTCTCGTTCTCTAATATTGACGTCATGATATTGATCTTCACCAGCTTGTAAGTAACAGCCTGTTTCTGCCAACAGCCAGGCCAATCAGCTCTCCCCCTGCCAGGAGAAACAACAGGAGGTCCCACTCCTATTGCACTGCCACGAGGATGAAAATGCAGTCCTGTGTGTCAGGCGGTGTCCCGAGCGACACCTGTTCGCTTCCGGGCCCAGGCTTCACTGACAGCACCTCTGGACTTCTCCGAAGCCTGAGCTCGGGCTGTGAGCACATGGTGCACTTACGGCCGGCACAAGGCACGTCGCTGCCCACACCCCGCTGCCCACGGCACAGTGCCCGTCTTTCCCATGACTCTGCCCGCATAAGATCTGGCCTTGACCTCGGTACCACCCCCTTATCCACCCCTCCACACACATAGCGCTCCCTCTCCTCCTCCTGTATCCAGGGGAAGGGGCTGGCCGAGGAAAGCAGCGGCTCTCTGCGGGGCCAGGGCTTGCGGGCGGGAAGGGGAAACCCACCCTGCGCCCTCGCCGCCCGGCTGGGCATCCGCTCGCTAGTCGTCCTTCCCTTCCCGCCTCCCGCTCGGGCGGCTGGCGGCCATCCCACCGCCGCTCTGGCCTTGGGGCGCGGGGCGGAGCCCGCCCGCCACCGCCCCTTCCCTCTCCCTGCGCCCGGCGGCCCCTGACGGCGAGCGGCGGCGGCGGCGGTTTGTGCTCCTCGCTCCCCGGTGAGTGTGGGCCCCCGCCGCCCAGCTTCTCTCCCGCACGGCGCCGGCGGCTCGGCTGCCTGGGAGCCGCTTCCCTGGCTGCGGCGTGCCCGTTCCCGGCGGCCGCGGGGGAAGGTGGCAGGGTGGAGGGGCGCCCCTCGGGGCAGAGCCGGGACGGGTGCGGGCCGGGGCGGAGGGCGGGGGCTGGCGGCTAGCAGGGCCCGTTGGCAGGACGGGGGATCCGGCCCCGGCTGCTGCGGTGGCAGCTGGAAAGGGTCCTTGTACGCTGCGGAGGGAAGGCGGCTCTGGCGGAGCAGCCCCTGTGAGGCACCATCTCGTAGCAGCGGCGGCAGCAGCAGCAGCGGCGAGCTGTGCGGCCCCCGCCGCGGCTCCGGGCCCCGGCTGGTGAAATGGATTATCTCCAACACCCGGCTTGGGCCGCCTCACAGCGGGTACAGGGGGAGGCTTTTTGCAGAGCGGAGAAAGAGGAATAGATTTAGCTGGAGAAGAACGGTCGTGGAAGAGAGGTTGTGCTGCCCTGTCCTCATGTAGGTGAAGCTTTAACATTGATTTTCCTCCTGGAACTACTCGAGCCTTGTGTATTGGTATATCAGTAGTATCTAAATAGTAGACAATAATGCAGAGTATACCTATCAAGCACACGGCACAATGCCTCTGTGTTGCAAAAAACCTCAGTAGATCTGCAACATAAGTGGGACAGGGAAAGGATGGAAGAACATAATTGGAAGGTGGTACCTATAAAGTGCCAGGTTTTAATAATTTTGGGTGACGGAATAATCTGTTTCATGTTCATGGCACAGACAGCAGGTGAAGTTGTTCTGTAACTGTTCTGGAGGTCATAGCACAGATGCAGGTATTTGCCTTCTAATTCAACTTGACTTAGGACTGTGGCTGTGGAGATGCCGAGTTCCAGTAACTGGATCAGGTATATGTTTGGATCAGTCCATGTTTATGTTCAGTATATTTCCATGTCTCATAACATCACCTCAGTTCCCATTTATTAACTAAATATTGTACTTTAATATTTAGTTTCCACCTCTAAAGCTAGCGAAGGTGGGGGGAGGGAGAAGTGAAAGGGGAAGACGGACAGGTCTGGACTTTAGTATTTTTTAGTATCAGCAGGAAACTAGGTCTAAAACAGAGGATTCTCTCTCCAAACAATTGGAATTGAATTAATATCTCTGAGCACTCAGTGCTGTTGCTATTGTTCCGACTGGCTTTATCAATCCACAAAACAGAAGTAGAGGAAGACCACCCTAGAGAAATATTAACACTGGAATGTTTATTTAGTAATGCTTTGCTTAAAGGCAATTGTGCTTCATCAGAACGTCCTAATAAACTTCTGGGGATTGTTACTGCTTCAAAGAAAGTAAGAGGAGTGTAATGGGCATAGAGTAGGAAGTGCGGCTGAGTCTTGTGCCTTCCAGGATCTGTGGTGTGTGTGTGTGAGGAGTTATTAGGAAAATTGTCAATATTCATCAGAGTCTTTATAAGATAGAAGAGATTCCTGGAGAAGCTTTCCACATAAAAAGAAGTCTAATCACTTAGCAGTGCTTTACAGATTATGTCATGCAGACTGTTGCTGAATTAAAAAGATCACAGGGTTTTCAAACTGCAGGTTTTTGTCATATCATACTTGTAATTTAGCACCCTTCTTTCTCTCTGGACTTCAAATGCTTGTGAAAGAGGGTGTTAATTTTGGTTGTTCGGGTTTGTTTTGTTTTTGTTTTTGCCTACCCAGCTGTGTGAAAATGTTGTGAAAAAGTTGATTTTAAAGTGTTTAGTGGAACTTAGTTTGCCTCCTTGGCCAGTAAACTCTGCTAGCAGCTAGTTTGAGCTCGTGAAATTGTATTAGACACACACTTGTTTTACTTACAGTCTGAAGCTGTGGGTGTTTGAAAGCTGGATTCATCTACGCAAATAGTTGAGTAGCTGCTGAGATTGCAGGTAGCAGTTGTTGGTGTGAGAAAATTATCTTTATTTCCAGACCACAAACTCGGGATTTGTCTTGAAATGGTGTGAAAAGTTAGGACTCCACAGTGCCAAATTATTTCACAACAGTAGTAATCTCATCAGTTCATCATCCTGAAAGGATTCCTTTCAGGATCTGGAACAGTTCAGATTTCGAGTTGCAGAAAAGGTGTTTTCAAGGTGCAGAGAGAGCAGTTTATAGGGCTGGTATAATGGTAATGGCAGGAGTACAGAGCTGATTCACAATACTCTCATTTTGTTTGCCTTTCCCATGCACCTCTGCTGCATCTCTTCACTCTTCACAGGAATCTTTTGAAACTAACAAACCAATACTGAGATGTCTTTTAATCCTACCTTTTGAAATTGAAACAAAATTCCAAAGACCAAATCTTTGTACATATCTTCTGTATTCACACTTCTTTCAGCACTTCCATGTTGGTTGTTTTGTCTAACTAACCCTTAAAGCTAGTTCTTTGTTAAAACGGGTCCAAACTGCATATTTGTTAATGAGCAGTCTGAGACTACAAGCATAGGGTAAAAAAGCAGCAAGCTTGTATAAAGGTAGGAAGTGGGTTAAAGTTCAGAGTTGCTCTTTCAGGAGGTGGGAAAAAAATTCCAACACTTAATTTTTCAGTGTTTGGTAGTTTCCAGATAAGCTTCCTTTTATTCTCGGGTGTAGCGCTGCTCATTTTCCTGTAGCAAAAAAGGAAAATTAATCTCTACTTTTATCTGCAACACTCAGTGGTGAATGTGCTGACAAAGCACTCCCTTGACACTTACACCTGCTTAATTATGATCTGGATTTTGTTAAGACTGGATTGCATTTCAGAGGCTGTCTGAGAGCACAATACATATGTGTGTTTGCCTGGGTTACCAAAGGCTGGTGAGCTCTATATGAGAGAAGTGTTTTGACTGTCCCTCTAAGCTGTAAGTGCTGTAAGTACCTGTGTTGAAGTGAGGGAGGAGGTAGCATTTGGCATTCTGGAGGGATGACTTGAAGGCATTTAATGTCTACATTTTGGAAGTGGGCATGCATCTAAACTTCCAACTCACTTGGAGCTGGAGTTACTTTAAAACCTCAATATTTGATTTCACAAACTTGATCTCTGACCTAAACTTTCACTCCAATATGTGCAATGCAGCATTGCTAACGAAGTGAAATGGTCAGAATACTTATGACAGCCTATGAAATACACAGATTATGGGACTATGCAATTAGTAACCTATTCAGTGTGTTGGGAGTTTGGCACTTTGTGGATCTGAATAAGTAAGTATTTTGGCATTGCAGTCAAAAGTTTCAGGCAGCAGGAGAACGCAGGAACATCTGCAATCCAAAGCTCTTTTTGTTCCAGTACAGTGTTCCTCTTGAGCGATAAAGTTGAAAAGGGTTCGCTGAAATTTTGACTAGAGATATTTAAGAAACTCTTCTTTTTGTATTAGTGCATTTTTTCCAGTGTGGAACACTGATGTACTTTATGCCAGCAGTATAGTTGCTCAGTCATCAAATTGTTAATGGGCTTCTCTTTAAAGACCTGTATATAACGATGGTCTTTTCTGTGTAACAAAGAAACACAAAGATTCTTTCTCCAGTCTCTTTAACCACTGAAATCTCACTGTTAGCAGCCGTGCAACAGTGTATATTTGTTACACAGTGGCCTTATCTGCCACAGGTAGAGTAAGTGTTAAATAATAAGAGCTTCTCTAAATGAAAACAAGAAACCTGTGTTTATTGCAACAGTAATTGCACTCATATGTTCTTTCTACATCCAAAAGTAATTATGGCATTTTATATTTTTTATAAAGCAAGATTCTGCTTGTTCTACTTCTGGTGTTAAAGTCTATCTAAATGCTGGGGGCATGTGTGGGCTTGAGGGTTTTTTGCTCATGGTTTGTTTGGTTGGAGTTTTGCCATTTTTGTGGGTAGGTGGGGTTTTTTGTTGTTGTGTTGTCATGTGTTTGGTCATCTCTATCTGTCAGTTGATTTACCCAGTGTAACAAAAACATTTTTCTTAGGTAACTTGGATATTTAAACTAAAGAAAAAAAAATCCTGCACACAGGTGTATTTATTAGGATTTTCTTTCTAAACTGACTTGAATTATGGATGGATTTATTTAGTGAATTTTTGCTACTTTAAACATCTGACTGATAGCAAAGAGACTGCCCTTCCATATCAAAAATGCCGACTTTTGACAACGTGCTTAACATGGGTATTCTCCCTTCTTGGTTTTTGTGCAAAGTAGGCATACACAGAACATGGTGCAATCCCAACATGATGGAAGTTCCTACATGCTGGACCTGCTTAGAGATCTTTATTCATGGCTATACCATCTATAACTTAGGTTAACTGGAATTAGTCATCAATTTTTTAATGGAGGCTCCCTGCTGAGTAGAATGTGAAACTATGGGAAGAGTTATATAAGTTTTAGAGGCTCAGGGGAATTGAGCAATAGCCCTTTATTAAAGAAGTGCTGATCAGCTATATGTAACTGTTATTAACATCACAAAGTGCATGCTCAATATTGTGATGAAGAATTTATAGCTCAGTAGCATCCTGCCCTGCTGCAGCTCTGCTTAGATTTTTTAAGTTGCTTGCTTTTGCAGTTTACATGTGCTTGTTGCAAACTTGGCAGCTAAGTACAAATACATATATTGGTAGTCATGTGAGTAGACAATTGCAACAGAAGTTGGTAAGATCAGATTCAGCATGGGTGAAAAATGTTGCATTTTTCAAGCATGGCCATGGATATTGCCTATGTCTTGCCTTATCACCAGGTAAGGACTTTTACCATGGTGGTCCTGCCAGCTCACCTCTTTTTTTTCCCCACTTTTCAGTTGGAAGTTTCATCATAGACACGTCATATTTTGTCATGTTTCTTCACAAATTTTCTGCAAGTACCAGCAAGTCTAAGCCTTCCACTTTTTCTTGATGACTGATAAAATTGTGTCTTTGCTTTGCCCAAGTGTAATCTTTTTTAGCATTTCTAGAGTCTAGTAAAATGTTCAAATTAAACTGCTTCTTTGCTAAGCGTGTGCTTCCCAGCAATGGCCAGGAATTTACCCACATTTCAGGAAAAAGAGCATTTTCTACTTGAAATCTGTTTTAGTTAAAATACTAGGTGTTTAGTTTCATGAAGTGGTGTCTAAATTTTACCTCTTATCGTTACTAACGTAGGCATCCTTTCATAATTGGAAAGACAGTAACTAAGAAACCAAAAATAGAATAGAAAAAGCAATTGTGGAAACACGTTTCTCCAAGTGAGATTAAATATATATCTGTACTAAAATGCTAAATAACCAAGGCTGTTCTGTTCCTACTTTATGGCCTAAAGCTTAGACAGATGTTGTCTCATCTAGAACCTTTTTGCCTTTCTGCAGGTCAAACAATCTGTATCTTTGGTTTGTCATCAGGTACTTCTATAATAAATATGATTATTACTAATCGCGAGTCTTCTGTAAACATTAGTGTCATGTACTACAGAAAGGGCATGCTTTACCATCAGCATGTCTGTAGGAAACTACTCCATGTGCTACAGTTTTCTCTTTCTGAATGGTGAAAGATGAGTGGCATAATCTGATATTGGTAAAAAACCCCAAAACAATGCATACTGTTGATAGTATAGATCTGCTTACAGTCAATGAGTAGAAGTGCAGCTGTGCTTTTTAAAAATAATCTCTTTTTTTGTGATGTGAGGTTGCTGGTTTTAGTCTGAGTAGCTGTGTTCAGTTTTGCCTTCAACTCTAACGAGAGTAGAATAGTATGTTATAAAGTGATGTTTAGAACAGTTTTCAGACTTCTTCTCAGATATAGCAAGAGGCTAAATACATTTTTTCCTTTTCCATGATCTTCGTGAAGTAATTTCTGCAAATGCAAAATTATGGGATATATTACGATGTTTTCTCAATTCCATTGATTTCAGTAGAATTTATTTGTTGTCATTGTTCCAAGTTACACAACTGCTTTTAAAGGGATCTAAAGTAAAAGTCAAGGAGTCACTGTCAATCAAGAATGTGCTTTAAACTGAACTAAGTCTTTTTCCAATCTGTGTTGTTGTGATGTGACTAGTACCATGTTTGTGTTAGATACTCAGAAAGATACAAAAGCTGAAGATTTGAAAGCAGACATACAACATATATTGAAGTCTCCTGAGAATGTTTTTGGTTTTTTGGTCTTTTTTTAAAAAAAAGATTTTAAGTGACTTACTTGAATCCTTGTTTTGGTGATCCACAGGAGACTTTAATATAATTTGAATGTATCTCATGTTATTTATGAACGAATAAGAGAAGACACAGAAAGAGGATGGATTGACACCTCTTTCCTTCTGTCCCCTTCGATTTGTGCATGTTTCTTATGTCATGATCATCAAATGGTGTGCTCTTCAGGACACCAGAGAGATCCTCTCAGACAGCACAGCCAGCAGGCATCTTTATAATGATCTTCTGGTGCTAGTGAACATCAGAGATCTCACAGTAAAAGGTGAGTTTGCTGGCACATTCAATACAGATGAAGGGAGAAGTGTCGTACTAAGATTTTGTTTGTGTAAAAGCTTTTTAGAGTATCACAGTGTAAAACTTGTGTTTCCAGAGAAATTTGAACTGTCCTGTGTCATATATAGGAATACAAACAACAAGGGACAGCTATGGCTAAGGGCTCATTCTCTACCCTAAACGGCAAGATGTTGCATTTGCAAAAAACAGCTTCCTTTTTTTTTATATTTGGGAAGTTATGGCCTTACCCAAGTTAGCCCCTCCTGGTATTCATGGTTACAATCTTTCTGCACTTCTGCTTCTCTGAGGGAGAGAGAAAGAACAGAAATCAGACTTTCTGTGGCGAGCTGATGTGCAGTCTGGAGGAATTGAGGTGTATTCTCACAAGAGACTGAGTGTGGTGGCACAGTAATAAGCTACTGTATTGATGTAACAAGGTGAGTGGAAAATGATATTGATAGGAAGTTCAGATTCAAAGATGATCAGCATTAGTGGGGGCCACATTGTGAGTGTTCTCAGAATTTTAATAGTAGGCACTAAGGAAGAGCTAAAATAAAGCTGTTGTTTGTCTGGTACACTTCATACAAGTCAAGAAGGTTCCAGTACCCTGAAATTAGCTCTGTTGGTCAGAGCATGGTGCTAATAATGCCAGGGTTGTTGATTAGAGCACCATATAGGCCATTCACTTGGGCTTGGTGATCCTTGTATGTCCTTTCCAACTCAAAAATATTCTGTGAGTTTGTGTCAGTAATGAGATACTCCTTTTTAAATCCTATTCTGCATTTTCAGGTTTGAATAATCCACAATTTTTAATGGAATCTCCACGCAAACAGTTTTAAGGTTGTTGGGCAGAAGATCAGGTGCTTGTTTTGGTATGTCTGAGCAGATATTGATGTGGTCATTCACTGCCTGTGGTCAACACACGTGACCGTGCGTGCTGCACCAATTCCAGAGTTCCAGGCAGACAGTCTGCTCCACCATGTTTGCATATTTACATTTCAGTGCCTGCAAAGCATGAATAAATATTCTGTGCTGCAATCACAGGTTAACCTGTATCAAGTTAAGAAAAAAGGTACATTGGGTACAAAGGTGTGTCTATGGCATGGATGACTTTAAAAGATTTGGTATGCTCAGCGTGCAGATTATTGCCCCCAGACTTCTTTTTGGCAAATCACTGGTTCAGAAGTTTGTGCTGTGGCTGTTCGGTTTATAATTTACTGTGTGAAAATAGTAGTTGGTATGACTGAGGCTTCCCTGGTTCTGTGAAATTTGCTACAGCAATGCTGCTAGTTGGTATTTTTTCTAAAAATTTTACCTCTTTTCAGGTGTTTCTGAATGGCTTCCAGGTTGTAACAGTGTTGTTCATATTAGTATGACCAGGCAGATGAAAAGAACTTGTGATTAGGCCTTGGTCAGCCCACAGTTTGGCTTATTTTTGGAACTCACTGATGAGAGGAGATTTGTACTGAAGTATCTCGTACTGTGAACTAAAAACCTCTGTTCAGGGAAGAGGGTGATGTCTCGTAAAGTAATCTTAAGATGTAGATAATGGGTCATAGCATCTTGAATTTCTGCTGTGATTTGCCAAGACATGGACTTGGATGCAAAACATTCAATTTACACTTGGATGAGAATATGTGAACTGAGTACAGTGGACTCACGGTCATATCAAATTAATGATCTGGTTTATCTGTCAGGGGATATCTGAATATTTTCTATCTACAGCTACTCTTAGACTTTCCCATGAGAAATTGATATGCATAAAATTAAGTTCTCATAGTGGAATGCAAAAAAGTACATCTTAACAGGATGGTAGCTGGCAAGAAGAGGAAGGAAGAAATTAATTTTGATTATGCTCAGTTATAGAAGCACAGAGTTTGCTTAGAGGAATAGCTGGTAGTTCATGCTGTTTAAATATCATGACACGTAAAACTTTAGGGGCTTGTGTGCAGGGTGAGTATCTTCAAAGCTGGGAAGAGGTGTTTCAGAAGATGACTTGTGAATGGAAATGTGAGAGGTGATACATTTGAAGTTGTGTTTGTTTGTGTGTGTTTGCAGTGTGTTCATTTGCTGACTTTCCAGCTTCCCTGGGCATTCAGCTTTTTATCTAGAAATATCCATTGTTTTCTTTAAAAGAACTCTGGAATTTTTTCTTTCTTTTACATTATCTTGCTGCTTTATACCCTAGATTTTCTTTTGTTACCATTTCTGTTATTTCTCCTTGGTTGTCTTCTAAATACATGAATTTTGAATTTTGAAAATATTGAAATACTTTAAAAATCCTTCATAAATATGTTCCACATAGTAGTATTTCCTGAATATTCCATGAAACTAGCAAGTGTGATAAAATAATTCTTTGGCCTTGCTTTGCCTGTTTTTAACAAATACTGGACTTCTTGCATCCTTTTGCACCAATCACCAAGGCCTGTCTTGTCGTGCCTTGTTGTGAGTTTTCTTGTTTGAAAAACTGGGACAAGGGAAGATAAAGTTACTTGAACGAAGACAGGAACAGTACTCTGGGAATACATCAACAGATCTAGAAATCAGGCCTGTGATTATCTCTCTTCTAAAAAATTTTAATCGTGACTGGGAATGTTGCCAGGCTGTGCAAGAGAATTGTTCTCACTGTGAAATTGTTAGCTTGGCATGTGTTGGCCTAAGCCAATGCTTCCAGAAGAGACTTGGGCAGAGTTCAGGTCTTCAATGTGTCCTAGGAAGTGTTCTATTAAGTAGTTTGCATGTGGTTAACTTTTTCTGGACATTAAGAGATATTTCTGTAGTGAATTTAGGCCCCTTTCTGCTGGTTGGCCTTCATCCTTTAACTTCTGCATGTGAACCTAAAAGTCATAGGTCCCAGACAAATGCTTTATCCAGCAAACCATTAAGCCACAAAAAGCAGTAAATAGGTAAGCAACAACAAAAAAAAGAAAATATCTCAAACTAAAATGATATTTACAATAGAGCTGTCTTGATTTAAGGCAAATTTGGGAGGAAACCTCTGAAGGGGATTCCTCTGGAAAGTAAACCCAAATGGCCTCTTCTCTTAGCTTGTTCAGGAAAAGAACTTCTTTGGAGAAAAGTGGAAAAAACTATTTATTTAACAAATAAAATGCTTGCAAGCATAAAGAATGAACAATATGAAACAATAAAACTTTTTATTGCTCTGAAAAGAGATGGTAAACTGAGAAGGTCTTTGCTGTGGCTGTAGCTCAGCTTACTTAGTTTTTTTTATCCATTTCAGTTCTTCTGGGGGTCTAGGCTTCAGTGGGCTGCAGGTGCGAGCGCTTGGTGCTTCTTTGAGCTTTTTCAGTCCAGAGCAGATTTAAAGACTCTTAAGAAAAAAAGGGAAAAAACACTCGAGGGAACTTCTCTCCCTCAGCTAGCTAAAACTAACTAAAAGCACAAGAGATCCCTGTTTTATTGCTATTCATGCCTCAGACGAACACACTGTCAGGAGGAGAGAACATGTAGGAGTCAGGCATTTTTTTCAAATCAAACTCCGTGCTGCTTCTTTTTCTGTTTTGCTCCCAGAACCATTTTTAAAGGTATAAAACTCAATATACAGCACAAATAGAACAGACGATTGGCATCATAAAGCTACCCTAGAACAAGAGCCTGTATAAATTTTCTTTTTGGTAGTGACCCTAACAAATCTTTCTGAAATTAGGAGGGTTCTTTTGGTCTCTGATAGCATTTGTAATCTTAGTCTATAATACTTTGTCTCAAAACAATAGTGTTTTCTGGTTTTGTTTAATTGTTTTTAATTTTGAATGCAAACATCTGCCTGTTTAGCTTTAGATCAACACCAGTTCTGTTGGTGTTGGCTGGGATACAGTTAATTTTGTCCCTAATAGCTAGCAAGAGGCTGTATTTTGAATTTGTGCTGGAAACAGGGTTGATAACACAGGGATGTTTTAGTTCCTGCTGAGCAGGGCTTACACAAAGCCTCTGCAGCTCCTCACCCACCCCACCAGTGAGGAGGCTGGGGGTGTGCAGGGGGCTGGGAGGGGACAGAGCTGGAACAGCTGACCCCAGCTGACCCACGGGTATCCCACAGCATATGGCATCATGTTTAGCATATAGAGCTGTGAGGAGAAGGAACAGGGAGATGTTCAGCATTATGGTGTTTGTCTTCTCAAATCACTGTGAGGTGTGATGGGGCCCTGCTGTCCTGGACATGGCTGGAACACCTGCCTGCCCATGGAAGAGGTGGATGAATTCCTTGTTTTGTTTTGCTGACAGGTCTAGCTTTTGCTTTATCTATCAAACCACCTCTATCTCAACCCATGATTTTTTTCAATTTTGCTGTTCTGATTCTCTTCCTTTTCCCACCAGAAAGGAGTGAGGGAGTGGCTGTGGGTGCTTAGTTGCTGCCACACACTTAAGAAACGGGACTGTGTTGCCATGATGGTTTGTGAATCATAGAAACACAAATGACTGTCTAGAAATAGCATAAAGAAGAGAATGATGAAGACATGGAATTTTCTTTGTGAAATTGTGTCCAGAGAAGGGCAACAAAGATGGTGAAGGGGCTGGAACATAGGTTCTGTGAGGAGTGGCTGAGGGAGCTGAGGTTGTTTAACCTGGAGAAAAGGAGGCTCAGAGGAGACCTTATCATTCTCTACAACTCCCTGAGAGGAGGCTGTAGCCAGGTAGGGTCAGTCTCTTCTCCCAGGCAGCTAGAGACAGGATGAAACATGTTCTCAAGCTGCACCAGGGGAGGTTTATATTTGATATTAGGAAAAATCTATTCCAGTCACTGGAATAGGCTACCCAGGGAAGTGATGGATTAATCATCAAAAGGTGTGTGGATGTGGCACTTGAGGATGTGGTTTATTCGTAGATACGGTGATGCTCAATTTAGCCATTGGACTTGATGACCTTGGAAGTTGTTTCCAGCTTTTAAGATTCTGTGATTCTAAACCATGTGGTGTATCTGTATTTTCCACAATACTCTATCTTCCTTCAGACATTTTATCTCTGAGGATGTGTTACAAGTAGATTTGCAGTGGAAGGGGAATGACTGACTTTTTCTCTGGTACAGACGTTTGTGGAATAGATACATTGTAGACTGTGGGACATGTACTTTGTATGCAGGACATATGTCATGAAAATGTCCTTGATTTTTCATTTTAGGGACACTAACAGTCTTCAACAACCATGAGCAATCCTTTCGTAGGGATTGTGGAGCCACTGGACCCGAAACAGCCTCTGAAGAAATTCTTTAATCTAAGCAAATTGGAAGATGTGAGATATGGTATGTTGACAAGATAAGAGAACCATTTTGTTAATACTGGTGAACAGACCCTGAACAGACTTCGCCGCATAAAAGGCGGACTTGAAAACAAAATTTTAGCAAAATTTAGTTCTTGAAATTTAGAACGACAGAAATATTGGCATGGTCACAGTAGTATTTTTCCCAGCATACTGAGCACACAACAGTCTTGTTTTTCCTGAGTGGGTGAAGAGAGCTAGACAAAACTAAGAGTACAAATTTTCTTATACTGCTAAAGGCTGGAAAGGATCTAACACTGATATGTATGACTGAACCAATCAGAAAGATTTTTCAGCTTTAAAAACACAGAATCCTTTCTGTAGAGGCTTTTTCCTTAGTTCCTCTGACATTTCCCAAATTTTTCAGCAGTGCTGGTAAAAATCTTGGTGTCTGTGCCATTGACTTAGGAGGTGAGTATCTATAGCTTAGAATTGTATATGGTGGGTGTTTGGTGCTTCAAAAGGAAACAGGTGATTAAGGAGAATTCAGGGAACAAGAGTATCCATTAGATAAGTTAGCAGTCAATTAATGTCAGTCTTGGTGGGTGAAAAGCAGAGAAGAGTCTTAAGGAATAGAGAAATATACATATGGTGCTACCAGTTGATCCCAGGATTCCAAGAATGATAACCTCAAGATTCTTTAAAGAAAAAAGGATGCAATTCTCACTATCCAGCATAAAAAGGCAATAGCTTAGCAGGGAGGGGCAGGAGAAGATTCTAAAAAAACCCCGAAACAACAGCAATAACAATAATTCCTTAAACTCCCAAATGAACAAAATCCCCCAAAATACAACCCCCAACAACAACCAACCCAATAGCACTAATGAGGTCTCAGTGTGATTAAGTGATTTTTATGTCTTGGAAGCCAGTCCCTGCATAGAAAGTTGGAACAAACTTCTCAAAAGCTTTTAAAATGTAAATATTCTGAGAGACAATTAAAAAACTGTTATTGAAGTTGACCAGAGGAGGAAGGACTGAGACATGTTTGGGTTTTTTCTTCACACCCATTCCTTGTAGCAGAGCTGTCAGGACTCCAATAGTATTTTGTGTCATTTTCTTTAAATATTTCTAATTTGAAGTAAAAGAAGATCAACAAATGCAATAACAAAAAACTCCCCTGACTTTCACTCAGTTTCATCTTCCATCTCCTGAGATGAAGAGACTATGTAAACCACTAAAGCTGTGCTTTCCAACGTGGCAGGTAGAAAACGATGTTTTTCCTCCTACATTTATATGTCTGTGTTCAGTGACAAGACTGGAGAGCAAACTGCAGAAAAATAAGGTGAGCACAGCATGTTTTCAGGGTAGCTGTGCTATGGATGATGGACAAGTTCCTCACCAAAGATATCTACTGTGTCACAGAAGCTGAGGTAATAAACCTGCTGAGAGCATCAAGTGGAACAGGTCAGTTAGTACTGACCTCCTGGCAAATCTGGAGGCTGGAAAAGCAGTTTGGATCAGGATAAAGCCTTGTGAGAATATGAGGGGGGATCTTTCTGCCCCAGGCATGGAATTTTGCGCTTGCTGACATATGCCCTAAGGTAAAAATTGAATTTGCTTCTTGCCTCTTACCCATGCAGCTCGCCTGCCATTTTCCATTCGAATCCTTCTGGAAGCAGCGATCCGTAACTGTGATGAGTTCCTAGTGAAGAAAGGAGATGTTGAGAATATTCTTAACTGGAAAGTGATGCAACACAAGAATGTTGAAGTGCCATTTAAGCCTGCAAGAGTTATTCTGCAAGATTTCACGTGAGTCTGATGCTCTCCAAAGCAAGGAAGAGGGGCTTTTGAGAGTGAAGCAATGGTCAGGGGTGAGCTGAGGGGAAAAATACTAGTGAAATATTTGGAAAAGCCTTTTTCAGCTTTCCTGGATGTCATGCTACAGGCAACACTTGAAGGGGCAAACACTCAGAATAAGAGCATTGAGTGAAACTCTTCTGAGATGGAGAAATAAATATCTTCACAAAACTTCACAAAACTGGGGAAGAAAATGGGATTGATAAATTGCATCTAAGTGAGAAAGTTTGGTATTCAGAAGTTATTCTTTGAAGGGGTGGTATTGTCTGTTCTCTCTTGCTGTTTGTTTGTTTGTTTGTTTATTTGTTTTTCTTCCTCAGGGGCTCTTGCTTTCAATTTTCTACCTATTTCAGTTCTCAGTTTTAACCCATATCAATACCTCCTCTTCTAAATCAGTATTGTTATAGATATATTTTTAAAGACTTCTCTGCTGCTGATAAAATGAGTGCATTATCTTTCCCAGAAATGCAAATTGTGATTCCTGCCTAATGGACTCAGAAAACTGGGCCTTGTTACTGCAGTGAGTCCTCAGGTGTCAGTAATAATCATATAATAGACCCTGTTCAATGTGGAAAGTCAATTTTCAAGTGAAACAATAGCATCTAACTGTTCTAATACAGCATTTGTCTTGCAGGTCTACTCACTGCTCTTTGTATATTTGTCCTCTGTCTTAATACAGTATTTTAGTACATCCATGGTAAGCCCAGTGCAGCTATGCTGCCAGTTGGTTTTTTTCCTCAGTGGTAAAGTGTCTTAGCTGTCATACCCTCTGTTTTGCATTTTCACCGAGGTTGTCAGAGTTCTAGAGACCTGGTACAGCTCAACTTTTAAAGACATTAGAAAAAATTGGCAAAACTTCAAACAAAAGAAGCGCTGATTTCCTAGCTATTTATCCACTAGCTGTTGTTAATGTTTTGAAAAACTGGAGCAGAGAGGAAGCTGAACTTTCAAGCAAACATTGTTCCTTCTCTTACTGCTCTTCTTTCTTGCCCCCTGCTCCTGCTGAGTTTTAAAAATGTGCCTATAAGTCTGCAGAGCAACTGCTTCCCTGAGAAATGAGCTCTTGGACAGGCCTCTGAGGACCTTTTTGAACAAGGCAACTTTCCAAAAGCTGTACAACAATTACATTCAGGTTGTCCTGGTTTAGAATTATCTAATTTCCTAGTTAGGATTATTCTTTAATTATCTGAGTTATTCTAAGACGGTAGAAGGATCTTGTGTCTGTTCCGTATCAATTGTATAACATTTGTGACTTGGCAAAATAGCTCTTCTGCTTCTTTCCTCCTATCCTCCTCCCTCAAATTCCTCTAGGTAGCATAACATAGAATTTCCTATTTTTCCTGCAAAAAGCTTATCCTGGGGTGTCAAAGTGCTGGACCATGTCAGTTAATTGTGTTCAGGCTAGATAATGTGGATCCTTTTTCCTGTTTATTTTTTTAGTAATTATTCAGGATTTTCAAGGTAAAATTCAGTAGGATCTAAGAAGCCTTTTACTGCTCTTGTTGCATGGTTTCCGATATTTTAAAAATTTGTAATAGCTTTCTTATGGTCAGAGTTGAAAACATAAACCCTTACTACTTTGGGCTGCTCTTACAGAAATGTAGTTTTTTTAGTGGGTTGTTCATTGATGCCAGATCCTTATGAGCACATCAGAGAAGTCTTTTTGTTTTAGCAGCCAGCAAAATCAGATAGGCAAGTATGTAAGAGATTTTCCAAGCTGGTTGAAGGTATCATGGTACAACATAACTCAGTAGAAAACAGAGAAGCATCAGAAACTGTGTTAAAATAAATATTGTCAAGTGTATGATCTCTTAGATAAGTCAAGTGTTAAAATGCCAGAAGTTCTGGTTACTACCCATTCTTTGCTTGCATTGAAGATGGAGGAAAGCAGTTTGCTTTGTATGTGACAGTAGCTGTCTGTTCTTGGGATTGGATTTTGCATCTTGGGATTGTTGTTTTTTTTTTTCCTCTTAACCAAATTGTTTCACCATGCCCATTTTGTTTCTGTTGTAGTGGGGTGCCTGCTGTGGTTGACTTTGCTGCAATGCGTGATGCTGTGAAGAAACTTGGTGGGGACCCTGAAAAAATCAATCCTATCTGTCCTGCTGATCTCGTGATAGATCACTCCATCCAGGTTGATTTTAACAGGCAGTAAGAATAAAAAAATCACTCTTTACTTCTTAATGGTAGTAAGTAAACTGAAACCAGTTACTGGTCATCAAGGTAGTTCTACTGATGATACGTTAGCATTTGTACTACAACATTCCAGACATTAAGAAATTTTAAAGTTAGACTGCTGCATCAGCTGTGGTGAGTTGAGGGGAGAATTTTCTCTATCTGTGGTGCATCTCTCAGCAGCACAAACCTGTACTAAATGTTGATAGAAATAGCTTCATTCCAGACCTGTGTTTATTGTACTTCTCTTTAATAATGCTGCATTATTATTAATTGCTCAGAAATGGCTATTTTTTTCCCCACAGGCACTTTTTTGACCCCATAAGGGTTTTTAGAAAGGGTAAATTAGAATATTTCCTTTATTCCTCAGTACTCTAAGAGTAGAGGTGATCACACTAAGCTCAGCTCTGAGGAACTAACTGCTTTCTGCTTCAGTGTTTCCAAGCAGAGGAGCATGAGACACTGCTTACTATGGCCCCTATGAGTCCTGGAAAGAAACATAAGGCAATTCAGTTCTCAGCATGCTGAGGACAAAGATACAAAGACTCACTAGGATTCACTAGACCCACAGCAAAATACAAGACCTCTGTGTAGAGGTCCTTCAACCCTCCAAGGTACATAAATATAGGCCTGCTGAACTAATCTTTCAAAGAGATCCTGCAATCACACCTTTTATGGTGGTTTTCTTCCACCTTCTTGCAGTTTTTTTGGTATGCACTTACTAATCATTGTTTTTTGTCATAGCCTTATTTTATTTCTATTAGGCTCATTAGTATATGCAAGAAAATAGAGATTTTTCTCTCATATAGAGAACATTGGCCAGATTTATGCATCAGTTCTTTCAAACTCTGCAGATCTAAGTTAGGCAGCTGATTGAAGTGAAGAACTTGTTAACACTGTCTTCGTTGAAACACAGAGGCTTCAGACAGCATTGTATCATAGTGACAACCATTTTAAATGACAACAGGACAGTTGTGTTCCAGTTTCCTTTTACTGCCTTGCTGATTGCTTCTGGTTTAGGTATTGGAAAAGCCACATTTCGCTAACATGCAGTGTTGCTTTTCTCAGGCTATAAAATTTAGGACTGCCAAATGCAGATTAGTATTCACATTTGAAGCAGAGTTCAGCTATTATCTCTGAAGATGTCTTAAATCCTTTTCATTGGTTGCCTGTAGTAATATTAAAATGGTGCAATGGATCAGCGTTCACATTAGCTAATAAATCTTCTTTTCTTTCAACCTTTGGATATAGTTGACTAGATAAAAAAATGCAGGTGGTACTTTTGGTTCTGACAGCTGATTATTTTCACTTGCAGGGCAGACAGCTTGCAAAAAAATCAGGACCTGGAATTTGAAAGGAACAAAGAAAGATTTGAATTCTTAAAGGTACTGACAAAAATAGTCTTACTTGCATGGAGAAAAGTTCACTGAATGAAAGTTCTTCCAGTGCTCATGTTGAAATTTTTTTACTCTAATTCCTTTTGTTTCAGTGGGGCTCTCAAGCTTTTAAAAACTTGAGGATTATTCCGCCAGGCTCTGGCATTATCCACCAAGTGAACCTGGAGTATTTGGCAAGAGTGGTGATGGATCAGGATGGCTACTACTACCCGGACAGTGTGGTGGGCACGGACTCACATACCACCATGATAGATGGCTTGGGAGTGCTTGGCTGGGGTATGTACAGCAGTGTATCATGAGCAGTCTCTTGGCTCAGGCAGCTGTGTTTTGGGCTCTGGTGAGTTGACTCTGGCTGGCAGATCACCCCCACCCAATCACTTCCTCACTCCTTCTGCTAGCACAATGAGGGAAGAGAATTATTAGCCCAAATGCAAGATTAAACTAATGGGTAGAGACAAGATAGTTTAAGTGAAGAGGGGTGAATGTAGGGAAAGGAAATGAAAGAAGTGATGCAAAGATATTCAGTCACCAGCTCCCATCAGCACACCAAAGCTCAGCCAGTCCCTGGCAGCAGCTGCTTTGGAAAGCCCACCTCCCTGATTGGTGTTGAGCCTAATGTTTTATGGCGTGGAATATCTCATTGTCTATGCTTCTCCCAGTGTTTTTCCCCACCCCAGCTTACTTGCTGAGGGGCAGGGTGCAAAACAAAATGCATTGATGATTGTAAGCACAGCTCAGCAGTAGCTAAAACTCAGGTATGCTATCAACACTGTTTGTGACCAGTTTGGTCACAAATCTAAAACATGGCAGTATATGGGCTGCTGTGTCAGCTAGACACAGTTGTACAGCTTAACCCCAAATGCAAGTAACCTGATAAGGTCTCTTACAGTTACATAAGACTTTGTAACTAAGTTCCCCTTTCTGATAACTACCTCAGATGATTTCTGCTATACGTGTTGTTGCCTTTGTTTTGTTTTTTTTTATATTTTCTTTTCTATTTTGCATTTAAATCACAAGGAAGTAAGTAAGGAAAATATTAAATAAAAGCAGGGAATTGAAGTATCACTGACCATCCAATTTTTCTTGCGTCACTTGGCTACTTTAAAAGCATTGGATTCTCCAAAAACTACTACAAGTACAAATCTGTAAGGTGGAATCTGGGTGACTTAAATATGGTCGGAGAAGACATTATGGAAAATAGAATTGTGATGTTCTAATACCAGTACTCTGCACGGTATTTATCACAGGAATAGATATAAATAATTTATTTTTCCCTGTAATGGTGAACTGAAGTGCTTGAATTATTGAATAGGTAACTATGGAGTGGAAGTATTTGTGGTCATCCCACACAGTAGCAAAGACTTCAGCTGAGCCTTTGTTTTCCTGTGATACAGTAATAGGAGCACTATTGAAACAGCTGTTGTACGAATATGGAACACACTGTATTTTTAAAGAGTATTTGCTAGTTGTTCACAAATGTGCTTGTGAAGTTCTGAGCACCACATATGGTAGGACTTCCTATTTTTAATACCCACCTATACTACTGCAGCAGTATTGGTTGAGTGAGACTTTCTGAATCAAGGGTGAAAGGGCCCCTGGCTTAGAATACAAAGGTAAACAAGTTCAATGTATCTAAAGCATGACATCTTTGGGATTTGACACATCTCTTCTTCTGTATTTGGTTGCAGCATATGCATGGAGTGATCATTCAGATGAAGTTGTAGCACTAAAAGCTGCTTGGAAAAGTGTGATGCTTAGCCTCATTTTTTCTCAAGAATATGGAAAGTATGGCTGGACACAATCTATAGTGTCTGTGCTCAGAATTCATACTCTTGGATCCAACATTTTTTTCCAGAGGCTGGTGACACTGAACTTGGTTCATTACTGTCAGTGGTAGTCAGTCAGTTAGGTCGACTTTCTTGACTGTTTAAAAATGATTCAACACCCTTTTAAATTAACAGAGACATATAATTTTGAATAAAAAGAATTAGAAAATATATTTTAGAACCATTCTTAGATTAAGTGGGGAAAAAGGATTGGAGTAGTGATTTGGCATTCATAAACAGCTATCACAGGCAGTTTTTTCTAGCTCAGTATTCATTAAGCTAAACAAAAAGTAGAAGGAGATTTTGAAGGAGAAGATAAATATATGAGGGACTTTCTACAGGCAAAAAACTATAAAACTGCTTAGTGGTTTGGCTGCTTAATGCCAAATTGCTAGATAATAAACATCATGGCTTTGTTAAATTCCATATGACTCTGACATCTTGATATGAATACCTTAATAAATTAGCAGTATTAAGTAGTAGCTGGAATTCTAATAGTGAATGTGTGCTTATGCAAAGGTTTCCACCTACACATTCCCAAACTCTGTTGAAACACAGTGTACATAAAGTAAGATATTTTTGTCTGAACCAAGTACCTTTTCTGTTAGCATTCTTTAGTAACACTTATTTCTTTCAAAATAACTTCTGAGTTTTCATTTGGTGACCAATAATCATGGTCTGCATGTGTTTCACTCACAGCACATCATGTTCAGTGCCATGTAAGTAGTTCTTGTAAGTAGTAACAAGTAAGTAGTTTGTTGCATTGTACGTTTAAGATATTAAATAAAACTTTTACATCTGTTATTGTAAAAGCCAAGCATCCTTAGAGTAAGTTACTTAGATTCACCTAATATCCCAACTAATGGCTTAAGAACAAGGATTAAAATATGAAACAAAACGAAATTAAAAAGCCCAGCCTTGCAGAAACAGCAGCAAGATGAGGAGTACCTCTTAGCGGAAGACTCAAGCTGTCTGCTTTCTCTCCTCTTTCACACACTTTAAATAGAGTACTCATCAGGCAATTGACTTCAGGTGTTTATCTCTGACATGCTAGTATCTTTCTGAATAGTCGAATTGTATCCTCCTATTGTGTGCAGGTGTGGGTGGCATTGAAGCAGAAGCAGTGATGTTGGGACAGCCAATCAGCATGGTGCTTCCTGAGGTGGTTGGCTATAAACTGGTAGGAAGCCCTCAGCCACTGGTAACATCCACTGACATTGTGCTCACCATTACTAAGGTAAATTACCAAGATTTAATATTTTTTCCATTCCTGCTGGGAGCTAAATGCATTCTGTAGGACAGAGCTACTGTTCAGAATGTTTAAGAATCCTATGTGCTTCCAGGTAGTAATTTTGAACTTTTAAAATGCTTTATCACTGTCTGTGTATTGGAGTCAGCTCATTAAGGACAATTTCCTATGCAAATCTGTTTCCCAGAAGCCACACAAAATATATGTTGGGATATTTTGGAATTCAGTAGTGTTTTGGAGCAACAGTGGTTTTTTTCTCTGCCTCAAAAAAACCCAATGACTTGTTTTTGAAGTCACCACTTAAGGTAATATAAAAGCTGGAAACCAGACAGTAAGCATTGCAGTCTGATTTCTTTCATGTGCATGTGTTTGATTCATGTCATATATTCATTATATGTTTACTCTGCATCGTCACTGAATTAAGAGTATTACTGGGTCTGCATTGGTGTTGCTGGAAGTCAGAAATCTGATGCAGAAATTCATCATGGAATGCTGTCTACAGAGAGACCTTCAAATGGGGAAAGCCAGCATATTTTTCATGATTTTATTCAGATGTTGTGTGTGTTCAGTTTGACTCATGTACTTATGCTGTTGGTTCTCCTGTTTTTCTGCCTTCCTGAGTCTGCTGTCTAAAGACTCCCTACACAATTCTCCTCCTCTTAGAGAATCATATTAAGAAAAACAAAATTGTAAGATAGACTGCTTAAATGAAAGGAAGAGCAAGTTTTAGAAGAAATATGGTCCTGTGTTGTACGTTATTATTGAAACTTTACATCTCTGTGTTCTCATCTTCATGATTTAGTTTAAGAAAAGCTTCCCAGTTTGAAATGGCTGTAGAAAGCCTCACAAGAGATTTCTCTGAGTCAAAAGCTGGATTTCATAACAGACATGTTCATGTCATTTGATACATAACAATGACACAGGCGCTGTAATTTGATAACAGCATCTTCGCCAAGTTGGAGTTGTGGGTAAATTCGTGGAGTTTTTTGGTCCTGGTGTTGCCCAGCTGTCGATTGCTGATCGAGCCACCATTGCCAATATGTGTCCAGAGTATGGAGCAACAGCTGCCTATTTCCCAGTGGATGATGCTAGCATTGGGTACCTGATACAAACTGGTGAGTATAAGAAGAGACTGCAAGTTAAGGGTAATTGAAAGGACTCCAGATCTATATGACATTAGCAGTGGTACTGAATCAAGCGAAGCCTTCTGAGCTTCAGTTCATTTTTTAATTAATACTTGGTTCTTGAAGCTGGTTTTTGCACTTAGGTTCCATTTTTATGAAGAGCTGAGTGTGTGACTTTTGGCAGCCTGCCAAAAATCTGAACCTAGATTGTCCAGATGACAGAAATGGAAACTAAGATTTCGTTCTGCAAAAGCTACTAAGTCTGCTCAATTGGGTTGTTTTTAGTGGATCTCTAATATTTGTCTTGAAAGGGTCTTGTAGTGCTGTTGACAGGGTGCCTGTTACACAATTTTTTTTGTTCTGTCAGATGGTGGTTCCTCCATTTCACTTGCATTTTGGTTTTGCTGTATCTGGCTTTCGTTTTAGGCCGCAACAAAGAGAAGGTTATGTGCACAAAAAAGTATCTTGAGGCTGTGGGAATGCTAAGAGATTTCAAGAACTCCTCCCAGGATCCAGACTTCACACAGGTTAGAAACTACTCTGTCTTCTGGCTCCTTGATTTATGCCCTGTCCTATTTTATTGCGACAATTGTCTGTTTTTCACAGAAATTAAGAAATAGTCATGGGATTCCTTGTCCTTTGGTTTGGTCTGCCCAGCTGTCTTATTTTAAGGCCCAGTGGAATGAGTCAGCTGGCTCTTCAGGTGTGAAAACTTGGATGTCAGTATAGATTAGCTCTCAGTTGACCTCTAGCTGCTGCAGATTCTGCAGTTTGTTCCATGGAGCTTTGAGAAGTCCTTCCAGACTCAGAAGAATACTCTGAAGTGTAGCTATGGAGTTAATGTGGGTGTTGTGTGTGTATTCCTTGTTCATAGTTTTACTCTTTTTCTGTTCAGCCAGTTATTTTGCTATGTGAATCAGGACCCTTAGAAGCCCTTGTGTGGTAACCACAGAGCACACAAGTGATTTGCTGTGCAAGAAAATTAAGATCTTGCTCTGTGCGCAGAAAACTCAATAATATTCCTGATTTTCTCTACTGTAAAATTTGATCTTGTAACTTGTGCTTGAGTCCGCATGATCATTCAAAAATCTTAGTAGATTTGGAAGGATGTAGCACATTATGAAAACAAAGTTGGAAAATGGGTGAGGAATAGATTAATAGTCTGCTTTGGTTTGTATCAGTACCAGTATTTCTTCATATCGTTTTTTTAACCTGCTTCTGGCATGTGAAAAGACAAATTAAAAAATAATTTATAATGCTTAGATGCTTTAGTTACATTGGGTTTTTCAGTAATTTTAATACCTTTGATAGCCATACCTGTGACCTGGCAGCATCTAAAATTAGAAGTGTTCCTTCTCTTCTGATCTTCATTCTCATGTGTCTTTAATAATTTCTGCAAATAAAGATGTGCAGACTTAGCATTGATTCAACTGCAGAGGTAAGCATACCTGTGGCTTACCTGGCTTACACCTTTCAGGCAGTGCCCAACCACTCTCTGTTTATCTTACTTGAACAGGTTGTTGAGTTGGATCTCCAAACTGTTGTGCCTTGCTGCAGTGGACCAAAAAGACCTCAGGACAAAGTCGCTGTGTCAGATATGAAGAAGGACTTTGAGACTTGTCTGGGAGCCAAGGTGGGGACTGGGAAGACTTGGGCAAACAAACTAACGCATGCTTTTAAAAGCTGTCTGATGTTCAGGAACTATGCTCTGGGGTTGTGTACTGTTTGTTTGCCTACTGAAAAATAAGTGAGGATATTTGACTGCAGTTTTGAAGGTGACAGAAGCAATAGGTAGTTTAAAATTGGGATGTTGCTTCTCTTGCATGAAAATGTTCATGTCTTACTGGAGTAATATTTATTCCTGATCTTAGGCCTAACGTGGTTTTGACATAGACTAGAGATTTCTGAACTCTGAATGGGGGGTTGTTAATAAAGGGGATAAAATACCCACTGCACTGAGTTCTGAGATAACTACCCAGCTCTCCAAGCATTCTGAACAGGTTATGCCCTGAATCCACAATGTAGTTTTTGCACTAATTATTGAGTCTGTTCAGCAGAGCAGAACTGCATGTGTCTCTGTGACTCTTTGATGTTGGTGGGAATACAGAAAACAATGACTGCATTCTGCATAATCCAGTCAAAAGTGGTCATTGAAAGAAGAGGTAGATTTATATTTGAATGAATATTCCTGAATGCTTAAGTTTTCTAAATTAGTTTGAATCCTCACCTGATACAGTAGCCATTCTTGTTAAAAGCATTACAGAACTCTAGTGATGTAAATCAAGAGACCTAAACTACGGTAGTTCCCAATAATTCTTAGTTTGTTGCATTTTCCAAACTCCATTAGATGATCTTATGCTTTCAGATCTCTAAATGCAATTTTTTCATAGCATGAACAGTGCCTTCTTGCTCTTTGGTTTATTTCCAACTATCAGATCTTTGCCTCTCAAACCAGCTGCTGTTTACATTCAAGCTGTTTGATAATCCTGGCTTAAAAATCTTAAGTGTTATGCTGAAATCTCAGGACTAGATTATGTACTAAGACTATGTACAATCAGGAATCTCTAAAATACAGGAGTAAGAAGCATCTGAAAAATTGGAAGAAGGATATATTCATGCAGGAAGAAAATACAAATATGTATTGCTGTAAAGGCTTCCTGTTTTACCAGTAAACAGAGAAAAGGAGAAATACCAGGAGAGTAATTTTTGTCCACTGTTTTGGTTGACCAGATGTCTTCACCATCAGACATAAAAGCATAAGCATGGATGTGACTAACAGATGCTTCTCATGGGTGAAAAAACAGCCCATACTAATGTTCAGTCAAAATGTTTATGTTAACCACTCCTTTTTATTCTTATTTTCTTCTCCTACAGCAAGGATTCAAGGGATTCCAAATTGCCCCAGACCGACACAACAGCACAGTCAAATTCAATTTTGAGGGCCATGATTTTGAGCTTGCTCATGGTTCAGTAGTGATTGCTGCCATTACAAGCTGCACGAACACCAGTAATCCCTCAGTTATGTTGGGTGCAGGTAAGCTGATTTGCCTAATGTGCAGTAGTTTTTCTATGGCTCTGGATGCGTGTCCTAAAGACAACAACACTACTGATGTAATTCAATGTGTACAGTGCTGGTTTTGTCATTTGGAGTGATAAAACTAAGCTTAGTTTCTAAAGGTAGCAGAAGGACTTGTGGAAGTGGTAGCTAGAAATGTAGGTTGACAAAAATGTATTCTTCCTGCATTGTCTTTTCTACAAAGGCAAGCTGGAGCTTAATTAACCAACACTTTTGACACTTCTCCAAATGCACAGAAGCTGATACATAGAACTAAGAGGATGCTGTTGAAAGTCAAAGCCAGAAGAGGGACAGTGAAGAATGGTCTTTTGGGGCAAGTCTGAAGGTGCTCTCATCTGTCAGCAGAGTGAAAACACACCTTTAGCTAGAGCTTGTCCTCTAAAGTTGTTACAAGCATCTGGGGCACGGTAGGTGTGAGTAGAGGAAGCAAATTTTATTCTCAGGGATTTCCATCATTCAGAGTCTTTTCATTTACATCCTAACTGCATCCAAGAGGAGGCCAAAGGTGAGCTTGGTATGCATCACTACAGAACAGTTAGTCTGACTTGGTTGTGTAAAATTTCAGGTCAGGAGATTGTTCCTTTTTAACATGACTAGTCTGGGCAGAAAAATTGTCATTCCTAATGTATGCTTCTGGCAACAAAATAGGAATGAAGAGTGTCAGCTCGAAGGGTTCAGTCTATACTGGACAAGTTCTCTCCAGTTTCCCAGGTGCTTGGCTACATGTTTATGTATTTCTTTCTCTTCTCTGCAAACATACATAGATGGTATCTGTCGCTGTAGGACCATTGCTTCATAAAGGTTTACTAGTTTGTCAGACTGTTCATGCGATGCAGACTTTATTCCTACAAAGGTCAGACGGGATGTGCAATGGGCAGTACAAAGGCCCTTCACCAGAGAAAATTACTTCCTGGTTAAAGTAATATAATTTGTCTTTGTCCCTGTGTGGTTCTGGGAAGCTTTTGGGTTGTCAACAGTCTCTGTCAACTGTCACTTTGTGTTTGGCTTTTTGGTGTGATATTTATCACCTGTTTGTAGAATAGCATATGTCTTTGCATACTTTACATACCAGCAGTTCTCCTCCCTCCTTGGCCAAAGGTCTTTTAAACTCTAACAACAGGTTCAAAGTCTGTCATAAATTAAGATGTGGGGCAAAAGAGAAGCAGAGGAGAAACCTGCTCATTTTCTTACAGCTTTGAGAGGAATAGAATTGGACAAGGTGTCCCAATCCACTTGCCTTTAACAGGACAGCCAAAGCAACATACCTCTTTCCTCAGGTCCATTCTGCAATGATAATAACAGAAAGAGAGCTGTATTTCTTTCTTCCAAGGATCAAGAAGTAGGTTTTCTCCAGGCAGACTCTGTTTGCCTTGTCTATTCCCTTAGTTCTAGGTAGGTGTATCAGTTGTGCCTGTTGAGGACTGTTTCCGCTAGTGTTTGGCTCCCAGGCTAATAACATGCATTTTTAGCCTTCTCTGAGTGAGGCAGTAGGGATACTGATCTTTCAAATCTCTTGGCTTAATAGCTCTATGAGTTTAAAGTGTAGAATGCTCTGCAGATAAAAATGGAGTTGGTACTTTGAGTGCATTCACTACTATATAATGCACCGCACCCTGAAGAATGTAGTCCTAAGGACCTTGGTGTATGTGCTCAGATTTAGTGGCTCCTCTCACCTTTGCTGCCTTTCTATACAGTAGCATTTATGTTTTGACCTTGGAAGGAAAAATTCTTGCCAGTCTCTGATAACTGTTGGTAAACAGCAGTGTTGAGAACCTCTGAGATGCTCACAAGAAACACAATAATTTGGTTTTCAGGATGAAGTTTCAAATGAAAGTAAATAAACATACAGTGTTCCCAAATAAGTAACCAAGCTGAAAAAAATCCAGGATATGGAGCAGTTGTTTCAAACTGCTGCTATATATCCTGTGTACTATGCAGGGGCTGTGTGTCTCTGGGGATAGTGGGTGTGTGCTGTAGGAGCTTTGACAGCCTAATCTGACTTTACAAAGGTGTTGGATTAAGGTTGTTCAGAGGAACTGAAGTTCTGGCATCTCCTTGCCAGCTTTGAGAGTTTGACTGTGCTGTCTTTTCAGGACTGGTATGAGCAGCAAGACAGAAGCCAGCACTTTCAAACAGGCTGTCAAACCCTCAGTTCCTAGGATGACCGTTTGTTCATGGTCTCATTTGCAGAAGTATCCAAGAGCTCCAGTTTCTGCAGATTCCTCTAGTAGCTAAGGAACCTCAACAATTTCAGGAATAGGACTACTTCTTTAAATTTATGTGTGCAGGCCATCTCACACAACACTTTAAAGTGTCATGGTCCAGGTCATGTCTAACAGAGCTGCCAGACAGCTGGCAAAGACAAAACAGTTTGATGACATCTTCCTGTTGGAGATCATGTTGGATCAAAGCACAGCTTACATCTATTTTCTTATCTAAATGAATGTCATATATGAGGGGGAAAATGCAGGATGGGAATGTGAAGTTTTGCATAGTTTGCCTATCTGCTGTTTCTTTTATGTTCATCCTGGAAAAGAACTGTAGAGAACTTGTTTTCTGAACATTCATCTCTGTGTGGACAATTCATTTCAAAAGAAGAAATTCAGGATAGATGTGTGTCTAGTAACATGTTCCACTGAAGTGCCTCTATGCATATTACAAATGTAGGAGTGGTAAAACAGCACTTGTGCAACAAGTGAGATTGTGAGATGGCTTGTTTGTGGCAAGGGTCAGTGTTGGTGCTCTCATAGTCTTCTGCTCCTGAGTGCAGCAAGTCCTATGCTGGCAGTTGTTTCTTCTTTGGGTTATGGTAAGTGGGAACTCAGCAGTCTTCATTGCATTTTTTGTGAGACATTGTCTTAGAAGTAGTATTCTGAAATTTTGAACATCTACTTGTTACCCTAGTGAGTGCATCTTATCAAATGCAACTTCCATCAGCTTTCTAGTGGAACAGGAATCACAGGCTCGATCTACAACTCAACAGAGCACTTGTCTTCTAGCTGGTTATCATCAAAATTAGTGCTGTTGGCTCGCTGTACCATTTCATTGCTGGTGCCTTTTCTGTTCCCAGTTATTTAATGGTACTTCTCTTAACATGCTTAGCCACCAAATTGTCTCACTTCCAGGAAAATCTGCAACTATCCTCTGTATTTTTCAGGATTGCTTGCTAAGAAAGCTGTTGAAGCTGGTTTGACAGTGAAGCCATACATTAAAACTAGCCTGTCCCCAGGAAGCGGTGTCGTCACTTACTATCTGAGGGAGAGTGGAGTGATGCCTTACCTTTCTCAACTGGGGTAGGAGTGCTTTTCTTACTGTTGTCCTATGGCTGCTTAACTAAAAGCTTTATCAACAAGTGATGCAATAGAATAACTATTTCTCTGTACAGCTTAAAAGATATTGCAGGTACCTTATGGTGTGATCCTGCATGAGTGAGCACATTGCTGTTGTGCTGGCTGGTTTTGTACCAATGATGAAGGCCTGCTGTAACTTCTTGAAGACTTACATTCTTAAGCAGGAGAATGGGTTATTTTCAAGACTAATTGTTTTGAGACAGTGTAAATCACACTATATTATTGTTCCCCCTGCTAGGTAATGCATTTCCTGTTCTGTTTGAATGGACAGTCACTGCAATGGTAAAAATAGAGTGTTTAAAATATGCTGTTTTCAGCAGCATTTGCTTTGTTAAAGCAGTATTTTTCCCGGAAGTAACCATTGCCAGCTGCTGAGTGGTTAAATGTCTTGCTTCAAGACAGCTTTTTGCTCACCATTATTTTTGTGCTTTGTATAGGTTTGATGTGGTGGGTTATGGCTGTATGACATGTATTGGCAATAGTGGACCCCTACCAGAGTCTGTTGTTGAGGCCATTACACAGGTATGCAGTTTTTCCTTTGCAGCTTGTTTATGTAAACTGTTTTCTGCTGTGTGCTGTTCTGAGTTGTATTATACTGTGTGTTGTCTCTTCTCAGCTCTGTACAAAATAAATTCAGTCTATATTCTCTTTTCTGTGGGAAATGTTTTGGGATTGTTCTAGAGACATTTCTGTGGCTGGTCGTTGCTGCAGTGCAGTGAGGCTCTGCAGACTTGCAGTGTGTGTGGATTCTGCAAGCACCTGACTTATCTTTATCTCAAACTCCACCTTACAGGGAGACCTTGTGGCAGTGGGTGTGTTGTCAGGCAATAGGAATTTTGAAGGCCGTGTCCATCCCAACACCCGTGCTAACTACCTGGCCTCCCCGCCACTGGTGATAGCCTATGCAATTGCAGGAACCATCCGGATTGACTTTGAGAAAGAGCCTTTAGGTAATACAGTGTTGGGATGCTTCTTTTCACAGCTTATGAACTAAATTCTTTGGAATTAAACACTTTAGAGAACTTTCCTAGGACAAATGTTTCAAAGTACCTCTGGGAGACAAATTATGCAACTGTTAAGAGTCAGAGCAACAAGAAGTCAGTATGATGGAGAAAGAATAATGCTCAGGCTTGGCTTCCCCCTAATTCCACTGGGTCATATTTTTGGTTATATCTGGGTGATAGTTTTTCAGGAGCCAGCATGAGTTAGTACATTTTCTTTGTGCAGACGACTTTCTAAGATCCTTTCCAGCATAAATGAGCCTGTAAGTTATTCTGGAAGGCCATTGGGAGTCACAAAATAAGGGTTATGTTAAGGTATTATCAAGTTTGTGACACAGTTTTTTGTCAGACCCTTGTAAGTGAAATGAAGTGTCTTGTGACTGTTACAAGGAACACGTAACCAGAGAACACAGTGGTAAACTTTTCTTTCTTCTTAATGACAAATTTATGCAACAAAATTGACAATACCATTTTATACAGGAATAAATTCTTCAGGGAAGATGATTTTTCTGAAAGATATCTGGCCAACAAGAAATGAGATTCAGGCTGTTGAGCGTCAATTCGTTATTCCTGGGATGTTCAAGGAGGTCTACGAAAAAATAGAGGTAAATTAATCCTCTTGGCAGTAGTTTGATTGATGTACTGTGCTATTCTGTACTGTACTGTGCTAAGATATTAAATAAGATAATTGTGATAATGAAATGAACCTTTTTCATCTCTAGGATTTGCTGTTGTTCTGACAGATATTCAAATGAGCTTTTTTCTTTAAAAAAATCTTCTGGATCATTCATTCATTCTTTCAGACAGTCATGTTTTGAAAATTGCTCCTTAAGATATTTTTAATGTAACATATAGATGATGCTTTTTCAATAGCCATCCCCAGCAGTAGAAGGTGGAATGTTCCAGCTTCACAGATGTTTGATTTTTTTCAGCTGACATAAAATTCATTTGCATTAACTAATAGGATTGATATCAGAGAAAAGACTTGTACTTGGTAATGTCTTCCTGCAAATCTTTCACGAGTGTTGAAACAAAATATTGCCATGATTTTTATGTTAGGGAAGCTTCTTAGGATTACTTACAAATACGATAGAGAATTGTAAAATGTTACATAATACAGGTTATTCTCAAAAACCGGGATGAATGTCTCCTCTTTTGCAATGAAGTGAGGCTTTTCCTAAATCTTTTAATAGATAGAATCATTAAAAAAACACCCCCAAACATAATGTATATCGTTAGGTGCATTTTCCAGAATGCTCCAAAAAATACATAAGGCTTTTGCTAAAGTCAAATTTGTAATTTTACCTGTATTCTGAAGTAATTATGTTGCTTCTGAAAACTTAGAAATCATTTTGTGTGTTTTTCAGACAGTGAATAAAGCTTGGAATGCCTTAGATGCTCCTCCAGATAAACTGTATACTTGGAATCCCAAGTCTACTTATATCAAGTCTCCTCCTTTCTTTGATGGTCTGGTATGTATGTGCTTTTCCTTTGAATCAAGCCAAAGTGTGCTGTGATCTTGACTCATATTGAAGATGAAGCAAAGCCACTTCGAGGGACCTGAGAGGATTCATAAAAGCCTATTGAGGCCTTCCATCTTAAATGTCACAATTGTGCTCTTGTGTTCATTTTAATACAAAGGCATGAGTGAATCTCAAAATTCTAAGGATTCCCTTTCACTTCAGGGCTCTTGAAAAGTCTCCATTTACTTTTAAGTTGAAATACTTCTAAATAGTCACAAAGCAAGTGAAGAAAAAGAACAGAAAATGAAACACACTGTTCTGCCTGCTTGCATGTTGCACCAAATAGTTCAGTGTTTGGATTGCTACTTCAGTGCCATTTAAAAGGAGATTTTAATACAGGCACAGATCTAGGAATCCTTGATTTTAATGCATGTATCACAGGAAGCCTTGGCTGGAGTTTTTTGTCTCCTCTTTTTTCTTCATGCATTAACCTGCTGGGAGACAGCCAAGGCATCTTATTTGTTCAAAAGCGTAAACGTTTTTAATAGTGTTGGGTTTTTTCTTTCTCCTAACTTGTACAGAGAGGGAGACTTTATTTTGTAATTTGCACTTTTTTGAGAAAGGTAAAGGAATTATTTTTCATACATTAATTGGTTTTTTTGTATTTATTATGGCTTAGACTTTGGCTCTTCAGACCCCGAAAACAATAGAAGATGCTTATGTCCTCTTGAGTTTTGGGGATTCTGTGACAACTGACCACATATCTCCAGCTGGGAACATAGCAAGAAATAGTCCTGCAGCCCGTTATTTGACCAGCAGAGGGTAAGCACTGCTTCTTGTTCTTGTCATAGATTGGGAGGAGAAAACAAACCACAAGAACTATTATATTATACCATGTTACAGGCACACATACCTTCTGTCTGTTCACATACACTTTATATACCTTGACAACTGCCTAGACAACATATAAACTAAGAAAGAAAAGCATTTCTCTTTCTGCTGCTTCAGCAGCTCTCACTAAATAAGTAAGAAGTAGAATAGACTGTGTACATCTGTTATCACTGTAGAGCTAAAGACCTTTTTATGGAAATAGGGGAAGAAGATGACTTACTAAAAAACTGGCTTGTACATTTATTCATAAATAAGGGAATCAAGATCTGTCTCCCTGTCAAAGTAAAATGACCATTTTTCTTAGTGCCAGAAATGGGTTTTATATTAATTTCTTCTAGCAACTTCAGCTATTTCATATATCTAGGCTTTTAGGCGCTACAGAACATCCAGAAGTTTAGGTTTCAGTGCAGCTGCAATAACTATTGTGATTGGAGTTCAAACTCCTGTAAAATGTTGGTCTTTTTTTATGGCCAGTCTGTCAGTTTAGTACTTGGGGTTCAACTTAAGGCAAGACTTGGACTTACCAAGTTAACCTATTCAGATTTCACAGGTAATATAATGCTTTTTTTCTCTGATTTAGCACTTCTTACTTACTTTCATGTTGCTCATGTTTTTAGCAACGGCACTGACATGAAAAAAAATCCTAACTCACTAGACCTAGTAATTTTGGAAAGAGAATGGATTAAAACAGCATGATATACTGAAAGCCAACTGCTCTGGACTCTCTGACCCTCTGCTATCAGTTACTTAGAAATCTAAATAGTCCTACACCCATTACAAAACAGATGTTGTGTTTCATAGCTGTTGTTTGGATGTGGCCCAATGCAAACAGTCTTAATTTTCTGTCACATTCCAGTGCATCTTTTGTTTGCTGGTTAGGCTGGAGTGTCCTCTCATTCTCATATTTCTGTTTGCAAGTGAATTTTTTCTTCTGTAGTTCTAACTTGCAGCAGATTTCTTGATGCCTTTTAGATATTTAGCATAGTGCTCTGCCTTTATTCTAGCTGCTATAGTAGTATTAATAACAAGGATCTTCAGGCACCAGCTATTAAGAAAAAAATTGTGTTGCATCTGCTGACATAATGTAAATTATATCCTTGCATCACTGATGGATACTATTTCTAGGACAAGAGTAGAGAATGTTATGGAAGCTGCTTTTTCTGACCAAACTGTAGCTATTTGTAAATTTCTTTTCCTTCAAAACATCTCAAAGGAGAAGTACTGGCTAACTGGATGCTACTGCCAGGGTGGGAACTACACACATACCTACCTCAGAAACACTAGTTTATAATTTTCTTTTTTTAGAAAGAGAATGGATTTTTTTAGAGGAGAGTGCTTTTAGTCTAAAACTAACATGGTTTCCATCCTTCTTTTCCCTTAATAGCTTGACTCCTCGGGAGTTCAATTCTTATGGCTCCCGCAGAGGGAATGATGCTGTCATGGCCAGAGGGACATTTGCAAACATTCGCTTGGTCAACAAGTTTATTGATAAACAAGGACCTCAGACGATCCATTTCCCTTCTGGGGAAATTGTAAGTACATATGCTGCTCTAAACTGTGGCTCACTGACAACAGAGTGGATTAGTGCTGGCTTTCCTTCTTACCAGCTTATGTTCTTACTTCAGTACTTTTTAAGTAAAGCTAATTGTGGGAGCAGGAGCTGACTCAGGGAAGCAGTCACATGTACCTATGCAATGTGGTGCTTTCAGGCTTACCAGTGGAGAGTGTAATCACTGTAAAAGCACCAGTGGAAGGTGCAGGTTTGCACTGGGAGTGAGATCAGACTAGAAGCCACAAAGTGCTGTATGGTCAATACCCTTTAAGTACTGCTTGGTGAAAGTTGTGGGCTTCAGTTGCTTATGTGGGGGCATTTTTTTTTCTTCCTTTCCCTGGAACTGTGTTTCCATTTACAAAAAGTTTACAAGGCATTTGGCATTTTTATTCCAGCTGGACGTGTTTGATGCTGCAGAAAGATACAAGCAGGCTGGTCACCCTCTAATTGTGCTGGCTGGGAAGGAATATGGTGCAGGAAGTTCCAGAGACTGGGCTGCTAAAGGACCATTCCTCTTGGTGAGTGGCTACAGTAAACTAGAACAGTATTAACAGTTTATTAATTTGTCAGTAAGACTAACTTATGGCCAAATCCTGGATAGCTCATTCTCACTTTTGGTAGCAAGAGCAATTTTGAAATCTCAGCTGCCTCCAAGAGCCACAGTAGCATTGCAAAAGCTATTTAATATTAATAGATCTTGTTCTGACTGGAAGGCCTGACTGCTCTTCATCTAGAAATCCACAAGGCCACAACAGAAAGGCTAATTTTTTTTACTTTCACTTTCCATGACTCCTTAAACCATAGGTCTGCTTTCAGCAGCATCCTTAAGCTCACTTAGCAAGGAAACCAGAAAGAGTTTCAGTGTAAGAGAGTAAAAGTAAAGTGAAGTGTAAGAGAAGAGTATCAATAAAAATTAAATTTAGCATGGCTTCACCATGGGAGCCAAACAGAGATCCACATACAGTGAAATACCTGCTTCTTTTTTTGTCTGTCCAGTCTTACACGGTTTACAGCAAGAACTCTGATTCAAGCTTTCTTGCATTATTAGAAAAAGTTTTATGACAGTTGGTGTTTAAGTTCATCTAGGTTTTTGGAGGTTTTTTTTCTGTCAATAAGTTTTTGCTTTAAATGTATTAACATGTAAAATTTTCAAAATTAATTAAACTGCACACTGATGCTTATAGAAGGGTAACACTAAATTAGGAAGAGTTATGGAAATGACTAGTGGTGCTCTGCTTAAGACATATTAAAGTAGATGCAGGATTCCTGAGAAAACACATTACTTTTTGGGTCAGGCTTCTTTTAAAGGGCTGTGAAAGTGAATGTACAATCAGTCATCCTTGACAGTTTACTGTCAGACAGACCTGCTGACTCTACCAATAGCTGGTAAATGAAATGGAGTAGACCACAAACAATTTTCTTCTTGTGAGTATAGAAATACTGTTCTGAACTACGAAATAATACCTGTTGTGTATTTCCTAGGGTGTCAAGGCTGTGCTTGCTGAAAGCTATGAGAGAATTCATCGAAGCAACCTAGTAGGAATGGGAGTGATTCCTCTGCAGTATTTACCTGGAGAGGATGCAGGAACTTTGGGACTCACTGGACGGGAGCGTTACACCATTATCATTCCTGAAGAACTGAAACCACAGATGAATGTGCAGATTAAGGTATGACACACCTAAGAGCTGATTTTTCTGAATTTTACTGTACTTTTACTCAAAATTAATTTTCTCTTCAAATTATATGCTGTGTCATGTGGCAGTCAGATTATCTTAAAACAGGGAGAAGAATTGAGATTGTGAAGGAGATTATAAATTATTCTAATAGGGATTAAACTGAAGGAAGGTAGAACTAGGTTAGATGCAAGGAATAATTTGAGATGAGGCACTGAAACTACTGCCCAGAGAAGCTGTGGATTCCTTCTGTCTGGAATGGTTCAAGGTCAGCCCTTCTCTCTGGAAGGATTCAAGGTTGGATAAGGCTTTGAGCAACCTTCTCTAGTGAAATGTTTCCTGCCCATGGCAGTGGGGGTTTAAACTAGGGGATCCTTAATGTCCCTTCCAGCCCAAACCATTCTGTGATTTACTAGACAGGATATAAAAGCAGGATGCTCAAACTGTTTTAATTAACACAAAGCCATCCTGTATTTTTGACCAGTCACTCAAAGTCCACTATAAATTTTTCAGTTATAAATGAAGCAGCAAATGCAGTGAGACTCCATACTATGTTTGTTACGGTTTGTTTAAAACCGCTTTCCTCTCAAGCAGCTTCCTGTAGTCTAGTGTGGATAGAAGTACTGGTGCCTGTTCACTTTAGCTTTCTATCACAATTTTTTGATATAGCAAAATTATCCTAATAGTCCTTATTTTACTATGATGTCAATAACACATGCAAGGTTCTACTGCTTGAATTCCTTTCTTTGACCCTAACAGCTGAGCACTGGGAAAACCTTTCATGCCATCATGAGATTTGACACTGATGTGGAGCTCACTTACTTCCACAACGGCGGCATTCTGAACTACATGATCCGAAAAATGGCGTCCTAATAAAAAAAAAATTAAGCAAAGAAGTGCTTCTCCTGAGCACAATGCAACTATAGTAATCATGCATTTCAAAGTGTGAACCATAAAGTGAACAATTTTTTCTGTGGATTGTGTTAGAAGGCTTGTTTACAGTGCTGAATTTTTCTGTGTATCAGGAAACTGGACACACCCATATAAAGTAAACAGCATTTATTAACTGTTTTGTATGGCAGTTGGCTTGACTTACCTTAGAATACAGTGCAACAGCCATTAAAATACTGCTGGCATCTGTAGAACTACTGAAGATCACATGCTGATTTCATGTATTTGATCCACTTAGTTTGAAGTTAAGTTCCATGCTCATATCAGTGATCTAGAAATTAACTGACATTATAAAAAAATTTTTATTCCTTCCTGATTACCTGACACTGACTTGCTTTCTTATTCAGTTAAACACAATCTGAATCTAATATTGAAATTATTTAGTTGTTTATTAATTTTAAAAAATGTGAACTCTGTTTAAAATCTAAGCCTTTGTGGAAAGGTGGACTTATTGGGGATATTTCTAATAGATAAAATTAAATTTATTTTTAAAAAGTTTGGTGGTTTGGTCATTTTATCCTCAGTGTTGGGATGCAGAGCAAAACTTTGACTTACACTCTTCTCATTGTCCCTGCAGGAACAGATTCATACAAGTCTTGATTTTCCCTGTTTTAGTTCTAGTTTCTTTGACAAGTTTGCATGAGATAGATTGAACACAAATACTGTCAGATAGTGGCAGTCTTCTGTAACCTAACAGAATACTGGCATGATACAATCCCCTCTGTTTTGTACCACGAAGAAAACAATCTCCACACTTTCAAGATCCTTGTCAGCAATTTCTGTGTCAGTTAGCAACCAGTAGTTACATTCATGCACTCAGTGCAGTCAGTGACTGCCCAATCAACAATGCCATGTGAATATATTTACAGGGATAACAAACTACTCTTACTCAGAGATAAACAAGGTTATAGTGCTAATTCTCACTCTTAACTGTATTTACAGCAACTGCCACAACAATTTACATAGTGGAGAAATTCCTTCCAAGTAATTTCCTAATGTGTTTTTATTGCAGCCAAGTCTGGCTGTTTCTGGATAAAAAGCAACACTTAAAATAGTTATGAAAGAAGAGACTTAAGGAGAGCACAGAGACTGCATTGTACCTGAAACAGGCTATTGCTTGAGTGTGATAGGACTCCTCCAGTAAATCCATGGGAGGCCCACAACAATGTTGCAGGGTCTGAAGTGTCTCTCATGAGAAGGTGAGAGCCAGGACTATTTAGTCCAGTGATGGGAAGGCTCAGGGATATCTCTACTCTTTGTGTACAAATATCTGAATGGAGGGTACAAAAGAATATGCAACAAGGCTCTTTTCAGTGGTGCTTAATGACAGAGCAAGAAGCAGTGGGCACAAACAATGTGAAACACAGGATGTTCCCTGTGAATGAGGGACCAAGCAGTGACGGGAGGAGATTGCCAAGAGAGGTTGTGGCGTCTCCATCCTTGGAGATGTTCGGATTCTGTTTGGACTTGTGAACATTGTCCTGGGCAACCCCTTGGGTCACAAGATGATCTTTTGAGGTCCCTCCCTACCACAGCTGTTCCGTGATTCTGTGAAAAAAAGAGTTGTTAATATGGTAGTGATCTTAGTAAGAAATACACAATTTCAGCTTCAATTAAAAAAGATCAGATTCTCAAAGGCCAAACAGAGTGCTGGCATTCTTCCCCACCCTCCCATCTCCACTGTGTACTGAAGGAAAGGCTTCTTGTATCAAGCTGAATTCTTATTAGTGTGTTATCCCATCAGCCTTTAGTACTCGTTAAGGCTGAATTGCAAAGTTGTTTTAGGCTGAAATCCTTGTGTTCAAAGAATACAAAAATACCAAAACTTTTCAAGTTCAACTTCTCAGTAGTTACTACTATAAACTAGAATTTTGGACTGATTATTTCTTTATGCCAAGAGTTCCAAAGCAGATGGTCCTTTTGCAGAGCAGTCTGATACTTGAGAACTGTGATCTTTCCATGTACTTTTTAATCTGACAGTGCTAAACCAGCCTTTTTCAAAAGTATTTTGTTCCTAGTATTTTTGGAGGGGAGGCATTATCTAAACATAAATCATCTTTATTCATTGTTCTGTGTTTCCTTTTAGGTAAAAACTAAGTACAGAGGAAGTTACTGTAGGACTGAGATTCAGCCTTCCTGTACAGTGCATACAGCTTTCACAGTAAAAGCTGTGGGCTGGGGTGGAACATGAAGCAGTGCTTACGAAGTTGTTTTGTTTTTAATACCACACAACACTTTACAAAAACACCACAAGCCTCACTGAGTAGGATTCAGGCAGTTTAAAATAATTTTTGAACTCATAAATTTTTTTTAATTAGTTATGGTGTTTTGTAACATAATTCTTGCACATACATACCTTCCCACACTGTCAAATACACAATGTGAACTTAAAATGCATTTGGTTTTGGTTCCAGAAATACTGAATACTAAGCTCATTGAAGATGTGTAGAATCAGAAGGTGCTTTAAAGCGTACAAGTATAACATTTCATAGCTCTGTAGAAATTTCTGGTTTTCCCAGAGAAGTCTGGGATCTGGATAATCCATGAGACACGGCATCCATGTAAGTGCTAATCACCATCAAAACTGAACCTCCACCCATGATCCAGGGCACTGTTCTTGTCCCCTATTAGGGTTTGTTCAGTTCAGCAACACAGTAGGGTGCCCATTCTGCAACTTAAATAAAAACAATTTGATCAAGGTGCAATGATATAAAAAAGTGCTACCATTTTAATCACAAGTGTGAATCCCCAAGAGGGCTCTGCCCTACTGCATTTCTTACTGATGCAGAAGCATTTCCTATTAAAGATAGATTTAAGAGATGTAGTATCTTCTTTACAGAAAAGTTACTGGACATTTTTCTTTCAATTTTATATATCTACATCTAGAATATTAAAATTAACTTTTTTTAAAGTTTCAAAAGTAGCTAGAGTAGTGCCTGAAGTGCTAGTAAGCTATGCTAAGCTAAGCTGACAAGGATGTGCAATCCAACAACACGTTAGTAGTACCAAAGAAGATGCTGATTTGACCCTCAATTCTTGAAGGTATAGCCTGTCACCTAAAGTGGGATGTTCAGTTAGTCATTCAATTTGATCTTGCTTTTTTTCAGACCAGATTACTTAGAGCCATGGTTTGGATCTAGACACTAGGCTCATTTTTGTTCTTCTGGTGAAGTATTTCATTATATAGAAAATATTGGTTTTAGTGGGTTTACCAGCCTTTTATAATCTAGCCAGATGCAGGTAAGGGACCTAGCATAAAAAACGGCAGTTTTACAGAAAATTAATTATCTGCTATTTCAGCATAGTGCACTATAGCAATATATCCATTAAAATGTTGAGTTCAGGTGGATGTTTCTTCATCAAAATTTTTCAAAGAAAAATTAATACTTTTCCATTTCTGAAAATCCATTTGTGTCCCAGTTTCAACATTCTCTAGTACAAAGCTTCTGATTTTGATCACTGGTAGATTATCAAATGTCTTGTACTTCACTGTGATCCCCCAGTCATGCTGGCAGTCAGTATTTCGGCAATGCATCTTGCTTTTTTTCTCAAAACCATCAAACTGAATTGTTTTCCTGTGGGGCTTTGTTATATAACGCTCCTTGAACGCATCACCAAGGACAGTGTGATGAGATTCCTGAAACAACACATGCAAGAAACAATGTAAGAAACAACATTCCTCGTTTTTCATGTCATTTCTCTTCCCTTCTCAAATACATGTTCTCCCTTTTAAGGCACTTGCTGTCATCCAGGATGCTCACCTTCCAGCCTCTTCAGCTCATTGCTCATTTTTTCCCCCCCACTCATGGAATACCTTGTACTAGAAGGACCCAGGCCTGGGCTTATCAAAACAAAAAAAATTTACTGTGTATCCCTAGTCACAGGGGATACATACACATATTTGAACTTAGTAAGCTTTTTTAGAACTGTGTTTGGAGTATTTGAGCCATGTCCATAAAATGAAGCGAGTAATTTAGACAATGGACAAGTTTGAGAGACTCTCATTTCCCATGAGGGGTCATGCAATTACTTTGGAGTGGTAGAAAAAATAACCCTAACCAAGTGAAGGAGCTACAGCTGTTGTTTATAACATATATAATACAAGATTAAAGAAATTAGCAGCCTTATTTGAAAGCATATTTACAATCTGAGCTTGAGTGTGAAAATGGTAGATCCTCCTGGAAATGCAGTTTGTAGGGATTATTTTAAAAACTGAGGGGTTAGTTGCAGAGTACTAAGCAAAACCACTTACTGAAGAGTTTTCTGAACCCTTGGATCTATTTACACAGGTATAGGTGATAAGTCAGGAGCACAAAACACAATAAAAGTCAGATGCTTTAGATAGCCTTTGGTTTTTGTCAAAGAAATGTAACCAAGTTTTCACAAAGCTGAGCTATTCCCAGCTCCTTGCAGAGGTGTAGTAAGCACCATCTACATACCAAAAACAGCTGGTAAAAACAAAAATTAGGCAAGGGCCTGAAGGCATACATGGTAATGCTCACCTTTGGCCTGAAGCCCCTTATCACATTGCAACTGCACTTTTCAGAGCAGCACAAATAGAAACACTTAGAAAGAACAAAAGGCAGAATTATAAAGGCTCAAAGTGCTCAGGAGAGCCTCTCTTCTGTGATCACCACTTTCCATGTGTAAAATGTATTGCCTTCTTTGGTCTACAGAGTAAATTTTCATGTTCAGAAGGAGTACAATCAAAATGTCCCTAGTATATACATAGAAGCAATGTGAACTACACCTACAGAATGGAAAACAAAGTAATATTGAAGAACTGTGGGGCTCTTCTTGTGGAACTATGGTTTACCTTGCTTTTCAAAACTCAAACTGACCCATAAGACAAGGAGATTGTAAGCTGATCCCAGTACTTTGTGTAGATAACGTTCAGTCAACAGAAATTGTGGGAGAAATATCTCAACAGCAGAGTGACTTCCATCTAATGCTAATCAGGAAAATAAATATCCAGCAGTAACTCTAGAACATTATGTAGTTGAAGATCAGGTTTTCAACAGGAGGTTTTCAACAAAATTCTTCAGAAAGGCTTCAGGACACTGAAGGGATTCCTACCGTATCCCATATTTGCACACCTTGGGCAATGTCTACTCCTATCATATCATACTACAGAAGTAGTCACAACTGTTCCTGTGGCTTACTGATTTATTCAGAATTTCTATTCTCCTCCAGTTTGTACAAAATAACCCTCTTCCACAGTGATAAACAGTGCAGTTAGTTCAATAATGCTGACTTTCCTGGTGGTCAGGGATATAGGTTCCTGTACAGAAACATACCTTTATAACTCTGATGTCATCTGTACTGCAGACATATGCTTTGCATTTTCCACACAAAAGATTTTTTTTCCCTTCCACTACTTCATGTTTTGTTTCTTTCTTCCTGGAATCTCGTTGTATCTTTTCCTTCATTTGCAGCCGATGTATCTTTAATAAATAAAGAAAAATCAAAAAAATTATGAAATGAAGTCCCAGTGTCAGCCTAAACATGACTTTGGGTGTGTTACATCTAGGAACCTATTACTTAAAGCACACAAAACAAAACACACCTTGTTCTGGCAACTCATACCAAGAAAGAACAGGGTACATTTGTCAATTTGTCAATTTAGAATGAAAGGCTAGAATGAGACTACATGATGGACAGCATTATGCTGTTTGTTCCTTCCTTCCCTCTAGCTCCCAACAGCCCCTCTGGTCTTAAGGTTGGTATGTTGGTGTGAACACTTAAGTCATGTGAGACTCTACAGCACAATTAATACTGCTGCTCTGGAAATCTCACAGTTTAAAAAGAAAGCTACAGAGACCACAGAAACTGCCGGCAAAGAAAGAAGCAACAAGGCACAGCCTGGAGCTGATAATCCAAATGCAGAAATTGAATCCTCTGTCAAGAAGCAGGAGGTGCTTTGGAGGGGGGGGAAGAAATGTCACACCTCAATCTCTGAAAGCTTGTCTGGAAACACAGTGAAACACACAAAATTTGTGAGTCCAAGGGGGTATGGGAGAACTGTGTACAAAGTTTTTTTGCTAGTAGTGCCTACCACTGGCTTATTCCCAGCTTTCCTGAGCCCTGGGGAGCACCACTGATACCAGCCACCAGCTGTATTTAACTCCAGTCACTCCCACTTTCTGGGCCCAGCCATCCAGCCATTTCTTTACCCAGCAAAGAGTCCATCCATCCAAGCCACGTACAGCCAGTTTCTGCAGGAGAGTGCTGTGGGAAATGGTGTCAAGGTCCTTACTGAAGTTCAGACCGACACCAACCACAGCCTTCCCCAAATCCATTATGCAGGTCACACTGTCGCAGAAGAAGAGCTGCTCAGGCAGGACCTGCCTTTCATAAGCCCATTCCAGGTGGGCATGATCCTTGGTTGTCCTGTATGTGATGGGTAATAGCACTCAAGATGATTTGCTCCATAACATTCCCTGGCACCAAGGTCAGGCTGACAGGGCTGTAGTTCCCCAGATCCTTCTGTTCCTTCTTGTGGATGGGTGGTCACACTGACCAACCTCCAGTCACCTGGGATCTCCTTGATTATCCAGGACTGCTGATAAATGCTGGAAAGTGGATTCATGAGCTCTTCCACTAGACCTCTCACTACCCTTGGGTGGATCCCATCTGCCCCCATAAACCTGTGTGTCTCGCAGTGGTGTAGCAGGTCACTAACTAGTTCCTTTTGGATTATGGGGCCTTCAACTTGCTCCCTATCTCTCTTCCAACTCAGGGGGCTGGATATCCTGAGAGCAACCAGTCTTTCAGAGGCAAACAAGGCATTAAGAGCCTCAGTCTCTTCTCTTCATCTTTGTCACTACGCTTCCCCCCATATCCTATAAAGAATGGGGATTTCTCCTTATTCCTTGGTGGTGATCAATATGAAAATCCAACTGGGCTTTGGTCCTCCTGATTTTCAGCTACAAAACATCACAATATCTTTGTACACTGTGCCCAAGATGGCCAACTCACACATCATCCATGAGTCCTCTTTTCATAAGCAACAGGTCATAAGTTCTGCCTCACACTCTTAAGCTTTTTGCAGTTACTCTACAGCTGACATTCACAAACTGGCAGTACACACTATCCTTTCTCTGCTGACCTAGCCTCTGTCAGAAATCAAGTACAACTAACACTTCCCTTGGTATATCACTTGGCCCCACATAAAGCCTTAGTAGGTGAAGGCTGATACAGATTATGCCTTTAAAATTTGAGTATGAAAACTGCACAAATCACAAACCGTTTTTGCAAATGTTGTTTCATCCCAGTTCTGTAGCTTTTTGATAGCTTCATTCATCATTTCTTCCTGGTAACTGTTCAGTTTTTCATTCTCAACCACTTCTGTTTTGCTTGTCACAAGAATGCACTTGCTGTCTTTTGCCCTTCCACGACCTATATAGCAACACATTTATGCTCTTTATTTACTCTTAACAACATGTACAAAAGTGACAGGTCTGTCATTAGACTATTAAGGGATTTCTGTATGGCTGCTTTTGTTTGCAATGTTCAGATTCAGACAATGCTGCTTCTGAAGAGCATTCTTAAACAACAAACCAGAACAAGATGCCTCCTTCCAGGTATCCTTATGGATATATCCTAGCCAGTACTGTATTGCCTGCTTCTGTGGCCTTCCTGTGTTGGGTTCAGGCATGCTTTAAAAGAATTTTTTTTTTTTTGTGTAGTATCTTGCTGTCTTCTTCTTGTGTAAAAAAAAAATACATATATATATAAAGAAGAAAAGTTTATCTCAGTCTTTCTTACTAGTTTTCAGCCCTGCTAAAGAACCTGTCTTAAAAAAAATCCCCAAACCCCATATATTATGAAAACCTAAGGAAGTGGAAATATAGTGCTGACAGGAACACAGATACAGATAACAACAGCAAGTGCCTTCTCTTCTACCTGACCATGCCTACTGCCTATCTGCTTATTAAAGCTGTGACACAGGCAAACCCAGAGCTACGGGGATCTCATACCAGTTTAGCAGTATTTCAGTTATAAAAAGTGTTCACATTTTCTTTTGAGCTTTTACTCCACAAAAATCATGACTGTATGTGGTTTGAAACTGACATAACCTCTTTTCTTTGTACCTTTGCACCTTTTAAATAATAAACACTATCTTTTCATCCATAAAAGTCAATTCTAGGCCAATTATTTTATTACCAAACAGAGATAAGAAGGTCACAACACAAAACCCCTGAAAGCAGAGTACAGTCTAAGTACAATGGAAATCACTTCACATTAAATTATGATGTTAGCTGCTTGGGAAACAGGATAAAATATTGCATATTCACCCTTAAAAGAGTAGGCAGTTTTACACCTTTTAGAAATGTGAAGCAGAAATCAGTATTTAGCATGGCTTTTCATTCTCTTCTACTGGCCATACTGTAAAATCACCAAATTTAAGGCCAAAGTCATGACAGACTTCTCTGGACAAGCAAGGAAGACAGAAACAGGGTGTCTTTCTTTTGGTCTTAAATATTAGAGAGCTGCACAGGCAAAGGCCTCATGTACCTGGGAATAGCTGGGTTGGTAATAAAACACTGGGCTGGGGAAGGCCTGCAGAAGCCAAGGCAATACATGGAATTCCATTGCAGCATTCCTTTGTAAATTGTCACAGAATGATTTGTAATTTTTCTGACAACAGTTCTTCTAGCCATAATTCTGCTTATATGTGTGATTGTCTACTTGAGAAATCAGTCCTCAACAGTTCAATAACCTTGTGCACCATGGTTAATTTGGCTGGCAAAAGAACAGTCAGACAACGTCAAGGACTTGGCACTGTGAACAAATTTATCATGTCCCATCATTCACTTGACTCTACTCTAAGGCACAGAGGAACAACAGCAAGGCATGCACATATTACCACAGTATTTTCAATGTGCCATTTAGTAGCATTTCATGTCCATTTCTAGGTGAAAACAGGTTTCTACAGTAATAGCTCAGAAATTCCATACCTCTGACTTGGATCATTTTGGTGACATTACCGAAGTACTCATAGAGCACCACAAGGTTGCACTCAGTAATATCAATGCCTTCATCAGCAACAGATGTAGCAATTAGCAGTCTGATGTCTTTGTCATTTCTAAATGCATCCAGTACACCCTTCTGCATTGGCAGGGTCATACCTACAGTTCCAAGAAATTGTGTCAGGAAAAAAAAGACTGAAGAGCTCCTAGAGCAAGATACCCACATTTGCTTTTACTTAAGTGATTAGAAATTAGTACATCCTTTTGATCTGGAAAACTACTTCAAGTTTCATATGCAGCTGGATGTATACTATACCCACTAACCATGGACTCCTGTTAACGTGTCACAGGAATTGTCAACCTGCAAAACAATATTTTAGACACAATACCCAAATGATCTTTACTGGAGACACCCATGCAGCTTAGCTAGTTAAAACCCAAGCTAACTCTTAACTTAAGCCACAGGTAATTCATTTCAGCTGTAGTTTCTATTCTATTTTAAAATGTCTTTCTGCCATCAAACACAAAATAAGAGAGGGATTTATAAAAGTAACAGAGATAATATGAGAACTATTCACAAGAAGCTATGACAGTGAAGTTTCTAAACTGCTTTTGAACCAGCAGAAGAATCTTGCAGAAAAGTTTCACTGATAGTGTTACAGGCTGCTTTAACCAAAGGTTCTGGACAGAAAAGGCAGGCATCTCCTTAGGTAGGATTCATTCAAGATCTTCCAAATGTGGAAGAATGTAAGTGCAATCCTGCATGACCTTCCTCTGAGGATGAACACAGGAAAAGCAGAACAGTTTTAGAAGCATAGCCACCACTGGTTTAGCATATCTCAGTGCAAATCTGCATACCTGTTTTATGATCTTTTCTTCCCTTACCCATCAACACATCTGTCTTTATGTGGCTAAGTACAGGGTTTGCTTCTATCCACTTCTTCAAAGCCTGGAGAGCAATTGAGGGAGTTAGATTTCCTGTGCAGATGAAATGCTAGTTTGAGATAGGTAGATTTTTCCTATGCTTGCCTAGTCAATTAATACTTCCAAAAGAAGACCAAAAGCAGAAAACAAGGTGTAACTTGTGTGTCAGGAAGGAGTATTTTTTAATAGGTGAGAAGGCAAACTAAAAAGCTTGTGTTTTTCTCTTATAAACTAACAGTTCATTGAATGCTACACCTCTGGCATCAAAGGAAAGTAGTTGCTATTTACAAAGTGGAGTTATGCTACACAGTCACAGTAGCACATTCAAACTGCTCTTACAGAAGAACAAAATTCAGCCAAGCTACTATAGGCTCTTAAATCTAACATGGAAAGCTACCAGCAGATGCTTGGTGTTTTTCGTTTCATTTTTAGCCTGCTTTTAACTTTTCCTGGTTTGCAATTCATCCAGCATGTCTGGGTGAAAATTATAAAAAGGGAGGCTGAGTCATTCAGCTGATAAATGTGTTTACAGTAGACAAAGACAGCTGATATTTGCAGTAAATGTTTTAATCTACTTATGCTAATGATTAGCAGCACATTAACTTCAAGCACAAACCTGTTCTGGGAGCAAGGTACTGTAAGGGGAAAATAAGCATCATCCAGCCTAGATACTTGGTCATAGGCAAGCATGAAATAGACCAGTAGTAAGAGGAATCCAGAGAACATCTGCTGCACAAAATTTTTTCCTTTTTCTTAATCAAAAATAGGTGCTAGGGCACAGACCTTCTTTAGGTCCATAGGAATCCTCTGAGAAATGCAGAAATGCCTCCTGATGTGCAGTCAGTAATGAAGTAGAACTGCTAATTCATAACACCACTACCTTAAAGCCAAAACCCTTAAAACACATTTTGTTGTAACTGCCTTTAGGCCTAAAATAAAAATCTGATAGCTTAATGGTCAACTATGACATGTCATTAGATGTCATGAAGGACACCACAGCTGTACTGTAGTTTTCAGGAAAAAAAAAACTCATTCATCCTGCCTCTGAGCATCAGGGCTTAGGTAGACAGTAAAATAAATTAGAAAGATCAAATACATGCATATTTTTCTATATCAGATGAAAATGGGAAGGGTAAAAGTTGAGGCATTTTATTTTCCCACTTCCCATTTTAGGAGTTTTAAAAACTAATATCGTACAGTTACTAAGGCTCTTGTCTTGGCAAAGAGGATAGTGCGAGTCTGTGGGTTATAGCGGTACGCTTCATCCAGGATGCAGGTGAGCTCTTCCAACTTTGGATTCTCATTTGACTCATCTTTTGAAAGGGCAGTCAGTTCTTGTTCCTTCTCTGAAAGAGAAAAAAAAACGTTTCTTGAAAAATTTACCTTTATTAATGCAGGCAGCATTAAACCACTATGCTGACATCATTAACCCACACAACCTACTTTCAAACAGCACACACATTCTCTTTAGCTTCTTTTTTTTATTTTCTATTCTGTTCTTTCAGATACAAGCAGGGAAATCTGTGGGTTAAATGCAACAAAATCCCCAGAAAAAAAAAACAAAATCCAAAATTATGAAAAATATCTCGCATTTGGTAGCGAACTGACATGAGAACTTATGTGATATACTGTGTATCAAAAGACAGCAATAAAACAAACTCAGCTCTTGTGCTATTTCTTCCTAGAAAACAATGGACACGTAAGGGCAGACAGCCCAGTGATTTAAAATTGCAGTCAACACTGCAACACACCAGACTACAGGCTGGAATATAGCCCACTGCTACCTAAATCAGAAGTCAGAGAGCAGTGACAGCCTCTAACTTCCAGTGAGAAGGGTACAAGGGCTACCTGCCTCTCCCCAGAAGACTGGGATTGGCAGGAGGCTAGGCAGTGCACTGAGAAGTGTATGTTGGCTAATCTAATGCTACCAGCATCCATGATTGTAGACCATCCTCCTACTTGTGGGGCACAGCCCTAAGTGCACTGTTGCCTTATCTCCAAGCCAGACATCTAAGAACTTACTACAGCATCCAGACACAATTATTACTATTTTATCAGCTTCTGTACTAGAAGCTTACCGTGCCAGAAATTAAGTCCCCCCCCACCTGCCCTAACACTGCACTTGCACCCATGCAGTCACCACACCTTCCAGCAAGTGCAGAAAAAACAACTGCACTTACTCTGAAAAAAAGACCTGGACCATCCTACCATAAGCTCTCTTCCACCCTGCAGTTCTCACAGGTACTGTGGGAAATACCTTGAAATTTCTCCGTCAATTGCTTCTCTAACTCTGTATATGGTCCATTTTTCACATTTGTGAAAAATTCATTTAGGTAGGCTAAAGCATCTTCAATGCGGGCATCTTCACTGATAATGAGAGCATCGTTGAATTTCTGCTTGGAAAGAGACACGCACACTTAGGCCTCATTTTCCACAGGGTGGGATGAACACAAATTTTATTTAGCTAGGTTAAGTGTTGCAAACTCGTGGTGTTCTTCCATTTCCATGACAACACAAGCACTGCAAAGTCTCCTCTGCACTAATCTGTCCCTGGTGAGTCTCATAGAGATATCTCTTACATGCCTTATGCTTTAGCCTGTGTCAACTTCTTGCAGTCTTCAACATTCTCACTTAGTGGAGAGGCAAGTACAGATCACTTTCATGACCAGTGACAGGACTCATGGAAACAGCCTGAAGCTGAGTCAGGGGAGGTTTAGATTGGATATCAGGAAAAGGCTTTTCACCCAGAGCATGGTTGGGCACTGGAACAGGCTCCCCAGGGCAGTGGTCACAGCACCAGCCTGACAGAGCTCAAGAAGTGCTTGGACAATGCTCTTGGGTTTATGGTGAGGATGTCCTCTGCAGGGACAGGAGCTGGGCTCAATGATCCTTGGGAGTCCTTTCCAAGTCTGTGTATATTCTTCGATTCTAAATACAACAGTTGGTTCAAAATCTGCTTCCAGGTGAACATACCTGTGTCAGAAGGGACAGAATGACTACCTCTGCATGGAAGGAAAGAGGATACACACTTACCCGCAAATGTTCAGTACAAATGAAAATGTCTCTACAAATATTGCTCTCCTTCTCCTTATCTTCCAGTTGCAACAGTCTGCATTTCCTCTGAGTGGCAACTATCCAGTGTTCATATCTCTGTGTTCCAAAGTAATTCTTGTTGATTTGGGAGATGGTATCTATTAAAGGAGAGAAAAAAAATGTTCATCTTGAATAACAAATAAAAAGTATTAGCTAAAAGATAACACATTTTCCACTAATATTGGTTCTTAAAAGGCTATGCAAAAGAACAACTTTATGATACAATCACAGAACCACTAAGGCTGGAAGGCACTTGTGGAGGTCTTAATTCAACCCTCTACTCAAAGCAGATCACATAGAGCAAGTCACTCAGTTCAAATGGGCTTCAAGTATTTCCAAGGACAGAGAATCTACAACTTCTTTGGGCAACCTGTTCCAGTGGTTGACCACCTAACAGCAAAGAAGTTCTTCCTGTTGTTTAAATATTTCTGTTTGTGCCCACTGCCTCTTGTCCAGCCTCTGGAACTTGTGAAGTGTCTGTCTTCTTTGCTCCCTGTGTTTCAATGTATACCCAGATGTTAGCCTAAAATTAACCCAGTACAATTCAACTAAGGACCTGTGTACATACACACATCTGCAGGGACTTCAGTAAGAAAATTAGAGCTCACTTATCCTGTAAGAAGCCTACAGTATTCAAAAAACTGCACATTGCTCCTCGAATTACCAGCTACTCAATAGTTTATATTCATTCATTAAATAGTCCAGCAGCATATTGTCCTAAGGGCTGTCCTTGAGGCAGAACTAGGCAGTACCTGTTTGCTGCATACGTACTCTGCCCGAGGGCTTCATGGGCTTCTGTAACCACGGTCCACAGAAGGGAAGCCACTGCCATTCATGCAAGAGGAACTATGATGTGAAATATGCTTCAGAAGTGTTTGCTTAATGTAACATGCATTTTGAAAATGCCTTTGTTCTTTGATAAAGCTTCTTGGGGTTTGGGTTGTTCTACTGGATTTTTTTTTTTTTTTTGGTTGTGTGGGGGTTTTAATTTCCCCTTCCTGCCCCAGAATATAGTTCACTCTCAAATATCTGGGAAGTGGAGGGCAGGGGGGGAAATGTAGAACTGAGGTAAACAGATTTAAGGCACTGAAGTCAGTGCGTAAAAACCAGTCTAAGCACAGACAACATCCTTTAATCCAAAGCTGGAGAGACCAAGGCTGATCCTGAATGTACCCATTCACGGGTCTTTGCTTTTTACTCCCTTCTGCTCTCCAATTTTTTATAAAAACCATTTACTGGACACCACTTAGGAACTCTGCAAAAGCAGAAAAGATCAATTTATTTCTAAAGGGTTAAAAAATAATCTCATGATCACGAGACCTGTTTTCTTTTCACAATCGTGCATCTCCTCTCTGCAAACCTTCCCACCAGAGTGGCTTCTGAAACTGAAACCCTACTGACAATTGTTTCCTTTCTTGGGCAGCCATATCCTCTCTCCGGTGATGTCCATGTAGCACAGATCCTACTCTGAAACATTATCTCAAAGGCTTTTCAAAGGAAAATAATGGAGATCTGGTAAAAAGTGGAAATAGGAATACCCAGAAGCATAAGGAGGACAGAATGCTGACCAGAAAAGGTGGCTAGAGCAACACTAGAAATAACTCTGAGTGCAGCTCACTGACCAGAGAAAACACAAGAAGCTACCACAGAGCAGCAAGTTTGAAAATTAACTTTTGCTGTAAGGAAAAAATAACAACATTCAGAGTAATACCACTGTGATACTCGTAACAGAGACAGATTGGGTGTGAAGGATTTGGAGAAACATTTAAATAAGAACATACACATATCTCTCACCAATGAAATCTAGCCCACTGCATTTTGAATGCAATCCCTTTCGTTTCAGATTCTTTAAATTCAGAAGGATTTGACAGTGTCAAAAGCACATTATTTTTAGTTGCATGTAACAGGCTGAAATTCAAGCAAAAATGTTCATGATTGTCACACTAATCAGGTATAACAGGAAAATAGTTGAATCTCTTATTTGTGATCTCTTATTTAGGAAATATTGATTAAATGCAACTAAAAATGAAGGAGGAAGGAAATGAAAAAAAGAGTGTCTGTTCTAGCAGCTATAAGGATTCACACTGATTTAATCAAATACTGGATTGCAATATAGGCATATTACAGCATCTTACCCACTGAGTAAGTCTTCTTCATCAAGACCTCTGTTTCAGACATTAGACATGAGATGATGTCTGCAAAGTGATTCTGAGCTCGCATTTTAACCCATCTGATATCTAGAGAAGAGAAATGTAAGTCAGTGTGCTAAGTAAAACATTTCCTTGGGAAGCACAGAACAAATTCTTGTCCAGATGAATGCTACGCATGATGCTCCATGCAATCACAATCAAGTTTATTGTTAATAAGCACTGCACAGAAAAAGCAGTCCCCAGTCTTCACTGGCAGAACTGAATAAAAACTAGAGACAGTGCATCAAGAGCAAAGAAAAAATATGCCCTAGTGGGCACTGCCTTATACTGCAGGAGATTGCAAGCCTAAAATTCTTTCAAGCTAGCAAGAAGCAAAGATCCAGCTTAATTTTAGGCTTTTAGCTTAATCTTAAAAAAGGGGAATTGGGCAGCTGCCATAATAATGGTGCTTTGCAACTCACGGGAAAATAAAAAGCAAGAGTACTTACGTGTTTCTGGCTTGTTTCCAAACCTCTGCAGATCTTGTTTGTTCTCTCTGACAGTGGATATGGCCTGTATGTCAAGGTAGGAGCAGAGGGTACAGATGTGCTCTACAGCTTCATTAGTGCTCTTGGCATTACCAACTCCAACAGAAGCAGTTAAACCTACAATCTAAGCACACACATGAATAGCAATGGTTGCTCCTTCGTCACAAATGGAATAAAACTATGAGACATTGTTACCAGTCACCAAACTGCCACCATCTTCAAAAACATGGACACAAAACAGCAGAAGTAAATAAGAAGCAGGCACAAAATCTTAAGAACCAAAACCTGTACTCATGCCCTCTCCAAGGCACTCAGAGTATTTAAACCTCAAATAAACTATCCAGCCACTTAAATCTATAACGAGCTGTGTTTGTCAGTGCTTATCTTACAGAAGAAGAGCCAACCCACGTGCAGACCCATCCTTTGCATTCATTCAGAGATGTCTTTTCAGCTGGATGAAAACCTCATGCCAGCAGTGGTGGTGGCCCCATTTTGGGCAGAAAACAGCAACAGAGAGGTAACAAGGATATTACTAAACTACATGCTTTCTTCCCAGTTCAGCTCTTCCGTTTGCTCTCAAGTATTCCAGTCTTTGCCGTGCTTGATTAGTCTTTCTTGGCAGCTGCAGGGAAGATGTAACATGGGAAAAAAGCCTGGAAGCGTCCAAGAATGAAAACATTTTCTAGATTCTACCATTTCCATTTGCAGTTGCTGTTAATGGAACTGGAACTTTGTGAACTGGATCAGCATAAAAGGCAAGACTTTGCACTGCAAAACACTTTCATCTAATGTATCCACCACTGAGGGGCTGGGCCTTACCTGAGGCAGCTGGTCTGAAGAGGAGTCAAATTTTTGATCCAGGTATCTGGCCATCAACACATTGTAAGGGTGGTTGCCTGTAGTGTTGTGGCACTCATCAAATATCATCAGAGTGAAGATGGAGAGGGAGCTAAGGATGCCTTTCTCCATGCAATTCACAAGAATCTGGGGCGTTAGCATGATGATGTCACTGTCCTGTATAACATTTTCTACAGCGATATTTGCAACTGTTTCACCACAAATTCCTTGAACAGAGTATCTGGAAAGAAGATGCAAAAAAACAGGGTTTGAAAAAAGGATATTACATTGGACAAGGAAAGCTAGAAAAATGGGCTTTTCAGGGAGCTTGGAAGTCAGTTACTAAGTTTCAAATGTCAAAGAGTTGGAGCTGGCAGTTTGACCACAGAAGCTGAGAAAAAAAAAACTTAGGGTAAATAAATGTATTTTCAACTACCATTAACAAAAATGTTATCATATTTGAGGAGTGATTAACTTGTACATTTAAGCTGCATTTGTCAGTTCACATGTAATATCCCTTTTGTACATGTCTGGCATCATCTGGGACTGTTTCTGCCCAGCAGCCTCATTTTCCCATAGCTTATAAGGATACATAAGTGGGTGTTCAGTAAACAGTTCCCTCAAAATCTGAAGATACAGGTTGTTAATGCCCCTCTAAGCAATTTGAAGTTCTGTCTGAGAGGTGGGCCACCATTTTTCTGACTAGAGGCTGGAAAAAACAAAGAAGTTTGAGTCCTTCCATTTGGAAAAGAGAGACTCAGAATGGCAAGAGGAATCCCACTGCTACTGCCAGGAATTGCCTCAGCTTTGGAAGCAGGTGTGAAAGGAGTCTCAAGATAGAACTTCTATCACCCTTTAAGTACAGAAATACTTTCCCATTTCCATAGATGTGCAACAATGAGTGCTTAAACTCTCCAAAACCAGAATTCAAATTCTCCAAAGTCTGCTATGGCAATGCCATTCTTGCAGCTACACATCATCATGATGTTACTGTCAAACACTCTTGTTCACCAGTAAAACCCATTACATCTTGCCCTAGCCACAGCTGACTTATAGAGCAGTTTATTTTCTGTGGAGGAAGCCACCATCACTTACCCACTTTTTTCAAAATGCTGCCTGAATATATTTTTCTGTTGCTCATACACTGGCACTTTGGTTGCAAGGAAGACAACTTTTGCCTTTCGTCCTGAGGGAACATTTTGCAAATGATGTTCACAAATCAGAAGTGCCACAAAAGTTTTTCCAGATCCTTCAAACAAAAAGCATGAAAGGTAAAGGACTAGTATGAAAAGGTGTAGCTGTAAGCAGTAGCTTGTCTCGTCTGAATGCCTTTGTAACAAAGGGGAGCCGACAATGGGACTGTTACTCTTCCAGACTTGAACATTTCTGGAACAGATTTGAACACAAGTACATTGCTTACTCAGGTGGGGAACCATCCCTTTCTATCTCACAGTCTCAGTCTGTAAAGGCCATTATGCAGTCACTGGGGATTAAAATCCATTTGCAGTTGATTTGAATTCTTTGTAATTACTGAGTCTGTTTTTCACTCTTAGCATGTGCTCTCACATCAAATCAGACTACACATAGACACCAGGCCCTTTCAGCTTCCATACTTCCCCATGCAGCCTTGCTCCTCTCCCACTTGTTTTCCTTTGGCCCTCAGGCTCACTGTGCAGGCTCCTCAGAGTTCTTCTCTGCTCCTGCCTTCCTTATCCCACTTGCCTCTCCAGGGCTCAGGGGAAAATTAGGCTGTCTGGACGTTGTAAGCATTGCAGTAGAGAAGAGAGGGGAGCCTCAGGCTAACTCACCCTATTTTTCCTTCAACTTGCAAAACAAATTTCTTAAATATCTGCAAAGATTAGTGACTGGCTTTAACTGAAAAATCCACACTAAGGATTGAGAAAGCAGAAATCAGAACATGGAAATGAATGCTGAATGTGCTGAATACAAGCACTGATGTGCCAACAGACATGTCTGTCTTGCCAGCCTCTGTGCTGCCCATTGTCATTAACTGCAGGGTAGATCTGGATCTACTGCAAGGAGAACAGCTTTGAAATAAACAGCTGAAGAAGTCTCATTCAACCTTTACCATTCCCTACCTTTCACAGCCATATGCACCAAGAGAATTTTTCTAAGAAATGTCTGTCTCCTTACCTGTGGGGGCACAAATCAATGTGTTTTTCTCATCAACAGCAGGCTGTGCAAGCTCAATCTGGTAACTCCGAGCCTTCTTTGGTTCATAAACAGATGAAGACTCATAGACGCTTTCTAGAACAAAATGATGGTTTTGTGAAGAGTGTTGCAATAAAAATATAGAAATACAGAAAATACACTGTGCCCCATATCTAAAATGATAAAGGTAGAAGAACAGTCTACACAGAACATTCTCTGACTGACAAACCTTTTAACAGATGCACCAAACAAGAATTTTGTGTGAGTCTGATGGCACACTTTTGTTACCCTGAACTATTCATTCATAAAATGAACTAATTTCAAGGTCTTGGCTGACAATGCTCATTTCAAGTGGTCTTTTTTCAACTCAGAATGAAAACACAAGGGATTATTTTTCCCCAAATACATGCACAGAATTTTGAAGTTACTAATCTCTTAAACTGTGGTCTTGTCAGAGTGTTTGGACTTATGATACAAGAAACTACTGGCAGAGCAAAATTTGCCATGACAGTCACTGCACAGATCCTTTGCAGTCACATTCAGTTCTCTAAACTGTTTAATATCAGGTCATGTGTGAATTAATTCTATCAGAGAAGAGGTGCATAAACAACAGGCTGATGTTTGGAGACCTTTTTTGATAATGTGTTGACAGAACAACTTTTCACCAGTAATGTGATAAATGAGGTGCAACCACTAACATTTCCAATGCCCAGCATGAGATTCTTTAAAGATTAAAACAGAAGACACCTAAATCAAGTCAGAGATTTGTACTAATTCCTCAGTACCTTCCATTGTGGCACACTACATCTGTGTCTCTCAGGAATATAAGGAAACAGAAAATACCAACCACTAACTTTTACGTTCTTAAGACTTACCTGGAGAGAGATTTTCACTGAGATTATCACATTCTGCTTCTTCAGAAAATGTCATCATGGTTTCAAAGTGATTCTCAGAGGCGTCAGTCATTTCACCATCAACATCTTTGCCATTATCTGTATAAATGCAAAAAAATGGCATGTTATCAATCCTTATGATTTTAAAACATATTTGCTGTGATGACAAGGTGATGGAGTTGGTTGCTGGAAGAAAAAGACGACATAAAACGATGCTGCACACAGGCTCCTTTTCCAGGAAGATGGATAGCACTGAGAATCTTGGTTTTAGAAGAACACAATGCATGTGTAACAACTTCCAAAAAACAAAGGAGAAAACAGATTGGGAGGAAAGTTTATCCTCCGTGTTTAGTGAAAAGAAGTCACTGTGTAACATGGACATTAACCACAGGCATGAGAAATTCTTAGGAATGCAAAGAAGCTTTGTAAATTTGAGATTGTGCTCTTACATTCTCCCGATCTTCTGAAAGCACCTAGAAACTGTAAGAAAATCTCTATTCTTTATATTATGCAATGATCAAAAGATAAATTTTCCTTGGTGTTATATTTAATACTTTCTCAAAGAACTGTCCCTGGGCCCTGCATGAAGAGTTTCCTTGCAAACAGAGAACATATGATCACAAAGCCCTGCTTTTGGAGTGGCAGAAAGAGCACATTGACACATGAATTCAGCAAGTACACAATATCTGCAATTTATTTCTGGTACCAACTCTTCTTAAGTGCCAACAGTAAAATGTTTCCAATATGGAAAATATTTCTTCAGGCTGCCTGTGGCTTTGCTGAGTTGGATGTTAGAGGAAGCTGCCCCAAAAGACAGTGATAACTTTATCTTAAAAAATATAACTGTCAATACATAATATCTATACATAAAATAATACCTATATACATATAGGTATTACTCTTATGTATTATTTTGCCTGTATTTTAATACATTTATTAATTATGTATACAAGCTTTATTCATATATAATAATTAATTCTCCAGATAAGAAATTACATCCTTTGACTGCAGAAATAAAAAAAATCAAAATAAGAAATATAGTTTAGGAAGCAACTTATATATAGCTTATCCCTGTTGCTAACTAAAAAAACCAAATCAAACAAGCACCTAGGGAGACAGCAAATGTAGATATGAAGATATACAGTCCAGTTTATCTAAAATCACTTTTTTACTAGCAAAATAATGTATTCTTCTATAAATTCTCCTATGCTGCAGGTTACTTGTAAAAGTATTTTTCAAGAATGAAAAGGTAAATTCAATTACAAAAGCAAAATTTTACATGAGACAATTCTACACTTTCACAAAATATGAACCTAACAACTCGGTAAGGGCTGCTTATCAATTTCTCATAGAAAAAGGTATATTATCTGCTCTGGGGATCATAGAAGTGTATCACTCTCTAGACTATCACAATATTAATCATATTTTATCAGAAAATACTGCACCTACCACAAGTCAAGCAACCAAAAGGATGGCAAAAGTTGAATTAAGAAGCAAAGGAACAATTTGGCTATTTTTATGCCTTCGGAGCCTGTGCTGCCTGATTCTCCGTACCAAAAAAAGGTACCATGCCTAACCATTTGGGAGGAAAAACAGTCAAAAACTAATTTCTGCCTGTTTGAAGGATAGTATTTTATTATATATGAGACATTTAAAATAAAATTTAAAAGGTTTTTCTTTTTAGACCACAAAGTAGTCTGAGGGTATCCCTCTAAATTAGTCTGACTCTCCTGAAAAAAAATTATTGTCTGGAACAAGAACGGGAAAAGAGTATCATAAAAACAATTGACATTTTACCTTCTCTTATATTCCACAGTTCACTTGCATTGTAATATCCTGCATTATCCAATGCCAGCTGAAGACTTTTGGGCCAGTTTTCCTTATCTGAGCGACAGAGGCATTCAATGAGTTTAGTTATCCCAGCTGCTTTGCTTCTGTATTCACTGATCTGCACATACCACAAACAGAAATTGCTGCAGGTTCTGGGCAATCAAACCCCACTACTCTTTGCTTAGTAGGAAATTTCGTTACGTTTGATGTTCAGTTGAAAACTGCATTTCCTTCTCAATGAATCAAAGTTTTACAATAAGATTCAGCCATTTATGCACTACAGCTTCAATTCTGCCAGTGCAGTTACACACTAAACTTAACCAGACTGCAACAATAGGCAACAATTTATAAATGTCATGAAACATCACAGAGTTATTCTGTCAATTTCTGTCTGGCAAAGTCCTTGTAATAAACTCTAATTACCATAAACCTCTGAGGCTTTCCATTTCCAAATAGGAAAAGAAAAAATTATAAAAATTATGGCACTCCTGTGGCTAGCCATCCTCCTCACCCAGCCACCTGTCACACAGGCACTGATTCATCCCACAGGTGAGTCAGCCAGCACTTCTCTGAAGCAAAACTAGGCAAACACCAAGATTTTACCATACCTGCAGGATCTCATCACACTCCCTCTCTATCAGGCATGTGTTTATGTACGGCATGATTGCTACAGGATCAATTTCTAGCATTGTTGCTTCTATCCGCTTCAACAGCTGCCTGTGCAGCTCCAGTTTTTCCAGTTTGCTGAAGTCCCAGTTTTCAATTGCTTCTGCCAGTCCAGTGTAACCTTTCAGAAAAAGGACAAATCATTACTATGAATTCAATCTTGAGCTAGAATAGGTAGGAACAAGCTGAAAAAACATTTTCTCAGCCAGGCTGGAGAAATTAAAATTATTTCACCCTGTAAATGATAAAAATCTAGGTGAGCAACACACAATTGCTATCTAATAAGTGACTATTTTCCTTTATAGCACTTGTATGTCTAATATGAAAAGCCCTATGCTAAAAGAGCAATAGCACCTGCAAAACCAAAAAAGAGCCACACTATGTGACAGGTCACATCACCCAAGCAACTATATCTACTCCTGTCTTTCAATCATACAATCCATGGAATTCTTGCATTCTCTTCCACAGGATTCCCAGAGCAAAGGACACTGCTCAGAATTACAAGACGCTTTGATGGCCTTTTATTTTACCAGCATTTTATCTTTTACTCTTGTCCTTGGCTCCACCCTCCTTCAAAAATCCTTACTGGATTCAAGCCAGTCCCTGACTGAAAGCAGTACAGACACCTGCAACCTAGACAGCCATCAAAGAGCACTATCTGTCCTGGAACAGACAGTAGCAGGGATTGTGTGATTTGCTGTATAGTTTTCAGAAGTGGAAAAAAGCAGATCAGGGTCCCAGAGGAACTTGTGGGCAAACAGAAGGAATTTGCCTAACTTCTTACTTCCTTACCAGAGCAGGTAACTGTGGATACTTGCCACCATAATATCTTTAGTCTAACTATTACTTATCCCTGCAACTGCCAAAAAGAAGAGTAATCCTAAATTCTAGTCTCTGGCCCAATTAACAACTACTTGGGATAGCACGTTGAATCAGCAGGCTAACTGCCTCAAATTCTTGCTGAAGATACACCAAATTGAACACTACTAGGAAGTTCAAAGTAGATAGTTCTGAAATTCAGAACAGGATTCTCACAGATTGTTAAAGGGTTGCTCTGGACCTAGTATTTTCTTTAAGGGATGAGTGGGCTACATACAAGTGATAAGAAACTTTGTAATATTTGTTCATTGAGATAATTGTTCATAATTAATGGTGAGGAAATGAAAAAAAAAGTAGCTTATGGCATAAGATTGTGGGGTTCAACATATCCAATAAATCACCAACAAGAATCTATGATACAATATACATGTATAGAAGAAAGTGGCAGATGCTGCCAGATAATTTCATAACTTCACAATCTCTTCTCATAAAGGAAAATGGATTAGGAACTTACACATCAAGTAGTTACAGCTACGGTGGAACAATCATCCTTATAAACTACTAATGGTTACTTACTTCTTGAACAGAAGACTTTGAATGCTACTGAGTAATTTTTAAAATTTCTTAAAAAGTCATTTAAAACTGTCGTTGAGGGAAGTTATCCCACGCTACCAGTCAATGCCTATGCACCTCCTGAAGCCCATCTGGCTTTCTGTTTTTGGTGAGAACATTGTATTTGATGAGAACAATGGCTGTCTTGTTTCTTCTCTGAAGGCTCTGAGACAGACAAATCTCGTGTCAATGAGGCTTTCTCCATCCTCAGAATTGTTCTGGCTGCTTCACCTCCCAGGCTTATTCCCAGACACTGTCAGCTTCCCCTTTCCTACGGCATCTGACCTGGTGTGGCAGGACCGGGGCTGGCCGCACGGCAGGCGGGGCGCCCCTGCCGCCCCCGGGAGCGCCGGGCGGCTCTGCCCGGCCCCGCTGAACGCGGGGGACAAAACCTCGCCCGGGAGCGGCACCCACCTGCTGCAACCAGAGCATCCAGGAAGCCCCGGAGCCAGCCCTCCGCCTCCAGCAGTAGCACGGCATCCAGGAACAGCGCGGCGGCCGCCGTCACCCCCCTCTCCTCCTCCTTTCGGACTCTCTCCTTCACCTCTAGCAAGAAGGCAGCACAGGCAGTGAGGGAACGGGAAGGGGCAGGGGCAGGGGGCGCGGGAGCAGCGCCGCTGCCGGCTCTCACCGTCGGACAGCCAGTCCGTCATGTTGCTGAGGATGTACACGGGGTTCAGGCTCCTCTCGATGTAGCGCCTGTAGCACCGCAGGTTCCGCTTCTCCTCCGCCGTCATGGCGAGGCCGGCTGCGCACCGCCGCCGGCGGCCCCGACCCCGGCCCCAGCTCCCGCCCGATTCCGGAGATCGGCCGCGGTACGGGAAGAGCTGGTAGGGAATGAATGGGAGCCGCCCCCAAGCAGGGTGCGACGGGAAAAAGAAAGTTCATCCTAGGCGAAGAACGGAAACTGAAAGCGTTCTAGAAGGAGAACGCTGCTTTCTGTTTGCATCTGTCCTTAGCAAAAGAAAAAGGGGACCGCCGCCCCCACCCCAGCCAGTCATATGCGCATGCATACGGTTGGAAAGGCTGTAACCAGCCCGTTTTTGCGGCTGCCAGAGTCAGAAAAAGCACAGCGAAGAAATAAATGGGAGTAAACGCATCGGCCCTGCTTGTCTTCCCTCTTGTCCCCAGAAAAACCTGAACGAGCTTCTGTGTGCTGTATCCTGGGTTGTTTTTTAAAGATAGAAGCACTTCTAAAAGCTTTTAGAAAATGGGTCAAGCAGGTGAACGTCGAAGGAGAAGGCTTACCGAAGGGGCAGTCCTGTTGCCGGGGAGAAAGCAGCCGCAGTCCGAAGTGCTGCTAAACATGACAACTCCACTCGGAAACTCCTCTCACCGCATGTTGAGTGGATGTGCCATACTCAAACAGATGACTGATATCTTGGCCCAACACAAGATTCCTGCTTTCTAAAGCCTGCCAACGTAAGACCACTGAGACATGGGCTTGTACTGGACAGACAGGGGGTAGCAGGGGCAGAAGGAGGGGCACTGAGGTAGGCATTGACGTTTCTTTTTCTACTCTTCTCTAGTCCACTTTCACTCTCAAGTATTTATTATCCTTCCTTTCCTGTCTCTGAAGTTGTCTGTCTGTTGGAAGAGCCATTGGGCATTGGCATAGGATGCCCAGGGAAGTCGTAGAATCACCATCCCTGGTGACCCACCCCTGAAGTGTTTAAGAAAAGACTGGGTGTGGCATTTAGTGCCATGGTGTGGTTGACAAAGTGGTCAGAGTTGGAGTCAATAATCTCAAAGGTCCTTTGCAACCTAATTTGTTCTCTGATTCGGTGGTTTCACAGTAAATAAGGGAAGTACTGTTCTCAAAAGGCTGTAAAAGGTCATTAGGGAGCTTTGCAAAAACCTTTGGTGTGGTTTGTTGTGGTAAACCTGGTGCCACACAGCATGAGCCCCAGCAGAGCAGCATGTGGATTGCTGCAACAGAGTAGACAAGGGGCAGCAGGACTTCCATGGGCAATGGTATTTTCATTATGTAAGTCAAGAGGATATTAATATATCCCAATTTAATAAACCAGGCATCTCAGAGACCTTCTTTCCATCATTATGCAAGAAAGCTGCTTGTGGATTGATGCCTCTGTTTAAGGACTAAATTGCCTCCAATCGCAGGAGTGGGGCTGCTGAGGGCAAGGGGACCTGGCAGCAGGTAAGCACCCTGGGGCAACCAGTGTTTCCAGGAAGGCTCTTTGCATGCATCCTACCTCACTTCCTAGGGGTCCTCTATTCCTTACAATGTCCTGTGCAATGTGTACGGACTCCTGCTTCAGTTTTCCATGCCTAATGCTGGATAACGTAAAATAGGCAAGAGCAAGGGTTGCTGTGGCCTTGAGACCCAAAGTAGCTCTTTGAAGTCCTGAGAGTGTAATATTATATGTATGGTGAGCAGTTAAGACACAGTAACTATCAATATCAATACAAAATTAATTAGATTTGCTAAATCCCTTGAGTTTTGTGTGGAAGACTTGAACTGACAGTATACTGGCCTGAGAAATGTGTTGCTAAGTTATGCTGTGTCTCCCTCTGTTGATCAAGACTTGAATCTCAGTTGACTAAAACTCAAGGGAATAGTGGCTTTCTGAGCATAGTTTTGTTTCTACAGAAGGCATCTAGGGTGATCTTTAAAACTGCCCATTTCCATAAGTTCCTCATTAATAGTCCACTATGCAGAGAAAAAAATAAATTAAGTTTAATTATTAAATTGTAATTAGTTTTGTGTGAGACCAGATGGTAGATTCTGTTGTGGCAGGAAAAATGCATAAAGTTTTTGGTAGAAAACAGCAGACAAGGAGGGCTGTAATTTCTAATCCTGTCATTACTGCAGAATGCATTGGTACGCCTCAAAACAAGATAAGGTGCTGGGCTGATTGCTTCACTGCAGTATCTACTGCCTCTCTTGCAAAATCCTCAAAGGTCTCTGGCTCTAAACCAAGGGTCTGAAACACCTTTTGAACAAACACTGCTGCTCTCATTCCGAGTCCTCCATCTGATCACATTGAACCTTCCCTTGGGTTAACCTGTAAGAGCAGTGTCTTTTCAAAGTCATGTTTTGCATGACATTTTATTTTCTTGGGAAAAAACACAATCTCTGTTTAAAATTCTTTTCTCCACCTTAAAATGTTCTTTTTGTTTTCTGAAGACTTTTATATTCATGAAGGCATGGGAAGACACCCTGCAGAGATCTTAGAATACACTAAAATTATGTTAGAGTTTACTTTTACTCTTTGCAAGGCAAAATATAAGAACTGGAAGAAAAAATTATTAGAATTACCTTTGCCTGTTCTATGTCAGGAACTCAGCACAGTGCATAGGTAGCTTTGTAACAGAGAAGTTATTCTTGTGACACTCTTATCTTCGTCTTAAGGAAAATCTACAAGATACTACTACATTTGAAGTAGGCTTGAATCCTGTAATGCTTTCAGCCTTCCCTTGTGAAATGAGCATCAGTTTTTATTCTATGTATTTTGTCTCAAGCACTTTAGGTCCTGACACAGCGAGACAGAAACTGCACCTGAACTCAAGAGCTGAACATACAAAGAAACAGGAAAGAACAGAGGGGGGCTGACAATGGTTGTTAATGTTTCATGTCTTATGAAGCAGACCAGGTGAGTGCTGCCAGCAGGGCTGTTCAGTGCTCCTTACTGAACCATCCAGTTTCAGCCGCATCCTTGACCATCAGGGAACTAAATTTATTTTTTACAAGATTTGTGAAGTGTTTTTGTCAACCAACATGTATGCTATTCCAGTCCTGGTTTTCAACAGGCATTTGATGCTGCACAGTCCTCTTCTCCAAAATATTGCAGAAGCTGTTTGCCAAGGGAATTTTTTTAAATCCTGGAAACTAGTGCAATAGAATGATAAAAGAATAACTGACAGAAGCTGAAGATGCCCAAGTCTTCATTATCTCAATATTTTTAATGCCTAATTTTTTGTTAGAAGGTTCATACTTCCAAACTCTGAAATGATCTTGTGCATTCCGCTTAGTATTCAGCACACTCATGTCCTGTAGGTAGCACAAAGAAATTATGTCCCACTGATTAATGTGCATTGGAGTCTTTACAGGTTTGACTAGCCAGAAGGACTCGCTCCCACATGAGGTAATTAATAGGAAATAGTAATAATTATCAGCCAAGTCAAATGTAATGGAACTTACCTGTGGCCTTAGGAAAAATGAAAAAATAAGTATGTAATGCCTGATGTGCAAAAGAGCAATGAAACAAACTTTGTAAGACATGTTGGTCAGGATTTGTTGCTAGTCTCATTGTAGACTTCAGGTAGAGAATGCTCCGTTCAGTAAATTCTCAAAGTCATGTGCATGCACACAGTGGGACATACATCCCAGTAAGTATCTTTGAGGAGAAGGTCTGCTGAAGAAAAATAAATACCACTTCTATCAGGTTCCACCTAGAAAAAGCACATTAACATGAACGACCTCATGAACATGAACATTTCCATGTTATGAAATTATCTGAATTTGAATTAGTGTAAAAACTGTGAAGCATTTTCAGTGTAAGGACATGAGCCCATTAAGAAAGCCGTATAGCTCCTCTTGCAATACAGACAGGCAGAGGTGAGGAGGAACAGCCTGAACCCTATGTCTGGGTGGGTGCTCAATTTGTTAAGTAAATCCTGATACACAGGGTGTCATATTTTTACCTCTCAGTCTGGTGTTCCTTTGACCATCTTGCTGACTACATAGGTGCCTTGAGGCTGAGTTTCTTGCACATCAAGTGTTTCCATGATATTGAAGCCCACCTGCACCCATGCAAGTACTTCCTCCACACCATGGGCAGAGCAGGTGCTCAGCTGATGAACACAGACTTCAGGTGCACTGCATGCACTGCAAGCACTGCACTTCATTTCCACTGGAGTCATGCCAAGCATGGCTTTGTTTGCACCAAACTGTTATTCACATGATAATCCCATTGGATTCAGGGGTAAAAGCGGCTGCTGTGGAAGTCAGTGGGAGCTCTACCGCCTTTCTCAAGGAGAGCAACAGTCACAAATAAGACTATTCCTGTGAGGAAGTTTGTCTGTGTCTATCAACATAACTGTGTCTGATTGACCCTGCTTTGGCTCCATCTTTGGGTGAATGAATGAACAAAGGCAAATGTTTAATCTGGGCATGCATATTAGATGTTTACTCAAACAGCATTCTAGAAAAATGTCCCAGTTTGAACCCCCCTGATGCAGCTTCATTCTCTTTTAGGATCTCTGGATCCTATTGCTGGTCACCAGAGAGAGATCAACACTTCCCCCTCTGCTGTCCCCCTTGAGGAGGGTGTAGACTGCACTCCTCAGCCTTCTCCTCTCAAGGGTAAACAAACCAAGTGATTGAAGCCTCTCCTTCTAAGTCTTTTAATTCCTTAGCCACTGGCCTAAGCACAGGATGACTCACATGGGTCTCACAAGTCCTTTAACCCCTGTTTATCCTCTCAGGCTGTTTCCACTAGTGCAACATCACTGACCTCAGTGGATGTATCCCTGACCTGTAATCAAGTGGCAAGTAGAGAAGCAATCCCCAAATCCCTCAGCAATGACCAGCTCTGTGGTGTTCTTCTGCCCTGAGAGCATGTATTGGTATCATCCAATAAAATCTCTCACGTAAGCATGAGGGCACAGTTCTCATTGAATTAACAATACCCGGCAGATTCTCACATTTCCTGAATTCTCCCATGATTCTACTGCCCAGTCACTAAAAGGTGGCTTACAGAAGTGTCACAGCATGCAGGCTAAACCACTCAGTGAAACAAGTGGCACTCTGTTAAAACAAGGCGTTTTGATTTTGTTGACATTGATCTGTAATTGCTAGCCCACTTTTACTTGTTAGTCTATTTCAGAAATAGCTGATCATGTTCTGGACAATGGACAGAGATCTGTGATATGCTGTGGATTATGAGCTCAGAAATTAGGAAACCAATGGTACATACTGGTCACAGTGGCTTGTACGTAGGTGGTTTTAACATACCTACTAGGCAAAGTCCTCCCCACAGAAAAAAGCCATTAAGTTTATTGTGAGTGTGGGGGACTTGTGAGAAAAGAGGAGGCAACAGCTCCCATGTTTCCTGCTCCTGTGGTGCAGGCTCTGCTGGCCTGGGGTGTGGGACAGGAGCTCAGTTGCAGTATTTGGCAAAGGCCCTTGCTGAGGACATGATTGCCCACAGGGGCCAGACCTCCCTCTGCTGGAAACATGAGTTAAACAATGCAATAAATTTTTTGTTTAAGGTACAATGTTATTTATACAGTCACTGCTGAGTGTACATCCCATGACAGTGAAACAGGGGTTTTTTTCAAGTGTAATACTTTTAATCACAAAAAACATACAAACAAAAAAAACAAACACCCCAAAACAAACCAAAAACCCTTGGAGCTCATCATTGCACAGAGCTCTTAATCAATCTCACAATGACATAATCCTATATGGGAAAGTACTCCTGTATTCTGTAATACTATAATTATTAATGTGCTGAATGGACATGATTGATGTTTTAATGGAAAATGAAATTAAGCAGTCAGTTTGTTACCCTTCTAAGAAAGCAATTCTGGAAGAAAACATTGAAATACAATAAGTCTGACCCTTTTGACTAAGTTTGACTGGCTCATTTCTGAAAATGGTTTTCTGAAAAAAAATCAGAAAGCCTAAAACAATAAGCTAATCATTTTAAGTATCACTACACCAGGTGATAAAATACTGTGAAGATAAATGGTTTCTGTCAGTGTTAATGTTGGATCAAGTAGCACTTTATGCATGCTGGTACCACACCAAGCCATTAAAGCAGGCCTGCAAAAAGTGCTCAATAATTCAGAGTGGAACTTCATCATAAAGCTCAATTTCCATGCAACTCTAGGAAAACAGGAGTTTTGAAGTATGTTTTTCAAAATAAGCCAAGTGATCAAGGACTGAAAAAACAGATCTGTAAATTAATATAGACCCAGATGGGTCATATGGTGAGGTCTCAAGATAGACTCCTGACACATTGGTCTTAAAATCTCAATCATAGATTTTTAAATTTCTGAAGTTCTCAATTATGTGGCAGTTTACTGTTAGTGTATTGAACATTCTTCTTTTTTGTTGCTTATTGTGGTTAATCTAAAATCGTAGAATTATTCTGTATTAAATTCTGTAAAAATTATTTCCCAGAATGACAGCATGGCTGTGGTTGGAAGCACCTCTGGAAATTACCTAGTTCAGTTCTTTGCTCAAAATATGGTCAACTAGGTTGTCCAAACCTGTTTCCACTCAGTTTTTTTAATATTTCCTAGAATAAGGACTCTTGTGCTGAATTACCTTTACAGTGCAAAAAAATAGTGATTGTGTTTAAGTAGAATTTAGTTTATTTTCCTTCATGTGCCTTGTCTCTTGTCTTTTCACTGGGCACTGATGGGCAGTGTCTGGCTCTTTGTCTACACACCTAATCAGCTGTACCTGTAAATATTTTATTGATTTCTCATAAAGTCTCAAAGAGCAGCAAAAGGCAAGTTATGGCACTTTTTTTCTATGAAACATCACTTTGTCCCAGCTGTCTTTTTTCCATTTGAGCATTCAATATAACAATTGCTGAGTGCTTGATATTTCTATTTTATTCCCTTCCTTGTTCATCCAACTTTTGGAAATCCAGATGGCAGGGCCTTTCAGGCCTTTAAGCAAGTCACTGCTTTGTGCATGGCTGTACTTAGACACACAGACACACAAACACAGACACACACCTTGTGATAGGTCTTTGGTGAATTTTCAGAATATACATCTGTCCTCTGTTGTTTAGACACACATGGATAAGACAAATCTGTGACAATGAGGACTTAAGAGAGAAAATTCCTGTGAATCCTACTTACACATGCTTCACTCAACAAAATAACCAATAACCATCTCTAACTTTCTGCAGAAATGTACAAATAGGAACATTTCACTCATTTTCATATGTCCTTGGCTCACAAGTGTGTCTTTGTGTATCTGCACAGAAGCACCAAGAGCATGCCAAGAGCTCAAAAGACAAGAAGTTAGGTTAGAGGCTACTACCAAGGCTTAGAGTTGCATTTTTGAAGATTGTCAGGGGCATATATGGGGAATTTTTCAGCACAACTTAGAAGATGGATTTCACAGATATGCTAGTCCTTTCTTGTATCTACCTGTGGTATTCCCTTTAAAAGAAGAAGTAGTTCACTTGTGAGCTATTTTAGCCCAGGTCTGACACTGATCAGTGTTCTTAACTAAAAACAGTCCTGAATTAGGGCTACCTCTACTTTTCAGAGTACTTTAGTAACCCAGGCTGTAGTCCCAGCCTTAGAGTTTACCTGTTCAATTGGAAAAAAGGGCAACAAGGAAAAAGATAGTTGAACACAAATGAAGCCTGCTCTTCATTCATGCCTTCTCCTCCCCTAAGGCATCTCCCAGTCTTTACCAATATATTGGTGACCAGCATAGTTGCCTCCTCTAAGACATCAACACCTTCTATTCCCAAATATACTGTCATCAAATCACATTGCTTTTGCAATCTTAATCTGACTCCATCTTCTAAAACGAAAATAAATTACCCAGATTCACACTTTCTATCTTCCCAAAAACCTAACCCTAAAACTCACCGTGTCTTTAACCAGAGAGGTACAAACTGGTGGTATTTGCTAATATCGGCACTGAATGCTGCCAAGGGAAGCAGCTGCACAGCTTGTTAGCATTCTCTCCTTGCAGCAGTTACTTTACCTCCCCTTAAGGTCCAGAACAGTCTTCTCATTCAAGTAACCCTCACGAGTGAAGTTTAACCCCAGAGCACCAAGTGCAAGGCTGTATGAACAACAGGAGTGTTGAAGTCAGATGGCACCCTGGCCTCATCAGGGCTCATCATTTGACCACAAGCAGAAGGGGAATTAACCATGCTCAGAAGCTCCTGGCGCAGGCATGCAAAGGGCCTGTATGGCCCCAGGTGTGGGAAGGGGGAGGGAGGCCTCAGCACACCTGGCAGGCAGGGGCAGAAACTGAACCAAAACACATCCAACCCAACCATCAGCTGCTGTTTTTCCTGGGCACTGGAAGCACAGTTCTGGCTTTTCCTCCAAGGCTGTCGCCCAGCCCCACCACTGCACTGTCAGGGGAGGACACTCTGCAATTTACAGCACAACTACAGAGAAGCCTATGAGCATGTGTTGTCTGCTCTGTGTTGCTCATTGCAAGACACTGTTCAGAACCTACCTGTGCTTCAGTCTCTGTCACTCACTTCCCATCAGTTCCTTCAGGGATGTGCAGGCAGCAGAGAGTTCCCAGATGAATAAGCCAGACTAGCTGCAGGATCCAGCCAAGCTGAGTTGATCCAGCCTTGGGACAAGAGCTTGCATTGCAGGGTGCTGCAGGAGGCATTCAGTGTTCCTAATTGAACCACACTGCAATCTGCATATCTTCCTGCAATTTCCATGCTCCTTGTTGAAATCCAAAAATACTCCCATAACACCCAAAGCACTATAAAACAAAGGTTAAAAGCCTTTAATATTTAAGTTTTCAGATTGGATTTTTCACTCATAAGTGAAGTTCTGTTTGACTCTCCAAGAGAACAAACAGTCAAGTCTTTTGTGCTTTAGATTCAGCACAGTGTGAAGAAAACATTTTGTTAGAGAGACATTTGTGCAAGTCTCAGTCTGGCAGAGACAAACACTACATTGGAATTCAAGGTAACTTAGATTAGGGGAGCTGCCCCTTACACAGAGAGCATTCACTTGACTGGGACCAGAACCACGAACATCTGTCCTGTCTTCTGGAATTATCATTAACCTCCTCAAATTAACTGTCCTCCGGTTCCGTGTGGGTGTTTGGGAAAAACAGGAAAGGAAATGCATACATGTGCTTAAAATAGTTATTACCAGAGACTAACAGAGAAAATAGCTTCACATGTTATTAACTAAGTGCATAAATAGAGTGTGAGGATTCAAACACAGCAACACATGCACGCATAATACATCACATCATATCATGCCATATCACTCCACTGTTTTCACTGTTTCTGAGATTTCCAAGCCAAGGCTAGGCCATGTGGTTTTTTTGGGAAGTGTAGGGACACCATCTAGTGTTGTCATTTGGAAAAAGCACATTGTGTCTCAGCCCCTTAAACTTTTACCCCACCACAGTAGGACAGGACAAAAGTTGACTGGAAAAGCTGCCGAAATTGTAGATATGTCCTTCATCAGGATAAAATGTAAAACAAACAAGCTGGATGACAACAAATGAAGCATATCAGAGCCCATCTTTCCAAGGAAATTAGGTACAAATCACCTAATTTGTAGAGAGAGTCTAAGGCACTCTGTTAGGAAGCGAAGTGAGACAAAGCAGAGAGCCTCCTGTGGCATTTCTGGGTGGAGGCAGCTTATTCCATCATCTCTCCATAGCCTGGGAACATTCCGTGCAGATAGATTTCTTAGACATCTCTGACCCAAGCAGTCCAAGCCCTCTGATTCCCCAGATACATATAATTAGCTCCTGCGCAATTCCACTAATTCTTTAGCTGTAGAATTGAATAGAATAGAGCTGTAGTCTTTTGTTTTTTTTTTTTCATGTAGAACTCAGCAGAATCAAACTTAAGAAGAGAACGGTCATCAAGCCTACAATTAATTCCATTAAAATCTCATCTTACTAAGGCTTACTTGGCCCATTATTCTTAAAATATACAGAAACATAGTTATTTAATATTTGGTATTTTTATTCCTAAATATGAGCATTGCTTTTCTGAAATTTTATTCACCATATTTCAAGCAGACTGCAGTGAATTTCAGCCCTTATGATGACAGATTTTCATCTAGAGTAAACGTTGCCTTTCATTTTTCAAATTCCTCAAGTTTTAAAAAACTGTATGATTACAGGCACGTATATATATTAGTTAAGGACAAACAAGGGAGGTTTTGCACCTATTCAGATGGGTAGCAACCATCTCTATACTGCAGAAAAGCTGAACAATAATGACTATAATCAGTAGTGTATGTACACAGGTTTCTTGTCTTTTGTCTTGACACCAAAATTTGATGAGACTAATTGAAAAAAAACCCAAGTTTGAAGTTAGCAGGGAGTAAAAACACTATATTGCTAGACAGAAATGTGGGCAGTCCTGCTCACATCAGACTTTGGTGGGAAATTAATCTTTTTCATCATGATTTCACATTTGTTCTAAACACATAAGCAAATAAATTTTACACCTAAAAAGAGTTCCTATCTCCAGTAGTCTGTAACAGCACCATTGCACATTTTAATTTAAATATTTGAATATTTGTTTACCCTAACTGTAACTAATACCTGTCTCAAATACAAGGTTCAACAGGTAGATGGAAATTCAGAGCCGTCAAGGACTGATTAATTGTATGCAGGGTGTGTCTGGCAAAGTTCCTGGTTTTTTTTTACCTAGCACATGTCGTGTCTCTAGGCAGTGACTGAAAGTCAGCATTTTCAACAGAGTCACTGTTGGAAAACAAGGTATCAATCAGCTACTGCCTGTGAAGATACCTTCTCTGAGTACCACATTCTTTTCTACTACATTTAAGGAAAGTATATGTTGCATTAAACACGGCAACATGAGTGGGACACCTGTGGCTCCTAAAACCCAGAGCAAACATGGGCTGTTCTCCTGCTGGATTTAACAAGCAAATCACACAGAAATCCACACTATAGCCCAGTGCCCTGTTTGTTTGAACAATCTATGTTATGGAACACTGTCATTAAACGGGCTGATTACACAGACATATCTCAAAGACTGCACGCAGGCCTGTCTATAATTAATTTTGCTTTAAGACATCTTCCTAGCTTTGCTGTCTCTCTCCTACTTACTTTACTAATTAAAAAAAAAAAACAAAAATGCAACTATAAAACTACAGAGTTACTTTCTTTTGCTCCCCAGTGTTCCCTGTAGTATGAAAAAGACCCCCAAAACTGTAAGGTATTTTTAATGTTGTTTTAAAAAAAGCAGTTTGTAAAATATTCTTGTGTTGCACCCACTTCTAATGTTTCAAGAATTTTATTTATGTCCACACTTCCTTAGTCATTTAAGTGTGATGAAGAATCTGGAGACATGAGATAGCACGTAAAACACTTTGATCCTTGTTTTTCTGCAGCAGACAGGGAAATCCCCATGAATAATAAGGAAGGAAATCTAGGGGTTTCCCTGAAGATCAGCAGACTGCCTGAGCATCATCTGAAGTACTGTGCTGCAGGAACACTAATAATTGAGTTGGGAATAGTGTGGGTTAGAGTGTTTTGGTGGATATGCTTCAACTACACTTTTGCAGGGAACTGATAGTAACTAACACATAACTCCTCAAGTAAGATGATTCCTTTTTCCTTGCTATACACCAAATCCAAGGAACAAAGCACTACAGAAAATACTGAAGTGTCTTTCAGTTTTGCATGTGACAAGCAAGTGGCTGGAACAGAGCTGGACTAAACAGTTAAATAAATTATTACTTCACTGAAAAAAAAATAGGACAAAGAGAAAAGCTATTCACAAATCATGCACTAGTTCATCAAAACTTGTCTAAGACAGGAGCAAGGAAGATTTTTAAAACTTGACAACAGTTTACTTTTGGGCATGCATTCCATTTAGAAATGTTCTGCATTTATTACCTCTTTTCAAAACAAAACACTAGTTCTGAAAATGTTTTTGGGTTTGGTTTTTGTTGTTGTTGTTTTGTTTGTTTGTTTTGTTATTTGACAATTGGGACAATTTGGGGGGGGGGGGGGGAGGTGGGAAGAACCAGGTTAAGAAATCTAGAAATAAGGAATTAGTGTTAGTAGAAATATGTAAAATATTTGGTTTTAGAAAGAACCCAAATAAATCTGGGTTAGTTCTTGGCTTGTTTTGCAGAAAATAGTTCTGTTTCAGTCAGTCTTTATTTAATTTCTATTCCTTGTTCAGTCAGCATTTCTTCCCATTCAGTCAGCATGACAAAAGAGAATTAATCACCTGGCCCTAGCCTGGAATAACTTTTCTGATTATGATCAAAATTTTTTTTGTCACCCAAACACAGGGATCCATGTTCTGAAGAGATGATAACTGATTTTGCTGTGTGTCCCTGACTTCAAGTGCCATGAGTGTGCGACAAGTTCTGAATGTACTTCAGGTTTCCACTGAAGTATCACACAGCCTCCAGCACAGACATATGCATCTACGTTTCAAGTGAACATTGTCTTTTCCCTTGCTGAGCAGGTTAAATGTTGCTGCATATGGGGAGGGAATTTTGTTGCCTCATGTTGCTGCCAGGCAGAGAGTATCTCGTTAGATCAGTAAAGAGTTGTTGTATCAGTATGTTACAGACAGGCTGGCATTGAAAGAAAGAACAGATGAGAAAGTAGAGTGTGGTTATCAAACAAAAGACTGTTTGTTATATGGCCATTTGAGGATTTGTGCTCAGAGTAAATACTGCCAGCAGCAAAACCAATGCAACGGGTGAAAAACTGTTCAATGTGTTCTACCCAGCTTCACAACACTAACAGAGATCAAAAGCAGAGGACACAACGTCTCAGTTGTGAACAGAAGAATATTTTACAATACCTTATTTTTCTAGTGGCTCCACTGCTTAAATGAAAATGCTGCCTCAGAACAGTTCTAGTGGAAAATAAGGAGTACCTGGCTAGCCCATAGCAACATGCACATGTGCAACAGCACATGTTCCAGTGAGGTTTGAGTGCGGCTTCTGAATGAGGATCCCCCAATAAAGTAGATAGGCCCCATTTATGGACTTAGGTGGACTGTGAAATGCGTTGAAAAGAGCCCACTTCTCATTCAAGATTGGTCTTGGGCAGCTGAGAGCTGGTTCCTAATAACTTTCAGGTTAAAATGTACAAGAAACTTGCAGCCTGGGTTCTAGAGGCAGGACATAGTGTGTAAGTGTCCCTTACCTCTAGTTCCCACTTTAGCTACCAAAGAATTCTTCTCACACTATCACCAACTTCCAACCGCAAAGTCTTCTTTCTTTGCCTGGGGGAGTTGGTCACTGAAAATGAGGAGAGTGTAATGCAGAATCAATAGCAAAATTAGAGGCCAAAGAGATTCAAGAGTATAGAAGGTTTAATGTTTATTGAACTTTTAAGTCAGGCTTTCGTTCATAATGTCATGTGTTGTACTACAGTCATAAAACATCTTTAATGCACTATTTCTGTTATGTTATTTTCCCTTGGGTGTCTGTGTGTCCAAAGTTATCTTGAGGGAAATTATCTATATTATACAAGTCTGTAGGTATTGTGGGTCACTAACACCTAAATTAGTGACAAGACTTTAAACCTACTAAAATGTACTCTGTCATCTGTCACAACAATTAACACAGCATTAATAGAAATACTATGTTACTGTGAGTCTAAGAATTTCATACATACATTATGGGGATATATGGCCAGTGTTTTTGAACTGAGTGACTGATCTCACCAGAATCATATTTATACACCTCAAATACTTCTTATGGATACTTTTCCTGTTTGTTATTCACAAGAACTGTCATCCACAAAAATCAATTTGTCATTTACCAAGCAACCCACAATAAGGCACTTCCATAGTTACTGGACTGTATAATAATTTCTCTGTGACCCATTTGCTCTCTCACACAGCCTTTCAGATCCTGCTTTACAGGGAATTTTCTCTATGATTTCAAGGCATGTACATCCATATGTGCCAAAATAAGCTTTCCTTGGTGCTGTTGTTGGGCCTCCTCAACATGGAGGAATTCAGGGCTTGGAGTGTTGTTATCTTACACAATACACTGAGAATTTACAAACTAACCGCAACAGACTCTGATTCATCTTTCTATTGCTGAATTTCACATTCCTCTCACAGACACCTGAAAAGAACATTCTTAATCATAAAGCAAACTGATTCCACTCAGACACAGGGGGGCAAAATTGGAAACTTAACTCTTTCCTTTCCTTCACATTAACTTGGTTTTGCTCCTCACACTTTGATTGCACTTTGGTGAACATCCTTGCTTCCTTACTTCACTTTTACAGAGTGCATATGGTGCAGTCTCTGCTCATCTTTCTGGGCATTGTATGTCTCATGCCATTCTTAATTGCAAGCTCTGCCCTTGCTCTGTCCAATGCACAAATGAGCAAGTTGGTGATGACCTTTTACTGAGGAAGACTGGTGCTTTGGGAAAGCTGATGGAAAGCCTGGAGAAACAGTTCATTTGGAGGAAAGGAGAGATATTTTCTGATGCAGAAACTATGTGGGAAGAAATGTGGGAAAAGACAGGAAAAGGATTTAATGAACTCTTGAATTTGCTATGTCTAGTGAAAAGAAAGAAGATCTGAAGGCTGTGAAGAGGACAGGTGATTTGAATCCAAGTCAGAGATATTCATGGCCCTGGCAGTAGAAAGACTCTTTATTTAACAAAAATGCAAGGACCTGGGGTGGGGGGCCTTGAGAGAGAATCTTATAGGACCATGATCAAAGATAGATTAAATATCACTCTATGAATGAAGCTGAATGGCTGTAAGAAGAATTTCAGCAAAGTCTGAAAAAAATTTTCATTGTAGTTTTGCTTTGGTATTGACAGGAGCATCAGACACTTTGCTTGTGGCAGGCAACCACGTATACAAATACATATGACCTGTAGGAAAACTGCCCTAGTTGGGCTTCTTTCAAAATTAGTAGGATTTTCATGTTCCTGCCTGCAGTTAATTCTTAAAAAATAAGAAGTTTTGATTTCAGCAAAACTTATTATCTTCAAAGCATGTTGAGAAGAGCACCTTTATTGGTAGGAAGGATCTCACTATGAGGGAAATCCTCCAAGAGAAATGGGACTTAGTATGTTGTACATAAAAGTAAGTATATTATAGCTACCGTAAAATGTAGTGTATTGTCTTTCTAAACTTCTAAACACAAGGTATCTCCAGGAGCTCTGCATCAGCTGACATTTGTACAGGCTTTCAAGTGCTACCAATAAGACCCCTAAATGGTGGGTTGCACCACTTTAATAACAACAGAAAGCCTGTGTAATGACGCCATTCACTACGAACAATTTTTCTGTTTGTTATCTTGCTTATAAGGAAAGGGAGAGCTTGGAGTCAGGTCTCATTTGCCTTGTTTCAGCAATACTCTTGATGTCTGTAACTTGTGTTCTGAAGTTTTCCACTTTGAGAAAACCTACAGAATGGAAGTAGATCCTCCATGAACATTATTTCTGAGTGGAATAAGGAGTTGTAAAAATGTCAGTCTAATAAAGGTGTGGAAAAAAGGACCCCACCAACGTATGTCAGCTGTTTGGGGCAGTCCAGAGGTTGAGTAATTCTCATTAGTCTTTGAGACTGTCAACACCAAGGCCAGTTTTCATAAAACACCGTGACTTACTGCAATATTTATTGAATTTGAATCAAATGTACCTGCACATTCATATCAACACACAAATAGGTTTTCTAATTCTTCTAAGGCATTCTGTTATTTAATTTCCTGTGATGAAACAAGTTCCCTCTAGTGATGAAAGCTTCTCTCCTGACTTTACTCAATACTGGAAAGAGAATGTAGGAAAATACTTTTTGCAAAATAGGAAGGAACTCTGTGATTTGTGATTTAGAATTAATTGCATAGCAATAAAATATGACAAGATCAGATACTGTTGTTTATACACATATCCAAAGCCTCTATTTTCTAGAACTGCCATTTAGCTTATAATTTCAAATTACTCTAAAATCTACAATAGCTTGCAAACCACTTCATGCCAAATCCTCCCCAGTGTATGTGATGCAGGTGATTAATGTTGGCACAAGATTTCCAAATAGTCTATAAGATTGCAAAAGTGAGTCTTATATGTTTAGAAGAACAATGAACAACCAAGCCACTGCAAATGTTGATGTACATTTTGAGTACATCAGCCTCTGTGTGGGAAGTCAGGTGTTGAGTTACATTTCCTAATGTTACTGAAGAAGACTAATAGAGCACGTGACTGATTTTCTGTGTATGTCTTGGGAGTTTCATGAAGAGTCCCTATCAAATTTACAAATGAATCAATATCCTGTAAATAACTGTTGTGTCCTCTGTAATGGAATCCCAGTTACACAAGATCCTGGGTGAAACAGAGTTCATTTGCATTCTCCCGGGTAATGCTTCGTACAAATTTTTGCCTTTTTCCAGATCACTCATCTTTTATGTTTGCTTCCCTAAATTGCTGGGTTTGGAGTTAAACACTGCCCAAATGAAAATTAAAGGGCAGTCTCTTGTTTCTACCTCATCCAAGAAGAATTTCATCAACTGTACCTAACTTCGTTATTACCAGTATTTTTCTGGCTGCAACTCTCTTCTTCATGTAATTCTATTTAACCCAAAGACTTTGGATGTCACCCAGATGTTCACATAAATTATGTTTTTCTTTACTTGAGACTGACTTTGTTGATGTCCTGTAGCTGTAGAAAGACTTGGCAGTCCTTTATAACCCTGAATCTCTAATCATATTTTCTAGAAGTGATGTGCATTCTTATTGCTATAGATAAAATGGCTGTCAAGATAAACGTTGTGTGGAGAATAAGCTTCTTCTAAGTCATGGAACACAAAGAAAAGCAGTTACTACTTCAACTACACACTTTACTACACTGTGTAGACTATTGATTTTATTCACACAGTAAGAGGCTCCTACTTAAACAATATGGCATAGTGGCCATTTAAATGCTGTGGGCTTAATTGCTTTTGTCTAAATACCTGTATAGCTGCAGTTCATACCATTGCAACTGAGATCATCAGGTCCTTCACAGAGTTATTGTTGATGCTAGTGAGCCTGTGTGCTGGTGTAGGGGATGAGAAGTGGCATGCACACATTCTCCAGTGAAACAACAACCTCACTGCTATTCATAAATGATTCTTTTAATTACAGAAAAAGAATGCTAAGGACATCAGTTCAAGTTCAGCCTGCAGACTCTACAAATCATTCTTCAAATATTATACATGTCTTCCATGTGTTCCAGAGACTTCCTAGAATTTGGATTTTCTCTAAATTATTATTAGAAGGCCTCCTGTGGGATTGAAGATCTTTGGAATAAGTTATGAGACCTTAATTTTTTCTAAGTAAACTCACATACCACAGTTCTCCTACATGTTGTTCAGCTTCATAAGCTTGCTGAACTAGTTAGCAATGATTAGTTCCATGGAGTTATTTTATGCCTCTTTTTCTTCTTCCAGGAAGAGAAGAGTTTTCTCAAGAGTACTCCTGTTGGTTCAATGAGTCCCTCAGGCAAGTACATCCCAAACATGTCAGTGAGAGCTTTCTCTTACTCTCTTACTGCTCTTTTGTGAAATAGTTTTGTAGAAGGTTGGAGGTCCCACATAGTGACAACTTCACTGTGGGCATAACAGGAGATTGAAAAATACCTAGATTTTTAATTCTTCCTCCCATTTGAACATTTTGTTAATGTTTTCTGTCACAGCAATACAACACGATGTTAGGGCCCTGATTTTGGCAGGATATAAAGACAAAATTGCTGAGAACCATCTTGAGAAAGCATAACAAGAAATCCACGTCATTTTGGGGAAACACATTTGGTTTAGTCTGTTGTGTGTCACGGGGGAACTAACAGAGGTCATAACAATGGACACCTTTCCCATCAGATATTGTAAGATAAGATGCACCTTGACAGCTGCTGAAGAGTATCACACAGTGGCACACATCTGCACATCAGTTCAGGAATTAGACCACTGTTCAGGGTGATTCCCTTGTTTCAGAGAGTGTAATTTCCTAAATCTTAATTTCTTCAGCTCATAAGCAGAGCCCCCTTCTATCAATCAGTAGCACTTCTGGAAAGCAACACATGTCTCTGAAGCCAAACTAGAGAGGACTGTGTACACTCACAAGGCCTCCACACATGACAGTAAGCCAAGAGGAGAAATTAGGGGGATTAAAAGTCATTAGTAGACATTTCCTATGAAATAATGAACTTCCTTATAGTTTTATTTCCAAACTGCTGCTTTTTCATAGTGTCTGATAATCACAGAGGACTCTTCTCCTCTCAGGATACACAAACCACAGGATTCCGATGACTCACACCGAAAGAGCTTTCAAACACATGGAGGACGGAAGGGCATGCTGTTTCTGCAAAACTTCCTGCCAAAGCCCCAGACTAAGCATACATGAATATATTTGGATAAAGTTTTAGCAACAATGGTAAGTTCACCTCACTGTAACTGTTCCGGTGAGACAATCTTGTCCATTTTATGAACTATCTGATTGCATCCTGTTTGACACTTCCTTTTTGACAATCACAGCTGAAGCAAAAACACTTGTGAAACTGTTGTTTGCACAGAAAGGTGCAATATTGACTTTTTGATGCAAAGATATAATACCTCTCTTCACTGATGGTCTGCAGAAAAGGTAATTGGGCTGAAATCTTGAGAGTTCTTTGGACAGGACCTGTAATGTAAATAATGTATCTTTATTTTACTTTTATCTCCATAAGCGCCTTACTGATCAAGCTCTTAATCTAACATCAACAGTATATTGAAAATTAAAATGAAGTTCTCTCTTCTTGGAACTGTAAAGATAAATCCTTTAGCTGAGGCAGCACATCTCCTCCAAAAGAGAAATATTGAGCTCAATCCACTGTAGAATATAAGAGTTCTTACAGGAAAACTTCAAAGGAAAGTGGTCTGAAAGGGGAGACCAAATATACGCAGGTTGAAAGTGCAGTCTGCTGCTGCTGCTGTCAGTATAGTTATTTGGCCTTTCCACAGAGCTTCTCTGGACACATGCCAAGGCATTCACCTGCTGTTTGACACCTAGCTAACACTGCAGGGGAATACTGAAGCCTGTTCAGCCACATGTTTCTCAAAGCAAAGGCTGAATACCTCTAAATATCCTGTTCAGCTGAACTAAGGTAGTTTCTCAGACCATGGCTTGGGCTTTGATGGAAAAGAAAACAGAGCAGGTCAGTGTAAATGGTTTACAAAGCAGTAAATTTCAGATTGTGAGAAACACCAGGGGCCAGATAAAGACCTGCTTTCTCAAATTCATAAACTAGTTGATGAGAGTGAATGCCTGCCTTAAAAAACGGTGTGACTGAGCCATGCAAAACTCTGAGATCCTGATCTGATCTCAGAAGTGCAAAGCAAGACCAATAGACTTACAGAGCACCTCTTTTTGTTACCTGAATTTCATCCTCTGCAGTTGAAGGTGCAGGGCTTTCGGTTATTTGAAGTTAGTTTGTGTATGCTATAGACCCCAGATCCCAGTTACCAGCTCCTTACTCACTGTATCTCCATTACTGAGGATAGAGGTAAATGTTGGAGCAGCCAGACTGCACCCCTCATAACAGGAACAGAGCATTTGTGATCCCAAGCAAGGGGGATTGGTGAGTTGTGAAGTAGGATGATATGTATTGGGAACCTCTGTGTGGCTGACAGGAAAACTGTGGGAGTAGAATACAAGCATTGCAAGGATACAATGAGGACAAGAAGCAGGAGGTCTTACACTTTAGGAGGGTTATAACCATCTTTATCCACCCAATTCACAGCCCCATTATTCTTGTGTGGAAAGCGGGTAACAACAGTTTTCCTAGGGCGAGTGTGTCCCACAGTTTATGCTTTTGCCACTCCTACAGGGAACTACTGTGCTCATTCTGTTCCTTCTATCAGTTGCATTTGCAGCTAGTGACACTGCATCTGTTGTTATTATTAGTGTTCCAAGATATCAGTGTACAATTCAGGGCATATGGAATACCATTCATGAAAGATTTAAAGGACTTCTCCTATTGCGAGTCTCGCTTTTGCGTCTTTCCACCCCATTCAAAGTTATGATGGATCACTCTTTCTCCTTCATCCATCTAGGCATATTTAGGTACAATTACTATAGAAGATCTGTAGACGGTCTTGAAGAAAATAATTTTATAAATGCGTGGTATTATTACTAGAACGTTGAGGTTTTTTTATCCTGTTTGTGTTAAGCTCCCATCCAAACTATTCCCTTTATGAAAGTTTTTCTAAGAAACCAAAATCATAATCCCATTTTCATCTAGTTAATGAAAAGCAATGGTTGCAGAGACAGCTGTTACTTTTCTCTTTTCTATATCCCATTTGGTAGTTAAAAATCTGCATCATTCTAGATGTTTGAAGGTAACATAAACTTAATATCAAAACGAAAGTGGGTATTTGCATGAAATGAGAATATTAAGTCCTAGAAATAAAGGAAAAATGTGCTAAGTGTATGCTGGTAAGCATTTCAATTTTTTAGAGGTCTGGATTTAAATAAGAATTTTGAAGAACAGTCCTATATGGCATTTTTTAAAGTTAATATGGTTTGGATTATACTCTTCTAGGATGGTTGGTAAGCGTTTTTGGAAAGTGCACTTCAAGCAATGGTGACAAAAATGGTATCAAACAGGATGTATCAAGTAAGTTTTCCTTGGTTTACCCAGGCAGATATTCAATGTTCTTTTTAACCACTTGAATGATGGAAGAGTGAATGTGTTTATTGCACCATCAGTATTGTATGAGCTACAAGGTTAGATGTGCTAGAAAGCAAGACTAGAGTAGTTTTTGAACATCAAAGAAAAGGTCTGAAAACACTGAGTTGAGTTTTCAGTGGTGAAAAATGCAAAAATCTAGATAAAAAATGGCAATCAAATAATGCAGATGCAGGTAGGAAGTGTTGGGTAGCTCTGCAGAAGGGCATCTGGAGAGAGGTGGTTTTGAAACCAAAGAGATCCCACTGGGACACAGGATCAGGCTAACATGAGACCCAGGGAGAAACTGCTTATGCTCTGCTGATACATCTTTAAATTATTTTTGTGCTCAGTTTTAGGCATCCTATCTTAAGAAGGGTGAGATATACTTACAATTACATACATTACAACTGGAGATCTCTAGGAGAAGAAAGAGAATGAGGATGATCAGAAGGCTACAAAATAAAGCTGATTCACTGTGTCTCTTCAGGCAGATCCTCATGTCCATGGCTGGTTGTAGCCAACTCATTGACTTTTTGAGCAGCAGTAGACTTTTCCCAGTAGTCTCTAGGAAATTCACCCTTCTTCTCCAATCCTCTGGTGCTTGGATGTCTGATCTCTCCCTAGGTAAGAGCAGCCTGAACTCCTTTTCCTTCTAGAGGGTTGAAACCAACCTCTTCACTTTTTAATGGAACACAATACATCATTGTAAGCACCCAAGCAACACAAACACCATCCATCACACCTTCTTGATCGAAAGAACGCCAAATTAAGATGGTGGTAAACAAGGGTCAACAATTTCTAGAGTGTAAGGCCAAAAGGGATCACTCCTGACAGCTGGATAGCCTCTTAAATAACATATATCACCAAATTTCTCTAAATTTTTTTATCTGACAAAAGCGTTTTTCTTTCTCTTTTAAATACCTAAATTCCAAATTAAAACTTTCAGCTGAAAAACCTGTCCCATTTTTTGAAACACTGTTTCAGTGGTTAGTTAGACTTCCTGCTGAAAATCTGTAATTTATTTCTAATCTCCACTTGTCATTCTCTGATTCCTGTGATATTTTCATCTGCCAGGCTTAAGAGACAAAGTCAAAGGCTTGCTCACTCTTGCTGACCCTCTGGGACCAGCTCATCTCCCAACTTCCTCTTCGGTAAGCCAACTATTTTGAGTTTCCTAGTGTGGGACATGTTTTTGAAGTCATTACTCATTCCTGTGGCTCTGCCATGAACCCTTTGTACTTTACCAACATCTTTAATAACTGCAGAAATAGTTGCATTGGTGGCATATATTAAATAAGGGGGGCAAACAAGCTTAATTTCAACTTAATACTTCCCAATACATTTCTTAGGCTATTTTAGTACTGCCATGACAGGGGGAACTTGCTCACATGCCACCCACAAATATCTTGTCATTGGTTCCTATTCAGTTCCTGTTGCCTGCTTTCTCACCCTGAGCCAACATACGCTCTTGCACTTACATAAATATTTAGATCTGATTGCAAAATCCACAACACAATCTCTTGCAACTCTCAATATTTGTCTTATGAAGAATTTAGATTCTAGTAATTTCAGTTATTTTTTTCTTAAGTAAATGGCAAAGTGTCAAGAATATTAGATTTAAGCTCAGCAACTCTTCAATGTTTGTCTTATGAAGAATTTAGATTCCAGCCATTTCATTTATTTTTTTTCTTAAGTAACTGGCAAAGTGTCGAATGTGTTAGATTCAAGCTTCATGTAATGGGGATGGGAAAAGCATTTCAATACTTTCTTCAAAATGTATAAAACTATGGTAACTTTCAACTTGCATGTTTATGTTTCTGCATTTTCATCTTTTGTTTCTGGCGAGTTTTTGTGTTTTCCAATCTCTGCATGTATGCAGCTGTATACTATGAGATAGCCCAAAAATATTTTGATTGATCTTTTTGACAGAAATAATATGGGTTTTTTTGGCTTTTTGTCAAAATCACACTTCAAGACAGGTCCCATATTGGTGTTTTGGTAGTGTCAAAACTTACTAGTGACATTTTAATAAGGGTTATGATTTTTCCTTTCAAGCAGTTTTCAGTGCTTATTTAGGATAAGTTTAAAAGCCTTAAAATAACTTAAATCAGAAGAAAAATATTTTAATATCAAAAAGGCCTCAAGATTTATTGAAAAGTCAGTCAACCAAAGGAGCTTTCAAAATATTTATTCCTGTAGGTTATTTCAAAGTGGTTTTTTTTTAAATTTTGTTCTTCTTTGAAATATTCTGTAATTGCCAGATTTCCTTGGACACAAAAAATACTGTAAGCCAGCTCTTACATTTGAACCTCAGACAGTTTTCAAAGTGCTGTGGGCAGGTCACAAGGACAACAAACCCCCAGATACTGCAAAACAGGAAGGAATTGTAAAACATGTCAGCAAAACAATGATTCATGCGGATGCCAAGCATTTGGGATGGTGTGATTCACACGCCTTATCGTGCCTGCTTGCAGAACAACACCATCTCACCAGGGCAGAGGAGCTCAGCCAGCTGAGCACTTCCAGTTGCAAACAGGACGCATCCGCTAGCAGCAACTGCAAGTAACTCTCAGAGAAGAAAAGCTCCATTGAATGTGCAGTGCTTAACCCTGTGAAACCTGCACTTCCACTCCCAACCTGCCTCCCTGGGGAGCCTTTCTGGCACCTTGGAGAGACACCACCCCACAGACCTGTTCTGCTCTCTCAACACCAGGTGCTGTGAAGACCCCACTGGATCCTTTTCCTCTTTCTTGCCCAAAGGCTGCCTGTATAGCCCTTAACTGGCTCACAGTCAATCAGAGTAAACTTGACAGATTTTTTTTCATCCCCCAGGACCATCAACCTTTGCCTTTCACATCTGCAGCCAGCGTTTTCCATAGATGAACGAAAAAGCCAAGGGGCACAGTCTAGACGGGAAAATCCAAACTGCTCCTATCATTACCATTATCTGTTATTTCCAGAATAACTGATGGGGTTTTTTTTTTTTTTTTTTTGATTTTCACCTTTCTTATTTCAAGCTCCCTTTTCCACCCCACAGAGACACCACGATCATCTCTATGTCTTCTCACACAGTCTCCCTTTCAGCAAAACAGGAGATCTGGGCTCCTTCCAGTTCCTCCTTGAGTTTTTCAGGACTGACATCAGGACTCCACAGCAAAGACAATCATTGCCAAGGAGCAGTGAGGCGTGGGGGTGGGTAAGAGAATTCCTGGAGCAGAGTACATCTTCATGGGGTTTGCAGATCTCAGTGCCTGGTGTGGAGTACATGCTAATATCAGCAAGGGTCAGGGAAAACAGCAATCCTTTACAGACCATGTTATCAAGTTCAGTGCTGATGAGGAAGTGTGTGGGTGTTGAGGGATAGCAAAAGTTCCTTTTTTCACAGTTGGCCAATCCCACCAGCCTCAAGGGATGTAACTGCCCCATTGATTTCATATTTACCACAGAGGACCTACTGGGTGCAATACTGCTCAATGCTAACACTTCTCCTTGAAAGTTCTTCTCATCAGACTCCAAATGCTTTATCTGAAAGTTTTAAGTCTACAACACACCTAGGTAGCAAAACCTGCTTTCTTGTTTGTTCATTTGTCTGTATTTTTCTGTTGTTGTTGTTGTGAGTGGCAATGTGATTTCTTGTGTTTTCCACTGTCTTCAGACTGTGCTTCCTTTTCCTTCTTTCAGTGTTCCTGTGTCCACAGAAATCTGTGAGAATGTGTCACATTTGTATTGTCACCTGCTGGAAGTGATTTCAAAAAATTACCCAAATGGCAGCTGCATGAACTATTACACTAAATACAAACAATAGGCCTAGAGACCCACTTCTAAGAACCTCCCCATATATCACTGCAAACTATTTGTCTTCTGTTGCATGCTTTTTCAGCTCAAAGGAAAAAGTAATCCTGAGGTAAATAAATAAAGCTCATTGTCAGAGCATGCACATCTCTACACATGCAAATAATTACTAAAAATTAACAATATTTGCTAAGTCCCAAAAGAACTGTCTTTCATGTAATTATCTTTCAAGCATCTTCAGAAACTATGTCTTCTTTTTTTTTTCCTGTAAAAGCTTTGCATTAATTCAAATATTTGGATGTTGGCAATGAATGAAACTTCCCTAAATGTAAAGATTTTTTAAAGGAAGGCAAAACTACTGATTCAGATAAATTTTGGGACAATAGATTAGCTCAAGACTCAGACAACACTTGCACAACTGACTTTACAAATCTTGAATAAGAAAATAATTCAATAAAATGTATTGAAATAAAATTAAGCAAATATACATAGTAACAATGTGTTTCCATCACTTTAAATTTGACAGACTGTATGCATAGGTCTGAAGAGCTTCCTAATAAGTTATAAGTATTCTCAAAATAAATATTGTCATGCTGCTTCCTTTTCCATGGTAGATGGGCCCGTCTATTTCCAAGGAAATAGCCCATGCATTTCAGAACACAGGTAGTTTCAGAAGCATTACAGATTAATTTGAGGTCAACTCCTTGTCTCCCACTGTAATTCTCAGAGGATGATCCTAATTATTCAGGCACAAGGGAAACCAAGGACAATACCAAAATCATCCTATTAATTCACATAATTTATATTTAGAGACGGGTCTAGCTTCTTGTGGGCTTTTTTCGATTTTACAAATACACCTCAGAACAATAGACATAGAAATATGTTGGTTGTTTTGACAGCAAAACAAAAGCAAAAGTTAGCAAAATTTATTAAAAAGCGTTATCTCTGAGATTGCCAAGTGAAAACAAACATCTGTCTTTCTTGGCAATTTGTGCTGAGACTTATTATAGGAGTCTATTCAATTGTTAACTGTTTTTAACCACTGTGTGCCCTCTAGAAAATGCAGATATAAGAAACCCTGGATTAATAGGTGATAGGATTGGCACAAAAGAAGTACAACAGCATCAGAATCTCTGCTAATTTAATCAGATTAAATTCCAGACTGCACAGTATTTTACACTATCTCTCTTGCTCTTGTAATCCAACAAGGTGAGTATCTTCAAGAAATATTTTTAAGCTTGACCATGTCTAGGATGCAGCATGGCAGACCCTGACTCAAACTGTACCTTTTCCTTATAAAATCAAGATTTACTAGTAGTTGAGGATGAATGGGCTCACCAAGAAAGGACTTCATTTTTTGTAAAAAACAAACATAAAGAATCCCAGAGTCTGGTCATTGGCTCGTCGCACCAGACTTTCCACATACCCTAGCCTTCTGATTAGACATAATTTCTCCCTCAGTATTTGCACCCTGTATTTAAAGCTGCCTCAATTTCTTCTAACTAAGCCCCTCATAGATCTCCATCACTGCTTTGAAACTATAATGCCCCATCCCAGCATGGAGAGGGGCAAGAGATGGAGATGCAGTGGGAGTTGTTCATCCAGGCATAGTTTCCAATGTCTGTGTGCCTGTTGCTGGTACAGTGATGGGTGTGCTGCCAAGTCATAGACACTCCTTTCCCCTTAGCTCCACTTCACACTGTACCCAAGGTTTTTTAAATTGAGCCTTGCTGAATTTCTAGGTTATCCTGCCTGAAATGAATTCCCAGAAGTCAGTCTTCTGTCTAAGTGCCTGGTGTAAATGAGTCATTATAATTAGCAACCACAATAACCACTTCCCTGATTAACCATCCACAGAAAAGCATATTTATCGAACACCTGCCTGTTTCTAGCTGCTGAAATATATGCAGTGTTCTTCCTATCACTGTGGATTCTCAGAAGGGTTGTTTATTGGTACTACTACACAAAGGGTGTCATCTCGGACATCTGTGTTTGTGGAAAAAAAGGGCTGAGTTCAGCTCTCTGCTGCCAGCTGGCTTTTCTTGGGTGAATCTCAAGAGTTAAATATAGATCTGGACAGACACAAAACCAGTCAAGAACAAGTCAAGACATGACAGCATTATACAGAATTTCTGTGGCTGGGTCTTGCTGTACAGACAGCAAGTACATCAGGAAGGAAAGTCAAGAAAGCACTACCTAGCTAGCTCTCACAGTGAATTGAAAGTATAACATGCCCTATTCAAATTTAATTCATTCAGACAAATGTGTTGTTCCACTCACTGTATCTCATGGGTGTAATTTTTATTGCTTTAGGAAACAATACTGTACATGCTTTCTTCCTCTTCCTATGTTTTGGATTTACAACCTATTTTGAATTTAAAGAGGGTCCTGGGATTTTTCTTCCTGTTACTCACTATAATTAAATAGTGTTTATTTACTTCTGAGTGGAAAGCTTTCCAAATTATTTTTTTCTTTTCATTATCAATCATTAGTTCTTTTGGTTTTTTTCTTTCATGGCTCAGTCCTTTACTTTCAGACATCTTGTTGCTCCTTCTTAGCTTGCATGATAGGCTAAACTTTCACACCAAAACATTTAGCATTTGCTCTTTATAGCTTGTTTTGGTTTATTTTCCCTGTGCAAATGCCTGCTCCTTGGCCCATAAAGTCAGTTCTGTCAGATTCTACCCCTAAACACCTCTGACTTCTGACTTCCAAACAGAAATTTTGTCTCCTTCTTCATCTTCTGAAATGTCTGACATACTTCTCAACTGTTGTTAATATCTTTACCCTCTTCCATATTATATATTATAGCTCTGGTTTATTCTGCTCTGAATACATGAACAATTGCTTTCTTTTTTCTCTTTTTATTTAGTCCATTGACCTCCATCCCCTCTCAGTTGTTACTGTGAGTACTGTTGATAAAGAGCAAATAAAAATAACTCAGATTACTTAACTGTTGAACTCAAGCCTGTATGCATTTTGCCTAGGTGTGCTTACACCCTGTTAATTTTGAAAAAGGTTCATATAACAAAACTTGTAGATGACCTCAACAGTAAAAATTTTTGCTTAGGTCATTCAGTCATTACATATTTAGATTTCCGGATTTGTACATCTTTTTCATTCTCATGTGTTAAAAAATAATGTAAGACTGGGGATCATGATCCTGTATTCTTCTTGCTTATGTTCAATGACTAACAGGAAAACACTGATAAGTTACTAGGAAAGGAAAAACATTTTAACTGAAGAGCACATATTATTTTTCTGTTTGTGCCCATTCACAGAACTCTAAGTTCAACACATGGGAGAGGGGCTTCCTTGAGATTTCAGACAACAGGACCCTAGTGAAAAGTATAATGCCAGAACAGAATCTTCAGTCCTTCCTAAAAGATCGTGCAACGAGAGACAGAATCAAGAAAACCCTTATCTGGCAATAAAAAGCTTTCTGAAGTCAGAGATAGACAAAAGCTCTGTATATCATAAAGAAAAAAATTATAGCTGAATTGTGTAAAAATAAATGTTTTATTAGTGAAATCACAGGATACCACTAAAAATCCCCAAACTATTCTCATTTCCCTTTTTATTGCCTATTTGTAAGACCACTCCTTTACAATTTTTGAGGGCTTAGCAGATCTTTTGAATATATTGAATTTCCTTTTTCTTCCTGACTCTTTTTTTTCCACTGAAACCTCTGGATACTTGTCTCTGAATAATGATACAAACGGATGTAACCACCCACAGCCTTGCAGTCAGTCCTTCAGAGTCATTCTTGTCTTTCATAAATGCCTACATATTATGACCTCTTTCCAATCCCATTTTGTAGCTGACTGCAACACCTGATTAGAGGGGCAGTGCTAATATCAGCCAAGGAGAAACTATGAACATGCAAGCAGGAGAAATACTGCAGCTGATACTGAAAATAAAAAGTTGCAGTGTTGATCGCTGAAGTGCTAACAGAAGGAAAAAGAGTTTTGCCTACAAATTTTCTGAAAGCAAATGTTTACCTTGTTTGGCCTTACATATCTCAGCTTCACATTACTCAGTTTGTTTATGCTGTGTCATCTGCCAGTGGAAGATTTTATTAGTTCATCTAGTGAATGAAAACTCAGTCAATTAATGATTAAAAATGTACTCAGTCACACCAACACACATGAGAGCAGCAAGATAAGCTTTTAGTGCCTTTGAAAGAGAGGCCCATCCAGTTGAAACTAATAAATCCATAAACCTTGATAAATGAGTCATAGTCACTAATTACACGCTGATTAATTTTGTACTTCATGAATTGAAGTCCATGAAGAGCTATAAGTGGCTGGGGGAAATGCACAGAGGCTGTCTTCCCAAACCCAGTAGTCTTTGATCAAGGCTGAGTATGGGCAGGCTGTGGTAGCACATGCTGACGTGATACCAGTGCCCTGCATAAATGCCAACACTGGGGTGAGACTTCAAAAAGCAGCAGAGGTGAGAGTACCATGTACTGTTGGCTGCCTCCCTGAGCCACCAGTCACTCTTCACCTCAACATGATCTGGACCTAGGCTTTTGTGCCACCCCAACAGTAGAGTGCAGGTTCTCCCCTCCAAGGTTTCTCTTGGAAATTCCCAAATCTCTGCAGAAGAGAGGTCTCAGTTGCAGAGATTAAAGCTGAAAGCCTTGTGCATATAGAAAAACAAGAATATTGAGGTTTCTTACTGTACAGTGTTCACCTCAAGTACTTAAGGATGCAAAGTTCCCCAGATCACATCATGGATCCTCCTTTTGAACAAACAGGCTCTGCTTCAGCCCCTTGAGCCTCTGCCAGGTGAAACACAGCAGAAGAAAGACGCGAATGTCCTGCACTTCCCAGTTCACCGAGGTCAGAACAAACTGGGTACTTTGTGAGACCTTTTGTGATTCAGAAGGTGTACAAAGACAGCTATTGTGGAAATTCCCCTATTCCTTGCCAGGAATCACTGTGGTCACACCACAGGCATTGCAAATCTAGAGGATGAAATGTGTGCTAAGGTAATGTGGAAAATCGTTTGCTCTCCTACCCAGAGGTGGTGTGGTACCTGGCTGGCAGAAGGAAGGGTCAGGGCTGTAGGTGAGGGGTTGGTGTCTCTGCAGAAACAGCAGCAGTAGGTCTCTCTACAGCATCCTCAAAAGACTGTTCTAGAGAAACAGACTTCGCTGGAGTGAGGATAGTGTTCTCAATGTTGACAAAGCTGAGGAAGAGCTTATGTGTGGTTCATCTGAAGTCATAAAAACAAGTGAGACAGGCACTTGCAACAAAGGTACAGATGAAACAGAGATGACAGGAATTCAAGTTGTGCATGGTTGAGGCATAACCCCTGACTGCAGAGTGATAATATTTGTGTTACAAAACTGTGTAGCAGTCATGGTTGGTGTTAACATACCATTGCTCTGGGTGTTACTACATATTGTCTGGATACTATAAAAGGAGATGATAGTACTGTTAATATATTCTTGTTGGATGAGAAGTAGCTGATCAAACACTTGTAAAAACCAAAGTGAGCACTAGAAGTGTTTATTCAAATAAACTGCATAGTTTCACCTCTGTGCCATTCCTAACACTGATAAGTTTCTATTTGAAACACTCAGAGAAGGAATTTCCTTTTTCTTTGTGAGAGCACCAAAGCCAAAGTAAAGATCTGTGGATGCATTATGAATTCAGATTTAGATGGCTCGCATCTACATTTTATGTATAATCTATTCCAGCAGAATGTCTGTAGATGCCTAGGACATTTTGAAATATTGTAAATAGTGTAATTGTAATGTTAATTATTCTTTGCATGTAAATAATAAAGTCTTAATTTGACTTTGGTCAGTTTTCTGTGTATTTTATTATGTGCTATGTAGTCTACTTGTGCTGAAATCAGAGAAGATAACGGAAGTTAAATAGATGCACATAATTCTATTTATAAATTCTTTTCCACATGCTATGTGGCAAAGTTAATGCCATGTTTTGCTACATTTTCTGAAGTATCCTACTTTTTCATCTCTTTGCTCAGTGTTGATGTGCCGGTAGAATTCTGTGTGAATGGCCGTGTCCTTCCATTATTTTACTTTGATTTTATAGAAAGAAATACCTGAAGTGGTAAAGACTCAACATACTTTTAAAAAACTAAGATGGGGTGTCAGGCAAGAACAAGTACTACTTTTATTTTGAACCTTTCTAATTCACTCCTCATACCTTTAAAAATTATCTTTTTACTTTGACACTCTGAAATCCAATAAGCTGTTTCTAGTCAAAAACCTTGAAATTCCAGGTTATTCACACATGTTGCAGCTTAGCGTCTTGTTAATTTCAAATCACTTAAACAATTAATTCCTCCAAGTACTCAAAATGAATTCCAACTTCCTCAAAAATAACTCTTACTTCTAAAATGGTTTCTTGATTGGATTTGGGGTTTTTAAAAGATTGGGTGGTCAGTTTGCAATGTGTTATCTTCTCCCCACTGGCAGACAGGGGTTTAGCCACAGTTACTCATCCTGTAACTCTCCCCAGTCTGGTTTGGAAACCATTACTGCAAACATGCTCCAACACGCCTTTCAACAGACCAAATTATCAACCTGTGTGGGTGTGGGAATACCACACCTCCTGCAGGAGCAGCCTCCCTTTCCCATGCATTCTGCACACAATTGAAGTCCTACCCTAATGCAGTGAAAGTCTTAGCTCTGGAGAGGCCACCGCATTCCACAGCCCCAGCGTGCTTCAAGAGGTGACAGCTGGGATTTCTCCCAGTTTGAGAGTGCTGCCACTGCTCTTGGAGAAACCATAAAGACACCAAAGGTGCACCTTGCTTCCATGTAGAGTCATAAGTGGCTTAAAATTCCAATGTCATTTGGAAAGATTTGGCCTTTGCAAGAATGAATATTCTTGGTTCTCCTGACCAGCAAATGTCCCGAGGAAAGGAACTGAGGTCTTGGAAGAAGCCCAGAATCTACAAGGTGTTTTGAGTCCCTTTCCCAGTTGCTTACTTCTGCTCTGTGTTTGTGTCTTTTTGTGCACTTACCAAGTAAATATATCCTTTTTAAACAGGAAATCTCAAGAGGGAAATAGTTCCTGCCTCCAAATCAAGTTTCTAACATGGAATACAAAGTCCCAAACCTAGTTAGGACAAAAGGTCCTAAAAGTAAGAAAAACATTTAAAAGCAAAAAGTTTTGAAAATCCAAATGTCATGAATTTTGGTTTGATTTTGACCATAGACTTACTCTCAACAATAATCAATATCTAAATGATTGACCACAGACTTAATTCTAAAGATCTTTGAATTAAGATAATTTCAGAAATAGAAGTTAATTGTTTGGGTTTTTTTAATTGTGAACTAAAAATTAAATAGTATTGACAGGAAAAGTTTTCATATAAGTATTTTTTTATATGGAAAGCTTTTATTAGAATACAGCTTTTTACAAAGGATTATTCTCCTCAAAAAACATTAACCAGATCAATTTACCAATAAAATTAGACTTGAGAAAAGGCACAGTGTAGACTTGCACACTTCATAAGTACTTTGAGACACCTTCTGACACAAATCTTTAATCTTGATGAAGAGCTGGGACATTTTCTTTAGAATGACTCAAAATAACATCCTCTGCTGTGGTCAAATAGAGAGAACAGTATCAACCATTTTATTCTCAATACTGGTGTCACTTACTTGAGAGTACTATAAAAATCAATTAGGGAGGGAGAAGTGAGGAGAGAGAAAGAACTAGAAATGCCAGCTGTGGAAGTTCTCAGGATGAAAGTTTGAAGAGTTTCAGTAGGGTTTTGTTGTGGGAAAACACATCTGAGCAGCACACTGCCAGTGGAATATGTATATAGACCTATATTCCAGGACATGTCTGTCTTTAGTGTTGTTTTATATAAAACCAGGGATATACTCTTTAAAGCTCTTATTTGCTTGTTTCTTGCTTATATTCCTCTGTCACTGAGGACACACCACACACTTCACAGTGAATCAGATGGAGAAAGATTAGGTCAACATTTCTATTTTTTGCAGTAACCTTGAGTTGCACTGAACATTATGACAGTTTAAGTAATAAAAGGTACTCACCTTTTTCCTTTAACGTCAAATTAGAGACTACTTTTAAACCTACAACCAGTGTTTCCTGGAGAAACTTCTTTTACCTCTGTGCACTAGCACGGCTGCCAAGCAGTGGGTATTGGACATCGGTACCGTGCTTCCAGCAGCATGTGTCTCGCAGGAATGCACACTCTGGACAGGTTGTGGGGAGCTGTCTGAGGCTGACTTTCTCCCAGCTGTTGAGGACACACCAGAGCATTGGTGGATAAACCTCCTGAAGCAGGGCACACAAGTGACTTTCAGTGAGAGAAGGGAAATTCCCAGTGTCAAGTCATCTGGCACTGAGTGCTGTTTCCCATTGCTGGCCCTGTCCCGAGCTACCGCTGCCCTGTGGGCTGTTTGCTCACAGCACAAGCAGGCTGCTGGAAGCAAGCTGCTCACAGTGTGCACAGGCAGGGTGCAGACAGCTGCTGCTACACAGCACACAGGGCCTCAGAGATTTTTGGAGTCAGCTGGCTGCGTAACATAGGATGATGACATGTTAGGGTTTTTACTGAAGCTAGAGAACTTTTCTACTTTTGTCATGTGCTACAAAGTGGTAAAGGGCAAGGACACTGGGGAATTTTGCTGTTTATTTTGAAGATGTGTACTAGGTTTCCCACAGCTGAGAGACATGCAGCTTAGCTTCTGTGGCCCCTTAGTTCTCGGACTTTTGTATTCGAGTAAGTAGGAGAGAAGAGAGGAAATCTAGGAATTGTTCTTCCCTTCAGCTCTTTGATTTATAAAACTTCAGTTCCTGGTCTTCAAAGAGAGAATTGGTCAGATCAAGCAGAGGCACACTGCCATCCACCCACACAGACTTCTTTTGGTAGTTTTGGGTTTGTTTGGTTTGTTTATTTTGCATGCACAGCAGTAACTGTGCTCATAGCCAGAGGAAAGAAAAGAGCAAAGCAAACAGGCTGAGTAAAAGTTTATAAGAAAGTGTCAAAAGACTTTCAGAGATTCAAATCCCAAAAATTCCACTCCCTTATCTTTGAGATTATACAATTCATGTGAGTTACAGTAGCTCTTCTTTTACCATTAAAATGAGCCAGTGCAATCAACACTCCATAATACACGTTGAGAGTCCTCTGCTTGATCACTGTAGAAGCACTGAAACTCTTGATAAACAAGTATCTGTTTTCAATGAATCTCGAGTTCAGGCTCACTAGGAAGTAAAATTTCCCCTAACGCAGGATGAAGTAAGGAAATCATCAGTTACCTTAGCAACACTTTAAAAAAAGTATGTGCACCTATCCAAAGGGCAACTAATCTAATTATAAATTATTGTAAAGGTTACATGAACGACAGTAGCAAGAGGAAGCTATGATTCATTATTTTAGTCTATGGGAAACAGTATTGCTATTGTGCTCCTGCACAGACTGTTCTACTGCTGTGCTCTGCAGACCATCTGCCAAGAGCTCCTACTTAACTCCCAGGACTGACCAAAGTGCATTTACTGAAAACTCTGGCCTAGGCTCACTCACTGTCTGTCCAACTCTCTACCTCTCCTGGCTCGTAAATGTCTCACACCAGGGAGATGGGATCCCAAAGCAGGCACTTTCTTGTTCAATCCTGTGTATAGCTTGTGGCACAAAATTTTCAAGAACACTCAGGCATTGTTCAGGGCTGCCTGCCTGTAAAAACACCATCTGCCTTTCAAACATCCAGACAGGTGATGGGCAGTGATATGTATTAATACCATAGCTACCATTTAATAGCAGTTAACTTACAGGGTGGTCCTAACTAGCACTTTGTGATAGGCTGGGTGTGTCAGACCAAGGAAAGTGTCCTGCCCACCAGCACTTTTCTGAAAATGCCACACGCTCCTCCTGAGCAATTTTACCCTCAATATACTCCAAAGGCAGTGTGTGCACTTTGGAGTATATTGAGGTTTGGAGTATATTTGGAGGTTGTGTCTCCTGGAACAGAAGAGGTCACCATAAACTACAGTTTTCATCTTTGTTACACATTTTACCAGAAGGATGAAGGCTTCACAAATGCCAGTGTCTGAGTGGCAGACAGCAGACATGATGAAGCACTGGGGTTAATGGCAAAGGGAGAGAATGCCAGGTTTCATGAATAAATTCTCTGGCACAGAGAAGTGATCTGTACCCTTTGGTAGGAACATAGTTTTAAAAAGGTGAATCAGAACTTCAGTCTCATTGTTTTTAAGCGTGATCCTTACTTAAGAGGAAGACACACAGGAACTTACAGGTTGCATCTTCCTTAAACTGCTTCCTGTACTCATAAATTGATGCAAAAAATCCTTCCCGTGCCAGGTTGTTTAAACCAGCTAAAAGTCACTGTGAAATGAGCTAGACATCTTCACTCAGTTTTTCAGCCTGATATTCCTAAAAAGTAATGAACACAAACTGCAACTGTAATACAGGTTGATGGGCTTGAATGATGGCTTAGGTTTTATAATGTCATGACCTTCTGTTTTTCTGGGATGGCATGGATTCTGTGAATCACCCTTGATTTCCAAGGTCCTGAGAGAGCCCAACATGTCCTGAATCAACCAGCAGGTGTGCCCATCCCTCAGCCTTGGGACCTCCACAGGGACCTCTATGCTGTTGAGCAGGGGGAGCATTCCAGCCACATCCCAGGGATGCACAATGTACTCACCAGCCTCCACACACCCTGCTGTTCTCTAGAAAGAAATCCCAGAGGCTATGAGAGACAATGTTTTCCCATGTTTAAATGCCTCCAACTGTGTGCTGGCTGTGCATTTCCTATTTTGAGTGTCAATTGAAACCTGCCTTTGTATTGTCTTTGGCACATATACCACAGATTGCCAGACTTGCTTCAGGAGATTCTGTTTGGGCTCAGGCAGGGAAAAGATTTTCTGGGAAATCCCTGGAATCCCACCAGGTCCTCTGTATTGCATAAGTATAGCCATGTGCAGTGTTTGGTTAGAGGCTGTGGGAACATCTGTTGTGATGGAAGAGCTGAGAGGATGCCTTTCTATTTCCTTCATTTGGAAGTGAGATGTTTTCACCTGAGCATTGTGATAAGCATTTCACCTGAAGACTTTGTGATAAGGTAGAATTTTGTGCTGATGTGGTAGAATTTCGCACTGGTTTTCACAAGTGTGCATGGACAGCAAGACATTATCCCTTAAAAGGCACTTCAGAGGAATGAAACTAAACAAGACATAATGGTAGTGTGTTCACCTGTCTCTAGAAAAAGGTAGAAGGGTGAGTTGTAAGAGCCTAAAAAAGAAACCTGGGTTGTGAAAGATTTGGTAATTTTCAGTTTCAGTGGCTTGGGGGCTACTTCTTTCATTCACCTGCCACTCCTGCAAGGCAGTTTTGACACCTCCTCCCAGCTCTGGATTTCTGTAGCACCCCAAAGAGCCATGAAGACCACACTTCTCCAAAAGCAGCCTCCCAAGTGTCACTGAAAAAGAGAGTGACAAACTCCTTTTGCAGCACAGGCAAGAAAGGCAAGGATCCTCCTGCCTTTACTCCTGATCTCATTAAATCATTAAAGGAGACCGTAGACTTTTCTGGCACCATGTGAATAAGGAGCTGCAAATAGTTTCTGTGAGCAGAGTATCAGCCTTGTTTCACCAAGATATTTATTATGCAACATAAAAAATGGGAAGCTGAGGTGGGGGGGGGGTTGCAAGGTCACACAGGAAACATGCAGCCCAGCTGGAAATAAAAACATGGATCTCCTGACTACTGTGACCAACAAGCTCTTTCCCTTCTGCATCAATAAAGGCGACTCTGAAAAATGTCTTTCATTTCTCTAACAGCACAAGAGCATTTTATATGCAGAAACGTAAATAATTTATTATTGTTAACATCATCACTATTCTGTTCCTTTAAGAAAGCTATTCAGACAGTGCTCAGAAATGGAAAATTTTAGTTCTAGCTAATTTCCTCTCTACCTTCATCTTCTGTGCAGATAAGTTTTTGGAGACATTTTTGAGTGTTTCTCAGTTGTACTTCAAACAGCCAGATCTCTGTTCCTTTCAATTTATTTAAATCCTGTGCTGTGTTCTCCCAATGTTAGCAGTAATTTAAGTGATGGCCAGCAGGAGGAGAAACAGACCAATGTGTGATCCTCCACATATGAAAAGATAAAATGGTTTATGTGGAAAGATGGTCTTAATGGCAGCTTGAGGTGGAATCACTCCTGCCAGCAGTTTTGTGACAGAGTGCTGTTTGAACTTCAGGGCACTGCTGGTATGTCCACCACTCCTTCAAAGCACAGTGTGACCTGGTCTGCTCTCTGTGGCTGTCAGACCTGTTAGGCTGCACACACATCCTTCACTTGACCCCTCTGGGTTTGTACAGTGCATGTCAACCAGAAAATGTATGAAAGGATCATTACACCTCGTTGCACAAGTTATATCTTGCTCTTCTTTAAACCCACTTGTAGGTGCTGCCATGCCTCAGCATGTCATAACTCCTGATCCCCCTTTGCCTAAATAGGGTGAGAAAAAAGGACCTGGGGGAGGAAAGCTGCAGGAAACTGTGCCTGTTTTCAAGTGCACAAAAGCCCCTTAGGAGCTGAAAGATATGAGACTTTAACTGAGCTTGGCACCCTTGGTTTTGCGTAGGTCGCTGTGATTCAACCGTCAATGCCAGTGGTTGTACAATGTGCTGCTCTATAGGAGCAAATCTCTTTGAAAGGGTGTGGTTGGGCCACAGGGATGGAGGTTACTTGTTTGTCTTGTCAGGCCTGCTGCATCTACGGCCAGGTAAAACCTTGCAGAGGCACAGAGAGACCTCACCTCTTCCATCATCTTCAAAGCACGGCTGGGATGGGAAAACTTGGCAAGTTGTCGGGTGAGGGTGAGAGACCCCAGAGGGAGCTGGCAGTGAGTCAAACAGCACCATGGCTTTCATTTAAGATCCTTCCAAAATCTCAAAAGTGCACGATGCAGTGCATTCTTTAGCAGAAACGGGACCTCTTTCATCAGTGACAACAATGTCCTGTCCTGTCAGCATGGTCTTAATGGCTAGCAGTTTCGTTCACTGTAGGGTTAGAGGATTTTTTCCAGTTGTTTCCCATTGGGTTAGATTTCTGTGGCAAGAAAAAAATCAATTTGGACAAGGAGATGTATCATAGTAAAATCAGTCTGGAAAGTCCAGCAGAGGCCACAGAAATACACTCTGAAACTGCTATATAAAATCAAAGTAAGAACACACACTGGGATGAAAATTCAGATATTCATATTTAGTATGCTTGTGAACCTAGCAGATGAAATGTCTCTTTTGAGTTGTAATAAAGAAGATGGGATGCTAAGATAGGAAAGTAAATCTGTGCTGGTCTTCCCAATGCCCTGTCTGACTCACTGACATTCTCTTCAAACACGAGTATTTGCTGCAGAAGTGTATTTTTACTAAAACAATATGGAGAGTGATGTGACTTTCAGACTATGCAGTAATATGCAGCATTATGCCAATAAATGACTTTTAAAGACAAGAATAATGGAGCAATGTCATGTGAAAGGAAATGAGAAAAAGCATACGCCCTGATCCACATCTAAAGGCTTTTCTGCAAGACAGACTTAGACTTGCATGTTTACCAGTATGCTTCTCATGTCACAGGTTCTGGTTCTGTGCAAAGCAGTGCAGCTGAGCCACTGATGAGCATCTCAGTGACCATATTACAAAGTGCCAGTTCTTTGATACAAGCACCCTGAAATTCTCAACTCTTTTGCTGTATCACACATATTCATAGCAGAAAATATGGCCTGCAGCCATTATGACTCAAAAACAAGGACGAAATTATAAACTAGTGTAGCCTTTTAATATACACCAGTGGTCACAGACATCACACAGTCAGATGTAATTTCAGGTTTAAGGAGACAGTCAACAATCCTTTCCTTTTGCCATGAGAAGGGAAAAAGCACAGCTGATCCTGCTTCACTGCCAGTGACACCTGGGTTGACAGAGCCACAGAAGAGGTTCCCTCTCTGTGGACTGTTGCAATGACAACTTTTGACTTACTTACCCTTCATGCTATTCTTAACACCATAACCACTTAAAATTTTTTCTTTCCTTTTGCAAGGAAAGCAGGGAGAATGCCAGTCCTTCTTAGCTGTGGGTATTTTCCCAAAGCCTATTCTTTTATCCAATCCTCTCTGCTCCCCCTTGAGCCCAAGCAAAGCAGAATGAAACTTCTTGAAGTTTCATGAGCCCCAGTTATATTACTTTGGTACCAACGGGACCTCACCTTAGATCTCTAAAAGGGAGTGGTACCATCTTCTTATAAAGATGAGTTTCAGAAAATCTCTAAACTCTGATAAGGAAGTTTTTCTGTTTTCCTTCTGTAGCTGGGGTATATTCAGTGTGTGGTTTGAAACACCCATCGGAGAAGCGTTGATGATACTCAGCACAAATTATTGTTTTCTTCTTATGAAGTCTGTTTGGCATTTTCCATTTGTCCAGGCAGGTGAGTCTGCTCTTCTTAATGGGTATAATTTAAAAGCAAAAGCCCAGCATCATTATAGACTGATAAAATGTGTGCCTTCACCTGTCTACCTGGCTGCATTCTCAAATCAAACTTTGATTCTCTGGGTGTCTGTGAGCCACAGATCCTTGGACAGCACTGCTGTTAGATGAAGAGGAAACCACCCTTCTAGCAAAAGGCATTATTCCAACAGCAAAGCTAATTTCTGTACCTGTAAATTTAATCAAATTTACCTGGTTTGATATATTTAAAACAGTTCTGCCAAAACATTTGTATTCTTATCAACAAATGTATTCTTATCAGTTAGAACTTGCACAAAAGAATTAATTTTCCTCTAAATTTGTTTTCCAAAGAAGTTGAGTTGTTTTGCTGAAGTAATTAACCATTAAAAAGTAATCACAGGGTAATTTAGATTGGAAGACTTTATAGGCAGTCTGCTCCAACTCCCATTTTGAAACAGGTCCATTTAGATTAGGATGTGCCAGGACTTTGTTCATTTAAGGTTTGAATATCTCCAAAGGCTACCCTGAACTTTGTTCCGAAGTTGTTATGTTAGCATCATCATGATACAGAGGTTTTTCCTCATACCTAATGGGGTTTCCCCCATTCCAGCATATGCCTGTCACCTCTTAACCTGTTGCTGTGTGTCCCTGAGCAGAATATGTACCTTTCCACCAGGAGTAACCACAGCCTGGTCTCCCCTTTTCCTCCTCTTCACAGGGCTGAACGAGCTCATTGAACTCCACTTTCTGCATATGACCTGTGTGCCAGCCATCACAGGGACCTTCCACTGGACTCCAAATACCAGCATTTGTTCTCTGCTGTGAGCCCAGGATAGCACACCAGGAGTGGTCTTACCACTTGCTGAAAACCTGTAAAGGATCTCTTCCTTTTGCTGGTGCAATGTTTTGCTATATGGGTGCACTTCTGCCTTCTGGCCAAATTGCATCCCACTAGGATTCCTGGGAATTTTCTGCAGGGCTGTTGCCAGCTGGATGGCATCAGCATGTCCTAATGCAGGGTTTTGTCCATTCCAGAGAACCAATTTACACAGGTGTTTGTTCAACAGACCTATCCTCTTTGAACAGCAGCCTACCTTTCAATACATTTTGGCACAACCCCACATTTGATTTCATCTGCAAATACACGAAGAGTGCTGCAGTCCAACCCGTCATCCAGGCCATTAATGAAGGCAATAAACTTTACTGGTCCCACTGCTAATCTGTGAAAAATACTACTTCTAACTGGGCCTTATGCTGCTATCACCACCTTTTGAACCTGGCAGTCCAAACAGTTTGTACACCCCCATTTTACAGTATACATTCCCTACATCTCGCTGGTTTGACTACAAGGAGTCTAAGGAGGACTGTGCCAAAGGTCTTGCTTAAATGTAGAACTTCCTTCCCCCTTATATCACTGTTGAAAGCAATCAGGCTGGTTGAGCACCATTTGTCCCTGATCCATGTGTCTGACTGGGCTATTCCCAACCACCTTCTTGTCCTTTCCATGTCTGGAAGTGGCTTCCAGGAGGAATTTTTCTATCACCTTTCAAGGAACAGAGCTGTGGCTAATCTTCCTGGGGGGAATAACCCGAGATGGATGATTCATTCTGAAATTATTACTGTTTGGCCAAGCAACTGATTAACAAGCTCCTCTAATGGGAGCTTAATTACTAGGCAGGGTTAAGCACCCATGTACATGTGAGACCTTTTTTTCTTTTGGAGATTGTTCAAACTTGAGATTTGCAGGAATTTAATTAATGTAAGGCCTATTGAAGTCAATATGTTTGTAGCAATGTGATCTGTGTATGCACTATTGGATTTATCACTTCATCTAGTAAATTCCTGTGAAAGAAATTATGAGCTTGGCTTATGATTTTTTTTAATATGTCTGTAAGAAAGCATCTTACTTAGCCCAGAAATGGTAATTGCATTCTCCATAATACGATCCCTTTCTGTTGGGATGTCTTCTATTTCAGAGCACTGAAGTTTGAAAGAATAGCAGTGGCAAAATCTTAATGTATTGGCACATGTTTTTCCCAAATACTTGTGCTGGGAGCAAATGAGTCCTACAAGCACACATGCCTACATGCAAAATACAACAGATCAATAAAAAGACATATGATTCACACCTAAATAATTGTCTGTCCTTTAAATCAGCTAATGGCCATCTCAAGTTAAACACTAAAAATTAATGTGATTTTCTGCCTTCTATAATGTTATCAAGATGAGCTTTTAAATACTTTGTTTTATTTTTAGCTTATGATGAGCTGTGGAGAGGATTGATTTATTGCTATCCCAGGCAACAAAACAGAAAAAAGGATTTTTCTTATTGCAAATGCATCTTAGATTCCTGGAATTTTGCCCCTTCTTATCACAGTAAGTGATTTTACTTACTTATCACAGTATCATTTTACTTGGTAATTGTAAAGTATAAAAAGAATACTTATAAAGCCATTGTTTGCCAATCAGACATCTAATGGATCTTATTAAACTTCCTTAAAATGTATTCTAAATTCTAATTGTGGAAGACTAATAAATAAGCATTGCCACTGTCTTCCAAGGTTAAGAAACCAATCAAGTACTCCCTGTAATTTTAAACTAAAGGGGAATAATTTCAATAGACCAATGTAAATAAATAAATAAATAAATAAATAAATAATACAGGTTTCATTTGGAAAAGAGGACAAATTTTGGTCATAAAACTAGCTTGTTGTGATTTGCAGCTGAGTTCTATTGAAATATGGGTATGTCTTGGTTTGGAATGGAGAACGTAAACCCACCTCCCTCCAAATTACTATATTTTTGTAATTAGAGGCTTTAAGGCAAGGATGTAAGAATAGGAATAACAGTTCTTTACTAGGAATAAAAAAAAAAAAACTCGTGAACTATTGACTCACTCTGCCCTACCACTCTGCTTGGCCTTTATCAAACAGTTTCATTGTCCTATGTGAAACTCATTTAAATCATCAGGATTAAATCTGAATTATTGCCCAGTACACTTAAGTGTAAGTCTTGTGGTAGGACTTGGGTCATCCGTGTGGACCCCTTCCAAATCAAGTTATTCTATGATCTCTAGACAACACCATTTTTTTCACTCAGGCATCCTGCAGATCAAACAACTACGTACAGCTATCTCTATCTTGTTTGAGAGCATACAAAATCCAGTTCTGCAGAACAAGGGTGGGTGTTTACCAGCGACCTTCACTATGTCTCTCTTGAAATCAATCATAAGCTCCCTTTGATAAGAGTGGGCTAGAATGGCACCATAGGGAAAAATTCCTAAATTTTCAGCACATAAATTTACTTTGCTTTCATTTACTCAGCTGTTTACTGTCTTCAGAGGTGCATACTTATTGCAAAACTAACTTTTAGACAGCTTGATTAATAGCTGCAATCCTGGAGTTGAACATGTTTCTGCCTATAGATGACACACCCATCTCCTGGTTCAGTTTTACAGGAATTAACCTTAAAAGTACTTTGCTTCCTGTGAGCCAAGTTTAGTCTGTAAATTTCCAAAACAGCAAGTATTGGGGTCCATAATAGATACTTTTCTAAGCAGTAAGTTCAGATATGAAGAGAAACCTCAGGCTCTGAGTAAAATGTTAAGTAATTACTGCCTATCACATTTTTATACATGCTGATCTTAACATGGAATTATTTAACACTATTGCTTCCTCTATGCTAACAAATTGTAATGAAACATTTACATGGTTTTAATAATGGAACGTAGCAAGAATGTGTAAGAATTCAGAAGATCTGAGACATTAATGATTTTTTTATAGGAGGCATATAAAAAGTTGTGGGTTATATCTTAAAATAGGACGAAAACAAAATTTTGTTTCAAATTTTCAAAGTTGGTCTTAAGCCAGAAGTCATCTTCATGAACCAAAACTGGGGGAATAGAGAGAGGATGGAAGGGAGGAAGAGATGAGCTGAGATCCTTCAAAACAAATTTGCTAAATACTATATTACAAAGAGAAAGATATATGTGTTATTTCATGCTACATTCTTTCTTTTGGGATGTCAGTCCTACAGAAAACTTAAATCTTGATTAGATTCTAAAGCAGTGGGATACACACACCAGTGATGCCATGACACTGCACTAAGACTATCAATGCTACTTGGAACACTTTTTTTCTAGACCTGGAGTTATTGCTGTGGTGGGAAAAATTATTTTTCTTTTGAATTTTAACTGGTGATTCTGCAGCCTTTATAATACTGCATTCAGGAAATAAAAGAGAAGGAACTTATTTAAAATTAAGTATGTAAAGTGTACTGCCAAAAATGGTTAATTAATCTTGACAAAATTCTCTCGTAGCTTTGCAACAGTGCTCATATTTTCATGAGATTTTAATTCTCAGTTCTGAGTCGCCTCACAGTTTTCTTGGGGTACAGGATAATTATGTTATTATGTATTAATCCAAATGCTTAAAAAAGATGTCAACTTCTCAAGAATTTCATAAGAGGCTATTGAAAACTTCTGATACTCAGGTGTTCCTATTCTGCTTCTGTACATAAGGCACGTCTTAACTAGAATATCAGGTGTTATGGGAATAACTTTAATACATTTAAGTCCAGTACATGCTGTTTTTCTGAAGGTAGTCATCACATTGCAGGACACAGTCTAAAAGTGAGGGCAAACAAGCTTTTGCCTATGCAGCATTCCCTGAGTTGTTGACATGGAGCATGCTGTGAAGCAGTGCCTTCTCTTTCATATGTCACTAGGCTACTGTCTTGCAGTCAGAATACCAGCGCCCTTTCTCCTCATGTCCACATATAAACCCATTCTGACCACATCTAGCTCAGTTTTCAGCTGCTTCCCCCTTTTGTTGTTTTCCCTAATCTTTACCATCTTAATGGATCTCCACATTTCCTCCTTTACTGTGGGAAAGGCTTGTTTTGCTATCTATCTCCATGAAGAAAGCCTGATTTAATCTTTTATTCCTTCTGATACCTGGAGAAAGTAGGTGAAAATACCTTAGCCACTTAAGTGACCATATCTCTGTCAAACATCTTGACTCTGCTATTGAGTGCTAAACCACAAGGTATTTTAGACAGCAGAAGTGCACCTACCCATCATCAGAGGACCAGCAGGAGAAATTCAGACTTAATTACCAACAAATATATGGTAATCTCCTGTCTGTGATTAGGGAGAGCGTGCAACTGAGGAAAAAGTGCAGTCCCCAGCTATGCATTGCTGCCTCATGCTCTTACCAACTTCAGCCAGCTTCAGGTGTTGAGGTTAAGCAGCTCTCATGCTGGTAGGAGCTATACTGTTACTGCTCTTTATTTAGTCAGCTGTCAAATAGCTCAGCTTTGGAGAAGATAGTAATTGGACACAGTGAGTCTCAGAGCCTCTGCGTTCATTAGGAAGGAAAACAACCTCACACAGTAAAGTAACATACGGACATAGTTCTGTCCTGAAAGGCTTCAGGAGAGCCACAGCCTTGCTTCTTCCTGCTTCCAGCCCTGTATGAGACATCCACAGAACCTGTGACTCTGACCAAGCCAGACTGTGGGACAGACATTTCTTTGCTGCATGTAGACAAGGAAGAGGCTCTGAACAGCTGAGTTGTGCTGCTCTTCCTGACATTGGTGATATATTCTCTGCTATTTCATACATTACAGTACAACAAATAATTAAATATAAAAAGACATTTAATACAATAATCTACCAGACTGTTCATGACAGTAAATTGCCAGTGTCTCTACGCTGGGTAGAAGCTACCTGTTTATACCAGGAGTCTCATTTGGTCAGCCAGACTGGTTACTGGTTTCTGGACTAATGGCCAACTTTTTGATTGTCAATTAAAAAATCATTTACTAAGCTATTGTCTTCCTCCCACCTTGTAACCAGGTGTCACACTCATATACAAACCTCAGCTGTTCATAAGTCACAAATCAAAACAATTCTAAGCTGGTTAACTTTAAAAGCTTAACTACAGCCTTCAGGCACTGCCCTTCCTTAGCTGATGATCACTGCTCCTTGAAATGAGCTGCTTTATGTCAAGTTATTTAAACTCTGCCTTCAGACATTGCTGAATCAACTTCTGTTATAAGGTCTTTCTCTCCTTCAAAACACTGATGAGACCCTTGAGAATTTTGTGTTAACAGCCACCATGACCTGCATGAGGACAAGTTCATCTTTGCTATTTCAACAAAGCACAACCATAACCCTCCCTCTGCCTCCAAAAAGAATCAGCCGATGACATTTGCTCAGATTATAGGATTACAGCTTTTCTCTCATCAGTGAGCAAAATAGGTGTGAGGACCCTTCAAACTACCAACTTGGTGCATACTCCCAGGACCTCACTCAAGATCCCGTTATAGTCCTGGCCGGAACAAAATAATAATGGTAGGAAGATGTTGGATGTGTGGGAGAAAAGGGGGTCTTGTAGTCTGAATAAAAATTATATGCAAAATAGGCCTATGCCTTTTGAAGACTAATACCTATAAGCTATTTTTCTTAAATAAGTTTGGACTTCAAGTGTTTATATCTTGAAATGGATTGTTCTAATTTGTACAGATTAGTCTGTCTTACAGCTTTACTGCAGACAGTGAGGCAGCTGTCTGCCTGGTTAAGACACAACAAGGCAGGTTCCCCAACACTGTTTCTGGTAGAACTTGCCCAGAACTATTTTAGGGAATTCCGAAAGGAGGTGTGCAATCCATGTGTGGGTGGTAGACTGAAATTTCTCATTAGGTCATGGGATATACCAAAGGACATGTGATGCCTGAATAAATCTGGAGCAACTACAAGACCTGTAAAGAAGGAAAATAAGACAGGTTGAAACAAGTAATCTCCTAATCATCTCTTTTTTTTTTTTCTTCTTTTTTTTCTTTTCTTTTTTTTTTTTTTTTTTAAATACAAACTTGTAATCCCATTACATATGTTGTAAATAAAATTCTGAGCCTAAATGTGTGATTTAGAGACAAATCACTCTACTTTCCGGATATTCTTCTCTTTTGAAATTTTATGAGGTTGGAGGAACACAGCATCTTTTTCTTTACCACTTTCTGAGAAGTTACCCTCTGTAACTGTATGTATGTGTGAAGAAACACTGGTATGGGTTTTTTTCTGATTTTAGTGCATCATTAAATCCATCAATGTAAATTTAAGAATAATTCAGCAAGCTAGAATCAGTTAAGATTTATTTCAACTTTCTTTTTGCATTACGTAAATTTAGAAAAAGACATGTAGGTATTTTCTTCCTCTTTCAAATAAGCTTTGCCTCTTTGAGGAAACATAATTTGAGACTGTAACACTGTGCAGGGTGAAGGTGTCTGTTAAGGTCAATGCAACCTGTTCAAGTGGTCTGATGTCCATAAAGTATATCTGAACAAGTTGCCCATATAGGCTTTTCCATTTCAGGTCTTTTGTGCTGTCATTCATCACTGTGAATAAAATGGAAAATAACCCCAGGAAAGTCATTAACAGTATGTGTGCAGGTGGGGCAGTGCTGAAGAAGGGTCGTGGCAGGATTGATGCAGAAATTTTGCCAGTAAATGACTCAAAACAATCTATGGCGTGTTCACTATAATAATTTTTTGGACCTTGTACTAATGACCAAAACATTGCTCTGGTCTCAATGCTAAGTAGAACAGATTTTATCACAAGGCTGTTTCACTGTATGATAAAAATTTTGCCTTTCAAAGATGAAACAACCTCCAATTAGTTCTGTAGTTTTGTGTGCTGCTTAAAAGGTTAAGACTGTGATTGACTACAGAGGCTGAAGGGTGTGAATCAGACCAAAGGGTGCCAAGAGCTTGCAAGCCAAGGTAACATTAATGCTGCCTCACATTTTTGCTGGAAGATAGCTTACTTTCAACTTCCCACCTGTATATATATGCAGTTACTTCACTTCCATAGACACACAGCTTGTCATTTTTTGTGTGGCCAGTTGCTGACTTCCGCTTTTAAGCAAGTTTCTAAATGTATGGGTCATAATATCCTGGGAGAGGGGGTCCAACTTACAAACCACTAGAGATCATTGATACTGTAGGTGTAGAATTTGAATTGGACAGTCAGAAATAACAGATAAAATTATTTTAATTATACTTCAAATGAACTATGGACTGGTTTAAGGCAAACAAAACATTGGGTAGAATATGTATACAGCTGTACTTTTTACTTGTTCTAGTAGGAGTAATGATAAATGCACTTGTGTGCTGGTTTTGACTGGGGTAGAGTTAACTTTCTTCACAGTGTCAAGTATGGGCCAGTGTTTTGTATCTGGGCTGAAAACAGGGTTGATAATATAGAGATGTTTTTGTTATAACTGAGGAGGGCTTACACAGAGACAAGGCCTTTTCTGCTTTTTTAATTGCCAAGCTAGTGAGGAAGTTGTGGGTGCCTGGGAAGCTGGGAGGAGACACAGCCAGGACAGGTGACCCCAGCTGGCCAAAGGCATATCCCAGACCATGGGACATCCTGCTCAGTATTTCAAGCTGCGGGCAAGAAGAAGGAAGGAGGGGACGTTTGCAGCCATGGCATTTGTCTTACCAAGTGTCTTGGTTTTGAAAGACAGGTATCTGCCAGGGAAAGCTGGAGTTTCCCTTGGAATGGAGAATGTAAACACCTCAGTGCTGGGGTGGATGTTTAAAGGAAAGGTTCCCTCCACCCACCATGCCACCGATGCCACATGGAGCAAATGGATCGCCCTCATCACTCAGCGCGCCCGTATTGGTAACCCGAATCGCCCTGGGATTTTGGAAGTAATCACCAACTGGCCAGAAGCTGAGAACTTCAGTCTCACTGACGAAGAAGAACAAGAGCAAGTAACCCGGACTGAAGAAGCTCCACCATACAACCAACTGCCAGCAGAAGAAACACGCTACGCTCTTTTCACTGACGGTTCCTGTCGCATCGTAGGGATGAACCGGAAGGGGAAAGCAGCCGTATGGAACCCCACAAGACAAGTTGCACACGCCACTGAAGGAGAAGGTGGGTCAAGCCAGCTTGCTGAACTCAAAGCTGTTCAATTGGCCCTGGACATTGCTAAAAGAGAGAAGTGGCCAAAGCTCTACCTCTACACTGATTCGTGGATGGTAGCTAATGCTCTGTGGGGCTGGCTGGAAAGGTGGAAAAAAGCCAACTGGCAGGGTAGGGGAAAACCAATCTGGGCTGCTGATGAGTGGAAGGACATTGCCATCAGGGTAGGGAAACTACCTGTGAAAGTCCGCCATGTGGATGCCCATGTCCCCAAGAGTCGGGCTAATGAGGAGCACAGGAACAACGAGCAGGTAGATCAAGCTGCGAGGATAGAGGTGTCCAAGAGAGACTTGGATTGGCAACACAAGGGAGAGCTGTTCCTAGCTCGGTGGGCCCACGATGCCTCAGGTCATCAGGACAGAGATGCCACCTATAAGTGGGCACCAAGGGGTGGATCTAACCATGGATAGTATTTCTCAGGTCATCCACGACTGTGAGACGTGTGCTGCCATCAAGCAGGCCAAACAGGTGAAGCCCCTCTGGTACAGTGGACGGTGGTCCAAGTATAAGTATGGGGAGGCCTGGCAGATTGATTACATCACACTGCCCCAAACCCGCCAAGGCAAGTGCTACGTGCTGACCATGGTGGAAGCCACCACTGGGTGGCTGGAGACCTATCCTGTGCCTCATGCCATTGCCTGGAACACCATCCTGGGCCTGGAAAAGCAAGTCCTGTGGAGACATGGCACCCCTGAGAGAATTGAGTCGGACAACGGGACTCATTTCAAGAACAGCCTCATAAACACCTGGGCTAAGGAACATGGCATTGAATGGATATATCACATCCCTTATCATGCACCAGCTGCCGGGAAAGTTGAACGGTGCAATGGACTACTTAAGACCACCCTGAAGGCACTTGGTGGGGGGACCTTCAAAAATTGGGAAGTGAACTTAGCAAAGGCCACCTGGATGGTCAGCACCCGAGGCTCTATCAGTCGAGCTGGTCCTGCCCAGTCTACCCCTTTGCACACAGTGGATGGAGATAAAGTCCCTGTGGTACATATGAGAGGTATCTTAGGAAAGACTGTTTGGATAAACCCCACCTTGGGCAAAGGTGAACCCACCTGTGGGATTGTTTTGTTCAAGGACCTGGTTACACTTGGTGGGTAATGCAGAAAGTTGGGAAAACCAATTGTTTACCACAGGAAAACCTAATCTAAGTGAGAATTGAGTGTGAGGGTTCATTCTGTATAGTAGAGTTTATTGATTTAGGTATGATGCAGATGATAATAGAATAAGGGGTGAGTAATGTCTTGGGTTATGGAACAAAAATTGTGTATTTTATTTCATTTGCTGAAAGCAGTTGGGGAAATGTTCTTTATCACTTGTAACTCTGGGAGAAGGGGAGTGGGTGCCTTCTGATAATGGGCCAGCTGTTAAAACCAGGTGGGGCAGTGTTTCTTATCTCTTTCACCACCCGTCCTTCCTCCAGAGGGATATGTTCTGTTAATGGACCATTAAGGCTCACCAAAGACATGACATATTCCGTCATCCCATTGTGAGATGCTCTACCCAGTGAGGGGAGCCAACCATTCCTACCTGGATAAAAACTGAGATGTAGGAACACAAGGTACCTGGTTCCACTGAATTCCCGGAAGAAGACTGGACCCTTCTCACCATCACTGGACCCTTTTTTCTCTCAGGATCATCTCTACTCCAACAGAACCACATCTGCCACTCCAGAAGGACTCACTTTTGGACTGCTTCCAACACCCTGACCAACAGGGTGTCAAGTTGTAGCTCTGACTCTGTCAGTGTTTCTAGGATTGTTGTTTGTTTGTTTTCTTGTTTGTTTGTTTTGTAATTTGTAGTTATACTACTACATTTGTATTGTTAATATTCCTAGTAAAGAACTATTCCTATTCCCAAATCTTTGCCTGAAATCCCCTAATTGCAAAATTATAATTTGGAGGGCGTGAGGGGTTTACATTCTCCATTCCAAGGGAAACTCCAGCTTTCCCTGGCAGATACCTGTCTTTCAAAAACAAGGCAGTTTATGTGATGAATTTGTACCACTCAATGTTTTTAGTTCAGAGGAGTCCTAACATGTAGCTTTTCATAGAGCTTTGCCCTCAGGCAACACTAATGACAGGAGTCTCACACCCCCCTGAGTCACTCTGGTGCTCATTTGCAGAATCAAGGCACATCTTTAGCAGAGGTTCTCTGTTGATTCATGCCCACAGGGCATGAATGGGCATGCAAGACACCTGCACAGCTCTGGAAGAAATCAGACTTCCAGCTTCACACACAAAGCCCAACTGAGCATTCTCTGAAGCTATTCCCTTGAGACATCTCCACTGGTCAAAGAAGTGCTGCTGCTACTTCCTGTTCCCAGTAACCAGTTTGTGTATCTCTTGAATCAGAATGAATTCTCTTTCCAGAAGAACCCAGTTAATGCTATCACTTACATAGAGTTTCAAAAGTCTGTTTTCACTGCGAGAAAGATCCTAAGAGCAGGCAAGAGCACGGTACCACAGTGAGCGGAAGAAGACCCCACCCCTCCATGAAGTTCTTAATGTCCTGTTCAGAAATCATGTCCTCTTGCCTGTCATCTATGCTTAATTAATTCCTCTTTGTGGGATGGGAATCCTTTCAGAGAACTTCTTGAAAACTGCCTCATATAATGGACCAGAACCAAGTAAAATTCTAGAAACTTCCCACAAATTTCAAGTTCATAGAATTTAGTAAATAATGGGTTTTGTTAAAGACCACTACCAACTTAGGGGACTCTAACTGGTTATTGAATTTGGTGGAACAGGTACATAAAACAGCTGAAAGTCTCTTTCTGATTTCATGCAGTAGGAATTTTCCATCAGGTACTGAGCCACTGTACAAGGAAAGGAAATATTATAGACAGCTAGAACAGCTGGCAGTCTGGTTAATCCCTTTTTTCTATTCCCCTTTCAGGAATGAGCAGGAAGTAAATATGCACTGTGTTCAGAGACGTCATTTGTTGGAGATTAAAGATAAAATAATCTAATCTTCCATTAATACCAAACATGCCTAAAAATGATACTTTTGAACACACCCAGGGGAGAAGAGCAGGACACATTTACCATATAAGGGTTATTCATTTAGGAATAGGCTTCATAATTTAAGGAAAAAGACAAAATGGTTCCTCACTCAGTACATCCTATTATTTTCAGCGGAACATTTTCCCTCCCAGCGTTTCTGCCCTGAAAGGTGGTGAGCTGACTCATACTGTCTGGCCAGACAGGGACACAATGCTATCAAGCAGTGGGTGGAGAGCAGAGAATTAAAAACTATGTGTTTTGACGGATCTTTCCTAGTATTGGTATTGTACCTGATTCAAGGAAAAACATCTAGTAACAAACTTAACTAATAGCTTGTCTGGACCAAATGCAATTCTCAAGCACTGTCCTCCAATGCCAAGGGATAGAATTGTAAATCTGGACTCCAAATACATAAAATATCTCCTTGCTAGTGGCTGAGCAAACAACTCTTTATACACCCATTAACAAAGACAGCTGGAAGGGGTTTTTACAGACAAGTGAAAAACCTGGCCTACGGTACACAAAATCCACAGCTGAATTTTGTAACCAAGACCCTTCCTATTGCATAATGGGAATAAAACAGATTTTAGCTCCATTAGAGTTCCTGCACTTTGTGCTGAAAACAGCTCTTTAGTTCAGCTATCTTATCATTGAAAAGCTAGTCATAAAACTGTACCCAGCACAACTACAATAGAATTTACCAGAAATTACATGTGTACATATACAAGGGTGTAAGCAAACACAAAATAAATGTTTGTCCTTTACATCATATTTGTCCAAGATGTTCCTTCTCCTTCAGCAGTTTGCAGAATTCTTATCTATTTTGTCTGGAGCAGCCCTATTGCTAAGAACATCTTCTAAGATGAATAGGAATAAACGTCTCTGGCTCTAAAACTAATGAGACAATAAAAAAAATTAAAAACTAAAGCCACTTTTTTACATTTGCCTATAATTGGGGGGAAAAAAAGTAAAGAATAAAGCTGGAAATGAACAACAGAACAAGTTTTCAAGGAACAAAAATACATGGACACCATTGCCCATCAATCACACACGCCTTAGGTGTCCTCTAACCGCTAGTTCATGTCTGTTCCAAGTGCAGTAATGACATCTAAGATATGATATGGCAGCTATCACAAGAGAAATGTCTGCAAGGTGTAACTCCATCAACAAATATGAGAGCTCCATCCACATGGTAACTACTCATGAACAAATACAGAAGTTAATGGGATAGCAGCTCTGTTTCATTTACTGCTACTACTCTATGATCTGTATCCACCAGCACTAAGGACAAAGAAGTGGGAGTACCTTTTCTTCATGTATGCCTCCTATCAGGTGCATTAAGCTGCCTTAGACGCTATAAGCAATGTGCAACTTTGTAAAACACACATAACCACAACGCCAAATACTTTCTAGCCTTTTAGCTGTTACTTCCCTTTTCTGTAATTGTGACTCCTACAATCAATTTAACAGGATTAAGGTTGTTCAGTCACCAGTGGAAAATATTCTCTAGTCCACATACAGCAAACACCAAGTGTTTGGGATACCTAAACCACTTTAGATATTCAATACTTCAACTCCTGTTGAAGTATTGAATCCCAAGATTTGTAAAAGAAACAAATGCTCATCTTTCAGAATATAAGCCTTGAAGAAGCCTTGAAGAAGCCTTTTAAGAAAATGGGGAGGGTGCATGGGGGGCAGGGCATGGTGCAGGGGGAGAGAGGAAGAAATAAAATTTGAAATGTTCTTACTTAGCTTCAAAGTGACCCAGTTAGGAGTACAAGAGCTATATGCTGTTTTCTGCTCATTCATCTCCTTACCTAAGCCTTTGAAATCTATCACTGAACTAATTGGAATAGCCCTTATGAAGCAGTAATGTGCAAAACTGCCTCGTGAAAGGCACTGCAATTTACAATCAAGCATGCTCTTGCTGGGGAATGAAGGAAAAATTTCAAGGGAAGATCAGCTTGGTTTGTTAAGTGTTTTGGCAACTTTTCTGCATTTGTTTTTCATCAGAGCCTTCCCACTGAGCTGTAAGAAAAAGATGATCATATATCCACTCCCTTTTTGCTCTGTGACATGGGGAGTCTAGTTACAAAAAGAAGAAGAACCAGTTTTTGGGAAGCTGAATCACTTCTACTGTGTGAGTGGGGGTAAGGCTAAAGTACAAGGCAATCCCAGGCTGCACACAAAATGGCAAAAAATAAACCTTTTAAGTCACAATATATGTCTTCTAGGTGAATGGAGATTAAAAGGCAGTGGGCAAAGATGCTTTAAACTGAGTGACAGGCAGCATTGGTCAGGCTTTGGTAGGAGAACTTACTGTAAAGCCCCCATGACTTCTCTTGTTTTATAGAAAATATGGAGGAAAGTACATTGAGAAAAGGCTTGACGTCTCTTGTAGACACGGTCAGTGATAAAGACAAAGGCTCACCAAGCTAGATAATTCCTGGGTGAGGTTATTTTGAATTACAGTAGTAGTGGTTCTTCCACTACTTTGCACTCTATTGTTGTTTTTTATAACATAATAAATCTATATAATCTGAAACTTTTCAGTTACTTTCTGACCTCAATTACTCAAGAAATCTTTCCAACAGTTCATATCAGTTCTCCCTCTTGCTTGTTTGTCACAAACTTCACTGCAAAAAAACCCAACCAACCAAAAAATCCCAAACAAACAAAGCACACACACACAAAAACAAAACAAAATCCCAGACAAACAAAAACATAAAAAAACCCACAAAAAAACAACAAAAAGAAACCAAAACAACAACAATCTCCCATCCAAAAGAAAACCTCCCAACCGCCCAGAAAATTTGAAAACATGCAAGAATGTAAATACGTTTGTTCTATTGAACTCAAATCTTCCTGTGGTATAGACTGTCCTTTTAGACCTGAATTGTGCAACACCTTGCATTGTCACATTCTAATACATGGCTAATGGTCCTAAATATGATAATTAAGATGTAACTAGTGCATGATAACTTAAATGGAAAATTTTCACTTCATTTAATAACATAATTATAGCAATGTACAAAGTACAATAATAATAATAATGTCCCACCAATTTCTTTTATATATGTGCATAATTAAGAAAACTTGCAAAAGTGGGATGGTAACATTTGGACTTCTAAAAGCACATAAAAACCCATTCAATTTTGTGTACTGAGCAAATGGTAAGTGAATTACATATTTTTAAAATGTAGCTATTTTTAATTCCAAATTATTTTCATGAAATCATAGACTACTCAAGGTTGGAAGGGGCCTCTGGAATTCATTTATGTCCCTGCTTGAACCAGGTCCAGTTAGATCAGGCTGCTCAGAGATTTGTCAAGTCAAATTTTAGTTTCCAGGGTCAGTGACTTCACCCACTCTCTTGGCTCTGTTTCAGTAACTGATGTCTCACATGGTTTTTCCTAATATCTAATGGGATTTCCCATGTTCCAGGTAATGCTCAGTGCATGTCATCCTGTTGGTGTTCACCACTGGGCAGAGTTTGGGTCCATTTTGTCTGTTCCCTCACACCAGGCATTTGTAGACTGGAAAAAGTTCTCTCTACCCCCTCCTCTTACCCAGGCTGAACCAGCCAGTGACCCCCACCTGTGCTCCAAGACTGACCCTCACAGTGGTCCTTCTCTGGACTTATCCAGGAAGAAATTCTTTACTCTGAGGGTGGTGAGGCACCAGACAAGGTTGCCTGGAGAAGCTGCTGGATGCTCCATGTCTGGAAGCGTTCGAGACCTGGCTGGCTGGAGCTCTGAAGTACTTGGTCTAGAGGGAAGGGTCCCTGCCCATGTCAGGGAATTGGAACCAGATGATCTTTAAGTCCCTTCCAACCCAAACCATTCTATGACTCAGGTTTGTCTGCACAGCAGTCCTTGAGCATTGACTGTCTCACTCAGTCTGGTATTATTGTCGTATTTCCAAGACTGTCATTCACCTCATCATCTGCATTGTCAAGAGACACATTGATCAATGCTGTGACACTTCCTCCTTGACTGTATGCCGGATTTTTTGTCTAGTTGTTGCAGGCCTGGGAATGAGTAGAGTCTGTCTGCTGCTGACACAGAGCACCAGGTTTTAGCCACTCCCATCCCAAGGCTCTCCAAAATACTCTATGTCCTCCCATGTCCTCACATCTCCCTTTACTCTGTGGTTTGGGCTTTTGCCTCTGAGGGATATCTTTAAAAACCTCATGGAGATCCTATTCCTCCTTCCTAACGCTACACAGTCTGTTCATTTACACTGACACTCTTGAAATGACTTCTTCAAACATGGAACCCATGACTGAGATTCAGGAGAGACACGTCTTCTTCATCACCTTTACCACGTGAGTCAGTGGACTCAAGAAAATATTAGTATCATTTGGCAGTTTGACCTTGTGAAGGTATGAGCATTTTAATACCTCCACATGGCCTCAGAAGCCCATGTGTGACACAGTCCTGTGAGTGCCTTCTAGAGACAACTCTCTCTGAATCCACAGCAACTGCCGTGTGTCACAGTAGGCATTTCAAATAAAGATTAATGTTCACATAGCAAATATTTTTTAAGGCACTTCTGCCTTGATGTTCATATAAAGAAAACAGTATTATGCTTTTTACAAGATGCTTGAGGTTTTTGCTAAGTGCAAATACTCTCAAGAGATGCTTCAATATTATTAAGCTTCTCCCTTCTACAAAAAGCAATAGATTGATGTGTGAAATACCCCCTCACAGATCTAAACCAAATTACTTTTTTAATGCTCTTCTGAAATGCAAACATCTCCTTGCTGCAAGGGTGGCTGTAACTTACTGTTCAGCTATTAATAATCTGGCTGTGTTTGCCTGACTCTGAGGAACTCAAAAAAAAGGGCTGTTCCTACATACACTGGCAGAATTACTGGTAGAATTACCTGCCGTGGCTCTGCAGATGAGCCCCAGCCAGCTGAGTGTAAGAGCTACTCCTAAACATCATGCCTGCATGCAGAAATGATCCCTGTCCAGTCTGTAGCTTAGGGGCAGGGGAAAAGGTTCAAAAAAATCAACAAGAGATTATTCAATGTAATAAAACTAATTTAAGTTTTAGTCACCATTCAAGCTGCTTCCTGTGCTCATTGTCTCCTCAGCCTGCAGTCACTTCACACAAAGAAAGTGACTGTAATTCAGTTTATGGAACCAAGAAAAGTTTTATCAGCTAACAACCCAGGCAAGCATTTATATTCCAGTGCTTATCTTTATGACAAGTATACTGACTTACTGCAATAAATTTTAAATATTTAGATGAAGGGAGGTGCTAAAAGAGATTACTATATGGAAGACTGTGTTCTTCAGAACCTGAAAACTTGAAGGTCTGGCTCTATCTCCCCAAAATTCAAAAAAGATATTTTTAAAGAATAATCCCTATCCCTTCAGTTTCATTTGGAGTGAAGCAGGAAAGGATCATCTGCTGTCACTGAGTACTAGTTTCCAGAACCACTGTTCACTGAGAGTTTGCAAACCTGGGCCTAGTCTCTGCCCATCTATCTCTGACCTGGAGAAAAACCAAACTTCCCCATGCCTCAAGAGAAGGCTGTAAACAGTGGCTGATCATTTGCGTTATCTCCTGCCAAGTACACAGAAACGCAGAGACTTATAGTCCTGAAAGCAGATATGCCAAAAGACTTAACATTTCTTCTTCTGCCCCATAACAAGTAACCAAGGCAAATATCTATTCTGAATATTCCCCACTCATCTCTCACCATCAGATGATCTTTGCATAGCCATTTTCACTCTGGTTCTCTGTGCCTGTAAAGATCTAAAGTTCTCCTCCCTGAGATGGCAAGTACAATCAGGTCTGTGGTGAATGAGACAAGGATGCTGCAGGCCTGGGCTGGGAGGAGAGATTGGGTGACCTGAAATGGCCATGGGCTTATGCAGAGAGCAACGTGCTTGGCTTTGTAGAACTTGTTCACATGCTGACCATTGCCAGGACACTGAGCAAAGGTGTTCAAAGGGCAATTCAAGATACAGTTGCTTCCACAGCCGTTGGTCAGGGATTATCACCTTCTCTATTTGGAAGGGTTGTATTGCATTCTTTATTTTCCCCTTTTGCAATAATGTTAAGAATCAGGGTGAAAAACTGAGTGGTTTCTGTGGGCTGTATTACAAAGGCTGAGTTAAAATTAGTGGGCCTGAGGAGATGATTTGAAAAGGCCATGTGAACAACCTGTTAGATTTTCTTTTTCACTCCCCCCACCATAGTCACCTGCTCTTCCAAACAGGCTGCCAGTGGTAACAGTGGTACTTCACATTTCAAAAGGGTATGTCATTAAAAACAACAAGAAAATCCATCTTGTATAACTACATCCAGGATTTAGCTTATTCACTGCCAGAATGATGTAATGACTCATATCCTATGTCAGGAGCCAATAACCTACTACAGCATTAAATTTTTCCAAGCACTGACACAGGGAGAATTTGGGACTAATTAATTTAATCTCCTCCAAAATATGATTAAAATCACATTTTTAAGATTTTTACTCTTATCTTTGACACAAAAGGGATATTGTCACTTCCCCAAACTTGCAGGGGTAATGCAAAATAGAACCTCTCTGAAGTGAAGGGTAGGACAAGAGGTAAAAATCTCTTCTAATCACTTTAAGTGTGGTAAGTTAGCTTCAGCTTGCCCTGAGTAAACTTCTTAATGAGATAATCTTCTGATTAAAAAATTGACCTGTACATACATTTCTGATCTATCATTTCTATATTAATTTTCCCAGTACTAGGTCCCATGTAAAAAAGTTTGTCCAGTGACAATGAAACGGAGATTTCAATATTAAGCCAAAACCATCCCCCATTTTCATTAAATTTAACAATTTCCAACCCCTGATATCAAGGTGTGAGAGGATGGAAGAAATAGAGTTAGAAGGTTACCATACCTATCTTAACTAATCTCTTCAGATCTAAATAAATAAATAAATAAATAAATAGATTTTATGTGCTCAATCAAGCACTTTAATATTCTATGATATGAAAAGAAGATATAATTTTTCTTTATAAAAGTTTGAAAATTCTAAGAAAACAAGTTGAAGACAACAGAAAAATGGCATTAAAACCAAATCACTATTTCAAGAGAACCTCCAACACAACTGAAGCAAATTTCTGCCTTAGTATAAAGAATTCCTTTGTTCTCCCAAGAAGCTGAACTGTGACTGTGCCTCTAATTTTTGGGAGTTTGAACTACGCTGCAGATTTACTTGATGTTGTGCTTCTGCCATCTTCCTCTATGTATCTTACGTCATGGGAAAAGGAAAGGGCAGGCAGGGGCTGTCCGGTTTTTTTCAGGCACTTGCTGATGAGTTAGATGGAGCTCTCTTTTCACTTTTCATTCTATATTGGTGAAAAACTAAGTGAAAAATCAGTGGAGGAAAAGGAGTTTCCTATTCCACTCTTGCAAAAACCCAGGCTTCTGATCATAGGAGATTTTGGCTCAGTAACTTCAGACATTCTACTCAAGGCCAGACAATTTAAACCTAACCTCAAGTGAGATGCTGAATTACCTAATGCTCCAGCATCTGGTATTTACAGTGAAACCCAAAAGGCCAGCAACAGCAAAATGTCACTGTGTATTGAAGCAGGAGTGAATACTCAAGGAGGGAGGTACATGCAATAAAATCAGCTGCTGTGCAGGAAACACCTGTAGCTTGGCAAACACGACAAAGAAAGGTGCAACTGCAATCTCACTCCTTCCTCAAAAGACCCTTTGGGTTCCTGTAGGTATCCTTGAAGACACAGAGCCCAGGGTCTTCCTCTGAGCACTGCTCTTCAAAAAGAACTGACCAAAGCAGAAATGGCCTCTGCAGCAAGCCTTCAGGCAAGGTGCTCTAGGGCTGATCCACCTTTCCTTATGCCATGCAAACCATTTGCGGCAAAAGGTTTTGGTGAAGCTAAGGCTTCACCTGAAGTATTCAGCCCTCCTCTCTCTTTCAACAGAACACTGACACAGCTGCCTGCAGAAATTAACTGAAATACCCCAAAGCTATGCATTAAACAGCATCAATTGACAGGAAATTTTTGTCTCTGGTCTCCTCCTTTGACCACTGAAACCCACTGGTTTTGTGGTAGAAATTAAGTTGAAGTTTAACTGGCATCCAGCAGTTCATACTAACTTATGGCAGCAGTGTTGCCCTGAGCTTCCTGCACTTGGAAGAAGTTCTTACCATCCTCAGCAGAGACTCAGTATTTAACAAGGAGGATAATGTAGTTCCAAAAACACAGGTGAAAATTCATATTTAGGAGCAGCAGGACTTCCCCATACACCATTTCCAGGCCATAGAAGTAGGCATGTGATTTATGTGCAGGCAGAACGGTTAGACTTGGATGGCAACTACTTATCATACTACACTAAGAAAATTACAGGATATGAATCTTCTTCTGTGGGCTTTTTTCCTTTTTTAGTAGGTTTCTAGTTTTTTGTTTCCAACTCCTGGAAACACCAGCTTACTCTTTCTAGCCAGGCTCAAAATTTTTAGACCTGATAAAGCTATAAAATTCCCAAATAGGTTTTTGTTCAGACTTTGATTTTCTGAATACTTGCCTACTTAATATACCCACATACTGTATATATTACTATCTACTTTTTTGTGTTACCCACACTTAATAGGATGGAGTAGGATTTTGCCAGTAATAGCAAATGTTACATCTTTTTCCCGGCATTTCTGCCAAATGTGCATAGAAATCTGTCTGATAGATGTCCAATGAATGCTGGTGGTCTACAACCACAATTTCTCAAAAAATATGGAAAGAAATCTATTCTGGAATACCTTTGATGTGGCAACAAATAAAGTATTTTTTCACTGGGATGAAATAATAGGCATTCTTCAAACCATGAACACACTTTCTGAACAGTAAACAAAGACATCTGCTACTCTGTGCAGTGAGACCACATGGGCATCCCAAAATCTAAAAATACCTTCTAACTCTACTCCACAGTGGTACCTCTATTTTTGTCTTTGTGATGAAATGAATATGTTGTATGCACGAGATGCATTCCCATGGCTAATGCAGTTGGCAGTGTGTGTGTGCATCCCCAACTTCCTGATGCTACAGGCAACACAGGCTGGAAGTGCTTCTGCCTTTGCAGGTGTGTTTTCAGGTGTTTCACTCTTCAGTGGTAGGAAGGAGTAGGTTGTATCTCTGTTCCATACTCCTACCCACTCAAGAGGTGACCTGCTTGGCTATTCCCTGACAGTACAAAGTTCACAAGGAAGTTGCCAATAGCAGTAATAGTAGGGTTTGCTTTCACTAAATTCATAGTTCTTTTTGAAAACAGCCTAGTTTGGGTTTGTTTGGAGGGGTTTTTTTGCATGTGTTGCTTCCTTGTAAAAAGCGGTTTTAATACCATTGCTAAATCTGAAAAGCAAACGCACATTTTTCACTCATGATTTATTCCTAACTGCTTCTCTCATGTTGAGGTTCAACAGCCTTGTAGAGAAAAGTGCCAAAGGAGTAAAATCTCTACTGTATGCTTCCAAACAGTTCTTTCTCCAGCTTTCAAATTCTGATGGAGTTTTTTTAGAGCAGAACAGCTCTAAAGATTCAGTGGGTATGAATACTACCCAGCTTTCATTAAAACTCACTTTAAGCTCCTTTAGGGACAGAAATGTCACAAGCAGCCTCTATCTGGCACACTGAAGAAAGCAAGATTTAGATGCCAATTTCCAGAAATTTCAACATCCCTGATCCCCTTCTGATACCCATGTAGCTGCCTGGAACACACTTCGTGTGTCCTTGCCCTGGAGCAGTAACTGTTCTAAACAGCTGCAGGGCTGCACCTCTGCCGAGAGCCTGTTCAGACTTACCTGGAGAATGACTAGGCAGAATCACTCAGACCTTGTGAAAGTTCAAGGGAGCTGAGTGAGTCAGGAGCTTATATGCAGAATGGAAAAGGGGATGGTTGTTATAAAACAGCCATCAAGGAGTTTGATGTTATAAAACAGCACAGGCCAGCAATGTTTTTTGGGATAATGTCATGCTCTAACCTCCTTTCCTTCCTGTTCTTTCAGCAGAAGTGGTCCTCCCTGTACAGTATTAGGATGCAAGTGAAATAAAAATAGCCTGTTCCCTGAAATTCTGTGGACAGCTTTCAGCTGGGCAGGGTTGTTGTTGGTTTGGGTTTTTTTTAATTTGATTTTATTTTGTTTGGTTTGGTTGATTCATTGGTTAGTTGTGGTTTTTTGTTTGTTTGTTTGTTTTCAGGAGAAGGGGAGGGGTGGAGTGGGAGAAGGATTTTTCTGAGAAATTCCTTCACAAGTCTTGCTACCTCAGGAAAAGGCAGCTGCCTGGATGCTCCATGCTCACAGCCTGCAGGCTTTGTCAGCCCCTGAAAGAGTCTCAGTTTCTCTTGCTTGCACACCAGTCCCTGAGAGCAGTCCACCAGAGAAACACCACCTTTACATGTAAAGCTATGATCCTATCCAAATCACAGAACAGACACCCGTAAAATTATTTGGGAAATTTCTCATCTTTAGCCATCTAAAAATCAGGAAATAAGGCAGCTGTTTTGGGTTCCTCTGCATTCAGAGACAGTCACTTTCAGGAAGTAACTTTTCCGATTTGTCTTGAACACTCATTTGAGCTGATTCAAATCTTTTGCTAAGACTAGAATAATGTGCTTCCCAGTAACTGTCAATTCCCACAGATAAGTCCCACTCAATTTAAAATAACTATTTAAGGACTTATTAAGAACTAGACATAAAGCTATAATCAAACAAAAATGGTGGTCTCAATTCTTACTGCTAATAAAAATATACCTGAAACGTATTTTTATTTCAGAATGTGAATATTTTGGCTGTAGAGCCTAGATCTCACAAGAAGTTTGTCAGAAGTTTGTTTGTTAGCATGTGCTAGAGCCCTATGTTACTTCTGCAACTATTACAGAAGTTGCAGACTGACTTTGGAAGTCTTTGTCCAGTCCTGACATCTATGCTTCAGAGCACATTCTGGCAAAAAAAGCCAGAACAACAATACTTAATTGTGAAGATTTTCCTTTCAGTAAGAGAAAAATGAGAAATCTCACCAATTACCATAATAAAAGCTTAAAGAGTGATTTGGTCACAGCCTGCCTGTACCTACATTTGGAGCATATTTCTGATACTATCTGCTTCTTTTAATCAAACAAGTAAAGAGACCTGATGTTTTTTAATGGTGGGAAGTTAAAACTGAACAGAATCAAGCCTACAACAATGATGTATAGTTTTTAAAATGAGGGTCACTGGGTACTAAGATAAGAATTGTTTGTCTGCCAGTGAAAGTTTTCCAATAAATAAAATTGATTTTTCCACAGACATACTGAAGCACAACTGTGGGGTTAATGCAGAAATTCCTAAGGAAGTTTGATAGTCCATGGTATTTGGAGATGGTGGTAGTTACCCACTTTTCTCCCAGATGAGCAATAATCTCTTTGCCTTAGTCTTTAAAGCTCTCTGCAGGAGTTCTTCATGTATTTCAGAAGATGGAAAGGAAGAGAAAGGAACATGGGGGAAGTATTACAGAATATATGAGACGCTGGTAAGTAACCAATGAATGAGTAATTCTCTAATTGGTTTGCAGCAGAAAACAACAGGGTGCTTGAAGCAAACCACAATGAGATGCTTTACCTATTTGATGTGACCCTGTTTGGTATTTGCAATTGTTATGATATGGCAGAATCTAATTTTTTCTCTGCTTGTAAAATCTGTAGTGAATATGAGAGCAGATGCTCAGAAACAACAACAAAAATTTACTTGGCATCTCAAGGGCTATGGCAGACAGCATTAACAGATAAGCAAGAAACCTTTCTGGACTTCAAACCACAGAGGAGAAATGAAAATTTACTTTTTACCCATTTTCTCAGAACTTCTGGTTTTCCTATCAGCAACAGAATTGAGAACTAGATCCAAACTGTCCAGAAAAGGAGCATGCCAGGTGCATTGTTCCCACCTACACTTCATTTTGAAAGAGGGCTGTGGTTCTTCAGGCGTGAAAATGACCACGTGGATCACCAGTCAAAAAAAAATATATATTCCTGCCACAGTCCAGTGAGAGCACAGCTGGTAAAGGTGTGCAACAGCATTATTTGGATCAGAAAGTCTGCAAGTGGCAGTAACCGAGGTTACAGTCAGTGGCAGTAACAAAGGTTACAGCCAAGAAAAACAGGTGGAGGCTTATTAGTGCACTCTTTGCAGGGTTTTAAAGATTCCCTGATAAAGGGAGAAAGTTATAATGAGTCTGCTGGCAAGAATAGCACATATTTTCTCCATCCAAGTGATTGGAGGATCAGGCTCGTATGATCTCTTATGTGCTGACTAACCAGAGGACAGCAGCTTTCCAGATGTGACGTTAGCCCATAAAAATGCAAGCTGTTCCTATTGCTGTCTCAATCCATTCCTCATTGTATTGTACATTGATACAAACCCATTTTTACATGCTTCATGGGAAAGCTAAACATCGCGCTTTGGGGTAATGACAGGTTGGGTCATGTACTTGATGCATGTGGTTAATCCACATTTTCAGTCTCTTGGTTTTGAAAACAGTAGATAGAATACAATCTCAGGCAATTAATTTGCAATATGTAACACATCTAGGATGATCTGCTGCCTGGTGCAGACAGACTTTTTGATTATTCTGTGGCAAATTGAGACGATTTTTGAGAGATTTTCTTCTTTAGCAGTTAGATATATTGCCAGAAGGACATTAGTTCTTCCCCACAGTTTGCTACTCTTAACAGAAGGATAGCTAAAATTACATTTATCCCCTATTAAGTCAGGCAAAACCTTTATCTTTCAAGAGCATCCCCTGGCAAGGGGAAAGTCTGACCTCTGTGTATTTCCAGCGATGATAGTGTCTGCAGCTACCTTTCATTGCTAGCTTCACTCTGCTTCCAATACCCTCATTTCCCCAGTCAAAATTATGTTTCTGTCCTGGCAGGGAGGTTGAAAGAATTTCTGGGAGGCACTGTGTCACATGGGTCATAGAGCAGCACAAAGCACAAGAGGCAGGAAAGCCTCATAGCATTTGCATTTCTGTTGTTGTAAGGCCTGACTTCCGGGTGGCCTTGTGTAATACCAATGGCTCAGAACTTCCAGCACAGGCTTGATGGTGTGATTTATTAATAAGTTAGAGATAATTTAACTGCTGGCATTGAAGAGTAGTACATTTTCATCTCAGCCCAGTGGGAATGGCACCACACCAGGGTCTACAATTTTCCACCAGCAATGCAGAGAAAATGCTTTTAACATCCATCTCAAGGAGAGTTCACTGACAGAGTGCACACGACATACATCCCCTGGGTGTCCAACCAGATTTTTCAGAAGTGTGAGATATAACGCAATATGCATTATATTGTTCTCATACTGAACAATATAGTTAGAGAAAAACAAAACCCTCTGGTAGGTGTTTTAATTACCTCTGTCTAGTCCAGTACTGCTAGGAAGGTGAGACGATGGGAATGCAAAGTGTTATCAAAAATCCCTCTCAAGAGACTTTGAGAATTTGTTGAGTACCAGGGCAGCTTGCCATACATGCACAGGAACAAAATTGGTTCATCTTGACATTTCAAAGCATAAATTCCTCTCCATGTACTCTTTGCACTTGAGACTAAACTTCTCAAATATCCCCAAGTGTCTGATGTGGAAGCACTGAGTCATAATAGAAATTGTGATTGCTGTCTAACAGAGGGGACGTCCACCATTCACCAACAGATACCACTTAGAGTTCAATTACTTGGCTCTTAAACATACATTTTGGGTGCTACTGGAGCTGGAGCAGCAATCTGAGATAAGATCATAAGTAGACACAGTACACATGCACACTGTCAAGAGAAGGTAGGCCATGGCGTAAGTCATTCATTTTCTAAATAGACTGGAGGAAGGATAGGAAAGGAGGGACAGGTAGAGGTGAAAATGCTTAGCCAAGTTTCTACTGCAGCAGAAAAGCATCCCCTGGTCCATCTTGTATCTCTGCCATTGTTTTTGTGGTTGGTGCTCACCAGCTTCTCCCTCACCACAGACTCAATGCTCAGAGCTGTGGACATTATTTCTGGAGCAATGTAAAAGGTGAGGCTACAGAGAGAAACACCGGTGGGGATGGGATGGAGGTCCTTCAGCATGTCTGGTACCACACCAGAGGGAAAAGGCTTCATCCTTACCCATGAGCCATCTCCATCTGGTTCACAGGTAGAAATGCAGCCTTCAAGAGCAAGGGCAAGAGTCATACTTACAGAAATACTAGTATTACATGAACCATGCACGTGCCTTGTACAGATACATGTTTCTTTAGTTGCTATATCAAGTCACCCATCAGGTTTTGGGTATTTTTTTCTCTTCAACTGAAATCTCATTTGGTTCAAGATTTTCTAAAATATCTTAGTTAAATTAGTAGAATAATTTTTTCTCTCCCTGTTCTTCTAAGTTTATGTGCAAGCAGGGTTTTTTTTTTAAATCTTGGGAGGCATGGATAGTAAGGATAGCAAAGATTACTTCTTTGGATTTATGACAAGACTACACATCCAACATATATCAGATTGCATGGAAACACATTTTTGCCTAAAGCGTTGATTTTTTTCCCCCCAGGATCCTTGACAAGGTATTAATAATGGTGTAGTCAAACAACCATTTAATCACCCTAAACTGTGTAGATTTTCTGGCAACTTTAACAAAGTTCATCCTCCCACCAATCCCTGTCAAGTGTTGGAATACTGCTCACCCTCAGAATAGCTGTAAGAAATGATTTAACAAAATTTAGATATAACGAGGCTGAGAGTAATCAAACAGGAAGGAGGCACATGAGTGATTCATATAAGCTGCAGCCCTGCAAATTAATTCTTAGTGCAGGAGAAAGATGCTCCTGTAGAGCTTACAGCAACCTAAGGGCACCCTGCAGCACCAACAAGACCCTAGACAGAGGAGGGGGCAGGTAAAAGGTAGAATATGGAAGCAAAGAACAGCTGCTGCGAGCTGCTACCACCAGTTTGGAGGACAGCACTTTACTTTTCCCTATGCTTGTTTACCTCTCTGTGGTGGGGTAACAGCACTGCAGGCTTTCACTTTGTAGAGCATGGAACAGCCCACTCCGCAAGCTCACCCAATGATGATTTCTTGCTTTCTTCTGTGGTTGATGGGTGAGTTCAAGGAAGGCGTTGCCTTCCTGAGCATCTCTGGCCTTCTAAGAAATAGGAAGAATTTTGAAACTCCCACCACCCTACAACCACAGTTCCTTTTAGAAATTATAGTTTTATCACCAATTACTAAAATCAAGCACTTGCAAGCCTGCAGCTGTGTTTTTGTTACTGGGCTTAAAACTGCAGTTCCTGGAGCCACCAGGTGTTAGGCCCAGTGGTGACCCTCCAGGTTTCATCAGAGACCATCCTCTTTCTCCCAGGACAACTCCAAGACCCCCATTCTTGCTCACCCTCCCCCTCTCACTGTAGCAGCACCCAAAATCTCTGCAAACTGAGAACAGCTTGTGCTCCCCAGTGACTTTGTTCCCACTTGCACTCTTTTCATGTCAGGTAAGTCATAGCACTGGCCCCTCCACTTTTCAGTTTCCAGACATAATACTGATAAAGAATGTAGCAGCCATGAAAACCATCAGAGGGGACTTTGCCAATTTTTTGCTATCATTTGCATGGCAGCTCTTCCTTAAAGCTTGGAAAGAAATATCTTTTACAGTTTAGCAAAAAAAAAAAAATCTACTCAATCATGTTAATAAAAAATAATTATATAACAACAAGAAAATCTAAGCTTCAAGGAGCCCTTTAGCAGAAGTAACTTTCATTATGTAGGGTAGGTTTGTATGAATATTACTGCATTTTAGAGACTTAATAGCTTCCTAAGGGGAAAAGAAATAATTCAGACCATGTAGCATAAGAGTAGTTAGCAGCTACTGGTGCTAAACAAAATATAGCTGCAAGTGTTTACTTTTTAATAGATAAGCAAAAATCTTGTGTCTTCCTGGAGGCTGACTGGAACTCAGATATTGTTTGACTTTTTCTCTCTCAACACACATTTGGACTTATAAAGCTTTTGAAATCTTGAGCAAATAAAATACTGCAGGTTAAACATTACATGAGTCAAATGTACCCATTACCATGACTCCAGAAGAATGGCTCAAACTTAGATCTGTAATAAAATATTTTAATGAGGAATTAAGAGTAACCAGTGCAACTACAGTTGATTGTCCTGATAATATACCTGCCACTTCTATAAAGATTTCTGAAGATAACACCACTCCTATCCATTCCTGCAGCTTCTTTTTGTTGGTGGGTGATTGGGTATTTTTCCTCAGTGGAGAAGCCCAGAGCATTTGACATCTGTTCATTATTTACCCAGTGCAATGCACTTGGCAAGCACAGCCAGTTTTGCTCATTTAATCACAAGAGTAAACCAAGGCACATCAAGCCAGAGCCTCACTGCCTGTGCTAATGGCTTACATGGCACCATGACAATTTAGACCAGATAATGGCACATCCAAGGGTGTTAGACTGGTTGCCAAGGCTATGAAATAAGTCAGGGCAGAATCAATAGCAGAGGGGGACATTGGAACTCTGGTCACCTCTGCTGACAGCACAGCAACTGCAGATTGGACCATTAACAGTCCTGGAAAAAAATTATGTAGGAAGGGAGTTTGTTGTTAGGAGTCTCAACACTTTTTCTTATGTGAAAATGTAAAAAAATAACCCACTGGTCCACTAAAATACATGTATTTGAGACATATTTAATAAAAATGTATCGAAAATTCAAATATAAAAATGCAATATTTATTCTTGAAATTATAATCACTCATACCTTCTAAATTAAGTTTTTGGTGAGCAACCAAGAAACAATGACATTGAGTTCAAGGATCTCAACTCTCAAAATTTTAATGCCTAAATATAGGTGACTGATAGTAGATCTCATTAAAAAAAAAGCCAAAATTATCAGTTACCTCACTGGAGCAAGCACTTTACCCAAGAGAGTCCCCACAAGTAACAGCTGAGGACAACTATCCTGAAAATGCACTTTTGTCTGCTTTTTAGCTTGTGGATGAGAAGCAGCTACTTTTTTTTTTTTTTAAGAATAACATGTCCTACAATATGCTATTTTTGATCTCTATAGCTTTGTCAGTGTCACACTAAGACAGTCCAAAAAATGTCCTTGTTAAAAAAATAAGTCCTGATTATGTTAATTTGGTCTAAGCATGCCTTTAGAAGCATTAATGACACAAAGAGCCTGAATTAATACCTTTATATAAAAGAATCTTTGGTTATTTTATTTCACATAGATTGATGTCATATCTTCTCTACTCTTCTATGTTTGGGAGCATGTTTTTCTATTTTCATCATTATGCTTCCCCTCTGTCCTCAGAACTATATTTTTAGATAATGTGACATGAATTCCACAGCAACAAATTGTTTTCCTGAACCAAAATTTTATTTTCATTTCCATATCAAATCTAGTACAATTATCTTTACTTAAGTTATTTCCTCAAAGCTTTAGCATGGCAAAGCAAGTTCATTTATTTAAAACTTCTTTGAGTGTTCATAACTGTAGTGTGTAAGTGTGCCAAAATGAAAAGGATGTGACAAATACTGGTTTTCAGGATTTTATTTTTTAGTTACAGAGCTTAGAGTCAGTTCTAACAAAAACTGATGCAGTTCTACAAAAGCTAGTTAAGAGAACAGTACGTGTGTATCTGTGAAAGCAGTGAAAAGATACTGTAATGTTGTTTATTATGGCTTACTCCAGAAATTGGGAGGTTTCTTGAGCAAACAAGTATTTTCAATTACATTGATTCAGACCCCACAAACTTTGAGACTCTGTGGTCCATCAAAATATGCTTTGCTTATTTTAACAGATAAACAAATGCAAGCTCCACCCTGGTAATGGAGCCAACTGAGAGTGAGTGTAAGTCAGTGCATTTGCATTCCTTCTGGAAAAGAGATTTCTGAGTAGTCTAGACTTCATACTAATTTCAGAATACTCATACTACTTCTGCTGCAGTGAGACATAAATCATGTAATATGTGAGACTGTAGACCTTTCTCATGTTTTGTTTTCCTCTTCCTCACTTAAAAATTTTATGGAGAAGACTATCAGAAAGGTAAAATTTTATAATAAAAAGCTGGGTCCCCAATACAAGTACATTCTGTGGCTGATGAGAGAGCAGAGGCTCTCACTTCTGCAAGTTCTTTCCTGGGGAGGTTTTCCTGAAATACACACAGATAGAAGGAATTTAACTGGCTTTAACTCAGCCACCTAAACCAATATTACAACAAAAAATCACTAACCTTTTAGAAACCTATAGTAGAATAGCTATGGGCTTATGGTTATTTCTTTTAAAACATTTAAGGACTCCAGTAAGTGTAAAAATAATTTCTTTCCTGGCGTTAACAGAACCTAGACTCTACATCTCTTCTGGGTTTTACAGACCCCTTCTTTGGGAGACTCGGTGCCTACAGAACTATTCTTCCTAAAAACTTTTCAACTTTAAATCATTAAAACAGGACATTTGTAATATTTGCACTCCAATGGAACCAAACATGGTAAGAATGAAAGAAGAGCCTGAAACCCCAAGAGCAAACTTTGTTCCCAAAAGTCTTCATCTAAAACTATTTAACTTCATCCATGCCCTTCTGTCTGAATTCTTCCTTGGCTAGACAGAGGTCTCCATGGCCACCAAAATTTTTTCATGGAAAATTTCACTATTGGTACACAGTGTGAATGGCCTCTCTCTCCCAAAATCAGAATTGGGACTGGGGCAACTGAATGCCATGGACTGCCAAGACAAGCTGTTTCGTCCCTGAATGTCCAGTGAAGACTGTGTTTTGGGAACCACACACTTGAACCATGGAACTTTTTTATTTCTTTCTTTGTTGGTTTTGGTATGGCTTGATTTTGGTGAGGAGGGAAGAAGCCAGCCTCAGAAGTGATTTTCTGGGAGAAGCTGCTAAAATCTTCCTCTGTGCCCGGCAAAAACACCGGGAATAGATACACTATTAAGGCAATTAGAAAAGCTGGTAATGTTTCTATGATAACATATTTAAGAAATGGAAAAATCGTGGAAAGTTCTCTTTTCTCCTTGCTTCTGAGGAGTGGGAAGGAGGCCACTGAGCCCCTTCTTGGCAAGGCCAGGGCCCCTTTCTGGTGGGGTGGCCAGGCCCCCTTCCCAGCAGGGTTGGGGCCCTTTGCAACACAGCCACTCAGATCATGCTGCAGGAGAGCCACCCTGGTGCAGTGAGCAACCACGTGAGCCTCGCCAGCCACCACGGTGCTGGCTCCGTTTAGCACCTCTCTTTGTGCAGGGCACCAGAAAGAAATTGTTGCCACCACTTTTGCCCTTCTGTTTGCGGTGTGGCAGGCCAGGACTGGCCACATGACTGCTGCCATTGTGGCATGGCCAGCAATGGACTTTGTCTGCCTGGCCACTTCGAGGCTTTGCTGCACCACAAACAGAAGGGCAGCAGCGGCGGCAGCAGCTTCTCCTTTTCGGTGCCCTGCACAAGGAGAGGCACTGAATGGAGCCGGCACCGCGGTGACCGGCACGGCCTGCGTGGTGCAGTGGGGACTCTGTGACCAGCAGTGAGAGGCAGGGCAAGCAATTCCTAGAGCCTGGACCAGATCAATCTCTCAGCGCTGCAGAACCCTTTTCTTTTGATAGAAACTTTTCAGTTGATAGAACCTGAGAACAAACAATCCTACAGACACCAATTCTCTCCAAAACAGAGAAAGGGGAAAAGATGAAGACAACATGTTCTCCAAGAGGAGAACAACGTGGCGACACTAAGGTCAGTGAAAAGGAGGGACGGGGAGGAGGAGGTGCTCTGGGCATCAGAGCTGAGATTCTTCTGCAAGCCATGGTGAGGACTGTAATATAACAAACTGTTTCCCTGTAATTCAGGATGTGCATGGAGAGATGCAGAATTTATCCACAGCCTGTGAGAAAAAGGTGCTTGTGCTGGAGCATGTGGATGCTGAAAAGCTGTGATCTGGTGTTAGGCTTGAACAGAGAGAGAGAGAGAGAGAGAACTCTTGCTTCCAGAGATAGAGGACCTTTGATTCCAAATTAGAACAGCTCATCCTTAAAATAAAACCCCATGAACTAAATGGCCCACAAAAAAAACAATCATGAAGAAACTGCTTTGCCCGCAGGAGGGACTCACAGCAGGTTGGGTGGGACTGCTACTTCTGAAAATTAGAACCACATTGGAGAAGTTCACAGAGAACTGTCTCCTGTGAAAAAGACGGCACAGCATAGTAAACAGACTCCTCTCCCTAAGTGAGCCAAAGAAAGATTTTTAGAAGAGACAAACTGACTAAAACTCCATATTTTATCTCCCTGCGTTGTCGGGGAGAAAGAAATAAAAGCTGGGTGGGGAGGAAAGGTGCTCTAAAGGTGTATTATAATTCTCATTATCTTGTTTTAATTGTGTTAATAATTTTTTTCTTTATACTTTTAATGTTGTGAGTCTGTTTTGCACTTAAAATATTTCTTCCCAGTCCTTACCTCAACTCATTAAACCCCTTTTTAATTTTTCTCTCTCTTCTGCTCAACTATAGCAGAGGAGAATGAGTGAATGATTTTTTGTGGGTGCACTGGTGTTTGGCCAACATCAACCCTTAACACTTTCTCATAAAAGCATGGCAGCTCCTCAGCCTTTATTTTGCACAGTGGTAGGCTCTGAACTGATTTTCATCCCCCTCTCTCAAGATACTGCACTGACAAAACTAAGCCACCTACTTACCAACAGAACTACTTTTACCAGAGCATTGGCCATTACTTTGTGCTTACAGCCCAAAGCACAAGGAGAATCCTAACACAAGATCTGATATAGTAGCCCTGGTCTTGAGAGCCAGACACAAATTATAGACCTAATATTTCCTCCTGAAATACAGAGTTCCATGAAACTAATGTGCTTTGTCAAAACTAAATGGTGGTGGTATACTCATGGGAAATTTATTCTCAATAATCTTTAATGTTCAACCACTGTTTAAAGATGGATATTTTTTTCTTAACTAAAATTAAAAATTTCCGTTTCTGTTAGAGAACCTTGAAACCAAAGCCCTCTGGTTTCTCTGTCCTTGAAAAATATTGCTGTTTTGATTTTCTGTCTTGCTTCTTGGTGAAATGAGGAAGAGCTTCAATAAGACTTTTATGCTGAACTTCCGGAGGGCAGACTTTGGCCTATTTAGGAGACTTATTCAGAGAGTTCCTTGGGAAGCAGCCCCTGAAAATGAAGGAATTGAGGAAGGTGGGCGTGCTTCAAAACAGAGATCTTGAGGGCACAGGAACAGACTGTTCCTTTGTGCCAAAAGATGAGTCAATTAGGCAAATATCCAGCCTGGATGGGCAACAAGGTTTTGAAGGAATTTAGGAATGAAAAGAGGATGTATCATCTTTGGAAGGAGGGTCAGGTCTCTCAGGACGTGTTTTAGGGGGTTCCTAGGACATGTAGGGAAAAAATTAGAGGCCAAAGCTCCGTTCAAACTTAATTTGGCAACTTCTGTAAAGGACAATAAAATATGTTTATTACAAATACATTAATAACAAAAGGAAGGATAAGACCAACCTTTGTTCTCTACTGGATGTGGGAGGGAACTTAGTAACTGCAGATGAGGAGAGGCAGAGGTGCTTAATGCCTTCTTTGCCTTGGTCTTTACTGGGAAGACGGCTTGTCCTCAGAACAACTGTCCTCCTGTGTTGGTAGATGATGTCAGGGAGCAGAATGGTCCCCCCTGCTATCCAGGAGGAGGCAGTCAGAGAACTGCTGAGCTGCTTGGATGTTCATAAATCTATGGGACCTGATGGGATCCATCCCAGGGTGATGAGGGAGCTGGCAGATGAGTTTGTGAAGCCTCTCTCCATCATTTACCAACAGTCCTGGCTCACTAGTGAGGTTCTGGATGACTGGAAGCTGGCCAATGTGACACCCATTCATAAGAAGGGTGTGAAGGAGGATCCTGGTCATTATAGGCCAGTTAGCCTGACCTCAGTACCCAGTCAGGTAATGGAACAGTTTATACTGGGTGTCATCACAGTGGTGACAGGATGGCCAGGGTATCAGACCCAGCCAGCCCCAGTTTGGGAGGGATAGGTCATGTTTTACCAACCTGATCTCCTTTTATGATCAAGTGACCCACCTTGTAGATGATGGAAAGGCTGTGGATTTTGTCTATTTGGACTTCAGCAAGGCCTTTGACACTGTCTACCACAGCACACTCCTGGAAAAGCTGGCAGCCAGGGCTTGGACAGGAGCACTCTCTGCTGGGTTAAGAGCTGGCTGGATAGCTGGGCCCAGAGAATGGAGGTGAATGGTGCTGCATCCAGCTGGTGGCCAGTCACCAGTGGTGTCCCTCAGGGGTCTGTGCTGGGGCCAGTTCTGTTCAATATTTTTACTGATGGCATGGATAAGGGGATTGAGTCTTTCATCAGTAAATTTGCAGATGACACTAAACTGGGAGTATGTGTCAATCTGTTGGAAGGTAGGAGGGCTTTTCAGAGAGACCTGGAAAGGCTGGATGAATGGGCAGAGTCCAATGAGATGAAGTTTAATAAATCCAAGTGCCAAGTCCTGCACTTTGGCCACAATAACCCCCTGCAATGTTACAGGCTGGGGTCAATGTGGCTGTACAGTGCCCAGGCAGAAAGGGACTTGGGGGCACTGGTGACAGCAGCTGAACAGGAGCCAGCAGTGTGCCTTTGTGGCTAAGAAGGCCAAGGCATCCTGGCCTGTATCAGGAATGGTGTGTCCAGCAGGAGCAGGGAGGTCATTCTTCCCCTGTACTGGGCACTGGTGAGGCCACACCTTGAGTGCTGTGTCCAGTTCTGGGCCCCTCAGCTCAGGAAGGACGTTGAGATGCTTGAGCACATCCAGAGGAGGCAACGAGGCTGGTGAGGGGCTTGGAACACAAACCCTGTGAAGAATGACTGAGGGAGCTGGGGTTGTTCAGCCTGGAGAAAAGGAGGCTCAGAGGTGACCTTTTCACTCTCTACAGCTTCCTGAAAGGTGGTTGTAGTCAGGTGGGGGTTGGTCTCTTTCTCCAGGCAGCAACTGACAGAAGGAGAGGACACAGTCTTAAGCTGTGCCAAGGGAAACACAGGTTGGATATTAGGAAAAAGTTTTTTATGGAAAGAGTCATCAAGTACTGGAATTGTCTGCCCAGAGTGGTGGTGGAGCCACCATCCCCGGACATGTTTAAAAAAAGGCTGGATATGGCACTTGGTGCCATGGTTTAGTTGGGGTGTTAGGGCTGGATTGGACCTGATCTTGAAGGTCCAAGGTCAGTCTCTTCCAACCTAGTGATTCTGTGTGACTCTGTGATTCTATGATTCTTTAACAGAGCCTGAGAGGTGAAAGGCAGAAGGGTGGAAGCTGCCCTCTCTACAGAAGGCTGGCCATGGGTCAGCCTTCACCTGATCAAACTCATTGGTAGTAACAGTCCTAGACCTCTTTCAGGTGATCCACCATGACCTTCCCCTCAAGCCTGTTTTTCCCACTCTCATACTCTTCATACCAGAATGTTCCAGTAGCAGCTTAACCCCTCACTCCTCTTCCCCTACTCTTCCCCTCCTTCCTTCCAGGTATATTTTTCCAATTGCTTTCCATTCCTGAGTACACTTCACTTTTTTCCTCTGCACAGAAGCAATAAAGCCAAAAGAGAGCTTCCTTCTTCATCAGAAGTCTTCTGAATGCTCACTTGCTATTGAAATAAAACTGGAAGTCAGGGTTCATGGGTGCAGTAACAGTTCTATTTTGTTTCTGCTTTTGTTGCAGCAAGTAAGCTTTGAAATCTTGCAACATACACAGCCCCAGATTATAACTGACGAATTGGGTAAGTGTACTCTTGGCTGCTTGGCAGAGTATGTTATGTTAGAGGCCATGTACAAATGATACACAGATTACATGTCGTCCATGTATACATTTCTCCAAAGCCAACCTGAAGCACATCACAATAAAAAGTATTTTACCAACATTTGTATAACAAAATATATTGCCAAATAATATTGCTTAACATATGCCTCGTACTAATTAACACAGGTATGACTAAAATCTGCTAGCAAAGCATGTTCTGTACAGGTATACCGTTATCTCCTGCATTCCTTTCTCAAAATCCTGCTTCCCTTTGCCAAGGCTTGAGGCCTAGCAAATCCATTCCTGTCATGAGCTGAACAGTACTACCAGTTTGGTTCTCTAGCTGTATACCCACACACTTGGAATACTTTCTTATTTTAGCACCTTGCTCTCACCTCTTACAGAAAAAGGCATTACAAGTTGTCTTGGAATACAGCCAGCATTTTGCACTCCTCGTCTGAGAAATGCAAAACCTGTGTTTGCTTTTAAAAATACCAAATAATTGGGAGTTTTCTTGTCAAGATTAACACCTGAAACCAGGTGCAGAGACCATCTTGGAGTGAAGGAGGGAGAATTTTTGTGTGAAAAAAAAAGAAAATCTATTCCCAATCACTGGGCGAAACTACAGAAATATCAAAAATCAAGGTATTTTAAATGGAAGAAGTACTTGAAGCGTAGATATGAGAGAGGGAGAAAATTACATTGTTTCCCCATGGAAATATCTTTCTATTACTGCTTCTAAGATCATCTCAAGGCAATTCTTTTTTTGTCTGGAAAAGGAAGTGAGAAAAAATTAGAATTCCATTATTCTTTTGCTAGTGCTGTTTTCATGGTTCCCTGCACTGACAGGGATAAACATACTCAGTTTCAATGGCATGACATTATAAAAAACCTTAAGAATTTTTAAAATTTCAAATCCAAAATCTTCCAAACATAGAACATTCGTTTTTTCATAGGAAGACCAGCTTAAGCCAAGAAACCAATATAAAACTAAGCAGATAGTTTCATAAGCCCTCTCCACAGAAGCTGGCAAGACTGTCATCTGGCAGTACCACTTTGAGACTTGGCATCTAAGTACCATTCCCATCAGGGTACCAGTACTCCTTTATGCTATTGCAGACATCTTTATTTCCATATATCTCAATATTGCAAATGCAAAAGGTATAAAATAGCTTTGTGCTATCTCTCATATTATTCATACATGTATGCATGTCCATTTTTTGCTCCAGACAGAAGCATTTTTTCCCATATTCACTTGCAAAAACTGTAGAAACTCACTGAAGTCTCCATTTAGTACTTTATTACTGAACACAATCCTTCAGTATTAAAGTTTAAATAAAGAAATTTACAATGCAGTACACCTTGAAAATCACCAGCTCAGTACAAATAATAATAAGGAGAAGAAAGCACCTCTCCATCAGTAAATGGCAATCCCTTGAAGCTTGAGGCAATTAATTTAAAATACTGCAAGTTTGATCTTTTGCTTTACCAAGAGCCCTAGGATTCCCTTAGGCTGCCACTGTGCTCCCTCATGGCAGATTGTCTCTTTCAGTAATCTAGTTTTGGCTCATAAAAATTAAGACTTCTCCAAAGCCTGAAACTGGTTTTTGCCTGGTGTGGCAGATGAAACAAATGTATGTGTGTGTGTATTTTCAAAATGTCCACTTTATGAATGGGTAAAATGAACCACAGGGGCTAAACAATTCACTTACAAAGTCTTTGGACTTAGAAACTTAGAGTGCAAACTTCTGGTGATTTTCATTTCCAACCATCATATATAAGAAAAAAGGTCAGTGCCTCACATCAAGAAGAGATAGGTATCAGAGAAATCCACTTCAGAAGGAGGAGAAATTTCTTTGACAAATGTGACATGAGCGCAGTCATTCTAACAGAAGAGGAAGCTCTGCCTTTAAGCCAGACCCTTACTGGTTCACAGAAATCTCCACAAGAATCAATTTTACATGGTTGATATTTTAGTCTCTTAAATATTTTAGTCTCTTAGATTAATGCACTATTTTCCTTCCCATTCCTTGACGTTTAATCTCACAGCAAGCCTCAAGAGATGCTGTCCCTGGTCAGCAATCCTGGATATGTACACACATCTAGCTGTGGCCACAGGCAAGCAAACATCTTGCATTTTGTTGGGCTGCCAACTAGAAATAATATCTGCAACCTGTAAGTGTTCCAAGGCTCATCTCAGCCACTGAGCTCCACATCTTGTATTGAAGATTGCAGGCACTTCACATGGTGCTCCTCACAATGCAGTCTTGAAGCTGATCTTTCCATTTCAAGCCTCTATATTCCTGCTCTGAAAGAGCTTTACTAGCCTGTCAGTATCCTATTCTGTCATTATGTTGAAAAGTGTTTTGTTTAGGTTGTATCATGCCAAGGGCTTTCTGAGTAAACCCAACAGCTTTTGCATTTAATTTATCTACTTTTTAGTGTTCAGGCTCCCTCTATTCTGTTTCCTTTGTTTGTGTTAAAATATTCTTCCGGTAAATACTTTGTTTTTCAAATGGAGGCAGTACGAAGAATTTAAGACAGGCAGACGGAAATACCTTCACAAAATTACCAAGAAATGTAGTAGTACTGTGAATGAGTTCCAGGAATTACTGAAAGTCACATTAATTGCTTAGTAATACAGTGTTTGAAGTTTCCTGTTACTAGTTCAGCTTGCCAAATCTTAAAAATTGAATTTCAGTTTCACATGCTTTGCAAAAGCCTATTTCTACCTGATTATTTTGCAAAAAATAACTGACCTGGTATTCAAAAAGATTGGAGGGCTTTCCCTAATTCACTTTGTGACCAAACTTCTTGTAAAAACCAACCACGAGAGCAAAAACAACCTGGATAACACAGAGTTAAAATGCAATAGGCATCATTCTCCCATGATATCAGACAAATAATTTTATTATTTGCTATTGCCAGATAATTCAACTTGCAACTGCTAGTTCATGTTGGATAGATGGCTCCTCAACCCCACAAGATGTGTTTCTCCACATCCCCCTCTAACTCTGACACCTTCTGCTGAAACCACTGTATGACTTTCAGGACAAGAGGGAACTGACTTCCTCAACAGGAACACACAAAAACTCCTGTTCCTGATGGAAGCACAGCAGAGTGCCTGAGGACACCCTGCCTACATGGCTGAGGACCACAGACTCATGCAGTCCACCAGGAACTTGGGAAGACTCCAGCCTAACCTCTGCCCTGAGCAGACTCAGCCATGGGGTCAGACCAGGTACCTCAGGGCTTGTTATCCTGTTTGGGCTGACAGTACTCAGTGATCTGACAGTACTCCAGGGATGGAGATGGCACAACCTCTCTTGACCTCTCCTGCATTGTTGGTCTATCTTCATGGGGAAAAACCTTTTCCTTCTCATCAGGCTGAGCATCTCCTACTCCAGTCTATGGCCATTGCCTTATATTCTCCTGCTCTTTGCTGCTCTGAGGAGCAGCTTTTCAATAACCTCCTCACTGATATTGTCAGAAATGTGCAGTAAGAACTGGGCTGCTCCATGTTGTACATAAACAGTGTGCCCCCAACACAGGCAATGCCCACAGTGCTGTCAGGCTGTTGACAGTGATGAGTAACACTGCTGCTGACAACAAGGTACCTAGTCAGTTCTGGGGTCCATGAAGGGAGTCCGCCTGCAAATCACAGTAGATGGAGCCGAATGCATATGTAACACTCAGCCAGAGTGTAGCTCAAGCCAGAATAACACCTTGGACTTTTTGTTTGGACCAGGGGCCTCCAAGGTTCCTTCCAATCTCCACAATTTATCACAGATCATTTCAGACCTCATGGTAGAGAAGTACTGAAAAGGAAATCATCCATACACTGGACGATTGCAGCCTGGTGGGCAGAGAATGAACTCTGAAGCTTGTTTTATAAGAGAAGGTCCACAGCGAGCAGAATCAAAAGAGAAGACTGTGTATGATTAGTTGCCTTGTGGAGTTTCTAATGCAGTTTACTTGCAGACCCAAATTCTGTGGCACAGGATCTCTTAGTAGGTTTCTCAAACTTTTTCAGAAGCAGCTTTCAGTATGTGCAGTGTAACAGGAAAATCATTGTTACTGTTATGCACAGTGTCCATCTCTGCTTCTGTCTCCTCCAATAAGCCTAATATTCATGACTTTTCCAAGCTTGGGAGAAATAGTAATATTTGTCAAAGGAAGGCAATCTTGTCAAGGAAGCAAATGCCATTGGTATCTGTCCTGGTTTAGGGCAAAATTGAGAGGGAACCTCCGAAGGGGTTCCTTTGAAAAGCAAAGCCAAACGACCCCTCCCCACAGCTGGTCCAGGAAAAGAACTTCCTCAGAGAAAAGTGGAAAAAACTATTTATTTAACAAACAAAATGCCCACAAATGGAAAGAAATAATAGTATGAAACAATAAAGCCTCTCGCTGCTCTGCAGAGAGCTGGCAAACAGAGACAGTCCTTGCCGTGGGTGTAGCTCAGCTCAGTCTCTCACCAGCTCCACTCCCTCCGCAGCTCCAGGCCCGGCGGCCGCAGGTGCCAGCCCTCGCTGCTCCTCTGGGTTTGTCAGTCCAGAGCAGATTTAAACAGTCCCAGGAAAAAAAAAGAGGAAAAAATAGTCCAGGGAGTCTTCTCTGCCCTAGCTAGCTAAACTAACTAAAAGCACAGGAGATCTCTGTCCCACCGCTGTCCGTGCCCAGATGAACGCCGGAGAGCAGCCGTGGGGGAGTCAGGCAATTTTCCCAAAACAAACTGCGCGCTGCTGCTTTCTCCCCCTTCGCTCCCAGAACAAGTTTTAAAGGTACAGAACTGAATATACAGCACAAACAGAGCAGACGATTGGGGATACAAGCAGCATAAAGTCACCCTACCACAGTATCCTTATCCAGGGAACTATCTCCAAATCCTCAGTTTAGTCCAAACTGAGAGTTTGTGAAGTCCCAGATGAAAAGCTTTTTTGAGAATGAAAGCCAGGTGTACTGACCAAAAGGAGAAAACAAGGCAGCAGCCCTTATACATTTACAACAAAACAATGAGCAGAGTATATATTGCTCTGTATCAAATTTCTGATCCAAGGGGACAGACCAATACACCTCCCTGTTTCATGTGCTGCCACTCTCAGGCTTGTCTGGTTACAAAAATGGCCCAATGTCTCAAACCCAGATAGATCTGGTACTTCTGGGAAATTACATGTGCTAGTCTTCGCATGTTTCCTTAGAGGGAGAAAAGCTGGGTCATCTACTCTTCCTTGAAGACCTCTATTTCAAAGGACTGATATTTTTCATGCTGTTAAAACTCATGTCTTTACACCAGCCCAGCACTCTGATGTGATTTTCACCACATGGGTAATGTCAACATTGACACACACTAAGTGTGTGTGGTCACCAGCCTTGAATCAGCACCATTATAGCCTTTCAAGAATGTTTCACAACTCAGATCTGCTGGGAAAAAGGCAAGCATGCTAGTACTTTCTCAACAAAGGCAGAAGAATCAAGATAAAACAGTGAGAAGTAGTGTAAAGGAGGGACCAGAACCATAAATGCTCCAATTCTACCGCTCTGGGATAAAATTGTGTGTACTGGGGAATTCCAAAAACACAGATAACAGCCCATAGCTCAGACAATAAGGCTTCTGGGTCAGCTTTTTATTTTACAGTCGCAAGGAACAGGCAGCAGGTGGGAGTTTTGAGAGTTTTTTGAAGCTGGCAGAGATGCTGGTGTGATTGGCATGCTTGTATAAATTAAGTATGTGTAAAACAGAAAGAATAGCCTTCCTGCCCTCACATTGTGTATGCTCCCACCACAGATTCCAGCTCCTACTTCTAATGTCCTCCCTTCCCACCTGTAGCTCTCCTCTTCTGTCCAAACTGTTACTTAAAACAATGTCTGTGTTTGCATAGCACTTCAAATAAGGTGGTGCAAACCCACAATTTCTCCCAGGACTGACTTCCTACCTGGGAGGCTGGGCACACCAACCCTTGTATGACAAACACATCATCAGGAAGAACAGTCTGATGAATAGCAAAATGGTTCAGCTGAGAAGCAATGGTTTTTCCTTTAGAGTTTTCTACCAAGAGCAATATGGACACTGTACTGTCCCGGGCTTAGAAAGAATATCTACATGAAGAACTTTATGAGGAATGGGTAATGCCATTGCAAGTTTGTCCCACATTAATAGTGCTGTGCGTAGGTCAGAAAGAAAGGGGAATAACTGCATTGTAAAAGAGAATGTCTGGTCATCTGGTTGCTGTCCTTGCAGTGAGTGAACATAGCTTCACTGAGACATGGTTGACTAAAACAGGAGGTGAGTTCTCTCATTCAATGTTTTAAAGAGCAAACCCCTTCAAATCTATGCACTTCTACATTTTCCTGTTTCACACTTTGCTGTGCAAATATACACAGGAAGATACATATATATATATATATATAAAAGATATACACCTCTTTTATGCATTTTAAAAGTATCTTTTATCAGGCAAAAGTTTTACTTCTGCAGAGATCACTAGAAGTTTCTTAACTCTTAAAATTGAAACAAAAAAGTAAACTGATTCAGTAGTAGACATTACCCAGAAAGTAAACAAATGAGAAATGTTCCATCTGTTTTTTCCCAGAACAAAGACAAATGAAAAGACTACCTCACAGTTTATTCTCAGAAGAGACTTTTCATCAGGTAAAACAAGCCAATACTGAATGTTTACAGTATCCATGAGCCCTTGCTTCTGTTAAGCAATTTTTTGCTTAAGCTCTAAGCAAATAGCCCTTTGCTATTAAGCTCTGCAGTTTTATTCAAATCATCTAGGGAAGAATATTTTTGGGAAAACATGAACAGGTGCATTTCCTCCTTTCTCATACTCTGTAGTCAGCAAAGCTTTTGGATGCGAAAAAAGTCAGTTTAGATAAAATGAACTCAGACTTCAAGAAGTCCCCAGAAGACTCAGAAACAGAATATGCATGGAGAAGGAGAAAGTTAACTCTTTCGTGGTAGACATATATAATTGCACATATTCAGGAGTATTACAAAAATTCCCTCACATAGTCTTACAACACATTTGCTGTGGCACTGGAGAAGGGACGAAGCCATATCTTTAAAGGAGGAAGGCAAACTGTGGGTGTTCAAATTAGGCAAATTAGGCAAATTATGACTGCATTAGCATGTGTGGAACCCAAAACTCAAGTTAGCTAACACTGCAAATAAAACCCTGATAGAAGAAAGGCCTTCTATTTGGAATACATGTAATATGCAACTGTCACCATTTTGCTCCTAAAATGTAAAAGAAAATTTTTGCACTTGGGTCTATTCCCTGGTAATTTGTAGCACTGTTTCAAGTTCTGTGTCCTATTACTCCAACTCAAGACTTCATAAAATTTTTAAATGAGTGTAAGTAAGGGAATCAGACATGAGACCAGATATGAGAACCAGACATGAGAACCAGACAGAGCTTTCAGCTCTAAGATCCCCAAAGTAAGAAGGCCATCAACCTAGTAGAGTGAGTCCAGAGGATGCTGCCAATTGATCAGAGGGATGGAGCACCTCTCCTATCAGAAAAAGCTGAAAAAATTGGCACTGTTCAGCCTGGAGAGGAGAAGGTTCCAGGGAGACCTTATAACACCTTCCAGTAATTAAAAGGGGGCTACAGGAAAGCTGAAGATGGACTATTTTACTAGGGTGTGTAGTGATAGGACGAAAGGGAATGGCTTTAAACTGAAAGAGAGTAGTTTTTGATTAGCTATTGGAAAGAAATTCTTTACTGTGAAAGTGGTGAGATACTGGCACAGGTTTCCCCAAGAAATTGTAGATCCCTCCTCCCTGAAAGTGTTCAAGGCCAGTTGGGATACGGTTTCAAGCAACCTGGTCTAGTGAAAGGTTTCCTTTCTTCTGACTAGAGAAGAAACTACAAAGTCTTAAAAGTCTCTTCCAAACCAAACCATTCTATGGTTGTGTGATTCAATGAAACCCTAATTTGTCTTAGGTTTATATATGCCTCAACATATGCCTCAAAATTTTTGGATCTCAGCCTTGTCAGCTAGCCAATAGGGGTGGGAGAAGCTCAGCATGTGACATGATAATTTTTTCAGGTGTGATGACAGATAGCAATGAAGCTGGGATATGAGATAAAAAGGAGAAGAAATTCATGGTGCTGTAAAATTCTGTGGAGATAAAAAAGGGTGACAGGTACATCTATATTTTCCTGAAGAGGAGAAGCAAAATTTGCTCTTCACACTGGTACATACTAATCCATGGTAACTTCTGTCGAGATGTATTCAGTTGCGGAACCTCTCCAGCAGCATCACTTGACAGGTACCCCCCTCCCTTTCTTTCATGTTTGCTGCATGACATATGAGAAGCACTGACAACACATTCTTTGCAGATTTACCTGTTAATCAACACGGCAGCCTGGATCATCTGCACAATCCCTTCTCTGACAGAAGAGTAGAATAAAAACTCTCCCTGTGCTGAACCCAGGGGTAGCAAGAGCTTGCAATACCCAAACTTTCAAGTCCTTTTATGACTAACATTTTCCAAAAGTTGCAGGGATTGAGAGCACACACACCCTTAATCCTCTGTTTGTTGTGACTGTAACAACAAAGTGAGTCCCTTTGAATTCCATTTATCATGCCACTACTGCCAAGGCAAAGCAGTGCACCTATCAGCACTGCAGTAAAATTGCCCAGGTGCTGCAGTTTGCAGAAAATTTGGTGATTTATGCATGAGAGCCCATCGTATGAACACCTGATTGCGTGCCCAAGTATTCTGAGAGAAACATCTCCAGTTCTGTAACCTAAGAGACTATTTCTTATTTTGTAGTAAGAATTCTGTAATTCTTTCATAAGGAATTGGAAATTTATGGAAAAGAATTTCTTGAGATAAGACTCCATTGCTTCCCAGAATCATGTCTTTCAACATAGAGAACGAGAGAGCAAAGCTCTTCCAACAACTCCCCTGAAATGAGAATAAGCATATGTAATTAACAAAATTAATTCAAATTCAAGAGTTTGTTTAATGCTACAGAACAAAGAATAGACTCAAGTTGGAACTCAGTCCCAACCCCTATTTATCTTATTTGTCTTCTCACATGATACTTATATTTAAACAGAGGGTTTATTTATTGCATAGGAATTATCTTTCACAACATCTCTGTTGCTTGAAGATAGTGAGCATGGAGCATATGTCTACAACCTTACTGAGGAAAAAAACATTGCAAAATGAAAGGATCAATGTACAGTACCAGGGTTTCTCTATCTTCTAATAAGCTAAAAATGTCTCTAATTGGCTCTCAGTCTCTCTGTTTCTGCTGTACTAGAAAACTTTATTATCAGTTCTCATAACTTTAAGCATTTATACTTCTGAATTACTACTAATCCTGATTTCAGTTTAAACTTTGTTGATTTTATGTTCCTTTCTATTGTCCTACCTTGCGTTGAATTTTCTTTTTTGGAAGAGAATTCTTTAGTTTGTACGGATATCTGAGAAGCTATTTCAACTCAAGCTGGCCCCTGATGATCCTCATGTTGTTCATACTGCTTCTATTGGGCATCAGTGTCTTCTTCTTGTTGTCAAAACAACAAACCTTGTTGCTTCACCTTACAAATCACAGACACATAAAGATCCTTAAACATGTAAAAAATCCATTTCCTCCCCAACAAATCAGAGACAGAGTTAGAAGTGAAAGAGCTGGAAACAATTCAATCTCTCCCACTGATGTTCCTCTGCTTTGTGAAAACAGGAACCTAAGACTGTCTCCTGTCCTGATGGAGCCTTTCCTTTCAGTACCAGGGGCACTGTCACAAACATAGGGGCTGGTAGATAAGAGCAGCTAAGGACCTCTAAGGTCTTTGGCCTTAACCTCTAAGTCTAAACAATGAGTAAGCAAGCATCACAGTAACATAAATTTGGCACTGAAGTAACCATGACACCTTATTGTGTTCATTTTCAAATGACAGACAGCAGAAAAGCTGGGAAATGCAAGCCAGCTGTCTCTCTGGAAAAGACAGAAACAGGAACTCGGTGGGCTGTGTCAAGATGACATACATGTCCTGGATTACAATGTAAAATTGTGCCCAAGGTATGTATTCTATCCCCATGAGCCGTTGGAGCCAAGGTGGGGCAGTGTTTTCCTGGTCTTCTGTTAACGAGCCCAACAATGCCTTGCCACATGACTCATACATAACTTCCTCTGGGAGTTATCTCTGTTTAATGGGCCATCAAGGACCCACTGCATGACTCACAGAATGAGATCATCCCATTGTGAGATGCTCCGCCCAGGGGGAGGAGCCAAGCATTCCCACCTGGATATAATCTAGGGTTTGAAACATCATGAGCAGCTTTTATCCACTGGACTCCCAGAGGAGACAAGAGCTACCAGATGGAATCACTGCTTTGACAAGAACACCTCACCAGGTTCCACAGGATTCCTGGAGGAAGACTGGACCCTTCTCACCATCACCGGACCCTTCTCTCAGGATCATCTCTACTCCAACAGAACCACATCTGCCACACCAAGAGGACTTACTTTTGGACTGCTTCAAACACCCTGACCAACAGGGTGTCAGGTTGTATTGTTACATTTATTTTATTTTACCTTTTTTTCCTCTCTTCTCCTATTAAATTGTATCTCTGACTGGGAGTCTCACTGGTTTTGCTTTCAAACCAGCACAATACATCTCCTTCCAGCATGTGTGTTATTGCTTAAGGAGGTCTGACAGCATTTCCAAATTCACAGGACCATAGTTTTTACCAGGTTGCAGAAGGCTAAAGAATAGCCTGCAAGACTTGAATTTCATCCAGGAACTGGTGGACTTTGTTTCATTATTATCTAATTGCTCTCTCTTTTCATGACAAAATCAATAAGAATGACCCACAAGTAATAATGGTCTAAGCCCCTACAGCATGTGTTGGTTTTGAAGGTTTCTTTTTTCCATGTAAGCTGCCTTTTCTGACACATGCAAATATGTCTATGAAACTTTGAAAACAGAAAAAGCAGAGAAACGGAGTTGTAGGCTCTATCTTCCCAAACTTTATGCTTTAGAGGTGATTAATAAAATCTGTAAGTGGGAAACATTGGACTGGGTCCCTAGCTAGGCCCCATTAACTTAGGCCTGTGCTAGCTTCCACCACAGTTTACACCAACTGGTGGTCTGCATGGCATTCTGTGGTGACACTGCCACTTCCACTTTACCCACGAGCACAGCTTTGACATGTGTTACTCACCACAGTATGCAATTTTTTTTGGCACACATATACATCAAAACTAATAATCCAGAACAAGATTATCACGGTATTTACTCAGCTGTGATTCCAGGTGCCAACAGAAACAAATAAACATACAAGTTCCCATCTCTGTGATTGTGGTACATCAGCCAGTAAGCAACACAAAAGTGCACAAAAAGTACCACTCATCTCCACTGAAGCCGCCCAAGAAGAAGAAGATGAGTTTGGTGTAAGTTATATTGTAATCTGCCCAATAAGTGAGGCAGCTTTTAACAATCCTAGCTAGACTACTGGTGTATCTGAAGTGGGTGAAAAAATGGAGTTTAAGTTGGACTGGGAGATTTTTATAACAACTGGTAAGGTTGTTTCTCTGGAAAGAATAGCCAAACTTGGTACTCCAAATCATATTTAGAGCTATTTTCACCTATAATCTAGATTCTAGTTTTTGAAGTTTCCCTCCTTCCAGCCCATATGTCCCACCATGTGTCCCATAAAAAGAAATCAGAAGAATGAAGAAAGGTAAGAAATTATCAGAGAGATAAAAGCACACGGTTTCAGAACAAGATTGTGTGAGAAGTTTTAAAAAAGGAAAAGGGCTCAGAAACATGTGCTTCTTAAAATGAACTGACGACTTTCAAAGCAGGCATATAAAAAGCAACTTCTTTCTTGTTTGCTACTCACCATGACAAAATTTAAGTTCTTTGCTTTCAGGTGTTTTACAGAGTATGAATGAGCAGAAGTGAGACAGGCTCACACTGGGGAATCGGGATGCAAGATGGGTATGTGCAGCTTTTCCAAAAGTGTCTAGTAAGGGTATGATCATTCTTCCAAAAGCTTGCAAGACTGACTTCCCAGGATTGACTTGTCCATGCTTTCCCTGAGCATGTACAAATCAGCAAAGAATGAGGAAACACAGTAGGATATAATTGCTGACAGAAAGAGAGAAGACAACATCTTGTGTGTGCTGTGTTGTCCTGGTTTGGAAGGATAGGTATCTGCCAGGGAAAGCTGGAGTTTCCCTTGGAATGGAGAATGTAAACCCCTCACGCCCTCCAAATCATAATTTTGCAATTAGGGGCTTTCAGGCTCCAGGACAAACCATTGTTCCCGGCTGCAGAGTAGAGCACATTCTTTACCTCTGGTCCTGTCCTGACTGGGCCAAGGGCTACTGCATGTGCGATTTCCTGCTTGATCTGGGCAAAGGCGTGTTGCTGTTCAGGGCCCCAGTGGAAATCGTTCTTCTTGCGGGTAACCAGGTACAGAGGGCTCACAATCTGACTGTACTCAGGAATGTGCATTATCCAAAAGCCAATGGCCCCTAGGAAAGCTTGTGTTTCCTTCTTGTTGGTTGGTGGGGACATGGCGGTGATCTTATTGATGACCTCAGTGGGAATCTGACGCCGTCCATCTTGCCACTTCACTCCCAGGAACTGGATCTCTTGGGCAGGTCCCTTGACTTTGCTCTTCTTGATGGCAAAACCGGCTTCCAGGAGAATCTGGATGATCTTCTCTCCTTTCTCAAAGACTTCCATTGCCATGTTCCCCCACACAATGATGTCATCTATGTACTGTAGATGGTCCGGAGCCTCACCCTTTTCCAGTGCATCCTGGATCAGTCCATGGCAGATGGTGGGACTGTGCTTCCACCCCTGGGGCAGCCGATTCCAGGTGTACTGCACACCCCTCCAGGTGAAAGCAAACTGGGGTCTGCACTCTGCTGCCAAAGGAATGGAGAAAAAGGCATTGGCAATGTCGATGGTGGCGTACCACTTTGCTGCCTTGGACTCCAGCTCATACTGCAACTCCAACATGTCTGGCACAGCAGCACTCAGTGGTGGCGTGACCTCATTCAGACCACGGTAATCCACTGTCAGTCTCCATTCCCCACTGGGCTTATACACAGGCCAGATGGGGCTGTTAAAAGGTGAATGAGCCTTGCTGACCACCCCTTGGCTCTCCAGTTTACGAATCATCTCATGGATCGGGGTCACTGAGTCTCTGTCGGTGCGGTACTGCCGACGGTGCACTGTTGCTGTGGCAATTGGTACCTGTTGTTCTTCAACTCTCAGCAGTCCACAGCAAAGGGGTCATCTGAGAGACCAGGCAAGGTATTCAGTTGTTTGATCTCTTTTGTCTCTACAGCAGCTACTCCAAAAGCCCAGCGATATCCTTTTTGGTCTTTGAAATATCCATTTCTGAGATAGTCTATGCCAAGGATGCATGGGGCCTCTGGGCCAGTCACAATGGGGTGTTTCTGCCACCCTTTCCCAGTTAAACTCACTTTGGCCTCCACTACAGTCAGCTGCTGGGACCCTCCTGTCACCCCAGAAATAGAAATGGGTTCTGCTCCTACATACCCTGATGGCATCAGGGTACATTGGGCACCAGTGTCAACCAAAGCCGTGTATTTTTGTGGGTCGGATGTGCCAGGCCATCGGATCCACACAGTCCAATAGATCCGATTATCCCTTTCCTCTACCTGGCTAGAGGCAGGGCCCCTCTAGCACTGGTTATCCCCTTCCTGAGCATACATACTAGAGGTTCCAGCATCCTGACTTACTGGCAGCTTGGTCATGGGAGGTTGAGGCTACTTTCGTTTTAGTGGAACCCCCTTGGTGAGTGTTCCTATGCTATCACACACTCATACTGCCAGGACAGAAGTGGGTTTCCCGTACCACACTCCCATGTCTTCCCCATGGTTACGCAGATAAAACCACTGGTCAGCTCTTGGGGTGTACCCTCTCTCTCTAACTCTGGGGCCTGTAACACGCACGGGTGCTGCACTAATCTTCCTCATCTCCTCCCTCATTTCCTCTTTGAGTTCTTTAACCACAGCAGAGATATGAGCCTGCATCGGACCATTGATCATACTTTCATAATTCCTAAGCTTATTGGCAACAGACCCCACTGTCTCTCGATTGTCCTCAGCATTAATTGTTGCAATAAAGGTGGTGTACTGAGATGGCTCCAGATTTGCCAGATTCCACAACATCTGCCCTGTGCATTTAACCTTGTCAGGGTCATTATCATGCTGTCCACTCCTCCCAAAAAGTACCTCCAGCACCGCCACTTCCCTCAGCTGTTGGATCCCTTCCTCCAGAGTTTTCCAGCACATTCTATGGTGGTGCTCCTGCATTCTTTCTTTGTGGATAAATCTCTCTCTCACACTCATTAAAAGCCGCTCCCAAAGGGAAAGGGACCCTGGCTCTCTTACAAATACCTGATTTATACCTGAGTCCTGGGTCAAGGTCCCAAATTCCTTGCCTCACCACTATCTAGTTGCACACCAGTACCCATGAGATCCCAGACCCGAAGTAGCCAGGCTGTGTAAGCCTCACGCCCCCGCCGTACAATATCTTTTTGCAGGTTACGGAGACTTTCATATGACAGGGACTCGGTGATGATCTGAACATGTGATTCTTCTGCGGGTTGTGAAGGAACTCTCAAATCTAAAGGTGGTACCTGCCATGCAGTTTTGTGGTGCAGTATCTCTTCTCAATATCTTACACACTAAAGACATTTTAAATGAGAATATTAGCACATGTGGTGGTAAATCCAGGCACTCAGAAAAAAAAAAAATCAAGTTCAGTTCTTTCATTCCAAACTACATTGTGACTATGGCCCTATATTAAAAGGTGTTTGTTATGGATTCCAGCTCCCCTGCTGTCAAATCCTTCACTCTTCCTGCATCTCAACCCCATCAAGGACTAAATTAAAGAATTACTGCTGAATAAAGCAGTTTTGTGCACACACAATGAGTATTTTGTTCAAGCCATTTAAGACATATTTTACATCAAATCTTTTCATTATCAGAGGTATTTTTAAAATGTTTCACCTTTAGTCACAATTTGCAGATGCACTGCGTATAATATTAAGTGATTATTTTTTTTATTTTTCTTTAAGTGCTTAATCATCTTTAAACCACCCCATGTCGCTAAATATGACCAGTCAGTGATAAGTAAATATTTTTGTCCACAGCAGATTTTCATATTTAATCCTATTTATTATGGTGTGTAGCAGGTTTTTTTTCAGAATAGAAAGTAAAGCACCAATGCTTTATAGCACTGGTTCTTTTATGGTGTGTCCCTGTGAATTTTGGTGGGGTTTTTTTTAAGATCAACCATTGTGTATTCTAAAGGGGAGCTGTGGCATGCCCTTGAAAACATTTTTATTTAACACATATTCAACTAAGAATCTGCCTTTGAGATGCACGCAGACCTATTGGTAATTATACCACCAATCTTGCAAAAAATATTTCCTGCAGAAATTTTCATTTTTTATAGTCCTTTAAGGTCCCACACATCTTGCTTGCAGAAGCAAGTCTGGCTTGTTGGAACCAAACATGGTACAAATAGAAAGCATTACTTAGACTTCAAAATGAATGTAATTTTAATTTACTTCTCTGCTGAGCTTTGTCTCTCTTGTTACTGAAAATCAAAATAAAACCAAACTCCAACCTCAGTTCCTAGTGAGCACTTCCTCTAAGCTGCAAAATTCCATAATGGCCCAAGACTGTGCTTGGAAATAATGAAGTGAACTGACCAGTGCAAAACTGTCTTCTCTCCAGGAAGATACAGGATCAAAGTGATTCAGCTGAAAACTCTGCCTGCTGATGCAGGACCCATGATGGGTTAGTAGAAGAACCACATTTCCCTGTGTGGAAAGCCTTCTGTCTGTTAAAAAGAGAAAGGGACTCTTCCGTTCCCCTTCCCTTCTTGCCCCCCACCCCACCCTCAATCTAATTCTTAATATTAAACCTGACCCAGACAGGACTCCATCTACAATGCCATCAAACAAAAAGTTTCTGGGAAGAAATACAGAGTTGTAGCCACCTCCTCACCTTCTGATGACTCCTTTACTCGTGACTTGACCACTCATCTTCTAAGAACATTCTCTTCTAAGAAACAGATCTGTCACCTTGTCATGTTGGGGAGGCTGTATTTTTCTTCTCTGCAGTGGGAAGGTGAATTTTACCTCTCCCCTACACACAACAGAAAACAGACTCCATGCTGCATACAGAGGCACCACTTGTGTGTGGAGGTCTCAGACTTGCTTTCCATGGGTTTTACTTTATATGGTATCAGAAGCAATTAATGCAGCAGCTGCATAATGCAACACTTAGCAATGAAAAGCACTTTTGTGCTGACTTCAATAAGCAAGCCAGGTAGCTCCAAGGCAGTGCAAGTATGTCTGTGGTCTGTGTGTGCCACCTGATATGTGCACAGATGTCCTATGCCAGGATGCTATCACAAGGTACCTGCTTTGCAAGAACAATTTTTGCCCAGTGTTGCTTCTTGCTGCTGTGCAATGTCCCAGGTGCAGGTACTTTTGCTGCTGCACAGGATGATACTGAGCAGCCACAGACCTGGCCTACCTCAGTGGACAGTGATCTCATTAAATAGTGCAGAGTAAATTGGCAGGGGTGGGGGGAGGCTGTTTGTTCTCCTTATGCGGACGGAGAAGCTTCATAACATTTGCACCAATTAGAAAGTATCATGCAGTAGAAGATGGAGTTGTCACCTGAGCTTGCCCTTCTGTTTTTACACATTCCTTAGCTTCCTAAAGTGAGCAAGGGAAGTACCTATAGGACAAAATACTTCACATTCCTCGTTCATTGGTTTTCGATTTGCGGTAAGCACTTGGGAACCTCGTGGTGTTAAACAGCCACTAGATGTCATAGTGTCATTTCGAGTGGAACACTTGTCACGAGGCTGATGTCATTCAAATGAGGTCACTGAAAAAAAAACCCACAAGACAAATATACACTGCCCCTTGTTAGTCATTCCCTAATATGAGTTACTTATCAGAGAAGTCGTGATAGGTTTCAAAATGTGGATAGACTGAACTGGCTATTATTCTAGGGGTTTTTTTGCAAGCAATATGGCAATGAGCTTTGGGAAAATTTTTCAGTTCTTTAAAACCTTTCAGTCATGATAGTTTTAATTTAGAAATCTTCTAAGGTGACAACAAATTCAGGAGAAAGTTGTTAAACATAAAAAGCTGGTGGTCTGTACATTTTGCAGAAGCAGCCACAGGGTATGTCACTGTGCCTCAGCTTGCACATGTCTCCAAGGAGCCAGTGCTTAGTAGACTTTGAATTAATAAGATCTAACTTCCTTTTTGCTCCTTCAGCTTTAATCTAAGGCCCCTAAGGGATGGGACAGTTTCCCTTAACAAGGCGAATTTATCATTTGATTTGAAAATAGAAAGCTGACCTTTTCAGGCAATGACTGCAACACTGACACTTTGCTCTGCAGTTTCAGCAGTGCCTGAAAATTCTTACCTGTGGTGTTTGAGGGTTTCTTGCCCACGAGAAGTGTTGTGCACACAATTCCAACACAGATTCAGCTGGCGGTAGGTCCTAGTTGAAAAAGTATTATTTTCTGCTACCTTAAAGATCCAGGGTACAGGGAATGAGGTTATGAGGTTCTGTCTCTTACTCTCAAGATGCAACACCCTCACAAACCAACCATTACTGAACTTTCTGTCTACTGATGTAAGCTGATACATGCCAGAAGCATCAGATTGTGCAATGTTCAAAAAAACAAAGAAGACACAGCAAGAGAGAAGGGTGAAATCTGGGTTTGCCAGGTCGGAGCTGTTTCTTTCTACATCCTAAGAACTGGACAGTATTAATAAATGTCAGGGCTACTAAAATATGCCAGCAGGCATTCTGTCTTTTACCGGAATAGAAAGGAGTACAACAGCATTTTTAGTGTTTTTTTCCTAGGGATATGCAAAAGCTTTGAAAACACAGAGGTATAGCACGCCATTTATTGAGGTTTCCCAAAGGGAAACTGCTGCGTGTGAGGGGATTTTTTGCGGATCCCCCACGTTCATTTTCAGGTTGCTCCAAAGCCGCAGCGCAGCGTGTCCCGTCCCCTCCGCCTCCCCTCAGGCGGATGCGCTTCCTGTAGATGGCACACGTACTCTCCTAAAACTCGCACCCGCCTTCGAGATAGCATTTGGCAGCTTTTCTAGCTGTTATTGCAAATTTTAGAACAAATGAAAAACAGCAACAAAAAAGGCAGTTCCGCTGCCCCCAGCAGGGAGTGAGGCTGCAGACTCCGCAGGGCGAGGTGTGATATGAGGCACCGTGTTTGTTATCCCTCGATAAAAGCAATGATTACAAAGAGTAAGGGTCTTCCTCAAGAAGCATATGATTGAAAAATTGCCACTGGCTATAGGGCATGGAAACTGTGGGAATGTTTAAGTAAAGCCAGTCTTACAAAACACGGATATTCAACTATAACCGAAGAGTACAGAAAAGTCCAATTCTGCCCCAGAGCTGCCTCAGAGCAACCTTCCATCTCCCACAGACATCGAGAGGTCTGCTTACCATCAGCCTCAAAAGCAGGAGCCATGTCTGTTGGAGCTGGGGTGTGCCAAGGCCCTTTACACATGTTGCCCCTGCCTGGTCTATTTTTGCAGCCCATGTGGCCCATGGTTGCATCTGTCACAGGTACAACCTCCATGTATCCATTAAAAACAGTATCCCATTGCTTGCAGGCATTACCCACAGATAAATGTCACATTGACCACATCCCCTGTTTCTCCACAAATGGTATTTCCTCTCTTGCAATAATCTTGTTAATCACTTCCTCACTGCACTCTTTCCTCTGTGTTTGGAAGTCCTAGTGATTATTCTTGATGCTTGAATATAAGCTGTTATAAGTGTGGGGGGTTTGAGGGGAGAAGGGACAAACAAATAAATAAACAGCCATATTGTATTTATTTTTGAGACCTTATTCATACAACACTCACAGTAGTGGTGCTCTGCTTTGCTGCCACCTTGAAGAAACACCTAGGATAGTCACAGGTCATCACCATGTTGTGCCATATAGATATGCATACAATCATAAAATGCAAAAGTTAAGTGAACTTAAGATTATAAGGAGTAATTCTCAAAGTTTTCCAAGTTTCTCCAGTTTCTACATGCTGATTGTTAAGCAACCACCCTTATCTTAAAATTTGTTTTTTCTAAATCCACATAAAACTTTGCTAGTCAGAAGCCCTCACATTCAACTGAATAGATGGAAGATCTACATTCAGCACATGTGGAGGAAATCACATGCTTGATACACACTATAGAGATCTGAAAATTATGCCAACCGAAACTTAACCCACTCTTGGGAGGCCAGCACTGCACCAGCTGCAGCAGGTGGTATGCTCCAAGGTTTCAGCCTCTCAGCTTGGTACAGTCACTGCTTTGGAGCTCAACCAGAAGGGCTGATGCAAGCCTGATAAATGAAGACATGGCAAGCAGGCCTTAGCCTGGGATGTTAATGGCTTTCATCTGCAAAGGAGGCTGTCCTCCCAGCTGCAGAAACCCAGCTGCAGAAATCCTGTCATTACTCAGAGGAGTCAAACAGGAAGCTGCACTTCACATAACGAAGTTTTGCAGTGGGAGTAACAGAAGAAGGGATCATGAGCTGTAAAATGTTAGACTTTAAAGGGAGAGGCTAGCACAGTCAAGCACATGTACTGCATTAGTACATTATGGGTCACTGCAAGATTACACAGCATGTGGACAATGTTTAAACACAACAGAAATCAGCAACTGAAGGGGAAGAAAAACAAAAACAAACCCTCAGCTTTCCCTTACTGTAAATAAAATCATCTTTCCTTTCCAGTAGGAACTTTCAATAAGATTCTATACTTAAATAAAACTGGAAGTTGATAAATAACAGCTTTATACAGGACTGCAGAGTGGTTAAGGGTACCTCAGACTATAGGGATGGTAACTTATGTGCAAATATCCTATGACGGGAGGGCACAGTGCCATTCCAGGGGCAAGAGAAAGCAAAACGCCTGTGCTTCCTGGGCAGGGGCCTTTTGTGAATATGTAACTTGAAAACAAACATATGTCCAAATGTGCTTGATAGCAGCCATCATAGCTGTCCCCAAAATACCCAGCAAAATAGCATGTGGTAATTCATCATAGCACACACAGCTGCTTGTACTGCAGCATCCATAGACCAGCAAAAGAAGCAGATTAGGTACATAATCCTGCTATGCTCAGCAGCTGCTGCATTACTAACTACTCAGCCTTTGCAGGAAAGTAATGAAGGAATCAGAAGCTATTCCAGCCCCTGAAATGGGTTGTCAATGATTGTTTAACATCAAAATCATCCTGAGACATTTTTATTTTCACAAAAGAAAAAACACCACAACAAACCAGGCACACTGATACAGAGTGGTAAACCTATTGTCTTCTCCTCTCTTTGAGCACCCTCTGTGGCTTACAGATAGATGATTATGCTTTTGCTGGATTAATTTCACCAAAGGCTGTGGTGCTACAGTGACTACATGTAACCAAGCTAAATAGAAATATGAAGAGAAATAATGAAATATAGCATCATGAGAAACAAGGCTAGTCAGGTGACTCATCTTTTAAGAGAGTACCTTAAGGTTGCAGGTGGTGAGGAGTCTGCTATCACTCTGCAGATACAAACTCCAGGATCACAGTGCCTCCTTGACCATGAGAAAACTATACTTGTTCATAAACAAAAATGTCCCAGCCTACACTTCTAAATAGGATTGTTCTTTGACAGGTAGTCTTACTGAAGTTTTTCTAAAAAAACATTGCTTACATAAGAAATTTAAAATGCAATGTGAAATTGATGCCTTGAGAGGCTGCCTGGAACAGAGGCTAGACAGTGTTAAAGGAGTAAAGTAGGTATTTATTAAAAAGCCTTCAAAGGATACACCTTGGGCAGCACAAGAGCCTGGCCATGGCTACACCCAAGATGGACAATGGGTCACACTTTTTTACACTTTTGTGAGTTTTGGTCCATTTACGTGTTGGGATTAATTGTTCAATTACAGCTTCAGGTTATGAAGTCCCATCCTCCCACATTGCTCTCCCCAACTTGCTGGTTTTTATACCTTTTGGGACCTAAAGCAGTAATGGTGTCCTTGGCTCTTGGGCTGGAAAAGGATTGTTTTGTCTAATGAAACTGTGAGGAGAACTTGCTAACACTTTATATGAAGTTCAGAGTTACATAATAATGCAATACAGAACCTGGAAAATACAAAAGCTAAAACTTAAGGCATCAACACAAGGCTTTCACAAGCTTTACCGCTGCAACCAAAAAAAAAAAAAAAAAGCCAGAAAGGAGTTTTAATGATAGAAGTCTTACAGTTTAACCAGTCTAATAAGAAAAATACAAACCACAGACAACAGAGGTCTCCTCAGATAAAAAGAGTTTAGTTTGAAACCACACCATGCTTTCTTTTTTTTTTTAACCATGTAATCTATGTATGTATTATAAAATATGTCATTCTGTTTGATGAGATCATATATGTGCAAGAATTCCAGCACTGCCAAACTATAAATTTGAAATTACTTTAAAACATTTGTGTCAAAATACTCTGATTTTACTCAGCTTGATTTAAAATACTTAAAAGACACTTATTGTTCCATCTACTCACTGACCCTTTGATAAATTACAAGGCAAATCTCTTTCATTATTCTATTTACAGAAAGCATCTGTGTTCTTGTGTTAAAAATAAACCTGTTATATCTTCAGTCCAAGGTCACGACTGTTTAGAAACCAACAGACTATCAAGGTAGGCCTTTTTTGGCCACATGGTGTCTCTTTGTTTATCCATAATTACAATAGCTATGAATAACAGAAATTATTCAAACAAAAACAGCTGAATTTCGTATTTAGAGATTATTGCATAGAAAACACTGTCAGAAAACACTAAAATAACTGTACATATGTAACACCAGATTTGATTGCCTGATTAGTCCTGCTTTTCTGTGGGAGATACTAACTTTCACCATCAGCTGTGTCTACAGGCACAGACATAATACAAGTGTCTCCTGGAATTTTTTAAACAGAAGAGAACCTTACCTATAAAACCAAATGTTTAACTGGAGAAACTATAGAACCATAGAAACACAGAAGGGTTCTAGAAAGGAACTACAGAAAGGATACACTTCAGATCACAAGACATGAATCAGAAACATCAGTGAACCCAAGGTGATTTAAATACAGACTAATTTATGTTTTAGAAATGTAGGGAAGATATTTTTCCACTACCTGATTACATTTCCACAGTGAATATGCACTCTACAAAGCACAATGGACCAATACTGCACACATAATATGCATTTTACTGAAGATTATTTTACTTGTGAACAATTGGCAAACAAGTTAACTGGATAATGAGTCCTACTGGGCAATGCTGTACATAAAAACTGCAGAAAAATAAAGGAATCCAATCCTCAAACACCATTCCATCATCAATCCTACTAAATACTGAATGTCTTCAATCAGATCTACTACATCCCCGTGTTAGGCCTTGGTCCAGGTTCAGACCCAAAACTCATCCCTTGGCAGTTTGGAGCTACCTGATGTTACTTTTGGCAGGATATCCTGAAGCTATATTACACATTTAAAAAAAAAACTCATAAGAAAGTAAGGAAAACCTGTCCATATTCAAAAGTGGAATACAAGATAGATAGAAACTAAAATTCCAGCTTATACTTCCCTCTCCAAGGCAAGAGAGATTTGCCTTGTAATTTTTCAAAGAGCCAGCTACTGGGTAGAAAAATAAGAATGTTTTAAGTATCAAATATTTTAGGGCAAATTCAGTGAGATCATGTATGTTTCACAAATGTTTTAAAGTAACTTCAACTGTACCATCCCTCTTGCAGAACAGAAACCCATACCTTTGCCTGCCTAAGGGTGGGGTTTGACTAAAGCCTCAGACATCATCTCCATATCCATGTTTCCACTTTCTAGCTATTGCAAAAGGGCTTTGAATGGCAAATAACAAAAGACCAAGCTAGTGGGCAGACTTATTTTTGATGTCTGAGAAACATCGGGTAAAGTTGACTTATCAGAACAAACACCTCTTTTATTTTGGAAGACTGTACAAAGGTGATGAATAGGGGAAATTATGACATGACAAGAAGCAAGAAAGTTCAATATTTGGAAGAAAACTACTTACAGATTAGAAAACACTCTAGATTTCAGCTAAACAGCTACTTCAGCACTTAATGAATGTTCTGAAGAAATAATGCCATGGTTAGAGCCAAAGCAATGCTTCACCATTTTGATGAATTTTTACATACTTTGGTGTGACTAGTCTGGATAGGAAGAGGTGGGAAGGAGCTGTCTGTGGGCTGTGGGACAGGCCTGCAGAAGCATACGGCAGCACAAAGGAGCACAAGCCAGCACAGAGCAGCTTGTCTCCACCTGACATTGGGGTGAGGAGGTGCCTATGGAGAGCAGCCTGCCAGAAGCTGACAGGCAGGTGAACGGCACGTGATCACCCCATAGAAGACATTTAGAAAGCATTTTGCTGAGGTGGCAACACGGGACAGGTCATGTAGTGAAAATTACCATGTAAGGAAATACAGTGCCTTGAAAAAGTTTCTTTGTTTCAGCTTGTTTCTTTGAATAAACAATTCAGATTCCCTGCCAGTCTGAGTTCATGTCTCAGTTGCTCACAGGTCTGAGCATTATCCTGTTTCCTGTTTTTTTGATACTCGGTTTATGGCCTTATATGATTAGGTAAATGAAAGATCTTAGCTTTATGAAACAGGTTTGAAAATATGACCACAGAAGGTTATAAAATTAATAGACAAGCTAAAGATCACCTAAATTGCTTGGAGTTACAGTGTGATAATTTAAAGTGTGTTATATAGTTACTCATATCTTGGTTTTCAATAGCTGCATTGAATAGAGACTCCTCCTGTCCTCAGTACTCTGCCAAACAGGTGGGGAAAATAAGGTCTGGTATTCCTAACAACTAATTTTCAAGCTGACCTACAAAGCAAGTTGGGCTAGAGGAAAGAAAACTCGTAATGCTTCTCTTTTTCTTAAAACTTCATGAGCTTTACAAAAGAGAGACAAAACTAACTTAATACAAATTCTTCAGCTTCTAAAAAATATCTTAATCTTCTCCCTGTGTTCCTTACTTAAAGGCAGGACAGGCATAGCTGCCAAAAAGTTCAGAAACATTCACTAAACATTCAGCCAGCAAAGCTGACTTTGCAACCAGCTGACATATGGTCTGAACAAAAATCGAAAACAGCAAGTAATCCTTGGTACCTGTGGGCTCAGGTAAATTAAATTTCAGTCTGTCATAATAATGCAGTAAATTGCTCTGCCTCTGAGCCCCGCACCTCCCCCCACCCCCCCGCCCCTATCCCGTTTGGAATAATTCAACATGAGCTGAATATGAGATGACTCTAACTGGGAAATCTTTCTCCTTTGCTCCCTGTGGGGATATAAATACATAGCAATAAAGATGCATCAATCAATAACGATAGTTTACTACTGGATTAAATTGAACCTACAGAATCTCAGTGTGCTTGTATGCAGCCCAACTGTAGAGAGAAACCAATAGCTTTTTGTTGATTTTGGCCACCATACTCTTGATCAAAATCAAAAAAAGCTCATGCAATAGGACTGATTCTCCAATGCAAGCTGATTGGTGTGTTGCAGCTTTGACAGAAGTCTTGTCATTAACAATGGTTATATAAGTAGATACATTGGGGGAATTAATGAAATTATTAATCCATGCTAAGTGTGAATTTTATGTAAATTTTCAACATAGTTGTTGATAATGGGAGATGCCTGATACCTGGTCTGACATGTTAAGCATGGCTTAACCCTCAGTACACTGCTTGACTCACTCTTCTTCAGACAACAGATGACTGCTTCCTGGAATTGCAGAATCACAAAGCCCATGGACAGTGTATGGACAGTATGGAAGTTTTTACAGTTTGACTTTTTATATTGAAAATATATCAAATTCAGTAGTTTTTCTCCCACTGTCCTTCAGGTCTATGACCACAATCCTTACACATATAAGTTAGCCAAAGAGACAGAGGGATTTGCTCAGCACTGTACAGTTAGATGACGGGAACATGAGAATTATTACTTATATTCGAAGAACTTTTGCTGCAATTGCCACAGATGCCACAGGTGCGAAGCTGTGGCTGTGCTAGACTTTGTGAACTGAATATTGTGTTCTAGATTCTGCATTCATGTCTTTATTTGCAGCCAGCTATATCTCTGAAGGTGTATAAAATGGAAGTTTAAAAAGGAAAAGAGAAATAAAAAACCTAAATCTATATAGCACATTTTTGATGTTGTGGTTTATCAGGATTTCCATAGTACAAACCACAGGACCAAACCAGTGTGACATCTGTGGATCAGGGAACCCTTTCTGGTATGGAAAAACCTTATTATCAAAAAACAAAACCAGGGATAGTTTGCAGACAAAGTAGTTGGCTAGCATCTGGTGTTTTGGTAGCTTACAGTACTTCAGCATAAGAAAGCAATTCAGGCTTTTTGTTTGTTTTGTTTGAGGTTTTTGGTTGTGTGTGGTTTGTTTGTTTGTTTTGAGTTTGGGGGGTCAGGAGTTTGTTGTTTGTTTTTTTTTTGTGGGGGTGGGAGGGTGTCATTGGTTTTGTTGCTGCTGGTTTTCTAATAGTATTTTCTCTACCTCTGAGTAAGCTGTTTCTGAGAGAATGTTTTATCAAAGAGCCACGGGAAAGCAAATTACATATCCAACATGATAACCAAATGTGGGAGCAAATTTCAAGGTAAACTTGAAAAAAAGTTTCAAGTTTCATCTGTAAAACTTACAACTTCAGTAAGAGTAATAGTGCACACAGAGAGTTCATTGCAAACAGAGTTGGGCAAATAGCCATAAAATTGCCAGAAGGGTGTCAATGCAGTATTTTGTAGTGCTGATGTCCACTTTCCTTGAAATAATACATAAAGAACAATGGGGCAAAAAAGAGAAATTAAACTTCCAAAATACTTTGTCCATACCATCACAAAGAGACAAACTAAATTAGAGTTAGTGTTTTTATACTTCCATTTGAAAGAAGTGCAAAACCGGGATGTTTTTCTGTTCTGGCTTATTTGCCTATATATTTTGATCCAGAAAAGGAATATTACATCAGCAGTCTTGTCTCTTTTCTCACTTCCCAGAGTAAGAGACCCAGGTAAGGGAAGAACAGAATTTTCTACTCCAAATGTAACTACTTAAAGGGTGTCTGTTAGAAGAAAATATATCAAGGACAAACTGCCAATACTTTTTTCCTTCCCAGGAAAAATTAGGCTGGTGGTTTTGTGCAATACTAAGTTGATTACACCTTATGCATACTAATGAGTATCTTCTTCAATCTCTCAATGTCTCTCTTTCCTCTTTTTGATTGCTGAAAATTGTATTCTTGCAGTGCTTGCAAGGTCTTTCTACTTGCCAAGAATTTGTATTTATTTGGCATTTTGTCACTGTCCGTATGCATAATTAATAAACCTGCAGCACAGAAAGGGGTGACACCTCCCTAAAGGATTGTTTTAAGCTCATGAGTGTAAGATTTACCTTTCCACTATTAACTTTGAAACAGAAAGAAGTCATTTCCAACTGTGAAGCAGCTTCTTTAAAGCTACCATCAACTGGAGAGTGAAATTGTCCTTCAGACAGCACAGGTATATTCAGAACAAAAGGAAAACTCTGTCCGAGATTCCAGCTCCAAGACAAGCGTTTTCCAGCTAAAATATCTCATATTTTGCTAATGGTCAGGAAAATGAGCATTTATGAGTTTGCAAAAGGGAGAAGGGAACATTTATGAATTTGCTGGAGAGGAGTCTTCCCTTATGGCACAGTGTGGGTTTTTCTGATCTGCAGGAGAAATTCTGAAGGACTCCTTAATTTGTCATTAATATATATTTGACAGTGTTACTTCATGAGGTTGGTAGTAAATGCCACTCTTTTCGGAAAGCAGTGTGAAGGACTATTTTGGGGCATGGTTATCTTATTTACCACATAGCCTTGGAATAACAAGTTAAATAAGTGGAAAACTTATCTTTCTTTAGGCATTATTTTTATGATTTTTCTTTGTTAAAATAAAGTGCCCCACCTAAATCTTTCACACAACTCCAATAGCAGTAATTATTTTTACCTTAGGGATATATCACTGGCATCAAAGCCATATCAGAATCCTTTTTCTTTATTGTTTGTCCTGTAGCTGAGATTCAGGATCAATATACCATCTCTATTAAACTGATTCTATAATGATGCTCTTCACTACAATTGCCATAAAAATCAGCTTGCAGTCTTTTCAAGGCTTAACTATACTGCTCACAGCTTGGGTGTTTCCATTGTACAGTGATCTACATAACAGGGTATATAGATTAAGCTATTCCACTTGTTTCCTTTTATTTCATGTAAGCAATCTGAAACACCTTTATTTTCACATCTGTATGGCAACCGGTGCTTGAATGGAAAACTCATTAGTAAAGAGCAAAGAAAACCAAGCTAAACCAACAAAACAAAAAGCCAAACCCAAGGAAATAGCCAGATCATGTTTAAATGTTCGATTATTTAACCAGAAGCAACAATTTCTATCAAGAAGCTCTTTATTGTGAGTGAAAAATTTCCACTAATTTCTACCTATCTAAACATAGAAACAGTAGAAAAGTGTAATGATTAAGAAGAATTTGGCCAAGTACAGTTTTAGGAACATGCCCGACACGACTCGACATCGCACTTCACCCGTGCGCACATGCGGGGCGCTTGGAAAGGGCACTTTTAGGGCCAGGTCCGGGGGGTGGGCGCAGGCCCGGGCCGGGGAGCTGTCCGTGGTGCTGCCGCCCCGGCCCGACCGGCCCCGCTGCCTGCCGGGAGGCCGCGCAGGAACTCTCCCGTGGCGGTGCAGAGCTTGCTTCTTCGCCGCGGCCTTTGCTTGGCTTCCAACTTCCTTAACAGGGAAAAAAAAAAAAAAAAATAAAAAAAAAGAGAGAAGGAAAAAGAAAAAGGCGGTTTTGGCGCTGGGGTGGAGACGTCGCAGCAGCGATTCGTGTCTGTGTCTGAGTGAAGGGTGAAGGCTATCGGCGCCACTGTGCCCGCTGTCTCTTGTGTAAGCGCCCCTACCAACTAAAAAAGCAGTGACAGCTCGCAGCTCACCCAGGGGAAGGGGAGGAGGGGCGGCCACCTCCGCCTCCTGCGCCTCGGGTGCCGGTGGGTGTCCCGAGAGGGTGAGGAGACAGCATCGGCGGGGAAAGAGGCCCTGCTGACACCAGGCCCGCCGTCCCGGGGCTACTCTCCTCCTTATGTCCCGCTCTCGTTAAAGTCTTTTGCTACCTTTGCTCCTCCTCTTCCCCTGCCCCTGCTCCTCTCGTGGCGGTCAGGCACTGGTTAAGACGCTCCTGCCGTCAAGTGAAAGCCCCGGAAAATAAAATAATAGACAAACGTAAAAGACGCAGAGCCCTCCCCGCCACCAGCTGCCCGCCCGGGAGCCGAGCGCTCTCTGCCGTCGAAGAGCTGCGCAGGTCGCTCGGCCCTGTCAGGGCAGCGAGGCCAGCGGGGACACGGAATAGGCCGGGCGGCACCAGCCGGGTGAAGAAAACGAGAGCCGGGAGCCTCCGCCGCGTCCTCGCAGGTGGAGGCGGCCTCGGCGACAGCACCGCGCGGGAACCTCTGGGCCCGGGCCGGGGCGGCCGGGGACACGGGCCGGGCGTTCCCGTGGGCAAGGCGCTCCCCGCGGGCCGGCATCGCCGCCAGCCGCCGGCAGCGCGGGGCGGCCGAGTGGCGGCTGCGGCGCTGTGCGGGGCGCAGCGGGCCGGGACGCGGCACGGCGGGCGGGAGGCGCGGTGGCGGATAAGCCGGCCAACGCCGCCGCCCGCGGGGACCTGCAGCTCTTCGGGGAGCTGCTGGACGGAGCGGCTGGACCCAACGCCGTCAACTCCTACGGTAGGACCACCATCCAAGTAGAGAGGCGGACTGTTGGCAGCTGGGCGAGGGCAGCGGCCCTCCGTCCCCTGCTCGAGGGGGCGGCGGCAGTCCCGGGGCAGCAGCGGGCCCTCCGGTGCCCCAGAGGCGGCCGCCCCCCGTCACTGTGCTCGGCTGCTGTCGGGGCAGCAGGGGTTCTTCTTCTCGCCTCTCTGGGAAGGAGAAAGTGTTTTCCGGTGACTGCCGCAACAGGGAGCTTTTAGTCTCAGCAACCCTTTACTTTTATTTGAACCAGCTCGGATGACTCAAATCCGAGAACTTTAATGCTCATCTCGCAATAAACGTGCAATAAAGTGTAACAACTCACGTTTGCAGAAATAATTTCCCTTTCGTTATACCTCGTCTTTTGCTTGATATGACTGTTAGTATTTTTTATCTCCGATCCCATGGGGAGAAATGATATTCGGTGGCTCTCATAAACAGAAACAGCCGGTCGCGACAGCCTTGCCCAGCTGACGCTGCAGGTAGACAACGAGCAATTCCTGTGGGGCTCAGTCTGCCCACATTTTACACCCCGACGAACGTGTAGATAGACGTAGCACCCAGAGGTGTAGTAGAGGTTAAATTTATAAAGGCTGAGTTAATTTTCGCGGTAGTTATATTCAGCTTTTTCTTAAAATTTCAAAATAAAACGAAACTGGAATAGTCTGAGAAGCTATATTTAAGTTTTACTGCCAGTGCTTGTGAAACACTGTCCTACAAAATGCCGGTGGAGCATTTCATTAGAAATAGGTTTCTCTTGTCGTCCTCCAGTGCTTTTGCTTTTTTGGTTTTGATTTGTTGTTTTCCTCCCGCCCCAGTCTTCGCGGCAGGGACTTAGCCCCTGTGCTGAATGCTCTGCTGGGTGCGCTAGGGGAAAGCCAGCTTAGAAAACGGCGAGTCCGAGGGGGAGGGCTGCCGGACGCGTTGGTACTGCGCTGGACATGCGGGTCGGGCAACAGGTTGATTCCCTCCTGACAGTGAGAGGAGCGCAGGTGCGGCGCCGCAGACACGGCGGGTTCCCTGCATTACGCGTCTTCCCTTGCCGAGGACCCTCTGGAGAAAGTGTCACGGATGCGAGCGGAACGACAGCGAGCCGCTGCACCGGCAGGGTTCCGCGGGGACCAGTGCAAAACCACCTGGGACTAAATCTGGGTTTCTGCGGGAGTGCGTCGGGAGAAGGGCGAGCCCCTCGCTCCAGTTCGTCTGCTCCAAGCCTAACGATTCTCGCCGGCTCCTGTCGCGGAACAGGCCCTGTGCGCATCCACACACGCCGAACCCCACCGGGGTCCAGAACCTCTCTGCCCCACCTGTTCTCTCCTGTCCCCTGGAGTGGATAAAGGGGAGTTTTCCAATGCGGCTAAATTCCCCCAACGGGTGCATGTTCTTCACCGTTCGTGGCAAGCCCATCTCTATGCCTCACCCGCGGATTTTCTCCTTTCCATTGCGGACTCCTGTTCCTTCCGGGCCGAGCGAGAAAGTCCGAGCTCTCTGCGGCGGGCGCTGACGCTGTCTCTCCCCGCAGGTGATGATGATGGGCAGCCCGCGGGTGGCCGAGCTGCTGCTGCGGCGCGGAGCCGACCCCAACCGCCCGGACCCGCGCACCGGCTGCCTCCCGGCGCACGACGCGGCCCGCGCCGGCTTTCTGGAGACGCTGGCGGCGCTGCACCGGGCCGGGGCGCGCCTCGACCTACCCGACGGCCGCGGCCGCCTGCCCCTCGATGTGGCGGCGGGGGGCCCGCACGGAGCGGTGGGGCGGTACCTGCGCGACCCGCCGCCCCGGGCCTAACCTCTCCCCGCGCCACTTCCCGCGCCCGACTCGGAAGACACCAAGTCGAACAGTATTCATACGATGCTGTGAATAACCGCGGATCGCGTTTCCCTGCTGGGATGCACGAAGGACAATATTTTTTACTCTTGCCCGCATATTATCCTGCATTGGAAATGCTGTGCTATCCTCCGCAGGCCCCCCTTTTCACACAAGAGTCCAAACACTGAAGAGAAATATGAAATACGAAGTATGAAATATGAAGTAAGAAAATACTAAATGTGAAAATATTGAATAGCAAATATTGACTATTAATTATGAAGAAAAATTACTACACAGAGATCTGGTACTATAAACCCTTCTTCTGTTTTGATGGGGCCGCCTCTGGACTTTCTGCTCCCCGAGTGCTCCCCACTCACGCTTGCTAGCCCTCCATCTGAAGAAGATGGGAAAGGCTTCAGGGTCTCCCTGGCCTGACAGTTCCCTGTTTGATTTTGGTTCAACCGAACTGAAGGTGCTGAAGCAAATCTGCTTCTCTCTGGCAAAACCAGCTGGACAGCAGGATCAGTGCTTCCTGGTGTGATTGCAGCTTTGGTAAATACCTCCTTAAAACCACGTGGGATGCTGTGCATGTCTGTACATGAATCGGCAGCATATCTGTGGCTCTCCTTGTGTAGGCTGCAACCATGACCAGGACCTGGAAGGAGAAAATAAGGAGAGATTTGTGCCTTTGCAAGCCTGATATGGTCCCCAGTTGAAGTACTCGTTGTTTTAGCAACTTGCAAGTGACCTCTCCTGAGTTTTAGTACTTCTAAAAAATCACGTGATGGTAAAACCAAGGCAGCCGTAAACGAAAAATAAGAAGTCATACATCTGAGCTCGACTCTAATGCTTCCCAAGATGCCCGGAGGTGACACAATTTGTAAAGGAACAAACAAACCTTTGAAACAGCTCTGCTGCTGGTGGGGTAACGAGGAGGGGGGCTATATATTATGCGACAATCGATACATGTTTCACTGGCTGCTGCGGTGCCCGGCGAGTTGGATATGAGCACCCCAGGAAAAAGATACAGCGTCAGCCCAGCCTCTGCCGAGGTGAAAGGAGGAGGCGGGGAGACCCCGCTCTCACCACAGCGAGTCCCCAAGCCTCCAGAGAGGTGTACTGAGGGAGCGCACAGACAGCAGTGAGCCGGGCAGTGAGGCAGGTGGCGGGGACACGGCTCCCAGCCGGTGCGGGACAAGTGGTAGACCCTGCCTCCCTGGAACCCGTCCGAGTCTGTGCTCCCACGTCCGGCACCTTAGAGGCTGAGAAAGGGAAGCCAGGTGAGGCAGTGACAGAGCTCAGGTCTTGTACCCCAGCGCTAACCTGGGCACTTTGCAGAGCTACCTGTAGAAAAGGTGAAAAAGATTTATCTCGGTTTTGCATTCCTACTGAGCATCCAACCCCTAGGTATCTCATATATAAACATGAAAAATAATATATATACCTTTTTTGTAACATGTTGGAATGTGTTATTTATTATAATGTAGTTTCATACAATGCATGCTTTATAATTACTTCATACATGTTGTCACGCTATAAAATATTTAGTTATGTCATTAATGTACATAATATATCTGTGTAATACCTATGTAAAATATACATGATACACATCTCTAGAAGACACATATATAAAACGTTGTGACGTTTATATTCTTATTAACTATTTTTATATGTAATATGCTTAGTCATTTAATTATGCATTGTGGTTTAATTATAACGAAATTTTATGTATATAAAACACATATCAAACATTTATGTTATCTTTAGTCTATATTCACAATTTTTCATCATAAGAATGTCTAGAACACATATTTTATACATATATTTAAATAGAAAACATGTAACATTATAATATGCGATTATAACACCTTATTAATTTGCGCTGCACTCTTCCCTAGAACATGGCATAGCTGAACCAAGGAGAACACTGGGGATGCAGCAGTTAAGTGCCTGCATCCCATGACTGAGGGAACCAGAATGAAGCTGCAACCGGGTGTGAAGATGAGGGAAAGCTATAGCCTGGCCACACTCCCTACAGAACAGTAAGGTTCTATTAAACTACACTTTTGTCCTCAATTGGACCAGTATTCCTGTTTTAAATCGTCATTTTCTCCAAGAACCAGATTGGATTTCAAATTTTTAGCATTTACACTGTGGCTTATGAAACTACAATAACAAAAATAGCAATATTATATTACTACTGTTATTGTTTATAAAGCTGGCAGGGAAACAATAAAATTTGCTCGACTGACTGCACCAAATGACCAGAGTATGCCCTCAAAAACCCAGCAGGTCTAAATACCTAATTGTTATAAATCTGCTTCACAGAGTACGTCTGGGACCCCTTCCCCGATCAGGCCCATGGTGGGGACTACTCACTCCATGGAAGGATGGGGATCACTGGCAAGATCCCGCTTGGCTGTGGGAGCTTCTTCCACAGGCACCTTTTCTTCTGGCAGCAGCAGTGGCAGCTCCAGGGTTTGGAGTCCTCCTTGAATAGTAACAGTTAACAACAAACAGCAGCAGCAGTACACTTCATCAAGGAAGCCCTAAAAGCATTATGTTTAAGGCAGCAGATTACTTGCAATTTTTATTTTTAATATTGCCCCTGTAACTGAGTATATGTGTGACCACACATACACTCTTCTGCAGCAGGGTTTGCACCCTGTACACAATGAGCCCCAGATCAGCCACGCATTCAGCATTCGGTTTCTGCTGCCAAAGTTGTCGATCCATCCTGTCACCACTGCTCCGGCATCTGCATAACACAGCCAGGTAGGTGTTCATTTATCTGAATTTTGCTTTGCCTGTCGGGAAGCAATAGTCACGGCAGGGGAGAAGAGGAGAAAAAATAACGTCGTGGCGGGGGGGGGGGGGGGGGGGGGGGGCGGAGAGAGAGGAAAAAAAAAAAAAAGAAAGAAACTTCTCTCCAAAGGTGCTTTCATTTCGAAATGGCCGATTTTACTCACCCAGTTTCCGAGTCTTGAAATCAGAACTTGAAAAGAAACCATTACAGGCCTTTCCTTATCAACATTGTTGTTAGGGTTACTCCGTGCCGAGGCAAGGAGAGAGGAGAAATCTTCCGTTGACATCTGAGTTATTATTTTTTGTCCGTCCGAGAGAAGGAAGTGTTTGTTGTGGGGGGGTGTTGCACACGCTTATGTTCACCACCCCTCTCAGGGACTGTCACCCTGCGTCCCCTCCCGGCGCTTTCCCCGCGGTTCCCCGCAGTCCCGGAGCTGCCCCGACCCCTCTCCCAGCCGCCTCAAGCCGCCACCAGCTTTGCCGGGAAGGGCGAAAATGCGCCAGCAAAAACGGCGGTCTCCCTGCCCATTGCTTTTCTCTCGCCTCGCACGGAGGTAACCCGTACCGGGGGGCATGGGGCGGGGAGCGCAGGCAGAAGGATTCTTGGGGTGAGGAGAGGGACGGTGAGGTAGCAATAACCCCCTCCACCGCCCAGGGATGCTCTCCTCGGCGGCAGAACTGGCTCAGCACCGGCTATCGCTGGTCTCGGCAGCTCCCCGGTGCTTCCTGGGAGCCGGGCGGGGAGCGGAGCGGCAGCAGGTTGACTGGGCTTCTGAGCGACCCTGCGCTGCTCCCCCGCCCCACTCCAAAACCTCGCCTTTCAAAAGGAAAGCGAAGAGGTCCGACACCGCGGAGCACGAACAGGGAGAAGGCCCGGGGGCTGGGAGGGGAACCATTCATTACCCGTTCCTGTAACTGGCGCGGGGAAATTTAGATCCTCTTTTCTTTTCTCCCCTCGCCCCCGGCCCCTCTTCCCCGCTCGCTCCGCTACGCAGCGCTCCCGCGTAGCGTTCAAATGGCCATGTGACAAGGAAATAGCTACTCGCCTGGGCCAACACTGGCCCGCGCTTTTAAAGCGGCAGCGATCCGCTAGCCGGCCCACAGAGTGGCCAGCGCGGCGCTGCGGCTCGCCGCAGGCCGCCTTCTCGTCGGGGCTTTCCCGGGGAAAGTAGGGTCCGCGAGCAACTGAACAACAAGAAAAAAAAACCCAAACGAGTCCCCAAACGGAGCGGGAGGCGGTGTGTTTGGGGGGGCAGAGCAGGCGGGGGGGGGGCAAGGAGACGTCGCCAAGGCTTTATTTGAAAGCAGGGGAGCGCCCTGCGATTGGCCGGTCTCCACGCCCGTCTGGTAGCGCTGCTACCCGGGACCAGACAGTGGGAGGGCAGAGGAGCCGGAGATATCCCCCGTCCCCATCCCCCGCTGACAATCTTCCTTTGCCCGCTTTTGGGAGCCATCATCGAGTGGGAGGAGTTTACAGCGGGGTACAGGGGAGGGATGGGGAGCGGAGGGAGGTGAAATGAAATGGGGAGTCGAAATTAGGAAACGGAAAAGAGAAAAAAAAAAAAAAAAGAGAGAGAGAGAAAAAAAAAAAAAAAAAAAAAGAAAAGAAAAAGAAAGAAAATCCCCTCCAATGAATGGTGAGGCGGCCGATTCACCGGTGGGGCCCCGCTGGGGAGGTATTTGTAGCGCGACGCGCCCGCGGCTTCCCCGCACCCATGACCCCCAGGATAAGGTGCACCATCCACTTTCGGCGCGCCCGCAGCCTACCCCGGGCCTGGGCGCTGGGCTGGCGCATCCTCCGCCGCGTTTTCGGGGCGCTGGGGCGGCGCTGGCCCCGGCGCCTCGCCCTGCAGCTGGTCCTGCGGCGGAGGCGCCGCGGGAGCCCCCGGCCCAGGTAGGACGGCGGGAGCGGGTCGGGGGAGGCGCGGGCGGCCCGACGGGGCGGCGGGAGCGGGAGGCGGCGGCCCAGCGCCCGTGGCAGCGCCGCGGGGACCCCTCCGCGCCACACGCTTAGATGGCTCCGGGAACACGTTAGATTTCTGCAGGCAGGGTGTTTCTGTCTGGGTAATTTTTATTTATTTATTTATTTTAATGCAGTAGAAAATGTCCAGTTCTTGAAAAGTTACTGTAACTTATTTCTTCCCTGCCTCCCAATTTTTGAGAAGTTTTCTGTATAGTTTATTACGAAAATATAAATCCACCACCACTTACCACCCTTTTCAGACAGTTCCTTGCAAACAAGGAACATAGCTATTACTCTGAAAGGAGAAAATGGCCACTGTTTTCCACCGTGTATTATTTTCCACTCTTGTAAACGACAGTGAAATACAGTGGCCTACTTTTCTTTCCCTTGCCATTACGAAAATATGGGAAATAACGGTCAGAGCGGCTGAGCTTTCTTCAGAAATTATTAAAATACACTCATATGAAGGATCTTGAGAGACATCCGAGGCTCGGGCAGTTTTAGAGACTTTTTCCTTATTGCAGAGTGCAAAATCGGATTGTTGTGGACCTAGGCATTGATTATCACGCATAAAAAAATAACAATAATAATTAGACATGCAGTGAAGCTAAAGTGAATATTAATTTTGATGAAAATTTGAGGATTGTTCTGCAAAATCCCCATAGAGGGTTATTAGAGCATTCCACAACCTCCTCTAATACAGAGCACAAACTGGAAAAGAACTAAGGAGGAAGGGAAGTAGAAACAATTGCCTCAAAATTACTTCAAAAATAGAGACTATTTTATACATGTATATAAATAGATGTATAAAATTTTTAACCTTTCAAGCTATAGGACTCAGGGTGTGAAGATAAAATAATTCAGAGTTTCCCAGCTCCACTGTCTGTTTAGATTGCTTTCAGTGCTATTTGAATAAGAAGTGTGGGGCCATACACACAGACACACACACATAAAAACTTATTCACATATTTATAAATATACAAATCAGAGACTATAGACAGTTTTCCTTGTTGCCTTCAAACGCCTCAACTTCTTGCATTTGTAGTAGGCCTCATTTCTTCATTCTACACTAAATGGGAGAAAAAGAATTTGTAAACTCTGACTGACCTGAAAAGCATGAATCTCAAATACAAATATAAGTATGAGGGTGCTAATCACCTCGAAGTAAATTCTCTGTAGCAAGGACAAAACTCCCTCATGGAAGTGTGGCTATTTTTTTCTCATTCTATTTCCACAGTTCCTGTAAGTACTGCTACTTTTTTGTCCCCTTCTCCTGAGCATTTAATTGGGGAGAATTAATTTTTCTAAAATGCCTGTTGGGTCTAGACTACAAATCTTATTTTGAAGGGCCTGAGATGGAGTAAGACATATGTGATTGTTAAATTTAATTTAAATATATATATATATAAAACCACAAAAACAAAACAAAACAAGCCTACGAAGAATACAATACCCAGGGATAATTTTGTATCTGTCTATGGTAACATATGATGGAGTTGTAGCTGCTCTATCACTAGAAACCAGGGTGGATAAGGCAGGGTAGTGGATTGGGATTGGAAGTAATATCTCTGATATTAGGGTCTCCTAACAAATCTCTGATTGTAAGATATACTCTGTGAAGTATTTATTTGTTATTATTGCAGTTTCTTTGAGTTATGTTTGAGCTTTTGTGGGTGGTTTGATTTTGGCTTTGCCCGTTTGGGATAATTTTTAGATAATTTTTAAGTTCAGTAGAAACACCCATGGCACAACTTCTGAACAACTAAAATTAACGTGATAGATTTTTCTGTTCTTAACCGATATGTGTAATCAGGATAAATATTTTTTGCAAATATACTGACATTTTAAAGTGGAGAGAAGAACGATAATATTAAATTATTTCTGTACATGGATATTGCTTAATTTTTAGTGTAACTCGAAACAACTGCTTCCCACACCCCCCTTACATATAAAACAGGTTACTTCCATGCAGCCTCTCCATTGCACCTCCTATCTTTGCCTCTCGTACCCTCTTTGCCTATTTACAAGCTAGAAAATTGCAACATTAGGTTCTTTATAGTTTGTCTCTTTATAGTATTTAATTAACCTCTGAACCTATTATCCAAATACTTGTTAGATAAAATGTGAATGTTTTGAATTTGTTGTTGTTGCTGTTGTTGTTGAAAGGGTATTACTTGCTAAACCTTAAACACGGCATAAGATGGCTGCCTTTGTTAACTGAATGTAATCTCTTCCGTCCTTTATGCTCTTATCAAAACATCTCAGAACAACTTGCAGGATTACTGTTATGTACTAATAAAATGGATCTGGTTTTAGTGTCAAAGATCTGTATGGTTGAATAATGATTCTAAAATTAAATAAGAGCAGAAATGTGGGATAGATACACTGCTTAATGTGATTTTCTTTTTTTAACTCCTGTGAAAATATCTTTGCAGTAAGGTTTATTTTGGGGAAAAGGTGGATTCACCTCCATCCCCTGCCCCCCAAGATACAAGTGCAATACAATGTTCTTTTTCAAAACATACTAGCATTGGCTGTGTTATTAGTACCCTAACTACAGATATGAATCTGTGTTGTTATGTTTTGATTAATTAATTTGTTGGTACTAGAATTGTATAATATAAGGTTTGCTTTTAGAGAGGGAAGAAGTCACATAATTTCAATGATGCAACTTAAAATGCTGTGACTTAAAAATGTTCTAGTAGTTTTATATGCGATTTGGAGGGTCAGTAATGTTGGGACATAATAATGGGACAGTATTTGTTGTTTTACACAATTAGCTTTTAACATAATTTAGTGGAGATAGAGATGTAGACAAGCCCTCTGATTTGAAGTAACATCTTCACTTGAACATATATTGACACGTGAGTGTGGAATTTTTTGTCTTCACAGAATTAACTAGGTTGGAAAAGACTTTTAAGGTCATTGAGTCCAACTTATTTTTATGCTTATATGCAAAAAGACATGTATCCCTATATTTATACATACAGATGCAAAATCCACAATCAATACTATTTCACAAAAAGCAAGGCTAGGCAGTGATAACCTGCAACCCTGCCATGCATCACTATTGATTTGAAATTTTAAGACACCTGACAGACATAACTAACGAGGGTTTCTCCTTGCATTTATCATTAATGTCAGAGAGCACAAGAAGAACTGTAATATACTGTGCCTTTTGGGTGGGGGATCATCTTAATTTCTTAGACTGTACAAACTTTAGAAGTCTACTCTTTTAAAAGTTGGGGGTTTTCAAAATTATTTATTTATTTGTTTTAAATTGTCTCTCTATCCTGAGGGCCACTTTGCACCATGCTTTGTAAAAAACCCACGATGTGGTGGGAGTTCACGGTCTCACCTCAAATGTTGGACTCTCATCTTGCAATGCCACTTACCCCAGAAACTTCTCAAGGGAGGCTCAGAAAGCCTAAATGAACACACACTAAATGAAGACATTTTAGTGAACCACAGACTCGTCTATTCAGGGATAAATTTGTGTTTATTTCTCCTCATCCGAGGATGTCTCTTCTTTTGGCTAATAGTAAACGTTGACATAAAATCACCGTGTTCCTCTTTAAGCTATGCAGAGCTCTTCGGGGGTTGTATCTGCACAGCAGATACTTCTCCGGTGTCTCACCGGTCTTCTGCAAATAAATAAAAAGGAGATTAAGGAACTGACTTGGGGGGGGGGGGGGGGGAAGGAAAACAAGACCGTGAGGCCCTGAAAAACACCCTTATTCCCCTTGCCTCTTACAAATGACTGCCCGGAACTTCGAGGCGGAAGAATAAAAACTTTACTGTGCAGGTCGTGGGTGCCTACCACCAGCTCCCCCTCGGCCGCGGGGGGTGGCTTGGGGCGGGGGTGGGTGTCACAGGCGTGCTCCAGGCCTGCAGGCCGCCTCGGGGCAACGCTTGGCCGAAAGCCAAGGGGAGGAGGCACTTGCTTGGATTTTGGGGATCTTTACAGCTGCAAGGCGAGATTCTTCTGCCTAGCCTCCGGCTGCGCCGCTAGACCCGCACCTTGCCCTGGCGGGCTCTCGCTGCGGTTTTCCTGCTCGCGGGAGGCTCTGACAGGGCCAGGCTGAAGCGATCCTCTTCTCTCCGGTCCCTTCCTCCTCCGGTCCGCCAGCTCTCGGCAGGGCAGGACGGAGGGATGGACCCCCGACCCACCGGTCGGAGGGGCTCGGGCAGGGCGGGACCCCTTTCGGAGACAGAAGCCAGAGCCACCACTCTCACAAAAAGTCCCTCTCTATCCCGGCAAAGTTCAGGTCAGTCGTCACCTCGTCATGTCGTCAACCCCCCGCATTAGATACTCACGTGGCGCGCCCCACCTGCCCCGGCCGAGGCAGCTGCCGTGGGAGCTGTTTGCCCGCGGGTCTGCGCCCCGCTCCCCTGCCTTCGCAATATGGGGAGAAGCAGGGGGTGCAAGGCCGCCGCCCCCATCCCTTCTCCCCGGTGAGAGGAAAACACCGCAAGAGCCGCCCGCACTTGAGGTGGGGATGAAATTGAAACCGGGCTTGAATTGAAGCCCGCGGTGCCGTGCTTGAAGAGCAGGCTGCCGGCACCCCGCGGTCCTGCGCTGCCCTGCCGTGCCCTTCGCCGCGGGCGAGGGCAGCCGCTGGGAGAGCGGATGCTGCAGCACCCGCGCCGCCGGGGGGCGCAGGAGGGCGCGGAGTGCGAGAGCAGCGGCCGCGGCGCTCGGGAAAGGAGGGACGGGGTCGGGGAGGAGGGACGGGGCCGGGGAGGAGGGACGGGGCCGGGGAGGAGGGACGTGGCCGTAGCGACCGGCGAGATCGCAGTCAGGGGAGAGGGAAGGCCAGCAGCGGCCGTGTGGCTTAGGTCAAGGCGGGGGGCGATGGAGGGGCTCCCCCGGAGCGACGGCGACCGCCTGTGCAGCGCCGCCGCCCGCGGGGACCACCAAGAGGTGAGGAAGCTGCTGGACGCAGGCGTGGATCCCAACGGGACCAATTCCCTTGGGAGAACCCCGCTCCAGGTACGGAGCACAGGGGAGAAGGGGTAGCGGAAGGGCGCGGGGGGCAGGGGGGAAAGGGGGAAGCTGTGCTCTGCCGCGCTGGTGGGGAAGAGTAGATACTTCGTGTTCAAAATGAAATTTTATTGTTATGATCGGAACGGTACTCCAGCCGCAGCTGGGTTAACTCAAATGGGCCCTTTACTTTTTAAAATAAGCCCTGTCGTCCTGAAAATACCGGATGGAGTTTAGTAAGGACCCGCTGGCAGCAAACGAATTCTTCTAGGGGATACTCAAAAAGGGAAGTGGGACTGCAAAATCTGCTTCCAGATAACTTATGCAGATAGGTTTGGGGAATGATCTGCGCTTCGAGCAAATGTCTTGATTTTTTTAAAATATGGCCCGAACAGGTCTTTTTTTTCCCCCCAAGGAAATCAAAGTGGGGCCCCTTTCTTGCATATTCATGAATAAAGAACTTAGAAATTGTGCTGGTTAAAATTGAAACTAGGTATATATTAGTAGTCGCCTCTTTTTTTCCTTTAGTAGTGGTAATTTTAATATTCTCTAAACATCAACAGTGGCAGTATTTATTGATAGATTTTAGAATTATCAGTATGCAGAGTTGCTTTCCAGGCAATTTGAGAGTTAAAAGTATGTTATATTCGACATACTTAAGTAGACACTTTTTAAATGTTTGTTGAACTATTAATATACTGTGATTTAAACAAGAGTTATGTATCTCAAGAAAAAGATTTTTCGATTTGTCGTTTGAAGACATATATTTAATGATTCATCAGATAAGCTGAACAGCAATTTTTGTCTTTGCACATGAAAAATGAAATATTTTTCTGAAGTATATTTCAGAGGAAGGATCTCAGAAAGTTATTCGTTTTATTTCTGTTTTATGTTCAAATTACAGATTAGAAGAATCTCCAGTTTCTTATAAATTATCTCTTTCTTTTCCTCATTTCAGACTGAGTTCCCTCTCGTGTCAGCACTTTGCAAAATGGCTGACACTCTAATATGTAGACCCTCTTTTTCTTTCTGGAAAAGATTAATATCTGGAAATTATATATTATGATATTTAGAAGTATTTTCACACTTCTACTATAAATAAACCAAATTATTTGAAGTGCACAAACCAAAGTCCCGAGAAAGAAATTGATCGAAAAACGTATTGTCTTATGATCTCTCTCCAAAGTGTTAAGTGGCAATTTATGGCAGTTAAAATTCCACTGAAAATTACCAGAACAGTAAGGGAATTGAAACCCAATGTGCAATTTTGTTTTGGTTTTTGGTTGATTAGAGTTTTTTTTGTTGGGTTTTGTTCAATCGTATATGATCAAACATTGCTGAAATTTTCTGATAACTGGCAGAAAAGCAGAATGTCATTAGGAATTTGCCATTTAGACACAAAATATTATTTGGAATTTTCCACTGTCAGTTAAGTTTTGTGCATTGGTCGTGAGCGCTCAGCAGCTGCTCTCACAACTCTGAGAAGACAAAGCTGAGAGAGAGAGAGAGAGAGAAAAGATTTTGGTCCGGAAGTCAGGAGGAGAAAAATCGGAAATATCCACACCGAATGCCCCGAAAGGAGCCACATTTAGTTGCATCGCCCATTGCTGTGCTGACCGTTGATAAATCGATGATGCCTTGAAAGTGACAGCACCTTTAATGCCAGGTCCCTCAGGGCTGTCACAAAATACATGATGTGTATATATAGTATACAAATATTTACAAACTCTTTATGTGTATAAATATATTTAATGTATTTTAAATATATGTGTATGCCTAAATGTAGTTATAATATATATACATGCGCTGTTTATTATATAATAAAGGGTATGTTACATGAACGGTGTCTATATTGTGTGTATGTATCTGTACACACACAGGTGGCTGTGTCTGTTTCTCCGTATGAACATGTGTGTGTACATATATATGTTTATACACACACCACAAGTACCATTTATACCATGTATAAATGTATATAAATGGTATAAATGTGAAGCAGAACATACACGTGTTGTACCTAATCTGGAAACCACTAGTTAATATTTTTAATTTATTATCTAATCATAGACTATCTCGAGTTGAAAGGGACCGGTACGGATGACCGCAAACGGCTGTCACAATATATGCAGGTCACGACGCTCCAAAAGAGACGCCAGTCCGGCCGCCGCCAGCCCCGCCCGCCCTCCTCTCCGCGGAGGCGGCGCCCGGCGGTGCTCGGGCCAGGCGGGCGCTGACGCTGTCTCTCCCCGCAGGTGATGATGATGGGCAGCCCGCGGGTGGCCGAGCTGCTGCTGCGGCGCGGAGCCGACCCCAACCGCCCGGACCCGCGCACCGGCTGCCTCCCGGCGCACGACGCGGCCCGCGCCGGCTTTCTGGAGACGCTGGCGGCGCTGCACCGGGCCGGGGCGCGCCTCGACCTACCCGACGGCCGCGGCCGCCTGCCCCTCGATGTGGCGGCGGGGGGCCCGCACGGAGCGGTGGGGCGGTACCTGCGCGACCCGCCGCCCCTTCCGGGAGCCGGGGTGGCCGCCGAGAAGGCTGCGCGCTAACCCTCCCCAGCCGTATCTTTGTCCCTTCGCTTCCTCGCAGCCCACTTCACCCGCGAATATCCCCGCCGCCGAGTCACCAGCGTGCCATCGCGGTTGGCGGCGCTCCCGATGTCCGACTGCTGGGAAAAGTCCTCCTTTGTCCCGTTACCTCCAGGGCTCCTCCTGTGCGTCCCGGGCTCTCCGTCTCTCCCTTCTGCGAGAAGACACTGCTGCTCAATTTCCTGACAAAAAGAAGAATAAAAAAAAATCCCAAACACAATCAAGACTAGCACTCCTGCTTCTCCCTCTCATGCTCTCCGGCAGGCAGAGTACAAGCAGCAGACGGTTCTTTCGTGCTCTAGGAGGAAAAAATTTAAAAATTTTAAAACCTTCCCCCCCCCCCCCTTTTTTTTTTTAATATATATTTTATTTTATTTTAGAGTAAAGCTGCTTGGAGAAGTGAGAATGCTATGTTTCCCTCATTGGCTTGCTCACTGCCCTACAAGGCTTTGCATTTTAGTTATTCCTTGAAATCCTTTTATGTTGTTACACTCCGAAATCGTGAACAGTTTAGTCATATCATTCACAAATTTAATTAATCCTCAAATCTTCTCACCAGCCCTCTCAATATACAGTTTAAGCACCAAATATAACAGTGATTGAATGGTAAAAATTTTAACGCTGATCAGCATTACAGTTTGGGAACTACAAACATTTTGTGTAGCTGTATTCACAGAAATTTCTGTGAGAAAACAATTGGCATTCAAGTAGTTACTGCATCGTTTTTTGCATTTGGAGACCCCGTTTGCTCAGAAGATATGGACAACTAGCTTTGTATTTTTAATGCAGCTTTCCAGGTCTCTAAACCAGATATTTGGAAACAACAACAAATGACCTAGTTTGGTTATAAATCTGGATCTTTGTTCACTTTTTGGTTTTTGTATTCTGTTTTTCCTGTGTAATTGCTATCATCTACCCGATGCTCATAACACTTATGTGGGATTAAATACCTGCTATTATTCCATAATAAAACATGAAAAACTTGGCTTAAAAATAATTCACTCCTCGTGTTCGACTATTTAATGGTTCTGTAGGCAGTAGTACTTAGTTGGGTGGTGTTATTTATTTCAGCTTCATTCGTTGCTTTCTATTTTTGTATGTGTGTCTGCATAAATAAATACGGATACACACAGCACAATCATGAAGGTCGGATAACAGGACTTTTTGCAGATATGCATTATTTAAGCACATACACACAGACTTAAAAATACCCAAATCGTTTATTTCCTTATTGAAAACAACACTTAAAGTGCAAAAAGAAAGCTCAGATGCACTTCGTTCTTTTGTGCAACTTTATGATGTATTTTCAAAAGTGGGAGCGTTTTCGTTTAGTTAGGGCACAGGTCCCGAAACAGAGCCAGACCCATTTCTTTAAAATAGAAGCAGGGATGGGGAATTAGTCTCCTTCTTCACCACCTCCCCACAGTCCCCGCCACCCACGCCCCCCCCCAAAAAAATTTTTTTTTTCTTAGCTTTTTGGGGGGCAAGCCCCATCACAGAGGATGTTTGGCGTCTGGGAGCAAACCCATCTGGGTCAGGGCGGGTGCGACAAGTCGGACTCGATGATGCTTGTGGCTCCTTTTCCAACTCAGAATAGTCTATAAGTCTCTGAATGAGCTTTTCCGACCCTCCAGGCGGGCAGGAGCCCAGTTCAGCCTCCCGAGCCGGCGCCTGAGGACAGGTGCTTGGCAGAGCTCGGCTGGCGCGGAGCATCCATTCACACATCATCCATCCCAGCCTCTGGGCTCGCTGTCCCGCTTCCAGCCGCCGGTCCTCCTGCCAGCAGGCTGCCCACTTCTGCAGGCTGGGAGGGAGGGTCAGAGCTCCGAGAAGTCACCTCCGAAACATGGCGGGGGAGTGGCCTCCCATTCACACCAGGCTGCCACTCGGGAAAGCTGTGCCAAAGGAATGTAACCTTCCCAGAGGTTTTGGCCCCGGAGCTGCTAAAGCCCAAAACTTCCTTGGGAAGTTGCTTGAACAGGATGGAAAGTTCTAGGCGTGGAGTTATGTATGGTGATTTCAGAGGTGGTGTAACTGTGGTTCATTCTTTGGACAAGGAGCCAGCAGTGCTAAGTGCTACAAAAAGCACACCTTAATTGTGTGTGAATGCCAGCATCTGAGTAATTTGACAACATATTTTTCAATTGTGGTGTCCTCTGCCAAACTTTAATAAAATACCTTCAGGTGTAATGGCACTTAAAAAAACAGGGTTTGCTACTACACACAATGAAAAATTACTCTTTTAGAACATGACTCACAAGCTTTACAACAGGCAACATCCCCTCCAAATTCACTCAGGTTTATTGTGTCTAAGGGTCCACAGGCTTTAAATCTTGTGCTCAAATTCTTTGAAAGCTACAGGGAAAACAGGAAAAACAAAAAGTGTTTTAGAAAAAACCCCACCTTGCCTGGAATGAAGGTGTGTAAGTAACATTAATTTCATTGTCTACTTAGACAAAAAAATAAGCCTCATGTACTGTAAATCTCAGGAAGAAAATATAAATGCTCAGAGCCCTACAGAAGAAAGTGAGGACTTGAAGATGGAAAAGGCAAGCCAAAGTACCAAGTGCCAGAAAGGGAACCTCTGAAGACATTTGTGTCTTCTAAGAGCCCTAGGGGGGCAGTCAGTCCCAGGGAATAGACGATACATCTAGTTGTTCTACTTTTATTATGTTTTGATCAGGTTTCAATCAGTCCTAAACTGACACTCACTGAAATAATTAAATATTTCTTTTTCTTTTTTTTTTTTTTTTTTCAAACTCAAGGGAAAAGGAGGCAGAAGTACTTTAAAATATTGTATAAACAGAACACTCTTTTTCTTTGTGGAAATGTCCCCAGAGGACCAATGTCTCTGCATTCCTGTCTCTTACTATGTATTTGTAAATATCTTTATGGTTTTAGTAGAAACACTTGCAAACAAAGTGTTTCTGTGCTGGACAAAGTCCGAGAAGGCATAGTGAAAGTAGCGACGGTCCTTAGGTGTTGAAAACCAAGAATCTTACAAATAGAAGTGTCAGGCTGCTTCCCAGAAAGGTATACAGACAACTTCCACTGGATCTGGCACTGCTCTTATTACTAGGTGTTAGTTCAGGATTGCAAGTAGGCTGTGAGAAGCCCTGTTTTCACCTACAGCTTCAGGCAAATAAGGACCAAGGGGCAAAACATCTAGGGTTTAGCTGACACCATCAACAGAGGTCATGGTACTAGAAATATCCTGTTCCTACCACTGAACTAGGTAGCTTTTGCTGCCATTGAAGTAGTCACTCCTTTCAGGAAGCAGCATCCCGCGTGATTTCTAAACTTCTGATTCTGACTCGAGGAGCTGAGTAGCAATCTAGAATATGAGAGTTTGAGCTCCCAGGTGGGTTAAGTGTCAGCATCAGCACCTTTTTCTCTCCATGGTACTGATTGTTGACAGGTAAGAAAATAGGCAAGCTGAGAGCTGAGGAGGGTATCCAAAACAGGGGAGAAAAGACACAGGTTCCCCCTCAAGAAAGAGGTGCCTGGGGAAGTAGAGACAAACATGGCTGTCTGTGCCTGAAAGGATGCACAAAGGACACTTACCCTACTCCACTCCATATTAGCCTGGTTCAATGGGTTTGTTTGGCTTCTTAACACCATCCTTGCAGAAATCGAATACATGTAGCTGATGAGCAGTAGTACTTAAAATCAAGACAGTGGACCTTGGTTGGCGGAGCTTGTGAAAAGGCATTCCTTGCCGATACAAAACAATGACATGAAAACTACTGGCCTTATATTTTTGTTCGTTTGGTGGTGGGTTTTTTTTTTTTGTTTGTTTTTGTTTTGTTTTGTTTTGTTTTTACGTCTATTTTCTCTTTAGATGGCAAACAGCCTAAGGGCCAGAGAAGAAAATGAGAGTCAACTCAAGGTACCAGTAACACCATGGAGTGGAGAATGTGTACGAAACTGACCCAAGGAAAGCTGTTCCCACAGTAAGGGGGAGAGAAACTCCTGCTGCCAGCCCAGGAATGCCAGGGAGTGGGGAATGTGCATTAACTGAGCTGAGGAAAGCTTATTCCCCTGTCCTCACATGCAAGTAACAGGAAAAAACTCCTACTACCACCATCTCCCTACTAGTTTATCTTGCTGGTTTACCTTCAGGCAGTTGCAAAATAACTTTTTTGTGTTTTAATTTAATGTTTGACTATGTTAACACAAAAAACCTTCTTATACAGTTGATAAAAGCCCATACAGAAGTTGCTTCCTATAAGGCACTAACTATTAAGATTCTAAGTTCAAATTAAAAGATTTCAAATGAAATGTCCTCCTTCTTGTGCTAGAGGAACCACACTGTAGGAAACCAAACACTGGACAGACTTCACATGTCTTCTAGAATATCTTTTACTTACAACAGGCACTATCCTTAGTTCCAGCTGACACCCTATGACACCCCGATGTTCAGATTGAAAACATACTTACAACTATGCCTAATCATTTCACAGGTCTTTGCATCAGAAATTCTCTGAGCCAATTAATAGCAAAGGTGGTGGAGAAGTTGTCAATCATGTAAATAAACAATGGCAAACTTTTGCAAAAGTGTGATCAAATGTTAATTTCAATTCTTTTGCACTGTCTTGCTTCAGCCAATATTGCAATGACAATGGAGAGAGGAAGCAGCCGTTAAAACAGTTAAGCCAGAATCTCTGTCTTAAAAGGCTGATCCCACCCAGTGCTGAGCACCTCCTGAATTAATTTCTCCTCTTACTGATAGTCAGCTGGTTTCAATAAACAAAGTACTCTCTTTCTGGTTCATTCTGGGAACAGCAACTGCTCTCAGAGGTGTTTTAAACACAAATACAAAAACTCAATTCTGATGTCATATGTCACCAGTGCTAATTCTGAGAGATGCTTTGGATATTAGCATGAGAAGTGTGAAGTTAGGTAAGTGAAAATGAGATATGAGTGGGCAATCTCAGGTTAGCAAAACAGATCAATGTTAGGCCACAAAGAATGCTTTAGAGGAAACAGAAAAAGTAGAAAATGAGTCAATCTAATGCCCTGCCTCCCGGTCTAGTTTGTGCCATATTTGAACTCACAGTATTGCATTGCCATCAGTACATTATATTGCTAATATGCACACTGGAGGATGCTCTCAGCAAAATAAAGGGAGATCTCATACAAGAGAAAAGGACTTCAAAAGCCATGGATAGCTGGGCTAATCAAAACACAACACCCAAACAATCAGTGAAGAGTAGGATAGGAGATAATAGCAAGACCACACTCAGAGGGCAAGTGCTCATGATACAGGTAAGTGTGGGCTTGGAATATAGACAATGGAGCTGAATGCTACTGAGTCCAAATAGAGAAATCTCTTCACTCAAAGTGGAAGGAGTTCTCTTGCCTGGGACATGTGCCAGGATAAGGCAGAACTCCGAACGAACACCACTGAAGAGACAGTTGGACAAAAGCTCCTCTGAGTGGGTGTATGTCTTCTCTTGCATGCCATTTGTGTGTTGAACTTACCCTGCTGTGACATTTCTGCCTGTGGTCTGTATAGATCTCTATGTTTAATAAAGTTCCAATCTCCAACTTTGCACCCCAGTTGAAAACTGAATAAGAAATCAGTTGGCTATTTGTTGTGTTTCCTGGTCCTTGCCTAATATTGGCATGCTTCTTCCTTTATGCATCTGTGCTATTTGCAAGCACTCAGTTCCACTCAGTCTTCCCTCTGTGTTTGTGGGAAAGAAAATTAGACTTTGAGCACCTCTTTCTAACATACTCACTGTTTCCCAGCTGCATTTCTCCATTTCCCAAAGCATATCCTGCAGAGAAGCATGTGAGACTGATCTTTTCTTCAGCAGCTCTTGCTAGCTTTAGGGGTATTCTCTTCAACCCAAACTCGAGACAGCATTCAGGCCATATAAATCAGTAAGTTTAGGACAATTCTGCTGGAGAACAAGAAGCAGACCTGGAAAACTTAAGGTAAAATTCCACTAGCTAGTACTTTATTAAGATTTCTATGGTTCTTATCCATTTTTTATGACACATAATTTAACCATAGAGAAGCTACTTCATTTGCTTCAGTGCTCACTATTCAGGTACCTGTCTTGAAGTGACCAGTGTTCAGAAGAGGCTTTAAAGTGATCTGTGAAACATATACATAGAAAGCAGACAGGTTTCCTGCTGAAAGCCCGGATAATTTTTCTAGGAGACAGCATTTGGTGTAAGAGACGTTAGTGTAAAACCAGAACTGTGTAACATGTCATACTTAACAACGAGAAACCATGAAGTCTCTGTAAGAAGGGCAATGATATCAGTCAAGCTTGGAGGCCACACTTTGGAACCTGGGATGTTTGAAAACTTGGCAACAGCCACAATTTACCATCCTATACCCTGATAAGCCATTTACCAGACCAAGAAGCAATTTTCTAAGAGCCTCAAACTAGGACTTGCTAACATTGATTGTGATATTGTGATATAGGAGCAACATCAATACTCTGCACCAGAAGCAGTACTCCAAATCCTTCACAGCAAATGGATTGACTAACAGTTGCCCCACCCCCACCAAAACAACAACAAAAACAACAAAACAAACAAACAAACAATTACCACCACCACCCACCCCCACCCAAACCAAACCAAACAAAAAAACACCCCACAACAAAACAAAACAAACAAACAGAACAGAACAGAACAAACAAAACAGAACAGAAACAGGAAACAGGTCATGGAGATACTCAAACTGTGTGGTAACTTCTATCTTGAAGCCCTCAGCCTATCCCTGTCTCATTCTTGTGAAAACAGGCACATTCTGAGTTCAAGAAGGGGCCATAGTTCTTCATCAGAATGTTTACTTGGTTTTAGTGATGTGATACATACAATTTGTATCTTCTTCCTATCACACCTGCAGTTCTGCCTACAATAAATACATTTCTTAAGACTGTTTAGAAAGACAATTAAAATCACTTACATTTGGTCATATCTTTACATAATTAAACATCATCCTATGCTTTTCTTGCCAATTACCATCTCTGTCTGTAGTCCTATGAATAAATTACTTGCAACATATTTCAGAGTATAAAATGTACACTGAACTTTGTAAAAAACACACTACACACTACCACAGTTTTACAGACTTTATATAAAAATTCTGCATGAGATACCATTAGGTACCAAGCCTGTTTTGACAGAGCAAGTAAATATCACAGAAAGGTCTCTTCCAGCCCAAACTATCAATACTGTGCAGTATTTTCATCAATTAAGTAAGATACTGGGATTGAGTTTGTAGAAGGCAAAAGCACTGTGGTGAGTGAGGGAAGGAATGCTGTCCAGAGTGACCTTGACAGGTTCAAGGAGTGGGGCCCAAGTTCAAGAAGGCCAAGCAGAAGGTGCTGCATTTGAGTTGAGGTGAAGGGTGTTGAGATCAGCCTTGTGGAGATGGACTAGCAGATGGTGCTAGTGGATGAAAAATCGAACAGGGGCTGGCAATGTGTTAGCCCAATCCTCCCACCATGGGCAGGGACACCTTCCACTAGTCGTGGCTGATCAGAACTATGTTTACCTGTTTCTGAACACTTCCAAAGATATCTACAACTTCTCTGAGCAACTTGTCTCACTGTCTCAGCAGTCCCATCATAAAAATTGCTTTTACATACAATCTAAATATACCCACTCTGAGTTTAAAACTGTCAATACACACTGTGGTGAAATATTTCTCTCTATCTTCCTCATAAGCCCCCTCTATGTTCTGAAAGGCTACTATAAGGTCTCCCTAGGGCCCTTTTCTCTCCAGTATGAACAACCCCAATTCTCTCAGCCTGTCCTCTTTGGAGAGGTGCTTCATCCCTCTGATCATTGCTGTGGTCCTCTGCTGAACACATCTTTCTTACTGAGGACCCCAAAGCTGGATGCAATGCTCCAGGTAGGTCTCATGAGAGCAGAGGGGCAAAATCACCTCCCTCAATCTGCTTTTGAGGCAGCCCACGATGCAGCTGGACTTCTGGGCTGCGAGCGCACATTGCTGGCTCCTGTTCAAATTTTCATCCACTAGCACCATCTGCTAGTCCATCTCCACAAGGCTGATCTCAACCCCTTCACCTCAACTCACCTTCTGCTTGGCCTTGTTGAACTTGGGCCCCACTCCTTCAGCCTGTCAAGGTTCCTCTGGACGGCATTCCTTCCCTCACTCACCACAGTGCTTTTGCCTTCCACAAACTCAATCTCACTATCTTACTTAATTGATGAAAATACTATACAGTACTGGTCCCAGACCTCTGAAGGAAACCACCTGTTCCTGGTTTCCACTTGGACACTGTGCTATTGATTGTAACTCTTTGGATGCAGTCTAGTGTTCTCACCTAGCCCTGCATATGAAGAATTTGTAACAGAGATGTATAACAGAACCTACTACCTATGGACCTGCTCTATGCCTCTCTCCTGTGATACTAAGTACTCAGTATATAAACCAAAAAAAATTAGCGTATTGTCATTACTTGTCACTACCAAATGCAAAAAGAGCAACCCAAAGGGACCAAAAACAGACATTCAGAAAAAAACTTTCTCTTAGAACACTCAGATATGAACTTCCTGGCTCTGATCCATTTCACCAGAAGTGCCTATGAAAGAACGATAAAAATGAAAACCATTCTTAAGGCCAGATATACGATTTGGCTTAGTGGAAAGTAATGAAAGGTATGTTCAAGCTCTGACTCCTGCAATCCAAGTTATTAAAAAAAATCACCAGGAAATACAGAAAATTGGTTCAGCTATTTTCACCAGTATCTGAAAAGCACCTCTGCTGCTTTTGCTAGGAAGAATATATCCAGATCTAAAGGCTTTCACAGCAGGAGACTGGGTGTCTAACAGAAAAAGACTAGGACGCTAAAATGCTTGTGTACTGCTTTCTTCTATTTTTCTTTCGATTAGTTTGGGGTGTTTTTTTGACAGTACTATTAGGATCCCCACTGTTCATGTTTCTGATCTTTTCTTTGCACTCTGATCCACTTCTGCCTCAGCAATCCCTGCTATTCAGGGATATAGAACCTAAAGTTCTGAGCAGCACAGTATTTTTTAAAAACGGTCTTTCTGAAAGTGTTGTTTACAAGGTATCATCACCAACCTGTTCCATGAACAACAAAAATCATTGTGAGACATAATGACTACAAGTAAATACTGTCCCCCCCATTTCCACACATCTTGGAGAAGCATATGTTCCATTTGTTTTATTTACTAGACAAGAAGTAGCAGGTTATTTTATTAAAATAAAACTGTATTAAAAATTGAAATGCATACATTCAAACCACTTGAACACATTCATCACTTAATACAGGAACTAAAATTTGAGCTGTTCAATGAAGGGGAACATGGCCAGCAGAGTGCTTGGGACACTGTCAGCAAACTACAGTTCTGTAAGTCATGTAAGTACATCTTCAGGCACAAACTTGGTTTAGGTATTACTTCAGTCTCCAACACTGACTCACTACACAACTGCTGCTGTGAACCACCACAGTTATTAAAGCATGTCTTCTAACACACAAAACAAATACGCTGCTTAAAAAAATCACTGGAATAAAAAATATGGATAATGTATAAAAATAGTAATTTTAATTTGAAATTGTTTGCTCAGTTTTTCTGTTATGTTTCTCTTATGTTTCCAAAGTGAACTGTAACCATGTGCCTTGTTGAAGGAAAAAATGGGAGGTAGGAACAGCAACACAAATAACTTGTGAAATTGCTTTCTTAGATCTTATTTTACGAAACTGCAACAACAATATTACTTAGACTTTCCTTTCTATCATCATTGAAAAGGTACCACTGAATAGAGGATACTGACTTTTTTTCTCTGAGCACTGTCAGATGCGGTTTATCAGTAGGGCTATTTATAGATGAAAATATACTCAAAATCTAATTTTAACCATCTTATATGAGATCAAACCGACAGAGATTTAAACAGCAGCCTTACACATGATCACTGGTCATTGTTTAGTCCATTCTTTTAAGCTTGTAAAAACAATTTTTGAAGATATTGTAACCTCTGAAAGTTCAAAAGTGATCCACTCTTCTTGAAAGCACTGAAACTTCAAGGTCCATCCAGGTTGTTACTGCTTTGGCAGGATGACCGAACACTGCACCGTTGTCTGAAATACAAAGTCACAGGAGATAAATGCTTCTTTTGCCAATGCAGAGAGAATTATTTTCATTGAAAAGGTAGATTAGGTAGCTTCCATTTGGGTTACAAACAGGTGTAACTCCTTTCATGTGAAGACTATCTCCAACTTTTTCCAACACCACAGAAGTCAATATAATTACAAGGAGGGCATATACACACAAGGAGTTTTCATTACAACTTTTGCAAAGCAATGTGATAGGCTTATTGGCACGGAGAAAAACAACCACATTGCAAAACCACTAAATTATGGACTTTGTGCTCACAGACTACAAATTAAAAATTGTGCAGCATGTTTTCTGTGACTTACACAGGACTTTCCATTAATTCTGAAGTATAGCTATCAAGAACAGAAACCAGTCAGATGGCACTGACTGTGAGTGAATGAACTACTCAAGTTATGCAGGGACACGCAGCTTTGACACCAGACACATTCAAGGGCAAGGTCTGAGAAACATTTTAATCTCAGTTTTTGTGAGAAGTCCTTGTCCAGCAAGCACCTCTGTATGTAGACCAATGCAACTGCAGTTGAAGTGAAGCCTTGATGAATTCTCCTCCTCCACTTTAATCACCTGAGCCAATATACTCTGATCACATATGTACATTCACTGATTTCATTGAGATACTTTTTGAGGAAGAAAATCACTCAAAAATATTTACAAGAATAGAGTTCTACATACAGAACTTGGGAATGTAAATTTCAGTTTGAGATAGACTAGAAAGAATGACTGAAAAAATACTAAGCTTCATGCCCTTCAACTTGTTACCTGTCAAATCACATAAATGCCCAAGTGACTCCCTGATGAAGTGTATTGGAACAGATCTACAGTTACCTTATCCAATCTGAACTACCCTAGAGTATTCACTTACCACAAGTCTCAAAACACAGAATTATTCCTTGTGTCAGAGATCTGACAAACACCATTTCTCACAGGCTAGTACAGAAGTTCAAGAAAAAGGCAGATAGTACCAGCAGGCTTCCCCACAGAGCCAAGAAATTTACCTGAGGAGCACTCACAAAAGCTCTAACACCTCACCACAAGCTGATCTTCTTACAGCCACACCATAAAAAATCTCAGTTCTAACAGGACATTCTTTTTACCATTATAGTACAGATTCTCTCCTGATACTCCTGGTACAGAGCTCAATTCCCAGTCATGATATGCTAAAATTCTTTTCAACAGGACAGTTCTTTTCTAACTAATACTTTTTGTAGCAAAGATAAAAAAATCTACTTTATCAGTTCCTATAGGAAATTGTCTGCTCTCACCAATTCATTTACTTTATGGGCAACAAACCCATATTTTGCATGGTAAGTTTTTGTTGTTAATGCATTGGCTGCAGTTCTTGTAGCCTTTGACATCTCTTCCAACTGTCAACTATAGACAAGCTCCCATTGTCCTGAAAGCATCCCTAACATACCTGCACCTCCATCTGGGTTCTTTCTCTGTAGCTTGTTTCTGCTTCTTAAACCCTTAAATGCTGCATTTTTACACTAGAGCTGTTTCCTGTTCAGTCAAGGTCTTTTTGTGGATTGGTACTGTTGCTTGGAGAATGCTGCCTTTAAACACCTGCCAAACTTCCGGAGCTCCTTGACTCTTCAGAGCTGTCTCCTATGAGATTACACATACTAGTTCATTGATTAAAAACAAGTATGCTCACCTGAACTCCAGCAACCATACTGTTAATTGCCTTACTTGCTCCTCATAGGACAGCCACAATTTCATGAGGATTACAGCAACAACTGCCAGTAATTATCACCTCACTAAACAACTCTTCTCAGTTAATAGCATATTCAGATGTATATCACCCATTACTGACCAGACTATCCAGAAATTTCCTTGACACTAAGGAGAAATCACTTGGACCTGTGATCAATAGAATCATCTGTGTTTCCTGAAACATGACATAAATACCATGTGGTCACATCCTGTTCTGAAAGAGTGAGGGCGTTAACCTGACGCTGGAAAATTATCTCTTTACAGCAAGAAAGCCAGGGAATAGTGGTCTAAAGACATCGTAGACAGTTAAAAAAATCGTAACTTTCAAAGTACTCTTACACTCACTGACATATCACAGATTAAATGATACATCAAAGAAAAGCAATGGCAAGCAGCCTACCCTTCATAAAAAACCCAGTCCTTTGACATTTTGTTTCAATACTGCAGTCCTTCCTAAAGACTACTGTCAGATTCAGAGTTGACACCACTGGCATGTGTGTTGATCTGGGATGAATGTCTCCATGGAAGGAGACAGAAAAATATAGCACTGACAGCATATTTTCTCTTGCCAGGTGAAGTTCCTCTTGTCACAGCAGCCAGATTACAGATTTTGGAAAAGGAAAGCTGTGTCTATGTAGAGCGTTACTGTTTCACATGCTTCCCCAAAACCAAAACAGACATTTGCAAATGCCCATTTGAGATGCACAGCTGTGGCTTGGATATACGCTGTTATTGATAGTAGTATACCAACTGTAGTCTTACTCAGCTTGCTTCTTGTCTGTGTTTCTTAACACATTTCCACAGGGCATGCAAGAGGTGCTGCCTTCAAGCTCTAGGAAAAGGTGCCTCCAAAACAGATCAGTTCAAAAAACTCCATCATCTGGCCTTCAAAATTCCCACTATAAAATATAGTGAAGTACACTGTAAGACAATAGTTTTTAAAAACTCTTTATGGTTCTATTACACTTGTACAGAAACACATACATGTATCTTCCTCTTTGCTTCCCTGCAAAATTGCCTCTCTGATTTGTTAACACCAATCTTCCATCTGCTTTATCACTGTGGAATTCCCCAAACAGGAACATTTTTAGCCTACCTTGATGTTCCTATGTAAAATTAAATGAAGCCTCCAAAGCCTCTGGAGCTTCAGAATTTCTCACTATTCCAGAGTTCTTGTTCTTTGAAGTCATTAACACTTGTGGCTCCTACTTTCTTGATACAAAATTTCAATCCGCACTGCCTGTTTCCAGGTCTTCCAGTGCCTTCAGATCAACTTGCTTTCTCAAGCTACCTGCAAAGAACTTAAACACCTAAGAATTGCAAGTGAAACTATCTCAATATTCATCATTGATACGAGGCAGTAGATATTTAAGAGAAAAAGCGTTAAGAAACAACATTAGGATGGAGTGACCCTTCCTCTGGTGCATCACATTTTCTTCTTTCACCAAACAGTATTTAGGGAACTGAGCTGGAAAAAGCACTTGACAATGAACTGAAAAAATATCTGGTATTCATTATTGGGGAACATTGCAAATGTAGTCCCAGCTCTCTTTCACTCCCAACGAAGATTCATGACAGTCACTCAAAGGCACACAAGAGGACACTGCTCACTGAAGTATGTCTGCCAGAAGTCAAGGCAGATTCATCAGTACTTAAGCTGCATAATAGACTTGGGAACCATCTTCTTTCATGCCAGTATGAAAAGAAGTGCCTGAGGAATATCTAGCAGATTTTACATTATTTGTTCAAACTCTGAGTTTGCTTTATAGCTAGGCATCTGTATTAAAAATTGCAGTCCCATCCTCTGAAAATGTTTTCTGTGGATTACAGGGAAGAAGCAATAGTGATTTTGTCACCTCCCTTATCCATTCCTTCCTAATGGATGCAAAAGGGAAAGGAAAAAGTCAGTTAGCTCTCTCATACATATAGAGGGAACATTAAAATAACTGTTCCAGGTAATCAAGTGAGGAAGATTCATAAAGATCACTCAGGCACTCCTAATGAAAAGTAGGTTTTTCAGTAAAGAACAGGCAAAAGATTAATTTCAAGAATTTGGTTTAGAGCTCTACAAACCTGACCTGGTCATTTATGCTGAAAAAATGTCCCAGGTGAATTTTATTAAATATGTTTTCCCTTCATGACATTGACTAAACTGGTGATGAGAATCACTGATATGATGTATTGGTTTTGCGTGACTTGGTTTAGGTAACAGCAGGCTAGAGGGGTTGCTTCTGTGAGAAGCTGCTGGAAGCTTCCTCCACGCCCAGCAGAGCCAGTCCCTGATGGCTCCAAAGATGGATGTGTCGCTGGCCCAGGCTGGACAATTAGAAATGATGGTAACTCCTCTGTGATAACAAATGTAACAAGAATTCAAAACCAAAAGGGGTTGCAGAGTTGTAATTTTGACCAGAGAAGAGCAGAGAGAGAACATGTGAGAAGAACAGGTCTGCAGACACCAAGGTCAGTGGAGAAGGAGGGGCAGGAGGTGATCCAGGCACTGCAGCTGACATTCCTCTGCAGCCTGTGGTGCAGGACCATGGTGAAGCAGCTGTGCCCCTGCAGCCCATGGGGATCCCCAGGGGATGATCCACCCACAGCCCATGGAGGTGCCTATGCTGGAGCAGCTGGATGCCTGGGGGAGGCTCCCAAGGGAGGTCCATGGAGAGAGAAGCCCTGCTCCCAGGCTGGAGCAGCCTGTCCTTGGAGGACTGCACCCCGTGGAAGAGTGACCCACACTGCAGCAGTTTGAGGGGGATTGGTGCCCATGAGATGGAGCCATGTCAGAGAAGCTCACGGAGAACTGTCTCCTGTGGGGGGGACCCCAGGGTGCAGCAGGAGAGGGACCCCTCTCCCTGAGCAGTGGGAGCATCCTCAGGTGATGAACTGATCATAACCCCCATTCTCAGTCTCCTTGCACTGCTGGGGTAGGAGGTAGAGCTGGAAGGAGGGAGGGGTGGTGGGAGAGTTTTTTTAAGGGTTTATTTCTCATTACCCTGCTCCAATTTTGTTAGCAATAAATTCAATTAATATCTTTAAGCTGAGCCTGTTTCACTCATGACTGTATTTGATGTACAATTATGGTGATTTTGCATGGCTTGATTTTTGGTGAGGAGGGAAGAAGCCAGCCACAGAAGTGATTTTCTGTGAGGAGCTGCTAAAAGCTTCCTCTGTGGCTGGCAAAACCAATCACTGGCTGGGTCTGAGAACAGGCACACTGCAAGGCCTATCAGAAAACCTGGTAACACCTCTATGATAACGTATTTAAGAAAGACAAAACCATGGGAACTCTGTTTTCTTCCTCTCCTTGGAGGAGTGCTGGCAGGGGCTACCGTTCCCCTTCCTGGCAGGGCCACCAGACCATGCTGTGAGGGGCCATCCCAGTGCCAAGAGCTGCCCTACAGCCAGTGCTGGGAGCAACACTGCAGACGAGACTGGGGTGGCTCAGGTCAGGAGTGGCCACATGGTCGCCACTGTCTTGGCATGGCCAGCAATGGACTTTGTCTGCCTGGCCACTTTGAGGCTTTGCTGCACCACAAACAGAAGGGCAGCAGCGGCGGCAGCAGCTTCTCCTTTTCGGTGCCCTGCACAAGGAGAGGCACTGAATGGAGCCGGCACCGCGGTGACCGGCACGGCCTGCGTGGTGCAGTGGGGACTCTGTGACCAGCAGTGAGAGGCAGGGCAAGCAATTCCTAGAGCCTGGACCAGATCAATCTCTCAGCGCTGCAGAACCCTTTTCTTTTGATAGAAACTTTTCAGTTGATAGAACTTGAGAACAAACAATCCTACAGACACCAATTCTCTCCAAAACAGAGAAAGGGGAAAAGATGAAGACAACATGTTCTCCAAGAGGAGAACAACGTGGCGACACTAAGGTCAGTGAAAAGGAGGGAGGTGGAGGAGGAGGTGCTCTGGGCATCAGAGCTGAGATTCTTCTGCAAGCCATGGTGAGGACTGTAATATAACAAACTGTTTCCCTGTAATTCAGGATGTGCATGGAGAGATGCAGAATTCATCCACAGCCTGTGAGAAAAAGGTGCTTGTGCTGGAGCATGTGGATGCTGAAAAGCTGTGATCTGGTGTTAGGCTTGAACAGAGAGAGAGAGAGAGAGAGAGAGAGAGAACTCTTGCTTCCAGAGATAGAGGACCTTTGATTCCAAACTAGAACAGCTCATCCTTAAAATAAAACCCCATGAACTAAATGGCCCACAAAAAAAAACCAAAAACAGTTGTGGGAAAACTGTTTGCTTGTGGGAGGGACTTGTTGCAGCAGGTTGGGCAGCACTGCTGCTTGTAAAAATTATAATCACGTTAGAAAAGTTCACAGAGAACTGTCTCCTGCAGAAAGGACCTCGTAACATAGCAGAAATGGCTCCCCTCCCTAAGTGAACTGGAGTAAGATTTTTAGAGGTGACAAACTGACAAAAAACCCATGCTTTGTCTCCCTGTGCTGTTGCTGGGAAGGAAAGAAGGGCTGGGGACAGGGCGGGGGGAAAGGAGGGGGAGGAAAGGTGTTCTAAATGTTTTAATTCTCATTATCCTCTTTTAATTCTGTTAATAAAATTCTCATTATACCTTTTAAAGTATTGAGTCTGTTTTGCCCTTAGAGTGTTTTCTCCTAATCCTTATCTCACCCCACGAGCCTTTTAATTTCTTTTTCTTTCCCCCTCCTCTGCTCAACTATAGCAGAAGAAATGAGTGAATGATTTTTTCTGGGTGCACTGGCATTTGGCCAGTGTCAAAATTGTGATATTTTTGGTGGAGAATGCAGGCAACCATGAGGACTTTGAGATAAGGATATTAATTGGGAGAAATAATTATTTCTATAGAAATAAATAATTAATTGGGCAAAACAAGTATTAAATCACAAAATTAAATAGAATGTAGTGGGAAATTACTATTGTAATTGCAGTGAAAAATCTATTTATTGTGGATTTATTGTGTAATTTGCCCTTTTGGTTCTGTGTAGTGATTATGCCTTAGATTTAGTGTAGAGAATTTTTTCTTCTGTTTAGTTTAGTAGTTTTTTGTTTTCCTAAGGATTTCTATGTTGAGTGTAATTTTGATGATAATTCTTAAATATGTGACTCATAGAAGCCAGGGGTAGAATTATCCTGCTCTGATTTTGTTAGCAACAAATCCAATTAATATCTCTAAGCTGAGCCTGTTTTGCTCGTGACAGTATTTGACGAACGATCTCTCCTGGTCCTTATCTCAACCCAGTCAAAAAAACTTATTGAGAAGCTGGATAGGCATCCAAACTGTTTGAACATTGCTTTTCCCCTCTTTGTTATAGCCAGAAATGAATCTCAAGTATGCCTGTGAAATATAGGTAATAAAAAAACACAAGTAAACCCTGTTGAAGAAAAACTCTGCTTAAGAACTCCCCTGTCAGTATATTACAAAATGTTTTTCTTTTCCATATTTTTTCATGCACTTTGGACTGAAAACCTATCGAGAACAGAATTCTAGTAACTTCAAACTTCTTTCACTCATACCTTTTAAGACTTTTCCTCATCTACATAATTAAAGTGAGTGTAATGTTTTGGTTTGGTTCAGTCTCTTCACTTGACTCTCCTTTGTGCTAAGATCCAAAATCAGGGATTCATTTGGATACTCACATATATTTGTATCTTACTTTGTATCTCATTTATTTGTGTCTTATAAACATCTTATGGTTGATGTCTCACTTCATCAACAGTATATAGTGATCTGGTTTTTTTTTACTTTTTCCAACACTGAAACTTGTAAAACTGAAGCTAGATTTTGGTAACTTGCAAGAATCTGTCTGCCCTTCTTGAATGAATTTGGTTTCTTGAAGCATTTATTCTGAAACATTTTGATTTAAGCAAAAACATCCTGTAACATACACCTGTGTTATGTGTGCACACACATACACTGTCCCTGGTACACATCAGCCTCATTTGCATACTTACTTTCAGAGTGTGCAGGGTGTTGGTCCATTCCATGGAGCCTATCTGAGGTATAGCAGTAAGGAGTATGCTTGTAGCCTTATTTGCATTCCCTTTCAGTGTCTTTAAAACTTTATCCACTGAAACCTAGAAATATAATAAAATGGAGTGGTGTCTCTCAATTTTGAAGGCACACATTTTAAACACCCAAATAAATTTAACTCAGAAGTGTAGAAGTGAAGCCTTAGAATATCAGTCTTTTTAGATAACACGTATGTTTTTTCCTCTGTGTATGTATGGCTAATACTTGTGTATTGCAAACAAATAGGAGAACTTAAGCATATACATTGTTTTGCAGAGATCTGCAAAAGAAAAAACACCAGACCCATCACACAAGAAGACAAGCCATGCACAGAACTCATGAGCTTCATACTCACAGGCCCCGACCCAGACAACAGGAAACAAAAGGTTTGCTAGCGGTGAGGCAGGTTTATGAAAATGAATGAGATAGCAACAACTGAGTCTCTTCTTACTTTCATAATCATCCATCAAGCATAACTCAGGGATATTAATGTAATTAAGAAAAGATTTAGTACAGTATCTCATCTCTTATCAAAACCTACACATTCTCAAACAAATCCCTCTGGACAGCACCAGAGGAAAAAAGTTTCACTCACTGCTTCTTCATGTTCCTTCCAGCAGTCATAATCTGTTGCCATGGCAATACTAGCATAACTCATTCCAGCTTCCTTTGCAAGAATCACTTCAGGCACTGTAGTCATGTTGATAACATCAGCTCCCCAACTGCGAAACACACAGCTTTCTGCTCGGGAGCTGAAACGTGGACCTTCAATTGTGATCATTGTCCCCTTGGAATGACACTGGAGCCCCAGCTTCTTGGCAGTCTCAATAAGAACCTGCAAAACATGCCAATGTCAAGGAAAGGAAATAATTCCCTTAGGCACTGCTTTTGCATCCCATCAAAAACCTGAACACAAAAGAAGTGAGCTTTATACAAAGTAGTCACACTTCACGTGACTACAGTTGTCCAAAACCAAAGATGAATTTTGTTTTCCTCACTCAACAAGAAAAATGAATAGTCCTACCAACAGGAATGAACTTGAACTCATCTGAATTTGTTAGTTAGCTGGATTATTGCTTTCAATGCAGACCAAGAAGACTGGGAAACAGAATTTTTTTGCACATTTAGACTGTGCCTACACTGCAAGCAGAACTGCAGGTAAAAGCATTCCACTGAGCACTACATTATCACAGGGTGGAGCTGAGCAAGTGAAAACAGTAGTAGGAAATTTACATTTTGAAAGTAAAACTCTCAAAGTACATACTTCATAAGAGTACCCTGGGAATCTGTACAGAAGTTACTACATTTTACCATGCCAGTGGCTGAGCTGCATACTGGACATATAGCATGTACTTCCCATCAGGTTTTTTTGTTCTAACAAGAACCTCATATATGGCAGAACAATCCTGACTTTCTCTCTTGGTAATTGGCCTGGATAATGCCATTTGATACAGTTGGAATAACAGGATACCAGCCTAGATAATGGGACTAGGATTAGTCCCATCACTGTCCTGAGTAGGAAAGCGAAAGGAACTATGATGACATCTGTTTAAAATGGCCATCAACAAAAAAGAAAATATAGAAAAGACAACAAAAGCACCACCAAAAATCATGGTAGGCCACAAGGGACTTTTACAATACAGCAGCAGTGAAAAACTTAGTCTGATACCACTAGAAGCAACTCCTTAGCACTATGACTTATGCCACATGGAACAGCTTCCCTGAAAAACACTGTGAGAAGCCTGCACTCAACACAAACAGATACAACAAGCAGCAACAGCTCAAGTGTGTTACATGACCTTGTGGGGTGCCTTCTCCCTGATACGTGGATCAGTGGATTGTGTGGAGTGATGGATTTTGCGGAGCACCACAACAACATAAAGCCAGAGTACCCACATTTGCCACTGCAGAAGCATGTAAACAAGTATTTCTGAACTGTACCTGGATTGTGGCAACACCTGAAACACCTACAGGTTGGAAAAAGTGACTGAGAGCAGCCCTGCCAAGAAGGACTTGGGGGCAATGGATGATGAAAAATTCAACATGACCTGGCCATGAGCACTCCCAACCCAGAAAGCCAAAGGGATCCTGGGCTGCATCCAAAGGAGTGTGGGCAGCAGGGTGAAGGAAGGGATTCTGACCCTCTGCTCTCCTCTGGTAAGACCCTACTAGAACACTGCATCCAGCTCTGGGGTCCTTACTGTAAGAAAGACATGGAACTGTTAGAACAAGTCCAGAGGAGGCCATTGATAAGAAGACTGGAGCACCTCCCCTATGAAGACAGGCTGGGAAAGCTGGGGCTGTTCAGCCTGGAGAAGAGAAGGCTGTGGGGTAGCAACCTTCCAATATCTGAAGGGTTCCACAGGGAAGGTGGAGAGGGACTCCTTGTCAGGAAGTGTAGTGATAGGACAAGGAATAACAGCTCAAATTGAAAGGGGGAAATTTAGGTTAGATATCAGGAAGAAACTTTTTGCTGTGAGAGTGGTGAGACACTGGGGCAGGCTGCCCAAGGAGGTTGTGGATGCCACAACTCTGGGAGCGTTCAAGGATAAGGCCTTGAGCAACTTGTTCTAGGGGAAGGTACCCCTGCACATGGCAGTGACAGTTGGGACTAGATAATCTTAAAGGCCCTTTACAACCCCTTAATATTCTGTGATTTATTCTGTACTGTAAGTTAATCTAATATTAATCACACCTAATATTTTGGTTTATTGATGCTTTTAATTCTGAATATATATTTAGCTGAATGCCAGTAAATTACATTGTTGATAAATCAACAGACCAACTGACATGACATAACCCCAGGTAAACACTACCTTTCTGAAACTCTTTACAAAGTTCCAACTTTACTGCCTATAAAATGTGTTGAGCCTCAGTTTCTAAAAGCACCAATACTCATGATACCCTATATTATTCAAAGCTTCTGAGAGAAAAAGACAAACTCCATTAGATTCTCATTTAATTTACAGTGCATAAACCAACTAAACCAGATCATTTAAATGTATTTGCACAAATGCAACACAATTTTGTTTCAGATGTTTTGATGCAAAATTCCTTATATATGTTACATTCACAATTTTGGCTTTTTATTATTATTGCATTTATCTATGAAATTCCTCTGAATTGGGATAAACCAGGCTGAAATTATCCCAACAATTTTCAGACATAGTTTCATAAAAAAAATTAAATCAGTTTTACCTGGTATTTTCAAATGAAGTGAAAATACTTCTTCTCAGTCTCACAAAGAGCTCAAAACCCATATGTTCTTTAAAACATCTCTCAAGCTGCTTAGAATTCACAGGCTAATGAGATAATAATGATCACACATGAGACTGGGAAGTACCTAAATTCTTTTTCTCTGTTTGAAAAGGCACATTTCTCTGCTGTCTTTTCAAAGAATGTAAAACCCAAAAAACATCTCTAGCTAGTTAACAACTGAAAGAAAACTCGTCTTGGCGTATGTTCCTTGCAGTCTCAGGAAACGTCTTATGTATGAGTACTTTTTTTAATAAATGGCAATGTGATATACTGCCAATCACCAAAGTAATAAAACTTTTAAATCCGTTTCTTAACAAACTCCTTGCATCTGCTTTGACATGACATCATGCTCACAGTAGAAAGCGACTAAATGTTAACTAATCTTTGGTAAGAGCATGTGGCTAGGCTCTTTTTGCAAGAAAAATGCAAAGTATTTTGTATAATTGACTGCTCAATGAAAGAAGGGCAAGAGCATGCACATGTATAATATGCAGTGGTTTGTTTCTTCATGAGACTTAAAATATCTTTAGCTCATTGTAGAACACCTTGTTTCCCAGGTGGTTATCTCTAAACTACAGTGTGGCCAATTAACAAAAATAGCACACAATGACTCTGAAACGAATTAGTGACAAAAGCAGAATAGCTCAGTAGCCCAAATATTCGTCCATGCTCTGGGTATAGACTGTGCCACCTGCTTCACAATTCAGCTTTGTCTTGATTGCAGAGAGCAGGTCTCTTAGATGAATATGACTGATTCTGTAAGTATTCCTGTTCCTCTGAAGAATTACCTCCTTGCAGCTCCTGATCACAGCATTCCACAATACCACAAAAATAAAGTTCAATCTTCACCTCCTTTTTCCTCAACTCTAGGAATAACTAAGGTGACATATTTCATCAGATACATTTGTCCCAGAAGCTTATAAAGGTGCTGAAAAATAGAATAGTGTTCTACACTCTCTAGTCTGAGAAGTTTGAAAATCTTGAAGTGACACAACTGAGAGCAACAACTAGGAATAAAAGGCAAATATAATTTGGCTTGTTTCAAGGCTTAACAACCTAAGCATTGACTCTCCATCTCTACAATGCACAAAAGCACACAAAGGCAATACTGAAATTTCTGTGAAGGTTAAAGTAGTACTTATTTAAATATTTAAGTATGTAGAGTGCCTCTACCATAGGTGCAGCTTTATTCAGAAAAAAAATGGAGCTAATTTTCAATCCTAACTGCTTTGTTCACTTTGTTACTTTCTTGGCTGGTTACTTGATAAAAAAAGATCTTATGTCCCCTTACATAGACTAAGAAAATCTATGTTGCCAACCAACTTCTACTGCATACCTCCCTTAAGAAGACAGACACAAGATCTTTTACTTCCCATACTTTCCAAATGTTACGTTTGTCCTTAATACCATAATGTATCTGAGAAACAAGATAAAGAGGTGCATATTGCCTCTGTATTCTAAGAATGCACAATTAGACTAATATATTACAAATAAGTGCCATAGAAACAACATTTCTTAATATTATTACAGAATTCACTAACCTCTCTGGTTTTGGTGCAGAACGGCTCAGCCATTGGAATATGACATACTCCTGAAAGAGTAGAATGCTGTCCATCATATAAAGTACAATGTCTTTTAGTTGTCCTAGAAAAGCAGAAAACTTGCTTAGAGAGAACAACAGAAAGAGAAAGCAACAAATTGATACAAATCAAAAAACACAGCAACCCTGTGAGTGGATGAAAAAATCAGTAGGATATTAGTGACCACCTGTAATCCTGTTCTTCCTCTGTACAAACCTTTGAGAATTGAGCTGAAGAGTATAAAACTGTTACTCCACTAGTTCATTGTCAATTCATTATGAAAATCTTTTGTTAACCAAGACAGTGAAAAGCTGTTTTGTTCCTAAACAACATGAAGAGCCCTATTGTGATGTGATTCTACTACAAAACAGTCAGCTAATTTAACTGTCAGGCATGTAACCCCTGGAAAAAAGTAAAAGTAAGCTTTAAGAAAGGAAAGGAATAAAATCTCAATTACCACAAGGCTCATCAAAACAGAACTTGTTCATATCACTGCATTCCTACATTGAAAAAATGGGAAATTACAGGAACAACTTCCACCATGAAGAAAGCGTGAATTCAACAAGAAAAACCTTGGAACAGGATGTCCTCATGTTCTCAGAAAGATCACACACACATGCCGTGGCAGCTTCCAAGTAGATGAATCCTCTTTCTCTCTTCTTTCCATCATTTCATGATGGAAATGGTCAAACATGTTGAAATTACCATCCACCATGTTATTTTAGAACACATGGAACTGCTACCCACTACAACTTTACCCTCAAATGCACTGCCTCAAGCTAAGCCACCCAATTGGATGGTGCAATTGGGTGGAACAATAGTCTGAAACAATGTTCTCAGACACTGCCTTCTTCCCTGCAGTGTGTCACAGATCGTGCTCTACAGGAGAAAATAAAGACAATAGCCAAATTCAATCCACAGTTGAAATACAAAGTATCTGCTGGTAATACTTTAACAGCTCCCCAATAAAGTCACTAGGAAATATTTAAAAGAAGGTTTTAAATATAAGTTATATGTTATAACCTATGTCAGAGTAGGTTTCGACAAAAAAAATGCATCACTAGACTAGCCTTAAGAATGAGATTATAAAATAAGAAAGAGATGGACAAATTAAAAATGTCTGGAAAATAGGATAGAGCTGTTAAAATAGTTGAAATACTAAAATTAATTTTTCCTTTATGAGATACTGAAAAGCTGCAAATATATGTGATTTTTCATATATATGTGTGAATATATGTGATTTATGTGATTATGTATGTGTGATTAGATACGTGAATATATGTGATTTTTCACACTTTCCTAAGTGTCTGCTTATGAATTATTTAGAGTTGGAGAAAATGGAAGAACCCACAATTCATTTCCTGCATTGTAGTATTTCAGATGTTGTTAGTCAGGCACTTTCAGTTCAGAAAAGCCCAAGGAAAGGTCTAATATGCATAAATATTAATATCTGACTTTCAGATACCCTGTGTTCTTTGAAGAGAATGGCCACATCACTACATGGCCTCATAAAGAAATCCCACTATGTTTAGTGTCATTCATACAAACTGCCTGGGATTAAGTAACACCAGTAGGATTGCTTTGAGCAATGGACAACAGGCATTCGCACTTACGTAATTTCTCTTCTGCATCTTTGTAGTTTAAACCCACCTGGAAATTAAACCCCATTAAGCCCCTGTACCTGCAGCAACAGCCACACTTTTAATCCAACAATAAGGTGGCTTTTGGTCCTTCATTTTGATTCTGTCACAGTAACAAAGGGTTTTCTGGCAATTCTAACTATGACTGATTCTAGGAAGCAAAATACGACACAAATAAATGAACAAACCAGTAATTTCCATCTGTGACAAACAGCCCTTTACCACTTTCATCATCACCTTCATCTTTCTTCCAGCAGTGTTGAATTATCAAACTACTGGTAATTAAAGAACAAAATGTAAATTCAGACTGGCGTAAGTATTTAAAAATGTCTCAGTATGCTCTGCATCTTCAGGGACACTGAAAGAAAATTCTAAAAAAAAATTTACAGGGTGTAACAATACTGCAGTAATTGTAGTTGTGCTTGTGACACAGAGAACAGAAACAATAAAACTGGATAAAACTAGCAGCTATTACAGAAAGCTATTTTCTGCATCTCCCCAACTGAGCTCAGTCATTCAAGTAAGTAGTTACTATCTTGCTCTTCTCTTCCTACCAAATATGAGCAGTAGACCAAACAGAAAGTATTCAAAAGCCCTCAGTTAGTCAACTGACTAATACTACTGCAATTAAGTAACAAGAGTCAAAGGCATAAATCAACTCTAGTACAACAGGAAGCACTTTATATATTGGGCCTCCTCCTACAGGATGCTTAGTAATTTAGATACACTGTATCTAAAACCTACTCTTACAAGAGAAAAAGCATTTCAGTTACACATGCAAAAAACAAGTAAGTCAAAGTTTGAATAGCACTGCAGTGGGGAACAAATCTAGGTTTACATGTTCAGTTGGGAATGAAATATTACAAGCAGCACCACAAACGGCCAAAGAAGCTCCATAAGTAATTTTAAATACTTTAAATTAGGTGAAATACCTGAATAAAACTTCATGACATACACTTCCAAGTATTAAAAGGAAATATAACTTTAAAACATGCAATGAGATCTTTGAATTATTGGTGTTGTTAGTGATGTTTAAATATAGCTTTATTTTGCCCCCAGCTTTGCCTGAATTTTTCTAGTCAAACAATCAAGGAGGATAGGACCTGCTGCTGTACAGAGAATTTGGAAACAAATTTATTTCCTTATGATTCTTAATAAACAAGATAAGCAAGCATCTATTGTTTTTTTAAAACAACCACCTCTCTTTTGCTACTGTGTTGCATTCCTACTATGCTTTCTTATACCTCTTCATTTCATTTCAGATTCTTCAAAGCTTGGAATGGCCTGTGCCCTTATTCATGTTTCCCACACCTGAGAACAGAAGATTTCTTTTACTTCTGAACAGTCTTCCCATGGAGCAATACTTTAGATCATTTATGGCCATTCTTCAAAGCCTGGTACTTTGTGTAACAGGTACCAGCCTTTGGTACCTGTGTCTGTTAGAACAGAACTTCTTATAACTGCATTCCCATTTCCTATCATATTTTCTTGTATGAATCTCACTTTATGACAGAAGAACTTTGACAGAAGAGGCTGTCATCTTATTTTACAAAAACTTAATGTAATATGAACATGTTATTATACGGTTTAATCCCATTTGTCCTCTTTTTCCTCCTTCTTACTCACCTGTCAATGAACTGGTCAATAATGACAAGATCACCAGGTTGTATTTCCTCTCGTAATGAGCCACAGGCAGTAGTCACTAATACATGGGAACAATTTTCTTCTTTTAATGCCCAGATATTGGCACGGTAATTGACGTTTGATGGCATAATTGTATGATGCCTTCCATGTCTGCAATGATACACGAAGCAAGAGAGTAAAATAAATCAGACTGAAATTGCCTTCCTTCTCCCAAATAAGGAGGATTTCAGGAAGCTTATTTCCCCTAACAGTACTGGAAGTGGAACTGACCATTTCAGCTACCTCTGGTATATTTTGTGTTCGTAAATGTATTGAGCTGCTCTTGGAATTCAATTTAAGAAGCAGTGGCACAATTTTCTTTTTAAATGCAAAATCTTAGGTTCAAGACTGTAACAAAAAGAATCTTAAAAATACAGTTCAAATATACTTCAGCAGCTTCAAGATTAAAAAAACATTTTTCTCTGAATCTTCTAAGTCAGTTCCATAGATTCTGAAACCCCTTTTCCACACACTACAGCGAGTTTTTAAGATTTATATGCACTTCCACAAATTTTCTGCTGAAGAAAGAAGAATCTGCCCAGAAGTGTTGCTTGTGTTCTCCCACAAAGAGCGGCACATCACAGAACATTTTGCTCTAATGTGTCGTCTTTCCAAAGAAAACAGTAGAATCATCACATTTTTCTCATTGATCTTTAAGTGATCTGATAGCTTTCATAAATTAAAAGAATAACTTAACACTGCTGCAGTATTCTTTTTCACCAAGACAGGAAACACTTGGTTTTATAAGCACAAGCTTTTGTGGTATCTCTTGCTTTGCTACAGAAGCACATCACTTACATGATTAAACACATTAGAAAATTATTTTCAACCATGTAAGAGAAAAGAAGGAATTTAATTTATCAACTAATTTTATTTTCAGAGGCCAAAAACTCTTAAGAATTTCATCATTCAGGAACTGTGCACAACATGATCAAGCACTGTCAGTCAGGATTCCCATGCTGTCATTAGCACTTCTGATAAGCTACTAGGCACACAGATTCATTGCTTTATGGTGGTTACTGTTATCTTTTTACAGAACATACATGCCTTTTTTTTCCCCATCTGACTGAGAAGCCAAAACACAAAAGCAAAAATTTGCAGGTACCTTAGCCCTAAAAGTAAACTCACAAAGTTTCTACATGAATGGTCATAAATCCCAGGGAGAAGGTAAACCACAGCCAAGTTGTTCAGACATCTGTGGTCCAAGATCTAGTTTGAAACAGTATAGCTATGAGAACTTGACTTCGCAGTTCATTTGAGAAAGTAAGAAAAAAGTTGTCCAGATGTAATAAAATACATGAGCAAAGTTCATGAAAGATAAGAAAAGTAAAACCACAGACAGAACTGTAGTTGCAGAGGTGGTTAGCATCTTTAGTGGAAGAACACTGGAATGAAAAGAATCAGAGCCCTGAGTGCACCACTGGACCTTAAGTGCCGTGGCCAGTCTCACCCTGGGCCTCCACAGAAAACTCCTGAAGCCTGTAAGCCTTGGTGCTCCTGCCTCCAAGCTCAGCTCCAGTCTTCACTCCTGGCCTGAACTATGTCACAGTGTGCCAATCCCCAGCCCAGCCTCACTCACAGCCTTCAGACCCATGCTGTAGTTTGTCTCCAGAGAGGGATGGGCTTTAGACACATGCTACAGCCTCGTCTCGCACCTCCTACAGTTCCTGCCTAGATTCCCTGGATGGATCCTGTGCTTGATAAATTACCTTGAATTGGCCTGCTGATAGACCCTGTTATCAGCACCTGCTCTGTCCATTCTGCCCAGATGCCGCCAGTTGTGTTAGTATTCTTACATTTAATCCAGCAGCATGTTGGTCCTAGCCATCCATGGTTACACCGGTGTGAAATTTCCACACATTCATCTAGAAATCCTACTTCCAGAGTCCCTTTAAGAATAGTAAAAGATGTTTGAATGACATCAAAAATTATATAGGGAGGGAGAACTGCAGGGGATGCAGCCCCCTAAACAATCATTGTAACAGCAAGAGGACTCAATAATCTAAGGGAATGATTTGGAGAAGTTTACAGTGGTACCAGCAACACAGGTCATCTGGAAGCAGACATGTTCTGTTTCACAAAGGAAATCTGCAAACATGGTGAGCAGATGAATTCATTAGTAGGGTTATCAGCATCATCTAACTACCATCAGAGCAAGTGGCCTTGCAGGCTTGCCATTCTTACTAGGGCAATACTTCCCACTGGATTTTTTTTATCTAATCTAGACAGCATTTTTAAGACTCTCAGTCCTTGCTGCATCAAATTTGCTTACGAAAAAACCAAAACTTGTGTCGGACTTTGCTAGCAACCTCACAGAACAAGGTAATATCAGAGCAGAAATTCAGTTCACCTAATGACAAGAGGAAAAATCTGAAAAAACTTAAAGATCCACACTTAAAGATAAAAGATGAAACTTAAAGATAATACAAACACCTTAAAATGCTGATTTACCTTGCTAAGAGCACACAGTCCACATTTTTGATCTTTCCCAATATCAAAGCATCTGATGGCTGCAAAACAAGCACATAAGAATGAGTTAGTGACTCATGACTCATAAGGAAAGAGTGAGTCATGCTAACCAATTTGATGGTACCTACCATGTGCATGCTACAATTTTTTTCTTTGAAATACTCTCTTGATACATCAGAAAGTATTACAGTTTCAAACCCCAAAGTAAAGAGTTTTTCCCACAAGTTCTTTCCAAATCCTGTGCCTCTCTACTACTATCTCAGTTATAGCCAGGAGTGATGATAAAATAACTTTCAATGGAGCAATTTGAAATCAAAGCTCTAATACTGTATTTTTAAAGGAGGATTTAATAAAAGGTCCAATAAAAAGTTCTCAAACATTAAAAATTCATAAATGTATTTAACGCTTTCCCTCTTCTCACAAAATACAAGTCAGATATATATTACTCATTGCAAAACAGAAAAGAAAGAGTAGAACCCTAGGCAATTAACCCCAAATTATTACAATAACAAACAATCAGAATAAATCTCCTTTGTCTATAATATAAATATGCATAAAGTACTGTTTGTGTGGTGTCTACAGAATTCATTTTTCCCTTGGTCTCACCTCAGAGGCTAGTTGGAACAGAAAACAGAACGATCATGGAACACTTGCAATGAAAAAGCATTTCAGAGGTTCTGCAAGCCTCCATTCTACCTGTGAGCCAGTTTAGGAACTAAACTATGTACTTTGTTTTGGGGAAGTAGAAGAGAAGCTTAAAAGCTATGTTACATGGTCAGGTTTTCCTGATGCAAGCAAAAACACTCAATTGAAAGGTGGAACTACCCCCTGCTTTGTTGGCAAATATATTTATGACCAGAGAAAGACATGGAGCCCCTAGAATAATTTTCTAGAGTGGGAAGATCTCTTGCCCACCAGGGAAGGTGATTCAGAACCAAGATCTGTCATCCACAAAGGAAGAGAAGCTAACTGAAAATATATTCTGAACAAAGCTTTTTAGGAGCTTTAAAATTCAATGATGAAGATAAAATTGCTTTGAACAGCACCTATTATCCTGTAGGATATATTTTCCATATCTGGAGACAGAGTCTAAAAAGGTTTTGGGATATTTTCCACAGAATATCAAATTTTTGATGTACTGGAAATGGTGGAAGCAGACAAAGGAGAAAAGACAGCTGGAATATTAAGAGCTGTAAGCTTACTTAGTTGTTGTTTTTTTAATTACTGTTCTGCATTTTCACTATTACTAATGTAACTTGATAGATCATAGGAAGACCAATGTCAATACAGAGAACAGAAAAAAAAGTGATAATAGTTTCCTTTAAACTTTTCCATATTTCCCACATTCCGTAATGCTAAATTTTGTAGTTAAATGATTCTCAGGATTCAAGAAGGCCAAAGCAGAAGACAATTCAAGGACTCTGTATGAAGAAATGTAAGCTATTATTCATCTTTTAAAAGAAAACAGCATTTTTCATTAAAGAAAAATCTACTTTGCTGCTGTCAAATGTCAAAGGTACTGAGGAACATCTACCCCAGAAAGGTTTTCAGTCAAAAATCTTTTGGCACAAGTTTCCTTGCCTAGAAAGTTAAGAATTAAACCCCAAGATTTAAGTAAAGTGGAATTGTATGCTTTGCATTTTTACACGACAGAAGGAAATGGACATATATTCTGGTAACTATGCTTTGCAATTTCTTTTTGACATTCATTCATTTTCATTCTTCCTAGTTTTGCTTGAACTAAATAGGTCGAAGTCTCTCTTGGGAAATAAAAAGACCACAAAGTTTTGAAGTTTATTTAAAATAAGCTATTTACTTCTTAAAATTTCAGGCAGATTATCTCTCCATTGACTTCACAGCTCTATGAAAAAGTATCTTTATGGCAGAAAAGTCCAAATTTGGTTTTATTCTAGTAACAATCAAGAACAAAACACGCCTTGAGGAAAAAATAGCAACAAACCACGAACTTTTAAACTTTTCCAAGCACACTTAAATAAAAATAAAATTGCCCTCTTGCATTCAGCAATAGGTACTCCTCTCAACTATGTAGTTCTAAAATGAGAGGTAGGTTGCATAACACCTCCTTCCTGAATACTAAGTAGTCTCAGCAGCAAAGTAAGTGAATACTGATCCACCTAATAACCCCAATTGAATTTGAGGCTTGTTTCTGCTTCAATCAAAATCCATTGCACTTTGTGCAACTGAAACTTGTGGACTAAGCTCTTACACATACTTCACTCTAAGGCTGATCCATTAGCTGCTGAACTGGAAACTTCATTCAGTTGTTGAAGTTAATGTGATTCTATACAGGAGGAAATCTGCATGAAACAACTATCAGGTCAATGGTCTGATTACCAGAAGTTCAGATCTATAGAGAGAGAGAAGGAAGACAAGCCATTACTGGTAAAAGGATAGAAACTTCCTGTTTGGCTGTGCTCTCTTTCTTCAACTGTGACCTGATTACATTCAGGTCAGCTTAATAGTCCCAGTTAAACTCAGGATATTATATTGAATTTATGCTTGGATTCATACCATGGTATCTCAGTTGTATTCTCACTCCCCTCAAAGAAAAAATATTCATGAGCTCTTTCTTCCAAGTTCAGCCAATGCTAATATGCAGACTCAGACAGAGGCAGCCCATGATCAAATTACTAGTAATAAACCCCACCAAAGTAAAAAAAGCCTTCCATACTGACCAAAGGTGAATGGCTGATGAAGATTTTTTCACTCCTTTGTGCAGAAGCCATCCTGAAAGTACTCCTACTCTTCTCAGGAATACTGAACCCTACTATAGGCCACTTACTGTACTGCAGAATTTGCATACTCCAAATCCTGTGGCATCTTCCTGCTGTGACAGAACAAACCTTCAAATTTGTGCCACTGTGCCCTTAATTCTGATCTGAACAGAACCCTGTGAGGGAGAAGTGTTCCATCCATCCTAGATAGGAAAGCTTCAGTTAATATCTGCTACAAGCATAGTATTACACTTTTGCTTTGCCAGCAGTCTCCAAACACATCCGTGCTGTGATGAACATCCATGACTCTCAAGAAAGAGGGAATGCAATGGCAACTGGTTTGGTTTAGCCAGTGGATCCTTCTTTAGACCAAAGCTGGCTATTTTTGGAAATCACAGTATAGAAAACAAAGGAGGTAAGTTCCCTTCAATCTATTACAATTTGTTAAATAATTTTGGAAGATGGTAGAAAAGGCAAATGCATTCTTCTGACTATGTTTTTACTTCCTTTAATATTTACCTCCTTCCCCTTCCTGAATGGTGCCCCTCTTGCTCTTTACACTCCATTTTAAACCATTTTTGAGTGGAGGCATGTATTCAGTTTTCAATCACACACCATACCACTGAGTCTTCTGGCAAGCTTCCAGTCACAAAATAGCTCTTGCTACCACATACCAGACTTTTTTTTTGTATGTTCACTGGTAGATTGCATAAGATATAATTCTAATAGCAATTATAAAGCACCCAGATTCCTCACATCCTACAACATGATTACCTAAGATCCAGTTCTTCTATGAGCTTCATGTGACAACTAGAACACTTTCCTCCTTGACTTCCTGCCTATAAAACTCCCTCATCCTTTGTCTTGCCTGTTTGTACTATAAACGCTTTGTGCCAGGAATTATCCTTCAAAATACACGCAGCGCTGTGTGTAGAGCAACAGCCCTAGCCACCACTCCCTTCTGCTAAGGGAAAGGACAGAAGCAATGTAAAGAAGAATTGTTCAGGTGTCACCAGTGTCACAAAAACAGTTTCAGAGCTTTGTTTTCAAATAATTTTCAAATTATGTGGCTATAAGCATTAACTTACATTGGCATGTAAAACATAGTTCACTAGTTACAGGGAAAATGGTGTCTCATACACCTCACAGGACAGTTTTCTGCAATTCAGAAAGGTTTCTGGGCCAATCTGACAGATTAATACAGGTCACACACCAGTACAAATTTGAAAGAGATGCTTTATCCCTTCACTGTAAATTCCGCAGTGAGTTTCTAAATTAATCCAATCTACAAATGAGAAGAGATATATTCTCCTTTGCACATCATCTTTGCAACAATACTTTGTTTTTACAAACTAAGAATCCTACAATACATAGAAACTAGAAACAGTTGTGCCAGCACCTCCTTTTCACATTAATTTACGAGACTGAAAATTCTTAAAGCATACAAACATCTTGAAAACTGGCAAAAAGTTTTAGTAATAAATAAAAAGGTTATACAGACCTTGCCATACGGAGTGTCAACATATTTTTCTGTTCTTCCCTCCAAGATATCCGGATCATCCAGGCCAGTTCCACCGATAATTCCAATCTTACACAGAAAGTACATATTAGTCTTCTTGCAATTCACATTTAACTGCATGCCTGAAAAACTAACCAGGCAGCTACAAAATATATCTTCCTCTCAGGATGAGGCTAGACTACAGATCAACAAAGCAAAATATGCCCACCACATTTTTCCAGAATGCAAATTTCAAATACCTGATTTTAAATAACTCTATTTAGCTTGCCAATTTCTTACCCCATGATTCTCCTCTTTAAAATTAAAAAAAAAAAAAAAAAAAAAAAAAAGCTATGAAAAAATGCACAAAGATGTGCTATTAAACATTTATTTCCAATATAAAAAATAAGACTGCTATTTGGGAATGCCTGTAATGACTGAGAAATACGTGTAGAAAGTCCATTAAAACAAAGGCTTCTTGTTTATATGGACAAGAAGTCTTACATATAACCACTATAATGAACATCAGGCTGTCATGGTTTTAAGCCCAGCTGGAAGTTAAGCACCACACAGCCACTTGCTCAAACCTCTCTTCTTTCCTCCTGCACTCCGGTGGAAGGGGGAGTGGAATCAAAGTAAAACTTGTAGGTTGATAAAAAAAAAAGTTTAATAGCTGACAATAAAGTAAAATATTGTAAAAATTATAATTGTAATAAACAGTAATAATGATAAAAAAGGGAAAAGCTAGCAATGCACAATACAACTGCTCTGCATCCACTGACTAATGCCAGACCCCCATTCTCCAACTCAGACATCCTTATGGGTAACTCCCTCAGTTTATATAGTGGGCATGACATCCCACAGTGTGGAAAATCCCTTCAATCAGTTTAGGTCACCTGTCCCAGCTATGCTCCCTCCCAGTTTTGTATGCATAGCCCCTCCACTCCCTCCCTGGCAGAGCATGAGACAGGGAAAAGAGAAGTCCTTGATTTAGGATTAACATGACTCAGCAAAACCTAAAACATCAGTGTGTTATCAACACCGTTCTTGTTCTGAATCCAAAACACAGCACTGGAACAGCTACTGAGAGAGGGGAAATTAACTTTGCTATAGCTGTAACCAGGACACAGACATTTCTGTATGGTATTATACCTCCAAAACAACACTTTTTGGAAAAAAAATTAGTCTTTTGTGTTGACTTGACAAAATTTAAGAGGTTCTCCAACTGAAATCCCTGTTGTGTTTTGATTTGCCTGTGACTGCATATTCCACCTAGAGAAAAATGCATCTGACTTTTCTTGTTTCTAGTTCATCATTGAAAAGTAACTTGCTTTTTGTCTCTCTAGGGATAATTAGATTTTCAATCAAGTCAATTTTTTCTTGAGTTCAGAACACTTGTAACTCTTTGGATGGAACAGTTACTGTCAAGCTTTTCACAAATGAGACCTTAGTAATGGTATTTAAAAGCGATGTGACCATTTATCAAACATAGGGAAATTGAGTACTTCTTTTTTTTTCTTCTATGTGACTAGTTGTTGCAAGGTTTGTATCAAGTTGAATACATATCATGACTTCTTCAGGGAAGAACAAAATCTGAACCATTCTGATGTAACTTATTACCACAAAGACTGAAAACTTGGCAAGTTTTCTTCCCAAGTAAAACCTTCAGACTTCAACATATAACACTCTCCTTCCACAACACACATAGAGCTGCCTCTCACTCTAGCTTTTTCTTACTTTCATTCGTAGAGACTCTATTTGCTCACCACTGTATTAGCTGGCTCATTAAGCACTTCTTTTCACCAAACAGAGGCTCTGTGTTCTTTGTTACTTATAAACACTTCTCTAACAAAGCTTTCCACGCCCAGTGGTGTAAACGCTGATAAGATCTACTTCTTTCTGCTACCCCCCTGTGGAGGAGTGCTAAGGAAAATAACAGTACTAACCAATATACGCTGACCCTGAATACACACACAAGCTTTAGGGAAGACCTAGATCATTGTTTGCAGTAGTATTGATGGATCTGTCCCCATGTTACTCGTGTTGCTTAGCTATCACAAAGGTTCTGACTTGGATTGCTCATGAAAATCCTGAAAACTACATACACTTTAGGATAAATAACAAATTGCTTTAAGAAACATGGAAGATATGCACTAGGAACAATCACAAAATTCAAAATCAAAAAAAGACTATCTTTAACACTGTTCATGCATACATTCAGTAAACACTGACGATTGCTACATTAATAAAAGACAGGACCTAAATTATGCCTTTTCTATTTTTTTCAACCTAGGAAAAAAAAAATGTTCCTTCATCAACTTTACTACTTGCAGCTGGGTATAACCAGTTTTAGCTGGTATTGTTTTACTAATGTCTTATGACTAAGGATTCAAACAGAAACTGAACTTTTACATCAAACAAAGTGAAAGTTGTTAGGACTGAGGAAAAGTGTGCAGTGCTGGAGAGAGCAGCTGCAGATGCATGACATAAAAGTTATTTTGGAACTACAATGCTTTAAGGTTATCATAAGCACACAGAGTAACAGACTGCTCCTGAACAGAAAGCAGCATGCCTGGCCTGTGGCACCTTAGGCCTGGTGTGTTTGCTCTCAAATTTGTTCTCAGGCTCTACAATCCTAATGCTAGAGCAGCATCAATACATGCTTTGGCTGCACTGTTCAGCTCCTCCATAGGCTTTTACACCAATAGCCATGCTGTCAGAAATGGCAGACTGCAATGAGCTTGCAAAATATTCACAGCTCTTTGGGTGCAGAACCTAAAGCATAGAAGACCTAGACTATGTTGAGTTTGTTCTGCCTTCTTACCCACTGCAAACTTAGCTCAGAGAGGATGTGACAAGGACGAACAGTTTCACCTTTCCTCAAAAGCCAGGACTGAGCTCACACCTAGCAATGGCCTCAAGAGTAGAAAGATATAAGACTGTATTTTCCATTCCAGACTTTGCATTCTACAAAGGGACACAATGTAACTTATAAGTTAACAGAGGCTGTATCAAAGGTTATCTGGAATTAAATCTCAAGTAAAATGGCATTACACTAGAGTGAATCTCAAACATTGGGATGAAGAGCAACAAAACTGAAATGTAACAAAAAGTTATCACAGCAGTAACTACAAAATCAAACCCGTTTCTCTGTGGAAGTCCAAGTAACAATCACACTGAAGTGTATGTCTTCACCTGGTGTTTGATGAACATCTCCAAGTTTAAGCCAAAGGCACAGAGGTATCAGTGCAGTAATAGCCTACACTTGTTCATCTGTAGGTCCTAAACACTAGTACATATCATTATCACCTATGGGACTTTTTGACAACTAACCACCAACAAACCTTTCTGTATTCCTCTCTTCTGTTTTGGGGATACTGAGAAGGTGGTGAGGATGGCGTTACAAATAATTTTGCTTAAAAGGAGATAAACATCGAGATACATATAATTTATACTTAAAAGAATAAATCTGTACATTGAAGACAGGTCGTGTTTTTCTACAACTGGGATTTTTCTACTTCACCACAGAAAAATAATGTGTATTTTGTGAAAACGCAAATTTCAGCCTGATCACCCCGGGTGCCATCACCGCTCTGAGCAGCTCTTCAAACACACAGGAGACAAGTCTTAAGAGAGCAAGTTTTGCACTGCTCACTTCTTCCAAAGCTAGGAGTTCCACGCACGTTTAAAAACAGAGCCCATGGCTACAGACCCACGATCCCCGTCACTGACAAACCCAACACGCTACACACAGGTCAGATACCAGGAAAAGGAGAGTTCTCCCGACGGAAAAAAAAAAAAAAAAAAAAAAAATCGTCTCTTCCGGAACGGCGGCGGGCGCCCCTGCGCGAGCCTGTGCGAAGGAGCACCGCCGCGCTGCCAGGCCCGCTCCCGGCAGGCGGCGCAGGAGGAGGGTGGGAAGGCGGCAGGAAGCGGGGATGGACGCGGCGGGCAGGAGGGAGGGAGGAAGGGAGAGAGGAAGGAAGGAAAGAAGGCAGCGCCTCTCGGCACGCGCTCGGCAGCGCTGGGAGGGCAGCAGCCATCTCGCTCCCGCAGCCGCTCCGAGAGGGTATTCGGGCGGCGATGGACGCCACCTCCCCCCTCCTGCGGTGCGGCTGGGCGGAAGCGCGCTTACCTTCACGGGCACCGAGGCGGCGGCGGCGGCGGCGGCGGCCATGCTGGCAGGAGGGCGGGGCGGCGCCGCGGGGGCGCTCAGCCCGCCGGGGAAGGGCGCTCCCCGCCGGCAGGGGGCAGCACCCGCCCGCGCTGTGGGCCGCGGGCCCCGCGGGCCGGGGAGCGCCGCGCCGGGGCCGGCTCGCGGGTACCGGGCCGTGAGGTGAATGAGAGCTCCGCCGTGCTTAATGCCGCTTGATTCGGAATCAGGGCGCACGCCTTGCTTGCTTCTTAATCCTTCCGACCTGCAGCCTCCCCTGCGACTCTGGGAGCCTCCGCCACGTGGAGCCGGAGCGGTGTTGCGGTGGGTGTGATTGAAATAATTCGTCGACCTAAAGGTGGAACTGTGTGCTCAGATTGCTAGGCCCTGGCTCGGTCTCTCTGAAAACTTAACTTTCAGAGGTCTATATTTCAGTCAGATCACCTTTCCTAGAATTTGCCAAGCTGCACCACAAAATTCCTGAAGCATCCTATAAAACAGTGTCATGAAGTGAAAAAGTGCTAATTAGCTTTGGAGTGCCAGATATGGCAAAATGAGACCAAAATTCTAGCTCTAAGCTATATAAAAATTCCCAGTTTAGAATATTTTCAACTAAGTAAAAGAAGGGGTTTTTTTTGTTTGTTTGTTTCTGTTTGGTTGGGTTTTTTAAAATCCAATTAATTTAGTGTGCTCCAAGTTAAGGGTTGTCTTTCCAATATCTAAAAATATGTCTTGAGAACAAAGTGGAGCACGTTTTGCAAAAAACAAGAATAGTTTGTTTTGAAGTACACATACATAGAAATTTTACGTGTGTTTAGCTCTCCAAGCTAAATGGAGCTTCAAGTGGTAGAAAAAGATAAACAGTTTTCTTGTATATTAATAACTGAAATTTTCCTGTCGTATTTTTCTTGTTGCTACAAGTCCACACATTTAGGAGGAACATTTGTTTTACTGTACTATAATCCTGCATTTTGAGACACATCAATAGTTTTTATATATTTATGCATTTTATTTCTATAAGTAGTTACGAATCTCTCTAGATTTTTCATAAAATATATAGCTTTCAAAAACAGGCACTATCTTGTTAACTGGAAATACTTGCTTGTAGATGTGTTTGACATATTTTATTTAAAGCAACTTCTATCTACTGGAGACCCTTTGGCTGCCCAGACCTGCTGTTCTCACATGCCATTCAGTGCTATCTGCCTCTTAAAAAACTGTCACACATCTAGTAAATGCAGGCTCAGATTTGTTGCTGGATATATATCCTACATTTTAACTGTTAAGATCTTGAGGCAATTCTTTGTATACCAAAAGAAACAGATATTCCCAATAACTTAAGGCAGTAGCAGCTAGTGCTGAACTCATGCTTCAGCTGGAATGTGCTCACTGTGCAGCTTAAAACACTTTTTAAACACTTTTTTTTTTTTTTAACACTGTCTTCAGTGTGGGCTAGTGATCTTCATGCACCACTGGGACGTTTGTCATTGACCTTCTTACTGCAGGTCAAAATGAAGAGCATACTGATAAGAAATTTACTTTGGAAAATCATGAAAGAGAAAGAGAAAGAAGGACATAAGTGATGCTACATGTTAACTTCTTCAGTTGAAGTTACAGTTTTTCAGATAAAGTTGTAGCTAACTTCTTTTATGGCTTCTGTGCGTAGCCATAATACCACAATACAACTGAAATTTACCATGTGTTGTTCTGTTGAAGGCATATGTTCTGCTTTTAGTGTACAGAATCTTTTAATTAATAATTTTTGCAGTTCTTTCTGCTTGATCCCACAATTCTCCTCTGCTGAATTGCTTATAAAAAGCTGTGTCAGTTGTGTTGCAGTGTTCATGTTTGACCAGAATTATGTATTTGATTTTTGAATATGAGAGTTCCTGTTGTTTAAATAGTATGAAATATTCACTATTTGCACTCTGAGGCACTAGAAGTTGGAAGTCGGATCTTACTCCTCTTTAAAACACCCAACTTCATACCTGTTGATCCTCTGTGCTTTGTGTGTTTTTTAGGATTACTATTCTGCATAATGCTTTCCATATATCCACATTAAATCTGAACACTGAGAAGCAAGCCAAAAAGACTGCTCACATTGGATTGTTAATGGCATAGATACTTAGAGAAATGTTGAGCTGGAAGCTCAAAAGAAGCTTCATTAGATGGAGATTCTGATGATAACTAGTCTGAGCAATTGTTTTGGCACAGTGCAGACAATGATGGACAGACATCTTAGAATCAGAATCAGAAAAGGACCTAAAAAACTGCACTCTTGAAGTACTTTTTCACATTTGATACCATGTGAATTTCAGTTTAGCCATTTACTAGAAGGAAAACCTGTATCAGTGTGAAATTTTACAATTCTTCAAGTGAGGTGTTTATCAACAATTAGTGAATTCACATTACTTACAACCTAGATTAAGGCATACATGTATTTAAGCTTTCGAAATTATTTAACTGATCAGTCACAGCTAAGAAACAGTGCTTTGTGAAATGGACATTTTAAATGCTTTCATTTCTGTACACCATATACTTTTGATATCTGAGTTTTGAATAGCTTAAAATTAAAATACTGTTGTAGGATTGAGAGGTGGAATCCAGCTCGGTGACTGCTTATTAGGAAACTCTTATCTAGAAATCTTTAACACTGGCCTTTATCATTGTGAATAGTCAGATTTCTACAGCAGCCATTTCAAATTGGAAGCAGATAATTGAACACCATCTCAACAAAATCAAAATGTTCAGAAAAACACAATGGACATAAAGTATAAAAAAGATACTTGTTACAGGATTACTAGAGAGGTTGCATTTTCAGTTTGTAATTTCATTTATGACACTACAGAAAAGAACACCTCAAAATAAAGTGATAGGTTTGTATTTTCCTAGAAATTGTACTTCATATTCTAAATGATGAACTGTAAATCCATTTATCTGAATAAAAAGGAACAGTTAAATGATGTTTCATTTTTTTTCAAAAATAAAAGAAATGGGCAATTACTTGTAATCTCTCTACTTTGATTTCTCAATATTTCTGTTGGCTTTGTCTCATGGGCAGTGTTTATTTAAGCTGAAGTTAAAATAATGTGTAAAAATTAAGTCTCGTTTACACCTTACACCATTCAAAAAATACGAAAGAACTTTTAGATGAAAACGGGTAGTTTATATATCAGATGAATGCCTTCCAGACTTAAATGTAAAGTAATTTTTTATGTCTCAAGGGAATTTTTGTGGAAGTCTATGTGAAGTCAATACCTGAAAACCCTGAAGTCTGGAAAGACCTGGCAATTTAAGCCACAACTATTCTAACACTTTTGGTCATAGGGCTTACACAACTTGGAAACCTTGATCAAATGAACAGAAACATTATTGTCAGTGTAAGAAACTTTAATTAAAAAAAAATAGTATATTATTTAGGCAAATAAAGAAAACAGTCTGTGTATAAGAAGATAATTCTTCACAGTACAAACCAAAGCTGAGAAAAGGTCTGTTGTAGGCAATTAGGAATTAGTGACCCTTGAGTTTTAGTCCCTGTTCAGACATCAAATATTTTCATGTATATAAGTAATTTAAACCCTATTCCTCCTGAAGTCAGAATCGTGATGGCAATTGGCCTTTACTGTGTTAAGGGGTTTTCAGATTAGCTAGAATGTATCTGTGAGAATGCTTTGAAGATGAAAAGCTCTGTATCAAGGTAAAAGGCCTTACTTTTTTTTATTACAACAAAAGTTGCTGTAAAGAAATAACAGTGCTGTGTACACATAGCTTAGCTTTGAATTGCTTTTGCTAATGTTACTTCAAAGAAACAGTATTTGCATGGAAGAAGGGAAAATAAAGCCTCAGTCAAGTCCAGTTTACCTTCTCCATTCATTCATGCTGATCTCACTGTCAAGAGTTCCCATTATGCTGTTCTGCTTGTAGACTTTGTTGTTTCTGCCCTACAAATTCACAGAATGTTTTCAATAGTGATGGAGTATTACACACATTAAAAGAAGAGTATTCTGTGTCCTTCTATATCAGACAAAATTTGACCCAAAAAGGAAGCCCGTATTTGCCATTTGCTCTTAGTGTGAAACTAACTTTTTCTTTCAAATTCCATGTTAATTTCATCTTGTCTCCTGTATTCCTGAAACAGTTTTATGGTCCCTGTCCCCAGAATAATGATTTATGATTTCAACTGATTTCGAAGAAAAATTAATTTCTGTATTTGGCATTAGGACAAATAACTTTTAAAGCATAAATAAGCTTAAGGGCTACTGTATGTAAGCATCTGAGTCAGGTTCAGGGATATTTGAAAACCTAAGTCTCCAACTCTTCATTGTGATCCACCGTGTACACGACTCGTTTCCTACAGATGTCTTATGGAGCAGAGAGGTCTGTGAACCCTCAAAAGTATGCCAGCAAATGAGAAAGTTCAAAAGTTCAAAAGACCTTTGTAAGGAGCCTGTACATCTCTCTTTACAGTGACTGCTATGTAACACTTGGTCCAACCATTTGCAAAATAAGCAGTTGGGTTTTCCCTAATTTGAAACAAGTGAAAGTGTCTTGAAGCAACCATTTTAGCAAAGCAAACACCAAAAAATTCCTTCTTTAGCATGATTTTTTTCCCAAGGAGGAACCACAAAGAAGATGACCTTCATCATCTTCTTGATCATCTTCAAAGCTGTGATTTGCTTCTTGTGCACTTAATAACCTTAATTCAATGAAGATTGCACAGTCCACAGACAGAGAAACTCTGGCATTTACAAAAGAGAATTTTTCATCTTGCAGATAATTTACTGATATAATTCTGAAATCTTCCATGCAAAGAAACACACACTGTGAGCTCAGGTATGTAAAATCTGCAAGATAGTGGAATTCAGAAACTTGATTTTCAACATTACTGACATAAGCTAGTTCAGAAAATAAAATCCATACTGCAATTAATGTGGTTAATTACTTTTATTCCTGATTGTAACCTGACTCAAGGTTCCCATTATCTTCAGTGATGCTACACAGAAAAGATCTCAGATCATGTAGGAAATGGTGACAGAATATGGGCATTATTCTAATTAATAGCTGCATTGGTCTGCTAGTGTTAAGATGTGAGTGATTCTCTCTAATTTGGTCAACATACTAGTTAATTAGTTTTTGTTCATGAAGTACATGACTCCATCTATATCACCTGTGCATAGAAGTGCTTTTAAAACTAATGTAGTTAGCTAGAGCAAAAGCTGTCTTCCCATGTGGCTCAGCTGGAACTTTCTCCTTTCCCACATTCTTCTACTTCCAGCAATTTTTTCTAACATAGTATCAGCTTAGCTCCCACCACACAGGTATTAGAAGGAGAAAAATGAAAAAGAGTGGCCTAGATATTTCATTGGTTTATGCTGAGATATGGTTATTCAAATCCCATCTGGATTTTGTTTTCCCATAACCCCTCTTTGACTGCATCTTGACTTCAGGTGCCTTCCTTGGCTCTGCTAGGCATCACTTCTGTATGGTCTTGATAACTGAAAGTTAGGTCTGCGTGATTGTAAGCCGCTTCCCAGGGGACTGGCCCGGGAGGTGCAGTGACTCAGAGGCATGTGACGCAGGCTGCTTTCCTGCCTCCCCCTGGCCATGGGCGTGCAGGTACTCACTGCTGACCTAATGCATCCTTCAGTTATTACATGCCCATCCCACAGAGCTGTGCTCTGGATGGGGCCAGATCTTCACTGTTTTCGTGCCTCTGCCTACTCCCATGTAGTGGGCTCACAGTACCATTTCGCTATGGCTAGATCCCTCCTCCAGCAGGTCCTTTGTGGAGGTGAATCAGTTCTGAGCATTTTATGCTTTGTTCTGAGGTTTGCTGGTGCTTCTAGCAATCATGTGGTGGTTCTGTGCCAAGTAAACCCCACAACACCCTTAACATCTGCACCCATTATGTACAGGTTATGTCTTTCAGCAATGATTTACCTCTAGCAGCAGAATAGCTCATTTTTATTGTGTGGGTAGCTTCTTTGCTAATGTAGCCTGTGTGGCAATGTTGGCTAAACTGTGGTGTATGCTGTCTTCTAGCTCATCATTCAGTTTTAAACAGCAATTAATATTCATTCTGTGCATGTTATATGAAAAAAAAGGCTTTTTAAATGTCTTCTTTATATTGCCATCTTCCAAAAATAATAAAGAAAGCTTGAGATGAGAAGGTGACAGTATAAAATACAGTTTAATTCACTATTGTCAAATATTGCCAGGGTTCTTGGGATCAACATCCTTTTCTGTTGTTTATTTAGCTGCTAAAATAAGTTGAACATGATTAACAAGAATATTGATGTGCAGGGTACTTCTCTTTGGAAAATATGCTGTACTGTAGTCACAGTGTATCTTTGAAATGAAAATCTTCAGTGTAGATGAGCAAAAGTGTTAAGACAGTGATTTGTTACTGCACAGGATGTGTTGAGATGGTCTCTGCTTCAAAGAGCTTACTGTTTGTGGCAATTCAAATGGGCAGAGAGGAGAGAGAAGCAATTGAAGACACTTGAACAATGAAAATGTGGAAACAGAATCCCATGTCTCATCTCTCCCAATCCCATACTTCTTTCACTGAGCCAGACTAAGTTACAGACTGCAAGCTTTCTTAAGCAATGACAAGTAGTAGCTATCCAAATTCTGGTTTTGAAGTAATTTTAAATTAAGGATTCACCCTGGTACTGCTGTGCACTCATAACCTCCCCCTCCCCACCCCTATCAGCTCAACCATGTGTACCCCTCTCTTCTTAAGAGATGGTTTTGCCAAACTTTCCCCAGCTTTCCTTGAGACAATGCATAAGACAGATTTAAATTTTAATTTCAGAGAATTCTCAAACAACTCCAGAAAACAGAAGGGAAGCGGCAGAAGACTGATTATCTCTAGAGCTGATCTGCTTGAATGAAATAGGAGCCTAAAAATCCCCATGTGGATGAGTTGTTTAACAGGTTTCTGAGCCCTGTGGGATCACTGCCATGCTTCTAAAAACATCTCTTTTTTCTATTTTTCTCATTTAATTGGAGTAGATTTATTTAACAAGATGAACTTCTTTTTCTAAGCAATTAATAGAAATCTTTAGGCAAAGAAAGGGGCAGGGTTATCCTGTGGTGTTTGATGTGTCTTGTTACTGTAATGAATGACTGAGTTTAAAAAGCTTTAGCAAACTGAAAAGCTGTAGTCTGTGTACAACCTTGCAGCCATAAGCAGAGGTCTAGAAGGAAAGAATGCAGAAACATATCGCAGACACCTTTAGGTATGCTCACAGAAGGCCTGTGATTAGAATTTGTGCAAAATTAAGAGTTTGTGGTGGATTGACCCTGGCTGGATGCTAGGTGCCTACCAAGCCACTTTGTTACTTTCTTCCACAGGAGGACTGAGGGAGGGGAGAAAGTAAAATGGAAAAAACACATGGTTCAAGAATAAGGCAGTTTAATAAAGTTAAAATAATGGCTGCACATGGAAGCAGAGGAAAACAATAGATTTATTCTTGACTTCCCATCAGCAGCTAATGTCCACTCACCTCTAGGGAAGGAAAGCTTCTGTATGTGCAATTGCTGTGGAAGACAAACATTGTAACAACAAACATCATCTCCCCCCCACCACTTCCTCCTCCTTTTCCTTAGCTTGTATTGTATTGCTGACCAAGCATAATGTGATATGAAATATTCTTTCGGCTAGTTTGGGTCAGCTGTCCTTACTCTGTCCCCTCCCAAGAGATTGCTTATCCCAGCCTAATGGTGAAAAGAGAGGCTGGTGCTGTGCCAGCACTGCTTAGCAGCAGCCTCGGCACTGCTGTGTTATCAACACCTTTCCAGCTACTAATGCAAAGCACAGCACTGTGAGGACTGCTGTGGCAAGATTAACTCCATCTCAGCCAGACCAAGTACAGGACTTTACAGTCTAAGGGACCAGATGGTTGAAGAGCATTTCTCCCAGTCCCAAAACAGGATATGTCACATTTTATCAATTAAGATAGGAGCTAAAACACAAAAATATTGTTGGGGGATGCATTACGGAGCTAGGGTACTTCAACTACTAAATGAAGACACATTTACTGAAATAATCCTCAAGACCATATTTAGAGAGTACTTAAAGTCTACTTACTACTGCCTGTAGTAAGGCTCTCAGAAAACCATTTTCAACAAGAATGTAGGAAAACTTCTTATGCTACAACAGATCGCAGGATTCCATGACTCATTTGAATTACAGAAAGGAAGGATGACTAGTAGAATGAAGAAAAGTTGGCAGAATAACAAAGTAAATGTAAATTGATGTGTGAGCAGGCAGGACATGGTGTGTGGGTGTACATACTGAGGGTCTGAATGTGCTGCTTACTATTGTGAAAAAGGCACAAGTTCAAATGGCAGATGTGGAGGATTTCAAAAGCTCTTGGCAAAGAGTTCCTGACTCAGTGGGAACAGAATAACTTAAAACCCATCTGAAAGCCAGAAGTAAGTGCTCCTTTATCTTCAGTATTATTAATAGCTGAGTCAGACTTTTGAGTGAAGTTAGCCTAATAATAATAGCTTATTATATAAGACAAAAGGTATTGGCTACAGAAGGGAAGAAAAACAAGCAACAGGCTAGAATATACAGCAAATATGATGAGCTAGTTTGACCAAATTATCTAATTTATTTTTCAGCTTATATTCTTGTTAGAGGAAATTTCTGTTTAGTTATCTCTCTAAGCCAGTGAGAAATGGAAAAGGAAACAAGTATTTGTGTTAGAAGTTCATGCTCTGCATTGCATGTACTCGGATGTCCTGGACCACAAAGAAAGAAAACCTATGGAAACAGTGTGTGCTGGTTTCATGTGAAAGGATCTTTGCACTTTGTACAGAGAGAGAAAAGAAAGAGGCTTGTGATCCTTACAGAGAAATTCAATAGTTTTTGGCCTCTACATTTCTCTACAAAGTAGAGCAAGGAGGCATAGGGGGATAGAAAAACTTTAAGTATTGCTCCACATAGTTATTTTAGGGAATTTTTCTGGAGAGAAATGGAGATATTTGACCATTATGCCTCTGTGTTTATCTGCACCCTTCTTTCTCACCTCTCTCTATTGACTTTTTACATTACTGTCCAATGCCATTCCAATCCAAGAGGGACAGAAGTCTCAAAGATACTGGTTTCTTTGGGACTTGTGAAAACATGTGGCTGGGTAGAAAAGGGAGAGACAGTTAATTAACAATTTTTCCCAACATCTTCTAAAGAAGAAGGCTAAAGCACTGGTGTTCTATTATTAAAGAAAAAAAATACTGAAAAGCAGTCTTCAGGTTTCCTTTAGTTAGTTACATTCTGGCAAAAGGAGCAACTGGTAGCCTTTCTGAACAGTGATAATATTTTTCACCTCTGCAGGATGTAGTGACTAGACACCATAAAATAAAATGAAAAGTCTGGAAAAAAATTTCTTATTGATTTAATAGGAGGTTAATAGGAGGAAAAGGTATTGCTGGGCAGTAGGAGTACAGATTTACCCCATTACTTTTTTATATTCTATTAGCACATTTTATTACTTTTTGTACTTTTTTCCTTCACTTCCATTGTAAAGCTCAGATCATTTATTCCTATCTTATAGAATCATATAATCATTAAGATTGGAAAAGATCTTTGAGATCAAGTCCAACCATCAAACCAGCATCAGCACTGATAACCATCAAACAATGTCACCATTAAACCATCCTTCACATTTTCCTTATTTTTTAGGCTTCTGTTTTGCTCATCTTGTTCTGTCTTCCCAATTTGCGTCATGAATTCTTCCACATTTATTTTGAGGTTTCTGGAAAAAAACAGTAACAACAACAATAACAATAAAGTAAATGCCAAAGAAAATCAGAAAGATTTTCTGGTAATAATTTGATGCACACTCTATTTCCAGTACTGTGGCAAATACATTTCTGCAACAAGCTTTTCCAAGAAATTATGCACTGGAATAAATTTTAGCTTGTACTTTTTCAATGATACTTCGTGACTCTGTGTTAACATTGTGTACGTATTTGGTCATGCTGAGTCCAAATAAACTACTCTCTGCCTGGCAAATTTTCACCAAATTTACCTGGCAATCATTTGACTGACTTCTTTCAGCCTGGGAAATGCTTCTTATTGCAGAGCAACTTTTCTGACTAGGCTGAAGAAATGCATTTGATATTTAAATATTCTGTCTATCTCTCCAATTAGTTGTCAGCTGCACGCCAACATTGTAATATAATGCAAAACAGAATGAGTAGTTTCTGTTTGGTTGATTAATTAGTATTTCCTGATAAAAGACTGTAAAATGTAAGACATTATTATTAATAATGAATATGTGTAATGTCACTTTGTGTGTGAGGAGAAGAACAACTCTTAAGGAAAACTATTTAAGTAAAACTTTTTTTAAGGAAAACCGTTCCATAAAAGGAAATTGACTCAAATATTTCAATTTTGGTCAGTTCATCACCTGAGGTTTCTCGTACTGCTCAGGGAGAGGAGTTGTTCTCCTGCTGCACCATGGGATCTCTTCCATGGGAGACAGTTTCCCACCAACTTCTCCGGTGTGGTTCCATCTCAGGAGCAACAGCTCTCTCTGAACAGTTGTAATGGGAGTCCATCCCATGGGCACCAATCCCCCTCAAACTGCTGCAGTGTGGGTCACTCTTCCATGGAGTTCAGTCCTTCAAGGACAGGCTGCTCCAGCCTGGGAGCAGGGCTTCTCTCTCCATGGACCTCCCAAGGGGAGCCTCCCCCAGGCATCCAGCTGCTCCAGCATAGGCACCTCCATGGGCTGTGGGTGGATCATCCCCTGGGGATCCCCATGGGCTGCAGGGGCACAGCTGCTTCACCATGGTCCTGCACCACAGGCTGCAGAGGAATCTCAGCTGCAGTGCCTGGATCACCTCCTGCCCCTCCTTCTCCACTGACCTTGGTGTCTGCAGACCTGTTCTTCTCACATGTTCTCTCTCTGCTCTTTTCTAGTTGCAATTACAACTCTGCAACCCCTTTTGATTTTGAATTCTTCTTACATATGTTATCACAAAGGCATTACCATAATTTCTAGTTGGCCCAGCCTTGGCCAGCGGCACGTCCACCTTTGGAGCCACCAGGGATTGGCACATGGAAGAAGCTTCCAGCAGCTTTTTGTAGAAGGTACCTCTGTAGCCCCCCACTACCAAAACCAGGCCATGCAAACCCAATAAATTTACTGGAAACATTCACCTCATAATTACCAGTTGATTCTCTGATTACTTTTGTATACAATTTTGGAATGCCTTTTCCAGGCAGAAAATATTTCATTGTGTTTGTGGAGCTTGAGATCGGTGAAGGAAGAATATAATCATAATTGAATGGTAAAGCTATTGCAGTTAATATAAGCTACCTCCATATTAATGCATAAAGCTCAAGAAAATATTGAGGATCTAGAAGTCTTCCTACATGATGTAGATTTATGGAAAGGAATTGAAATTTCTTATATAGGTTGTTACTATCAAGATTTGTTGGTAAGACTTCAATGATTGAGAGTTGAAATTATTGGTGGAGACCTATTGGCAAACTGGTAAAAGAGGATCAGTAGTAGTATAATGCTGATTTTATCCAGTTTATTGACAGCTTAGTTATTGAGGTTATTGAGTCTTGTAAATGACAAAGTACTGGACAGAATTACTTAAAAAAAAACCGAAACAAACCAAAAAACCAGTAAATTCATATTTAAGAGCCAGCACATTAAAGGGTCTAGAGCACAAGAGTTATGAGGAACAGCTAAGGGAGCTGAAGTTATTTAGACTGGAGGAAAGGAGGCTCAGGGGACAGCTTATCTCTCTCTATGACTACATGAAATGAGGTTGTAGGGAGATGGGGGTTGTATCAAGTGACAGGATGAGAGGAAATAGCCTCAAGTTTTACCTGGGGATGTTTAGATTAGATATTAGGAAATTTCTCTCCACTTAAGGGTGGTCAGGCACTTGAACAGGCTAGAACAGGGAAAGTGGTTGAGTCACCATCCCTGGAGGCATTTAAAAGACGTGTAGACCTACCACCATCACTAATACAGCTTTGGATAGTTCCCAGAAGTTCTACTTCCTCTGTCACCAATGTAATGCAAAAAAAGTGACTAATTCTGTGTGACAGCTCATTCTGGTAAGGCTGGCATGAATTCAATCACCAAATTAACAGTAAGTGTACGCAAGTGTTTAATGATCTGCTAATGTCTTCTCTGAAAATTGGGCACATACATTCATTAACGAATGTGCTTAACAATATGCAAATTTTAGAAGTTATTGTAGGGAGATATTTCTACACAAATGTAGAAAAAACATAGTAAGGCTATGTCGCACACGACAACAAAGAAATGACACCCACACATTGCGATGTCCAAGGCAGAAAAGAGGAGGTTTATTTACAGATTCAACATTTATCGAATTCCAGCAGTGAGCATGGATTGGAGGAAGAAAATCTTCCTCTTCAACCACACTGGACAACCCAACAGTCCATCAACAGTCTCCTCCTTATGAAAAGAATGTAAACATTGTTAGATTTTACAATAACAAGAAGATTATTTATATGAAATTGTATCTGACTCCATTACAAAAGGTAAATACAGAAGGCTAAAAATAAGACTTTAGAAAACTCCTTAAAGGGACAGAGCAAAACCCCAGACAACAAGGCTACAATATCTGTAACTGAAAGGTGGAAAAGAAAGCTCAAATTCCTCATGCTGAAAAAATGGCTATTTCCACCAAATGTACCTTATTAACCTAAAAAGTGTTCAAAGCATATTTGCAGTTTAAAATCTAATCAAGAACATATTTCGGGCTAGGCCTAACTTTCCACTCTGTTGTATGTTAAGATACCTTGCCTTTTTCACCAATTTTATGTTTAATTTGACAATTTTTTGGACCAATTTTTTTTAGAGTCAGCTTCCCAGGGAATAAAGAGTTTCTGTGATAAAGGATAGGAGACATAACATAACTCAAAAGACATCTAGGCAGTAGAGGGAGTCAATCATGCAAGTGGTAGGGCCCTCTGGGAATATGACTCAGAGGTGTTGAGAGCCACGGAACAGTGAAATTACAGCTTCTTCCTAGACCAAACACTCAACTTCTGCAGAAATGGGATGGGGAAGAAAGGTTTTGGGAAAATTTACTGTTGTTTATTTTACAGTGTCGTTAGAAATACTAGCAAGAAAAACTCCAAATATCTTTATACACACGTACCTAGAAAAAGATACAATATACTGTATTGAGTGCAATATAGCATACAGTACAATTTATGATACAATATATTGTAGTAAGTACAATATATTGTATCGTACAATCTAATGCATTAGATTGTATAACATAATGTAATGTATTAGATATAATAGATGGAATATATTTTACTAGGCAGTAGCTAAGATCGTATTTAGCTCCAGAGAGGGATGATACTCATTTCCAGAGCCTTGGAAGAATAAGAAAACAAATATGTGAGTGCTGAAAAGTCATACGCAGGGAAACTGTTGCTCAAGTATTCAGTTCTAGTAAGATTATCTGGAAGATATTTTCCATTCAAATAGGGGTGGAGGTTTTTTGTTAGAAAATATCAGTAAGTGCATACAAAACACAACCTAAAAGTAGGTGAAATCAGGCTTGAAGTGCTCTTGGCCTCAGCTGGGTTCTAGTTGGGTGAGAGGAAAAGCATCAGTGAACTCAATCGGCGGTGTCTTGAGGGAGTGACAGGTGTGGGGGTCCTGCATCGCAAGTCCTCCTTCTCAGAACCTTCAATAATAACCATCTCCTGTCCTAGCACAACCAACCTGATGACTTACACACTCTGCTGTAGGTGTTTTGCCCTGCTCAGCCCCAATTCCGCAATCACTTAGGTAGGAGCAGATTAACTATCAATACTTAGTCAAAAAAATAAACTTGGCCCATTTTAAATGGTCCATGCTATGTCACATAGCTCATAAGGTGGCACATACTTTGTAAATTGCAAATTATATCAGGAAGAATCAAAGAAAGAAAAAATTTTTTTATAAATACGAAAGAAAACACACAATGTCTGTAGGGGTCTCTGTTCACAGCAGGGGAGAATATCACTGACCCACAATAAAATCTTAATGTAACTTCACCTATGTTAACATAAGAAACATGTTTAGAATTATCTGTGATGAAAGACTAATACACTAATGTATCATTGTCCTAGCCTGACCATAAAGCAGATGGTACAGAAATCAGACAGATAAAAGCTTTCCAACACAATTTTGAGTATTAGAAAGCAGCATTCTTTATTGCAGTGTGCTGGTCACTTGGAGAATCCTTCCTCTAAATGAGTGCCCTGAGCATTGGGTAAATGCTCAAAACTGTGAGGTTTTATCATATGCAGTGATGACATACTCATTGGCTATCCCTGCTTACTTGATGTATGTGTATTACTTCATTTTACGTAGTTGCAACCCTTATTGGAAGTCCTTATGTGGTTCTTTGGGGGGTGTCTTCAATGTCCAGTGCCCTTTTAGGTGGCTGTTCCTCAACCCCCATTCTGAGTAAGTCCAATATCGTTGCTTTGCATAACTTCTGCTTTGTCAGCCTTGCAAAGCTAAGCTGGCATCCTATTGTGTTTTGCATGACTTCTGTTTCCTTAACCTACATCCTTTGTTTCTCCAAAGCTGTGCTATTTTGTTCTGTCTTTATCAGAATAATTTTTTTTCTGTTCTACTGTGCTTATCAATGTAAGACAACAATTGAACTGTTGATATTGTCATGAAGAGATTTATTCTTTTGCTCATTTAATGTGATTTGTAAAACCTAGGACAAAAAGTGCAAAAATGGCATGATTAGGTTAGAACAGAGATCACCTCTGACCTCTGGTGGTTTTGGGGAACGGTCTCCCCTGGGGAAGAGCTGCAGGATGAAGATGTGGTAATAGGAAAATGCTATGATTTGTTAATTTTGGATCAGCTCAGCAAGTGATTCAGTAATGATGAATCTGTCCAGAAAATGGAGTGAATGAAGGCCAGAGAGCCATAAGTCATGTTGTCTAAGCAACTAAATGGAAAACTCAAGGATGACAAGGGTGGGGTCAGCAGAAGAGGGCCAGCATTGTTACCATCAGGTAGTGAGCGTCAGCTGCTATGGTGGCTGTGCCCTTTAACAGATTACTCTGGCCATATGCAACATCCTGAGCCCTTAAGCTATTAACAGAGATGCTCAGGAACAAGAGCAGGATCTTGCAGACCTTTTAGCACCAGAAAAATCCCGGGATTTGGATGTAGCGATCATAATCATAGCAGAGTACTGCTAACTCTTCCATGACTGCATACTGCTAAGGCTGTTGTAGATAACCACTGCCATCATCAAAGTCATGTCTTCATTATCTTAGAATTGAACAGTGCTACACCCTAACTGTAAACACTTGTTGTTTACAGTTGTCATGCTTGCATTATATTTATATATCACAGTTGCATAAGCTATCACATTGCACATGCTATTAAATATCATTATATAGACCTGGTATATTAATAACAACTCTTTTTTCCTTTCGTGGGCAATACCTCTGCATGCTCATACCTCCCCACCACCATAGCTTATCTTGCTGTCTCTGCAACATAATTAATTCCCCAATGAGTTCTGTAAAATTTTCTGCCTATGCTCCCTCCACCCACCCCTGGAGGCACCTGTCAATTATACCTCTAATACTGTGTCAGCACACACAGTGACATTTGTCATGCTAGAATGGGCAAAAAAAGTTTGTAGCAAAGTCTGCCTCCCAAAAATGTTTCAGGTAGTGTAAAAAGGGAGATGTAAATGAATAGCATGTTAATATATGTGTGTGTATATATATGTATAAAAATATGTATATAATGAAGGCTAATAGAAGATACGTTGTGATTACCAGTGATGGTTCTACTGTTCTGTTTTGTGGCATGTTAAATGTACCAACTAATTATAAGTAACTAAAGAAACCTCTTTTGATGGAGGAATTGCAAATACTGGCATGAACACGATATTCAAATTCTTCTTCTCTGGCCTAGTGTGTTATTTTCTCTAGTCTGTAAGGAAAGACTTGATGCACAAAGACAATAAAATTTGCAGTAACATGGAAAATTTTCTCCTTGACAAGTAGAAGTTTTAACAGTCTCAGCAGTTTGACTCTTAACCCCACCTATTTTCTGGCATAGCAGTTCAGAGTCAAGTACATTGGTCTTGTAGCACAGCTCACTGAATAACAAATTGAGACTTTTTTATGCAAATGTACAGTTCTTAGTCTAGGAACAAAGTGGTCTTCAATGAGTTTCCTCTTGTCTGAGAGACAATAAAACCCAAGGACATGTGGATGAAATTTCTATTCTAGTACTGACACAGATCAGAAGGAAGGGATGAGAAAAGCTAACCACAGATTTTTTCATGGGGTAGGCCAATGTTTGAGTTGTTCCACAATCAAATCTCTAACCTTTGTCATGAAATTTTGGTTTCATCATGATAATGGAGCAGTAAGATGCTGAAAATATTAGAAATCCCACATTCTCTGCCTTTCATAGACAAGAGACAAGTTAATGTTTGGGGATGCTCTCTCCTCTTCAATGAATAAAAGAGGGGACCAAAATTTTCTGACAGTTTTGAGTGCTCGTGAAAATTCATCTCAACAAACATGTAAAACCCTTCACCTAGCAAATATTCATTTGCAATTCTTCTGGATATATAAGGTGTCCTATTAACAATTAAGTGGTCTCTCCATTATGTCAGAGAACACTAGATTTGTTGATACTGGGTTTCTTTCTTCAGCGTTCAAACTATTAGACAGTCTACTCTTCACAAACCATATATCACATAAAATACAATATGTATTTCACATTTGGCAAGTGTTTTGTTCAATTTACATCTGATTTTTTTGTGGTCTTTATTTATGCAGCCATTGAACACAATTGTAAAAAAAAGCACCAGTAGTTGTGATTATCAGCTCGATCAGATTTAGTAAGTTGAATAAACTGAAATTCTCTATCCTGCTAACCCTGGGAATATCTGTGTTTCCATTTCAGAGGAAGCATTTGGGCTGTTTTGGAGCAAATTAATAGTAGGATGACTACATATAAGTAGAGTGGGTAACAGCAGCATAACCCAAAATATACACCTTAGTTTGTTTGGGAAGTTTACCCCATGGCCCTTGTAAGAATACCTGATGGCCACATGCAAGCACACATCAGCATATGCGTTTGTGTCAATGCATACAGACCAAAAGAATCATCTGTAACTGGGGGATTATCTTTGTATGTATGGGTTCAAAAATCACGTCTGTTGATTTGCAATATCATACATGTCACATTGTCGACTTGGCACAGCCTGGTTTTTGCTAGTGAGGGAGGGCTACAGAAGTGGTTTCTGTGAGAAGCTGATAGAAGCTTCCACCATGTCCAACAGAGCCAGTCTCTGATGGCCCTGAAGATGGACACTCTGCTAAACCAGTTGGAGAAGTTGGTAATGTTTCCGTGATGACATATTTAGGAAGAAAATCAAAACAGCGCAAATGCAGTTTTTTCCAGGGATGGTGAGGTGCTGCTCCTGGCACCATCCTGGCACAGCTTGTAGCAATGCATGGCCATGGCCACCACCATCTTCGTGCAGCCCAGGACGGGCCTTGCCTGCCTGGCCAGCCCTGGCCAACCTTGTTGCTGGCAGAAGGGCAGGGGTGGCACCAGCAGCTTCTCCTTCCCAGTACCCTGCATGAAGAGACGCAGCACCAGTGCTGCAGCAGCCACCACTGCACCTGCAATGGCAGCTGGGCCACCTGGCCAACAGCAAAAAGGTGGCAGGTGACTCCTCAGCATGGAGTCTAGATGAGATGGACCTCTCGGCACTGAGGGATCCTGCAGGAATCTTTGAATTGGTGAAACTTGTTGGCAGTGGTACCTATGAGCAGAAGTTTTTCTTTTAGTTAGAGAAGAGGGGGAAGTTAGGACATGTAAGAAAAAACATGGTGACACTAAGGCCAGTGGAAAAAAAAAAAAAAGAGGGGGAGAAGGTGCTCCAAGCGTTGGAGCCAAAATTCCTCTGCAAACCATAGTGAGGATTATGGTACAGTAATGTACTCCTGTAATACATGAAATCCATGGAGGATGCAGAGATTCACCTGCAGCCCATAGAAAAAGTGCTCACACTGAAATATGTGGATGTCAGAGAAAGCTAGGAGACCTGAATAGGAAGAGAGGGCCCCTGCTTCCAGAGATAGAGAGGGCCTCTCCTTCCAAAGTAGAGGAACCTATCCTTAAAATACTGCACCGTGTGGATGAGTGACCCATGGCACAACAGTTTTGGGATGACTCTTTGCCTGTGGGAGAGACCCCACAGCAGAGCAGAGCAAAGATTCCTCTCCTTGAGTGAACAGAAGAAGATCTTGAGTAAGGAACTGACCAAAACCCCCATGCCTTGTCTCCCTGTGCCATTGGTTGGAAGGAGGTAGGGGAGGGGAAAGGTATTTTAAAGGCCTCTTTTACTTCTCATTATTCTTCTCTAATTATGTTAATAATGCATTTATCTTATACCTTTAAATTTGAACCTGTTTTGCTCTTAGTGTTTTTTTCTCCCAGTCCTTATCTCAACTCATGAGCCCTTCATTAATTTTTCCCCTCTCCTCTTTATAACTGTAGCAGAAGAGGATGAGTGAACCAATTTCATGGGTGCCTAATGTTTGGCCAATATGAAACCACAACACACACCTACAGATATTTTTTCCTCTAAACCACCTGTTCCCCAGTAACCCATTTCTCTCCTATGGCATAGCCTAGGGTATGAGCCAGGAATTGAAGTATATTGCTTTCCTTTTCTTGTTCACTAGTACTAGACCTTCTTAGCATTATCTTAGCAGGGAGAAAGGGCTAGAAGGGCCTTCTGGGAGCTGTATGTGCTACAGGTGTGCAGCCTGTGCTGTGTGTTTTACTGTCTACTAAAAGCTCTACTTATATAATCTGACTTCTCAAGCTTGTGACTTACTCCTTCCCTGCCTTTTTGCCTGCCAGTGTTTATGGGCTCTCTTGGGAGAAAGCCCTTCCTGAAGAAGTAAGAGAAGTATTAGATTTTCTGTTCTGAAGAACAACTGCTACACCTTGCCTTCATCACAAGCTCATTTATGGGCTCACGTTGCTTCTGCCTGTTTACCTTTCTCATCACCAGCCGTGTATCAGTATGTGTCTGTTGAAAAGCAGGTACAAGATGCAGTTTAGTGAGTGTGAAGGGGGCATGGCTTTGAGGAGGGATACTGGACATAGTGCTGACCTTTAAAATCTGTGTGAATTTGACCTATAATCTTGCTAAAATTAAAAAAAAAAAAAAAAAAAAAGTATCTGTTTTCCCATGGCTTTTTGTCTGAGGTAAAAAAGCTGAATTCTCCAGCTGCGGTGTGGAGGGGAGAGCAAGAGCCAGAGGCAAATGCCACTTTCTGAACCAAAGGAGTAGTAATCAGCATGGAGCTTGGCTCAGACTTCTGAGCCAGTCCCTCCTGTGTTTCTGGTGCCAATAATCTAAAAATATTTTATCTTCCAAAGCCACAAGTAACTATGACATGAGCACAGCTGCTATATAGAGCAAAAATGGGAGGCACTAATAGGCTGAACATTTCCATCTTCCAAGCATTTGTTTGTAAGCCAACCTGATGAGTGTCTGACTGCAAAAATTTCTTGTATATTTTTACATTTCACTAGTGATTTCAACAGCATGATGATTGCAAAGAAAGTGAAGAATTTAACAAGAATTAAATCTGGGACAAAGATGTGTATCTGTTTAAGAGGGAACACTTGGCAGAACATAAAGATGTGCCGCGGGAGAGGATGAAAGATGAGAAGAGTTAAGTCTGTAAGAAAACTGTTCCTCCTCTTCCAGAAGCCCTAGGTTGTCATAATGTGTAGCTATTTATTTTTTGACAGCTAACTGAAGATGGATGCTGAGCTGTTCATAGCCCTGAACCAGAGCCCAAGCCCCCTGGAGATCATCACCCTGAGCTATAAAAACTGCGGCTATGGAGCAGTTGCCCTGTGAGGATCACAGCTAATAAAAGGCAGTTTTATGTGGTGCAATGTGCTATATCTCCTTTGCCCCTTCCCATCTCATCACATCCTCTTCCAGGAGGGGAAACCCCTAGCTCTGATGGAAGCCCTGCTCTCAGCTTGGGCAGAGGACAGTGCATGGCCAGGAGGTCTCTTGAGCATTACATGCACAAGTAATTCAAGTGATGCTGGTGGTCCACTCTGCAGCCTCACAGTCAGCCTCCTTCCTCTGCCTGTGTGAAACACATCTCTGAACTTTGCTACATTGACTCAGATTTCATAACAGATTATTAAGGAATGGGAAAAGGGAGAAATTAACACCATTATTACAGTTGAAACAGTATGGTGTCACTTCAGTTTCCTAAGGGAAATCAGGCTATGTATACAGAAGCAGTACCTGTGTAGCTAAAATGAGAGGCTAAAATGAGTGGACGGAGAGGTCAGAGTCACAGTGTCCCTGTGAGGCTATCAATTGCTGTGTATGCATGGTGTCCTGTGACCAGGGCAGAATGTAATTCTCCATCCCCACTAGCATTTTGACCATGTCTTTTGTAAAGTGGTTTTGCTTCCAGTAACAATCAGATTAATTTTCGCCTGGTTGAAATATCACTGAGCATCTGACACATATCACTGGGCTCTTGAATTGGCCCAGACTCTTCAAATTAGTAAAAAATTACTATTAGCTGATAGAGGTCTTTAAATTCACTTGACTTGATAGAGGTCTATAATTTTTTTTTTTTATGTTATAGGAGATACTCCTATTTAATCCTCAAAGTTACAAAAAGATAAGGCTACATGAGAGAAACAAGGCAGCCACAGACTATTCTAGGCCAATTTTATTCTCAAAAATGAAGTCTTGTCCTGTCTCTCCCACATTTCTTCAGGAGGCTTTGAGCCATCCCTCTGTTTCAGCAGACTTTCCCTACTTTTCTTTCTTTATGCTTACCTGCCTCGCAGGCTCTCAATCTGTAATATTGAATTGATTGTCTCATTATCTGTTTTCTCTTTCTCAGGGATGTGGCTATTCTATACAACAAATTTGATTTCTTCAACATTCAAAATCCCACAGATTCATCACATTATTATCTGTGACTCTGGCAAGCAGGAATTTAGACCAGCCCTTTCCATTCCTGCTTTGCTGCTGCAAAATATTACTTTCTCATATTGCAGCCTAGATTACTTCCATTTTTGTAACACCACACCGCTTCTTTATTTCATTGTCTTTCTTACCAAATATAGGTAACTTCTTGACACTGCCAAGGTTCTTCACATACCAGTCTCTACTTCTTCTGTTATGATAAGGTGATTGATTTTGCAGAGTACTTCACAGTGCGAGAACTTCCTCCATCTCATTTTTAGGTGAACATCTTTGGACTTTCTCTCTGTTTGCCCCTTACACTCAGAGAAGAACAAAAGATCACTTTAGTGAGATTTAGTATCAGCTGGCTCACATTAGTATCATTATAGATGCATCTCGGTCACTGCCTTGTTGTGCTCTATCAGGTCTCAAAAACACTGTTTTTTCACTCCATGTTTGCGCAGAGTACAGCGTAACTAAGAAAATTATTGTTGGGAAGATAAATGGTAAAGATACCAGATAAATGGTAAAGGGGGTAAAGAATATAAGGAAAAACAAAGCATGTGTACTTTTTGCATGTGGTGCCATGAAACACTCACCAACAAACTCCAAACAATCTTTTAGACATTTCAAAAACATTATGTCAACTTTTCCATCTCCCACCACACGATGCCTCTCACTGCTATGTGGTGTCTGTACTCCTCCATAATGCACCAGAAATACATAATCACTATTGTTATCATCTTCTGTCAACTATGGTATTAGATCAGTTCAATCAGATGCAAACAGTGAGGTCAGCATATATCATTCAAATGATGACATAAGAATTTTGCTATGTCTAAAGGGGTTGGTTATTATATCACTTTTAGATTTATAGGTTCAGTTCATTTTAAGCTAAATATCTAGTTATTTAACAGCTGTTATGAGTCAGCTAGAGAGAGGATTACCTAAAAAATGTTGCAACAAATGCTTTAATCTTGAGCTACAATAGAAGAACAAGTCTGGTCAGGTCATGTCTAATAAAGGTTGTGCTCCAGTAATACTTAGGACTTTATCACTGCTCATACAAAACAGGACATGGTTTGACATTGTTAATTTTGCCACTTTCATATTAACCTCAGAAATTTCAGAGATAGTTGTGATAGATTTTTTTCATGGCACAGGACCATGCTTAAACACTTTCAGATAAGGAACTTTTAAAAACGGAGACTTAAGTGGTTTATCCTATGCAGAAGCTACATACACTTATCCTTCTGTTATGACTCAAAGTTCTCGGGATTTTCCATGATGATAATATGTTTTGTGTCTTCATGTCACCTCTCTTATAGAAGTAATGGAGACATTGAGATATGAAGTCAGCTTGTTTTTGTCTGTCCTTTACATCTAGCTAAGAAGCATAAAGAGAATGCAAAGCTGTAAAGCAGAATGTCGACTAGAAGATATTACAGTTTCATGGGTTTCTAGTCTAATATACTGTCCTAGGTTATGCTTAATTCAGCTTGATAACCACATGTGAAAATTGCCAGGAACAGAGGAGAGGCATATCCAGGCATTGTTATCCCATTACTCCCAACTTTCAGGGAGTCACTGATGCCACAAAGACATGTTAGAGCAGCCGGAGAAGAGCAGCACATGTACACAAAAATGCAGCATGGTGATTTTAACTACTCTCCAGACAAGGATTAATATCGCTGGCCAAGCGAGGTTTGATGGGTAGGTGCTAAATGTCTCTGAATAATAGGGCAGCATGTGAAAACCAGCATGGCTCCCAAACTGCTGCAAGGCTGAAGATCTGTCCATGTCTTGAATATCTGCAGCCTCTGGAAAACTTTTCTGAAAACTGGAAAATCCACAGAACCCTCCTCACACAGAATGAAGTCCCGCTGCTAGGAAATGGTTAATTCACTGCTAGCGACTGGAAGATAATAACTACAACTGAATTGCTAGTCACATTTCTAAGGATGTGCTAATCTCAAATTGTGGCTACCTAAGCAATTTCTGAAAATAATAGAGTGTAGAAGTATCACATACCAGAAAAAGTAAGTATTAATACAAGGCACTAAAACAAAGGGAAGGTTTCTGGAAAAGTACAGAAACTTCAGTCTCTATGCTGCTTGTTCTTAGCTTTTCCATTTGCCAACTGGGAAACAGGATCGTAAGAACCATCAGCCAGAAAAATGGTTTGCATTTGGGCAATTTGTAAAAAATTTCTGTAATAAAGATTCAATTTTAGTTAAATGTGAATCCAATTGATTTTTCACCCTCTTATTAATAACCCACTGGTGTCATAAAGACATGTCACATTAGACTTGTCGGATTTCTGTAATGAAAATAATGCTAGAAGCATGAAAAAAACCTAAAGCAAAACAAACAGAAAAGCAGTGAATTGACCACAGGAAACTTACACTCTTTAAGCAAGAAATCTAGGTCTGTTCTTGAGTAAACTAGAAACCTTTCTTGAATAAACCAGAAAATTTAAGTATATGCCTTAAAATCTGTTATAAAAACGGGGTGATGGGATTTCATTACTGGAATGGATAATTTCCAGTTTGTAATTTCCCTTATCATTAAGAATTATGCATTGCACTCAGCCTTATTTTCAGATTTGAAGGATAAATTCTATCCATCTATGAAAATATGTTAAATGCATGCCGTATTTTTTAACAAACCAGGTTATCAACTAATCTTTTGATGATGTAGCTTCTCAAAGACAGACAGTAGCCACCTCCATTCACAGCAGCATGCAATACAAAATAATATTTCATTCTTGGCATGGTTGCAGAAATTATCTGCATCAGGAACAGCAAAAACATCTAAACTGAGTCTTCACTAATTTTTAAGACATTGTTTTGCACATAAAAACAAGGAGGAAAGGGGAGAAGAACAAATTTAAGTAGTTGTGCAAAATTGAAGAAATACACCCTTCCCATAGAATATGTGCTTTTGTCCTTCCATGAACAGGGACAGAAACGAGAGTGCACTTAAGTACTTTGCTGTACTTAAGCTAAAGGCCAGCTTACTCCTGAAAGATTCTTGCAAATACACAACTTTAAGAACACCCAAGCTCAATATACTCCAAATTCTAAGTCTTTCCTGCTTTAGTCCATTCCTTTTTAAGATGGTATAGAAAAAGATGTTATCAGCAGTTTTAATGAGAAGATAACTTTAAAAACTAATAAAAGGTAGGTACATCCTCAATTCTCAGGAAAATTTCCATGATTTCTTCAAGAAGAGCAAAACACTAAGCAATTACATGCCTGAAACATTGATTTGGATCACATGATTTAATTAGCAAATTACATCTTTGTAGAACTTTTCACAGAATGATAGAGGAAAAGAAAGTAGGTCTTCAATTCGTCATTCTTAATTATCTCTCTATCAGAATTGTTATTTAATGAATGCCTCTGATGAAGTTTGTTTCATTAAATTATGAGATCTGAATCATACTAAAAGACCTGTATAGACTCATGAATTTTAAGAGGTAAGGAAGCTAGTCCAGTATGTGTCAGCTTGACATCTAAATTATTAATCTTTTTTCTAATGTGGTTATGAGTTGCTGCTTTGCTACTTTAATAACAACTATACAATTGTATGACTGGTCTCTTGTCTTTGTCTTTAGCCTGGCATTATGAAATAACAGTTATTCACAAAATTTTTAATCACCTAGGTTTACTAACAACCCAAGAAATTTTCACAAAGAAATGTTTGAAATATTTATGTTGTTTTGATTCACATAGTGTTTGGGGGGGGGGGGGGTTTGGTCAGATTTTTTGTTGATGCTGTTTTATTTCCTTTGGTTTTTTTGTTTTTGTTTTTGGTTTTTTTTTTTGTTTTTTTGGTTTTTTCTGTTTTGGTTTGGTTTGGTTTGGTTTTGATTGTATCTGTTTTGAATGAAGATGCAAGTTATAAAAAAACCAGAAGAACAAATTAAAATAGTTACATGGTATGAACTTTTGCTGTTGTGACAATCATAACGAGATAAAGATGGTAGTTTTGCCTTTCATTAGTGTAGTAGTTTTGGCAATCTAATCTTTATCTCAGTGGAACTCTAGTCACAGTCATATTTCTTTATCTTTCCCATTAAGCATTTAGACGGTTTAAAAGTTCTTTAAAGATCAGCCTTAGGCAATTTATGTCCAAGAAATGAGATGAGAAATGTTGCTGCACAGAAAATTAAGGATTTATTACATATCACTGTAATGCTAAGGATAAAAGTCAAAACCCAAGGCATTCACAATAAATGTGCATCTTGAAGAGCAATTTTTAGCAATGCCTTTGATTCATTATCATCCTGATAGCTGTTCCTTTGTTGATGCTGTTCATGTTCCTTTGTTTCATTAATTCAGGTATTTCTACAATAATCCAGTGTACCAATAAGTAGGAGTAAAGGAAGAAGTTCTTACTGATGAAGTTATTAAGAGAATTTTGCATTTTCTTTCTTGAAAAGAGTTGAAATTTAGATTCTGTATTGTTCTTTCACTGCAATAGATATTTCTTAGAATCACTAGAGTTTACATATTATATTATTGGAGTTATTAGAATAACTAGGATTTACAAGAATTCATAGAATTTACAGCATTATCTCTAGAATATGCCCCAATGAGAGGACAATGAACCTCTCAATTACAAAATAAAATATTCCAACTTTGTTTCAGTAAGTGCAAGCTTGGAAAGAAAAAAAAATTCAAAGATTAGAAATAACTTTCTGAATACCTCTTTTTCCACTTAAAAATAATTTCCTTTTCCAAGCAAAAATATATCCCTAAATACAAGAAAACCAGATGGTTCTCCATTCATAATTGAGAATTGGGTTTGTTCATAAGGTGAATTAATTTCCAGTGTTATCACTGTCAGCTACTACCAGAACATATCCCAAATTTCCTGTATGGGCAAATGGACTTGTTGTTGTTTTTCTAAATGCCTTTGAATCAGTCATACAACATTCAATAGGACTAGCTCTAAGGGTAGACAAAGATGTTACAGTGACAAGGCAATTTCTTCATTGTAAGTTACCAGACAAAACTCTTTTCCAGTTGAAATTACTAGCTTAATCCAGCTAATATTTATAGAGATGTTTTAATGGCTGCTAAAATGTTTTCTATTCCCCCTTGAAAATATGCTGGTTCTGACCTAAATTATATTCACAAAAGGTTTAGTGACATATTTTTTAATGTTATATAAGCCGTTTTGATTTCCTATTCGTGATTTATAGTGGTTGTGTGTTTTCATTCCTCAGTTTAAAAGAAAAAAAACACAGGAATTCACATCTAGTTCTAGACAGAATGAATTAATAAAATCAATAAGAAACAATTTAAGTTTAATGTCTATTCTGCTAAAGATTAATCCATAAGAAGATTACAATTTTAAACAAACCAGTTTCACAAAAGATGTGAAATTAAAAATTTCTTCAGAATTATATTGCCTCACACAAATGGTTTGCTAGAGTTCACTGTATCTCCAGATGCATATGCCAAGCTGAATGTCCCCTGTATCCCCAAACTTAATAGTTTGCAGCAGTGACCAGCTAGACTCAAAACTCATCACGGGTTCTATCCCTCCTTTATGTATCAACATAATGGGGATTAGCTGCAGTGCTGCAGCAGCTCAATATCTCGGTATCAATCAAACTTCCCAGTTCCAGGCACAGCCCCAGTATGCTGGAGAGTGGCCAGGCCAGCCTTTGTACACCCATCTCACATCAATCCGCTGCAAGTGGGAGCAGCAAAAGCAATTCTGGTTATCCTGGTTTCCATATCAGAAACCAACAATCCAGGAAAATAAGGAAAGTTATATGAGAGGTCCTTGGACAAGACGGGATCTGAATTGGGATTCTGGAAATTTGACTGGTGTTGGGGTACAACTGTGCAGCCCTCTTTTTTATTCCTAAAGACAAGTGACTGCCTTGTTTTTGACAGTGAACAACTCCCATCTGTACTGGACTGTAGGGTTCAACATGTGGCAAAGCTTTCCTTCTGCTAAGCAGGAATTTAAACCTTCTGGGTAATGCCTCCCAAACTACTCAGAAGAGGCAGGGAATTTCCCCTAGTTTTCACCATGGATATATTATTGTAGCTCCACAACATGGAGCTGAATGACCTAAAAGCATGTTAATGCTGCTGCAGGACACATTAAAGTCATACAACAGCATTTTCCCTGAGTGGGTGTATTCAGCTTGTTTAATAAAGATTATGAGTGACTGCACCCTTTTTTTGGCTATGACACAACTCAAGGATAGAGAAATTTAATAGCATATTAGTCATCTGCCCAGAGGTAAAGTATTTCATAATGAACTGAAAAGCCAGAAAATTGTGTCTGTGTGTGTGTTTTAATATTACTTTCTTCATACTAATGACATTTATGCAAAGCACCACAAAAACTGATGAGTGTACATCTATAACATGACTGAAAGACACTGCAGGTTGCGTTAGGGTGAGGTGTTAACTTATTTATTACATGTCAAGTTTGGGTTTTTTATTTTAATTGCTTTCCTCGTATTTTGAAATGATTTCTGCTGTTCAGTATTAAATTATTAGCATAAAGACCAAGAAAAAAAATCTCTTTTTTGTTCCTGCTGCACTGTGTGCCTTGCCCAATGAAGATGGCAAAGGCAGGAATGTAGGCAGAAAACTTTGTGCTTCTTTCGTCTTTTAAAAACATAAGCAAGCTAGATGTACATACAAGTGAGGGGGAAGCAAGGAAGGACGTGGTGATTCAGAGGACTGGCAGTGGAATAAAGAATATGTTGAAAAAGAGATTTGCTTGCAGGCATAAGGATGAATGCTGGCACAGCCAAACTGCTTGCTCACCTTTGGAGCCCAGAGCTCTGAGGTTTGCCTCATGTGCCTTATGTGTGTTGGGCTTGGCTATATGCGATGTGAGGACACTATGACCGCTGCTGAGCCTGCTCTTATCCATGCCCACGGACCACCAAGGGGAATTGCTGAGAACCAGGCACCTGGGTTTCCCAGCTTCTTGGACTTAGCATAGCTGTCTACCCTTCCGTGCTGTCAGCCTGGTGCCAAGGAGGAAGAGGGTCCAAAAAGCCGAGTGGCTAGGAGATCCACAATCCTGGCTCCTTCACAGGAGAGGAAGTTCTCCCATTCTACCTAAGCATATGTGATACCAGTGTTTTTCAAAATCCTCCAAAGAGCAGGTCTTGGAAGCCCCTTGAGGTTGGTAAGCCCCTAATTCTTCCTATGGAAACAGCTGCTCATTTGGGATTTTTGCTAGGGTCTTGAGGAATGAGAGATGGCTCCCTTCAGCTGGAGTGCCTCCCCCACTGGAGGATTACTCACAGTGTCTGGGTGCCAGCCAGGAGCCAGATGGCAGGGTGCTGCCTCACAGGTCTAGGTCTCCTCTTGCAAGTACAGATCTGTGAAAGCTGGCACGTTCACTTCTTTTACGAACAACGATCTCCAAGCTGGGCTGCCAAGCATGCTGGAGAATGTCCACCATTTCACCTGCCTTTGGTTGAGGCCATCTGATACCTGGTCAGGGACAAGCTCATAGGGTGTCTCGTGTGGCCATCTGTTGTCTGTGACGAGAGAGAGATAAAAATCGAGAAAAGACAAAAATCCATCAGTTTATGTTTTTAACTAGCAGGTTTTTAAAACTTGTTGTGAGTGTCTTGGGAACTAGACAGTAAATTGATGCCTTTAGATTTAATTTTCTGGATTTCTATTGCAGCTTTTAATAGGATTTTTAGCAGTAGGTGTGTCATTACATGAGAACCTAATAATGAGTATTTTAAAACCTACAGTGATTATCAAGTTTTTCTCCAATCATCTTCAGTGAAAATTTTATTCTTTTTGGCAGTGTGCACTCAAAAAGAGGTTAAGAAAACCTGGAAGAGCCTCTTGTTCGTAGTAGAGCACAATGCTTTGTGATGGGCGGCTGCAAATTGTTTTAGGGAAAGAGTGGTAAAAGCTACAGACCCAAACAAATGGGCAAGTGCTGTAGGCAGGTTGGCTTAGAGCAAAGGTGTGCTTAAATGTATTACTGGACTGAGGTATGAAAGTACAAATTATCTCTCTACTACCAAAATCAAGATTCCTAAATCTGCTCACATGTGTTTGATGTCTTAACCCAAATACTATTGTGATTTATCAAAATTAATGTATTAAAATTAGGTATAAAATATGAATAATATAAATATATTTATGTGTTTGATCAATTTAATAGAATTGGTAATATACAAACAAAAATACCCTTGCTCTCAGTCACGACCACCGTACAGCAGAGCTATCTATTTTTTTTCTTTTCCAGAATGCAGTTTGGTAGAATCATACTTGATAAACCCAAAAATCTCTTTTTAATTGATTCTGATTTTTTTAAAAAATCAGTTCTCCACATCTTTATTTTTTTTTGAGTCATGCTTAGCATTAATGACTCTGTAAATTTGAATGCAAAGGGGTTTTTTTCTTCAGGTTTTGAGGTTTGCAGAAAATCTGCAAAGATGATTGTCTTGGTCCTGAAAACATTTTACGCATGAAATTTCAGAGTACATGAATTTTTTTCTTTTCCTAGTGAGGGCAAAGCATATTCACTCATGAGGGAGAGGACAGAATTCTTTGGCTTGTTGATATCCACCTTTCTGCATGGATGCTGGGGCAAATGAATACCATAAATTGCACCTTCCAGAAACCAGTAAAAATCTGTAACAATGTAGAAATTTCTTTATTTTCATAATAGCATGATAACTATGGAATTCTAAAGCACTTGTTGCTGTTTTAGAACAGGTATATACAGTACATTTTACCGAACTGTAAGGAAGTTTGCTTTTCTGATTTTTAATTGGTTTGTAGTAACAGCATCAGAACCAGATCAGTGCAGCATCAAAGCATCATGCTACAGAGGGCCTGAGCTTATTATGTATTGACTAACATCAGAAACAAGCCCTTCTGAATTCAAACAGAATTGATATTTGCTTATGTTTCTCGTACTGCTTACTAATAAACATTGTTTAAAAGTGTGCACTCCTACTTACATAACCTGCTTTCTTGTCATGTTACTGATTTTCTGCAAAATCTCTCAGTTGATTTGGCTGGCAGGATGTTAGTTGGAAATTCAAAGATAAAGTACAATCCTCGAAGTGTTCTTCTTCAGAAATTAAAGAGTTATTTTCATTACATTGTCTAAAACAAAAGTGTGATTTCTGGGGCTCACACTTTGCATGTCAGAACTCAGCTTTTCTACAACATTCCTCCTGATTTATGGTTTTAAGAATGAATAAAAAACCTCACTATTTTTTCCCCCAAGCAGATATACAAATATGTAGCTCACAATTTTTTCCATCTCATTATTTAAAATTTGCTTCATGTTGGTTTTGTTCTGTCCCAAAATAGATCATGGCAACAATACAGTCAATACACCCACCCCCTTATATAAAAATTATTTCAATGCCTAATAAAAAATGTTATGATTGGGAAAGAGAAGCTTACCCATTTATAAATAAATTTTCAAAAGCTGTGTGAGATAACAACCACACCTGATGAAAGTTATTTGTTGAAGAAAGCCTATTTCAAGCTTCCATAGAATTTCACTGAAGAAATGAATGCAGCTGGTGATGCCAGAGTAGGCAATGTAAACACGATTATGTGGATGGGCCACAGTATATTCACACACACAGAGCACTGATAAAGTAAGAACAATCTCCCCAAGAAAGGCCAGAGATTTTGTGGAGACTTTTGTATCTCACCCCACCATTAATTTACAAACAGGAGGGAAGATAAGACTTGAGCAAGTTATGTAACCCAGCCTAACACAGTCCCAGACATTACATACCATGACTACTTTTATAAAAGAACCCATAGAGACCTGAATTATTTCTGAAATGTCTGCTAATAATGTCTGTTATAAATAAGGTAATGTCAGGTTTTTCAAGCATCAGTATGCTCTCTTGAGTCATTCTTACTCATCCAAACAACCTGTTTTTAGTGTAAAGGGATGGTAGACAGATGACTGCAATTATACCTCTTTTGATTTTTTTAAAAATTAAAATTACTACCCTGTTTACCATGTGCCTACTTGTTAGGTGAGGAGGAATATATCCTAAAATGTTATGAATTAAAGCAGGAATATGAAGTTCAATTGCAGTATTACATAGCCTTACGGACAATTATGGGGATCTGTCAAACCAAAAAATATGCAGGGATTCTTCATCAGACCTACTGAGAAACACTGTCTTTCACTACGAAGGATCATGTAAAATAATAAACGTGGTACTTGTGATATTAGAAAATGGAGAAATAAGGAAGACCTAAAGTGCAAATGGAAAAATATGCCAAGTATAAGATATATTTATTTTTTTCCAAGCCTTTGACCTCCACCATAAAAGCATTCACAATTATGCATTGCTGTGTGTGATTTTGAATCATCTATACAGAAAAAAAGAAATCAAACAATAACTAACTAACTAACTAGAAACCCAACTTCTTCCAGAACCCAAAGTCCCAAATTTGGGATAAGAAAAATAATCTGTTTCAAATAAATTAAGTTTGTAAGAGCATTGGCATAAATGGAAGAAACCGAAGAGCAACAGCTGTAACACTTCAGAGACAACACCAAAACCTATTAATGGATAAAAACCACAGGTTTGATCCTACAGCTCTTCAGAACACAAAATGTGGACTGGAATCAGGAAAGTGCCTGGGTACAGAGCTAGGCCTCAAAAGACCTGCAAGAGCAATTTAATCTTGCATACTACTTGTCCAAACCCAACAGCCCATGGTGGCACTGAGACATGCAGAGCAGTAACTTAACACAAACAGCTGTACACAGCAGCTGTACCAAACTTCAGTGAGGAGGGTCCCACAGAGCCACAGTCTGCCCTTAAAGATAGCTTGGTTCAAGCTACAGTTCCCTCTGCCACTCCATCTCTTTGAGGATCTACATGCTATCTTTTTCTTTGTGAAGTGCCTTCTAGTACTGTGTAAGACCCAAGAACCAAGGGGAAAGACAACAAGTGAATCTAATCTTTCCAACACTATGACATGGGATGACTCGAAAATGACAAAAAGTGGTTTTACAGACCACATAGTCTCACTTTAAGGAAAAGACACCTCCGCTTTCAGACTTTTAGCTTTACAGTCAAGCCTTTATTTTTTTCTGTTTTATGTATGCTTATATATAAATACATATGCTTTCATGTGCGTATTTCTGTGTTTGGTACATACAGAGAAGCACAGAAACATATTGGCTTCCTCTCCTTTCCTCATTCACAAAAATGCTGATATGATAGCTTATAAAGAAGCCTTTTACCATAAATCTGATTTTAATGCTTTCATTTAAATTGGTATCTAGAAAGAAATACCCATACACATATATATACACACACACACATGTGCATGCATGTGTGCATATGCTTAGATAAAGGAGTGGTAACATTCTCATCCTTGTGACTTCCTGTTTAAGGGATTCATCCTGGAAACAAGGGTCAGCATACCCACTCTGCTTACAAAACATTAATATCTGTTTTGATTTTTGATGACTTATAAGAGTCTTAGATGATCACATAATTTTGCTGTTCTTCTATCCTTCATAATTAACAAGTAAAGTGTAAATCATGTAAATTATTGTGACATTGAACATGTAGAAGACCTAGCTTTCAGCGATGGATATCTTTGGCCATTTGCATCCTCCCAATTTTGTTCTTAAGGTAGACAGGATGTGCAATGATGCCTGGTTTCAAAGTTATTTTTTCAGACTAATGCTTGCTCTTTTAAAAACAGCAGGAGCTTCACCTTTAACAATGTAACATGCTTTGAATTTATCTTTGACATTGAAAAGGACATGAAAAATTCAACTATTTTCACACTACACTGAACACATAATAAAATGGACTGTTTCAAGTCATACAAATAAAAAATTATTCTTTTGTCCTTCAGCTGGTGTCTTGCCTGCCAATATTTAGGGAAATGCTTTAATTTTCTACAATAAAAACCACCAAGACTCAAATAAATGTTCTATTATCATTTGAAAATTAGGCCATGAATAGAATGCCAGTGTATCTTTTCTCTACTCCGGCATATTGTGTAAGTACTAAAGTGCTTATACAATAAGCATATAAAGCAAACGCAAATATTGCAGCTTTATACAGCATTTGCCCATGTTAATATTTAGAGTTGGAATTAGTCAATTTTTTGTCATTTATTGTATCCTAGTTTGTCTGAATTATGAGTACAGCATCAGATTGGGAAGAGTGGAAAATGAAGAAGAATATAAGTAGCATGAACCAGCAGTTAATGTACATCAAGGCTGATCGACTAAACTGTGATATTATTGCAACTGTTGATTTCATAGTCTATTTTGCTGTTAACACTTGAATTATCTCATCCCTTTTTGAAATATTGGGATTTGCAGGCTGGAATTTTCTATCCTAACAACCTGTCTTTTGCAGACAACAAAGTGAAACTCTTCACTGGCACTTCCAAGTGCACGGGTAACCTCGGAGTTAAAGGGGATCATTGTAAAGTAGTGAGAATATTGTCAGTCTCTCTCTCCGCTCAGTTGGTTCCATTCCTCAGGGCAACAGAAGTCTCAGTAGACTGATCTAACATATTCATATTTCAGAAGGGTTTTCATGCAGTAAGCATATAACTTTTGAGGTAAGAAGGGAATGCAATGCATTAAATATTTCAGTGTGAACTTTATAAAAGCATGGGCAAAATAAACTCGGGTTGCTGAAAAGATGTCCAGATTTCCTCCTGGAAAAAGTGAGGGTATAGGAAGATGATATTTTTGCAACATTTTTCTTTTCAGTCCTATAGTGTACAGCAACTGGATCTTAACATCAAGTACTTCTAAATGCTGCATTTCAGTTACCAAGGCAGTATCCCCAATTTTTTTTTTTCAGGGTATATACTCCAAAATGCAAACTGCACCTGGGAAGAAGGCATAAAACACCAGGAATCCAGGAGCATAATTGAAGGAAATCATATAAGGATTACAGTGTATGGCAATCTGAAAATTCGACAGCAGGTCAAAGCTTTGGACAACAAGCAAACAAATGACCAAACTCAAATGCAAAATAAATAAAAAATCCCCTCTAAATTGCTCTCAGTGGTGGAACTAATAAAGTATCAACTTGTATTTAGCCTCTTACAAATCAACACCAGCAGCTATTTCTTCCTAAACATCTGCTTCCTCCAAAAATATTTGCAATATATTCTCATGCTTGTTAAATCCCTCTCTATCTGCTCCCTTTTTTGCCTTACATGCCAGAGGAAGCTGGATTGGATGGCAATGAGAATGGACAGGGCATATATGCCAACAACCTAGCCTGTCAGGTGTCTGTATCTAGGAGGGTAGCTGAGCTCTCTGTTACCTGTCTAGACACAGATTTTCACAAAATTCATAAGAACTATGGATCCTCATGCATTCTTCAGTCAAATTTGGTTGAAATTGATGAATTAATAAAACGAGCATTTGCTCAGAAAAAAAAAAAAAAGGCATATATAAAATTAGATGGAGCACACCATAGAATCCTTAGAAAGAATAAGAAAAAGAAATCTATCCTGGGATGTTATTTAGAGGAGTGGTATATAATAGAGTTAGAAACTAATTATTCTAATATTCGTTACAGATTTAGTGCTGTATCCTTTCTTGGATCTGACTTTGAAAGAGATATTAATTGCACTGTACTCCAAAAATACGAATGGTAGCAGATTGGAAAAACAAGCCCTATAGAAAAAGTGAGAGGAGTAGATATGTTTAACTTGGATATAGAAGTATAAAAATGGGAGATTATGTAAAGAAGTGTTTAATGAAGTGATCAGTTGCTTTCCATGATGGGAAAGAAGAGATTGACTACATTAGCAGCAAAAAAATCTATATGAAATAATTCAAATAACTTTTCCAAAGCAGTATGTGATCAACTGCCATGGAAGCTTTTAATAGAAATCTACAGAATCATAGTCTCTTGTAGAGACTTTCAGCTTTATGTTTCTGTCACTCCATCTTAAACCTTTTTTGGGGAGATTCTGGGGACACAGTAAAGACCACTACAATTACAGTAGCACAGCTTTGACTTCATTTGCATAATTTGCTAGACTTCTAAAAATGTTCTCCACTGATAAATCTGTGAAAAATCCAGTCAAGAAAATGTAAATCTTGACGTAGGCTTCAGTTAATTTTGGCTCAATATCTGAATGCATGGAAAGAGTGTGCTTGTGTATTTTAACATTTAACAGGGTGACATGTTTCTTGTTCATAGTCTCAGTTTTATCAAGCCAGTGAAATAAATTCAAAGAAAGTAAAAAATTAATATTTCTAAAGCCTTTCTATTTTGAATATTCTGGTCTAAAGATTAAAACAACAAAAAATAATCTGTATGTATGTAATAATTTCCCAATAAATATTAATAGTGAATTTTGTTTACTGGTTATTCTCCTCCCTCTTCAACCTCTCCCCAAATACTGTTTTAAAAAACTAGTTAATGACTATGGAGGCACTCTTAATTTATGAAGAAGGGATTTTAACCAGTCATTCTTTATAGGACAAATTGGTCTCAAACAAGTTTTTTGGGTTTTGTTTTGTTATTTTTTTACCTGGGACATAGTAAAATTTCAGTCCTGATAATCCCTAGTTTCCTTAAACATTTACTAGATTCAAGTAAGACTTTTGCATGAGTAAAATCTCATGAGCAAATAAATTCAAAGTTCAGGACCTAGAATCACATTCTGAATATAAAAGTTGAAAGGCAGATTCTTTCTTGCTTGTTACACTGCAAAGCGGGTTGTACTGCAAGATGCCATATAAGATTTTTAAAATTAAGAAACTGGGATGCAGCTGACATTACTTTAAAAATTTGGATTGCAATAAAATCATGTTAAATTAGCTTATAAATATGTATTTCATTCATGTTAGTTATACATCCATTGTTATACATAAATGTGTATGAAATTTGGGGGTTGGATTTTGGAAAAAAGAAAAGACCAGAATTGTGCTCCCTTTTACATATACACTTCATATTTAATTAATACATCCATTTCTTGTCCTTAATATGTTAAGTCTGACAATAGTTATTTTATGACTACAGTCCTGCAGACCAAGGTACTAATTGAACAATCATCCCAAACTTTGAAACAACAAAGGAATAAATGGAGATCTTTCATATTAATGCTCAGCATAAATTGTATTTAGCATGGCAATTGGAAGGTGGATCAAAGAATCAACCAAAATGCATAATACCCTAGTTGTGCAGTGAAGTCTGCCCACGTTATTCTCTTTAATCTGTTTATTCTCTTTTATCTGTTTAATTTTTCAGGAAGAAACTTCTCTAAATCCAGTGCTTTGAAAATCTAAATAGTGGTACATCAGCCACACTGCTTGGCAGCTCTCAAGTTGTTCTGTTTGGTAAGGTAATGTAGCCATTCTTATAAGAGGATTTGGGGGACTCAGAGCCCTTACCACATGCATTTCTCTAAGTATACATGAGTAGTCCAATGGGAGCAAACACAATAACTCCCATGCAAAATGTGTGAATGGATCTGAGGTCGAGAATTACATCTATAAGGGAGGAAAGAGAAGAAATTCGATAATAACAACAGGAGCACTGTCAGAGGAGGACTAGAGGCACTAAGGCAGCAGCAGCTTCCTGAACCTCAGCCCTGAACTGCACCATTTAAAGTTATCATGTTTAGTTTCAAGTTCATTACACACAGAGTCAAAGGATGAAGAACACCTCTAAGATGACAGTGCAAAATTTGCCCCATCACAGAGAGCAAAGATTATGTTTGTGACCCCAAAAATTGATGCATTACTTGTGTGTTCAAAAGACCTAAAATCAGCAAATGTATCTCTCTGGTAAAAATTTCAGTGCCAAAAGCCATACAATTGACTCAAAGTAAAAAGCATTTAAAGTGAATCACTAATCTGGGCAACCCAGAAAGTATTAGTTTGCCATCATAATGGTTATGTCTCTTTAGGAACATCAGTGTCAGCAGAACCAGCACAGATCAATTTCACATGCTGGGCCCAGACCACCTCTCTTTCCTGGTAAATGAATAGTAAAATTCCCACAGGTAGCAATGGAAATTCTACCTTTAAGATCTGTGCAGCTCTGCTATTTGTGTGAAGGTCAGAGCTGAGTCTTCTGTAGACAACAAATAGCTATACACATCTTGATATTTCCCTGCATTGTGTCCTAGGTAGAGAGATTCTAATGGACTGTCTGGGGAATATGGGGTAAAAGAAAATGAAAAAATGTGGCCTCCCTCCCCTGATGCAGTTTATGCACCAGCTTACCAATCCTTCCTAACCAACCCTCTGCACCCATGGTCAAGTTATTCAACAGAAGTTTTACCTAATGCTCAACATTTGATTTCTGCCATTCCTAAATTTCAAGCAGGTAATTTCTGAAAGGTATCAGGAAAAGAATACTGATCAGTGTAAGAACTGGAGGTGACAATTGTGTCACCAGCAGAGTGCAGATGACCTCTCTCATCTACAATAAGCCAAAACTAGCAGACAGCTTGAGCTGGAGCTCCTTCAGTTAACCAACACCAATTCCAGTTTATGGGAATAAATCAGATTATGAAACTCTCTCCAGTTCCCCAATAAGTCAGGATCTTCCACTAAATTCAGTCATAGGCTCCCTTAAAATGGAAATCAGCTGGTTTCAGAAGCACTAGTAGAAAGGTGGTTTCAGGAGTACTAGTAGAAAATCTTAACAAATAACTGAGGTGTTGAAAACACCCTTAACTGAACTGGAGCTGAAGAGGAGGAATTTTATCTGTTTACATGTTTTTCTGTAGTTACCACTACTAAATTTCTAATGTTATGTTCAATCTAGAAAGCCAAGTATCCTCCAGCTTCAGGATTGTCATACTACTTTAACCAGAACTCAGAGATTTACCTTCTAGCTCTGTTAAATGACCCACTTGGAGGAAGTTGTCCTCACTGAAGGCAAGTGTACCTTTTGGGACAATGCTTTGCAAATCCTCTATACACTATATAGCATGAGTTATAAAACTTACCCATGAACATTTCAGGGACCATCAGGTGGAATACAAAAGCCAAGTCTTGCTTACAAATAATCATTAAAAGTCTTGCAGCTTGGAACATTTCTGTTATTTAATTTGCCCACTGGTCTATATTTTTTTTCAGCAGAAAACTCTGCTTTGTACTCCTAAAAATAACCATAGATTTGTTTGGGTGCCAAATCCCTCCCATTTTCCATCCCACAGACAGCTGAAGCAGATAGATGTAGCAATGGCAAAATGCTTCCTTGCCTCTATGAAATTATGTGGATAATGGGATTGTTTTCCATGAAGCTCTTTGCAACGTTCATTGCCGAAACTGCTGTCTAAAGTCAACAGAAAACGCAGAGCCCCATCCAACATAATCAGTGAATAACCTGTATTTTAATATTTATCAATATTTAATTTCAGTCAGAAAATAAAAGTAAAATGCATGTTGACATTTTAAATTAACAAATAAGGAATATTTAGTACAAACTATCCTCCATGTCATGGAAGTAGAGTTTTATAATGAAATAGCAATTGCACCACAAGTGTGAATAAAGCCAAGCTCAGTTTCAGTTGTCACCAAGCTATCAGAAGGACTCCCTTGCTATGATCAACGATAATGTTTCATCTTGGGCTTCAGTGATTAGTCAATATGCTGACTTCTGCAGAGTTATTTTGATCAGGAAGATGAAAAAACATAAATATATACAAAGGGTTTTTTTCCCTGGAATTTAACAGAAAGAGATCAACAGCATTAAGTCAGTCAGCAGTGTGCTCAGAGGACTCCCTTCTCCCCATGTTATTTCCCTGACACCACACAGCTTAAGCTTGTTGTAACTTCCCAAACACCTTTATTCAAGACTGCATTTAATGACCCCTTCCATGAAGCCTTTTGACAGAAAGGATGCCAAACCTAGCTATAGGACCGTATCCAGTCTACAGTTGTCTCTAATTCACCATCTGATAGATCCTCCAGTATAACAATTCCATGCCTACAACTGCTTTTTCTTACACTGAACCTGGCAAAACATCACTAGGATGAACACTAGAAGTGCAGACATTCACAACAGGTTCAGGCAACTACCTTTTATAGACAGGGATGAAAAGAAAAAAAATCAGGAGGTATGATATAATTATAGGGTAATAAAACTATAAACATTGTTAATACATTAATTTAACATTTGGATTTCACATCTAGGTACACAAATCCACAGATGTCCAGTTGTTACTGTTTTAGATTGGAGAAAATAAATTTTTTGTCTGATGCCTACCAACACATTTTTTTTCAGCAGTGACCAAGGACAAAAGGTATCAGAAATATTACCAAGAGAAGCTGGTCTGAGTTACACAGTAAACACCAAGGATAAAGGAAAACCTCCCATTGTGTCATAAAGAATTAATTTATCTGGTTATGAAAAACATCTACTGGAGAAAAAATTTTTATATAAAAAGTAGGAAGGGCAAATGCTACTGCTACCATATGTCCCTGACATCCAACTTTCTGATTTCTTTCTCAACACTCGTGCTGAAATTCTGAAACCCTTGAAAAACATTGTTTCACATGAGGCCCGTAAAAAGCACCATTCCCACAATTCTCCTGGCTAAAACTTTGGCATTCTCAAAGCAGATCTCCATGGGCAGCAGGAGGAAGATCATTCTGGCCTTAATTTTGAAAGGCGCAAGGAGGTCAGCTAATGACAGTATGGAAGGATGATGCTTGCAGGAAGGGACAGTGTGACATAGAAGACCTGTAAAGGGTTGGGTGGGAGCGAACAGTGGTGAAGGGACAGAAAAGAGAGAGAGATGCTGAACTTGTTCCAGGGAAGGACTGTTGAGCACAAGAAAAAGACTGCAGGAGTCAGGGATATCTATGTAATTTGGAGATATGTCAGCTAATCATTCACCAAATTCAGAGGAGGACCAAACTTTACAGCCAATAGAAAACTCAGAGGTTTGTCAGTTGCTGGCTTGAGTAAATTGGAAAACATAAGCCTCTGAGAATTGACATTTTTATATTCAGACACTTTATATCCAGAATAAGACTGTGAATTTTTTTTTTTCTCTAGTTTAAGCTAGAAGAAGCTTATCCTCAAGGAAGAAGCTCTGAGACTCCTTGGGAACTGGATGCACAATTGTTCTTCATTTACTTTATTTTGTACTTGAAAAATACAAGGAAAAAATGCTTTGAATGAAGGAAGAAAATCTAGTGTTTAAATGGCTGATCCTGTGTGTTGAAGAGAGCTTTGTGTCTTTTTCTTGTTACAACAAATGCAAAGCTGCCATAAAGCACTCCACCCCTTATTTAAAGTAAGTTTCTGGATATGAAAATCACCAGACCAAAAGCTATTTATGCCGCCTACAGAAGACTGAGACGTTCCAACCATGCTCTATTTCACTTATCAACAATAATAATTGTAATTAACTCATGGTTCAGCTGAAGTCTGAAAAGTCTGTTGCAGTTTAAAAAAAACCAAACCAATACCAAAAATCCAAACTCCAACCAACAAACCTCCTGCAAAGTGATACTAAAAAAAAAAAATGATACCTGCACAGTACTGTCAGGAATCCTGAATAAGCTTGTTAGGAATAACCTTAAATGTCTGACAGGTAGGAGAGAAATATGAGTGACAGCAATAAGGTGAAAACAAGTAAGGTATAAAGATAGCCATTAAAGCAACAAGGTCTAGATATTACCCTGTGAGGTTTAGGGATGCAATCCCTTTTTGTCCTGTGGGATGGAATAAAAGTATACTGCTGTGAATTTCACTGTATTCTCCAGAGTTTATATGTTACTTTCCTGCATAACTGTGTATATAAGTTTAGTAGAAGCACTATTCTTCCAATGATCAAATTATCCTTTGCAGATATCACTTTGACAGCTCATTACTGAAGAATAAATAATCAGGGTGTCTAATCAGAGGGCACATTATACAACCCTTCAATGCAGGCAGCGATCTTTTCAGAAGCCATTTTACCCCTGATTTCCCTTGGAGAGAGCACAGTGCTTACTTACTTTTCTAACAACAACAAAATGTCTGCTTTGAACAACATTTGAAAAGAATACTAAAAACTGGAAAAAAGTGGAAAACGTTGAAAAACTGCAGTTTTTTACATGCTTGTTATAAAATTTTATCTTTTCAGCTCTTTTAAGAGTTACTATGCAAAGGATAACAGTACCCTTTGCTAAAATGAATTCTCTGAAAAAATATTGCCACAATTACTTATATGGATTGTTATAATTTTTTACCACACCATCTTAAAAGGAAAGGCAAACTAATTAAAAGAGAACTCAAGTCAATAATATATTCTTATAAAAATGTCTCTGTGTGTATATAAAAAACATATGCATACACTTACATATATAGATGTGTATATATATATATATAAAAGTAAATCCCAGCCTTACCTACAGTGAAAAATCTTGCAGTCATACAAGAATGGAGATGAAGCCCTTACTCACAAAGAGAATCAGATCGCAAGAGGGAAGAAAGTGAAATCAGGAAGCTAGTTCCTACTTGAAAAACACAGCTGTGAGGAAGGCTCTAAGTTTGTCTATGAATCAGCCAAACATCTGATCTCTTGTGGTAATTAAGTGCTGGAAAATAAATTCATGTGGAATCTTTTTGTGGAATAGGCAGTAAGATACAATAGAAGCCACGTAAAATAACAAAGTTCAGGAGATTTTGGTAGATAACTTCTGTAAATGATTAAATAATTTCTTGGTAAAAATTAGAGATTATTGAACACAAAGGAGAGAAAGTAACAATTTTAGCAGTGACAGTACTTATCCGTAAGTAAAGGGGAAAAAAGCAGAATTACTGAAATGGTAGTAGTATTTTTTTAAAAATGAAAGTGGACCAATTGAAAATGTTTATGTGCTTTTTTACCATAGACATGAGCGGCTGAAGTGTAGGCTTTCTGCAGGCTTTCTACAACACACAGATAACATGTATTGTGAAGAAATGTTTCTTCACAAACTGTCAAGTAATACAAAATACAAATCAAATCTGAGGCACTTCCAATTTTCACAAATGCAACAAAAAGGTAAGTCCAGGCAAATCCAGTTGTCTTGCTCTCCAAGTGGTCTGTAAATAAAGTCTGGTTGATGATGATTGTGACGCTTTTATGCAAAAGAAGGAAATAGACATGCATACTTGTCCCATTTTGTATACAATAAATAAATATACAAAATAATTATATATATTTATATAATATATAATATAATATATATTTTTATATAATTATTTATATATAATTAATTATATATAATATATTATATATAATATAATATTTTATATATAATTAATTATATATATAATTATATATAATATATATAATATAATATAATATGATATATATGTTTATATATAATTAATTATATATATAATTAATATAATAATAATTTATATATTATAGCTTTATCTTCTGTAGTGCATCTAAAATTGCTTTAACTGACTTGAAATACAAAAAGTTTGTATTTGTATCTGTTTTAACATCTTTCTGATACATATTACAGGCAGAGGTTAAAAATAATCACAGAAGGAAATAGTCTTATTTATTGCAAGTTATTTAATTCATTCAAAGTAAATAGAAGAACCAGAGCTGCACAGTTCCAATGGTGTATTTTCCTCTAAAACAAATGCATATAGAACTGGGCTATTTTATTGGCTCACTTCAGCCTGTGTATGTTCAAATGTTATTCTCAAATTGGGAGGATGTTTTTATCCTTTACAAATATCAGATTCCTAGCTGTGAAGTGGCAATTGTGACTTTGTAACATCCAATAATGTCTTCAAATAGCAAAACCTATTGACAGCTGCAATCACCATGTTATTATTTTTCTTTCAGTCACCAAGTCCCTCTAAGAAGCATTACAAAACCACAAATAAATATTGCGAAGTACTGAATTGTAAATAGCACTTTAACAAATGTACAAAAAGAAAATTTAAATCTATTCCTACCTGCTGAGAATGTGAATTATACATCCTGTGTTTTGCCCTTCCAGTAATAGATTTTAAGGGAAAGGCTGTGCCAAAACGCTGAGCAGCTACATGTCCTTATCACAGAAATGTATTATTAGAAAAGACAGCAATCACAGAGAAATGCAACATGAACTGTAAGTTTCCAAAAATTCTTACAAAAATTACTCTAGGAAGGAAGAATACAAAAACTATTGTGCAGAGAATAAAATGACACATGAGGAAAATCATACTTTCAAGAGGAGGTCATGAACCTTCTCCACAACAACATGTGGAGAGGAAAAACAGGGTGCTGCAAAACTTTGCAGAGGTAAAAATAATTTCAACAGGACAGGCTGAAAGATAGTCCAAATGTTTCACTGATCCAAAAAAATGTGGATATTTAATGCAAGAAAGCAGAGTTGATGGAAACAAGGTAAAAAGAGTTTTTGGGTCACTTTCCCCTTGTGTAGCATAGCTGGAAACTGGACCATGTTGAAGAGTGGCTGAGACTGGAGCAAGGTGTCAGTAAAACCAAAGTTTTGAGTTCAGTCCCTGTTAGGACCTTTGCTTAAGAGTCATCTCTTAAGAAGATATGAAATGAAACCTTCCATTCACCATCTCCAACCGTAGGACTTTACTCTGAATATGCAGAGACCCAGATTCAACTGCACGCTAACTACATAACTTTTTACGTAACATATTCACCTTCACACACAGGTAGGTCCATCAGTCCAAGGAGATCCCTAAGGAATGTGAGTAGAGAATAACAATTCCCTGATCCCCATAACTGAAAGTAAGGCAGTCCATCAGAGCAGGGCTGGCAAACACAGACCTTTCCATTCAAACATACAGAGCAGAAGTACTGGTTATTGGGGGATATCTTTCTGTGTTTCAGTCCCATAGCAGCACACACCTTGGCTAAGAGCCTCCCATGGTCCCTACTGCCTACTCTGAGCAGCCCATCCATTCCTCAGGCATCTCTCATGTATCCCAACACAGTGCTTTGCTAACTGTCACCAGTCCCCCTTCAGTAATAAGGTTTACTCTAGCCACATCAATTACAACTAGATTGTGTTTTTACTCATCATCAAAATGATTGTGTGTAGGTGGGTTTTGAAAGGCCTTGGGCTCCTCTCTCTTTTGAACAAACTTCACTGCTGTACACGGGTGCTTGGAGGTGCTCCTGGAACTGATGCCAAAACCAGGGCACAGTGATGGGACGCCTTACAGATGTTCTTGACAGAAGGGCTGGATTTTATTTAAGCTTATCAATCAAAGCTTGCACACCTCCTCCCTTTTTTAAATATATTCTATGGGCTATGATTCCATTTTACAATGTCTGCAATGTGAGAATCTATTGAGGTTTCCACGGGAGAATCAACATGGCCTTCCACATAGTTCTACAGAAGAGAGTAAACCACATTTTTCTGCTACTATTTTAGAGCTAACTTACCAACTTGTAGTCTCCTAATTTACATACCATTATATCTATTTGCTTAGAGATGCAAAATATCATTGGTGGCAGGAAGTCTTCATGCAGACTGTTCTTATTGATGACATGACAAAAATCCTGTCATTCCAGTGGCATAGAAAACCCATTTCTGTTCCTTTTGTCCTCCTCTTTTAATTTTCATAATACCTGTGCCCATTTTTTTGTTCTTGTTGTTAGTTGTTAGTTGGTTGGGTTTTATTATTTGGTGTGGGGTTTTTTTTGCTTTTTTTTTGCTTTTTTCATAAGGACCAGCCATGACTAAATGATGACAGGGAGGTAAGTCCAAATATGCTTTATGTTAATTTTTATTCCCCTCTTTTGATTAGCAGCCATTCAGGGAAGAAGATGTGGAGGAGATTTTGCACATGCTGGAATTTTCAGAAGAATAGATATGAAATTACTTTTGGAGATTTCTTACTTAGCTGAAGTGCAAATTGTCTCTCTGATAATCTGTTATTTAAAAAGAAGTACATGGGAAATATATAATGATATATAAGGACAATAGCCCATGGGTAGAATAGATTCCATGCCAAAAGGCATATGGCTCAACTCAAAGAACACCATGGCACATATCCATTACTCTGGAGATCCTTCCACATACCTAAAGCCACTTCTGCATAAGGAGACAAGCCAGTGCACAAAGGTGGTGGTAGATGTTTCATAGCATGATAGCCTCAGGGATTCCTTCTGTCACTAGGAGCATGTAACCTAATCTTTCTGAGTTGTAAGTACCAAAATCAGCCCTGTGTAGCTCCCCAGCTGTGAAGGAGCAGCACAAATTCTGATTCGGACTTGGTGAATATCTATGGGCTGTCTCCTCAGGTGTACTGCAAGGCCACTCCTAGGGCCCGATCAGCTGTGTATGCAGGCAGCAAACCTGTCAGTGCAGTCCCAAGCCCAGGCAAGGACTGCTTTCCTTGAGTCTGTCTGGTATGTGACTGATGGACTTATGCTGTCTGGAGGCCATTAGGTGCCCTTAGACTTGCTGCCCACAGGCTGACTTCAAAACCTCCATGCAGAGTGGAAGATCTGAAAAACTTGCTTATTTCCAGGCATTTCTCAAACACCTCAGGATACTGTAGCAGCAAAAAGTCAACTTTCTTACTTGCAGCTGAATCTCTTTTGCAGTAAATATTTTGGATACTCTTATTTTCAGATTGGACAGTCATATAATTCTATTTGTAAAAAGCCTGGCAAGTCAGAAATGAGCCTCTAGTGTCCCTTAAAACACTCTATCAACGACATCCATTAGCAAACAACACCCAGTAGATAGTGGGGCTTTCTATAAGATTACATCTATTATCCTTGGACTTTTCTTTCATACTTTAGGCTCTCACATAACTTTTTCATTGTGTTACCAAAATCTTAGTAATATAAAAAACAATCCTTAACACCAAGGTAGCATTAAGAAGCAGGCATCCTATATTTGGCCAGATGCATGGGGGAATAGCTCCTCCCAAATCCATGCATGCTGAGTACAGGCAGGTTTCTGTTTATATGTATTCTACATACATATTCATTGATTGTCCCAGACCAAACATATATATGATAATAATTTTTTTGAAATCATTAACATATTTTCCCTCCCCTTTCCACATGCATTCTTCTGTCCTCGGGGTCACTCTCCTAGTGGTTGGAGACCTCAATGTTCCAGTTGACCTGGCTGAGTTGGCAGGGCACTGGGATTGGTGAACTTCCAGTCCTCCTTACACAATGGGTATTGTGCAGTTCTTAGGTCAGTAGTTTTGGAGAAAAAGGATTGTGTTAGCTCACCAGGTGTAGACAATTTATCATCTGGTAACAATTGCAAAATGGGACTGTTCTCTTCTTATGGCATCTCAATACATCTTGGTAGTTAAATACTGCCAAGAGACACAAATGTTCTTGATGTGATTTGTTTTTCAATGGCAGAGAGATAACAAACTCATTCCCTTTCCACCACTGATATCCGACAGATAGGACTAGTGGATATTGGCTGTCAACACATAACATATTAACTGCTCCAGTGAAATTACCAGTGTTTGAAGACAGAAATTACATAAAAAGAAGAAAAAAACACTTTCTCGGCTGTGATTACTTGAAATAGGTAAATAGTTTTGTCTAAGATGGGAAAGTGACCATAAATACCAGTTTGAAATCTAAATCTAAAGAGTTGGATGAGTTTTAAGAATTCTTTTGTCCCAGGCCATCTACTCATTATTGACAAATCACAGACCCAGTAACTACAAGATTTCCTGGTGACTCATATCCATTAAAATCCCTAGCATGCAACATGTAACAAGTGAATCATCAAATGAGCTTAATAGGCACCAAGGGAGGCTGAGTCCTGCAGAAGGGTGTTTAAGAGACAAGGATTTTACATGCATAACAGCATGTAGACATGGGAAAGTACATTATATTTTACTAAAATCCTTCCACAGGACATTAGAAAACCTATGATTTTCTTGATTTTGTGAGATAGACCAGCTGTGTGAAGAAAAACAGCTTTGTGGGAAACTATAAACCTGTTTGAGTTCAGATAGGAAAACTAGCACCTTTAAAAAACGAGGAACCCACAGAAACAGCCCAAGTATAACAAGTGTCAGACTTATAAGGTGTTATGGGATGAGATGACACCATGATATCTCCAGGGTACAGGTATCATAATATGGATACAATAGCTTGATGCTTATTGACTGCATGAAGGGGAATTTGGAATTCCCGATTATTAAGGGATGGTTTCAAAAACACACACATTACATGTAATTGTGAGGTAGGTTGATCAAGAAAGCTGGAGATTTTTCAAAATGCTTCTGTTTCTTCAGAAAATGATAATTCATTGAAAACAAATATTTGCAGGGAAAATGATGTCTCTTCATGTAGTATTCACTCAGATTTCCAGAACACTTGGTTTCAAAGTTAGAAACTAAGATTATTTTATTTAATTTGGAGAAAAGTCTATATTGTAAGTAAAACTAAACTGAATTCCTTTAAACATAAAAAAATTTTGTGTGCAAGTTGTCAAACCGAAAAGAGAGTTCCAGTGCTATGAAAACATCTCTAATTATATAAATCATTATTACTTTTCAATGTTTATTTGTAAAAAACAATCCATATATTTATTTTTGGGAGAAATCAGGTGCTACTTAGTTTATTTGCAAGGTGTACTCCTGATCCTCTGATTAGGGAATACAATGAGGTGAGGTAGGTTTGTCTATTAAAGCACAAAGACACATATACAACTTCTGTGTCCTTGCAAAGTGAAGGTTAGACATCTTCTAAAAGAGAAACCAGACACAAGTCTTTTAATTTCACTATTACACATCCACCCTAACTCAGAACCAACACACGTTTAGACACCTGCCTAGAAAAACAGAAATAAAATTTAAGTAAAAATCTAAATCAGATAAAGTGGAGCCTGAAATGGTTCAATGCAAGCAATGGGGGTTTGGTAAGTAAATAAAAATATGGAGTACAATATTTTTTTGAATAGATGGAGGGAGGAGGAGAAAAATCTCATCTGCGAGGAGTATTAACTGAGTCATCATGCAATTAAAGTCTGTGGGCTAATTTTGGGTCTGTTCCACATGCTTTCCACCAGCTCCAGTGGTATTACACATTTCAAAACCTACCTCAGCTACCCATCAAATGATACTTTTGGCAAAGGGCATTTTTAAACACTCCCTCCTGAACTTTTGTGTAATGTGCAGGGCCAGTGGAATTGAATGTGTTTTAAGGCACTCACAGCATCCAACTAGTCTCACGTCCGGGGTTGTCCGTTGGGGACAAAGGCAGTGGATGTTAAATTCACTATCTCACAGCTGCTTTAGCTTACACTGGCAATTGTTATCAGGTAGCATCAAAATACAGTACATAAATATTACGAACCAGAGACTAACCACAGGAAGAAAGCAAGCTTCACTTCATGCCTGCAGGTAACTAAAGCAAAACTAATGGACTGATTCTTTTAAAACAAGTCTCTTCCTTAGATTGAGAGGTGATACACAAAAGGAGCTGAGTTTCGAGTGAATCCACTTGTGCTGTAAGCCAACACTTGAGCAAGGAATGTAAAAGGAGGCGACAGGAAACAAAAAAGATGGTGTTGATTCAACAGAATCTTTTCTTGAAGGTAAGTGATGCTATGCAAAGGGCCTTGTTTCTGTAAAAAGTTTGCAGCAGCATGAATGAGTCATAAAAGGGAAGGAAACAAGGAAGGCAGTTCTACCTTGCCATCTTGAGGACTTTCTTGCAAACCCAGATTTGCATCCTATCAAGAACCTTGAGTTATGTGCCAGAATCTGTACAATAGTATACAATAGTACTGTCAAGGTACCACAGAAACCTTAAGTTTGTAGTCCATAATTACAGATTCCTAGTAAGCCAGAAATCTTACTGACACCCAAACTTTCATAGAGAAAGATGTTCCTTTGTCCTTCCAACCCTACCCACGGCGCAAAAATTCCCAAAGCCCCATGATCCACTGTCAGCAAGTACCAAACACCTTTTAAAAGGACACAAAGCAGCTTGCTCCTAGTATTGAAAAGTTTACTCAAATAATAATTGGGAAAAGTTATCTGGAGGGAAACAGAAAATAATTTCTGTAATGAAGGTTGTATTCCAGTTTGCAGCTTTTTCTGGTAATATAACACATAAGAGCCAGCAACTTAACCGACGTGATCGATATTGGTCAGTTCTGGCCATTTCCCACCGGATATCCACATTAATTACTAATTTTAAAATCTTAGTAACCACATAAACTCTTCGACATATATCAGCAATCACTCTGACACAACATTTTATCAACTGCTCAATTTATCCTGAAAATCGCAACAGTTACCTTAGACAAGAAAATACAATAAGTCTTAACATAATGGAGGGGTAAATACGCATACAGGAGTATATATAATATTTTTATGTATATATTCACACATGCACAGACACATACCCAAAAATATTTCAGTGGAGTGTACTGAGTTTTCAAGAGAACTTGGCACTACTGGAAGTTTCTTACAAACGAACCTGAAAAATGGTTTTCAAGTCTTGCAAACCAAGGCAAAGAAGAACACATACAATATTAAATGCTTTTTGCTTACTGAGTTGCTTGCTTGGACTTGCAGTAGAAACCTGAAAACTGAGATACAGTCAGTATGAAACAGCACTTAAGAGTTTTTTCTCCTACCAAAGAATATTTTATCATTTATGTTAAGTATGACTTTTAATGATGGATAACCCTCAAAGAGGTATAGAAAAGTCTCTGAGAGAGGCTAAATACAAGGAATAGATTGGGTACAGTCACAAAACAAGCGGTGGGGAAACAATCTTGGCTCGGTGGGACAAACACTTAACCTGAGGGGGCTAAACATGGCAGTGAGTCAGAGACAGGGCAGATTTTTCTCCTAGGGGAAAGGGAGGGGAACATCAAGGACTAGTGCAGGGAGCAATCTGAAAATAAGTTTGTCTGACATGGAGAAGAAGAAAGATTTAGGAGATGTGTGAATGGCAGAGTGGGGAAGCAATGACACTGTTGAAATGGCTGAAAATTCAGGTTTTGTGATCTGACAGTCTAAGTAATCCCCTAGAAGTTTGTATCCCTCACTGTTGGCTGTAGGTGGTGTATTAGGTAACACCTACTTCAAGGTTTCAGGTAGGAGCCCAAAGACAACTTGAAAAAAATGAGTTTCCAAAAAATCAACATATAAAACATACTCAGATAAAAAGTAAAAATTTTCCTTGTCTTCATTGGTACAATGTGTTCTCAGGCTTGACCACTACTGCCTTAAAAGAAAGGAAGAAAAAAATGCCATTATAAGTCATTATACAAAGTCCTGATGTTTTATAACCTTATATTCTCCATAAGCAGTACAACCACTGTCCTTGCCCAGTTTCCAACAGACAAGAACAAACAGAAGAGGTAGTAATGACCTTAATCAAAAGGAAAAGTCACTGTTTACATCCATCTATAGCTTGATTAAAGAGCAGAACAGTACTGGACCTTACAAAAGGAAAGGCTGCAACTGGCTGTATGTCAAAAGACAAGAGGCTACAACATGAACTCTTTGTCTGAACATGTATTGCTCTGACGACGTCATGGTGTGTGATGACTGCAGCATGGGCCTGCTGCATCAGCTGGTGAAGTTGCACTCAAAGAGAAGGAGGACAAAGAAAGAAATCAGATCTCCTTTGTCTCCTTTGGTGTTAAAAAAAGCTGCTTTTAGCCTGAAGCTGTGGGAGTTGTTAGGTATCACCTCCTGCTTCTCCTGCTAAATGTATGAATACTAAGGCAGATGGATGTGAACCAGAAACAAATTCCCTTCTCATGCTTTGGAATGACAATGTGAGATAAGTCCATCTCACTTTATGGAACCTAATTCAGAGCTGAATTTTATTGAATGCTTAAGTTTGACTATTCCTCATCTGCTAAAATGAGGTATACGATGGCTTTCAATTTAACTGACAACAGTATTCAAGTCCTATTAGTTCATTTGATCATTTGATCATTTGATGAAAAAGAGCATCAAATAGGCCACTTGATGATTAGTTCTTCCTAGATTTCTAAGTTCTTGTCATTTTCCATCAACCCCAGAAAACCTTCTCATCCTATTATCTCCCGGGAATTTGGGATTCAGAGTGAGATAAATAAACCATCACTATTGTGATGCATCTTACTTAGTGTAATCAAGAACCCACTCCTGCAAGTTCCTTAGCAAAAGAGCCTTGGGCTTGTTCCATGCAAAAACATCCATGAGGCTTTCCCATGGAAAACAATGGACAACTAACATGTCCCTGCTTTCAACTGGCACCCACCCCTCTGTTGATTCCTGAGGGTTCTAAAATTAATTACTGTTGATCAGGAGGAGTTAGGGCAACCTCTGAAATTGAGTCCTTTGAAGAGTTACATTCCAAGGAGCAGAAAATAATATACTTGTGCAAGAGTGGAGGTTATCGTATGAATACAATGCATTTAGAAGTAACCACAATCTGTTAAACACAGCCCTGCAAAAAGGAAGAATCTGCACTTAGCTTCTTGCAGAGCAGGCACAGGAAAAAAAAAAGAAATTGCACGTTAACAGCTCTTAAAGCTCCTTCATACTCTCATTTTCTCACGGAAATGTACTAATCCTATTATGACTAAAGCAAAATGCTAAAGAGGACTAGGAAATTGAAATCAAAATCACAGATCCATAGTTTTCTTTCAGCAGATTAGGTAGCATTTGGAAAAAGGAATCTCTATTTTGATAATGAATGCTACTAGTGCATTTACTTGGCAAAAACATGCACTGAAAATTTCTCTGTCTTGTCACAAAAACTAGCTCTGTACAACAACAACAACATAAAATTATGACAGGGTTCAGTGGAAGGGACCACTTCAAAACAACTGAATTAAAGCACTTTTTCAATTTTGCATTGATTTATGAGCTATTGTGTTTTCTTGGGAAAAAAAAATCAAGAAAAGTAAATATTAAATTCCAGAGCTGAAAGACTAACTATGAGTAAAATACAAGCCTGAGCAGGGTACAGCATTTCATTTATGCAATATTTATGCTTGCACATACTCCTCCAACAAGTGGGGCAACATAAGCAGGCCTGCTCTACACAAGGAAATGTTGAATTCTGTAGTCCACATGAATATTGTTACCTTCATGTCTATCTCTCTCCCTTCTTTTGCATTTTACACAGTAACAGTCTAACATTTAAGTCAGCAAGAAGAAATAGCATCACAAGACAGTGCCTATTCTGCTTGCAGGTTGCTTATATTAAAAAACAAAAAAAAGGTGTTGCCTATAATTTAGTAAAGTACATGAATGTTCTGCAAACCAAATGAGCAAATCCTCAGTAAGAGATAATAGTCTGCATAACACAAGAAGTTAGCTTTAGGTGCTGCAATAACTAGTTTCTATTTCTTAAGTCTTAATATATAGCCTGGCATGGACACCAACAATTCTCAAGCAATGGATACCTGCTTTTAATCAAAGAGAACAGTCACAAGACAACTTTATTGTCAAGTTATTAATGCTATTAGGCATGGATATATAGCATTACACAAAGTCACAAGTAAACCGCAAACGTACATGCATTTATTTTTGGATGGAGTACTGCATAACACACAGATTAAAGCATGTGTAAGTTTAAACATAAAGGAGATATTATTAATGTTGTTTTACAACATTTAGTTTCAATGAGATTCATTTTATTCTTGAAGTGAAGGGTAGACATCTATGTGTTCTCTCTGTGATGACTTAGTAATTTTTCACTCCAGAAAGTAATTCTTATATAAGGGTTCTCCGTGTTGCTGAGGGACTTGACATTCAGTGAGGTCATAATTCCTTACATGTGCTCCAAAGTCAGAGCACAAATATAAAAGTCTATACTGAATTCCACCTTATGTGTTTGTACCTCACAAGAATTCTATTCACAAGTTCCATCAACTTTGACTTTTTACATGTATTTCACATACATTCCAGTAGTAATTTCTCCCTTATAATTTTTTTAAAATTGTTTAAAATAGTTTTAAATTTTTTCTTACATTCTTTTTACTTCGAGGCAGAATATAAGAAAGGATAGATCATAATTTTCTTTATCTGTGATCCTTGAACTAGAATAATCAGTTGAGACTTTATATAAAACTGACAGCTAATAAACACAAATTTTACAATGCCTAGGACAAATGAAAATCTGTTTCATGTTTTAAAGCAAAACACAGTTTAAAAGCAAATGGTGTCTCAGAGCATTTACTATGCAAACGCTGCCACAAAAAAAAAAAGCATAAAAATCAATGAAGTCAGTAATTTAGAAACTGTAGATAAAAATTTAGTCTGCATGTCTAGGTACCTAAACATTCAAGATGAAAGAAACATAAAGCAGAGAATTAATTTAGAGCAGCATAATTATTTTTAGTAATTCAAAAGGAATGTTTCTAACAAAATGGAGGGTTCCAAACCCCATAACAGAAAGACTCATAAGAGAGGATCAATAAAAAAAAGAAAGAGAGAAATCAGTCAGATAGGTCTGAGGTTGCTGCAGCATGTTTCTATATTCAGAGATCACACATAACAGTTTTCTTGGAAGGGCCCTCAAGATCACCCAGCTCCAACTCCCTTTTTGGGGCTTCCACTAAACCAGTGTGCTCAAAGCCCCATCCAGACTGGCCTTGAACCCTTTCAAGAACAGAGCTTTTTGCAAAGGACAAATAATTTATCCAACTTGGCATTTTTAGATGCCAGAATATGGTTAAAGGCCAAGTATGAGTAACAACAAAAACAGCACTTTATGAGAAAATTGTACAGTTCTAGGAAAATCAATAAGTGTCCTAAAAATGAATATTTTGACAAAATGAAACAAACAAACAAACAAACAAACAAACAAAAAAAAAAACCCACAAAAAAAACCATTAAAGGGAGAGTCAGGGTCTTTAACCTCTGGGTTGAAACAAAATATACAGGAAGTTATTATGATAAGTTAATTTTTGAAAATATTTCCTCTGGGAAATATCAATGCAGAGAATACTTACGGAGAAGAGAATTCTATACGCATTCTAAGTATTAATATTTTATTTCTATGTTAATTGGAAAAGGGAACACGTGTAAGAAGTAAGACAATATATAAACCCTCATCCAGAAAAGAGTACTACCTACTCCAAAAATTTCATGCCTGTAGTGTGGGTCATTTAACATAATCATATAAGCTATTTTTCATACATGGCATTATCAGACCAAGAGCTGAAGGAAACAAAATATGATCTTAAATTAAGCCCTGACTGAGCAAAACACTTAAATGTGTGCATAACCCTAGGGGCAACAGCAGTCCAATTCACCACAGCAGAAATATGTAGCAACATGTCTGAGGACTTTGCTGGACACATTTCAGTCACACACTGGAAAACTCTAACCCACAAGAAAAATTACTCTGACATTTATTCCTTTATACAATTTTCCTATACAAGGGTGCTCTGCCAAGCAAAATCCCCCCCCCAAACCAAATAGGCACCAAAACAATGCTTTTTAAGAAGTTGGTAGGGAACATTTTTAAACCCCAAAGCATTGTGGGACAGTACAAAACACTACTTCCTTTCTGCCTTCTTCCAGCCAAGCAGTAAATCTATGCCCTGTTCTGAAAACTCTGCTCAGTTTTGGGGTGGTCAGCCCCTAGTGAGGTCCTGCTGCCAGCAGTCTTGGCAGTGCAGCAGCAGGACCTGTCTCAAAGACAGAGACTCAGAGCCCTAAAGTCACAAATTGCTACTGCAGTCCCAATTAGTGCATAATACATCTGTTTGTCCAGAAGGGTCTGTGTCTTGGTTTGGGGAGACAGGTGTCTGCCAGGGAAAAGCTGGAGTTTCCCTTGGAACAGAGAATGTAAACCCCGCTCCCTCCAAATGATTATAAATTTGCAATTAAGGACTTTCAGGCAAAGATTTGGGAATAGGAATAACAGTTCTTTACTAGGAATATTAAAAATACAAATGTAGTGGCACAAAAAAAAAAAAAAAAGAAAAAAGCAGAAAAACAAACAAAAAACCTAGAAACCCTAACAGAGTCAGAAATGCGACCTGACACCCTGTTGATCAGAGTGTTGGAAGCAGTCCAAATAAATCCTCCTGGAGAAACAGATGTGGTTCTGTTGGAGTGGAGATGATCCTGTAGAAAGGGTCCAGTGGTGGCAAGATGGGCCCAGTCTTCCTCTAGAATGCAGTGGAAAACAGGATACCTGGTGCTCCTGAGTCTCAGTTTTTATCCAGATAGGAATGGTTGGTTCCCCCTGCTGGGTGGAGCATCTCACGCTGGGATGATGTAATTGTATCAGTCATGTGGTGAGCCTTAAGGGCCCATTAGCAGAAGATATTGCCCTGGAGGGAGGATGGGTCAGGGGAAAAGATAAGGAACATTGCTCCACCTGGTTTTAACAGCTGGCCCATTATCAGAAAGCACCTGCCCCGTCCCCCCTGGGGTTATGAGGAATGGGTAGTACACAATATAAAGAAAAACATCTCCCCAACTGGTTTCAACAGATGGAAAAGTAGAATAAACATTTTTTTTAGTTACATAACCCATGACAGTCTGAGAAGTGTTAATTTGATGTCACAGGATTAGCCAACGGATACTTCCATAGTTTCTGCCCCTTTGGGTCACATGTCAGCCAGTGATGCTGCATGGACAACCTTCTAGTCCAGCGGATGCTTCCAGGCCTTTCTCACCCACCTCTTCCCAGGATGTTTTGACAGGCCGTGAGTACAAATCAAAGTACGGTGATGAGACTTTGCTTTCTAAAAAAATCACTAAGTGAAGCATGTTATTTAGCTTCTTAACGAAGCGTAAGGAAACTATAAATATACACTGTTTGGATAAAAAGGTGTTTTAGCACACACATACATATTACTCTTGACACTAGCATAATGCATAAACTTAAAACAAATATTTACAATTTGAGATTAATTTATCCTATTTTTTCTTTTGCTTGTCATCTTTTGATGGCAAAAGTGTATCAGTCACAAAGCTCTCACCAGTTTAATATTATTATGTATTTTGTTTTCATATGATAACAATGAACAGGAGTTATAAAATATTTCACCCTTAAGAAAATTTATATTAATATTGTTGTCTTAAATTAAAACCTACATGCCTATTCCACATCCGTTCCTTTTCTCTGTCTTTCCCACCATAGCACCTCAGTTCTGCTAAAGTCAGAAGAGAAATTTTGCTTAAAACCAAGATATCCATTAAATAAATTGGTTAAAATCCAAAGTAGAACTTGAACAAAGAGAATTAATCAGAAAAAGCAATCACTTTCTAAAACTTTGGCATTGTACATCTTTTTGGTGGAGTATTTTTCATATGCTTGAGCTTCAGTAAATTATTTGTACTGCATATAAATTAAACAAGCCCTAAGGATACAGAACAAACTATAAGTATAATGAAGTCTAATTCTTTACTGTCTTTATCTTGCAAACATTAATTTCCCAAAGCAGTCCTGCAAGGTTTTTTACCTCTTGCACATAGAGATATTTCACAGAGACCAATGAAATTTCTGCAAGGAGGGAGACTCAGTATAATCACACACTTCAGAACTTGCTTACAGGCTAGGATTTACAAATACACTGCATACACTGTATATCTGCACTATCCTGTACACATACTGCATTGAGATTCTGCTGTTTTCTTTGCTGTTTAGTGAATTATTTCTTCTCTTCACTATTTTTGTAACTAATACCAAGAAGTTCTGTAACTAATTAAAAAAACTCCAAATTTTGCATATTAAGGATATGTAGAATTTCTGCTCTTTTGATCTAAAAAGGAGAAGTAAACATAACAGGTACTTTGATGTCCTCTATCATGATGGCCTAGTGCCACATCTAACAGATCATACACTAGAACAACAAGAAGTTAATTATTGTGCATAAACCTAGTTCTTTTTATGATTCATTTGTTCGCAATGAGGATTTCCTTATCCCAACTGTTAAAACCGTAGTCATTTAAATTTTGACAATTAATACAAATTCCAGATCTCTGCTGCTGTCAGAAATGACAACACTCATCCAATTTTAAAACTTGAGTATTTTTTTTCCAATTCCCAAAAGAGACAGTTATATTACATATGCTGATTGATCCTGTGGTCTCTATTCATGAAAGTATTTTGTCTGCCTAATGACACAGATGTCCTTGAGTTAAAACTGTAGCAACACGCTTTCTTCAGGGTGACAGAGAGCAGGGACTCTCAAGCATATCCTGCAGAACTTTAACAAGAGCTTGGAAAAGTACTTTTTTTGTAAATCTTGTAAATCTTCATCATCTCAAATCACAGAGCGGATGCATTTTGCTGCCTGCTCCCTAGCATGATGTCCCAATCCCTATTTGGACCTCGCTAAACAAAATTTTGAAAACTCTGCTTCAGGCTTGGTCCCATAATAGAAGAAAAACATTCTGAAATTGCAAACTCTTTGTACAAAAGTTGTGCAGTGAACCAAGCTAACAAATCAAGAGCAGAGAGAAAAAATTGTGCTGTCACTGTACCTGGTGGCAGTGGGATCTCCCCAAATTCAGTCCCTTCCATAAACAAGCCAAGGAACAACATCACTTACCGAAAATCCATATATCCTGTGATGGTTGAACCCTTTTTAAACAAAAACAGGTCTGCAGTTTTACAGAAGAGAAAACTCCTGATTTCATTTTGCCAGGGCAGTATCTGCTGTGGGTCTCTCAGAAGAGCTGTCACAGAGGTGTCATTTGCCAGACACTCCCTGCCACTCCTGATAGAGAAGATATGGTGTACATTGACAAATTTGTCTGCTTTCTCTTTGTGACACTAATGTTCTGCTACCGTTCCTTTTTTTTTTCCTGCTTTCACACCATTTGCAGTGGACATATTTAATGGAAAAGAGTTTGAAGACATGGAGGAACAGTCATGAAAGTAACTGGAAATCATTTGTTACCCACAACAATTTCTTTAATCCAAGATAATGAGCTTGCATACAAGCTTGCAAACGAGCTTTACACAGCCCATTACTTTATTCCTGTCCTAAAGTTATTATTGTGTGCTTCAAAGACTATAACTTACATCATTTCTGTGTGGCATTTTCTCTAGCACTGATAAATGACCACAAGGAAGGGAGCAGAGTAAATAAGTTTATGAGATCCCATGTTTATAAGATTTTGTGCTATTACTGTGATTGTAAGATTTACAAGATTTCTTACTACTTTTGACAGTCTAGAGAGCAATCTATAAAGCATCTACAGATGTCATTTGTTATTTTGTTATTTTGCTATTTTATATATGAACTAACAATATGGAGACTAAGCAATCATCAAAATAATACACAAATAATTATTTTTCTGGAGAAGATCAAATTCGGTAACTCTCCCAGAAACTGAAGTGTCTAAAAAATTCATACACAACGAAGATTGAAGGAGAAGAGGAAAACAAACAAAAATAGTAACAGAGATTTCTTATGGCTTAGAAAACACATTTCACCACCAAGAAATACCCCTGTGATTCAGGGGAACTCAGTCACCAAGAACATGTTAAAGACTGAGCTGCCATGGTTGCTGTTTCATATTTTAGAAGGCTGTTCACAACCCAGTTCATTTCACTCACTGGCACAGAGCACACTCCCCACAGGTTACTGAGAGTAGTGGTCTGATAAAAAGCTTTTAGCTAGATTTTTCACCCAGAAACTATAGTGTGAAATCTCACTCTAATGTGCAGTGCTAATGCAGCCTCTTAAGAACGTTACAGGACACAAATTTACAAATATTCCCTTTTATTTTCATTCAAAATATCTCAAATAGGTTTTATGAACATGGATGAAGATCTCTTGATCCTTCATTATGCAAAAAAGCCCCATCCCTCTCATTTTCTAAGCAGGAAGGATGGATGCAAAGGGAGACTAAAACCATAACAGCACTTTCTTCAGTGCAGAGCACTGAGAAAATCATAATGAAACTCTAATGGAAACAGGGCAAAGGGCTGAGCACGTCTGACTTCCCTGAAAAACTACATTTGAATCCATGCACCAAGAAACCTAAACAAACAGAGGCTTCAGAAATACTACATTCCTACAATTTTCATAACAGGTATTCAAGGACAGAAAAATAAAAAAAAACACATATGTCTTTCAGGGCTAGAGCTCAGTCCTTAAAGACTCAGACTTGAAGTACAAACTCAGGGGAAAACAAGATTCCTGATTTCTGCTGTTCACATTTCATACCACAGTCAGATTTTTCTCTAGCCAGTGTATATTTTGGAAAGGAACTCCCAAAAATCTTTACATTTTGAAAGGACATGAACTACAGCCAAACTTGTCAGATTGAGTTCTTACCACATCATGGTAAGATGGTAGCCGTGGTAATGTCAAGCTCTGAGGATCATTCAGAGCAGAGCACTTATCTTGCTAAGGATGTATTTTATATCTGCTGGTCCTGATCACCCACATCTCATATGCTGTATTAAAAATAACCTTTCAGGACCATGATTTTGCTAGGACTGGAATATTGCTGCAGAAACAACATTGACTCAAATTGCCTATTTATGGCTGAGGCCAAAGACAACACAATTCAAATGTAATATCAGTGCTATCATCCCTGTAATAATAAATAAAAATAAATAAATTCCTTTCAAAGTGAGGAAAATATTTATAGAAAGAAAGAGAGAAAGCATAAATGCCCCAGTAAAACATGCAAGCTGGCTGAAAAGTACTAATGCTTTGACAAAAGTTAAAGTGCAATTGGCTCACTAATACACAGTGAATGGGGACAGAGAGTCTATTCCAGAGGGCAGTTCAAATACCTTATGAAGTGTTTCTTACAAGAAGCCACATCTACATACAAATATCCTTCACACAGCCATCCTTGAATAAAAACTAGTCTGCAAGGCATAGCCTCATAATGCACTACCTTGAGAGCAGAAACAAAGATGTTCACAAAGACACCACAAATGAAAGACAACCAATTCTTCCACAGGGGGAGACAGACCCCAATCGCATGTTGTACAGGTAGTACAACACTATTTCCACCCTAGTTGCTGAGAGACATCATCCCTCATTTAATATTTCCTATGTTTGTTCCTACATTAAACCTAAGTGTCTTTAGTCCAGGCAGGGCTATATTTTAGGCCTTACCTTTAACTGCTCCTTTCAGACCTAGCAGTGGTACAACTGGCACACATTTGGGAGGCAACACCTCTGCTGAGGGCGATGCCTCCTAAGCACTGCTCACCTGCACCCACACCGGGACTTCTGACTAAGGAATGATTAATACCTGTAAAAAGAGATAGGCTTCCACTTGAACGTAACAGGGGCTTAAAGGCAAACACTTAAGGGCAATGACTATAGAAACATAACCACCTGTATCAGTGCACATTAGCCAGCTTATTGCACAACCCTAAATCAGGGGAGATAACACTTTACCCAGGAAATCAATGAGATGTAAAGATGTGGGAAATTAATGTTGATTCATTACTTTGAAGGGAGAAGACAAATGTTCAGTATGCAAAGTGAGTCCAAGCCTTTCTGGCCTTGCATCACTTCCTTTGGCAGCATTCTTGTTCCTCTTGTACTCTTTGCTATGGAGTAGGTCTGATTCACACGGATTCCAACTTAGCTTTCTCAGAAGATTCAGTGTTTCTATTTGTTGCACGTCTCAGTTGGTTGCCAGGCCTCTCTTTCCAGATACAGTTTGAAACCCAAGTAAGAAAAAGTATCAAGATTGTCAGAAACAGAGTCATGCAGATTATCTCACTGCAAAAAGGGCAAGTAATTTGGGTGACTGATTTACTATTGCGGTCACTGTTTTGATTCTGGCTCTGAGGACATCAGTGTGCCAGAAATGCCAGACCTTCTGAGGATGTAAAGTCTGATTTTTCAGTCAGTTCCCCATTACACTTAGAACTTTGATTATTTTCAGAAAAATATCTGGCATCTCAGGTTTTGCTTGACCACTTTCCTATTTACTCTGTAAGAGTTATAATGCCATAATGTCACCATATCCTGCTAGGCTTGAAAATATTTGCTTTTGAGGTGACTATGGATTTTTCATATGGCTCCAAGAACAAATCCATCCTTCTACCTCTGCTTGCAAGGTCATATGTACAGCTGTCTTTGTAAAGGTGTAAATAATAAGGTTTAGACAATAAGGCAGCAGAAATATTTCCAATCAGAAGACTCATTGTGTCCCTTATGTGAGATGACAGATTTATTTTTTTGTATAAGGCTATATCTAATAATATATTAATTTGTAAAATTCAGGAAAAAAAGAAGGTCAGAAGAATGAGGAATGAATAATCTAGCATCCTTTTAGATGGGATGAGCTATAGAGAGGGCTGTCAGGACAGCTAAAAGGATAAGGCTTTGGGCAAAAAAAACCCCCTAAAACATTCAAAACGAAGGGGTTTGAAGTGAAGCCTTGTTCTGTCCTTGAACCACATTTCTCTATTTCCCTTCTCCTTTGATGTTCAACAACCTCATGTCAGCCATATCATTATACTCCGTTACTTCCTTCATCTCTGGTCTGGCAATGGTTACCCCACATACACCACATTCTCTGCAGGGAACACTGGGTTCAAGACCACAATTACCAGCCAGCTATTTTTCAGACAGATGCTTAAACTTACCTCTTTCTGAAGGGATTTTTGGTGGCACAAACAAGTTAAATATCATACTGTTGAAGCCACTGCCTGCACTCCTCTCACGGGCAAAGGTCAAAATGGTAGTAAATTCTACTCTAAGAAAATTTGTTCTTGTTGTGTTGGTTTTGGGAACACAGACCAGCTGCTGGGGACACCTAGTTCATATTACTCTGAATTTGGAATGTGCAAACTAGCATGCAATCATGTGAAGCAAAGCAGAAAATCTCAGAGTTCTTCAAAGGAGAAAAGGCTTTTCTTAAGCATTAAGAAAGTATTAAGTAATTTAATAATAATAGCTGGGCAGGGAGAATCACCTGTCCAGCTATTATTTCCCAGATATTACACTTCAAAATTACATCTTCTACTATTTTTTTTTCCAAAAATATTCCATTCATAGCTTGCAAAATGAGAAATTTTAAAAAAGAGATACAAGTATAGGAAATTACACGAAACCTTCACAGGATGTGAAAGAGCTATTAACCACTGTAGAAAATGTGTAAAGTGTTCAAAGACCGTGGAAGTGGACTCGTTATACGTACTGTGATAGATGATGCGTCTCATAAGCTGAAGCTTCTCTCTGAAAAAAAGTGTACCACTGTTTCATGTGTGGTTTTGTAAAGAGATAAATTTGTCTTTGGGCTTTCTCTTATCACATGAACAATGATGTAGTCACATGAGGCAAAGTGCTGATGTAGTGTAAAGCAATTCTGCTGCTTCAAATTATTTCAGAAAACTTTGAAGCTTTAATTTTGTACGAAAGGCTGCAGTCAAGATCAAGTATGGTCAATCCACACAATTTTGAATTTATGTTATATCAAGTATCATAATGATACATAAAGCTGATATGCTCACTATATTGAGTAGCAGTTTTACAAAAAGGCAGCTATGTGCCCAAGATTATTTGAATGACAACAGGATTACAGCCAAAGACTTTGGATCAAGAAGAAAGGCTCACGAGTAATTCCCAAGTCATTGGCCTTGTTCTTGTTTGATTATGCCTCAACTGGACCCAGCAGCACACTGGCATGGAAATGTCTCTGCTTTCTGAGACAATAGGTTCAAAATCTGTCATTCTTAAGATTGCATTTAGGTGTAGGTGTAAAAAACCTAAGTGTAAAAAACAGTGAGGTGTACCTGGCAAACCCAGGATATGAGTCAATATTTTCTTCCTACGTAGTAATTACATGAAAGAGAGGAAAAAAAAGAAAAGGTAACAGAAAGCAGCAGAAATATATTCCCTTAAGGCTGGGTTTTCCCTTGGTCCATAAACACTCCTATTAATCTCCCCCATCAATTAATTAGAAGAATCACAGAAAGGATTAGTGAGAAGGATCACAGTACATCAATCACCAGACTATTTGGTGGAGAGGACTATTTGTTGACTAATAATTACGTGTCTCCAAAGGCCATGGCTCAAAAGTTCTCCCTTGTGGATGGATGGACTCACTCTGCTCAATTTCAAACCTACCTGAACAATTCTATCTGCAGCTCGTATTTGTCTGGTCAGCCAAAACGCAAGCATGAAAGGGAAACAAAGCTGAAGAAGAAGTATATTGCAAACGTTAAGAACAACCAGCACTAATAATGCCATCAGATTGAAAGACAGTCCAACAACAGTCACTAAAAGGTAAGGGCAACATTTCAGTGATTTTTTTTTCTTTTTAATGGAGCACTGAAGGCCATTCTGTGCAATTCTAAAATATTAATATTGATATAATATGTATTTGCATGTGGGCATTACTGTTGCCTTTATGTGAGCATGTCTGCTAATGCAAATATTCATGGCAGTGCTAGTAAACATTCCAAGATTATAGCCATTTTAGGACAAACTGGTTTTCACTTGAGCAAAATTTTATATCTAGCATAGTATCCCTTTTAAATTTTCTGTGATATGGGAAGACACACCTTTGAATTAATTTCTAACTATCCATTCATTTATCCACCCTTCCATGCCTTTTGTGGTAGTTTTTTTCTAAAACACAGTACTAAGACCAGTCCACTCGCATTTTATCCTCATTTAACATCCAAGGCCAATGGGTCATATAAACTTTGAACACGTCAACAAAGGAGGAGATACTTGCAAAAATAACAAGGTTCATGTGAAAACTGATATTGTTTGAGCAGATATCCTTGGTTGTGAATATTTTTTAAAGGATGATAACTTCTTAGCCTTCCTCATCCCATCTAACTGTAAGATATAAAATCTATCTCCTTTACTGCTTAAATCACACATTCAGAGGTCAGGATGCTATTCAGAAAACATCAGATTTGTAAGTACTTTCAAAATGATTAATTATTCACACATTTCATACCCTCACTTTAGTTTAAAATGCACACTAGAATTCAGGTAGGATATTATCTTTTGTGATCTAGTCTAATTGTAGTTACTTGGTAATCTTAATACTAACACAAAGATTCACAGAGTTAGAGAACTTTCTTCAGAGATATTCCATGATTTGGAGAAAATGTGATTCTGGTTAAAAAGAACAATAGTTGCTGTTTACTGCTGTTGTCCACCTCTGACAAATTCTACTAAATTCCACGTAATATATACTATACATACAGATACATATAGAACAGAAATATCTCATATACACAAATAAAAAATTGAGTGTGTTGTGATGTGTGCTTCATAGACCTCTATAAATCCATTTCTGCTTTTTGCATTAAAGAGAGTTAAAGCATAGTACACAGTAAAAGGGAGTTCTCACAACATTAATTTGTGGTTACTTGTTGGAGTCCAGGGCACGTGGAAAACTCCTCGTGCTGCCCTGGGGGGTCCGAGACCCTGGCTGGGACCCCAGGAGAGCACTGTCTTTGACCTCAGTCCATGGGAAAAACTTCCTACACTTAGAGATGAGTTGAAAGCAACAAAGGTGGGGAAGAAATAGTAGTTTAGTTTGTCACACAGTGAAAATTTGTAGTTTGGGGTTTTTAGTATGGAGACAGATGAGAGCAAGACGGAGAATTTTGGGCAGTGTCTCATCTTCTTCCTCTTCTGCTCCATTTTCTGCTGTGACAGTGGCACAGAGACGTTGGTAGAATGGGTTTGACACAGAAGTTGCATGTTTAGAATAGGTAGTAATTATTGGTCCAGAATTGTAAACATAGCACATTTTAGGAGTTAATTGGGTTAGAAACCTTTAAGAACCTTGGGATCCTCTGTCCAGAAGGTTTTTTTCACTGTGTTTCTGGCACATTAAGTCAGGTTTCAGTGGCACACAGGACTTGAGATAAGAAATAGAATAAACAGCTCTGAAGACCGAAGCTATGAGTCTCATTTATCTTTTTAACCCTGGTACTGGACTTTTGGAGGAAAAAGATCACCCTCACAAGCAGGGACTCCTGAAAGAGAGTTTCCCGCAGTTACTGTAAGATCCTTTCCTGTGTTCAGAGAGGTGCTAAAATGAATTTTGTTGTAGATAGAAGTAAATCTACATCCAACTAAAATATGGACTAAACTTTTTAAAAGCTGAAAATTAATCAAATTGAATATGATTTTCAGGGCAATTTCAGTGATTTAGACAAACTACCCTTAATGAAAAAGACCACACTGGATGGTTTCATTATTTTCAGCGGAAGTGTATCTGGACAGCTTTTAAAACCTCTGTCTACTGTGCTTGGAAAATTGTTACCAAACCCTTTTGTTAGATGCTGCACAAAGGAATTTACTGGTGAGAATTATTATTGAGACTTAAAGCTACAGTGAACAGCAGAGACAGCCTTACTATTGATCAATTAATGTCTGTTACAACGTAGGCTCGTGTCAGCTTCTACAGGACATACCTATGATATCGCACTGACTCTGCAAAACTCAAAACATTCATCGACATGCAGGGTAAATTCTAGCCACAAGTAAAAGAAATGTATACCACAGGAATCACTGATCTCAATTCAGACTGGGATAACATTGACTTCTTTGCCATCCTTTGATTCATTAAATAGGCAAAAATGTCCCTAAGAGATACTGCATGTCTAGATGGATTTATGCAAGTATTTCTTCTATTTTAATTTCATTCAGTTTGACCTTGTAAAATACCAAAAATACCAAAAATTGCTAAGGATTGATGTTGTTCAATATCCATCCAAGAAGCAGTTACTATCTTTCATCTCTGGAAATTATTTCATGGACTGTGCAATTTAAGCTTTCCCCAAGTATACATAATAAGCTGTTAATAAACAAGACATGATGATGAGGACTGCAGTTCTGTGGAGTATATTTTTCTTTTCAGCTGGTGGTTAAAATGTATGCATCTTCACCAAGACCCACAAATGCCAGATCATAAGAAAAATATTTGGAATAAAATGTGGGCCTGATCCTAATTTAGAAATCTGTTGTATTTCATTGAGCGTAACAGCAAATGAACTGCAAATAAAAGCTGCTGTATCAAAGTTCCTCAAGACAAAGCCTTCAGCTGGAAGTGTCCACACAGCTGAGTTGAGTGACATAACAAGCCATCCAAAGAGAAACAGGTCTTTCAATGAAAAATAAAAGGAAGAATTGAGTTATCACCAATAGTAACTCCTTTCTTGCATCATTTTTATTAGTAAGAAAATGCATGACTATTTCATGGATGGAAAGAAAATCATCCACCTCCTTCAAACAGTTTAAAATCACCTTAAAAAGGTTGTAGTTACAACACTTACAATATAGAGAAAATAATTTTACAATTTTAATGAGAATATTCCTTATCATTCATTGACAGCTCAGAAGATTCTATGAATAAATAATTATAGAATAAAAATGCAGGACTTGATCTGCTTCTCCAATGCTGAAATCTTTAAGACATTCTTGAAAACATCCTTAAGAACATTTCTCATGGGATATGATATTAACAATAACTTTAAATCTCAGATAAGCTTGCCTCTAGAGAAAGCAGGAAATGCCTAAGCTGACAGCCAGTTATCAAATGTAAAATGTTAATTATTATAAAAGGCAAACACATCAACAGATTTGCAGATAAATATTTTTTCCAGAAGACTCTAAGCATAAAGTTCACAAATTAAAATAATCATGACTAAGCAAGATTTTTCTCATAGGTCCCATAAAAGAAAGAGCAATTATGTTCTTCAATAGAATATAAAAGACTTTGAACCATATTTGTTACCCATAAGACAAAAAAAATCTGCAAAAAAGAAAAGTAGCAGCAACTTAGGCAAAGGCAAGAACTACACCATGTTTTCAGTAATGAGAAAGCGTTGTTCCCAATATACGATACAAACCTCACACGTATTTGTATCACTCAGTCTACACAATGCAAAAGTGAAGACCTAAATAAGTTACAATAGAAAATCTGGTCTTCCTACTAATTGTCACATTTTATAGAAGATAAGAGTCAAAATGAGAGTGGGGACAACTGATGCTCGAATAACCATTAAGTATGTATTTAAAGTATTCTACAGGAAAACCTATTCCCCAGAAGCATAGAACACTTGGTTTAGTACCTATAATTGTGCCTGATAGCTTAGCATCACCAGAAGAAAGACAGTGAACTTTTTTATTTGCTAACCATCAGAAAGGGCTGCCTACAAAGAGCAGTAAAAATAGTAAATGAGGCAACTCCATTCCTCCACACAGACAACTGCAAGAGCAGAATTACACTTTTAAGAGCACAAACCATGAAGGCTGTCACCAGCTGAAGTCACCTAGAGGACTTGGCTGCATGTGCTGTTTGGAGGTGCAAGTAACAGCTTGTCTGTGTGGGAACCTATTACAAAATGATGTAGCGTGCAATCTGCATGTGTTGAATCCTTCCCCCACCAATTTACTCCATACTGGGTCCCAGTAAGGTTTAGCTCAGCCCACCATTACAGAGGGCTTACAACAGGAAACTGATTGGTGCCCCCATGAGCAACTAGAGGGGAAAAACTATTCCACAGAAGGTCACAACTAGACTCCTAGACCTGGTTTAGTCTAATTTGCAGTCTCCAAGGAAAGGACTGAAGCAGGCAGATGCTTTTCTGACACACACTGTATCTACTGCTGAATGAAAAACTCCTCTTCAGCTCCAGACTCCTCTGCTTCGCTCCTTTCCCTTGCTTCTTGGCTCTGCACTTCAAAACTTCTTCAAACTTCTTTATGCACTTGTGCAGTTGCATAAGGAGAAAAGTGTTAATAGCTTACCCCTGGTTTTGAAAGAAAGAGTCTCTGACCTTTGTCCATCTGCTTGCAGAGGTCTGTAAGCAGACAACAGGCACAGTAGGAAAGAGCCAGAGTGAGAGGAACCACAGGGAATCCCCACTATGTCTTTTAGGATCACGCTTAATGAGAATAGTTGCAGACAATAAATCCCTTTCACCACTTTTCCTCCTTTTCCATCACTGATTCTCCACATTGCAGGAATGGCTAGAAAACACAGTTAGAGCAACCAAAAGAGCCTTGCTCTAGTCTGTAGGTTTCCAAGACTACAAAATTACCTTTTTCTTACCTTCTGCTTTATACAGGAAGTGCAAGTCTTGGAATAAGTGAAGAAATAAATATTCAAAATTCATATCAGGCATCAGCTATTTATTGCAACTCCTGATCTCACTCACATCCAGCATTTGCTTATGACAGTATGTTGTTAATATATTACAATAAATTGTGAATTAATTACTTTAATTTATTTTCTCTAATTGGTAACTCATCACACCTTAAGTGCTATTGATAGTAGAAAAGTGTGTTTACCTTTCATTTGGGTCTCAAATTAACGGAGACCATGGGACAATTTCAAGATAAAACTGAGCAAATGTATAAGTGATTCAAAGTTTACTGTGGGATTTTAAGATAAGGACAAGACACTCAGAGGAGGCATTCCTGACTATTTAGTCATTTCAACTAAAAGAGGATCTCTATCATGAATGAAGGAAGCATTATACCTGATTAGTATCAGAGCTAGTGGTTGGTTAAAAATGCTAGAAAGTTAGGTAGGACAGAAAAATCAGGTTATTGCAAACAGAGAACATGTCCCAGGAACCATGAGAAATTACTGAGATAATATGAACTGCACAATATATATTAATGCTGGCTTTCATACTTTCATATAATACTTCAGGCTCCTTTTTTTTTTTGAGATAACTTGATATACATTGTACAGACTTTCTTATGAAACAAATTGATGTGGTCTTTCAAACAGACTTTTGTCTGCAATTTATTTGAAAGAAACCCAGAGGTTTCTTTGTTACACACATGTGTATACATATATGTACAGAAGTAGGTTACACAAGTTAAACAATGCTCAAGGACAAGGGCTCCTTTAATCTATACTTAAATGAATGGTGGTTACTGGTGACAAATACATCAAATGCAGTCAGACTGCAGGGTTTTCTAAAGGGTCTCACAGATTTACTGCAACTAGGACAAATCACAAGCATCTTAATCAAGGATACCTTGGCTTCTAATTGCGTGACACATTGTGGATATGCCAACAAAAGCCATATATGCCCTTTGTTTCCAATATTTACAAATGAAAATTATTCCAAAAGGAAAGGGTATGTTCACCACAGTTATCTATCATATTCCAATAATCTGTGAAGTGCAGTTAATGAATTCTCAAAACTTACTGTGAAACAAAAGTAAAACAAATATTTTCTTGCTTATACAATGCTTACCTAAGTGTGTCCAATATACTCATATTTGAGATTGATGTTGACTGTGACTGAAACTATTTATTATAGTCTTAGAATGACACATGCTTTTGTGTCAGTGCTGGGCCACTGTTTGAAACAGGTCCCAAAAGCAAGCCGGCTGACATTTATGCACCAGACCTTCATCAAACATGTACTTTTGGAATGGACTCAACAGTAAATGTATTTTTGCATATCTTCCATACTGCAGTTAAGAATCCAATATAATGTTGCATAACAACAAGAAGATGTCCCAAAAAAGTTTTTCAGAATAAAGCAATACCTCAGTCAGTGGATAAAGAGCTCAGATTTTGTTAAGACTATAAGTTAAGAAAGAGGATACACTTTACCCTAAATGTCAGTGATGCCAGAACAATTCTCCTATGACAGACATTTCTGCTCTCCTACAAGGCCCCTACAATGCTTTAAAACCCAAACCAAAACCCCTCAAAGAATAGGATGTGCACATGTAGGACACTAGTAATTATTTCCAACATCAAACTTGGGAGTGGTTACAATCCTACAGATGTAATCTCTCCATTCAGCGATACAACTCTGTAAATGTTTGTGTTGGCACTCACCTGTGGAAGCCACATTGATAATGAAAAACAGAATTACCTTCTCCCATGATGGGTGTGGGCATCTATGAGTAGATTCCTGTCAAAAGAGATTGCAAAATACTATTTTCCGTCTTTTAGAGTCACAATGAAGATCATGAGAAAGTGGAAGAACTTCCAATAAGTTTCACTGTAAAATTTAATCTGGTAGGTTGCATTAGGATTTAAATTCTGCTTCTCAGGTGTTAACACTACAGAATCAGTAACTGCCTTCAAAAAGTTATAAAGGCAGCATTTTCAGGAGCAGTTAGCTAGCCTGAGACTATTCTACATACAATTACACTTCAGTCTGTCAGAGGAAACAAGACAACCAGTCAGGTCAATAGTACAACTACTCCTTGAGATTAGGCTCTAGGCCGGGTCTCAGAAGACATATTACTGTTTACCACCATTACCTCCAGCAAACTGGTTCTGTCTCTCAGAGTGATTGTCAAAAGGTCCACAGAGATAGCTCTATGTCTGACTGGTTCTGAAACTTGCTCATTCAATGCCACATGGAGGATCTTTGCAATTAGTTTTAATGCAGTTTCAGCATCTCCACATCCTCTGAAGTAGGCCAAGAACTGTTTTGGACAGCTGGATAGTGTTTGTGCATCCACATCCCTTAAAATATTTGCATAGCAGTGGTAGCATAAACTCAGCAGACTGCAAACCCTCCATTCCACCAGCTGAGTAAACATTCATGCAGTGGCCAGCACTGCACTCAGTGCTGCAACTCTGCCAGCAGCATCCATTTCAGTAGCTTAACTCAGGTGTGTCGGTAGAAGTGACCACAGTGCAAACACACCCATCAGTCCTTCTAAAAAGTCCACTTTCACCAAACTAAGTGATAAGCTCAATCAAGCTTAAACCAAGATGCATACTGATGCATGAGACAACTGTGCTTATTGCAAGCAAGGTAGCTCTCTTAAGGACGCTGGTTCCAGCTGCATTCTGTGTGCATATGCGCCTAAAGTTCAGATCCTGCTTTTCTATTCTAGACTTCTAAAAACAGAGATCTAGCTCAATATTACTGAAACTGCTATTGACAGTTTTTCAAACATCTGCTTCTTTTAAGACTTTACAGAATAATCTAAGCAGATCCAACACCTGTATTGTGTAAATGCAGTTCTCCTTTCCCCAAAAAGTTATATATTTGAAATCTAAAAACATCCTTCACATATAACAGTGAAAGCTTACCCTCTATAATGAAGAAAAAAACCTCACCAGTTATTCTGGTCATTTATATTACCTTATTTTTATGTTCTCTTAAAGGCTCTATATATGTGTCCAGCTACATGTATGTGTGTAATTCAATTAAATTAAATATCTGTTAAGACATTATGATTTTGAGGCATATTATCCACAAAAGGAACCCTTGATTAGCATGAATAGACACAGCAGCACTACTTCTGTTCTTGAGCATGCAGATAACAGTATATTAAATAATACCGGCATTAAAGAAAAGGCATTTTATATGAAAGAGTTCTTTTTATGTCTGCTTCTCTCATTAGTGATTTATTGCAGCCATACTATAGGATCTCATGCCACCCTATATTTCAAAAGCCTTTCTGTTTTGGACAGCTTTGTCCAGCAACAGTGCAAAGTTATAAAGAGCCTCTGGGCTGATACACTTGACCTTTCTGTATTCACATCTCTCCTTACAAGTCCCATCTTAGAATTTAAATGTATGACTGAACTGCTGTAGAGTAAGAAACTCCACAGTATTTAGCAAAATCCTAACTCTTCAAAAAGACTGAGTAAATGCACAATGTATGAAAAAGTATCAGAACAAGTAAAGGTCTACTACTCCAGATGCCAAAGGTTTTAGGGCAAGAAGCACAAGCAAAAGGAAGAAGAGGGAATTAATCCAGCTTCTGTTCTGTGAAAATAACCAAAAAAAGAAGTGAACTTGCTTTCTGATTTCTTGCTTTCTTAAGTATCATACTTTTAATATTGTGCCCCTATTGAAGAAAGTGAAAACAAGAAAACAGAATTCTCTGACTCCCCAAGCAGCAAAGGGTCTCATTCAACATCTGTTCTGTTATGCACACCCAATTTTGATAAATATGTTATCAGGAAGTCAAACAACTAGCAAAGCTGATTTAGCAGCACCGTGGCTGAAGTCTTTGAGCTTACTTCAGGGGTAGATATGGTTGTAGGGCTGATTCTGCCACCTCAGACTGCCACATCTGTGCAGCAAACTGCTAAGTGAGCTTCCTCAGCCTTTGCAAGAAACCTCAGGTTTGGCTGCACAGCCCTTACGCTGTTCCTGTTTCTGCACAAACAGGAAACTAATGGTTGGAGACATCTGTTATGAAGGCTTCCTCGAAGGAGAGACACCTGAGATCAGGTCATTTATGCCCAGGAATCATGAACAAATATGACAAACTCCTTAGAAACAATAATAAAATGTTTAAACCCCCAGTTCCAAACATCCAAATTAAAACCTAGTCTGTGAGATCTGCAACCTCCTTTCAATCAGTATCACTCACAAGTTTTCATTAAAGATACAAGAAATTTTATTAAAAATACAAGAGATAAGGTAGAAAACAATCACATAAAAATTCCTAGCTATAAGAAGAAAACTTCAAAGGGGTTAAAGAAAAGGGGAATTCTACTTCAAAAATGCAATCCTAACTGCCCTGGTTTTATTGTTGTTGTTAGAGATTTGTTTTGTGGGGATTTTGTTTGTTTGTTTCTTGTTTTGCTTTTAATACTTGTTGACTACAACAATAATACATCAGGTCAAAAGTATTCTGAATGAGGTGAGATAGTCTGAGGTCTCAAACAATACCAACACCCCGTAGAAAAAGTAAAGGAATAATCCTAAAGCGGTGCAAAAGAGGCAGAATGATCTGACACAACACTCCTGCCTGAAGAAAATGATTCTACCATATTTAAAAAAAAAAGTCAGCATTTTATTCCATGGAGTTTTGAGAGCTTTACCTCTGTGATCCTTTGCAGTGCAGCTAAATCAGGAACAAAAATTATGTGTGTATATATATATATACACTCCATACATATTATGTAATAAGTACTCATACATGTTATATAATTTACAGACATATGGAGATGCCCTTGAGACTAATCCTGTTCATTCATGCACACCACATTCTGCCACTGACAAAAAGGGAACTGCTCAGATGTCATACTGTAAAGCCCTCACTCTTCCTTTTCTTTTTTCATTCTTATAGACAAGCCTGTCAATAGTTGGAAGTGAATATAATTTTCTCAATCAAATAAGTTCTTTATCTTTTCTTGTTTCTTTATGCAAAGTTCACAATACACGAGATAATAAGTTCTGTCAAAATAAAACCACACTATCCAGGAAAATCTCCAATCCCATAGAAAGTTTTCTTCCTTTAATTTCTGCCTGACAGATTTTTCCTAAGAAGAGATGTGTAGATGCTGAACAGTTCATTTTTGACATATAAGCCTGGGACATCACAGAGCTTCTGTGTTTTCTTCATTTAGGGCCAAGAAAAGATGCCTTGGTTATTTAGAAATTATCATTCCTTAATCATTGATCAACAGCAATAAAAAAAAATCTTGTGGCAAAAGGGCAGCTTAACATTTACTGAAATTATGATTTATAAATAGTCATTAATTACTTTCAGAAAGCCTAATCCACATTCAATTAAATTCAACTGGTGTATTGGGTTCACATCATGACAAGAGCATACAGTAAAATCTCTCTCCCCTACACCTAGAAGTATTGTGTATCAGAACCACTTTCTGACTGTTGTTAAATTATTTGCCTCTTACAGCATGTTGTTGTCCAAAAAGTGTTTTAGCTGCTCCTTAAAGGCTCTGAGGAGAGTTTCTGATTAGAAACTACATATTTCTCAACACGTTTTATCAGATGCAATTATGTATTAGACTTAGGTAATTTAGACTAAACTTTCAAAAGCAGCCTTATAAATTGAGTGTGCAAGTGTGAAATAAATGAGACAGATAAATTTAGCACGTTCCAACTGCATACAAAATGAGGATTTTTGTTATTGTAGCAACTGGTCTTCAAATATCCATCTCTGTATGAACTTATTTCAGTCACAGAGAGTAAATACAATTTCTGAATACACTCTCATTGGATGCTTTCAGTTTGCACAAGCTTCCTACTCAACAGTAAAGACCATTCACTGTGAATGGCTAGAACCTGACTAGACAAAGAAAATACTTATCAAAATATAATTCTTTAAGATATCAATTTAAGTCTTATATCAAAATATAAGAATTAAGTTGTTGTCTTAAAGCAAGAGTACAAGGAAACAGATGTAAGCTTAAAAACAATTAGGTAGAACTATACAAGCACTCCATGGAAGGTTTAGGGATAAAAAAGTTACCAGAAGTTACCTGAACCTACCAGAGATAACAAAAGAGATATCTCAGACTGAAAAGGGCCATCCCTAGAAGCACACACCCTGTCCTAACACAACAGTTAGTCAAGAACAACAGAAAGGCAGCAAAGCTTTTCTTCCATAGTATCTCACCTGCTCTGTACAACCCACAAAGCACAGAGGCTAATGCAACCCTGTGTGATACTTTTCACTGGTATCCCCCCTCATTGCTGCTTTGAGGACAGAGCTGAGGGAAGACACCAACACTGACAGCTGTACAAACCATGGGGATCCCCAGAAGGGAGCACTCTCTCACTCATGGGCAACCATTCCCAGTTCCAACAGTTCCCAGCTGTGCTTTCTGCTTCTTTCTCTCTGCAAAATGTGGATCCTGTATAAGACAAGATCCATCATTCCAGCGGATCAGTAGCAGCTGTGCTGTAAAGCCTGGATCTCTTCACTTGTTTCTGACTTCACTGTTTCCTGTAACATGAACTGTATAAAGCCCCCAAGGAGAGACAGCCCTGACATCCAAAGAAAGATGAACAGTTTTTCACCTGTCAGGTTTGGAGACAAAAGGACACCAATAAAGCATGGATACTGTGCTCACGCCTTTACAAGCAGGCAAAGCCCAACATAAGTGAAGATAGCAAATGTGCTCTGTAACTGATTTGGTTGAAGAAACAGGTGAATCTTGCATTACATCCTCCTAGGAAGTCTTTTCCTGAGTAAACATGAACAGGAATTTCCAAATCAGTGGTGCTGACAGGCTGACAAAATCCAAGCAGTTAAACCAAGTGACTTGGCTGAAAGTCTAGCACTCTTTTTTTCTCAAACCGGAGAATTCCTGTTTTCCCAAAACTAATAGGGTTTTTCTAAAACTACCTCTGTGTGTCTGTAACCCACACAACAATGTCCCTCCAAGTAAGGGGAATGGTTTCTAACCTTCAGTTTCAGTGCCATACAATATCAAAAATAATTGACCCATCAGTGGTACTCAGTTGTTACTCTTTATCCTCTTGCTCATCGTCATTGGTCATCAAGTGCAGATACAAGTTCACAGGAGCACACTCTGGCTCACCCCACCATGAGACTTCTGTTCCTTAAGACAGCAGCTCTCTTGGGATCTCTGTTTTAGTGTAGAAAACACTGCATTTTTATGACAGTGTATGTTCTCACACAAAATACCTTGATCTGATCCCAAGCCTTCTCACCAGTAAAATGAGGCCATTATACCTACCTACCTAATGCCATTTATCTAGCACTTCGTAGGTGAAAAGTACTGAGGCTAATACAGCTGGAAGAGAAATCCTGTTCCTTCTGATTTCTACCTTCATGTTCTGGGCACTGAAACTTACAACAACTTAATTTTTCAAAACAGCAGAAAGCTAATACCAGAATTTTACAGAGACGTGGATAATGAAAACTTATTTGATAATCTGTTTGATTATCAGCCCAATACTTCATTTTGGTAACTATTCATGTCAAGCCCATATGAATAGATATTTACAAACATGTATGTGTGTATATCTTTCTTTTATGCCATCTTCCATGTATTTTTCTTTCATGGTAGAATGTGCTGTAATATATATATATCTATTCTACAAGCAAATCACCAAGAATTTGTCAAACTATGGTCTGAAAAAAAGAAGAAAGCAGAGAGGTGGAGTATGCTTCATATTAACTAAGCTTATGGAAGGGGTAACCCACAAGTTCCTCATCACTGAAGTCTGTAAGGAAGCAAATAAACAGTCTAGTCCTGCTTGTGGGAGAATTTCCTATGTAGTGGTCAACCTCAAATACACTGTTACTATATTTGACACATCTGCAGTATCTCATAATGCTTTTGTAGGAGTACAATAAAGTACGTATTTATGAGGGGTTTAAACTCTTAATGAAGAATCAGGTAGTAGCTGTGAAGTTAAAACTACTGCTTTTCACCTCACTGAAGTTCAACTTTCAACATAAAGCAGAGTAAACCAAATGAATGCTAAATGCTGCAACAATTAGGAGAAGCAGAATTCTAGAATCAACAGGTTGTTAGTTAAGTTTGGAGAGTTTTCTCTGAGGATTTTGTTTTCTACATGAAGGAAATACTTTCATTTTGAGCAACTTCTATTCTTTTATCCATGTGGCCTTCTAGGTCTTGTAATACTTTAAAACACTAGGAATATTCTCTATTTCAGGTATCCAGTAAAAAAGGAAAAGTTTAACTGCACTTTTTCTGCAAAATTTGGTAGTCAGATGAAATAGTGCTTAGCTACTGACAAGAGAACTGCCTTACACACATTCAAAGTGGAGGAGAAGAGCAGCAGCAAAGTGCTCTGTATTAGTAAGTTCTATGTGAAGCTGTTTGTCAGGCCACAGGCCCTTTGGTATTACTGAAAAGCAACCTGTAAGAGACCACCCGCCACTCTGCAGGCTGGCAGGAGGTGCAATTCACCGTCTCATTGTTTTAATATTGTCACTGATAGATTTAGCCAACTGGTCATTGAGAGGTAGCTGAGATCTGCTATTCACGCTTTTGTCTTACAGGTGGATTAATTAATTTCACAATGTCTCTTTTACCAAGAAATGAAAGACAAAGGAGTATCAAAAAAACACAGCTAAATAAATACTCTACCAAAACAGCCTGTACAGGGTTAAGTGGCACTTTCATGGTCTCTGCATGCATCTTCTATTTTTCCTGATGAAAACTGTGAGTGTGCAAGCACACACTTTCTCTTGAACTCACTTCTTTCTGGCCTGTTTGCAGCCTCTCTGGTCTGCGTGAAGGTGGTGGACAAGTGAGATGTATTGGAGCAAAGGAATAGGGCAGGTAAGCTGGCAGACAGGGAACAGCTCATGCTGTTTCACTCAGACCACTCAAAACCACCTATTACTGCCTCAAATTCGACTAGCATTGCCACAGAACTCAGGGTTTCTCATATAGATTTGAGATTCTGCATTTTATTAATGTTCCGTATATACCGCATTTTTCATCACTTACTATTCTTCCCAATAAACAGAAAAAAGGGAGATACAAGTAAAAATTTAGTCCCATAAAACAGAATTCTAAAACTAGATTCCTACACTTTTTCCTAACCCAAGGCTTTTAAAAATCTTAAGCCTGTTCTTTTCCCTCTCCAAATCAACGGGTTAGCTTAAAAGAGTTCACACAAGATTAAAGAAACGCTGTCTTCATTATGAAAAAAAAAAAAAATTAGTAATTATTTTTACTTAGTAATTTTTAGCTTCCAGATACTATTGCTATTAAAATCCTTTCGTATACCTGGCTAGAAAAGTGGTAGAATTTTCAGATCAAAAGAAGACAGCTGCTCTTGAAAAAGAGAAGTAAGAATCCAAACCAGTAAGAATTTTTGATCCTCTGATAAAACTAATCAATTATTCCAGACAGAGATAATTTTAAGAAAAATAAATAATCTTATTAAAATTTAATCATCTTATATTTTAAATGTAATATATAATTTAACACTGTATTTTTTATTAAATTTGAAGGGAAAGTCAATCCTAACCATACAGGATAAAACTGGGAGAGATAGTAGTGTTATGGCACTCCTGAACTACTTAAAAGCTATTTGGACTGCCTTCTCTCTTTCAAGGAAGACATTAAAAAGTCAGAGTAAAAGTTCATTTTGTATAATGTGTTGGTAAAAGAACTAGTTACACATTGCCAGGAAAGCAACTGAAGAAATTTTTCTACTTCCTCTATGTTTACCTTCCTCATGGCTCAATAACTAGAATACACAAGTTCTGAGTGAGGTCCTTACCTCTTCTTTCACATTGCAAAGTTGATGGGAAGAGCCAGAACTGTGTAAAACTCTCTGTTTTGCCTAAGAAGCAGCGGCTTCCCCTTCACCATCTCAGATCTCAGTGCACATACACCCTGGGGAAGAACTGTAATTTACAATGCCATCCCCTTCACTGTATTCACCAACCAGAAGTTCCAAACTTGACCAGGGAAGTTTTCAGACTTTGAAGGAGGTCACCATACAGGGAATGCCACTATTGGAGCTGAGCAGTCCCCTTCCCATGCTCTTTGTTTCTGGCTAGTGAAGACTGTAAGTTCTTTCTGTAGTTCCCTGAACAGTCACACTCTGACTCATTACACTACTTTAGCTAGCTCACCAAGCCCTGATTCTTACCTGCACAAGACATGTAGTGGGTGACTTTACAAAGAACTGTTTGCTTAATGGTTGTGCCCTGAGTAAAAACTGAAACATGGATGTGAAATAGTGCCACTAGTACATGCTCAGCAAACCCAGGGACTAGAGTTTAGGTTTTAGAGCTTTAACTTTCAGCAGAAAAGGCCAGCAGGAACTATTTGCAATATTTCAAACTCCACAATGTATATCAAAATAAAAGTTTCTGTCAATCGATTTGTAGGTGCTTCTAAAAATAATGTGGTTTGGACAATGCTATCTTTAAACATTAAGTGGACATACATGCCCTTCAGTTTATTGACATTTCTTGAAGTTGTATTAGGGTTTTCAGCATAAGAATTCAGTTTTCCTCTTAGGATATTCATAGAATCATAGGATGTGATTTGGGTTGGAATGGAGCTTAAAGATCCTCTAGTCCCAAATTCCTCTGCCATGGGCAGTCACACCTCCCACTAGACCAGGCTGCTCAAGGCCTTATCCAACCTGACCTTGAATACTGCCAGATTTGGGGCATTCAGGACCTCCCTGGGCATCCCATTCAGGTGTCTCACCACCTCACTGTAAATAATGTCTTCCTAATTTTTTTCCCCATCTCAATTTTTTTTTCCTTTCCCATTTCATCTGCAGTTTTAAGTAGTCTGAAAGCTTTCAGGTTTTGACCAGACGTGGAGAAAGAATTAACAGAACAGAGCATAGTTTTAGTTTGGGATTTCATTTAGGATATATCTTAAAATTATTTGAAAGATGAGAAAGCTGCACTGTCATGAAAAAATCTGAGAAAAAAAATAAGGCAATCCTGGTCAAATCCAGAGGGGGAAAAAAGTACTACTGGTCAACAGAAATATCAGAAAAAATATTTTAAATATTAGCTAACGATCTTCAGTCTTAAGCTGAGCCAAGGGAAGTACAGGTTGGATATTGGGAAAAAGTTTTTTACAGGAAGAGTGATAAAGTACTGGAACGGTTTGTATGGCAAGTCACCATCCCAGGATGTGTAAAAGAAGACTGGATGTAGCACTTGGTGCCATGGTCTAGTTGAGGTATTAGGGCTGGGTTGGACTCGATGATCTTGAAGGTCTCTTCCAACCTCGTGATTCTGTGATTCTGTGATTCTGTGATTCTGTGATTCTGTGATTCCGTGATTCTGAGATTAGGAAGCCTGCTCAACACATGTGAATATTGTCTATGCCATGAAAAACACCTGAGCAACAGTTCTCACCACCAGAAATGAACTGAGTTGGAATGCACTGGCACAGGCAGGAAGGGATTTCACAAGTGCTGGGAGGTCTATTCAAACCTTGCTTGGTTGTGCAGTAAATTTGGTGAGGGACTGCTTTTGTAGCACATATTGCTTTCCTCTCTCATCAAGAAGAAGGTGATTAAAGCTGACATAATTTTGCAGCTGGTAAAAAATCTACAGCCAGTTTTGCAATGCAAAAAGCAGGGAGCTAGTGGCTGTCTCAAGTCAGCAAACTTTCTCCTGTAATACTGTTGAGCCACCTCTTACAGAAGGCATTAAGGAAAAACAGTCCACATGTGCATAACTGAAAATCCTCTTAGCTAGGCACCTGAAGATTTTATCTCACTAGCTGCTCTGTCAGTTTTGTGGGTTTACAATTGCCTTCTTTTAATTTCAAAAGAATGTTTCAAATTGCTGTGAGAACACTGCATAAAAGAACATGGCACTAAGCAATTAACAAGCACAGAAGGAAATACTGAAAATTACTCTATACAAAGATTTTTGATAAGAGTACAAACCAGAACACGAATAAAGAAAAATATATTTGCCTAATCACTGCTTTATAAAAGATGTATTGGAAGTAAATGTAGCTAAATTTAGAAATTAGCATAATTTTTAATTAGAAGCATGTTTCTCTATGGTGCATGCCTATGCACTTTTTGGAACAAAAGTTCAGAGTTGACTCTCATATGGAAATGCTATTTTAAAGGTCACATTTTAAATGTGTTTTTAGCTTTTCTGTATAGCAGCTTCTAGCATAAACTCGCACTGCAAGTAAAACATGACTGGAGAGAAATTGTGGGGATAACATGATATAAACCCCACCTATTGCCCTGCTCTGTTACAACAATGTTCTCTACCTCTGTTCCCAACCAACCCAACGGATTACTTTAAAAATTGTAGCTAACTTTACTTTCAATCTTGCATTTTGCTGCTTCTTTTCTGTCACAAGGAATTAGGTCCAATTAGGTTTGGCTGTGCTTCCAAACCGTAATGTCAGGTCAAATAAGCAACATTTTCTCTGTACATACAAAACATAAGACATTTGATTCAAAAGAATTTTTAAAAATACGATGCGGTTGTCCTACTACCATAAGAACTGCAGAAAGTATCAGGTGGTGTTGACATTTTGCATATGCTATTATCTTGCTGGTTGCTCTAAAATGAACAGAAGGTGGCAAAAGCTATTGAACACTCAACGTTGGAAGGCTGGTGTTTGAGATGTATGGTTTTGAAATGGTAGACAGATTTCTCTGCGTCCAGACCTGTACACCGCCTATGTGAACAGTCTGTAAACCCACCCCAGGAGATCAGCTCTCCCCTGTCGCCGGCTTCTGCGGCGACACGGTGCAACCCCGGAGACCCCAGCGCCCGCTGCGGGGTTTTTGCCCGGCTGGCGGTCCCCGCGATCGGCGGGCAGGACGGCACGGCGCGGGCCCCGCCGGGGCCTGCCGGCAGCCTCGGGGCCAAGGGGCGGGTCTGCGGCCGGGAGCTGCGGGAGGACACGTTCCCGGCCAGGACCCGGCTGCCACTCGGCGGCTGGCTCTCGGAGAAGGGGTTTGGGGCGCGGCTGCCCCGCGGAGCCCGCGGTAGCCCGCGCACGGGGGTAACACCTGGGGCGCAGCGCGGCGCGGGAGCGCAGGGCACACACCGCCGGCAGTGGGTTCCGGCGGGAGGCGGAGGGGGGCGGGGGCGGTCGGAGCGGGGAGGCCGTAGGCGGCGGCCGTCGGGGCTGGCCCCCCGTCCCGGCAGGGCGAGGCGTGTCCCCGCGGGCGAGGCCGGCGCTCGGGGCCGGCGGTGGCCGCTCCTGCGCGGCAGAGGCAGCGGCAGCGGCAGCGGCAGGTGTGCGGAGGTGGGGACGGGCAGGGAGCGGGGACAGCCGAGCCGCAGCTCTCCCGGCTCTCCCGTCTGCCGCTGCAGGTAGGGACGGAGTCGCGCTGCGGAGCCGTGGCTGGCGGATGTGCTGGCGCAGGTCGACCCTGGTGGTCCTCGGGGGGCCAGGGACTGCGCGGAGCCTGAAGCCGTCGCGGACGAGACCACCCTCGCTTCCCGCGGCCGCAGGCAGGGATCCTGCCGTCGGGACGGGCTTGGTTTGGAGGAAGGGGAGCACGGTGTCTCCGGAGCAGCGCCGGCCCCGGCCGGGCTCGGGCTGAAGGGACCCCAGCGCCCCTCGCCAGACCCGTGGCCGCAGGCGAGGCGCAGGGAGGTTCGGGTGTCCCGCAGCCGCGGGGCCGGCAGCAAGGCCGTGCCTCGGAACCGGCGTCTCCGGCGGGGCGCAGGTAGGTGGAGAGGAAGGCGGGTCTCCCGGGCCCGCCGGCGGCGCTCGGCGCGGCTCCGCTCCCTCCCGCGGGCGGCCCCGGACCAGAGGGTGGTTCTGCTCGTCGGCCGGAGAGCCGAAGTCCTGAAAGTCACTTCACTGTTAAAACAGTAGCTGCACTAACGCGGAACAGGTATCGTGTTAGCTGGAATGTGCTCAAGGAGTGAACGGTAAGGATCAAAGAATAAATTTCTCTCACGCAAATAATGGGGAAAGGGACAAAGCCACAGACAGAACCTGCCGTGGTGCTCAGGTGTGGTGTAAGGCAAACGCTTCCGTAGGGCAACTACCGCGTTTTACAGCTGGCCATTGGTAAGACGTACGGTGCGATTACATACTTTGTTATATTTAGCCCTTTGCAGATCTCTGAAATATCTCTTCCTGCAGATACCGTCGGATATGCTGCTTTTTACTCGCAGTAGTGTCTCCACAATATTTAACTGGCTCCTTTCATTCCTATGATAGGAGTTAAGCCATAGTACAAAAAAAAAATTTCAAAAGTCCATGCTCTCGCTGAGCAAAAACTTGTAAACAACACAACAGTAAAATTTTTACTTCTTTTTTTTCGTCTCTGAGCTACTTTAGTGTTTTTTTTGTTGTTGTTGTCGTTGGTTGGTTGGTTGGTTTTTTGCAAGCTAGTAATTATTCTGCTAGTGAGTTTGAGACATTTATGATACAGACTGCTACTGACACCTTCATCTTTAATTCAGCAAAAAGGTGTCAGAGACTGCGGACTTGCAGCCCATGGTTTACTGGAATCTCTTCATTTTAATTTCTTGTATTTAAAAGGAACCCTTGAGCACAGTGAGGCTCCACTGCAAGTCAAATTTCTCTTTGACACTGCTTCAGTTTAAGCCCACTTAACTTAGTTTTTCAGAAAACTTCTTTATATGGTAGAACTGGACAAAAGTATTTACCCTGCACATGTATTCAGAGACACATAGTTTAAAGAGGGAATTTGCTTATAGATTATTTCAAGATAGAACTTTTACTATGAGAAGTAAAATACCCTCTCAACTAATCTATAAAAAGATTTGTGTAACTTTTAACACTGAGAAAAGTCTGAGTCATGTGTGGTAGGGTTGGTTAAAAAACAGGAAAAAAAAATCATCCTTCTATACCACCTGACTAGCCCAAGTCTATGTTGAATGGTCATAACCTTTATTTTATCCTGCAGTGTTTGACATCTGGACTCTATAACAAGTGTCACATTTGTGGGTAGCCATTCTTTTTTTTAATGCTTCCTGCATCTCTTTTGGGGAGCAGTAAAGAAAAGTTAGATTGGCAGTTATAATTAGCCCAGTATATGATTGAATTATTGGTGTAAATAAAACTTTTTCTTCATATAGAATGAGTTTTAAACCTTTAAAGTCAAGACAAGTATTCTCCTATTGTGTAAGACAAGGTGAGTGTTATTTTCAAGGTAGCAGACTACTCCTCGTAGGCAACAGTATGTAGAGAAAGAAATCTCTTCAGTATCTGTAGCTGTAAAGGCTGATTAGTAATGCATTAGCCCTATGACTGACCTCAAATTTTGGACTTTGTGCAAGTAGTGGTGGCAGTGGGTTTAGGCCTTTTTTTTGGATTTTGTAAAGCAAATAGGCTGCTTTAAATATTTGCAGAACACTCTGCAGTTTTAGAGGAGTTTCTATCCTGGGAATAGAATCAGGATTTTTGCTTTGAGGTGATGTGTGTCACTGTATTGGGATGCTTGGCAAAAGAACAAGTCAGTATTGTCCTTAGCTACAGGAGGAAGCCCACTCCCTGCTTAGTTTTGAGTGGTCCCTTATCTTGGAAGTTTCTCTTTGTGTGACCAAGTTGTTCCAATAAATGAAGCAAACTGTCCTCTTTTGGAGACTTCCTAGAGCTCTAAAATCTCAGATATGGGAATGACATTTGTTCTACTATGTGCAGTTGTTTGGGTTGTTTTTTATTTCTTAGTCCAAGAGTATTGCATGAAGGAGCTGTGAACAGAAGGAGAAAGCACTGGGCTGGAAGGAAGAGAAGAAATCATGAATAAAAAATAAATCCAGGCTTAAATTCTAATTGTGGTCATAGCTAGTGATTCTTTGTGTTATTTCTGTTCATTTCAGCAACCCATGTGGCTGTCGTGTCTCCTCAGGAAACAGCTAGTTAAGCAATACTATTTCTCCTTAAAAGTTAATAGGGAGGACAGTCAGGTTCTGTTCAGGAAAAGAAGGCACAGCGTTCCCTCACATGGTATGAGAAGTAGCATGTCTAGAGGGTGGGAAGAATTACAGGATGACAGAATTGAGGAATTCAAGCACAGTTTTACTCTTGGCAGCTCAAAACCCACAATAAAAGTAGAGTTCATTGAAGAATAACACTGGGGATTTGGTTGTTCTTTGAGTAGGTTGGGATCAGAAGGGAAGGGAGTTTATCTCTACAGTATAGGTAAAATTAAGTTTGGGCTGAGCTCAGAATAGCTCTGGCCATCTCTCTGTGTCTTGGTTTTCCCTCTCTTATTAGTGATGCCATGCTGTTGGCAGATGAACAGATGCTGTGAAGGCTTTCCATCAGAGGAAAGGTTAGTGGTAGGAGAAATATCTTTATGGGAATGAGGTATGACAAGTTTGAGAATAGGGCAGATAAATTAGTTCTTAAGTTTGACGTTTGTTTTTAAAGAGAGACCTGATACTAAATGGTAGGATAGTACCATCTTGCCGTACAGTCTGTAGATCTTCCTTCTCTGGATTTCATCTTTTGCTGTCTGTTTTCAATATTAGTAGATATTTTGATACAAATTTTACAATAATGTTAGCTGTTGTCTTTTAAAAGGAGTTACATCTTTCTGTTTTGAAAAAAAAAAAAAAAGTGTATAGCAACATCCATTTTGTCTGCTCATATACCGGCTTAGAATGTATGTCCATGGCTCCAGAGCATCAAAGAAATGAGTCTGCCTGTGACACCAGTGTTGGTGTTTCTTATCAAGGGCTTCTGGCCTTCACAAGTTGTACGCTTCTTTTCTTCTTCCCTTTTTTTTTTTTTTTCTGGCGACAACAGAGATTTGTAATTTCTTTTAAAAGACTAACTTTGTTGTAAAATTAGTATCAACACATCTACTGAACTTGAAAGCAGGCAGCAAAAAACAAAATCCAAAGGAAGATTTACTGACTATTTTTCGCTTAGTAGAGTCCCATCTTCATTTGGTGAAATAATTATTCTCTCTCTCTCTCTCATTTTTATTTTTTTTTAATACCTTTCACCTCATTCATTTAGTCAGGTTTTGACTTTATTTAATTTTATCTGTTGCGGACCAAAGACCATTTCTTAAAATTTTTCCTTAGTGTGTCTTTAGTTCAAGTGTTGTGTGTGATTTCGGAGTGTCTCGTAACAAACTAATTAAATCTCACCAAACCTGCAAGACTGGGGTAAATAGTAGGGTAAATACAGTCAGATGCATGTTCTGGATATCCCAGCTCAGTCTGATATCCTTTTGGTGACTATTTCTGCAGCATAGCAGGGAGCTTCTCATCACACCTGTTGTTCTGTCTTTGTGTGTTTCATCCTGGTTATTCAGAAAACAAAGTGCTGACAACTAGGAGGCATTTGTAAAAAATTGGAAAGAAGTCCAGTACTTGCTTTATGTAGGAAAGGTAGGCTTGAGAAGGAATTCAATTTTCTAGGAGGTTTTCAGCAAAATAAGTCTTTTCATTTCTGCCACCCCTATTCTTAATTCACGTATCTCCTGTAATGTCTGCAACAAGCAGTGCAAAGTCTGCCCTTTCATGTACTACAAGTATTGATTTCCCAGATCATAGTCTTTTGAATTGACAGTACAAGGTAGAAAATTCTAAAAACTTGTGAGAAGAAAACTTTTGATCATTTAGCTAGTAAATATTGTTAATACAACATTAAATTTCTTTAAGAAAGTCAGTGAAATAAAAAACTACATTTGTGTTTGGCAGTAAATAATCATCCGTTGATATTTGATACCCTGACATTCAGAGAAATTGAGCAGTACTTCCTGCAGGAAAATACAAGAAGCAGTTGTCATTATAAATAGTATTCAAAAATTTTCGAGATAACCAGAAGAAAATTAGAGGCTCAAATATGTAAGTTTTTTTTTAACAGAGCAAATGAGCAGTAAACTATTATGCTCTGAAAGCATTTTAAAGTTTCTTTAAAATTAGTATATAAAAAAACAAACTCATAAGGCTGCAGTACAGTTTCGATATTTCTACTGTTTTAAATAGCTACATTATTTGCTACTGGTAAGATGCCTTTTTTTCTTGAATGCATGACTTTAACACAAAAGGTGTATTTTCAAATCTGTCGGTGGAGATCTTATGGCCACAAAATCTTGTTTTAATTAACTAGTATGGTTTGGGTGGGGGGTGGGGCAAAAGATATTTCTTCCTTTTGCTGTGTACATGTGCATAACCCACTTCAATACATGATAAAATTAATGAGAAATTTTCAATCCATTGCAGTTTTTTAATAGAAAATCTATGCCTAAAATAACTCTTTTATAAGTTTTATTCGTTTATCTTAGAATTTAAGAATTCAAATAATGGTAACTCATTTAATTGAGTTACCAAAAACAATAACAGCAACAACAACAAATCCACCAAAACGGGACAAAAACTAAGTCAATATGTTTTCTCTAGATTTTCCCAAGTAGACCTTAAAAGAGAAAGTTGCTTCATATGAGCAATAAAACATCATGGTATTATTTTCAAAATCCACTTAGAGGTTAGCTTGCACTATCTGTGTAGGTATTCTCCAGTCAGCTACTGGTTTAGGGGAATCTTTCCATTACAGGGTGCAGAAAATAATGCAATTCATTTTTTCTGGCTATATTAGTCATGCTCAGATATTGGAGAACACTTATGGAGCATAAAAGTCTTCTCATGTTTATAAACAGGGCAGGAAAAGAAAATTACTTTTTCTCTGTTACTGTGTTGGCTTTGATGTATTATCCCTCAGAGACCAGTTCAGCAGGTCTTCTCCAGCCATGACTGTCCAAGGAATTCTCCATCAGAAGTGACCAGCCACTCTGAGTCTTTTGTGGTGATGCCTGTTGTATCCTTCGATTGGATTCAGTATGTATCTACCAGCCACGCCATTTGTAGGCCCCAGAAACATATTCTCTAGAGGCTGTTGGGCTTAACCAGTTGTACAGATGGATGTATTCCTTAACCTGTTCTGCTTGAGGACGAGTAATTAGCATGTGCTATCCACATAACTTTTATTGTCTAATCATGGTGGACCCTTCCTTTTTCCTATGATTCTTCTTCAGAATTGCCAATCTACTACCTTTTAAAACTCCACAGAAAAAGAAAAAGAAAAAGAAAAAGAAAAAGAAAAAGAAAAAGAAAAAGAAAAAGAAAAAGAAAAAGAAAAAGAAAAAGAAAAAGAAAAAGAAAAAGAAAAAGAAAAAGAAAAGCAAAAAAAAAAAAAGGCAAAACCAGAAAATACAAGAAAAAGCAAAGTTCTGTCAACAATTTCTGTGTCCCCAGCATTTCATCACTGATGCCCTGTAACTTGCAATAAGTTGTAGCTTTACTGGCAGTGTTGGCAACGTAGCTCATGGCATGAAGGGGAAGAAAGGCAGCACTGTAGTTGATATTAGACAGCTTTCTCTGCAGTGAACTGAAAATGTCTGAGTCCAAAACTGAAAACCAATACTTTCTTGGTTTGGCCTGAAGCAGGATTAAACCATACTTAAAAGTCAGAAATCCAGATCAACCCTGGTTAATTTGCAAATTTCTTTCCAATAAAGATGTTCTCAACACAGTAGGGAGCTTTACTTAATCAGTGTTTCTTAGACCTACTTAGGAACATGCTGCTCACAGCAAGCTATTTTAAGAACATCTTAAATTGCATGAACACATTTGCAAGACACCTGCCCCTGTAAGAAGTTACCCAGGAATAGTAATTAACACCTTGCTTTAAAGTGCAGCAGAGAATTTCAGATAGATAGGGTCAGGAATAGTAAAATTAAATAGCAAATAGCACAGAATACTTGATTAGGTGGATAGTGAAAAATGGGTTTTTACAAAGTCTTGAGGGAATAATGATGTGTTTTCAACTCTCCTTTTAAGACAGATGTCTATACCAACTTTTTATTCATTTGTAACCAGGTATAGTTGTGGAAGTCCCAGCCTGTAAACTAGTAATTTGTTGTGACAACAGTAACAGACAACAGTTTATGGGTAACACAAACATATTTCTCTAATGTTATGGCTAATATGAACTAATCATAATGCAAAGGTATGGATGGAAATTGTATGCCTCTCTGAGGACTACAGTGCAGTAATTTGCCTTACAACTTCTGAGCTTTCCTATGTTGAGGAATCAGTGTCTGGTTTCTACACTGAGTGGAAAAATGGGCTGAATAATTTGGCAACTGACAGCTTGTGGGCTGCAGAGCAATTTATACCTCATGTTGTTGTGATTTATTTTTCTAGACTTAATGGTTCATTTGAGAGACTGGGAAGGAACAGCAGGTCAGTAACTAATGCCACTATATGCCTGCAAGTCCTTTATATCTGCCTTTCCCTGCAGTCCAAGTGAAATACACATCAAAAGACTTAAAGACTCTTAACAATTTATTGTGTTCTTCTTTTGGCTCCATACATCATTTGTTAGTTACCATGACCTATTGATGAGAGAGAGGGTTTGTTACATATTTGTTACATATTTGTTCTGACCCAGCTGTGCCCTTAGGTCAACATAGCAGTGCACTTAAATACAATTTTACACACCAAAGGCATTGTCATTACCATGTCCTATGACCATTCAGCATGTGCATTCTACACCATCACACACAAAGTGAGGATCTCCCTTTAGGACAGCAGTAGTAAAAAGGCTGTTTGTAAGAACAGGACAATGTGGGCAACACTTCTGTGTTGCTACAGCACGTTTGAATTTTTTGATTGTGCTTTGAGATCTGCTTCTCCTAATCTGGTTGGGCAAATAGAGGAAGTAAAACCTTGGATGGTTTCTTTGCCAATAGAGAATATATAAATATTAGTTGGCTTACATTTTCACAAAACGGCATTTACCTTAGTTGTTCCACTTAAAAGTGTTATCTGTCATTTGTCATATCAAACTTTGCTGCAACTCAAACATGATAATCTTTGATCAGACAATACATTCAGGTGCTATCCATTACATCTCCTTTACTGTGGATGTATGTACTAGCAGTATACAAGATGCTCCTGAAAAAAAAGTCAAACCCATTATTTAAATTATTAAAATGCTACTAGAATTAAGTCCTCCAGGGACAAAGCTAAATTTACTGTAAGTGTATAGAATGCCCTGTTCTTGTTTAAAGATTGCAGAAGTTCCCATCATCACTGATGTCTATTCTAGCAATTTTTTTAATATTTTTTTTTCATTTGGCTACATATTAGCTAACTGACCCCATCAATTGGAGAAACAGAACTATTCAGAAGACCTCTATTACTTTTTTTTTTTTTTTTTAATGGCAACCTATTATTTCCCATGGCATACTAATGCCTCGTAAAGTGTGTTAAAAGGACAGAATTCACACAGGAGACTGGAAATGCTGTTAACCTCACTCTGGTTTCATTCACATTCTGACTTCCAAACATAAGCCTTAGTCTATCTGTGCTTCCACCAAGCCAGTGGCAAAATCCCTTTTACTCAGAAGACTGAACTGTCTGCTGTTAATTAATTTTAATTTTTGGAGTTTTTACTTCTAGTAAGGATGAGAGGTGTTCGTGTTACACCTATTTGGAATCCAAATACAGGGTTGAGAAATCTCAGGAACCCATATTCCAAGCTTCTTCCTAAGTATTTTAATCTTAAAGACAGGCAAGAAGTTTAATGTAATTGTGACAAGCACCTTTATCAAATTTACTGATGTCAGTCATTGTTCTGTTTGAACTTAAAAGATTACTGGTTTGATTTTTTTGAAAAATATGCTTACTTTCCTGCTTAGTCGCATGACTTACTTTACTGGTATCTCGTGCAAGTTTGGATTCAATTTCGAGTAACAGATATGATGTCTTTTCTAGCTAATCAAAATTAAATCTCTGAAAGTGTAGTATCACTTTTAACTTTTACAACTTGACTCAATGAGCAGACTTTTTAGATAAGTTGAAGAATTAGTTGAGGAAATGCATCCATCATCTACAGTGAAGTTTAAAACCTGGGGCTTTAGTCCAGGTAATTTTGAATACAGGGGCTGACATTAAAATCACAGGAACTTCTTTCATAAATAAGAACTACAGGAGTATTGGTGGATGTGTAGCATCAGATATCTTGGCAACTTTTATGTGTTGCTGTCTGGTTTTATCTGATTCCATTTGAATTGTTTTTGTTTCCATCTAACTCATAAGCAGTAGGATTTGAAGTTGTTATTTCATGTTGCAGACTTCACCATTGGAACATGCAAAGTGTATTGCTTAATTCAGACATTGATAAAATGTGTCTTTTATTTTTATCTGCATAAACATGAATGTAAGTGAAGGAAATAAAACTGAAGCAACATACTCACAGGCCAGAATTTCTGAAAGTTAGTTTTTAGAATCAGACACCTGCGTAAGGGTGACAGCTTTTCTATTATCAGGTGAAGTCAGGGATATTAGTGGGTCAAGGTTTTGTGATGCATCGTTAAATACTGAGAGAAATCCCTTCAATCACACACCCCAGCTCCTTGGCACTGGGGCCACCCTAAAGATTGCTAAGTATTCCAGAGACTTGGAATTCAGCTAAATTTGAGAAACTAGGCCTCCACAGGATTACTAATTCTGGGATCTTCCCAGTAATCTTTAATTTTGAAACTCCACTTTCTTTCAGCCTCTAGAGAAAGATAGGTAATGCATCATTCTTCAAAATACATAGTCTGTCCTATATGTCTGTTATTCCCACAGCCAACTGCAAAAAGTTAGATTATTTTAAAGGACAAAAATCCTAGTTTAAAGAAGATTAGTTCAGTGATTGAAGTAATATCCAATGCAAAGATCAAAGGAGCTCACAGGCTAATTTTATTTAAAGTAATTTTAAATTGTTTTTCAGCTTGAGCCTAAACATTTTAATTTATGAAGATAGATGAGGATCAGTCATATCTTAGTTAATTTCAACATGGAGATACAAAGATCCACAAAAGTTTGCAAACCATTTTTTAAAAAAACGTTTTAAATGCTGAAACAAGACATGTCTGGAAAAAAAAAGGAGAGGGGGGGAAAGCAGCATATATATACCTAATAGGCTCAATTAAACCCACAGAATTTAGCTGGAATCTCTTTGACAAGGGTGTGTCTTTTGAGACCATGCAGGAAAATTTATGTTCATTAGGCAGTGGCATAATCTCATAGGTTTTAGAAACAAGGGAGGGAAGAAATTTTTTTTCTAATTTAACTAGAAGAAAGCTCATGGAAAACTTAGTATGGAAGAATCGTTCAATTGAAGGAAGAGGACAGTCCTATTTAGTCAAATGCAATTAGAATGAACAATGGTTTATACTGTAATAAGTGAATAAATATTTCTGGGTTAATAATTTATCAAATTCCCAATGTTCAAGTAATTTGGTATGAGGGAAGAATACATGTGAGCCTTTATTAAAGAAATATGATGAGGTTTTCCTCAATGAGTATTTCAAGCAGCTGTATGTTTTTCTGTTTCCAGCTGCTGCTTCTCTGTTGTTGATACATTCCCAACTGAAAATTTGCATGGGAGATAGGATTGCAGAATCTTCTAGAAAGATTTGCCTGCTCATTGCTTCCGTCTTCTTCCTGGTGTACAATGTTTTCAGATTTTCAGAAATCTACCAAATGTTCTTTGGGAACCCAGTCTGTAGGACAGCTGACATGTCTTGGCCTTAGTCGGCCTACAACTTGGAGCCCCTCCTGGTTGTTCACCAGTCCTGTAGGATTGAGAGTTATTTCTCAGCAGAGTTGTGCATGCATGTGTTGGGTTGGCCTCCTTAAACTATTTCTTTCCTTCAAAAATGTGCTTATTCTGCATTTATTGGGAGAAAATACTTTAGCCAGTGCAATAAATGAAAATTAATTAAAATGCAATTAAGTCAATTTATGACAGGCTCTTATCTTTAAAAAATTCAGGCTATTATTCTGAGGAAATTAGGTATAGTCTCTCTATAATTAGCGAAAAATATATTGAAATGGATCGTGCATGTCAGAGGCTGCCAAAATATTTGGTTTAAAAACAGAGATCCTTGAGGGAATGTCCCAAACTCCCAGTTTTATGAAGCTTCAGAATTTGCTTGTAGATCTTTACATTACCAGGTCTGCATAATTACAGGGATTAAACTATGCCCGTAAGGCTGCCTGTTTTCTCCTGGTGCTTTCCCTCACACATACTCTGCTGCTGCTCATGCCAATGCAGCTTCTGGTTCTGATAGTGGGAGTCCTATAATACAAGGAGCTCCAGGCAGCTGCCAGTGCTTTGAATACTGGTTGTCTGAACCTGCTCTGAGCAGGTCTATACACAATAACCAGGTAGTGCTGGGTGTTGGAAGGTAACTGTGCATTCTCTATTGCAAGGTTCATCCCAGTGAATAAGTATCAACAACCATTATTTCTCCCTTCCTTTCTTCCTCCCAAAAGCTTGACCTCCATTGTCCATGTCTTGTTTTCCCTTTGTGTCAAGATTCTTTTAAAGCTACAGCTTTGCTTCAGTGAGGTGCTGATTCTGTGTCTGCTTCAAGCACTTTTCATAGAATCACAGAATCATGGAATGGATTGAGTTGGAAGAGACCTTAAAGATCATCTAGTTCCAACCCATCTATCTAAGCAGGGTCACCTTCCACTAGACCAGGTTGCTCAGAGCTCCACCCAACTTGGCACCGAACATTTTCAGGGATGGGGCAGCCACAGCCTCTCTGCCCAACCTGTTCCTCACCACTGACAGTGAAGGATTTCTATGTGATAGCTAATCTGAACCTTCCCACTTTCAAATTAAAGCCATCACCCCTTGCCCTATCACTACTTATCTTGTCAAAAGTCCTGAGTCTTGTCAAAAGGCTGCTATAAGGTCTCTTCAGAACAGCATTCTCTCCAAGCCGAACAACCTCAACTCTATCAGCCTGTTTTCATAAGAGAGGTGCTCCAGCCCTTTAATATTTCTGACACTCTTCTGGACTCTCTCCAGCAGATCCACATAGTTTTTATGTTGGGGGCCACAGAACTGGACACAGTAATCCTGGTGGGGTCTCATCAGACCAAAGCAGATGGATGGAATCTGCTCACTTGCCCTGGTGGCTATGCTGCTTTTGATGCAGCCCAGGACATGCTTGGATTTCTGGGCCATGAGTGCACACTGACAGATCATGTCCAGCCTCCTGTACAACAGCAGCCCCAAGTGCTTCTCTCCAGGTCTGTTCTCACTCCATTCTCTACCCAACCTATACCTGTGCTTGGGAATGCCCTGACCCAGGTGCAGGACCTTGCACTTGGCCTTTTTGACCCTCATGGAGATTGCACAGCCCCACCTCTCCAGCCTGTCCAGGGCCCTCTGGATGGCATCCCTGCTCTGCAGCACACTGACTGCCCCACAGAGCTTGGTGTCTGTGGCAAACCTGCTGAGGGTGCCCTCAATCCCACTGTACATGTCACTGACAAGTCTTGGAACAGCGACAGTGCCAGTACTGACCCCTGAGGGACAGCACTTGTCACCATTCAGACACTGACCACAGCTCTTTGCAGCCATCCAATTCCTTATAGACTGAGACCCATCAAATCAATGCCTCTCTAACTTAGGGACAAGAATGCCACGTGTGACAATGTCAAATGCTTTCTTTGCAGAAGTCCAGGCAGACAGTGTCTGTTGCCCTTCCCTTGCTTACCACTGCTGTAACCCTGCTATAGAAGGCCACCAAATCTATCACTCACATTTTATCTGTAGTGAAGCCATGTTCTTTGTCATCATTTGCCTCTTTATTTTCCATTGCCTTTGCACAATTTCCAGGAGAATTTATTTCATAATCTTGCCTGAACCGGAGGTGAAACTGGCTGGCCTGTAGTTTACCAGGCCTTCCTCTTTTTTCTCCTTTTAAAAATGGGGGTCATGTTTTTCGGTCAGTGGAAATTTCTTCGGACTGTAACAACTTCTCTAATTGGATGGGTAGCAGGTCTTTCATCTGCCAGGTCCCTCAGGACATGCAGGTCCCTCAGGACTTGTGCACCTTCAGTTTCCTTAAATGGTCTCAAACCAGATCTTCTGCACATGGACTGGTTCTTCATTCTCCCCTGTCCCTGCATTTACCTTTTGTGACTTGACTGGATTATTTGCAGGTAAAGACCGAGGCAAAAAAGCTGTAGAGTACCTCAGCCTTCTCTATGTCCTGGGTAATCAGGTATTCTGTTTCTTTCTGAAGAGGACCCGTATTTTCCTTAGTCTTCCTTTTATCTCCAATGTACCTAGAGAAGCTTTTCTTGTTGCTCTTGATATCCCTTTAAATGCAGGCCAGATTTAATTCTATCAAGGATTTAGTTTTCATAGAATCATGCAGTCTGTTTGCTCGGACAATTTCTCTGTACTCCCCAGAGTCTGTCCCTCCTTGTTTCCAAGCTCTTTAGGCATTCTTTTTGTGTTTAAGTTTTTCTGGATGCTCTTTGTTCATCCATACATGCCTCATGGCAATTTTGTCTGACATGATCTTTGTTGGGATCACTCCTCAGCCTGGAGGAGATGAATCTTCAGTATTAACAATCTTTCTCTTTTCCCTCCTGGGTTTTACCCCATGGTACTCTACTGAACAGATCCTTCAACAGCAAAATCTGCTCTCCTGAAGTCGAGGGTAGTGAGCTTGCTCTGCCCCTTCCTTGTGGCCTGAAGAACCTGAAGTTCACTTCATGGTCACTGCAGCCAAGGTTGTCCTGGAGCTTCCCGTTCCACACCAGCTGCTCCTCGTTGGTGAGAACAAGGTCCAGGACAGCACCTTTCCCTGTTGGTTTCTCTGTCACTTGGAGAGAGAAGTTGCCATCCAGAAGTGCATTCCAGAAATCTCCTGGGTGGTTTATGTCCAACAGCTGTCAGGGTGGTTCAAGTCCCCTCTGTGACCTGCCCTGTGAATGTGAGGCTGCTCCTATCTGTCTACAGATGGACCCATCTGCTCAGTGTTCCTGGCCAGGCAGCCTGTAGCGGGCCCCTGCTATAATATAACCCATTATAGGTCCCTGCCTTTAGCCTGGACCTGATTCCAGTGGCCCTTTCAAATACCTTCCCTTTGACCAAGAGGACTGATGAAAAACTACCTGCCCTTCAGAATCCCTTACTGTCACAACCAGGGCTCTGTAATCCTTTTTGATACTCTTCATGCTTCTCCTGGCTGTGTCACTGTTGCTATATCAAGTGAAACAAGTAGCCTATCAGTGACATCCCTGCTACGACTCCCCAGTAAGCAGCAGCTCTCTAGAGAGTGTGTCAGGTCTCTCTGTACCCCTGAACCCCTCAGAAGTCACCTACTGCTACCACCCGTTGCCTTTTCTTAGTTGTGCTGGCTGTGATGTGGGACCAGATGGGGCTGCCTTACTCAGCTCCAGTGCCTCTTGGGATGTGGCAGGTCTTTCCTCTTCAGTCTGCAAGGTGTTGAAGTGATTCTGCAAAGGCATCTCAGGCTTTGAGGAATTCTCCTCTTTCTGCAGGTCCTTGCTATTGCAGGCTTCCATTCTCCTGTGTTATCATCTCCCTTCCTTCTCTGTGTGTTATGTCTTCTTTTGCTGTATCTCTTCCCTGCTACCCTGTTGCAGTGTGTTTGAAAATTGGGAAGAGCAGTCTGAGAGTGGGAGATGCTTTAATGCATCAAATGAATAAGCCTGTAGTCTTCTTGCTTTCTCCTTTCATATTCTGATCTGGCTGTACTGAAGATAAATGGTGTTCTGCTACTGAACTTTTTGACAGGGAGAACAGATAAAGCTGGCAAGTTATTTAGAAAAATGCACTACCCCACCTTTGGTTTTATTAATTATAATTACAAACTTTTCCTTAGTCAGAAAAAGGTACTTTCAATAGCTGGTTTGCTTTATGTGTTAGGTAGCATTTGATGTACTGCCAGATACTTAACCTGTTGGTTTTTGTGGCTCGTAGGGCCTGTGGAAAAATCTACAAAATATGCAAAAGCCATTAATTAAATTAGATTATATACAACTTCCTTTTTTCTTTCACAGTAAACTTTGTCTAAAATGAGCTGTGGCATCAAAGGTACTTTATCAGCAGATCGTCAGAATCTTGTGCTGCAAGCTCCTTATGTTAGTTCTGCAAGCTCTACACATCTCTGCTTTCAGTTTCAGGGGTGGATTTGTCAAATGGGATAACTTCCAGCAGCAGCTTGTTACTGCTGCAAAGCATAGTCTTGCCCGTGTTTGAACTGATTAGATTTTGGGTCATCACAGCATGCCAAATCCAGACTCTTTGGGTCAGTGGCACAGCCAGCTTTGAAATAATGCCTCCCTTGGCCTAAGTCCAGACTAAGCTGCATTTCATACACTGTCCTCCAAAAAAACAGGCTTTGTTAGGACAGAAGTGATTGTATGAGACATCAGATTGGCAGGTCAGAGAGCATCGACGTTAACACACCCTGATCTTGTCTGCTGATGCAGCTGTTTAGTTTAAATCTTGTTTATTTTATGTCATGTCAGAGTATAAAAACCCTCTACTGATGTGAGGACACATATACCCAAACATTCTGCAGAATATGATCCCAAATATAAGCAGTTTTCAGTTCAGAAAAAAAGTATTGGAAAAGTTGTTATCTTAAGCAAAAGAGAGATTATTGCAAAAGTTTTAAAATAACCACGCTGACTTTTAAGAGATCTGTAAGTTAAGGGTAAAGAAAAGTTATATATGAACATACAAGCTTCATACATATTTATAAACTGAATTCTGAAGGCAGAAAGAAAGGTTTAGCAAACACAAAATAAAAAAGTAAATATGTTTTTTCTGTACATCCACAAATTTTTTATGAAATAAGCGTTCGAAACTTGCAATTTACTTTCCATTTTGAAGAATTTAAACTTTTTCCCATCCTGAGATACCTAAATGGAAAATTCTAATGGAATTCACTGATAATATTTCCAAATGGTAGATTTAAGAAATTTTCTTTGAATATAATTCCAAAGGGACTCTTTGAAACATAGTGTCATTCACATGTCTTCAGCTCTGCAGTTGTCTTAGAAGAGAGTAGTCTCTGGAAAACAGGCTTGCATTTGTGTGAGACAGCTCACATGCTAATTGTAATGTTAACTAAAGACACAAGTGTTAACAAGGACAATGAAAGGTGCTCTTTTGTGTTATTTATTTTGAAATGTGATTAAGTGCTTGGCTTCAGAATGTTTTCTATTCTATTGATGTAATATGGAAAAAAGTGCTTTTCTATCTTCACTCACTTTTTTGGAGGGTTCTAGTTTTATATTTTGAAGTGTCTTGATCACTGAAAGCCAGGTAACACCCAAGGGAGGCTGCGTTGTGCAACCTCAGCTTTGAAAGATTTTACTGAACCCCAGCTTCTTTGAAGATTACCTACAAAATTTTAAAATACAAGGGTGTCTGGTGACAATGAATGCACTTCTCTTATGTCAAAGATGTTGTAACAAATGTAAACAGCTTTTCCGTTGCTTTTCCCCTCATTCTTAAAAATCTGGAGGAAAAAAACACGTAACTACCAAAACTCCACAATGCTGATATAAACTCAAGGTATGAGGTTTGAATACAGAGTTTGGAAATGAAAATTAAAGGTATAGTTGGCAACTTCCACAGCTGACATCATCTGTTCAGTAAAACATGTTTGGTGTTGTAAATGACTGACCTGTGCTCCAGATGGTTATCAACTGTCTTTACACTTATTAGACTCTTACATTTCACTCCTGCCATTCTCACTGCTTTATAGAACCAGGTACACAATTAGAGAAATAAAATATCTCCCCTCCTTTGTTTAAAATAAGTGAAAAGAAAACACCAATCAACCATCAAACACTGGAATTCTGCACTGTGGGCAAGGTAAATTGGAGGAGTCTGTCTCCAGTTTTGCAACGACTACCACTTTCCTCCTGAAAATATGTCTCCTTGGCAAATCCACTGCTCCCAAAAATACCTTCTGCAAATGTTTGTGTGAATGGAAATAGATTACAAGAAGGTGGCAGTGTGATTTCTAAGTATGAATGAAGCTGCGGATGTATTATAACAGCAAATGTGCGTGTTTAAATCGCTTCCTTTATAATCACTTTGTTTAGGTGAATCTGGGAAAAAAAGAGAAACCAAACAGAAAATTAGTTTAAAATGAAGCCACTTGAGAATATGATTCCATTGCAGTGTATAAGATACAGCTCTAGATCATCCGTTCTCTCTCTTGGATTTTATTGGTGCTTTGGTAAGAAAAGTCCTGAATACATTATTGCTTTGTGAAAAATAGTTAAGAAACACTGTTTCTGATCTACAGCTGTTACAGGCACAGAACTACAAACATGGCTTTTGTCTGAGATTTTTTTTAGAACTCCTAGCCTAAGGGGTAAAAACCCACTCACATTAGCATTACTGTACACTATATGGTGAGACTGATATTCAGATGTTTTACATAACAGTGTGAAGCTTTTACATAAATTTCGGTTTTCTATTTTAGATCAAACAAATCACTCTTAAAGATTGTGTCCCACAGACACCTTTCCAAGAAGTTCCTTTATGCAGAGCTGGAGAGGAGGCAAGATGTTGGCATAGCTGTTGACCTAAAAACCTGCTATGCCAACATATTGTCATCTTTCCTGTCTGTTTGCGTCAGAGGGAAGTTATACATTGCAATGGGCATTTGGAACAGCTTTAGTCTTTATAGATAACTTGAAATGTCATTTTTCTGACCCTGCTTTTGAGTCAATGAGGCAAATGTTTAATTACCTAACAACCAAAGGAGGGACAGAATTTGACTTGAGTTTTTTTATTACTCAAACGACAAACAGTTTAACCTGCTCTGAAAAAGTTAATGTGGAGATGCAGAACGAAAGGGGCTTGAGGGGACAGAACAAGAACTGAGTGTTTTTTCTGTCTGACCTCTACACATTTGCAGAGAAATTATGCGTTTTCTGCATGTTGTTATTTTGTTTGCATATTTTTTTCCTTTTCTGATTGTATTCTCCATGCCTGTGTACTTTTCATGTTTGTACTTTCTGTTAAGAGCCATGGTGTTGGGCAATGAGAATACAGTAGTAGTCATAAAAGAGCATCCCCTAATGAAATGTTGTAGCTGCATTTCACTGATCTGTTTTCAATACCTAATTAAGAAAAATAAAACAGTAAAACTTGATCTACCAGGTCTCATGATTACTGTACAGGGAACCCCATGAAAAATATAAATTCAATGTAGCAATTTCATCATTCATGTACTTACTCTGCATAAGGTGGTACTTCACACAACTAGAATTTTGCTTTGGGAATCTAAAATTAGAGGCTGGATCACTAGTAGTGCTACTTAAAAAAAACGTAATGAAGCAGAACTTGATACCACATCATGTACACAAAAGTATAGGAAAGTTCACACAAAAGTAGTCCTTCTACACTTCTAACTCATTCTTGTCACTCAAGTACTGTGTTTGATCTCTACATGAAAAAAGGAAGTTTATGATTAGGCTATGTCGTTGCCAAACCTAACTTAGGGTTATTATCTGCACGCACCATAACAAAATGATTATAACCAAATGTTCTTATTGCTTTCAGCTATGTAATATTCAGTTTTATACAGCCTCTACACTTAAGCCATGTATGTATCTGCAGTGGGAAGTCATTTAAGTGATGCCTAAACTTTTATATATGTATTTATTGTATGGAGCACATTTTAATATTTAAATCACTCATGATGACAAACCTAGAGTAGCACACCAAGTATAGTTGTAGAAAATTCCATCATTTTAGCAAACGTGAAGAATGCTCCTCTCCTAATTGATGTTGACATTGATACTTAAATGACAAGGTCTGAAGGCTAAAACATGTTACCTTTGTTCTAAAAGCAGGGTGCAGACAGAACTGAAAATTTAGTTCCCCTATTGTGCCAAATCTACTGCAAATCCACAGAGCAGCTGTTATCTTTCTTGTGGCAAGGTCACTTCTTGCTCTCAAACAAGTAGTGTCCCCTTATTTGAGTACCTAGCCTGTGATACTGGACCTTGTGCTGGTGCTCTAATAAGCAAAATAAATATTACTTGGTTTTCTGAAAGGAAAATAATGGTGAAAGATACCTAACCTGCTAGAATGAATTAAAGAAAAATGGAGACAGGGATTTGATAGTGGAAAACAATGATAATGGTCTGGTCCTTGTGGAGACATATTAATGTTTGGCTTAATGAGCAAGTTTTAAGTAAGAATAAGGAACTTAGTGTTATGACACAGTGTGATATAGTATGTTGTTTGCCTTGAATTTACTTGCTCTAGCATGACTAGCTGAATTTTCTGGAGTTGTATACCAGTAGTTGCAGGCTTTCATCTAGAGATGTTTCTGCCTGGAATAGAGTTAATTTTCTTAGTAATTTTCCTACTAGCATGTACAGTGAGAATAATGTTGATTACAATCCAGTGTTTAAATTATTGCCTAGCAGTCCTTACTTTAAACCAAAGGCTTCTTAACTTCCCCTCCTCTACCAAATAAACCAGTGCATCAGAAGCACAAACCAGAGGATGAGGAGGCTGCAGTCCTCAGCAGAAGCTGACTCTCAACAAGATAAGAACAGTTCCCTGCCTGTGGGGTCATGGGAAAAGAACTCTCTGAGGTGTTAGGAGGCCCCAGACCAAAAGTTACCATTGCACATGAGGAACATGAGGAACAAATGCATAAATTCTGAGGGAATAAAGGCCCATATGTTTTTGTAAGGGGTCCCTCAATAGATTAGGCTCTAGCTGTCCTGTTGGGGTACCATTCAATTGTTTGGTTATTTTTTCCTGCAGCTGAATGTCAGAAATTCTGCTGTGAGGAACCTAGGGAGAAGAAATTTCTTTTTTAACATCTTCATTACATAGGGCAGTGTGCTAATAGTACCTAAACAGTGCTGGGTCTTATGTTCAACAAACCACATAGCATAAGTATATTCTATGATGAGACTGGAGTTATGGCAAAATCTTGCTATTTCTGTAGGAAACAACTGTGCTTTAGGAACAATGTGTCTACTATACTCTAGATACTGTAAACTGTCTAGTACATCATAAGAAACATACTCAATAGGTGCCCTTCAAGTAAAGTGTAACTGCTTTACTTGTTTTGTGCATGTAAACTTAAAATTTATGTTAAAGGTGATCTGATATGTTGAAAAGAATGGTAAATGGTGAAGGAAAGAGCCGAAAAGAATAAGGAAAATTATCCATATCTTTCTTGCCAAATACAAGACTGGGCAGAATTATAAGGAAGTGGAAGGAAAGGGCCTGGGGTGAGATTCTGACCTTGCTGTTGTCAGCACAACTATTGTTCCATCTTTATTTGGGATGAAGATACAGACATGGAATTGAGTTCATTGTTAGCAAGGTCTGGTTTAGAACATCTTCTATGAACTTCAATCCTTAACAATACTCAGTTGTTGTGCTTCACTTATTATCCTAACTACTACTTACATGCTCTGCTCCTGCTTTGGGACACAGGAGTAGAGGGAGCTTGGAGGCCTCATTATATTGATCAAAAAAGAAGAGAATTTGTCCAGGAGGGAGCTGGAGAATGAAATACATAAATACTCCACCAGGCAGCCCAGTGGATGTTCTTCATTAGTCATCAACGTTCAACAGCAGTTGACCAGCTTGGCTCCTGTGACCATGGAAATATACTGTGAATATAACATGTCCAAAATAAGAAAATACCATGAACTAGGGAGGGAGAAAGCAGGAGAAGCAAAGGTAATTGAAAACTAGTAACACAAAGTATCTTCTGAAAAAGGGAAAGCAAATCACTTGGTTTTTCCAGTGATTCCATTATCCTCTACTCTGGATCTGGCACTTAGAATCTCTATCTGATTTCATGTGACTACATGTTCTGTATAGCACTGACTTTACTCTGCCCTGCTACCTGATAATTGCTAACACAATTGAGGGAGGCAGAGAGGCAAAGAAAAGCACAGAACAAAGGTTTCTTTTGTTTCATACTTTTGTGATCATGGCACAAGTAAAAACAAACTGCTTGTTTCAGTGTGTACTTGTCTGGAGAGTAGCAGTCAGGACTCTTCTGGAAGACAAAGGCCTATCCTCATCCAGACTAACTGCAAAACATCTTTTCCAGAGGGAGTTTATAACTGTTCTCTCACAGTACACACAGTCCTAGTGCATAAGTCCAAACAGGAAGTAGTCCTCAGATGATGCACTGTATTGAAAGCTGATTGTCAACAGCATTGTTTGTTTCTTACCCTGGAATTTAAGTAAATGACAAAGACTTTGTTCATCTGCCGTAAGGAATGAAATTGGAAGGGTAGAACACAAAAAGGCAAACCTACATCTCAATTCAAAAAGTGAATTTCAGTCTTGGTTGACTGCCAGTAAAAATTCCTCAAAAGATTCTCTTTCATATCAGGTAATTTCTTAGATTATTTTCCAAGAGCATACTCAAGCTAGTTCTTGAAGAATATTCAGTTTTTGATAGCTTCATTGACAAATGTCCTTACCATTAATATTTTGGGTGTACTTAGAAGTAGTTTCATTCATGGCTTCTGGCAGCTCTGTAGAGATTTTCTTCATTAATTCAGGGGTAAATCACATCATTTTTTAGCTGGTTTCTACCCTATTAAATCCTTAGTAAGATGAGATATCTCTTTAAGTTGTGGGAGCTCACTTTTTGTATTCACTGCTGCATTTGTATTCTTTCAGAGCTAAAAAGTTTTCCAGTGCTGAAGTACATGCCTGACTGGAGGGTAAGAAAAAGGGACATAATTGAATAGGAAATGGAATGAAACTGTTTACTTACTGCCATGCTAAGGAGAAAAAATTAGACTTACTTAAGAAAGACAATACAAAGTTAATAATGGTGCTAAAAAAAATAGTTCTGCTTGCTCAAGAACAAGAAGGGACTGGATAAAAGTTGGCATATAAAAAAGGAAAACTATTACAAAGCTCTTTCCTCCTTTTCCATCACATGATGAAACTTGCTTACATCTTCTGCTGACCTGTATGCATGCATGCATACAGGGAGATTTATTGGTTGATTCGTAGATAGGCAAGTGTGTGTACCCGCAATGGCAATTTGAAATATATTGGTAAGAATCTACTTAAGCTGTTTTAAGATTAACACAACACCATGTCATTTTTGGGTTATCTTTCCTATCTCAGCATCAGTCCCTCCTGAACCACAATAAACAAAAAAAGTCTACAAGCACGAGTGTGTTTCTTACACAGCACAAACCCCCACCAACCCAACCAAAACTAGAATTCTCTGAATAAATTCCCTGTTTCTTAAACCCCTGTCTTAGAGTCAAGAAGCTGGTAAATAAATTCCCAACATTCGTAAGATATTGTAAATCAAAGCTTAAGAACTTATGTCTATCTTCAAATGCCTCTCATTCTCCAAGTGTGTATCTGAATTAGTTTTAATTCAAGTGGTACCTTCTCAGGCAATGTACCAGATTTACTCAGGTAACCATTAGCTGGATGGTCAAATTTGGCTCGTGGCTGCTCATTTATGTAGATATCCCATTTCCAGGCACAATATACGTAATCCAGCAAACTGATGTGACAATTCCAGCTGCTAAACTGTTTTCCAGCAATAATCGAACAAACACTCTACACGCTCCTCTGTTTCCATCTTCTGCTGAATTTGTAGAACATGGTCTAAGAACTAATCTGTGTATATATTTAACAGTGCATGGATGAGCATATTCTCATAATGGAGCCATAAAGCAAGTCAAAATTGACTTTAAAAAGCCTATCTATGATTTGGGTAGCATGAAAAGTCTCCAGTGCAGTGTACCTTCTGAGCCCGGGGGTGACCTTGCTAAATCCTTATGTGGGAGAGCTACAAAGTTGCTTTATCCAAGTGCGGACACCTGCTGAAATGATGCCACGAAGTTGTATCCTTTTAAAATACTACTTTCTTTGACTTCAGGAAGAGTAAAGGATGGAGGAATAAATACCTGTAACTGTTAAGGAAGCTTCTTTGAATAACTGTGACTTCATGCATACTAGTGACCTTGATCATATCTCGTCAGTACACGGCATATGGGTCTTCAGGGCAGCAGACTTCCCTCTCTGGTTTTCATTCTAAACCGGGGACAAAAATGTTATTTCCTAAGGGAAAGTCTCCGCACAGTAACCAGCACCCTCTTGTGTTCACAGCGCGCAAAGGCCAAACTTCGTGCCAAGAAACTCCGGATGACTGCGGAGCTTCATCCTGGAACACCTTCCACAGCCCCAAACCTGATATAATAGCAGGAACCTGAAGTCCTACACATGTTTCTCCAATAGCTGCTGGCTATTGCCCAGACAGGAAAGCAGTAATTAGCACGGCTGTATTTACCTCACACTTTAATTTTTCTCTAACACTGTCAGAAATATTCATATAACAAATAATCTGAACAACTTCTGCCCCAAGTCTTTCTTTTGGGCTACCACTGCCTTTCCAAGAAGATTGGGTGTTTCTCAAAATAGAGTTTACACCATGTTTTCAACAGAAGTGGGAAGTTTCCCATGGCTCTTCAGATCTCCCATGCTTTTTTCAGTTAAGGATTTATGAGCTAGAAATAACCCTAGAAACAGTGAAATAGCAATGAAATGGCGTAAGTAAACCCAAATCAGAACAAATACACGGTTTGGCTAGGGTACAGCACTGGTATCTAAATAGAAGAACAACAGATGCAACCACTAATGGATCAGTTCTCCAGCCACTAAACTGTCCCTGAAGTGTGTTGTTGTTCCTGTTGCTTTCCTGTTTGGATTACTGTGTACAGAAATTCAGAACTGCATATAGTTTGCATACAGGCCTCTGTAGAAACTACTCAATAGCAGAGTTTAATTCCTGAGGAAATGGCACAAAGCTGTGTCAAGGACATTTAGGCTAGATATTTGGAAAAGGTTCTTCACCTGGACAGTGGCCAGACACTGAAACAGGCTCTGGAGAGAAGTGGTCACAGCACCTGACAGAGTTCAAGAAGTGTTTGGACAATGCTCTCAGGCACATGGTGTGACTCTTGAGCTGCCATGTGCAGAGACAGGTGCTGGACTTAATTATCCTTGTGGGTCCTTCCCACCTTAGGATATTCTATGGTTCTTAGGGAACTGCGTATTTTTGCAGCTTTTTAAAATCCTCCTACAGAATTCTGTATATAATTGTCTTTATAATGCTCTTATTGTACAGCAGTCATTCTCCAAGAATCTTCCAGTAAAATGACCATGTTCTGTTTAATTCTGTGGTTTTCTCTATGAGCAAAAAAGACAAAAGTCCAAGCATTTTGCACACAACTATAACCGTATTCTATTGGGTTTGTATCTTACTTGCATAGAATTTTGTCATCTTTGCTAACTGAATCTTGAAAAACTTTTCAACATAAGAATACTAATAAAACTAGGTAAATTGGAATCCAATTTGAATTCACAGAGTGACAGATATAATAAAAAGATACATAAACTTGTAGTGGATGAGTTAAATGAAGGCAAAATATATTCTAAAGAACATGAGATGCAGAGAATGCACTCGTATAACATAAGAACATGAGTGCTGAATGCACTCATGAGGGTAGATTTAAAAGATTACCATCTAAAGTAATTAAAACAACTTGAAAAAACAGCTTTGTACCCTGAATCACAGCATACCCTATGTATATAACGAGGGTGAAATACTGCATGCAAAAACCTCAGCTCAAGTTAGGGTATGACATATTCTAAATTCCTGTCATTTAATGTGTATCAGGAATACAAAACAGTGTGGGTGAGAAGGGATTTCAGCCCTTGCAGCCTTGGCAGGGAAGAGTACAGCATCCTAGGTGGTGTTCTTTCACATCTGCTGTTCTCCATTGGTTCATTACGAAATCCTGTACCTGCACTAGTGTTTGTAATATATTGTCAGGAAAAAAATCCCCTTGTTTCTTGATACAAATAAATTAATTAATCCCTCCTTGATTCTGCTGTTTAAAAAGACAGGTTCACCATCTACTAATCCCCACATGAGTTTAGTATCGCTATTTAAATAAGACCAAAAATTCTGTGTTCAGGTTCAGAAAAGTATCCTCCTTGATGTACTTCACAGAGATTACTGATTATTCCATCATTACAAATAAGAGGTGAGATTACAATAAAACTATGGCTTGTACAGCATCCTCCATGGATATGTCACCTAAAAAGTGACACTCTCTCACTTGCCTTTATGCCTTTCATTATGTTCTTAATTTCAGTTGCATTTTGTTTAACACATCATCCTACTGTCATCATTAGTTTAATTTCTGTCATCTCTATCTGTCAAGGATGTGCACTTTGGTCTGAAGTGTTCCCTGTTTTATGGGTAAACGCAAGCAGACAACTGCCAGTGATGTCTCCCAAATTCACAACCAGAATTCAATAATGCTTTAAACAATTCTGTATATCAAAGAAGTCTTTATCTTGGCCGGGAAGATACTGAAGCAGTCTTTTAATGTTTAGTTATTGCATTTCTCAATTGAGTCTGTAGTTTGGTTTCTTTAATTCCTTATGGATGCCATGAAAAGAGGATATTTTAAAAAGTGGCAAACCTCTAAAGAAGATTTGTAAAATCTTGTTGCAAATATTCGTGAACTCAATGATTATTTTGAAGGCTTGTTGTGGTTTGACACTGGCCAAATGCCAGACACCCTTGAAAGTCACTCACGCACCCTGCCCTCCTGAGCAGAGGAGAGAAAATTTAATGAAGACTTCATGAGTTAAGGACCTGGAGACAGCACTCCAAGGGCAAAACAGGTTCAACTTAGAGGTATGAAGCAAATTTATAACTAACAAAATCAGAGGAGAATACTAAGAAGTAAAAGGAGCACTTAAAAACACCTTCCCTACCCCACCCCCCAGCCCCTCCCTCCTTCCCTGAGACAGGGCATGGGATTTTCTTCTGCTGCACAGGGAGAGGAGTCCTTCCCCTGTGAGACCATGGGGTCCCTCCCACGGGAGGCAGATCTCTCTGAACTTCTCCAGCCTGGGTCCAAATCTCACAAGCAGCAGTCCTCCCAAAACTGCTGTGGCATTGGTCACTCTTCCATGGGGTGCAGTCCTCCAAGGATGGGATGCAATCCTCTAAGGACAGGCTGCTCCAGCGTGGGAGCAGGGCTCCTCTCTCCACTGGGTCTCCCACTGGATCACAGCCTCCTCCAGGCATCCACCTGCTCCAGCATGGGCCCCTCCACCACGGGCTGTGGGTGGATCTCTGCATTCCCCCTGGATCCCCAAGGGCTGTGGGTGGATCTCTGCATTCCCCCTGGATCCCCAAGGGCTGTGGGTGGATCTCTGCATCCCCTGTGGATCCCCAAGGGCTGTGGGTGGATCTCTGCATTCCCCCTGGATCCCCAAGGGCTGTGGGTGGATCTCTGCATTCCCCCTGGATCCCCACGGGCTGTGGGTGGATCTCTGCATTCCCCCTGGATCCCCAAGGGCTGTGGGTGGATCTCTGCATTCCCCCTGGATCCCCAAGGGCTGTGGGTGGATCTCTGCATCTCCCTGGATCCCCAAGGGCTGTGGGTGGATCTCTGCATTCCCCCTGGATCCCCAAGGGATGTGGGTGGATCTCTGCATCCCCTGTGGATCCCCAAGAGCTGCAGGGGCACAGCTGCTGCACCATGGTCTGCACCACAGGCAGCAGAGGAATCTCAGCTCTGGAGCCTGAAGCACCTCCTGCCCCTCCTTCTCCACTGACCTTGGTGTCTCCATGTTGTTTCCCTCTCATGTTCTCACCTCATCCTCTTCTCTGACTGGGAGAAAAAGCTGTGTGCCACTTTGTTTTGATTTTCCCCTTAAATATGAGGCGTTACCAGAGGTGTTACCAACATGTCCACTGGCCCAGCCTTGGCCAGTGGCATGTCCATCCTCAGAGCCATCAGGGACTGGCTCTGCCAGACATGGTGGAAGCTTCCAGTAACTTCTCACAAAAGCCACCTCTGTGGTCCCCCTGCTACAAAAAAAAAAAAAAAACCAGGCCATGCAAAATCAACACAAGGCTATAAAAAAAAAGGTGAACCTTTTGCCGTGATTGCTCTACCAAACTTTTTGGAATAAGCAGATAAATTTCTATCTGATACAACAGAGAAGAGTGTACCTGAAAATTATGTGTCATTAATGAATTCTAAATAGCCTGGAGGGTTAGTCATGGGAAATGTACTTTAACCAGATCAGTGCGAAGAGACATACTGGAGCTCCAGCTCCATAAGGAAGAAACTCAGCATACCTAGTGTGACCACTAACTAGAGTTAGTAAGTCTGTTGTGAAGAATGGTAGGGTATGATGTCTTTTTTAGAGAGTCATAGAATCAATCCTTTGATTGGAAGGCACCTTTGGAGGCTGTCTGGTCCAATATCTCCCTGCAATGAGCAGGGACATCTTCAACTAGATCAGGTTTCTCAGAGTCCTGTCCAACCTGACCTTGAGTGTTTCCAGGCTGGGACACCTACTACACCTCCAGGACACCTGTGCCATTTTTTTGCCACCCTCATCATAAAATTACTTCCTTATATCTATGTCCTTATATCTATATCTTAAATTTACCCTCTTTCATTTTAAAACCACTGCCCCCTGTCATATTACAGCAGGCCCTGCCAAGAGCAGGGCCCATCTTTCTTATAAGCCCCCTGTGAGTATTTAAAGACTGCAATAAGATATTCCCAGAACCTTCTATTCTCTGAACAACACCAACTGTCTCAGTCTTTCCTCATAGGTGAGGTCTTCCATCCATGTGATTGTTTCTATAGCCATCCTCTGAACCTACTCCAGCAGTTCCATGTCCTTCCTGTGCTGGGACCCCAGAGCTGGTTGCAGGGTTCCAGGTGGGATCTCACCAGAGCAGAGCAGAGGAGCAGAATCCCCTCCCTCCCCTGCTGCCCACACTGCTTTGGATGCAGCCCAGGACACGTTTGGCTTTCTGGGCTGGGAGTGCCCATGGCTGGGTCATGTCCAGCCTCTCACCCACCAGCACCCCCAAGGCCTTCTCACAGGGCTGCTCTCCATCTGGGCAGCCCCAGCCTGTGCTGATGCTGGAGGTTGTCCTGACCCAGGTGCAGCACCTTGAACTTGGTCTTGTTAAACCTCATGAGATTCCTATGGGCCCCTTCTCAGCTTGTCCATGTCCCTCTGGATGGCGTCCTGTCCTTCAGGAATGTCAGCTGCACCACTCAGATTGGTGTCATCTGCAAACTTGCACTTAATGCCACTCTCTGTATCATTGTTGAAGACATTTAACAGTACTGATCCCAATACAGACCCCTGAGGGACATCACTTTCAACTGATGGCCCTCTGGACATTGGTCAGTTGACCACTACTCTCCGTATGTGACCATCTGGTCAATTCCTCCTCCACCAAGCAGTCTGCCCATCAAATCCATGTCTCTTCAATTTAGAGAGGAGGATATGGTGGATGATTGTGTCAAAGGCCTTACAGAACTCCAGATAGATGATGTCTGTAGCTCTTCTCTTGTCACTCCACCAGAGAGAGCCACTGGATTGGCCAGGCAGGACTTTCACTTGGTGAAGGCTGTGCTGGCTGTTTCTAATAATTTCCCTGTTCTCTGTGTGCATTAACACATCTTCCAGGAGGATCTGTCTTCCAAGGCATAGAAGTGAGCCCTCACTCTCTCTGTGCCAGACCCTGAAATGTAATTTGTGGCTCACAGCTGGAACCCAGCAGCTGGTTCTTTGTGTTGGTGTCCTAATTTCTATGAATCCTGTAGGATCCTACAAAACAAACACAGGGGACTCAAAGAAGAGAAGTTCTTCTGGGAAAAAGTTTGGCTCCTGTGTGGTCTGTTCTGTTACAGTAGTGCCTGCAAGTGAAAAGACATTCTGCCTCCTAAGCAAAACAGGCAGGATCTCCAAGTTGCAATCAAGTCAATTACCACATACAAAAGAGTACTTGCCATTTACTTGAGAGGAATTAAGAGAGCCACCCTTGAATGCTTAATTAGTCCTTATGTTTTCATTTCTAATCTCAGTACAGCTGCTTCTGCAGACAGACTGTGTGGAAGGGCTCCAGACTGTCCCACACACCATCTGCACAATCTTCCCAAAATCTGAAGGCCCCGATCTGAGCTGAGAAAGGGCTCACACAGATGGGATAAGGGACTGGGGTGGGATGAAGGAAGGCTGCTCAGGTTCCTGAATCTTTTTTTTTGTGCAGCCTCCTTTCCCAGCAAGGGGTGTTACCACATCTCCTAGAGACCTAGATCTAGGTGGTGAAGAAGAATGACTTGCTGGGAGTTGTGAGGAGTCACAGATTTTCTAGAGAGGCAAAGTATGGCTGCATGTTCCAGGTTGCTCCACTGTAAAAAAAAAAAAATCATTTCCCAAAATCCCATTCATCACTGTTAAAGCTAACACAGTCATTTAGGCAAGAGATAGCTGTGTGCTGAAAATGTCATTACATTACAACACTGCCACCTCTTGCTCTTCTGCTGGTTTCATTTTTGCCCAACTCTAGTCTGTGGTGGATCCACCACCAGCAGAAAGGCATAAAGTCTCCACTGCTTTTGTTAAACTGAAACTTTACAAAGAAGAGCAACTGGCTGGATGCAGTGTCATGTACTTCTATACAAGTTACTAAGAAGTTAAATGCTTGAAAACATCCACATGTTCTATCAATCAGTGTTGATTAGTGTGTAACTATTTTCTTTGATAACTCAAAGAAGGAGGTACTGAAAGAAATAGAGTGGGGAAAGAGGGGGGAACAAACTAAACCTACCACAACAACTTAAAACCACCCCAGAATCTGAGAAACAGCAAAACCCACCTCAGGAGAAAATGTCATGGGATTTGTCCAGCATATGTGAAATACATTTTATCCGTGCAATATTGCCTCCAAACTCTGTGGCTTCTGATGTGAATCTCAGTTTTCCTCTCAGTACTTGAGCAATCTGTTACCCCAGGGGCTGCCATCCATGGGCATATATTTTCCAAATGCTGGTCCATGAAGAGCAGTGCCTACCTCCACCAGGAACACCAAGCCTGAGAATTGCCTCCTGAAGCAGAGCCTCCTGAAGAAGACTTGGCTGCAGATAAGCAAAGTAAGTTGATTGCCTTTGAGTTTTGACTAGGTGGTCTCTGGGAAGAGGTTTGCTCTAAAAGAAGGAGGACCAGACTGTGCCAGCAGGTACAACATGGGGAAAGCCCACAGATGGCAAGGAGAAGAGACAAACTGGACAGACTGGCTGGGCCTCTTTGTCCAGCTGCTTGATGTTCAGCTTCTTCACTGGGGTAGGACTACTGACAGAGATGGGGTCTCTGAATGGATTCCTTGGTTTCTAGCCCTATATTTTGTTTTATTTCAGATAGCAATTATATATAATAGGGAAAAAGTCTGGTTAAGTTAATTTAACAAGACTTTTTGCTACACTTTTTCATGATGTCTCCCTGTGTTTCAGCCTTCATTTGCAGAGTAGCTGAAAACAGGGGTAATGTTTTAGCCAAACCCAAGTGCCTGGGAGTTTCTGGAAGCTCTGAAACTGGTGAGTAACCCAGACACACAGCACTGATCCCCTGGGCTGTGGGGTCAGCTGAAACTGCTGGTCAACCCACCACACAGAAAGAAATGACCTGACAATCAGCCCATCAGGAGCAGTTTTCATATGTCTTTCTAGCTAGAAGATCCAGTCAAAAGGAAAAATTTGTTCTTCAAGTGGAATTGGCAGGAGGAAAGCAGATTTACTGTGGCTGACTTCTAATACAATTGGACTTGAAGCAGCTGGGTTTTCCAACTTCATACTCAGTAAACACATTAATTATGAACCACAGTTATTGAATCCAGACTTTCCTGCAACCCTCTCTGCTGTCTAAATACAAGATGAATCCCCAAAATTGGTGCTTCTTGTTTTGGACATGTTGTGTGTAGGGTCCACCTTGGAAGTGTTAGTAAGTGGAATCAGGAGATATTTTAAACTAAAAAAATGTGTCATTTCATGTAATTGATTTCAGGAGTGAAAAATACACAAATGCCAAGTCTATCCTGACTCTTACAGCACAAGTTTTCCTCTTCACCTATTTTTTTTTAATCTCTACAATAGAAATATCTGTAATGTCATGTAAGTGGTCATGTATATAATCAACAACCTAAGAGCCCTCAGGTTAGTGTACACAACATTGCAGAGAGTATTGTCATAATGTCAGAATCACATTGTAAACCCAAAATCCTAACTCCTTAAGTTAGGTTTTAGAGTTATAATTTTGATTTTTATGTAAACCACATTCATAATTGTGAGTACTATAATCAGGCAAAACAAGAACAATAAAATCAACACATAAGCTGAACAATTCTTAGTATATTTTAGTCCAATATTTCATGTTCAGTCCAATTCTCTGTAAATATACCTTCAGTACATGCTACAAGTGTCAATACACAGGAGAAGTTCATTGAGATACTGTGGTACTTGGGGCTGGACACAGTGCTAATGGGACCATCAAACAGCCGGACTATAAAAAATACCAAAATATAAGTCCTTGTTATTGTTCATATGGGAACAAAACAGAGATGTTACAAAAATTACTTCACTATCCCTTGAGAAACAAAGGATTTCTACAATATTTCTGGGAAATATCATAAAAACACCAACAAGCAGTTACAAGTTTACAAAACCTGACACTTGGCTCCAGCCCCGCAAATGAACTGTCACACCTCTCCCCCACAGGCCTTACTCACCCATTGCAGGGTGAGCTGGCTGCCACTCCTGACTTCTCTATCACTGCTCATTACATATCCATTTCTTTCTGTCTGTTCTCTCTGAACAGTATTCCCACCAACTGCACCATGGCTCTTGCTTTAATTTAACCCTCCCCTCCTGACGACTCCACATACACAGTTCCCCAGGCCAGTACTCCCTTGCCTGTGGATGGTGTACCTCAGTCTTGTGGCCCCACCTGTTTAAAAAGCCTTAACACTTTGGATGTTTTCAGCTATCCTTTATTTTGTCCTTCTCCAGACTAAGAAGAGGGCATTCTCCTCCTGGGAAATAATAACTAATAACAACAATAAACCCAGGAACTACAATACTGGCAATAATAAGAGTAGTAATACTGATAGTAAAATTAGCATTGGTGGGTCTCTTTTTGAAATCAGCTTCTCTGTACCTGTTTCAGTCAGAATTGCTTATGTGCTCATACTGTTTAGGAGTAAAGCAAAAAGCATTGCTTTTATGCCTTACAGGAGCCTTTTTTGCACAAAATACCTAAGTTTGTGCTCTCTTCAGCATGAAATATGAAAATTCTTTGTATGTCTTTCCCCTGTCTCTGTCTTAGCCCATGTAGCCCCTCATATCCATGCTGATAGAATTAAGAACTGGTTCTCACAAAGACGCCCACAGATGAATTGTGACAAAGGAGAGGCAAGAAGTTCCTTCAGGGATCCATAATTTTTGGGAATCAAACACCAAGTAACACAGATGATCTAGCTAATGGTGGTTGCCCCCCATACACTGTATCCCCAGACAAGTCCCTGCAGCTGGGATACACCCTCCTCTCCCAAAAACCTGAGGTCCTGAGACTCTGTGTTTGTCAGAGTCCCTCTGGGTGTCTGTGGGGAGGGGTAAGGTGTCAGCTGAGCAGCACAAGAACGCATGAACCTTGGTTTCTAGTCCTGTCCTGACCTGGCTAAAGCACACAGTAACACTTGCAGTAGTTCTGGAGATACTTACCCTTAGCCTCTCCCTCTGAGTGCTCAGGATTCCCATGTGTGAATTAAAACACCCAAAATACTGTCATCAGAACACTGACTTTATTAGTAGAGACAAACAATGGATTAAAACACGTTACGAGTTTGCTGAAACACACAGTGTGCCTATGGAGACAGACATGTTTATATACATCAGTTCATTGTAGAAATGTGAGCGGTTTGGTCTAGGTAACTAGGATATCCCCAGGTGGTTTGCAACGAATCCAGACAGCTTTCTCTCCGTGGTGACCCTGGTAAAGCAACCGGTTTCCCCCCAGCCCCACCCCAGCCAGGCTAGTGCCGGACCCCCTGCACACCACCAGTGTCTCATGCCGGACTTTCTACAGCACAGGGTGGGCACAGCTGGATTTGGCCTGAGGCCAGCGGTGCAGGTGAACCCCACTGAGGGCTGCAGGCTGCTTGCTCTGGGGTGTGCCTAGCTGGGTCTTCTCAGCGGAGAGGCAAGAAAGAGGGGTGCTTTGGACACACCCGCACCCCGCCTCCCCTGCTGCCCCAACTACCCCAGGGGAATCCCCTGGCCCCGGCTCCTGCAGACGGCAGTGGGTGGATGTTTCCCGCCCGAGGAAGGAGCCGGACAGCCCGGGGCACGGCACGGGACCAGTACTGCTTCCCGACACGGCTTGGCACTACTCGGGTCTGCACTGGGACGGCACTGCAGCTCCCGGGACCGGCACCTCTACTCCCAAGGGACGGCCCGGGATTTTACTGGACGGACAAAAACAAGCGGGGGAGGAGGGGAAGGAGAGGACGGGGTGGGGCGGGGGAGAGAAAGAAAACAGCTCCACGGATGTCGGATGTCACGGACGGAGTTACACGGGCGACGTGGGGGCTTCTCGCTGCGTTTCTCGGGCGGAGGAGCTGCGGGAAGTCGCCGGCACGTCGCGGCCAGACGTCAGTGCCTGCGCTCCCGGAGGCTTGTCCCGAGGCGCCTCAGTTTACAGGCACTTGAGGAGGAAGGAATTGCACGACGTCCCCCGGGGGCAGTCGCAGAGCTTCCCGATGCGAGCCCCTTTCCTCACGGCGCACTGCTCCCCGGCGTCGCACTGCGGGCAGCGGCCGGCGGTGAGTGGGACCGCCACCAGCGGCCCCCTAGTCCTGTCCCGTCCCATCCCGTGCAGTCTAGCCTAGTCCCTAGTCCCTGTCCCATTCTTTCCCTTCCCTTCCCTTCCCTTCCCTTCCCTTCCCTTCCCTTCCCTTCCCTTCCCTTCCCTTCCCTTCCCTTCCCTTCCCTTCCCTTCCCTTCCCTTCCCTTCCCTTCCCTTCCCTTCCCTTCCCTTCCCTTCCCTTCCCTTCCCTTCCCTTCCCTTCCCTTCCCTTCCCTGTTCTCGTCCCCATTCCATCCCGTTCCCGTCCCGTCCCGCCTCATTCTGCTCTGCCCCCTTCCCTTCCCTTTCCTTTTTATTACGTTCCCGTCCCGACCCGTCCCGTCGGGACACTCACCATGGGCACCTGCCCGAACTTCTTCTCGTAGTGCGGTCCCCTCTTGCTCTTGAGCTTCTCCAGCACCTCCTGCAGCGCCTCGATCTGCGAGAGACCACAGAGCGGCCGTCAGATCGCGCCCGCCCCGGCGGCGCCCCCCGCCCGGCCCCGGCCCCCGCCGCACCAGCTCCTTCTCCCGGGAGGCGCTGCCGCCGCCGGGCGCTCCCAGGTCGCGGGCGCGGCGCGGCGGGGTCGCTCCGTGCCCGCGGGCGCTCAGCAGCAGCGCGGCCGCCACGGCGCACAGCGCCAGCGCCCGGCAGCTCTCCATGGTGCTGCCGCCCCGCCGCCGCCGCCGCCGCCGCTTTTATAGCGCCGTGCCCGCCCCGCCGTGCGTCAGCGCCCACCGCCGCCGCGCCCCGAGTGTCGGCACGGCCGGGCTCCGCGCCCCCCACCTCCCGACCGCCGCCATCGGCGCCCCAAAGCGCCGGCCGTCCCTCGCCGTCGGGCCGAACAGCGGATCCATCTCTGAGGGCGACCGAGGGGAAGGCGGCCAGCCCAGCCGCGCCCTGTCCCCACTCCCTGTGGCCGAGGGCTGCGAGAAGAGTGGGAAATTATTCCCTCGCCCCGGGGGGTTGGGATGGTTGAGGGAGAGGGTGGGCATTGCACACACAGAGATGAAAGTGGAAGTTGACCTTGCAGACTAGGGAGACTAGGCTTGGAAGTCAATGCAGGGATCTGACAGGAGGGAGAGTACGCTGTGGGCTAAGGAAAAACACAATGTGCTGGAAAGAAGAACCATGTGGGAGGATTAGCCTGAAGGAGTGAGGGGATGGGGGGTGGTAGATAGTGATGATGAGCAACAAGATGATGAGGATGTGAATGGTTGAATATAAGGACAGGTGGGAACCAACAGTGTGGGGAGACTCAGGACCACTGAGAGCAAGGTAAGAAGCAGCATCAAAAGGCCCAGGATAAAAGTAACTGCTAATACATGAAGCAGAACTGTGAATGGTGCTTGAGGTCAAATATCATACCACTGAACAGGTTCTTGGGGAGCATCATACATGCTGTGTGTGAAACGAGGCCACCTCCATTTTGGAGAGAAAAAGTGCAGTCGCCAAAAGGAGACCTAGCATCAGTAAACATGTATCATTCAGACCTTCCCACTGACGTTTGGTTCTGCAAGCCCAGTGACCTCGTGTCCATGAATACTCTGACTGAAAAGATCCCTGGCAGGTCAGACCTGCCCAGGCCTCATGGCCATGGTGGTAGCAGGGGCAGCTGTTCCTATTGCAAAAAACAGTGGAACGCCAAGAAGAGCAGGCAACATGGACAGTGCTCAACCTTCTCCAACCTCCTTTGGGCCAAGGCTGGGGTAAAACAGGGTCACTGGGCAGCAGTTTGCTGGGCCTGCCTGTGAGGAGGCTTCCCTTCAACCTCACGGCTCTAAAGTAGCTATGGGAATGTTCCTGCCTACAAGTCAATAGCAGCAAGAACTGGGCTCTATCTCCTTAGGTGAAGTGAGAACCATTTGGAGAAGGAGGAAAGTGGAAAACTTTGTTAACAAAATTCTCCCAACTCGTTAACAACTCAACAGCTGGTCATTTGTAGGCAAGCTAGGAAGGGGAGCTGGGAACAGCTTGAAAAGGCAATACAATGTGAGCACAAATAAAAAGAAAATTGTTTAAAGACAAATTAAACAGGTCCAGGCATGTATTTTTCCAAGCAGGCAGGCATTTTTTAAAGGAACAAAAGGAGTGTGGTTTAACAAGTAATTTTCAACAGCAGCATTTTGTTTGAGGCAATAAAAAGGCTCTGATCTCTCTATCACGTTGCTTGCCTCCAGTACTGCGTGTTCACCTCTTGCTGTTACCTCCTCCCACACACTCCTATTGATCATCACATCCAGCAAAGGTCTCATTTGTAATTCCTGGTCAGAGTAGAGATCCTCTGCCTGTCTGTGTGGATCCTCTAGTTTCATTTAGCCACAGGGAAGGCTGAGATTTCAGATGTGACACTGGTGGTAAACCGCTCAAAGTCCAGGCTTTGCTCCCAGGCTGAGCAAAACCACAACCACATGCAGTAGTAAAAATGATGGGTGTGCCAAAATGAAATTTCTTAGAACAGAGAAATAGCCCAGGCTATGAAAAATGCAACACTTCATACAGAGAGGCAGGCACATGGCCTATTCAACTTTAAAAACAGCATCTGTGAAGTCTGACCAAAAATTCAAACCGTATTTTATAGTATGAGGATTACTCATGCCGTGTTGAACACACCAGAGATGCTCAGAAAATTTCACTGTTTTCTTTCCAATTTATACTTAGAGTAAAAAGCTACTCCAGTAAAACTACTGTTGGATGTGGAGGCAATTAAAAATTACTGTTTCCAAAGTCACTGTATCTGTCTGGCTACAGAAACCCACAACACTGTACAAGTTTCTGTGCCTGTTACGGTCTGTATCACACTGTCTCTGCAGACATCACTGTCCCTTGTTTCCCATTCAGCCATTTTTGTACACTTTGTCTCCAGCACTTGGGGATAAAAAAATCAGCAGGATTAATATCAGCAGGATAGCTGATCATTAAGTAAGAGTGTCAGAGGTTACCAGGTCAAGGAGCAGAAAAGGGTCAAGATACAAAAATGAAAAATCACTCTCTACAATTACAAAAAGGCAGGTACTTTCTAACAGTATCAGTAGCCAGTCATCAGTAGCTGGCTATGGAATGAGGGGAGCCTATGGCACTTCAGAACTCAGCTCTAGGTAATGAAGTGTGATCAGACCTTGGGGATGGACAGCTCTGTTTTACCTAAGTACTAATTCAAGTTTCTTAAAGCTAACTTTCTCCATGCAAATGCTATTGCACACAAGGTACAAACACCACACTACCACTGTGCATTAACATCTGTATATCAAACAGATAATTCTGAAAGTCACACATGCTTTTCATAATCACACTCTTCCATCATGATCAATTAATTATGTGTGGGAAAAAGTGGGAAAAGAATAGAGATTTCTGTTGATGCTGGTGAGCAGTTCTGAGGCATTTATGTGTGTTCTAGTTTTGGCTTGTCATAAGACATAGTGTTGGATGGATTTTAGGACTACTAGACTGCAGAGATTAGTGTGAAGCATTTAAAAAAGTGATCTATGGAATCAGAGACACCAAAAATGGACATCTGGCTTTAAGTGGATGCTTTAAGGCTTTGTGGAAAAGCAGCAGGCTTTTGTAACTGCCTTGTTAAATTGCCTTAATTTATAAACCACAGTTAAAAAAATAATATACTATCATTGGTTTTCTGAATCAAGACTGTTTTTTTTTTACTGAAACCTTGAACAGTGAGGAAAATCTAAGATAAATTAGAGCTCTGCCACACTTGAAATAATAAGAATCCACAGGCATACTTGAAAGATAGGAGATAACAATTCATCTTGACAAGTAATAGATTGGAAAAAAGCCATTTAAATAAAAGATGGGTTCTCAGAATAACAGCACACCTACCAATGCCCACACGAACAGTGAGGCTACAAGGTCCCCAATAAACTAACCCCACATAGGTGGAAGAGTGGTGGGAACAGGTCCCCAGTGGCTTCTCCATTTCTGCAGGCAGAGCTACTGCAGAGGCTGTGCACTAGCCACATCTCATTTCAGCCCTGGAAGCAGGGCTTGTAATGATTGTGTTCCAGAGGCTCCAACTTGATGTTTGTTAAATAAACTGCCATCAATATAAATGGCAGTTAAATCAAAATAAATTTTGATTGAAGACCAAATTGTAGCTCCCAAGTTCCCAGCACCTTCCTAGCTGCCATGAAAATAAAAAGGAAAATGGAAATGGGTACATTTTTAAGATCCATCCTGAATTCATCATCTCAGCCCAGGTAATTTGAGAAAACCTTTGTTTACTGCCAACAGCCTCTAGGGACATGAAAACTAGCTTAGCCCACCTCACTCATGGTTTCACATTTCCTTCTGTAGAGGTGTTCGAAAACACTCCTGAGGTCACAGTATTGACTCTTTTAAACTCCTCCAGTCAAGTGTTAATCTCTCCAAGAGACCATGCCTAACTATCACAGAGAAATGGAACTAGGTAACCTCTTGGCCTCCCCTCTTCTAAGGGGATGGAGGAAGGCACATAGCTCAGAACAGCTATGCCCAAGGCAAGACTAGATAGAAGCAAAGGTCCCCAGGAAGTCTAGTGCACCTGATGTGATGTCCTGATCCACGACAGTTTGTGTGCTTGATATGGCAAAGCTACTTCCCTCGTTCCTCAATCTCCATTTGAAAAATCAGTGTCATCCTAAGTACCACCCTTTCCCATAAGAAAACATATTAGTGGTTGTGACCTGCTTTAATACTATAATGAAGAGGTTACATGTACCAGAAACAAGTAGGAGAAGTCTTGAAATAGTCATCCACAGCTTTTACATTGCCTCTGCCATCACAAATATTATGCCCTTACAGTGGCAGCGACCTTTAATTTACGTTTATTTAAAATTTCCTTTCATTCCAAAGGTGATCCTACTGGTAGCACAATGCCAATGAAAATTGAAAACTACTGTTGTAATGGCAGGAGGAGCTGCTACTGCAAAAGCGTAAGACTCCTGGTGGCAGACGCAATGTGAGAGCTCTGGGTGACTATTTTGAGACAGCATGAACAGATCTACCAACATCATCAAATGCGGTACAAGCATGGGGTCCAACTCCTTGCTCCTGCTGACCCCACAGAAAACACTATTTTTCAGCAAACCTCTGGGCAGCAAGAGACCATCTCAGCAATCAGAACAACATCCCACACGAGGGGCACTGCATACAGTCAGTGCCCCATACAGAATGCAGCATGGTAACATGCAAAAGCTTTTCCAAAATAGCTACATAGTGGAGGAGTGATAACCACTAGTGGCTCTCTGAACTGCTGTTCTGCACTGAAGATCTTGCTCGGTAGCGACTACTAACTAGATCATGCTGATAGGATAATTTTGCCTCTGATGATTAATTTCATTTGCTTAACATGTTTGCAAAGCTAAGTATTGTTAAGGCAGAAGACTCCTATTTAATCAGACACGTGTTTTGACTTTGCTTGCACACATAGTCAGAGGAAGAAATTTGACAAATGTAAAGAACTGTCTTTCCAGAAGAAACAAGCAACAGGGAATTACCATTCTCAGACGCATCTTTCCAAACACACCAACTTCTATCATCTGCATCCCAGGATTATCTGTACCTGTCTCCAACTTGGCATGACTTAATCACCAGTGTAATTGAAATAACACATTAAAAATAAAAATATTATTCAGAGGAGATCAGATTTCTTAGCAGAAACAGGCAGTAGACCTCATGGCTTTGGAAGTGACAGGCAAAAGTGACCACCATAATTAAGAACAGAAAGTCAAGTGCCTGAACTGATTATTCAACTGGAGGAGGAGAAAATAGAGTGCATTTCTTCTTATTGGAAGCCACTAACAGCATTTCAGAATCTGGAAGTCTTTTTCTCCTTGCTTATATTTTATAAATATATAGATTTATATTTATATATTTTTAGAAATCTGTATTTAAAAGTAGGGTATTTTAAAATGCATTTCAGAAGCCTACTAACCATAAATATTTCATTTTACTTTTGGGATCAAGGAATCTTGAGTTTATGCCAGACATGTTCACAAATTTGTATAATGAGACAAGTGGCACAAATGCACAGCTCTGTGCCTAGTTGGCAGTATTTATTATTCTATGTTAAATATTATTTAATATACTAAGAATAAGCATGAGAATGCAGACCTACAGAAGCAATCTTTCCAGCAGAACACACCAAGCTTTGGATACATTTCATCTCAGTAAAAAGAGAGGGAAAATTGCTCTTTTAGCAATTATAGAAGCAAATATAGAAGTGTGCCAGAGACCACACAGCTTAACATACTCTAGGCTGTCTACATTCTACATTGAAGATCCCCACTCCAAAGAATTAATTTTCTATTTTGCATCTGTCAGAGACACAGCTGGAAAGGCTGGTAGATAGCAGATTTTCATCCTCCTCCTGGATCCAAGGAGAAATCCTCTCCACACAAGCCTAGGAAGATTACAGCTAGCACCCTTACCCCAGGTGACCACTCCTCAGCAGTCTTTCCTCTCCCCACAGGCCAGCACAGGACAGGACTTCTATTCATGTACACTGGCTCTTCTTGGTTTTGACTCTCAGTTAGGAGTATTTCTGGCAATGGCTACCTGGGCACCTGTAGAGCAAAGCTAAAATGAAACCACCTTCCTGTTCCCAGCTAGAACAGTATGTAGTTTCTATAAGCTGCAATGTTTCCAAAGAGAACAAATTAAATGACAGACACTGAATTCTTGAAAAACTTTACACTCCAACAAGCTACCCTAAATAAATCAGATTGACCAAAGCACTCCAGCATCTCAAAACACCTAAAGTCAAGTGGACTTCAGGCTTCTGCTCTGAGCAAAGTATTGATCCTTGTGGAGAGAATACTGTCTTTGTGAAAACAAAATTACCAGAAGGACCACATGCCAGGTTTAAACACCTTTGCAGCCAATTCCTGTCCTCACACATGCTCTCAGCAACTTGCTGATTTCACAGATACCAGCACACACTTCCCACCTCTTCCAGAAAACATTATGTATTCATCAGGTTCAATAGTTGTTTTGACTTCAGGGAACCACACAGAAAAGCAATGTTTTTTTGGACCAAAGCCAGAGATAAACCAAGATGACAACAACTGATCTGTGATCTGTGATGAAATCACAGATTTCATGCTGTGTTGAAATCCCTGGCTGCCCTTACAGCACTTCCCTTTCACAAAAATTATTTATTAGCACATCTGGGGTTTTCTTTCTTGGACTGCAAAAGTACTTTGCATTGATAGGAGACATACAAAAAAAGAATTAAAAGAAACATAGGAGCTAATAAGCACCAAATATATAGCTTCTTTTGCACATTTATTTATATAAGAGATAGTATCAATAGTTTGTTGTCAAGCATGAAGTGTAATGCTAGAACTTGCAATTTATTCTTGCAAAGCAGTTATATAAGCACTTAAATGACATATCTCAAATCAGTATCAAAAAACTGAAGCACTGTGTGACAGCTACAGTCAATGAAAATAATGATGAAAGCTTCATTAAAAATAGCATCTTACAAATCTTTATTTTTAATCACCACAATATTGTTAGTGTGCTGCCCAGCCCCAAATAAAATATACAGAAGTAATTCTGATGATCACATGTTTAAGTTTACATCCTGAAAACTCCAAATTCTGTCTTCTTTGTGGGTGCATTTAGTGCTGCGCTGAGACTGAGGCCCAAAACCAGTCTTGTGTCAGCTGGATCTATAATTCCATCATCCCATAATCTACAGGAAAACCAAAAACATAACAAATCAAAACTTTCAATTATTAAAGGAAATCAACACATACAGCTGGTATACTTTGAAACCCATGAAACTGGAAATGCTTCCTATTAAAGAATGCGGAGTAAATAGCTAACTTAAAATGATGGAGTCAATTCATGCTGTTCATCAATGCAATAGACTGGTGTTCATTACTCCACGGAATTTGTCATCTAGAACAATGTATACATTTTAGGTAACTGAAGAATGTCAGACCTACATATTTTAAACAGATTCTTCATACTTAATCATCTCCTTCAAGAAAAAATAGCCCTCTTTGCATCTGTCAATGACCTAATTCTATTAAGAATGCTTGCACTTTAAGGATTACGTCACATCATTATTCACACTATTCAGGTTAATTCAACTGCCTTATGAGGGTGATACAGGCGTTTATTCTTTCACCATTAAAAAGCTAGAATAAATTTCAAGTATTTTCAGAATTTCTGTGTTGGGTTGACCTTTGCTGGATTCCAGGTGTGTATGGGGCTGCTCTATCTCTCTCCCTTCCCAGCTGGACAGAGGAGAGAAAATAAGATGGAAAACAATAGGTTGAGACAAGACAGTCTATTAAAGCAAAAGTGAAAGTTTGCATGTGCACAAAAAGAAAAAAAAAGTTACAACTTAATTCTCTACTTCCCATCAGCAAGCAATGTTCAATAACTTCCCAGGCAGCAGGGCTTCAGTATGTAGGCATTTGCTTGGGAAAACAAACACTGTAAATAACCAGTGTTCCACCTTCCTCCTCCTTTCCATAGCTTTTGGAACTGAGCTGAAACCATATGCTATGGAATATCCCTTTGACTAATCTGTGTCAGCAGGCCCAGTTGTATCCCCTCCCAGGATCTTGCCCACCCCAGAACACTGATGTGGGGAAAATGTTGGAGAGAGAGATTGGTGCTGTGCCAGCACTGCTCGGCAAGGCACTGCTCAGTCAAGGCACTGCTGTGTTGTCAACACCTTTCCAGCTCCTAATGCAAAGCACAGCAGTGAGGGCTGCTGTGGGAAAATGAACTTCACCTGAGAAAGACCCAATACAATTTCTTTCATTGATTTTACCATTAATTTCTAAACAACTGGAAGATACTATCCCTCTTAACCCAGGCCTGAAGGCAATTAAATTAGAAATGAGCAATTGTCAAATTCCCAGGTCCCCAAAATTGTCAACACTTGTAAACAGTCTCTTTGATGTTATCCAAAACTTAAGGTCTTAGTGACATCAGTTCTCAATGGCTCCATCCTACCTAAATTCAAATCCATGTTGAAATTCCCAGCAGGCCATGAAACTGCAAATATTGTTATTTCCCCAGCAAGATATTCAAACAACATACCACACTGCTCATTGAAACCCAGTCTCATTTAAACACATACCTTAATTAGCACCTGCAGAACACATAAACAGTATCTTTGGTTAAGAGAGGGATGCTACTCCTTCATCCCATCTTTCTCTAGAGAGAATTATTTTGCATTCTTTGTGAACTTCAGTGTTGGCTAATGCTTAATTCTTTGTGGAAAATTTAAAAATACAAGAAACATTCATGAATAGGGAGCCAAGACTGACTTTACCAAGACAAGACACAGCCTTTCCCTTCTAACTCAAGTTCCATCTGCAAATTTACATTGTTTGGAGATAAATTTAGCAAAATCTATTAGACAGGAAGCAAGATATTTTGCACTCTTCTTTCAATCCTAAATGTGCCAACTTCACCCCCAAGAGGACTGCAAACTGTACATAAATACTTGCTGATAAACTCAAGGCAGCAGCAGACACTTGTGTCTTCCATATTTGCTTTATCTCGCCATTTGCTGTGAAAGTAATATTGATCAAATCAGATAAATATACTAAGAGACTGACAAGAAATGCTTTTATTTTACAAGGTGTATCTATCCTATGATGCACAAAATGGAATTGCAGTTGAAGACACTTTTAACAAGACCAGGCACAAGGGTTCAGGCTCAGCTCTAGGAGCATGTTTTCAAACTATTAAACAGAGAAAGAAAAAGGACACCCAGCTCAGAAAGAATACTCTACTACAAAAAATCTTATCATGGTGCAGCTTCCCAAGCAGGAGATTTAAACTAAATGGGGCACAAGAGCAAAACTGAAGTACAAAAGAAGAAAGTTCAGAGAAGGGAAGACTTTGCTGCCAATTGGGCAAAATCAGGCTCTTTCTTTTTTGGGAGTGAAAACCAAATTTTGATTTATGAAGTCTTGCACCACAGTAGTTGTGGCAGTCACTGACCTGGCTGCCAGTTCCCAACAAGCAGAGAACTAATTGTGGAAAAATTATAGAATCATAGGACGGTTTGGGTTGGAAGGGACCTTCAAGATCATCTAGTTCTAACCTCCCCACCATGGGCAAGACCAGGCTGCTCAGAGCCCCATCCACCCTGGATTTGAACACTTCAAAGGATGGGGCAGAGGACTGGTCCTCTGGGCAATTTGTTCCAGTGCCTCACCACCCTCCAGTAAAGAATTTTTCCTCAAATGTAAAAAGGAGAAAAACTTCTGGCATGGTAAAAGCCCCCTGCTATAAACCCAAAACACAAATATAAGAAAAATGTAGCTGTATCTAACTTCTTCTCATTTTAGGATTCTCAGCCAGTACCTCCCTTTTAGTGGGCTAGTAACCCACTGGAATATTCTAACAGCCACACCTGTACCTCCTTGAAGTGGTACTAGCAGCAAATTCTGTTTCAGATGACATAAGAGTTTTCTGTGTCATAATTTGGATAAAGTGCACGGTGATCTAAACTCCTGCTGTCTGACTCCTGTGAGTAACTTCTTTCCTAACTGTATCTTTAAATTTCAAGTAGTAACTAAATTTCAAGTAGTAACTAAATTTTAAGTAGTAGCTCATTAAAATACTTGGGCTTATTTGGGCAATACTCCATTGGAAAGACTGAGAGGAAGTGCTTTTTACCATACAAAAGCAAAAGCAATTAGAAGCTTTTTTTTTGTTCAAAGCAGCATAAGAAAGAGTAACTTGGTTGTACAGAGACTTACTTAAGAGATGTTTGAATTTTCCTGATTTTTCTCAAGACCATGGTTATAGCTCATGATATAATTTAGCATGACAGAATGGCCAAGACAGTATTTTCTAGACTTTCAACTTCATGGAGTGTGCATTACCAAAGTTTAATGCACATGCTTTTTTTTTTCTTCACCTTGTACTTGTACTTTGATTTAGTTATGATGAATATAGTCAGATTAGTTACGATGAATATAGTCATATTAATCTGCCAAAGATTAAGAAAATCCTCCTTAAGAGTGAAAATAAAAGTAATTTTGTGAGATCAAATCAATCTAAACCTTCTCCTAAGACTGTTGGAGAGGATGAAGTAGCTAGGCCCTGCAGAGATGATTTACTTATTTAGTAAAAGATTCTAAGAGTATGAAACCTACGAGAGGAATAGAATTGAAGGCAAAATTGAACTATAAGTTGCTGGGCAGGAAGAAGGTGATTATGTTAGCTGAAAAGACTTGGCTGGGTGAGTCAGTGACACCCCTGCCAGGACAAAAGGATGAATAAAGGGTTGGACCTTCTCAGGTATCAGGGATAAGGTGGTTTTTCAGGATTTTGGTATGTAGAGTAGTATTGTAATGTTGTAGTTCCCATAGGCTGTATGTAGATTCTGTAGGTTTTGTATCTTGAGGTGGTTGGTTGATGCTCATTAGAATATTCACGATAGAAAAGGTTAAAATGGAATGTAACAAGGAGCTCTGCCTCTTGCTCTCTTGCTCTCTTTGCACTCCTGCTCTCTTGCTTGCTCCTGGATCCCTGTCCCTTTAGACTTATGGACTCTTCCCCAGTCAGGCTGCCTCCCCACGACCAATAAACCACGTGTCCCAAAGAGTATCCTGGTCTTCAGATCGTCTCTCTCGTCAGACACCACCAGCGTGCTTTCTAATATAAGACTATGAAAAAACCCCAACTTTATGAATAATCTCAAATACAGTAATTTCTATTTTTAAGCGAATTTTGGTTTTTTGACTGCTACAGGTTTATTTGCTCTGCATATAAACATTTTTTCCCCAATAAATACCTGCAATTAACTTCCTTATTCATGAAAGACATTGAAACAGAGTGAGGGAATTCATAATACTTAAAATGTTCAACAAATCTGCTCGGGGCCTGGAAAGGGCAGGGATGAAATGACTCCAAAGGAATCATCAATTTAGTGCAATACCTTGCAAGCTGCAATTTCATAGGGATCACTGCTGTAATAAATATCCAAACATGAAGAACATTTTGATGGCAGATTTAGGTTGGGTTTTGTTTTCCTTTTTTTTTTTTTTTTTGTAACAATGCAATTGCCTTATACTGACAACCATAGAGATTTTATGTTGCATGGAAGTCAAACTGTTTTCATATGGCCACCCCTGGCTTCTGCTTCTCTTTGTTTAAAGAAAACTGCATTCTCTACAGGGATGTAACATTAATAATTAAACTATCTATTAAACCCCCATTGCAGGAACATGAGTCACACTACACTCATAAAATATCTGTAACTGAGATAGTGTGAGTAAAAGAAATGAAGTTGCCTAAAGTAAAATGCTTGTGTAATTTGTTAAGATGCAAACCACAGAAATCTTTTAAGAAACCTGTGAGCAGATTAATATAACTCATTAAAAAGGGTGCTGCCTAATGACTGCCATTAATTAAGACTGCTCATTGTGAAAGGTTCTAATCAAAAAATTGGTTAAAGTCTGATTAGAAAATACAACTGCAGGGAACAGTATTGACATCCTGTGCGTATAGCAAGTTGTCACTTATAAGCAAAAGATATAAACAGAATAAACAGGGATATTTTCTTGTCTTTTAAGATTGTTAGGGCATTTTCCTTCTCCCTCCCTATTACTGCTAAAAGCTTGATTCAAAGCCTAATGAAGTCAAGTGGAAGGGTCACATCAATCTCAATGGCTATTAAGGGTGAGGCAGACATTAGGCAGGAGGACAGCATGAGGGAGCCTCCAAACCAGCTGCACACAAGCAGCAATATGGACAACAACCTTTGTGCCCGTCTATTATTTCTCTTCTCTCAGAAATGCAAAGCTGTTTGTTAGAGTTTCCTTGCTGACCTTTTTGGTGGGGAGATCACACAAAACAAAGGCTGTCTGGATTCAGTTTCAATTACAGTACCCTGACATTTGGTTGACAACCAGCTCGGGTTTTGCCACGCTTGGAGCCCAACAGGAACGGGCTGCAAAAGGGACAGGTTACTCCTCCCTAGCTGCTTGCTAATAAGCAGCTGCTGATGTTGGCTGAGGAAAGGGTTGTCCACAAGGTGCAAGGTGAGTGGTATATCCTTCTTCCTGAGTACACTTGCTGCAAAGACTGTAATCCACTTCATCTCATTGTTTCTGTTTGGACAGCCTACTCCACAGTAATGAAAACTTCTGAACTATTGATCTGCGATCTTGCTTACGAATTAGTTAACGCAGAACACAAAAGGGCAGGAAACATGCATATATCCACTGAAATACCCAATTAACTCTACAAGAGAGCAATTAAAAGCTCCTAGACAATGCAGAGTGCACCTACTTGAACTGAAAAGCGAGAGAAACCAGCCAGGACTGCTTTGACCAGAGCCACTCACACACTGCTGTCAAAAGCACTCCTTTGTGAAAAGAGGCATTTCACCTTCATTGCTTATAGCCAGATAAGCCTCAGTGGGATTTCAGCTCTGACATTTGACTTCAGCTGGGCTTATTATCTTGAGTGCAGCATCACATGAACCCAACCACATGCAATCCAGACCCACGCTAGTTCTCAGCCAACTCACATCTGTGCACGTCACATTTCCTTTCCAAGAGGGAACAGTAAGAAGTGCATAACTACCCTGCTTTTTCAAATAAATGACATGTCACCTAGCACTAAAAGCACTTTCTAACACCTTGGCTGGGCAAATTTAAGCTATTTGCTGGGGTGACTACTAGATTTGTAACTTAAGTTCACAAAATGGCCAGATATTCTGAAAACATAAACTGGTAGAAGCTGTCCATCAGAGAGCACAAAGCTGGTATTAAAGACTGAAGTTTCATGTCTAAAAATCAGACATTATTAAAAATTTAAAATGTAATTTTTTTATGCTGGTCTTAACTTTACATGTAACACTGCTTTCTCACAGGTTGGTAACTTACTGTTGTAAATACTGACAATCATCTGTTGATTTTTCAGAGAGGATAAGTTTTTCTATTGCTAATATATCTAATATATTGAATGTTAAATAAATCATGAGTAGAAGAGTCTGACTATTTCCACTGAACATATAAAAAAAACGAATGTAAAAAGAAATCACATTATTCATCTTCTCTGGGGTAGGGATTAATTTTAAATACAGACAGTTTGACTCATTTTTTAAATGTTGTAAGTGGAATATTCTTCTCCTTAAAATCCACTTATAAAAAACGATAATACATGTTTTTTTAATTTTTCCTTCTTGCTGTAGAGCACAAGGTCAGCTGTTAAAGGTCAGCTGTTAAAAATTTTTGTGCTATTTCTTTTACTACCCATTAAGATAAAGCCTGATTAAGGTATTAATTTCATGAAACATTAAAATTAATGTTGATTTCCCCGGTACAAATATCTCAGTTAAGTATATTCCACTATCCCTTCAGAAAAAAGTAGAAGTTAACAGCAGTTAACAGAAGTAATTTTGTATCTTACTTCTGATCATGAAGAAGGGGCTCTTCCACGTTACCAGTCCCCGCTTCCACAGTGCGTACATTTCCTTCTTAATCCTCAGTTTGAGGAGAAATCCTTGCTCAGCCATGCCAGTTTCCACCCTGGCATGCTTGATTTCCTACAGACAGGAATAAAGAGCTCTTGTGCTCTAAGGAAAGTGTCTTTAAAGAATTGCCAGCTCTGATCAGCTCCTCTGTCCTTAAGGATTTTCTCAGGTGATCTCACCCACTAACCCTTTAAACCTCTGGAAGTTCACTCTTCCAAATTTTAGGGTCTGGGGTTTCTCTGCGCACAAGGACCTCACAGTCCTTGAGATCCTGAACTCAGCCAGTGTGTGTCCCCTACAGTGCCAGCTGCTTCCAACCATCACCTCTTTAATGAGTCCCTCTGCACTGGTGAGTGCCAGGCCCAGGAACACCTCACCTCTGGCTGGCTTGTCTGTTACCTGGGCCAGGAAGTTCTCTGCTCCAGGAGTCTCCTGGGTTGTTCACTGCCAGCTCTGCTGCTTCCACAGCTGACATCTGGGTCACTGAAATATGCTACTCTCTACCAGTATTAGCAGCTGAGAGCCTGTGGAAAACTAGCTTTTGGATACTGCAAGCAGAAATGTATGCAGGAACTTTAGCACTGACAGGATGAAACTAATGCAGAATAACCACCAAAGGCCAAAGAAAGCCCCCAAGCTACATTCCAGATGTATCTGGATCACTTCAGGATGCCACCTTGTTTCATCAGCCTAACCAGTTCCTATTTACTAATATTCCCTCAGCCTGAGCATGAAAAGCAAAGGACTTCTTAGCAAACATGAGTCTGCAGCACCCATCAGCTAAAGCCCTACACCATCATTACTATCATCCCATACAATTATCTACCAGGACCATGACCTGAAATTTACCAATGGTTTCAGGTCTTCTTCAAACTGCTACCTTCTTTTCCACTGGTCTCTTCTACTTGCAGGACCCCACTAAAATGAATTCCTCTTAATACACATGCAGCCACTCATTATATTGTTCAACAGGCTTTAGAAAGGTGACCAGATACTACACTGGAGAGAATGATATAAAAGTTATCCAGAATGAAACACGCAACATAGGAACTCCATGCTACCGTATAATTTCTTACAGAACCAGTGAAGTAATAGCTGCAAGTGCATGCTGTCTTCTGAAACAGTTCATGGTACCAGGTCCCAGAGATAAGACAGAGAAGACATTGGTTTGAATGCACAGAAACAACAACCTTTGCTTCTGATTGCTCTGTTCTGCTGTTCTTTAATACCAAGAGTTAGGTATCAAGTCCCACAATTACAATTAAGTTAGAATAGTTATTTGTACATTACCTTGCACTGGAATAATAAGGGTTTCCTTCCTCCTCGAACCTCCTAATGATTGGCTCTTTCAAAGCTGCTTCATCTGCCTCAGACAACTAAAAAAAACCACATAAAATATTCTTTAATATTTTCTTACCTAATGATAGCAGAGCTTTATATGCACCGTCAACCTGAAGAAAATGCCTAAATTATCTGCCCGAAGTTTTTTTACTCTTTTAGCACACAATTGTCAATTTTGCATGTTTCACAACAAAATTAAAATAGCACTTTCCAAATCAAGTGGGTGAAAAAAGGAGAATAAACATATACTTAATTGAATGCAAGAGTAATTGGTGACTAGCACTTGAAAAATTACTGAAGCTAGTGTATTGGAAAAAAAATTTGGGTTGCCTTAGGCAAGATTTTTTAATAAAGTAAGTCTGTGCTATTCTAGCACTGGGTTACTCTATGATCCAGACTGGACACAGTAATTCAGAAAACTTTCAAGTTGCTAATACATTTGACTGACATTTAACTACTACTAATTATTTTTCTTGAACTTCTTTCTGGGTGTCAGGGATTTGGGAAATTAAGACAGACAGAGATAAGGGTGATTCTATCCACAGAAAGAACAAGTCACATGTTGAAAAGTAATGACACTGAGATAACATGTTCATACTGCTTCACTATCCTGATTAACTATTCATGATAAATACAAACAACTTAAGACATCACAATAAAACCAGCTCTTATGGGATCTAGGCAGTAGTATAAACCTTGCAATTAAAAAAATCCCAACTCAGCAGAAAAGAGTGTGCAGTGAAACTATAAAATATTACTATAACATTTAATAAAAGATGTTTATTATATAAACAATATACCTCTAATTTTCAATTAAAATGTTGACATGAGCAAAAACTTTTCCAAACCTCTCCAGACTTCTGCTGTTACTAGCTTCATAATTCTCAATCAGTGAATCATTTGAAGACCAACTTTCTCTAAAACTGCCACCTTCATAATAATTGGAAACACACTTTATCCTGACATATTCCTCTTCATCTCAAAACAAGGAGGATTCCTGGTTGCTCATCTTGGGTAGAACTAATAACTGGGTGCACAAAACACAAAAATACGATGGTATACAAAATACTCCTCTTTTTAAGCAAAGATAAATGTTAGGAATTATCTTCACATTTCAACAAAGTAAGCAATAACATTTCTCAAATGCTTCATGTTTGTGAGTGCACTAGGTGACACTGGGATAGTTCATTGCTGTCTCACTCTCTACCACGCTTTCCTAGCTCACAAAGTGACCAATTCCAGTGAAAGAGCAAGTGATAATAACTTTACTAGAAATGAAAGAAGAAACATATACCTGTTTTCCCTCCCTTGCTTTTTGGTCCTTAGCTATTGTAGCTAGAACAGTTGCAGCTTGTTCCCCTCCCATCACTGATATGCGAGCATTTGGCCACATATATAGAAATCTTGGACTGAAAAAATACATATTAAACATTAAGGTAAGACATTGTCATATCTCCTAGTGAAGAACTAAGTCTCACTCAACTAAGAATACATTTTTATGCATGACAATTTTACAATATATCATTTTTTTAAAAAGATACATTAACATACTTCAAGACTTGCAGCATTATGTTTGAAAATGTAAATATTCTGTTCACGTCCATTATTCAAACACCTTTTAAAAAAATTCTCTTTCTTGAGTGTCTTCAGCTCACATTTCTAACCCACAGGATTTTTTGTCCTAAACATCCCAAAAAACATCAATAGTATCAGGAACCTTGAAAAACGAAATGTAAAAAATCACATAACACATGTCAAAGGGTCAACAAAAAATCTTTATCGGTTATACAAACCTTTCTCATAAAACCAGGCTGATTGAAGTGAATAAGGAGTTTGTACACAAGCTGGTGAAACTTTTCCTATGAATGCCTATGAATAAAGGACCAGCCTATACTGCCCAATGATTGTTTAAGATTTTACAATTTTTCCACCAAGAACTGAATAGGAGAAAAGGATGTGAACAGGTTTACTGTTAGAAGGTCTCCTCTGTCACCTATTTTAAGGTGAATCATGAGCCTTTTTAGTCTCCACAGATTTCAGGCTGTTATTTACTTATGAACATATTCATTAAGAACTCTTTTCTTTTCTAAACAGCACAACTTCTCCAAGAGTTCAGATGATTTTTCAGAATGGTACTTCAAGGCTATGCTCTCTTAAATTATTTCTGCCTGCTGTCATAATCCGAAGCAACACTCACCTATATGCTCTTCCACACATCCCATAGTTTCCAGCTCCGTAAGAGCCACCAATAATGATGGTTATTTTAGGTACATTGGCACAAGCTACAGCAGTTACCATCTTGGCACCATCTTTTGCTATCCCTCCAGCCTCATATTCTCTACCAACCATGAAACCTGAAGAAATACAACATAAACAAAAGGCTCACCAGCTTTCTATTTTTTATAATACTGTGCCATATATCATACTATGTGCTTCACAGCACATGCAGAAAGAACCAAGAAGCAAATCGCAAGGCAAGGCCTTCACCAGCTGCTGACAGGCTGAGATGTAGGTACTATGAAGCACACAAGAGGCTATCTATAACACAGCATCAGCAATTAACAATTAAAGTCTACAACAAAGTGAAACCTCAAAAACTTCATCTTACTCACCTGTTATATTCTGCAAAAACACAATGGGAATATTTCTCTGGCAACACAACTGGATAAAATGTGTACCCTGTAGAGAGAAAAAAAAGGAAAGAGTAAGTAAGCCATTAAAAGTTGGACAAGTGAAGCTGTCACTAACAGCATTCTGAAGTCTGTGCTAAATTCTTCCACTGAAGTCCACCGCAGTATTTCCATCAGGAAGTGCTACGCTACCACTCCTTCACCCAAAGTTAACTGCAAAACATTCATTTACTGTAGCAGAAGTAAGAGATCTCCAAAAATGTGTGAGACCATGGGTAAACCAGAAATAATATCCCTAAAAAGCATTACTAATGATACTGAAAAGCTCAACTGCTGTGACTCAGCCAATATACAGTTAAACCACAGACAGTACCAGTGTGGTATCTGACATCAATCTTGCTAAGACTCTGTCAGAGAAATCACAACACTGGTCAGAAAACGTTATCTCCTCATTTTCCGTACAAAAGAGAAGTATTCTCTAAAACTGGGAAAGGCCTATTTACATTATTTACTCATGGCCTTGCCAGTTGCTGTAACATTTTCACCCTTTCCTGAAGGCAGATTCCCTCTCCCTATTTACTAGCAAAAGAGCAATTTCCTAGCAAAGTTACAAATAGTAGATTCCAAGCCTCTGTTTCAACTAATCTAAATCAATAGAGTTCCTCAGCTTATTTATACACTTGCTGGTAAAAAAAAAAAACAAAACCAGGTTATGTAGCACAACTACTGAGAAAACATCTAATCTCTTCACTAAATAAAACCTGCAGAAGTTGTAAAAAAGAGAAGAAAATAATTAAGTATAATCTTCTTCAGAGAAACATGTGAATAGCATAGTGATGATCATGGGAAGAATGTGCAACAATTCATTACAAAAATGCAAGGAAAACAAAAAGGAGTATTGCTAAAATATGTTGCTTATAGATCCAACATCATGGACAAAGGTTTCTCTAGAAGTACTGGCATATCAGTACTTCCTTTTACAGTACTGATATGCCAGTAAAAGTCAGAAAATGAAGATTCCTTACATTTTTTCCATTGTTAGGGAAAAAAGTTGTAGCACTAAATTGCTGGAAAAATAATGAAAGTATTAGAAATACTGCAAAAGTTATTTTCTACCTGGAAATAACTGTTAAAAACAAATGTCAGATTAAAAAAAATACATTTACTGCAGTGCTACTAGTTGGAAATACTCCTTCACCACATGAAACTCCATTTTGTGTATTATTTTATAATAGCAATAAATCCAGTAAAATTACTTCCTTCCTATACCTCTCTCATCAGTGCTTCCTTTTTCTGTATATTCTCAATACTGATTTCTTTACTGTTAGCTCAAGAAGCCTGTTAGAACAAAACTGGCATATAAATTGCTATTACAAAAAACTCAATTGACAGCTGTTTCTTCCAAAAATAAAGAACTTAAAGCAAGCAACACAGACCCAGGTAAACACTTTGCAATACCCAGGTACTCTTTATCACCATCATTCCCTAAAGTCCAAACTGTAAAGCACTGTTAATGGTAATAAAATCACAATATTCCTTCACACACAGCCTTTCATTCACAAAACAGGTATTTTAGCTCACAGATTTTGAGAGACTGCACAGGTATTCAATCATTATTCTATGCCAGGAGATGCCACAGCAAAGTATGAAAATCAAAGCTCTGGTAAACCAATGAACCGAGTACTGGAATCCAGGTTTTAGATTTTCCAGTTGTAACAAAAACAATGGTGTGATTTTCCGTAGTACTTCATAGTTGAGAAGCTGGAAATACCCATCAGGGTATTTGATGTAATCAGGATGGACTTGTCTTGTAACAGATTTAAGTTTCAGGATATACTATTTCAACTATGCTGTATTCGCAAGAATCCAAATGCTGTTCTGCTTCACATGAGAAAAACCTACCAAACGCTGTTTCTAAAATATAGTCAATTTTAGAAACAGCTTATTAACAGCTTATACCTGTTTCACATTTTCATGAAACACGTGGAGCCAGTTCTCTTTCATTATTTAAAAAAGATCCCCATCTTAAGAGGAAGTTGTCCACCAGAAGTTTTGTTTGTCGACGGCAAAGAAACTAATAATCTATTTACCTTTTTTGCTGATTCTGAGAAAAGAACTCCATTGTTTCCAATAATTCCTACTGGGTAACCAAAAATTCTTGCAAATCCTAAAGGAGAGAGATTAATTTGTAAATTTCCACATGTATGAATTTTTCCATAGCATATAAAGGTAACATTTTCTCCTGGTAATAGAAACTGCTATTCTTCTGAAGATAAACATCATTAAAAATATCAGTGGGTGAGCCAGAATAAATCTAATTATAAAACCAGTGGGAACATATACAGAATAATTATAGCTCTACTTACCTGTAACTAAAGTATCCCCATACAAGGCTTTGAATTCATCAAATTTACTTCCATCTACAATTCTTGCGATGACCTTAAGAAAAAATGGGAAAATAACAATAAATTCCTAATCCTTCAAGGTTTTAAATTTGTTTAGAAAGGAAGGCCATGAGAACATATAACTTTAAACCTTTCCATTTACAGAACATCAAGCAGCTCACCATATAAACAGTTTGGATGGCAGGCAAAGCCCATTTTGTTTTTTAAGTGTGATTCATCTGTATATTTGTAAAAAATGGAATTTCAATATTAAGAATGTTCCAACCAAACAGCTAAATTACACAGGAACATTTTCCTGATTAGCTGAATTTCAAACAAAAACTTCTGCCTATATTAAACATTAATCAATAGCCTCTCATTTGTAAAGAAAAACACATTAACACTCATGAGCCACTTGCTTAGAGATAAGATTATTTTTAGGCTTGCAACACACAAAAATAATGAAGATCTGATTTGAGGTTTCTCTGTAATCCAAAGGAGCCATTTCTATAAATACAGATCCACTGCTAGCAAGACATTTGCCAGAAGATACTTATTTCAACTTTAAAAAAACATAAATCTGAACTATTCCAACTTTTGAGAGTGAAGTATGAAACTCAGTGAAGCTGTTCATCTCTTTTCCCCCTTAATGCAAAATCCTAGTAATTTCTGCCAAATATTTTAAGACAGGTACGTATTAAGACTCTTCCTAAAATACATATTTGGCTAGTAGTGAAAAAGGCTCCAGGTGTGAGATTTGTGCAAAATACGAGAAAGCATGTTGGCTCAGATGAAGGTTCCATGGCAGATAATTGTACTGGGCCTACAGTAGAATACAATAGTCTTTGTATGCAGTTCGGAGAAGGCTCAATTGTTTGGTGTGCTCATACTCCATAAATATTTCAACAATTCATCTTTCCCAGGACTAACAGAAAAAGAAAGCCATCACATCCTTAGGCAAGTCTGTAGAATGCTTTTCCAATGAGGAGTTCCCATTTCTGTCAGCTTTTTCAGAATGTTACCAATCCTTGCTAATACTTCTTAAAAGTATAGTCAAAAAATATTGTTTTTTCAACAAGTCACTGTTATCACAATGGATCTGCTGGTCAAAAATATAAAGATATAAGTACTCAGATCAGGTATTTTCAATTATGATAATATAAAGAGTGATTTTTCTGCATGAAAATTTGTGCATGTATGTATGGGCATATAAATTTTGCATTAATACTCATACCTCTTTGACATCAAAATTTCTTTTTAGCTGGTCACCAACTATTCCATATATTTCATCAGCTGGAAATAAAGGCTCTTCTGACGGTTCTATAGTCACCTATAGCAATTTAACAAAACAATTTCCACAACAAAGGAATCATCAGCTCACATTATAACTTAAAAATTCAAACAACAACTAATTTGTCAACTTCTTTGAGCACAGGCTTCTCCTCACCAACAACACCAAAATGCTTGTACTGGCTTGTCATTTTGCATACAGGTCAAGTTTCCAAACTGAAGGTTGATAACAGTTTCTCACTGTTATCTTTTTTCCTACTCCTGCACATATCTCCACATGTGCCCCACTTCTTCCATGTTATAAAAAAATTAGCCATGTCCTCCTATTTGCTTACTTTTCCCCTGTGCCCTCTAAGCAGGCACCATTTTGAAACACAGGTGAAGATTTTGTCACACAACTGAATAAAACATCTTGCCTTCCTTGAGCTTCCATTCACCCTCTCATATCTCCAACTAAAATAATATAAGGCAATTCCATCCTCATATGCTAGCCATGCCATCTACTACAAGTAATTCTTAAATCAATAGAATTCATTGTCTAGATTTAGGTTTATCCCCTCAGTTTTCAACTCCTTAATAATCCCAGAATATTTCTGTTCAAAAAGATGCTTTAGCAGGTATCTAATTTGAAGTCCATGGAAAGGATCATGTGCGTTTAAAATTAAATTAAGTAATTTGCAAAACTGGATTAATCTAAAAGTGCAATTCTGTGACTCTGAAGAACTCTTCTAGTTGCTTTACTCTTGCATTTAATCCCAGTAGTTTTACTGGGAATAATACAGCAGGAATGTAATTGCAGAACTGAAGCATCAGAGAAATCTTTAAGGACAAGAACCCTAACTTCCATTTTCAAACGTGTAAAGTCACAGACAAAAATATGTGTTCTATAAAACAAGTGTTATATTAATCAGGCAGAGAAAAGCATTCCTAATTTCAACAATGCAGTGTTTTCAGACACTATACACTTACATCTACTTTCTTCTGGAGATTCAAACTTCTTACAACTTTCCTTGCCAGATGAAGTGCATGATTGTCATCCAGAGCATAATGATCTGTTACACCAGATTTTCTGTATAGATACAATAGCAAGATGAATACTTCGGGGAAAAAAAGGCAAGATAAACCAGGCAATAAAAACTTGAAATTTTAAAGCTTCTAAGACCTTGAAAATATAGATGGAACAATTCAGCTCTTTATATTTTATTATGAAATTACTTTAAAAATAAAACCCATGCCTGACCTTTTCTTTGAAAGAGTACATTCAAGTTATCAGACATGAAATAAAACAGCAACTGCAGGAAATAAAAAATCTAAATGACAATATAAAATATAAAAATGCATTGTTCATAGGCAGCAAAAATTAGCATCAATTATAAAGAAAAACATGTTTACAAAATTGGCATGAACTGCCCTTCAAAATAATCCTTTATTCACTTCAAACTGAAGTAACAAGTAAGTATTATACAGCAATACATAACTTACTGTGCTGTAACAACTAATTTTGTTTATTATTAATTGCAGAACTTGAAAGTGCACATATTTTTTGGGTTTGATAAGAAGTATTTTTTTACAAAAGGCACAAGCTATTTTGATGTTGCTCATACTGAATTCCACATCGCAATAAAAAAGATACAATGTGCAAAATGTGTACTCTTCCTCAATACATATTATTCTGCTAACACTCAGTATTGAAGTTCTCCATATATTGTATGATGCTGCAGTACACTAGATATGTGAGTATTTTAAAGCAGTAAATGAAGGAAACACAATGTAACTGTGATACTCTAATAAGAAAACAATCAGTCAGCACCAGACAACAACGCAGAAATAATTTTCAAAAGGTAAACACAGCTTAAGAAAGATCTAAAACCAAAATAAAATAAAATAAGGGAAGAGCGGGGGAAGGGGACAGGGAAGTCTAAAATATGGAAGAAATTAACTGTGGGAAAATATTTCTTTAAACCTGCAGTGAAGATCTGCCCCTCCAAGATCCTCTGCTGATACTTGTTCACCTGTTGCTGCTTTAACCTGGCACAAGGAAAGGAAAATGAGCTTCACAGTTAACATTTGTCTTGCATTAATATTTATACCATCTTAGGTACAATACAGACAGAGATGTATGCAAAATGCTTCTTCATTGATCATATTTCCCTGTTTACTCTCCCTCAGAGCACCAAAATATGACAAGACAGGATCTTGTAAAAATTACTTTTTTTCTTTGACTTTGCATGCTTATCCTAGTGTTAATATGTAGTTCATATTTACCAAGATACTCCCCACTGTTCTACTTACTGCTGTGTCTATCATTAATGTGCATACATTTACACATCCTTCAGATTCATAAACATGCTTTTTCACAAAATTTTTCTCACCACTTAATATGAAATTTCAAATGGGGCATTTCCATGCATTGTTTCAAACAAACAATACCCCAGCTGAAACCTAGGATTTTTCAATTTTGTTTTCTCTACATAAACACTTCTGTGAATTTTAACTCACTCATTTAAATATTAACCATAGAACAACCATTAGAAGATTTTACTTTCTAAGCCAATAAATACACAACAATTTAGTAATAATAACTTTTCTTAAAAGAGCATATCAATGGCATGTAACTGCTTGGATCAAGTACGATGTCTCCATAAAAGTATCTGGACTGCACAATCCAAAACCTATATCTGTATAATCTTGGACATGAAAGGATAATTTAAGAGTGAAAGGTCTCCTTCTTGGAACAAAGATAAAAAAGTATCATTTACTACTAAGGTTAAAAAAAAAACCCAGAAGGTTTCTTGAGGCATTTCTACTCTACAGTAAGTGCTTTGAAAAGGATTCCTTTAAAGCTGGAGAAACCATTATTCATCACCCAGAGAGAGTACAGAGGTAAGGTACAAGCAAGGGAAGGGAAAAGTATCATAATTTTCAAAACAGATTTCAGTTTCCAAGTCTTATATTTAAAAATGAAGCACACTAATTTTGTGTGTGTGTGTGTGTGTGTATATATATACATACACATACACACACGTATATATATATATATATAAATATTCTCAAACACACACACTTCCAAACTGTCAGATTTGCAAATTTAGGTAGAGATATCTCTTCAACAGTGGATTTTGGTTTGAAATTTGAATTATCCATGGAATATGAAGGTGTGGCATACTAATTAATGGAACGTTTCTGTCAGAGACATAATTAACTTGAGTCTTCCCTAAACAGTGAATGTAAGGAGATATCTGTAAGAGAAGTGAGGAAGATTTCTTCACTGGAATGGTTATGCAGCATTGGAACAGCCTGTCCAGGGTAGTGGTTGAGTCACCATCCCTGGAGGTATTTAAATGCCTACAGATGTGGCATTTAAGGGTTTAAAGCACAGTTTAGTGGTGCATTTGGCAGTGCGAGGTTAATGGCCAGACTCAGTGACCTTTAGGGTGTACTATAAGATAAGTGATTCTACCATTTGACATTATTTTATTCTATGATTCTATGAAATAATTACATACATTTGTAATTATGTAACCAGTTATAATACACTATTAACAACTGCAGAACTAGGCACAAATCTGAATAGTGCAATGATTTCTGTTGGCATGGGAATCCAGAGACTCATTTTAAAATATTTTACAAAAATGGCTTTTTTTTGTTTTTCCACAGAGGTGAAATTTTTCTTCCCCAAATCACAACTTTGGAGCTGTGGACTCTGTCTGCTACTATGTGAGACTGTAAAGTTTAACTCCTCTGCTCAAAGCAGGGTCAACCAGAGAAGCTTGTAATGACCACATAGTGACCACGGGTTTTGAATAGCTCAAAAATGGGGACTTCACAAACTCTCTGGACAACCTGGCTTGGCATAACCATCCTTGTAGCAAATGTTTTCTTACTACTAAACAGAACTTCCTGTCCTTCAGTTTGTGCCCGGCAGCCTCTTGACCTATCACAGGGTACCAATAAGAAGCTTGGCTCTACTATCTTTACTCCCCCTTGCAAGGTATGGATAGATTCACCCTAAGACATGTTTTCAGCAGATTGGAAGTTTCATCTCTCTCACACGCTCCTCATTTTACAGATATTCCACTCCATCATCTTCATGGAATTTCACTGGCTCGCTCAGGCTTATTCTGGAGCGCCCAGAGCTGTACCCTGCAGCCCAAATGTGTCTTACTCAGTAGAGTAGCTGAGAATGAGTATTTGCTCCATCACCTTTCTAAGTACTGCAGTAGAGCAGTAGAGCATTCTACAAACTGCACTTTTAAATAACAGTTAAAGTTACTTAGAGTTACTTGAAGTCACCTTAAAGTTCATTAAATTCTAACAGACAACAAGATATGTGGGTATTTTCTAAGCAACACATGTTCAAACTACTTCAGCAAGAAATTATTAAAAGAAATAAACTTCAGCTACAATACATGTTTTCCACAACAGATGAGACCAGTATGTAGGAAAGTCCCCAGTACATAAATACACAAGAATTTGAAAAACTTATCCCTCGTTTTACGAGACTTTTTTTCACCTCTGAGCACAGAAAGTAGCAAATTTTCCTTCATGAAGGAAGAATCAGAAGTTTATGGAACAAGAGCCTACAGATCTACATGACATCCTCAACTAGTAAGCAGTACTGCCAAAGATGAGGATACAGATACTCCACTTGAGAAAACACAGAAGAATGGCCCTGAATACTACTGCTACTGTGACACTTGTCCTCTTCTATTGAGATCTGTTTATGAAGTCATTACTCCTCACCTTTCCAAAAAAGGGAGGCCAAGAAATCTTTCATTTTAGGTGGTAGACTGTACCTACAATTCACATTTTTTTATCATACACATCTCAAGTCTAACTATAAGTAACACCAGGGATTTTTACTTTTTCACTTCCTCAGGATGTTTTGTTTTAGGTAGGTAAGCAATAAAGTCCAATCCAATTTTCTTCATATGGGAGAGATGTTTTGGGGAACAGAGCTTACTCAATAACAGCAACAATATCTGCTACAGCTTGGAATAGGAGTTTCTAGGGGAATCTGAAGTAGTTTTGACACTTAGAAGAAGGCAAGTAGAATATTTTCAGTGAGAATATGAAAAGGTCTACGGAACAGAAAGGCTGACAGGTGGAGACAATAAAGTTTGATCTGTACGCACAAAGATAAGGATCATTACATCTGCAGGTTGCTAAGAAACAAATTAAATTGGAAGACAGTTGCGAAATCTTCCTCTGAAAACGGGGAAAGATTTTACAACTTTCCAATTTCACAACACCCTTGCAGTGACTGACTTGCCTAGTCAAGCCCCGCCTCGAGGCCTGACTCGGGTCACCCTTTTCCTTGTCTACCCTAGCAAAAGTCTCATGCGCTACATCAGTACACACGTATGATATAAACTGCCTTGTGATGTTAAGTGATTACCCTTCCCAGAGAACAAGCATCTGGTTCTCTTTTTTTCATCTTCCAAGACAGCTTTCTGGGCGATACTGGGTATTAGATGTCTTGCTGAAAATCTTTTGAAAAGGTTTGTTCTTTGACAGCTCAGGTGTTCCTGCAACCAGGGCAGTTATTCTTAGTTACAGCAACGAACCTACTAGCACTCTGATATACAAAGTTCATGTCTTTCATCACACTAGTTTTCTTATCTCAAAGGAAAGATGTACAAATCAATGTTACTCACTCAATATTATTCTCAAATAGTATCTTCATTCATGTTTGTGCCACTTTTCAATAAGAAACTCCAAATATCTAAATTACAGTGATAAGTTTATAAAGAACTGCTTAATTTTGAGGAGGACTTCTCTGTGTTTACCTAAAACAAGTGGAAAAATACTAATTCAAAATTAAAAGGAACAGAAACCTAGGTAGGACGTTTGAAACAATTACTGTCAACAAAATTCTAACAACAAAATCCTAATGAGCAGTAAATAAATTACCATTACATTACATAGTTGCTATTCATTACTTCATCTGCTTTTCCTGATTACTTTGTTCTTCTTATCAACTTGGAAAGCCTCTACCAAAATAATAAATTTCTTCAAACTAAATGCCTTTTATTTTATTAGGGTAGACAACAAAGTATCCTTGTACTTTCAGGTGTGTGTCCCATGCCCCTGCTTTCCATATGCCAGTTAAATTCTGAATTTATTTAAGATGTACAAATGCAAGACTTTTTTTCTTCCTTTTTCTTATTTTTTTTAACTGCATAAGGATTTAAAAGCCATCTATACACTAAACTTTGAAAGAGGAATAAAATGCCAAATCTACTTTTATCGACAAAATGATGCAACAGGGAAAAATTCACTCTAAAGGAAAATAATGCAACACAAGAATACGCTGTGGAAATGAGAGCAAAGCTATAAAAGTAAACACTAAATCACATTAAAGAATAAGTCCTTCATACTTTTAATGAGAGTAACACAATCATGCCTTAGGAACTAGACGACAAATAAATCTGTCAGTGGCTGTTTTCCCATAGTTAATGGGACATGCCACATTTTCCCAGTATTTTAAGTGTTGAAGGAAGTGACATCCAAGAGACTTTGCCTCCTCTGTTACAACAGAAATCAGTGGAGCAGTATCTTCATTAACAATGCTGTAACAAAGTGATTTCTCCATTTCAGCATGCGTAAGTTGGAAGGACTCTTGAGAGATATTTGATTTACATTTGGCTTTGTCACAGGAAGCTCACCTTAAAATTCTCAAAAGACTGTAATCAAAACAGAGCCACTGTGCTGCCTCAGACCAGTTTGTACAATAAATTTGACAAATATTTGACTATGTCAAAAAAAACAAGTTTATCCAGCCATGTTTCATCGAGACTTGAATAGCTGTGATGAATGATGCTCTGTTAGTTCTAGCACTAACATTTATTACTAAAAATACATTTTTTTTCTTATGAAGCTTGTGTTAAGTAGAATAATCTTTGTCAGCAAAAGACTGATGTTGTTGCATTATTATTTGTATTCGTACAGAACTGATCCTACACTAGGACATACAGTTATTTCTAAAATAATAAACCACATTCAAGTATTATTTTTGTTGTGCCAAGCTACTGTAATTTTAAAGGTCCCTTCTACTGCAGTACTTCACAGTCACAAATACCACTGTGAGTTCCACAATAAAGCAAGGTTTAATTCACAGGACTTCAGGTCAGGTCGGAAGGAAGGAAGGAAGGAAGGAAGGAAGGAAGGAAGGAAGGAAGGAAGGAAGGAAGGAAGGAAGGAAGGAAGGACAGACGGACAAACTCCATTGTAAGCGTGCCTCCTTTGTCAATAAACTGATATAAAAAATACAGCAGATCAGTCCTGCTTCAGAAGTTCTTTTATCTTTGATCTTGACTTCGAGATATAATACAGATGGTTGTGATTTTTTCAAATTCTGCGTCAAACCTAGAGAGTACATAATTGAATACAGAAATGATTTTTATCACCTAAAGTGTGGACAGCAGTCTAAAAGCAGTACTACAAAAACACCTCAACAGAGTCTGGTATTTCTATATACACCTCTAATGAATGAAAGAGATTCGATTTAGGATAGAAATATTTAGATATACCTAAAAATACTAACTAATCTACAGATTATCTAGAAATATCTCACCAAGAAATGTCTCAATTGTTTAAGGTGTACAATTATCACAGATGATTTCGGGGAAGGGGGAGGAGAGGGGCCATGTCACTAGAAACTTCTGTATCCTTACCAGCGGTGGCCCTCCCAGGAATATTGTTCCCTGCTTGCCAACAATAATACTTTCATCAGCCATTGCAGGTACGTATGCTCCTCCTGCTGTACAGGATCCCATGACTACTGCTATCTATCAGGAAAACAAAAAGCACAAGTTAATGAACTATCCAAACCCTTAAAAATAGCAAAGACACAAGATATTATGTATTTAAATACATAGTAGATACCTTTTAATAAGGTCACTGCAAGATTATTTTTGTCTAACAGAGCAAACTTTCTACATTTCAGCATTTCTTTAAAAAATAAGGAATCGTCCATTTTCAACAGTCTTTTGAACTATGATCTTCAGACCACCCTGCTGGAAAATTCTTATATGAAGTACCATGAGCTACATAAGTGGTATGTTTGAAGAGACACACATTCTACCACAGAATTTGGTTTTACTGATGAACAGTAAAGGTTAAAACCTAAAGGTTTCTCCTGGTATTTACACTTAAGTCAGGGCTTCAGTTACTGCTTATTGGCATAATTGCACCAGTGTTAACATCCTTTGAAGGAAATTTCTCCCATCTCCTAGTATGCTACTTTAGGTCTTCAATGGATCAACTAATTAATTTTGCCCTTTTGAGATGTGTTAAGCATCTCATTATAGGCTTCAACATGAATAATCTCTGCTTCATCCTTTTGCCTAATTTTGCGATGAACATTTTCTACCACTAGTATCTTGGTGATAATTCTACAAAACTGACTTGACCCCAGATATGACAAATACTGTAACTGTAGACAATAATGGAAATGAAGTTTCTCAATCTCTCCTATGGTGTGAAGATCATAGTTCACATCATCTTCAAAGACCCCTTTCTGTCTCTACAAGACACTTGTAGAGCAGAAGAAAAGGAATATTCAACACTTTCCCTCACAACCACACACATACACACAAATAACATCTAAAAAAACCCAGAAAATAATGTTATTTTATGTTACGTTTGTTTCAAGATAACTCTAAGGTGACATCAATTACTGTTCTCTGTTACATGGTAATTTAGAAGAAGAAAACAGCACCTAGAAAAACAAAACTTCCAAATCACGCTATGCATATTGAAAATAGGACTACATGAATGATGTCGATCTGCTATCATCAAATCAAACAGCTTTTTCAGCAAACAGTTTTGGGGTCTCAACTACATTCAGAGTCACATGATTAATCTGCAGTATTCTCCTGTGCATTTAATAAATAACTCCTGGCAAATTCAAAAATAACATAAGCCTCTAGAAATGGGAGAAATTTGGTGTAAATAAGTTTATTTCACTTTCCCTCCAGAATTTGTGGTTTTTTTCCTGTTCTTAACTTCACCATGCTCACACTAAAAAAATGTGCCTGCATGTAAACTTTAATTCGGGTGTTAATTTTTTCCAACATAAAAACTGGAATATGTATCTACTGGAAAAAATACTATCTACTTGTCAAATTGACAAAAAATGGTCGCACTTCCTGACCTAATTTTCTAAATTGCTGCAAAGAAATTCTTGACGTGTTCAATAAAAGTCAACAGTCGTAAGTGCACATACACTATTTCATATCCACCCATCCATCCTCCATCTTATCCATGCAGTGTTTGAATGTGAGAGAGCTCAGGAAGCAGCTAATGAGGAGCTAATCACAGCTTTCTGATTCACACCCATATAGGCAACAACGTAATTTAAGATGTAGTGGGTGAATAATAGATTAGTCACAGGTGAAAGTGGAGGGGAAATTAAAAGCACAATCAACAACTTGAAAACAAAAAAGGGGAAAAAAAAGCAAGCAAACTAACAATATCCAGACTCCCATCTCAGAAGAACTGACCAGAATGGAGATCAGAAAGAACATAGTTTCCTAATCTCATTTTCTGAAGAGACAACATGCTTTCAGCAGGGAATATGGTTCTAGCTACCACAATCTGTTAGCATAGGACCAATAATAGATTTACAAATGTTAACAGCGCCGCTGTTAGATACATCTAACATATAGATGCATAGATACATCTCCCCCAAAAATGCACCCTTATTACATCCTTTAAATAAAGTGCTTCAGTAAAACATTTTTCCCAGTCTTCCATAAATACTTGAAGGAAGATAAACATTCATCAGTGTCATAATTGCAGAATTTAACTTTCATCAGTGTTATAACAAACAGAAATATGTTTATTAAAAGACAGATCTTTCCTATATTTAGTTTTTATTGTACATGAATACAACTACTGCCAATACAATACCATATGGTAATTGAAAGAAAAACAAATTCAACTTTTTTATGCAACTTTAAAAGTATGTAAAATACATTTCAAGATATACTGGAAACAAGAGCATGACCGTAGGGTCAAAACATTCCTAGAAAGGTCCTACCTAGCATCAGTAATTTCAGCCTTGCAAGCTGGGGATATGTATTTATCTTTGACATAACATCTAAAAATCATTACTTCCATAGCAGATCATGACTGAAGTCATTAGCAAAAGTAAGGTTTTCCAAAATTTCTCCAAAAAACATCACTCCTTTGACACTTGCTGTTCAACAAAAAAATAGGACCAACCTGAATCTATCAGGGAGTCTTATATGATGACCAGCTTACAAACTGTCTTCTTCTTGTATGTATTTTTGTTCTAACTAAACACTGCTTGTCTCTGGAGACCTATCTAACCACTACAATTGGTCCACTTCTACTGTTGGAAAGAACTGCAGAAGGTAAATTACATCATACTCCCTAAAGGGATTTAGTGTGTTGTTGGAATGCTCAGCCTAGGATTTTTATAGAGGCAATGGATCTCAGGATTCTTTGGAAAAGTAAAAGATGGTTTAAGATTTGTACTCTGACTTGCTTCCAAAATGTGTCAAAAAGGTATCAAGGTAACACAGGCAGTTTCCTCAAAAATTCTGCAAAGACAGCATCCGTCATGTAAGGAGTTGGACTGAATACTGTATACTTGACTGCTGCATCTGCTTCACCCTAGAAGTATTGGCCTCTACTATGTCCTTCTCCCAGAAAAAAACCTCAGCCCAAGGCCCCAGCTTGTGTGAGTGCTTGGAATCGTGTCCCCCTGAACTCCAGGGCAGGAGAATCCAGTGAGGATGGTCTCTCAAGGGTTTTATTCCTTCTGAAAAACACTGGATAGTGGTATTATGGTGGGATTTGTGTCATAGGACTGCCACGGGTCTGGCTGTGTGACAGCCCAGCCTCAGACAACATATAACTTGGTGATATTTCTATGTTATATGGACATATAACAATTGATATGACGTACAACTTCAGAGAACCTCAGGGCACACTGCAGGCACCCAGAAACTAAAATGTATCCCAGCCCTTTGCAAGGATAATGACCAGCTTCTTCAGGGTTTCAAAGTGTGGTAGAGAACTAATTTTTCTTAAAAATAAGTATTGTCATCACAAGTTCCACAGTATGTGTGATGTGTTTCTCCCTCAGAATAGATTTTGCTGTTCTCATTTTATAGAAAACAGAGGTTGAATAATTTTCAAATGTTCTGCATTTCTCAGCTCCTATAATTAGCTGTAGATTAATCTGTCAGGATTTTATACATCACAGGCCTAAAGGAGAACCTGGATTTATAATCGTAACTTCTTTTTGCTCTGACCACTTGCAGATAAAGAATGCCTGGTTTCAAACAACATCTTTATTTCTTCTATTAATTCATTGTTTTGTTGGAACGTTGTATATACTTTCCCCTGGTAAACAGAAAGAATTCTGAAGGATCAAATGAATTTTGCTGTGCCTCAGTGCTAAATGAGGAAGCTGTCTGCTCTCCCTTGGGATTGAAGAAAAAAAAGACTAGTTCTGAGAACTGGTGCTCAGAATTGGTAGTTCTAAGAAGTTCCACACAATCTTTTTTTGACTTGTTTTAAGCACTGTTGGTGCAGCCTCTCCTTCATGTTAAAAAAGATACAGTAAGATCAGGACAAGAAGATGAACAAGGACCATCAGAGGTGTGGAACACTGCAGGAAGAACAGCTAAGTAAGCTTGTTTTTTGGTCTGCAAAAGAGAGTGTAAGGCAAGTATAAGAGAGAGCTACAAAACCATGCAAAGAGGTGGGACGTGACTGAGTAGGCAACCCTGTATGAATTACCCGATCATTTGCTCTTCTGTAGTGATCCTTTACTTGCAGGAGGTTAGCTTCAAAGATCATGGATTTTTCCACTCTCCCTGGCAGCTTCTCACGGGTCCCTGCTATCATTTCCCTTCAAGCCTTTATTCTGTTACCTGTCTTTCCAACTCTATTGGGACCATCCTGCCCTTCACTGTCACTGCAGCCATAGCTGCCCATCAGCAATCCTCAAATATTTTACATTCTTCATGAATAACAGATTCAGTAAAATATGTGGTTTTGCTTTCCTAGCATCAAAAAAATGGTGTGCATCTGCATCAAAAAACTGATCCCTATGTATTAATGAGTGAACCATGACATAAAACCACTTCTACATTCAGAAACTGTGACTAACAGTAATTCTATAAATCATTAATGCATTAGAAAATAACATTATTATTAGGGCTGTTTCAGCACATCAGGGCATAAAATGGATTTATAAATACACACATACCCCCGTTAGTGGAGAATATGTCTCATTTACTAGCCATCCTCAAAGGGGTCCTCACCTTTGCAGTGATGATGCAGAACTGTTCCAAGCGATTTTCTAGTGTTTTCTCAAATGGCCCTACATACCATGTTTCCAAGTCCATTTCTCTCCTACTCCCAGACAGGAGCACGTAGGTCAAATCATTAACACTAAGACCAAGAAAGTAGACAGCTTCTTCAAAACTATAATGAATTCTTGTGGACAGTTACTGTGTTTACAGTGCTTCCAGGCCCCAGACTGGGACGTCAGGTTAGCACAACACAATGCCATCAGAAACAAAACATGCACACAAGCCTTCCCAAAGAGGCAACCACAGCAAGCATAAAAAACTACTCAGTACATTTAACTCATAGATAAATGCAAATTACCTGTGGAATTCCTTGTGAGGACATGACTGCTTGATTATAAAAAATACGGCCAAAATGATCTCGATCTGGAAATACTTCTGCTTGACGAGGTAAATTTGCTCCTCCTGAATCAACTAGAATGAATCAAATTATATTAACATGCTTTGAACAGCATTATATACTTGTTGGTAAAGTATCTGCATGTTACCTAAAATATACAGCAATTACTATCAGTAATACTGTATGTATTTCCATGAATGTAGGTATAATAGCATATTCTTTTTGGAAAAATGAAGAAGAAAAATGGTAAACACCCCTCTCTAAAATAACATCCATCCTTATGATTTTCATAGATAGTAAACTCAGATGTGCATAAAGATGCAACCATACCTCCCTAAACAAACTTATAAATTCATCTTGCAGTAAAATATTTAAACTAAGAATACTTTTAACGTACAATTTTAACTCAACTATTCTATTGCAATTCTGTCACAAGCTCCAGAAAAAGGCAGAGCTAATCACCATGGAGTTCAAAAGGTGCTGCCTGCATACCTTCATAGCTTGATTAAACTTCACAATAAAAACATTAAACAATCTTTAGGAAGATTCATTTATTATGTGCCCCTGCCTCAGGATATACCCTCCTGCTTACAGGTCACCACTGGCAGCTATCTCTCTGCTCCCAATTAATGAAAATACAACCTGTCATGAGAAGTATCCAGAGAAAGATAGTAGACTATAAGGAAATGCATGGGGAGAAAAGCATCTCTGAGAACTCTGGCTCCTGGGAATTAATTTTTACCTACTACCACCAGTATGTATGCAGATTCTCATCTTACATGACTGCAGCCAAAACAAAATGTCCACACCAGTGACTGACTCAGTGACAAACAGAACCAGGTGTACACATGAGAATTAGCACCTAGGCAGTTCTTATCACTGGTGGAAAAGGCAGTTCAAACAACATGGAAATTACATAGTCAGTACAGTGCTGACTGACTACAAAGCACTCTCTCTAATCACACAGCTCAAACCAACTGGAACAAGTCCAGGTGCAGAAACCAAGGGTAAAGTAATTCACCAGGTATGAACAACGTTGTGCATTCAAGAACTACACGTCTCAAAGGTGGAATAAAATCCTTAAACTTTTCTTTTAAAGACATAGCTGCATCCCACACTTCGTAAGGTCTTAAAACACAGTAGAGCCTAAAACAAAGTAGACTCACCCACAGTTGCTCACTGATACTCACTAAAAAAGACTTCTCCAAACAAACAGAATTTGCTGATAATTCAGACAAAAAAATTGTAACAGTAGTTCTGCAAACAGCAAAGCTAAGCTTCTTCAGTTTTTTTAAACAATTAAGACAAAATTTAGCCCTCCCCTTCCCTCCAGGACTCTTTCTATGGCAATCCCACAAAATCTACAGCACACTGTCCTTGTATCCACCTCACCAACAGTTTCAAGTTCACACTTCTCCTAATCCTTCTATTGGTCTTATTCATGTTTGACTTATCAGCAGGGGAAGAAATTTCAAACACTTGTGCTGGCCAGGACCTGTACTTATGTTGACTAATTAATACAAGCATCCAGACTGGCAAACATAGCTGATACTTACGCTTCTAAACTATGCTGAACAGGCAAGGAACAACCTGCCCTATTTTTTGAAATGGAGTAGGAGGTCTTTCTCCTCTGATGCTGACAGACACAACATCCACAGGAATATACAACAGCTTTCTCACAACTCTCTGTCAAAGCTGACTGAAACTGGCTAATAGGTTCAAAAGTCATTAGACTGGGAATTTAGTATGAAAGGAAGTCATTGGCAGAAACCTCCTTTATTTGTATAAAACCAGGCTAAGAAAACACTACCAGTAACATATTACAGGTATCTGTCACTCTGTTTTTCATTTTTCATAATAAAAGCATATGTAAGTAAAGCATGAAGGTTTGGCTAAATACTGGTCTAATAGACTAAACTCAAAATGTAAAATAAAACACAATTAAATTCTGCTTCAAAAGAAATTCGTCCCAAATCCAAAAAATCTATTGATCCAAACTATTTTTGACAAATTTGTCACTCTTATTATTTTTATTTCCTTAGTACTCTTATACAGATACATCCTCCACCAGAATGTATTTTATTTTTTTAACTGAACTGACTGGATGAGTCTACAAGAAACATTGCTTATCCATGACAGAAAGAACTGATACAGTGTCAAACAGCTGCATCTGTATTACATGAACCCAGCCCAAAAGCAGTGCAGTGGATAGTGCTGAGAACCAGAATACACCCTCCAGCTAAGATGTGCCACCCCTCTGTAGAGACAATACAGTATTGATGAAAATACAATTGAACAGGTGTGCTTAAAACACATTCCTGGTCAATCAGATCTGCAGACACATCAGCCACCCTTAACACAGGACTCTGGCTATTTCTGCAATGGGACTTACCCAAATAAAGGCAAGGCAGATGATTTTGCATTGCAATTTCTTGAGCACGTAAATGTTTCTTAACAGTGATGGGATAATAGGTACCACCTTTGACAGTTGCATCATTAGCAACAATCAAGCATTCTGTCCTAAAAATAAAAAAGTTAATGAGAGAGAAAAGTAGTTCTAATGAGAAAGTATATATATTGCTTAAGAACTGCAACATGCCAAGGACTCTTGGAAGCCCTGATGCTATAAGAAAGCTCTTCTCACCTGCATTCCCTCTAGGACACATTTTAACAGCAACCTCAGCACTATAATGTCCACTGTTCTGGGGAATAAAATAATGCCACACAGCACCATAATTAATTTCAAAAACAGTCTTGGAGTAAGCAAAACTAATAGGGTGGCTAAAATACCACCCTATTTTTAAAAATTGCTTTCCAGATGCACTAATCTCTTTCATTCACCTGACACCTGAAACTCCATGCGTGTTTTGTTTAGTTAGTGGGATATGCTAGCTAAAAAAACCCCAACAAACAAAAAACAAAACCAAAAACCTCACCTCCTTTTAGCTATGACCAAGCAAATTGAGATACCAACTTTGTTGATTTTTTTGAGTGTCATAAACAAAACACTAAAAATGCTAATAGCCCAATAATGGAAACTGAGTAAAATTATACCTTCTTCCTTTTCATATCATAAGAAATGTAGATGACTGGAATCTCTCACCCAGATACTCGTCCAATGCCTGTGATAATGCCTCCTGCAGGTACCTCTTCATTACCATACAACTGGTAACCAGCAAACTGGGAGAACTCCAGAAATGGAGATCTGAATAATGACAAATGAAACAAAACTGTAAAAAAATCCTAGTTCTATCTGCCATTTAATCTCATTTAAAAGGTTAAATTTTAATTTTTTTAAGAGATCAGTATTTCAAAGAACACTTCTGTAAAATTTCAGTCATGTTATTTGCTAGTGCTTATGGAAGCTAAAGAGAAAAGAAGCCTGTTGCAATATCTACCTGAAAAAGACAACCTGAAATGTTTTAAAAAAATGAAGAACCTACCCAGGATCAATAAGCTTGTCAATTCTCTCTCTGGGTAACAGCTTTCCTCTTGATGTATGAAGCTTACGAGCTTTTTCTCCGCCTCCTGTGATACAACAGTAAGTTGTCACATTTTCTATAGACACGGATAAGATAAATCATCAGTTATATTAAAACTTTGAATGCAAATGCTGACGAGTTCCCAGTTTTTGAAGTATGAACCTTAATAATAAATTTAATAAAAAATAGTTTCTACTTCAAATAGATTTAAAGTATTGATAAAAAGGCTTGTTCTTTAGAACATATTTTATTTCCCTCCTCATTTTTTACAGTTAGTCTTGAGGTAAAGATTTTAATAAACATAGTTTTCTGAAACTTTCCTCCCCTGCTTGGCAATAAACACAAGGGCAGAAAACACAAATATACAGCAAGCATAGCAATAGAACTACAGGAAATACTAATCCCTAGAATTCATTCAGAATAGCTATGCCAAATGCAATTTTGACCCAGCACCATCCGGATTATTTTTCTTAGACCATGCCAAAACTGTAAGCAGAATTCAGACATACAGCATTTAATATCAAGATTGTTTCATTTCAACCCTTCATTAGAGGTCATCCTAAATCATATCTTTTGCTCTCTAAAGCTTTATGTCATTCAATACTTCAAGATTTGTTGACACACCTCAGCCTCTTTATAACAACAGCTTTTACAAACATTGTCTCTCTGTGTAGACAAATCACTGATCCACCTCATCACTCCAAAATTGTCTCCCTGTCCAAAATAAAAAAGGTGCTGTTTTGCTAACATTTCTCCTGAGACTCCAGGATTTCTCTGTCACCTAGGCATCACTGAAACAGAGCTTCTAAGCCTGCCTTTGAAGTCCTTTTCTCCCACCTCCTTCCTTGATCACTACACACATAATTTTCTATCTGTTAGGCATGCCAGAAAGACCACAATTTATTTTCAGTTCAGCCAATTCATTAGGTCTTTATATCCGGCCTAAGCCTAAATCTTGTAAATTCTTTCTGTACAAGTTTCTTAAGAAACAACCTCTCGTATCCACGCACAGAGATACTACTCTCACCTATGTCCTCAACATCTCACATCATAACTACATTATCTCTGACCTCTGAAGTCTTTCATTTACAGTGCATGATGCTGCAAAAATAATTTCCATCCTGCAACTTTTGTCATCTCTGTGCATCACAAATTCTTACTTCCCAGGCCCTGCAGCCATTCTGTTGAACATTCCTCTTCCAAACATTAAGAGACTCTACCCTGCACTAACCTCCATTCTGAGAAGCGGCATCCTTAACAATGAAATAAACTTGGAGGCATTTAATTTGAAACCTCAAACAAGAACCCATCCTCTGACAGACAGCTTTTACAGTGAAATCTAAAGATGTTGCATATATCCTTCAGAAGTATTCAATATAGGTACCTAATCTTTCTTATAGACTTAAATGATACATAAAGCAATTTCAATCAACGTCTCTCAAAACTGTGTATTAACATCATGACAGAGGTTGCCCAGATGAAGGAAAGACCAGCATGACGGTCTTCTGTCACTGTGTAGCAGGCAAGAACAGGCAAATGAGCAGCAAGGAAGAAGGCCACAATCATTATTAGCTCATGAGACATGCATCATTAGTTCATGAATTGCTCAACAGTCTCTATACCCATAAGAGACAGAGGCAGTCCATGGGTTTTAACATCTCCTCAGGAACTCTAGATCCCTGTTTCACAGCAAGAAAGAAAAAGCGCTGACCACAAAACCCTAACTGTGCTCCATTCCAAAGTTGTAAAAGAAAATGCATTATATAAGAAATGGTGTATGAAATGACAAAACCAGTATCACGATAGTCAGGGCAGAATTAAAGCTACATGCTCAGCCTCTAGCAGCACAATAAGCATTTATTAAATATTTTCATTTTATATGCTCCGTTAATTATAGTCAACTGCAGGTCATTCAGATAGCCTTACAAGTCAAAAAGAAGTAACACTGATTTCAATCTTTTAAACTACTTCAGACCTGCTTTCTCTTTGCCAGCACCATACAGCTAAAAACTTGGAAAGGATCAACCAATAAAAGATGGACATAGGATAATCCTTATCCTTTATTGGATGCATGGGGAAATATGGTGACAGAGGATGAGGAAAAGGCACAAGTACTTAATACTTTTTTTGATTCAGTCTTTAACTGGATACCAGCCCACTGAGTTGGAAGATATGGACAGGGAACAAACTGAAGCCCCCTTAATGCAAGGGGAACTGGTTATTGACCTGCTACACTACTTAAACACAGACAGGTTTACGTTGGCAGATGCGATCCACCCAGGGGTAGTGAGAGAGCTGGTGGAAGAGCTCACAGAGGCACTTTCCATCATTTACCAGCAGGCCTGACTATGGGTGTCCCACAGTCACCTACCCTATGGGGGTCCCAGGTGACTGGAAGTTAGTCAGTGTGACACCCATCCACAGGAAGGGCTGGAGAGACAATCCAGGGAATTACAGTACTGACAGGGAAGGACATGGTGCAGATCTGCTGACAGTGGTGGCAGGGAAGGACATGGAGTAGATCATGTTGAGTGCCATTATGCAACACATACAGGACAACCATGGGATCAGGCCCAGCCAGCAAAGGTTTGGGAAAGGCAGCTTTCCCTGATCTCCTTCCATAACAGGATGATCTCCTTGGTGGATGAGACAAAGGCTGTGGATACTGTCTCTATGAACTTTGACAAAACTTTGATGATTTGCTGAGTAAAAGGCCCTGTCAGGACAGGTGGGCCCAGACAGTGGAGGTGGCTAGAGTTACATCCAGTTCATGGGTGGTCACTAGTGGGGTTCCCCAGAGCCTAGTTTTGGGGCCAGTCCTGTTTAATTAAAGTTTAACAACAATCTGGACAGAGAATTGAGTGCACCCTCAGTAAGTTCCCAGACAACATCAAGTTGGACAGGAGTGTTGCTCTGCTGGAGGGCAGGAAGGTTCCAAAGAGAGCTCTGGACAGGCTGGATCAATGGGCTAAGGCCAACCCTTGGAGGTTCAACAAGGCCATGTGCCATATTATGATTCTAAAATCTAGACTATCATACTTACCTAACCTGATTTTCTCTGCTTGTTCTTGCAGTTCAGTTACCAGTGCTTTCATTCGCTCATAGTTCTCCTAAGTGGGGAACAAAACAGAATTTTAAATTCAACCAAGGATGATTATATTAATTTTTAATAAACAAACATAAGTACAAGACTAATTTCTCTTCCAAATCTAATTTTACCTTACTAAATACTGTCTCTGTATTGTCTTTAAAGTAGTAACATTTCTACCTATGTACTGGCTTCTCTCAAGCATCCCAAAGCATTTAACAAAAAGTTTTTGCTTTACAAAAAGCCTTATCGTCTTAGAATAGTAAAAGACTAGTTCTGAATTTAACAAACTGTTTCAATTCAAACAGAGTTGAAGTGCTGCTTCTCAGATTTTGTTTATTTTTGGCATAGGTTTGTTTGCATTTTAAATCTAACTTCTAAAACAATGCAGATTCAAATTAAGTGCTCCTATGACTTGTACCAAAGGATGAAGGACCTAGGTCAAATAGATTCTGGTAAACACTTGTAATATTCTTGTTTAGGTTGAACAAAAAGATAAAACAAAAGTTGGTTTTGTCTTGGTTTGGTGGCGTTTTTATTTATTTTTTTAAAGCTGGTGTTCTTGCCATTATAACTCTAGAAATGTTCTGAAAATGAGTGAATCAGTACAGCGGTCACCATTTCTATAAGAATTATCCAAAACTCTGTGTGCACATTACAGCAGCTTGGGTTTTTTTACAATTTCTTAGGAATTTAAAAGCATTAGTCAAGCTTAATTTGTTGCGGTTTTCTTGCAGACACATTAAGAACTTTATTATCATTTTGAAAAGTGCAACTACAATAAAAGAACATGCTGCACAGAAAGATCTTATTGCCTTGTCTAATTCTCATTTATATGATGTTTGAGTCTACTCTGACGGAAAAAATCCAGTTGCTAACTCTATGTTCATATATACTTGAACACTCAGACTTAATGTTTCCCTTAAGAAGCTGCTGCAAATGTTGCAGTTGAGTTTGTTCACTTAGGCACTGAAAGGCAAAGAAGCAAAGCAGAAATAAAATAAAAACATGTACAGATTCAGCTCACATTTGAAGTGCTTTGGCTGTATGGTGACTTCCAAAAGAACAAATTTTTCTGCCTTTGCAATTGCTATGAATAGATTAAAAATAGGTAAAAATGTGTCTTGTAATTCCATACAGTTGTCACAACACCCAGTACTACCCTGCATCAGTGTTCAGCTTGTCCGGCTGGGTCATTTTGCACTGTTACACATCAAAATTTTCCTTGTTTGTCCTTGTTCAGTCAGTCTGTTTTCTTTAAAAACACTCATCTTTTTCACACAATACTGTGCTTAAAAACTCACCTTTAACACAGGAAAAAAAGGAAAAAGCAGCTAAAAAGGCAGAGGATATTAACAGGAACAGTAATCACAATCATAGACATTTTCATTAGGTTTTGATTCAGTTGAGCTCCTAGAGTAGCTAGTTCAGCTATTCTACATGAAAAAAACTGTGAAAGGACATTTTAGATAAACTTTTAAAAATGTTGCACAAAAACATCTGAGTTGCTTAAATTCACTTCACTTCTATCATGATCTTTCATGCCTTAAACCAGAATAGAACACTATTATACTTCACCAAAGAGAAAAAAGGAAATTTTAAAATGCTGATTTGAATTTTTGAATGCACACAGAAAAGACTACTCTCAGAAATAAATGGTGCTAGTTTGACCATGAATTTGTGAGCTCTTCATTATTATCATTAAAGAATAAAGAAAAGGTCAGTGAACTGGTGCTAAGTTCTTTCTGGAAAATGGTCCTTGCACCAGCAAGCTGTGTAAAATTCTGCTGTTAATATGAGGATTTTTACACATTTTAATGCAAAACTAAGAGGCAAACCCTACAGACTAATTAGACTAACACCAGTTACTGCACAAGGTACATGAATTACTGCTACATCACCAAAGTGGATGTAAGAGCTAGTCCCAGGAATCTTCAGAGACTTTCTTTCTCTTCCAGAATTTAGATTCCCTCACTTTTAAACTACTTTTTTGCCTACAGTTAAAAGAGACAGTTTGCATCATGAAGGCCAGCCTGTCTAGTTGAATTCACAGCCAGAAAGGTAGACATTGGCCAAAGAAGGCAAGACCTTCATCACCTATCATTATATACTCTTGTGTTATTCCCTGTATTAGTTTTTGTCGAGATGGTTAAGTGCCTCACAGCAGGGACTTCAGCTCTTTGTCTGTAAAGCAATGTATGCACTTACAGTGTTCCATAAATTCTTTCTACCAAATACTAACATTATTAGCTATTTTACCAAGTCTTGCTTTTCTTTTGAGATTGAAAGGTACCCAGACATAACTGTGAATCCAGGGACAGCTTAGAAGAGTGAACACCTTTATTAAAATATCATCATTTTTTGGTACACAAAATATGAATGTGTACACATATATATGCATGCTTCACATATACAAGCTTTGTATGCATACATATCTACACACACACGGACAAATACTGAGATCACACAGGAGCTTTAGTCACCTAATTTCTGTCCCAAATTTCGTTTCTGCAAAACAAAGCACAGAACCAAACACAGAACCAACGGACTCAGTACGAATACATGTTGCTGCTTCATGCACTATATTTTATGTGAACAAACACATGTCCTTTTATCAGCCTTGATTATTTACCTAAAGCCATGTTTTTCTCAGCCTAACTGTAAACAAGATTTTTGAATATGATGACGTTAATAATGCCCCATTAAAATTAAATCTATTTACACCAGATGGAAGTATTTCTCCCTCTTTGTAAGGACGACTGGAATTACACCTAACTCTCCTCCTCAAAAGATTGTATCTTTTGACGCAAGCCCATGACTCTGTACGGATATTCCACCTGTTTTCAACACGGGGATCAGTTTGAAAGCACAAGGAAACATCCATCTTTGAAATAATCGGGGTCCATCGTCCACTGTCTACAAACCCCGCCTCCACCTCGTTAGCACGGCATTGATGAGCCTGAAATGCAGCAAGAGCTGGCATCCTGATTTAAAAGTGCAAAAACATCCATCAGGAGGCAGACGACTGCACCAACCCACTTTGTTTTCACACGGTAACTGTAGGCTCAGCCCGCAGAAATGGACAGGCCTAGGCACTCGGGGAGCCGGGCGGGGGCGCAGCGCTGGCCCCGCCGCCCCGCAGGGCGGCACCGAGAGCGGGACCAGGAGCGGAACCGGGCCCGTGCGCGGGCACGTGCTCGCCGCCTCCATCGTGCCCCCGCCGCACCGGCTCCTCCACGGCGCCGCTGCGCCCCGCCCCGCAGCCCGCCCGGGGCCTGCCGCCCCCGCCCCGCAGCCCGCCCGGGGCCTGCCGCCCTCGTCGCCCTACCTGGTAGAGCGCGGAGCTCGCGTCGGGGCGCGACCCCACGGCCGCCACCGCTTCGCCGCGGTACCCGCGGGCGAGCAGCGGTCGCAGCAGCCCCAGGCAGCGGCCCGAGAGCCGCGGGGCGCCCAGCAGCATGGCGGGGCTGGGCCGGGCCGGGCCGAGTCGAGCGGGCCGAACCGAGCAAGCCGAGCCGAGGCGGCCGTCCCAGGCCGCCGCCGCCGCCGCCACTCCCCCCGGCGCAGCCAATGGGTACAGCGGGGCCGGGCCCGGCCGCGCAGCCCTCGCCCGGTCCTCAGGACAAGCTAATGCTGTAGAACGCCCTTTGGAAAAATCGTGTTGGAATGCCCCACTTTTCACGCAAGATTACATGCTTGTACAGCCTAGGAAAGCCCTTGGCCTTCTTAGAAACTTGTCATGCAGTAAAAGGGACAGATCTTTTTAAAACCCAAACGATCTTTGGTCGAGTTTCTCCCTTGCTATTCTTCCACATTCCAGTTTTACTTTAAGTCAAGGCCGTTGTCTATAGAGAAAGGTAACACCGGCGAGTCTGATACCAAGTAAATTAAAAACCAGGGAACAACGATAAATCCCCTATTAAAGCACGCTCAGCCTGTTACTAACAGTCTGTGTACACCCCAGTGGTGCAGCCCAAATTTCAGCCTTTCCTTTAGTTCACACTTGTTAGCTTCGTATACTTACAAGTATTTAAAAACTGCAAGTGATACTTTAAAAAATAAAAACACAGGTAAAAGAAAATAATTTATTCACATAATTTACATACAGAATAGGACTATTTTCTTTGACACAGAAAGCTTATATGTGATGATACAAGGGTGTCACACAACTCTAAGGAAAGCAGTTTTATGCCACATCTTTGTAAAAATACTACCCCTATTTATTGAGATTTCAATTATATTTTTTTACCTCCTTCATCATTATAAAACTTCCATACACAAAACAGAACACAAAATTGTCTTCTTTCTATTCAAATTGAATTTGTTCTTAAAAAAAATCCTCTAACAAAGTGCATGTAATTTGCTGCAAGGAAAGAGAAAGCATAGCCCCAATTTAACAATGCAGATAAGGCACCATAAATCTTAGTAATGAAGTAGTTGATTTTTTTTCCCCCTCGTAACATGAATGCAAGCTAAAATGTATGCAACTAAATGTAGAATGATTATCCCCTCAGAACTCACTCAGAAGGTACTCACAGCAATTACTTCATAGCCATTCCCCAAGAATGTATTTTTAGGCTCTATGAGTGCAAGTGATATAAACATGCCACACATACCAGGAAGTAAACATTTGCATACTTAATATCTACAAGATATACAATACACAGAGTTACATGTATACATTAATCTCTTTCATAATGTTTACAGTAAAACAATATTTAGATAAACATTTCAAGTTAAACGGATTAGGCAAAGCACAAGATACCATCTGAACAAAAACTGTTGTTGGTGTTTTAGAGGGTTTTTTGCAGGTGAGGTGGGTTGATCAGATGTTTTCAAGTAAGTTACTCTACACTGGGACCACCAGTCTCTTTTCTATCACCTCAAGGAATACTGATGCTAGTGATATTTCATTGGGAGAGACCAGCTAACACACCAATTTGTAGTAACAGTAGCTTTTTTCTGTATTTCTCCTCTCTGACAAAATTCTAAAGGTTCCTTCAGAAGCCTTGCCAATAACTTCTGAAAAGAAAAACATTCTCAAACTTCATCAAGTGTTTCAAAATGAACTACCTATTTATATAATTTACCTGCCAGTAAAGGATTACCAAGCCCAAACCTGATGACAGGTTTCTTGAGAGCATTAACAATACCATTTAGACATCAGTTTCACCTTCATAATAAACTGTTCTGCAAAAGTACCTGCAAGTATTAAGTAATGGGAAAAATTTTAAGACTACTCAACTTGTGCAAGCAGGAGTTTCAGACTAAATATTGAATCTTGCAGTGACCACTTGACTTTCAGAATGCATAAACCTAATTACCTCACCAGGACAAATTTCTTAATAAGGTAAATAAAAACTTAGACTAAAATCTAAAGCTACACCAGAATTTTATAGAAAGTTACAGTACAAGCAGACATGCAACATGAGAAAACCTTTTAATTCAACTGCTTCAAAGCAGCAGATCTTCAGATGTGACATTGTATAATCATGGTTTAAATCCAATCTCTTTGTGCTGCTTTGCACAAGGGAAACTGAGGAAGTCAGCAAATATACAAACAACTACATGTAAAAATAAAGAAAAGAAATTGTATCTATAGCTTTAGAAGAAACTTAGAAGAAATTATACTAGGAAGGAAACATCGATCTCTTCCTTCAAGTGATAAAAAAGGTTGCAGACATTAACCTTGTGTTATCATATTTTAGTGAATTGTGTTTTTAAGTTTTTAAGGAACCAATCCTATTGGGCTTTTCAGGTTTGGATCTTTTAAATTATGTGGTTAAAAAGCTCTTAAAAATACGTAATTTGGAGATTCTAATAAAAATACCTGCAATGCTTGATATACATATGTATGTCCTACACCACTTCCAGTATTTGCATTCTGATCTTCAGATACTACATTATACCCAAAAGGTTCATTCTTCCTTCTAATGTAATATACTTCACAAAAAGAAGTAAAGAACTTGAACAGTCAGTACCAAAAAGCTTTAGCATTAAAATGGAAAAGGATACTTGTTGCAAGATTGACCATTATTTCACTGCACTTTTCTGTAGGATAGTCATGCACTCAATATCAGTGTCTAAACAAGTAAAACCATAAGCCAGCAATCGGCAGTCTGGTCCAATGACATCATTGTAGTGGTTTAGACTACGTCAGCATTTTGAAAGTGCCTGGGATTGCTTCAGACAGAATCCATTTGATCTTCATGGCATTAATTAAGAACAGTACTGTTATTACTGGCTGACAGTTAAGTGTGGCATAATGAGTATCAATACAAATTGGAACTTTTAAAATACTCTTTTCTTGTCACAGTATATTCTGATCCTAGGTTTTTATAAAACCCAATTGCTATTCTGAATCATCCACTTCCATGAAGATGTCACTGAAAAAGTACTCAGAGATTTTGGTGGGCTCTCCTTCCTTCTCTTGATGTTTAGCACAGAGAGGTGGCTTCTCAGATGAGCTGTTACTTGGAACCTGATAAAACAAGAAAAGTCTTCATCGGTGTGTATGTGTAAGTATATTTACATATAATATACAGGAGCTTTTTTTAGGGGTATTTTATTTATGTAGGAAGTTTTGACCAAAGGAAGAAAAAAATCAGAGTTTACTGAAAATGAGAAATAAATAGATATCCATGCAGAGGAAAATCAACCTAGTTCCCTCACAGGTTTCCTACACATGCACAAGTCAGAATTTGTCAACTGGAGCAGATACCACTCCCAAAACATGAATGCCACACACCCATCTACCCACTCCTGAAACAACTAATTCTCTATTCTTCACACTTCAGAAATGCATGGGTGTTCAAAGATAAACTCATACCATAACTGCAGCATCAGCAGCCACATGCTCATGTTCCACAGATGATGAAGTAGAGGGAAAGGAACAAGATCCCCTATCATCCTTAGTGGATGGAGTGGGTTTCTTTAGACTTCGTTTTGGAGCCACAATTTGAGGCTTTTGGATCTTCCCTCTATTCCCTTTGGTGTCTTCTGCGGATTCAGAATTACTTTTTTTACAAATTAAAGATAAAAATCCCAACGGTTTTCGTCCACCCCTGTTCAAAACAAATATAGTCAGGATGTCATAGGATTGCTCCATAAAAGGAAGATGTAAATAGCATTGCAGGAGTCCAACTCATTACACAGGAAACAAACACATACCTACAGGACATAAGAAAATTCTAAGAAAAAAAAGAGTCATTCTGAGAAAGCCTTTTGTATTACTGAATATTCTGATGCAAGAGTTTTTTTGAACAGTCACAGGGATTCTTGACAATTTTTAACCCTGAGAACAGGAACCTATTATTTGCTGCTAATCCACAGCCCATAACAAGCTACCAGTCTTTGAGAGAGTGGTTCCAAGAAGGATGGAGACACACTCCTAAAGAACAAACTGAAAATTCTGAGCATCCTTCATTTAATCAATGGAAAACCTGATCCCCAAGGATGGGGCTACAGCAGACTACCTGCTGCAGGGTTTTAGCCTATTTAGAGCAGCAAACCCAGACCAGCGAGCTTATGGAAGTCATGGCACTGAGGGAGGTACACAAAGCATTAACTTTTCATATTGTTAAGAGTTTACAAACTAGAAAGTAAACTTTAAGGCAAGGATTCTGATGTTAATGCATCACTATCCAATTGCTGTGGATGTCCCAAGTATTGTCCCAAGTATATACGTCCCAAGTAGCCAGTATTGGTACTCACACAAGCATAATGAAAAAGTAAATAACAAATTAGAAGAGGCCAGTGGAGTATTACAACCAGAATATTTGAGCGCGGGAGCCACAGAGAGCAGGAACTCAAAACATTTAAACAAACAGTACAGAAGGTATATTTAAAAAATCAAGTCAACAGATAGGTAAGAGAAATACCTTCTGAGCTGTCAGGATTGAAACTCCTTTGGGAAAATGATTTAAGTTAGTCCTAAAAATCCAGTGTGCTCAGTACTGTACCTGTAACAAATCTTACTGGCAGGACAAACACCAAAACAGGTGGATGGGTATATATCTCACAACATGAGACTTACCTATGGAAAACAACAAATTACTCTAAGTTCCTATCACAGCCAATGGATGTCTGCCTGACAAAAGACATCTATCATGTCTAAATAGATACACAATATGTCAATAGTGCCTCCAGCTGATCTACTCATTTAATGAGTAAAACAGTGCAAATTCCAAAGCAGACAGTTTGATCCTTTCTGATTTGCAGGAGAGTATAGATACTGTAACTCTTAGCCATGCAGGTCACAAACAACCGTACTGAAAAGATGCCAACATAGAAAAGCACCTTTTTTTTACAGAAAAAGTTGACAAAGCATTATTGCAATTATTGCACACCTGAGTAATGGTGGTTTTGAAGATGATGCTGGGTTTCGAGTATGTTCCAACTGTGCAGATTTCTGCACATTCTCCTGCTTTTCTTGTCCACTTATTTCTGCTTTTCTGTTAGAGGTTAATCTAGACATAACCTCCTCTTCATTTTTGGATGCTGGATTCTCCATAGGTGCCTTCCCTAAGCTCTCTGAAGTCTCAAGACGGCTTTTCTCACTCAGTTGTGAGATAGACTCAGATACCAATGCAGAAGTAAGTACTTCTTCCTTTGCTGAAGACTCTGTTTTTTGAAAAGGATTCCCTGTAAAAGGAGTTGAGAGTCAAAGACTTGAGTGATAACACAAGAGCCCCAAAAATGCCTAATATTAAAATGGCTTCCACCATTACAACAGAAGGGCTGAATTTTTGTTTAGTTTCATTTGTCCATTTATTTTCATAAGTCACCACTGCTACAAATTGAAAGTTCATGGTCTACTTTTAAAGCCTGTAAGATTATACAGATGTTATGGGGAAAAGCTGGTAGAAGTGTGGTTTTAAATTTTACAGCACACTCTTCCCCCTCTTATCCTTTGCAGCACACCACAGAACTTAGTCTAGTCACCTAGCTGTTTAAGCTTCTACAACTTCCCTTAGAAGTCTTTTTCACGACCAAAATTACAGTTCACCAAGCCCCTCACAGGCTCGGATTAATGAAGATTGCATTGTTAGCAGTTCTGCTTCTCCTCTCTTTCTTCAGAGGCAGATTAAGCTCCTAAACAATTACATACTTTCTTAGTAAAAATGAAAAACAAAATAAAAATAAACGATTTTGGCATAGTGTGGTTAAAATGCCAGTTAATAGTTTTGATCATCAGTGGTCTTTAACAGGTGGAAATATTTTCTTAAGAGAAGACAGCATGTTTAGTCAAAAAACCCTCTCAAATTTCACCAATAAACTAACTACAGCAATACTTATAGAACCATTATTAAATTAACAACATTTATGTAATTTGGCATACCTAGTTTATAGCAGAAACATGGAATGGTGGTATTAGTGCAGTACAAGGAAAATTTCTTTCTGCTTTTGTATTAGATAGCCTCAGACAGAAATATTTAGCATGACAGCCAGTATTAAGCTGTGGTGTGTTTACATTCATTGTGCTTCGGTTTATAAGTTTAAGTGTACATACCGGAAGTTACCACTGGGACATCTGTGGATTTAACTGAAGAACCCTGTATTTAAAAAAGAAAAAAACCACCTTTTTTCACTGCTCTCAATACAGGAGAGACAATGAAGTTGATAAGCTCATCTCACACATGCACAGTTCTAAGAGCAGGACTGATACAGAAGACAGTGCATCATCATTCATCACTTAACTCATTTCCTGACCAGGCTTTTCAAGGTGTTCTTATGACAAATTACTCAAGACAAGGATATTGAGATAAGACATCAAAGAAGGAAAAAGATTGTTGTTCATCCTTTCCTAGAAAAGCTCTCTGTATCATGTGGGGAATTACCATCCATTCCTACACCAAGGTACACATACAATCTTACAAAGATCAATGGTAGTTGCTGCCACAAGCTTGGTCATATTGTAAAAAAAGCACAGAGGAAGCTGAAAAGATGGTGGCTTGTTTTCATTGGCAACTTGTTCTTTTAAACTAATACCTGCTATGTTAAGAATCAATAGGAACATATCTATCTAACAGCTTCTTCATGTAACAGACACAATGCAGATTCATCGTTCAGTGAACCTAGACAACCTGCCAAGTGAACCTAGTCACCCAATATGCCTCCAGACTTTCCTCTCCTGCAATGCCATTGTCGTAAGGTCAATGCAGAATGAACCAAGTAAGACATATTACCATTAATTAGACAAGTCTAAAAAAGACATTAATTAGGAAGTCTAATTAAAAAAACCTGAGAGCCTACAGATTCTCAAAAAAACTCTAATAATAAATAAACGAATGCCCAAAACCTGCTGTAGATTTAAAAATTAAAAGCAATCTATAGGTGTTGATTTTCCTTTTAAGCTGTATAGGCAGTGCATATTTAAGCAACTGACACCATTAAAAAATAAAGATAATTAAAATGCTCTATTATGTGTTATGCATCTACCCCATGCATGAAAACTCACCAAATTATGATCTCACCTTGTAAGTGGTTTCCAGGTTATCTTCCACTGCAACAGGAGCTTTCTTGGAAGGAGGAAAATCATTCTCTTCAAGCTCAGCAGCCAATCGTTTTTGAGCTGTCTGCAACTTTGGAACAGAGTCTACTGCACTCTCTAGTTGTTTGGTTTCCATACTGCTGTTTAAAGGTGCAGCAACTTCACCAGCTGCAGTTGTCAAGGATCCAATACTGTTCATATATATACAAATATATATATAAAGACATTATTGTGACAGTACAATAAGCCAAAATTTACTTAGTATAAGGTTTCTGTATGGAAATTACACATGGATCTATGGTGATACGCTTTCTTGCTTAATGTCAATATTAACTTCAAATGTACAATTTACTACCAAGAAACAATTTGTTGTGCTATCTAGAATTAGTTTTTCTAGTCATATTGAATCAGTTTAGCTGTTCTACTGGAACTCCATTTGGTCTTTTCATGCAATGCAAAAATATGGCAACTTATAAAATGCCCTAGAAAATGCTAAAATACAATACTATTTATCTGCACAGTTGAACCCCCATATGCAGTATGACTTCAAAATACATACAGACATATAAGACATACAGAGAAGCAGCAGAGACTAGGAAAATATGGTAAAGCAGTACTGGAACAGCAAGACAGAACATGTACTCTAACTCTGCCTGTCAGCAATTCTGTTTATCATCAGTAGTTCCACAGGAGTTAGAATTCTTACAATGTGTAGCCAATATTTACTCAAAGACCTATCCTTTCAACCAAGGAATCATATTAGCACCTGATATCAGAGGGCAAGATTCCCCACAATTATGTGGAATTGCAGCACACCTCATAATCTGAGGACTTACATTATTATAGTTGAGGGTTTGCAGGTTTTTTACTACTTTACAATAATTCCATTTTTCATAATGTCTTTTTCCTTCAATTTTTTTTCTCCCAAACTGACTAAGAGATTTAGTTCAACTGTAATGTTGACACAAAAATTTTGTTACACTGCATTGAGAGGTACTCTTTGTAAAAGAAGTTCAAACCCTTTTGGACTGTAGTAGACAAAACAACTATTATTCTTTGGAGTAATTAATTAGCTTGTGTTTTCATCTTTTCTGCCTTTTGGAAAGAGTAAACTGAATAGAATGATATAAGAATTTACATTTACTGTTTATCATGTTTTCCAAGAAGACTATCTACATGAAAAATCTGGAAAAGCAATTAATAAACAGTTACTCTACAAAACGGTTAAAGTACTGTAAAAATGCAAACATGCTTAGATTTTTTAATTTCAATTGCTTTGCATTTGAAGTAAGTATCCATATGGAGAAGTAAGACTCAAGCTGGACAAATGACTTCTGCTAAAAAGGAAGACTTACTCTAAAGGGTAAATTAGAATTAAGGTAATCCCAGCTAACTAAAACACTGAATTTGAAATCCTCAAATTGGATTAGAGGCCTTTTACTTTCTTAATTCTCTAACCAGTTGTCAAAATTATTTCCTCTTGCATTTCTTCTTTTAAAAAATCTAATCTGTACTGCACATTCAGAGAACAATTAAGGTAAACAAAAAAGTGTTTCACTTTGATAAAAAATAAAGCCATTTACCTCTCCACTTCGGTCACAGTTGTTTCACTTGCATTTATTGAGCTGATAAGTATTGGGGCTGGTAGTACTGGTTCTGAAGTTTGTTCCACCATAGCAGATGCATCAAACTCTTTTGAGCCAGCTGGGATTTCCACCAACGTTAGAATGAATGTCTGTTCTTCCTCTGGACATCTATGATCATCATTCACTACTGTAATTTTTTTCAGGGAAATAAATAGAAAAAGCCTATTAATCAATATGAAATTATGCTGTTCTCTTCATGTCCTCCCTCTATGGAGTACTGAAATTTTAGGCACCCATTTCCCCATGGAAAAAGGCACTGGACATATTCTTGAGAAAATAAGCTTCCTGTCTTTTCAGATGAGATGCACATCATCATCATCTCCTAGGTTCTTATTCACTGCAGAGGAATCCTGATTACCATTCAGAATGAGGAATATTAAAAATGCCTAGTAATGATGAAGATTTTAAATGGGTGTTCTAGCATTAAAGAGCAATTTGCAGTTTAATTAAACATGTCATGGTGGTCAAATGGCTCTCTGTCTTTAATTGCAACTCTCAGGTATTAACAGTTACTTCTTTAAAGATGTCTGCTGTTTCGAAGGTAAGCACAAGATTTTTCCCCTCACTGCTGATTAGGATTTGGGAAACATAGTCTTGAATTTAATAGATGAAAAATATAGATAATTTAATCAACAAAAGACAGTAATAGATAACTGCCAGCTGCCATCTGTTAGAATTTAAGGACCAAACATTTGTAAAGTTTTCAAAAGATGGAAAACAACAATGGTACTCCATTATTTAAGACAGTCTCAATGATGTAAAGTTTTTATTCCAACCTCAACTTGCTTGGATTCTTCATCTAACTAAACATGCTTTAAGATTCTTGCAACAACAGAGGATAGCAACGGACGTCTAAGAAGTGTTAGCCTGATCTTTTGCACAAGCTCATGAGTTACAGCTTTGGACTGCAATCTCCATGTAAAGTGTTCTGGGCTTCCATCACTGTGACTATCCCAGATGTTAGACAAGTAGTGGCTCCAAACCAACCATTTCAATTTGTTCTAGGGAAGAGCAAACACCACCTGCCTAACTTTCATCATACCTGATCAGATAGGCATTAATCTGTTGACTCAGTACAGCTAAAGAAGAAAGTCTGATTGTCTTAGACTTCTTCTTCTTTCCCTCTTGCTCCACACTTGCACAAGTACAGCCCTCCTACTCACACAACTCTGACAACAGCATTCACTTGGTAACTTCATGAGCAACTACAGCTCACTAAACCAGTGGAAAACTACAGTTTCTCTCCCTCTGTCGGGTTCAGTTTCTGATGGGTGAGCCAGAGTTGCATAAAGGTCTCTAAAAACAGCAATACCTATCACAAGGTAAGCAGCAGAGCAAAGAGAACACATTTCCCGTCCACTGATACTTAAACTTAATGAAGGGCTATTCAAATAGTTCCCAAGTCTAGTTTCTGTTAACGAATTGTAAAGACAAGAGGCTAGGGAGGGCAATGTCACTATGGTGTGGATCATTATTTGTGTTAATGGAATAGATTGATTAATCACATGAATGAAAATTTTTATTTCTTTTAAATGAAAATGTTAGGTTTTTAATTAATCTTTTAGTAACGGCAAGATATGCAAATATGGGCTTTTGCTAACTTTGAATATTAGCACATTATACCTGAAGTTTCTTCTGTACTGCTTACGCAATGTTGTTGAGCATCCTGATTACAAGCTTCATTCTAGAAACAACACAGTTGAAATAAAACAACTTAATAAATCTAGGAAATTCTCTAGGAAACAGGAAGAAACAAAGCATGTCAAATGCCAAAGAGATAAAAAATCCAATCACATCATCATTATTTCATTTGTCAGTTTTCACTTCTAGCTGTTATAGGCTGAAGGTATTAACCTAACAAGGACAAGAAACACTGGGGAAATATAAAATTTATATGCAGCTTGTTGTCTGTATTGATGGTTTGTCAAAATAAATTTATACCTCCTACAGCACAACTCTGTCAGAGATGACTCACACAATAAATTGTTCAGTGGCCCTAAGAAAGCAGATTCCTACAACCCATAACAAACCACTGAGTGCAAAAGAAAAACACCAAGCTCTACAGTTCATCTATACCTTCCCTCCTATGGCTTGTCCCTTTGCTAAAACCAGGAATAATCTACTGCAAGTTGCCTTTTCTCATACTCTCTGCCAGGCCTATAAGAGCAACATCATTCTTACATGTTGTCCTAATATGAAATCTGCCTTGACACAGCAACCTGCTGCACTCAGGAAACAAGCTTCTATGCATCAGCTGTTCCACTGTAATTACATGCTCACTGATCTAAAACAACACTAAAAACCCTGAGGGAAATGTGAACAAACCTTTCTCTTATGAATAAGGTAATTCTCATTTATACTAGAACACACACACACAAACCACTACAAAGAAATGGATGTGAAAGACATATTGTTTGTCTGTGATAACATACATGATGATATAGATTATACATATAGATAGATGTAAAAATAGGCAAAATTTGTGTCATATAAAAATATGCATGTAAAGCTCTTAATTGCTTTTTTAAATAAATAAAAAAGAGCATAACAAAGGATGCAGTTTGTTTTAAACAAAGCAAATGAAAGTGGCAATGAACATTCTCCATCCAAGCAGTAACATTTTAACTTCATTTTAATGTAAACAAATATAACAGTAAGAGGTCACACTGAATGGATACATGAATCCTTGGTAACTTCTTCCATCAAGACTTCTTAAAAATTTCTCACAATTTTGCTAGTGCATATCACTTACTACTAAAATGTTGTAAACAGAGTTTGCAAAGATTAAGTTTGTCTGAAAGACAAACTTAATTGGATATGCCAATTAAGTTGCCATATCCAAAGATTGGATATGCCCTTGCAAAAAAGCAAGTTTCATTTACCAGCTGAAGTACCAGGTCTTTAGAATTGGTGGGTGCATTTGCACTGAAAACCTCCTTCTTTACAGAATTTCAAAATCTGGGCACTTCTGGACTGTAATTAAGTTCTTGTTCTTTACCTGAGTAAAGTTGACTGTACCTATATGATGCTCAAGAGGACAAGGACTTTGCTCCGACAGTTCATCCACAGAACTTGGATTTGGACAATCTTCAAGGTGTGATTTTTCAGTTTTTGGTGATACAGTTAGATGTCTTAAATCTCCTGAACTTCCACAAGCATCTCTTATCTGCTTTTCTGTTCTGTAAGGTATGTGTCTAGTTAATTTGAAACCAAATGAAAATACCCTGTGCAAATGGTGAATTCTGTGTTACAATGTATTTAATATGAACTGTATGTAATTACAGGGAAACAAAGCACCTGTTTAAAAACTACATCATTGTACTAAACAGAATGCATAATCTTTGAACAAATCCACATGAAGAATTTCAGGGAAAGGCCTCTGTAACTCCACTAATGGAGACATTCCTACTCAAAGTACAACCAGGAAGCCTTACAAGCTCGTTACCATTTCTAAATGAATCAATTCCTTAACATTTCCTTGCAGTGACATGAAAGACAGGTAAGCAGCAAGGTAATTACTAAATTCTGAAATAGCAAACAAAACTTAATGTTTTATCTCCAAAAGCTGTAGCACGATATGCAAGGAAGAAAAACCAAAGTCTAAACTGTACACTACCTGTATAAACATACACAGTCTTGTGAGCACACTGTTTCCATTACAGTTGCATACTACACCTGAACTTCAGCTGCATATTTTAAGAGACAGTAGGAATAAAGTCAGTATTAAATAATGAGTCTTCCTACCTCTCAGTTTTGTCTACTTGCTCAGTAAGTTCCATACTTCCAGTTGCAAAGTCATGAAGAACTGAGGAATTATCTGCAGCTGGTCTGACTGGTTGTGGTTCCACCTTCTGCACTTCTGCATTACCTCTAAGGGTTGTAGGATCTAAGTTTTATCAGAATAAAAATTAAAATGTCTTTTCAATCTGTGGGTGTATATACATATTTGTATTACTTTTTACATATGATCCTGTATATATTAAGGTTTTGTAGTATGTTCACATAGACACATATACATTAATGTGCACATGTATACTTGTGTCTTGTATAAATAAGGCACATACACATATCTCATCTTGCCTTTCCTATTTTGCCAGTGGTATGAAGACAATTAAGAGTTTGATGACTACCTTTTTTGCAACTGTTTTAAGAATAGAGAACCAGTTCTTTCTATCTCCTCTTCTACTTTTAATGGAAGGAAAAGACAGTAATAATAGAAAAAACCACACTCTATTAGACTATATTTCTGTAACTGGCAGTCCAGTAATTTAAGTGCTTTCCAGGTAACTTAATACCTGCAAAAAAACCCAACCTGCTATTCAAATTTCATTTATTTTTATACTGAAAGGTATACTTATGTATAAAATTATATCACAAATGGGTACCCTACATTACAATGGGCGATGTATCATCTGTGAACATGAACGGAAAGTGAAGACTTTCAGCTTTGTTTTGTTTAATGAATAGATGTGAATCTATTGAATAACCATTTTAGAGCCCAGAGCATAAAGGCTGACTTTATGCTGCTTGTATCCCCAATTGTCTGTTCTGTTTGTATTGTACATATGAAGTTCTGTACCTATAAAACTTGTTCTGAGAGCGAAGGGGGAGAAAAAAGCAGCAGCAGTTTGTTTTGAGAAAACTGCTTGACTCCCACACGGCCTGGCTCCTGCATTCGTCTGAGGCACGGACAGCGGTGGGACAGAGATCTCCTGGGCTTTTAGTTTTAGCTGGCTGAGGCAGAGAAGCTCCCTGGACTGTTTTTTTCTTTTTCCTTGGGACTGTTTAAATCTGCTCTGGACTGAAAACCCAGAGGAGCAGTGAGGGCTGGCACCTGCGGCCACCGGGCCTGGAGCGCGGAGGGAGCGGGGCTGGTGAGAGACTGAGGGAGCTGAGCTGCACCCACGGCAAGGACTGTCTCTGTTTGCCATCTCTCTTTGAAATGGCTTTATTGTTTCATATTATTTATTCTTTGTGCTTGTGGGCATTTTGCTTGTTAAATAAATATTTTTTCCACTTTTCTCTGAGGAAGTTCTTTTCCTGGACCAGCTAGGGGGAGAGGCCATTTGGGTTTACTTGCCAGAAGAACCCCCTTTGGAGGTTTCCTCCCAAATTTGCCCTAAACCAGGACAAGCCTAGGATAAGAAACAGGCTTACCAGTTTGAATTTGCTCTAGTTGTCCCACAAGTAGATTTGCGTTAAGTATCTCCTGCATTATGTTTTCATTGGACCTTGATATTCCAGAGGCTGGATCTGGCTCCAGGTGTCCACCTCCTGTCAGTCTCATACTATTCACCACAGGCAGAGAGCTGCAAATAAAAGGAAAAATGTCTTCAACAGAGTCCTTGATTTTTGACAGTTAGTGAAGAGAAGATATAAGAGATATGGGGTATATCAGACAATGAAGACCAGAAATGAAAGCTGCAACAGGTAGAGAAGACAGAAAACTATCTGGAAGGATAAAAAACCATAAAAATCATCTGTGAATTGAAACAGACAGGTATGCTGTAACCTAGTATGTTTCTAATGCAAAGGAATTTAAAAAAATTCAAATGTTTAAATAACAGGAGAAGATCAGAAATCTAATACATATGACATGGTAGTAAGTCCTTGTTTAATAGTAAAATTAAACTGGATGCAAAATAAATTATCTTGGATTATTATTTTTCAAAACATATAATCTCAGTTTATTCAAGCAATCGAAAAGTTAAATAGTCTTTCAAATAATACATGACCACCAGCATATGTTTCTCTGGAAAAGCGTCCCATTAAGCTGCCTCGTAATTCAAAATGCAAAATTATAAAATATCAATCACTAAAAACCACAGTGATGGAAGATCAACTGGTTTCTTGCCATCCCTTTACTCTAAATCTTTGATCTACACCCCCAGCGCAGCAGTGACATTGAAGCAATTTGCCTTGGTCTGATTAGCTGTCAAAAACTTTGCAAAAAAGAGCTTGATAATTAACAGTGATCCAGTACATCATTAGTTAGCATTGTTTTTTCTCCCTGCCCTTCCCTGGGTAAACTTAATTTCATGAGAGAAAAACTAGTTGTAGATATCCAAAATCACATACAAACACTTCAGGAAAGTAGTAAGAAAGAGATGAGTTTTTGCAGATTACATAGTAAATTACATAAGCTTAGAAACCTCAACTAAAGCAAGACTGCTTGCAAACCAATAAAAATGCCAGAAAGAACCTAGCAAAAGTAAGCAGTGCCAGAGGGTCTCTCTCACTAAAGAAAATGGAAGTAAATAATTTAACCTGGTATCAGGAGCATCCATCTCTGAATATTCTTCTACACTTATTCTTGTGCCAGTGATTTGATGCTCTACGTTGATGTTGTTTCCACCCTCAGAAGGCAGCAATTCCTTGATAGAAGTGTCTGAAGCAAGCGAATACTGACTAGAAGTTCTATTTGCTTTGGAGTAGGCATGAATTACACGGCTATCAGCCATGTCCAAGCCATCTTGAGTAGGTGACATATGTGTCGGTTCTGGTTATAACAGAATGGGAAAACTTTATTTAAAACACTCAGGTTTGGCATGTATATAAAGCTATGTAACGTCAAGCCTCATTTAACAAAGCTTGTATTCTCCAAAGACACAAATTCAAATCCCAGATAAATACAGTCCTAAGAGAACATTTTTTGTATTAAGAAAACAAAAACTAACATTCAGTGAATGAAAGCAGATAATAAATGCTATATAAAATCTATAAAAAACCCAGGTAATTTCACGTTGTAGCCAGTTAGGCTACACGGCTATGCTTCACATTAAAGATCTGAAAAGATCACTGAAAGTTACAGTCATTTAAGCTTGATCCCTTTCTTTTGTCCAGTTTATGTGCCCAGATCAATTCAAATATGTGCTTCCTAAAACAGATCTCAGAAACTACTTTCTAGCAGTAATAGAGAGTTGGCAGTATTCAGCAGGGTGCTTGCCTCTTTCCAGCCAACCTGCATTGCCTGGACTCACTATGTGTTACAATGCAACAGGACTAAAAGCATAAAAAATTCTTGACTTCCTGCTATGCAGCAGCATGTGGAAGAGCTTTGCAGCCACTGCTCCATCCCTCCTTAGGTGGACCCAGAAAGCATGAGAGCAAGGCTTTGTCCCATAAATCAGATCATACCTTCAGTGCTTGTTTTTAACTGGAAATTTGGATCACCCATTGCGAGTAAAGTCATAGCGGCTTCAGTGCTTCCATCGTTAATTCCTGTGAAGTTGTTCACACATATTAAAATTCACATTAACCAGAAATCCACTTAACCCATATTTTAAAAGTATTTGACACTATCACCAATACAGTGAAGTATGTATTTTTAAAACTGAACTTATTTATGGATCAAAATGCTTGTAGACAAGCAGCCATTCTCATCCAAGCTACTGTTAAAAACACTGAGCAGCAACATGACTGTCTTTAATGGTGTACTGGATACAGATGGCAAGGTGTTGGCAGCATGGGCACAGCTAGTTTCAGCTGACCTACTGCAGGACACACCTGAGCCTGTCAGCTAAGATGGCTGGAATTCCATCTTTGGAAGCATATTTTAAGAAAGGGGGGAAATGTATATACTGGTAGCCAGTTAACACGAAATATATGTTTCATATCTACCTTTGTCCACATCTGGATTCTCATGTGTGGCTGCTTCCTTAAACACAAAGAAAAACAGTATCAAAATTCTATATAAAATTACTCCATCATTTTTATTTAATGTTTACATGTAAATTCTGTGCCCCAATTCAAGTTACCCCAGTTTTAAGGCTAACAGTATTTACTAACATAGTTTTCCCACAGCTGTGCCTCATATCTGTGTGGGACAGGTAGCATTCTAATAAGCTACAGTTACATTCAGACATGGCAACAAGAGACTGCTGAAATAGCTTTGTATGACCAATGAAACAAACAAAAATTCTTACAGCTGTTGAGGTGCTTACTTTTTCTTCCCTTTGTACTACTGGTTGGATAGAAGCGCAAGAAAGACTTTCAGCATCAGTAGCCACCTGCACATCTGGGATATTGACAGATATTTCGAGCTGTAGAAGTAATTTTACAGGTACTTCAGTTCATCAGATGCAAAAGAAAATCTGTCACATGCAAATTTTTATAAACCTCACATATTTAACAGATGTTCAACATCTAGAGGGATTCTTCAAAAAATCATACCTTCTGACTTGATAAGGAAGCAGTGGTATCAACAGAAAGAAGAACAGGTACTGCTACCTGTAGCTAAGTGGAAGCATGAGACAACCTAAGACCATGTTTCTAGTCACTCGTTCCTCCACCAAACTAAGTTACGCAGCTGAGATCTTTTATAGCAACTGTTTACTTCAAAGTCTTCAGGACAGAAAACCAGTTCAGACTTATTCCCAAAGCAAGACAGAGAATAGACATGGAGACACATTGAAGCACACCCACTTGCCATTCTACCTATATTTTATCTTCTTCACCACTGTATTTTCATAGAGAACTTCAGACATTTGACATTTGCAGAAATGAGGACTCAAAATTTGACAGCAAGTTTATGGTATTTCCAGGGATGTTCTCACAGAAAACACTGCTCAATCTGGATTGCTCTCAAAAGCTTGCACTTTACAGACTTTCGACTCACCTATTTAAATTTTACAACAGATGGGTCCTTAGGTATCTAAGCATATCCCTCACTAGAGCTCATTTCTCCTAAGTGTTAAACTAGGCAACTTGATTGTAATCCCCACACATAATATATATTCCACATCACTGAAATCAAGGATTCAGCAAAAGTTTCCATGCTGCCCATTACTGTTCTAGAGATCCCTTGGTGTTTTGACTGAGCTTTAAATTATTCTGCTGTTTCACCTGGAGAAAGAAAGTGATTAATTCAGTAGACAATACGAAGCAGGATTTCAATGGGCAGAGAGGAAGATGACTAGCAGTAGTAGTAAGCAAAAAAACACTAGGAGGCAAAAACCACTGAAGTGAATGGAAAGTAGCAATGACAGGGAAGGAAAAAAAAACAACAGAAAAATGTCTTGTACTGGGTAGTGTAAGACCTAGGCATGATACAAATGGTATGAAATAAAGGGTGAAGATTATGCTGGGCATGGCTGGGATGAAGTTAATTTTCTTCATACCAGCTCTTGGATTTATAACTACAACAGTGTTGGTAAGACAACAGTGTTTTTGCGATTCCTGCACGACAGCAAAGCTTTTTTCCTATTCTTCTACCCAGCAAGGAGACCAGGGGTAAGGATGTGCTCAGGAGAGCACACAGACAGTTGACACAAACTGATCAAAGGGGAATTCTGTATCATATGATAACATGTTCAGCAATGAAAGCTCAGGGAAAGGAGGGAGAAGAGGAGGCCATTTGTGGTTAAGGCATTTGTCTTCCAAAGTTACTCTTACACAGACTGAGGCCCTGATTTCCAGGAAGTAACCTGGCAATGGAAAGCATCAGACAAATTCCTTATTTTGCTTTTCATTTGCACACAGATTTTCCTTAATGTATGTAATTGTCTTTATATCAATAAAGAGAAATCTTCTTGCCCTCCTTCTAATTTCTCCTTGTCCCACAGGAAAAGGGAATGAGCAAGTAGATGTGTGTGTCTGGCTGCTAGTCAGATCAGCCTACCTAACAGTTAAAAGTTTCTTGGCAAGGGGGACATGACATACAGAAACATTTTCCTCACACCCACATTTCATAATATTCAAGTAAGAAACTGAAGTGCTCCATTTGATCCATCTTGGGCATCAAAACACAGATGAGCATTGAATTTGGGCCTATATTCAATCCCAATAAACAAACTGGTGAGTACCCTGCAGACCTATATACAGTTTGTAAATATAATCACATAACTGGATCTTAGGCTGACACAGTATTAAGTTCAAAACCAAGTGTATGTACCAAGGAACATCCCTACTACTCTCAACACCATTCTTAACATGAACTCAGATAAAACCCAAATACTCAAGAGATACAATTAGAATAAAATCTTTTTAAACAATCAGAACAAAATTGCATATGCAGAACCCAGCTACACAATACCTCCTGAATGGTTTCCTGTATCTGCACAGGAATTGGTTTTGGAGATCGAAGACCTATAGGAACAAACACTGGAGCCTTGTTTACTTCCTCTGATGCAAAGCATTCTTCTTCATCATCAAACTCAAAGTCATCTGGCTCCTCATCCTCCTCCTCCTCCTCTTGAGAAGCCCGAAGGGTGACAAAGGTTATCTTTGAGCTTCGGGGTTCCCTCCCAGATTTTCTTCTCTGTGTAGTTTTCAAACTTTTGTTTCTGGTAACACTCAGTTTAGCTTCTTGCCTTTGACTCCCCTTCACACTGCCATCAGCCTCACATTCAGAGGCAGAAGAAGTAGCAGTTTTTGGCTCCAACACATGTTCTGGCAGTGCTGTCTGTTTTGATGATCTCCTGAACTGCCTTCTAAAGTACAGAACAAAAACAATGAAATCCAAGACCTTCCAAAGAGAGGGATACAACAAATCAAAATAAACTCAATTAAAAAAAAAGTTATCATTGTGACCAACAATGCAAACTATTTACTTTTTAACTTAATAGTGACAAATAAGCATTTAATCAGAAATTTAATTTCTTCCTGTGTACATAAGGTACTGACAGCAAATGTGTATTAAGCAGTTTCAGAATGCCAGAAATCTTCACAATTAAACTTGCAAGATACACAATTCCTTGATCAGAAAAGTATATAATAATTTTAATTTTGAGAGATGTGGAAGTCACATACTTTGTAAGCCACAGGAACACTTCCAGTTGTCTTTTGCTAAAGCCACATTAGAAGCCACAAACTATGATACTTAATTTGATCAGACTATTGTTTACAAACTGAAACTGCTAGATGATACCTGCTTATCTGTTCTGGTTTCTCTGACAGCATTCTCTTCAATAATCAGTTACCTACAGTTTCCTTCCTCAAAATCATGGGCACAACCACTTTGAGTATCAAAAGTAATGACAAAGTTCCTCCCACAAAACATCCTCCATGGTAAACTGGTGGGGAGTGGAAGCAAATGGCAGCAGAGGACACTTCTAGCATGTAGCTTCTCTAGGTTTTCTCTTCTCTGTGCCCCCAAATATGGGTACTCTTAAGTCCTCCTCTATAAAATCAGGAATTTCTGTTGAAGCATGGGATGGATTGGTGAGAGTGCTAGCTGTGTTCAGAGACAAACAGTATCTGCACACATGTGCTAAATTCAGATCAAAGACACAAAAATTGGCAGACAGCATGCACACACGTAACATAAGGCAGAACTGTGGCCAATAATTAATTATCAATCAACTGAGTTTAGTTTACAAAGCAAAACAGTTGTTTTACCTTGTGAGATTGTCTGAATGCTTTTCCTGTGAGGTAGAAAGCTGAGAATCATTATCTTGTTCTACTTGACTCTCTGATGGTATCCCTGGAGACTGGAGTGTAACGTCCTGTCTGATTCTCTTACAAGATATTTCTTCAACATTCTCTGCAAAATTGTATTTCCTTGTAGCTTCTGAGAAGGAGCCAGCTTCCACTGTATTACTGGAGTTTTGCTGAACAGAGGGGATAATTAATATCATACTAAGTGCCAAACATTTGTAACTGGTTTTGGTGATTTAAAGAATTTCGTTTGAGGATCTTGAGAACGTGCCCAGCTGTCATCTCTGATAACTTAGCATATTCTTTCTCACTGTCTTTAATTTTGGGCTCTATAGCAGAGGTATCATTAACTGGTATTATCTATGATGCTTGAATTCCCAGTGCTACTGGTAGTTAATTGAGCAAGACCATGCTCAATTTATCAAGAGCAACAACTTTTTAGAAGCTGCAAAGATGAATAATTTTCTAAAATAACCTATTAATTTAAAGAACAATTTGCAGGAATGAAAATTTATTTTTCTGCCTTGGGAACAAGGCAGGAAGAAAAACTGTATTTCATATAAAAACATTTAAATATTATTAAACATATATACAGACAAACATCAACAACTACAGTTCTGACAACTATGGATACTTGGCTAAAATAATATTTATCTAGTAGTATTTAGTCATCCATATAGAAAATAGGGAACACCAAATAAACTTGACTCAGTTATCATAGCATCACATACAGATAGAAGTAGTTTGGGCTAAGTTAGGCCTGCTGAGCAAATTTAACAAGGTCCGAACTTTGTTCACTTTCATTTTAATTTCTAAGTATATTAACACAGATTTTAGGTAGTATCTGAAATTAATTAACTGCCTTATTTTCCATTGTTCAATGAATAACAAATGGTAAATTGTTTTTTAACCATGTTAGCATGTATTTACTATAATGCAAATTTCTGATCATAGAAACCATACAACTTAAGACAACAGTGAGTGTATATTGAGTATTTCCACAGCTTTTAAATTCTAAGTCCATTTATTCAGCATAGTTTCCAATAGTGAATTTTTAAAAAATCAAATAATCACATTAACATTTCCAGTCATATACTGGATTTCTGTGCCAGCTTTCTAAGAACTTAGGCAACAGGACTGAGGTTTAACTGGCTCAAAATACATGATCAGCACTTACCCCTGATACACCTGTTTTTAATAACACCAAAAACTCTTCTTCATTTCTCTCAGTGTTGTCCTCTTCTCTATTTTCACACTCTTCAGGATAATCTCTTTTCCTAGTAAGTCTCATTAGGTCTGGCCTTGGGTTCCAATGGGATTCCCTTGCTCTCAGTTCACTTCCTTCTCCAGAATTTAATTTATCATTGGACCTACAAAAATGTTTCAACTTTTATTTTTGAAGAACTACAAAGTACTCTATCTGGCTTACTATCAGATATTTAGTACTTCTAACTAGAAATGAACTTGTATTTTGAATTTTTGTTTGCTTAGTTGGCTACATGTAAAAAAATAAAGAAAAAAAACCCACTGCATAAAGGAGATAATATGTCTGCAGCAGTGGACATTCCTGATTACTTTTGGGAAAGGTTTTTGGAAGGCAAACAACATGAAGTCAGAAAGACTGTAACAGCTATACCAACACAGGTCTCCAAAATTAAGCAGCCATAGGAATATTATATTCCTGAACTGCAGTACTCAAGATTCTACTGCTTTCTAAAAGGATACAATTCTTACATCTGTTCAAACACATTCAGATCAGTAAGACAGAAATCCTGGCCTTCTAAACTCAAGACTTGAGAAAAAGGGAAGAAGAATACAGTTTAGTCAACCTTACTGCAGTCCCTGGGGAAGTGATGGAACAACTAAAGCTGGAAACTACTTCCAGACACATGAAAAACAACCTAACTTGGAGTAGTCAGCATAGATTTGTAATGGAGAAGTTATGTTTAATCAACTTGGTAATATCTTTCAAGGAAATGACTGGCTCGATAAATGAGGAGAGAGCAGTAAATAGTGTCTGCCTGGACACCAGTAAGACTTGTAACACTGTTGAACACTGTCTCTCCTAACATACTGATAAGGGAGCTGAAGAAGTATGGACTGGAAGTACACTAAAAACTGACTGAGTTGTCAAGTTCTGAGGTTTGTGATCAGTGACACGAAGTGCAGTTAGAGACCAACAACCAACAGTGTGTCCCATTGGTCAAAACTGTATTGACGCCTGTCCAGTATCTTCACAAATGATCTGAAAGATGGAGCAGGGTGTAACCTCAGGAAGTTTCCAGATGAGGCAGATGTAGAAGGAATCGCTTCCCAAAGACAGAGACACCCAAAGGTTGTACTGGGCTCCCAAGGAACCTGGAGAGGCTAGAGAAGTGGGAACCTCAGGAAGTTCAGCTAGGGGAGATGCAAAGTCCTGCACCAGGGGAGGAGCAACTCAAGGCACCAGCGTGTGCTGCAAGCCACCCAGATGGAAGGCAGCTTTGCAGAAAAGAACCTGACTGTCCTGGTGGTTTCCAAGTTGAACATGAACCAGGAAGGTGCTGTGGCTGCACAAACAGCTAACAGTGATTTGGGCTGCAGCAGGAGAAGCATTGCCAGCAGGCCAAGGGAGGTGATCCTTGCCCCTTGTTCAGCTTCACTGAAGAAGCCACACCTGGAGGACTGACCAGTTCTGGACTCTCTGGTTGGAGAGACCTGGACACGCTGGAGACAGCCCCTCAAAGGGTCACACAGATGGTAAAGGGGTGGAAGCATCTCCTATGACAGAAAGCTGAAGGAGCAGGAACTGTTCAACCTGGAGAAAAGGCTCAGGGGGATCTCTTCAACAGTTCCACAAAAACCCAAGCGGAGGGTGCAAACAGACAGGGCCAGGCTCTTTCCAGAGGTGCCCGGTGACAGGACAAGAGACAATGGGCGAACAGTGCAAGACAGGAGGCTCCTTCTGAGCACCAGGAAATCCTGTTTCACTGTGAGGGTTACCCAGCACTGGCACAGGCTGCCCAGAGACACTGGCGTCTCCATCCTTGGCAAGATTCAGAAGCTGTCTGGATGCAGTATTGGGCAACCAGCTCCAGGTGCCTTGACTGGGGGATTCGGCCAGAAGACTTTTAGCAGGCCCTTTCACCCTCAACCATTCTATGACTCCACCACCACAGAAGGCAAGAAGACTGTCAAGTAAGGCCCTTGTCTTGTTAGCACAAAGACTCTGGGACATGATTTTAAGATAATTCATGGATGAGATTTCAAAGAGTTTTAGAGTTTCAGAGACAGATGCAAACCAGAATTTAATTTCAGAAAAGAGCAGACTTGGAAATTACACTGATTCGAGGCTGCTCTGTGTAAGCCAAGACTGAGCAAAAGGTAGCTTATAACATAACCCAGAGCTGTCACATATAAGCGGCACCATCTGCCTCGTCATGCATATACATTATAAGCATTATTACCGGAAGTTCTCCTGCTGGAAAGAAAAACTGAAGAGACTCAGAATATACCCTACAGAAACATAAAATGAGATTGCTGTCTTCCTGCCACTTTTCAGTTATAAGCGAGTGTAAACAGCACTGCTCAGTCTCTGGTCCACATTCATAGTGCACTATACCCCAAGAATTTATTAGTGAGAAATTCAGACAGCTAAACTCTGATTATTTGTTTCTACTCTCACCCATGAAGTACCTTCTAAAAAAGACAACCGCCTTGAAAAAAATCCCCTAATTCTGTTAAAAACTCTTGTTATTACTTAAGAATGCCACCTAGTGACTTTCACAGCACATGGTAGATAACAACTAGTACAGCTCAGAACCTGTACTTCCAAAAGCAAGTGCTGTATGAAAACAACTGGACCAATGCACAAAAATTTTTAAGTACTGTCATGGCTTAACCCCAGCTGGTAAGTAAATGCCATCCAGTCAGTCAGTCCTCAAACCCCAAAGAAGAGGAGAATTAGAGAGAAAAGGTAAACCTTGTGGGTTTAGGTAAGAACAGTTTAATAACCAAAACAAAGTAAAATATAAAATAACGAAAAGGAAAGACAGACACACACACAGAGACGGGAATGAAAAAAACAAGGGAAACAAGTGATACACAACTTCTCACTGCTTGCTGACTGATGCCCAGCTCATTTCTAAGCAGTGTTTAGCAGCTCTTGGCCAGGTCCCTCCAGTTTATAGATTAAGCATGACGTTCCATGGTATGGAATATCCTTTGGGACAATTAAGATCAGCTGCTGTAGCTGTGCTCCCTCTCAGCTGCTTGTGCACCGGTTCACTGGCAGATCATGAGACACTGAAAAGTCCTCTACTCAGGGTAAGCACTTCTCAACAACAACTAAAATGTCACTGTGTTATCAATGCTATTCTTATATTGAATCCAAAATGCAGCACTGTACCAGCTACTAAGAAGATAAACTCTACCCCAGGTGAAACCAAAATGAGAGATTTTTACTTTTCCAACAGGTAACTTTACCTTTCTGTGGTATCCTGAATGCTTCCTACAGCATCTGCAGATAGACACTCCTCCAGCTCTATTTTGCTGTTGCAATTTGGTGGTTTTTTAGAAGAACAAAGCATTCCTGGTTTCATGCTTCTTGAATTTACATCTAAATTGTCATTCTTGGCCAAACTTTCCACAAGCAGCACCTCCATGTCATCCTTTGAGAAGAAAACCAACAACGGTATTAGCACAAAATATAAATACCAGTAAAATATATATGTACATATACCTGTAAAATAAATATATAAATATTTATACCTATATAAATATAAATATATATACCTGTATACCTGTAAAATAAAGTATTGCAAATTATGATCAAGCTGTTAATCTGAGATGAAACTTCATTTAAAAACTTCCAAGTAGTTTATGGCACCATCACCTTGTTCCTTGTTCCTCTAGGAAGATTTTTAGCTAACAAAAACAGGTACTGCAACCAATATAGTCCTTTATGAGAAGCCACCAAGGAGCTCAGGAGAAACCCAGCTCAAAAATACAGCATGCAAGTAACTAATAATGTATCATGAACATGACTGAAATGTCAAAGTTCAAGTCTTTATATGTCTTACCAATGTGTCACTAACAGGATTTTGGAAATGCTGTAATAGCATGCAAATACCAAAAAAGAATGCTTACTAGACTGAAATTAATTAATGCACTTACAACAGCTTATTTAGATGTCTTAGAAACAGCTAGTGTGGAATCAAGCATCAGAAAATGTAGTCAGAAATAAATGAAGAGAATCTCACTTTTGAGGAGAGAGGGTTTTCAGATTCTTCTGCCACAAGCAGATTCTCTTCCTGATTCATTTCTTCTTCATCCAGGGCAGCAAGCTTTTGTACTACCGGAGATTGTTTTTTGCTGTATGCTCTTTCTAGGTTTGGTCTAGTTCCTGGAGACTCGATCCTTATGAATTGTCCTGGCTTCAGAGCACTCAGCTTGCCTTCTTGGAAGGTAATTTCTTCAGTACTGGTGAATTTAAAGCAAACAAACAAAAACAGAAAAACCACACTTGACTTTGGCTGGGAGAGAAAAAAAAACCACTTCTGTACTTAAGTTTTAAATCAACACTTACACGAGAGACTAACAGACTGCTTTGTTTAAGATCAATACAATTATATTTTCAAATATATTTCTTATTCATGGTTAAATTTGGAGCAGAAATAACAAAATGTCTTTGTAAAGGCATTTTTAACATAAAAAACAAGTTGTGTTGCTAACCATACCAAGATCAAAGTATCAGCAACCTAACACACACCTAAGATCTTATTTTAACAACAGTGGCAGTAAAATAGAAGAGCACATGGATGGATCAATGGAAGTCAAGTCTCTGACATTTTGCAAAATTTGAATGTTATGTATCTTACAAGTGTGATGGCTACTTAAGCAAATACAGACCCAATAATAAAAAACCTTAGTCAAGTAGAGCTATGAGTTCACACAGATCAAGTATGTACCAGATAAACAATGACAAGGAGTGCAGCTAAAAAAATGTGCTCTGAAAACACTGGAAGAAGCTGTTTGTAGGCACTGAAAATGAAATACTGTAGAAGACAAAAGACAAGGAACAGAAGAACTGCCATTTGCAAAGGTATCTCATTATGCAGAGACAAAAGCTTTTCAAATACAATTTTGCTAAACTCAAATCTCACCTGCTTTGTTCAGACAATAAGGTTTCAGAAATAGAGAGCACCTGAGGCACCTCTTGCTGTTCCTGTTCCTCTTTCTTCAATACATCTGCTTGACACAATACAGCTTCATTTTCACCCTTTAATTTACAGTAAAAGAAGAATGAAGATAAATAGAAGTATGTAAGCTTCTAAAACAGACATGTATTTTATATGCAAAAATAGAAACTATGCTCTTTTCCCAATTGGAATAAGGACAAGAATCATGTTATGATAATTCAATTTATATGCAAAAAGGAACAGAAGTCTTCACACTCCTGGGATACCTAGAGTTAAGCTCTTAAATACTATATGCACCCAAGCATTATGGGAAACACTCATCTATTTAGTATTCAATCAATTCCCTAATACCTGACGCACCGTGGAAACAAGATACTTCAGCAAATGGAAAACCTTTGAAAACTGGACACTGCAGAGGGCAGCACAGACACACCCAAGCCACAAAAACAGAGCCTCAAGATCCAGAAGGCCTAATAAGCTTTATGTCTGTATTTGCCACAATGGTTCCACAAAGAAGCCGCTCAAACATATCCTTTACCACTTCAGGCCTGTGACAGCTTGATTAGTAAAGAGGAGCATCAGACCTCTTCTGGTTCTACAGATTTGCCCAGTACGGACAGAGCAGATGCATGTACATGGCTCACAGGCCGCAGGTCTAGAGCAGCCAAAGGAATCACAAGGAACTCTCTCAGCTAGGGGTGGGCACTGAAGGGTGATGAGAGAAGAATACAGGACACAAGTACTTTTCATAGGCTCAAGAACAAAACCAGCTATAACCACTTCAAAACATTGGTCACTCTTGCAAAGTTTAGCTGTATTCCAAATCTAAGACAAGTCTACACAGACATCCCTACTTCCACTCCATGATTCATGTACAACCCACAAAATGGTCACAAAGAACACATCATAGTGTAAATGGCTTTCAACGATTTCCACAGCTTTTACAGTCTCTAGTGAAGTGTCTGTGGGGATACATAGTTTCAGTTACTTGTATGAAATAGAAGAGTATCACGTACTGTAATGATGACCCCAGTTAGAGCTTATCGTATTTAAAAAACCCTTTTTAAATAAAAATAGCTGTCCTCTGTCTTCACTTGAGACATTATACCAGACTGCTCAACACAGGCTTGATTCATCCAAACAGGAGAGATGAAATGAGAAAAAAAGCTAATTTTTATGCATTTTTATTCTAGAGTTTGTATAAACGTATGTAATTTTTTCCTATCATGCAATCCAATCAAAAGCAGATCCTTTGTAAAAAAGTAGTTAATACTTCAAGTTGTAGACCTCACTGATTTCATACCTACAGTACCTCAGCTGACCAGCTGAGCTATACCTCAGCTTGGATTTGGTTTTTTTTTCATTTAATATATTGTCTCAGCTTGAGGCAATGCAACTTCAATGTTTTCATTTTACTTCATAAAAGTGAACATGCACTTCAAATGAACTTTGAAGGCAAAGCTTTACTCTTATTAAGGCTTACCATGACAAACTCGTCAAACTCGTCTTTCTGCTCTGTTTCAGGCTTTTTCTTCCTCTCATTTTCTGATATTTGTAGCTCCTTCTTTCCAAAAGTTCTTACCAAGTTTGGCTTATATCTCTTGTTCTGTGCTGGCTGTGTAGGTGGAAGGGGTGCTTGTTGATGTTCTTCTTGAGTGCTGTTTTTGTCATCAGTGCAAAGTTAAGACAGAAAAAATAATCCAAAACTTAGTACAAAAGCATGTTACAAACACAAACACAAGTCCATCAGTATTACCTGCAAAAAGACTGAGTTTTTAAGAGAAATCTGTGAACTAGAAGTTCAGCTGAGTTTAAATTACAAATGACAATTTGTTCCAGCACAAATTTCAAAGCACTGGTCTTCTAAATATTTCCAACAACAGAATTAACTAGCTCACTGAAGGTATTAACTTACTGACTACTTGTTGCTATAAAACCAAAGCAATTTTTACATGGTTTCTCTGATAAGCAAACTAGTATTTCCCTGCTTACCTGAAATGAATCAAGTCTTTCAAATGATGAAACAGTTATAAAGTGAATGCTCATTAATGTCACGCTTAACACAGAAGCTACTGAAATTGTAGCATCACTAGTGTTAAACTATGAGAATGGAAATTTTGTGCAGTATTTTCATTAGGCTATGTTTGCCAGATGGCAATCCATTGGCACAATGGATTTCCCTGTAAAATTCTTCCATTGTTACAGTCAAGAATCAAAAGTAGCTAGGCCCTTACCCTGCAACAGTAGTAGAAATGTCATCTTGGCTAATTTCAGGTAGACCGAACTCCAGTTCAGCATCCTCTGGTCTTGAAAATGTTTTTGGAGACTTACAACTTGGCCTCTCAGAAACCTCCTGAGAGCAAAGTGACTTCTCCTTTCCCAAGGATTCTAGTGCATTTAAGACTTCACATTTTCCTGCTTTCTGAAAAAAGTAAACACAAGAACCAGAAAAAGCTGTAATAATAAACCAAAAGGAGACTTTATTATGTATATGAAGTTTGGTATTTAACCACTCTCTGAAAAACTCAGAGAGTTCTTTGCACTCTCCTACAAAACTCCAAAACTCCTCTGTAACTGTTCACTAATGATTTCCTAGTCTTTCCAGGACAAATACGCACTTTTTTTATTTATGACAAAATTGCTTGAAATCTCTATTTCTTTTGTACCATCTTCTATTATTACTTTTTCTTTCTTCCCTGTCAACTCTATAATGCCACCTTGGGTCAGAAAGGCATCTGGACACAGAACAAGGGATTCAGTCATCTTTTTCTCCTCACATATGACCAAGTGAAAAGTACACAAGTTCTAATGTAGAAAATTTTAGCTTTTGAAAAAATTGTTTCAAAAGTTTAACTTTGTATTTTTTCAAATCATCAGTATATCATTTCACAAAACCAAAAGTTCAAATATAATCAAAGGAAAAACCAAAAGCCTTACGTCTGTGTCAGGAGGGATGCTACATTCACTATCACACTGTGTCAAATTTTCTTCCTTGTTGGTATCTTTCTGTGATGCACCTTTACTATTTACACCCAGAACTTCCTTTCTACTAGTTGTTCTTAAATTTGGCTTTGGTCTCTGGAATCGCGTCCTCAGCAGCCGACTTGATGACACAACAGTTTTCTCCTCCTCATTCTGAGGATGACATTCCCTACAAAAAAGGCATGGGACAATATGGCATACTTGTATACAGCTCTCAGAGCAATAACAATGTTAGTGACATGAAAAAGATCCGATAAAAACACAGTGACTATCACCAAAAGCCTCTGTATCACATGAATGGGTAAGCAAAGGTAAGTTAACTGCAACTTTCACTTGAGACCTGGAAGTCATTTTAAAAGAAACATTTTAACATGATATATACATCTCACAAATACCTTCCTCTAATCATATTTTAAAGCTAGCCAGCAGACTTACAGAATATCTGGGGCTGACCATTTTTTTAAGAGACACTTTAATATCAAACCAGACCGTGTACTCAATGATTTATATAAGCACACTGGGATGCTCTGTGGAGATCAACATGAAGAAGACAATCACAGGGACTGAGCATTAGAAAAGTGGATTTGTTAGAAAATTAGGCAAATAGTCTAAAGATCAAATTAACATCCAACAGCATGTAAATTTAACACTTTCAAGCTCTTGGGGTTTTGTTAGTTAAAGTCTAGTATTGTCCTGATTAAATATGTCTTTACATATATAAAACTTGTTTGTAATGCTGGAGTTGAATGTAAAATGGTATAATACCTAGAGATACTGATAGCTTTGAACCATCCCTTCTCTCCATTAAAGTGAAATAACCTTACCCTGTATTGGAATTTGAAACCTGTTTTGAGACATGTGACAATCCCTTTTCACTTTCGTAGCTTTCTGCTTCTGAGGACTTTTCTTGGAAACACCGTCTTGTATATATTGAGCTCATCTCAGAATCTGTAGAAACATCTTCTAACGTCACACTGGTTGGCTGAGTGTCTTCATGAACTGTTAAATCCTATAACAAACAGACGTTACACTCAGTTAAGATGAAATATTTGCTCAATTTGCTCTCTAGAAGAGCAGGAGGAAAATGTGAAAGTTTTAATATTTTCTATAGAAACAGTACAATTTGTCTTGCTCCTTGTGCATCCAACTAATACTAGCATCTACTATGGAAGTGAGAAGTTATTTTTCTTTATATATTCTTTTAAGTGGTTTATCTTCCTGTTATTAGAGATATTATAAAAGAAAGGCCTTATAAAAAATGGTTTAGGCCCTGCTACTCTAGCTAAGCTGGAAGTAGCGTGTAAGTTCCTGTAAAAAAAAATTATAAGAATGAACAGAACAACCTATTCTTAGAGAGAAAAATAAATCTGCACCTGCATAAACAATAAATCTGTCCCATGAGAATCAGTGAAGAAAATACGCAAATATATCTAGATTGAGAAAATTTGATAGACATTTCCAATAGCCCTTACTGACCAATGAACTGAGTGTCACTGTATTGCTGATCGATTAGGTTTAACACGGTGCCTTCTGATATTTCCTATAAATATGAGCTTTGTGAATAAAGAACTGGCTTTTCTGCATCAGAAAACTGAGTCCCATCTGCTTATTTATTACAACATCTTCTGAGACATTTTTTCTTTGCATTTCTCTTTTCAGATTGGTATCACAATATGACAAAGTGACATACATTCCATTTCCAAGTATGCTGGTTTTGACTAGGGTAGGGTTAGCTTTTTTCAGTGTCAAGTATGGGGCTGTGTTTCGGGTTTGTGCTGCACACAGGGTTGACAGTACAGAGTATTGCTGAGCAGGGCATACACAGAGCCAAGGCCTTTTCTCCTTTTCATACTGCCAAGCTGGAGAGGAAGTTGGGGGAGCATGGAAGGATGGGAGGGGACACAGTCAGGACCCCATGACAGAAGGGATATTCCATGTTCTGCTGACATGCAGCTCAGTATATAAAGTGGGGGCAATGGCTTTTGTCTTCCCAAATAACCACTATGTGTGATAAAGCCCAGCTTTCCTGGAGATCGCTGAACACCTGCCTGTTCATGGGAACTAGTAGAAGAGTTTCTGGTTATGATCTGCACATGAGTATTGTCACAACCGACACAAGAACTCACACCCACACCTTGCGATGTCCAAGGCGGAAAGAAGAAAGACTCTATTTACAGAATCAGCATTTATCGAATTCCAGCAATGATCATGGATTGGAGGAAGAAAATCTTCTTCTCCAACCACACTGGACCATGCAGCAGTCCGTCAACAGTCTCCTCCTTTATGAAAAGAATGTAAACATCTCTAGATTTCACCATAACAAATGGCTTGTTTATATGAAAGTGTATCTGACTCCAAAGACACAGAAGGCTAAAACAAGACTTTTACAAACTCCTTAAAGGAGACAGAGGAGAATGGCAAAAACCCAGACAACAGAGTATAGCTTCTGCTTTCACGCTATTAAACCTTAGAGCCAGCACTCAGGGGTTTATCTCAGCCCTTGTTTTCCAGCTTTTACCCTTTCAGTTCTGTCTCCAGTGCTGCTGGTGGGACAGTGAGCAAGTGAGTTGGTACTTGGTTGCTCACTGGAATTAAACCTGATACCAGGGAAAACAGAACCCAAGTGCAAAAATGAGGAAATTTTATGACAATTGGGTTTATTCTGAAATAATAAATGAAGTCTGCAAAGCCTATCCCTACAAATTATGTGGTATGTACCCAGGTCTGTTACCAAGGCTTTTACTAAGGACCCAACAAAACGGTGTACACAAGCAACTGCTCCAGAAACTTACACTTTTGAGGCAGGGATCGTTGTTTTCATCTCGATGGTGTACGACACCTTTTTCTGCTTCCCCACCTTCAGTTGTCTCCTCTTCAAGATCTTTTTCATCTATCTGTTCTTTTTGCCTTGCAGCAGTTCTTCCTAGATTTGGTTTTGGTCTCTGTATTCTACCTCTCCTTAGAGGTGTTTGATTCAACACCATCTGTTTGCCATCTTTTAAACCAGCTGTTTCCTTAGACCTGGAAAAACATATATGATCCATGAAGAGCATACCAGATCTGAAAGTGGGAGGAGACTTGCAGAAATGATTTTTTCCCCTTTCTTTTAAGTTATTAACATACACTTACCTAAAATGTATTACTAGCTTCCTGAAAGATTAAAATTGGAAGTGTATCTACTAGGGACTGAGAGTTTAAACTTATGTTTGCCCTGTTATTTTCCTCTTCCCATTGGTGGCAGGAAACCACACAAGAGACACCTTTCTCTGATCCGTAACGGATTTGTATTCCTATCTAGTCTAGAGGCAGATGGACCTAACTTAACAAACAGCTAAAAAAATACGCAAATATTCAGTTTGTCTTTAGTATAGTCAGAAAATACATAAGTAACTTTTTTATCTTACCAATGTAAAAATATCAGTAGTGCATTATTAGAACTGTCAGATTCTTCTACACCTTTTTATACTGAGAATCAAGTTACAGAGCAGAATAATGAAAGAAATAACCGAAAATCTTTTTCTGGCAGATTATCACACCCAGTTTATTTCCATCCATCCTCTTCAACTATCTACCTTTAAAAGAAAAGTTCGAGGTTTGGGGTTTTTATTTCTGTTCTTGGTTTAGGTTGTTTTGGGGATTTTTTTTGTGGGGGAGTATTTGGGGAAAAGTTGGCTTTTTTTAGTTTTTATTTTTCACAATCTCTTCTGTAAAACATATTATTCCTTTTACACTACAGCTGCCACTTCACTGAAGAAAAATGCAACACTAAATAAAAATGCATTCCATTGCCCACATACTGGATTTTTTTCTTCCTCTTATTTGACACCTAAAACTTAACTACACTTTAAAAACACTTACTCCTGTTGTTTAAATACTTAACCACTGTTAAAATGAATGCATTTTAGTATTAAAAGTGAATAGCTAAGGCTTGTTTTACTTTTCAAGGGACTAGGTTTTCAACTTTTTTACATTTTCCATGACTGACTTATAATTTAAAAGTACCACTTTAAAAATGAAAATGCTTCATGAATGTTTCGTAAGTTAACAAAGATTCCTATTTTGCCCTCAATTTCTGTACTACAGATGTTTCTTCAAAAACTTCTGTAATTACCACATTACAAAATACTACCAGAAGTGACAAGAATGGTAAATTGCAGGACAGCAGTGCTTATTTTCTTATTTTTCTCATACTTACTGAGACACTGTTTCCAGAACTTTGTCATTTTTTTCTGCAGCATCTTCACTGGTAACATCAGATCTATTACCTTGGTCATTATTCTGAACAGAAACAGGAGTATTATGACATGAACTGTCTTACATTCATAAAGTACAGCATCACCTAACTGACCAAGTAACTGTTCATAAGAGGGGACAAAATAGATTGCTTATGACACACAAAAATTACAGTGTAAATTTCACAGTCAGACCCGTTCAGTAAAAACTAGAGCAAACACCTGAAGTTGTATTTGCTGCAGGACATGAAAGACTACCGGTATCTACTGTTTGTGTAACAACCTCTCACCACAGTGGAGGTTACTAAGCAATACCACACTGTCACTGAGCAAGTTAAGTAAGTGGCTAATTCCTGGTTATACTTAGGACCAAAAAAAAAAAAGGAAAAAAAATATAGTGTTACTATTGCATCCAGCAGGTTTTTAGCTAACACATTATCCTCAGTTACATTACTTTATTAAATACCTTCTCAGTTTCCCCCTTAGGACATAGATGGGATATTTTATCATTTCCTGCATCTTTTTCAAGCTCTTCTTTCCTTCCAGATGCTCTTGTAACATTAGGTTTAAATCTCTGTCGATATCCTCTAACTATTGTCTTTGCAATCGTAGTTTTTTCCGGTTCTCTGCACAAAGGATCCACAACATTTGACATTTACTTTGACATTTACTCCATAATATTCAAGCCTATATAACTACACAATGTCTTGCACAGATTTCTTTACTGAAATTGTTTTGTCTTCAGGAAGATTTGCCCAAACTTATGCAACTTGCTTCACACAAGAAACAAGACTTTGTTTAGTCTTACACAGTGTGAAAACTCAATTTATCTACGTATTAAAAAGATTAATTTGTCACACAGGGGAGGAACCTAACTAGACTGCATTCCACAACTGCTTCTGCAAGTGCCAGAAGCAGAACCATTACCTGATAAAGAGGCTGGGACAAAAGCAAAGCCATAGTTATCACTCTCCCCCTCCCAAATTACAGGTATTGTTGGTACTTCATAAAGCAATGCTGAAGTCTATTTTGGAATTTATATTAAAGCTTCACAGTTATTGGTATCTTTTTCTAAGAGGGCTATATGGAACATATTAAAAATTATAGTCAGTTAATACCAGGAGACTGGAAAGGTGATCTCAGTACTTACTGAGATGCAGTATCCAAATCCCTCTTCTCTACTTCTGTGGCTTCATTTCCGTCTCTTCTACTGTCCTCTTCAGAGCACTGGAATTGAGGCACGGAATGTTACTCTTTGATAAGTGTGCAGGTATTGTAGTAGCAGTTCCTAAAATGTTATTTCTAAGACTGTCACTGGCCCGCAGTATCTCCATTGTGCAAAACAGATGCAGCATCAAGAACAACATACTAAGTAACATTCCTCTTTCTGACCTTTTCACCTGCATTTGCAAGGGTTGGAGAAGTTTTGGCCTCCATTTTGTCTTGTGTTGCCATCTCTCTCCTTCCAGACGACCTCACTAAATTGGGTTTAGGTCTTTGCAAGCACTTTCTATCTGCTGACTTTTCAGTTCTCCTTAAGATATAAAGAAAGGTGGTACACATTATTACCAAAGAGAAACTTGAAGTCTCATATGGTTTAAGATGTACTTCAGGAGCATCAGAGACTGCATGGGTCAAAACATTGCATGCAGCATGACAAAACAGAAAAAAAAAACCCCATTGCATCTTTCTGATATTAAAAGATATGTTACAAAGTTATGAAAAGAGCATCAAATAAACCTTAACAACTTTGCTGGCCTTCAATGGAATCTGCTTCAAAATACTTGAAGGAAGTATTTTCTGCTGTTAAGTGATAGGATTATTTCTTCTCCTAGGGATTCACAATTCATGTCAGTGTGATTAATTTTATACAGAAATAATATAAATCTGCCCTATATACAATGTTTTGCATCCACCTCTCGTGTCCCCCCATCCCCTTTCAAAACTATCTCAGTCATGGAAAACCAAACTTTTTTCAAATCCCTTGTCCTAATGCCAACATCCACATCTAACTGAAGAATGGATACGTACATCATTCTCTGTGTCCTTAACCATTGCAATGGCATGTCCTGGGATTCACACACTGATACAGCCCTACATCTTATCAATAATCTTCAGATCGGGTACTACTACCTTTTCTTATATTCTCCCTAGAACAGGACAAATAAAGCTTTGACAGTCTTTAGCAAAACAGTGAGCTGCCATTCAGAAAGGGAAAGACAGAAGTATGAAAACCAACTTAGTATTAACTAGTACCCCATTTCTAAATCACCTTTTAAAAACTATATCATGAAATAAGAAGCCAATGATCGTGCAAAACCACACAGTCTTAGGCATAGACTTCTTTAAATACCATTTCTCAATGTAAGAAACAGTCACCAAAATTAAGTTCATAAAGGAGTACAGATAAGACAGAGACATTTTGGAGTATCTTCTATCTTAGAAGCTTGCACCAAGTTCCAAAGAGGAACAGTTTCCAAAAAGGATAAAAGAAATACACCCTACACATGATATGTACAGCTAATAAGCTCTGATGGACCCCTATGAATGTCAAAAAATCAGTGAGGCCCTTCTATTAAAAAGAAAAAACAAAAAATCATATTTCAGAGCCAAACTTTATCCAGGATGTGCAGAATTTCTTCATTCTCTTGCTCTTGCTGGCTGTAGAAAGACTAGGTTTTATTCCTCAAAGCTTAGCTAAGTCTTTCTCCCTATTCCTATCTACCATTTTGATCTTAGCTAACACACTTTTACTCAGTAATCAAAATTTCTACCAAAAACCTTCAGTGAATATGGAAAACAAGTTATCATGATCTACTGACTGGTTCAACCTGCTATGGTCAATTGGAATTATATCCAAATTGAGTAGATACAGTTTTAGTTTAAGTGCCACTGCAAAGTAAAATAATTCTACTTACATGATTTCAGACTGTGAACCACCTTCTGATGCACTCTGCTTTCCATCTGTTTTTTGCGAGTGATGTGTATCTTCATTCTGAGGAAGAAATGTTGTCGAAAAGAAACAATAAACTTAGATGATCTTCTACTGTAATGTAAAGAAAAGCAGAAACAAGATTGCCACAGTTGTTGAGAGCAGAAGGGTCTGCTAGAGGTCTTCTGGTCCAATCCCCTGATCAAGTGTGGATTAATCTGGGCCAGATGCCCGGTACCCACCAAAGCTTCCACTCCTCTCTGCAGCTGGACAGATGAGAGAAAATATAACACAGGGTTCATGGCTGGAAATAAGGACCAGGAGAGAGATCACTCACTAAACAGCATCACAGGCAAAACAGGCTCAACTTAGAAATACGAAATGAATTCGTTACTAACAAAATCAGAGGGTAATGAGAAGTAGAATAAACCCTTAAGAATACCTTCCCCACACCTCTACCTCCTTCCAGCTCTACCTCCTACCCCAGCAGTGCAAGGAGACTGAGAATGGGGGTTATGGTCAATTCATCACCTGAGGATGCTCCCACTGCTCAGGGAGAGGGGTCCCTCTCCTGCTGCACCCTGGAGTCCCCCCCACAGGAGACAGTTCTCCGTGAGCTTCTCTGACATGGCTCCATCTCATGGGCACCAATCCCCCTCAAACTGCTGCAGTGTGGGTCACTCTTCCACGGGGTGCAGTCCTCCAAGGACAGGCTGCTCCAGCCTGGGAGCAGGGCTTCTCTCTCCATGGACCTCCCAAGGGGAGCCTCCCCCAGGCATCCAGCTGCTCCAGCATAGGCACCTCCATGGGCTGTGGGTGGATCTCTGCATCATCCCTGGGGATCCCCATGGGCTGCAGGGGCACAGCTGCTTCACCATGGTCCTGCACCACAGGCTGCAGAGGAATCTCAGCTGCAATGCCTGGATCACCTCCTGCCCCTCCTTCTCCACTGACCTTGGTGTCTGCAGACCTGTTCTTCTCACATGTTCTCTCTCTGCTCTTTTCTAGTTGCAGTTACAACTCTGCAACCCCTTTTGATTTTTAATTCTTCTTACATATGTTATCACAAAGGTATTACCATAATTTCTAGTTGGCCCAGCCTTGGCCAGCAGCAATTCCATCTTTGGAGCCAGAGACCGGCTCTGCTGGGCATGGAAGAAGCTTCCAACAGCTTCTTACAGAAGTCACCCCTCTAGCCTTTGTTACTGAAATCAGCCACGCAAAACCAATACATCAAGGCACCTGGAGCTGGTTGCCCAATACTGCATCCAGACAGCTTCTGAATCTTGCCAAGGATGGAGACGCCAGTGTCTCTGGGCAGCCTGTGCCAGTGCTGGGTAACCCTCACAGTGAAACAGGATTTCCTGGTGCTCAGAAGGAGCCTCCTGTCTTGCACTGTTCGCCCATTGTCTCTTGTCCTGTCACCGGGCACCTCTGGAAAGAGCCTGGCCCTGTCTGTTTGCACCCTCCGCTTGGGTTTTTGTGGAACTGTTGAAGAGATCCCCCTGAGCCTTTTCTCCAGGTTGAACAGTTCCTGCTCCTTCAGCTTTCTGTCATAGGAGATGCTTCCACCCCTTTACCATCTGTGTGACCCTTTGAGGGGCTGTCTCCAGCGTGTCCAGGTCTCTCCAACCAGAGAGTCCAGAACTGGTCAGTCCTCCAGGTGTGGCTTCTTCAGTGAAGCTGAACAAGGGGCAAGGATCACCTCCCTTGGCCTGCTGGCAATGCTTCTCCTGCTGCAGCCCAAATCACTGTTAGCTGTTTGTGCAGCCACAGCACCTTCCTGGTTCATGTTCAACTTGGAAACCACCAGGACAGTCAGGTTCTTTTCTGCAAAGCTGCCTTCCATCTGGGTGGCTTGCAGCACACGCTGGTGCCTTGAGTTGCTCCTCCCCTGGTGCAGGACTTTGCATCTCCCCTAGCTGAACTTCCTGAGGTTCCCACTTCTCTAGCCTCTCCAGGTTCCTTGGGAGCCCAGTACAACCTTTGGGTGTCTCTGTCTTTGGGAAGCGATTCCTTCTACATCTGCCTCATCTGGAAACTTCCTGAGGTTACACCCTGCTCCATCTTTCAGATCATTCATGGAGCAGCACAAACCATCCATTCCACATTCCACTCAAATTGGTTTCCAACACTCTACCAGTAAGCATATGCCAGGAAAATCCTGCTCCAAAGTGTAGCTGTTCAGATTGCAGTCCTCCACTTTCAAATACATAAACTGCTCAGCTGTTTAAATTGTCTGTGAGGTAAGTCAGGCATGCATAGTATACACTCTGAATACATTTACGTTAACAGACAGCCCATTAGGCCCAGGAGAATTGATAGTATTTCAATTTTAGTGATGTTCTTATGCCTGTTGATTGTTTTCCACCTGGTGGCGAAAACATCACAAAAATAACCAAAAATAGTTTGATTTACAAACCACTTTTAACGATCAAGGGCAAGATCTTGAGAAGAACTACATAAAAAAATAATAATACCTTTGATTGTGTAATTTCTACAGATTGTGTTTCCTTGCTTCTAATATTTGAAACTGGTAACTCTGGAATCTGGCTTTCCTGTGATGTATCATCTCTAATATCTCTGGTTCTCAATTTAGCAGGTTCTGCTTCTAGTATAACATCATTGCTATCTTCAAGGCTGAAATAAATAAAAGCATGCAGGAACATTACTGTATTTGTAGAAAAAAGGCTATTTCTGCTTACAGACAGAGGAAGTTGCACAGAAAAACAATGCAATTTCAACACTAAATACCCATGTTTCAGAGACTCTCACGGAGTTTTAGTCATATTTGCAGACTGAGCTTTAGAACAACTTTTGTACTTTGGCACTGCAATTACACGATGATGTTAAAATCTCATCTGATTATTCTAGACTGATTGCTTTTAAGAAAGTAAACATTAATATGGACAATAAAATAAACATTCATATGGACAATAAACATTAATATGTAACATATTAATGTGTACATACACGTTTTTAAAACAAAAAATGTTTTTTTCCTCTGATCTTTTGTAACAATCTAAGTTGAATCCAAAGGCAACTGTCCCTGCATATACTTCTAATGAACTATTTAAGAAAATGGAAGTTTCTGAGAATCTGTATAATATAACGGACAATTACAATAAGCTAAATACAACAAATTAACACACAAAATTCTGAAGCAGCACTCACAGTATCATAATGAATTTTTAGATTTATTACTTTCACATATAATAAGTTTAATAAACAAGCATTCACTTTCTTTTTAGTAAAGGTATGCTCAAAACTGAAGCCAAAAGCTTGCCTCTCACCCAAATTCTGCAAAAATAAAATCTAAGCAACATTCCTTTTCCACAAGAGTAATTTTATTACAGATAAAAATTCCAAGCATATAGTAACTCAAATTAGCAACATTAGCAAGCAGCACTTCAAGAGAAATATTAGAATATTAATATTAGGATAATAATATTAGAATAAACAATGGTCTTCCTAAATACTCCTAAAACATGAAGTAACTTTTGGAAGTGACTTTAGTAATTATGTATATTTATTTTGCAAGAGCAGCCCATTAGGGCAGAGAATATTTTGAGTATGTAAATCATAAACGGTTTACTAAACCCCAGGACAGTTCTCAGAAATCTGCACACTCTATGGCAGTTAAATGGTGATAAATCATAAATAAATAAAAGGAATATTAAAACCTTTAACTATTTTTTTTGCTTTGCCTAAGCTTTCTATTATAAATATTACCTGCATAAATTGACACCACCTTCTCTTTGTATTTGATTATTCACTGGTGAACAGGATTCTGATCTCTCTTCTTCTGTTACAGCAGTCTCATTTTGTTTTCCTTCAATAGCACAATTCATTTCTTCTTCACAGGTAGTATGACCATCACTGCTTGCATCATGCATCACTTTTTTCCCTGATAATTAATAAGAACTAAATCAGTTTGGACATTTTGGGAAACATCTTAGAATTACAGTAATCAAATCCTAGCTACAGTGAAGAAGAGTTAATACAAGACTAAAAATCCCATTAGAAAAAATCTAAGTATAAAGAGAAGTGTTCTCATCTAAAACAAAGAATGTTTCGATTTAGAATAAAAGCTGATTTTAAAAGGCATTGCTCTACAAACTCTTACAAGGGAGATCAGCAATATAAATCAAAGACCAAATTCTGACTATTAAGTTTCCAATGACTTTATAGAAAATTTCTATTTGAACATGAAAGTGAGCACTTTTGCCTCTTACTTTTATTAGAAGACTTCCCTTCTTCAGCAGTTTTTGAAGGAACAGGCATTTCTTCTGGAACATTCTCCACTTCCTGTCCCAGATCATCTTTTCTCTTCTTCTTTCTCTTCTTTTTTGCTAATGCTGGCTCTAATGCAACCTGTTCTTCTGCCTGTTCAGAAATGCCCAAAGATTCCTCATTTTCTTTCTCAGCTGTCACACCATCTGCTTCTGTTTCTGCATCAGAAATTCCAGCTTCCTGAAGTCCATCTTGATCATTAGCAGCTTCTGTGCTGGCAGCTTTTGCTATTGAGACAATAAGGTTCTCGGTTAATAGACTGGTGGAGTACTAGGAGCCACAAACAGCAAAGGCATTTCTACGAAAAACATTTGTGTACTCTTGTATCACTGCCAATACACTGCCAGGTGTATGAGCAGGACAGGGGAACGTCAGTCATTGACCTGCTAGAAAAGCTTAAGCATAGATTAACTTCAGTATTTCATACAAAACATATTCTGTACATGGGACAACACCTCACAAGGGGAAAGTCAATATGGGATGTAAAGCCAATTTAATAAATGCTATTGTGCCTGTGCTTTTTTGCGCTTCATACAGTAACATCTAGATTCAGGGGAAACAGACATTGCTACTCCTGTAAAGAATTTTTGTATGTCTGCAGAAATACGTGATGATGGTTACAGAATGTACACCAAGCAAAAGCGATTTTTCATCAAGAAATGTATAACCGTTGATCATTCTAGCTTATGTAAGAAAGCTGAAATATTATCCAGCTAATAATTAACAAGTTATTTTCTGGGTTTAATGAGTTTCTGAAATTTTCCTCCCTCCTATTTTAAGGACATTTTGTCTTGATCCTGTATTTAACCACAAAGAACCTTTCCTTTCCTTTTTATTTGTCCTAAATGAATTAGTTTCCCTGTAATTAAGAAGTCCAAAATGCAAGAGAAGTAGAAAAGCATACTCACATTGCTTTACACATGACATACCTTTAATCTCTAAGCGTAGAGACAAGATTTCTCTGCATAGTTTTAAGTCCTAATACGTGGGATATTTTACTTAATCCAATCCAAAACCAAGGCTACCAAAAGTAGCAACTATTTCAATTTTAAGAGATGTTGCTTCCAAGCCAGTATCCCCTTTATAATGATCTTTACTTGTTTGTTTCACAATACCACTTCCAAAAGGATGGGTCTTTGTGGAACAAAAGTGAACACAGCTACAGAAGTAGCATGAAATGTATGAAATAGTGTCAGTGTAACTATTTTTTTTATTAAAGAACATCTAGCAAAGGTCCTTTCCCGGCTACTGAGGTAGTAAGACCTCAGTGGTGATCAACAGTAATTAAATATAATCTTTATTTTGAACAGACCAGAAAGATAATACAACTTTTACATGATTCTCTGAAAAGAATCATACTCAGGAAGTTCAACTACTATTAAAAGAGAAACAGAACCCTCAAAACAAGAGGATTTTATATGCAAGAAGACTTTGAACACAGTAGAGTTTGTCAAAAATACGACTTTGGCCCAAAAACTCAACTGAAAATTCAAAATACAAGTGAATTCATTAGCAACTCATGGAGATACTTAACAACTGGTAAATTAGCATATTAGCACTTCAGATTGTGGAAGAGCACTATTTTCACTGCAGTATCATGGTTTTGCTCTGTTACTAATTATTACCATCCTGTACATCAGTAAACTACACCTGAAAAAGTTACACTATGAAGCTAACATCTAATCCTGTCCATAACAGGGAGGGGCAAATGTGATACCCTATATGATTTCTTCCTCTGCTAGCAATACATTACTGACCACTGCTCTGTAATGCCTTCTCAAGCCTTCTTGCAAAGTACCTTTTGACTTCTTCTGTGGCCTTGCAGACTTTTTTTCTTTTGGCCTCTGGCTTTTAGCAGTTTTTTGCTTCCTCTTCTCCTCATCTGCTAAGACCTTCTCAAGCAGCTGGGCGAAGAATTCAAAATCAAAAGGTCGTTTTTCTTCTATCAGATTAAAGCAAAGAAATAGAACAGATTCCAAGGTTATTTTTTCAAGTTTCATCTTTGTAAAATAACCAGTGATAAATGACATAATATTAAAAAGCAAAGGCTATACACATTTAAACAGAGTTCTTGAAAGTATTTGTAGTATCATTTGAGCAGGGGCTGAAGTTGACATAAAGGTGACCGCATTATGGTAGATTGGTTTTAAAAAACAATTACAAAACTAAGTAGTTCAGAAAACTTGAGAACTGACAAATACATAAACTGTACCATAGTACCAAATAATGTATTAACATGCTGCTGTAACACATATGCATCTCATTCAACTAGCAAAGTCTTTAAAGAGTCTCAAAGCAGTTTACAATAAATAACTGTGCCAGAAATTTCCATGAATAAGAAGAATTATCTTTAAGTGAATAAAGAGTAGAAAGTTTATATTAATCTCATTTAGCAGACATCTAGGAAAGATAGAAAACAAACCTAAAGATTGTTATTGTGAACTATGCTTGTTATGAAAACCTAGGATTCCACAGTTTCTGGATTCATCTATGAGCAAAATCTTTCTTCTAAGTAATTCAAACAAGGCAAAACACAGAAATTACCATGGAGATAGATGGCTCCCATTTAATTACTCATTGTAGGGTAGAGAATATTTACTTACTGAAAGCTTTGTCTATTCTCCATGCATTAGCTTTTTCCTCACGTTTGAACTTGTTCTAAAAGCAAATGCACAGTTGTGTTTATCATTAAGCAAGAAATGCAACCTGTTGCACAAAATGGCAGCTCAAGCTAAGCCATCAGTGCAACAAATGAACTAAAGTTGTTGAAATTCACAAGCGTATCCACAGAACACAAGTTTGTGACTCATTTTCAAATATAAAACCTGTTACCATAGCTATCACCAGCTATACTCTTTTTTTATTCTTTTCTACACCTTTTCCTGATTGTTAATCTGAGCAAGGTTTGAAATATCAAAGACTTTCCCAACTGTGTACAACAAAAGACATAACACAGAAGCCCCTCACCAAACAGCCATTTAGGCATATCAGCATTCTTTATTTTAAATAAAGTGTGTTTAAGTATGCTACATTTACTAGATCCATTCACTGAAATTCAACAAGCATTTTAATGTTTCAGATACTTATAACCTCTTGAAACAGGTATCAGAAAACAAGCACTAGTGTGGAGAAAATTCACTTCAAAATTACCAACACTAGTGGAGGAACTACGGGAATGCAAATAAGAAAAAGAAAAGTAAAACCAGATGTTTAATTGTTTTATTGAGTGCTTTAATTTTTACCTTAATTTCTGCTCTGGCTCTGTGAGGAAACAGCCGTCCAATCAAGGAGAAATCTGTTCCTACCATACTGATAGCTAAAAAGAACATGTCTGTTTCTAGAAGGGAAAAAAACCAAAAAAAATTACACACACATAAATATTTACTAAACCATCCCTCCTGCCATCAGAAAGAGCAACACCTTGCAAACTTAATGTCACAAGACCAGTAACTTTGAGGCTGTCTACTGTAGCTGCAGGTCCGGGTGAATATATATGAAGTCTGTTCGTTATTTTACCTAAATCCCGCTAATAACATTTGCTGAATGAACTACCAACAGAAAGAATTGACTAATCTATTAGAAAACTGCAGAATGTGAAGTGTGCTTTCTAAAGCTACTAAAGCTAAGCTAACCAACCCCAAATTGTCCATGTCCATTTTTATTATGAACACAAGCACAAACAGAAAAACATCATGTAAATCTACCGTCTCCATTATTGACAGGAAAAAAGTGCATTCCAAAGAGAGCATAGTGAATTCTGAAGCTATTTCTCCATCTATAGCTGTAAAAAGAAATTTCCAATTGTAAAAAGTCTTACACAATGTTGTAAGCCTAGAGATAACAGTCAATTCACAGCAGGAGTAATGAAGAACCCAACCCACCCACTCATAAGAACACAGCTATCCACATGCGCTGAAATCAGTCCACACAGAGATACCTTACACACTGCATTCCTGCCCATGTTGGAAGAACTTAGTTAAGTACCATAAAGAACTCAAATGGCTGTAAACCAGAATCCAAAATTATGTTCTTGATAAAGCAAACTAGCATTTCCTCAGTATATCAACATCCATGGCAGAAAAAAAGCACAGACAGCCTACATATTAAAAGGCACTAGATTTTTAAAAACCAATAGTTCTCACAGTAAATACCACAGCTCTGCCTATTGTCAGAGTGTGGAGGGTTGAGATGACATGAGATGACATATAAGTAGATTCATTTACTCCACCGTGAATGAAAACTGTCAAGTATAAAGCATAGGTGAAAACCAGGACTTTTCTGCAGACTCAAAACTTAAAACCAAAAATATAATCACCTTTATTTGACCACGGTTTTGTGTAAAAACTTTTCCTGAAGCTAGAATATGTAGTTGTAGAGCCACGCTCAAAGATGGGATCATTTTCTTCTACAACACACGGACCTTTTGTTCTTAAAACTTCCACAGTTAAGCTGGGAAAGAAAACACAAAAGAAGATCAACTTCAAAATATTATTAAGAAAATACATAGTAGATGTTTATAAGACAGCTATTCAAATTTTTTTTCCACAAGCAAGCATTTCTACTGTGTAATTAATTTTAATAATTACACTAACATGTATTTTAATGGGAGAATGCAGCAAGAAAACACTACCCTATTCACCCTCTGTGAGTTAATTTGCTTTTTCTGTTTTGTTAGATATAATACAGACAGACACAATTAAGTAGCTTAAAAAAAAAAAAAACTTTTTAACATTTGAGAAATCTATTTTGTAAAGCCATGAGAACATATCAATATCCTTCTATGATACTTTCAAATTCTTTTACCAGGCTCTCTTTATCCTTAAACCTTGCCCTAAATCTTGCGTTAATACCCTAGGAGAATTCAGAAATTTGATAATCTACTTTTGAAAACACTGACAGAAGAATAAAGCAACAGGCAAGATACAAAGCTGGAGCAAATTGTACTGATAACCAAGTACAGTAAGCAAATACATGTTACCTGTGAGAAGCAAAATAGTCAGCTAAACAGAAGACATTGGGAAGTTTGATCTTCAGTGACCTTCAGTGTTCATTTGCAGTAACAAAATATGTCATCTTCCACTCTAACTCCCTCTCCAAAAACATTTCTCATAAAGTATGCCACTACAGCGATACAGATTACCGCTGCCTGTATTTTGCCACATTCTTGCACTGTTTCCTAAGTCATGTAGCTCAACTCTCAAACATAAACACATCCACACTTGTCCCTGTCCAAAGTAGTCCTCTATTTACAAACTGAGCTGGAATGCAGTACTGTCTATGAGTCAGGCACAGAATTCATCACCTTTCTTCATCGAGAATGATTGAACCATCTTCTGCTACTTTCACACGAGGAACAAGAAGTGGGCCATCCTGACTTTCTTCCCCATTCTCTTCTTCTTCCTCTTCCTCTTCTTCATGATCAGGAGTACTTTTCTCTTCCTGTCTACAATTTTTAAGACAGCAAGCAAAAATACTGTTAAGTGTTTTGAATTGTTGCTGAGTATGTCAGACATTCAACAATTTGATGAACCACCCTGCAATGCAACACATCAAGAAATCAGTCAACACGTGAACTTTGAAACCTGCTTTTCATTCTACTGTGAAATGGAAATATACAAAACTTAACATTGAAATCAAAATGTTCTTTAACCACCCTACCTGCCCAAATTTTTATAAATTAAGCTGTGATATTGAAACAGTAAAAAATTATACCTACATTGTTAGTATTATCATAGAAATGCAGGGGTTTTTTATACCAGAAAACTTTTTGACTATACTTCACCATCAAGACTTACTCTTTCATTTGACTTAGTGCAGAACTTCTTTCTGTTCTCTTTTCTTCTACCAATGAAGACCTAGAATGTCATAAAAAGCTAGAGATGATTGTTTGTATAGATACACTTCTGCTTTCTTCCACGAAACTAGCTTTTAGTGGACAATAGGCAAAGAAACACAAAACTTTTTTTCTGTCAATTCTTTGTATCACATCTAGACTGAACTACACAACCACCACTGCTTAGTAAATTTTGCCCTTTTTTGTACAAGCAAGGACAAAAAACATATTTCAAGCAGAAATCCGTTGTAAGGATACAGGGAAATGGGAGAGCATCTTGTTTTTTACCTTCTTAGGGACTATTCAGTGTAAAAGAAAAAAATAAGGGAAGTGAGAAATAAAACACACACGCACACAAATACACAAGCACAAGTTGGTGATAACAGACAACACCAGAAAACTCATTTACTACCGAAGGAACAGGGCTTGGGTAACTGTACTTCTATTCATGTGATTGCTTTTGGTAGTTGCGAGAAAAAGGCCCTACTCTGCTCTGTCTGTGGCAGTCTGTGCAGCCAGCTGCAGCAGTGCTCCCTATAGGCACCTCAGCCTTCACCATGGTCAAACATGTCGGTGGAGCAGCAGCAGCTGTATTCCTACACATGAAAGGTAAAGACCTCAAGGGTCTTGCAGTGAATTTTGCACTTCAGCACCTAGAAAGAGAAATGCTTAGCTTCCTGAGTCCACTGGATCTGGTGGGCAACATACCTTATAACATCCCTAACAGCCACAACTAAAAAATTCACAGCAGGCAGTTGGAAAAAAAAGTTCTATTATTCTGTACTTCTACAGAGATAAATCAACACTAGGGACAGATTCATGTTTATGTATTTCAGCAAATACAGTAAGCTCCATTCTCACTTCTGTATTAAGTAGACATGAAAATTAGAAGCTAGTCTAGAAGCTTTTGTTACCATTGCAATAATACCGTGTCTGTGCTAATACTCCATATTTAAGCATGATAAAGGTCGAAAAGTAATTTAACCTAAGAAGAGAGAAAAGAAGTCATACTTACTTCATAGGATTGTTTTCTGGCAGATAGTATATTAAGTCTCTCATGGTCATTTTAGAACGATCTGGTGGAGAACGCCCTTCTATTACTGGAGGCCTGTGCTTCAACTTCTTTCATACAAACCAAAATGAAATGAAAGAAAACAAAAACCACTTAGATTCACCCTAAAAGTCTAATTATAATTTTTATTTCATAAATTATAATTACTTTTGCGTGTTTACAAAGTACCTGTGGAGTCCCTGCAGCCCCTTGACATAATACCTAGGGTCTGGCCTTGGCAGGACAGATCATAGAGTCACCTTCCCAGCCGAGAGAACTCCCCAGTGGTGCTCTGTACACAATGGTTTGCCCTGGTTCCCCCCTCCTTAATGCCCTGGCCCTTTGGTTTCTCCTTTCCTCTGTGTCTGCATTGATTTCAGGTGCCCAGTGACTGGCCCTAGTTCCCTATAGGTCACTGATCTTACCTGCCCTTTGCCTCGCCCGCATGCCTCAAGGTCATTGGCTGCTGAAGCTCATATGCAACCTTGAGACTGGCAACATGTCCAGCCCTTTCTGCTCTGGATTCCCCTTCAGCTCCTGGAAATAAACCTGGCTGGAACTGATTCAGTGTGAGCTAGCCATGGCGTATGTGTGGATGTGTGCACTTGACTGCTTTGCCTGAGTTTCCCCAAGCAGCCTTTCCTGCTGGAGAGGTTTATTCAGTTCTAGGCTTCAGCTCCACTCCTAAAAACCCACAACATTACAGTATCCCATTCATGGAATTTTGCTGCTCACACACACACACTCCCACACACACACACCCCACTCCCAAGAACCAAAGCTAGATTATCTTTAAAATGTCCCTTTCTCAGATAGGGCATTACAGACCCTTAAGCCACTGACCTGTTCAAAAGCATTCAATACCTGACACAAGTAAGTTAAAAGTTATTCAAAATTACAGAACTCTGACAATGATCAACTTGAAAGAATATGAGACATCCCAAATCCAAGCGTCTTGCAGTACACTTACGTGGTGTATTACAAACTGTGAAACTTTCAAAACTGGAATGTTGACTATAAAATAAAACTAGGTGTCATGTCAAGAAGACTTGTGGTCTAATCAAATACAAGGATGGGCAATTCCTTGTAAAATCTGTATTATTAGAAAACAAAGTGCTACTACTGCTTATAAACAGAACAAACACATAGACAATTATGAGGTGTGACAGACTACTAGCAGTAAGCAGCTGAGGACCATCAGAAAACACTACAACAATGAGATAATGTATGCAGCGTGAATCATATGTCTTGCCCTTCACAGATATGTGCTGCTCAACACAGAGGCCTTACCATCCGCTCTTTCCTCAGCTCTTCTTTAAGCATTTCTCTTAATTTCCGAGCTTTGAGGATCCTTTCACGGTCAGAACATGTTCGTTTGACTTTCTCAGGAGAAGGTTTCACAGGCAGCTTTTCCTCCTGGGTGCGTGATCTTTCCTGTGTTGGTCTCTCCTTGAGAGGAGAGGGTACATTCTTCTGCAAACTATCATCATTTTTTGGAGCAGCTACACCAACAGTCTGCTCTTTGTTCACAGATTTTTTTAGTGGCGAAAATTGTGGCACTTGTGGCACAGGTGTTTTCTTCTCAGGAAGCATGGGAGACTTTACAGAGCTTTCAACATTACTCTTTTCTGATGGGGAGGGATCCTTCTGAAGTGAAGCACTGCCCTCAGAAGCCTGTGATGTTCGCCTCTGAGGTTTTGGTGCAGAACGCTGAGCAGACAATGGTCCAGCTCTGGGTTTGACAAGATTTGGCATGGTGGAGATACGTTTTCTTCTCTGTGTAAGCATCTCTGCAGGTTTACTAGCTTCCCCACCGTCACTTGTATTATCTGCCTTGCCATCACTGGAAAATTTAAGAGAGTATTCTGAAATTCTTTACATTGATATATTTGTTACTTTCAAGATGTTTTTATCAGCCAGTCAATATAAACACTAGGCTACAGGAGAGCAGTTATACACAAGAAGCCATGTTAGGACCAACCTGTAACTGGTACTTCCTCATAAAACAATCAGCTCCAAGAAGTGGCATTTTATTTTCTAATACTAATCACTGACCAACAAGCTTGCAACACTACAACGTTCCCACACCTCTTTTTTTGCAAGGCCCTCTCCTTTCAACTGAAAATACCAATACTATAAAGATTTATAAAAAATTACTCACATAATATAGACAACATATTAACAACACTTTAACAAAGCCATATGTAACAGCGGTTTGATGACTTGTATTACAATAAAAGTGAACATTCCTCTTACACATTTGCAAGTGAATGTTACATAAACTGTGACTTCCACAGTCATAATGCTGCTTACACTTAACACATCAATAACTCTTACCTTCCCTGGAAAACTTTGTATGTAAGTACTCTTTCTATCACTTATGCAGAAATAATTTTCAAAGTGCAAGAAAAATTGCCAACCATTATGATCATCCCAAATCTGCTGACCCCACCAGTATCTAGCTTCATGGCTCTTGCTCATAATAAGAGTGCAGTATAATTATAACTGAGTCATAAAGAGAGGTTTTTTTTAATTTAATGTTGAAACTATGCCTTGTTTCTGTACATTAGGACAACCACACCCATGGTTCACTTACACACTTTTAAAAATTGTGAGAAGAAAATGCTTCCCAAGAAATACAAAGTAAGTATATACATATAGTGAAGCTTTTCAAAATTCTCTCCAGCTACTGTCTGTGATTCAGGCAAATGCTGCAGATGATGTGTTTGCATTTAGCAGCCTCTGTTAAATGGCTGAATCAATTTGTCCCACACTGGGAGTTCATACACATTTTTAGTACAGAACACCCCTAGGCAAAAAGTTTAGACTGCTTATTACATGGTGCCTATTTATGTGTTTTGAATGAGATCTCCTGCAAGTTCCACTCAACACCCACTATTCTTTCTACAGCAGGAGACAATGGAAAGTAACTCTTCATTCATCTTCTCCATACCACCTGTGTTATGTAGACTTCTCAATCGGAGTGCAACACTAGATTTCTGAACGGTTAAATACAATTTAATAGAAAGTGTATTAAAAATTAGAATTCTCTTACACTTATAAAATGTTCACCTCCCTGATAATTAATAAACTAATACAGTATATAGAAAACAAAACTATGCAAAGTGACTGATGCTACAGACACAGACTTGAGCAACTGTGAGTGAAGAGAACAGTGTCTGCCCCTCATGAAGTTGTTACAGACTGCAATGAGGTCTCCCCTCAGTCTCCTCCAGGCTGAACAGACCAAGTGACCTCAGCCACTCCTCACACAGCTTCACCTCAAGGCCCTTCACCAACTTTGCTTCCCTCCTTTGGATGCTCTGTAACAGCTCAGTGTCTTTCTTACACTGTGGTACCCAGAACTGCCCCCAGCATTCGAGGTGAGGCCACCCCAGTGCAGAGCAGAGCAGAGCAGAGCAGAGCAGGACAATCCCCTCCCTTCTCCAGCAGTGATGCTGTGCCTGATGCACCCCAGGACACAGGTGGCCCTCCTCTCTGCCAGGGCACTGCTAACTCATGTTCAACTTACCACAGACCAGGACCCCCAGGTCATTTTCCTTCAGTCTCTTGTTCTCCAGTCTGTACATACATCCAGTGTTATCCCACCCCAGGTGCAGAAGCTGGCACTTTCCCTTTCTGAACTGCATTTGCCTGGTGTTTGCCCAGCCCTCTAATTTGCTGAGGTCTCTCTGCAGGGCCTCCCTGTCCTCAAGGGAGCCAACAGGCCCTCCCATTTTGTATCATCTGCAAACTTACTTAATGTATCTTTGAATCCTGTGTCCAGGTCATTTATGAAGATGTTGAAGAGCACAGGGCTGAAGATGGAGCCCTGTGGAACCCCATCAGTGGCAGGTCTCCAGTCAGATGTCACCCCATTCACTTAACCCTTTGTGCCCAGCCAGGTTAAGTGAGCCAGTTGCTCACCCATCACATGATGTGTTCACCCGGGTATGTGCAGATATTTTGTCCAGAAGGAAGGATACTGTGAGGGCCAGTCTCAAAAGTTTTACTGAAATCCAAGAAGATTACATGCACTGGCTTCCCTTGGTCAGCTAGGTGGGCTACCCTGTCAGAAGGTTATATGGCAAAGGCCTATTTTTAGGCCATGAGAATAGATCAGAGTGCCTTTCAAAGTTACACTAGTTTTGAATTTTAAAATTATACTACACTGATGCACCTGTTAAATTACAAATACAAAAGTCTTAACAAATCTGCTGAAACAGCAACAGTAGCACCTAAGTGAAAAATAGTAAAAATTTCTTAATTAAAAAAAAAAAAAAAAAACAGCAAAAGATCCAGTAAGGTGATCCCTGTAACATAAAACATTTATAAATATAACTTGAAAGAATTACATCCTTGAAGCACAACACAAAGCAAGTAAAGATATAAGATACAAGTTGAATAAAAGGCAGCATGGGTTTCCTAAAGACAGGTCATGCCAACTAGTCTGATACCTGAATTTCCAGCCACCAAAACAGAAGACTTTAACACTGTTTCACCATCCTGTCATAAAGGACAAGCTTCAACTAAAAGAACAGAGGTTTTTTTTATGAAAGACTCAAACCTAACTGTACAAAAGAAGTGTGAATTTTATTCTGAAAAGCAAGTATCAGACTGAGGAAATGTCCCGAAACACTGATCTGTACTGCCTTTGGTGAGGACAGAGTTAACTGCCTTCACAGTAGCTCACATGGTGCTGTTTCAGATTTGTGACACAACTGCGCTGACAGCACACCCATGTTTTCAGATAATGCTGAGCAATGATTATGCAGCACCAGGGTCTTTTCTCATACTGATCCATGGCTGACCACACTGGGGATAGGTGAGAACCTGTGAGGGGATCAGCCAGGACAGCTGATCTCAAATGACTGAAGGGATATCTCACTCCGTCTGGCATCATGCTACTCAGTAAAAGCTGGGGGAAGAAGGAAGAAAGGAGGACATTAGGACTTATGGCGTTTGTCTTCCCAATTAACTGTAATGAGTGATGGATCCCTTTTTTCCTGGAGACAGTAAAGCACCTGCGGGTAGTGGTGGATGATTTCCTAATTCTGCTTTGCTTATGTGCACAGCTATTTTCTTACCTATTGAACTGTCTTTATTTTGACACACCTTTTCTTGCACTTTTGCCATTTTGATTTTCTGCCCATCCCACGAGGCTGGGAGGGGCAGAGGTGTGGGGGAGCAAGCAATAAATTGCATGGAGTTTAGCAACCAGCCAGGCTCAACCCACAACCGGGAGATCCTCAGGGAGGATCAGTCTTAAGGCCAACTTTACCATGTGCTTCCATCATAATATAAAGCACTTAAAAAACAAAACAGGCAAAAAACCCTGCAAAAAGACAGGAAGTCCTCTCTTGCCAATGAATGAAGAAATTACTACAAAAGAGAAAATGCTGTAGGAATGCAAAATCAAGCTCATCTGGTTACAGAGCACAAAGAAATGCTGCACACAGCAAATCAGGACTTCTGGCTGCTATGGAGCCAGAAAAAAAATGAGTGTCAGACCACACTGGGCCACTCCTTTGCAGCCTTAACTTACAGAATCACAGAATCAATTAGGTTGGAAAACACCTCGAGATGGTCGAGTCCAACCTACGACCCAACACCACCTCGACAACTAGACACAGGCACTAAATGTCGTATCCAGTCTTTCCCTAAACATCTCCAAGGACGGTGACTCCACCACCTCCCTGAGCAGCCCATTCCAAGGTTATTGCAAGTTGTGGAATAAGTCCACAATGGCAGTCAAGAAACGCGGGTTCAGCTTAGACTGCTAACGCGTCAAACACCCAGAAATCCTTGTCTGACAAGGCCGGACGCGCAGTCACCGGGCACCCATCGCACGCCTCTGTCATGAGGACTTCAGGACGAGCCAGCCTCCAGTCATACTACTGATAACCAGACGGTGACAGCCACGACAAGCAGCGCTACAGAGAACCACCGCTACCTCCCGGGATCCGCCGGGTCCCGCTCTGTACAGGCCCGTCCCGCTCCCGGGGATCCGCGGCCCAGTGCCGCTGGCGGCCCGAGCTCGCCCTGCCAGGGCGAGCACGGCGGGACTCACCTCTCTGCACGCCGCGCGTCCGCCGATCCCGCCGCGGTCCCTGCTCTTGTCGCCGCCGGGGTGTCCGAACCTGGGGGTTCCGGCGGCTCCCGGTCCACCCCGCCACAGCCGGTGGCGGCGGCCCTGCCCGGCGGCCGCACATTGGGCCGCACGGTGAGACGGGCCCGCCGGAACATGGCGGTCGCGCCGGGAGAGGCGCGCGCCCGCGCCCGTGCCCCCGCCTGCGAGCTCGGTGGCGTCAACAGCGCGCGGCGGCGGCCCGGCGATGCCGCGAGCCCGGCCGGCTCACGGCGTGCCGCCCCGGTGGCGCGCCCCGCGACGTCATCAGCGTGCGCAGACCGGGAGAGGAGGAGCACGAGGGGGGAGCCTGTAAGGGGCAACCAATAGCGGTGCCGTAGCCGCTTGTTACCCCCCAGCAGCTCCTCAGCCGCGTTGACCTTGGTTCGGTCGGCTCTCAGTAGTTCTCCAGGCGCCCGCTTTGCCCCTGAGCCCAGGCTGTTACACCAAAGTCCGCACACCTCTCCCTCACTCCCGGGCGCGGAGCGAACGCACAAACCTCGCAGGGCTCCTGCCCACGGGGCGGCAGGCAGCGGCGCGCGTCCCGCTGATTGGGCCGAGTCCGCGCGGCGCTGTGACATCAGCAACCAGCGAGGTGCCATAAGGGGCAGTGGCGGCGGGCGGCGCCTCAGACAGCTCCGGCGGTGGCAGTGTAGTAGAACGTTGCTGGCCCGGTAGCGGCGGTAGCGGCGCTGCGCGGCCTGAACGTCTCGCCATGACCCGTGAGTACCGGGGAGCTGCTTAGGGTCTGTCGGGTAGCGAAGTGGACGATGGGTCTTGGGCCGCCCTCCTGGTCGATTCCAGGCATGGGCGCGACACCGAGGGCAGCCCGGCTGGGGGTCATGTCTGGGCTGGGTCCGGGAGTCGGCCGGACTGCGTGAGGCTCCTGCCATGTCTGGCTCTTTGCGGACTTGACGTCCTACCAGCGAAATCTCGCCGGTGGTGAGTGCGTGCGGAGGAGGCTTTTTCCCACGTCCTGTCGCCGTCCGAAGCTGGAGGCGAAAACATCCTCCTCCACCTCTTGGCGTAGCAGTGGTGGCGGGACCAGGGGAAGAAATCAAGGTGATGATGGGCTGAAACAGCACTGCATTTCAGTCCCAGCTGCCGACCAGACTGCAAATAAAGGAGTTTTATATAAGTGCTGAACATTGAATACTATGCTGCATAACTTGTGATTGTCGAGGTGGTGTTAAAAGGGCAAGAGCACTCGGTAAATCATCACTGTGTTCAGTGCTGACGAACAGCAGTGTTCGTACGCTCGCTCTAAAATGGCGGAGAACTGTCAACCGGACCCAGGATGCTCCGACTCTCCTGACTGCTGGGAGTGCTCCTGTGCCGTCTGCCTGTTATGTTTGGCAGTACAGAAGCTCCTTGTGTTTAATTGAGATCGTGCTTTCACATTCACTAGAAAAACCTCACGGTTTTGAGGCTGTGCTTCAACATTCAGTTCAGTTATGAAGGCACACTTCTGCTGAAGTGCAGCTGAAGACCTGTAACGTGAACAGTTTGTGCACAGAACATAATAAAGAGGCACATGTAGGATTTTTGTTGGCACTTTTCTTATCCTGGAGCTGGAAGAGCAAGGGCACGTTGAACTAAGGGATATGTCTTGCACAAGCAGGCCAGGATGAGGATGCTTGAGGAGGAATGTATTAGTGTATAAGCAGGAAAAGTGTACTGGTGGCAGAGTTTTGTAGCAGTTCATGCTTGAATTTCAGGAAACTGAATTGTCTTCTGTTGGTACAATTTCATGGAAGATTTAGGTTGATGCTAAACACACTACTAGTTCCCCTGAAGATAGGGATACTTATTCAGCACAGGTGAAGGAATGGTGCCAAATAGTCCTTGGCAATGTTTACTTGGAAGCATTGATAGTAGAAGTAAGTTTCTGTTCAGACATTTGTTTGGTACTCTATGCTTTGTGTGTATTCTGTATTGCTCAGCTTTTCTACCATCTCTGCTGTGCCAGCTGCTTTTCAGTGATACAGTTGAGTTCTGTTCCTAAATTTAAAACTTTACCATGTGTATGGAAAAACTCTGCAGAGCCTGTGCTCAGTGTTTGCTTGGAAAACAAGGAAGAACCAGCGGTTAAGAGTGGAGAGTAACTGCTCATATGGAAGTATGTGAGGTTTGGGGTGGAGGGTAATTCCAGCTAGAAGAGCTCTTTCATTAGCTGCCCAGTCGTTCATATAACGTTCTTGCCTCCTTAGCACCACAGAACTCAGGAACCATTTATGGGCTGGAATGTGTCATCTGCTCATGAGTCATCAAGTTCTAATCAACACTAGTACTGCTAGAGACAGCTGGTTTGCTTCAGTCTCTGAACAAACAGCTGCCCTTCTTATAGATGGACTTCGGGGACAGGATGCTAGTGAGGACGATGAGTAAAAGCTCTCTTAGCTTTTCTAAAAGGTAGTACTTAATATCCTGTCACAGACAAAAAATATCCTCCAAGACAGGAGCAGTCATACAGGGCTGTTTTCACTTGAGCTTTCTGGTAAGGCCGTCCATAGGCTGTTGTGAAGATTGCAAACCCCTGCTTCTGCAGCATTGCTCTGGTCTACTTGTTGACATGGCAGGTACCTTTGTCTGCTCAGAAATGGTGTGGGTACAAAGTGGTGGATCATACCAGCAGGTTGGTTGTTTAAAAGTGACCTGGTCCTAAGATGCTTTCAAAGGCCAGAAATTACAGGTGCTGAAGATTGAGATCTCTGGCTTTGAGACTGAAGGATGGCATAGGCAATCTTAAGACTATAGAGAGACTGAAAAGAGACAACAGAAACTATGGAGAGATGAAATTGTCATTTTTGAGTATAAAAGAATGTGATCATGTTAGTTCAACAGCACAAATGATTATGCATAGCATATCAAGAACACTGTCAGTCCAAAAGAAGTAGAGCACGAAGAAGTACCAAGCCAGTGAACCAGGTCTGGCAGGTTGGAGCAAAATGGAATTGTGGAATACTGAGAAGACATTACCAGCTAATGCAGAAGAGTTTACAGTCTGTGGCCATTGCCTGGAAGACCCTGAGTATTTAGATGGAGAGTTGATAGTTTTGATGTTATGCCCTCAGGAACTTCGTGTGATTAAAGGGATTGCATTCCTATCTTGTTGACAGTTTGTTGCGTTGTGTGGAAAGCTGTCTGTTCCCTGAAGAAGTGTCCTCTCTACTGATAGTGATGTGGGGTTGTGTCTTTATATAAATCTAGAAGTAACGTTACTCTTCTCACTTTTGTTTGAAGTAATGCCATCCAGTTGCTAAGGCCCAGGCTTAAGTTCTGCACTTGATTTCAAATTAAAAAAATATTTTGAGGTTACCTCTTCAAAGTATTTGAGTGTAATCAATTTCAATGCTGTTCTTTCAGTCTAAAATTAATTCATAAGCTATATTGAATGCTGGAATCTGTTTGAGAGTGGATGACTCCTCTTTAGATGAGTTACTGATACAAGGGGAATACAAGGTATTTCCCGACCTGTTGGTGCGATGGTTTTCCTTCAGTCTTTTATGGCAAACTACATTTTGTTTCTGTAAGGAATATTAGAATTTTGTTAATATCTTGAACATGATGTATAGAATTGAAAAAGTAAGAACTGTGAGCCTTCAGTTTCTCCTGTTGTACACTGGGAGAGGACACTGAGATAGAAGATACAACCATACCAAGCTCCATGCATTGTACGAAACTGTGCCACCTTTATAACAGACCTTTTCACAGGTAGGCTGGAAAAAAACAAGTGGTAGCACTTGTTTAACTATATTATCTTGCAGGTGGGAACCAGCGTGAACTTGCCCGCCAGAAGAACCTGAAGAAAACTCAGGAGATTCACAAAGGCAAAAGGAAAGAAGATAGCTTGTCTGCTTCTCAGAGGAAACAGAGGTAAGATCTAGTAAAGTTGAGTAAATGTTTAGGCGGGAGAGGGAAATTGCTCAGAAAGAATCCAGTGTCTTAGCTAAAACAGCATTTGAATACTTTGTTTTTATTCATTGGCTAAATCATGTGTTACAGCATAAACTGTGGATAAAATTTTGCTGTATCTGCTGTTAAACAGATTTATTATTACTAAGTCCTGTAAAGCTTTTTAATTTTTTCGAGCAGCTTTTGTCTAGAGCAAACAGGAAAAGATTGTGTAATGCTTTCGTAAAGATGTTTGATCCATTATGTCCTTTACTTCTAAAACCGAAAGAATTATACGAGGTCTGCTAATAAAGTAAACTGCCTGCCTCATGAAGTAATGCATCCACTGAAAATCCTTACTACCAGGGTAATAAAAACACTGTGGCTAACTGAGAAATTTTATACTGATGTTTTTTCCTTCTTCAGGTGGGAGTTATTAAAGGCAGGGAACTCTCCCTAGGAAAATTGTGAGCCGGTATCTGATATCCAATTGGTTTTTCTTCACAGGGACTCTGAAATCATGCAGCAAAAGCAAAAAGCAGCTAATGAAAGGAAGTCTCTGCAGGCAGGAGCAAAATGAGCTGCTGCTGGAGAAGATAAGATTGCACTGATGAAGCAGAAGGACCTAGGAGATATTGATAAAAGTGTCTGGCCATTAAATGATTAAATGTTTATTGTGCAGAGATGTTCAACTAGCATTAGTTATTTTCTGGTTATTTTAGGCCTAGTTGTCTACAGTGCTCTTTCAAAACTGACTACACTCTTCTGCATGTGTATGAATAAAAGTACTAAGCAATAGCTTTATTCTAGCTTTTTCATTTGTTAGTTATACTCAGTGGTTCCAGTAATACATTATCTGAATCTACAGTTAGACCAGATTTGGTTGCCTGAATTCTTGAGTAGAGCTTCATTCAGAATGAAACACACTTGTAAAATGTGCTTAACCTTGCAGAGGTCTGAACTGTAAATTTCCAAATATTTTTACAATAAAATGTTGCATGAAATACTGCCTAATCTGAAATGGTAATGTTTCAATATCAGTTGATTTCGAAGTTACCAAGAACATAAGGAATGGATAATCTTGTGGAGAAATGCAGTATAAGGATGTAAGTGTAATATAAAGTGTAAGTAAAGCTTAAAAGAAATGCATTATTATAAGGAGTGTGACATGCAGTTTAAGTCTGCCCTATAGGAAAAAATGCCTCTTGAGTTGCAGACTTTGTTGGTGTACAAAAATGATTCAGTGAGTCCTGATACTAAGTTAAAGAAGCTGCAGGCTCAATATTTATGAGTTCCAGTGGAAGCAGATTTTGTAATTGTCACGCCACTAAAATGATTTGAAACTACTGCTTAAACCTGCCTTAGGAATAAAAGCACGGAAAAACTTAGCCCTTGCTTCACAGGCATGCTTGAGTATATTGTGTACTGACCAGGGGCAAACTGTTGAGGAAGCTTTCCCATCTGACCGTCCAAAAGCTACTCTGGCAGTCACATTTGCACCACCTGAGCTGGGTTTTGAAGGGGCTATGAAGCCCTTTCACAGCTACACCCCTCCCACTCAGTCAGACCAGGATTCCTTACCAGCTCAGCCCCAGGTTTCCTGTAGCAGAGTGTCATACGTCCTCATCTTTAATACAACTTAATCCTGGTGCAATAACTATCAAAGTAACAGCTCGACCTAGTGCCTCTGCTGGGGGACACTAAACAAAGGACACGCCTGGGCTTTTACACCCTTCCAGTCTAGGGGTGGGTCATGGCTCCTGCTGTCTCAGTTCCCCGGCTGGTGGCAGAGGTCCCTGTGTCTTTTGCTGTGCAGTGGGTTGGCAATTCACAGCCTCTTGCCTTGGGCTTCCACTGCGGCTGCGCCCAGAGCTCCTGCACTGACTGTGTTCCTCAGCAACCGATTCAGTCTCTAGATAGCTTTTGAAGCCTTTGCTTTTTAAGCTTTGCTCCATCTCAATGCATTGACTTATTGGTAACAGGCCCCCGGTACAGCTTGAGGAGAGCTGGAAGGAAAATGTAGCTGGTGCTGGTACCACGATACCTGCAAGTTGGTGAGAAATGAAGCAAATTCAGAGAATCAGAATTGCTGGGGTTGGAAGGGAGATGATATAGTCCAAATGCCCTGCCAAGGGTCACCTAGAGTAGGTGACACAGGAATGCGCCCAGGTGGGGTTTGAATGTCTCCAGAGAGGAAGACTCCATGACCTCCGTAGGCACTCTATTCCAGTGCTCTGCCACCCTCAATGGAAAGAAGTTCTTTGTCATATCGAGGTGGAGCTTCTTGCGTTTTAATTTACAGCCATTACTCCTTGTCCTGTTGCTGAGCACAACTGAAAAAAAGTCTGGCACCATCCTCTGGGCACCAGCCTTTGAGATATTTGTATGTTTTGATGAGATCCTCTCTCAGTCTTCTCTTCTGCAGTCTGAACAGGCCCACCTCTTGCAGTCTGCTCCTAAGAGATGCTCCAAACCCCAAATCACCTTTGTGACCCTTTGCTGCACCCTTTCCAACATCTCTTTGTCTTTCCTGTACTGAGGAGCTCGGCAGCAGCAGCACTTTCTGGCGCTCGCCGTTGGCTGGGTCCCGGCTCCCGCTCTGCCGCTCGCCAGGGCGGGCTTCCCGGCTGAGCAGGCCCCGGGCAGCAGCGGCGGCGCGCCCCGGCGGGCGCGGGCGGGCTCCCGGCAGCGGGGCGGGCTCGGGGCGCGGCGCGTGCGCGGCGGGCGCGCGGCCATGGCGGACGCGGTGCTGTTCCGGCGCGGCACCGGCCAGGTGGGAATGGCGGGGTGGGCTGGGAGCGGGGCCGGGAGCGGGGCCTTGCGATGGCGCTGAAGGGTGTGTGGCCTCCCCAGAGCGACGACTCGGACATCTGGGACGACACGGCCCTCATCAAGGCGTACGACAAGGCGGTGGCCTCCTTCAAGGTAAGGGGTCGGCGCGGCCGTGGCGGGATCCTGGGCTGGGGCCGCTGGATTGGCATTTATTGATTTCTCCTTTCTCTTCCCAAAGAACGCCTTAAAGAATGGGGACTGCTCGGAGCCTTCAGACAAGCAGGAGCAGCGCCTGATGATAAAGAGAAAAAACCATAAAAAGAACAGAAATAGAAACAAGAGCAATACAGCGCCTTTGAAACAGGTCGTCTCACTTGTAAATGCCAGTGGTGCTCCTACTGCATGTTGTACTTCTGTACTCAGAAGTGGCAGCTTCATCACCTTGAGAGTAACATTTTAGGGTGGTGGTGTGGAGCGATAACTTTACAGACTTTATTTTTAGGTGGCGTATAGGAATTTCAGTAAATACAGAGGAAAGACTGTAGGTGGGATCCATCTTTCTGCACAAAAAGTAGTTTAGGAAAAGGCACCTTCTGTCCAGCCGTTCGTGTAGGTATTTACATGCTTCTCTTGCTTCTGTTGCAGTGGAAGGTTGGTGACAGCTGCAGTGCTGTTTGGTCTGAGGATGGTAATTTGTATCTAGCAACTATTGCCTCCATCAACCAGAAGAGAGGCACATGTGTGGTCACTTACACGGGATATGGAAATCAGGAGGAGCAGAACCTGTCTGATCTACTTCCTCCAGCCAGCGATGAAACAGTAAATGAGATAGGGCATTCTGGGGAGGTGAGAGACTTTTTCATTCTTCTGTAAAGAAATGGGAAAGCAGGAGAATCTACTTCTTCTAGTATGTTTGGTGGTGCTGCTGATGTTCAGAGTGAGAAGTGATGCCCAATTCTGTTGTAAACAGACACAAACTGATGGAGGGAATGAAAGCATCCCTTTACTTCTTGAACTCAGCATGGAAGAAAGGGAGGGGACAAGAAATTCACCAGTGAAAGACAGTGTAGTTAAAGTGGTGAGCAGACAAAGTTGTTCCTGAGTAGGACTGGTAAGGCTAGAGAGAGGGAGGTATGTGAATGGGACTTTCCAAGCTTTTTGACACTAAAATTGCTTGTTGTAAACTCTTGTTTAGTTCATTTCATAAAAATGTCTTTGTCTTCTAGAATGGAAATGAGACTCCATATTCAACAGATGAAAGTGAAAAATCTTCCCAGTCATCTCGAAACAAAAACAACTACACAAAAGCAAGATTTTCCCCTCAAAACTTGAGATTTCCCACACCACCACCGCCAGTCCCAGGCCTAGGAAAGGTAGGCTCAACCTTAACTGAAATAACTTATGTACAATTGTTAAGCCTGGTATTATTGTAAATCCTGAGGCAATATGATGATATTTATCATTGTCTAGAATTCAGTTAACAGCATTTTGAGAATGGATGTACAGATATACATGTCAATATCTGTTGGTTTGCCATTTTGTAATAATCTGGCCACAGTATAGTCCTTCTGCAGTGCTGTTGTCTAGTAAGGAAAACTGTCTGGTCCTTAGCTAACACTTGCTATCCAATTGCCTTTTAACTTAAGAGAGGAATATTGTTCCCTGGATTCTGGTGGTGTGATTAATGACAGTGCTGTTGATGTTTTAAGATTTTGCTTTTTCTAGCCAGTGTTTCACTTCACAGGACATTGAAAGCATTAAAGGTGACATCCACGTCATAGAGTCTCAGCTGTAGCTGCTCTCTTGAATTAGGAGTGAATGGGGTATTGATACACCCTTCAGTTTTCCCGTTGCATAGAAGTCTAAGTAATAGTGCTGTTGTTTTCTAAAACACGGCATTATGTTTTCTAAATATTACTGTTTGTGCAAGATTTCTTTATAAGGTTTTATTTTACCTTTTTTTATTTTGTATTTGTTGATTTGTGTCTGGATCTTTATTTAAGGACATTCACTAGCATAATGGAACTTAGTCAACTTTTGCCCCATCTGCACAGGAGCAGAGAAATTATCTGTTTGCCTGTGTGAATATTTGATCTGTTTCTTCCTGTTGAGAGTGTGACCATTGACTTCCACTTAGGAAAACCTTTTAAAAATGCTTGTATTAATCAGAGGCCTGTTTCAGTAGTGTTTACCTCAGTGACATGAGTAATCTTAAGTTGTACTTGTCAAGTTATGGAATGTGCCTCAGAAATAGCTACTGTCTGTATTTTCATTAAATTGCTGGAGTGTGTTGTCTGTTGTTTACGGTACGTGAATTGTTTCATATAATCATCTTAAGTCCTAATATCTCTAATTCCCTTTTAATTTTTACTGTTCCACTTTTTTTCCACATAGTCTGGATCAAAATTCAAGGCACCTCCGTCATTTTTATCTTGCTGGCCTCCACCCTTCCCAGCAGGACCACCAGTAAGTGACAGAAGAATGGGGAAGATGAGTATTGGTGATCACTGAACGTGCTCACTGCCTATGTTTTTAGAATACACATTTCTTCTGTTTGCCTGTATTTTCCACGTGCTTGTTAACACATTCAATTGCAAATATTATGATAAATCTGACAGGGTTAGTACAAGGTCTGATTTGCATTCATTTCTGTGACAGTGAAGCTGTTGGTAAGAATATCAAGATGTAAATTATTTGAAGAAACTAGACTTTATATTAACAACATTTCACTGAAGAAGATAGTATTTTCCTCTAGTAACACTTTTTGTGTACAGTTAAGATAGGGGGAGTCTTGTTTTTCCTAGGCTTTGGAAATTACATATGTTCATGTAAAAAAACATCACCTTTGACTCCTTTTCAGAGAACAAACTGAGGATAAGTTCCTATTTTTCAGTTTTATGTTTTAATCTTTCAGAATTAGGTGCTCTCTAATCTGGGAAATTATTGAAACATAGACATTTCCTTTGTGATTTCTTAGTTGATTCCTCCTCCACCACCCATGAGGCCAGACACTGCTGAGGATGACGAAGCATTGGGGAGCATGTTGATAGCCTGGTACATGAGTGGTTACCACACTGGATATTACCTGGTATGTGCTGCTGTGGTTTTGAAGTGTCTTGGTAATTTTGCACTGCTGTTGGTGCTCCTGTGTGCAGTAAGAAGCCATACAGGGAGGGCTGCTTTTTAGGTGTCTTATTCTAATTTACCATTGCTACATATAAGAGTGTTTTGTATTGCATAAGTATTGTCGTTGAGTAGAACTCATGTGAGCCAGCCAGTTTAGTTGATGTTTCAGTATTTTGTTTGACTATCAGGCACTTTCATAGCCACTGTTTTACAGCCATTCTAAAACAAGCAATTCTGTCTTTGTAGACAGGTGGAGTAAATATGTTTGTTTTTCAATACTCGCCTATGTATTTTCTTTCAGTGGTAGTATGAGTACTACCACTCAAGTATGAGTGGTAGTATCATACTTGAAATCAGATTTGGCACTTCTGGAGAGATTGTTCATCAGTAATTGTTCCATGTCATTGTGAAGGTCCAGTAGAGACTGTCAGTATAGTTGTGAAAGTCTGTGACTTGTATTACTGATCCGTATTTTCATCTGTGCACTTACAAAGAAAGAAAATAACGCAATGAACTCTTTGCACTGAGGAAGTTGGAAAGGGAGGATTTGGTGCTTCAGATCATACATAATTGCAGATTGCTTTAATTTAATTTAGACTGAACATGAAGCATATATTTGAAATTATTTTCTATAGCCTCTGATTATAAAGAAGACATGTAGTTTGATTTTTATTGTTTTTAAACTGCCCATTCTGATTTCCAAAGAAAGTTAAAAACTCTTTGTGATTTGAAGAAGATTGTCCAGAAATGTTTTTGTTCTGCAACTAAAGTGCTTATTTGCATGTGGGAAACTGAGATTTTACTAAATTGTATTCTGTAGGGTTTAAAACAAAGCCGAATGGAAGCAGCGCTGGAGAGACAAACGCATGCAAAGTAACCGAATATTCACCATTGTTCTGAAGGGTTGTAAATATTGCAGCTTTGCGGTAAATGAAGATACAGTCAAGTTTTGAACTCCCTTCAAAAACCTCTTGGCTTTGGGACTTCCATCCACTCTTATGGCTCTCTGTAAAGACTACTCCTGCCAGTAGTAATCCCTTATTTGCTGAGCAGCTGTGGAATTGTATTTTTGTGGCTAGAATGAAGGAAAGTATTAATTGCTCTGATAAGAGTTTTAACTACAGCATCTGTGTACATCAGGATTAACAGTGCAGCTTATTTGAATTATTAATGGTTCACAGTGAGTTGTTTTGGGAATAAAAGGCTGTAAGTGAAATGCAGTTTTTTCATCTGTGTTTCCTTACACAGATGAAATGGTAGGTTGTGGTTAAACTTTGTTTTCAGGACAAATTCAGTTTGATAATGTTGAGCAGTTCAGTTCTCTATGCTTCTATTTGAAATGCTTTGTCTAGAATTCTCCAGTGGATTGTCCACTTCCTTATAAAACAAAACTATATTTTCCTGGGGAATCATTTTCTGATTTTCTGTGACAACATGTAATTTCTGTGTAATTAAGTAATTCTTTGTGTGTTTAAAACCAAAAAGCTCTTTTATACTAATTTTTGCTTTTTTTCTAAAGCCAGGTACAAATCTTTTCCACTGAGAGGTGTATATCACTTACACATTGGGGGTTGATGGTGAAAAACTGAATTTTATCAAGATAATTAGTAATAACATTTTCTTAACACTGAGCTGTCCCTGTTAACAAATAAATAACTTCAGATTAGTAATTAAATGTGGATTGAAATGAGCTATTTCTTAAAGACCTCTAGTCAAATGTATTTCAAAAGCACTGCAGCAAAAAAAATACTTTTTACTTCCCTGAGGCAATTTCAAGTCTTCTTACCACATAATAGATTTAAGTCTTTTGACCCCATGTGATAGATTCCACTTATCTCTCAATTTCTCTTGCATTTCTCAGACTTTCTGTCTGAATGTCAGAACCAGAACAATTGATTATGGTATCCTCTTTTAGGAGAGAGTTATGGCAGCAACGTGTGTTACAGTGGCCACTGGTGACACTGACATGAAAAACAGTGTACTGTCATAGTAGGAGGGACGTCTTACAGGTCTGATTAGAATCATGAAATAAGACAGCTGGTTTCAGGAAGGCTATTGTCTTGTTTCAAATGCCTGAATAAAGTTCTCCATTTTAAACTTCAAGTTTAGGGATGTAATTTGTTTTGGGGTGGTTTTTATCTTGAGCTTCCATAGGCATCTCTTGGTTGGATGAATGGCTGAAAAACAGCAGAAAGCCTTGATGTGTTGCCTTTTTCTGATTACCATTACTGAAAGCAAATTAGAGAAAGCCTGTGGAAAGGTAAGTATGGACATAGGTTTCAGCCCTTATAATGTAGAGCTGAATTTTACTCTACTCCTAATAGAGGTTGTAGCCACAAACTAGACAGTAATTTAGTTAATGCCAGTGGTTTGCTTTTTAGGGAAATACAGGCAAGTCATTATATATACACTGAATTTTACACATTCACTTCCTTTTCCTACTGTGGTCATGTGTCAAAATTTTTATCAGTTTTCCACAAGTAATTGAGCAAAGAAAGACTTACTCATAACTTACCTAAGCTACTTTGAAGGGGTTTTTTTAATTGTCTACATGACATAAATTAAGACTGATTGCAGTGAGATAAAGCTTCTAAATCATCTTTCCAGATTGCTGAAGAGGCGGAACTGCCCTCTGCTTCAATTAGTTGTGTTGGTGTCTGGCATTGCTAGAAAAAGGGCCCTTCATCGATTTTTAACTCTAGTAAAATCTAGCATACAACAATTTTACTGCAGTTCTGACTTCAGTAAAGTGGTTTATGTTTTAAACAAATGATTCATGTAACTGATTTAATTGCAAGCAAAACAACTGAATAGAGTACTAATAAAAGGATGTACAAAAAAGAGGCAAATGATTCTTACATGAGTGCTCACCACACTGAGAACTCCTAACAACAGCTGACCACTGCCAGGATATGGGACCTGGAAAGGTCTCTTCTCCCATCCCTATCCTATGAGGTGGTACAGAATAATCTGGGACTCCTAGTCATGCCCTCTCCTGGCTGCTGGAGAAATTAATTAACCCTGTCCTGGCTGGAACCAGGACACTGTTTAATTGCAATGGAGGTGTGTAGTTAATAATACAAGAAGACAAGGAAAAAAAAAAAAAAAACCAAACCCTAACACTTTCAAACTTTTCTAGGCTTGAAAAATTGGTGGAAGGGACAAAAACCATTGCTAAGGTAATTTTAAACTCCTACACTTAAGGATCATGATTTTAAGGGCCTTCGTATCAAGGAGCTAACCCACCACTATTGTCACAGGACCAGACAATAAAGAAATAGTGATTAAATCCACCATTGCTGCTGCTCTGGCTGTGATCTGATGCGTGAACATTCGGATAAAGGCACTTCTTTTAAAGCAGACACATTATCAGGTATTCTAAAGAAATTTCTGTAACATAGTGATTTGCTAACAGGGCTTTCCAAGCTTCTGGAAACCTCCATCAAACAGGCGTCAGTAAAGATTTAGAGATGCTCCAATGCCATATGAAACATGAACAAATAAAGTGAAGCTGAGGGGTGGAACATTAAACAGAAATTTGTTGCTGCTAGGTTGAAAAAAACAGTAGAACTTTGAACTGTACACATGTGATACTCAGACTGAGGAGACTGATAAAGGATACTCTAGCAGGCATATCAATGCCTAGTAGAATAAGATACCGGTGTGTTTACAAGTGTTCAGATACCACTCTTACAGAACAAAGCAAATAATACACCCACTTGTGCAGCCACTGGAGAGGAGACATCAGATCAGCTCTGCAGAGATTGAGATACCAAGCATAACAATCTCTTTCAGGCGTGAGTACCATCACATGAGCTTTCCAGCCTTGCCTTATGGTCACCCTACTTACAAGATGTGACTCCTGTAATGAAGTCACTATATACACTGAAATGTATCTCAAAAATAAAGGCAGATAATATGAGAGACTTGGTGTTTGTTTACAGGAAAAAAAACATTTTCCCTGGCCAATGTATAATATGGTAGTTTTAAGACTATACTAGAAAAGAATTGCATTCAAAAAACATTTTGGAAATACAGAGTTTTAACAGCTATAGCATATAAGCTAATATAACTAGCAACAAATTTACGAAGTTCTATTTTAAGTCAGTCCATTTTCCCACTGCTTATTTTTCTTGTAATTTCCATTGCTTTGTAGAAAGGGAACTAAGAAGGCATTTCAGTAGAGATCTCAACAAAGTCTAGTGTGTAAGCAAGCTGAATACACTTTGAGAAGCAAGACAAATTTTGGGCTGTGTATAGAACAAACAGAAGTAATATCCATTAAAATGACAATTTGCAATTGTAAATTACACAAACAAGATTAATTTATCCTGAAGCAATGTCTTCTCTATGTAGACACTTTACTTCATTTGAAATTCTCTTCTTTAAGCTCACCTACTTGTAATAGGTTGTCATCCTCCAGTCACAGGATAAATAGGAAGTATCTGAGATGCAGCAGGTGTAAACACCTGTTAAACCATCAGTTTGGCTGTAGACTTTATTCTTTTACCCTGCAGGAAGGATAAACTCTTTCAGGTTAAGAAAAACAACTAAATTTTACGCTGCAGAGAGAAGATGATATTTCCTGTTAAAGATTAAGTATATATTTCCTGGATATTGTCCCAAGGGGTGACAGCAGCACACCAAAGTAAAAAAAATCTGTTAAAATTTAGATTAGGGCAATTCTGGGTTATTATCTGCTTTCCTTCCCATGTTTGGCCCTGCTGTTGGTGTTCATTCTGTAACTCAGTATCTTATAAAGGTCATCAACAGAAAAGGCAACTACATCTCCAGAGAGGATGTAAAACATCTCATGAGTGTCACTCTGTTCTTCTAAAGTTTTTCTAAAGTTGTTCTCAGCCTTCTGATATTTACTTTTTGTGGCGGAATTTCTCACACAGTTTTCATGTAAATAATTACTGTTTTGCATTGATGGACCATTGGGTTTGACCAGTGTAGTTGGAGAGGACAATTTCCTTCCTCCGATCCATGGTCACTGTTGGAATTCTGTAAATGTTGAAGTCTGTAAATTTGCCTTGGACATGTCAACATGAAAGTGTCATTCATTCGTGTCAAATTGTGACACGTGAGTACTCTAGAGACACAAGGAATTTTCCATTGACAAACTCAAGGCACCCAGAGGAAAGGAAAGGAAGGGGGGGGGGGGGACAAGGTGGAAATAAAGGGTAATCCTCCCTTCTCAAAGTGTTATCATTTTCAACCTTCCCCTGTTCCACATAGACCTGCTTCTTGCAGGAGGACAGTGTTTGCTTTCAGAGGTGCTGAACACCTGATGCTAGTTGAGGATAGCCATTCATCTCATTTGGCTCATCCCCCTCAGAAGGACCTGAACACACACCCTTCATCTCAACTGCTTTTTGAGACCTGATTCAATGTTACTCTCCTAGTAACACCAGACAAATAAGTGTCCAGCTAAATGCTTTCTCCTTTCTAAAAGCATAACCTCCTTGCCACTTCTTGCTCTGGCTTTCACCTCAGACAGAGCTAAGGCAATTTCATTTCAATTTCCTTGTCACAACTTTTGCAAAAGCCATTCTCATTTTTCAGCTATATTACCTTCCTAATGGAAACCCAAGATTTTAGCTAGGCACCAGGACTGTATTGAACCTCTGTCCCACCTGCATTGGAAGGTGGATCTTTTACTTGTCCTGTGTTTATATAGCTAACCATCTCAGTTCAAGCTTATGTAAAACATAAGATGCTTATGAGCTTCTACAAGCCACTTTTTTTGAAAGAATCTGGCCAGACTCCTCCATTCTCAAAGATGCTCAAGGTGAGATCACCTTTGCAATCAAAGATACTTTATTAGTTAGAAAAGCATTGGCCTGCCATCACATTCTCCAAAGCAGGGACAGAACTGGATTGCCAGCATCTTGGGCTTACAGGAAAACGAAACAAAATTTGGGGTTGAGAATGGATCCAGCCACACCTGAACTCCCTTCTCAGAAGGAGTTTAGAAGGTAAGCGGGTCCTTTCTGCACTTGATATCTCAGTGGGAGGGTCTCCCTGATAAACTTTGTCTGAAGTTCCCATGATGGAAAGCATCGTTCGAAAAACCGAAACTTCTAACAAAGAAAACAAAAAGCTTAAAACTTCTGGAAAATGAAGTTTTAAGTTTTTGTCAGTAAAATAAAATCTGACAGGCTGGGAAAAAAAAAAAATCTGAGAATAGCTAAACTAGTTTAAACCTTCCAGACACCAGGAACATTAAGCCAGTGAAGAGAGTTGGTAGAGCCATCTGCTAACCAGGCTGTAAAGGAACCTTCCCAAAGGGACAATACAATTGCAGAAGATTTGAAGTGACAGTCTCTGGAATAATATTATTAATGTCTACTGCAGATGAATTCAAGGAGATTCCCATTGTCTAAATCAGAAAAGGGGAGGGCATATGGCAGAAGATAGATCCAAAATCAAAGCAATTGTGGGGGGAAAACATTGTCCATTTTTAAAGAGCAGTCTGCACCTCTGGGGTGGAGGAAGAGACATTGTATGTGTGAGCCTGGCATCTGTTACAAAGTAATAAGCAGAAAAAAATATAATTATTTCACTGTAAAAACCCACAGTTGATCCACATCTTAAAACAGTGCATTGGAAAGAAGTCCCCTAAACTAAAAAAAATACTGTATTAGAAGAAAAGGTGCAGGAAACACAGCAAGAATGATAAAAAAGTAGAACAGTTTATGCCCAAGGATTGAGTATTCTTCATCATGTGGATGAGTGCATTTATGGAGGATACAGAGCATTACCAAATGATGCATGAAAATAAAATGTATACTCATTCAAGTGCTGTAAGTAGACTTGTGCCATTCTATAAATCAAACTAACAATCCCTCCCAGTTTTGCTTTCAATTATCTGTAAAGAAAAACCCAGCTCTGGCAAGTAAATCAGGGTTTGTTCTCTGGTATACAAGAGCCATCTATTAAAGGACTGCATCCTGCACACTGTACCTCTAAGTGTCTGCTGGGTTCTTTAACTTCTGAACACAGATGCCATACTTGGAAATATTACCCACACTCTTTGCCCAGGACAAATTCACAAGGGGGACAGAATTTCTTGTGCTGTTTGCATGAGGTATATCTAACCATCATGGTAAATACAACTAACCCACAGCAAAAACACTGTACACTGGATTGAACAAGGGTGTTAGAAAAAAGCAGCAGTTGCCATTTCTGTCAAAGACCATGATGAATGATATGTACAGGATAAAAAGGACTTTAATCTATCATACTCATTTCTTATGGTAGGGTTTTAACTCTTCTGCAGTTGTTCATGGACTTCCTGGAATTCTGTCTCCATGTATTTGACAAGCTTGAGAAAATGAAGTTTGGGAAAGACTACCTTTGGGATTCAGTGCAAAGCAGAAAGATTCAGCTCATGTATTTAATTGTTATTTGTCTCTGATACAAGATTTTTTTTGACCTTTTTTTTTTTTTTTAAACAAGACTACTAAGTTATATTGTGCACATCTTTTAGATAACATTCATCATCACTTCTCTTTCCATAATAACATGGTTTCTACAGGTTATAAGAAGTCGATTTTAGCTAAGAAGAGATAAGGTAACTGCACAGATGGTATAAACAGGTATATTATTGTATCTGACTAGACAAACGGAAATTTCTGTGAACTCCAATTTACTAGTGCCTTTACAATGACAATAGCAAGTATTCAGAAGGTGTTACAACCAAAATGGAGGGAAAGAAGTGACATGAAATTTGAGCAAGATGACACAGGCAATTAGCAGATCCAAAGAACTTCAACCTGTAGCTTAAAAACCTAGAGTGGCCTCTGTGAACCTCTCAATCTTAATTCTTTCATCTCAAAGCCATTACTGAATGTTGTTAGCGCATTTTGAATTTCTGCTTAGATTAAGAAAATAAAAACAGGTGGCAGAACATACAATTCTGTCATGTTATTAGTTTTGTGGTAAGACAACGACAGAAAATACTTTGTGATGGTTCAGAATGTAGCAGACATCTGCAGGTCAGCTATATGTATTCAAATTCTGCTCCCTGTAAGTCTAAAGAGCTTTGTTTTTTTCAAGTAATTGGGGGATCTTAAAGATTTATCACATAGAAAGTAATTCTAAATCCAGGACCTCCCATCTGTTGTTTTTATTATTTTTTTACTGGCTATAAAAGTTACATTCCTCTCTCATTCAAATCCCAAGCCAAAAAGTGCTATGATTGTTATAGAAGTCTTCTAGTCCTACTATATTTTGAAAAATTACTGTGGTGGGTTGACCCTGGCTGGACAAGAGGTGGCCACCAAAGCTGTTCTACCCTACCCTCCTTAGCTGCACAGGGGAAACTTTACAAAGACTTGTGGGTCAAGATAAAGACAGGAAAATTCACCAGTTACTGTTGGGCAAAACAGACTTAAACAGGGGAAATGAACTTGCTACCAAATTAGGTTAATGAGAAATAACCCCATATCTTAAAACACCTTCCTTCCACCCTTCCCTTCTTTATGGACTTAATTTCACCTATAATTTGGTCTACCTGCATCCGCCCAGCAATGAAGAGAAATGGGAGCTCTGGCCAATTCATCACACAACTCTACTGCTTCTTCTCCATCAGGAAGGACTCCTCACACTTTTCCCCTACTCCAGGGTGGTCCCTCCCAAGGGAGACAGTCCTCCAAAAACTCCTCTGATGTGGGTCCTTCTCAAGGCTTGCTTTTCTTAAAGAATTGCTCTGGTGTGAGTCTTGTCCACAGGGTGCAGTCCTTCAGCATCAGGCTGCTCCAGCATGATCCTCCATAGGGTCACAAGTTCTGCCAGCAAACCTGCTCCAGGATGGACTCCTCTCTCCATGGGGCCATAGAGCCTGCTACAGTGTGGACCTTCCACATGGCCATAGCCTCCTTCAGGCATCCACCTGCTCCAGTGTGGGTTCCTCTTTTATTCATATTTTAATGAATATATTTTCAGCATTTCCACTCTTGGAAATTAGCTATGAGTGTTACTACAGATGGGAACTTTTATTCCTACAAAGAAAATGTAAACTGGAAGGAAACTGAGGGCTCTCACCTTTTTGAAACACCCTCCCTTCCTCTAAAACTTCTTGCCACAGCTGCATCCTCCACCACACCAACAGGGTGCTTTGGTCTTTTGTCTCTTCCTTCAGCAAGCCTGAAACCTTTTATGCAACATCTTCAAGACCTACAAGAATTTCTCACAGGCCTCCTAATAACCTCATTGATTGACTGATCTTATGGCAAATACAGTAAATAAGGAAATAAACAAGAATTTAAAAGGTTGGAGCTTCCCACAAGCAGTGAATCCCAGTCAAAGAGAACAGATAGAGGAAAAATTTCCTCCATACTGCCTTAAATACACAGGACACAGATGAAAGTCTTTATACACCAGAGAAACACTGCTTTAGTTGTGATTTTTCAGGAGCTAGTTTGAACTGTTCTACCAATGAGAAGGGTAGGAAAGTACAAACCAAGTTATTGCTGCGACCACAAGCTGATAATGGGGTATATGGCTGCAACTTCTACACTTTTTACTTTCAGAAATAGAAGCTGGGTAGGAGTATGTTATTTTGGTATCTAGCAAGAGAAGGATTTGAAGTATTCTGACAACCCCCTTATACTTCCATTAGAAAATACTGACTGCAAAGATGAAAATATTACCAGAAAATGCTGTCTCAAGAGGCTGTTACCAGCATCAGAATATCCAAGAGCCAGATGCTCAGAGCATTAGTTTGGCTTGGAATGGCCTGCTAGACCAGAACAAACTATGTCCTTTTTCTGCTAGTTTTTAGTAATAGGCCCTGCAACTACCTGACAGCCCAAAGAATTTATAGGGTTTGACTCAGCACAAAACAAGATGCAGATGCTCAACAGTCATTTTTCTGACAACACAAGAGAATGACTGCACTCTATCCAGCATGCAGGCACTATCAGTAGAAAAACTACAGAAAGAGCTATACCAACAACTGAATGAAAACTGTCTGTAAGAACTGAAAAGTAGCATGTATTGTTTATATGTGGTGAGCATGAAAAATTGAACTCATGTATGAGGGGGCTGGGTTTTTGCTTGTTTCTTTGTTAAGATTCAGCTGTTACACTGCCATTTCTAATCTGACAAAAAACAAAACTCAAAAATTAAGTCCTATACACCCAAGAGCAAACCAATCACTGATGTATTTACAATCACCACAAGGTGACTCCAGAAAACCCGTTGTGATGTATTGCTTCAGACACTACACCTGTAACCTCCTTTCACTGAGGTGTAGCACATTACAATTCTTACAGGTTCAAGCTGCAAACACACTTTGAACAGACACTGAAAAATGGCAGTCTTGCATTTGTCGCAATTTCTAGTCTTCAAAGTTCAGGTAAGGATGGACACTTCCCCTCCTGCACCCACTTTACTGTCTGTTGCTCTAGAGGTTTAGCCAAGGAGAGAAGATGATGTGCAGTTCTGTCAACTCAGGGTAGCCTCAGAACCAAAGATGAAAAGCAGCTCTTTTCATCTTCAATACTGAGTCCATCAGACAATAGTTTGTATTAACTCAGGTCTTGCCCTTTTGCAAGTTCCTTGTCTTTCAGCAATCTGACCCTCCTACAAGAAATTGAAATTTAAACCAGACAGCTGCCTACACAGGAGGAATAGGATTCAGTTGGCTTTGAGTTGCACCACTAAAACCTAAAATGTGTTTTCAGCACATTTATAACAGTTGTATTTGAGCTGCCTTACCAAATGCCAAGGTGAATACTCATAATACTTGAAATTAATACATGAAATGTTCACCAGTTAATTGCTCAAAAACATCTTTGTTAAATTCTTGCAAAAGAGTATTTTGATCTACAGAAATCCACCATCCACCAAAACCAGGAGTTTGTAACACTAGATGTGTAAAAGGTATTTTCCGAGCTTCTTTTTAGACAAGTAATGAAACCAAGATGAATCATTACATTATCATAAAGACCAGTTTTATCGCTTTCACATTTACAAATATACACATTATTATAATAACAGCTGGAAAAAGCCATAGTTCTTTAGACAAGAACAAAAAATAGATACAGATGATTCAAGTATATATTAACAGCAATAAAATCATTAAAACATTAAAATTTGCATCTAGTCCATTGTTCATCCCTCTATACTCATCTTCATGTTCAGAGACGCACCAGTTAAAGCGACAGCTGAATAAACAAATTAGATTCATGCAAGATTGACAAAGATACAGCAATTGTTGAAAAGATACGAGATCATACATCTGTATGATCAGGATACAGGAGCAGGGTGTTCATGAATACAGCCAGGACAGCAGTGCAGCGAATCATGAACAAACAGATCGCATTCCACACAAAATGTGTTCTGGCACACTTTGCATATGTACACCTGCATGGGAAGGATAAAAAGACAAGTCAAATTAGCAAAAAATTATCATTATCATAGCAGTACATTAAGGAAACAGTTATGTCATCAAGAGACTGTAAACAGACTATACTGCTAGCAGAAACTCAATTGAATTAAAGCTGACAGCAAGTATATCAACAGGCTTGAGCTCAGGTCACTGTAAATGTTTCCAAATGGCTGAGTGGAAGCTTTCTTATGCAGCTCCCCAGGAAATCCCTTCCCACGCTTCTACAGATTTTGCAGTCTAGAAAGTGTGACTGTTTAACACAGTTTAACCATGTGTTTAACCACGACATTAACTTTCACAAGTATTTTTCTGGTCTTTAGAATGTAATTTCTCACATCCCTCAGTGCAGATTACAATGACATTCAACATACTTACATTTTGATCTTTTATTTCTCCCTGGCAGCCTTGACAATACCTAAAAGCAAAATTGTATATTTTAACTGAAAAAAAGAGTCAAAAAAAGATCTCATACATAGTAACAATTTCTGGCAATTATTTCAGCTATTCAACTGACCTCACAGATCATGGAAACTACAAGTATTTCTTAATGCCAGAGGTGCCCCACACCACTCAAATACTCACCATCTCCAGCAACAAAGAAGCTGTTGCCAGCTATTCTTACTTTTGTGACACAAAAGTTACAGGATCCATAAGTACAATAATTATCACAAATAAGATTTGCATACCGTTCCCCCTTGTATTCTTCCAGCGGAACTTCCTGAAAGGCATCTAAAGGAAACAAGTGATGGTAAGACCGAGCCAGGTGAGGTGCAGACACTAACGTAAGACCTGCAAATAAAGAGACACCAAAATCATTACATGGGAGGATTTATTGAAAAGCTTTTCTGTATCAAATAAAATAAAAACAAAACCCAATATTTTTAATTACTCAGTGGTTCAGAGCTTCTAAGAATTTCAAAAAGTAAAATTACTTGTTCTATTAGCCAAACCCGTAATCCTGTCCCATTTTTTAAATCCGAATACAAAGAACAAGCAAACTGCTCAAATTTCTACTGGAAAGGTTTAACTCAACCTTTAGAAATACATTTACAACACACAATGGAGAAGTTAGGAAGCTCCTTTTGGCAATGATAGTTCTACTGTATCACAACACCACTTAAAATGATGCCCTGTTACAAACCTCTACTACAGGCTACTATATTACTGCCAAAACCATGCCACAGCCCCATTTCAGCCAACACAGATCTGCTGGTTTTAAAACAGTTAATTTTTATCACACTAGCTAGCGTGTAGCTCTGTTTTGAATCTATGCTGGAAACAGGATTGATAAGGCAGGAATGTTTTCTTTACTGCTGAGCAGTGCTTATACACAATCAAGGCCCTTTATTTTTCTTACTCCACCAGTGAGTAGGCTTGGGGGTGCACAAGGCATTGGGAGGGGATACAATCAGGACTGCAGTCAACAGTGCACCAAGGGAACAAAGGGATATTCCATACCATGTGGCATCATGCTCAGCCTATAAAGCTGGGTTGAGAAGGTGGAAAGGGGAGAATGTCCAGAGTGATGACATTTACTTTCTCAAGTAACTGTTACCTACAATGGACTCCTGCTTTCCTGGAGATTCTGCTGATGGTAAGTGGTGAATGAATTACTACACTTGGCTTGCGTACAGCTTTTGCTGTAACTATTCAACTGCCTTTAATGCCACCCCTGAGTTTTTTCACTTTTACTCTTCTGATTCTCTTCCCCATCTCAGCAGTGGGAAGCGTGTGGGTGTCTGGGGCTGAGTCGCCAGCTGGGGTCAGACCATGAGAACAGGTTAGCTGGGGCATGGCCTGGCACATATGTCTCCATCACTCACTCACATGTACTGTAAATGTCCAAACTGTTGTTCTGCTGATCATTTCAGCTGTGGAGAATCCACTGCAGATATACAGGATTTTTACAGTTACACTGTTCCCTTGCTGGAATCAAACTTATGCTGGTAGGGAAACCTGAAATTAAACTAGGATAAACTGACCCAAAACTATAATTATTTCATCCTCCTGCCAAATACATGCATCCTGGTCATATCTATCGTGTTTCAGTCATATGCCCGTAGAAGAATAGAACCCCCTCACAATATTAATCTTATAAACCATGCTAATCCACCCTCCCACCCTCACTAAGAGCAATGGAGGGAGGCATCATTGGTTGTCCAGTCCATTAACATTTGCAAGACCATTGCTGTTTACAACTCTACAGCCTGTCATGTGTCACTACACAGCCTGCCCTTGGGTTCAACTTGGAAGTCTTTCATCCACATACTCCTGGAGGTCAGAGTACTTCTGTTCTCTTACTCCAAAGCTCTATTTTCATGGCCTTGCAACGAGGACTCTGAAACATGGGTGTGTTTAGTTAAATGAGGATTCTTGAGAAGTTACCATTCCCATGTGCATCATCCCTCTTCCCTACTTTGCCTTAGGTATATTCCTTATACCAAGGAATATGATACAGCTTTACTGTTACAGGTATAGTCCTGAGAGATACTTGTACGAAGTTGACATCCCAGGTGATAGAAATGCAGGACTCTTAAAGCAGAGCTGGTTTTTAATTACTAAGTATAGCTGAATTTTTCTACCCCTTAAGTCTCTTACTATGAACTCCTGATTCATCTGCTCACCCTTTCTTGCTACTTACCACAGATTTTGCATTCCACAGGAAGCTCACAGTATTTGGCTCTGCACTGAGGACAAAAATATCCACCCAGTGTAAGACCTGGGTCACTGTTATTTTCCAACTGCCTACGGTAGAAAGAAACAATTCAGTACTTAAGAAACAATACCATGCTAGTACATAACTACAAATAATGGTGTTTTCACATCAAATCATTTGAAAAGTTTCACTACATTGCATGTAATGGTTTAATGTCTAAGTGTCACAAAACAATAGATATGGTGAGGTATCAGTGACCATATTTTCCCACAGGAACCAAAGACAAATATTTCCATATAAAGGAGCCAATCTTTAAAAATAAGGATATGAACAAGGCTTGTTTAATTTAGACACAAAAATATTCTATATTGCCTTTAGATGCACATAATACTTATTCTTTCAAACAGCACACACTATTAGATACTGTTTCATTCTGAAATTCAGACTCCCCTATCACCCAGGAAAACAATGACTCTTTTCATTGAGAAGTGCACTGGTACAGTCATCAAATGAGGCCTCTATTTTAAACTTCCCTTTAAGGTCATGGTGAGGAATACATAAAAAGTACTTTATTCAGGTAACACCCTTCCATCTTCATACTTATCTTTTATAACAACAGTAATAATTAAAACAAGAACTGCAAGTAATTGCTTTAATACCTTGTAGCACTTGTGTGTCCCAATCACTGTGTAACACAACTAAGAACCATTTACTACCTTAAAAAAACTTAAGTGCGAATTTAAAAACGCATGTTTAACAGAGGTAACTATGGCCGCATACTAGAGTTACCAATGGAAATAAAATGTCTACTGAGAAGTCACAAGACATGGCTTATTCTTTTTTTAAATACTATTTTGCAGTACTTTCACTGTTGAGCAGATTTTCTAAATATGACTAATTAATATTGAATTCTTATCAGCTCATTGAATTCTAATCAATGCTACTTACGCCATGCTAAAGGAGGGCTTTGCATCTTGATCAGATAGAGAAGCAATAGTATGCTGAGGAAAACCTGAAGAGAAAAACATCCCGTAGTAGCAATATTAAACATGCAATAATGTGTCAGTTTCTTACTTCAATGAAGCAGTTCAAAGACTATTCTAGAAATTCAAGACTATCTCTTTCCCATTTGTTATTTCCCTTATATGGAAAAGATACATTCTTGCTAGCTATCAAATTCTTCCCAAAGGTCTCTACCTACATCCACACCTCCCTGACTTTACTTCCCTCCAACTGAAAAAATGTCTTTGTCATAGCCTTTGTGTTAACTGAAGCACACTGGAACCCCATTTTTGAAGAACAGTTAAAAAGATAAACATGTGAAATTGTAGGAAAGCAGAATGAGCAGCATACAAATGTTCACTTAATAGTTTCTAATTAAGGGGGCAATACTCCTACACGCATCCATCCAGCCTATATTCACTTCCCAAGTGGAGTATATGATAGAAGAAACTACAGGACTTTTTGGAGACTGATACCTTTCTTTCTATCATTTATTTTTTACAGTTCATGACAGGTGAGAAGTTGGTTTTTCTAACTGCTGCTCAGGCTTTACCTATGAGAAGTAAACTTTTCCATTATCTGTATGATATTTTTATCTAGACTTGTATAAAAGTACATACATTCTTACCTATGAAAAGGGCAGATGAAAGTGAGAACTCAATGCTCTACTTCATAGCACTAGAGCTCCTATTCTGATTTAATTCCAAGCTTAAATTATTGAGAAACACATCAGGAAAATATACCTAATCTACTTGTTGAAAGAGCACTCCAGAAGCTGCTAATAAACATGTACTACCTGTGCCTCTTAGATCAATTAATAGTTGTAACACTTGCCTTCTGCAGGGAGAAAAGCAGAGGGAGAAATAAAATAGTTTTTCATCCTTCATTTATAAGTACTAAATTTTTAACAATTACTGTGCCATCAATATTGTTCCACTTCGCTGTTTCCAAATTCTGTCCAGTAATTTGTCTTACTTCATAAGCTTTATTTAAAAGCTGACTACTTTGCAGGAATTGCATGAAGAAAGCTGGTATTATCTAACAAAATAAAAGTTAAAACAAAAATTGCACAATGTCTTTGTATAGCCTTACACAGAAGTGGTAAATAAAGAAAAAGAAAATCTCGTGCTAGGAGTCTGACAAAACCATATCCTACCCATTCGAATAAGGGAGCACTCAGAAGTCGAACTGGCAGGTGGAGGACTAACATGATGCATCAGCAGTTCCTTATAATGACCTTCATCTAAAATAACATGGTATGTTCCTGTCACAAGGAAAGAAATGCCTTACTGTCAGGTTATGAGCAAAAAAGAACACAAACATACACTACAAATGACAGAAAACAATTTAGGTAGAAAACGCAATTTATCCAAACCTGTTCCGAAAAAGCAGCCCTGCTAATGCTACAGTAAATTACAAGTTTCAAAACTAGTAATAACAGAATGTTAAATTCTGTTTGATATGAAGGCACAGAGCTTTTTCTCCAACATTACACTGTAGTAATGAGGCTGTAAGAGTTACCACTGTAGCAATGGCTATTAACATGCTACACTGATGAAGTTCCACATCACATAGCTTTATATGTGGAACAAAAGGTTTGAAAATATATGTATTTCTTCTCTCTAGAGCTGCAGCTACCAGCTGATAAATGATTTCACTTACTACTGTATGTTTTGTAGATTTGGGCAACTCTTTAATTTTCTGCCAGCACAATGGAAAATATTTATCCTTAAAATATCAAAATGCAGTAATAAATATATAACGAAGTACTTACGTAATTTTGATTTTAAACCTGTGTTAGTAATATAACTACTGAACTTCAGATACATACCACCAGTTTCTCGGGCAAGTACTGTACAAACTCGAACTTCAGCACTTAGGCCGATGACAGATACTCTGATCTTTACTGCTTTTAAACACTTAAAACAGAGAAAAAAAGCATACTCAAATTCATGTGCAGAACAAGAAATTGTAAAAAGGTTTAAAGTCTTAAATGAAAATTAATTGGTGATGACACTGCAACTGCCTGCTTTTCCCCCAGTAGCCTGGATGTTCAATGCAGTAGTCAAACTTCAGATCTGTACCTTAATTAGATCATAGATGTTGGCTGGATCACATGTTGTCAGACTGCTGAGGACTACCAAAACCTCTCTGCTTGTATGTCCTGGCATGTGCCTAGGGAAAGCACATAGTTAATTTACTTCTGCATACTAAGCTATTTGTAGGACAATATCTCCAAGGATCTTAATGTACTGAAGTCAGAAGATGACATGATATGAAGTCCTCTACAAACTGTGGTAAGATCCTTGTCTGAGCACCAGATTTTCACTTTCTAAAAGCCAAACCTTTCCAATATCTAGAATACAGTCTTTAATTGGGTAGTTGTTACCCAATTATTTGCTGTAATGAATCCTTTGTACCTTAGCCATACTCACAGGTAAAATTCATCTTCAAACTAGCACACTGTAATAAGTCTTCCTGATTTCTTAAAAAGCTGTCATCAGTTTTTAAGTGTAAATCCATTACTTTTAATTACTTCTAGTTCTTAGTTGAAAACTCTCTTTCTGCTGGTAATTAAATAGCTTTTCATGACACTGATTATTAGCTTTGCTAAGTCTGTGTCTTTAGCTGTAATTCTTTACTCAGTCTTCCACATACTGGGATACATCTTAATATCTCACATAGCTAACAAGTGTTCTGATTCTATGCTACCTGAAAATTGATCTTTCTAAAGTATGCCAAAACTCTCACAAGATTATTGTTGAAAAAATGCTGTTTGTTTTCCTGTTCTTTTATATTATTAACCCCTAACTCTGTCCTCTCTCATACCTCAGCCCTTCAGTAAAAAAGAATTGCAAGTCTTTCATCACAATATCTACTTGGTTTTCAAATTTCATTTCTATAAGAACACACCCCTAAATACAAGCATCTAGTGGTAGAAAATAAACTTCTGCACTACTAAAGTATTTAACTTAATGATTTGTATTTAAAGAGGAGATAAAGTCACCTTTTCAAGACTCAAGTCAGCATGATGCAAGATACTACTTAGAAAAAATTCTGTCCCTGTCTCTCAAAAATGTCACAATCATAAAGGAAACGAAAAATCTCCACGTATATACTAACTTTAAAGTCTGCATGGCCAAATTTAGGGAATTATATAGAGAAGGCTCTCCGCTGCAGTTCATATCCACTGCTTTCTTCAGAGCAGTTACATGCTTTTTTGAGTTTCCTTTAAGTGAAAAAAAAATGCAATGAATTTAACTGATACAACAAGTGAAAAAACAGAAATATTTAAATTGCATATGTAATGAAGTGTACTTGTACCATAACAGGGACTGGTTTCAAAGCGGAATGGGTTTGTATTTTTCCTTAGAAACTAGTATTCTAATCAGAATGCAAGAAAAAGTAAAACAGACTTTTATTCTATAGGCACTCAGATACTAGAAAGTTTAGAAGCCAAAAAGAATAAAACCACTGTTGGGTATCATTAAGGACTCAACACAAGTGTGACACCTATCACAAACAGAAAAAGAATTTTGTTTCCTCTGTTATCCTCAAAGTATGGTTAAAATTGATGCTCAGTTTCCTCTATGGAACCCGCTGAAGCCACAGAGACTGATGTAACAGCAGGCAGGAACCAAACAAACCTTGACTTCTTAACATCTGATCAGATCTCACAAAAAGCACAGATGTTGTAACAGACAAAATTAACAAACAGGTAGAAAATTAACTGTAGGGGAAACAGAACATATCTGAGTTGCATCCTGGTTGAGACTTGATTGCAAACAAACACACAACGACAATTCTGTATCAAAGCAGATAAAACCATATTATGGTTTCAGACAACTTGCAATAATTTATCTTTTAAATTAAAACTAATTATGATACCATAACTTCATTTTCAGCAGTGTATCAGGCAGAACTTACAACACCAATGAAGATGATAAAAACATCTGCAATTTAAGAAAAGAGTATTACTTCCCTACCTGAGAGTTCTGTCATTTTTTCCGCTCTTTTACTCTTGGTTACAATTAGGCCAATCTAAAAAAGGGAAAAAAAAAGACAAAACTTTTCTTAGAAAGTTTTACTATGAATTTCTTTAGAATTTTACTGTATTTTTTTACATTTTTATGGAACAGAATTATTTAACCATACAAGTCTATACAAGTTTTACTGCAAGTGTAACAACAGAAGCACAACACGATGCATCAGTTTACAAACACCCCTGTATTTTCATTACTGCTGCCGAAAGGTCCAAAAAGAAATTTCTAAAATTCTAAATGCCCAGCAGAAACAAACAAACAAGAATTTCACTAGACTGATGAATAAAGAATGGGAAGGTATACATAAATTGAAGACAGTTTACTGGGTAGTGTTATAACCAAAACTACCTTTTGAAATGGTTTTCTGTTATTTGTTTCTTGCATGATTGTACATACCTGACTAATAGGATTCTGGTCAAAGTACTCTTCAACAAAATATTCCAGTAACTATAAAGAAAAGTCAAGAGAGTTAAAAACTAATTATACCTTTATTACACATGCATTAAGCAGATGCAAAACATCTAGTATCACTAAAAAGCAAAACAAAGTAGTTGGGTAACACAAAAAGGGGAAATGAGCCTTTCCCTCCATTCTTCTTTCACCTTATCTCTTCCCCTTCATCCCATGTAAACAATGAAATGCAGATTTCAGAAACTACAGCCCGCCTTATTTTATTCATGTCCTATGTTGAAGTTCAAGATTTCCACTGGTTCAAATGGAGGTTTTCAACACACCAAAAAGCACTATTCTGTACAAAACTATCAAAATCCAGGATTTCTTGCTTTAGTATTGTTGGAGAAGACCATACAGAACATGATGTGCACAGTTCAAGTCTTCCACAATCTGAAACAGCAATCCAGTTCAACTCTCATATAGAGTCCTTTCAAATAAGAATTCATAAAAAACCCCAACTGTAAGAAAAAAATATAAACTAATTCTAGATGTGTAATGAAAACATGTCCTTATTATAGGCAACACTTAATTTCTACATAGTTTCCAAATGTGTCCCCTAATATGCTCATACAAAGTGTTTTTATTGTACAGAAGTACATGTGCAAGGCAAAATAAGGTCACACAGATTTTACTATTCAAAAAACAGGGAAGTGACAGACTAGCAACAGAAACAAGGAGACAAATGCAGGGATGAGAGATGAGGCTATGCACATACAGGAGACTGCAATTCTTTGAAATGCAAGATGCAGCCAGTTTACAGAAACAGGGGCTCAGTAAGAAAAAACTTTTGAGTGCAGGAATACCTTCAGAGTACAAGTAAGTCTATTTGGTTTTAAGTCTTGGTCCTCCATTGTTCTTGATCCATCAACAACCACGTAAAGATGACGCATCTGCATTTACACCATATATGAAAATCACTCACAGAATACATATTGAAATGAATCCATTATTCCATTTACTTTAAAAAGCCACTACTTCCTCACTCTAATGGGGAAAATTCAGTAGATTGAGTGGTGCAATTAACATCAACTGAAAAGTAACATTCTTCCACTTTTCTCTTAAAACAAAAAAAAACCCTCTCTTGAAAATTGCACATTGTTCTTCTCCTCTCATGACTCTCATGATAAGCTACAAAACATGCATAGCTTGAACATTCGCGTCTTCATCTGAAGAGTTCAGTATTGTACAAAGCAATGTGGTTATTTGCAACACACTTCCATTACGTCCACTTTTCACATGAAGAGAAATGGACACTATGAGCACGTGTGTTCTGACTTCTGCTGTCAAACACATCCTGTGTGTCAAACCTCCAACCCTCAATGGCCGTGCTTCACAGCCATATTGCCAACAAACAAAGGATGTTTAAAAATAAATAATAAAAAATGGTGGAAACAGCAAGGTTTGGTATGAAGTGTGTTAGGCCAGCAGAAGTGTATTTCAGATCTGGAATACCACCTCTAGCCAAGTAGTTTTGGACTAAGGACAGAAGAGGGTTAGAGTATTAACATACCATTCCAAGCCGGACTTGTCCATGGTGTTCATAGAGCCTAACAAAACACAGAAGGATGTAAGTCAAATTCAAATGAGTGAACGGCTCCTAAAGCAGAAGTCAAAACAAATCCAGTACAAGACTTCTGGCAAAAATGTAGAAGCAACAAACTGCAGACATTCATTCACGCTGAAAAACCCCACAACTCAATCACAGATTTCACAACTCTCAGAAAATAAATAAGGACTATTTCTTACTACCAAGTTTAATGAAGCTTTAAAACTTTATCCAAATTTGACAAATAAAGTTCTAACATAACTTGAAGTAAGGCAAAACTTGGTATTTTTTCTAGCAATTTTTCTGAAATTTGAAACAGAAATCTGTAGCTTGATACCAGAAGCTAGATTCTGCTGTGAAAGGACAAGGGGCAATGTTTTTAACTAAACAGAATCAATTTAAATTAAATGTGTTTTTACCATGAGGGTGGTGAGGCACTGGAGCAGGGTGCCCTGAGAAGCTGTGGATGCCTCATCTCTGGGAGAGTTCAAGGCCAGGATGGATGGGGCTCTGACCAATCTGCTCCAATGAAAGGTGTCCCTGCTCATGGCAGGTTGGAGTGAGATGATCTTTAAGATCCCTTCCAACCCAAACTACCCTGTGATTCTCTGATATTATATATTTTAAAAAAAATTATTAAAGATTTCTCTAAGCTGTGCAGATTGCAACTGCAGTGCTCTGCACTGTTGCATCAGACCAAGACCTGTAGCTTGTATACACATAGGATACACAGCCTGTACACATTCAGTGTTTAAAGATACAAATTAATTTTTCACCTTTTTTTTTCTGACACGCACCTCCTCCTCTGAAGGAGAAAGGACATAAAAACATCCTGCAGGCATGCCTTATTTAATTAATATGCTTAATTAATTAATTAATGCTTAATCCCATACGACTCAGTTTCAGCATGATCAAGCCTTATAACTGACCAAGTCAGTCCTATTAGCAGGCTCGTGGCCACACAAAGTACCTTTTCCTCTTTGCCTTGAAGAGAATGTCCTCGATGGTTGCTTTCAACGACCCGGACTCGTCTTCCTTAAGAATTTCCCTACACAAAACAGACACAGACCGTAGGCAGAGCGGAGATTTTTTTTTTTTTTTCCTCCTCTTTCGCCAGAAAGGAGAGAAAGGTGACGGGGGAAGAACATACCATGTTCTTTCGTAGCCGCCTTCCCAGCGCTTGGTGCGCTCGGGTTCGTCATCCATCTCCGCGGGCGCTAAGGGGGGCTGTGGGGGGCTGAGCGGAGACCAGGGGAGACGAGGGGCGCTGAGGGAATATCAGGGGACTTCAGGGGAGATGAGAGGGTTCAGGGGTACGAGAGGGACTGCGGGAAGAACACGGGCGTGAGAGAGGGTCTGAGAGAGGAGCCAAGGGATACCGAGGGGGTGAGAAGGGCCGAGAAGGGCTAAGGGCAGCCGAGGGGGGACGAGGAAGGCTGAGCAGAACCTCAGGACACAGAGAGCACCTCCAGCCCGTGGCTACCGCCAGGCCCTCCCGCCCCGGACACGTTGGCGCCCGCCCCCTTCCGCCTCGGTGCGCCGCCAAAGCGCCCCGGCCGCCGCCCGGGCTGCCGAGCGACCGTTCCGGAAAGGTTCCGTGGTGTTTTCCACGACATCATCAAAATCCTCCAGGTGCAGTCATGGAGAGGACGAGCGTCTTGGGAAGACGCCTCACAGAGACATCGCTCAGAGCCCGAGGTGGCATCGTGGAGAGGAGCCCCCTCGCTCGTGTCTGGGCACAGCCGCCAGGCTGATGGCACTGCCTGGGCCTCGGTGGCACTTCGGCAATTAACCGCAGCAATTTCAGTAATTAACAGAAGAACGCAGGAGCCTGGAAGAAGCACTGGATTTTAACACGATTATGCTTATAGGCCGCTTAATGAAGGCAACCATCTATCACTTCCCCAGCAAAAGCAAGAAGTTTAATGTATTTTGATGCTAAGTAGTTTTCCATCTACCTAAAATGATTCTGAGTATTCATTTCATGTCACCAAGAGTTTCCATTTCATAAGCACCACGGAGAGGATTAGCTCAAAACTAGGTGAGCTAATTGCTGATTGCTCTGCAGAATGATTAAAACTTTACTGGATACAGTAGAAGTATGCCAAGACTGGGCTTCACCTCTTGAATTAAAGGAAAGTTACTGAACATCCGTTTCTAAGGAGTCTCACTCTTCGTCAAAGTAAGACAATACAGGAGGAAGAAAACATGTAAACAGTAGTAGCAATTCCTGAAACAGGAATGTGGCAAAACTAACCACTTCTGTACCCTTCTGCTTAGTGCATTTATCAGGAGCAATGTATAATTATAAGGGAAAGAGAGGAGAAATTAATTAGCTTTCAGTTAAACCTGGAAAAAACTTTGCTTTCCTTAAAAAAAAAAAAATAAATCTGAAGACAGTGAAAGAGGAATTCTTTGAAACGTCAGGATTTGCTTCTTGGAACTGAAATAGCTGTAGTTCCCATTAGAACACAGACCATCTTTTCTTTAGAAGGAAAAAGTCCAGACTATAAAACACTGAAATGAAGTGTCTTATAAGCTAGCAGTTTGAATAACAGAAGTGAGAAATTAGACTTCTTTCAGAACAGGGGTATTTTTTTATTCTCAAGACCAAGAATTTCGGTGCTGGATTGAAACACAGGATATACAGTAATTTTGTAAAACTTAATTGTACAAGTGCTTGAAATCCCACCACGATTTTGAAATTAATAAATAACATACTGGATACCTTTTTTTACAATTTCAAGGCAATTAGGTTTTTCATTGCCATGAGCATTTGTAGTCAATATGCCGTCACAAAAGCTGGTCAGGCTATTGTGCAAGACAAAATTTTGGGTACATTTGTTAGTCACTTCTTTATCTGCCCTGAAAAAATGTACAGTTTAGTAAAAAGTATGCCAATCTGGCTACAGTTGTTTTGATCTAGGATACCCAAATGCTTAAAAGGACAAAAAGAAACACCAATCCAGTTTAGAAACTGTAATATTTGTAGAAGCACTAAGAATCTTAAGCATCTCAATTTGTTGAACTGTGGAGCCAGGCAAGCATTTTCCAAGAGGAAGACTGAAGGATAAACCTTCTTGTTGTGTACACTCAGGGTGTAATCAAAAGCAAGCCCACTGATGTAAGGCAATGCTTCTTGGTGATTCATTTATGTGTCAACTACCTTCTGCAAAAACCCAGTCAAACAGGTAAAACCACACAGCACGTTGTATACACATACATGCAAAAGTGTAGATTCAGAGCTGAGCCTAGAGGGACTGCACAGAGAAACTGAGGTGATAATGATATAAAAACTCAAGTTTTGTCTGGAGTATGCCTTCCATTCTTTAAGAATATCAAGAGGCTGCTTTCCTTGATAGTTCTTATAGTAACTCAGATGGAGGGATTCGCACACAAGTTGAGGGATTCACCCATCACTTTCCTCCTAACTTCTGCCTTGCTCCAAATTGCTTCAGCTTCCAGCCATTACTTCTTATTTCATTAATCTCAATTTCTCTGAGAGATGAACATGTTAAACTAATCTTAGACTAACAGTTTTTCTCCAGCATGTGTGTAGCGTGTTAGACAAGACCCTTTTCAGTTGTCCATTGGTAGGTTAGAGCAAAACCACAGCACAGATTGTACACACCAGAAGTGCTTGGAGCAGCCCTGAGGCCTGTAACAGACACAGGACTGAGAAGTAATTTAGTGCAATAGCTGCAACACATTGCTGCAGCCTTAGGATGGCCTGTGTATCTTAGGATAGTAGCTTACTTCTGTCATGCCCTACATCAATCCTATTTGGAACCCAAAAGGCAAGCGGAAGGGAGTATTTCTCTCCAGCTTCTCTTCCCAACATTTGGAAAATCCACTTGGCCACGCCTGTGGCATGCTGCTGGGAAACACAAGAATCCACATTCAGATGTTGCCACTTCATCTCCTCATTCCAGGGACAGGTACTGTGTTCCTTTTCCCAATCCGTGTTGGAAATTTTGCAGGAAAGAAGCAGCATGGTTCTCCACAGGCTGTGCAGACACTGTCTGAGGGACCAGGATCCAGTTTCTCAAAGACTGAAACTCAGACCACTGTCAAAAGGAGCCTGGAGCTGGGTCTCATTGTCCTACAGAATAAAGACCTATTAAAGGAAGACATTTGGGAATCTTCCAAAGAAAACATCCATCATGTTATTGTTAGCACTTTATCAACACCAGCTGATCCTCAAACTTGCACTCATCTTCTGCTATTGACACAATGCCCAAAACTCTGAGAAAAAACGAGAAACCTGGGAGTACAGTGAGAGGTCATTTATTTAGATTGTGTAGATTTGGACAAGTACTTCTCTTACAAAGGACAATTTAACAAGTATTCAGCACAACAAATATAAAAAATTGGCCCACCTCCTTTGTAAGGAAGAGAGGTTTCTCCTTTGAAATGAATATAAACCAGAACTAGAGAAAGGCACTGAAAAGAAAGAAAGAAAGAAAGAACAAGGCATAGTACTGCCTGTCACCTGTTCTCAGAATGATGAAAATACTGAGGCATCTTCAAGATAGATGAGACTGAAGGCTTTGAAATGAAGAGGTACTAAATTTTCAAATTCTCTTTGCATTCCCATGGCATCTTGTGCTATTTACTTCATCCACTCTCAGAATTAAGTGGTTAATAAAACTGGAATAACAATTTTACAAATACGAAGGTGGGTGCATGGCCATCAGGATTGCAGTGTGAATGATAAGGGCTGAAAAACCAGAAGGGCCACAATGGTCAGAGTGAGGTATGTTAATACACTTCCAGCAGTAAAGAGCAGAGGTCATGATCATACTACCATGATCATACTAAATTGGAAATGGCTTTCCTGATGTTGTTCCTTTAAATTAATGTAGAAGTTAAAAACTTTCTTTCAAAGAAAAAACCAAATCACTAACAAAAATTTGCAGTAACTGTAATCAGAGCACCTTTTTCAAACAAAATGTCTTTATAAGCGAGAGTAATATGGCTACACTGGTGGCGTTTTTAATATTAAAAAACATATTTCAGAACAGAAAAATTGCAGTCATAGAAAACTCTACAAAAACTATCAATGCTTCTAACAATTCTAGTAAGTAAAAAAAAAGTTAATGAAGTAAATGGAGATATGGAAAAGGATACAAAGAGAAAATTTACTGGCTTATGAAAATACTTGCACATACAAACTTATCCCCAGTATAATATCCCCAAGAAAATATAAAAATATATATATATAATTTATGCAAATATGCTCTGGAAAGTACGTCTTTTAATACGTTTTACCTGGCCTTAAAGAGGATACTAACAACTTATACCTTGAATGAGAATTCATTTTGCTGTACTTACTCTCTGAATGCCAAGTTCACTATCAGCTGCTGCATCGACAAAAACTCCTGTTACTTGCTGATGAAGAGTGAAGCCCTTAAACACATGTACCCTCTAAAAGCATGCATGATCCAGAAGGTAGGCACAGCCTACTGACCTACAGCAATACTAACAGAACATTAATATGTCTCCTATATCTCTATTCCTTTAAGGCCAAGTATAGATTTGTTGCATCATCTCTGAAGAGGACAATACAAAACCCAAACCCAAGTCCCCCTCCCCCAGCTGCTTAAATATGAAGCCATTTTTCTCTCTTGTTAGGCAAAATTCAAGATGATTTCTGTAGAAGATACAGCATTTGGAAATACAATACAAAAAGTTCTTAATTAACTAGCTTCTGAGTTGCCCAAATTATTCAACATAATTAGGCAGTGCATCAAACTCCACACAGAAAGAACAGCTCAGCTCTTTCTGATATCATTAAGATGTCACATACAAATAAAATCCAGAATTGTTAACAGCATTTCTGTGCAAAGTTTCCACAAGGTATTTGGAAACTGCTTTTGCTGGTAGACTTTGCAAGTTTGCAAATGAAGTATTTTCAAATAAAGTACTCCTATTTAAGAGGCTGGGATTTGCACTAATGAAAGCAGAATGTTAGCAGAGGTTTCCTAACTCATCTCATAACTTCAATTACAATTGGATCCATATACAAAACCTATCAGTAATGTACAACATCCAAATACATGACAGAGATTAAGTAATCCCCATAACTGCTGTCCAAAGAGTAAATAAATAGATTAAAATACACGTGTTCTATTTTAAAAACAGAAAATAATATCCATGAAGTGAAGGCACTGCTAAGTTTCTACATTCCAATTCATAACTTTATCATAGTCCTGAATTCGTTGTTTTATGTGAGAAAGCTTATTCTTCAGGTATTCACAACGCTCCTTTTTCTCCAGAAACGCAGGATCCTGCCAAAAATACAGAAATGGTTACATTAATATGTTAGGCTTTCAGACTCTTCCAAGAACAGTCTATTATCGATTATCTTCTTGACTAAAAGGACAGTACGTAAATACTCTCAAAAAATCACACACTTTTTCCCTGACCCTTTTTTATTTCCTGTTTCCCCTTCCTTCATGAAAGGCCAGAAGAAAACGTTCTGCCTTTATATGCTGTAGTTACTTAGTAATTAGAACTGTTTTAAAACAGAAATCTGCAAATATAAATGACATCCTGCAAAGTAATTTAGATTTTACACATTTATTTGTTGTATGTGCAATAAATCCTTCCCCCGCCAAAAAGCAATGAAGTTTAACTAACATGGACACAAACTCCGAATTCTGTGGAGAAAAAAACCTGTATTTGTAATGCATAATGTTTTTAATGGAAACAGATACGCATTTGCTGCCCACATTTAAAAATTACAACGAGAAACCTCTTGGATTACATTGAAAATTACTTTTTGAGAGTGTCTGAATTCCATGCCTCAAAAAGTACAAAGCTTCTTTTCCAAGGGTAAGACTATGTTTTCTGTTTTTATTCATTGGCTGTGTCAGTCAGTGAATGTAACTGAATTGATCTCCTGAGTGTAGAATGTTAAGAGATGAAGCATATTCTCAGAAGATGGAAACACTCAACTCTTGGGTTATGGTTTGGGGTTTTTTCTGTCATGTGGTTACTGGAATCACTGGTCTTGAAAATGTTTGTTGGCATGAGTGTATGGGTTGTGTTCTAACTTTGCCGAAGTTTTAGAAGACAAAATACACAAAGCACTACAGATACCTGAGGTACCCTGAGAAACTGAAATCTGCCTAGTGTCAGAAGTACTGGCTATTTAAACTCTCTTTGCTTGTCATTAGATTCAATACTAATGTAAATCTAAAACCACTTACGTTTTTCTTCTTCTTGTATTCTTGCAGAACTTTTGATATCCTTTCCTGCTCCTAATGAGAAACCACATAGTTTTAAACTTTGACTGGACTCCACATGTAAATTCTTCAAAATACTCATCAGAATTCTCATTTGATCATTATAACATTTTGGATGTAAATCTTGCAGAAATAATGAAAATACATCAACTGTGACTCACTAGAACTTAAAAGCTACTAGTATGAAACAAGGAAACAAAAACCCCCAGAAAACCATTTATATGTCTTAACTGGAACCTGGTATCCCTAATTAATGCCCAGAGATGATGTAACATATGGGGAAACTTCCTCTCACGCTAGGTCATCGCCAACATTAGAAAACATTGTGCCCTACCTGAAGATGTCAGAAACTGCGTAATACCACCTAATACAACTATTTTCCATGACCCCATTTCACAGGTACTTACATATATGCTTTCAGGATGGTGTGGAAGCTGTTTCAGCAATGCATCCAGCTCATGGAACTTTTTTAATACAGCATGAACTTCCATGGACAGTTCTTTATACTCAGCAAACTGATCATTGAATACCGCTTTGTACCGATCTCTCATTTCATTTGTTTGAATTACAGGGTATTTCCTGAAAAAAAAAAAAAACAAAACAAAATGTTAAGAATTAGTTTTAGAGATACAACTTACTAACAACATTAAGCCTCTTCACCTTGACAGTGTATTTCTGTATTTTTTCTTAATCTTATAACCTGCTAGAATTCATATGTCTGTAAAGCATTGAAATCAGAGAATTATAGTATAGTTGAGGTTGTAAGAGAAGTCTGGAGGTTACCTGGTCTGACCTCCTGCCCAATCAGGAACACTTACACCAGGGCTGTGTCCAGATAGTTTTGTCATCTCCAAGCATGGAGACTCAGTCTCTCAGGGAAATCTGTGCAAACCCTCACAAAGAAAAATATTTTCCTAATATTCAGGTGAAACCTCCCTTGTTTCTAACAGCAAATAGTATAAAAATTAATTTATTATATCCGACTTGGAAAGGCCTACCCTTTAAAAGGGAGCACATTACAAATTCAGCACTCAGAAAGTACAAGAGTAGTCAAATTTTAGGCCCTAACAAGACAATGTCCCATGTATTTTAGTTTTTTCCTCTAATATCTATATAGTGGTCTTCTGTTCCTTTGGCAGTTAACGTACTTGCTAGATTATTACATTCTGCTTCAACATTTGAGGTTTGTGAGGGTTTGTTTTTTTAATTAAGACTCCTTGTTTATAGTTACTGGTCTTATGCCACTGATACCAGCCCCATTCTCTACTTTTTAATGTTAACACACAATTACAAGTTCCCATAGCATAAGCACGGGAGAGAAACCACAAGTGTATATAGGAGAAATGCAGAGTGGAAAACATTATCCAAGTATCCTCCAGTAAGCTGGTCCATCAAAATCAAGTCACTTACGCTAAGTAGTCTGGCATCACTATAGGTTTAGGAATGTGGCCTGTAGGTATATGACCATTACGTAGCTCTGGTTTTCTTTCCAGTGATTTGAGCTGCCTGTAACTGACCTCTTCTGTTGGTCTGTCATCACCTTCATACTGTTTTATATGAGAAAGAATTTGTTATTAATTAAATCACTTTTGGATAAATCACAAAATACGCAACTTTAAGATGGAGATACATGTATTGAGCAGCAGCAGAAGCAAATCACAGATATTTCTTACAACTCTTATTGTAATTAGAAAATCAGTTTAATGAGTTACAATAATGCTTCTCACACAGTATTTTTCTTCAGTTTGTCCTAACAGCAGTACAAGTATATACTTCTAGAGGTTTGGAAAGATTTGTTTGCATATCTTAAAAAAACAGTGTAAAGGATGTTTCCTTCAGTATTCAATTAATTTGTGAATGGACTGGAATCATTCAGTTCTTTGGAGTTCCCTTTTCTCCCTGTTTCCTATTGCACAATTCATCCCTCAATGCAGAAATAAAAACATGTGGAATCTTGTCAGAACACAAACAAACCGATTCAGTAATGAATCAACAGAGAAAACAGTGGTAGAGAAATTCACAGCATCTAACAGGAGACTAATATTTAAGACCAAAATTAATACATCATAACTTCTCTGGAAGCCCTATATAATCTTTGCAGTGTATGCAATGACGCTTTGTGTGGCTGAAATACTAACACTGCTGATGCTTTAAAACTGGCAAGGGGGTCTTCAGAGCAGTCTCAGAGACCAAGGAAGAAGCTCAACTCACAGGACACCTACACGGTGCTTCTGCTGGCTCTCCTGCAAAGGAGGCACACAGCCAGAAAGAAAGGGTCTCAAACCTATCATACATCAGACAACCTGCTGTTTTAGTCATGTCTGCCAAGTTCTGTGATGAATGCTACAGAACTTGCCACCTCATAGAAATGGGCTAAAAGCACACAGAGAGGGAGCCATCACATCTGTGATTTTACAGTTTTATAGATTTTATAACCTAGCTTAACTAGGAGTAAGTTCTTTACAAGCTCCTTTTGAATCTTCTAGGCAGGAGACTGCTGTCCAAACTAACTTAAAAAACTGAACCTAATCTCTTCGAGGTCAAATCAACAAATAAATAAAATAGTCACAAGGAAAAGAATAACCATTTAGAATTACCAGTAAACAGAAAAACAAATTCCTATTTCCTACCTTCTTTTCTGGAAAAAAGGATTGTGTTTTCATCTATTAAAAAAAAAAAAGAAAGAACTAAGTTTCACTTTGAGCAAAATAGTATGCAAGAGCACAAACTGCTAAAATTTAAATATTTTCAAAACCATATCTAAATGAAAATGTAATTTTTATTTAGGTATGATGAAATTTACCATAAAGAATATTTTCAGATCCACTAATTTAAAGACTTGTTGCTTAAGGAAAACCACCACCCAAACTCCAGAACAACAGGATTTCCGAGAGCACAGCTGTAAGGAACAGCTTGCAGGAAATACTCCATCCACTTCTCAAGCTCCTTTATTATTATTTCAAATTCCAGCCCACATTAACTACTAACACTCTGAGCCTAATTCATTGACTAGCACACACAGCAGTGCACTAACTGGTAGCTCAACCTGCAGCTGTTTTGCACAGCACTCTCCAGAGTCTAACTTCTATCATTAAAGTATTCCCTTTAGAAATGTTTAGTAATTGGACTAAAATAACTTGATAGTAACAGGGAAGAATGAACACCTTGTGTGTAACTCTGGCAATCACCTCATCCTTGCAGGACATACTATCAGTTGGTTAAAAAACTTTCATTGAAGAATTATAATTAGGTTTCAAAAGAAAAGTCTTAATTTTATGCAAGATGGTGTGCCAGAAACCAGTGTTAAATGAAAATGCTGCAAACCAGACTGCAGTCACAGAGCAGAGGAAATGCAACTTTAAACTCTCTCCTTCTAAAATCACTTAAAGGCTGACCCCTCCTTAAATTAGGCTTAAGTCCGCTTCACGTGCATTAATTTTCATGCTATATTAAGTCTTACTCATTTTTAAAGGGTTTTTTGGTGATATTTTCAAGTGTAGGAAATTTTACACAAATTACTTAGAACTCTCTAGGTAAGAGTGTTAAATCTCTACTGTTATGGTTTATCATTAACCAGGCAAATACTGAATGCTTCTAGTATGGGCAAGGCCAGTAGTCGGGCAAAACATCTGACATGAAAAAAGCTGTGGCTGACTAAAATTTGAGATGTCGAAACTTAACGAAGGCTGTTACTACTAATATTTGCTGATAACTGTTGTGAGGCATGCTGAAAATGCCTGAATAAGTTGCTTGGAGTTTTGCTTGCAAAGTAAAAGTATTTCACATTCTCAGGTTGCTAGCACTTGATGGGCTGAACCCACAGTTTTCAAATAAATGCTAGGTGGCTTTAAGCCACCTAACTCTGCCGAACAGATGAACATTGTTTGTTTCCTCCTTTGTTTGGAAAATACACACTAGGAAGTAGCTTATCAGCTGACTCAAGAAGAGAGCCCAGTATTACAAAGAGAACAGAGCCAAGTCCTTACCCAAGGTGAACATTAAAAAAAAATAAAAAAAATAAAAGATGTCCAAGACTTTGGATCTGACACCTTAAAAACGCCTTTCATCTGGCAGTTTCTAATACTGTAAGACTGATTAAAATTCAAGCTCAGGGCTATAGACCTGCTGCTGCAGAGAAGACGCTTGATTCGACCGTCTAGGTAAAGGTAAGATCTTACAGCTACTCCCCATCACGTGGTACCCGCTAGACAGAAAACGATAACTAATGACTTACCTCCTGTTCCATTAATTCCCTGTGCCTCCTGGCCCCTTCGTGCCTCCACAACTTTAGGGAAACCACTGCACTAATTAGATAGATGATCACCGTGACAAACAAGAAGATGATCGCTGCAGTCTGACCGCCCTCCACACGGCAAAAAGCCGCATTTATTGGCGTCTTAAACAACTGGTAATAGCAGAGCCCACCTCGGTTGGTATCGTTTACGTACACAATGGCAGCCGACATGTACAGGAGGAACAAGGCCACATTGATCCCAAACTCGGTCAGAGGCCACCAGCTGGAATCGAGGAGGATAGTTCGATAGTACATGGACATGCCCAGCACCAGCAGCACTATGGTGACGATCCACGCCATTCCCGCCACCACCAGGATGAAAGGTGTTTTGGGCCCGCTGTAGGAGTATCCCCCATAGGCGCTGCCCGCCCCGTACCCGTAGGGCTGCGAGTACCCGAACATGTTGTACCACTCGTTGTCCTTGTGCACGTAGGCGGTGACACAGGCGAAGACGGCGGCACCCAGCAGCAGCTCGGCCACGCCAAGGATCCTAAGCAGCCCTGCCCAGGACTTCATGTAGGCGTACCGCTGGTGGTACTCCTCCAGCCGCTCGCTATACGTCTGCCCAGTGCCGGCGCGGCGCTCCAGCGAGCCCAAGGGGTCTCCAGAGGGCAGCATGGTCTCGGCCTCCTTCCGAGAGTTGTAGCTCCCGCCCGACCCCCCGAATGGGTCCGTGTAGGAGCCAGGCACCGCCTTGGTCCCCGGCTGCAGCGGAGCGGGAGAGGCAGGCGGAGAGCATTCGACCCCGTCCGAGATGTACCTGATGTCGGAGGCCGTGCTATCCCAGCTGGAGCCGGGGTGGCGTCTCCCTTTGAAGAAGTTCTTCCACGAGTCCGGAATGAACCGCCGAACCGGCTTGAGCTCTGCCGGCCCGCTGGGGCCCGGGCTGGCCCCGCCGGGGCCGAAGGGAGGCTGCAGGGGCAGCGGGGGCGGCGGCAGTGGGGCGGCGTCGGAGCCGGGGCTGGCCCCGCGGGGCAGCGGGGACCTGCCGGGCCGCCCGCCCTGCGAGCTCCGCGACATGGCCGGCGTTCAGCCCGGGCCCGGGCACTCCCCGGCCCCGCTCGGCTCACCCGACGGGAGAGAACTGCCGCGGGGTCCCAAGGGCAGCCGGCTCCGGAGAAAGACGAGCCGGGCGGAGAGCGCCGACTGGCCCGGGGGCAGCCGCCAAACACCTGCGGCGCGCCGCCGGCCTCACCTGCAGCGGCCCCACGGCCTTCGCCCGGGGAGGCGGGAGCTTCCGGCCGGCCAGCCGGGAGTGGCGGCACCGCCCCGGCCAGAAGCGGCGGGAGCTTTCCCGAAGTCGCCGTGCGCAAGCGGTGCGGCTGCCGGCGGGGCGCGGCTGGGTCTCGCAGGCGAGCTGGGCCATGGCTCACAGCATGACAGAATGGGTCAGGCTGGAAGGGACCGCAGAGGGTCATGTGTTCCAACCTCCCTGCTTAGGGACGGTCATTCTAGAGCACGTCGCACAGGATTGCATCCGGACAGTTCTTGAATGTCTCCGGTGAGGGGGACTTCACAATCTGTTTCAATGCGTAGTCACACGCACAGAAAGAAAGGTATTCTTTATATTCAGGTGGAACTTAACTTTGCATCAGTTTCTGCCCATTGCCTCTTGTCCTATTGCACGGCACCACTGAGGAGAGCCCGCTCCATCCTCTTGACACCTTCCCTTTAGGTACTTACAGGCATTGATAAGGTCCCCTTCTCAGTCATCTCTTCTCGAGTCAGAAAAGGTGCAGCTTCCTCAGGCAATCCTGGTAAATCCCCTCATCTTTGTTGCCGTCCAGTGCACTTCCTTCAGGAGCTCCATGCCTCTCTTGTATTGGGGACCCCAGAACTGTGACCCTACCAGGGCTGTGTGGAGGGGCAGGATCACCTCCCTCAACCTTCTGGCAATGCTTTTCCTAATGCACTGCAGAATTCTCTACGCCTTCTTGGCCACGGGGGCACTGCTGGCTCATGGACAGCTTGCTGTCCACTCCCAGATCCTTCACAGAGCTGCGCTTCAGTACCAGCCTATGCTGGTTCTTGGGCAGTGCCTGGAACGGAGCCAGCTCAGTGATGGGGAAACCCAAGGCACTGGACAAACCAACACTTCTCCCATCATTTATCGGGTTCAGGAGCTGAAGGAGAAATCTGGTGTGCTGCACCATTGTCTTCTGCAAAGGGCTTTCTACATTCACCACAAAACCTGCAATACAAAACAGCATTAATACACAGTAGGAATTTTATTTACATTGTCAGTATGGGCTGTCAACTTGTTTACAGTGTGCTTCAGTCTCTTCTTTTACAAGGTTTGAACTTCCAAACAGTGATTGTTTTTAAATTTTTCAAATGCTCACAACTTATAAATCGTGGAGTCTGGATAAAAACTGTACAAATGCAGAGTAAATAAAATAATTTAAAAATAAAGAGTTATTTCTTAATTTAATAAAAAATAAGGTGCTCTTAAAAAATAAGTTCTAAGCTTACCTCCCCAAATACATTAACAGTAGTGTCTTCCTAATATTTGCATAAAAGAATTCTGACCTAAGAAAAATAATCACCAGTACCATATTGGGTAGATCAAAGTGTAATTAGAATTAAAGACACTGGAAAATAATTAATTCATATGTTTAATTAAGTGGTCCTGTTTATATTTGCATTATTTTGGATACTAAAGTTTATATATATTTGAAATGTTTCTTACATTTTCATAACATATTTACAAATTGCCTCCAAATCATAATAAATCCCTACAGTCCATAAGCTATGTATTTATCACACAGTTATCATTACATACCTTGAAAAATTAATTAATCCAGATGGCAAAGCCTTAGTTAAGACATAAAGCCTTTTATTAGGAGTAATTAACATAGTTTAGTGACCCAGACATCTAAACACTGTTTTTTGGATTACATACCATACACAGTAATCACCTGGTACTTGCCTCATCATGCACATTTTTAAAATGTACTGCAAACTTTGGCCTTGTTTATTATAGCAGGGAAAAAACTTTTAAAGCCTTTAAAGGGATCAATAAGCAATGAGGATCCAGTTAACAGAGTCTATGGAGTTTCAAAAGGCTTCTCACCAAGTCTCCTAAATTGGACCTATTTTGAAAGAAATCTTAAGCCTTAAAAGAAGGCTTAAATCTAAAATACGAACTTCACTCTTAGGTTTGATGAATAATTAACAGATGGGAAGGAAATGGGAGAAGGGAGTGTGAGTTAATGGTTAACTCCTGGAATGGAGGAAACTTGCCATTACAGTTCTTCAGAGATCAGTGCTGAGACCTGGGCTATCCAGTACATTCCTAAATGTAACCCTGTGAAGGAAGGAAAAAAAAAAAAAAAAAAAAAAAAAGGTGATGCTAAGTTGGACAGACCAGTAAGAATGTGATCTACCAGAATTGTGCCAGGACTTTCTGAGACTGAATGGCAAATAACATCACAAATTCAACATACACAAACACCTGGAATCCATGCAGTAAAAAAAGAGATGAAGGACTTAAAATACTGCAACATGATACCAAAGTTTATATATAGTTTATCTATATATATGAGGACCCTGACTCATGTATTTATAAAACATGCAACAAATATTTATTTAATTCTATAAAGTTACTTAGGTTTTAAACATGTTATTGGTGTTGTTTCAAACTGTGATTTAACACGGGCACAGCCAGAACAGCTACAAACTTGGAGTTAAAACAAACCCAATAAATTTATTTCCATTTACCTTGCTAATTAGGGGATCCCCAAAGCAGGATCAGGCAGAGGCACACAAGCAGAGATGCTTTGTGCTAGAGGATCACTGGACTACAGTTCTCAGAGGTTTCTCAAGAGTTATTTCCAACTGCAAGGTCACTTGAGTGATACAATCCTTCTCGACAGTCTTCCAAGCTTTAACCCATTCCTCCCAACACAAACTTAACATCATCTTGGCTATGTGGCTACGTGACTAGAAGCATATTTATTTACCCACCATATCTATACACCATATGTGGGGTTTTAGTTAGGCAAAAGGAGAGGTAGTATTAAAATTTTGGGCTACAAAAAAATGTATCAGTATGTCTACTGATAAAAAACCCAAAACCAAAAATCAAGAAATGAACAACTACCTCACCTTTAAGTGCAAGAGTTACACTCAGTGGGTTTGCTGACATAGCATTTTAAGGCAGTAGCTCCATCTAAATATGCTTTGGTTGTAAAGAGCAGCTTGAAAAGAGATTTTGGAGCAAGACAGTTCTCTTGATACTGTAAGGGAGGGACACAACACCAAAACAGGAATGAAAAACCTGCTATGCCACAATTAATCTATGTACTCTATGCAAGGAAAAACAGTAAGATGGCTTTAATGATAACTATACCTAAGCTGCTGAAGAATGAATCAAAAAATATATGAGCAGTTGGAGTTAATATATACAGATCACAAATATGGTGAAACCCCCAAGTTCTGCCTTCACTGGATACTAAAACTACAATTTTTATCCTTCAGTCATAAATTTCACCATCAGTGTAGACCAACACTTTTGTTTTTGCTACACTCTACAAAAGTATTGGTTCAAATGTAAAAAATGGCAAGCGCTTTGGTATCTCATGAATAAGCTATTTTTGATAAGCACTTAAAAATTTACTTTTACATGACAGTTTAATGTGGTTGAAACTGCACAAGCCTAAACTTTACATTAGGAATATTTTGTGGTATTTCTACATTACTTTTTGTCTCCATGAACAAGGAATTACTCTCTCAGAAACACAGAGAGACACTAACTTGGACACAGAGAATAGAATTGTAAGAGGTCCCCAGTTTATTTTTCCATTTAAGGAAAAATGCAAATGTACATCTTCAAGGAAGTATTTTCATAAAAGTAGCTTTTAGTAAAATATGTGACCTTGTTAACCAAGTTTAACCTTGAATGGAAATCTTATCTGCATTTCTTACTTATCTAACAGATTTATGTGTAGTATCTCCCTCAAAGAAACAAGCACTTACCTTTTTACTAATAAGGAAAACCTCTGGGGCTCAGATATAGTCCAGAACCTCATAATTTTGATGTAGTTTAACAGTCATTAAGAATTCACTGTTACCTATACTAAACTAGACATATGAAGCAATATAGCTTTTAAGAAAATAATTGTCTTCTACCCTTCATGAACAGTTAGAGAAGGATCTAGAAGTTCAATTTCAGGGTATTAAAAAATTCATATATGAATAAGAAACTTCATTCACATTTCTATATTATTCCTACAAAGGACAACAGCAGTACTCAAGTATTTATTGTCTCTCTGACATCATCTGTGTTAGAAAAAAAAGTCTGCATAGATGTGGTGAAGGTATAGATTGAACATTTTTGCAGACATACGTGATTTTTTTTACAGTATCATTAAAAAAATCATACAAACAAAAAAGAAATAAACAAATTAGAAAAAAATTAGCTCTGTCTTTATACATTGTAAAAGGAAAAACATCCTCTAAAATCTAGGAGACATTTAGGTGGCTAGGGAGCTAGCATTCGTGACCTGAGAAGTGGGGATCATATACAGGAGGAAGGCTGAATCTAAGCCTCACATTAGCAACCCTAGCTACTAGAAGCTGACATTTTTCTCATTGAGAATGAAGAATGAATCAAAGCCTTCTAACTTTTGCAGAATATTTTTTCTCCCTGAACATGCAAAACACAGGTGAAAGTATCTTTGCCACCTTGTAGCTCCTGAAATATCAAATATGGTTTCCTTGTTCCAGATACGGCTGTTACCTTATATTTGAAGTTCCTTTCCTCTTTGACCAAAAGGGATTTTTCAATAAAAAAAGCAAAGCAATAATTTAATCAGGATAAAGAGCATGATTCAATATTTTAAGTTCTCTACTTATTACATTGTTACTGATAATGTTCTAAATTGGAAAAAAAATAACAAGTATAGTGAACAGAAAAGATTTTATAAATAGAAGCACTAAAAGAAAAAAAAATTAAGAAGGCAACCCGGTCACCTAAACTAGCAAGCTTCATTCCACTTTTGTGCCTTAAGCCAAATACACGGTGTGGAGTATTTTTGAATAATGAATAACTGATCTAAAAGAGAACCTGACATTCTTGGTTACTCATTTTAGTTCTGATGAGTATACAGCTTGCCTTTGTTTTAAATTTCTTCTTTATAAATAAAGCAGAAATGCAAACATACATAAATCATCCTTCAGTTGTATTCTCTTCAGTTATTAATTTTCATCTATTTGCATGACCTGTATAATGTTCTCACTGAAATATAAGAAGGCAAAGAAAACCTTTCATTTAGGTTATTTTTCTAAGAACCCTTCTTACAATGATATGAACTACAAGGAATAAACCCCTTTTTTAACTTAATACTTAAATTTTAAACCCATAGGTGGATTTAGTGGCAGGTGAAAGCTCTTTATTGAACTAAGGGAACTTAACCTTTAATATTTATCTTCCTGTTTTCCCATGATTACCATGGATCTGTTTTATCCATTAATACTGCCAAAGTGAATGTATTACTTCTGCCACACATACAGAAATGCAGAACAAAAATTACCTGTGTAAAAAGTAATACTATATTCTGGTAGTGCTCAGGAGATCAGCAGCAAGGTGAGGTCTCCCCAAAATTTACGAAATATCACTGAGTACAAATTTGTTAGCTAAGTGAAATACCTGAACAACTGAGTAGTTTTTATTTGACACAATCATTCTCATTAGTCTCCATTAAATAAAATGCAAGACAACAGTGTTCCGTGCAATATGATTTCAGTATCTAATTCTGGCATATCACGTGTCCAAGTTGTAAAACTGTTACCTTTGTTTTCTGAAGTTCTCTTTGTAACTCTGGTTTTTATAGTTCAAGATAGTTTATTTAAAATGTAAGGTTACTTTAGGACTATATAGTTTTTCTACAGTATGTATAAGCTCTTTAAGTAAGCTACAGTGAACCTCTCTTGGATATGCCCATCCATTTACCCACATAATGGTGTGAACTCCAAAATGCCAATTTTTATTTGTCATCTTTTTACTAATGCACACAAAACAATACAAACTTAGAATGTTATCACCAGAATAAATTTATTTTCATGTTTACAAGTTAAACTTAGAAACACAACTCTCTCCTCTCTGACATACAGCTAATATATCCCAAAAATAACCCCAGCTCTTCAATTTTCAGCAGCTGTGTCCACTTCCAAGCAAAATAAATAATTTCAGAAGTGTCATACAAAAAGTCAGTGGCCTATTTCATAAATGCTGCAAGTGTGGAGGTAACAGCCTAGATAAGTATACAGAACATAACAGTGAAAATATCTCCCCTAAATAAAAGTTGCATCATAATAGCTTTGGTCTGTAAAGTCCAAAAAACTTTACAGTGATAAAAAGTGATAAAAAACTATCCAGAATACAGGGCACTGCATTAAATTACATCAGTATTTACATAATAGATATATAATATTGGATTTGGGCTAACTAATTTTGAGCTTTTGCATTATAGACATAACCCTTCTACACATTATCAAAAAATATTATTCATGCTCCAGACCAATACAAAAAAAAAAAAGTTTTGCACAGCTCTCTTTACTGAGTTTCAACAGGGAACACAGTACTTTTATGGCAGAACTGGCCAAAATGTCATTTAATTTTCACCAGTCATATGCCTTTATCTGTCACAGAAGAAAACATCACCTGAAAAACCTTGCAAATCACATTCATAGAGCTTCTTGTATGAACATAACTCTGTTCTTTATTCTGCATAAAGGCCCATAAGAAATTCACAACATCCAAAGTAACAGCAAAAGGTAGGAGAGGGCTCTTACCCTTCTAGAAGATAGGAGTGGCATTTGCTTTCTCCAGATTTTGGACAGTGCCCACAGTTGCTGTGATTGGTCAAAGGTTACTGAGAGGGGCCTCACAGTTACATTTGCTAACTCCCTCAACACCCAGCATTTGAAGGGTGCATCCCATCAGGGTCTACGGACTTAGTTATTTCCAGTTTGCTGAAGTATTCCCTGACCTAATCCTCTTGCACCTATGCTAAATCCCTTCCAACCTCAACTACGCTGTGAATTCTGTGTTTTCTACAAAGACCCAGAGAGGCTCTGGCTCTTTGAGTCGTAAGAGCACTACATTTGGAGAAGTAAGCAGATCAGGATTGTGTAGTAAAGAAAAAGGCAAAAGGAGATAAAGAAGCAGAGACAGCAATTAATATTACAGAAGAGACAGTAAGCAAAGTAAATATTGGAGAGGTTCTGCTTTTTGTAAGATTGTTGAAAATTACTGTTAGCTCTTCTAAAAGGAGGTCTCAGGCTACTCTTCACAGTTTATGGCAATCTATTGAACAGAATAAAATCCTTTACTGAATGGAGAAGTCTGTAGAGCTAGAGGGGACACCACAGCAGATGCTACTGCTCTGACAAAAGAAGCAGATTAACAAACTGGTAAAGTAACAGATCACAGGGCCACTTCTGGAGAAAAAAGCAGGATGAAAAGTGAAAAATCTGCTGCATAAAGGAAATACAAAACTTGCTATGGAGAGCACAGTTGAGGAGCTTGCAAGTGTAGTGAGAGAAAATGACCTCGTCAAAACTATCATAATTCAGTGATTGCTACACTGATGAATACAGCCTTTCAGGGTATCTAGCATGCAATGAGACAAAGTGTGACAAAAAGAAAAAAGGATGACAAGTCCAAGTATGGACACAATCTGTGAAGGAAAAGTCATGGACACAATAAGCCTCTTAATAAGAAAAAGCAAAAGAAGAAACATTGGAAACCTTAGCAGTCTATAGCTTTCTCATGAGAAGTGGAGGGGCAGGCACTGATCTCTTCTTTCTGGTGACCAGGGACAGAACCAAGGAAATGACATGAAGTTGTATCAGGGGAGGTTTATGTTGGATTTCAGGAGAAGTTTTTACATCCAGAGGTTGGCTGGGGACTGGAATATGTTTCCAGAGAAGTGCTAAGACACCAAGCCTGTCTGAGTTCAGGTAGTGTTTGGACAATGCTCTCAGTTGCTGGCAGGCAGGTTTGGAGGTTCTGCTGGAGAATATTTCATTATTGCATGGCAGTACACAGGAAGAACAATGCTGGGTGATCAGGAATGCTCAGCTACACAGAAGAAGCAAAGATGGAATGGATGAATTCTGATGCAGTAACTGCAAATGGCATCGTGCTCAGCATGATGTGGTAGAGTGAGGAAGGAGGACCGGAAAGACATGCAGAGTTGTCATGTTTGTCTTCCCAAGTGAATGTTACACATGAAGGAGTCCTGCTTTCTTGGGAATTGCTGGACACCTGCCTGCCCGTGGGAAGCAGTGAATGAATCACTTGTTTTGTTTTCCTTCCGTGTCCAGCTTTTGCTATACCACCTGTCTTTACATCAACCCAGGGGTTTTGTAACTTTTACTCTTCCATGTTTTTCTCCCCTATCGCTGGTAGTGGAGTGAGAGAGGGGCTGCACGGTGCTTGGTTGATGGCTTGGGTTAAACCACAATACTTCCCATCCACTGCCACTGGCACTTGCCCAGAGTGCCAGGTCCCTCTCTGCTTACCATGTCTGCCATGCTTCTGGAAGCTGGAGCTCCTGGTCAGCTGTTGTATTGCTGCTCCTCAAGAACACCAGCAATGGAACCTCATCCCATAGACAAAGAAGGAGCTATAGTTGTCTCTCCAGAATAAGTTACAAGGGACAACCTTCTTTCTACTCCAGAAAGACCAAGATCCTGGTCTTGGTGAGATGTGCTGTCCCATCAATTGCTCTCTTCAGTGATACAGGTAGAAGAGAAACAGGGAAGAGAAAGTGGAAAAGAAAGGGAGGAAGGGAGACAGAAAGGAAGGAAGTGAGAGAGGAATGGGAGAGAGAGGGAAGAGAGAAGGAGGTAGGGAAGGAGAGAGGAAGTAAGGAAGGGAGGAAGACTCACTCCATCAGCCAGATGCTTCCTGACTTTGAGGATCAGCCAAGGGGTCAGCTAAGAATTGTCTTCCTTGGAGCCCATTTCTTCACCCAAATGTACCTTTAAAAGCAGCATCAAGGCCACTGTTTTCTTTTGCCAGATCCAATCTGTTCTGAGTGCTACGATCAGTCACAGAACACTGATTATCCCTACAAATTGGTGTCTGGATTCAGAGAAGCTGCTCTGAAGCCCCAGTGCCCTGTACCCTGTAAGGGACACCATCCTTTCAGTCACATAGCCTGTAATGACTGGCAGGCAGGAGCCATCCTGCCAGCCTGTTTTCCAGAAACCCCTCTGACCAAGGGACCAGAGGGTCTCCTGTCCCGTTGGCCACAGAGAAAGGCACTGAATGGAGTAGCATGTTCATTCCATCTGTGCATAGGCACCATTGGCCTTTATTTGGCACATTTTCCAATGTAAAGGCCCTGCTCCCTTTTCTTTCAGAACCTCTTCCACTGTCATGGCTGCAGCAGGATTTCCTCCAGGAGGAGGTACCACCAACATGGACCTGTGGGTCCATGGATCTTTGGACTGTGGAGGGTCATGGGATCAGGGACAGGCCCCAGGTGAAAGGAGAAAGCAGCACTCAGTGACTGTGTCAGGGAAATAATTTATTTTCTCTCTTTTGAATAAAGACTTGCTGGAGCCTTGATTGTGCTGGATCGGCCTCTTGTAGGGCTGGAAGAATTCTGGGAGCCAGGGGCCCTCCTCTTCCGGGGGTGCCGGGACCCCCCATGTGATAAGTTCCTGCCTTGGACAGCAGAAGAGGGTCTGCATTTGCTGCCCCGAGCAGAACCTGCCTCCTCCACCTCCCTCAGCTCCTCCTGGGCCTGCACCTGCTCGGCAGACAGGGATGCAGATGAGGGACAGACAGAATCCCTGCAGAAGGCAGTTTGTGAGGTGCTGGCTTGGTCTTCCATGTCAGAACCTTCAGGGCTGCTTGTAGAAGAGGCAGGATTTTGCTCCCAGGAGCTAGTGGAGCTGGCTGCAGGGTCATAGTCCTTCTCCCCAGCAGTGTGTGATTGCAGTAGCCTCTGGGCCTCCATGCTGCATCCATGCACAATGACATTAATAAGGCCATAGACCAGTGGTGCTGTATAACCCTGAAGGTCAGGCTGCAGCATCTGGAACAGCAACTTCCCATCCAGACCACAGAGGCATAGAGCCTGCAGGATGTGTCCTTCTGCATTCTTTGCCAGCCACCACTGGGACCCATATATTGCTTCCAGTCTTTGACACAGCCAGGGCAGCATAGGGTCTAGGAGATGCTTTTGACCTTGGAAGAGTTCTGCCCACACCTTGGGCAGGAGGCCCCCCACAGCCTCTGGCCTCATAGCCCCCTGCTCAGCTGGGGACAGTGTCCCCTGTGGAGAAGAAGGCAGGGATAGCAGGGGGCAATGGGTGTTGTTTTCAGCTAAGTGACTGGGAGCTCTTCCTCCCTGGATTTGGATCTCTGGCAACTCTCCAGAGGGTGTTACAAGACACTGTAGATAGTCATCTTCTTCACGCACAGAAAATTTGACAATCAAAATTGTTCTGCTGCAGACTGGGCATGCTGGTTTCCTGTCTGTCCAATGCATTATGCATCCCAGGCAGAACTGGTGGCCACAGGGCATCGCATAAGCAGAATCTTCATGAGCATCATGGCAGATGGGGCAGCTCCACTCTCTCTCTGTGGGCCTTTCTGTACTCCATGGAGAGTCCTGGGGGCTAGGGGCTGTCCTTTCTCTGGAGTGCCAGGACCCCCTGTGTGAGTGTTCCCCACCCTGACAAGGCACAGCAGGATTATGGCCACTGCCCTGGGCAGAGGCATTTGCCATCACTACTTCCCCCTGCTCCTCTTGGGGCTGCACCTGCTGTGTACTGATCGGCATAGATGGCTGGAGGATGCGGAGGGCACAGAGGGCAGCTTCTGACGTGCTGGGTTGGTCCTCCATGTCAGAGCCTGCAGGGCTGCTGGCAGCCATTGGATGCCAGGTGGGAGTCCCTGCTCCCTGGGAGCTGGTGGAGCTGGTGGAGCGGGAACTGGCCTCCTTCCCAGCAGCATGGGAGCACAGCAGCCTCTGGGCCTCCTCACTACATTGGCCCACAATGAAATTGACAGTGCCATCAACCAGCTGCTCTGTATATTCCTCCAGGAGTGGCTGAAGCATCTGGACCATGACCTCCCCATCTGGACCGCAGAGGCACAGGGCATACAAGATGCTGTTCTCTGCTCTCACTGCCAGCCACCACTGGGACCCATATATTGCCTCCAGCCTCTGGCGCAGCCAGGGCAGCATGGGGTCAAGAACATGCTCTTCTTTTTGGAAAAGTTCTGCCCAGACCTTGGGCAGCAGGCTACCCACAGCCTCTGTCCCTGCAGGGCCCTGCTCAGCTGGGGAGGGTGTCCCTTGCACAGGAACCATTCCAGGGCGCTGGCAGCTGTTTCCATCCAGGAGGCCAAGAGATCTTTCTGCCTGTCTGCTGGTCTCTGGTGATTCTCCCTGGGGTGTGATGACACACTCTAGGTATTTTTGTTCCTGCAGAGAAAACCTGACAGTCTCTATCAATCTTCTGCAGAGTGGGCACTCTGGTTTCTTCTCTGCCCAGCGCAGGATGCAGCCCATGCAGAACTCATGGCCACAGGGTATCACATAAGCGATACCCTCTTGCTCATCATGGCAAATGGGGCAGCTCCACTCTGTCCCCATGGCTCTGTCTGTTCTCCATGGCAATTCAGGGAGTCCTGAGAAGCTGCTCCCCATCACTGGCACTACCAATAAATCTCACACACTGCAACAAAATGGAGAAACCTTGGTCCCCTGCTGTCCTTTGTGCTCAATCCTCCAGATCTTGTGGACACACATGGCAGGAAATTAGACCTAATCCAACCTGAGTCAGATTTTCTCTGAGCCTGAATGAAAGCCCCAAGGGTTGTGAGGTCGCAGTCTAACCCTAGAGACATCACAGTTCACTGCCATGTGACAGTACGTGTGACATCACAATGGGATGTCCAGCTCATTGGGATGGGGCACTTGGACCAACACAGCATGTTGGAGGCTACCTTCTGTGTTGGTCTTGGTTGGTATCCAAGCCTACCTCAAAACCCAGTGATATCAACCTTTGTTACACTCATTTTTACATTAACACATAGGTCTTTTATTCCAACCCTGATTAAATGAAGTTCTAATTCAGGTTGCTCATTTCTTCTGGCTCCACATGAGCAAACAAACAAAACTGCTATAAAATGTATGGCATTCCCTTCAGAAGGTGATTCTTCAGATATATTTTCCAGCTGACGGGTGCTCCTGATACCAGTAGAGTATGCTTGCAAGTACTTAAACATCTAATTAATTTGTGTAAAATAAAAAGCTTCTTTAAACTTTTTAAATTAAATCTTTGCACAGTGGTAGGAGAATTCAGTGAAGTACCACAAACCTCTTTGGGGAGTTTTTCAAGCAATGGCCAACTATGTTTTTAAACTGGATTCAAAATGCATTTTGTGTTTCCCAGAGAAAACTTTTACAACAAAATCTGACATCACTCTCTTCTTTTTGAAAACAAGCTGTTCAAAGGCTTATTGTGTGTCCTGTGAGACAATGTCGTCTGGGTTTTTGCTGTTCTCCTCTGTCTCTTTAAGGAGTTTTCCATATTTAGCCTTCTGTGTTTACCTTTTGCAATGGAGTCAGATACAATTTTACATAAACAACCTTTCTTGGTATTGTAACCATCTAACCATGTTTACATTCTTCTCTTAAGGAGGAGACTGTTGATGGACTGTTGGGTTGTCCAGTGTGGTTGAAGAGGAAGGTTTTCTTCCTCCAATCCATGGTCACTGCTGGAATTCGATAAATGTTGAATCTGTAAATAAACCTCCTCTTTTCTGCCTTGAACATCATAGTGTGTGGGTGTCATTTCTTTGTGTCGTGTGCAACAAGACAACACTGTCAAAAAGGCTGCCTGGACCTGTCAGGGCTGAGGGAAAATAGGTGATGGCTTTGGGATGGGCATCGAAAGCTGCTGACACCATCCCCCAATGCATCATCCAGCACCAGAAGAAGCCTTCCTTAATTTTTTTCCATATTTTATCCAACTACCTTTGTTTGGTTTGGTTTGGTTTGGTTTTTTTTGCTACTTTCAACTTCTGTACATAGTCCTCTCATTCCTTTGATGTTTCTACCTCTTCCTTTCCTTGGACCTTCCCCTCCCTGATTGTCAGCTAAGTTATTTACAGATGGCTTAAGGTCTTTTTTTTCACCCACCTGGTACCTGATGTGCCAACACCACAATAATTCTTATTATTTTGCCCCTGACTGCCTTCTATTTGGGGCACTATCACAGCTGGCAAAGCTTCAGTCTTTCACACGCGTTTTTTGGGCAGTAGGTGGGTAAAGGCTGACAAAGTGATTTCCTAAGGCCTACAGAGCAATGCACTGCAAGCCAGACCTGTTTTCTTTCAGGCAAAGCTTCTATGAAAGGACTTCAGAATTCCCACCATGGAAATGAACCACTTGAAGCATATGTATGCATATGCATTGACAGAGCACTAGACTGAAAGGATTTGAAAGGGGATAGGAAGCTCAGCTTGCAAAATTAGATACAAGAACCTTTCTCTCCACCAGAATCTTGGCATCAAAATAGCAGGGCTCCATGCTGGCAATCTATCCTCAGAATAGCCCCCATTTGCACACCCATCCTGCTGGCAATGGGCTCACTTCGGCTGTCATGTGGGACAGAGGAGGGAACAGGCACCCAGAGAGAGAACATTACACTGCGTTTCAGAAAATGACACAGAGCAACCTTTCTCAGTAAAGTCATGTGAAATCACTTAATAGTTGTAATAGTCTGGATTGCTTCAGGGGTGGGGTCAAAAATGTAACAAAACTCAAGAGGTTTCAACCTCCTCAGCGTATCATTTCAATCAAGGTTCCAGGTTCACACCAAATACTTTTCCAACTTTACCTAACCTTTCAGTGATTCTCAAACTCAAAATCTTTCTTCTTGTCTTTTGTCTACTTAACCACTTATACCTTCTTTGTCTACAGCTGTAGAGATCTTTCCAGCTACCACTTCTGCTCTTCTGTCAGCTCCTTTTCTCCCTGTTTCCAGGGGCCACCAGCAGTTCCATATGCCCTTCTTCTGCACAGTCATGCTCTACACATTACCTACTATTACTACATGTACTAGCCTTGGTGTAGTACTTTTATGCTTTGCTCTGAGGATGAAGAAAGAGGTATAAAAAATTGCCTAAGGTAAATCTAGGGAGGAATCTTCTCCACCCACTGTGGCAACCAGAGGGAAAATACAGAAATTTTAAAATTTCTTATAAACTTATATAAGACATATGAACATAAATTCTTAAAACCTAGCAAGGTAAAAACATGTAAATACTCGATGCGCTGAAGAACAGCAATTCTTCAGTCACCACTTCATCTTCCCATGAAATACCTCTAGAAGGAGAAAACTCAGTCCCACTTGGACCTGCTTCATAAGGAGGAACTATCCACTTGATATTTTTTGTGTTTTCTGCCACAGAAAGTTTTGGTGATCCTTTACCCAAACAACAATAAAAGTCTGTAAAAAGAAATGTAGAAGACATCAAGAAAGCAACAATCACTAATAAAACTTATTTGGCAAAATTATCTTATTTAAATTATCCAGTACCTTAATAATACTGATGAGGATTCTTAGCACCATGTAGGCAAACTTAAGTTAGAGTAGCCAACCATCCTTATGAGACCTTTTCAGTTTTCAGTAACATTTTTTTGTCAGATCTACACTTTCTGTTACATTCTATTCTGCAAATTTCCAGTGGTCAGGTAGTATTTGTTCTATGTGTGTGATGTTAGACTGGTCCTTAGGGAAAAGAACATGGCTCTCTTTTCTTGTTCTCTTACCCCTCTGATAGTCAAAGCTATATTTGCTACTACAGTCATTAGGTACAAGGTCCTGCTAGGATGGCTGACTAATTAGGAGCAAATAGCCATGCCGCCATACTGGGGACAATGAGCAGAAAGGTATACCATTTAATGTTAGAGTTTCTTGTTCCATTGCAGCTTTATCTGCAGCGGAGTTATGTTTACTGTACTGTCCAATACAATTCTGAGTGTCCAGAGCTGACTTTAATTGCGTAATTTAGCAGTCTCCAGCTGTAGATCTCATAGCCATGGGATCAAAAGTTCTTTCCACTTTTGGTTAAGGGGCTCTTTATTCAGGTCTGGACACACACCCAGTCTCCTGACTGGTGAGGATATACTTGAACATTCAGGGTTATTAGTGAGACCAAAACAACAAACTTGCATGATGATAAAAGCATTTTCTCCTAAAGGTTACATATTCCTTAGCATTTCGCCCTTGGGCCTCCATCCTCTGGTGGCAGACGAGCCTCAACACCAACTGCTGCCAGAAAGGGGCACTGCAGGAGCAGTTTGCAAAGCTTCATTAAGAATACGGGGAAACTGAATCTCCTTTATTTCCCATTTTATTTCCAAAGAGCCTCTAAGGATATTTGAATTCACCACCCTCTCGCAACTCACTGTTTGGAGGTGGTGCCGAGATTTTGTTTTCTCAGTCCCAATCCTTAAATTTTGAAATAAATAACAAATATGCAAAAGGTCAATGGGGCATCAGCTGTTTATCATGTTCTGTTTGGAGGTCAGCTGCCTCCCACACTCTCCCAGTAATTTTAGCACATTTTGGAGTGGGTTAGATAGGGGTTCTCCCCACTCCAAGGCGTCCAAACTTTTCACACAGAAGGTTGTTCCTCGGGCAAAAAGACTAGGAATTCTCACCATATGCTTCCTCCTTGAAAAGATTTATTTCATTTTCCCGCATTAGTGAAGTTCTTAAAACATTCCCCATTTAACTGTCTTTAGGATTATTGCTAATATTCTCATGTAGGTGAGTAGAGGGTAGAATAAGGTGTCTGTCACTACCATGGATTCTGCCTCTTGATAAGCGAACTCCTTCGTTATGAGTGGGCAGGGCCTGGGATGAGAAGGAGGGAAGAAGATTGGCTTTGCTGAGTCAAACTCCAGGGAGCGAAGGTGAAACCATGTTTGGGGAGTCCCACCTCCAATGTTTTTTATGGGCAGGTGGTGTTCAGGGTGAGGGGAGGGTTTTGGCTGTGACGCATTAAACCCCTTCCAAGGGCTGTGGGGGTGACGTTTCAGTCTGGGAGGCCTGCTTCTTCCTCGAGGGACCGAACTAGGGCTTCCCCAGCTGTGTTAAATTGCAACGCTAAAGCTCTTTGGCTTTAGACAAGCTTGTTAACCGGTTTCTCACGCTTTGGGGGCTAGGTTCCTCCTGGCATTTGATTCTTGCTCAGGCCTGAGGCCGGCTATTGTTTCAGTCTCTGAGGCACTTTGCGACTCATTCAGCTCCTTCTCTAGCTCCTCCCAACATATTTGACTCTGAATCAAAGCTCCACACATGTGGATACCAGGCCTTGTCTTTTACTAGGGTTTTAAAATTTTCTTTAACCAAAGTTCATGTTTTCTCCACAAGTAACTGTGGATTGTGTTAGTTTTCTCAGTCCCAGGCTCTCTTTAGGGTTGGACAAGCTTTATATATAAGCTTTTAGCAAGTCTGTCAGTGGAGAGCAGTTCAGATCCGTTTCTGTGTGGGATTCCATTATTTTTCTGCCAGAAAAAAGCAGCTTTGACTGAAAATTTATTTCTCCTTTATTATGTGAGAAGCAATTACTGCTATGTAAAATATCTATGTCTCCTCAAGAATACCTTGCTCACTGCACCAATTGAAATGCAAGGCCTCAAAAACATCGCTCAATGAGACAGTTTAAAAGGACTTAAGCTTGTTCATGTACTCTGAGTTAGACAAGCGGGAGAAATATTGATGAGATATTCTCAAGAGGTCGAAACAACAGAAATAACTTCACTGGCAACTTTTGAAAATCAGAGAACTTTGGCAAACATTTAGAGCAGCATTCAATCAACATAAAACATTCCATAAAGCATTAACTTAGCGCATTCAACTTAATGAACTCCAAGCCTGTTAGATTTTAAGTTACTCAAAAATATGAGAGGAAGGAATTAGAAGAATAAAGAGAAAATGACAGAAAAGATATAGAAAAGAACCAACATAGCTACTACTCCTGGTTCCAGTAGTGTTCAGGTGATAGAAATTCTAAGAGGAGGTAGGGTGAAAACATGTGGTACCACATATCCTAAGTTAAATACCCTTTGGCTTTCCTGGGGTCTTCCCCCACAGGGGTCTCCCACTCACCTGGCCATTTAGGAGCTGTATTAGGGGCTGCAGACACAGGTGTGGATCATTGTCTCTGGTGTGCCAGGGATCAGCGGCCACTGCTGGGCTGGGATACAGGCCTGGGGGTGTGGGGTGTGTGGTGCAGGGCATCACCTCACCAGAGCAAGGCTTGATCTGCCCCTTCCTCCACATACAACCACCTGAAATGTTTTGAGCCAGCGATCTCCTTTAGTCTCTCAAAACAAGATTTCCAGGTTCCCATACCTGTTGGTTGTTAAGACTCCAAAGATTTGTGGTTGGATATTAAGAAACTTGCACTTTTATTCCTTCCAAAAGAGGCATGAGGGTTGTTTTTTTCTTTCTAAGGCATTCCCTCCTTTATATGTCCTCTTCTTGAGATAGTCCCTGTAAAGCCTCTCCTCTTTCCCCTTCCCCACGACAATGGAGGGGACAATGAAAAACACAACCTATGAGAGGCGAAAAATGTTAGAATTACATGTTGTTAAAAAAAAAAAAAAAGTAAACAATAAAAAGAAAATTGTACAAAAGAATTAAGGGCTTAACCAACAAAGATGAAATGTCACAAAGACAAGATGGCAACAGCTTACGGAGTGGTTCTGATGGGTGCTGCTGGTGCTGCCTGGAGTAGCTCTGGGCCTGCAGTGGCAGTTTCCTGCTCCCTCTGTGCAGCAATGATGGTGGCAATGGCGATGGCTGTCTCTCTCCCCTGCAGAGCTCTGTTTGGCACTGCTGCTGCCATATGTCACACACGACATAAAGAAATGACACTCACACACTGAGATGTTCAAGGTAGAAAAGAGGCAGTTTATTTACAAATGTTAACTTTCATAGAATTCTATCAGTGACTATGGATTGGAGGAAGAAAATCTTCCTCTTCAACCACACTAAACAACCCAACAGCTTATCAAGTCTCTTCCTTATGAAAAGAATGTAAACATAGTTATACTGTTACAATAACAAGGAAGTTGTTTATGTAAAATTGTGTCTAACTCCATTACAAAAAGTAAACACAAAAAACTAAAATAAAACTTAAAAAAAAACTTCTTAAAAAACAACAACAGCAATAACAACAACAAAAACCTAAACAACAGCCATCAGTCCACCACACAGGGCATGTGTGTGGGGATTGGTTTTGCTGCTTCGCTGCCTCTTCCTGTCACCCTGCTGGGCTCCTTTTGGCTTGGCAGGACTCAGTTGGTATCAGTGTCACCACTCTGGGTTGCCTTGTTCTGCTGGAATGGAGAAATAGGCCCTGATGGTTTCAGCTGTGTGTCAGAGCTGTCATTTCTGGGCCACCCATCCTCAGAACCATGGCCTAAAAACTACTGTGGAAAAACAAAAATGGGGGAAAAGATGGTGGTGGTGCTGAGGTCCCAAAGCTTCTCTGCTAGAGTGAGCCAGGCATAACCCTTGCATTTCTGGTCATGGCATTTCCCTGCTAAAATCACACCTATGGCTATAATGTAAAATGTTTGGAATAAATAGCGCTGAAAGATACATGACCTTGTCTCTGTACCCCGGAGAGACCTCTAAATGTAGTTATAGTGCTTCTTCCTCTTTGCTGCTTTCTAGAACTAAGGAAGGTCTAGCTGGAACAAATTTTCTGATTTTTGCTCAGAAGCTTTAGTAGGCGAAGATCACTAATGTAGTACCTCCTCACCTCCCGGTCCATTCTAAGTGTTCAGCTTCTCAGTGTGGGCAATAGGGGTTTGGTATGTTTTTGGAGATACTCATAGGTGCCTTGAGCGAAAGGTTACAGACTAGGGGGGCTTTTTGTGTTGCTTTTAAGCAGAGGAAAACTTTGCAGTCTTATTTTTCTTGGTGTTAGCTGTAAGAAGGTCTGGTTCTATGCATGAATTCACAAAGCAGCCTAGAGCAGCCGCTATTGTGATGTCAGCAGCTGCATCACAGCACTGTCAAGGCAAAGTTGCGGCGCCGAGGCACGGAAGGCCTCAGTGTGCAGAGCAGCTCTTTGGTGTGCTCACTGCAGGCGGAACCTGCTGATCGGTGAGGTCTCTGCCGGCAGGCTGCACGCGGACAGGACTCTGAGTAGGTTTATTATTTCCACCACAGGTGTTGTCCGGCGCAGATTGAGTGGTGCTGCTCGAGCCATGGAGGGAGTGTGTGCTGCAGTTTGCACGGCGTTTTCCGTGGCTTATTCTGGCTACTTTTTCACCCACCTGGCACGTAAGTAGACATTTTTGTTCGGTGCAGCATATGAAAACCAAAATGCCGTGAAGAGGCCTGTAGCTGGGTAAAGCTGCTGGCAGCAGCTCCAGCTAAGAAGGGGGCATCTCTAGCCAGCGAGGTGTGGGCATCATTTGTAGTGTAGCCTGCAGGGGTTCCGCTCCCGCCACGGCATGGCCTGTGGCAGTGGAGGCTGGAATCTCCTCCCTTTGCTGGCTGAAGCAAGTCAACTTCCAAGAGGGGAAGACTGGGAGAGCTTGGCAGAAGTCCTTACAAAGATTGTGCGCTGCTCTCCAGGACTGAGGAGAAGCATCGTCTTGTCTGCGTTCCCTCGTCCCACGATGGATCTGTGGAACTTGAAACATCCTGTGTGCTAGAAGAGCCATTTGGTCTGTGATGAAGCCACAGAATGAGCTTGGAAAAGGCCTCTGAAACAGACATTTCAAAAGAGTTCTTGTACACTCCTGAACCCAGGAGCTGTTCCCGTGCCGTGTCACAATAGAACTGCCACCGTGGCTAAGGGAGACTTGGGTGAAGCTTTTCTGGGGAAAGGTTTTCATCAAGCGGATGGCAATTGCTGTGTGCAATCTCTTCAGAAAACTGAAGTACGGGAAAGAGAGGAGCTGTAGCTCCTGCTGGGTGGGGTGGGGTAGAAGCAAGGACTGTTACAGGACCACTTGGACTTTCTGGGTGTCAAGGTTCTGTGGGTTGAGGGGCCAAAGAGGACAAAAGGTGGACGCAAGGCAGTATTTTGCGCTGTTGTCTTGCTTGCCGTGTGACACAAGGGTTGCTGCTGGAGGCGTGTAGTGGAAGCAGAAGGCTCTGTCTTTGGGTTGACTTTTTGGTGGGCTTGCCCAGCACGGGCGGTTTTCTTACAGCATCCGGTTCTTTTTCCCTTGTGTGTTGCAGGTCACATCGCCCGTGCCTGGAGAGAATCCGGCCCTTGGGTGAGTGGGAAAGGAGCCTTTGACGTTAGTAGAGTTTGAGAATTGTGGAGCAAGCTGTGAGTCCGGTGCCAGCCTGGTTGGATAATGAAAGTACAGCGCGGGCTCTTTTTAGCAGCAGCAGCAGCAGCGGCGGCGGCGGCGGCAGCAGGAGAAGGATCCCTGGCTGTTTTTCCCATTTCAGAGCTTGGAATCAGATGAAAGTGGGGTTGCTTTAAGCTGTGGTGGAGTTTCTCCTGTACAAGAGAGTGCAGTGCCCTCTAATTGGCCCATTTGACTTGTGTTTGAACAACTTAGAATCCCATTTCTGTCCAGATGATTTCTCCTTAGTGCACCTGGGTGTAGAGCTGAATCTAAAGAAGGTTGCCTGTCCCTCACGCTGCGATCTGTCTGCAGAGCTCAGAACCAACCTCAGAGCGTTCTCTGGCTGCGTGTCTTCCTGAAGAAGAGGCCAAAGGGGAGGAAGATGCCCACCAAGCTGCACCTGCTGCCACCACAGGGCCTGAGCATCCAGCATCAGTAAGTGGCAGCTCTGGGTGGCCCTGTGGCTGAAGCAAAGCAGAGCTGCAAGTTTCTAATCAGACAGCACCTGCCGTGCATGGCTGAAAGTGCTGAGGGCTGGAATCCTTCCAGCCCTTCCAGAGCAGCCAGTGAGGCCTGGAAGCAGTGTGGAACTTGGACCTTTAGGTGTCAGTTTCCCGCTCTTCTGACAGGGGCCGTGAATCGGTCTTGGCAAGAGACAAGAGGTGGCGTTAGGATGTCTTTGGATGCTCCGGGGGTATGAGTGAGGCCCTGTGTGCCCGGTGGCTGGGCAGCCTCCCTGTTGCCAGTGAAGCGAGCAGTGCAAAGGTGCAGCTGACAGCCTCGCAGGATATGGAGGAGACAGTGTCCCCAGGAGTGCGCTGGCCCTCTCCATGGAGCAGATGTCGGTAGCTAAAGGAGCAGCTGAGATGCAGCGGGCCCTGCAGCTGGATATACGTCAGGTTCTGGATGACAGGTTCTTTCCTGTCCCTCATGCTGCTGTCTGTCCACAGAGCACAGGGGCAGCACCTGCTCTGGCTGCCTCTGTACCCGAGGCAGAGGCTGAAGAGGAGGAGGGTGCCAATGAACCTGCCCCTGCTGTCATCCCGGAGCCTGAGCAGCCAACATCAGTAAGTGCCAGCTTTGGTTAGCAGTGTCTTTGGTGTCACCGTGTCCGTCAGGTAAAAGCGGCCTTTGGATTTTGCGCCTTGAGTTGGAGAAGAGGGCAGCAAAAGCCGAGAGGTGAAGGGGCCTGGGTGTGGCCGGCAGCACCTTCGAGGGCCTTGCATTTGAAATGGGACTGGAGGGCCGTCTCTGCCAGGCACCTTTGTCACCCAAATCCATTTCTTGTCCCAGAGCTCCACCTCCTCTGTCCTGGCACCTGCACAAGCTGCAGCTGCAGGCTCTGAAGAAGCCTCCAGTCGGCAAGCTGGGACGTCAAGCACGAGCAGCTCGCCCACCTGGAGCACGAGCAGTTCCTGTGGCAGCAGTGAGCAGCAGCAAGAGAGGACGGAGGAGGAGTGCCTGGCCATGCTGAGTATGTCCTTTGTGATCCTTGTCCGCTGCAGCAGTGCCTTGTGTGTGCGTGTGTCAGCATGAGCTGTCCCACCTCCTGCTCCTCCTCAGCTGAGGAGGTGCCAGGTGCTGAGGCCTCCACACGGGACCTGTTGTTGTGCTTTGAGGTGGTGAGGGAGCACCAGGGTGTTGCTCCTGCCTCTGAGGGCAGCTGGGCCGGGTTTGGCAGCTTTGCCCGAGCTTCCCTCTAGGCCAAAGGCAAAGCAGAGATTGTCTCTGGCCGAGCACAAGGCTGTGGCCTAGCGAATGAGTAGGTCTCCAGGAGCCCTCTGGGCCCAGCTGCTGTGGGGCATGGCCAAGGTCATCTTCAGCACTTAGCCTGTCCTAAAGGCTGAGGGACCTCATTTCTAAGGCCCTTCACAGTAGGTTAGAACATGAGCTGCTGCTCTTGAAAGACAGGAGGGCACTGTTGAGGCCAAGTCCTGCTTCAAGGTGGAGACGGTGCCTTTGCTGGAAGCACCTGGCAATGTTCTTCCTCTTCTGGAAAGGGCGGCCCTTGATAACAATTGATTCCAGTAGCCAAGATGTCTTTGACGTTTGCAAGGATTAAAGCTTTGGTTGAATGTCACACAGTGCTCATTGCCAAGAACAGAAAGGCTTAATTTTTCCTGCGGCCCTCAATGTTCATAGACAGCAATCACTTCACCTGGTTACAGTTTTCTGATCCCTGTCTTCTCTGACCGTTTCTCCATGTGCCTAGATTTTAGTTTTGACTCTTTTAGTTTTGTGCTGGCTTGTAGTCAGTGCTGCAGAGCTGCTTGTCTTGCTGCTGTAGTTTCTGTGGTGGTGGTGGTGCGGTGGTGTTGCTGTTCCCCAACTGACTGAGTCGAAAGGGTCCAGTGAGTGGGGCTGCCTTTCTGATGTGCTGCTGCAGGGCGGGATCTCTGTTTTGAAGTGAGCATCTTCCCTTTGGATTTTTACAGGGATGCTGGTGAGCGAGGGAGATCCCGAGGCTAAATACACAGAGCTGGAGACCATTGGCAAAGGGTGAGTGCAGCCACAGTTCCGAGGGGCTGTGTATTTTGTTGGTGTCACGTCTCCCCAGAATGGCACCAGGCAAGCTCCAAAGCTGTGTGGACACTGTGTTGAGATGCTGCCACCTCTGAGTACTGGTCAGCATTCATAGCCGTGGTCTGAAGGCATGGCAAAGACGCCAGGATGCTGGCAATGTCTTTTCCGCAGCAGAGAGCAGCACCTGGCAGATCTCCTGTCCTTCAAGCACCAGTGTTGCACCAGTCTGCTGCTTTTCTTAGGAGAAATCATTGTTGCGTGTCTGCGAAGAATCCAGAGGGCGTGGGAATGAAAGGAGGAAAGACTTGATGGCCTCTACGGTCAAGTGAGCAGCCGAGAGCTGTCAGGGAGCAGCTCTCAGGACCATTGCTTTCCAGTATTTTGTGGAGAACAAGATTGAGTGGTCAGGATGACCAGCACCTAGTCTAGAAGCCAAAAGCAGAAAGAACAGAAGCAGCTCTCTTTTGTAGCTGAGTGGCAAAAGCCAAAGCTTCAGCGCAATGCCCGGTGCCAACGCACTCTTAGAGGAAAAGGCATCACCTGCCTGAAGGCAGAGCCCCTTGTGGGGGTCTAAACATCTGGTGGGGCTTTGCCTTTCCTGCCAAGAATCCACCAAGGCATTCCCTTTTGAAAGCCAGCTCTGCTGACTGTCAATGGGATTGATTTACAGCAACATTACAACGTTTCCTCTGTGAGGAGCCAAATGCAGAAGGACTTGCCAGAAAAGCAGAGGCCTTCCTGTGTCTGGTGCAGTGAAGAGAAGCAACTGCTGATGGCTCTGGACCCAGAAGGCAGCTGTCTCAGGGTCCTCTGTTTTGAGTCCTTCTCCATTTGTGTGTGCAACAACAGAAGCTGTAGTTGTGGCTATAGATATGGCTGTGGCTGTAGACTCCTTTCCTTGCCAGCCAGAGAAAGGATCTGTGTCTAGAGGCTTTCCACCTGTCGATGGCTGTTACAAGGCTTCAGGCTTCTCACGAGGCCTGTGTGCTGGTGCCTGAGTTTGGCAGGTCGTCTCCAAGGAGAGGTGTGAGAAGCTCCAACCGGCACGTGTGTGCCTGGAAAAATCCCACACATGCACAGATAGAGAAAGAGAAAAGGGAAGAAGGACCCAGAGCAGAACTTGTCGTGTTCCATTTGCTGTTTGCCCCAGGATGTTTCTTGCCCTTGGACTGCGGTGTCTTGCACTTGCAGGCACTAAAGGACTTGTCCTTTCTCCTCTGCTGTTTTGTTTCTAGGGGTTTTGGCACCGTCTGCATGGCAGTGGAGACTGCCACAGGAGAAGAGGTAAGTGTCAAGCTGCAGCTTCTGCAGCTCCCAAGAGCCCTCCCCTCTGCCGTGAGCTGTGGCTGAGTTTGGGTCGCCGGTAGAGCTTTGCTGCAAAGGCAAATGAAGTGCTGAGCAGTGTCCCCCTGCCAAATCCACTGGGGACAGAGGTTGTCCTTCTCAGCTGCCCCAAGGAATGCAAGGAGGCCAAGTGCTATCTTTCCGAGGTGGACATGCTAGCTGGGTCCTTAGTGCCAAGGTGGTTTTCTTAGGGCATGGCACTGCTCTTTGGGGCTACAGCTCAGGGTTCCTGAATTCCCATTTCTGCCCATTAGCAAATACATGGGAAGCGTGCCAGTAGTTCCTCAGCCACGTGCAGTGCTGCCCTTGGGAGCCGTGCTTAGGGAGAGAGATCTGCAGGGAGTCTCTCAAGGGCCTAAGCCCTGCTCAGAGACTGGCGTGTATCCCTGGAGGATCAAGGTGCTGGTTACTTCTTCTTCCAGTCAGGCAGTAATTGCAAGTGTCAATGGTGTGAAGAAGGAAAGTGTTTTAGGGGAGCCAGATGAAAATTCCTGAAGTGAGGAAGTGTGAGGATTGTCGTTTTTGAAGGCATCCTCAATGATGCTTTCATCATCACGGCATTTTATCCTTCCTGTCTGTCTGTCTGCTCTGTTATTGTGCAATGGAGAATGCCAGAGGCTGCTGGAGCAATGATGAAACCCCCTAGAACTGCCCAAGGTTTGCCAGCAGTTTTGCTCCATTTTCACTGGCACACAACAGCTTCCTGCTTGCAAGAGGGGTGTGAGTGAAAATGGGGATGATAGAATAAGGCCCTGGGGAAGACCAGGGGCATAGCGAGTATTATTAGAGGTTTGAGGTGGAGAGTTTTGACCGTGTTTCTCCAAGGTTTACAAGGCAAAGGATCTCTGGCTCTGTGTCCTGGGGCTGGTGCCCAAGCAAGCGGTGTAAGAGGCTCTTGCAAGCTCAGCTTGGACTTCCTCTGATGTGCAGTCGCAAGGCAGTTTGGCCCAGGCCAGCTCTGTCATTCCAAAATCACTGTCTCCGTGTTCCCCCTGCGGTCTCGTGGCACAGACTTCTTTGGTTCATGGTTTTCCTTGTCTTTGCAGGTGGCCATAAAGAAAATTAGTCTCCTGCAAGAGGGCAGCAACGAACTGTGTGTGAAGGAAATCCAGGTCATGCGCGACAATAAGAACGCCAACCTTGTCAGCTATGTAGACAGGTGAATGGTTCTGCTGTTCTGCTCTGAAGGGTCATTCACATCCTGCAAGCCAGAGTTCAACCACTCCTTTGGTCGCTGGCAGAGGGTGGAGCTGTTAATTCCTCTTTCTGGCCTGATCTACAGCATCTTGGGAGGAGATTGCATTGGGGCTGCCTTCATCTCTCCTGGCATACCTCGTCGGAAGTGTGCTTTCAAAGACCTGACTTGGCCCTGTCTCGCTGAGCCTGCGGCCTCACAGTCCCTGCCCTCTCTCCACGTTGTTTTGTTGGGTTTTGGGTTTGATTTTTTCCCATAGGTTGTTAATGCTGAGAAAGCCCTGTGCCTCCTATTTCGCTTGTCCTGTTCCCAGTGTTCTGCATTGGTGCAAAGATTACCAAGCAGTCTTTTGGACTGCACATAGTTCAAGCTCTGTAGAGCCTAGAGAGTGAGTGTCCACTTCCTCTGAGATGGACACGGAAGCAAGAATCCATCAGGTCGTGTAAGCGCACGCATTCATCTCCAGGCTGTTGTTTCCTCCTTTCAGCTACCTGGTGGACGAGGAACTCTGGCTGATAATGGAATACATGGACGGAGGCTCTTTACATGATGTCATTCGGGAGACTCATATGGCAGAGGGAGAGATAGCAGCTGTCTCTCGGGAGGTGAGGGTCGGCACTTGTGCTTGCCATGGCTTGGGCAGGGTGGTCCTTCCCAGTGGGTGGTAAGGAGAGGAGCGAATCCATCTTGCGAGCTTTCTGTCTTTCTCTGACTGGCAGTAGCAAGAGCACCTGAAGTGCCTGCCAGTGTGCCTGCCCTTCTCCTCGTGTGTTTGTGTTTGCCTCTCTAAACACTTGCCTGGAACCTGTGTGTAGTGCATTCCCTCCCAGTAAGAGCAAACGCCCTGGTGGCAGAATCTGAAGGCAGTGGCAAAGTCAAAGAGATAGCCTTGGCTCTCTCTCTCAAAGGAGAGCCTTGCACCAAAGTGGGGCTTGCAAAAGCATCTGCTCTCGTCCGGCTGCAGAGAGCACAGCCACTGCAGCAGCGCTCCTTCAGTCTGTGTTTGCAGGGCCCTGGCCAGAGGAGCAATTGCCCTTTCTCTTTCAAAAGCAACTACGCCCTCGCTTAGAAAGGCACTGCTGTCCTCACGTTGGAGCAGCGAGCTCTTGCCCTTGCCAGCAGCCTGTCCTGCCATGGCTCACCATCCCCCAGCCCGTCCGTCTTGCAGCTGTGCCACTGCCCTGCTTGCACAGGGTGATGAAATCGGATGAGGAACTCTTAGGCTGGTGTTTCTTTTTCCTCTCTCAGTGCCTGCAAGGCCTGGATTTCCTTCACTCCAAGCAAGTGATCCATCGAGACATCAAAAGCCACAACATTCTCCTTGGCTTGGACGGATCTGTCAAGTTGGGTGGGTGTTGCTGGCCGGGCTCAGCGGTGCCGCGGGCTGCGGTGTGGGGCTGCCTTTGGGTGACTGCCACTTCCCCAGGAGCGGTGCCTGCGGCCGTGCAGGCTGCCCTGCTGCAAGCGCAGAGCACATGCGCAGAGCGCGCGCGCAAGGTGCAGGGAGGTGCGGCTGGGAAGAAGGTCTCAGCAGTGGCTTTGGGTTGTGTGTGTTCCTTCCCAAGCGAGGCACTCGCAGTCTAAAGCTTCAGGGGACTAAAAGCCACTGTCAGAAAGTGGGGGCTTTTGACAAGCGGCCAATTGCGTCGTTCCTCGGCTGCAGGCCTGAGGAGTGCCAGCATGGCCCCTTTTGCAGCTGGATTCCACACCGCCACCTTGGACATTGGTACGGTGGGGAATTCTTTGGTCTGCTTTCCTAATTCACGCTGGCTTGATGACAGCGGTGTTTTCTCCGCAGCGGATTTTGGCCTCGCCGCTCAGCTCACCGCCGAGCAGAGCAAACGGAGCTCAGCTGTCGGGACGACTTACTGGATGGCGCCAGAAGTTTTCACCGGGAAGCCCTATGGCCCCAAAGTGGACATCTGGTCCCTCGGCATCGTGGGGATCGAGATGGTGGAAGGAGCGCCCCCTTACCTGATGAAGAGCTCCCGCACGGTGCGCTGCAGCTGCTCTCAGATACTACAATCTCTCTAACCAAATCTGCCCCCGTTCTCCTGCCCGGGAAGCCTGTTAACACCTGAAGGCAATAGGTTCCAGGCTGCATAGTCTCTCGTGCTTCTTGTCCAGATTATCCCCTTGCCATTTCCTCAGGAACCACATCAAAAGCTTATTGTGATGCTTTTTGCTAGATGCAAACTTTGCTTAAGGGAGCAGTGAGCAGTGCCGAGCTGCACTTGATGGATTAATCCTTGGGAATGGTAGAGTTAGCCTCAAGTCCCTCTTCCAAATCGCTGCTGGAGCCGGTGTCAGTCATCAGAGAAGCAAAGTGTTCTCTTGCTACTGGAGCTGCTCCTAATTGCAGCAGCCAGGGAAATCGGGGGTCAAAGCAAGAGCCTGTGCACATTGGACTGGCTGTGGCCGCCTCAGGGTTTGGGTTCTTTTGGCTGGGGTAGGAAATGCATCTCCCACCCTCAGGCAGGGTGGAAAGTGCCGCTGGAGAATGGAGCTTGTCCAGTGGGTCTGTGTGAGCAGTTTGGGGTGCAAGGGAGACAGGCAGAGTGTGGCGTTTCCTTCTCCTCTAGGCCCGACAGCTGATAAGCACCGGGGGCACCCCGAAGCTGCAGAAGCCCAGGCAGCAGTCCGCTTGGTTGCGAGACTTTCTGCACTGCTGCCTGGAGACGGACGAGGACAGGCGCTGGTCCGCCCAGGAACTTCTGCAGGTAAAAGGCAAAGCAGCTGCAGGCTGCGCCTGCGGCCCGCTGCCAGGGGCTCCTCGTCTGCTCAAGTGCAAGGCATTGGACGGGTCCCGCTCCTAAGGATCTCCAGTCTGGGAGCTTTTCCAAGGAAAACGGAGGAGAATCCTGGCCTGGGATGGCTCCGAAGGAGCCTTTCAAGGTCACCTAGACCAAATCTCCTTAAGCTGAAGACATCTGGCTTAATGGAGTTGCGGGCTTGTGAGCCATGTTGGCCTCACGTAGCAAGGGGACAGAGGTGCACAGAGTGCCCTCAATTCTGCGTCTTTCTGGTAGGCAGAGAAAGCCTGTTTCAGCCTGTGAGGAAAGTCGTCCATTTCTTCCTTTTCTCTTTGGGCAGCATCCGTTTGTAACCTCAGCAGCCAAGCCGACCTCCAGCCTGACGCCTCTGATAGTGGCAGCACAGCAGTTCATGGCCGATGGGAGATACTAGCCCTGGAAGAGGCTGTTGATGTTTTTCGTAGTTTGTAGTTTGTAGTGTACAGTTTGTAGTTTATAGTTTGTTTAGATTGATAGTCAAAATAAATACTATAAAAACTTCATTGTGTTGGAAGCTTGCCTTTGTTCTCGCCCTGTGAAGAAGCTCTAAATTGGCTTCTGAATGGTCAGTCAGGTGTTTCTTAAGCAGGGCAGGACCCAGGGATGGGGTTTGTGGCATGGTTTGGAAGTGGGCAAAGCTCTTCTTCCCTCACCGCCTCCTGGCCACAACCTCTTGTGGAGACACAGGCTTGCAGCCGTGAATAGAGGAGCAGAGTAGGGCAAAACGGAGGAGAGCAGTGGTGTCACTGCTGGGAACGCCGCTGTGGCTGTCGTTGTGTTGCAGTTCCTGGGAAAGGCTGGGAGTGCCTGTGTTGCCCTGGGCAGAGGGGGAGGCAGCCAGGCCTGTCGGCAGGCTCAGGCGCAGGTGAGTGTCCAGCGGGAGCACGAGTTCTGCCACGGGAACTAAGGCCAACATGAGGGAGTGAAAACTTGTGCAGTTTGGATCTTCGTGAGTCTGTCCTGGGTTGTGGAGCTGGGTTTTGTGTATTCTATTTCCATTTGTTTGAAGGCCTGACGCCTCATCTTAATAGGCCATTAGCACCTCCCCAGCCTGTACCTTCCCTCCAGAGCGGTGCATTTCTATCTGCATTTCTATCACCCTACTGTGAGATACATCTCATCCCCTGGCAGTGGCGGGGGGAGCAGGCAGTTTGTCTGGATAAATGGAGACACACAGACAGGGGAGCTGCCAGTTTTTCACCTGATTTTTCCTGGGAGGAAGACCGGACCTCATCTCACCATTCCTGGACCCCCTCCTCACCACCCCTGGATCTGCTTGTCCACAGAATCATCTCTGCTCCAACAGAATCACATCTGCCATGTCAGAAGGACTCACTTTTGGACTGCTTTTCATCACCCTGAATCACAGGGTCAGGTTGTGGCTCTGACTCTGTCAGGGTTTTCCAAAATTATTGTTTATTTGTTTATTTGCTTGCTTGGTTGGGTGGTTTTGTTTCCTATTACATTTGTATTGTTAATATTCCTAATAAAGAACTGTTATTCCTATCCCCAGAATCTTTGCTTGAGAGCCCTTGATTGCAAATTTTATAATTTGGCGGGGTGTGAGGGGTTTTCATTCTCCATTCTAGGGGAACCTCAGTTTCCCTGGCAGAAACCTGTCTTTCCAAACCAAGACAGAGCCACAGCCTCTCTCATCTCAGCACCCACCATGCCTGATGCTGTTATAAATGGGCCAGGAGACCAGCTCCTTTGAAAAGGCCTTTATTAGAAATCAGCTCTGGGTAGGGGGCTCGAGGGGCTGCACACGCCGCCGCTGCTCCCAGTGGACACCACGGAGGAGGAGGTGCAGTCGAATCTGCTGCTGATGCCACAGTCGGGATTCCCTCCTCACAAGAGTTCCCAAAGAATCACCTTGGCTCGTGTGGTCCAGGGGGGTCACCCCTATCCAGTTCCTTTCAGGTTATGGCGAGAAGGTAACAAAAACACCTGCTACCTGCAGGTAGTTGGATGTGTGCCTCGCACAGCTTTGTCCTTCTTAGGTCCAGTTTCTGTGTCGGCTCGCTGCTCCCAGGGGCTTTTCTAGCTCCAACTGGACCTCTGGCCGCAGCCAGGCACCATGGGAGTTCCCTGATCTCCATACTGGGCGGTGTCCGCAGCTCGACGGGCAGGCAGGGGTGGCAGCAGGAAGCAGCAGGGAGGCAGCAGGAAGCAGCAGGAAGCAGCAGGAAGCAGCAGGAAGCAGCAGGGAGGCAGCAGGAAGCAGCGGCGGGCTCACTCGACGGGGAGAGGGAAGCCCAAAACCCAGGGAGAAAGATTACAAAACTTGGGATATAACAAGCAGAAATTCAGGGATACAGATTCAACATGAACAGTTTAAAACAGGTAAGTAACAGTGCAACTTTAATTTTACAGCAAGACAGTATAACAGTACAGCTTGGGAGTGCATAACCTGGGGCTCTCTATTTCTTTCAATGCAACCACACAGACTGAGCTCCCCTGGGGTCACACTGCACCAGAGTCTGGGAGGAGACACAGCCAGGACAGGTGACCTCAGCTGGCCAAAGGCATATCCCAGACCATGGGACATCCTGCTCAGTATTTCAAGCTGCAGGCAAGAAGGAGGAAGGAGGGGACATTTGCAGCAATGGCATTTGTCTTCCCAAGTCACTGGGAGGCGCGAGGGGGTCCTGCGGTCCTGGAGATGGGAAACACCTGCCTGCCTGTGGGAAATGCTGGATGAGTTCTTTGGGTTTTTTTGCTTGTGCGTGTGGCTTCTGCATTCCTTATACAACCAAATTGTTCTCCACCTGCTGAGTTTTCCAGCTTTTACCCATCCAGTTGTCTGCCCAGTCCATCCCGCTGCTGGGACCTTGAGCGAAAATGGCTGTGTGTGCTGCTTGGTTGCAGGCTGGGGTTAAACCTCATCTGAGAAATAGAGAAAAAGGTGGCTTAAAGTGAGAGGCAGAAGAACGAAGCTTCCAAACTTTGGAATGGTGGTGTTTTTTCTGTTTTCCTAAGGCTGCCTTCCCAGAGCCTGTCCAGCACCTGACCTCTTTGGGCTCTGCCTCATAACTTCCAGTGCTGCTGGGACCGGCCCATTTGGGCCCACTGCTTTCCTCCTAGCAGCGCTTTGGGAGTTGTCCCACAGTGTGTTGCAACTTTCTTCTCCTTCTTTCTTTATGTCCAATGCAGGCAGCTCCCTCTGGTGCACGGATGTCCTCAGGGAAGCTCCCAGAGGTGCACCTCAGATGGGCAAGGCTCCTTGGAAATGCCACAGCAGTGCAGCAGCAGGATGATGTGTACGCAGCGGATGTGTTGCTTGACTTTCCATGTTTTCATCAATCCTACCGTCTGTAGGCCCGTGTCCCACCTTGTTCTGTGGTGAACGTGTGAGAAGCTGTATGAATTGATTTTTGAGAGTGGCGATGCAGCAAGGTTGTTGCTCTGTTGTCAGTCCTAAGCCATATCACTTGCTTGCTGATGTTAGCTCTGAAGTAAATAGAGAAAATGACAGGCTTTCTAATATAGGGAATTGCAGTGGGTTTTGAAAGCAATTATTCTTTAATTGGATTTCAATATAGTGCTGCAGCTTCTTAGTGTTTGGATCAATTTTCCAGTGCCACTCACCCTCGTAGTGCATGCAAGGGTTCATCCAAGGCTTTATCACTCCCACCCTCTTTTCCTGGTCTTTTGTGTCACAAATGATAGGGTGTGTGATGTTCCTCCTAAGTGCTTTTCAGGCTGAACAAAGATACCAGATCATGTGTCAGGAACTGTTACTTGGAAATGCGGTGCACAAAGAGTGCGCAACTGACATAAAGAGAGAGCGGGGGACTGATCGACTTTCTTTTATAGTTTTCCTTGTGCACACCTCTTCTGTAAAACAGATTTTTGCCACTGTTTTCGGTATGTGCAGTGAGGCCTTTGGTGCTCTGCAGGGAGCCAGGAGGGGGAGTTCACACATCAACACTGAGCACAAGTCTCAAGGCAGAAAAAGGAGTTGGCTTAGCTCTGCTCTTCCCCGTCTCCACAGCACTCTCTCTCCAAGTCACAGCTTTTCTGTTGCAGCAATCAGAACGTTTGAGATAAAACATTCTTGTGCCTGGTACTACCCAATGGGTGATCATGTAATTTATTATCTTGTTATGCATAACACTAGTGTTGTATTATTCTAGTAAAAAAAAAAATACTTGAAAGCATGGATAGCTTTATAGTATCTTGTGGGATTTTGAAAGAGGAATGTAGTTTTTATGTTTCCTGAAGAACTGCTGGCCTGGAACATGCAGGGTGAAACATGCAGTAAATAGCATGAGTCACCAATGAGGAAAGCTACTTGGTTTACCTGAAATCATAGAATCACAGAATGCTTTGGGATGTCAGGGATGCTAAAGAACATCTAGTTGAATTCAACCTCTGTGCCATGGACAGGGCCACCTTTGACTAGACCTGGTAGTCCAAGCCCCACTCAACCTGGCCTTGAACACTCTTAGGGGAGGGACAAATGCAGCTTCAGCCCATGCTAGTGCTTTAGCACCCTCACAATCAAGAATTTCTTCCTAACATCTAATCTAACCCTGTCTTCTCTCAGTTTGAAGCCATTTCCCCTTCTATCACTTTATGTCTTTGTAGTGTCCTTCTCCAGCTCTCTTGTAGCCCCTTTAGGTACTGGAAAGGGCTGTAAGGTCTACCAGAGCCTTATCTTTTCAAGACTGAACAAGCCCAGTTCTCTCATCTGTCCTTCACAGCACAGGTGCTCCATCCCTCTGATCATCTTGGTGGCCTCCTCAGCACTTGCTCTAACAGTTCCATGTCCTTCCTTCGCTGGAGGGCCCAGAGCTGGATGCAGTGTTCTGGGTGGGGTCTCTAGAGCACTAGAGCAGAGTGAAGACGCATACCCATTTGACCTGCTGCCCATGCTCCTGGTAATGCAGCCCAGGACACAGTCTGATTTCTGGGCTTCAATCCCAGCTTTGTTGAAGCTGATGAGGTTCCCATGGGTCCACTTTGTTGAGCTTGTCCAGGTCCCTCTGGATGGCATGTCACTCCTCAGGCATGTGACCCACTCAGCATGGTGTCACCCACAAATTTCCTGAGGGTGGATTAGATCACTATGTCTTATGTCTTTGATGAAGATTGCACTGATTCCAGTATGGGCCCCTGAGGAACACCACTTTTCACTGATGCCTGAAGGGACACTTAGCCATTGACTACTACCATCTGGATATGCCATTCCAACCAATTCCACTTCCATTTAACAGTCCCCATCAAACCTACCCATTCAGAGCAAAGGATATTGTGGGGAATAGTGCCATAGTCCTTACAGCACTCCAGAAGATGACGTCTTGTAGCCTTTCCCTTGTCCACTAGTGTAGTCACTCCATTGTTGAAGACCACCAGGTTGTTCAGCAGGACTCTCCCTGGACGAATGTGTGCTGGTTAGCTCACTGGGCACCCTTCCCTCCTCCTGGGCACCCTTCCCTCTTCCTGAGAGAATTTTTTTGCCACCCAGGTTCTTGTGGGCTGAGTCATGCTCAGAATTTATCTCACAGGATGTTCATGGGGTACACAGCACACAACTGATCTGGGAAGCCAGCACAGGCTCCTGCCAGGAACATGCCGCAGGACAGCAACTGCCTGCTCAGTCACTGAGCTTGCTGCTTGCTGCAAGCAGGGGGCAAATCTGCAACTTTCCCATTGTGTTCCATTGGCCAACCTTTTCTGTGGTCACAATAAACTATCCTAGAGACTATACAAGACATGAGAAAAAAAAAAGGCAATGCACTAAATGTTATTACTTCTCCTTCCTCCTCCAACACCCTGTAGCAATTTCTTTCTGCTCTCCAACAAACAGATCACCCCAAATACAAACTTAACGTGCCAAAAAAGAGTTTCCAAGATTTTAAAGAGCAACACTTATAATTTTTGCTGGGTTTTGGGGTTTTCTTGGTTGATTGGTTTGCTTTGATTTTGTTGTTTATTTTGGTTTTTTTTGAAACATACCTACAAAATGTATAATTAGCATCCTTATGAACAGTGCTTATGGTATTACCTCCTCTTCCACTCCCCAGTTTGATGCATATTTTCTTTTCCTCCTGCCCTCTACATTAATATAGATTATAGTATTCTACATGAATGCATAGGTCTTTTCCCTCACACTGATTGAATGAACTCTAATTGGTTGTACCTTCAGGCTACACTTGTTCTCTGACTGTACATCATCAAACTGTACATTTTTCACTAAAAAGGCAGAAATCGTGTTAGACACTATCAGAGTTTTCCTCTTCTCATGTGATGGATGTCTGGCCAATCTTTCACTCCTGATGCTTGTTCAAAAGCTTTTCAATCATCACAGTTGCAGCAGAATTTCCTGTGTGAGGAGGCACTGCTGAAATGGCCCTGGAGTCCTGGGGGCTTTTAACTGATGGTGGAACGTAGGAGCCAGAGGAAGGCACCAGAATGGGGAGAAAGCAGCACTCAGAGACTTTGTCAGGGAAATGACAATTTATTTCCTTTTTCTTGGGTGAAGAGTTCCTGGAGGTAGGCTAGAGCTGTTGGTGGGGTGGCCTCTTCTTGGGTCAGGGAGAATTTGAGGGGCTGTGGGTTCTCTTCTTCTGGGAATGCCGGGACTCTCCAGAAGAGTGGTCCCTACCCTGGTCAGGAGCAGAGGGGCTGCAGCCCTGAGCAGATGGACCTGCTGCTGCCACTGTCTGCTCCTGCTCTTCCTGGGGCTGGTGCTGCCCTGAGCAGGTGGGCATAGATGGAGGGTGGCTGGGACTCCGTTGGAGACTGGTTTCTGATGTACCAGCTTTCTCCTCTACCTCAGAGCCTGCAGGTCCACTGGCAAGAGTCACCTTCCGGGAGTTAGTGTAGTTGGAGTTACTGGAGTTGGTGCTGGCATGATGGAAGCACAGCAGCCTCTGGGCTTCATCACTGCACTGACCTATGATGACATTGATGATGCTATAAACCAGTGATGCTGTGTGCCCGTTGAGGAGAGGCTCCAGCAGCTCAACCAAGGTCTCTGCATCCGGACCACAGACACAGAGGCCATGCAGGATGGAGCCCTCTGCAGCCTCTGCTCGCCACCACTGGTCCTGATAGACTGCTGCTAGCTTCCAGCGCAGCCAGGGAAGCACAGGGTCTAGCAGCTGCTGTTGCCTTTGGAAAAGTTCTGCCCAGACCTCAGGCAGAAGGCCACCCATGAATTCTGACTCTGCAGCCCCCTGCTCATCTGGAGACAGCATCCTTTGTGGAGAAGGTGGAGGGGACACCCCAGGGTGATGGGGGCTGTTTTGGGCCAGGTGGAACAGAGCACTCCCTGCCTGGCTGTTATCCTCTGCCAACTCTTCTGATGCTGTGATGGCAAACTGTAGATAGTCACATTCACTCCGCTCAGAAAACTTGACAATCTCCATAGGTTTGCTGCAGAGTGGGCACGCCGGATTTGTCTTTGCCCACCGCAGGATGCAGCCCAGGCAGAACTGGTCATTACAGGGCAGAACAGAAGCCACATCACTCCGAGTGTTGTGGCAGATGGGGCAGCTCCAGTCTGGTCCCGTGGCCATGTCTTCTTGCTGCAGCAGGCTGAGGAGAACTGAGGGCCAGAAGGAGCTCCTACTTGCAAGCACACTCAGCAGAAGTCCAGGCTTGAGCTAAACTGGTCCAGCCAGGCTCTGCAGGCACACATATAATCAGCAAGGGATGTGATATCACAGTCCATCTCCTGTGATGTTATTCTCCACCACCCAGTGATGTCACAGTCAGATGGATGTCTGGCCCCTAAGTACAAGCAGTGAGGGATGTTAGGTTACAATCTGTCTCCTGGTGATGCCATCCTCCCACCCAGTGATGTTACAATGAGACATCCATCCCTGCATTTCCTCATGCCTCTACACATGCATCCAGGGCTACTGCGGCTCCATGCTACACTCTCTATCCTCACCCACATCTTTAGCTCAACACCACAGTTAAATGCCAAGGCCTTGGCCATGTCTCCAGTTTTAATATCAGTTAACCACAGCATTTCTATGGATATTCCTGTGATATTTTAAGTGAATTTTGATTCCTTATTTTGAGCAGGATTTATGCTTATGGATCTGATCCACACTCAGTTTCATTCTTCCCTTTTCCTACCAAGCATTTCAGTACTCTTATGAGGTCACAGTTGTCTCTGGAATGAAGTAGATAAAAGATGTACAAGGTGGAAGCAATAGAGTCTTTTTGAGAGGGGAGACCAGGTCAAACCCCACAAAAATAATAACCTGAAGGAATAGATATCCAACTGGAGAATCAGATCAACAACCTGACTCCATTCACAAGGTCTTTTGCAAACCATTCTGAACTCATTTCCACATTAGAAAGATGGATCTTTGGGTGTATTTCTTCCATTCCTTTGTTCTCCACTTTCATTAGAAGTAGAGAACTAGAACAAGAACAAATGTAAAATTTACCTTTTTCTGATACAGGAAACCCCACAACAAAATGGGTCTCTTGCTCTGCTTCAATCTTCTCCCTTTTTAGGCTGCAGATTTTTTTTTCAACTCACAATTCAACTGGACCAGGTGGACAGTATAAATTAGTGCTCAACAGGTGTTTTTCAGTAAATACATGCTTGGGTTTATATCTGAAAATTAGTGTAAAGGGAGATGATTACCATCAAAGCTGTTCTCAAACTTACAGAGAGTTGGTAGAAAGATAGGTGAGTAGGTAGGTAGGTATCTAGATAGTTGGACAGACAGATGGATGGACAGACATAAAAGCTGCTTTTTGTTAAGTTTCAAACTATGTTGCATACAAATTTAATACAATTTTATATTAACGCTAGGATGCTTGTCCATTAGAAATGTAAAGAAAATAAATACATGTGTTAATTGTGTATATAATTGACAAGATCCACTGGCTAAATCTAAAAAGAAAGAGCATAAAAATTGGACAATAACATCTCAGTTGCCCATCATCATGAAGGAAAATTAGCAGTATTTCATCAAATAAGCAGCATTTCAGGAAAGGTCCCACACCTTTGATATGGAGGACCAAGAGAGAGAATTAATGCCCTATGCAGGTAAGAGTGCTTACTGAAGTAATGATAAATTAACTCCTTGTCAGAGACTCTGAAACAGATTTTCATCTTCTTGGCCTTGTGAAACCAGATTCATCACTTGAAAGAACGGCAATGGTAGCAGTAAAGTCAATAGCATGTGACAGGGGTGTATTGAAGCAATGATTTAGGAAGTTCGGTGTATAAAATGGATTATTAGAATCAAAATGGGTCAAGAGTCCTTGCATTTCATGGCTCTGTAGGAATGCAAGAGGAATAGGAAAAAAAATCCTTGCTCCAAGTAAGTGAGAGGGGAATGTTTCCCTGGAGTATTTGTGCTTGCACACTCACATGCACAGGGATATTGTCCAAGCTCAAAATAACTGCAAATGATTCTGTGAAGGCAGAACTTCTTTAGCAATCTCTTTAGCCACTCTCATGGTCTTTTGAATTGCAATAGCCAAAGTATAAAAAAATTGCATCTGACCTTTGATCACTGTAAATAATCAATCAGAGTCTCTGATAAAATAAGACAGAGTCACTGGTCAGGCTAACAAAGCATCAGCGGTTTGACTTTGAGCCTTGTAGTATCTGTGTCCTCACACAAATGGACTTGCTGCTGTTGGCAATCAACATGTTGGAAATGATTAACACAAAGAGATTGAGATACCACTCACCACTTGCCCCACCAAACTAGCAGGAGAATTTATCCTCCAGGCTTTCATATCTCCAGTATATATATGTATTTTGTCAGAAGTTCCTGGAAGACCGAATTCAAACCACATTTTGTTATTTATTTAGTACTGAAAGGCAGGAAAAGAAAGTCAGAAAATATTGGGGAGAAAATATCTGTGAGCCATACCAAAAAAAAAAAGATCTGACATAACTCTGTCTAGGATTGTTAGATTAGCTTTCCTTATTCGCTAGAAGCAAACTGTAACCCTGCATCATGCTCTGCAGAATGTTGGTAGGATGTTCTCTGGGAAAAAATGATTACAACTAGTTCATGTGTAATAAGAAATTAAAAGGGATATTTTTCTCTATTAACAGTTTTACTTCCTGGTACTATCCTTCTCTCTTATATATATAAGTGGTACAGGCTATTACAAAATAAAAAATTCAAATAGGTGTCTTCTGTCTTCTCTAGTGCTATTCTAGCTGTGTCTAGTGAAATACTGCTTTGCTTTTTGTTAATTAGTAAATGACTCTTAATTTTCTGTATCACATGCAATTTCACATGTAACACAAGCTCTCTCGGCATGCCTTTTTCTAACGTATGAATATCTAAACAACAGATACCAGCTCAGTGTTGGCAGGTGTGGATATTCATCATGGTACAAACAGAAGAAAGTCAGTTTAATCCAATGCCCATCTGCTAATACATTTAGATACAAAGAGAACTACCAAAGCTGCAGCCTACAGAAGAAAAGTCAATCTAGTGAGCATTCAAATGTTTGCTGTCAAACAGATGCTAAAACACTGTGCAGAACTGTGATTGTATTCAGTAGACAAATCAGGAGTCAAAGACTTGTGCCTTATAATGTGGCACAAAGGCAAGAGCTGCTCATCACCCTGAATGAATCACTTGATATTCCTCTCCACAGGATATGGCAGTATTGAATTATTTGCATTGGAAATGACCCTTAAGATCAAGTCGAATTTTAAACCAAAAATCTCATTATAAGTACAAATTCAATTATTTAAACTTTATATTTTCCTGCAGGGTGGGGGAAAAGCATTGCTTTCCAAGGTATGCAGCAGAAATGCATAGGCCAAGAATGATTCCTGACAGCAAACAATGAAAGAAATATCTAGCAAGAAGTGCAATCCAGCAGGGTTCTAACCTGGGATGTTTCCTGTTTAACTTGTGGGCAATGGGCAAAGCAAAGGAGAATTGTTGTGACACTGGCAGATGATGACAAACTATGGAAGAGGGGGAGGACGCTGCCAGTATCCACAGGTACTAAAAGTGGGGGGAGGAATGAGCTAAAAGGAATCTGATCAAATTCAGCAAGGACAAAAGGGATTATCGTTTCTGCTTGGCACTTCTCAGACCACAAATGGATCCTGCGTCCAGATCCTGATCCACAAGTCAAGATGGAAATTGGCAAAACAGGACAAATTCAGGGAAGGCCAACATGAGAGTGGGGCTGGAGCACTGCCTCTGATAGGTGAGGCTATGGGTGCAGGACTAGTTCACTCTGGAGCAGAGAGAGCTGTAAGGCATCTGAAAGCACCTTGAGGCTACCGGATGGGATCAAGGGGCTGAGGCCACTTCACAGAGGTGCCTGGCAGAAGGAAAGGGAAAATGGCATCAGCTGAAGCTAGAGAAGCTTGGGATGGAGATAAGGGAAAAGTTAAGACAATGTGGTGAAGTGAAGGCCCAGAGAGGTTTTGCTTCCTTTAACTGGTAAAGCCCCAGGCAACGTGGTCTGACCGATGAATGACTGTGTTTTGAGTAGGCTGAAGGAGAGATCTTGTGAGGTGACTTCCAGCCTGAACGATTCTTCCTCGTGATTAGTGAATTCATCGATGTTCCAGAGGTTCATTGTACAGCCGCCCCGAGTGCCTGAGGGGTGGCGGAGCACAGCGCCCCCCGCTGGGCCCGCGCCGTTACCCGGGCGCGTGCGGGGGGCGCGTCTGCGCGGCCCTCGAGCCGCGGCCGTTGGCGCTCGGTCCGCGGGCGGGCGCGCGCCCCCGTGTGTCGCGACTTCGCCGACTGTGGAGGGGCCGCCCCCGCCGCCCGCCGCCCGCCGCCAGCCCCGGCCCGGCCCGGCCCGGCCCGGCCCGGCCGGCCTCGAGGTTGTGTTTCCGGCGCCCGAGGAGATTGTTTCTTTGTCCCACCCTGAGCTGGCTGCCTTTTTGGAGGTGACTCTATTCGATGGCCGTGCTGGGGTATGCACTGAGAGCTTTTCAGTGTCGTCACATGCCTGAGAAGTAAAAGCATCTTTGGTTAAGTGCTTGTTTATTAAAGCAAAATTTTTAAAAAAAGAGACGTGAATCAAAACTATCCCGCATTCTGGAGCATAAGACAGTTGCCAATTCAGGTGCTCATTTTCAGGGGAAAAATGCACATTGTAGATTCATTCATATAGATGAAGTGGGAGATTTTTAGGTGATGTCTTTGATCCTAAAGAATATTTTGAGAATTGCCATGGAAGGCAAACATTTTTGTTGCAAATTCAGGGAAATGGTTCGATGGAGTTACTAATTTCATGGGGCTTTTTATGGAAAATATAATTTATGAACATTTGGTTCATACAAAGCATCTTCACATGTTCATACTTTGTGGCATCTGTCAAGTTGTAAGTGTCCTTTGCTCTGCCTGTGGCCGGCCCTTGTGTAGAAAACCTAAGTTTCATGTGCAGAGAGGGGTTTGGGAGAGGTCATTCTGTTACAGCGCCAAATGCAGTCTCTCCTTTTGGTTTTGAACACAAAGGAAAAGAAAGATATTGGCTGAATCTCTTGCTGCTGCACAAGACCTGCCCAGTATGTAGGCTCTTGAAATGCCATGTTTGTGTATGTGTTGAAGCTACTATTTTACAGTCCTCTCAGTATTCTGGTGCCTTCAATTAAGTTTCTAGGTGGGAAATCCTCAGCTGGTGCAAACTTGCTGCTATTGCTCTCTGTATTGCAACAGTTAGTCATCTTCCTCTTGGGTGTCTTTCCAGAAAGATGCATATCCTGATGAATCCTCTACAAAGCTCCGGTCTGGACTAGGCTGTTTGGTTCAGTTCTGGGCAGAGAGGAGCATGTCCTTGTGCCAGTACACACAGAGGTGGCAAGACTCCTTCCTTAGTGCCCACTAAGTGAATTGTCTTGACAGTGTGGTTTTGACAGCTTTTAAACAGTGTTTTGAGAAGTATATATTTTCCATTTTTGAAGGCTTTGGCAATTAGCGTCCAGATTTCATCCTTAGGAATAGAGGGATTAAGTGTGTGAATAAAGGAATTGTTGGAGAACAGGTGGTTTGATTCTGAGTCCTCATGAATTGTGTATGTGATAAGAAGGGTGTTGTTCATCCTGGATGTGAAGTGGTTAAAGATTTGCAGCTTATTCTGTGTTGAAGAGTAGTTCGGGGACTACTAGGTCTTTGGTCTGGCAGCTTCTTTCTTTTGATTAAAAATCTCCTTTCTTTAACTCTTGGCTCCTCCCAGATGCCCCTGGGTGTTAAGTTCCTGTATTGACCCAGCCTTTTGCATATTTATATATGGCTTTATCAAAAAAAGTGTCTATTTCTATTAATATACACAGGCATTGCCCTTTAAATATTTGAGTAAGAGCAGACTCAAAATGCGGAGTGTGATTTTTTGGAATTATCTGTATCCTGTTACCCAGTGTGATGCTCTTTTGTCTTCTGTAAACTCACACATACCAGTTTTCAAAAGCCTTCTTTTCCTTAATAGAAGGAAATGTTGCAGGCTCTAAACAATCATTCATCTTCAAGGTACTGATGGCTAGCCTGTTTGCAGAAGAGACTTACATTCTTCAGCAGGTGATGAGAATATTTTTCTGTCTAAAGGTAAATTCCAGGTACTTAACTTCAGGCCTTTACTTCCTCAGTGGAACCAAAACCTAACTAGGTTGTCTAGCTTTATGAGGTTTTTTTAACCCTATAGATTTTTGCCACATAATCATGGAAACATACTCGTGCAGTGAATGGTTGCCTACAAAATACACATGGAGCAGGAGAGAAGAGCTCCAAAAGGCAAGCAATATGTTATAATTTAGTAATTATTACATTATTAGTTAGTAATTAGACTTAGAAATTGGATGGGGTTGGGTGAGATTCACAGGCAGAAATGTATAGCTCATGAATGTAGCTTTGCACCACACAGACCTGTGTAGTGGTGTGAGCAAGATCTCTCAGTAACAACACACGTGTAAGTCTAGTGCTAACTAGGAAGGTTCCTTGATTTCTCCTTCTGGGTTTCTTCTTGTTTCTTATGGCTAGTGTCATAAGCAAGGGCAAAGTTCAGACTGTGAGAACATGTTTTCTCACTTGCTGTATTCTGTTTTTTGATTTTGTGTTTTGATTAATAGGTATTTTGTAAGAGTTTGAGTTTCAATTTGGCAAATGTCTGAATTTAAAATGCTTACCATGTAAACTATGTTAACAGTGTTAATCTCGTGTTACATGTCCTTTCAGAGTGAAGAAGAACAGTTATTATTGTGTCCCAAAAATGACAACAAGAAAATAGCGAGTGACGTTTGGGTTTGCTTCTTTTTTTTGGGGGGGGGGAGGTGTGTTTTGTTTTGTTTTGGTTTGGTTTTTTTTGTGTGTGTGGGGGTTTTGTTTTTTGGTTTTTTTTTTTTTTTTTTTGGTTGTGTGGTTTTGGGAGTTGTTTGTTTGTTTGTGTTTGTTTTTTGTTTTTGTTTTGGGGGTTGGTGTTGGTTTTTGTTTGTTGTTTGGGGTTTTGTTTGTTTGTGTTTGGGTTTTTTGTTTTGTTTTAAGGAGAATATTTTGGGTCAGTGTGAGTCAGGAAGTGAGCCTGTGAACATTGCAGTGGAGGAGAGAGTTTCACTCGGCAGCACAAGTTGTGCAACCATCCCCTTGAGTCAGAGGACCCTGGTAAGAAGAGAGTCTACGTGTTTTTAGAGATGTCTGAGACAGCTACTCTGAGCCTGACTTATAGAAAGGAGATCAGAGTAGTTGATTCAAGAGCTGATGGTAGAGTTGGAGGAGCTGTTAATCCCAAGTAACAATGTGAGTTAATAACTCATCTGAAAATACCCATCAGTTTCTACCATTTAAGGACCAAGGTCTCTTTGTCAGTACAGAGAAGAAACAAGGCTGGAGTTCTTTTCATGAGATGTGAATGTCTCTGTTCAAAGTTCTTGTGGGTGCTGTTTACAGTGCTAGTGCTGCAGTTTTTATGGGGGTACTTTAAAGCTTTAAAGTTTTGAAAACTTGTAAGAACTCCTATTCTTTAAACAGCAGGCCTCAAATTCCCAAGGGAGAGCCTGCCTTTCAGGCCATGTTTTATAGACTCTGATTATAGTAGGGAGTAAAATTGCTAGGTGTGCTGCCAAGGGAGACATAAACAAGGTCCGGTGTTGACTCAGTGTTCCCTTTGCTTCCTAGATGTCCATCTGCTGTACCTGTCCAGAAGGGCTGCTCTGCATGAGAGGAAGTTACTGAGGGAAAGCCTGTGAAAATGGACTACCTGAGATTCTTCTCTATATAGTTATAGATGCATTATGTTGTACTTATACAGTTAGAGGTATATGGATTTTTAGCTAGATACACTTATATTTGCATGCTTAGATATAGGCAGTACGGTTGTAGCCATCTGCAATAAATTAAATTTTTTTGACTGAAATTGATATTTGTATATTTATATATAGTCAACAGACTCTCTGCCTGTGTCTCTCTCCTGGGCAGCATGTACTGTCCTGTCTCTGAGAGTTCAGATCAGTCTTCCAGAGTGGGGAGGAACAGCAGAATCACTGCCATCACTCTCTGTCATCCTTGCAGACCCATAGAGCTCTGGACACCATGCTGGAAGCAATGGTGCTCAGCTCTCCTGCCTCCAGAGTCAATGTGATGCTGCATGATATCTTTCAGTTCTGGGCTGTGAAAAGAGTGGGAACAGGGCTGTTCCTTACCAGAGTAGGAGGGATTGCCCACTCCTGGGTGAGTGGTCCCCAGCCCAGTGACATGCAGGCAGTGTGCTGTGGGGAGGGTGCTCAATTCCCCTGGGGAAGCACCAGGGGCTGGCACCAAACTGCTTTGGAGTACAGTAGCTGCAGAGGATGGCATATGCCTTGCAGGAGGATTGGCCTGGGGCCTTTGCCCCAGGAGTGCAAGGGACTCCTGGAGCAGGAGCCCACCAAGACTTTGCTCAAGGTCAGAGGAAGCCTTGAGGGACCGTGCAAGTCTTGCCCAGGAGTGAAGTCACACTGCTCCTGCTGGAGCAGGTGTTTGCTCCCAGGGATCATCTGCAGTTCTCTTTTCTCAGGTGCTGCTGGACTTCACCAACTCTGAAACCACTGCCGTGCAGAAGAGGGTCTGGGGGAGGATCAGGAATCTGAGTCATGGACTGGCTGATATTTCCAAATTGGAGGTAAGGCCCAGGCATCTTCCAGCCAGGCCAGGCCACCCTCCCTTCTGCTACCCCCATAAGGCTGCTATCCAGCTGGCAGCTTCTTAAGACCCACAGGGCCTTTTACAGCTTTGTCTGACCTGGATCCAGCCCTGAAGCCTGCGGTTAAGGAAACTTCCCTGTCTGACCCTCCAGGAGCCACTCTGGCAGTCCCATTCACACCACCTGAGCTGGGACTGAAGCCCCTTCAGAGCTACACCCCTCACACTCCCATTCAGACCAGGATTCCTTACCAGCTCAACCCCAGGTTTCCCATAGCAGATTCTCAGACATCCAGGCCCCCCCAATAGCTTAATCATGGTGCGATAACTAAATAACAACAGCTCCAGCTGGTGTCTCTGGGAAAAGGGACCCTGAACAAAGGATCCCTTGGGTTTTCATACCCTCACAGCACCAAAGTCTGGGGGTCTCAGTGTCCAGTCCCCAGCCTGGTACCACAGATCTCTGTGCCCTTTCCTGTGCCAAGGGTTGGCAGTTCATGGCTTCTTGCCTTGGGCTCCCATCCAGAGCTCAGCCTGCAGCTCTCATTGCAACAGCAACTTCCTCAATAGCCTGCCTCCCTAACAGGCAAGTGCCAACCACAGTGGGGCACAAGGGGAAGAGGAAAGGCACCAGAAGGGGGAGAAAGCAGCAGCAAAGCTAACAGAACAGAATGTTATAAATGTGCTGCCCAATTATCCAATAATAAAAACCAAACAAAATTTAAATGTAGCAGCAATTTTAATTAAGCAGCTTGATTATACAAAATAAATTGGTTTGGTTAATAATACATAAGCAAAAATATAAACCATGGGGTATGGAGCAGGACCTTGGGATCTCGCCTCCCGTACAAACGAGATACCCCCGAGCTGGCCCCTTTATAGTGTAAGCCAATGTGTGCCACCACCCCTCTCCACCAATTTTCGATTCGTAAGATTTGCATCACTTGTTTGCATCACCACCTTTACTACGCATGCTTCATCATCTTTTTTAGGGGGTCGTGTCACTTTTTGGGGGTCTCCAGAGGAAGGCTCATCCTCTTCATCATGTGTCCTTTGAATAACCTTTTTTATTGCCCATGCGTATTAAGCTACCTCTTTAGTTACACATGCGTACTAAGCTTGTATTATATAAGCGAATACAAAGTTTGAGCATTTCGGCAATAAATCCCATATAATTAACAGGTTTCTTGGAGTTTCCCCAACTTTCCCCATTTCACAGACCAATTTAGCTATTATTATCTAAGTGTCTTCCTGTATCTCATGAACATCTGCAGGAGAAGGGGGAACCCCCTCCCTCTCCTCTTTAACACTACTTGTTACTACTCTTTATTTTAAAGTATTGATTATTGTTTCAAATTTAAAGTATTGATTACTGTTTCAATTTTATCAGCACGAATCATACCTATTTACCACAAGAAGATAAGCTAACTTTCTAACACATTCCTGAAATTCTGTTTTGTCTTGTTTTTTAGGGTAGCAAAGACACTGTGTTTTCCATTAGAACTTCAAAGACATAATAAGAAAGCCCCTGGACACAACACTCAAGGTGTGGCCTACAAGTCCAGTGGGGCAGAACCTAGAGGGAAATTACTTAACCAACTGCTCTTCTAATTGGACAATATTTTTTAGATATGCTAATTTGTTAAACTTACAAAAATTGTAGAAATCTGGTGCCAGGTGTGCCCATGAAACTTCTAATGAAGGCCTGGGGTTCTTTTACTATTTTAAGACTGTTGCAAGAGTTTTCTCTTTTGACATTAGGCAACACCCTGGACAGAGGCATTTGCCACCACTACTTCCCCCTGCTCCTCCTGGGGCTGCACCTGCTGTGTACTGATCGGCATAGATGGCTGGAGGATGCGGAGGGCACAGAGGGCAGCTTCTGACGTGCTGGGTTGGTCCTCCATGTCAGAGCCTGCAGGGCTGCTGGCAGCCATTGGATGCCAGGTGGGAGTCCCTGCTCCCTGGGAGCTGGTGGAGCTGGTGGAGCGGGAACTGGCCTCCTTCCCAGCAGCATGGGAGCACAGCAGCCTCTGGGCCTCCTCACTACATTGGCCCACAATGAAATTGACAGTGCCATCAACCAGCTGCTCTGTATATTCCTCCAGGAGTGGCTGAAGCATCTGGACCATGACCTCCCCATTGTAACAGATCAAGTGGGAGCTTCAGGCGAGCCCTGCCTTTAACTCAGATTTTTGGCAACAGTTTAAATTTAGGTGGCCCACATCTAAAATCACTCTGATCTGCAAGTTCTAAGGATGGCAGATCAGGTCCATTTATAAAACGAGTTATTTATTGAACAGACACCAGATAACTGAAACAAGACCTTAATCAGAGTTACTTACTCCATGTTATAAACAAAAAAAAAAACCCCAAAACAAACAAACAAACAAAAAAAACCCCCACAAACCCAAAAACCCCAAAACCAAAAACAAAAACACCAAAAAAACCCCAACAACCTAATCTAGTAGATTACATAAAACAGTACACAATAACACAATATTTTTGTACCTATATGAAAGCTAGCAAAAGAAATAGTATAGATTAGGAGTCAAATGTTATTTACCACTTAAATGATGATAGTGTACCAAATTCTTTCACTCAGCCTCTGAGGAGTAACCACAAATCAGCTGTCCCCACTTTGGGGGATAAGTTCTTCTGGGGCAAGATGCTCTGTTATTCCACCAGCTAAAAGCACCCTGTTCTGGGGGTGAGATGCCCTGCTACACCCATCTGGACCACAGAGGCACAGGGCATACAAGACTGCCAGCCACCATGAGGATGCTGCAGGCCCCTGCTTAGCTGGAGAGAGTGTCCCTTGCAAAGAAGACTGAGGAACAACTTCAAGGCACTGGCAGCTTGTTTGCATGCAAGAGGCCAAGATCTCCTTCTGCCTGGATCCAGCCCTGCGTCCAATCTGGCTTCTGATCTATGGTGATTCTCCCTGGGGTGTGATGACACACTCTAGGTATTTTTGTTCCTGCAGAGAAAACCTGACAGTCTCTATCAATCTTCTGCAGAGTGGGCACTCTGGTTTCTTCTCTGCCCAGCGCAGGATGCAGCCCATGCAGAACTCATGGCCGCAGGGTATCACATAAGCGATACCCTCTTGCTCATCATGGCAAATGGGGCAGCTCCACTCTGTCCCCATGGCTCTGTCTGTTCTCCATGGCAATTCAGGGAGTCCTGAGAAGCTGCTCCCCATCACTGGCACTACCAATGAATCTCACACACTGCAACAAAATGGAGAAACCTTGGTCCCCTGCTGTCCCAAGGAGGAGATGAAGAAATGCCCAAGCCCCTGGAGAAGGATACCCTCCTGACTCCTCAAGCCCTAGTGATCTTCTCACTACCACCCTGGGGAAACTTCATCCCTTCAAATCTTACAGGCATGCTTGACAGGCTGTGATTTTTCTGAGAGTATGGGAAGATGGTCTCTGGCAGCTGAAAACACGTAGAGTTGAGACTGCTATCTGTGATAAACAGATATTGGGAATTAAGTGGTTCAATACCTTTGAGGTCCTGAATTTTTAATTCAATCTCTGGAGGCTGGACTTTTCCTTTCTTTCTTTCTTTCTTTCTTTCTTTCTTGTTTTAGGTTCACTCTTGAATCAGGAAATGTCATGAATTGAATGTAGTTTTTATAGGGAGGAGGCTCTCTTACAAAGTAAACACTGTGGACAAAAAACAAATACGGCCTTAGCAGGCACTGCACACATCAGCTGGGTATGCTGGTCAAGCATCACCTGTGCAGGCAATCTCTAGGGAAGACTAGGTGCATAGCTTTGCTCCCTGCTAATGAGTGTCAGGGGCTCTGAGAACCTGTGCACCCTTGATGACTAGAGCTGCATAAGATATTTTAAGAGACTTAAAAAGTACAATTGCCTTAAACACCAATCACAGTACCACAGAATCAACTAGGTTGGAAAAATCCTCTGAGATCATTGAGTCCAACCTATGACTGAACACCACCCTGTCAACGAGACCACATCACTAAGAGCCATGTCCTGTCTTTCCTTAAACACCTCCAGGGACAGTGACTCCATCTCCCTGGGAAGCCTAGACCAATGCCCAAAATCACCCTTTTGTGAGGAAATTTTTTCCTACTGTCCAGCCCCAACCTCCCCTAGTACAGCTGAAGACTTTGTCCTCTTCTGTTGCTGGTTGCCTGGGAGAAGAGATCAACTCCCACCTGGCTATACCCTCCTTTCAGGGAATTATAGAGGTTGATAAGGTCAGCCCTGAGCCTTCTCTTCTCCAAGCTAAACAACCCCAGCTCCCTCAGCTGCTCCTCATAGGACCTGTGTCCCAGACCATTCACTAGCCTGGTTGCCCTTCTCTGGATATGTTTGAGCATCTTAACATCCTTCCTGAGCTGAGGGGCCCACAACTGGACACAGACTCTATCACTCAAGGTGTGGCCTCACCAGTGCCCAGTACAGGGGAAGAGTGACCTCCCTGCTCCTGCTGGCCACACTGATACAGGCCAGGATGCCTTGGCCTTCTTAGCCACAAAGGCACACTTCTGGCTCCTGTTCAGCTGCTGTCACCAGTGCCCCCAGGTCCCTTTCTGCCTGGGCACTGTCCAGCCACACCGTCCCCAGCCTGTGGTACTGTAGAGGGTTGTTGATTCAAGGGCAGGACCTTGTTAAGGCACTTGGACTTGTTAAATCTCATATTGTTGGATTCAGCACACCTATCCAGCCTGTGCAGTTCCCTTTGCAGAGCCCTCCTACTCTCTAACAGATCAATACTTGCACCCAATTTGGTGTCATCTCAGATTTGTTAATGGTGGACTCAATCCCCTCCTCCAGACCATTAATAAAGGTATTCAGCAGGACTGGCCCCAGCACTGATCCCTGGGGTACTCCACTAGTGATCAGCCCCCATCTGGGTGCAACACCATTCACCTCCATTCTCTGGGCCCAGCTATCCAGCCAGTTCTTAACCCAGCAAAGAGTGCTCCTGTCCAAGCCCTGGGCTGCCAGCTTTTTCCAGGAGTGTGATGCAGGAGATGGTGTAAAAGGCTTTGCTGAAGGTCAGGGAGACAACTACAGTTTTCCCTTCATCCACCTGGTGGGTCAGCTGGTCATAAAAGGAGATCAGGTTGGTCAAAGCACAATCGGCCCCTCCTAAATCCCTGCTAGCTGGGTCTGATTCCTCAGCTGTCCTGTAGGTGCTGTGTTATTGCACTCAAGATGATAACCATAACCTTCCATAACCTTACTGGGCACCAAGGTCAGGCTGACAGGCCTGTAGTTTATCATATGCTCCTTTTGGCCCTTCTTATGGATGAGCATCATCTGGTTGCCCAGGACTGATGGTAAATGATGGAAAGCATCTTGGCGAGATCTTCCACCATCTCCTGCATCACCCTGGGATGAATCCTGAATGGTCTCATAGACTTGTGAGCATCCGAGTGGCTCAGCTAGTCACTAACTGCTTCCTCCTGGGTAACAGGGAAGGCTATTCTGCTCCCTGTCCCCATCTACCAGTTCAGGAGACCAGTTGTCCTAAGGACAACCTGTCTTATTGTTGAAAACTGAAGCACAGAAAATGTTAGGTACCTCAGCCTTTTCCTCATCTTTGGTAACTATATTCCCTCCCTTGTCCAATAAAAAATGGAGGTTCTCCTTGCCCCTCCAAGGCCTGTTAAGATCACCAAAAGACTTTGCCCACTGTGGCAAACTCTCCAAAGAAGCAACTGCTCATCTGCGACGACTGAAGCTCCCCCTCCCTGAAATGCCTCTGTGAAACTTGGCCTGTGAGTTAATCCACCTGAGAGGAATGTGAGGTAAGATTGTCTGGGTGTTATCTCAGACTAGGGGAAAGAAAACAGATACTGGAGGAGCACCAATGCTGGACAGAAAGAAGCCCCACAGAAAGCCAACTCAGCCACTCTGCTGAAAATCAACTCTGAGTGGGTAACTCTGTAGCCAATGAGCATTAATTCCTTTGTTTGCTAAAATGTATAGATGATGAGAAGTTTTGAACACCTTGGGGAGCCACACTAGCAAGAACACCAAGGTGAAGAAAGATGCAACAGGATGCTTTCTGGATCTAAGTGTGGTGATAGCTTCCTACTTAAACTGTCTCACTCTTTCTCTCCCTCTGGCCCTCCCCCTGGCCCTCCTCTCTTTTGTATTTCTATCTCTGTACCTCATGTTTACTGTTAAATAAAATCCATGCTATTGACTTTGGCACCTAGTGTTGTCTGCACCTTAGTTCAGATAGAGGCGTGTGTCAGTAATTGGATTATAACAGATGGGCTGACACAACAGACTGCTGCTGTGAGAGGGTGAGATGTGCAGCTGATCCTTGGCCCAGGGATTGGCACTGGAGAAGGCAGATGCAGCAGCTCTTATTTTCCCTGGAGTGTTTGTACATTGGTGTTACAGCCCACTCCTATATGGAAGGCAGCAACTAAGATTTGTAGATGTTCACAGATGAAAAAAAGAGTGGCAAAAAGCAAAAGGATCCAAAAAAACCTCACAAATTTTTATTAATAAACTACACACTCAGCATGGCAATTGGTATGTTTTGCTATAACCTTCTAATAGTAAGATAAACAAAAGAATAAAAGAACAGAGGGAAGAAGAAAGGAAAGAGAAATTACGTAGGAGAGGAAAGAAGATTACTATCCTGGGCCCAGCATTAATCCACCCAACAGGTGTCCAGGGTCCTGATAGAATGCCACCCAGCCTCTGTGGTGGTACATTTCTATAGGTAAGTCTTCACCATTCTGAGATTAGGTTCCTCACTCTTCATACAAATGAGTTAGCATGTGCAGCCCAGTACGCTGGACTTTTCTGGAAATGGGCTGGGGAGCTTTGGGGTTTTTTTGGTGGTCTTGATTCTCCCTTTATTGGTCTTGCTTGCTCCTTGACCCCACTCCTGCACTTAGGCTGTTCTTTATGTTGTGTGGTCACTATGGACTGGAACAGGAAATTCAGCTCCAGAATGGTGCTGCCTTACCTCCATATGTAACAGGCACATCCTGTTACAACTTGTCTGCTTGACGGCTGTTGGTGTTTAGGGCATAGCAATGCATTAACTCTTTACTAGTTAGATTTCTACATTGGTCAAAAAACCCAGTTACCATCTGATAGGGACAAAAATAATCCTTAGGGCACAGTGGAGAGTGAAGGGCTTCACATTCTTAATGACAGGGCAACACCTGACCCTTTTTTCCCTTTCTCTTGTTTTCCTAGTGTTGTGTTTCTTGCCTTTTTTTTTTCTTTCTTATTTCTTTTTTTTTTTTCTTTTTTTTTTCTTTTTCCCCCAGACTTAAGGTGCTAGATGCTACTTTTCTGCTGTAGAGGTATCAATATCTGTAGGGAAGGCATTGATCTGTACAGAAGGGAGTGTGAAGCCAAATTGTTCCTAAATGAGGATGAAGGGATCCCTGAGTTCAGGGCTGCTTCAGCAATTATCAAGGCAGCAGGATTTTATAGAATTTGGATGCAGAGTGTTCTCAGAGCAGAAAATACAGGTCTCTTTTTGTTTTTTAATGCTTACAATTTAAAATTTAATTCCGTTTAATGAAATTCAAATTAATATAACTCAGAAGGAAAGGGTTGTGGTCTACTATATCCTGAACTGCAGCTGGTCTGTTCTGCTGCTCAAAATACTTTTCCCTTTAGGAAGCGTAAGATGTCCTTCAGCAGACTAAAGAACTGCAGCAGCTTTTCACGTGGAAATGGACAGGGTTGAGTTGGTTTTGGAGGTAGTGTCTGCAGAGGGGTTGAGGGGTAGACTGGTGCTGGTGCTGGAGTAACTGCTGGTACTGGCCTTATTCCCATCTTAGTCCGGATCCAGTTGTAGTAGTACTGAGTGGAGCTGGAGACTGCAGGCCGTTTAGGTCTAGCACAGCCTACTCCCCAGCTGGTCACACCAATTTGCCAGAAGAAGCCACCTCGCTTATCTTGGCAGACAAGAGGTCCTCCGCTGTCACCCTGGAGCAGAGCACAGAGGATTAAGGTGCCTTTGTGTGCTCCTGCCAGCAGTTAGAGTTGACTCCTTTACTCTCCCAGTCCCTGGCAGAACTGGACTCCTGGCAGAGCAAGGCTCTGCTCGAGTGCTGGAACCTGCAGAATCTCGACACCCTTGGGAGCAGGTTTGGGGCCTGTAAGGTGGTGGTCTCTGTCTCCTCTGTGCTCGGATGTTTCAGGGTTAACATCTGGACCTCACAGAGCAAGGACCCATGGATGGGAAAGGGGAAGCTCCAGTGGTGGTGCACAGCTGGGGCTGGGAGAGCAACTGGCCAGGGAAAGCACATGCTGGGCTGTGCTTGGGTGGTGTGATGGGGCTGCCCACACTGCTGGGGGTTGGGGGACTCACAGTACACTCCTACCTGGCAGGTGCCAACGCCGCCCTGCCCAGCACACACGTTGAAGTCGTGGATGTACCCCTGCAGCCACTCGCTACTGTTGCAGAGCTTGTTATCGACAACTTGGACCTTGGCCTGCTGCAGGATATCGTTACCTGAAGCTGTGAGCAGAGAAAGGAATGAGCTCCCAGCAGCTCCTTGCCCATTCTCCTGGCCTGTCCGTGTGTTCAAATCCTTCCCTAGGGCTTGATTGCCTCTAGAGAGGTCTTGGGAGTGCTGTGTTACTGCTGTCTGGTGTTGGGCAGCAGGCCAGGACCATTTTTCCTGAGGCTTATGTCCTACAGCCCAACTCTCATTTTGGCCTCTGCTGTTAGGAAGCCCCAGCCATCTCTCCCTGGTGGGCCAAGCTTGTCCTCAGGGCACAGGTCCTCTATGGGAAGGAACTCACATTTCACAATTCTGTCACCCCAGCCGGCAACATAACAGTTTTTCAGCTCCGACACTTTCACTCCAGGACCAGGCAGGCAGGCGGTCTGGATGGACGAGCTGCACCGGACCGGCCGGTCCAGTTCCAGCAAGGCGATGTCGTTATACTCAGGGCCAGGAACGTATTTTTCATGCATGATCAGGCGCTTAATCCGGCGCACTTCCACATTAGGGCCTAACTGGCCCAACGAGGTGGCCCCAAGCACAACGGCCCACTCGCTGAGGGGACTGGAAGGCAGATGGAGAGAGGGGTGAGAGGGAGTAGAATCATGTGCTGTGGCAGCCAAGCACTTCCCTGCCTTCTGCTTCCCTCGGCAGAGAGGAAAACAGCACTGCAGAGAGCAGAAGTAGGCTTGAGATATGTTAAGCTGGAGGTTGCTAGGAAGCAGTGGCATGAGCCCAGTCTTCTTCCTGAGCAGTCTCACAGCTGGGCCCTGCAATGTCCTGGCACTAGGCACATGCAAGGAAATGGGGTGGGAATAGCATGCACTGGTGGTTTGGGATATCCCCGTGCCCAGGTCCTCCTTACCTAGTGTTGTTGATAAAGCAGTGGGCAGCTGTGAGTAGCCACTTTGCGCTGATGAGGGTCCCTCCACAGACATGCACAGACACCGGTGGTTTCCAGACGCAGCGGAGACTGGCAATGCCAGCCCAGGACCCAGACCCTGGCATGACGTCGGTGCCACCCACAACGCGTGAGGAGCTGAGGGTGGTACCCATGGGCCGGAGCCCACAGGTCTGTCTGTAAGTAGAAAGTCATTACTTTGGATGTCCCATGAGAAGGCTTGCTGCTGTGCTGAAGGTCAGCCAGCCTCACTCCCCACAAGACTTTGGTTGCAAAGCCAGCAAGGCCAGGGGAACTGCCTGACGTGTGCATACGTCTGCCCGTTTCTGCTGTAGCTCTGTAGACAAGTGGTGCCAGCAGCCTGGGCAGTGGTAAACTGAGACTCCCACCCAGGGTTTTGGAAACTGGTATGCCCACAGGTGGCAAGCAGTCACCCACAGGGAACCCCCTAAGCCTTTGCCTGGGCCCCGTCAGGGCCTGGGGCTACTTACCCACAGGTGCCATGTGCAGGCCCACACAAAGCCAGTAGGATAAGGATGCACAACAAAATCATTGTTGTCAGAGATGCCAGTCAGCTACAGGGAGAGAAGGCTTGTCACCTCCAGCGCAGCTGCCAACGCAGTGCCTACAGAATTTGCATTGCTGCGGTGCCCTTGGCCCCGGGGCTGATGTCACAGAGGGACTGGTTCCATGTTCCACGGTGCTGACTTCTTGGAGGCAGGGGGGAAGGGCAAAGTAGAGGCATAGAACCACAGAAAAGTCTGAATTGGGAGGTAGCTTAAGGATTGACTAGTTTCAAAGCCCAGCCATGCACACAGATGCCTTCCACTACACGTTGCTCAGAGTCCCATCCAAGCTGGCCTCAAATAGTAAAAGGAATGGGGCATCCATAGCCTCCCTGGGCAACCTATGCCAGTACTGTGCTAATGATACAAGATTTTGCTTGTCATCCAAAACTCCTACAGAATTTGCAGTAACAATTAAAAGCAACACTCATTCTGATTTTTAAAAACAATTTGTGACATTGTTTTTATTTGCTTTGTTTGAGACAGAAAAGTCAACTAAACAAATGCACCCATCTCAAGGCCTAAGCTCTTTTGGTGTTATTTAGAAACTAACTATGAAGAACTCTAATTATAAGTCATTTTTCTTCAAGAAGCCAGAGCTCCTTTACAGTTGAGCCTGTTTATTTAGTTGTTTCCATTGGACTACTAAACAGCGTACTCCTATTTTGAGAGGTAGAGCAGAGGCTGTGCATTGGACTGCCATTTCAGTTACTTCTGTAACAAATTCCTCTCTTTGATGACCAAATTCCAATTTTCTTAGCTTTCCTTTGATGGAGTTCAGGAAGGACCAAGGAGATGGAAAGTTCCTGCTCTTTCTAAGATATGCAGAGTCCAATTCCAAGTTCCTGGTGTCCTTTACAGCACACACACAGAAGGATCAGATGTCAGCAGCGTAAGACACTAAGACCATTGCCAGCTGCTATCCCCAAGACCTGAAAGCCCCTAGGACCTGTGCTCCTTTATGCCACTGTACCCTTGCCTTCCTCTCTGAGTGGGCACAGTTTCAGCCCTTTGGAGGGACCCTTTCCTGTTGCGAGAAAGGAGCCGACTATCAAATGGACACCAATATGGTTAGGTTTGATCTCCTTGTTTATTCTGTATTCCCTATATTTATGGGGTTACAGAGTAAAAGCAGGCGCAGCTAAACAGTTGCTGATAGGTTAAAATCTCATGTTTAGACACTCTAAATAATTGTTCATTGGTTCACTACTTTTGGCAGTAACTTCTTTGTTCTGTCTTATGATCAGCATTTCTGTCTTCAGCATCTATGAGAAGGTACAGCAAGTTGTTACATGTCTTCAGCTTCCAAGGGGAAGCATCCGTGAGAAGGACCAATGAGTTATTACATTTGCTAATTCAAGGCAATGTAGGAACAGCACAATACACAGCAGGCACAGTACAAGACCTCATACTGTTCCCTGATAGCAAGGATTATTCAAACCTCCTATCAATAGATTGTGGCCTCACTCTTCTAAAAATTCCTCTACACTTTTCCTTTGTGCCTGACTCACCTGCCCACACCTGCATTTTGCAGATCCCAGCTCAGGAAGGCCTTGCCTCACACAGGAGAATAAGTGGGACTGTAAACATGGTTATCTGTGAAAACAGGCCACTTTATTTCTACAGCAACTAAGTCACCATCAGCCATTGCGCATATGTGGAGAAGTGTGGGCAGGACAGAGAGGGCCTTTGGCACTGAGGCTGCCTTCGGATCAGCTGGCATTGCCCCAGAAGGAGAGGGTTGTGGCCCACTGCAGCCTGAACTGCAGCCAATCAATCCTTCCCTAGCATGCCTGAGGCTCCAGGCTGCCTGCCTTCAAGCTGCAATTGAACTTGAGCATGAGATGTGGCTGGGGTTTTGTTCCTTGGAACTCAGTAAATCTGGTAATCCCCTTCCCCCACTCTGGTTACAAGGAAAAAGAGAAGCAAAAATAATTCAGTTTGTTCCTGTAGTTCTTTGGCTGTTAAGGTAGAAATGCTCTTCATACACTGCCAGCAATAGTATTTTGCGCATGAGCTCTAGGCCTTTGGCTTTTGCAAAGGAAAAAAACAGGAAAGAGAAAAAAAGAGAAAAAAAGAGAAAAAAAGAAAAAAGGAGAAAAAAAGGAGAAAAGAGAAAAAAAAGAGAAAAAAAGAGAAAATAGAGGAAAAAAAAGAAAAAAAATAGAGAGAAATAAAAAGAATAAAAAGAGGATAAAGTTTTTTCCCTGGAAAGTGTATCTGCACCAAGGGAAGCCTGAACTTTGTGTGGCTGAAGTTTCCCCCTTGTAGGTTCTTGAATGCCTTTGCTGTTGATGGCCCTGTCCTGTGGCCAAGTGTGATCTAGGGAGGCCTTCAAGTGTTATCTTTGGACACTGAAAGTTGCTGTGGTCAAAACTGCAAGTTTTTGGTTTTGCTTTGGTTTGCTATTTCCCCCACTTTGGAAATTCCCCCTCTCCCCCTCCCCCCCTTTTTTTTTTTCTCTCTTATGAAGTGCAGGGACAGGGCAGGAATTTTTTTTTTTGGTCTGAAACTCTCTGCTTCTCCCTCTGTAATAAATACTTTCAGATTCCCACTGCATACAATATAGGTGATATTACAGGCTGTTTTATATGGGTATGGGAAAAACTATGAGCTTGTGTTTTTAGAACCGTGCCTGGAGGAGAAGCCATGCTGAGGTGTGATGGTTATGGACTTGCATGGACGCAAGAGTGGATGATGCCTGGGATGACATACGAGAGCATACACACCCAGCCCCAGCTTGTACCTTCTCCCTGCTATACAGATGAAGAGGCAGCAACTAACTGGGGAATGATGAGCAATGCCATCAACACTCAGTATGAGAAGTCAGAAGGGGACTCTCTGCAGAGGTCGTGGTAGAAGGGCCACCACTATTGGGGGTTTGTCCATTGCACAAAGTCCCTATGCCTGTTGCACAGTGTTACAGCACGTGCAGCAAAATGTGCCATGATACTAAATGAATAAACAGTTATTTCCACAGGCTTTTAAAAATATTACAGCTTTTAAAACAAGAGAGAAAGCTTCCCCAGATGTTCTGGTCTGAGCCTTCACCACAGCACTGGATAATTCATAGTCTGATTTCTCACAGAGGCTGCTAACTTGGAGAGGTCAGAAGAATGATGATCTGCGATTTTTTTTTTTCTTGAGTTCATTATCATGGGGCTAATTTGATCTTGTCACCTTGTGCCATGCAAAGATTAAAGAAACCCTGCTGCATCATGAACAAATCTAAGTTGTCCCATCAAAACTGAGATTTGAGGTTTCATAATTTCAGGAACACTTGCTGCCAGCACTTACTGTAAAGCTGGAGCAAAATGGACTTGGAAGAAAGGACAGGTGTGCACCATTGAGGGATACAGTAAAAATGAATTCAAGTTGGTATTTCCTCCTTGGATGGATGTACTGATTTAACTGGTTTCTGCATCAGCTGGCTCCCTAATATCAAGAGCAAATGCCACTTTTTTTGCAGACCTCTGAATCCTGTGTGTGTGCAGATACCACAGGTCAGGCACAGCCACAGCCACTGGCATCATGAACCCCATAGCTAGAAGCATCAGAAAGAGAAGGACTTTGCTCCAACAGACCATCAGGACTACTACTGTAACAATCCACATCACTCTCTTCTTTTCCTTGGGGCTGTGTAGGAACTGCATAAGTCTTCTGCAGGCAGGTCCATGTGGCTAGTTGCTCTTCTGAGGGAAAGTGGCATTATTTAGCAAGATGACCTTTTCCTAGACTTTATTTTAATTTAAGGCAGTTTAAGTGCATAATTTAGCTAAATGCATCTTCCTTAGAGGGATCCTGCCTTTAAAAATGTAATCTTGGGGGAAGAAAGCAGTCTATCCTTATGCAGAGGTGAAATAGATGTTTCTCCTCCATGGCTCTGGGCAAGCCTGCACAGTACCTAGGAGTAAGGGCGTAGCCCAGTTAATAGTGGCTGAACTGGTGCTCCTCTGATGCCCACTTTGAATGTGAGCATGATAGCCACAGCAACAGGATGGAGCTTTATCTTCTATCCCCAGACACCCCACCCCAGTGAGTAGAGTTCATCCTCAGGACCAAGCAGGATGAGCAACACATCCCTCACGGCTTGTTCTCTGATCTGGATGAGATCTGTATGAAAGAAGCTAAAGATGCTGAGTGCAAAGAAATGGCAAGGTAAATCCCTGCTGCTGGCTGCAATGGGTGAGAAGTGCCCACACTGGCAGTACCCTCCGGCTCTGCCTTCTGCTCTCTGGAACACTTTCTGCAGCTGCTGATGTAAACAGCCTTCTTCCCTTGCCACCCCACAGCTTTAGCAATGGAGTTGGAGATCTGGAGCTGAAGAGGAGGTGAAAGACAGTATCAAGTGAAGGATAAGCACTGTGGGGCTACTCTGTCCTTGCATAGCCTCTGACCTGAGGAGCTGCACCACAAATGAAAGGATGCTGCTGGACAATTGTGCCAATAGCATCAAAGACACTGATGTGGGAGCCACATCTCTCTGGAAGACAACTTGGTTTGTCACATGGTCCTTCATTCCCAAATCAACCTTGCCTCAATGACGCATCCTTTTTCAGAACTCCCACTGTATCTTTAAATTCTGTAGTCATCCCTCAGCATTGCTAAGGCTGGCTCAATTCCTAAAGCATCCAGGGAAACATTTGCTTACTACACTTGAGCCTATTAGTCTGCATTTTCTAGTGCCCCTAATACTTGGTGTCCTACAGTTAGTAGTCTCATTTACTAAGTACTACTTAGTTATACAAAGAATTCCATAATCCTGTATTACCTGGGTTTGTTTGAATAGTTCAAGTTTTTGTCCTGCACCTATGGCTAAGCTTAGTTAGTCATACTAGCTAGCCATGCCCACACTAGCCCTAACCAGAATCCAGCTAACGGGACATCCAACTTTTTCTGGCTCTCAGGGTGGAGTAGCAGTCTTCACCTTTTCTTGGAGGCCTTTTCATAGCCCTCCTAGCACTGGGTTTCTACTTTTTGCCTTGCACTGACACCTCACCCTTTTACTCTGCCTTGCACTGACAAGTGCACCCTTTTCCAGTCCTCACTCTGCCCTAAGCCTATGTCCAACATGAGCCTTGCCAGCAAAGGCTGTATTCCTTGCACCACGTCTTAGCCATTTCAATCTTCATCAATTCCCAAGACATTCAAAAAAAGAATTATATTTATGCATTTCTCATGGAAGGAGGAATTGACTCCAGTACAACTTATTAATAGGGCCAGAGATCCGTAACGATTTTAAAATCTCTACTACATAACAGAAGTATGCATATGCAACAAATGGTAAAATGAAAAGAACCTCACCGACTTTCCAGATTTTCTTTACCTGCCCCACCCCTCTGCCCCTGGTTTAAATGTTAAGTGCACGGAACCCCCCTCGCTCTCTCTCCTGGACCATCTGGAAGAATAAACATCTGACAGGGCCTTCTCAACATCCCGTCCCGAGTCTCGTCACTATAAAGACCACTGCTGCAGAGACAGCCTGTTCTGCACCCTCTCTCGGACTGCTGGCATTCCGAGAGTGGTACTCCCGGCACCAGGGCTAGAGCTTCAAGCTAGCTGGGTCTCACTGGCCCGTTGGTGATAGTTACTAAAGCATTTTAATAGAATAGTAAATTTTTGAAATTCCAGAGCAGAAATCAGGAGGAAGATGAGATCGTCTTCCACAGTTTTGATTTTAAATTTTTAAGACTCAATACTTGTGCCCAGGGATGAAATAAAACATGTGAGGGGATGGAAGGGATAGAAAGGGGAAGTTTATAATTGACTTCTCATTTAATTTAAGAAGTAACTAGGAAGAAAAAAATGGCATATATATATGTATATATACATACACACACATATATACACAAATATTCAAAGACGGAAATAGTATTTCTGTAGAATTTTAAAGATCTAAAATAAAGGAAGAATCGAAGTAATAACACATGGCAGTATAAAAACTCCAACAATATACTTAATTGCAATTCTTATCCATAATTTAAAAACACTTCTAAATCTGCTTGCATGAATCCACAAAAGTTACATTGTTAGTGAAATGAAAAGATAAAAAGATGTATTTCCTCTTGCATGCTTTGTGTGTGTGTATATATATATACTTTATCTCCAAAATGGCTTTTTTCATCACTTCTGAAAGACACAGATTGCACAGCAGGTATTTCATCTTTATAGTGCTGCACATTAGGGTTTTAGTTCTGGAAAGACTTTGAGGATTTGTCTCACAAGATTTTTTACAATAGTAGAAAAACAAATCACTAAAATTTAAATTAGAGCTTTCCTAAAACAAATGCCATAAAGAGTGAGAAATGATGAAAAATTACACTGTGATTTGCGAATTATCAGGCAATGAAAGACCAGAAGTTTACAAAAATGAAGTGACTGACTAATCTATCAACTGCAAACCCTCTGCAACAAGTGGTGAAATTGAAAGTCAGTAGTCAAAAGAGCACAAATCAGTATCATTCTAACAGATGAACCAACCTGAAAAAATATAATTTTGTGCAGCTGGTCAAAGCAGAATTACTTAAAAGTTTGATGACTAATGATGAGATTCTCAAAACTATCTGATAAATTCAGAGTAGAAGTTCCAAAGTCACACCAGTGTTTCTGGAAATCCCATCTCCAAATCACTTGGTTTTGCTACCTGTTTCTTCTTTTCCATACTATTATCCAGTCACTTTTATATATCAAATTGTATACTATTAGCATAAGATTTATTTTTTTTATGTGTAATTCCTGAAGAACATAATGAAAATAAAAAATCAAAACTTAAATCGAATTGGAACTGAATTTATTTTGCCTCTTGAACTTTATAACATTCACTACTACTTACATATCTGAAATATAATTCTGTTTCACAACAGCATCTTTATCTACAAATGTGGAAACCGCATACAGTTTTGCATTAAGAAAAATCTACTGCTCAATGAGCAGTCTGCAAAGAAGTAACAGTTCACGGTAACTCCTTCTTTCTTACCTGACTGTCAGTATTAACCCACTGCCAAGAAACTATAACACAACTCCAAAGGAAAGGGTGTAAGTTTCACATATAAAATTATATTTAATCATTTGTGCAGATGTTTGGTCTATAGATGAAAACAGTTTCAGGGTAAATTCTTACATATTGCTCAAAATGCTTCAAGGAAAATAAAAATTCATCTGAAACATGCCCTGAGCTATCTAGATTCCTTAATAGTGCAATGTTGCAGTGATGCCTGGTTTCACCCTGGCTTTTGCAAATGAAACACAATAACTGCTCACAGAGCTCCTAAATGGCTGACACAGCACAGTATTATATGCACTACAGCAGTTCTTGTAGCTTTGCCAAGTTTCTATCCATCCACTGGATATTGAGCTGAATTGTGTCAATTGCCTCTTTTACACAACGCAGTTGAGAACTCTCCTCTGATTTTGACTCAAAAAATGACTTGACCTGCATAGCAAGAATAAAGAAAGAAAAAGACAATCTTAATTAAAATCAACACTAGCCAGACAAATAGGTTCAGCAGCAAAGGCTATACACATGTTGCAGGAAATCCATTTTTGAGAATTGTTTGTATCTATGCAGTAAGCAAAACTCTAAAAGGAGTTTCCAAAATGCAAGGAAAGCATTTTTCACAGATTCACCATCAATAACTCTTTTGGTTTCAATAGATCATTTCACAAATAAACAAGACATTCATTTACCATACCACAAAGCCAACAGGGAGTATGCAGAGTTCTGGAAAAGGAGTCTTATTCTGTGACAAAGAACTGCTTGTTGTAAGCAATCCTCTTCAGCATTCTGGAACAGCCCTCACGCCCAGTCATCATTATAACTGACATTGCTAACATTTAAAATACTATCAATCAAACCATTAACACCTATTATCCAAATTAATTATCCTATTAACCAAATTATCTGAATTAAAGATTGGACTAAGCCATAAATGATTCTTCATACATTAACTTCAAGGCCTTGTTGTGGAAGACAACAGAGTTTTCTGAAAGTTATTAAACAACTCTTGGTTGATACTCAACTTCCACAGTAACTCTTTGGGATGATTGATGGAAAAAAACAGCATAACGCAATTTTTATGGCACAGTATCACATTTCAGAGATACGGAAAGCATAGGCTGTTTACAAAATCTAGACCAAAAATACAAATAGATCAAATCATTATTTTGTAAGACAGTGTGTTCCAGTGGACAGGAATACACAACAGTATAAACCAGTAACCGGGTTAAACTCTGCAATGCCACTCTGTCACAAACTCAGTATATAATCTTCCAGTGTCTATGCATATATTTGCCATGTGTGAAATAGTGAAAGCAACTGATATATATACTTGCAACAGGGTATCAAGGATATAAATAACATGTGAACATGTGTTTTCCTCATCCTTCAATTAAATTAAAACAGCACTGGCACCAGAAAATACTGCTTTCTGGTAAATTGAGTCACCAACCTCAAGTAGATGTGCCTTTGTTGCAAACTGAGAAGTTGACCAGCTGACGATATTCTGGATAGTATATGAGCCTAGGTGAAACCTGAAAGACAAGTATTTTCAGCTGGGAGACATTTCAAGATGCAGTTTTGGTATATGTATGCATTCTTTTCTACTATTTCTACTTCTTTGTTTATTAGTTGGAAAATATCAATTACTTGGTATTAGGAATGCAGTGACAATTCAGTAAAAATAAATGCTGAATTAATTCCCTGGGTGTCCTTTTGAATCCATTTGATCCACATAAATATCTTGCAACTGAACCAATCACCTTAGAGACAGCAACCTTGCAAGAGAAATTAAGATCAAGATTGTTTAGAATTACTGAGGCTCTAGGACAATTGTTGAGACTTCAGATTTTATGTAGCAAATTGTATTTGTGATTTTAAAATGTTATTTAGAATTTTAACACGAATCTTCTTACATGAACGATACTATTTTTTGTCTTGTTTGAAAGAAACAAACAGGTGCTTTTGCCATTCTGAAGTTTCAGCTGCATCAAAAGCCTTACTTTCGTGTAAGCTTTTCCCAGTTCTCTTTGACGAAGTCCCAAGCCAGCAAGTATCCAGAAAAACTCTGGCTAACGGTTGCTATGATATGTGAAAGCTCCTGTGACCTGATGATTTCTCCTTCAAGACTGTTCTGCATTAGCCTAGGAGATAAAGCATATGGCAGAGACAGGAAAAAAACATCTATTCGTATGTTCACATGGGTTTCCTCAAAGTCCTCAATTAGTGGGAAAAGATGATACAATACATCAAGCAAGCAAATTCTGGCATCTGGAAGAAATCAACAGCACATTTTATTACAACAACTGTATTTACTTTAATTTCCAGAAATCAGAGTGACCTTAGTTCTAATCTAAGTACCTGAATTTTCACTGGTGTTGGAAAAGATGAAGTAAATTCTAGTAACTTGTAAAAGAAAAACAATACATTGAAGAGGTAAGAGAGGGAAGCTGAAGACTAAATTAGCAGGACAAGTTTGTGTTCTCCATGCATTATTAAGATTCAGTCTACAGAGAGGAACATAATGTAAAGTCAGATTTTCACTCAAAGAAAGAAATGGAAAAAAGAAGAGGAAAAAAACCCAAACCAAAAATACATCTCAACTAGTTATTATTTTGATTATAAAGATATATCAATCTTTTAAGGTTCTATAGAACAGTCTGCAATTTTGTTACCTGCACTGCAAAATCTGAAATTTCATGTTAACCAGCAGCGCAAAGCCTTTAGGATCAATTATTTTCTCTTTACAGATATCCAGAATCTGGTTTTTTGTGCTGCTCTGTTACGTAAGTTATTTTTAAGTGAAAAATACCAGGTTCTTTGTGTGTACAGAAGCCTGTGCAAAACATTTGGATGGATTTTCTTTAGCAATCAGAAATTCTTTCAACAAAAAAAAAAGACAATGCACTTTTCCAAGAAGATTTTATCACTTGTAATTCACACAGCATACAACTTTTTGGCTACTTCATACCAGATCAGCTTTCTGGCATCTTCTGTGCTGGCCAAGGCTTCAATCATTTTGCTTTTCTCTGCTTCAGAAATTGAAGAGAAGTACATCTTCAGGAGGAATTCCCAGCCATCATTAGACTTGGCTCCAACTGCAAATATGGACTTCATTACATCACTAGGCAGACTGCAGGGAAAAACAAAAGCAAGAAAACAAATAAACATAGGGAGCCCAAAAATGCTCACATGAGGAAAGAAGAAAGCAATCACAAAATTAAAAGATTAACTTGAAGGAGATGCCTCTCTTTGGAGCAACTGGATTCTGTAGCAATTGTTAAGATTTGGCATGACTGAATTCATGCCAACCTAATACTTTCAGTCACCAGGAAAAGGCAAATCATTTAGTCACATGAAAACAAAGTAAATTGTACACAAAATTGAGAATTTTCTATGGCTCAAAATACAGGTGAATCCACAGCAGAATGAATTCTGTGTGATAAAAGGATGTGCTCTGGCTTTGCCACTAGTAATATTCTTTCAGCATGCAGGACAAGGTAATATAGTAGAGTCATCTTCTATTGAGAAAGAGCAATTACTTCTACACATGGAACAGTTAAAGATAGAATCACATTCTTTTTCAATACTAAGTCAGTAGTGGTGGTGTGGTGGGTGGGTTTTTTGTTTGTTTGTTTTGGTTTGGTTTTGTTTGTTTGTATTTTTCGTTTGGGTGTGTTTTTTCAATTGTTCTTTTTGTTGTTGGGGTTGTTTTTTGCCTAATACAATGGTGGCAATGTAACAAGAAAACAAATGGGTAAAGGAAGTGGAAGCTCAGTTTTTGTGATACCTTATTGTTCCGTTAGACTTCATCCATGTCTCAAACATCTCAACAGCAGTTGTTCTACAGTTTCGTATATCATGGGTACAGGCAAAAGCCAGCAGTGCTGACCGGAGCTCTCGTTCAGACAGGGTCCCATCATCTGTCCAGTGCTGTTGGTCAATTTTATCTCCAAGCAAGTGCTCTATCCTATGCTAAAGGAGGAAGAAGTTACTAGCAATAGCTAATTCCTTCTAAGAGGGTTTTCTATATATAAAATTATTTTAAAATAAGAAAAAAAAAGTTTAAGCTTCTGAACTGTGGAAGTTAAACACAGTAGTTTTTCATCTATTTATTCCAACTTGCACGTCCTATTTCTTAACTGTAGGAGGAAGTATCAGATACCACATAAATCTGAAAGATGGGCCAGGTTACATCTCAAACTGCACATGGAAACTGAACACTACTCTTTGAGCCACGGCTCAGACTTGCTTGTAATCAGCTTAAAATCACAATGTACTACAAGTAACTTCTATATGTTTAACTGCTTTTAACTTCACCAAGTCACCGTAAATACGCCTTTGCTCAGCACAAAGAAACAACTCTTGTATGTCTATAGGCTGCACACCCCTCAATTCTGTAGTTCTGTAGCTTGCCAAAACCATAGCTGGATGTCTGATCAGCTACCACATCTCAGCTGAAATTTCTGAACTTAAATAAAACTGCATAGACACTGCATCGCAAACTGGAACTTGGGCTACTTAAAAGAAGATACGAAATAACTCTGGGTAAACGAATACAGTGGGTTTTTTCCTTATGTGTCCTTAAGCACTCACTAATTATCCCTACCTAGCATAAAGAAAAATCATCTGCTATTTTACCTAATAATTTAATCATTTTATTACAGACTAAATCCCTTTACTGATATTTTACATAGTAAAGCAGCAAAGATAATTTCAAACCAGTAGATGAATATGGAGAACAAGCTCCATAAGAAGAAGGTAAACAGAGAAATGAAAGACACATGCTTACCAAGAACTGAACCTATAATATTGATTTCACTGTCAAGTCTGTAGAACTATATTGTATTACTCTATTACACAACTGGAACAGAACAATGACAACCATCCTTGTGTTTCTGTTTCTACAGGAAACAGTTCTGGTTTTTTCTCTTGTGTCTACAAAGCAATTGGATCTATGATCTCTAGCCACTCTAACTTTTGAAAATAACTTTTCTGCTTAAGGAAAGTACATGGAATCTGTTTAATTATATATTTGTACTAAATTGACCTGTATGGGCACTTTAAGATACTTAGCCTCAGATACCACAGTGTTCCCACTGCACCACCCTCCCTACAAAACATTTCGAGGCACATGGGTATGGTGTGGAAACAGGAGAGGGAGAGGGAACGAAACTGGTTCAAAAAATGCACATTTTGGTAAGAGATATTAGAAAAAGCTGGCAAGACTGGCAAATCTCTAGAATCTCCATCCAACTCAGTGAAATTAATGAATATGTTCAGCAGCCAACATGTAAAAAGAGAATATAACTATAAAGAACAACATAGCTAATTATTAAAATTATCGTTTATGAAAAACTAAAACATACCATGACTCGTGCTGCCAGTTGTTGTTCACCCTTTTTGTCTAAAAGGCTGTATATAAGATTCAGCTGAAACAAAGCTTCAGTAAGTGGTGCAGTGCTGTTCTCTATGTTGAGGTAATCAATCAACTCAAAGGCCTTTTCCAGAGACTCTCGTCCTAGACTATGGGTCAATGAACACAAACATTAAAATGGGTTACAAAACAAAAGCACCCCCTGAAACAAATAAGAAGTGGTGCTTTCCATTGCACTAACAGAGAGAGAAGTGAATAGAGAGACTGACACAAGGAACAATTTACATATAGAAATTTTCATATTTTAACTTCAGTAAGAATACAACACAGCAACAATAGCCACTAACATGCCTTCAGTTAACAGAAATTGAAAATAGGTAAGTGTGGCAAGGATGTCTGAAAATATTTATCATAAATAAGGGTACTCAGATAGAATAGCAGTTTCCGAACAGACTATCCATATAATGTTCAGCCTCGCCTGCTCTGACAGTGGTGATGAAACACATGAGAGGGCACTAGTAAAAATTTAAGAGGGAAATAGCTTACTTTTCTGAAGTGGAGAAAACTCCACTTAGAGTACAGGAAAACAGTCTAGCAGGCAGGTTACTGGACACTAAAGAAAACAGTGTCTTCCAGAAATTAAAACTATCATGGGGCTCTCTGTGATCCAAATAAATAGATGATGCTATAAAGAAGAGGGAGATAACATCTAGAGCATCAGTGAAGAGTTCCAACAAGGCTATTGAAGACTGAATTAAACTTTCTCTAAAGCAGTTGTCTCTAGAAACTAAGCCTGATCTTCTCTGAATTGGAAAAAACTTGAAACACATATTGAATACCTTTTCCAATATAGAAGTTTTTCATGGAAAGAGTGATAAAGTATTGGAATGGTCTGCCTGGGGAGGTTGTGGAGTCACCATCCTTGGATGTGTTTAAAAAAAGACTGGATGTGGCACTCAGTGCCGTGGTTTAGTTGAGGTGCCAGGGAACGGGTTGGATTCAATGATCTTGAAGGTCTCTTCCAACCTTGTGATTCTGTGATTCTGTGAAGTCTTACCGTGCAAGGTTGAAGATACTGTTGATCAAATTTGCTCTGTCTTTAGGACTCAGAGCAGTGTGGTTTTTTTTCAACAGATCAATCAGTGTTTTCCAGTCTTCAGCATAGTGTACTATGTAATAGCCATTCATGTCCACATTGAATTTTACCCATTCCACCTCTTCCGAAAGTTCAATGACAGCTAGTGGACAAACAGTATGTTATCAGCAGAAACAAACATTTAACAACTGTTTGTTCAAATCAAATTCTATGAAGTAGACTAGTTCCAGAGAGACAGTAAATTCTTTCACACTATTTCCCCCTACAATGAAGAAGGAAAAGCCAGAACAAAGGTTTTGAAAGACAGCTCAAAAATTCCATGTTTTACTTCCTCATCCATTTGCCTACATCTGATTGAATGAACATTGTCACAGTCTGCCCCAAGCTGCATCAGTTAATTCTTCTCCTTTTGACCAGTCATTCTTTCAAACAGCCCCATCTACTGTTCCAAATACAATATTTTCCTACACAATTAAATAAAATAAGCATTTCAGTGGAAAGTTACTTCCTAACACTTCAGCAAACTGGCAGATTAACACATAACTTACTCTCTAAAGAACATGCAGTTTGAGAGATGATATGTATGCACTGTGATGAAAAGCATAGGCTACTACAAATTTCAAACCTGTGCTTCTGTTCCAGTAGCTGTCATGTATTTATACACACAATGCTACAGGGAACCAACTCTTGGATGATGACAACACCAGCAGTGCCTTGCTCCAGATCCCTGAAATTATTTTTTTACCCTGCATGTCTTCAGCTTCACACCTGACTCAAGGGTGCTCTCAGAAAAATCATATATCTATAACACTTACATAACTTCCTACCAAAGCTTTTGGTCACGTACCTGACTTCTGATCCAGTAAATATGCATTAATACAATGAGTGAAGTTGCACCTATTTGTTATATAAGTGAGAGGAATATGCCACAGGTAACTGCAAAGGAAAACAAATGTTTACTGACATGTTATATACATATTATCTCCCTTGAATGGTTTGTTTTAAGCATTTTTGTATACTAATAATACTAGAATTACTGAATGCTGTATAAAATAATAAGCTATAAGTATTACCTTTATAATCAGAATATGATGAAAGAATACACAAAAATGTGCACAGCATACAAAGAAATTATTTTTTTATATCCCACCATGTTGAGAAACAGGTAAATTATACAGAAAAGATGGGATCCAAAGAGACATTTTAAGGTCATCTAGTTCAGCTCCCCTGCAACAAGCAGGGATATCTTCAACTAAATCATGTTGCTCAGAGTCCCATACAACCTGGCCCTGAATGTTTTCAGGGATGGGGCATCGACCACCTTTCTAGGCCACCAGTGCCACCGTTTCACCACCCTTATTGTAAAAATACTATTCCTTATATCTAGTCTAAATCTACCCTTCTTTATTTTAAAACTGTTATTCCTTGTCTTATCACAACAGGACCTGCTAAAAAGTCTGTCCCCATCTTTTCTTTAAGTACTTGAAAGAATGCAGTGAGGTCTCCCCAGAGCCTCTTGTTCTCCAGGATGAACAGCCCAAACTGTCAGTCTGTCCTTGTATAGGAGAGGTGTTCTGTCCATCTGATTGTTTTTGTGAACCTACTCTGGACTCACTCCAACAGGTCCATGCCCTACCTGTGCTGGGACCCCAGAGCTGCATGCAGAGTTCCAGGTATCTCCAGAGCAGTGCAGAGGGGCAGAACCCCCTCTCTTGCCCTGCTGCCCACGCTGCTTTGGATGCAGCCCAAGATACAACTGGAGTTCTGGGCTGTGAATGCACACTGCTGGCCTGTGTCCAGTACCATCAACCCCCCAAAGTACTTCTTTGCAAGGCCGCTCTTGATTTGTTCATCCCCTAGCCTGTGTTGATAACCAGAGGCTTGCCCTGAACAAGGGCCCACTGCTCTAGTGTGTCCAGATTTCTCTGGATGACATCCCTTCCCCCAGGCACACCAACTGCACCACTCAGCTTGGTATCATCTACAAATTCTCTTCAGGGGCATTTGATACCACTGTGTGTGTCACCAACGAAGATCTTACACTGCATTGGTCCCTGATGGACTCCACTCTTCCTAGTACTTCTTTCCCAGTTCCAGCATGCTAGGTAGCTTGTCCAAAATCATACAGACAGTAAATCTCAGGCTGCAGCAGAAATTCATCCAGTATTATTTTCACCTGAGTCCAACCTTGTTTTTCTGATCTTTTACAAGTTTCAACTAAAATTTAAAAATTATCCAAGTACCAGACTCAAATTCCAAATCATGACATAGAAATCAGAATTAATTGCATACCAAAAAGACTTTCTTGATAAAGATTTGGCTATTTAGAGAAAAACGCTTATCTGAGTGGGATGAAAGAAGCTGCAGATATTAATCTGATTTTGACAGGGACCCCCTCTATGTATGACTCACACAGAGTGCTCTTTTTCAAAACCTTTTCATGCACGCCCCAAATTTACATCAACTAGAAACAGAAATTACTTAGCTTAAAATCCTTTCCTTCTTCCCTTACCTTTCAACCCCAACTGCTTTTCTTTCTCCACATAACAAATATAAAATAGAACCCTCTAAATTCCTACATTTCAAGAGACAAATTTCTTTCACAGACCTAATTTTCCACAAGATGATGCAACAAACTCAGCTTCTGTTAAAACTTCAAACCACTGAATAAAACTAGCAAAATCTCAAAAAAATTCACACTTACATATTTTTTGTTAGAAGACACTGTTGAGGGTCATAAGGTAAGTTCCATTAGCAGTAAAGAAAATTTTAAAATTACCAACTGCTATATCTTTGCTTCTTCAGTATTTGACATGTACTTCCTTTTAGGTTTTGGTACAATGTATATTGCCTCTTTTATATATTCAGTCATTTGTTGTCATGCAGTAGTGTCATCTTAAAATTTTGAAGCCTAGAAATTATTGATTTTAGCTTCTCTACTTTCTTGTAGCAAAGCCCAAGGTAGACACTGAATTTTGGAAGTAAGAAGCAGAGGCTCTAAAGTAGCATACATGTATGCATCTGTAACTTCTGTAAAACTTCTGCACCCTACCTTTCTTCAGAATCTTGTTAAACACACAAAACTTTCTCAAATGTAAAGAAACATTTACTTATGAGATCTGCCTTTTGGTATTGAAAACCTTTCGGTATTGAAATTCAATGTCAAGCTTAAAAGCTTCAGGAAAACAATGCATGTAAGAAAGTGAGATTAGAAAGGGTGTCACCGATTTTTACCAGCTGCTTCAGTGGAAATGGACAGGGACCTTCAGGCAAATACTAGATGTGTGAATTTCTGTGCTGAATTCTCTATTGTCTACTACTTGCCTTCAAAGGAAACACTAAAAGGCCTGAATATAAGTGAAAAAGATGTACAAGGTTTAAGATAGCAGCTTGCTATTAATAGATAAAAGGTATTAAGAAGGTAATAACCTTGCATCTGATGTCCAATTTTCTGGTTCCACACGATACAAAAATTTCTCTTGTTGCACTGAAATAATCTTTCCCTTTCGGACAACAGTGACTAAAGGAAATCCTTTATGCACAATCCAAGTCTTCATCATTTTTTTTACATCTAGTGTTCCATTGGTAATCTGTAAAAACAATCATCACATACCAAGAAAATAGCAAATGCAAAATACTCACTTTCTTCTTAAGTTACCAATTAAGTGGTAGCATAGTTTTGCATCTGTAAACAATCACTTGGACAATAAATTTGTCAATTTCCCTCCAGTCTCTGGGCGTGGCTATGCAGCCAGTTTCTAACTCAGCAAAGAGTGCACCTGTCCAGGCCATGAGCTGCCAGCTGACAGCCGTGGGAGTCAGTGTCAAAGGCTTTGCTGAAGATCAGGCAAACAACATCCACAGCCTTTCTGTCATCCATCAGGTGGATTTATGACAGGTGGATCACCTGGTCATAAAAGACGACCAGGTTGGTCAGGCAGGACCTGTCCCTCCTAAATCCATGCTGGCTGGGCCCGATTCCCTGGTTGTCCTGTGTGTGCTGTGTAATGATACTAAAGATGATCTGCTCCATGACCTTCCCTGGCACACAGTTCAGGCTGATAGGCCTGTAGTTCCCTGGACCCTCAGTCCTTTCCCTGTCCTTCCTGCTGTCTCTCCACCCTCCTTTACCTGGCCTCTCTGACTCCCACAGCCTTGCTGACTCTAGCCCTCACTCTCTTCCGACCAAGCTCTTGCTTTCTTGAGCCCTTCACACTCATTTTAAAATTAGATACAGCCTCATGCTGCCTTATAATTTGAGAGTTGCCTGTACAGTCTGCCTTCCTAAAATTTCAACACACTTGTTAAAACAGAAGCTATCACAAATGTAGTTACCTGGAGAGAAACTCCAGACCTCTGCAAGGTTGGATTTAACTATCCCCTGAAAGTAAAATTTATCCTGAATTTTATTACTTCCATTCTGGTCTTAACACACTACCTGTGTAATTCTAGAGAGGATGTGTCCATACTGGATGGATATGCATGGCGGTACACAGCCACTCACAGTGCTTTTTTGGGATGATACTCAATGTAGCTCTAGAAGCTTCAGTAATCTCCCTAACTATATGAGAGAACTTTGGAATAGGATGAACAAAACATTCAGAGTGTTTACCTGCATTCTATTATCCTATTTTTTTCATAAACAAGGAAATAAATAAAAGCTTATGATATGCTTAAAAAAGCGGAGAAAAAAAAAAAAGAAAGTAAGAACAGTGTGTCAAAGATGAATACCTCATTCATGCTGTCCCACAGGTCATCACTCTGGGCTGTTCCGTAGTTGTGATTATGCAAGTATACCTCAATGCCAGCCTGGAAGACATCCTTAGTGAGATAATGCTTCAGCATCAAAAGAAGTGAAGCCCCCTTTAGGGAGAAAAAAAAAAAAAAAAGAAAATTAATCAGTAAATTGAAGTTACAAAACTTTCTAAAGCATATGCATGTTACAGCTCCTCCACAGGACAAAAATAAGTCAGAATCTAGCAGATTTTATTCCAAATAATATCCTTCAAATAACTGCCGTGCACTCAGTTGCCTTGGAAAAATATCCTTTCCCTGTTTCATAAACTCCAAACAGAGTTAGAGAAAATTTTTCCCAGCAACTTTGGAAAAAAATATTTTAAAGGCTCAAACTGCAGTTACAAAATGAACTAGTAGAATTAGACATTTTTTCCAATTAACATAATTGGAAAAATACTGCCTCCTTACTGAAATGTCTCTATGGCTGCCATTTTTCATTACCAATATTCATCTGTATAGTAGAGGACTGCATTTGTGAGTCAGTGTTTAACAGTCATGTGATGTGCAGTTATATAAAAAACCTAAAAATACAGGAAAAAGATGAGATACACTTGGTATCTGCAGAAAAACAAGTACGTTTTGATGTGTTTAAATACACCCATGTCTTGTAAAGACAAGTTGTAACTGAGTCGTTTTAGTATCAAAAGGGCTGTGAATGTTTCTGTGTCAAAGCCACCAATAAGTAAATTTCCTAAGGACTTGCATACTGTAGAACTAAACACAAATAAGCAGCCATAGATCAAGAATAGTTTAAAGGTGCACTTTATATTTCTGGTACTATTTCTAGCGAAGAAAGAATAAGTAAAGGATAAGATTTTAGAGAGATAATGCATTGTTCTCATGCATTCCAAACTCAGGTTCTGGAATTTGAGTAACATCTTATCTGAAACTGAAGGCTGCCTGGTTATTCACTACTCATCAAACGTCAGGAATAGCCCTTACTACAGTTATTAATAATATGGCCCCAATTTCCTCTCCTGTATGCATCAATACTTAACCTACAGCTCTGCTTCTTTTTTTTTCCTATTGTCATATCCTTCCATACACTCTGTTGTTGCAGGCAGATCTTGTTCCACCTATGCGTGTTAGGTTTACTGATGGTCTGCAAAACAGTCAGACTAAAAATAATATTGTAAAATTATTTCTACTCCAGACAGTACAATGTAGAGCTCACCTACTAATCTGTGTCAGTTGGCAGTCCATTAAAACAAATTATGTTTTACAATTCAGTAACAGACAACCCTTTGCTTATTAGGGACTACATTTCAAGTGTCTTCTCAAGTGAATCGCCAAGCTACCTAAGCTATAGGGACAAGAGTAGTAGAATACAAAAACTTCATGCATGAATGGAAAGAGAAAAGATATGCCATGAAATCCTCTGAAACATAGAAAGCAGCCGTGAAAACACTATTTCTGACAATGTGCAAAACCTCTTTTGATCAGCTCTTAAAGGTGTACATTGGTAAAATTCTATTCAAAATGTGCACATACTTATTAGTAGCAATGAAGTAATAAAATAATTCTCCAAATAAAATGTTATACATACATATATGTAATATATTATAATTGACTGAAATTCCAATCCAATCACTTAGGGGACTTTTCCATTAAAATTACATAGAGAAGTTTCAATCAGTCAAAGACTGACAGAATTTGTATTTCTAAAGTTAGTTTGCTAGAGACATGCCTGTGCCATATGCATAGCTTCCAGAAGCTCATCAAAAAGGGAATTACTTGAGACAGCACCTCTGAAGCATGAAACAACAGCCACGCCTTTTGATAAAAGGAGAGAATCCAAATTTGTTTGGCAACCAAGGTAACCTGCAAATCACACATATCTGTTCTTGCAGTTGTAAAAACAGAGTCAAAAAATAAATGGAAGCACATCACTACCTTAGGTCTATTTGGCATCCCATACTATTCAAAGATGCCAGACAACATGTGTTGACCGGTTGAGACTTACAAAATGAAGCCAGAGTAAACAAACCAAGACTGTAATGGGAACTGCATTCCACTGAGCAGAGGAAGATATAGTATTTGACTTTTTTTGAGCCCTTCACACTCATTTTAAAATTAGATACAGCCTCATGCTGCCTTATAATTTGAGAGTTGCCTGTACAGTCTGCCTTCCTAAAATTTCAACACACTTGTTAAAACAGAAGCTATCACAAATGTAGTTACCTGGAGAGAAACTCCAGACCTCTGCAAGGTTGGATTTAACTATCCCCTGAAAGTACAGGGGATAGTTAAATCCAACTGTCCCCATGATTTCTAATTAGATGAAAGTACAGGACAGTGATGGAAAAAAAAAAGTCAGCTAATCCAAAATAAACAAGCAAAAGGCTTTCCTCCAACACTATCAAAATCTGCTATTTAAAACCTGAGACAATGTGAATACAGATTTTGCAAACACAGGTATTTCTTTTCTCATGCATTTTTAAGCAAGGCACTGAGACGCTTTAATAACATAAGCCTCATACACAACCCTCACTAGACATTAGAAATAATCATATTTCAGACAATCAGGATATCAGAATAATCTGCATTCAGAGACAGGCCTGCAGTTCAGGATATCTCTAAAACACTGGGGCATATTTAAAACAGGGAGTGTGTAAGATTGAGTGATTACTTTGGTGTTTTGTTTTTAGTCTTTTTGTAATCACTTGTTACAGTCTGCTATCGGAAGAATATATGCCTAACTGGTTATGTTGCTTCCCCTATTGGTTCCTCTCTTACATCTTCATGAGTATTATATGTTGTGCTTAAGCATTCAACAAGATGGGAAGTAAGGCCATAAATACATATACCTAATATTTTCCTAATTAAATGCTATGTAGATGCTCAAAAACATTATTGAGAAATCCTGCATTGTTTGAATTGGGTTTAAATAACATCCAAAGGTTTGTCAATACATGCCTATTTGTGATTCCACATCCATATTTTCAATAGCTAATGTATCACCTTCCAAATATTTTGCAATATTTTTACAGTTACCTTGATATAAGAAAGAGTATCAAACATTTCTTCAATTTGCTCTGAAGACCGAACAGTAGAAGAGACTGGATGTGAAGAATTCAAGGCATCCTTCATCATAGCCTTGAAAATTAAAGTAAGGAAATCTTCATCCTAGAAGGGAAATATTTTTAACTGTTTAGGAAGCTGAAATGTACATGTTAAGCAGAAAAGAAGTTGTCTCTGCTTTGCTCCTCCACTGCTCTAGGCAGCAAAAGAATTGTCAGGGTACCATTTATAAAAGCTACTATTTCTCTGCCACATTTTAGCGGTGGAATCTCACTTTTGAGTTTGCATCATTATACACACCCTTAAGCCCCAGTCTCAGGCAGGTGTGTCAACAGCACCAGACAAAAATGCACCTTCTAAGTAAGTGTGTGTCAAATTTCCCATTTGGCTTACCACTGTTTTCAGTTCATTTACAGGAGGCATGGAATACAAAAATATCACTTCCATGTGCTTAAAGCATGAAGTCTAGAGAAATTATTCACTACTATAATGTTTGGGAGAATGTAAACAAGCACCTTATCTAGAGATTATCAAAGTCTCTTACTTCTTTTCTTCTAGAACGAGGATATTTGAATCTAATACATTTGGTACCAGAACAAGAAAACCCCAAACACTGAAAAGAAGCTGATCATATCAGTATTTGTTCATTTCATTTTATCAAGGTAAGCAAACAGTTCTCTATACAGTAAAGAGTTAAAAAAACCCCAAACCCAACAATAACAATAACAAAACAAACCCACAAAAGCCCTTTGTGAAATAAAAATAACTGTTAAAGTTATTTTAAAAAAAAAATTAGTTTTTGTTAAAAAAACAACAATAAAAATAACTGTTAAAGTTTAAAATGTTACAGCTATTCTTCTTGAGTGGAGAAGTTCTGGGTGATGTCTTTTATTTTTACCAAAACACATTCTGGCACCATCAAACAATGAAATGAAATATTGGTCAAGGCAGCTTGTCAGAAATCTTTTGGAATGAAGTACACAGATGTTAGATGTGCCCTTGTTAAAAAAGGACACTACTTTTGTGTCTCACCCTCAGCACGTATCCACCCAACAAGCAGAGTGGCTACGTACTTTTGGTGACAATCCAACTGAACAACCAAGCTAGGCCAAATGAAAAAGTTTTGAAACATCCAGTGCTGTAAAAGAGTTCTACCAGACCAGGTTAGGAACTCAAGTTTCTTAATACTAGTAAGAGTGATTTAAGAACTCAAAACAGACACTTCTCCAGAATGCTGAGAAGAACACAATCTATAAAGCAGGAAACAGTCAGCACAAATCAGGTGTTTAATTCAGTGACTAAGGCAAATCACATAAACACTTCTAGAAGTTGATTTCAGGGCTCAGGTGTGTCTCCTCCTTGGAAGACATCTTTATCCAGAATGCAAAATTATCTCTCCACCACCCTCCATACTTAATTCCACTAACTTTTGTTTATCTGCCTGTCATTCTCAGTGACAAGAAAGTTCTATAGCAGCAGATGATATCCTTTCCTTGGAGAAGAGAGACCAAATTTGAATCCATCATGCTTTCCAGTGAAAAAACATGGGTCAGTGAAAAGCTACTACTATTTAGCACCTGAGTGAGTTTGTAAATAATAACTACACTACTATATCAGAAAGATTCTATCCTTCAGCCATATATGTAAAGAGAAGTGCCTGTGGGAGCATTGCTTTGTACTAAGTGTAACTCAATGCTATCAGAATCCTTTGTGGTGGACTATTTGTGGTGGATTTTTATGCCAGGCCCGCTCATTTCTGAAACCCAAACAAATTCAGACACAAGCAAGTACCACAATGATGGGAAGACAGGAGTCACCTCAGACAGGGAAAGAAACAAAGGGAACTTGTAACTGAGAGAACAAAGAGCATTTAGTTAGAAAGAAAAGACTCTTCAGTCCAGGCAGCAGAGAGGTAATGAAGTCTTTAAAGATGTAACAAGTTGCAAGTGCAGAGAGTTGCAGACAGAACTATTATATAAGCATTTCTTTTTTAGAAAAGTCTGATGTTGCTGTTAGGGAATTGATCATGAAAATTATTGGTTAACAAGCTTATTAACAATTATACTATGGGTTATCCAGGCTCACGCTATTCTAACCCGATGGCGAAAACATTATAAAAGCTATCTACACTTTTAATAAATGTCCCTGGTTATACTGTGACTGGGACCGTGTTTCTTTCATGTGCTTGCAAATGGCTTCTTGAAAAGAGACATACAATCTCCTAAGGCAATCCTGGACCAGCAGTGCATCTCAACAGTACCAATAGTGAGCTTCAAGGATCGCTGAGGACGTCCTTTCATGCTGGCTAATAAACAGGTTAGTGACGTGGTTGGGTAATTCCCTCATAAAATGGGCAAAAATATCTCTAAACTAGAAGCCTTCCATAAAGACTGTTTATTATGTAGAGCAAAAATCTTAAAAATCAGGAAAACAAACTGATATAACTCTCTATATGCATGAAAACTAATTGTTCCTGGTACCCCCCACCCCACCCCCCAAAGGCTCCTATTTGACCTTGATCACTGCAAGTGAGTGGGGGGTGCTTCAAAAGCATGTCAAACACACATGCCTGAGATTAACTCAGATGAATTAATGACATGGAAAATGATATATTCTGCATTGCAAGCTTTTCATAATTTTGAAGACATAGTACTCCCAGCCGTAAATTCTCCTGCAGATGCTTCCCCAATACCCAGAGCAATCCTTTTATGTTCTAATTTGCTTGCTTTGCATGTGGAGGGGACCACCAGGGAGGAACAATAAAGCGAGCTTGTAGAAAAAAATCTGTGATTCATATTCTAAAATATCATCGCAACAGCTGAAAATTATTTCATTTAAAATTATTTGCATCTACTGATGCAAAGGTCCCAGAACAGTGCTCTGTGACTGAGTTTTTGCTGCTCCTGAGGCAAAAGACTTTTTAGATACCTGTAGACAAACAGCTTTGCTTCAAGGGGATGTTGAATTGCTCCATCTTTTGCCTGAGGTTTATCAAGGTAATCAGCCTTGACATGAGCAACTTTCCTATGAAATGGTTAAAGAATTAAGAAAATCTACAAAAGAGAATGCTTTGCAATCTTCCTATATGTTGAGACTTACAGAAGCTATCACAGAGAGCTATTATGGTACCTGCTGACTGGAAAGTTTTATTTAAATTGATTATGACAGCAGCACAATATTCTATACAGTGGACAGACTACAACCAGCTTTGTGAAGATCAAGCACAGGCTAATACTGTGATAGCAAGAGATCATTTGACAGGGACTGGAGATCAGACTATGGTAAGAGAACAGTTAAGGATGCCCCCCAGAAATATATAACCAAGCAAGGGAGCTGGCTAGAAGAGCTCCGAAAGAACTGCCAGACATTAATAAAACTGAACCTGACTTCTCTACTATAAGGCAGGGACCTCAAGAGCCCTACATTACTTTTATTGATCGTCTCCAAACTGTGACAAAGCAAACTGACTTACCAGATGCAGCAGAAGTTTTATTCAAACCCTTATCTTATGAAAATGCTAATCCTGTCTATCACAAGGCACTTGATCTAATTAAATACAAATCTGATGTTTCCTTACATGACTTTCATCAAAGCTTGTGCACATGTTGGTACAGAACAATACAAAGCAGATTTATTAACAACCACCTTAGCTCAACAGCTACAGGTTGCTAGGGCAACAGTCAAATGTTTTGACTGTGGAGAAGGTCATGTGAAAAAGCAGTGCTCAAAGAATAAACAAGAGAACAAAACACCTAGTACACCATGCCCTAGATGCAAGAAAGGTTATCATTGGAGCAATGAATGCCACTCTAAGTATGACAAAATGACAAACCTCTGCCTCTGCCACAGCAGGGAAACTTGAAGACAGAGTCAGAATCCCGTGCCCCACAACAAAAAAAGATCCAGCCACAACAAACCCACACAGCTCAAGCTCAGGAACATCAGGGGGACCCCAGGCAGTGCCAGGATGGACATGGCAGTTTCCACCACAACCACAATAAATGACACATTGGTTCCCCTTATACTGATATAAGTTTATATGGACCCCTTTCCTATTAAATGTCATGCATTGTTACTTCCGAGATCATCATCATCATCTAACGTGGACTCTGTATTTTACCAGGAATCATCGATTCTGATTCCAGGGGTGAAATAAAAATCATGGCTTGGACTCCTAATCCACCTTGTACTGTTCCAGCAGGATCATGCATTGCTCAAATAATATAATTTCCTATATGACTGGACATATAATTGATACCATGTGTCAGTGCTGACAAAGAAACTGGAGGTTTTGGGAGCACAAGCACTCCTCACATTTATTGGTCTAAACTTATTTCAGTGCAGCAACCTTTTCTAATCTGTATTGTAGATGGCAAGTCTTTTACAAAATTAACAGATACCAGAGCCAGCAAAACCATCATCAGTGAATGTGAATGGCCACCTACCTGGCCCCTGACAATGCCATCAGTGATGGTCACAGGCATTGGAAGTCAGCAGATGCCACAGCAGTTGGCTAAGGAACTCGTGGTATACGGGCCAGAAGGGAAACAAGCACAGCTCAAACTGTACGTACTTTCTGTTACACACACTGTGGGGAAGGCATCTGTTATCACAGTGGGGACTGATTCTGACAACAGATCTTTAAAAGGGGCCACTGATGTGTAGCTGAGACTTTAACTCACATGGAACATCAATACCCCTCTGTGGGTGCAACAGTGGCCCCTCAGAGGGGATTGGCTGCAACAAGCACAAAAAAATGGTCAAAGAATAATTGGATCTGGGAAACATAGTTCCTTCTACAAGCCTGTGGAACACCCCAATATCTGTGATTCCAAAAAAACTGGCAAATGGAGACTCTTACAAGATCTGAGAGCTATCAGTGTATTAATAGCCCTGATGGGCACAGAGCAACCTGGAATTCCTAATCCAGCAATGATCCCTGAAACATGGAAAATTGTTGATGAAACAATTAACATGGGAATTGTTAATCACTGATTTAGATGGTTTTTTCACAATTGCATTACACCCTGATGCTGCACCTCATTTTGCTTTTTCGTTACCATCCTTGAATAACAGCAAACAGCAAATGCAAAGGTATCACTGGATTGTGTTACCACAAGAAATGAAAAATGGTCCTACAATATGTCAGTTTGTGGTAGCAGGCCCTTCACAACTAGTGCAACAGCACTTTTCAAAGGTTTTGTTGTATCATTATATGGAAGATATACTGCTGGCAGCAGATGACTCTGTAGTATTGCAAATCTGTTTTGCTTTTCTGTGTTTTTCTTTTGATATTGCAGCATATCTTTGTATTGCAGCAGACAAAGTTCAAACCATCCCACCAAGGAAATACCTTTGGTTTCTATTATTTGAACACAAAATTGCTCCTCAGCCCACTGTGCTGCAGACCTCCATTAAACACTAAATGATTTGCAAAAGTTATTAGGAACTATTAATTGGCTCAGACCTACCCTTGGTATCCCCACTGAGGAACTGTCGTGCTTGTTTAACTTACTTAAGGGATACATAGATTTACTATCTCTTCTCACAAGCTGGATGCAGAAGCCCCTGAAGCACTGCAACGTGTAACAAATAAAATTCAGGCCTCTTCTCTTTGCAGATGACAAGTGGAGTTACCACAGAGGCTTTTTCTTATCCTGTATGAATTCCAGCCATATGCACTAATAGCACAATGGTGTATAAACAACAATTGTGGATGTAAAAATGTGGGTATTTTTACCTCACACATTTTCAAAAACAGTAACTACATTGCTTGACATGATTGCTAGGCTTGTTTCCACAGCACAAAAATGATGCCAGACCCCAAGTGGGCAAGACCCTTCTCAAATCCACATTCCTTTGCCTGCAAATGCTTTTCAGGACATGTTCCAAGAACCATTATCTTTACAGGCTGCCTTGACAGACCTTTTGGGAAACACATTTAATTGGCTGCTGAAAAAGAAACTTTCATGATTTTTAAAAGATCTTTCTTTACAGCCAGTTTTCTAACATCGTCACAGCCCCTGTCTGGAGCAAAGACAGTTTTCATCCATGGCTCTGGGAAAACTCAGAAAGCAGTTGTTTGGAAAAACTCCACAGGGGATTGCAAAAACTGTGATTTTTCAGCCAAAGTCAACACAGCTAGTAGGGTTAGCAGCCACTGTGGAAGCTTTTTGATTGTTTCAAAATGAACCTTTCAACTTAATATCAGATTCCTTGTATGTAGTAGGTATTTTAAACTGTATTGAACAGTACTTTTAAAAGCAGGTACTAAACAAGGATTTGTCTGTGTTATTATCTACTCTGCATAGTTTTGTTTGATGCAGATCTCACTGTTTTTATGTTATGCATCTCAGGTCTCACTCACCATTGCCTGGACCTCTGGTGGAAGGCAATGCAGCTGCTGACACTCTGATGATGATGGCAACAATTCCCAATCAAATTACACAAGCAAAATTGTCACATGACTTTAACCACCAGAATGCAAAAGCTTTGAGAAAACAAGTTCATCTTACCCTTTCTCAAGCCAGACAAATTGTTCATGCTTAACACCTTTATTTTACATGCTTAACACCTTTACCTACTACAGTAAGTACAAATGCAAAAAAATTGGGTGTCAATGAAATTTGAGAGATGGATGTTACATACATTTCCTCTTTTGGCACCCTAAAATATGTGTATGTATCAGTTGACACATATTCCATTTTTTTTTTGCTGCCTCCACTCATAAAGGGGGAAAGACAAGAGATGTCCTTAAACACATGTTGTGAGCTATTGTCATCTTAGGAGTCCCCAAAGTAGCAATAATGTAGTAGTGACTGTTATCTTAGGAGTCCCTCAAACTGATAATAGTGCAGGATATGTTCCACAACCAATGAAAACCTCTTTTCATTGTTGGGGTACACATCACTGAACTGGAATACCTCATTCCTCAATAAATATTGTTGGAAGGTCAAGCTGTTGTGGAACGAACACATGGCCTTTTAAAGAATATACTTCCTAAACAAAAGAGAACAACTGGACAAAGCAACATTTGTTTTAAATTTTTTAAGTATTTCCAGATTTGATAACAAAACAGCAAGTGAAAAACAGTTTTCCCATGATGCTTTCACACAGCATGGGAAAACTTCATAATAAACACTTGTTTATGATAAAGATTTGCAGAGTGGACAATGGCTAGGCCCTGTGCCTTTGCTAACACGGGCGTGTGGTTATGGCTGTGTTTCTCTATCCACAGGAGCTCACTGGTTACCTGTGAAGAACATCAAACCCACCACAGAACAGACGAAGACTTGAAGGCATCACAATTTCAGTTTCCTAATCAAACAATCAACCCTATTATGGGTTTAGGCACAATGTATGTAACCCTTTCTATCATCCTCAATGTTTTCTCAATGAATGTGAACGAAGCATGAGTCCCACAATCAATGAGCCAATGTTTGGCTCATATTAGCTAAAGCAATTAACCAGTCCACTCTTTGTATGTCCATGACCAGTTCTAGTGATCCATTTCAGACATGTCCAATTGGCATTCCTTTGACAAAGGATGAATGGAAAAGTTATACAATCAAACAGTTACACAATCAAACAGTGATTGTACAACTCCAGATAAGAGTAGATCATTGTGGCATTTGGGATCATGGCAGTCTAATGCTGGCCAGTCTGTGGAATGGTACCTGGGCAATACTGATGGAGGCATGAGGAAAGCAAGTAACTTCCCTGCTCTCTCACTGCAGCCTCAAGAGCTGGATGTACTAAGTCCTCTAAAAGTTCCTGTGTGTTTTTACCTTATTTATGGTAATGATCCAAAACCAGACAACACAGGGGTTGACATAACTGGCACTGGCATTTATCATAATGCTTCTGCCTAGCACTATTTTACTACTCCCTCAAAAATCACAACAGAAACCAGTGCAATAAGCTTGCCTGATAACATATTTTTAATATGTGGCAACAGAGCATGGAAAGCCATTCCAAGTAACACAGTGGGAGGTCCATGTACTTTTGGTTGTTTGACTGTGTTTCATCTCAGTCTCAAAACTCTAACCAACTGGGCACTATGACATAGGCAAAATAAATGTGATGCTAAGTCATTTGACTCTGACTGTAACTCTGAGGCTGAATTCTGGAATAGAGCAAAGAGACTTTTCAGTTTCTTTAGTTAGCTGCCTCTACCAATACCACACAGGCCTTGAAAAAAGTAATAAACTAGGTGTTGGCTTACAAAAGAAAGAAATGTTCCTAGTGATGCTTTAATGGGATTAACAGATCAACAGGATTAATAGATTAATAGGATTAATAGATGTTGACTCAGTACGTCATGCAACACTGCAAAACAGTGTAGCAATAGACTTTTTACTGTTAGCTCAAGGACATGGATGTGAAGACATAAGGCAATGTGCTGTATGAACCTGCGTGACCACTCTGAATCTATTCACAAAAACATCCAGGAATTGAAGGAGCTGTTTGGAGAACTGCAGCAAAACCAGGAATGAGATCCTTTCAGCCTAATCTCCTGGCTGGGAAGATTTAATTTTGGATCTTGGGTCAAACGTGTAGTTGGTTTTGCTGTAATAGACTCACACCACTTTTGATAATTATGTTATGTTTACCATGTATATCTTCTTGTATTCAATGGCTTATCCATCAGAATGTAAACAGGTAATGCTTATGCAGACACACTGCACTAGCTTTGCAATTCTTAGTAAAAAAGAAAGGGGGAGATACAGGGAAAGAAAACAAAGGGCACTTGTAATAGAGAAGTTACAAGAACTTCTAATCTCTCTTCTACAAGAAGAGAGATTTAGTTAGAAAGAAAAGACTATTCAGTCAAGGCAGCAGACATGTAACAAAGTTTTTAAAAATGTAACAATTAACAGGTATACAAACAGTAGTTTGCAGAAAGAACTATTATATAAGCATTTATTTTTGAGAAAAGTCTGATGTTATTGATCACAAACATTATTGGTTAGCAAGCTTATTAACAATTATACTATTGGCTTCCCAGGCTCGCACTATTCTAATCCAATGATGAAAATATTATAAAAGCTATGTACACTTTTAAAAAATGTCTCTGGTTATACTGTGACTGGAGACCATGTTTCTTTCATGTGCTTGCAACCTCAGGCATATTTAATAACCTAAAGCTTCCTAGGTCTATTAGGAAAAGCAGAAGTAGATAAACTTGTTCAACACATCTGGACCTGTTTGAGAAAGATTTTAAGTTATAATTTGATACACAGGCATCTACATGTTTTAACACCTGCTATTTTGCACAAAATACATTAACCTTCACAAAACACAGTAGACTGCCCATAGATTACTACCAAAATAAAGCAAAAAAAATTTAAATCCACAGAAACAATGTACCCTTCTCAAAGCCACTTCCAATATAATAAAATGCCAAAGCAGAGATGTAGCATGATCTCAATGGTTCCCAAAATTAATTTCAGTATCAGTTTATAAGTATCAATCATTTATAGGCAGCACTAAAACCAGATAATAGTAAAGGTACAGTAGACATAATTTCAGAAAATACTTACTGAATGTAATTCTGGAAAAACCTCCTCCATGGCAAAGTACTCCATGAATGTGGCAAATCCTTCATTCAGCCAGAGATCATTCCACCATTCCATAGTTACTAGATTGCCAAACCACTACGAAAGATCAAAACCATCATTATTTTCTTAAAGTTAAAATCAAATGAGAAGTACTCCATCCATTCTCTGCCTTATCTTGTGGTAGAATGAAGGCCAGTCAAAACCACAGTAAAGCCTTTGTAGCAATAACTCCTTAAGCATGGCATAAGAGCTACACTCTGCCTGTTGTGCTGTAGAAAATACACCTGCAGGTTTCCTGAACAGATTCAAAGCACAACCCAGTCACAGTGAGGGGAGGGATGAATTTAAGAACAGAATCTCACTTAAAAAAGAAATTAAAAAAGAAAACAATAACCTTCCCAGACTAGTACCTGATGGGCAAGTTCATGTGCTATCACTGCAGTCACTAGCTTTTTATCCCTTGCTGAAGAAGTGTTATTGTCAAATAAGAGTGTTGTTTCTCGGAAGGTGATCAAGCCCCAGTTTTCCATTGCACCAGACTGAAAATCAGGAATTGCCACCAGATCTGGAAAAGATTTCGAAGAAGGTTTTGAAAATTGCTATTTAAAGCAATCCTGTCTTTAAAGCTTACCTATTATATGATATAATCATTAAAAAATTCATGAGTTAAACCCTCTGGTGCAGACATACACTCAAATTTCAAGTACAGAAGCCCCACAGATTTATAACAATGTTTCTCTAGCAGTACTCTGACACAAACTTAAACAGAACCTGCCGATGGATCCTGCATGAACGAAAGTAACATGGAAATGAGATGCCCTGAAAAGTACATTGCTGAAAGGTAGTGTCTTAGAAGACTGCATTCCACTATCTTTCCAGTCAAACTAATGCATGTAGAGGAGTCAGGCTGCAGATCTTGCAGTTGTGAACATGGTTCACAGACTGAGAATTTCCTCACTACCAAGTTGAGTAACACCAAAGAAATTCTTCTGTGTAAATTTACATAAAAATATAATCTGGTTCCAAAAGCTCACATAAGATTTTCAACTTGGGACTCACTTAATACTTGCACTCAGACAAACACGTAATTAGTTTTTAAATTATTTAATAATTTAATAATTGTAATACTTTATTATAAAATGAAAATTCCTAAGCAGAGCTTTTCTGTTTTGGGTTTTTTTTTTCTTCCCTTAAAAAAAAAAAAAAGGTCCTAAAGAACTTACCTAATTTTTCAAGAGGGTATTTCATTAAAAAGTATTTTTGGTAAAATTCCAGAAGCTTCACTGCTGTGTCTAGGGCATACCCAACTTGGTTTAGATGCTGTGGTATGGCATAGACAGATACCTAGTCCAAACAAAGAAGAGAAAATATTTTGAAACTTACAGCTACCAAAGATTTAAAGTTGAAGGAGGAGCTGGCAGGAGTTCCTGAAACAGACAAGACACATTTTTGCGATTACATACACAAATTACGTACAGTAGTTATGAAGCTGCTCATAAAAAGCTGATTTTTCTTACTAGAGCTTATTAACTAGTCAAAATACAGGGACACTGTCCTGTGTGTATGCAAGAACAATTAAAGAATGACAGCTTTAAGGAATCTGTTCAAGAAAGATCTACATGACACAAATTTTAAAATTCCTTATGAGTTATTTAGTGACCCTCCCTGTACACCTCAGCTAATCTTCAGGCTATGATAGCATTTACAGTATGATAGCAGTAGTATAATCTGCAAGAAATTATCTCAAAAAATAATAATTGGCATAAAGCTCATCCCTATCTAAAGTATGGCCACATTAGCCATGGTGTAAGATGCATTTATAAAAACTGAGATGTTGCAATCTCCCCCATTCGTTGAATTGTCTGTATCAAGAAAACATCTTTGATTAGGTTATAGGTAGATTCACATTTAGAACACTCTTTCCTACATAAACAAAGAAATATGTGGAGAACCATACTCCAGTTCTTTAAAAAAGGCATCCCTCTTACTGTGCTATAAAATAGTTCAACAAACAACATTTCAAAGAGATGGAAAAGGTCACCTTTTATTTTGTGAGTTTGAATGAAGCACATATAAATAAGGATCTAGTCTAGTGATCCTGGAGTAAAAAAGCATTATTCACTGCAAATTCTAAGCTCAAAAACAAAACATAAGAGTCTCCCAGGATCATCTGGAATTGAGAAAAATTTCATCACATTATGAGCAATGAAGCAACTTTACTTCAACTCTACACTATCTTAAGGCTTTCATGACAATAAACTTCTGTATGAAGCTCAAATTCTTTGGATCTCCCAGCCACAAATTGCTGGAAGCCCTCTAAGTCTGTATTTCCTGGGAAATGTCAATATCTGCTTCCTTTTTACTGACTTTGTTGGCCTGCTAGACACTGATGAGACTACTTTAGACTTACTAAAACTCTGGCCTTACTTGGTATTCTTATGCTTTTCCCCTTCAAGGTAGCAAGTATTCTTAATAAGATTAAAATACTAATAAATTAAATAGAAAGAAAATATTAAACATAATAAATTAAAAATAAGTAAGAAGTATTCTTATTAAGTTAAAAAATTATCTGCCTCAAGAAACTGACTGGATGGTTTTACCAGAGTACAGTTCAAACACAAACCTGAATAAAAGCCACAAGGTGAAAATACAGAAGTATAACAATCTGTTCTATTCGGTTTTCATTAGAAATACTTGCATAGACCAGAATCAAAGCCTGTCTAGTATCTTTACTTGTGTTTGTTTACTGGAGTGGGCTTCATCTTCTACAATGCTACTAGCACTATTCCCTCCGGCTTTTTCTAGGTACATAGGCACTTCCGACATTTCACCACAAAGGGGCAGTTTCTGCTCAAGAGTCAAGAAAGTCGTTGCTTACATGAAACTCCCAACACTTTCTAAAATATGATTAAGGAGCATGTACTAATATTACCCTGTTTATTCTTTAGTTGCTCTAACTGCACATAATGTAGAAACAGGCCATACACTTGTAAAGGACAAAGCTCAAGCAGGACCCACTGTTTGATGTTTGGAACCTTTGGAAAAACAAAACTAATTGTAATGAAGTGACTAAATGCAGATTTAAAGTCAGCCTAAATGTGCTTCACTGTAGGGCATGAGATCTTAGATATGTTATCTTGGCAGGTAGTGAAAATTTTTGTGGCACTGCTTGAAACCATTGCAGGTGTTCCTGGAAAGTTGTAACATTTCTTTACATCCTCAGAACAACTCGTGGTTTGCATGACATTACTAGATGAAGCAGTGAAAAGAAGAGCTCTGAAAAGCTCTCAGGAATTTACATTTTGTAAACTTCTACTGTTAACAAGACCTGATGTAGAGTCCCTTGCTGTAAAAGTATATTCAGTCTGGTATCACCTCAGTCCCTTTATAGCATATGGCTTTTGTCCCCTACCTAAAATGAGTATAATGAAACCGAGAAGACAAATAAATTTAAAAGAGACAGAGTTTGCTTGTTGGTTTGGGCATCTTTTTGGTTTGTTTAGTAGCCTGGTCAGCTTGAGAAGAGTGAAGCAGAACTTAAAGTGAAACAAACACATACCAGTGTCCCATTAGTTTCCCTGCTGATGTTTTTCAAGTCTGCAACAACAAAAGCTACTAGATAGGTGCTCATCTTCAAACTCACAAAAAACTCATCCTGAACAATTCCATTTGTCACAGGTGTAGTGGCTTTCTGCAGGGGAAAAAAAAGTATTATTAATGCAGACAAAAGAACACTAAGACATAAAATAAATCAATGTTAAAGAATTATTTCATGCTGTGAACAGTTTATAGGCAAGCTTATGTAATATCTATATTTTTGTTATATTTCAGTGGGATTGATGATGCAACAATGTAACAAATTTAAGAAAACATTAAACATTTATACAGCAAAATTATTTGTCCAGTCTTATTATGTAGTATTATCAAACAACTACTCTAGATTACTCTGTTGGAGAAAGTAATCTAATTTGGTTCACATTTAAAGTGCCAGTATAATCCGAAGTCAACACAGACCAGCATTAATTCAAGGGAGCGTTAGGCTAGACCAGAGACACAGTTTAGCGTAGCCTACTAAAAATACTGGTGTCACACAAGTTAAATATTTGTCTCTTTCCATAAGTCTTAGCAATACTAGGTAACCAGACATACTCACTATTTCAAAACTGAACAAAATATTCCTCAAATGCACTTTTACCAATCAAAAGAGAATGCATTTTAAAAACTGAAGAAAACCTAAGATCTGTTATTTCAAAGCAAAACCACACCCAGCTTAAACATACACTGACAAAAGTAACTGCCCAGTTTTCTGAGCACACATTAAGATACCATGTAGAATTAAGATACTGTACCTCAACTTACTTTTCGTGCAGTTTTCTTTAATACTAGTCCTAGAAATACATGCTATATGCCTGTAAGTACTTTTCTATATATTCCTTTACAAACATAAAATACAAAAAGAATCAAGCAAAATGTTTAAAACCAATATAATGCAGAATATTAAAGATCTGGAGAGAGAGCTGGAAGTTCATAAATTCTGAACTTAATATATGATTTTGTTTTCAGAACTCACAATCATTTAAAAACCAACAACAACCTTAGTTTCAGATGATCATTTGAAACCAAACAATGTTTTGACATTAAACTGTCACTAAAAATTTAACTGTCAGGCTTAAAGAGAAAATGGATTTTTAAACCTGAAGATATAACCACTATAATAATTTAATAATATACAAGCAGAATGTCATCTTAGAATTCCTCTAGTGAATTAATAAATTTATGCCTTTATTAGGTGACAGTCTATTTAAGAAAATCTGCTGCAGATGCAGATAAAGTGGTTTAAAAATTGGTTATCCTCATTTAAAAAGTAAACAAACAAACAAAACAACAAACCACCCCCCCAAAACAGGACAAACAAAACCACAAAAGTTAGCTTCTATTTGCATAGGCCCAAAATATGCAGTTTATTTCTAGTCTTAATCCATGTTAGACACTACATATTGCCAAGTTAGTGATGTACACACTAGCTGACAAGGCCTACTTCTGAGATCTCTTGTATTAGAAAAGACGCTTGTAGTCCAGCGAGAGAGAGATGACCTAAAGATCAGGATTCTCTAGAACACGTGCTTTATTGGTCGTGGAAAAGCAGCCTAACTGGGGAAGGGTCCAGGGATCCAGTGCAAAGTCCAAGAGGGTCCAAGGGAAGGCACGCCAAGAGGGTGCCAAGAGAGGGTGCAAAAAGGGGCAGAGCTCCTTGTTACATTCCATTTTAACCCCTTCTATCGTGAATATGCTAATGAACATTAACCAATCATCTTAAGATACAAAACCTACAGAATCTACATACAGCCTATGGGAACTACAACATTACAATACTACTCTACATACCAAAACCTGTGAAACCCACCTTATCCCTGATACCTGAGAAGGTCCAGCCTTTCATTAATCCTTTTGTCTTGGCAAGGGTGTCACTGACCCACCCAGCCAAGGCCTTTCAGCTGCTTAATCACCTTCTTCCTGTTCATGCTTACAGTTCAAACTTTGCTTTTAATTCTATTCCTCTTGTGGGTTTCATAGTTTTAAAATCTTTTACTATTAAATTATCTCTGCAGGGCCTAGCTACTTCATCCTCCCCAACACTCTTGTTCATGGAGGTATAGATGATCATTTCAGCAATGTCTGCTGCACACATCACAAAATATTCTGAGTTAGAAGGAAACTTCACGGACCACAGAATCCAAGTCCAAGTGAATGGCCCGTATGGGGCTCTAACCCACAACCTTGGCATTATTAGCACCCTGCTCTGACCAACAGACCTAATTGTGGGTGTATGCAGCAGTGCTAAACCATCATTACTTACTGTACATGAATAACTTGGGAAGCAGTTAAAAAATGCCTTAGCCACTTGCCCAGCTCCTAGCACAGGAGTGTGAGTGAGTTTCTTGTTTACATAAAACAGAAAAGTGGTTCACCAGAGTTCACTTCTTCTTGTAATTGCTAATAATCACTAGAAATCCAAACAAATGTTCATACACCGTGCAAAGATACTATTTAATAAGGTTGCAATTACTAGCTTGGTTTTCAAAAACAAGGCACCTGCATCAGCACCTGAGCTTTAGACAACTTTCTGAAACCCAAGTTTTGTAACTGTACGTAAATGTACCTGCAACACCGAAGGTGTAATTTTCTCATTACTGAATAGACATTGTCAGTACTGAGTTTCTGCTGGGTGATAAATGGTGGTAATGTTTTGATCAGAGAATACCTAGTTCAGACACAGACTAAGTAATGTTAGTCTTTCTCATCTGTCTAAATGAATTAGGCTTCCATAAACGTTTGTCCAAAGGTGTTATGGCATAAAACACCACCATAAAATTCAGATACTTAGAGCTCTTACACGATTTTTGTCTGAAAAATCCTAGCTGAAGGAATGTCAGATCCCTCATTCACATTCTGGAGCTGATTCTGTCTGTATTCATACCACATCTCCCCTCATTTAGCCACAGAAGAACATCCTTCAAGATCAGGCATATCTTTCCCATATACATAGGCTAGTTACACAAACTACTGCTGAAGGTATTCCAGTGCTCTGCACAAGCACAGCAGCAGCAAATACAGAAAACTCAAACCTTAGGGGCTGTTGAGACCAATGTCATCAACAACATAACCTTTGCATAATGATGTCTCATTTAACTTCAACAGGAATCCTTAGGTCAATCAACTGTCTGTAACATGCTACACTGTGCAATGCATTGAGCAGTTGTTTTCCTACAAAGTTCAAGTGTTTGAGAACAAAACAGTTGATAACCCACTCAGGTCAATCCCCTGGACATTACTGCAATAAAAACACAGTCAAAACCACTGAAACAGATTACCTAGGCAGCACCTTTACTAAAATTCCCCTAAAAAAGCAGGTACCTTTGGCATATTTGACAGAGCAGAAAGTTTCTCATCCCTTTTGATCTTGATTAAAAAAGTTGCTTTAAGTGCTGGTTCATCAAAGCATGGAAAAGCAGACCTTGCTGCCAGAGGTTCAAACTGAGTTGCTGCAAACCACCTAATGGGAAGAGTGAACAAGAGCAAAGTAAGAATTATTAAAAGCACAAATGTCAGTTTACTTAGGATAGAACAATCATTTCCCTCCCAAACATTCTAAGAGTATGTTATGGGAATAGCTTTTTGAATAGTAGATGACAAGGCTGGGCCAGTCAGAATAAATGTTTTATTCACAACTTTTTCTTTAAAACCCAATAATGTACTTATTTGAGGAGTAATCTTCTTGGCTATTTTTTGCTTTCTGAACAAAGAATAATGCACCTGGAATAACACACTTACAAAACAATCACCAAAATATAAGCTAGCCAGTTTCCAGAGAGAGGGAACAAAAAGAAGATTGAGAAATTAAATTAGTGAGCATGCCTACTAAGTAAGAGTTTGGGAACCTCTGCAGTAGAATCAGGACTGCAAGGAGGCTTTTTCATCTAATTGCCAAGCCATTTCCTGCAGATGTTCCCACAGTTCATCTAACTGTATGCCTGCCCCCTGTGCTGGCTACTAGGTGGATTCTGTCCAAGTTCATGTACTGTTTTGTCTCTAATCCAACAGCTATTCATATCACAACAAGATTTCTCAGTACTTCTCCACTGTTTTTACACTAACTAGCCACAGAAATTATGGCTTTTGATGGAGAGCATCTCTGACTTCTGCACCTGCAAGACAACACAGAGTTCAACAAGTCACTAATTGAAATATTTGCTGGAGCTAAACAGAGAAGATGGTACACACTGTGCTTTTTTTTTAACCTACTGCCAAGCTACCAACAAATGTTTGGGTTTATTTGTTCTGCACCGCAATTTGAACATTTTTGGATATACCGCTTTTCTGAAAAGGCACAGTGCTGATGAGTCACAAGATTAAACTGCATGTTCGCTTTCAACTTCTTAGTCTTTTCTTCCCCCTGATAAATTAATGCAGTTTCACCCCAAGATTGTGCAGAAGGAAAAAAAGAATAAAGAACCATTCTGCATAAAAACAGACATAAAGCCCAATTTATTTATTTTTATTTTGCCTTTGGCAACAAGTTAAGTGAGTTATTCTGCCATTTGGTAATTTTACATTTTTTGCTGATATAAAAAATATTCAAAAGAAAGTAAAACTAAACTAATGAAAATGTATTTTCTTGCAAAATCAGCTTGATAGTTTGAGTTTTATACAGAAAGTACATTAACAAAACGGTTATCAGAGTACTCTGCATTTGTAAAACTATAGAAAATAGGCACACAGAGACAATGCCCTTGCAAAAAGAAGAGGCAGGCAAGGCAATGGAAATGATGAAATCACTAAAGAGTTATCTGAAAAGTATTTACTGAAAACCACACAGGTTAAAACATGTGTTACATCCTGTTACTGAACAAAAGCAGGTAGCACTGGACTGAAGGGGGATGAAACCTCAAAAAAACCTCACAGATCATATTTTTCCTATGTAAATAATTACACATTCTTTCTACTGCAGTAAATTCAAAAAGAAAAGAAAGCTGCAGCTACATCGGAACAGGAAAAAACCAACTGAATTTCAATCATTTAGGCAATTTTTGCCTTCTACACCCACTGCACTCTTCTTAAGCCTGCTTACTTCATGGGAATGCATGTTTCTAATGCTTGCAATAACTTGCTTACCTGACCCACACTGGTTTTCCTGTTCTATTGCACCACACTGTTCCTAGAAGACCTGCACGGACAGTTACTTGCCCACAAAGGCATGAACACTCTTAAATACATGATCAGCATAAGGCCCATTTGAAGCAGGGAGGGAGGGCTGATTTTTAATAATCTTCTTGATAAAAAGCACTCATTTACTCTTTGTAAAAGTAGAGTGTGATGCTTCACTTTCCTCCAGTTACCTGAGACTCTTCCTGACTACCACAACTTTTTCATATATGATTGTGAGCGTCTTGGCAATATCATCTCCTAGTTCCCTTCGGACTGTGTGATAGACCCTTTGGGCCCCACTGGGTTCCTCTGGTCTTGAACCTGGCCTCTTCCTGTGATGACAGGACTTCATTTCCTCAGTCCCTGTCTTGAGGCTCAAAGGCTCAAGAAATGTGGGAAGAATCTCCAAAGAGAGAAACTAAAAATTTAACAAACCAAAAAAGCCACACTACAACTACCTACAACCTCCACAATGAGGTATATTTCACTGTAGGAGAGGCTGACCTGACTTAAGGAACTCATCCATGAAAGACATTTTTCAGGCAAACTAATCAAGAAATTGAAGACTGATTTTTCTCAACAGGAATAAGTTGCATAAAATGTCCAATAAAAAAGCAACCCTGTTATCAAAGCACAATCTAGAAGTGACAGAACAGAGAAGCTGTATTAGTGGGCATACCTTTGCCTAGAGTTTTCATCCTTGTAAGAAATTTTGTAGAAGCCATAGTAGGTGTCTGATAAATTAGATGAATATTCCATGTTGACAGTATAATTCTGTCCTGCAAGGAGACCATCTGGAACCATGAGTGCAATCTGGTCATGCAATGGATATTCCAGGAATTCAACTGGCTTTGCTTGATGACCTTGTGCTGAAGTAATCATTGCCTTGGTGATATTAAGTCCTGAGCTGTGAAGTACAATCTTCCGAGTTACATGGAGGATGTTGACCACTATTTTTACAGAGCCTGCAAATTTCATAGTAGTTAAATTTGGCTGCAAGACAATATCATAGTGCAGTGGTACAACATCAGGAGGAAGTCTAATTTTTGCCCATGGAAATAGTTTTCCATTGGTTGCCAAAGGGTATATTAGTTCCATTGTATGATTTTTTTTATGGCAACCTTCTTTGGTAAACGTACACTTGGGAAGAAGATAAATCACTATTATTAATGAAAATGCAATCACAAAAACAACTGTGCAAACTACCATGGTCCTCGTAGAGGGTACTGAGCACGACCCATTTGAATTTTGCCTATATACAGACATGTTATTCTGCAGACCCGAGCTTCTGTTCATGAAGGACATCCCCAACAATTTTGCTGATGATTCATAATCCTCTTCATCATCATCCATTTCATGCTCTCCAAGGCCACGCACCAAGAGACGGGAGCTTCTTGGTTCATATTCCATCTCATCAGGCTCCAGTGGATGTAAACAAGGCTCTTTTGCCAAGTCAACCACATCGGGCTCCTCTTCAAACATACTGTTTTCAATCATATTCCTGGGTAACTGGATTCGATCTGAAAAAGAAATTACCATATGTTACATCATAAACAACAGGCTTGAGTGTAACACCTCAAAGATATTTCAATGAATTACAGAATGGGAAACACCTTTACAGTATATACCATCAAGATCTCTTCCATTCTCTCAGTTTGTTTCCTGGAAATATTTCTATGCTTTTCTGCCTACTGTAATTTTGCTTTCAGTAAAAGGCATCAAAAGGATGCCTTCCTTGTGGCATAATCAAAAGCATCCTATACCATATCTGGAGGTCAGCTATACCACTACGTTGCTCTCCCAGTCCACTGATGTCACTGGCTTGGCTGCATTTGCTCTACTCCAGTAAACTATTTTTGTACTCAACTAAATTCTTTAAGGTGGATTATTTCTTATGTTGCACAGTAAAGCACAGGAGCCAATACAGTTCTAAAAAAGTGTTTCAAATATGTTACTTTTTGAGTTCTTTAGCAGAGGAGAAAATCTGCCAATGCAGTGGCAGCCACACAAATAAAACATCCATTTGACATCTTTAAACTTAATTTTTCACAAACACTACAAAAAAGATAAAAATATTTCTCACACAAAAATAGCAGTATAAAAATCATAGTTCCAATTGACCATTTAATATCTAGCTCATACAATTGTTGAAACAATCCATGCATCTAAGAAATCAGTCAGACTGTGCCTCCATAAAATTTGTCCTTTATAGATAATAAGCCAGTGAATATAAATAAAGAATTGAAATTCATATTGAATTTTAAAATCACATTTTTATAGTATGCAGTTACACTTTAATGAAGCTTCTGATCATATCTATCACTGTTTCTGTAAAAGGGTATCTTTTAGCTAATTAGTCTTCTGTCACAGGTTCTATCCAAGGGACTGGATAGACTTTTGTTCAACCTCAACGATTCAGAAATGAACCTAATCTCTTTCAGACATGCATGTCTACTGTCAACTGAGCAATATTCACATCACACCTCTATCTTCCACATTATTTGTTTCCAGAATAAGAAAGCTGATTTTTGCTCTGGATGTAAACTTACTGTATTTATTAATTTCTGGCAAGAATGTGCATTTTGCCAATCTATAAACAACGCAGAATATAACTGTTCCTCCAATGTATTATTTATTTTATTTTTCATTTTACTGAAGTCAAATTTCTATATGGCTGAAAATCTCAAAAGGGAATATAAAACATTTTAAAGAAAAAAAATGGCAAGAGTATTTTCAAAGCAGATATACTGTTTCTCAACATTCACTTTAAATGTATCAGCACTTCCTGTTTCAAGGCCACAAACACAAAAAAACTGGTATGTCAGTAGCTGTAGCAATGAAAAGGCCTTAAAATAAGGTAAAGAGAAAATAAAAAAATCCTTCCCCAGAAAATTCAGTAAGAGAAAGGTGCGCTAGTCAACCCAAACAGCAGATATAGTGATATATGAAAGCAGGGCGTTTGGTGAAATTTGGATCTACCTGCTCTAAGAAGGAATAGGATCAGAGGGCCACAAGATATCTGTGATTGGAAGGGACTTCAGGAGGTCATCTGGTCCAACCTCTAGGCAGAAGCAGCTTCCAGAATTTTCTATTCTTATGGCATTTCCCAGTACAGTGCTCACATGCCAGCCTTCAGGCTGTGGCTGCATTCAGTGGTCTAGCACTATGATTTCTACACTGGAGCATGTGTAGATTGGAGGCCACACAGAATAGAGAGGACAGAAAGTGAAGTTAAATTGCAAGTGAAAATACATAGGCAAACTAGTGGAGGAAAGAACGTGGAAAGCAAGTATTGTGCAGCAGAAACTCTTTTACAATTTGTCTCTCCAAGAACTGTTTAGCAAGAATTAACTACACTACTTCCAGTAGAAGTTCTTGGTTATTCCCCTCAGCTGGTTGCTTTTGAAATCTGCTGACTAGCTTTGATCAAATTTGAAAACAGACTCAAGACCAAATTTCTCCAAGTCACAATGCAATCCCACCCCAAAACAACCAGCTGCTGGTGTAAGACACCCAAATCCATATCTGCTATGTAGAAAAGGCAGGTATTAAGACTCACATCTTAACCACTCCAAAAGGTAGCAGTCAATCAGTACACAGCTCCAACCCCAGCCATGGCATGTGCAGCTGCATGGCCAGCAAAAGAGGTAGAAGACAGGGGAGGCACTGCAGAGGGAAGGAGGAGAAAGATAAAGTGCATAAATCTAGCAAAAAGTAGCTTTCATGAACTCTGATGCTTAGAGAACAATGTGCTTTTTGAAGAGCTTATTCTCTAATAAGTTTGTTCTAAAGACAGTATTTTCAAGGTTGCAGGCAGGTACTAACAACTTTTTCAGTCAAAAAGAATTATACTAAAAAAATCTCAAAGTGAAACTAAGATAGAAAAGTTAAACTAGAACTTAGCTTCAAGAGAATTCACAGTTTTAGTACCTAGATACATTAATTTCTAGGAAAACAACAGTTATAGACAAATTCTAAAGAAATATTTGCACAAATTGGAAGTAATCAAAATCTGTAAGACCAAAACTTTACTACATATCAGAAGAATCACCTGACTACTACTCTCCACTGGAAAGAGCATAGACCAAGTATCAAAAGGTTACTAGAGCTATTTATGCCAACATAAAAGTCTTTTTATCATTTTCTTTATTCACAGAACACATTTTATGGAGATGAACCATGGAAAATTTGTTTAAAACTTTAACACTAAGATAAACTCTGAACGTTTTGCTTCCTGCTGGTTCACTGACATTGATAACACGATAGTGTGAGTGAACTGAACTTTTATGACATTTCAGTTTTAACCCATGAGCTGTTACAATGTGAGCTAAACAGCCACATGAAGGGGAAAAAAACAGTATTCTTAAACTGAAACATGGCATAAGGAATAAGGAGCAGCTTGAGAGCAGCATCACATATCACTGTCATCTCTCACACTTCGTATAGCCAAGCAGTAAACATTCTCATTTTAAAACACATGCAAAGCAGATTCATTAACATGTCAAATATAACACAGGACAAATTAGTATACATGCAGGAGCAGGAAAAGTAACCTGGAAAGAAGCTGCATCGTTCCAGTGAGCTACCACTGTCATTCCAGAGGTTGCAGCTGCACTAGAGACATCGGTCCACAAAAATGGAAGTACTGATCTGAAGTGCTTAAATGTGCTACAAAAGCTATCTGCCATTAAGCAGGGCAATTTAGATCTAAATCTTTGCCAAACAAAAGTTTAGTGTGAGAGTAAACAAGGAGGTAAATAAAAAAGTCCTGGAGGTGAGTTTTGTTGCTCTCTAAATAGCACTAATGAAATACTAAGAGCCTAAATGCTAAAGCTTAAGCTTTTAGCTACATTAGCTAAAAGCTTAAATACACCCAAACAGAAGTGATTTTTCACAATTCTTCTAAATATTTTTATTCTGAAAACAAGAGATTTGAAACACCTTCCCCAATACATGATAGCGCATTTAATGGTGAATAATATGAGTACAGAAACAATCCTGAGAAAAGATGTGAGATTAACTACTATATGATCCACAAATCCAGAAAACTGATCTTCCTCATACTGAAAAACCTAAGAAAGGCAGACATTTTCTCAAAATCTATGGTTCTGAAAGTTTCTTTAGAGCTGCCTCCTGTAGCACAGATTCCCAAAAACCCATTGCAAGATATCTCCTCCTTACAATATTCAGAGATCGTAACAAGCTGGGTCTATTATTTCCTGTGAAGAGGACAGAATACTTAGATGTGAACTTCAATCTTGGTGCAGTTTGCACCAAGACAACAGTACAATGGGCTCAATATTATGTACTGCAGTCTTTGACAATGTAATCCCCATAGGCTTTGATAATGTGACCTAGCTGGTATAGAGTGGCATGACTCAAGGACACAAAGGCAAGTGATTAATTAGCCACACAGCCTGTTCCTACAAGTCGTACATTCTTCACTTCTACACTCTTTCAAAAATTAGTCTTTAAACTTAAAAAGCAACTTTAGCACAATACTCAAGTTCAGTATGAAACATGATCCTTACAGGAACAATCAGGTGTTGGAGAAAAACAGTACTCTAGCATTTGCTCCAAGTATATATTTTGTCTGAAGAAGCCCAATCTCATTAAGAAGGCAAATGTTAAGCTTTTCCCTGAAGTTTAACAGGCAACACAATGTTTTGAATCTTAGTGTGTGCAACAACAAAGTATCTCATTATGTATAGTTTCTGGAATCTATTATAAATATTATGTAAGATACAAAAAGAAATTATTCCTTTATATTTCAGAGACAGTATCTTCCTGTAATGTAATTCAATCTCTTTTTAGAAGTAGCACTTATCCCTTGCAAAATAAAATCAGTACTCTATTGCCTCTCTATCATGTCTGGGTATTCTACCTCAGAGCAACAATCTCAACACTCAAAATTCTTATATGATTCTAAGTGACCCGTTAATTGAGTTCACTCCTTTTTAAAAGATATGCACAAAATGCTCAAAGGTGCTTTATTTTTCAATTTCTCAATTCTAACTAAGAGGCTAAAACTAAAAAACCTGAAAATCCTATTCACTCCAATTCAGACAGACTATTGCCACATTCTGAGACTGAAATTCAGCACAATATGATCTTTAAATAGTGAGTAGATATCATACAATATTTTAACTGAAAAAAAATTAGAGGAGTTACAGTAACACCTGACACATGGTAGCAACCAAACTCCCACTGCAGGTATGTGACAACTTTCTGTAATTCTGGAATAACCTAGGAGCAAAACAACTATTGGGCGGCATGTAGAAGTAGCAAAACCAAAGGCCAGACCAAACATGTGAAGGGGTATAAAGTGTGGCAACCAACTGGAATAAAAACTGATTGCCACTGAATGTAAACTACTTCCACTGCATATAAATAATGGGAGAGAAAATGCTGAGTTAAACCTGCCCAAAACCAGACATCCAAAAACCACCATCCTGGTGGGTCAGGAAAGAACACAGAAAATCTGTGAGCCAAGTACTTGTTTTGCTACCAAGCAACTCACTGATATTATGTCAAAGAATAATTTTGTCCAATGATTTCAGGAATAGATGTTTAACAATGCCATTACCTATTAAGAGCCACAAAACTGTTTTACATACCTAACTTCTACATCCAAATTTGAAAGCATTTTTTGGCAGAAGCAGCTGCTAACAAAACAGCAAATTCTGTAGACAAACCACATAAATTTGCTCCTATTAAAAGCCTGGTTACTTTGGTTAAGGCCATCCAAGAGGGCAAAAAGCAACTCTGAAGTGGATTTTTTCTCTTTAAAGATATTTTTTATCTTCATGAACCTGTCTAAATGCCACCTCAGCTAGTACTAGCGAAACACTTGAAAGATTTCAGCACAGGTACTAAGATCAGAGTATGTTATACCTAATACATGAATGAGCTTGCTACCAGAATTGGTAAAGTGAGTTTGAGGAGTACTGCCCACAGTATTGGGCACAAATACTGTGTCACACAGTCTAAAACTAAAAGAACAAAGGCTCCACTATTACTTAAGAATTGGAAAATTAGTTTTGCACTCTTAAGGTTTAGCAAACAGCATAAAATTCCTTGCTTCCAAGACTCTGACAAAATATTTGAAGCACTTATGAGCACTTGCATATACTTTGTGTATGGCATGTAAGTATGCTCCAAGCAGAGATGCATGCTTGGACGTATGTCTCACTCAACTGTAAAAATAGTCAGACTGGTTAGAGTACATAGAACCTGACCTTCTCTCCTTTACTTGGCCTTCGGGACAAGCAGTAAAGAAAAGGAATGTAGTAGTTACCACTAAAGCAGGTCACTGATACACAGCATACAAAACTGTACAAATGCTACTGTTTTTAAGTTATTTAGCTCTTGTCAGTAACTAACACTATGTCACATAGAAAAGCCAATGAAGGAATTCTGCAAAAATAATGACACACAGGGAGTCTCTGCCCACTCTCATATCAAAAACACTAAATTCAGTATAACTACTTCCCAGAAAAACAAGAGAAACAAACGTTGAAAATTAGATATCAAAAGAATGTTTACAGTGTAATTTAAATTTGCATTTTGCTTAGTGAAATAGGAATTTTTCATTGTATCTGAAAGAAAAAAAATTAGAAACACTGCACAAATTAAAAAGAACCTATTAGCCATGACAAATGTATCGACATTTTCTGCTACAATTGCACCGTCTTTAAGAGAGAATATGATTTGTGCAGACATGGCTCTAGAAAGTTTGGAAATAACAGGTGTACCTGCTATAGAATCTCTTATTTTAGGGAAAAGATGAACACATTACTGTACTCACAGTACAGTACTCATATATATTTATGAGAGACGAAACCAAAAATATAGCTACTTAGTGAAATTTCTCACACATATCTTACATCTTCAGTCATCCCAAGCTAGTGACTAGAAAAAGATGAAATATGAGATGCAATTAAAACCAGATGTACTTGCATTGTACAGTTTGCATCCAAGAAGGAAAAATCAAGCTATAGGAAAACAGTATAGTGAATATTCAGCAAGCTTTCAGAAATGTTATGTGTTTCTATTATTAGCTTCTAATTAAAATAACATTTTAAATGCACAAACTACTAAGGTTGTGACTATAAAAAATAAATCTTAATGCTCCTTTCTCTCCTGGAAAGGCTAGACTTGACTGCAGAAACAAAACTAATTTTTCACAATAAAGAGGCATCTAAAATGTGTTTAAGGACATCTGAGGCCCTAGGGATTTGGAAACACTATTAAAGGTTTACACTTTTCTTCCTGAACTGTCTGATGCACATCTGCAATTTCAACCTCAAACAGGGGGAGAATAGAGACAGAAATATGTTTAATACACCAAATCTCTCTGAATTGTCCTATCTAAAATTTCAGAAGTGCTACTATGGAAAAGAAACATAGCATATGTATGTTGTAGGTACTCAATCACCTTTTTTAAGTTCAGGGGATTTTTAAATTAAATTCCATAGGCCCAACTTCCACATTTAACTAATAAATCTATTTATTTATGCCGAGTTACTTAGTAAAAAATATAATTTTAACAGAATTGTAAAAATTAAAACTATATACTTTGGCTCTGCTCTTACTAATGGCAGTTCACCAATCCTACTTAACAAGCAGCAGATTCATGACCCCAATTCTGAACTGCCAAACATTAATGTTTTTATAGAAGTCAGAAGGGAATGTTCACTCTTATTTGTGCACCTCATGCCGGACTCATTGCTTGAGACTTGCTCCAAATCCTATTCTCACCCAAAACTATTGTCCTGGCTATTGCTTCTACGTTGTATGAGAGAAGAGACATGGACAGCCCAAAGAGGAGCTGCAGAACACACTGATTGTCACAGATACTCAAACTCCATACACAGGCATTTTGAAGAAAATTTTGATTCCAGATACGACACTGGAAATCCAGAAGGTGAGAAATAGTTCAGACAGTGCAATCACTTCCTCAAGGGAGACTAAAAATCACTAGTTTCAAACATCACTAGTTAAGGGTTTTTATTACTGCAAATCAGCATTAGAGTTTAAGTAAAAAGAAATAAGAACAGCCAGGGGCATAGATGAAATAGAATCATCTATCAGATTTTTTTTTCAACAGATGAGAAATAAAATGGCCAGCAAAGAGGTTTAATTGACAGTTAAACATCTGAATTGGTAGACTTTGAAAAGGCACACTTGAAACATTCATTGTTAACATCTTCTTAGATATAAACTTCATTTTTTTTCTAAACCTAAATACAATATAAGGCTGGAAACTTTAGCTAATGCTGTTTATGAATTGCATAACCTAACATGACAGAAATGAGTTTCAAAAATCCAGCAGAAAAGGAAGCAACATTCTATCCTACTTAACCACTCCAGCAAATGAAATGAGAAAAAAAATAAAGATCAAGAAAGGTAAGCGACAACATAGAAAAGTGACAATGTTTTATATCAATAGTTTTGTGGAAGATAAGTATTTTGAGAATAAAACCTTCAACAGATTACAGAGGCAAGGGTTTTTGTTTTTCACAGCCCACTTCCCTATTTATTCAGGCATCATTCAAACACATATAGATCTATTAACATGGTCCTATTTATATGCTGTATTATAAGTTATTTGGCACGCTATTTGAACATAGATGGCATTATCAATATGTGACATCTAATTTTTTTCCAGAAAATTCTCAAAGAATACAAATAATCAGCATTGATTGGTCTCTAGCAGCTTCTGCCAGTAAATGCTCAGTCTACAAATAAGTGCTTAAGACAAAAAAAAACCCTGCTATCAAAAGCCTTCTGTTATGTTTGGATGCACATACAGAGCTGTTTTCTGTGTTACTGCAATTTCAAAACCTACTGGTCAAATCAGAAATAACCTCAGCTCTGTAATAAGGCTTATGACAGATTGCTTGCTTAGGCAAGCACTTCAAAATCTGAACAAAAATTATACAAGAGACAATTAAATCAACTGGCTAAAAGCAACCATAATGGTATTTAACCTTTAAACTGTAATTCACTTTGATGAAACATCAGCAGCTTTGAAAGGAAAGCCAGGCCTTCTCACCATTCAGTATAGATTTTTAAAGTCAGTTAAGCAAACAGATCCAGTCATATACAGAAGTGTCTGTCATCTTAATGTTCATGGCCAGTCCAGAACTATGGATTGGAGCCTCTAACCCACCTGAACACTGAGTATGAGTACATACAAGCTCCATTACCTTTTGACACCTGAAAGACGACAGCCTCCAAAGTTACTTCTGAAGCAGAACCACCTCCCATCTCTGCTCAATCGCAGAATTTAACAGTAGTAGCACGTACTGACGGGACCCAGACTGGAGCTATGCAATACAGTTGTTGTCACGGACACCCAAAACAACTGATGGTCAATCCAGACAAACTTTACATGCAATTCCATTACCCCCAAAAAGTGAAAAGATATGAATCTGAAGTCATGTCCCACAACCCTTTACCCTGCCTTAGCACTACCTTCTGTCTATTTCACTGACTGCTCAACTTCCTCAAGGAAAAAGTCTTCAGCATACAAAGAAGAGGTGCACTGAAAAAATAAACACTCAGTAGTACCAGTAATGTTGCAGTCAGTCTTAGAAAGTTTCTGTAGTTTACTTGCTAGAAATATTCCATGTACAGCATGCAATTATTCCCAGAGCTGCATGTTCCCTGCTACTACCTAGTAACCATTTTTAAGGATTAGATTTGTATGAACTGCTGTGGTCTAGTGTCTTATTTTTCCTTGATGAATTGTGTACATTAGGATAGTCAGAATCACCACATGGTGGTTGCTGTAGATTGATTTAAAAAAACCCCAGACAAACAAACAAACACCACAAAAACCCAAAAAAACAACAAACCAACAAAACAACAACAACAAAAAAAAACAACTACAAGGAACAAAAGAGCTGAGATTGAGTAAAAAACAAGGCAGACATTTTACACATCTAGCAGAAAATGGTAACTAATAACAGTTGATCAGACCTGTGCTTAAAAACAGTTAGGAGAATTGCTATTTGATTTTTCTGAGTGGTATTTACTTTTAAAAGAACTTGTTTTAAATTCTTCGCTCATTACTTGCTGATAAGCTCTTCTGGATAGTCTGAGCAAGCAGCATTCTACAAATCTGTGCCCAGGAGAAAAAATTTTGGAAAAAATTTCTGACAGGTTTAAAATCGCTTTCTCTAGTTTACAAACTTTCTAATCCATTTAGGATTGAGATAATTCCTCTAAAGACATTTGCTCTTATTTTAGCTGCATTTAGAGTAAGTTGCTCCAAGGCAACCCTTGGCCTAAAGGCTTAGTATGGCCTGTAGGTTAGGCTGCAGTGAGACTAATAACTGCACTGATAACCTTCAGTGACAGCTGTTGAGTCAGAAGCAGCACTTAGAGGTTTGAGCAAAAATTAACTGAGCACAGAAGGCTTCCAGTGGTTCAACAGGTCTTGAAGTTGCAGAATAAGTACTACAAACTTGTCTTCATATAGGTGTCAACAGTCTGATTTCTGAAATTGCTGATGCAGACAATAGAAAAATAAAATCAAAGGCTATGCTTAACAATCGCTGCCTAATGATACCAGCTTTTCAAGACATAGGCCTCTCTCCTCTTATAAAACAGAGGTTTAAAAAAGACATAAATGTGTTACTTGCTAGTTCATCAGTGATCTTTTCTGGGATTAATTACTTTGAATCTCAGCAATTCAAGTGAAAACAGCATCTCATCTCAGCAATCCAAGTGAAAACAGCATCTCACCTGAGCTCTCTTCTATGCAGCAGATATTTTGATGTCCTCAAATTTCTCCCAAAACAGTCATGCAGTGTCGCATGTTTGCGCATCCTTTTATCCTGGCCCATAGAGCCATTTTTCTGATTTCATTATATGTAAACTCCAAGTAAGACCAACAAAAATACTCAGAAAATTATTTGTTCCTGACATTTCCACTTTTCAGCAGTTCTTTTGTAGCTGTTCAATTTAAAACTTGCATGAAAATACCCAGGCTGTGTTCATAAAGATTTCTGAAGTTCAAATACATCAAACATGGGTAAAGAGTGGGTTATTTAAAAGAAAAAAAGAAATAAACAAACAGAAGTCTAAAATTAATTTATTGCTGAAAAACAATAGCCACAATTTGGAGGCTTGACAGGCAACTACCATTTGCATTTCCATACCTGGTTCAGAGAGTCTGAGTCAATAAGCAGTTTCTCTTCGTAGAGACTAAAACAAAGCAGAACTTCAGAAATCTTTATGAACACAGCCTGGGTATTTTCTAATTGCCAGCTCCCCCTGCTCTGTCAATGTATGTCTTGTCTGCTCATAGCTAGAAAAAAGATATGCCTCTAAATATTGGAGGAAGCAATTAAAAAAACTTTGAAGTGGAAAAAATACTTAACTAACAAATACTAACTAACTAAATTATACTTAACTAACAATTTTAAAAATTGCTTTTCTGTTCTTCTAAAATATCATCCAAGTTATATCAGTTTTGTTGAATTTTGCTCATAGACAATTGATTTACAGCAGTCAGTAAATAAGGCCTGTTGCCATCTGCTTGCTCTTTGGGACACAGGAATTCATTTGCAGAAAAAGTATAAGGGTACTGGCACAGGCTCTTCATGGTCACCTGCCAAATGTCTGAGTATATTGCGAAACCTATCCAAAATTTAACTAAAACTTCAAGCTTTTGTGAGTCAGGCAAGCAGTGACGTTTCTGGTTCTATCCTCCCTCCCCCAGAAGAAAGGAAGTGTTAGGAGGAACATTGCACAAAAGTTGTATTTATTCAAAGTCTTCATGAAAGCAAATTACTCATCTTATGGCATTTCTGGACTCAGAACTCAGCATAAAAACTCCGAAGATTGGCTGCATGGATCTTACAGACAACAAGCACAACTCCTTAAATTCAAGACATGCTCAAATCGGAGTTCACATATTTACAGGCAAAAAAAACCCCCTGAAGATTTACTTATGAAATCTAACTTTGGAAAGATACTGTACCTTGTTAGTAGAACAGTGTGTAAGTAAAATATAAAGACTAAGACATGTAAAAATCTTTGTAATTTCAAAATCCTTTCTGAAAAATTGTGTCTTGTAAAAGCAGTGATTAAGGTTACTCTATTAACACTTAGGTATTGCATTACACATTTCTTTTTGTGGGTATCAACAGATGCATGACATCAGACATTAAAAATTACTGAATTGAAGAAAGCAGTGATTTTTTACAAGGCTGCCTTTTAATTTTATATCTTTTCAGCATGCTCTAAAAACTTGTTTGTTTGTGATTATTATTCCCTGTCATAGCAATTTAGCTCTTCCTTGTATAATGTGAATTACTTCCTGTACTGTTATGCTCTGGGGTGTCTTCAACTCATCCATTAAAAATTCTATGTTTGGAGGGAATGAAGAAAGCTTATCTTATCTTCTCCAACAAGCTTGTTCAGCAAACAAAGCCCACGTCCACAAACATGTTAGTTATGTTTAGATTCTGAATAAAGATTTCCTTCTTCTCTGCTCTGTCTCCCTAAACATTCCATACATTGTAAGTTTCTTCTGAACAAGCAAATAATTCGATTCTACATAGAAAAATTATTTGCTCTTACTAAAACAGGACAGTACACAATGTCATTCATGTAATTTCAAATCTGCGTCTATCTGCAGTAAGAAATCAGTTATAACCTTTACTCAGCTAACAAAGACACAACAAGCCACTGGAATGTCAAGGAAATCACAAGTCCTACTGGAAAGCCCTTTGCCTTCATTTCACCATGGTTTCACCTACCATTTTGGAGCTGGGGCTTTTCTTTGCTTGTGTGTATGCAGCTTTTGCTTTCCCTATTAAAGTATCTTCATCTCAGCTCCTGACTTTTCCCTTTTTTTACCCTTCTGATTCTCTCCACCCTGCTGCACAGAATTAAGCATGTAGGCATTAGCTGCCTATCAGGGTTTACCTAAAAGAACAACATTAAGCAGAATTTTTACTTGCTGGTAAAGTCAGTGTAAAGGGTTAATATACAGCTTCTTACAGGAAAGCACAAGTCTTTACATTTTGGAACAAAAACTTTAACGCCTGCAGTTATTTCAAATGTGTTAAACCTTACTTCAAAACCTTGAAGGTGAACAACATTACTGGGGAAAAAAAAGATAGATGTCACCATTTTTCTCCCTCAAATTACTGAATTCAGACCAAAAAAAGAAATAATCCAATGGAAAAAAATAAGTATTAGGCAATATGAAGCACTGCTATGAGAATCTGAATCATCCATGGGATTTACCTGTTTTTTAGAGAAAGAACAGAACCAACAGAACAGGTAGGCTAAGAACATGTTCTCAATTCCCACTATGTAGCAAGATTACATATGCATTGCATATTTTTACTAGACAAAAACTGGATATATATATGCTTATATATACTTTTATACACTGAATACAACAACAACAAAAAAATTAAAAAAGGCACACAGACTCCAGTAAAACAAAAAGGTCTGTTGTTCTCTGTAGTGTCAACATCTATATGCAAACAGTTATGATGGCTCTGTATGATTTTAATAAATACTCTTATCAAAAGGCAGACAGTACCTAACATGTTGGCTCACAACTTGAACCACAAATGCCACTCTGGTTTGATTTCAAGATACAAATAACTGGTAGTAGTCTACAAGAATCTGTATAGTTAAGTATATATCATAGCTTCCACTGGACAGACAAAAGGTCTTCAAAACAGATGCTGGTTTTGGGAAAAAAAAAACAACAAACCCCCCTTCTTTCTCAAAAAAACCCCACTAACTTGAAAATTAATAGATGTTCCTGTATTGCAAAGGAGGACAAATTTTGCTTTCTACTCCAAAATACACATCGGAACTCAAGTTTCAAGCCTTACAAGGTCACTTTCCCCTTCAAGCTATACTGCAATGTCTACTTCTGGTGTTTACTTGTTTATGTGGGTTTTTAAAATGAATGCAAGATAAATACTGCAATGGCAAGCTTCTACACATATACTGGAGCAAAACCCTGCCAATTCACTGTATCATGGAAATCAAAACAATGTGTGATTATGTATTTTAAGACCCTCTCTTATCTCAAGTTGCCATAAGAAACATGAGCAAGGAGTGTAATTTCAAGGAAGTCAACTGTTTATTATAGTCTTGGGTGCTTCTAAAAGGTAAAGGTTCTCTGAAAATCTCTTCCTGATTTTTAAGCAATGTACAAAGCATTTTCTTTGGCAGGACCTCAGGCTGAAGAACTACACGGATCAATTACCTTTCACCATTTACCAGTTAGATTTACATGTAAACAGCCAGGCTACTATTCTTTTCAAATCTTCACTTCTATGTTATCAACAAAAAGAAAATATCATAGAAAGGGAAAAAGTAAGTGGACCATTTACTGAATACTCCACCTATACAAGTGGTAAAAAACTGTAACTTACTTTTGTCATAACTATTTATCTGGAGCTAAGACAAAATAAGAGGAGAACTGAAGGCTAACAAAACCAAGGTTAGTCTGGATTTTGTTATCCAACAGATACATATCATGTTCATTCACTTTTAACCATATATTTTCAAGTTTAAATCTGGTACCAGCTGGGTTTCCTAGGAGAAAATGCAGGGGAACTGGAGGGAAGGAAAGAGGAAGTGGTTTCAAATGACACTTTCCTCTGGATAGCACTGAGAAGGAAAACCTTCCACAAGGTTGAGGCAGTATTCAATCCTCAGCCACTGGCTGAACAAAAAATAGGACAGGAAAGAAGTTTCTGGCTTTAATTTCTGTTTTAGTTTCCTGTTTCCAATCTTACCAAAGGCATGTTTTGCAATTAAAATCTCATAAAATGTTTAACCACAGGGGTCTAATGAAAAGGTTCTGAATCTTTGGAGACACACAGGAAGTTTTATCTCAAATTTCTTGAGCTATTCAACTCCCATATTCATAACTGCTGACTATCGTCTTCACAACATCTGTCCATAAATTTCCTGGTCTGATAAATACCAGGCTCATCATAGCTGAGGATACAAAATATTTCTCTGCTGGTACCAGTTGTTCTGAAGAAAAAACTTTTCAGAGTTTTCTGAAACATCTAACAGTTTGGTAGAGAAGCTGATAAGACTGTATATAAACTGATGCTCACCTAATCTTTCTGTTCTTTTGCTTGCTTTTAGCAATAAATTAATAGAATCATATCCTCTTGTCTTGAACACTCTCTACAAAAAGCAACCCAATGTGCCTTCCAGATTACTACTGCTGCTTAATACACATTTGACCACTCCAACTGTACCAACCATTTGTAGGTCACAAGCACACATTAGGTGTTCACTGCTCTGTAACTGGTAGTCCAGTTCACAGAAAGGAAGAACCAACAATGTCTAGAGGTTACTTCCTATGACGGCAAACACAGTAAGTTTTGTATCATCTTAATAGAGCAAAAATACATCTACCTGTATTTTTCTCAGTCTCATGATATAACAAGACAGAGGGTAATTGATAAAGAAAGAAGTGGCAGTGTATCTGCCTGGTAACTTAAGACATACTGAGATCTAAATTGCTCCAAAACCCTATCCAGGTATCATATATGAGCTTGGAAATTATCATCATAACAATCATCACCATGGGGGTGTGGGCAGCTCAGATACCAGACACTTTTCAGAAGGTCCCTTACAAACTATATCAATGATTCACACCTATAATTATTCATTTCTGCCAAAAAAGACACTAAAGCCTCATTAGTATTTCCAGCAATGATAAAAAGCACAAGTTTTGATGGCAACTGACAGTATACATTTTGTATTCATAGTCACATTTTCTAAAAACCTACTCTTAGCTGTTCTCATATAATGGTATACAAGTCAGAAATATGAGGCCTCTAAAGTATATCAAAGCGTTCTGGTCTCCCACTAACACAAGTCCAAAACTTGTGCTTTTCATGCATGAAAAATAGTAAAAGTGGTTCTACTAATGTGCTACCAACTCGTTACTGAAGAAACTATCATTTTTTATACAAAGAAAGGCTTAAATAAAAATCACTATTAGGCACCAGAACAGTAGGTGAATTAGGCACATTCTTAGTTTTGAACACAATCAATTCTTCACAAAAGCCAATGGCACTGTGGTAGAAGTGTTGTTACATAAGAACTCCAGTTAACAGAATACATTCCTTCAATGTCAAAGCGATTACAACTGAAGGAAAGCTCTCGGCACAGTTATGCTTAGTAAAGTGCACTGAAACACTTCTCCAAATATCCTGGTGGGAGTTTTGATTGGAATAAAAAAAAACAAATCCCAAAATCAAAACTCACCTTTATTTCCACACGAACAAGTAGCTGATTGAAAGATCTCATGTTTCAGTGGAATTAGGATTCCAGTTCTTCACTCCCCACCAGATGTACTAAAGAAGACCACTGCTTTAACAGACTACTACACGTTGTGAATAATCCAGAAGAGCTGGGCTGTGAGGTCTTCCTTGAACATCTATTTTAAGACAACACTCATGAAGCAATAAAGGATCAGCTGTGCCCTAGGGACACGAACTGCGCAAAACCCAACACACCGTGTGACCCCGAAATTCCTGTCTCTTTGGTCAACTGGATGAGTTTTCCAGACATGTTCCCTTCCCTCCTTACTCCTAATTTCCTTCAGGTGTATCCACCTTTCTGTGCGCAAGAAGGCACACAATCTTTTTGTAATTGTTAAAATTTAAGGTAAATATACTTCTACTATTTAAAGCAGTATCATAAGTAGTCAAAACACAGCTTCAAAAGGTACATATGTACTCTTTAAAATACTTTGAGGCAATGAAAACCCAGATCACACAAAATCCTGGTTTATTTTAAAAGTTAATATGGTTTTATTTTAAGGTACTGTTAAACAGAAGTCTAAGCAGCAGCTGCCATGCATATATTTCTCTGATACTGCTTCCAGTCATAAAGAAATCTGAATGTTTTTGCTCTTCTACGCAACCTTTGCTTTTGTACTTCATGAAAAAAAATATCGTGCAGGAGAACTGGAAATTCACGGAAACTTCTTAAACCACTGAGTAAAGGACAAAAAGAAAAACTTGAATTCTCTGAATTCATCACTACTGAAATCAGAGGATGCATTAAATAAAGATAAATTCAGCTTCTTTGTATGTAATTGGTACACCCATTTAATGCTCATCTATATAAAAAAAAAGTATCCTTGATTAGTGAAACAAACAGAGGTGGTTTTATCCTTGTTTTTATTTTTCTACCATTTTTATGGAAGTCATTACAGGGCTTTATCCACATGTTCAAATAGCCTCAACAATGTGGAACACTGTTGCTCAACTTTGTATCACCTTCCCAAAAAAGATGACAAGACACTCCTGGGATACTTTTACAGGTAGATAGCGAGGTCAGCGTAAGCTTTCATAATTTTTTACTTATGACACAAACACACAAATACTCACTCCATGGTTTCATTCTGCATGTGGAAGACTAAACTGCTTAGTGGAAAAATACTAACAAATTATCAATAGTGAGCACCTACACTCTCATCTTTAGACATTCTTTAAGTCACTGAATTCCCCTTCTGAACATCCATTGCTTGGCAGGGAGCTCACAGTGAAGCAGTAAAAGCAAACACATACCCAGCACATTGAAAAAACAGGTTCCTTTTCAGCTGAGCTGACACAGGAACACAAGTGCAGATACTACAACATGGCTTTGTGGAAAACTACTACCCAGCACCATGCACATAAAACTCACACTTAGAACAGATTAAATCAGCATTTTTTCCCAGTAATAATTGATGGGATAGACAAAACACAGGGCAGAAAAAAAGACATTAAGAACAGACCTCTTTGATGTTTTCTATCTATCATCTCACAAAAAAAAGATTACTCAATCTGTTGTTTAGGCCTGAGTAACCGTTTAAGACAAACAGGAACCCTTCTGCCTCACGGCAGAACAGTGTAAAACATTGGCAGTCAAGGCTATGCCTGCTGTCCCCAGTAGAATTAAAGCTATGCACACAGTAACACAGTCCTATAACCTCCAACACATTTTAGTACTAAACAAAATTAACAAAAAGAACAAAAACATTTTATAATTGATAGAAACTACCTGAAATAACCAGACTTTGCAAATGACACTTTCATTTTGTAAAGAACATTATCTAACTTGATTTATTTCTACTTTCCAAACCCTGCCCCTCCCGCCACTTTTTTTCCCATGAGAGTATTTTTATTTTTTTCATTAATTTAGTAATGAAATTAATATTGAAGATTGCATCTGTTGTGGATGAAAAGGAAAAAAATAATTTAGGAACATCAGTGAAAGTGTGTGTTACTTGCCCTTCAGCAGATCATCACACATTATCCCATCTGCAGTCCCAAGTTCATGCATGTCACCTGTCTTGAACGAGAAACTCTGTAATACTGTTTTTTCCATCTCATGTAGAGAAGTTACATATTTAATGTATTAACCAGGAAATAATTAAAAGTCCTTTCAGAAACACATACAATCTAAAAAATAAGCAAAATACTTGCAAAATAATTTGCACTGATGTCCAAAATAGAGACGTCCAAAATTACATTATATATTCCCTTTACTCTGTATTTCACTTCTTTCACTTTTTTTTTTTTCCCTTTTCTTTTCTTTAAATTTTAGTGAAACTGTTTAGGTAACAAATGACTATTAAAAATAAATAAATTTTGCTCATTGATTCAGAGCAGAATTCAAAGGAATGTGAGATCATACAACTTTAGGGGAAAAAATTATGTGCAACAATAAGGAAGTCTTCCATGAACTTTTAACTAAACTTTGATTATTCATTCTTGGGGAAAAATCTGAGATTAACAACAGTCATGCAAAATAGAGAAATCTATCTCAAAAAAAACCCCAAAATCCTACCAGCAACCATTTCTAGAATAATTACTAATTTAGAGTATGCATAACTTTCAAGGGGAAATGCAGAGAGGGTGGCTGGTCACTGGAATAGGGATGTGGTTATGGCATGAAGCCTGTCAGAGATCATGGAATGTCTAAATGCCACTCTTAGTTATATGGTTTAGTTTTAGGTAGTCCTAAGAGGATCAGGGAGTTGGACTTCATGATCCTTATAGTTCCCTTCCAACTTGAGATATTCTATGATTAACTCAGCTATTCCAGGCACTAAAAATAAGTATGTAATTAACTGTTCTTCCAGAGCTATAGACCTCATATATTATCTCCACCTAAATTCTTAGACAGAGGAGAAGACACAGCCAAGAGCTCTTCAAAGAGACACAAAACTAAGTTTACAGTACAGGGGTGAGGTAAAAAAAAAATTTTAAGTTTATTTACTCTATCTGAGCATTTCCAATGGAGAAGTTATTCAAACAGTAACACCCACTAGGATTTCAAGGAAAGGATAAGGGTTTCTTTGACTTTTGAAATGCATTATGCGTGTGTTTCTTTCTTTTATCTAAGAAAAAAAATCCCACGAAATACTGAACTAGAAAAAACAGGATTTATATCCACTTTAGTGCATTTGCTGCCTTAAAGTCTATTTTAAGAAACATACTCTCACACAGCTCTACTCCCACAAAGTAAAACAAGAAATTGTCTCATTGCTAGTTTGCCCAATGGACAACAAAGTTCTGAATCCAACTAAAATGCTTTTGCAAATCCTTAACCTACTGTCTTCCCTCTTCCCTGTGTTTCACATGGTCAAAAGCCCTAAAGAACTGAGAGGTCTACAAGTATAATATTGTAAGCTTCCTGTGGTACACATCCTTTCTTCTGAATTTAAACAGCACTTTGCACAGGAAGTCAACACAGACTCACAAACAGAACTCGTAACTATTTTACAAGACAAAACAAAAACTTGAAAAACAGTTTACTTGAAAAACTTGATGCCCACAAAAGGTTCCAGACCACCAGGTATGAAAATGAAAATTCTATTCAAAAACCCATAATGTAAATATCCTCTTCAGATTTTTGAAGCTGCTATTGAGCACCAAACATGTCTCAAGATCATCAGAAATAAGGAGCAACATCTTTGCTCTAGTATTTGCATACTCCCTGTGGTGTCTGTTCTAGCAGAGCCAGCTTCCAGGAAAAATCTTACTGACCAACTTCAGCTCCAAATTTTCTTCCACTCTTACCACCATCTGCAGGCTTTTAATTTCAGGGAACAAAATTAGGAAGCTCAGTGCATGAACATTACTTTTCAGTACTTTAAACTACATGCTCAAGCCCACAGGTCCATTTCTTCCAGTTGCATGGGGCAGAATTTTAAAAATGTTTTGTTGCACAGTGCAGCAATAGCATTATGTCAAACAGAGCTATAAAACAATGTTTCATCTCTTTCAAAATTCTCCACCAAACTGCATTACTATTAAAGACAAGTCCTTTTTACGATGCATACAAGAGTGAAGAATACCACCCTGTGACTGAAATAGGCTGTAGTTGAAAGACCTTCTACTAAGACCAGGATTAACTAGAGAACCAAAACATCAACTGCTTGTACAAACTGTAACTTTAACATGACAATACAAAGCGGGGGGAAGAGATAGAAGGTCTCTCTTTCTAGTTATGCCACTAAAATATGCCAAGAGCTCATAACCTTCAGTTTCTTTCAGATTCTAAACAGCAGCATTGAATGACAGGGAATATTTCATGTGTTTGGAAAAAGGGAAATGCAAGGCAATGAAGACATATTTATAGTTTCATAACACGGTTCATAGAACCATAGAATGGATTAGAGAAACCTTAAAGATCATCTAATTCCAACCCTCTTGCCACGAGACAGAAAATTTATTTTTTAGTGCATGGGGTTTTTTCTGAATTTGACATAAGTTTCATATTCTGACTTGGCAGGTCACTGAGGAGTTAAAATATGATGCAGCAAACTCTACCTTGTACTTTAGCAACGGCTATCCAACATGCTTGTCACTTAACAGACCAAATCCCACCTGTAACAAAAGTCCTGCGTTTTCAGCAGGAAGTCTGAAGTTTTACACACCGTCTAATTCCATATTTGGCCATGGTCGTGAATCTAACCAAACATACTTTAGTTTCAGTTTGATCTGAAAGCTTCCTTTCCTTCTCTGTCCTGGACGGGTAGAATGTGTTACTGTTAGTAGAAGCAGTAGCAACACGGACTTTTCACGGCTTCATTTCAGGCACAAGCACAGAATGCACACACACTTGCTGTATCACGATGCCAGCAAACGCTCCCATATGCTTATCTCCAAGCATATGCAACCACGTCGGTATTTCAAGCACTTCTGTCAATGCACGGGCAGCTCTTAAAGCTTTCTAGCTTTCATGAACACCCCGAAACGTTACTTCGTACACTGCTGATACTTCTGTATTTTATTTCTCCTTTCTCTCGAGCGGAGGGCGGGGGGGGGGCGGGAGGCACGCTCTGGTGAGGACGCCCCGATCAGGAAAATGCCACGAACAGTGGCTCTGGTTCCTACTTCCCATCAGAATCATGACAGCTTTGGAACTCCAGACACCTGTATGGCTCCTTCAATGGTGCCACACACGGCGAGTGCACAACTGGTGTACAAGTGGCCCCGGCTCCCCAGTGTCAGTGAGACCCCGACCAGGCAGTGAGAAGCGCAACAGCGCCGAAAAAGCGAGGGAGCTCCTGACACCTCTGTCATTCAAGACACCTATTCCTAATTAATCTGAAACAATTTTCAAGCCGCAGACCACGGCGGCAGCAAGACTACGTAGCCTCTCGTTTTCCTCAGGGCAAGCAGCTCCCGCTGGACGCGGCTGCGCCGGGAGGCCCCGCGGCCCCGTCCCGGGCTCCGGCGGCCGCCCGGGTACTCACCGCTGGGAAAGGGCTCCATCTTCCTCTCGGAGTCCGCCCCGAGCGGAGACGCTGCCACAGCTCTTCACTCCTCCTCCTCCTACCGCCGCATGCTCCCAGGCCAGGCCGAGTCCCTGCGCCGGGGCCGCAGCGGTATCAGCCCGCAGCTCCCTCCCTGCTCGACAGCTTCTTCAAGCCAGGCAGCTCCTGCCAACCACCACCCGCCACTGCCTCAGCGCCCGCTGCCTCCTCGCCCCTGGCTGGGCCCCGCGGCACCGCCTCCTGCCCGCATGGGCCCGCCTCACGCCGGGGCTGCCGGGGCGGGTTCCGGACGCCACGGGAGCGAGTGTTGGAATGTGCCGGCCGTGAGTCGCTGCTCAGGGCTGGGCGTCGCGGCAGCGATGGCTCCCGGGCCCGCTGCGCAGCGGCCGCGCAGGCCGTGGCGGTGCCGTCGGGCCGGCTTTGCCTGCATCTCCCTGCCGTGCCCTTTCCGTCGCAATTTAACCTTACTTTTCAGTTAAATAATTCCTTTATCATCCGGTAGTGTTCTGCTGCGCAAGACTCAAGAATCAAAAGGCACAACCGACTGTGTGAAATGTGATCAAATGATGCTACAAAGAAAAACTGGATAGTGTTCCAGGAACCAAACAGAGGAGATCTGGAAAATTACGGTTGTAATTATACAAACTGGACCTGGTATTTGTGAAAGAAAATCAGACATCCATGGCGGATGTCATCATGAAATACGAAAGTATTGAAACATCATTAGAAGTGGCTGCTGTGGAAAAAGTAGAAAACTGTAAACATCTTCAGGAACAAATTCAAGAACTAAAAAATGCTACAAATACTGTATTTATGGGTTTTCCACTTGGCACTTGTGCAAGTGGCATCATGGCAACTGTGAACTTTTGAAGACCCTGGGTCTCCAGCTTGAGGAGAGAGGACTGCCCATGATTTGGTTTTCAGGGCACTTTTTATTTCTGTGGGTGTTATGTATATGTTTACTAGTAAAACACATAGTATTGTATCATCTTAACCTACGTAATGTTAAATGTCTACAGAACATCTTGTACTACTGTGCTTATTCTAATGTGTACTAGTACCTATAATGAAGTATTGATAGGTGACAGTAACACCTGCTGCCAATCCCTGTATCCCCACGGGAGCTGGTACACGAGAGACAAAAGCTTGTAATTATGGCTGACCATCAACAAAGAGCCATAAGAATGAAGGTGAACAGATGAACCTAAAGCCGCTGCAATCCTCTTCGCATTAGAGAGAATGTATGTAGAGATGTATGTAGAGATGACAAAGAAATCACGGTATGATGTGTCACATCCCATCGATCCGAGACAAAATTTTCCTGATGTTGGTCAAAGTGGCCAGGCCATCTATACTTAGCCTGGAAAAGGAACATATATAAATTATATTTGTTCAATACCTAGCCTCATTATTGACTTGCCTGTCCTCTGCTCCCTGACAGCTACACTTCTGCTGTCTGATTGACTGGCTAACATTTTTCTTAATACAGGAGATTTTAAAACAGATTTTGTGGAAAGGAGAAAATGGAAATTGATTACTCCCAAAGAGCACAAATTTAACGCCCCATACTTACTTTAAAAATGATAAAAATGGGAGGTTAATTGTTCTTTGGGTAAAGAAAGGGACAAGGGCCAGGAGTCCATAAGAGCCCAGGTGCTAGTGCAGCTCTATACCTCTTCTCTGTGTTTCATAAACCTAGAAGTGCACTTTTTCACACATGATCACGTTTCACAGACTTAGTTATGGTGACAACCTTGTAGCACAATCTAGATCAAAGTCATGTTTCATACTAAGTCCTTGGAGTTTAACACTGGCCCTAATGTTGACACAGAGCCAAGTGAGTTTTAATAGCCATTTATGTATTCTCAGACACCCCTTAATGTATCACCACCCTCAAAAGAAAAAACTTCTTTAAATTATTAAATAATTTCTTTTAAGATCTCTGGAGCTTTCTTTTCAAAGTGCTAACCACGTCTGGCCTATATTTAAATATATTAAAGAAATGATACCTATGTATCTAACTTTGCTGGGGTTCTACACAGCGTCATACAGAGGCTGCAAAGAGGCCTGAATGGTGCTTTTTGAGTACCTCATCACTTACTTTCACCATTCTTCATTTCTGCCACACAAAAATCCTTGGTTTGGGATCTTTGGGAAGCTAAAAGGCTAGAATAAGATCATGCTCCATTGCATGTGCAGAGATTTCCATGTCCAGATTTTCCTATTAACATCAAGTTTTAAGATAATACAATAGTAATTAGTCATACAGAATAAGTCAGGTATAGAGCTCATGTCACAGTAGCACTTGTATTGTAGTAGAAGAAAAAGGGGTTTGCTGTAGTTTTGTATAACATAATTTAGAAAAAAAATTTGAATGGATTTGAAGGTCCTTCTTTGCTTGTGTTTGCTAAAAAGCTAGAATTTCAACAATATGATTTTTAAAAAGTACCTGAAATTTACAGGTCCTTTCCACTATAACATAAATATAGTTTTAGTTATAGCTTGTGAGTGATTTGTAAAAGTGAAAAAATTTTAAATTGTTTCTTTTTTCCGATTTTAAGTCAACTACCACAATCTTTTTTTTTTTTTTTTTTTTTTTTTTTTTTTTTTTTTTTTTTAAGATACAGAATAAAACATTTCTGTGATTGCACAAAGCTGTAAATATATCCTTAGAGCATCTGCCATAACCTGTATAAGACTGTGCCATAGTCTGGTAGCATCCATTCAGCAATATCTTTATTGAGACCTTTTCATGGGTTAAAATAAACCTGTAACCCTGCACCTTTTTTAACTTTGAAGACAAGCCATCACTAAAGAATGCTTTAGATCTTCTAGCTTTTAGACACCTGGAAACATGACTGTCTTGGGTTATGGAACCAAAAATGTGTATTCTATTTCATTTGTTGAAAGCAGTTGGGGGAATGTTTTTCTTTATCTCTTGTAACTCTGAGGGAAGGGGGGTGGGGCGGGTGCCTTCTGATAATGGGCCAGCTGTTAAAACCAGGTGGGGCAGTGTTTCTTATCTCTTTCACCCCTGTCCTTCCAGGGGGATATTGTCTGCTGATGGGCCATTAAGGCTCACTAAGGGCATGACATATTCCATCATACCATTGTGAGATGCTCTACCCAGTGAGGGAAGCCAACCATTCCTACCTGGATAAAAACTGAGAGGTAGGAACAAGAAGTATCTGGTTCCACTGGATTCCCGGAAAAAGACCAGACCCTTCTCACCATCACTGGACCCTTTGCTACAGGATCATCTCTACTCCAACAGAACTACAGCTGCCACTCCAGGAGGACTCACTTTTGGACTGCTTCCAATATCCTGACCAACAGGATGTCAGGTTGTAGCTCTAACTCTGTCAGGGTTTCTAGGATTGTTGCTTGTTTGTTTGCTTGTTCATTTGTTCGGGGTTTTTTACTACTACATTTGTACTGTTAATATTCCTAGTAAAGAACTGTTATTCCTATTCCCAAATCTTTGCCTGAAAGCCCTTAACTGCAAAATTATAATAATTTGGAGGGAGGGGTTTTACATTCTCCATTCCAAGGAGATACCTATCTTCACAAACCAAGACACTCGTGAAAGACACAGAAATTTCATGAATATCATAAGTGTCAGTAGACACTTAGGTGCTTTTGACCCAGTGGAAAGTCTTCAATTGTTTTCAATCGGATTTGCACATAAGAAGCAACTACACACAGTCAAGCATTGTAGCTGAGAAGTTGCCAGGCCTCCAGGGGCTGAAGGGCGAGGGTTCATCAGTCTTGCTAAAACATGTGAGAAGTAGCCCAGACTCAGGTGTGGAACTGGTGAATCATTTGGCTGACAACCTTAAAATAAGATGAAAAAATTGTCCCAACAAATACTCGTGCCTAAAGCTTGAGCTGAGAGATAAGGAATAAGGAAGTTCTTTTTATTCATTGACTGAAGTGGTTAATACTACTGATAAATATGTTAGCTTCTTCCTGAATGTGAGGTTTTGTATTAAAGCCAAAATTGTTTCTTTGGTGTGCACGCTGCTCTGAACAAATCTGACATCCTTGTCCCCTGCCAGCAGGAACTACAGCCACTTGTAACCACTTTTTACACAGAGAACTGTCCCAAGCAATTAATAGCATTGTGTTTGCAAAATAAATATCCTTATCTCTGTGTCTATCCCTTTCTACAGATGTAATCAGTTAAATAATTAAAGTAAATAAATCTGTGAACAGTAGAGCTAAATGAAGCATGATTGTTTTTGCATATCTTAAGTCATTGCAGATTCTTGCTAGGAGAAGCAGCTGCTTCCACAGAAGTGTCATTGCTATTTGCTTTGTGTTGTCTACAACCCACCTTTCAGCAATACTTCCTAGATACATGCTCCTCTTTTTAATAGAGTGTGGTTAAGGTCACAATGTTACCTTGCCTCTAGCCATGTCTCTTCCAGAAACATTAAGACCACTGCGTATTTTCTTAGAATCCAGAAAGCTTTTTATACTCTGTGGCCTAGAACAAGGATTTGATATAGTGCCCAGCCCCAGTTGCAGTCCCATTCTCACTAGTCATGTAGGAATAAACACCTGTGGCACATGAGCCTTTGGGTAGATTACAGTGCTACATTAGAGGTAAAAAACCCCAAGCTACTGTAAGGAAGAGTCATAACATGGTTAGAACACTGGGAAATTTTATTGTACTATAGTCACTTCACCATAAATGCTTTTCTTGCTTTGCTGATTTTGTTTAATTCAGAAAAATAAATACGCTACTGTAAGAAATTTCAGGTCCTAGTATTAAATCAGTGTATTTTTCTCTTTCTTTTGGAATATTGCTAGTATGTTTATATCTCAATTCTAAAGACTTCTATCTAGTGTTTCATTTCTTTTAAAAAGCATGTACTAGCTAGAAATGATCATGTACTATGAATATATCCACCAGGTAGCACAGAAATTATTTGCTGGTTTTATGGCCAGAATACAATTGGGCATGATTCAAAAGTCACTTTTTCCATAGGAGAAATTAGGATACAGTTAAGTGTGGTGATTTAGGCAGGTGTAACAGCTTGCCACTTTCCAAAATTGCAGTGTTCTTTTCCCTGCTCAGTTCTTACACTTCTACATTACACCTAGGCAGTTCTTCACTGCCTACATTACACCAACCCTAATGCTTGTTATATTGCTCCAAAGACTTATTTCAACTCTTTAGCCTAATCTGGCAGATTTTTGCCTAATCTGTCAGAAAACGAGTTCACCAAAACAGTGGATAATTTTAATTTTGGGTTTCAGAGTTTTATCAGAATCTGCAAAGTATCTGGATCACAATAGCCACAGCAACAAGACAGCTCATAAACATGCAGCTAAGCAACCTCAGCTCTGAATTCTCCTCTGCTCCCATTAATAAACTGTCTATGTCAGTCTGCCCCTTAGGGTTCTGTTCGTCAGCTGATCCATAAATCATCCCAAGATTCCTCTCTCTTTCCTATGATTCCATTCTCAGTTCAGCTCTGGAAGCAGTCACTTCCTCTTATCCACCATAAATTGAAGCTAAATAGCATAGAAATTTACCATTCTTAAATACTGAGGAAAAAAAAAGGTAGTAAATAGATTCACTAAGACAGAAGTTTTATAAAGTAGTAAATTTGCCCATAATAAATCCACAGTGAGCATTTTAAAAGCACTTAGCATTAACAGGACTTAATTCATCTTGAAATCAACACTGACATTAACAGTAGTAAAGTAACAATGGTTATGGGGTTTGAGAACTTCAATTACTGTGCTTTACGAATAAGATATAAACAGGATGCTTAATAAATAAGACAGAGGCATAAGTATCCCATCTTTTATAGCCAGAATAACACTGGAATTTAAGAAGTCATCCATGCTTATGGCTTATCTCTGAAGTACTCCGTCAAGCAACTGAATAGTATTACTTTCTCCTTTTCAAACTATAGAAGAGCTATAATCTGAAATTATCAGCCACTTATCAGGTGCAGTGAAAAACTAGCACTATTCATTTATTGTGCTTTAATTAATGTATTTGTTAATCTTTGTCTAGCACACAAAGTTAAGTGATGTGAATCAGGCAAGTATTGAATATGAGAAATACGAACCATCCAAAGTAACTTTGCTCCTGATATGTGGAGTTCTGTGAATATGCCTGCCATAAGGTACCAATCTGGTTGATGTGTTCTCGATCTTCAATAAGGCATAAGTAAGCACAAGGCGTAGTGGAATGGTCAGTGTAATACACCCATATTATTACACATACTTCTCTGAAGTGTTCAGTGTTGACACCACTAGTTTGATTCTATTTGCACAGGGCAATGAGGGCAAAACCTCTTGCACCCAGTATAAAGATGATAAAAAAAATTGTGTGAAAACAGTGTGACTAATACTTCTGTAGCAAAATAGTATACTTCAGTGATGCTCTCTCATAGTCTTAAATTATATAGTAAACTGTAGAGCTTTTACTTGCAACAAAAATTTAGCCTTCAGTCAGGTAGGGTATATTAAAGGAAAGGGAATATACCATATGCTAACAAGGTGCACATGCCAGTAACAACTGTTAAGCCACAGTACTCTAACTTACAGCATCTCAAAAAACAAGGAAGCATAAAGTCTGGCTAATGTGTTTGAGTTCTAATTCAGGTATATATTCAGAAACTAGAGTTCTTTCCACTTGCCTGTGGTGAATTTTTCAGTGGCGTATTTATTTCACTGAAAGTCTATCCACATGTTGGCAGGGTTCCTTTAAAAACAAATCTTTGAGAAAGGCAGGTAGCAAATGACTTGAGAACGCTGTGTTGAACAGACATATCCGTGTTTCTGATCAAACATTGCAATTACTTTACTAAGTTTTTAAATAAAAATTGAAAATAATTTCAGGTATTAATACAATCCTTTTATTTTCTTTCTTTTAAGGAATAATGCTTAAATGGTAATGCTTTAATACTAAATGCTAATGCTTAAATCTTAATGCTTTTAGCCCCTTTTTATTCCTGTTATCCATTCTAAGCAGTAGATTGAACTTAATGGGGCTTTTGTGCTGCTGCTTGATGTGAGTTATGTGCTACTGTGAGAAACTAGTTATAGAATTGTTGCTGATACTAAAATTATAGTCTACATCTGTCCTTTGAATAGTTTCTGTTCATACATTTAGTCCACAACCATTAAGAAATACTGATTTCATGTGATTCTTCTTATTAGAGCAGCAGTACATTTACAAAATTTCTGCAGAGAAAGTAAATCTGAGTCACAAAATACTCATGATTAAGAAATATGATCACACACACAGGTATGTGAAGTTTGCAGTTGAAGGCAGATGGGAAAGATAGTTCTGAGTGGTGTACAAAAGCATTAATTTAAAAGCAGCTGCCCATTTGGTCAGCCTAACTTTGACCCAGTAGACGATGTGAACTGATAGACGATCCAAATATCTGAAAAGCAATACCACTTACCAGACAAATACCACTATCAGTTAGCAAAACTTGATATGGATTAGAAATTCATAATCCTCCCACTTCTGGCTCTGAATGCAGGGAATAATTACCAGTAATGAAAGCACCATTAATGTACAAAACCATTTCTGGGCATAAGACATACTACTGAATAATGAATTTTATCTGGAATACCTTTCAAGTATTGACAAGCTCTTGAACTAAAAGTAATTTTGTAGTTCAGCTCTCCTGAGGGGATTTATCTGAAGTTCTCATGCTCCTAAAAAGTGTCTGGTTCTCCCTTTATTTTCTTGACACCTTTCACTGTAGTAGTTCCTTTGAGACTGAGTCAAACAATAAAACAAGATATTGTCGCAGAGGAGAAAAAAAAACCACAAGAGAGCATAACTCATTTAATAATCAAATGGTATTAAATGTTAGTCTAAGGACTCAGAGTTAACTGGTCTGGTATACTTTAATTCCTTTATGCAATATTTTAAATACATCAGTTTTTGAAAATATTTTAGGTAGACCCCAGACTATCTAAAGACTGTGTGTATACTGGTGTTAATGGGTCACACTGCTGATATGAATGGGTAGACTGACGTAGCTCTATTGGCCTTCAGTAGTTTTACAATTAATTACGAAAGCTATTGATTTAACTCCATAATTTCCAGACTGATGACTAGCTTTCCCATAGACTGGTATGAGAGAGTGAAAAAAATGCTATCTTTCCTGAAAACTAAACCATGGAAGTGAAAAATAATACCTGCACACTAGTTGAAAGAATGTGCTCTGTTCTCACTCAGATGACTTCTGTGCAAGTGTAGAATCATCACCACTACAATGCAATAACATGTCTCCAGCATAGTTGCCAGCCAGGGAGAGAGAAACAGAGCTCTGCATTTCACAGTAATTTTAATTATCATGATTTGGTGAACTACGATACACCATTGCACCAGTACATTTCCAACTCAGAAGAAGGCAACGCAATCATTCTCTAGAACAAACTGCAAGTATGCTTATGCAATTACTAGCCTGATGTTGCAACGTCCTAGCTTGTTTTCCAAAATACCCACAGCATGTCTACACTTATCAGTCCCTATCATAATTAAAATGCCATTCTTTCTCTCCTACTCTCTCCACCCACTTCATTAACCTCAACGGTATAGGAAACCTAGGCAGAAAATCTAAGCTACTCTTCAGAAACCTTGGACCAAGCTCCTAAGCATGGAGACCAGCTCACTTGAAGCCTACAACTTTGAACTTTTCACATTAACTCTGAGTCATCCACAGTGACACAGCAACAACAGTGACCAAATAGCAGTTACAGTTACTTCGATAGTCTTAGGAAGGGCGTATCTATTGAAAATAAAACAGATGGTTGTGAATAACATCCAACAGTCTTGTAGTTCTGTTTCTGGGGAATGGACGTGACTTGGATTGTGTGTGCAGCAGCCTGTTTGTGCTCACTGTTCTGAAGAGTTTAGCACTCACCAGTGTTGCCTTGGAAAAATATCAGTATCTTGAAGGAAGAGAACTGTGTAGAGGCTATAAGAAGGCTTGTAAGGCTCTTCTGTAGGTCAAACTTTCAAAGGACTTTTCATATCTGGAGGGAATCTTACAAAACACTCACAAATACAGGGGATGCACACAGTATTAGAACAGAATGGTGCTTGATAGGGTATTTGTCTGGAATGCAGAGCATGAATTTTGAAACACCAATATTCTGTGGAGGGATATAATACTAGGAATATGCAATATAATCAGCACATATGTCCTAGGTTACAATGTAAAATTGTGCCCGGGGATGTATTCTATCCCCATGAGCCGTTGGAGCCAAGGTGGGGCAGTGCTCTCCTTATCTTCTGTTAACGAGCCCAACATTGCCTTCCCGGAAGACGTTATCTCTGTTTAATGGGCCATCAAGGGCCATTTGCATGACTGATAAGATGAATCATGCCATTGTGAGATGCTCTGCCCAGGGGGAGGAGCCAAGCATTCCCACCTGGATATAATCCAGGGTTTGAGACCCCACTGGCAGCTTCTATCCACTGGACTCTCAGAGGAGACGAGCTACCAGACGTTTCTACAGGGATCACTGCTTTGGATCATCTCTGCTCCAGCGGAACCACATCTGCTGCTCCAGGAGGATTCCCGGACTGCTTTCAAACACCCTGACCAACAGGGTGTTAGGTTGTATCATTCTATTTATTTCACCTTTTTCCCTTCTCCTTCTTCTATTAAATTGTATCTCTGACTGGGAGTCTCACTGGTTTTGCTTTCAAACCAGCACATCTTTTGGCGCCCAACGTGGGGCAGGAGGTACTGAGAAAAGTCAGAGTTACAATTTTGTATCGGAAAAGACACCTGTTAGCTATGTTGCTCAACGTACTTACATGTGTTTTGTACCTATCTCTCTATATTTTTCCGCACGTGGGGCACTATCTGCCGACCTTAATACTCCTGTGTAGACCAGGGTATGGTATTAGGATTGCTTTGTTGGTCTATTATATGCTAACTTCTGAGGCAATGAACATCCTTCAGAATATATACTCGATTTTGTTTTCTTGTCCTAGTCTAGGATGCTATATCTGGAGCTTCAGCAAGCCCCTGTGGGAAGGGGTGAAGGATGATTTTTTCCAGCCTTTCCAGCCCGGCACTGCAGTTTTCAAAAATATTGAGTTCTCTCTAGATGCCAAGGTCAACATGATGCTGTTGTTAGTTCTGCTTTGTTTTCTCTGCACAGCTTGCACCATCACCATGCTCAGAAACAGAACACCACATGATGTACATGATGTAGTGCAGCGTCTTCTTGAGGCAGAAGAGAAAAGAAGGCAACAGTGTCCGAGTCTACGCAGACGGTCACAGAGGAAACAGAAGCCAAAAAAACAGACAACAGTATCCGCATCTACACAGACTGTCACAGAGGAGAAAGGAACCGAAATCAAGGCAACAGTGCCCACGTCTACACAGACTGCCACAGAAGAGAAAGAAGCACCAAGCAAAGCCACAACGTCTGTGTCTGTGCAGGTTGTTACAGAGGAGAAAGAAGCCAAAAATTCCAGCATTTCCACACAAACCATCACTGAACTGGAACAGCCTAAACCGGTAGCAGTTGCTCCTGTTCAGAAGAAGAAAGCAAAGAGCAAGTCAGTCCGCATAGTGACTGACGAGGATGCAGCAGGACCTTCGCACCCAGCAGAGGAGACAGAACCAGAGATCATCACTCGCTCTCTGTCCCTGGGTGAGCTACGTGACCTGCGGAGGGAATTCACCCGCCAGACAAATGAATCTGTCCTGACCTGGCTGCTCCGTATCTGGGATGCTGCAGCCAATGATACCATTCTGGATGGAAGTGAGGCCAGGCAACTGGGATCTCTGTCCCGGGATGTGGTCATTGACCAGGGCATTGGAAGGACCCAAGGAACTCTCAGCCTCTGGCAGCGACTGCTGACAAGTGTGAGGGACAGATACCTTTGTAAAGAAGATCTCCAGGTGCACCAAGGAAAGTGGAGCACAATGGAACAAGGTATCCGATGCCTGAGGGAATTGGCTGTGCTGGAGATCATTTTCTCAGAGGACGAGAGATTTCCTAAAAGCCCAGATGATGTCCAGTGCACATCGCAGATGTGGTTGAGATTCGCACGGCTTGGACCAGAGATGTACTCCCGTTACCTGGCAACGCTGCAATGGAGGGCAGGTGAGGACAGGGTGGGCGTCTTGGCCAACAAACTAAGAATTTATGAGGACACTGTCACTGCCCCGTTTCGTACCCATGTCTCATCCGTGGAAACAAGGCTGGCTGAGCAAGTCCAAAGCTTGATTGAAGAGGGCCATCAGAAACTGAAAAAAGAACTTAAGGAAGAAATTTACCACATCTCGCCAGAACCAACAAGAGTCTCTGCCATTAGGAGCAGGCGTCCCCCAGCCAGAGAGAGAACATACACTCCACGAGGTAACCTCTGGTCTTTTCTTCGGGAGCATGGAGAAGACATGAGGAAGTGGGATGGAAAACCCACCTCCGCCTTAGCAGCCCGGGTACGTGAACTGAAAAGAGGGACGCCTACCACGAGGAGTTCATCTAGAGTCAATGCTGCTCCAGTCTCTCGTGCACGGAACTCCAGACAGTACAGGAATGATGATGTGACTGATCCTCTCGAAGGGACCTCAGGAACGTATTTACAGGAAGATAGCAACGTGCATCGTGAGCAGGAATAGAGGGGCCCTGCCTCTAGCCAGGTAGAGGAAAGGGACAATCGGATCTATTGGACTGTGTGGATCCGATGGCCTGGCACATCTGACCCACAAGAGTACACGGCTTTGATTGACACTGGCTCTCAATGTACTCTGATGCCATCAAGGTATGTAGGAACAGAATCTGTTTCTATTTCTGGAGTGACAGGAGGATCCCAGCAGCTGACTGTAGTGGAGGCCGAAGTGAGTTTAACTGGGAACGGGTGGCAAAAACACCCCATTGTGACTGGCCCAGAGGCCCCATGCATCCTTGGCATAGATTTTCTCAGAAATGGATATTTCAAAGACCCAAAAGGATATCGCTGGGCTTTTGGGATAGCTGCTGTAGAGAAAGAAGGCATCAGACAACTGAATACCCTGCCTGGTCTCTCCGATGACCCCTTTGCTGTGGGACTGCTGAGGGTTGAAGAACAACAAGTACCAATTGCCACAGCAACAGTGCACCGTCGGCAGTACCGCACCGACAGAGACTCTGTGACCCCGATCCATGAGATGATTCGTAAACTGGAGAGCCAAGGGGTGGTCAGCAAGGCTCGTTCACCTTTTAACAGCCCCATCTGGCCTGTGCGTAAGCCCAGTGGGGAATGGAGACTGACAGTGGATTACCGTGGTCTGAATGAGGTCACGCCACCACTGAGTGCTGCTGTGCCAGACATGTTGGAGTTGCAGTATGAGCTGGAGTCCAAGGCAGCAAAGTGGTACGCGACCATAGACATTGCCAATGCCTTCTTCTCCATTCCTTTAGCAGCAGAGTGCAGACCCCAGTTTGCTTTCACTTGGAGGGGTGTGCAGTATACCTGGAACCGACTGCCCCAGGGGTGGAAGCACAGTCCCACCATCTGCCATGGACTAATCCAGACTGCACTGGAAAAAGGCGAGGCTCCTGAGCATCTCCAGTATATTGATGACATCATTGTGTGGGGGAACACAGAAGTGGAAGTTTTCAAGAAAGGAGAGAAGATTATCCAGATTCTACTGAGAGCTGGTTTTGCCATTAAGCGAAGTAAGGTAAAGGGACCGGCTCGAGAAATCCAGTTCCTGGGAGTCAAGTGGCAAGATGGACGTCGCCAGATACCCACAGAAGTAATCAACAAGATCACTGCAATGTCTCCACCAACCAGCAAGAAGGAAACGCAAGCTTTCCTAGGTGCCATAGGCTTTTGGAGAATGCACATTCCTGAGTATAGCCAGATTGTAAGTCCTCTCTACCTGGTTACCCGCAAGAAGAACGATTTCCACTGGGGCCCTGAACAGCAGCAAGCCTTTGCCCAGATCAAGCAGGAGATCGCTCATGCGGTAGCCCTTGGCCCAGTGAGGACAGGACCAGATGTGAAGAATGTGCTTTACTCAGCAGCCGGGAACAATGGCCTGTCCTGGAGCCTTTGGCAGAAGGTGCCTGGTGAGACTCGGGGTCGACCACTGGGATTCTGGAGTCGAAGCTACAGAGGGTCCGAAGCCAACTACACGCCCACGGAGAAGGAAATCTTGGCCGCCTATGAAGGAGTTCAAGCCGCTTCAGAAGTAATTGGCACGGAAACGCAGCTGCTTCTGGCACCCCGACTGCCGGTGCTGGGGTGGATGTTCAAGGGAAAGGTTCCTTCCACGCATCATGCCACCGACACTACTTGGAGCAAATGGATTGCCCTCATTACGCAGCGCGCCCGTATTGGAAACCCAAATCGCCCTGGGATTCTGGAAGTTATAACGAACTGGCCTGAAGGTGAGACTTTTGGTTTATCCTCTGAAGAAGAAGAGGAGCAAGTGACACGGGCTGAGGAGGCCCCACCATATAATGAGCTACCGGAGACTGAAAAACGATATGCCCTCTTCACTGATGGTTCCTGCCGAATTATAGGCACTGACAGGAAATGGAAAGCTGCAGTATGGAGCCCCACACGACGAGTTGCGCAAGCCACCGAGGGACAAGGTGGATCGAGTCAGATGGCAGAGCTTAAAGCTGTACAGCTGGCTTTGGATATTGCTGAACGGGAGAAGTGGCCGAGGCTCTACCTCTACACCGACTCATGGATGGTAGCTAATGCCCTGTGGGGATGGCTGAATCGCTGGAAAAAGGCCAACTGGCAGCGCAGAGGGAAACCCATCTGGGCTGCTGAGATTTGGCAGGACATTGCTACCCGAGTAGAGAAGCTAACCGTGAAGGTTCGACACGTGGATGCGCACGTACCCAAGAGTCGGGCTAATGAGGAGCATCGCAACAATGAGCAGGTAGACAAAGCTGCCAAGGTGAAAGTATCACAGGTGGATCTAGACTGGCAGCACAAGGGAGAATTATTCCTAGCTCGTTGGGCCCATGATGCCTCTGGTCATCAGGGAAGAGATGCAACATACCGATGGGCCCGTGACCGAGGGGTGGACCTTACTATGGACAGCATCTCACAGGTCATCCATGACTGTGAGACCTGCGCTGCAATCAAACAGGCCAAGCGGGTGAAGCCTCTGTGGTACGGTGGACGATGGTTGAAGTACAGGTATGGGGAAGCCTGGCAAATTGACTACATCACCCTTCCCCAGACCCGCCAAGGCAAGCGCTACGTACTGACCATGGTAGAAGCAACCACAGGTTGGCTGGAGACCTATCCTGTGCCTCATGCCACTGCCCGGAACACCATCCTGGGCCTGGAAAAACAAGTCCTGTGGAGACACGGCACCCCAGAGAGAATCGAGTCAGACAACGGGACACATTTTAAGAATGGCCTTATAAACACCTGGGCCAAAGAACATGGTATTGAATGGATATACCACATTCCTTATCATGCACCAGCTGCCGGGAAAGTTGAACGGTGCAATGGACTATTAAAGACTACCCTGAAGGCACTTGGCGGAGGAACCTTCAAGAACTGGGACATAAACTTAGCCAAAGCCACCTGGATGGTAAACACCCGAGGCTCCATCAATCGAGCTGGTCCGGCCCAGTCTGAACCCTTGCACACAGTGGATGGAGATAAAGTCCCTGTGGTACACCTGAAAGGGATTTTAGGAAAGACTGTTTGGATTAATCCCACCTCAGGCAAAGGCAGACCCATCCGTGGGATTGTTTTTGCTCAAGGACCTGGTTACACTTGGTGGGTAATGCAAAAAGATGGAGAAACCCGTTGTGTACCACAAGGAGACTTAATTTTGAGTGAGAACTAAAATTAGCATGTAGGGTTTTATTCTGTGTATATACGTATATATATGTATGTATCTGTGAGAGTGTATGATGTAGATGGTGATAGAATAAGGGGTGGATTATGTCCTAGGTTACAATGTAAAATTGTGCCCGGGGATGTATTCTATCCCCATGAGCCGTTGGAGCCAAGGTGGGGCAGTGCTCTCCTTATCTTCTGTTAACGAGCCCAACATTGCCTTCCCGGAAGACGTTATCTCTGTTTAATGGGCCATCAAGGGCCATTTGCATGACTGATAAGATGAATCATGCCATTGTGAGATGCTCTGCCCAGGGGGAGGAGCCAAGCATTCCCACCTGGATATAATCCAGGGTTTGAGACCCCACTGGCAGCTTCTATCCACTGGACTCTCAGAGGAGACGAGCTACCAGACGTTTCTACAGGGATCACTGCTTTGGATCATCTCTGCTCCAGCGGAACCACATCTGCTGCTCCAGGAGGATTCCCGGACTGCTTTCAAACACCCTGACCAACAGGGTGTTAGGTTGTATCATTCTATTTATTTCACCTTTTTCCCTTCTCCTTCTTCTATTAAATTGTATCTCTGACTGGGAGTCTCACTGGTTTTGCTTTCAAACCAGCACAACATAACAATGTCAGGGATAGTCAACTGAACATCCAACAACTACCTCGAATCACTTGGTTCTGATTCACAGCAGTATGTTTCAAGCATAGATAATGCTTTACAGCTGCTAAATGAGAAGACAAACTGCAAGCAAAACCAGTCACATTAATATGAGAAGGCTATTAAGAGAAAAAATCTCCACAGGCAGCAGACAAGATGTCACTTCCATATTTAACAAAAAACTGTGAGACGAGAGTGTGCCTGAAGGACGCTGGTATCTAATAATAGCATTGCCTCACACAATCTCTTTCTATGGCAAAGGTTTCTGGGTACACCCACATGGGGAGGAATCTGAGCTGATCATAAATAAGCCAGGCTGGGACTGGGAAGCAGTGGGAACATACTGCCTCCCCAAGACAGTCAGCTTTATGGCACTAATGTGGCACCTGAGCTGCAATTAAACACTTGGACTAAATTCTTCAGAAGACGCTAGAGTCTTCTGCAAATGAGCTTTGTTGCATCCAGATTGCTTGTCGAAAGAGTCTTGCAAATGCACGTGCTTAGCTTCTTACAAATACAAGTGGAAAAGAAATCAAGTAGAAAGACAAAAAGTTCTTAGGCACATGAAAAGTCTAAACTCTCTATATATGATGAGATGATTTTACACACATACTCTTTATGTGTGATGTTAGTTGGTCTTACAATGTGTATATTTGCTTGAGATTTGAATATACTTAGCTTTATTTAATTTTGCTTCAATTGCTGTTGCTATAATTTTTGCTACCAAAAACAGGTGCCAAGCTAGGAAAAATAACTTTTTCTTTATTCAGTTGTGATAAGATACCAACATGAAGTTAGATTAAAAAACTGAAAAAAACCCCAAACCCTGAGGTTATACTAGCAGGGTGAGATGGTGTCACATCAGGGTTTTTTCATATCCCCCTTTCAAATGCCAACCAATGCATAACAGGCCAGAAGTACAGTATTCTTAGAACAAATTTAAGGTGTCATATGCCTGATAATACTGAAATATTCCTACTTGCCTAACTACTTTTGAGATCCAGTTATTTGCTATATTTCATCTTATGGACAATGTATAAGGGATATTATACAGTAGTGTTTCTCATAATCTGGGACCCTGACCTTTGTAGGAAATGGAAGATATCAGTACTCTCAGGGAGCAGCTCCCCACTTTTTTTATCGATTTGCTTTCTCTGGGGCATACAAATGAGTTCTAGATATAATAACTGTAAGGGTTACCTTGGTTACCTATCTTTACTTTCTAGTGGCAAAGCACTTCTCCAAGAAAGGAGAGGGACTGTGAACACATGTAGCCACTGAAGAGTAGCTGATTCTCACCTCTTTCCACCCAATGCTAGAAATTTCAGGTAAGCTACAGGCAGATGAACTTGGAAAGCATCCAAAGAACACTGTTTCTATGTCGGATGTAGATAAAACAAGGCCTCAGAGAAATAACGCATTTGGCCAAAATTAATATGAAAGATGAACTATATATAATGATGTAACAACCAGCTAGAGATAATGGTGTGATCAGTTGACAGATACAGAATCTCTTAGATTCCCAAAACCCCAGACTGGGATATAGTGTTCAGGGCTTGGGCCAAAATATGTTTCAAGTTGATCATCCAAGTCTTGTAAAATTCTTACAAGTCACTGTGGAAACCTAGCTGCGCAGCCTTAGCCTTCCATTGTGTGAGGCAGCTGGATGCTTCCTGGGAGTCTGCTTTCACAGAAATAAATTAATTTTTTTTTTCCATCCAAAATATCAATTTAATAATATTTAGCAATTTTAGAAGTAAGAGTCAAAGCATTGTGACTGCTGACTAACTTGAATGGTTTGTGTAGGGTAATTTTGTTGGCTAGATGCCTTTAAAACAACATACCAATTAACCCCTTCTAGAATGCTGTGCTATAGTTTCTTAAATGAGCCTCCTGTCTTTTTGTGCTTTTACATGTTGCTCACTGATCTGGGAGACCTGGAAATGGGGGAAAACAGGGTGTGATATTGTACACCATTTATTTCACCTATTAGTGCCTTAACCATTCTGGAAACCCTAAAATAACCAAGTAAAGAAACACAATTTCAGCTAGGGGAGTAACCAAATTAACAACTTGCTGTGTAGGAAAAGAGATGAAACCAGGACACTCTTCTCCCAGGTTTCTGAGTTCATTCTAGGGAATTTTTCAGACTAGCACTAGAAGGGAGGAGACTTATTGAAAGGAGAATCCATTTTGGACCACTGTTGGAAAGAAAACTTTCAATAGAAAGTTTCAGTGAAGTGTAAAAGCTTAACAGAAGGAGATGAGATAATTTGGAGTGAGAAAAATGGAAGAAATAATTTGATTTAAAGTCAGATGGCACCTCACTGTTAGAGCCAAAATCAGAATTAAGTCCTCTGACCCATTATCGTATGTTTTCCAGTGGACTAATTCTCTGTAGCAAGTTCTGGAAGCACCTATAAAAAATCTAATGAATATCTAATAAATCTATTTTCTCAGTCCTACATCCTTCCAGGTGAGTTAGTTCAGCCTGTACCCAAAAGCTTTTAGCAATACCACATTCATTTTTTTCTGTTGAAAAACAAAAGCTGTAAAAACAAAAAATAATAATGGGAGAGAGAAATAGAAGGAAATAGGGAAAAATATCTACTAACTTTTCTACTCTTAAGCTCTATATCTCCAGGCCAAGATTTACAGTATTGTGTCATGACAACACTCTAATGTCTTCACAGCCCTTTGTGTTTCTTACAGCCTGTGCTCTTTCCAAACATACTGGCCAGTTTTGAAACACAGAAAACATCCCAAGATTCCTGCCAGTTTGCATGTGTAACTTTGCTGTTGCCAGGTTCACCAGGTTTGACTATTTGCCCCAAGAGTTTCTTTCTGAGGGAACACTATACCCAAATCATGACCATCATCAGAAAAGAGAAACACTTACTTTCTCACTTAGATCATATGTACCAGATATCATAGCAGTCATTTTCAACAGCCGGTCTGAGGCTGTTGAGATTTTTGTCCAGCTGTCTGATGCTTCTAATGATGGTATCTGACACAATCCCATTGGTTTACAGCCACAGTCCATGATTCTCCAGAGGCTTACAGACAACTAAATAAAGACATGTCAATCAGTGCCTGATCTGGGTCAGCTTTAGTCAAGCACCTCTACCAGAGGAACATTTCATATCAAATACAGTAGACAAGGTAAACCATGACTTTAAAACATGCAACCACACTATTGAGTTGTGAGTTTTCCTTATCCTGACTTCTAAGGTTGTGTATGAGGAGAGGCTGCATCTTCCTAACCAGTGACTTGTGAAAATTCATAAGATCGCAGGAGTAAGGTGCATTTGTTTTTCTGCAAAGCAATGCTCCAGCTCATTATGGCTCTAATTTATAAGTTCTGCTCGTGTCTTTTGACTACATCTTTCTTGAGATAGGTTTTATATCAAGGAACAGAGGAAGTTATCTTATCATGGAATAGAGCACTACTGAATTTTGTAGAACGTTTTAATAGTGATTATAATAACTCCTTCTAGGGCAGTTTTCTCAATTTAAAAATAACTTTGATTTTAGTAAGAGCTTTACTAGTATAAAACTTGCATTTGGTTTTAAATCCTTTGGCACAGTATGTGGTTGCTAAATGAAGTCCATTGCCAGTGCCTAATAAATAAGTATAGGAAACAAAGGAATAAATACAAACATGGCTTTTCAGCTTCCAGAAACTTGTGTGAGACAGTGATTATTGATCATATGTGATCATGTCTGTTTTGTGAGCTATGTATGTTTTCCAAAGTAAATCCTGAACACAAACACAATTACCAGAAGATTAAATCTCTTTCTGTATAATTTAAGAAGGGCTACACATACTGCAGTAGTAGGAAATATTGGCTATGGCAATGCATTTGGAGGACACTAGCTCATATCATACTGTATTGATGAAGACTGAACTATCACAGACATTGGGCTAAACTGTTACCCTTGATTAGCTAAATATCCAAACTTTACCTCATCTTCTTTCCTCTAATCCAGTCATGCTCCAGTACTCTAAGACACAAGTTTAATGGGATTAATTGTGGTATTCTATGCTTTTAGTTTGTTGGTATGTCTAAACATCTTCTAACTCAGTCCCAGAAAAAGTAAAATGCACTCCCAGAATAATTAGTTCTAACAGACAAAAAAGCTGATTCAAATGTGGGAAGTTGAATATAAATATTTTTCAGCAATAATTATAATATTGGAACTGTATCCTCGCAGTGTTTCTCATAGAATTTCTTTTAAATTTCCTTTTTTGCACAGCAACGTAATTTCATTTAGAAGCACTTCTTTACCATGACAAGACAGTAAGAGGCACTTGGTAGAAAAAATTTTTGTAAAATTTGTTTGTTACTATTTACAAGAATGACTCTGTACTAGTTTAATCTCCCTGTAAAATAAATTAAAACTATTGCCTTTATCTTGTTCTTTGTTAATTTCCTACAAGAATGTATGGACTGAATGCTTACGTTTCTTCTGCAGTTGCAATAGATAATCACCCATATTTTCTATTTTGTTTCTCTCTGTCTCTGTGATAGAAACAGTTCCTTGGTCATGACAGCTGTGTACATTATTAATAACTGATATTTTAAAACGTGCAAAAGAAAAAAGGTAGAAAATACAGTTCAGTAAAACCTGACCTATGACAAAAAAATAAAGCTAGCAGTGCATTGAGAAGCATTCTCAGTAGTAAATCTGGCTAGTAGCTAGCTCAGTGGCTATCTAGTTGTCCCAGAAGGATGATGCAACTTGGATAACACTACATTGCTTGTCAGAGGTAATCTAAGGAGAAGAGAAGCATCTACAGCTTCCTCAGAGTTTTGTTGGAGAGATGAACACTGTCTGTGATAATCAGAGCATTATCATGTTGACAGAATTTTAGAGATTTGACATCGTTTGAGAAACTTGTATTTGCAAGTGTATTTTTCCTTTGAAGGTTCAAAGAGCTGCAAATCACTTAAATCAGGTGAGAACAGATGCAATTGAGGACTACTTACCCAGCAGTTCAAAGTACAAGCTGCTTGCTGGTACTAGGCATCTCCAGCATTTTTAACTCTGTTGAGCTGAAGGAACAAGAACCATACACATACAGTATAAGAGTAAAACATCTGTCAGGAAGCAAAAAAAATGTTTTTCCTAAAATATAAGTGAATTGAGTTAGAACAAGTCACACAGAGATCAGAGACATAAAGAATAAGGGAGACCCCCTTGTTAACTCACAAAGTTGAGAACAGGCCACCTTCCTTTCTAAACCCCTTAGGAATCCTAGGAAGGGCAAAATCCAATCTTATTGTTGAGTTTATGTGCTGTGAAATGAACCTATGCAATGATAACAACAACAACAATAATAATAATAATGTAATAATAATAATAATAGCTACATGTATTAGTAACATTTCATTACTATTAAATCAGCATTATTTCAGTCACTTATCAAGGATCTGTCAAATGTAAGGGATGTGTCCATCCTGGATAAGAAAGACTAGCCTAGTCTCAGGTAGGGAATTTCAAATCTCATGAGGCATCCCTGAAGCAGGGAGTCACCTGGCATACAGTTCAGGAACAGTTCAAATTGGGCCCATCCTGATTTACAGAGTGAAGTAGTTGGCTCCTACTCAGTAATAAAGACAAGACAGGTGTCTTTATTTCAGCTCTACCATCTTGTTCTGTGCTTTAGTTATCTTGTAGTTTTGGGTTTTGAAACCATCCCTGGTAATATTTTTATGAGGCATTTTCACTCCTTTATGCATGAGCCAGGAGCTTAACAGCATGTAAGTTCACCACAGGGCATGAGGCCTGTTGCTCCTTAGTCAGTCTGAACAAAGGCATGGGTGGGGGTCAAGTGTGTCTGTGACAACCATCTTGTATAATATTTGCTGTGATTTTGTTTAAGGCACTTTAATGTACTTGATATTTTTCTGTCATATTGACTTAGTGGTGAAGTAGTATAAAAGTCCATGTTTGCATTCAGAAAATAGCTTGCCATGAGATGACTGTCTATGATTTTGTGTAATTTTTTCATGAAAATAATATGGGTTTTATAAAAACTAAAGAAAATACTCAGAGTTTTAAATCTGCAATGTAAATATTTCACATGTATATAACAAGGTCATATTTTTACTCATTATTAATCCTCCAATGAATTTACACTTGACTAATACAAAAGGCAGCCAAGTTTTCATGTTAGAAGCTAATGATTGCAGTTCAAGTTTACAGCTGAATGAACATGCATACTGCATTTTTTGAAGTAGCTGGAAATCTGCCCAATATACAAGAGAGAGATGATTTCACTGGCTGTTTATCACTCTGCCTTTCTGACAGTCTGTCCTTCCTGAGCAAGCTAATTGTTAACCAACTGTGGCACTCACTGCTGAGCTGCGGTAGCTCCTATTAACAAAGCTTCTCAGTACGTGAGATCACAGAGGCAAGAAAAAGTGTTCTGGGCCATAAACAGAGTAGTGGGCAGAAGAAAATACCTGAGAAATTTTCATCACTCACCAAGGAGCAGAACTGCTACACTGTACTATATAAATTTACCAGCTGGCAGAATCAAGGAATAAAAAAGGTCAATGAAGGCATTTGCATTCCTATATTACGTGGCAAGCATAAGAAATGCAAATCAGAGAGATGTGTGACATTGGAAGTGGCCTTGTTTGACATTATTACAGCTGACAAATAGCAGATGGGACAAAATAAGACTATACCTAAGGAGAAGCTGTTATTAAATACTAACCAAAATGTCAGTTCTTTGTACTGTAACCACTCTGGCAAAATTCAGTTTACCTTCTAACAGAAGGCCAGTTATTGCCTTGCCTAGCTAACTAGATGTTAATTTTTCTCTTTCCTCTTTTAAATTTCTTATTAACAAGTAATTTTCTACTTGCTTTGCCTTTTATCATGATTTTGCCAGGCATCTGTTACATAATTCATAGTGTACTAATGAGAAGAGTAGTAACATGGTTAAAATCTATGTAGTTTACCTTAACAGAAAAATCCACGAGCCATAGGAAAAATGCTTAAGAGGTGAAATAAAATAATGCATGAATTCTAAGATGCAGCTGCAGTTTACAGACACAGGGCTAAGGTAGCAGGTCTTGGTTCAGCCCCAGAGAGTCACATGTGATGTCTGTGTAGTCTCTTTCCAGTCAAGTACTCCAAATAATCTGGAAAAGTATTCCAGAAAACTGGAAAGCAGAAAAGAAGAAAAATTATGACTGGAAAGAGGGAAAGTGCTAAAGAGTATTTGATAATAATATATGATGTTTCGATCTAATTGTAATTGAGACACATATACAAAAATATTTCTCATTAGTTTCCTACTAAGACATCTTTATGACTGCTTGAAAAGTAAACTACCTAGTAGAAGACCTTATTTTCCACAATTTCCAGTCCACTTACTGAAAAAATAACTTTTTAATTAAAAAAAAAAAAAAGAAGAGGAAGAGGAGGAGAGGGGAGTGAGAGGACAAGGAAGAATGGGAGGTGTGGGGAGAGGAAGAGAGTGAGGGAAAGGGTGGAGGTGCAGCACACCCAGAAACTGAGCATATGCTAGAAGATATTCTAACCCAGAAAGCCTGTCGTCAAGGCAGACAAGAACTCATAATCAGTTTGGCAGAGCTGAGTAGCTTGAGAATGTTCCAAGCTAACCTTCATGAGACTGTGTGTCACCAAACCTCTAAGGTAGGAGATGTGAGAAGACCTGCATTGGTTTTGATTCACAAGTTAGTGCTTGTGTACTGGGTTTGTGTGGCCAAGCTTTGATAGTGGGGGAGGTATGGTCACTTCTGTGAGAAGCTGTTGGAAGTTTCCCATGTCTGGCAGATGCAATGCCCTATGTCTCCAAGACAGACCCACTGCTGGCCATTGTGCAGATGTAATTGTGGTCAGAGAAGAGAGGGGTGAGAATATGTGAGAAGAACCATTCTGAAGGCACCAAAGTCAGTGGAGATGGAAGGGTAGAAGGTGCTTCAGACACTGGAGCTGACATTCTCCTGCAACCCCATGGTGCAGACCATGGTGAAGCAGCTGTTCCTATGCAGCCCATGGAGATCCATGAGGATATAGAGATCCACCTGCACCCCATGGAGGAGCTCCATGCTGGAGCAGGTGGATGCCTGAGACGAGGCTGTGACTCTCTGGGATGCCCATGCTGGCAAGGACCTGCAGACCTGTGGAGAAAAGATCCCATGCTTGAGCAGGTTTCTTGGCATGACTTTGATCCTATGGAGGGACCCACGTTGTAGCAGGCTGTGCCTGAAGGACTGCATCCTGTGGAAGAGTGACCCACATCGCAATGGTTTGTGGAGAACCGTTGCCTGTAGGATGGACTCCTATTGGAGAAGCTCATGGCGAGCTGTCTTCTGTGGGAGGGACACCAGAATGGTCAGAGGAAAGATGCCTGTCCCTGAGCAGCAGCAGAAACATGTAATGACTGACCAACAACACACATTACTGTCTCCTTGTGCTGCTGAGTGGGAGGAGGTAGGGCTGGGAGGGAGTGAAGGAAGGTGTTTCTAAGGTCTTTTTTTTCAATTTCTCATTATCATGCTGTGATTTTGTTAATAATAAATTCAATTAATATCTGTAATTCAAGTCTTGTGCTTCAATGCTTCTGACAGTATCTGATGAATGATCTCTCACAGTCCTTAATGCATAAACCCTTTGTTATATTTTTTCTCCCCTGTCCAACTGCAGAAGGGAGTGAGTGAAGCTTGGCTGGGTGGCTGGCATCCAGCTAGGGTCAACCTATTACAAGAAAACTTCAAATGAATACTACTAACATTTAGACCTTCTCATTCTTACCGGTCTCCCAGGCAAGATTGTTGTCCAACCAGGTGTGGTATTCAGACTGGTATATATAAAACTGTGATCTGTGACAAGTTCCTGTGATCACCAAAGTCCAGTTCTTAGCTAAAAAAGGCAATCGTGTTACAGAATTACTTCCATTTCTATGAAGAAAATCTTTCATTTCTATGAAGGAAAATGTGGATTAAGTCTGTTTCTTTTCTCTGCAATTTTATTTCAATTAATATTATTACTCTTTGAAAATAATTTTTATACTGACTATGCCATATGAAATATATTACTTAATTTACCAGTTATGTTAAGGTTGAAAGCGACCTTAAGGATCATCCAGTCCCAGCTCCTGCTGCCATGGGGAGGGACACTTATCATATACCAGCTTCAGGCCTTATCCAACCTGGCCTTGAACAATGCCAAGGCTGGGACACCCACAACCTTCCTGAGCAACCTGTTCCAGTGTTTCATCTCCTCCTTTACTTCCTTTTTAGAAAGTAAAGGATTTCTTTCTAATACCTAACTTAAATTTCCCCTCTTTCAGTTTGTACCCGTTACTTCTTGTTTTATCACTACACTAATTCATGGAGAATCCCTCTACAGCTTCCATGTAGGACACTTGAGATAATGGAAAGTTGCCATGAGGTGTCTACACAGCTTTCTCCAGGATGAACAGATGCATATTTCTCAGCCTGCCTTTCTGAGAGAGGTGCTCCACTCCTCTGATCAACTTTATGGCCCTCCTCTGAACTTATCCCAGAGCTGGATGCAGTGTTCCAGCTGGGGTCTCACCACAGCAGAGCAGAGCGGAGCGGTAGAATCCCCTCCCTTGCTCTGTTGTCCCTGCTAATTTGGATTCATCCCAGGATCCCATTTTCCTTCTGGGCTGTGAATGCATGCGGCTGGGTCATGTTGCATTTTTCATCAACCATCACCCCTAAGTCCCTTTCTTTAGAGCTGCTCTCAATCACACCTCCACCCAGTCTGTAGCTGTGACTGGTATTGCCATGACCCAGGCGTAGGACCTTGCACCGCAAAATAAATAGCCTACCTTTCACTTTTGATATTTCAGGAATGCTTTGGCTTTTTATGATGATTCACCAATAATATAATTAGGAAATATCAGTGTTTGTTATGAATTATTTTTTTTCCCCCACCATTCTTGTATTACCAGGAAGACAGCAGTTGACTGCAACAACACATATTGCAGTTTTGTAATTATATAAGGATTCTTCTCCCCTCATAGTATCACATATCAGTTTGGGAAAGCAGCAGATGACCATATGAGATTACAATAAGACAAGTTTGTCGGTGGTTTGGGTTTTTTTTAATTCAATTAAACAAATACTCAAACTCCATTGGAATTACTGGAAAATAATATCAATTAAAGACATAATGGCTATTACATGTCTTGAATCAAGTAAATTTATGGTCATAACTGAATAACTCCTAGAAAACAAGCATCTGGACTCAGGGCCAGGAATTAGAAGGATATTAAGCTCTGGCATCTGAAGTAATAATGTTGTACTGAGTCATGATACAAGGCAAAGCAGTAGTTCATAAGAGAATGTACTTTCATGAGTGAAAGAGTGATTAACAAATTGGTCAACCTGTTAAAGAAGTTTACAAGTTGCAGTATTGAAAAATAAATATTTCTATACTTTCTGGTTCATTTTTATGGCAAGTATTATTCCTCAAAGGTGGATTCAGTCATTGGAGACTTGCACATACAACGCTTTTTTCAGCAGTAGGAGAGTCTGTGCCAGGAACTCCATGGTGGTCCACAATCCAGATGCACCCTAAAATCCTACAAAAATCTCCTTTGTGACAGACAGAAAGTAGATTCATAATCTCAGCCACTACTGTTGTGCTGCTGGGCATGTGGTCAACCAGATTTCCTGGGGGTAGAAGTGCGGTTAGGGAGAAGAAGGGTGCAGTGTGGATGCAGAACACACCTTCCGTTTAGCAGTGCTGGTTCACTCTGGTGCTAGAGTACAGCAGATCCATGCTGGAGCAGGTGGATATATCTGAGAAGGCTGTGGCCCTGCAGAAAATCTGCAGTGCAGCAGGTTCCTGGCAGGACCTGTGGCCCTGTGGAGAGAGGAGCCCATGCTGGAGCAGGGTTGCTGGCAGAACTTGTGACCCTGTGGTGGAAGCTGGGGCACCTGTTCCTTAAGGACTGCATTCCATGGAAAGAACCCATGCAGTTCATGTTGGACTGTAGCATGTGTGACATTCATGAAGAACAGTCTTCTCTGCAAGGAACCCTACAGTGGAGCAGTGGAGGACTCTGAGGAGACCTTCCTGTGAGGAGGAAGAAGCATAAGAGATGTGTGAAGAACTGACTCAGCCCACATTCCTCATCCTTTTGTGCTTCTAGGAAATGGAGGAGATGGAGAAATAGGGAATGAAATTAAACTCAGGAAGGAAGGAGGGATGGGGGAAGGTATTTTAAAATTTGAGTTTATTTTTCTTTATCTTACTCTGATTGGAAAGCAATTAAACAAATTTCCCTAATTCAATTGTTTTACCTCTGATGGTAATTAGTGAGTGATCTCTCCCTGTCCTTATGATGACACATGAGCCCTTGGTTTTCTCTCCTCTCATCAGCTGAGAAGTTGGGAAGTGACAGAGTGGCTTGGATGGGCACCTGGCATCCAGTCAGGGTCCGTCCATTACATTGGCTACTGAAAAGTAAGGAAAAATCTGCGTATGCTTGAGATCCCCTCTTCCAGGCAGCTGCATTATGGACACAGTTGTGACATTGTCTCCTCTGGGTAACAAATGGCACATTTCTGATGTCTGTTCATGTGGGAATATCATCAAAGTCTATTCTTCTCTATTTCTTTTTTGCCAGCAGACATCTAGTAATGTTGGTACCAGTGGCACAGCCTGCAGAGAAAGTTTCTCTGTCAATTCACTTCGAAAGTTTCTCTTGCACCCACTCCCCAGTTCAAGAAGGTGAATAATTGATTGTTTGAGAAACTAAGAATGAGTAAATTATTTGCTGCTTTAGAGCAATGCAGACTGCATGAACAGTCATATCCCATTGTTTCTCTCTACTGAGCATTACATGTCATGGCTAGCAACAGGTAGATAAAACTCTAGTTTTGGTAGGTCTGTTCCTTCAAAGCAGGTGACTGCTGGCACTGACAGATGGAATTTTGCCAAGTTGTAATATTTGATGTAATACTCCTTGATTGCATGATATTTTATAGGAGACTGGGATAGTTAAAGAGATGCAGTCCTCAGGAAATTTTTTGCAAATCCTTCTTTTTTTGCTTTGGTCCATTCCAAAAGCGATCAGGTTGGACAGAGCTCTGAGCAGCTTGATTTAGTTAAACAATGTCCCTGTTCAGGTGTGTTGCAGGGCTGAGTTGGACTAGAATACCTTTAAATGTTCCTTCAAAACTAAACTATTCAAATGACTCAATACCTCGTGTTGAATAAGAAAGTCTAATCTGAATTCTTCCAAAGTATCATTTATGTTGCAGAGGAAAAGTATACAATGCCCTAAAAATACTGTTTTTTGTGAAGGCCACTGCATTTCACCATTTTTTTATTGTAAGTGTGATCACAGACACCAGCTGACAGACATTCTCCACTTGAAATTGCAATGAATGTTTTAAAGGAAGATAGCAAGGGTCACCAGAACTTTTTCTCAAAATAAAAAAGTTTCTTTGCCAAAGATGGGCTGTTAAGAAGTCCTCAGTGGATAATCAGCAGCCTCTTGTCTGCTGATTGTGCTCTTTGTGGTTCAAACTATGAACATGCTTCAAAAACTTGGTGAACTCTGGGGTCTTCAACAGGACAGTCATATGGTGGGTTGACCTTGTCTGGGATCCAGGAGCCCATCAAGCTTCTCTATGATTCTCCTCAGCATAATGGAAGCAGAAAGAAAATAAGATGGGAAACAAACTCTCATGGGTTGAGATAAAGTCAGTTTAATAAAGCAAAAGAGAATGTTGCATGTGTGCAAGCAAAGGGGAAAAAAACCCTGAAAGATTTTATTCTTTATTTCCCTCCAGTGAATGATATCCAGCCACTTCCTGGGAATCAGGGCTTCAACACACAGAGCAGATGGTCCAAAAGGCAAACACCGTAAGCAATGAAGGCCACATCTTCCTCCTCCTTTCCCTTAGGTTTTGTACCTGGACAGACATCCTGTGATGTGGAAAACCCCTTTGGTCAGTTTGGGTTGGCTGTCCAAGCTATGTGCCCTCCCAGGATCCTGTCCACCCCCAGCCTCCTGGACTGTGTGGGGTGGAATGCTGGAGAGAGAGGCTGGTGCTGTGCCAGTCTTTGTGGGCAGCTGTGACTGCTCAGCAGCAGCCAAGGCACTGCTGTGCCATCAACACCTCTCCAGCTACCAATGCAAAGCACAGCACTGGGAGGGCTGCTGTGGGAAAATGAACTCCACTTCAGACAGACTCAATGCAAGTATAAAGGCTGTAATAGCTATGTGCAGAAAAATCCCTGGCATTTGGGTGAGTTATATTATTTGTGTGAGTTACATTAGCCTAACTGAGAAGTCAGCCATTTGACTGCATTTGAACAATCTGCTCTGTTTAAAACTCCTTTCGTGGTTTGCAAGCATGCTAAAATGCAAATCTGCATCTGGATTACTTGCAAGGCAATTGCAAAATCTCTCATTATGTAAAAGAGCCACGTTTAGACATCCATAAGCCAATAGACAGTAAATGGGAGCAATTAACCTTATACTGAGTCCAATGGAATGAAATGTCAGAGAGGAGGACAGTGACTCAAGGCATAGGAGTAATTTATTGAAGAGTCAGAGCTGACTTGATTGCCTTGCAGCATGTGCCAGTGCACAAGTCACCAAACTATCTCCCTCTATAGAATCAGAATTTCAGGTTTCAGCAACTATTGTGTGTATGTCCATTGTGGGAGCTTGATTATTATGAAATTCATCAGTATTTGATTTGGTTACAGATCATTCTCCTCTTTTGTACAAGCTATAGAAGAAAAATGGCCTACAAAATGTACCTGTAGGAAAATGCAGATATTGAGAGGCAAAGTCCTTTTTGTTAACAGAGTGCAATCAGGAGCTACAAACACAGTTTGCATTTGTGATGGATATTCAGAACCTGACAGGAAGATTGTGAATCGGGGAACTTGTGAACTAGAGAAGGACCATAGGAGCTGTTTACTGCACAGAAGAGCAACAAGACAAACACACTGTAAATGACTGTTGCTGACTCAGAGTCATGAAGCAACACTTGACACAGATTATGTGTAGCATTTTTATTCATTAGATCCACAAAGAGCAAGAAATCAACAACAAAATCTGCAGGCCCATCTTCCAAAAGTAGTATGAAGGTGTATGTATGGCCAATCTGAAAAATCGAACTGCAGAACTGTTCCTCTTTCTATGAGAACTAAATCCTCATGAAAATGAGGTAGGACAGGACTTCTGAGTCATTAATTCATTGTTCTGCTTGAACTAGGGAAATGTTAAAACATAACCAATAACATAATTAAATACTCTGCACTGTAGATTTGGAAATGTTAGAGTCAAAGTTCCATGCAGAAACTTAATTCAATATCTTACTTGCAGTTGTTATGATTTAGGCTTTAATTACAGAATTATGCTTTGTGTTTTCATAGAATCCAGACTCAGCTACTGCACCAGCTGTATGGATTACTTGTTCTAAGCCTGTGTTCAACATTACCTTCCTTTCCTGCTTCATACAGACCAAAAGAAGATTATGAAATTTCTCACATCTCTTGTCCCGGTAGTTGCCACTAATGTATTTCAGAGGTATGAATACTTGCCCAGTTGCTGAGGCTATACTCACTGTGCTGCAGTGTCTGCTTCAGACTCCTAGAGGAATGTTTATGGGTGCATGAGTTAATTTTCTGGAGAGTCTGTTCTTAAGCTATACCTCAATTCCCTGTAATTGATCAAGGCAGTTGAATGTGTTTTAGCATGCAGAACTATCTATGCTTCTGTTCTAATTCTCTACTGAGAATCTCACTATGAGGAAATCTTTCAGTCTCTGACCAGTTGAAGTTGGTCATTAATAAATGATGAAGAGGAATTATCCTGATGTTATGATATTATTTTGATAATTTTCTTGAGAAGTACACAGGTTGATGCCTGTAAAGTACTATTTCTTCTTCATTATCATATTGAAAAATTAATTGGGTATTCCAAGCTTGATGTGAACAAGAGTTAAAAGGAATGGAGAATTTTTTTCCATTTTTTCAGCAAATCTGGGAGCTCTTTTTGAGTCTCCAAATTGCTACGTCCACATGTTTCAACAATATGATATGAAACCCTTTAAACCGGATGTGTTTCCTAATAAGAAAACCTATTTAGTCCACACAAACTAGAAGTAAGTTCAGTACAAAGGGGAAATTTTTAATAAATTCATTTAAATTTTTTTATCCAAAGGCTCTGGAATATAACGGCAATGATTTTAAAATTATGGTTCCTGAACAATGCACCTAAAGCAATGCAAAGTACCACTGCCAGCAGGATCTTGCATCTTTTCCTGTGCTGTATCAAAAATTTCCCTCCCTATGGATTTTCTGGTGCCCCACTCCTGTGCTTTTGACACTTGGCAATATGATTAGCATCATAATGCCATTTGATATGGCAAAGAGGTGTTCCTGTGACTGTGTGGTCATGTGTCAGCTCCCTTCCTCCCTTTGTCAGGTCTTGAGGATACCGCACACCAGGCAGACTTAGCCACCTCCAAATCATCCTCAAGGTTCCTGGGCACCTGCCCACCTTCTCCCCTCCTTACAGCCTGGAAGGTCTCAGGCACCTGGACAAACAAGTTGTGATGACTCAGTCACAGAAAACTGAAACATAATGTCATATAGAGCGATCACTCTGTAAAATGGAGAAGTTACAAGCCCAAAGTGAGACTTGGCCCGCAGGTGCTGCTAGACAGCAAAACCCATGATCCCCCAGTGGCAAGAGACTCCTCCACTGTTGTCTGCTTTCTTTGAAGATTGACTATAGATTCTGATGGTTTTATTTACATTGCAAGCTAACCACGCAATCTGCAGAGTCCAGGTGATAAAGAAATATCAATTAAGATGTGATTGTAAATTTGGTGCTATGATACTTATAAAATCATGCTACACTGATACCAGTTAGTGCTACTAACATAAAACCTGTGTGACTGTGATCATAGAATTCTATACTATGCTGATCATAAAATGATGATTTTAAAAAATAGATCTTTAATTGTAATTACAATCCAGTGCCATCATTCTGCTGAGGCTCTCTGAAAGAATCACTTTGTCCTTACAGCTGCAGTTGATAAGTAAAATTATAGGACAACCATTTTCAATTTAAGGTTGAATAGTAGCATCTCAGTGGGGTAGCAATCAGGTATACTCATATGGAAAAATTTCCTGTTGGGCCAGTGAGCACTTTTGGTCAGTGTCTTGCTTTATGCAGCACAGGAACACAAGGACTGGAAAGAATATCGATATATTTTAGCTTCATTTTAGGTTGAACACAACCTCCAGATACCTCTGGACCACTGTCTTGTTGAAAGCTGGGCCAGTCTAAACCTGGGTATTCAGGGCCCTCTCTGTTTGAGGTCTCAATTTCTGACAATGGAGCTCTCATTACCACTCTGTACCAGTATAAACTTCTCCTCACTGTGCAGGAGGCCCTGTTACTACTTGAAGGTCCTGTATTGCACTGGAACTCAGAGCAGGAAGGTCAGAATCCTGCGATAATTGCACATTGCAATTGCAGTTGCAGAAAGAAAAACAACAACAAGAAAACAAACAAACACAAACAAACAAAAAACCACCACCACCAACAACAACAACAACAAAAACACAAAACAAAACAAAACCACCAAAAAAACCCCAAAAAACCCACACAAAAAACCCCCCAAACAAATCCAAACCCACAAAACCAAACCAAACCAAAAAAACCAACCAACCAAAAACAACAACAACAACAACAAAAACCCCAAGGAAAAGTGCTTGCACCAGAAGCTCCTGTTTATCCTGTTGAGTTCAGGTTAATTCAAGGTCATAGACAAAATTTGCAATCCGTGGAGAACCCTGTGCTGTTGCAGCTGCATCTTTGCCAGAGTTTGCCATTGTCTGAAGAGTAGCTGGGATTGAAGTACTTAATTCCAATGACTACTTAATTCCAACGACTACACACTACCTCTGCTCAAAGCAAATCTATGATGCAGTGGTCACTTGATCCAGAGCTTTCCAGAGAGGCACTGAAAAATGCAAGAAAATGACAAATGGAATGTCTGCAAGCATCTTGTCTAATGAAGCTGCTTTTGCAAATTCTGCAGGATACCTATAGGTGACAAAACCCTTCAAAATCTGATTTTGAACAGCTCATGTGACTTAAGAAAACTAAAGATGATTGAAGTTGTTCTTGGAGGCAAACAGATCATCACAAAAGTAGAATTCAAGAGGAGTATCTGGTTAGGTTTTTGCCTGCAGCATGAGAATATGGGGCAAATTGGTTGGACTTAAATAACTAAGACATGCTCACAGTATAAGAATTTATCCTTAGTTGGGAATAAACTAATTGCAGGAAGATATCACCCAGGAAAGCAGAAAAATCAGCACTTCCTAACAATCCTATATTTAGTCATACATCTGCACAAGAAGGAAAACATGCAGCATTTTGATAGCCTGTGGACAACAAAGTGATCTCTAATCATTACCTGGGTATGATTTGCATGATGCAACATACACAAATAGGAGGAATCCAAATGTGTTGTGGATGCTATACACCCTTTCTGAACTATCTGACTAGTCACCAAGAAAGAAGTGCCTCAAGAAAGAGAACATTTCTCTGCTTTGTGGTGGCTGTTCTTAACATGGTGAGTGCATTTTTTTTTTTTTTGCCTAGCCTAGCCGTATTAACCAGAAAGATGATCTGCTTTTTATCTTTCTTGTGGATATCTCAGTGGGAAGGGTTGATCAATACTAAGAATTTTGGACTTGTTTTCCTGCAAGATAACTGTAAAATTGGACTTCGCCGCACTGCTTGAGTGTTTATTAATATAGAAAGTAGTTTGCTCTGCATGTTACTTGCTACTTTTTCTTCTTTATCCAATTTTAAATGCACTGCATGTACTGCAACCCTTATTACTCATGGAAATCAGAAGTATGGGAAGAAACAAGACCTTATAAATTCCAGAATAGATGCTATTTACTTCATTATTTAATTAAACTAATATGATTAAGAGTGTGATCACTTAGCACTGATTAGTGACTTGTGTGCAATGATATGCCTGTATCAAAAGGTAAGAGTCTCTTTTTTTACTAATTCTGTAGGTTGAAACAAACTGTAAATTATTTCTACTTCAGGAGATGCAGATCTGAGAAGCAGATGTTCTAGTCAGATCATAACATTTTAGGATCTGTTATTTCACAGAAAAAAATCACTTTCACCATCACCTCTTTATCCTTATGTTTGGTTAAAAAATATGCTGCAAACCTACCAACCAGAATTCAAAAATGTGGTCAAAATTCTGAAAAACACAAAGCCTGTTTCCTTCAAAAATCCATGTGAAAATGACTCATAGCAGGGACTTGGAGTCCTGCAGGTGTAGATGTACCCTGCATGAGCAGACTGAGATTGGAAAGGGTCTTGTGCACATGCAAAACTGTTGTGGGCCTTGGAGACTTATATTGGAACAATCACTGAGATTAGAGAGAGAATGGAATTCTTGATTTTACTTCTCTGCTCTGCCTGTTTTACAGATTATTCTGTCCTCATTCTTAGGTATTTATCCAGGTTTGGGTTTTCCTAGGGTTATCCAGTACACCCATAGTTACTATCCTCTCACGCTGCTGGGAGGCAATTTAAGAGAAATTCTGAAGTATTAGAGAAGCTTCCCTACATCGATGGGCTTCTGCTCACTTGTCACCTCACAAGCTGCCTGTCAATGCGGGGAAGAGAACGTGGTTCCTCATGGAGCCACAAGGGACAGTATCAGGCTGAGTTTGGAGCTCTCCTGGGGCTTTCTTGCCCCTCCCATGACTGGCAGAACAGGAATTAGGGAGCTGCTAGACTTCTGGGTAATGATATCCTTCGAGTTTTAACGAAATTGAGACTCATCTTGCTTCAGGGCAAAAAATCGCTCTCATACAAAGGGCCCAGAACATACCATTCCTGAATCAGCAAATACTGGGACCCTTGCAACCCCCTGAGAGATCCAGATACTAGCCAGACAAGAAAGAGGACACTGCTCAGACTCAGGCTGAGAAGTTGCTCTTAGAAAAATACCAAAAAACTATGGTCGAACAGGATGAGTATACTGAGCAGAGACAGGAGACCAGCACTAAGGGCGTAAAAAGAAAAAATTGCTGATGGCAGTAAAGGGAGCGTGCAACCCTCCTTTCCACATAAGCTGATGAAAATGCTGCAGGAAGGAATTACAATTGAAGCCTGTGCTCACAGGGGAGGAGGTTTGTTCTCAGGAGCTCACGAAAACATACAGACATGCTTATGTTGAGCAAACTGCAAGGATAGTGCCCAAACTCAGAGAGAATGGGGTTTCCTATAGAGAATGTGTAGCCAAGAGTGAGGTTAAAAGTGTCCATTAAACTAGATAAAAATTTTGTATGTAAATTCAGTCCATCTTTATTTCATTAAGGTAATTAACTCATTAATATAACTGAGTCCATTTTGCCCTCATAATTCATGACTGGCAGTGGATGTGTAAATACACTACAGGTATGTGTCTGACTTGGGCTTCAACAATGCCAACAGGGAGCTACATAGGTGTTTGCCAAAATGTAACAGGGCAATACACAGACGACTTGTAGTGGTAAGTAGATAAAGGTTTCCCCTTCCCTCCACTATTTTGATTATAGTTAAAAGAGCTTCAATTCCCAAAGGATTAAAAACAATGGTGCAAAACATGACTGTATGTGACATTTTCACACCTCTCCCTAAACAGTGCATGACGTTGCGTTTCTCATCTTCAAAACAGGGTTGCATCTCAAGTCTACTTTTGGGCCACCATTTTGCAGAAAACATGTTTGGGAAGACAGATGTTAGCAGTCTGAACACCCTCTGTTTTGTTCTTCTCCCCCCAGTTTCATATGCTGAGCATGATGCCATATGATATGGAATACCCATCTGGTTGGTCGAGGTCAGCTGTCCTGGCTTGTGCCATCCCAAACTTTCGTGCACCGGCAGTCTGCTCACTGCTGGGGCGGTGTGAGAAGACAAGGCCTCGGCTCTGTGTAAGCACTGCTTATCAGTAACAAAAAACCCCTGTATTAATAATGCTGTTTTCAGCACAAATAGCCCCGTAATAGCTTTTGTGAAGAAAATTAACTGTACCTGAGCTAAAACCAGCACAATATATTAGGAACATGTCCACAGTTTCACTAGGAGCTGTGCAGATTCTTGTGCAGATTTTTGAACTATATGAAAAGGGCTCCCCTTCTTGCTCATCTCCCCGCATTGATGACTTAATAAAGCAATGGGGAAATGATGCTTTGCATGAAGGCATAGCTCTGGAAAACTCTATCACAGATTTGCATTGGGGGAATGAAAATCTCTTTATTTCTTTTATAGGTCTGAATTCTGATTAATGAAGATTTCTAAAAATGCAATTGTGAGACATTCTCTAACTCTTCATCTGAAAATGCATTCCACTATGCAGTGTAGACAGAACAAAACTGCAACAAATCTCTCCTGTCACTCATCATAATGCACAAAAATTGAAGCACCAGTCAAGTTATCATCTGAGTAGTTCTTCTGTTTGCTTACTTTTTGATTGTGGCAGAGACCAGAGATGGGCCTGCAGAGATCAGCCTGCAGGTACTCCTATGCCCACTTGAACATCCATTCAATGCCTCCAGCAATTCATTAAAACCAGACCACTGGGATAAGTACTAAAGATACAGGTGAGCCTATCACACCTGGGCAGAGAGAGCTTGGGGAAATCTGCTGTAGGTATGTTTACCTTTGGGCAGATGGAGGAAGATTAAAAGAGCAATACTAAGTGGTTGCAACTGGTGGCCCAGATGATAAATACTTCTGGCAACACACAAGCTGAGCAGCATGATTCACACAAGTATCATCTCTGCATTTGATTTACTGTAGCCCTTACCTAAGAACACACATGGGAAAGGTACCTACCAAAAATATGCAACATCCGATGTTTGTTTAACATCCACTCTATCCAAAAACAGGGACTGGTTCCTTTCCAGGCGCCAGCTGGGACCCTCCCACCCCACCACGGATGGGAAGGGGGACACACCGGTAGCAGTAGCACAGAATTAAAACTGTGCAGGCGGTGGCTGCAGGTACCACGGCCACTCCAGACGGCAGGCAGAGGCAGCTAGGAAAGAAACAGGAAGGCACCTCCTTCCTCCTCACGGCGGCAGCTCCGCTCCCCCGCCCGTCCGAGGGCACAGCGGGGAAGCCCCGGCGGGTCCTGTTGCGCCGGAACGCGAAGCGCGGCTACGGCTACACCTACACCGGCACCGGCACCTACACCGGCACCTACACCGGCATCTAACACCTACACCTGAACCTACACCGGCACCTACACCTACACCGGCACCTACACCTACACCTACACCTACACCGGCACCGGCACCTACACCGGCACCTACACCGGCATCTAACACCTACACCTGAACCTACACCGGCACCTACACCTACACCGGCACCTACACCTACACCTACACCGGCACCGGCACCTACACCGGCACCTACACCTACACCTACACCGGCACCTACACCTACACCGGCACCTACACCGGCGCCGGCACCTACACCGGCATCTAACACCTACACCGACATCTACACCGGCACCGGCACCTACACCTACACCTGAACCTACACCGGCACCTACACCTACACCGACATCTACACCGGCACCGGCACCTACACCTACACCTACACTAGCACCGGCACCTACACCTACACCTACACCTACACCTACACCTACACCTACACCGGCACCTACAGCTACAGCTACACTAGCAGCGGCACCGCGCCGCGTAGGGCCGGCCCCTCCGCAGCGCCCCGCCGGCACCTGGCGCGGCCCCGCCCGGCCGCGGCGGTGGGCGGGCCCCGCATGCAGATGCGTCCCCCGCCTCTCCGGTGCGTGCTGAGGTCAGGCTGGGCTGCGCTGCCAGCGCGGAGCAGCGGGGCTGAGGTCGCGGCAGACCCGGAGCCGCGGGGGCGGGCGCGGAGCTACGGCGAGCGCCTGGCTCGGGCCGGGAGCGGCTCCCTCCCGCCGGGAAGCCGGGGGGCTCGGCGGGGCCCTTCCAGCCGCTGGCAGCGGGAGAGCGGCGAGTGCGCGGAGCGGGGCGCCCGGCCCGCCCCGCCGACCCGCTCCTCCATGCGGGCGGCGAGCGGGGCTGGGGCGCGAGGCGCCTGGGGCAGCGCGCAGCGGTGCTGAGGCCGCGACCGGGAGAGACGATGGCCAAATGGCTGAACAAGTACTTCAGCCTGGGCAATAGCAAGACCAAGAGCCCTCCGCAGCCCCCGCGGCCCGACTACCGGGAGAAGCGCAACGGTGCCGGCAGCGCGCCCCGCCCCGAGGGGCTGCCGCACCTCCACCTCCACCATCACACCTCGCCCGGCTTTTCGCGCCGCCGTCTGCGCGACGACACCAGCGACCTGCTCCGCGCCTACCGCGCCCAGAAGGACCGCGACTTCGAGGACCCCTACAGCGGGCCCGGCTCCTCCCTGCGCAAGCTGCGAGCCATGTGCCGCCCGGACTACTCGGCGCCCGAGGACCTGGGCGAGGCAGCCCTCAAGGCTTCCTCCTCCTCCTCCTCCTCGTCGTGCTGCGCCACGCCTCCCACCACCGGCTCCCCGCACCTCTTCCGCAGCCACAGCGAGCGCCGCCCGGCGACGCCACCCGACGTGAAGTACATCTCCCCCAAGCATCGGCTGATCAAGGTGGAGAGCGGCGGCGGAAGCAGCGACGGCGCGGGCAAGAAGCTCAGCAAGGGCTCCAAGCAGCCGACGGTTGCTGCCCCCTCTGCCATGAAAGATAAAGTAAGTGTTGTGCTGCTGTTCCCGCCCCTGTAGGTTAGGTAGTAGGGCTGGGGCTACATCAGCCCCTGGAGGGATTTTTGGCCAGGGGACCAGCTACTGTACATCTGGAATTGCCGCTGTTCTCAGCGATCCTTCATTGGGTGGCCTGGCCCTTTTTAATATCTCAGGACATGCGGGGCATGTGCAGGAGTAACACGTGAAGTGATGGTGCCCTGTCGTTTTGGCTTTCCTTTCTTCTGATGGGGCAGGTTCACAGGTGTGTCTAACCCTGCTTTGAGGGACAGTTCACTGCCAGCCTCATGATGAGTGCCTCTTTAGAACAGGATGTAAGTCGTTGGGAGGATGCTTGGGGAGCGTTAGAGGCCCTTGAAAGGCCTTGTGCTTGTGGCCCTAAGTTTAAATTGAAGCCTCAACCCCACTGCGTGTGGCATGGGACAGTCATATATAAAAAATTAAGTGTTCTTACGCAGTTTGTCATTTGTTTATTTATAAACTTCTTGCCTCCTAGTTCAGTGTCAAAGGTGAGGTGGTTCGAAGTCCGGTGTTACAATGGCATGGCAACTTCCATGATACTGTGTTTCCAACTGGAGTGTTGGAAGCAAACTCCATAGATACTTGCCCAGTTGCAAATGTTATCTTGCCTTTTACTGGTCATTATCTTCAAATTTTAACAAAACATTCTAGACAGAAGTGCTGGACTTTGGAACTCAAATTAGAGAGGGAATAGCACTAAGCAAGGCACATCCTCCCACCTGTGTTGGTCTTGTGAGTATAGTTCAGTTTTTCTCATGTACTGGAAGTAAACGTTTCTCAATTTTGTTAATTGGCATTTTCAACTCGGGGATAATAGTCACATCACAGGAATTTCAAGCATGTGTTGAATGTTATCAATCTAAATTATCTGTGTGTACATGTTTAAATATGTAACATGGTTGCATTGCAACACTTCCATGACAACTTGATAAATTATAACTGTCCAGGTGGAATTCCAAAGAAATCTGCTTGTGACAGTGATATAGGGTGAAAAGTCTAGAATTTATTCTGTTGTCTTAGTAGGTGTTCCTGACTGGAAGCAACTTCTTTTGTGGAAGTGATTGATTAAAATTTAGCATCTCACTATGTTTTACAGTATGTTACAACCTTTTCAGTCTTCTTTAAATTTTGCACATTGATACCAAGTATCTTCTTTTAGAAAACACCTTTCAGCAAAAACAGCTGCTTGAGGCAAAATGTATCTTTTTTTAAAATCACTGTTCAATTTTAGACCCTACTGAAGCAATTTTCAAATCAGAAAACACATATTTGTTGCTAGGTAACCTGCTGCTTTATAATGGTCATGAATCTGTATGCTGCTCCCAAGCCCTTGTTGCAGGTTCTGAAACTTGTAGGCAAAAATTCTCAGTCATATTTGTGGGTTTTTTTCCAATTATTGAGAGGGAGAACTATATGTGACAAGTTCACATATAGGAAATCGAATATATCTGAGAAGTAAAATTATCCCTGTGCCTCAAGAAGCCAGCTGTACCTGCGTGCAACAGCGTGTGTATGTGATAGGCAATATAGCTTGCCTTTTGTTCAATTGTGTTATTTCATCCCAGCAATGGATGTGAAATCTCTGTTATTTCACAGCCCTGTAGAGTGTGTCAGGAGAACAGGGGTCAGAGTGGGCCGGCAGAGAACTGCTTCGCTTCCACACCTGCGGTTCACTCAGGAAGAAAAATGAGGAATTTAGTTAACTGAGTGTCTGTAGTTCAGTAGCAAACAAAGCAAGTGAAAATAAACTTCTCTAAGAAGGATATAAGGAAAGCAGTAAAGGTGGAATAAAATCCCCCAAAGCTAAAGGTCTGCTGTTCAGAAGAATTCACAGATGTGCTAAAAACATAAAAACATTTTAAAAAAATCTGTGTGTAACATTGGACAAGCTAGTAAACACTTAGGAGTGAAAATAAAAAAACCAAAACCTAAGTGCCATATACTTCTGTCTTCATAGAAGTATGTTTAATGTTTAATGATCCAATAATGCCTGTTAAATGTTTGTGTTTCATTCCAGCATCGCTGTTTCAGTGCTTTGGTGTTTTTTTTTTCTGATTTTATATACAAATATAGGGTGCTGTTTTCCTTTATGTGTTGATGGAGAAGTAAGAAGTAGGGGTTTCAAGAAATTCAGTGAGCAATTTTATATCTTCTGTGTTTACTATCAGTAAAGAGTTGGGTGAAAAGCTGAATTGTGTATCACACTTGAAAGAGTTACTGGAATGGGAAAGTGATTCAGGAAGGTGCTTGTTTGGTGTGGTTACTTATAAAGGGCAAATGGCAAAGTACAGATAGTGGCAGACTGGTTAGTTGAAATTCCCAGAGGAAAAGAAAAATTGTCAACTAGCTGATTCAGGGAATAAAGGGGATGGAGATTTAAAGAAGTGGCAGATGTGATTATATTTTGCAGGATTTTAGACAAAGGCTGGTGAAGTAACCACAGAGATGTAATGTAGCTGGGATTTAGGAAGTTTTGATGTGTAGCAGTAGACTACCAACTAAAGCTGAAGCAGACAAACCCAAATTGCCATGCACCTTTTAGTAGTGAGGTAACTAACCTCTACAACAGATGTCCAGTGAGAGTCGTCATTTCCAAATCACTTCGAATTCAAATTGTTGTGTGGAACTTTGTTGTTGTTGTTATTTAGGTAATACAATTAGGTGGGTTTGGGGGCTTTACTGTGGTGTTTACCTTCAGACAAGGGAGAGCAGGGTGTGTTAGAATCCATGGCTGAAGCAGTTAAGGTCCTCCAGTATGGTTGATTAAAGAAATTATTGGCTTCCATCTTTAGTGCTGGCTTGTGAGAGCTTAACTTATTTGCTTGCCTCAGAGAAGCCAGGGAGTGTGGGCAAGTTGAAACAACATGTGGTATTCTGGATCAATCTGGCATCCCCTGTATTTGTGTAAGAAAAATCGCAAGACTTGGTTTAAGACTGACTCAATAGGCAAACCACTTGTGAATGGAGATCAAAAGAAATAAGCTGGAGTCTTCCTGAGTGATTGTCCTCTATCTGGCATTGTGGTGTGTGTAAATCCATGAAGTAATAACTGAGTGGGAAGTGTCTGTGTGAAAGGATACTTCAGATATGTTTTCACCTATTGCATATTTGAACCTAACCATTTCTCTGCCAGGTTTTACAGCTGAAAAGCCTGGGATACTTCCCAAAAACAAGCTGCATCATACTTCATCAGAGGAAGTTCTTAAGATGTAAAAGCTAGATTCGTAGCATATTGTCCTTTAAAAGACATTTATTTCACAAGGAGCAGCATTTTGCACTATCTCTGTTCAGTGGAGACAGAACAATGCAACCATTCTGTATATCAAATACGAAGACACTGCAAGTTGCAAGATCCATTTTCAGAGGTGTTAAAGAAATTTTTGACGTTAATCTCTCTTCTCCTTTATATAGGCTTGTTGGCACAGGTCAGTTATGGTGTCTGGTAGTGGCTCAAGACAGGGACTCTAAAATAAATCCCTAGGCAGTTATGCACTTACAATCCAAACCCCCTATCCCTCACATGACAGTCTGGACAAACAGCAACATTGGGGTCTTCTTACTTCTGGTTTGCTGTTTTGTTACCAATTGCTTGCTGTGTGTTTAGTGTTATATCTCTCTGGTGTACACATCTGCTGTCTGATCTCAAACTGTTGCTACAATAGTTTACAAGTTTATTTAAGTGAATTTAGGTTTTCTTGTTACATATGTTGAAATTATTTTTAAAGTTCTGAAATCCACATTATATATGTGTACAGACATGTACATAGACAAAATATGATAAATATATAATATATAGTTACCATTGTTTTTTGGTATACATCAATGTATGTATTGCTGAGAAAGAGGTTGTAGACTTCTATCTCTGGAGACTTTCAAAACTGTTGTGGGCAAGATCCTGGGCAACTTGGTCTACATTTGGTATTACCCCTGCTTTGAGCAGAAGAGTGGCTTAATTCACAGAACCACAGAAAATGCTGAGCTGGAAGGGAAAAAACAAGGATCACTGAGCCCAACTCCTGGCCCTGTACAACACCAAGAGTCACACAATGTGCCTAAGAAAGAATTGTCTGTTTTTACAAGATTCTTTGCTCCCCAGGCTCACTGACAATGGGATAGGAGAGATGTTTGTGTCTCTAAACATGTTTATATATTTCCTTTCTTGTGCTGACACTGCCTCGTGTCAGAAAATATGGTTTCATTCCTTTGCCCTGTGTCACTGATTGTATCCTTAACTAACAGTATGCTAGGCACTGTTTGGAAGTGGAGGAAGTCATATGTGACTGAGCAGTTGAAACAGCATAATGTTGGATTCTAACAAGAGATAGGAAAGGACTGTGGTGCATATCTTCCTGGATAGGTCATTGTTTTTGTAAATGTTACTGTTAAAGAGCCTATTTACAAGGAAACAGATATAAGGTGTGGTTTTGGAGTAGTTGTGCATTGTCCAGGAAGTGTGGAAAATTGCTTTACAAAACATATTCTGCTAATGACACTACATAGGATACAAATTTTTTTTAAACTTTTTTTTTAGAATTTGTTTTCTGAAGGGAACAATACCCGTTAATCGTTCTGCCTGTCTTTTCTTCAATAACTCTTAGATCTACTGAAAAATCCTTGAAAGTGTATTTTCAGATTTAAAATACCTGAGTAGATGGGTCAAGCAAGCACCTCTTTCTTTCTGGGGGGAAAGCAGGTACAACTGCATTTTTAAACTTTGAGCAAGAGTTGGAAGTTGCCTGCATTGCCTGCTGTGTGAAGAGTGGTCTGCATTGCCCTGTCTGAAGCAGTGACAAATGTGGGATAGCAGGGGACTTCAATTACTACCTGGGAATAGGGGATAGAAATGGAGGGGCAAGAAGGCAAGAACTGTTATTTGTATCCGCTTGTTAGCAGTTCAGTTCCATCCCTGTGTGTGTGTGGACTTGTAAAAACCGAAGAGCAATTCATGCTCACTGAGCACTAAACCTTGTATGTGAGGGGATAGTTCTGGAAATCCTGTTATTAAATACTGGGTTTTTTTTTCCCAGCACCTCACTATCAGTTCACAACTCTCTGAGAAATTTAGGCACTACATTTTCCAATTTGTGTTTCAACTACTTTTTAGAGGAGATGTGTCAGTCTCTGGAAGTCACTGCTATGAATGAGATCTGTGATTCCTTCCAGGGGCAGAGCTATTGCTGGTCTTTCCAATACTCAAATTTAGGACTGGGAGGAAAGGTTCTAAACACACTTTATCTGTAGCATAGTCCTCCAGAATGATACCCTAAATTTCTGACTTGTTAGCAAGATAGTAAAGATCCTTGATGTATTTTTCCTGATACTTTCTGACCTGAAATTGTACAGATCCTCTGTTAGCAAGTTTTCCAAGGCTGTGAAGTTTATTTTGAATAAAGAGTGGTACTTTGGCTACAGGGAGGATTATCCAACAGGTTCTAGAATTCAGTGCTTCATGGAAGAAAACCTAGGTGGAAGTCTTTATTAATATGGAAAACAAATCAAGACCAGACTTCACAGTCTTGCTGTATGCAGGCTGAGTTTTCAACATCAGAGTTGTTTCTGTTGTGTAGTTGCCTGAATTTTACATGAAAATATAATTTTTTAGGAAATATCTGCTTAGGGCATGTTTGGGTAGTGAGACCTGGAGGTTGCCTGGGGTCAAAGAGATTAATTTGGCATTTGTCAAAAATACCATGTTGTAAAAAAAAGTGTTGTAAAAAGCCCCTAATACACCCCCACAAAACCCCCCAACCAATACAACACAACAAAGCAACCCAACAAAATAACAACACAACTCCCTCCATGTAATATTGTTAATTATTGTTGGCCACCATGACGATTAGATGGATAGAACACCTCTCATATGAGGAAAGGCTGAGAGAACTGTTCAGTTTGGAGAAGAGAAGGCCTTGGGATCACCTAAATGGAGCCTTCTGGTATCTGAAGGGAGCAAATGAGAAGTCTGGGGAGGGAGTTTTTACAAGGTCATGTAGGGCAAGGGAGAATGGCTTTGAAGTGAGAGTAGATATACATTACATTTTAGGAAGGTGTTCTGTGAAAGTGGTGAGGCACGGGTTGCCTGGAAAAGCTATGGATGCCTCGTCCCTGGAAATGTACAAGGCTAGGCTGAATGGGACTCTGAGCAACCTGGTCTATCTAAAGATGTCCTTGTCCATAGCAAAGGGGTTGGAACTAGATGATCTTTAAGTTCCTTTCCAAACCAAGCCTTTCTATGATAATACAGAGTGACTTCTACTGTAGCTAGGGATGGGTCTTTTGTGAATACAAATTCTCAGAGAAGATGAAGGATTTTCATTACATTGTGTTAAATGTGTTAACTGTGATGTTCTCAGAGACACATTTGCATTTTTAAGTGTCCTTGTCTTCTATATCTTTACTGACAGACACATGCTCTCATCTGTGACATTGGTGGACTTAATTGCAACTCACAAAAGTTGAAAGAGGATTATATTGTCTACCTTTAAACAGTTATAAGGATGTGCCAGCCCACGGCAAGGAGGTTGGAATAGAGGATCTTGAAGGTGCTTTCCAACCCAAACCCATTCTACTATCTAAATATTTGTAATATAATAATATATGTTATTTATAAAAATAAATCTTTAAAATGAATCTCCCCTAGTAAACTCCCCAAAGACTGGTGAGCAGGAGAAGTCTTTTAGATTTTTGCTTAATGTTTTTTGTTGTAATTCCTCTTATATTCTTCCAGAATAGTGTGTTCTTAATTATAATAGCCACTAAATTAGTGAAATAGTTAACCATTCTGTGCTGATGTTACTGTTTTGAAGACAGCTTGATCTTCTTCATTTCTTTTCAATTCAAAAAATGGATTATGAATGTTTTTTTCAGTATGGTGAATTCTTGTTTGTTTCCTTCTTTTTCATTACCTTTAAAATGCTGGGTTTAATCAGATAGAGTTACATGTGAAATTATGCAGTTAGGTGTGTTCTTTGGTTTCTTCCTGTGGCTGCATATGCAAATCATGTTTTTGTATATGCAAATACCCATTTAAACTTGTATTTAATATGATAATATTTGTCAGACTTTTAAGACTATAGAAGAACAAAGACTATGCATCAACAGTGAAGCTTGCAACTTAGTTAATGTATAATAGAGGGATAAACCAACCCCAATCTCAGCTTGTATTTCATTTTCTGGGGGATGGAGTGATGATTGAGTTTTTGATATTGTATCTGCTGATTAACTTTTTAGCTAGAGCTATGGTTTTTGATTTGTCAATTTGTCTGGTAACTGAGCTATACTCTTTTTGCTGTTTTCTGACTTTTAACTAGCAACTTGCTAGGAAGAGCCATTGGTAGTGTTCTCTAAATCATTACTGACTTCTTTTGATAGCTGCACTTCTGTTTATGTGTTACAGTTTCTTTTGCTTGATGTTACTGATGCTTCAAAATACTATATGTACAAAAGTAGAAAATAGTCTCGTATGTGTATGGGATGCTATAGAACAGACTTGAGAAGAGGAGGAATCAGTTGTAGGGGCTCACTGTCCACACTCAGAATGTAGATCTTGCATTCTGTCAAGAGATAAGTCACAGGTCTTTGACAATAACCCTGACAAATGCAGGTGATTTAGACATTAATTTGGAATCTGAAGTCTACCTTCTGGGGATTCCTGATAGCTATGTTTTCATTTTGACAGATAGGACCTGTGAGGAAGGTGGCTGGATTTGGCAGAGCAGGGAGCCAAATTAAATGTGTCCTGCTCCAAAGGTCAGCCTCTGTGTATGAATACTGTCTTTAGCTGTGCTTACAAAATTTCAACATGTTGCCAATTCCTCTGATTGTGCCTAGGCGTAGAAGTGTGGCAAGTACAGCATTAGATCCTGGATAATGTGACTAGCTGAGACCTCTGGGAGGGATGCATTGGTAGATGATGGATGCAGTCCATTATCTTCTACTTCCTGTCCAGTGTTTGTCAGTCAGGAACATGAAAGATCAGTTTGGAGACCAGTTGAACGAGTTTAGCCATTTGCCTTGAAAGTGCAGTAAATCAAGGCTGTGGAAAGGGGCACTGCATGCAGGCCCTAACCTGGGATCTCCTGTGCTGGCCTTGGCCTCTGGACTGTAGAAAACAAATGCCTGACTGAGACTAGTTGGCTGGGCAGTGGTCGAAAGGGAGCAATATAAGCAAACAAAATGCACAGCAAATACCTCTTTCTGGAAAGCTAATGAGCTCTGGTGGACACAGGGGCACATTGGTTATCACATGGAACGACCTGCTCCTGTGTGTCTATGGGGAAGAGGTGACAATGTGGTGCTCTCACAGTGAGTCTTCCCAGTGTGGCATAGAGGCGATCAAGATTGAGATCTGCAGAACTCCCACTGCACATGCAAGGCATGTACCTGTGATATTTGCAAAGAGAACTTGTGTCTAACATTGACAATCCTTTTCTTTCTGAGCATAGCATGGAAGGGGTATGAGGACAGTGCATTAATACCATCTGTCATGAACAAGTGTTTTGTTTATTGTGTACATGACTAGAAAATTCATGTACTCCGAACCTCCTATTTCATCAAAAGTTTTTGTCTGTACTTTGTCTAACCAAGCACAGAGGCTTGGGAGGTGAGCTCATTACGGTAAAAGTAGCTTATGTGGGAATGGCAAAAAGACTTGCAGAGTAGGAACTCTTTTTCTGGTTCAGATCTCTGAAAACAGGAAAAATAATCCCCTGAAACAGGATAGTCAAAAGGAGTTCAGACATTTACAGTAAGTATGTTATAATAGAACCAACAATCATACCTATTTGAGGTTTTAAAGCACTAGGTTTTTGGTTTTTTTAAAGAAGTAGAAATACTTGAGACTTCCTAGAAGTGGAGAATTTATAGCTGTTAACAAGTGTAGAGGAAATCAAATTCTGGTACTGGCCAGCTGCTCATCTACGCTGAGAATTACTGAATTTTAGTATGTATGGAAGCATTAACAGTCAGCTGGGGAGTCCTCCGACAGCTCAGTATTGTAAATCCACTTGTAATAAGATATACACTTCTAGGAAGGGTGAAGCAAGCTGCTCTTTCTGCCTGACTGAGTGCTGAAAAGTGGGTTTGAGATTTGCTGTGGGAGCATTGTTTAGGTGGGAGCTTTTTGTGTGACTTTTTTGGGCGGTGGTTGTGTTTGACAGCATCTTTTATGCACAATTTTCCTCCTAGTATACTTTGGGCAAATGGAGAAGAAGAAATGTCAAATAACTGTGCTAAGTCCACTTTCTGTTTTGTGTTCTAGTGCAGTTATGCAAAGGATTGGTGAATGTTACTGTGTCAGCATTTGCAAAGGAGAGCAGCACAGAGCACATGTTACCACCTAGCAGCTCTTGACAGGGTCGGAGCAGAGGACAACATGGATGGCATTTCAACTGCATCACTTTTGGAAATTTGCCCTTGTGACTAGGAGGAATTACTGCTGCCTGATACACATTGTCGTCTTTGTCTCAAGTGTGTGCAGCTGCTGTCACTTGATTTGCTGCTTGGGCATATGTTGCCAGACAGGGGGGAGGGGACTCTTCCCCTTTGTGTTAACTGTTTTTCGAAATAATGAGGGAGTAATTTTGGATACTAAGTGAAAGAAAGAATTATATTTCCCTCTCTCTATGATCTGTGTCACTCTGGTGGTTTCTGGTCTAAAAAAGCTGCCAGTCACTTTAAGCTCTGAGTGGAGGAAAACACGCACAAAAATATAATTAAAACGTCAGTCTTGGTAGTAAAATAAGCAAAATAAGTAGTATAAAATTGCAGTATGCCAGTGTTATAGGGCTTGAGTAATGACTCTGAAGTGTGTTAGATGTTTTGTTTCCTAATCTGAAAGAGGATCTCTGACTTTCCTAATAGAGTGTTCATTTATTCCATGGCACTTGTGCAGGTGTTTGATCTGTGAATACTTGTGTGTCCTGTTTTTCTTCTCTGACTGGTAGGGTATGCTGGCAGCAGGAGACAGAAGCAGATGCAGCTTCAGTCTCTTAGCTGGCAATGTACTCCTGGTTCTTTGTTGAAAAGATTGAAACTGTTGGAATAGCACTGTGCTGTAAGTCTTACTAGTACTGGTCTTAAAAATATTAAGTAACTAAGTTGAAAAAATCCTCCTAAATAAAGTAAGCTTTCAAGGCAGAACCCTTTAGGCTTGCCCTGCTTTGAGTGATCTCTTGTGGTTCTTTACCACCTGAATAATCCTATGATTTTGTAGAATTCTGATGTTGAAGCCTGCCTCTGCCTGCTTTGTTTGCTTCACTCTTTTGCATGCTGTAGATTACATCTCTGTGCTCTGCAGTAATTCTCATATGAGGATTTCTGCCTTTGCCCCAGTCCCCTGTCACATCCCAGAAACAAAGGTTAGCTCTACCACTTCAATTATAGGGAGGAATGATTCCTGTGACTTTAACTCACTGATGAAAAAACCTATATATGGGACCTACACAGCATACAGTGATTTTGCAGCAGTCAGGAGAACATAGAAATGTAAGGTCAATTGTGAGATTTTATAACCTTCAGATTTTTTAGTCTCCTTCCTAGTGGAGGAGGAAAACATGTTCTGACAGATAATTTCTTTTTGCCGTCTTTTGTCTCAGTTTGCAAATATAAATAAAAATAATGTTCCTTTGAAAAAAGAATGACACAGATGGGCTCGAGGATTTAAGTTCAGCCAAGAAGTTTGCTTTGTGACTTCTTTTTTTCAGATGAGACCTAAAATTAAAAGGCTTCTTATTAATGCAGTGAAAAGAGTAGCCTTAGAATATTTATTTTAAAAGTTTCTAGTAATATGTTCATTTGTAGCTCACAAACCTTAAAAGCAGAGGAGATGAAGTATGTTCAAGATAAAGAGTGCCTTTTTTCCCCTGAATATTAGCAGACTTCTCTGAAAAGATTTGCACTGGATTGAATTTGCTGACTGGTTGGCTCTTTCTAATTTGTCCCTCCCAATTATTCCATTGCTTGTGCTAGTCAGAAATCTTTTTGCCATGGAATCTGCCTTTTTGAGATTTCTGGTATGAATAGAAGCACGCTTCTATTTCAGTACCATTTAGTAACTGATCTATGGCAATTGTGTATTTATCCTCTGAACCAAGACTGTACTTTGAAGACGGCAAAGGATGCAGCCATGTGAAGCTCTTTTTGTTTGCTGAGAGGATGTCATTGCCTTCTGCTTTGCACATCTGACTGGAGACTTCAGTAACATTTACCTTCCTGTCTTTTAGGTATTGATAGCTGATGACTACTCAGACCCATTTGATGCCAAAAGTGAGTTGAACAGAATGGGAAAAGGGGAGAACACTGGCTATATGGAACCATACGAAGCCCAGAGAATAATGGCTGGTAAGAAAAGACAGTTGCACATGTGAGCTCCAGTTGCTTGGCAGTTCACATGTAGATTATAGCTGCTATGAAACAGAAATGTCCTTTGGCATGGAAAACGGTGTTTTTGAAGATGCTTAGGTAGGCAGCAGCAAATGCCATGGAAGCATTGCGTTTTCCTGCATGTGCCTTTATACCTAAGAATACTGCCTTGTACCTCGCTTTTAAATATAGAACTTTCATACTGTCATGTGATAAGATGAAAAAATAAGAGCAATGTGAGTTGGAGTGTGTATTGCTCCTCTTGGCAATGTGGAGGCTGTCATCTCTCTATGTGGTTGAGGTGGCCAAAGCATGACATTGTGTTATTCCACTTTAAAATAGCTCATCAGCTTGCGTATGGACTTTTTTCCTCAATCAGATTTGGACTTCTTGGTATCAGAGGAGGGCTGCAGAGCTACATTTTTCTGTAGCTTCCTTCTTTCCTTCTTTGCTTCTCTGATGTTTTTTTACCAGTGTCTGAACGAGACACTATAGGATGCCTGCGAGCCTTTAATTGCTATTCTTGTTAGTGCCCTTCCTTTTCTGTCACGTAGGGAAGTGGTTACCGGTGATGCTGTTGTATGCCTTTGGACTATTTGAACTCCTTGTACTGGCATTATGCAACTCTATTTTTCATGTATTTTCTTTATCAGGATCAATATCCTACTTGTTGGCTGTGCAGTCTGTAAAATATTCTGAGGTATGGGGCCGTTTGATTTTAATTTGTGATGAACCAATCAGTCAATGCATATCTTTGTGCAGATCTAAGGCACATTTCTTGGATTTGTACAGCAGGTCCTTTTTTTCTCATTTTGCAGTAAAAGTCACTCTTGTGCCCGATTAAGTTGATTGTATGCTTTCCTTTTCTATTGGCAGCTCCTGTTTTGGGCCCTCAGGAAAGATTAATCAGTGGGGGAAGATGAGGCTGTTGGATGCAAAGATCCTTTTTTCATGCAAGTGTTCCTATTTTTCTTTTCTTAAAGCATTTCTGAAGAGAGACACAGGAAGTGACATGGGAAAGTTCTTTGGAAGTTTTCAGTACCTAATAGAAGGGCCGGGAGCTGTTATTTCTCAGCAGCGTGAATCTATTCATTGTAAGTTTAGGAATTTCTCAGAAAATCAAATCAGTCCAAATAATTTCTTGCTCCTTATACAGCAGTGATGGGCATTTGTAATTTAAACTATGAAATTTACAGTGCATTGCCTTGTTTCTTCCTGCATTTAGGACTGGAATTTGTTCTCTCTTCTTTTTCAGATTAAACATAACAAGTGAGATATTTAGTGGACGATACTGATAGGTTTGTGAGCCATTGCTATTATGAGACATCATTTTGCCTAATTGATGCTTGGTGCAACTGATAAGCTGTTATATCTGCTCCATGTTATTATAAAGGAAACATGAGGAGCTCTTAAAGATGCTAAAGGCACTTTTGAAAATAGTGTTTAATTGATTATAATGATAGAGCAAGTGTTCTGAATATTCATGTGACTGAGCTGGTAGAAGATGGCTGATATACCTGTGAATATGTTTAGTGTTTTGAGATCTGGGAATTTAGTTTTCAGTCATCTTGTCCTAATGTGAATAGAGACAGTCTTCCCATAAACCTCCATGGCATTAGGTTATGTTGACTGTATTCAAGCACGAAGTTTTATGTGTGGGGATTTTTTATTGCTCAGGTGTTCCCTTTGCACTTTACTTGATAAATCAATATCCAAAGGTATCTTGCTGGGGAGTTTTTAAAGGTTCTGTTTATATTTACCAAGGGAGTTCTATTATGTATCTGCTGTTTCTGAAGTTTGGCTTGCCTCAAAATATTTACTGCTTTGTTATGTTTTTTAGTTTTGTTGTCTGATGAATAGAGGAACATCAGATGGCTATCTGTTTAGCCTGACTAATCTGATTAAATCCTTCTGATTGCATTTAACTTTGCTTAATCCTAGAGAGAGGGAATTTACATGCATTGTAGGTGAGACAGGAAATAACCCAGCTTTTTATCAGTTATTCCATGTTTACTGGTGTACCCTAACTCTTGAACTTTGGGAACCCAGTGTAAGGGTAGTTGAAATATGACCCTAAAAGTTTTGTGCATGCTGCATGCTCCTTGAGTTAGTAGAGGATTAGGCAAAAGCAGGTGTCAGTATGAAATAAGACCCTATGATTTCAATGAGAAAGTAAGCTTACATCTGAGTAGAAATGAATGAAGTAACTAATATTTTTATTCAGAGCTTATCCTTCCTAAAAGTTCTGTGATCTTGCAGTTAACAGGCAGTTTGTTCTGAGCTGATGTTTAATTTAAAAGAAAAGGCAGTCCATGAATTGATTTGTTTCAATTAATTATTGAATGCTCTATCAGTTCCCATGCTATCTGTGGTTAGAATTGGGTTCAGCCAGGCTTGAAGTTTCTTCTGCTGATAGTGTCCCCCAAAAATACCATCTCCCCAAATCTGTGGTTGTGAAGACTGGAAAAAAGAGCAACCTTTATGAGGTTGCAAGGTTTGGAAAGACTTCTCAGAGAAAGATTTGACCTGAGGCTAAGGCAGAGTGTGTTGATAACGAATGCATGTTGATAAGAAGCTATCATCTCTTGTCAGCCAAACACAGCTGCTGTCCTATTGATATTCATAAGTGCCTGTCCTGTCTTCAGGAAATCCGTGGCAAAGGTTCAGAGAGAATCCCTGGCAATCCAGGTCCTGAAGTGCTGTGTGGTGAGTCTGAGCTTGGCTAGGTGTGCACCCAAAGCTACAGCTACAGTTCCTGCATCTTTGCCTTGCCCGGAACCTGTTTGGAGATTTGATGTCCCAGAGAAACTACATGAGTATAAAGAAAGTTCTCTGTGGTATATGATGTGAAGTATCCTGGACTATGCATGGAGTGAGATTCTGGTCTGGCTGCTATCAAGTGATCCTGATTGCTAAGGATCCCGAGTAGTAGGTGGACCTTACTTGTCCCCTGGTGTCCGTCTGTAGCTGCTGCAGTGACATGTGGCCTGTCACAGAAACAAGCCTGTGCTGCTTTACCTGCACTGTAACCAAGCATCACTGGTTGGATGAGGTGTAGAATGTTCTCCATGCTTGAGAGGAAGCTCTGCAGAGAAGCAGTGGCAACAGGTTCTGCATTTGAACAGAAGTGAATAGCTGAGACACTGTCAGCTCAGGGTGCTGGTGATCATAACATCCATTCCTCTCAGGGAATGCTAGGGGAAGAGAAGTTAGATTCCTGAGTATTTACTCCCATCAGCCTGCACTGAATGTCAAATCCTGGAGAGGGGTCTGTTTGTTTTCTGTAATGATCCCTTACCTGAGAGGAGAAAAGGTTTCTTCAGTTCATGGAAATTAGTATGGTTGACTACCATATGGCTATGGTTGGGAAAAATGTGTGCATTTTTTTGCCTTTAAAATCCCCTAAAAGTCATAATGCCCTATTCTAGCTGTAGCCTTGCAGGCATGCCTTTGCTCTTTCTCCTAACAGCTGTACATATTGACATAGCTCTTCCAGGCATCTCTGCCTTTCAGAAGGAATTAACACCAGTCTTCAGATTGCATGAAACATTTGCAATCAAATGCCCAGTCAAGGCTGTCTATACCACAGTGTTCTGCATGCTGCATCATAGGGTGCATCTAAAACTTGCCTTTGGAGAAGGATCCAATTTTGGATCATCATTCAGATGGAGATATGCTGGTAGGCAAGTTGTTGCACAAAGAGCTGTGTCATTTTAAGGTATGATAAGGAATACTGGCTACAAGAATAAGTTAATGAACTGCATCTCTTGTTCTGCTTGATGCTTGGATTTGAAGGAGAGCATCTTGCTTCCAAAAGGAGATGTTTTATGCCCTGCGTAACCTCTAAAGTTACCCTGATCAGAACTATTTTTGATTTCTTGAGTATGAAGTGCTTAGCACGATACATGCTATACTATGAAATTCTGCTTACTTAAACAGTAAAATCAAGGTAATTTTAAGTCTCAAAATATTTTGAAACCACATAATGAAAAATGCTAGGTAAGGGGTGGGGGTGGGGCTATTTGGTGAGAGAGGAAGCAGAAAGCATTATCAGGATATGATGCCTACATTGAAAAATGTGTGTTGCAAAATCACTTCTGTTTTTTCTGGATCAGGAATTGTATCTTCTGTTCTGTGGAATGGTCAGGGAAAGACAGATAAGGAAGACTAAGCCCTTGAGTTAGGACAACAATTTGAAAGGTGAGTTAAGCATATGATGTATCAGTGCCTTGATTTCTTTGAGATCCAGGAATGCCTCAGGTCTGTGACCTGAGACTCTTGATGTACATCACGTTTTTCTTTTGCTTTTATAGGTATGATCTCAGACTGTGCCAGATACATCAGCCTCTCTATGGGGTTCCAGCATCTAGTTCATGCATTTACCTCAAGGATGTGGTAGCCAGGGAGAAAACCGTCTTCTTGCGTCTCAGAATTCTGAAAACTTAAATGAGTAGCATTTCTGCAAACAGTTGCTTTCCCTGAGATGTAACATACCATGTGGTATTCCTCATGGAGCAGGTGCTATGTTGTGTGCAGAACTAAGAAGTTTGTCATACCACTACTGATAAAATATACACTGTGCCTCTGTTCTGATCAGAGTGACTTTAGAGGTTCCTCAGGGCATAAAATTTCTCCTTTTGGACAGCCAAAGTAGGCGTTACAGGAGAAAGGAATTCAGTTTGTTATTGATGCATTCCTCACAAGAGTCTAGTCAACACATTTGAGGACTGGGCATGTTAGATCTTGTAGATGGCATGTGCTAACCCGTGAGATCAGGGAAAGTGCTCAGTGTGCATTTGGCAAGTCCCAAATTGACACCATGCTGCCACTACTCCCTGAACAGTAGAAAATTTAAGTAAGCCACAAAAAAGCTTCTGGCCATAAATGGAAAGCTGAATTCAAGTTTCTGACTGAATAGATGAGCTTATGTGCATGCTCGAGGGCTAGGCGAGTGATGTGGCAGAAGGATCTGGGTACTGGACCTGAAGAGCTGTAATCTATTCCTGGGGATGCTCTAAAGCATTAGAATCATGGTACAGAGATACCTATTTTCTTGCCTGTATTGTTCAATGCATTCATCAACCTGGGTAATTACACATTTGCACTACTAGTAAAAGTGGGCATAAACTAAGGGAAGTATGTGACAAGGAAAGGGAGGTGTTTCATCTAGAGGAGTTTTGATCAATCTGAGCATTTTGTCAACAGGAGCTGTTTTAAAATTAAACAACGGGATATTAGAGAGAAAAGCAAAAGAAAAATCACAGCTTTGTTCACAGGCTCACAACATGAGCATCTTCTTCCTTTCTTCTTTTTCTATGTATTTATCATCCTGTCTCTATATGCATCATCCTGGCTGTGCAGCAGAACAGCAGTGAGCAAGTCTAACTAGCTCATACTTACAGATTTGGTGCTTGGCCTTCTTTCCATAAGGATGCAGAAAGTGGAGACCCTTCTCTAGGTGCAGACAGTGCTATAAGAGTAAATGCCTTCCTGCACTTCAATGCTTCTTTTTAGGGATTGAGGTAAGAGTCCATGGCTGCATCACAATGGAATCTCTAATGCCTGACAGGCAGCCTAGCAAAAGCAGTGCACCTGCCTTAACTGGGAGCTTCCCATGGACGTGCTGGGAGAAGTAGCTCAGCCTTCATGGAAGCTATCACAGAAATGCTGGGAGTATGGAGAAAACAGCATTCCCATGAACCTGCACCTACTTCAAAAGGTCTTGGGTGTCAGTTTCCCTTGTAACTGGAAAGGCTGTTTTTTTGTTCAGACTTGTAACTTCATCTGAATAGTCACTACAGCACATTGGTGGTGAGTCAGATCTTGTAAAATTCTTTACCAGGTGGCCTCTGGCATATTGCTTGTTGGCAGAAAGTTTACAACTGCAAATAATATAAGAAGAGCAATGATAACTGCTTTGATAAAGACTTTGATTAGGATGCCTAGATCAGCACGTACAACGTGGGAAGTGCAGGAAGAATTTTTTTGGTCTATTGAAAATCATTGAGCCTAGCAAGCTAACAAGATCTCTAAGCACTGTAGTGGCTCTGTGTAAGATTTGCTGTCTGTCTGTACTTGGGCATGGTAGACAGCTGTTGCGAACACAGAAGAGGCAGTGTGTTTGTCCACTAAGATCAACAGCTGGCATAATTTTCAAAAAACTTTAAGGGCCTCCTCTTGTTCCTACATTTGTGTGTTTCAATTCTAATTCTCTTTGAGAGTCTAACAATAGGCTAGCCATGACTGGAGATCAGCCCCAAAGGAGAATCGATCCATTGTCAATGCACCTCTTGTGGTATTGTGAATTCTTCACTAGCACTATTATTGTCCTGTTTTCAGATGATGTGAATAGACCACATGCTGGTCGTTCTAGTAGTAAAATTTTAAGATTTTTTTTTCCTTTAAAAGTGTGGAAAAGTGCAAGGTAGCTCTTCACTCTTGAAATTCTATCTGTTTGTGCTCTCATCTCAACATTTGCAGTGGAGAGCCACTGGGTAGGATTCTAAGATCAGTAGCACTCAAAAGAAAGCTTGTGACTGATAAGAAGATGGTTTTATTTACATGTTGGGAGTTTCCTATAGAGCAGCACTGGAAATCTTGGGGAGCTCTTCCTAGAAGTGACAAAGGAGGGATGTCTGATGTGTTCTGAGCATTCCCACCATTTGGAGCACAGTGCTAGTGTTACTGTCACCTGCTGCTATCCTGTAGTGCAAAATTCCCTGCAGCTCATGAGAAGCGAGGGCATATGCTTTGAACAACTGTGCTTCTTTAAAGTATGCTGCTAGATGTAATGTTAATTAGAAACCTCCTGGGCTTCAGCATCTATTTCAAGTTGTTTCTTACTTCATTTGGAATTTGGACAGACATTACATTGGGCAACGATTTAAAGGAAAGAAATTGTCTAGGAACAATTACAAAAGAGAACTTCTTCCTTGGCATTAGTTCTAATGTGTATGAATTGAGAGATGTTTGAAATGGTGTTGGACCTGCTTCAATATAAGTACTTACATTCTCTGAGCAAAGCAATAGATTTCACATGTGCCATGAAATCCTACCAGTTTAGAAGCGTGTCCAGTTGCCAGGCTCATCAATACTTCTCTTCCTGTCTTCATGAGCACTTTGTACCCCATCAGTGATTGTGAGAAGATAAAGCCAGAAAGGTTAAAACCTAGTTTCTCAGGTCATGAGAGACTGCAATGTGTTGTGGTTGCTATAACTAGGTGCATTACTGGGCTGGAAACAGCTGTGCATAAAATGAATGCAATTTCTTTATGTTTAAAGGTGTCTTCTCCCCTAGAAAGATTTAAGATGTTCTCTGTAATGTTTAATACTACATATTTAATTTAATGTTGGTTTTGTTTGTGTGGGGTTTTTTTGTGTGGTTTTTTTTCCCTGTTTCAACACTTTAATTTTGCTCTTTTGACTTGATATAGTTTGGAAATGGACTAAATGTGAAACTTGAATCACAAGCCTGAATAAGAATTGAGTTTTGCACATTTTCTTGATTCTTGTTCTCATTAAGACAAAGTTTATGCCCAAAATAATGGAAACAAGATGTCCAGAACTTTGGAAAAGTACATCAGAATTATAGTAGACTACTTAAGGGTGCATGTTGAAGGATGGTAACTTCATTCATTCACTATACTTGCTCACTGTCTGATGAATCTGGTCCATGTACTGCATAAAAAGCAAAGTGAAAGAATGGGTGCTTGGATGTTTGGGAAGAAGAAAGCAATGAGCTCAAAATGCTGTCTAACCCTGACCTGCAGTCTGGAAGACTTGTGTTGGAAAAGAAGCAGTAGATTCAAGCCACTTTTGATCAAGATGGTTATTTTGACAAAATCTATCTGCTTTCCTAATACAAGCAGCATGTGTAATGTATGCAGGTGCTTTTTCCTTGGTGCCCACATGTGCTTTGCATGCAGTGTTGCCTGTAGCATAGGGCGTTTTATTTGTGTTTCTTACCACGCTGCTTTGATTCTATGTCTGTTTTCACCTGCCAGTTACCACAGGTCTTCCCTCTACTCCATCCTGCTTGTCCCCAGATAAGTTGGAAGATTTTGGACTGCTTTTCTTAAGAACAATGGTGCTTTAATTATAGGATGTGAATTGCCTGTCCCTTCAAGACAGCAATGCTTTTGGCTGCAGTTTCAGTAGCACTGAGGTCTGTGTGGTCCAAGAGGATCTGTGATTTTAGAAATCCAGCAGCTGTCTCTTGAGAAATACGAAAACAAGAACTATGACCCTAGAGTGAAAAAAAATAGTATTCATTGTGATATTGGTATTCTTTTGGTTAAAAGGGTGGAAGAGCTATTATTTTCTTATTTTGTATCCTGCTGACCTGTTCAAGTCCTTTTAATCTCTCTCCCATCCCACTTCTATCTTCCTCTCCCCAACCCCTATCCTCTAGTACCAAGTATATTAAATTTGAAGGTGTCTCACTTCTCTGATCATTTAGATGGATAGAAAAGATGTACTTCATCTTGGTGCAAAGGATTCTCTTAGGTAGAACATGCCTGAACGTGAATGTATATGACCGTGAAGGGATCTTCTGCCTGTCCTGTGGAGATTGGTGTGAGTTGTATAAACCTTAAATTGGATGAAGTAAATAAAAAATGAAACTGTTTTGCATTTTCCCTTGTAATCAGACCTCTGTAGACTGTGATTCATTCTGATTTAATCAGTTTTCCATCTGTTGTTTCCATGCCTGGAAAGGCTTAGAGGCAGTGAACACGAACTGAAATAAGAGGTTCCTTGAATACAGGGGGGAAAAAAATCTTACTATGAGGACAGTCAAATTGTGGAGAAGGTTGCCTAGTGAGATTGTGTAATCTCCATTTCTGGAAATTTTCAAGACTGGACTGAGAAACCAGGATGTGAGTAACCTTGTCTGACTCCATAGGTAAAACCCGCTTTGAGTAGGACATTGGACAATGTGACTTCCACTTCCTGAGATCTTGTTTAACCTAGCTTATTTTATGATCCTGCAACAGATTTGTGAAAGTGAGAAGTGGCTGTGAGAGTAGCATATCCCAGACTAGATTGCTGGAACACATGTTTGTTTAGTCTCAGTCAATTTCCAGCTTCACCACCATGATAGCATGTTCCCAATACTGATCCTTTTAAATTTTATCTCTGGGAGGACTAGACAGGTGACTATGAGACACATGTCTGCTGAAATGTAGCTTGAGCAGGGGCTTATCCACAAACATTCTGGTTTTGTGGAGGTAACCCTAGATGGGCAGAATCCATGCTGAAAGCATGCTGTTGCAGCAAGGGAGTATGATTCTTGACAGCTGTTCACTATCACTTTGTGGAAGGAAGGAGCAGAGGTTGAACAGATGGGCTTCCAGACTGCACTCGGCCTGTATGTGCACTTCTGGACTTTGTTGGCAGAAATTCTGGGTGTTTTCCAGGTGGAGGTATGATAGGAGCATAGGTGGCTAACACTATTGTGGTCTGCCAGAGCAAAGGAAGGGAACGCTGTAAAACTCATTCTTGCATATGACTGGGAGGAGTGTTACTGTATTTGGCAGGGGGACATCAGAGATCCATCTTGTCAGCTTACCAGTTCAGCTCTCAGTCTTCTCAAACTGGTGCCAGCTCTATTGCTTCTTTAAACATTGCTCAAAAGCAGAATATAGAGAACTTGTTACATGAAGGATCAGCAGTGCATGGACGATGTAGAATGTCGCTGATGGGTTTTACAGGGATTTGTTATTTGGAGCTGTAATTGTGATACCGAAAGAAAAAATGAGATATGCACTTGAGACAAAAAAATTATACAAAAATCTGTTGTCACACTTGTATGTATCTTCAATTACACTTTGTTTTCCTTTTCTCTTTCCTCTTATTCTTTTGCAAAGAGGTTTTTAGCCAAAGGAAATGTGAAAATGTTTAAGAGCACTGTGTTAATAAACAATCTAGCGTCAGCATGATAGCCCTGGGAATAGATATTTCTAGCCTAACCTGGATTTATTGTTTTTTAAAGGAAACTAGTGGATATGACATGTGCTGTCAAGTCAGAAGGAATTTTTACCCTTTCCCCAGCTAGCTGTGCTCAACTCAAAGGTCCTGCTTGGGGGTCCCTTTTCCCTTTTCCCTTTTCCCTTTTCCCTTTTCCCTTTTCCCTAAAGTAGTGAGATTTTTTTCTCAGAAGAATTTTCTCAATCATTCTTCCATATTTTATTCTCACTCAAATCACTTTGGGTTTTTTATCTGCATTGTACAGAAGAATTAAGTAAGCTCAAAAAAGCTGGTTAATCATGAAGTAAACAGAATAGTTCTTTGAAGGAACAAAATACCCTTTCAGCTCTGATACTTTGTCATCTTTGTTGTGCTAGGCTTGCTAATAAATGAACAAAATTTTTGCCTGTGGGTTTTGCATCCAGACTCTGAAAATCTCTAGTGCCAAAATATGAGTGAAACCTTCAGTAAATGAAGTCTGTTTCTGACATCAGCTGTAATCTAGTAGCTACAGTTTCTCCAGTGCCTTTTTAAGTTAGGGAGCCCAAACCAGATGAGTGCTTTCATATCCTTAAAAGTAAACGAGGGTTGAAGATTCAACCAGTTAGTTCGGTACCTACTTTTGCCACAGACACTGTGCATCAGTTTACCATCAGTTTAATGTGGCTTCATAGCAGTGTCATAAAATGAACTTAAAACTTCAGTGAGAAGTGGTGAGAAACACGATATCTGTGCTCTTTGCATTTTATGTAGGGTGGCAAAAACATACAGCTTCTCTCTTTCTCTGATTTCTGGCTTTGAAGAACTCTGCTTGAAAATGCCCTTTTGGAGAAGCTCAAACATCTATGCAGACACAGCTATTCATTACCATTCTGGATGCTAAATTAGAGGCAGTTTTCTGCAGGAGTTCTTTCTGGCTGAGGTCAGGTAAGCCTCATCTGGTTTTGATGTGTTGGTGTGCTGATATGTGCATTAATCTTTATTATCCCTACTCAGGTAAAGACCTAGGAAGCCTTCAGTGTATTTCTGCTTGCTGATGGACTTTGTTGTGCTACTGTGACTAAATTTGTTGAATAATACCAATGTGCAGATAGAGATGTAAATATTCAGTATTCATCTGGGTTTGAACAAGGCTGTGCATTGTTCAGGTTCATGTGTTGGTGTTCTTGGTTTTATGAAGCAGGATGTAGGCATGCAAAACTGATGCTATTGCAGGCTACACTAACAAGAGCAACGCAGGCAACCTGAGGGAAATTAGGTTTGCCTGAAGGAACCTGGCTTGCTTTCAGTTCTGCATTCATTTTCTGTGGAGTGGATAATTTGAAAATTGCTGTGATGAAGCAGTGAGTTTTGTGCTGTTGTGGCTCTTGTCTTTTGTACAGTCAGACAACAGTTGCACTTGTCTGGGATGGGCTGCAAGACAGGAAAGTGTGAGCTTTTTCTAAGCAAGTCCTGCAGCAGCAGTTATAGCTCTAATGCAGCCTGAGATTATCTTGAAGGTGTCTGTGCTGCTGCCTCAGTTTGAAATAAAAAGGGAAGAGTGAGATGAAGTTAAAAAAAAAAAAACAGATGTCTTTCATATGTACTCTTGATTTTGTATTAAAACTAACCCATCACTGAGATGCTGGCATCATGGTAGAATATAGAGCATAACAAAAGTCAGCCTCTCCTAACTATTTTTTAAAGGATATTTTTGTATCCATCTCTTAAAACAAATAACAAAAAACCCCAGAAAAATACAACTTTCCACAATTGTCTTCATGGGGATGGTTTTGTGCATTGCAAACTTTTGCATGTACACTGGTTGATGGTTTAGAGATACATATCAGAAAGTATGAGTATAGCTGGAAAATTTACCAGAAAGCATTGACTCAGTTGCATCAGGATTGCAATGAATTTTTATAACAAGGCATTTTCTAACTTGACCTAATTAGAAAATATTAAATATTGCTCTTCTGAATTTGTGATACTTCCATTGCAAGAAGTTAAAAAAAAGTACTGATTTATGATGTTTGCACATGACTGTTATTTGCTTTCTTAAAGCACCTGTTCTTAATGATCCTGTGCTGAATGCTAACCAGATTTATTTGCTGTTACTTATCAGTGTAAGCACAAATGCTCTTGAGTGATGATGTGATAGACTTAGACTGCATATTGCATACATTCAAACACTGCTACATATTCTGTACTGTTGTATAAGTCTTGTCCAAGGAGAAAACCCAACACTGTGTAACTGACAGATTACTCTGCAAGTGGGCTTTCAACTAGGAATGGACATCCAGTCAGGGTTTACCTGAGTAGTATAATAGCTACAGATAAATCTGCAAGCATGGGCAAGGTATTGAATATTAGCAGCTGCACAGCTCAATGCTGAGTACTTGAAATTCTACAAATGCTAGTCACAAGTTTCTCCTTCCATCAATCCCTTGCTGACCTACTTGACACAATGAGTAAAGACATCATAGGCCAAAGAGGATGAGTTGAAACATTTTTCCCAATAATTTTAGTGTTCGTATCCCTGTCACTTTTTCTGTGCTGTCAGCTGTCATTTAATGCATGCAAGGCCTTGGATTCTGATTTTAGTAAAATCTATGGTTGCATGTAATGATAATTGAGCAGCTTTCTTCCTCTAATCGTGAGAAGGTAGAATTCTAAATTAAACCCTTTTTTCTCCAGGGCTGAACTGCAAATGCAGACCAATTTTTATGTCTATATTAATGATCCTTATGATATGCATGTGCAGGACTGTGATGGGTTTCAAATTTACATTGGAGTTTAACATTTGTAGTTATATCTGAAATTTTGTATGTCCAAGACGTGGTGATTCATCTTCATGAAGTGCTTAGGTGCTGATTAGAGTTCCTAAATTATCCCTATAACTCCACTTGAATGACAGAACAGAAAGATTGCAACTAGGACAGTACTTCCCTTGGGGAAAGCATGTAAAAGTGGGGGAAATTGCAAATAACCACGGTGGCCAATCTCTGCTGCTTGCAACTTGTCATTTGGAAAATTGCAAATTATCACTGTGGCAAATAATCACTGTGGCTGTTCCTTGCAGTGAACAGGAGAAAAAAACCAGATGGTTTAGCATGCAGATGCTGTGTGGCTTTTAAGTCCTGCCAAAGGAGGAAACAGTACTGATAGTTCCTGCTCTTCTTGGAGTACTGGCTGGGGAAAGAGTTCTTGCAAATGCATCAGACACTGCTTCCAAAGCTTTGACTTCTGTTTTCTTAGCATTTTTCTTTAAAAAAGTTACTAATAAAGATAAAATAATGGGCATTAATCGGCAGAGAAGTTTCAGGCTATGTTTGGAGCTGTCAGTTGGGGGGTTTTGATTTTGGGGGTTTTTTTTGGTTGGTTGGTTTTTTGTTTTTTTTTTTTAATCATTATGACACAATCATTCACAGGCTGGATGAAAACAATGCACAATTCACATTTTTGTGTTCCTCTTAACAACTTAGCCGCTAGGTCTATGGAATAAATCTGTTCTAGGAATTACTAAGTAGCAGTTCTTCTCCCTGCCTTGTACTCTCTATGGCAAATGCTAGCAGGTGGCTATAAGAAGATAACTTGTCTCATCTGGCTGAGAATATACCTCATCTGAGTTTGTTAAATCAGATATGGTATTTCTTCTAGCTACGGAAGTCTACTGCCATACCTGTACCATGTAAGCTGTACCTGCAGGGAACTTATTCCCACTGTTTTTATCACAGAGCATAGTGGGGAGGAAATCTGGAGGGAGGCTTCTATCTGCTTATCATTCTCTGCCCTCTTCCACATCCCTAGGAGACTGTGCTCAAAGTCAGTTACATGCAGAAAAGATAACTCCCTTCTGCATAATTATCATAGAATTCAACCTTCAGCTCTCAGGAAACAGTTGCCTATTTTGTCTTGGTCATACAAACTCCCTTTTGTTTACATCTGGTTATTCCTTGCTATAGCATCCAAGTAAATATATATATATATTTATGCTAATTAAAAATAATTTTGATCAGTGCTTATCCCATTTGATTCTTACGAGTAAGCTTTCAACACAGACTCTCACAGGCAGACATAATGAAAATATCTTCCTTCTGTGTGAGTTGAAGACCATTTAAATTATGAATGGTTTCATCTTCCACTCCTGTCCTCTCTCAAGGTGATTCCTGTGAAGGTGAGGTATTGTGTTCATGAAGAGCACAGGCAAGGGCATGGGGGCCTTCAGTAGCAGTCATGGGCAGCAGGACTCATCTAACTGCAGGAAGCAGTCATAATCACTACAAACTTCTCTGTCCTGACATGGGACAGTTTTAGCTTGTTTAAAATATACATTTAGACTTTGGTATTAGGATGGCTTTCAAGGAGAATTTATTCTGTTTGTGCTAATCTTAAAGCAAATATTTGGGACAATGTAGTTTGTGTCCTGGGCTTGTATTAACTGGTGTACATGGAAATCCCAGCACAGTATTGTTTTCCAGAGGGCTTCTGTTCCCTCTACCACAAGAAATGAATGTTCTTTTACACAGCTTAGAAGTTTTGAAGTATGGAATAAGATCTTGAATTTTTTGGTTGCCACTTGGATCGCTCTGTTTAGGCCATGAAACAATGATCAAAAGGTCAATACTCCAGACAGGTCAAGAAGACTTACAAAAAAACCAGGAATATAGCACTGTGATGTAACTGGCTGTAGCAGCGTCTGGAGTTGGCTCTTGGTCAAGCAGCAGTAAACATACAGACCTGCAGAGTTTTTTGGATTCTTTGTCCCCTCATCTAAATAAAAAGGGCATCCGTATTCCTCTTCTGTGTCTTACTGAAAAATGTGCAAGGAGAAAGTAGGTCAGCAGCATCAAAGCACCTCCAAAGAGGCAAAATCTGCAGAAATCAAGAATTTTAAGCTGACAGTTAAACAGTTTAATCACTGCTTACTTATCAGAAAATATGGTGTTGAGGGCGAAGGCTTTATAGAATAAATTTCTGCCTCCAGGGAACTGAAGAAATTTAGGTTTTTATTTCTTTGCCTCTGCCAAAAGAGAAATACATCTGCAAGAATAGTTTTCTTGTCCTTGAGAAGTGGTACTGCAGTCCTTCCAGGCCACCAGGATTTAGGTTTTCTTCCCATGTATTTTATTTTTTTAATCTACATCCTTCGACTTCACCAATGCTCATTCCTCCTCTTCCTCACCCATCCCACCCACGAAGACAAGCGTGTGCTTACTGTCTTCTTGGACAGGGTAGTGGCTGCTTGTTTTAATTCAATACATACCTTCCATGGAAAACGTTAATGGGGTTTTTTGCCATTTTTTTGATACTTATCATAAATGGTCTTCTCCCTGCCTGCCCCTGCTCTGACTGGCCTAACAACTTTTCTTTATCAGGATTGTTGGAATGTAAGGTTGCTTTGAATGCTTTTTCCTGGGTTAATGAGTCATACTTGGACTTTAGTAATATTTCCGGCATGATGCAGGCAATGTGAAGATGCTGGTTTTCACATCATGAGGTTATGCCAAGCCCTCACAGGGAACAGGGGAACAAATGCCTGTTCATTCCTGGAAAGTGGCTCACTTCTGAGTCACTTGGCTTCTCTTCGGAAGAGAAGATGAGGGAAGGAAGGTCTTCTCATATTCAGCTTTTCCCACAGCAAAATCTGCAATAATTACAATTGGGTGGCAGTTGCTGCAGTCGCAAAGCAAAACAGCTCTCCCTGCCACTGGAATATAATTGGTATTCCCTTGTCTCCCAGCAGTTGTAGGCATCCAGCTGGCTCTGGAAGCAGAGGAAAAAGCAGTTTGATTTCTGGTGACCTGAGGCAAAATTTGAACAGAGGTAAAACTTAGCTTCTCTAGTGAATAGGCTTTGCAGTAACAAAATGAGAACGCTGCATCACAAGCCCTGAAATGCTTTCAGACTGTCTTTCCAAAATAGATGTGAAAAGAAACATTAATGGTGAAGCTCAGATAAATAAACAGTTGACTGAGTATTTTGACCTGTTTATCTAGGAATTAATTCAATGGAAGCAAATGTTTGTATCAGGATGATCTTTGCATTAATCTGTCTTATGCCTCTGGCAAACTGGCAAGTTAGTGGTTGATGTGTTGCCTACCCATACACCTGGAGCAAACAGCTCAATGCCCTTCAATGTGATTACTTGCCAGTTCAGTGATTTTCCATTAGAAGCCTCAAGAGCAGAACATGTGTAAAGCAGAGGTTTGGGCCATTTCAGAAAAACTTAAGCCTTGATAGGAAGAACTCCTGCAGATGGGTGTTCATTGTCTGTGATCAGATCCGGCCCTGATGTGCCATTTACCTGCAAGAGATTTCCAGGCTGTCAGGGTAATGTTGAGGGAAATGCATCAGATACTTATCAGTACCTCTGAATTCGAACCTGAGCATTTTCAAGTTTCTTTCTGTTTCCACTGACACTTCTAGTTTTCAATGACAGATGAGAATACAAGGAATGCAATTGGCTGTTGTCCACAGACAGGCCTTGTTCCTGAGTTACGTTCTCACATAACTTTTTTTTGGTGGTGCTGTTGGTTTTGTTGTGTTTTTTGGTTGTAGGTGTGTGGTTGGTTTTTTGTTGTTTTGTTTTTTTCTTGGTTTTTTTATATGTTATATTATTTTTCCCAGACTTATTCACAGAAAGCCCATGTGCTTATAGCGAGTTCTCTAAAGACTTTGTGGACTGCCCTTTTAGGGCTTTTGAAAATAAAATGTTTGAAGCCACATTCCAGAAGTTCTGCTGTTCATAATTCTGCTCTGACTATCCTAGTTGAAGACAGGTTAGCCTGGTCTCTCATTGTAGAGGCACACCCTTTCCCTGTGGGGGATTTTGTATATCAGAGAAGATGCAAGTGGACTGTGTTCAGGGTATAGTTGTTTGCTTACATGCTTTAATTAAATACCGGTGTCTTTCTGATGATAAATATTTGGTCTGTCTGTGTGCCTTGAAAAATTTTGTGAGTTCCAGATAAAGTTACTTCAGTGTTGAGACCCTTGTTACTGGAATTATCTGGTAGATTTGAGTGACACAAATGTACTCAGTGAGAATAGCAGCACAGTGTTTGGTGTTCACTGCAGGCTGGTTACAGTTTTGTGTGTAGTTAATAGCAGGTAGTGTTTTTTATTTGGTTAGTGGGAAACTAAATCCAGGTCAATAGGATTGAAGTTGTTTAAATGCTGACTTCTGGAAAGAGAGCAGAAGAGCAGCAACCATCTGGAGAAGACTTGTAGTCTGAATCCAGAGGTAGAAGGACAGAAATTCTTCTAGCTGACAGCTTGACAGCTGTCCTCTGTACAACCTTATTCCAGCATAGTGTTTACATGTTAATGTGTGTTAAATAAATAAATGAAAAAAATCTACTGGGCTTCCTGCAAATAACTATGTATTTGAACAAATTTAACTGCATGCAAAAATGACCTTGAAAAATCATTGTACTTACATTAAAGGGTTTCTAGCAAGAGGTGCTTGTTGGAGTTAAGAGTATTTCCAAGTAATTTTTTTCATGCTTTCTGAAATAGGATGAAGTTTTATTCGGCAACGTGGCCAGATAAACACTGTGAATTCTGTACTAACAACTACATTCTGCTAAATGGAGCTGAGTGCAGCTGAATGTCCCATGTAAAATCCCTTCAGTAGAATTCTGTTCTCTGTCCTGATTATTGCTCTTAGGCTTATCAGATACAAAGGGTGTTGATAACCCTTGTACTTTGCTTTAAAGTCAATTTCAGTGCTAGCTTTTCAAAAGTTGAGCTTGCAAGTTAGTACTGTTCCCAGCATGAGACCTCCTAGATTTGTCTCACTAGGACAGGGCTTTTGGCTAAAGAAAGCAGCTAAGGAACTGGTATGACTGTCATTTTAATTTAGCACCAGTCTTGAAAGCTGGAGCTGAGATAGAGAGGGGTCTGGTTTATCACTTTTGTACCTGATATATGTGGGCCAGTGCACTTTGAAATCTGACATACTGGCAAGTCAAAACAACTTTATTGCGCTGCTGTTGATCAATCTGTAAGTTAATGTGACTGTATCCAATTGCACTATAGTTTTCCCTGGTTTTCAGTGAAGCTTGCATAAGTTATAGATTGCTGTCAGACTGATAAAGAAACACCTATGTCTGTCTTACCACTAATGCTGGGATTTGTTCAATGTAATTTGTTTAAAATGTTTCCCAATAGAATAGCAGAGGTTGAAAAAATCTGGAAATTGATATAACTTAGTGATTTTGTCTCTTGCAGGCTAAGGCTCTTCCTGCATATTAGATGTAGATGAGAAAGATGTGCTGCTATTGGGATGTAGGAATCTCTCTTTGCTTCCCAACCTGCCCAGTCATTGTTCATTGTCTTTCACCACACAGAACAAAAACTCTTGCAAGCCCTTAACTTCAGGGAATGTCTCTATAACTGACATTCCTTACATGATTGTGGCAGTAAGACTCCTGCATTTTGCTTCTCTATTGTTTCATCAAAAGAAATGTTAAAAGGGGGCTGTAAAATGGCATTGAGTTTATTACTGCCTGGTGGCTTTTACAGTGTACTTGATTTGGGAAAATGGGCTTTTATAATATCAGAACATTTTTAATAGTGCAACTACATTGTTTGACCTCTTGTTTACTGCATGCTTGAATGTGAGATTAAGGAAATATCTACTTGCATGTGACCATTATAGAATGATCTGGTTGTTTTTTAGTCTGTTGCATCCTTTTGAAGGCAAGCTGTACAAGTTCAGCTGTTGGGTTCTGTAACAAATAGTTTTCAATCTTTTGTTGGCGTCATAGCTCTTCTGCTTCTCTGATGATATATCCCCTAATTCTCTCCAAAGTGTTTTCAGGAATACAGTGCATCTATGTGTAATCCTGTAGAATTATTTAGGGATGTTAAGGTGTTTGGTGTGGCTGATGTGGCTGCTTGTCCACAGTTCCAGTTCTGAAGTGAGTATCAGAATTTTCACCAAGTAGGAAGAACAATGTCAAGTTGAGTCTTGTATTTCATAGTGTTGGCTCAGTTTCTGCACCTCTCCTGGTCAGGTTCTTGGTTTTACACAGGAGCCCAAACTTCTGGAGCCTGATTCTGTAATAACTGCTGATCTGTGAAAACAAGAATTATTTGTGGGACTCTTCCAGACTTCTAGCAAAATTGGTGCTTTCAAAGCTTCAATTGTTACTTCTTCTGTTAGCTATTAACTTAATACTGAATTGTATACAAATGTACTTTTAATCAGCAATAAGAATTCAAATTATATAGCTCATAAAACTGAATTTCTAAAGAAAACGTTAACATGGTTTTTGACTTCCTAATAATTCCAAAGATTCTTTAGCCCTTAGAGCTGTCACTGTTAAAGGCTGTAAAATTACTATAAGAAATGCTTCCTCACAAGTGTTCCCTTGTCTTTTACTACCTAATTCTTGAATATCAAGTTTGCAGTGAGCTATCAGTGTGTATACTGCTAATACTGCTTTATGGTACAGATTCAACCATGCTATTGTTTATTGAAAGGAACTTTTTCTGATTTAGCTTTTAGTAAAATTGCTTTTATTTACCAATATTGTCAAAGATGAATTTTCAAACATATTTATACTAAGTTTTACAAAAGGGATTGGAGATATGTGTGCATAAGTGTATGTGCATACATGCCTATGTTTTTATGTATCACAGAATCACAGAATATGCTGAGTTGGAAGGGATCCACAAGGATCATTAAGTCCAACTCCTGGCCCTGCACTTCCCTCCCTCTAGGTTGTAGCTTCTCCTAGAAAAACTTTTCTGCTTTAGAATCGGATATCCATAATTTTTCTAATTATGCTCCCTGAACATGAACAGCCTTCTATTTGCTGGTAAACTTTTCTGTACTGATGCTTTGGTCTTCTGGATAAAAGAAAAAATGTCAGACAAGAGTTCTTGTATTAAAATATGCTCACATGCAAAGAGCCAATTGCATAGCTGTATCTGGCATGCAAATCTGTGTGTGGCACTTACAACTGATTTGGGTGAATCATGACTTCTGTTCATCAGAAATGCACTTTTCTTGGTGTTGCATTGACTGGGTCCACAGTACTGAAAGACAAAAAGATACATACCACCTTTCTGACTTTAGAAGAAATAAAATGTTTATCTTTCTGATCCAGAATATTCAAGAGATCTGTGTATTCTTTCTATTACAGTTTTTTCTCAGCATTTTTTCTTGATGTCGTTGTTCATAACTAGAAATTAACAGGATGTATTTTGCTTTTAGTTACATCTCCATCAATTTTGGTAAATTTACCGTACTTAATGTATAAATTAAATTTATTTTTTTCCAAGGAGTAAGGACACTGTCATTTTGCGGACTTTTTGCTGTGCTTTGAAGTGGTTTGGAGAAATCACTTGATTATAATATTCTTGTTGATATATTAATTGATTGGTTACTTTTATTATAGTAACAGAGAGAAGTGCTCTAGATCTTTGCTTCATTTGTAGCCTAAAAAGTTCTCTCACTGGATCTTTTAATAACTTTGCAGTTTGCTACATTATTGGTGTTCTTATTTTGTTATTGAGATGGTCAGTATAGTCACACAACATTTAAGTTGGAAGGGGCCTCTTGATATCATCTAATAAAAAATCCTGTTCAGTAAGATCAGCTACAATAGGTTGCCCATAACTATGTCCACTCAGATCTTGAATATTTCCAAAGATGGATACTTCACAGCTTCTCCAGGAAGCCTATTTCTGTGTTTGACCATTATCACAGTCAAAATGTGTTTTCTTGTGTTGAGATGGAATTGCATATACTGTGATTTGTGCCTGTTGTATCTTGGCCTGTCACTGGGTACTGTCAGTAAAAGTCTGTCTCCGTGTTCTCTCTCTTCCATCAGGTATTTATATGCACTGATAATGTCCCCACTAAAACTTATTTTCTCCCAGCTAGCACGTCTCAACTTTTTCAGTCTCTCCTTATATGAAAAGGTCTTCAGCCCCATTATTGAACTTCACTGCCTTTTGCTGAAACTTCCTGCAGTATTCTATGTCTTTCTTGTGCTGGGCAGGTGAGAACTGGATCCAACAGTCCAGATGTGGTCTCACCAGTGCTGAGTAGAGGGGAAGAAGCACATCTCTTGGTCTGCATTCAGCACTCCTGATGCACCCCAGGCTGGATTGTCCCTCATTACTCTGAGGGTGCATTGCTGACTTGTGTTTAACTTGCTGTAATACTGGACCCCAAAGTCCTCCTCTGCTGAGGAGCTTTCTAGCCTGTTGGCCTGCCATTTTCTAGCATCCCTGGGTCCCTCTGAATGGTAGCACAGCCACCTGGTCTATCACTCACTCCACCCAGTTTTGTATCAGTAGATGGTGGGGACCATAGCTTTGCCTAACCAAGGCTCTATAAACTCCAAAGAATAGACACACCTCCCATGACCTGCCTGGTAACCTATCCCAGGGCTGCACCACATTCCAGGGGAAGAAGGTACCCACAATGTACCACTTGGATCTCTTGAACTACCTGTTGTACCTGTTACTCCTTACTGCTGCTTCTGATTCTGCCCAAGAAGGTTTGGTTCTGACTGCTTTTCAGGCAGCTGAAAGTTGCTGTTACGATCTCCTTCATGTTAGCTCCAATCCTTTTGTTTAGTGTTCTTACTCTACTCCTAGTTCATTTTTTGCTGATATTCTGTAGGCGTAAGTGTAGACAATTTTTTTTTTATCAGCCTATACAATTGTACTGTGGGATTTATTTTTTTATGTTCTTTGTATCTTCAAATTTCACTTCACAAACATCTCCTCCTGAAGAGCTAACTATACACAAATTTCAGTGTTCTTGGGAATTTATGTGCAGTTGCATAAAAACTCATGCAGTGTGCTTTATACCAGCTGACAGGGATTCTGTGCTTCCTGCAATCTGGCTCTGCACAAGCTGGGAAATGTTGGTGAAGGCACGAAGCTGTGGTTGTTAACTGGAGCAAACTTTTGCTTCCAGCCAGTTACCAATGTAGAGGTAGGATTTAGAAGTCTTGTACAAGCTTGTCATCTCTATAATTATGTGGCTATTAAGAAATGGGTGGAAGTTGAATGCTCTAAAATTATAGACTGTAATGATAAGACATTGTTAGTAGTGATTCTGATGCAATTTTCCTCCTTGCCAACAGAGTTTCAACAGCAGGAAGGCGTAAAGTCCCATCAGAAAAACATGCAGCTCTATGACACACCCTATGAACCAGAAGGCAGTGGTGTGGAATCCGATTCTGAAAGTGTGGTGAGTCGCCGTTTACGAGAAAGCAAATTGCCACAGGATGATGACAGGCCTGCAGATGAGTACGATCAGCCGTGGGAGTGGAACAAAGTCACCATCCCAGCTTTGGCAGGTAGGATTCCTAGATCCCAGCCTCAAAATTCTCTCTCACAGTTATAATATATATACTTGCCTTTGAGGTAAATCATATACTTGTGCTCTTTTGATGTGTGTGTGTGTATGTGTGAAGAAATGTCTGAAAAGTGAATGTGGGTCATCTCAAATCTTTACCTGCTGCAGAAATATGGAACACTGCCCTTTTTGTTTGGTACTTCAGCCAACCTGTTGTCCATCATCTTAGCGCTTGTTTCATATAACTAAAACTTCTGATTCTCCCACTCCTTGTTCCTGTTCTCTTTTTAATGGATAGGATGTAGGTAGTGTTTATTGTTGAGTATCTCTGCGATGAGGAAGTTGCTTTGAAGGGTCCTGAAACTGTGGAGTGATTCTCAAGGGGACAGTGTGATGAAGTGTTGGGGTGAGATGGGAAGAAAAGAGATATGGCTCTGGGAGTGAACATGGAAGAAGCCTGAGAGCAATGATTACTGAGTAGTTAGTGTGCATTAACCCTAGATAAATCCTGCTTGACAAACCTGTTTGCTCTCTGTGTTAAAAGTACTAGATCTCTTAAAGGAAAGACAGCAGCAGGTGTCATCTGTGTTGACTTTAGCTTTCAGCATGTTGTGCTGTGGCATCATCTGTGTTTGGAATGTTGTAGCCCAGATAGGTGGACTAGTAGGTCTCTGTGAAAACCCATCAGAGTCATTGACCTCATTCATACTCTTCCTGGAATTTGGTTATAAGAGTGGTTCCTCCAAGGGTATGTTGTGGAATCCTTCCTGTTTAGCATACCTATTAGTAACTAGGAGCAGAAGGAGAGGAAATTCCCCCTATCAAGCTTGGAGTAACAGCCAAGGGAGGGGAGGGTGTGTGGGAAGCTGTCATTCTGAGGGACCTGAAGAGGCTGGATAAATGGACTGACAATAAGCTTAACAAAACCTAATGAGAACAGACCTAAAGACTTGCATCTGGAGCAAACTAACCCCCTGCAGTGATATGGACCTAGATCTGGTTGACTTGCTGGGGTACAGCTTTGCTAGAAGGGGCTTAAAGAGTCCTGGGGGAAAGTGGACTAAATGCAGCTAGCAATGCTCCTCACAATGATGAAGGCTAGCAGCATACTAGCCTGTGTGAATAGGAGCAAGCCAGTGGATGAAGCAAAGTGACTGTTCCTCTTTACTTCATATTTCTTGAACTATGCATAATGCTGTGGCAGAATTCTGATATAAGAGGGATGTTGATGAACACTTTTGTTAGCACAGAGCCAACAAAATACAAGGAGCTGCAGCACATGTGAAGAGATGCTGAGAGAACTGGGCTTGCTTACCCTGGAGAAGAGAAAATTTGGGGTGGGACATAATGAGAGCTTTCTAATGCCCATGAGGAGATCCTCAATAAAATGGAGCCAGTTTCTTCACAAATGAGCAGGTGTGTGATGGGAAGATGAGATATGAATAAGGAGAGGTTCTGACTCAAGTTGGTTTCTTCTTTGCAAGAACAGTTAAGCATTGGAAACAATTATTCAAGGAGCTCTTGCAGGCTTCGTTTTCAGGAATTTTTTTCAGCCTGTGGGAAGAAATGACTGGATAAACAACCTGATCTGATCACATAACTTCCCACACAAGGTCTGTGATTGTGCGCTATGCAGAAGTAATTTTTCTTTCAAAAACCAGCAAATTCGTTGCTTAATGATGGTTAGACACCAGCTGTGGGACTAGTATACATCTGTCCCCAGTAAAATCAGATCTCAAATTTTTCAAATACTAATACAGCTAGAGAGACTGGATTATTAGTTTTAAAAGATAAGTCTTAGGAGTCATATATGTGCATATGTAAATCATAGACATTATCTTTCATGTAGTGGTTGTATTATATGAAATCGATGAGTTTTAATTAATTTGAATCTTGTCTTAAGCTCTATTCATCTTTATGTCTACCTTTTTGGTCTTTATCAGGTGAATTCTGAAATAAGGTTTTTTTGAATTGTTTTAAAATAAAGAATGTTAGTTTTGTCAGTTTTTTCTTTATATCTACTCTTCAGTCTTTACATGTAACTGTAAATTAACAAGGTCAGTCCAATACAAGATTTTATGATTGGCTTATATGTAAATATTCTTTCAAGTACTATGCAGTTACAAAAGCGCACAGAGCATAATACTGCTTTACAGAATTAATAGATTAAAGAGAGGTTTAATTAAATGGTATTATGATATGTTTGGATTACTTACAGGTTCAGCATGGAGAATTCTTATTTAAAACAAGGAGAATAAACACTTTTTGAGGTTAATTTTATTTCTCTCATTACATCTGCCATTCATTATAGATTAACTTGTTTTAGGTACAAGGTTATTTGTCACAAAGAAATGTCCAAAGATTGGCTGCAAGTGCAGTTGCAAGCTGCTGTTCCATCTGATGTCTCTGGAATTCATCTTCGTCCAAGGAGTAGTAACTGTTTAAAGCAAGGAAAGAAGAGGTCCAACTTTGAAGTTTGAAATGGTAGAAGGTTTGCAATGGAGAAGTGGTAACCCTCTTCTGGGATGTATGGAGTGCTGTTCTGACTCATTTGGTGGCTCCATAGTGTAGCCCAGGAAAGAGTTTTTTCAGTTCTTAGCTGAGGTGATTTTTCTGAAAAGTGCAGTGTTGGTCTAACTACTAAAAATTCTAGCAATGGGTAAGTCCCACTTTACAGGCCCACAACAGAACTGTGGAGATCCTGAAGAGACCCTCTGCTGAAACTTTCCTATTTTGAGAAATTCAGCTGGATAGAACAATAGACCTTTGTGATGAGAATTGCAGACATGGAGACTTGTGCAGCAAACATTTTTGATTTGTCAGGTGATAGGCCATAGAAACAAACCAAAATGGCAAGCAACACTAGAATTATCATGAGCTTAATTACTTATGCAAGTCTTTGAAGGGAAAAAAAAAAAAGTTCTTATGCCATGATTTCAAAATTTGTTGCTGAATTGTAGCTAAAGCCTGTTTATCTCCAGCCTGGACTTCGAGGTTTCCAGAATGAAAGTGTGCACAAGCTATGAAATGTGCTGAAGCTAAGAGGAGTGTGTCTGTGCTCTGCCTCCTAAGGTTGGGGCTGGGGCTGGTGTCATGCTGGCATTGTGGATAGGGCAAGCTGTACCTAGGCTATGGATTTTGCTGTGCTAAAAGATAACTTGCTAAAATCTTGTGCCTCTGTGGAGCAGAACTGGAATGCAGCATTTTGACTGCAGCTGGAGTTCTTTCACAAACAAATTTGGGGTTGTTATACTGGAGGATGTGTAACTGAAGCCTAGAATATGTTTTTGATAGCTCTTATGCGAAGCAAGCAGGTCTTGTTAGAACTCCTGCTGAGCTGGGCAGACTGGTTTGCCCAGGAGACTTGAGGCTGGCAGAGTAACAGGAGCAAAGTAGCTTCCAGGTACACAAGTCTGGCTAGAAAAGGAAATAACACCAGGGAGAGCCCACTGGATAGATAGAAGATAGCATCGGCATCAGAGGGTCCATTCAAGAGTGTCAGCTGACACTGGCTTCCACTGAATTTATGGGAAATCTGTCCTCTTCAAACTGTTGTGTGGGCACAGAAGACCTTTGGGTAAAGGAAATGTCTGTGAAGTCTGTAAAGCCAATCTTGGTATCACTTTACAAAATCTGTGGCCCTCTATTAAAAGGAGGATCTCAATGGTCAAGAGGGCTATTTGGTAGTAGTTTCCAGCACTGATCATGGGCTCATGGAAGGAGGACTTAAAATGCCAGACTTTTTCTGGCTTCTACTGCTGTTGCATGGAAAGGTGTTGCCTAGGATCCTGAGGGACTTAGAGCAAGGGAGTTCTGGCATGCCACTGTCACAGGGGTGTGGCAGGAGTTACAGGGCAGTGGAAGAGAGGCCACATGGAGAGTGTGGAAGTGTCAGATATTGCAGTCAGTTCCATAACTGTGGTGGCTGAATATACTTTAGCTTTGTTTAAGAGAGGATTCATAGCAGCCAAAACTCAGACCTGATTAAAACATTGGGTGGGCGGGTACCTGACTGGGTATCACACTTGTCACTTTAATCTGCCTGGATAGCCCTTCAAGACTCCTTCTACCTGATAAATTAATTCAAAAATAAAGGAAAGACAAAGCAAAACAAAAACAAACAAACAAAAAAAACCCCAAACCAAACAAAAAAAACCCCCACAAGTGAGAGAGATAAAGAAGAGGCCGGAAGTCCAGAGACATGTCTGAACTTTTCAGAGAAAAAAGCTCCAACATTCAAAAGCATCTGAAATTTAACTTTGTCCTGTTTTTGGAGAATAGTTCCTACCTCTTACCATCATGTTAGTGACTTTTTACACAGACATATAGAGATAAAAAAGAGGGAATCTTTTTAAACTAAAAGAGGAGAGATTTAAATTAGATGTTAGGAAGAAACTGTGTAGTCAAAGCTGGTGAGGCACTGAAACAGGTTGTCCTGTGTAACGTTGTGGATGGTCCTTCCCTGGAACTGCTCAAAGCCAGGTTGGATGGGGCTCTGAACAATGTGGTTTAATGGATTAAATCACTGCCTGTGGTGGCATCTCTCTGCTCTTGGGGATTGGAACTAGATAATCATTAATGTCAGTTCCAACTTAAGCCATTCTGTGCTTCTGTGTTGTAAAGATAAAGCTGTTAGCAGTCAGAACTGAGTCTGTTTTGTGAGCTGAAGTTTTTGTGAGCTGAAAGTTATTCCTTGCTCAGAAGGTGACAATAAACTCACTGGTTTTCAGAGAGTACCCAAGTTACATCCAGGTATTTTTCTTGGAGTTAAAGTAATGATACTGCTCATATATGTCATGGGCAAGTATCCACGTGCAATGTTTCTCCTTGTTACACTAATCAGCTTTTATTATCCAGTAATGAGGTTAAACCTGAGTTTATATTAAGAAAGAATCAGCGTATTTCCACCATGCACACTTAGGAATGTGATTGAATATGTTTGCCTAAATTTTGCTATTAAAAAAAAAGTGCCTACTTTCTCTGCGTAGAGGGGGAATTTGGAAGTGTCCTAAGCTTCATGACAAAAGCATAATAAATCTTAGAAAAATAGTTCCGAAACACTTTCCTCATCCAACATGTCTTTGTGCATTATCTTTTTGAACTTGAACATTGCAGCGGTCTGCTTTAAAAGACTGCTTTAAAACACTTAATACTCTCACCCACATGTCTTGGCTGTATGTTACAGTAAGTTCACTTTTAAATGCAGGAAGCCAATAAGTTTTGTAGGGAGTTCCCTCAGTTTTGCTTGTAACATTTTTCCCCAGTGTTGCTGTTGAAACTCACGTAGGGGCTGATTGAGCTGTTTGTGCTTGTGAGCACTGCGATTGTTACCTCCTGACAGAGAGTGAAGGTTCTCTGCCTAGTCCTCGCTAGATGATCTTAAAATACAATCATCTGCAGCTGGGAGTGTTAGTTTTTGGTGAAGCAGCAAACCATAGAATGCAATGAGAGTCAGGAATATGGTGTGGGTGGATTCTTTCCCTGTTCCTGTCGACGTTCTGTCCTTAAATTGTTTTTTTCAAGCTGCAGCTATGTGGAATCTGTAAGTGTAGAATGAGGATGCTGACATCATTAGTATGTGCTTGGCTATGGGTGTTGCAGTGCTCTAACAGGTTACAGCTTTGCAAAATAAGTTGTATTGCTTTTCATGAAATAGTGTAGCTGGGGAGTGAAATTATGAAAGGCTGTTTTTCTTTTTTCCTCTCTGTTTCCTAGACTTTAAAGGCAAAAGCATTGTGCTGGTAGCATGTGAGTGGATGCACTGTAAATTCCTTGCTGCTTGACAGTATTTCTGATATGAATAGATGGGTGTTAGCTGCCTGATTTGCCCCCAGATCACTGTTAGGATGATACCACGTAACCTGAGGCAAACTCACTTCTTTTGATGTTCTCACTTATTTGCTTTTGAAATTATAGCTGGTGGCTGAAGGCTTGTTAGTGTTACTTGTTTAATAGCTTCATCTCTGGAGAATCAAAGTATCAAATGTCAAGATAAGCAGTAGTTACTGTAACAAGGTTTAGAAGAGTGTGAATTTTATTACTGGAAAAGCAGGAGAGTTTTAGGATGGTACTCTGGATAGTAAGAAACACTTACGTGATACATATAACTTTGTAGATAAAGCACTTTAATGCTAGGGTATATGTTTATTCTCTGTGGGTGAAAACCTCTCTAAGTGCTACGACTCTTTTGGTCCTTGCTAACCTTACCTGGAGGGGTAATTATTGTGTATCTTGCAGCCCAGTTTAATGGAAGTGGGAAACGGCAAGCATCTCCTTCTCCCTCAAATGACCAGCACAGGCAATTAAGAGCACCTGGAGGAGGCTTTAAACCCATCAAACATGGCAGTCCAGAATTTTGTGGGATCCTGGGAGAGAGAATAGATCCAACTATTCAACTGGAAAAGCAGATGTAAGTAAGCACAGTAATTGCTCTCTAGCTCTTTGCCTCCTCACTTTCAGGAGCAGCAGGTGCCCCCAGATCCTCCTGCCCAGCTTCCCTCCTCAGTATCCCCAAAGACCTACTGTTACTAATCCTGTGAAGTGTAAGTAATTCTTGTGGGGCAACAAAATAGTGTTAAACAGGAAACTCATCTCAGAACAGTGAGTTTTATCTTTTGAGTATGTACAGTTATTCCATTTTCAACCTTTATACTGCATTAGGGGAAAAAAAGTCGTATATCACATATAACCAAATTCTATTTAAGCGTGCATGAATCCCATATATTTGTGGCTGCAGAGCATATTTCTAATACATCAGATTTGCCTTGCATCTGGCTGTGATTCCTCTCCAGGGAGGGAATGATAAGACTACTTAAACAGCTTTCAGAAAAGAGATTGTTATTTCTACCCTTGTGCTGTCAAACTTGAGTGTGATATTTAGATGCACTTTTATCAACTCCAAATTCAGGTTCTGGGTGAATTCCCTATAGTGAATGTCAGGTATCCACAAGAGTGGCCCCTGTCCTGCCTTATTGTTGCCCTTCCTTGAACAATTTAGACAGACTGGCTTGTGTGATGGAATGACCCACTGTCCTGTATCATACCAAAGGTGCAGCCTCAGAGAAGGGGCTGGAATTCCTTCTACACAGAGAAAAATCCTCCTGTAGAGCAATTTACAAAAGTTAGACTGAATATTCCTGGGCACTGAGAAGCCAATGGATTCATGCAGTAAAGTGAAGAAGCTGTGTCTTGAATCCCTGAAGGCAGTCCACTTCAGAAACTGTCATTCTGGGTTAGAGGCAGAATTTATTTGCACTGGGGAGGGGAGGCATAATTTAGCATGGATGTGAATATGCACTTTGTGAGAATGCTTTGTTTCTTAATGCCAGTGGTATTGAGAGGATTAACAATCCTTTTACTTTGAATCCTCAGTAGGAGGGAATCCTATCCTAGTGTTTGAGAGGAGGTAGTTCCAGAAATTGCTTTTCCTTTGACATTCTATTTTTCAGGCAGTATTTGGAAGCTCAAGTTTGAAACAGATAATATCATCATCCACATGTTGTCATGTTCCATCTAGTAACCTCAGCCTTTGAACCATCTGCACACTGACTGATTGTATGCTTATCTCCAGTAGCGGAAGTAGCAACTAATAGTGTGAAATTGGGGACTGATATTGTTATGTAAATAACTAAAAGGCTGTAAATTTTACTGTAAACTTGGTCCTCCATCTTGGGTAGTTCCAGCTCACAAAAGTCACTCACCCAGTCCCAAATACATTTAAATTAATTGCAAGAAGGTGAGTTTCTGTTACCTAATTTTTTACTCATAAAGATGTTGCAGTGTCATTCTATTTTTTAGTATAACTGCAGTTAAATGGTACAGCTAAAAAAACCCCAGATTTTCCTTCTTAATTATTCAAATGCCAGTGACATGAGGTTATTTTTGATTCTTCACTATGATGGATCAAACATAAAATGGATGCACGGTTAACAATGATGTGTCAGAAAGTGCAAGAGTTTATTTATTGTTTAGACATTTATTTTACCATAGATTATTTATAATAATTGAAATTACTCAAGTTTTACTAGTGTGAAACATCTCCACAGCAAATGCCAAACCCTTCCTTCTTTTTCTGCAAAAGTGGAGTCTGTTTTTGCAGAAAGGAATACAAGATCTAAAGGAAAGGATGTACACAAATTGGCAAGTGGATGCATAGGTTAGGATATTCCCCAAACAAGCAAAAATACCAAGGTGTGTTAGTATATTAAGAAAATATTTTTAGTTACTTTTGACTGAAAAATCTGTAACTATGAACTTATTAACCTGTGGACCCAGGGGAATCAAAGTAATTTGTTCTATTTCCTCAATAACAGTGTAAAGAAAAAGGGTGTTCTGCTGTTTCCATTGTCTCATTGAAAGTGAATCCCTCCCAGCCTTATAATCAAGATCTGGTGGTTTCCTGTTTTGCTGTAACTCAGAAACAGAGTAGTGTTGTGCGTCATATAAGCCGTAATAACTTATTATACTTACTGTATAATTGATGCTGCTCTCCTGTCTTCAGTGGAGTTATGACCCCTTAGTGGCCAAAACCTGACCATTGGCAAAGTAAGGGACATCAGGAAGAGCATTCTGTAAACCACAATCAGGGTACTTACAAACTTCAGAGGAGATCCTGTTAGAGGTCGAAGTGTGCGATTATGTTAGAATTTTGCTTTCAGGTTTGCATTGTGTGCCTGTGTTTTCCAGATATCTTAGCAGACATTCAGGTTATCCCATACTTTTGCACTGGTGTCCTCCACAAGTTGTCATTGCACTTTTTGAAGACCATATCACTGATGTTTGAATATTTGACCTTTCTTCACAAATGCTTGTATGTTGACATTTAAAAAAATAAGTACACCCAGGACAAACAGACCCAGTACAGCTGAACAGCAAATCACTCAGGAACTTAAAACTGATTATCACACTTTGCTTATCACACTAGGTAGCTGGAACAAGAGCAATCAGTGTGTTCCAATTACATGGGCATATGACTCATAAGCAATTACACTTCTGGATATTGCTGTTTACTGGCAGGTGTAGCCAAAACAGCTTCCAGACGTCACATCTGAATCAGATGTTATCTCATCAACTGTTTTACTTTCAACTCTAAAAGCATGTTTTTCTTCCTCAAACCAGCCCTGTGTTCTCTTTCCATTTCTCTCTGAATATCAGAATCCAGCATCTCCCTTATTTTGGTAAGGTAATATTACACTTTGTTTTATTTAGCCCTTTGGGGGAGAAAAGAAAATAAAGATAATTGTAGCTAATAGGAAAAGGTTTTAAATTCTCCCAAACCCATCTCTTGATTCACACTTGTGTTAATATTATTTCCTCACACTCAGAAGGCAAGTCTTTAAATTGCTTGTTAAGAAATACCCTTCACCAGTAAATATCTAATAGGAGATGAGGAGGAGACTGCCTGAAACAATATGCATCTGTGTCTCCATGTTATTTGTGAAGTGATGAAGCCATCAGGGCCTCCCTTTCTAGTCTGTCTTGACTATAAAAAGTATGACCTCTTTTTAGTTCCCTGTAATGCTTTTTAGTTCCCTGTAATGCTGACTAGTTTTAATCAAAGACACAATGAATTTTTAATTTGGACACCAACTTTTTTTCTAGCGCATTCATCAGATTTGACAATGGAGACACCAGCAGAAGGTAGTTAAGAGCATGATTTCTGTCAAAGAGATTTACGTGGTCTTTATTCACCTATCTTTTAGTTGGAGCATCTTTCTTAGAGTAAGTGGAATAAAACTCTTTTGCACAAAGCAAGTAACAGTTCCTGGTAAGAACAGACAGAGAGCACTTCTGATGTGTTCATTGTTTTGCTTAGGCAGACATGGTAGTGTCACATAGTGTTTCAAAATGCACCTGGCAATTGCAGTGAGGGAGAGAACTTCCTCAGGGAAATGTTTGACACGGTACAGGGCTAGACACATTTTACATTGCTCTGGAAACTTAGGGAAGGGTCAAAGCGCTTACTGGTGGAGTCTGAGATTTTGAAAGCTGATACAGAGCAGCATGCACTGAGAAGCTTCTTTGTTTGCAGTGGCTAGTTTAATGAAGGACCCACCTCTCCTCTCCCAATATCCTTTCTTCCCTGAATTGTTCACATCCACTCTGCAGATCCACCAGAGATTTATAAAAAGCTCTCAGAGTTGCTACAGCTTTGTTTGGAATATACATTTTTGATAGATCTTCACACTTTATCACACTTCTTCTTTTTCAAAGACTTACTTTAGCAAATCTTTCCCACTATTAACTGTTCATATTCTCCACATGTGATCTTCTATTTCTTTGCTTTTGTTGTTTTTTTTATTTTGTATATTAGTTTAAAAATTGATATATCTCAGAGGTAAAATAGAGCAAATATGTATATCATGGATCTGTTTGCAAGACAGATTATAATATGTTGCTCTGAATGGGAATTTCTTACATATGTGTACACCAATCTTATTGCATGGTTTCCTGATCTGAGTTTTTTCCCTCAGCTGACAAGAACTACAATCCTCCACAATTTGTCATAGCTTCATCTATCACTTTTTATCCATAATATATTAGATTTTAAAGGTATCCATGCACTCCTGATAACAGTTCTTACCTTAAAAAATTAAGTAGTGAAAGCAGTATGAGTGGGAGTATTTGTGTGTGTATTAACCTCTTTGCTTTTTTCTAGATGGTATCATGGAGCAATCAGTCGGACAGATGCAGAAAACCTGTTACGTTTATGTAAGGAGTGTAGCTACCTTGTAAGAAATAGTCAAACAAGCAAGCATGACTATTCTCTTTCACTGAAGTAAGTACTTGTAAAACGTAGTAAATGTAGCCCTAACTTCTTTGGTGCCATAGGAGAAAATTATCCAGTTTGTTGCTGCACTGTTTTAGCTCAGAAGGACTCCAGAGTGTTTGGGACTGTATGATGTATAGTTACAGTCACTGAATTAGTACCTTCCTGTCTGGGGATGTTAAGAGATTTTTAGTCTTCATTTGGTGTCCACTTAAGTAAATAAACTTGAAGTAATTTTTTTTTCCTAGTTCTAATTTGAAGTGCTCCTGTTGCTTCTGCTTTAGGCTGAATAAGGAACTGTGTTGTTTGGGGATTTTATTCCTTTTGTTTTGTGTGCTTTACTGGAGTAAAGCTGCACAGCATTGCTACAATTCTTTGAAGTAAAAAGCCCAGGATTGAGGGTGAAAAATCTACAGAATTAGGAAAGGAGCAGTATTCCAGTCTTAGCACTGCTCTGAGTTTGCCTTACCTAGCTTAGGCTGAGCAGGGTACAGTACAGATGTTGTTTTCAACATATAAAATGGATTCATAGAACAGTTGGGGGAGTTTAGCAACTGCTCATGTCAATGTCTGTCACTTTGAGATGGTGTAGTTGACCCAGTGAAATTTAATTGCATATGAGTTAGCTATCTCTGGGGGCATCAGAGAAGATCTTGTTGAAGTACATGTTTATGTTGCTCATCTCAGTTAGAAACAAGGAATTGGTGTTGTTGGTGACAAAAAAAGTTACAAGCATCTTTCTATGGATTGGGATCCAAAGAGCTAAGCCTCTTTGTCGGCATTGTTTAAATTCTGCACAGCAGAAGAGGGAAAGAGCATGATCTACCTTCCCAGAACAAAATGATCCCGAAGGCATGAGGGGCAGCTATACATTCTCTTGAATCTCTTCTGTTAGCCCTAGATTGTTCCCTGTGTTTCTTCTTCTCTATATTCCTTCAGGGCTGTAGGTATTTGGCTTGCTCATACCCACCCACTCTTTCCTTAAACATAATTATAGTTGCAGATGACTGGGTAAAAATTGGAGACCCATACTCCTTGTAACTGTGCTGTGACCAGAAATTCCTTGGCTGCTTTTGAAATGCCTGGTTCCAAATTCCTTGTCTGAGACCTGTTCTTTACTAACAAACAGACTGGTGAAAAAGGTAGAAGTAGATGTGCAAATGAAAGGAGGAGAGCCATTTCTTACTTTTATGTATTTTAGGTGTTCAGCATTACTTCAGTGAACATCAAGCTCACAGAGATGCCTTCCTGATGTAGCAATAGAACAGGATCTCAGAATGGGGTTACCATGATTCAGTCTTGATCAGTGAAGACCAAGGCTTTACTAGCTAGTCCTTTCAGACAGGATTTCCCCCTCCCAAGGCTCTTGCAGCAGTGTGCACCATGCCCACACCACTTCATTTCCTGACTCACATTTCAGTTTTGGGAAATGTGAACTATTCTTAATTTTAGATAAGGATTATCTCCCGAGTTAACTAAATATGCAGTCTGTGAGCAAAAACAGTAACAGGCATTGCTTTCTGTTGTTAGATAGTTCCTGCACAATCATAGCCCCTGGAAGTACAGAGCTGAACTCAGAAAGGGTGGTGCCTTTTGACATCCTGATCCTGTAGATTCATAAACAGGCATGTGGTTTCCCTAAATAGCAAAGGAAACTGCAAGCTATGGGGTTTTTTGTCATTACAGTCTGTAGACGTGGTCCTGATTTCCAAAGCTGAGTACATAAACTTTTGGTAGTTCTGGGTTCTGGATAAATTCTGGACTTGCACCTTTCTGTTGAGTTTGTTCTTGGAAGTAGCTCTTGTAATATTGTAAAAATTACAGGTTTCTTCCTGACAGTATAATTTACAAAGAGGTAGTGGGATTTTTGGTATGTCTCTAAATTAGCAATTGAATAAAAATATTTAAAAGTGTATTACTAGTCTGTTGTTAGCCTAAACCATAATGGCAGAGTCCTGGCTGTTAGCAGAAAGCATGGATTCTGTCACTTCTATGGAAAATACAACAAGCTAAAGATTCTCACTACCTTCAAAGCAGCAGATGGGATCTGGTTATAGACAGTGGAGCCTGGGCTCAGAACTCATCTTTACACATTGGGTGCAAATGAACACTTCCACACTTTGTTTGTAGGGAAGAGACATTGTTTATTTTATCATGGAGACAGTGTCCATCAGGTGTATGATGTGTTGAAAGTGTGTGAATGACAGTGCTGTGTATAATGTGCTTGAAAGAGCAAAGCTGAAACAGGAAAACCAGTTCGTAGGCCAGCCTCTTAATGTCTCCAGGAAATGATTTTTCAATTTTTTGTTTGGTTTTTTTTGTTTGTTTGTCTTTTGTTTTGTGTTTTTGTTTCTTTGTTTTTGGGTGTTGTGTTGTTGGTTTTTTGTTTGTTTGTTTGTTTGTTTTTGTCTGGGGTTAGGTAGTGAGTATTTTTCAGAGACTTTTTATTTATATTTATTTTATTTTATTGTTGCTGTACATTGACATGAAACATTAGAGGCTTTGTTCAAAGTAACAGCATGTAATACAAGTTAAAATTATGAAATGAAAAATCATTTCAGAATGGAAAAATAACACAACATATATTTTCTACATTGCTACAATTTTTTTTTCTGGTGCTATTGCAAAGTTGTTGCCTTTTTCTTTGTGCAAGTGATGTTTCATCAAAATGAATACAGAAAATCTGTTCTGACAAAACAGTGCTTCAGCAAAAATAGTGTTCAGAAGACTTGGCCAAACTTTCTGATTGTGAACACTGAATAATGTTTCAAAGCCATTAATATTTCCTGGGGAAAAATACTAGGTTTAATATCTAATTAATATTTATTAAACCTACTTTTATCACACTTCATACATAAGATCAAAAAAGCACATTCTGATTAACTGTCTGCCAATTCCTTTCCCATCCTCACTGGACTTTGAAAACTGAAAGAAAATATGTTGCAATTCAAAGTCTTTTGGTGTTATGGTTGTGTTGCTAAACATTTTAAGCAAGGTGTGACTGACTATTAGTCATGTATCAAGTTTGTATCTATGTAAACATCTGTGCTTGAGAGTTCCAAAGAAATTTCATGTGGGGATCAGCAATTAGCAAATTTCTTTTGTTTTTGAAACTCATGGGAATGGTTGCAAAAAGGAAAGAAGGGATAGAATATTGTCCCTAATAGCACTGCTTTGTCACTGTTTTCCCCCAAATGAATGAAAATGTGGTGAAGCGTTATTGCAGCATTTGAAAAACCACAATGACATTCAGGATTCACACTGTAACCCTATCGCATGCCTTAGTTCAGGTCCCAGCACCTTATTTTGCAAAATGTGTACGTCTTGTCTCTTCAAGGCACTGGCTGTCATCAGTGTTCACATATGTGAACTTGGGATTACTATTTAGGTTCTTTTCTTTGAAAGCCTTGGCCCAGGCAGGTTCTAATAATTATTGCTGAGCTGAAAAATAGGCATTCCAAAACCAGGATCAGTCAGTCAGGCACTTGTTCAGGTAGACTCCAACAGTGCTTCAAAAACTAAGGAGAAACTTATTTACGATCACTTCAACCATAAAGCGATTTTCCCCTTCATTACCTGAAATGTCACCAATCTCTTTGCATACTAAAATCAGAGCTTAGATTGAAAGCATTTGGAGGAAAGGAGGAGGGAGTATGACTTCCAGGTTCCTTTTTGACATGGTTCCTGTAATTCTAATCACTGGTCCAGCAGTATTGGTGCTGTTAAGTGCAGATGCATTTTGCCTTTACCTGTTGCTAAAGGCACTGATTCTCTGAGTCCAGGCATACCAGAAGAGAGTGAGATTATAAGGACAAATAGAGAAGATGAGACAGCACAGAAGGATCCTTCGTGTAGATGTGAATAGTTTCACAGAATAGTTTACAGTTGAAAGTGTTTAATTCAAGGGCATGATTTCAAGGTGCTAAGCTGACTTTCTTCCAACTTAATTTGTTCTACATTATAGAAGATGAGAATTGTCTGTTTTGATATGTCTACTTGCAACCAGTGAGAGTTCATTTGAAACAGGGAGGGCAGATAGCACATTCACAGTGTAATTTTTGGAATTACACTAAAAATTAAACTAAAAGAGGGCAGAAAGGGAGTGAAGGAGGAAAATATTTGAAAACATAATCTTTGCTTTAATCCACAAGTAAGCCTGAAATAATGCTCAGTTTCAAGAGTTCTGGACATCCAGAAAAGTAGCCAGGATAAAAATCAGGTCTATCATTAACATTGGGGTATTGACTGCAAACACTAGCAGGAGGCAAAACCAGTTCATTGACTCAATGTTCTTGCCTCTCAGTTCTACTCTTTTATGAGCAGAAAATTTGCGTGTGAAACACTGCAAAGCTTTGAAGTCAGTTTCACATCCCTTCCAGTTTCCTAGAGATAACTAGTTGGGAATGGACCTCTGGAGATGTCTAGTCCAAGCAGTGCATGCTTATCATTGCTGAGTGCTTTGGAAAACTTGAGAGGATGAAACCCTTCTGACCTGCCTTATCCTGGTTCTCAGGCTCTAGGACTCCTATGAAGAAGAAGTGCCTGTGTCCAGTGGGAGCTCCCTTGCAGTTTGTGCTTGTTGACTGAGAAACTTCTATTTCCTTTGTAACTCTCCTTTTCAGGCAGTGGTGATTGCAAACTGACACCCTCCATCTCACCTTTTCTTCTCCTGGAGACTAAACAGGCACGATGCCCTCAAGTCTATCCTTGTATGTCAGGTATTCCCATCCCCGGGCCACATTTAGTGGTCCTGCTCTGGATATTCTCCAATATTGACATCTCTTTTATTATGGGACACCCCTCTCACCAGTTCTTGGTGCAGCCTCATGAGTGCTCTGTAGAAGAAGTAGTCACTGTCTTCCAGCAGCTGGCTGCACTTTGCTATGGAACTCAGGGCTGCAGTAGGCTCATGGGCAGGCCATTCAATCATTCTCTTTCCCACCCTGTGTCCTCCCTATCATTGTTCCTTTTCTGGCCTGTTGTGCCCCAACTTGTGGGGTTTGCATCTTGGATTTGTTCCCAAGGGTAGAAGCTATAGATTTGCTTTCTCTACATTCTGTTAGCCTGCTATTCATAACTTTAACTCACATTCTTTTTCCGTCACCCTCCCAAAGTGTGGCCTTCCAGAAGGCTCACCTGTCAAGGTATATAGCAGAGCCTGTTTTTGTGGAAGCTCAATGACTATATGCTATACAAACCTCAATACACACAGAGTCCTTCTTGGGGAAGCAACAGCTGTCTGTCATGAATACCTGGCTTGTAGCAATTTTTTCATAGTATATGCATTGTCTTCCTCTTCAAAAAAAGCTTGTGCCTTTTCCTTTTCTGCACTAAAGTGCATTTAAAAGATTGTTCTCCAGTCCTTGCTGTACTTCTGAAGTTAGCATGTGCCTGTGATTCCATTAATGTATCTGCACACTCTTAAGTCATTTTGTACCAAAGCAGATTCATAGTGAACTGAAGAAAGAGTCCTCATAATAAGTATTTAAAGATGTCGCTCTTATTTAAGGAAAATAATTTAGAGATTAATTATGACTTGAAAGATATATTTTCCCACTAACAAATTGATATTTAAAGCAAGATTTTTAACGATGTAGAGCCATAATTACAGTGCCTGCAGTGGTTTCTGCACACCAGAAAGGTTCTCTTCATCAGAGAATTGTTGAACACATGTGAAAGACACAAGCTTGGTTATGATACAGGCACTTACAAATGCTGCACCTGCTAACTAGAATATGGCAGATTTTAGAGAAGCTGGTTTTAACATAACTTGTTTTCCTGCTGCAGCTTTCTGTGCCATCTTAAATTGGGTTTCTTTGCTGACACAGACCAGCTCTAGCTTTAACAGTATTGTCTTTGCCCCTGGACACACCTAGAAGAAACAATGGCTTGGAGCCAGAAGGTTAGGGATTGGGACATCAAACAAGCTGTAAAAAACTTGTAGAAGGCCTCATTTAACATCTTGATGTGTAGGAGCTGTTCCTTGCACTTGTGTTGCCCTGGCTGAACTCTACACTCCTAGAGTAGCCTCTATGTTATGTTAAGACAGCAGACACTGAAGGGCCACTTCTGGGAAGAGCTGAGGCCAGCTTTACCTCTGGTGCTGTGTGGCAGTGTGGATGCTACCCATTAGAGTGGAATTATGTTGGATGGGTTGCTTTACCAAGAGCAAGCAGGGCAATTCCATGAGTTCCATGACACTCTTCTCCTGTCTGTGTAATCACGAGCCTTCCCTCAAAGAGAGTGCCTGCAGAAAGACCACAGGACAGCAGTATAGTGTTCAGTCTAGTGCCAGACTTCAGTATTGTATATCCCCATGAACCTTGGGAACATGCTCACCTAGAGTAATTTCCCCACCTGAAGCCACCAGATTACACACAGAGGTGTGTTCTGGACAGTTACTGCCAGGGTGGAACGGGTAAGGTCTGCCCTGAGGCATGCACAGGGTGGAACAGGACATGTCTTGTCATGCTTAGTTGAGCAAGGTTCAAGGACTGCTTGTGCCTGTGAAGGGACCCTCAGGCCTCTGATAGGCCAACACCACAGATATTTGGGTACAGAAGTGATGACTGGCTATAGTGAAAATAAGTGTTCATAGGAAAATATTGAGGGGGTTGGAGAGAGGGGCCATGGGGAGGAATGGATTATCTTCTGGTGCACCTCTGGATCACTTTCTGTGTGAGACAGCTTTGCACGTGGATCAAGGCAGTGCAGGTGCTGAAAACAAAACACTACCTTGGGCTGCCTTTGTGGTGAACTGTCCCATGGGGGTTTTCAACTAGCAGTTGGAAACTGTCAGTGTGGCCACTGTTCTGGCTGCCACCCAACAACTACTTGCATTTTTGTTCTCCTACTTTCTCCTCCCTTTCTCTTTCCTTTGCACAAGGGTGAACTTACACTTTGCTTTCCTTGCAGGAGCAGTCAAGGTTTTATGCATATGAAGCTGACGAAAACCAAAGAGAAATACATCCTGGGTCAGAACAGCCCTCCCTTCGACAGTGTTCCTGAAGTCATCCACTACTACACTACAAAAAAGCTGCCTATCAAAGGAGCAGAACACTTGTCCTTGCTCTACCCTGTGGCTGTACGGACTCTCTAATAACCTAGTCTCACTCCTTCCTGTGGATGGGAGGTGAGAGATAAGCTGGGTTGCACAGAATTCATTGCCAGAAATAAGAGCTTGATTCTATAATGGAGAGAGGCAGCCTTTAGTCTTGTGAATGTGGGCTCTCTGCAGATTTGTCTGTGGGACTCTGTGTGTGTGATACATTTGTGCAGCAGCATACCTCTGGAACTGTATTGCTGCGTAAGAGAAAGAACACTTTAGTGCAAGGAGAGCAGATAACCTTCTATGTGAATGAAAGTGCTTCCCAACAAAAGTTCTTCCTTTGTGTCTTGAGAAGAATCAACAAGTTCTTCTCATCAGTAAAAAAACAACTTTTATTTTCTTGCTACCCTGAGAAACTTCTCCATGAGAAAGAGTAACCTTACTCTGAGGGACCCTAGGGTGTTCTTGATGGACCTGAGAAGGAGCTGCTTAGCAGGCAAGTCTCTGGCTCTGGTCACATAGCTTGATGGGTTTGGAATTTTTTTTTAATGCAGTTTCTTGGGGTAGTCAAATACTGAACTTCTACTAGACACACAATCTTAAAATAATTTTGTGAGAGTGAATCATGGTCAATTACTTACGAATAGGGGATGTAATTAAACAGTAGTTTATTATATATTTTTATCCTTTTTGGTACAATAATCTCTTCATGTTTACTGTCTTCATTTGCAAGTTTCATTTGTAGGTACAGGCAGCTAATTCTGTTTGGGGCAGTTACATTACACCATAATGTTTTAAGTAGTTAGGATAAGTAACTTTGATATGTGGGTTAGTATTTATGCATGAGGGTGGTCAAAGGCTTTTTTAAAGCTTTAGTAGGCAAAACCTTCACTTGCTCATTCATCTGGATCTAACAGCTGTCCTAACATGTATCACACTGCCTTTCCACAAGATGGCTTTTGCAGCTGTGAGAACTGCAGTATGTAGCAGAGCAGAATTTGTTTTTTCTGGTCTACCAAGGCATTCTTAAGGCACAGCCCCATTGGTGCATACCTTCTGGCCAGTGCTCTTCTTCATGAAGAAGCATGAGCAGAAGCCTTCCTCCTGCTCTATTTCAGTCACTGTCAGCCAGAAGCCCTGTGGAAGCTGCTCTTTATCTTAGTCCTGCCAGCTCAGTGCCCATCCACTTGGGACATATTTTCTACATGCTCTGTGTGCTCCTTCAGTGAGATAAATGAAAAATTATAATTGTACACAGCTGGAACTGGGGAATCTATAGCCTTATAGTCCTCATGTTTTGCCATCTGCCACATACATCTAGAATGTTGTGCATTAACCCATCAGCTGGTATAGTAGCAAACCGGTTATACGCAGGTTATGTATTTTACAGACAGCAATAGGACTGTGAAATTGTGTGCTATTTAATTCAGCTTTCTTAGCTACTACTATTTTTTATGTATGCTTAGGAAGAAGTGCAAATCTGAAAACTGTAATGGAATAACCACTTACTGCCTGTAAAAGTAGTGCTTCATGGTATTGTCTAATCTGGTAAGAACCTCAAGGATGACCCATATACTGTCACTGGTGCTAAATATTCTGCTTTCTTTTAAGCCTGCCTTATTCTTTATATGGCATCCAATGCAGATTTAACAGAAGTTGGTAATATGTATGTGAAGAGCCCAATGTCATTCTGTGCAGCAATGGTAGTGGGTCAAACTGTCTGTCTCACCCATAATTGGAAGCTGCATTAAAATAGGTTTTCCAGTTTTTCAAGGAGGGTGTCACAATGGAGGACAAAGAGACAACATTCCTCTCCAAGTGAAAACAAACATCCCCTTTTCATGTACACACCTACCTGCTTTTATTTCTCTAAAGTCTTTAACTTCTTAACATCACCCAACTGACAAGAGCATACTTTTAAGTACGTATAAGTATGTTTAAGTATGTATAAGGCACTTTTAAATTAGTATATTCTCTTACCAGAGTAGGAGTTTATGAAGGTGGCAGAGTTCACACAGATTAGGAAACAAGTGATATCTACTCTGAGTTCTGGCCTTTGTGGGCTTGAGCAAAATTATCATGCCCTTTGGGACAGAAATATGTCATATTTCTTCTTTTGCAAGTTGAATCTGGCATGATTGCTGTTCCATGGTCTGTTCTTCTTCTTTAAAGGGGAAAAAAAAAGTATGTCCCTAATCTGTCAAACAGCAATTGCCAGCAGAAACCAATAGCATCATTAACCAAGGCCTTGTCTGGCTTCCTTAAGCACTTTGTCTTTAATTCATGGGGATAACTATTGTACCAGACCTTTCTTGTCATGGGTCTGATCAAAAGTCAGATGAAGCCAGCAAGTGCCATTTTATTGCTGTCTGCAAATTTTGGGTTGGGATCCACTGCTTTATACAAATCATGTGAATATACATCATATAAATGAGTACACCATTTACAACTTCAAGGATCAGATCAAGGTTCTTGGTTCAGCAAGAGGAAATCATCTCAGAACATATTGGTTGTCCATGGGAAGGTTTTTTTATTTTTCTAAAACACTTTCAGAAAGTAATCAGTAATTGCAGAATAAATAAAACCAGAATTTTGTTTGCACTGTAATGTTGTCTTTGTTTATTTAAGTGATTGTATGATATTTTTCCAGTGAAGGAATAGTCTTCCCAGATTTTTTAATGTACAGTGAAAATGCAGTGTGTCAACAGTGTGTAGTATTGCGTATAGGTGGAAGATCTTGTAGTGATCATGCCTATATAGCACATTAAAAGTTTATTTAAAAAAAAATACAAACTGCTCCCTTTTCTTCCTCTGATTGTCCTTGTGTACTCAGATGAATAGCTAATAACTGAAGCAGCTTTTTAGAAAAACTTGTGTTTCTGTGTCTTAACTGTGCTATGAAAGTAATCATTAGGTTGTAATTTGGAGTCTGGAAAATCATATGTCTCAGTTGTACCTGACTAATTCTCTTGATAATGTGCACCTTTACAAGGGCTGACACAGGTGCATGTATGAGTGGTGCTGCTGGTGGTGTCCAAGATATCTAGTTATTGCTGCTAACAGCATAACACTGGTGAGTCACTTTTTGCAGTCTTTGTAAGAGGTGCTAATTAGGCTTCTATTTTGATGAGTATTACACAGCATAGTGAAAGCTGTGAACATCTGTATGATGTGTAGGATAGCTTTAGTGGCCAAGATTGCATTTCACAGCTCCTTCCATAATTGGAAAATCATTTTGGTTTTTGGAAGTACAGTCATCACCATGCTTTCTGAACTTGATAACGGATTATTGTCTTACTTTGAAATTAAGTCTGCAGAGACGGGATGCAAAGCACAGGACTGAATTAAGTGCGAAGGTACAAAACAGACATTTTCAGCTTCTCAAAGAACATGGCCTGAATCTATACTCTGAGGAAAATGGTTACTGCTTGGAGTTGGACACATTTGTGTGCTTCTTCTCAGTGTCCCATTGGGTTTTGCACTTTATCTTGATGTAATGGCTCAAGCTGGCAACACAAACACCATGTGGCAATGTTGGTGGAGTCCACAAATAGTACCTTTTATCCAGGCTCTGATTCCATTTCAACACTGCTACACTGCTAAGCTATACTCTGGTGGACTCAGTCCTCTGCTGCTGTTAAGTTATTCATGCTGTCCTTGGGTGATACCTCAAGTGGTGCCTGATGCAAAACAAGCAAGGTCTTTACAGAATTTTAAATAAACAAGTTAAAGACCTCACCCCACACACTACTATCTCTCTGTAGAGAGGGTAAAACAAAATGGATTTGGAACAGAACTGCCATTGGTCCTGGCCACCTGGGCACACTGCTGTTTTGTGTTCAGCCACATGTTGACCTTATTACCCCCAGGTCCTTTGCTGGGCAGCTTTCCAGACACTCTGCCCCCACTCCATAGTGCTGAATGGAGCTGTTGTCACCCAGGGCAGGATCTGACACTTGGCCTTGTTGAACCTCACACCTTTGGCCACAGCTCATTGATCCAGCCTGTCCAGATCCCTCTGCAGACTCTTCCTGCCCTCCAGCAGGTCAACACTGCCACACAGCTTGGTGTTGTCTGCAAAATGACTGAGGGTATGCTCAGTTCCCTCATCCAGATTAGCGAATTAGCTGTTAAACAAAACTGGCTCCAGTACTGACCTCTGGAAAAAGCTGACTGGAGGTAGCCCCATTCACTAGCACTCTCTAGACCTGGCCATACAGCCACTTTGTTACCCAATAAACAGTGCATCCATCCAGGTTATGAATGGTCAGTTTCTCTGGGAGAATGCTGTGGGAGATAAGGTCAAAGGCTTTGCTTGAGTCAAGATAGAGAACATCCACAGCCTTTCCCTCATATATTCAGTGGGTCACTCTGTCATAGGTCAGGTTGGTCAAGGAGCACCTACCTTCCCTAGATCCTTGCTGTCTGGGCCTGATCCCAGGTTGGACCAGGTATGTACCATGTGATGGCACTCAGCATGATGTGTTCCATGACCTTCCCCAGGCTGACAGGCCTATAGTGCCCCAGCACCCTATAAATCCTCCTTCCAGCCCTTGTGGAAGGGCATCACATTGGCCAGCTTCCAGTCTCCTGGGACCTCCCTGCTTAGCCAGAACTGCTGCTAAAGGATTAAAAATGACTCATAGACTTGTGTGTGTCTGAGTGGTGTAGCAGATTGTTAATTTTTTTCCCTTGGATTATTAGGCCATCGTTCTGTTCCCCATCTGTGTCTTCCAGCTCACCAGATGTATTGATAGAAACATTTTGTCTTTTACTGTGGAGCCAAATTAAGTTCTAGTTGGGCTTTGGCCCTTTATATTTTCTCTCTGTACAAGTTTGGAACTTGGTAGTCTTTCTGAGTAGAGACCCTCTTTTTCCAAAGGTTGTAAACTCTTTTCTTTACTGAATTACAGCCAAAACTCTCTTATTCAGACATATTTTCTTTCTCCCCAACCCCACCCCTACCACATATCTTTTGGCACCTTTATTTCTGCACGTTTAAGATTTTTTTCCTCAAAAATTTCTAGCCTGCCTAGATTCCTTCATCCTTCAAGAATGCACAGAATCACAGAATCCTTTAGGCTGGGAAAGACCTCTGAACCACTGAGTCCAATCTTTGACTGATCACCACCTTGTCAACTAGACCATTGCTCTTATGTCCTGTGTCCAGTCCTTTCATGAATACCTGCAAGGATGGTGACTTCACCACCTCCCTGTGCAGCCTATGCCAATGTTTAACAACCCTTTCCATCAAGAATTCCTCCTGATATCCAGCCTGAACCTCCCCTGGCAAAGCTTGAGGCTGTGTCCTCTCATCCTGTAACTAATTACCTAGGAGAAGAGGCCAACACGCAGCTAGCTACAACTTTCTCTCAGGGAATTCTAGAGCAGTAAGGTCACCCCTGAGCCTCCTTTTCTCCAGACTAAACAACCCTAGGTGCCTCAGCCTCTCCTAATAGGACTTATCCTCTAGATCTTTCTCCAATTTTACTGCCCTTCTCTGGACTCGCCCCAGCAGCTCAATACCTTCTTTGAAGTGCCTTCCAAGAGACTGTCAACTAGGCCAAAGCCTTCCTGATGGAAGTCCAAGCTGGTAGTTCTCCTAACCACATTCCTTAATTCCACTGTTTCATGATTACTATGGTGCAGACATCCTCCAGCCATTAGCTGCAGCAGTTTTACTGCTATTAAGGCTGTTCTTCACTTCTGTTAAACAAATTAAACAGTCCCTTACTTTTCTTTTGTGCTGTCACCATGTGACTGCCTGAATAATTCTGATTTCAAGGTGCTGAGTATTGTCTGAGTTTGAGTTGCAGAGTCCAGTGTCTGCTCTGTCACTAACAGGAGCTCTTGTGAAGAAAACTAAATGTGAGAACATGCCCCTTTTGCACTTGGAACTGCTTTTAAGCTCAGTATTTACTACTGACCCCTACCTGTCCTACTCTGTAGTATCTTCACTTAGGTAATTCATTGCCTTGTATCTCATTGATTCTGACCCTAATCCTGACACATCACCTTGATTTTCAGGCTTAGCCTCAGGCTTTTTATGTACCTATGCACCTGCTGTTTTACTACTGGATTGAGACTGACCTGCTGGCTCATAGTCATGCCAGAAAAAATGAACTGAGACAAACAAAAAATAACTCTGCATCCTGCTCCAGCTGTAGGTTTTGTTTCTATAGAGGTCAGGTGAAAATGGAGCTTGACAGCAAGAGATATTATTCTGGGATGGCCAAAGCTGCTGACCTGCTCTATTTTTTACACATTGAGCTACTGAGTGCTTTTGTGTACATCCTTCCTTTGGTTTTTATGTCTTCCACTTACAGCTGTGGCCACTCTGTATGGAGAAGGAGGCTGGTTCATGGCCAAAAGAAAATTTTCCTGCTTTTAAAGAAATTACATGCTAACCAACTCCAGAACGATTATACTGGGGACTATTACGATTTCTTAATTTTTTTTAATCTATGCTAAATCCTAACTTAGTGTTCATCATATCATGATTTTTCTTCATATCGAATTTTCTTGTTACTGAGTCCTAGAATTTTCGTTATTTCAACAACAGCAATAATGAAAATGGGAGATGTGTTTGGCCTGCTTGTGCTCATTTCACTTTTTGTATTTGTCTCTCCAGATGCATTTCTTCTTTCCTTCCTTCATCTTAATCTCCCATTATTCCTCCTTTTGTCTACCTACTTGAAAGGCTGAAATCTTTTGGTCAAATATTTTGGTTTGCATCTTGGAAAATTAGAAAAAAATTATGAACATTTTGATGCAAAATGAAATTTTGTGGCCACTCCCATCATATTTGGTCCTGATGCAGCCAGTCAGACAGTGCAATCCCCATAACTTTGAAGGGGAAGAAGGGGATAGGGCTGTGTGTTCTCTCTGTCCAGAACTGCCAACACTCTCCAAATCTCGATAGCCAAGGCACTACTGGATTACAGGGAAGGTCCTCCAGCCTTGTGAGGACTGAACACACTCCAGCTTTGCCTAAGGTGGGACCCTGTTCAATACAGAGACAGAGCACAAGGAAACTCCTCCAGAAGTGGATCCCTCCCACAGGGAGGCAGTGATCCTGTTTTCCATCGGCTCACATCCCCCTATCCTGTCCACCACAGCCTTAAATCCTCATGTTTCCTGACGTGTCCCATGTCTCTATGGGACACAGCTGCGGGCTGTGTAGATACTCACTCCTTTGATGGGGAGTGCTGGAAGAGGGAAAAGAGGTTTCCTTCAACCCCATTCTGGGTCTCTAGGGCTGATGTACAGGGGGAAATCAACTCACACTCTCTTTTCCTGGGAACACAGCTCCCTCGTGAGGCAGACTTCAGCGGGGACGTTTGATGCTCCAGGTTCTGTTAAGTAATGGGCTATAGCTGCAAAACCACCTGCAACAGCAAGGAAGCAGATGTAACCATCAGCTCTCAGCAGAGGTACAACTGACAGAAGATGAGTCTTGTAAGAGGTGAAGCTGGGGAAAGGAGTGCTGTTTTCCAGGGAGCCCAGGTGCCCTGCTGCTCACTAGCCCTGCTTTGCTCTAACTGCTAGTCCCAACTGTTTTCTCAATACCAAAAGAACCCAGACTTGACCTCTTCAGCATTCTCTAGAGACTCTGCTACTTAAATCCTTAGAAATAGAATCACACACATTCCCACCCCTATAAACCCTGCTGCCAACCTAGCATGCTTTTTTATCCCACCTGTTGATGTCAATATAGGATAAATATTCAGGGGGATTATTCTGGTAACTGCAGCTCGAAGTAGTCCATGACAAAGAGTGTGCTTCCAACCTGGTGCAGTTCATTCCAGGTGTACTGACATCCTGTCACATGAAGGCAAATTTTTGCTTCTGCTGCCAAAGGAATTGAGGAAAAAAACATTGACAGTACCTGTTATAGCATACCACTTGTCTGTCCTTGACTCCAGCTGGCATAGGGACTCCAGCATATCAAGTATAGCAGTACTCAGCAGCAGCGTGACATCTTCATTCAGTACACAACAGTCCCTGTTAATTGTCACCCTCCATCAGACTTTTGCATGGGCCATATGAGATACTTAAAAGGCACTCATCATTCTTTGGGTCTCCAATAGGTGAATCAGCCTGCAGGTGGGAGCCAGGCTCCATTGCTGCAGTATCACTGCTGGTGCACTGTCCAGGTGGCAATCAGCCTGCCTTTCATCCACCCGCAGTAAGGCCACAAAAGAGAAATATTCTGAGAGGCCGGACGAGCTAGTCAGCTGTTAAATCTTCTCCATATTCATGATGGCTACATTGAAACCTCATTGGTACACTTTTGGGCCCTTGAAGTACGCTGTCCTCAGGCAGTCTATGCCAAGGATATATGAGGCCTCTAGGACCATCCAGAATAGGTGTTTTTGCCACAAACCCAACAGTACCAGTTACTACTATTAAGCACCGCACATAAAGGTGAACAAGAACATTGGAAGTCCATGCAGTAAACCCACCTATATCAGTGAAAAGGAGGGTGTATACTCTCATTCTCTCTTCAGGATAACTTCCCCAGCATAGCTAAGTGCACAGCATTTGTATTAACATGCTCCAAAGCTCAACAAAATGAAGAGGTATTCAGTGCAGCCAGCTGACCTCAAAGACACAAACCTGCTGATTAATAACTTCTATAGCTACAGCATGCTCAGTTCAGAATTCCCATTGTCTCAATCTACATGCTGAGTGCCAAAAAGTATGTGGTGAGTCGACCTTGGCTGGATGCAAAGTGGCCACAAACAGCTCTATCACTCAACAGGACGGGAGAAAATAAGATGAAAAATCTCAAGGGTCAAGATAAAGACAGTTCAGTGAAGAAAACCAAAGGCTGTGTGTGGAAGCAAAGCAAAGCAAAAATATTTATTCTCTCTTATTCATTGTCAGGTGGTGTACTGGAAAGCAGGGCCTCAGTATGTGCAGTGGTGCAGGAGAAAGCAACAATTACTTTGGAAGACAAATGCTTTAATAACAAATCCCTCCCATGGTCCCTAACTTTTACTTTTTTTGCCAAGCACAACATCATATAGTATGAAATATCCCTTCTGATTAGTCTGAGTCAGCTGACCTGGCTATGTGTGTTCCCAAACTCTTGCCCACCTCCAACCTACTGACCATCAGATGGAGTGTACATAAACAGCCTTGATGCTGTGTGAGCCCTGTCCAGCATGATCAAAACACTATGTGCCATCAACATCACTGTAGCTGTAAGTACAAAGAACAGCTCTATAATGGTTGCTGTCATGAAAGCTGACTCCATCCCAACCCGACCCACTCACCATGCTCGTCTGGGAATCCAGTGTCACCCAGATGCAATAAGAATCCCATCTCCCTCCACTTCAACCCTGCAATGTTAGGGAAAGCCCTGTCCTCTGCTGTTCCAGGCTGACCCTCATAAACTTTCCTTTTCCCCATAGCTGAGGAGGAGGCATTGAAATCTCCTTCCTTGGCTCCACACAGCTGACAATTGGCACTGCTGGCCACTTTCCACTGTGCTTTCCTCCCCAAGCCCAGGGAGTAGGGCAGCAACCCACTTGGACCTGCCTGTCCCAGCCATGAAGGTTTGTTCCTCTGGTTCCTAAAGGGCCTAGATTTGTCTTCATCAGATGTCTGCTTGCCCGAGAGCCTTCTGTCCCTAGACCATTTTTTGAAAGATGCAAAGACTGCAGCAGGGATGCAACCTGGCTCTCTAACTGGTCACAGCAGGTCAGTCCTCATGATTGCCAGCAACTGTAGCAGTGAGAACTGTGTTACAGGTTTTGTATCTGCTCCAGAGAAACACAGCTGGCCAGGTTTTCAGCAGAGATGTGCCTCGGAGCAGCTGCCAGTTTTGCCAGAGCAGAGTGGCAGATTTTCTCTCCCTAGGCTCTGTTGCGCTTTGCTGAGGTACAGCCAGCAGCTGTTTGTGAGACTTCTATGAGCTGGCTTAGCTGCTTCAGTCAGGTTCTGACATCCCTTCTTTGATGAAGACATTTCCATGCAGGCAGCCTGCACCTGCCTCCTCTCAGTGCCAGGGAACACTCCACGACCTTGGGCTCCCTCTGAGGAAGGAAGCAGAGGTGGGCACAGGTGAGAGCGCTCAGCCAGGCAGTGCCCTGAAGCTCAGACCTTAGCTCTGTCTCTGTGGGCTTCTGTCTCCACTCTCCATTCTCTTCTGGGGGCTTTGCCACAGCAAAAGGTGTTCTGGGGGCTTTGCCACCAGGCCTGTGAAGCAGCATTTCCACAGGAAGACACTAAGGGCCAAAAAAGCATCCCTCTTTGGCCTAGGCCACTACCAAGTTGCTTTGGAATACTACAGAGCTAGTTGGGGATTTACTTGGAATTCAGCCCTGGACATGCTGAAGGTTCAGGGTCTGGATCCCAAGAGGAACCCCTGAGGTTCCAGTGCCAGTGCTGGCTCCATCACCCACCTCACAGTTCAATTTTGCTAAGAAGGAAATAGTGACAGCACTTCCTGTGCCAGGAAGAAATATTTCCTAGTTTCCAGAAAATTTGGAGCTGCTTTCTTGGACATTTCAACCTGTGGTCCTTGTTACCTAATGCTACCCAATGCAATGGGGACAGGTTCTTTCACGAATGCTTTGCAGAATTAGAATGGGTCACAATGTTGTAATTAGATCTTTATTATTACATAGAGGGAGTCAATTTCAGATAGAAAATCTTTGGGAAACTCTACACTAGCATTCCAGATAACTTCAAGCATAGCAGAAATACTTAAAACAGTTGTTTCAAGTTCAACAGTACCTGAAGTTGGAAAATTACTTCAAAATTTTGTATTTTTGAGTCAATTATTGAGTATGCAGGCAATTAGCTCCTGAGTCCCATAGTGTAATCAATCATACATAGAAAGAAAAAAATACTGTATTTGATTGGCTTTGAGCTATGATTAATTTAAGTGGAATTTGGTCATGTGACTGACTAAAATACCAAAGGGCATGTCATTACATTAGGGAAGCTTTCTGATGCTGCGAATTGATTTAAAAAACAAAGAATGAAGAATATGTTCCAAACTGAAGACTACGATTTAGCTCAGATGGTGAAAGTTGCCTTTCTTTATAGAAAAGAAACTGTCTTCATTTTTACATTCTGTTTTCAAGAAGAGATTTTCACAAAGCAATAAATCTTTTCCTCTTTCATAAAAGATCTGTTACTTGCAATTCATTTTCTTCTAGAATATTTTTCCAGTTTAAATTATTGTAAGCATCATGAGGGAAAAACCCATGAAAATGTTATTTGCAATAATAAAAAAGTATTCAGCTTAAGATTTTCTATCAAAATAGATGACTCATTTATAAAAAGCTCTAATCATGAGTTTTTAAAATTGGAAGGTAATCTGAATAAAAAGTACACATCTGAAAGTGCTAGATATGAGAAGTGGTTTAAGGAAGGATTGTTACAAGGTCTCCCTGTTTGGCAGAGACCTTTGTGAATTTAGGAAGGATCCAGCACAATACTAGTTTAAAATCCCAGACTCTGGAATCCACCTAGAAAACTACAGTATGTCAAAGAATTGTTGCAGTCATGTATACAGAAGATGTGGAAAAGTAAGAATTAATTAAGAATAGTTTCTTTAAAGCAGGTACTTCAATGATGTAACAGAGAAGTTCAGATGTTGTGAGAGCTTCACAAGGTTTGGTCCTTGTGAAGGAAAATTCATAGATGGGATTTTACAGGAAAAGGTGAAAAAAGCTTGAAAATGAGAGCTGAGAATTGCATTAAAAGAAAAGTCATGCAGAATAGTCAAAGAAGATTTTCTCCTTGTGAGATTTTCCTCTTGGCAATATGGCCAATAATCTGTTTGGAAGGGTATCCCATCCAACCATTTCCATCTATAGAATGGCACTCAGAAGGGCAAGTTTTGGTGATTAGCTCCTAATGATTACATGCTTATAAATGTGAAAGAGTTCTGAATAATAACCAACATGTAAAATAATAAGCCAGAGACAGATGCTAAGGCGAGGTGCATGTGCTTCAGACCAGTAGAGGTAGTGAATTATTCTACAGAACTAAAAATACCTTCTCCTGGGAGGATGCCTGCCCTATTAAATGCCTCTCAAGTCTGGAAAACTTAGAAAATCTTCTGTGTCCCAATAGACATGGGAACACCTTGTCGAATTTACATTATTGTAATTTCATCAAATTCCATTGTACTGCTGGAACTGCAGAGGCAACTGAAGAGAAAGCAGCTGAACAAGATAAATATGGTATAACTTCAAGCCATATAATCCTTTCATGCCCCATTGGGAGGGAGAAAGGGTATGTGAATCTGCCTAATTACTGCATGCTTTTACGGGGAAAGCCCACTTCATCTAGGCTTTTCTGCAAGTGGCATGCAGTTTTACTTAACTGTTTTACCAGGAGTAAACATTCCCCTTCTTCCAGAGGGGAATCATACTGTCGGTGCAGGGGACGCTGCTCCCAATTTATTATAATTTTCTAGTAAAACCACCATTGACAGCGAAGTGCATTCATGCTGCCATCAAGAGGGGGCAGCCTTTGCTAACTGCATCGCTGCTCCGCACAGCGCAATGCTGTGTCTGCCTTTTTGGCGTGTGGCGTGTGTTTTCATGCCAGGTCCTCGTCACATGGCCCTCTCGCCTTTGCTAAGCTGTCGGGTTTTGTCAAAGCTGTTCAGAGCAGATACCATATTCTGGACTGAGCTAGACCAGCACGGCCCATGTAAGCATCCCAGGTAATGGTGGTGGGGTTGGTGGCAGTTGAGAGCTACCTAAATAGTATGGTTTGTAATTAGGGCTGCTTCGATCTCATGGAAACCAGGACACTGATACCAGAACTCAGATAGAAGCTTTCATAAACTTTGGTTTTCTTCAGTCAGATTAAATGAATCACAACTAAGCATAAATCTTCTATCCGATGATCTCACAGGACTGTTTCAGATCACACTGGCAGGTCTAGATAAGCAGTGAAAACTGATCTGTTATAAAGCCAGGTATCACCTTTACCCATTCAAGATTGTTGCCCTTCAACTGTACAAAATAATTATCTCCTTTTCTTTTCTTTTCTTTTCTTTTCTTTTCTTTTCTTTTCTTTTCTTTTCTTTTCTTTTCTTTTCTTTTCTTTTCTTTTCTTTTCTTTTTTTCTTTTTAGAATACTTACCTTGTATTTCTGTCTTGAATTTCAGATTTCAGTGAGAATCCAGATTAAACAGGGCATAAATAAAAACTTCATCCAAAGACTTATGAAATATGTTTAAAAGTTCTATTTTCTTCAGTTATCGGTGTACAAGACCCTATTTTTTTCCAAGGATCTGGGTCATACCTGAATAAATGCAAGATAAAATTCATCCCTGTGAAGTGCAGAGGTCAGGTCCAGCTCATTAGTGATCAGTGTGGGTTCACCAACATTTGCACTGAAATTCCACATTCTCAGTAAAAATGGGTCAGAAAAGGATCAGGGAATTTTTAATGAAAACAAATGGGGAAGCATCTCAGCACTAAATTTAACCAGAAATCTGTGTGTCTTTGGGGTTTGTAACTCAAGAAGAGCAAACAATGAGGAATAATGTATCAACAAATGCAATACATCTTTAGGCAACTACTCTAAAAAGTGATACACAACTGCCACCTCTCAGAGCTCTGCAAAGAATTATAAAATTTGTTACCCTTGTACAGCATTCAGATACCCTGCAGTTAGAAACCTGACATCTTGAGAAAACATAGAAATTACTTAGCCAGATGATAGTGAACAGATCCAGGTGTTTGCCACATCTATGATTGTACTCAGCCATAATCCAGAATCTCAGGTCTACACATTCTTTCCACATTCTTTCTCCCAGTTCGGTGCTATTGTTGGAAAATTTTTTAAGTGAGTTATCCATACTTTTCTAACATGGAATGAGGCATACAGCATCATTTCACCAGGCATAAACAAGTGCCTGACAAGCATTCTTGTTTATTGTTATTGTTGTTTCAGTGACACAAAATGCAATTTAACACCTTGGATCGGCCAGAGAAAGCTCAAAGGTATTTTTAATTTCTTGACAATAACTTAGTCTGCTCTGCTATGTCTCTCCAATAAAAAGTAATGTTGATGTTGGATTTCTGCATAAGTTATCTTAGATTATGTAATTTTCATAATTTTTCCTACGTCATATTGTACAACCAGTCTAACTGGATGTAAAACAAGCAGTATAGGTGTAGGTACATGTGCCCATGTCTTTACTAAGGCAAGATATTTCTTCATCTGGATGGGTTCCAGAATAATATTAGGAAATTGAGAATAATATATTCCCAAAGTCACTGGAGGCCAAATGGTAGTATTCTCTGAAATGCATGAAAGCTGTGAAAGAAATTATCTTCCAGGTAAAATTAATCATATTATTATAGTTGACTCAATACTTCTATGAAGTATTTCATAATTATGCCCCTCTGCTCCCCCCAGAGGCTAGCAGTGAGAGAGGGCTCAGGAAGCACAAGGCTGATTATTTGCATGAATAGCATTTTCACATGTCCTCTAGCAATAGCATCTGAAAGCCTTATGTTTTCAAGAAGAGCTATCCTCTGAACCTTACAGGCTATAAACCACACACAGCATTGCTAGGGCAGTAAAAGGCAGGAGAACCAGGGGTGAAAATAGAATCACTACCACTGACTCAGCACAGCTTTTTGGTCCTCATTCTTTGCTCTTCTTCAGTAACAAACTCCGAAGAGACATTGGTTTCTGGTTAAATTTAGTGCTGAGATACTTCCCCACTTGTTTTCATTAAAAATTCCCTGATCGTTTTCTGACCCGTTCTTACTGAGAGTCAGCACTGACTCTTCTGCTCAGAACAGCATCAGCACAGCTTTTTGGTCTGTCTTTCCTAGGGTGGCTTTTGCATAAATTAAAGCTGAGTCTTAGCATGTGGTTCAGATTTAAACAATGATTATTCATTTTGCAGAACAGGGGCATGGAGATAAGATCCAAAGAAAAGTAAGATATTTGCCTTATTTTTTGTGTTACTGTTGAAAAAAATTGTTGAGGACTTCCATGCAACTGCTCATACCATATATTCTGTCACCCAGAATTCATCACCCAGATACGAGTGATGAGGAATTTATCCTCTACACTGGCTGAAAGGGACCTCATTTAGCATTCAGACTTCTCTGGATGGTTTTGATTGAGTGTTTGAAAAAGTATGGCATGTTACAGAGATAAATGTTTACACTCCAATAATGACTGAGTGGATGCTTTTATATGCATTTTTATGGATTACTAGTTCTAATTGTTACATTCCTGGATTATTTGTCTTCCCCCCCCCCCCCAGATATTATTTTTTTCCTGGGTTGTGGTTGGGGTTTTTTTTGTTTTGTTTTGTTTTGGTGGGTTTTTTGTTTGTTTGTTTGTTTTGGTTTGGGGTTTTTGTGTGTGTGTGTGTGCAGTTTTTTGTTAGGTTTGGTTTGGTTTGGTTTGGTTTGGTTTGGTTTTTTTGTTTTTTTTTTTCCTGACTATTCCTAGAAGTCAGCGTTTACACTGCAAATTTTCTTACTAATTCTGGAGGGATGAATATGCATATAATTTTTTAAACCTACTTACAATATTTCAGACTACTCTGAATTTTCTGTTTCATTTTGCATTTGTTACAATCAAAGGAACCCGTTTTCTGAGTGTGTTTTCTGCAAGCTTCTGTCTCTGTCTGCCTACACTAGGTTTGCTGAGGAAACAACACCACATCTGCAGCACGCACAGAATCTTTCTGTGATGAGATAATTTCAGTTCAGCAAGTGCAACCTGTGTCAACCAGTTGTAATGGGTTAACCCCCGCTGGCAATTCAGTACCAAGTAGCTGTTTACTCACACCCCTCCCCATGGTAGGATGAGAATAAGAATTGGAAAAAAGAGGCAAAACTTGTCGATTGATATAAGAGCAGCTTAATAATAGAAACCAAGTGAAGATAATGACAACAATAATAGTAGCAACAACAATGAAAACAACAAAAGCAACAACAGTAATAAATAGGACAGAGAAAAAAGAATACAACTGAAGAAAAACAAGTGCACAATACAATTGCACACCACCTGCTGGCTGGTGCCCAGCATGTCCCTGCACAGTGGCTGGTGACACCTGGCCAGCTCCCCTCAGTTTATACATCTAACATGACACTCTTTGTGATGGAAAATCCCTTTGTCCTGTTCACATCAGCTGTCTTGACACTGGCTGTGTCCCCTTCCAGTTTCTTGTGCACCTGCTCATGTGGCAGAGCATGGGGACCTGAAAAGTCTTTGATTTAGAGCAGGAACTACTTAGCAAAAGCTGAAATATCATTGTGTTACCAACATTATTTTCCTACTGAATCAAAAATGTACTGTATACCAGCTACTAAGACAAAAATTAACTCCATCCCAGCCAAAAAAAGGCAAGGATCCATGTCTTATCCCATACCATTTTTGTCATGCCAGGTCAAATGCTCCTCATTACCACATTACCTTTCCAGTCTTGTGATTGATACACTCACCTGTCATTCCTTAAGTTCATGGAAACTCCCCTGTAGGAGTCTCCCAAATTTATTTAGTTCATGACCCTGGACTGTCATAACAATCAGGCAGGAAAGATAGTGTGTAGTGTCCAATTGTTGCACATTGGAGACAATTCTGATTCCATCACCACTATGCTCATTGAGTTCCATGCAACAGTGCCTGCTCATCCCACTTGGAAGTAGCAATTGCAACTCCTGCTTTTAAACATGCAGAAAGATGCTTTCAAGTGAACTTCATTACAGTGTTGACTGTAGAAATAAATGATAATAGAGCTGTTCCTTGCAAGAAAAACCTGTAATTGCTTGAAAGTCCAAAAAGGGATCATGTCTGCAATGGGCCATTACTGCATGACATGCAGCATGTTGGAGGCTGACTGATCTTAAGAGCAAGAGATTTGCAAAGTGAACAGTCACGGAACTGAAAGTTATCTCATAAGTCATGTGACTAATAGCAATAAATAATTACCAAGTTACATGAAAATCTGAATCATTTATATTTAATTGAAACTAAGACTTCAGTGACATTTAGAGCCCAGTGAAGGTATTTTATCAGCTGGATTCCCTGGAGATGAATTTATGCTCTCAGGTTAATTTCCTTTTGTATAACTTGTTTTGTTTCATCTACTTAGCAATGACATGTTTTTTCTTCAGGCCTTTTCTTGACCTAGGATGATTTAAACATTGGGAACACAAAAATCTTTGCTGTCTTCTAAGTTCAAAACTCTCATCCAGATCAGAAGTATCATGGCCAGCATGGAACCAAGACAGCTTCAGAGGGGAGAGGGAAAGCAGTGAAAACAGGATTTTCTACTCACTAACTATATCACATGATTGAAGTCTTAAACTACTCAGTGCTTATGATTAGAATTTTGATTTCAATAGAACTCATATTATGTTTCCCATGCCTAACTAAATTTTTTCTTTTTAAATAACCTAAGCATTCATACCTTAGCACTGTAGAGCTTGCCATGGACTCTTTCATCATTCTGAAAGAAATTCTTTCGTTTCTTCTGAGGAAGAAAAGGATAAAGGAGAGAGTTAGATTTCAGCGGCTAATATATGGATAAGTTTGAGTGGACATGGGTTTTTTTTATTCAGCTTAGCAGGAGAATCTTATTACTTGGGCTGTACCTTCATTACAGGCTTCCAAAATCAGTGAGGATGCAATAGATGCAGAGTTCTGGGCAGAAAATGTCAAAGTGCAAAAGTCAAGCCAGTTTAGGACTGAAGGCCAAGGCATCCATTCTGCACAGTGCAGCATAACAGTGTACAGGACCTGCTCAGGATAGTTATTTTGTGGATCATTAGCTCTGAACAATAACCTGTTCAGGATCACTACAGTGGCTCATTCCATACTCCTGCATATGTCTTGAGTTTACCTAAGTACATAGCTGTAGAATAGAATCTGAGCTGTAGGATAGAATCAGGAATGTGAACAAAATCAGTTAGATATCACTGATATTTACCACTTCAGTTTTCAATCTAAACTTCTACCTGCTGTTACTACTTGTTTCTTGGATGCCTGGTCAAACTCCAGAATGTTGCTGTGCTTTATAAAACTAAGAAAAATTATAATTCTTGCTTCAATGGTCTAATACAATAGGACTGGACAACATAGTGGAAAACCTATCTATGGACCAAGAAAAGGTAAAAGTTAGTACAGCAACAAAACCTTGTGAATGTGTGACAAAGCCCAAGTAACTTTTGGTAAAATTTGTTCATCCTAAAATAATATTAAAAAAACAGGAAACAAGTCAAAGAGAGTGAGCTTCCCCAGAGCAAATTCCATGTGAAAATTCTTCATTCAGCTCCTGCATTCCTATTCTCAAGTTTCCACTTATTTAATGGTATTTTATGTTCCAACTTTCCTAGGAAAGCAAAAAACCTGGCACAACCTTAATAAAAACACTGGAGCCGGTCAACACTTTTGTGAGCTCTCTACCATCTTCGTGCCATGGAGAAGCACGGAGGAGCCAACTAGACAGGTTGAGGCTCTGCTTGTAGTGGTGGTGGTGCTCCCTATCAACCCTTGCCCTTGCTGCAGACATGAACCTGACTTTGGACAATGAAATCGTAAGACTTAAGTAGGAGCTATGTAACAGAAAATTTCAAGGGAAACTCCACTCCAGGAGTACCAAAAGAGCAGCTTTTCTGCCTGGTACACCTCCTTTGTGGAGAAATTTTCTTGTCGCCTCTTGGCCCCTTTGTTACAGCAGTCTGAATGACCAGCTCAGTGGGCAAACTTTCCAGCAGAGGCATGCACTATAGCATTTCCTGGATCATAAAAGTTTCGGGATAATTTAAAGGATATATTTTCAGGGCCAGGGAATCATCTCCCAGGCATTGTCGCTCGTAAAAAAGAGCTCTCCATTTTGCAGAACTCAACTCATGTCACAGCGTTTAACTCAGAACCTAGCACCTCCCACTCAAAGCAATGGAGATTCTTCCTTCCTCCCCCGTTCTCAGGAGAAGAAAATGCAATACTATAATGGCCAGGATTTTAAAAATCTGGATGTCAGTGTATCTCCAGGTTTTTGTTTTTTATTGCAATTGCTTAAGAGAGGAGATACTGTTTTCCAAAACAAGACTTAGTGAAGAGTGGGAGATCTGTAATACCAGAGAATTTATACTACAGTGATAAATTTTTTTGGTTTCTTTCCTTTTTTTTTCATTCTGTTTATTCCATGTCCACACTGTACAAAGGATAAAACCAGACATTATTTATATGAATAAGGTTATTAGCCAATATACCAGATTACTAGTACAAAATACATATCCAGGTGTGAAGCAGTGTAATTTAGTTTTTCAGTCTACTTTTAGATCAGCTAATCTGTAGCTCATTTAAATTCACCATTTAAAAAGAGATTTCTAGCACATGTGGTGGTGCATTGCTGTCTCCTGGACTGCTCTGAGATCTCAGAAATTCTTGTTATGCTTTGTCCTTGATAAATTCCTCTCAGGTGATGAATCTCCCCTTGAACTTATCAAAAACATCTTATCCTAGTCTACAGCAGGAAATTCTGTTGCCTAACCAAGGAAGAGGACAAGAGATAACCCTGAACGCCTTGGAACTTAACTTGCCTGAATCATAGCCCAAACGGAATAATATTATTGTTACTGAAATTTTGAGGAAAATTACTGGTCTGGATTGAGGCCAGGATGGAAACTGACTGATGACTAAAGCCAAGCAACTTGCAACCCATTGAACAACAGCCCCCAGTGAGGCCCTGTGAGCTCTCCCGGGCTGCAGTGGCTGCACCAGTGTCCTGTGCAGGGTCTCTCAGAGGTCACCAATTCACAGGTTTGGGAACTCAGAACAGTAATTGAAAACTGAAAACCGGGCCTGTGCTGCTACCCAGCTCCTTGAGGCTCAATCCTTCACCCACAGAGATACAAACACCTTTCATGTATATATCCATAGACACATCTGTTTGTGTGTGTCTCAATTAATTCAAACACCCTTTATCAAATATAGGGTGAGTCTGCCATCTTGAATCTATTATCAAGTCACTGTTGTAACTGTAGTAAATCCTGTTGCTTCTCTTCCTAAATGTTAAGTTTGTCAATGATTGTACACTACCTACTCTTTTAGACATAAACCATTGACCAAGAGGCTGGGACTAAGATTGTGCTCAGCTGCACCTAGGCTCCGTTAGGAGTTTAGAAAGCAAGGGGGTCTTCATTGAACTTCATGGCTCAACAGGGGGGTCTCCCTTACCCCTTTGGATCCTTATCATTTTGGATCCTCAGATTGTGTGTGAATCATTCTAAACTAATTCTAATCCAATTGTTTTAAGTATGCTTCATAATACAATTTTTCTGTGCATGCTTCATCTATATACTAGGTTGTAGAGTGAACCTTTGCCACCAAACTTTGTTTAGTCCACTTTCTCATATTTATATTGAACAGGTTGCCAATACCCTCAATAGTGATTCTTTAAATGACCTAAATGACTCATTTGTATATCATTGAAAGAAACCAGATTGTTCAAAATGGAGATATAACTGTTTCTTCATCCCGTTCACAGACCTCAGAGTATCCTGGATACTGAAATAATGGATTAGACAGAAAAATTCCATAGAGGAAAAGGGAGTTACAAAATTGAAAGACACAGCATGAGGCTCAGAAACCTCAACTTAGAGGCTGAAGCAAACCTGGTCTCAAACAATTCCTAATATCTCCTGTACTGCCTAGTGCTACAGTCAGGGTTCTGGGCAGACTCACTGATCTTCTGAAAGAAGACAAAAAGAGTATGGTTGTTTTTCCCAGTTAAGAGAACACTTGAAGGCACTTGATTCCTTTCTGTAAAAATATCAAATTTTAAAATGCTGTGTTGGGTGAGGAAGTTTTTGAGCTAAAACTTGATGTTGGCCTAAGAGCAAGTGAGTATGTCCTTGCTATCAGTAAGTTTAGAGCAGACATTTGGGAAGGTCACTGAAGCAGGGAGGTTCTGTCAGTGCCTGCCCCCAGGACTGATAGAGAGAGGCTGCCAGTCTGGCTTTTGGAGAAGCATAGCTGAATTTTTCAGAGGGCAGTTTGATGAGGTGCCAGCAGGAATGAGGCCTCCTAAGCCAGGAACTAGTGCCAGTCTGAGTTATTTACCTCAAAGCTTATCAGCAAAGGCATCTCTTGACTATAAATCACTTGCTTGGCACTCCAATCTATGGCAATTCCCATATTCAGAATGCATTCCTTAAAGTGGAGGTAAGACACTACTTCCTTGTCATAATTTAAGCACTTGAAATAACATGTTTATTTTACAGGAATTATTAACTGAAAATGACACATACAAGAGATTTTCACACATGGTTTGTCTTAGGTTTTATTGTTAATAGCAGCCTGAAATGCAGGCCTCTGACCAGTTTTACTGCCTGTAGTCTGTCCAGCTACTGTGATCAGCCATGAGGCAATGATGGCAGCTGACATCACTAAAGGTCAAGCAGTGAATATATTTCCTGTCACCAAGATGTGCTTATCCTCGTGCCTTCACTGTTATGCTGCAAATCTTCTGTCAGAGTAGCTACAGAATTCACACCACCAACCTGTAAGGGAAAACAAACAGAAGAAGCCTTCTTCTGACAGAATTTCTCTGCTGTAAGCTTTGGAACCTTGAGTAAAAGGACTACATTTCTTTCTACATTGTGAGTGGAGAAGTGTTATGCCTCAGTAAGCATGGCTCAACTCAGTATTTTTGGCATTAAAAAAGAAAGTGATGCTAATCAGTGTGTAGCCAGTTTGCCTCTCTTCTCTGCAGCCATGTCAACACAACAGGGTGCAGCTCATTTCACACTCCTTTTCATAGTGTAGGTTTCTCATCAGGTTCTAGAAGAGAGCTTTCCACAAAAAAATTTGCCTTTAAAAACTTCTTCTCATGGATGATGTGTGAGGACTGCAGGGCCTCAGGATGGCAGTATAAATCTGAGAAGAAAACTGTGTCCTTAGAATACCAGGTGGCCCCACTCAGGAATTGTGCTTACCTCAGGCAGGCACCAGATCCTGGGTCCATAGGCTGTGCCAGCTGAAGGTCTGCTCTTGGAGAAACAGCAGTTTAGAAACTGCTTGGAGAAGCTCCAAGATTCTTTCTCTCAGTCTGACTGCTTGTGACCTCAACATTTTTCACTTCCTCAGGCATTGTGCCCTTTCTGCCAGCCCTGGCTGAGTAATCATAGTTATTTTCTCATCTCAAAAGACAGAAGGGGAAATGTTAATTTTCTGCTCACAAACTAGCTCTTCTTAACTTGCTCTTCCTAACAGACCTGTAATGTATAATGAGAAACTTACTGGCTAAGAAGACTCACATTGGAAACCTCCTTCCTCATACTCATGAAATGGTTTGCATGAATCTCAGTGAGAACCAGGCCAGCAGGACAGATGAAGGTAGACTTTTATGCAAGAGGTTTCTAAATTAAGCTCACACTCAGGAGCAAAATCTCCAGCTTGCCAGATCAAAGTGACCACTACCAGCAGAAGTAATGTAACAAGAATATGCAAGACAAAGGCTGACACCAAGGAATTGCTCACATTTTTTCCACTTCAATTTTTGGCAGCTCTGAGGCAATCACAGTTTCTCCCACCATCTGGAATGATAGGAAAAAAAAGTAAACCATTTCCAAAATCAAATAACAGTCACAGTCCTTAGATGCTCCTTTCAGATCTATGCTTATTTCCATGGCAGTAATTGGTAAATAGCCTCTTGACTAGATCAGCAAGCACACTCTCACAAATAGACCTTAGTAATATCATTTCTCAATTTTAAGATTGATTATTCTGTTTGAATAGATTGAACTAGCAAAACTGAACTAGCAGATTATAATTAAGAGGGGGAAAAAAGGTGAAGTTCCAATTTTCCTTTTCTAGGGAAAAGATAGGGGAAAAACTGAAATAGGAAACTTTCACCACTCATCTGAGACTAGAATGTTACCTTTCTGAGGACATTTGATGCATGAAAGCAGTGGTATTTTTATTCAGAAGATGAAATACAAATGTTCTAAATTCTTGCTGCTCCAAGTTACCTACAGCAGTGGTAATTTTACTGATCATGTTGACTGTAACAAAAGGTTTTTGCAAAAGTACTAGGAAAAAACTGGAGTACTGCTGTGTGATTGAAGGTTCTGTCTCACACTTTGCATGGCTGTATTAAAACAGAGCAATATTGCAAAATTTACTTAGCTATCATTTTCAGTGGTATTCACTGAAAAAGGAACTGTACTGCAGCCTTTGTGCCAGACTATGGGTGGTTTAAACAACATGTATTTCTCATTCCTAAGTGACTCATACTATTTCCTGTTTTTTCTAAAAGTCTGTGCAGCTTGCAGATCTATCCTAAGTATCAATATGGAAAATCATTGATATTGTGCCATTTTCTATCTGTCTTTTTTCTTATAATTAGAGAGAATCTAAGTATTTATTCGAAGCTGGAACACGAGCACCTGAGGACAAAAGGAAATCCAATACCACAAGCAGGCAAACAGCTACCAAATCTCACTCAACTTGTTACTTTCTTTTGTTGCCCATTGCCCCAGCAGAAAGTGCTATCTGTATGCAAACAGATGTTTCTAATCAGCCTCAGTCAGTCCCATTTGCTACCTGTTATTTACAGTCTCTAATACCACACTCATTTCTATGCAAGTGTAATGCGCAGAACAAGATTCATGAACAACTGCCAGGGTACCTTCTTCTTTTGTTTTTTTGGACAAAAGTACTGATAGCTCTCACTCAGGCTATAAAGCCACTTCCTTTGCAAGTGGTGAGCAGACCAATTAGATTTATGCAGAGCAAGAGAAAACACTAACTCCTGGTGTAGGCAAGTTGATTAACAGTGCTGTGTTTTACTGCAATTAGATAATCATGTCAATTCATGCAAAAATGAGAAGGAGCTGTTTTGGCCAAACTCTGAATTTTGGGGAACATTTATGTGTTGCTCCTCACACATGTGGATCTAGTACAAAAGTTTCTTCAAGGCCAAACAGGTAAAACTTCGTATGTGTACTATATGCTTCACTACATATTTCAGTTTCTTCTTTAGCTACTATGATATGACAGGAGGGTCTCTGACTGACTTGTACTCAAGGAGAAAAAGCCTAGATTTAAAAACAGTCTGTAGGGGTAAAAAAATGACACAAAAAAATGAAAATGTCAAATCAAGTTTTTTTGTTAACATACTGAAATAATGCCCTAATGGAAACTATGGCCACCTGAAAGACATATCCTGGAGTAAGTCCAGCCTGAAGCATCTATAAAAATGGACTCTATCTTGTTGACAGAAGTCCAAATAATGGTGGACAACAACTCAGGAAAGACCAAATCTAAAAACAAACAGCAAGGTGACTGTTGATCATCATTACTCTCTGAAGATAGCCTGCTCCTCCATGACAAAAGTTTGCACAAGAATGCCAATATCTAAAATTCTCCAATTTCTTAAAATTTGGTCCAACATGTAGCATCTCTTGAACATCTAAACCATTTTTTTTTGGTTTTCTTCCTCTGAAAGACAAGCATTCAAATAGGTGGTGACATTTCTGTTTTTTAGAGGCAGATAATGAAACAGCTTGCAAAGAGTACTGTTTCTTCTCTTCTAGAAAGCACAGGCTTTATAAAAATAACAAGTGAAAGCATCTGCAAACTACTCAGTTTCCTAGAAACTCAGTTCTCTAACAAAAGAATCCTAGGTCTGAAACTACATGTTGTCTAAGATATTTTTATTTCCAAGGTCTAAAATATACCTAGAGATAAAAAATACCTCCTTAACTTTTCTTGCTGAAAGAATAATCCTCTCAGTCATGTGGCCTACAGAGAGAAGGTGGACTGAATCATGAATCCTGGACTGAAAGATATGCCCTGGAAGTGCTTCCCAGCTGGCTTCCTACAAGATCTGTCTGTGGATTCAAATGTATGGTTCTGAGCTATTGGGCAGAAGAACACAGGTCAGTCTAGCTAGCAGCAAACTGCCAGACAACCATTAGACTCAAGCAACACAAGACCCCCAAGACAAGGAAGAATCAGGCCTGTTGGAATGAGACCAGCAGAGACACAAAGATTATCAGAGGGACAAAGCACCTTCTTTATGAAAACAAGCTGGGAGGATTGCATTTCTTAGGCCTGGAAAAGAGAAGTCTCCAGGGAGATCTTAGAGAATTTTCCAGTACACAAAAGGGCACTATAGGAAAGCTGGAGAGGGACTTTTTACAACAGCATGCAGTGACAGGCCAAAGGAGAATGGCTTCAAATTTAGAGATAGTAAGTTTAGATTATATATGAGGAGGATTTTTTTTTTTTTTTTTTTTGCCATGAGGGTGGTGAAGCACTGAAAAAGGTTGCCTGGAGAGGTTGTGGATATCCCATTTCAAGGCAAAATTGGATGAAGCTTTAAGACACCTGGGAGGTGTCTCTGTCCATGCCAGGGTGTTGAAAATAGGCAATCCTTAAGGCATTTCCAACCCAAACCATTCTACAATTTTATGAAATCCTAAGACTCCAGGGCCTGAAAAAAATCAGGTCCACTCTGAAAAAGAAGGCACATTTTTGAGAAATGTGACATTCAGATCCTATGGGTCCAAGAACTTGTGGAGAAGCTGGAAGTCTCTGCACCATGCAGTCAGTTATCAATCCAGTGCCCAGGGCAGTCTGCATGATTTTCTGCAAAATCTCCACTGCCAGTATGTGACAGCATCTGCTCCAGGACTGAGCAGATACCAGTCCCGACTGTGATACTGGACCTGCCCAGTGGTGTTTGTGACACCTATTGTATCTGTGCCTGGTTTTAAACCCATGGCTTCCAGGCTTTAGTTGTCTCCCATTTATGGAGCACAGTGCAGTTGTTGCCAGAAGAAGGTGTTTTCTGTCTCCTCTTCTGTACAGCAAGATAGGAATGTAGTCTAGCAAGGTGCTAAGCTGCCAGGTTGGGAGCAAAAAATATCAGACCATTATTCTGTCAGGGCAAACACTGGCCATGGGAGTGAAAACTACTAACTTTCAAGTTAGTACAGTAGGCAGACGGCTTACTCAGGTCTAAAATGTCAGTGTGGATACTGTAGATCTTGTATTTTTCTAAAAAGGGACCAGACTTTGAGTCACATCTGGCTGACCGCTGTGTTCACATCTAATGTTAAACAGCATATTGGCAGTGGAAATACAAGAACAGTGGCAATTAGTTCATATCAATACCTATGCATTTTCACTTCTTCTGCTTTAAGAACCTCAGGGGGAATCATAATGTGCTGAACCTGCATTTTCAATGATCTAGGAGTGTTGCTGTATGCCTAGTTGGTGCAAGAATTTGTTGCAGTTTTCCCTTATGCTGAGACACTTCTGTGAAAATACTGCCATGTAGCTATTGATAAAGAAATACTCTAATATACTAATGAAATTACCAAATTGTTACTGTTTAAAATTGTTACCAATTGTTACAGTTTACTGTTTACAATTTGTGCCAAATATCCCATTTCCCCCCTGAATTCTGTTAGTAGAAAGAATGTAGCTATTATTAGAGTGAAGAATCTATCTTGTAGTCAGTGTAAGGCTCAGGTAAAATACTGCTCCACCAGTAAGCTCCTCTCCTCTCTTTGCCACTTACTGTTGCATTTTGTGGTACTATATCCAACACACAGACCACTTTTGGAAACATATCTTCTACGAACTGATCTCTTATCTAACACTGGTAGCTCACAACTATTTGTTGCTGGAAGCAAGTTTTCAGCTTACCAAGCACAGCTTGTAGAACAGTTTGTGGTTTATTCTAGTCTTTGATTTGCTGATTGGTTGTGTTTATCATAAACTGCAAGGGGTTGTGAACTGCCATGCACTGAGGATCTTCATTTCTATTACTACAGCATCCAAATAACAGGGTGGCTTCAAAAGTCTGCTGTAAGGTGTAATCCACAGTCTAAGGCATTTCTACTCTATTGCTGAAGAAAATGTACCCATAAAGGTTTCAAGGTTTTAGGTAAAGTCTAACCACTGTAGAGGAAAGTATATAATAGCTTTACATACTTCTATATGGTAGGTGTGTTCATGCTCAGTAATATTTCTGGTTCAGCCTCACATTTAGTATTGTTTCATGAACTGATCTCTGGACTCCCATGTAAGGAAAAGTACAGCTCCACCAAAGACACCCACAAGAGTTTTTTATGTGCTGAAGGCCCAGGCAATGTTATTCTGTAATCAACACCAGGTATTAAAAAAAAAAAAAAATCAGAATCCAGAAACAGAAAGAAACAGGGAAAAGAGAGTACCTAGTGCCAAGGGAAATTATATCAGCATAATCAACAGTCAGTAAGGAGTGTGTAGGTCATGGAGAGGAACTGCAAAATGTTTTGCACAGTTTCCAGTGCCAGCTGAGCAGCTACATATAAATGTCACTATGTTTCTTTGCCTCAAAGATATTCTCTATTCATTGAAAGTGTAGAAGTGTCTCTGCCAATTAAGACAATGCAGATGTTCTGCATTATGTAGTTCATATTTTTAACAAGAGAATTGACATTTTGTGTAACAATGGTAAAAACTGACAAACATGTTGTTATAAGCTTTTTTTTAAAAAGTGTAGGGGGTGGGGAATCCACTATTCACACCCAGAGCAGGTCCATTATGTAAGATGAGGAAGGCTGATGATCTGTGGGGAAAAATACTCATCTCATAGTGACAATGGACTTTGATGTACTTTTGTACAGGGCCAAAGGACAGGTCAGCGGTGGGCACACCACACTTCTAAAGGCAACTTACATGGGTAGGTAGTGAAAGGACAAGGGGAAATGGTTTCAAATTTTAACAATAATTAAAAAAAAAAAAACAACAAGAAAACAAAACAAAACCTGTGTGTATGGGAAAACTTAGATTAGATGGTAGGAAGGAATTCTTTATTCAGAGGGTAGAGTGGTACTGGAACAGATTGCTCAGAAAAGTTGTGGATGCCCCACCCAAGGCCAGGTTGGATGTGGCCCTGAGCACCCTAATCTAGTGGGTGGCATTGCTGCCCATGGTGAACAGGGTTGGAATTAAATGATCTTTGAGGTCCCTTCCAACCCATGCCACTCTATGATTACATGATAATGCTGAGACTAACAAAGATCAATTCCCAAATTTTAGCACAGCTCATTTTTGCAGGATTTTGTCATGAATAGTTTAATCATGCCTTGAATTTTCAATCTGTTTAAAGGCATAAAATACTTAATTAACATTATTAATTCTATTTGTTACAGCTCCTTAAAGCATGATTTCTGGAGATGGTAAACATTTAACTGCCTTTTATTGAATGGGTTCTATATAGATTTTTCAAATACTGACAACTAATAGATAACCGTGAAAATAAGTAGTAGAATGTTACTTTATTTACTTTGAAAATGCTAGTTTCACAAAGTCTTGTGAGATTCCTGAGGGGCATAATTTTGATGCTGTGCATTCATCTAGCTAGTGTGATGAACTCCTGCTTGGCACAATCAGTGTTCAAATCTTAGCTTGGCACATGCCATTAAAGATCTGGACCTTAACATCTCTGAACAGGACTTTGATGCCTGAGTCATGCAGGCATTTAAGCATTTCCAACTAAATCTTTTACTTTTGATAAAGGTAGGCTAGCCTATAAAGCTCCCTCTTGGTCAATCCTGAGTAAGTAGTCCCACTAGGTATATGAGGCTATTTGTGGAATTATTTCTTTAACACACTGAGCCTCAAGGCTCAACAGATCATTGTGCCACAAGTGCTAGTTTCAGGGTCCCCTGCACATGTGAAGGAATTGAACTAATCATGCTGATGAAGAAGATGTGAGAGCGTGTGCCATTGTTCACCAGGAGAAGGGAGAGAAGATGGTGCTTTGTAGTCTGGACCTGTGTTTTTACCCAGGAAAACACCTTTGAAGTTACTTGAATAATCTGGAACCAGTGGTTTGCCAGAATGTCACTGTAGTTCCACAAGTGTCTGCAGACAACAGCCACAGTTTCTGCTCAGAAATTACAGGACTGCATTAAAAGTTAAAATTAGCAACATGAGGGGAAAAAAAAAAAAGGCATTATCCATGTCTTATGGCTCTTCTGTTTGAAAGTTCTCCACCTCAGAAACCATGGCAGGAGCTTTCCGTTGGTAGATTGTGATGGACTAACCCCAGCAGGCAGCTAAACCCCACATAACCACTCCCATCCAGTGGGATGGGGAAGACAATCAGAAGACTTAAAGGCAGAAAAATCATGTGTTGTGATTAAAACAGTTTAATCGGTAAAGCAAAGTCTGCACAGGCAAACAAAGAAAGCCAAAGTATTCATTCCCTACTCCTCCTTAGCAGGCTCCAGGAAAACAGGGCTCCATCATGCCTCTTTCACCTATAATCATTGCCAATGTACAAAACATAAATTAAAATTTCCTTCATAGATCTTTTCTAGCTATCTGGACTTTTTTACTTCTCTAATGTTTAATCAACTATAATGCAGTCCTGCATCTAATATTTGGAAGACTAATAAACTTGTCATGTGAGGAGAGTTGTCCAATGACTTCAAGTTTCTCATCAGTAAATCAGAATTGGATCTGGCTTGGCCTGAATGGAGGACAGGAGAAGTAAGCAGCTTTCACTGCATTAATCAGCCCACATCTTCAAAATGAAGACTAACAGTAGTCACTGACATGGTTAATGTTCTTCTATGTGCTGAAAGCATGAAAAACATTAGAGTTCCTAGCATTAACCTATAGCCAGCAGTGTAGATTTTGAATTTGCATTTTGCAGAGAAGACTCATCTGCTTGGGCCATTTTTAGTGATGAGGTAAGAAGTAGCAATAAGCAGAGTGGGATTTATGTCCCAGTTAGCAGTGATCATGACTACTTATTGGCTAAAGTGTTTTCAGATTTTTTTTTACAAAAATAGGATTGACATCTTATTTACAGAGAAGTTTTCAGAAATTATGAAGTTTCTACATCTCCTTTGTTTCATCTTTTTATGCCTCTGGGTGTATTTGTGTACTACACATGTAGGTGTAAGTGCATATATATATTTCCATATTCATGTATACACACACCAGGAGTATACCCCATTATTGCTAGGATTGCTGTGCAGTTCTTTCAAGAAAAGGGCCAGGACTCCCTGTGGTCATATGCATAACTCTAGAAAGTTCTGCAGGTTTAATCAAAGAAGCAAATATAGAGGAGCAAATACATACAACTGCCCCCCAGCTACTGCTTGTCAACACAATCAATTAACCACCATTAGTTAGTGAACACATTGCAGATTTACAAACCAGAGGTGGTCACTTTAGACCTCCATTCTGTCTTCATCACTGGCTTCAAATACATCAATATTGGACCTTTAGACTAGTGCTTGTCTTATAATTTTCTCAGGAAAACAATCTCATACGATTTTGGAGTTTTCAAAAGAAACCACTAGATCCTTTGGAAGCTAGTTCAAAAACTGAACATCATCTTTAAAAATGTGGTAGTTCATTCTTTGTGCCACCTAGCCTTGACATCTCTTGCACATTTTCCAGTTTTTCTGCTGCAAATCAAGTAATTCTCCAGTACTTCCTGCAACCCATAGGAAGTCCCTGTACATTTGTAAGTTGCTTCAGAGAGCTCCATTTGGTAAAGCTGCACAGGTCGTGAAGTCTCTCAGAGAACAAGGTCTTGACATAGCATCAGAAATGAGGTGAGAGCAGAGACGAAAAACACACACTAGTGGAATCCAGTTGACTTGCTGGGGTCAAGCAGGAGAGAGATTTGTGTTGTACACAATACCTCAGGGCATCATAGTCCTCCATGTTATAAATCTTCCTGAATTGCAGGAGGGAAGAAACAGCTAGGACACAACATGAAGCATCATAGTTTCTTGACCTGCAGAAAACATGGCCAACACAGTAGCAGTTCCAGAGTATGGCTTATTCAATCCAACTGAAGAGGATTTCCTAAAATTTCTCTTCCTGCAGCACTGTATTTGCCCCAGTATCAAGCTCCTGATACTGACATTTGCATCTTCTCTACAGGCAGTGAGGTACAGTGAGGCTTGTAGAACAGAAAATGTTATCAAGTGTATGCAACATTGGATTTGGGAGACTTAGCTCTACCTCATAGCTCGGCTATAGAGCTCTTGTATCATCTTGGCACCATCAACCTGACCTTCCAGCTGGAATTCTTGCAGATATCTAAGGTCAGAGGGCGTTTTAGGACCTTCTTCCTCCCTAGACTCAGTTAAGGTCTTTCAGCTGTATGTCAGACACAGAGAATGTAAGACTGGTGCTGCTGGTCCCATTTAAGCTGATGCTAGATTTTCAGCCCAGTTTCAAACATGGGAATCATAGTGGTGATCCTGAGTCTGGCAAGACTGTGGCTCAGGCATTCACCAGTCCTTGCTCTCCCTTCTTGCAAAGCCCATGCCTTAGTTCAGTGGAAAACCCTCATGAGGATTTGTGCACCTCATGGGTCCCATGGTGCTCTCTATGAAGCGCCCAGTACAAATGACCAAGGTTCTCTGGTCCCAATCCAGTAAGGACTGATTTCAAAGACAAGCCTATCTTCAAGAATCTTTTGGCTATATGTCACACACAAATCAAATGGACAGAATCATACCTGTGGGTGACCTCATCCCTTCTTTCACCTCTTCCCACTGCACATTGGGATGATCTGTCTCTGCCCTGTCTGTTGCTCTACATATCCCCACGGCCCTTCTCACTGTAGACAGCTGCTGTCAGACCTACTTGGAGCCTGAAGTGAGGTAGTTTGCACTAATGCATTGTGATGACTTGGCCAGGCAGATATTTATGGCATGAGCACTTTTCTGCATGAATTTTAATTGCTTCAAGCACCAACACTTTCCCAACACAGTTAATTCAGGACCACAACAGTTGCATTTTCTTTTCTGTCTCCTGGACATAATGATGTGAGAGGCAGACACTACAGCAAACACTGAGTGAGCCTGATGCCTTTCTTGGCATGACAAAGGTGGAGCACCAACTGAGCTCTCCTCCCTACATCAATCCTCACAGAGACCTCTCAGTGTCTCTGATTTCAGCAAGGTTCTTTCATCTTTGTGAAAAATATTCCTGAAGCAGTGATTCTGGTCTTTCTTTTGATATCTTATTGACCACTGAAACAGGAAATTGACCTTTGGAGACTTTTGAAGATTTGTATTCTTATTGATAAGTGAAAGCTCTTTCTTGGGAGTATTTGTTCCTTGTGTCTGGATATATTGTGTGTTCTGTCACAAAACCGTCTCAGAAACTTGGATGCTCCCAATCCTGCTGCATGCAGATTCATGACCTATCTGTTATCTGCTATCTGTTACAGCAGTACCTTGCCCTGTACTATCAGTCACTCCAGGCTGCTGCAAATCAAACACCAGCAAACAAGTATCTTCTAACAAACATTGGAGGGGTGTGAGCTGCTCAATCTGTTTCAGCACCAGCCACTATCATATTATGTGATTAATAAGCCATGCTGATAAAGTCCCAAATGACATTTTGTTTTAGGTACTAATCAAGGAGTTGTGGTCCTCCAGTGTGTCCCTTTCATCTGGTTAGCAGAGTGACTTTGAAATGGCTCAGTGGAAGAGCAGACCAGTAACATGTTGACAGTAATTCCTGCTGTCTCAGGAAAAAAAGGCATTTGTTCGGCCAAACTCATCCAGAAAATCTACTATGGTGAGATATGACAGGGTTGTACTGATCAGGAGGGAAAGGCATCTTAGTCAAAGAGAAATTAAAATATTCATTTTATCTCAAGCATGATGTGAGGGAGTCTTCTTTTAGAGCCTTGTCCTGCCTCCTTTAATCAAGCTATAAGCAGCACCTTGCTCTGGAGATGATTTTACAGAACAGGAATGTCCACAGAGACACCTATTACAAAGTTAAGTTACAGCACACTTAACCTATTGTACACTTCACTGCTTAACTGTCTCCACATGTTGACTGAATGCAAATGAGGGGTCTTTCTGGAAGTCATCCATCTGGAAGTCACAGCAGACAATATATTCTACCATTCCACAGAACTATGTACATACCTCATGGTTGCATCTGTACAACACTTACATAACCTTAGTCATAAACAGCCAGTCTGTGGCCATGTGGAGGATTTCCCCTAATCAAACCAAAAGGTTTTTTTATCATGATGGAAAATTTCAAATGGAAATAGCTGGGCAATGGCAATTTGTGACAGAGGAATTACTTGGTGTAGTTCAGAAGAAAACTGCCAAAATTATAAACTGACTGGAAGCAGGAATGCCAAAAATAGATCAACTACCATACAAAGGAGTGAAGATGCCCTTGCTGACGAAGAAAGATATGTTCTAATGTTACCTGGCAGGATCATGTAACTCAAGTGGTCAGGGGCCACTTTGGTAGACAGAGCTGGTGCTAGGGAATTAACCCAATGCTGGGCAGAGGTGCCCCATGCCAACAATCATCTGGTGGGTACAAATGCAAGTATACATACAGATTGAGCTCATGCTGCATCTTTGTAGACTCCTTGGAGAACCATCAATGACAGGAGGACTGTGTCCAAGGCACTTTCCACTAAATCTCTTTATACTTAAGTAAAAACACGTTTAATTCACCCCAAGGAGTACAATAAAAAGTCATTACCTGTGTATTCTTATGTAATATAAAGTCCTACTTGTCTAAACATAAGGATCAATTATCAGCTTCTTTGCTTATATGAAAGCCAATATTTTATCACGAAGTCTCTTTTTAGTTCCCTCCTCTGTAATCCCTTAAAAATAGATTCCCCGGGAATTGCCTGGAGTTTTTCCTTCTGCATCCACAAGGAGGTTTGTTTTTTCATACATTCATTCTAGATGGAAAATTGTTATCCAGACTGTACATGTCGACATTCACATGTGCTTATGCACACACACACCAACATCTCTCCCCTCCACTACAGACATTCACCAAACACCAACAGGAGCCTTAATCTGAACCTAAATTAACCCACTAAAATGAATCAGCTTTGAGAACTCCACATGAGTTTCGGCAGTTTGTAAATAACAAAGCCTTCAAAGTCTAGTAGGCAAAACAAGAAATGTCAGTCTTTGCCACCTCATCCTAGATTTGCTTCTCTGTACGCACAGACATTTTGATGGAAACGCTAATTCACGTGTTGGGGTGTAACTGGAGAAAAGAAGGAAACTCAGTACAGACTCCCCATTAATAGAAAGAGATGTTCACCTGCTCTGTTGGCAGAATCCTTTCTTTTCACCGAAGTGATGCAGCATGTCAAAGCAAAGAAAAAAAAAAAAAGGATGTGCATCAATGAAATATGTAGCTCTGTCAAGTAAGGAGATAAATATCACAGTGTAATCAGTGCCTCTGTCAATGTGTTTTCTGGTTTTGGTGGATGAATGGGTAATTTCTCTACTACTTGCTAAACATGCCTAAGAGTGAAATGCAGCCTCCAGAGGCACTGAGAGCCAGAGCCTGTCAATTTCAAACGTAGACATTTTGTAAATTCTCTTGGTGCCTCAGACCCACACAGTCACTAATGATGGTTTCTGTCATTCAAACCTACTTTTTTAAATTTCTGGTTTTATTTCTCCAGGAAACTTCATCCTGAGACAGGAGAAATTACTTCAGTGTGTACATTTGATGGGAAAGTACACACAAAGCCTGTGAAACATTAAACAAGGCAGACAATAAATTCTGTTACCTAAACAAAAACACCAGTGCTAATGTTCTGTCAGTGCTCTAGCTCAAGGTGTATTACTCTAGCCTGTCCTCTTCTCTGTAACTAAACTCCAGTCACTATGATTGATAACACTTCTGTTCCGAATCAAATAGCTGTTTGTTCCTCCCTCCTTTACTGTACTTTTTAATTCTTTAGGGAAGGCACAATGATATTTTAAAGGCATTTTGTGGAAAAAAAAAATTTGAAATTCGGCCACAGTTCAAGGCTGCATATCCATTACTTCTTTTAACAAGGCTCTGAAGTTCTGTCAGTGAATAAGCAAATATAAACCTAGCTTTCAGAGTAGTCCTTGCAGGTCTTCTGTTGTTTACACACACATTTCTTATACACTATGATGCACATCTGGAAGGAGACAGTATTCTCACTGGCAGGTAATCATTCAACAATTGATGTGCTAAATGTGATACATTTTCGACAGGGAGAGAAAAGCAATATGCAAAATATACCAGCATAAGAATAAAAAAGCTAATAAAACAGAACACAATAATACAATGATCATAGGATATAAGATGCAATATGCCAGATGCAGATGGTGTGAATCCCATAAAAATATCACAACAATGATGTCAGTAGTCTGTTCAATTTCTCTGATTCAAAAAATTCCAGCAGCTATCATGGTTGATTGCAATAGTCACTTGTTTTTGTTACATAACAGCTTTTTCATATCTGTTTTTTCAGATTTCTAGTTCTTCACTTTGAGAGTATGCTGTGTTCCATATTGGTCCTCAGGGTACAGGCCAAGTTGAAGTCCAGAATTCTGCCAGCATTGATGTGAGATTTTTGACATTTGGACCTCACTGTCCAAGTCACTGCAGTGTACCAATTTTTGTGGGGTTACAATACAGAACACCAGATTTCTCAATACAAGGGAATATATGAAGAATATATTCTCAATGCAATATATGAAGATTCCTATCTTTTCAGACGTTGTCAACATTGTCTCCAGTAATACCACCTCATCATCAGTGTATTAATAAAGTTCCAGGGAATACTTCATATACTTTCTAGATAGTTACTTTCTGTGGTATGCAGGTTGAATGACAGCTTTCACTTATTCATTTAGGAGTTCCCAGTGGAGGAGAAAGAAGATTTAAGTCTTGGATTGCATCCAAGCCTCAGTAATGACTAGTTTCATTCTCACAGTTTCCTTTATTCCTTTCCTTTGAAAGTCCAGCAAAGTGACTCTGTGTTTTTCGAATGATAGGTGTTGAATCCTCTCCTGATTTCCTGAATACCACACCAGGATATTTAAAGTATACTGCTGGTGTTGTTCAGTATATGCATCTTACTCATTAAGAATATTAACTATATCACTTTTCCTGGTAACAGCTGCAGTGAGTAGTTCAGGGACATTGTTCAAGGCTCTGCAATCTACTGGCAGTTGCCATGTGCCATGAGGTTTTTTACCAGTAGCTACACAGGGAAAATGAGACTTGATAACAATTCCCCACTCCTCTTATTATTTTATCAATAATGATAATATTAATATATCAGTTCTTCTATCAATATCAATTCAAAATCATACCTATTCAATTATCTAATTCTTTCATCAATCTACAGGATGGATACCATTAGAAGGTAACTTGTAATGTGAAATGTAAACTAGATTACTGTGGGATAAAGGAGCAGCTGTTTGTAACAGATTGACAGCCAGGGATGTATTAGCATGAGGCAAACTGTGAGCCAAAGGATGTGGCACCTTCTCCCACATTCCCCATGAGACCACCTATGACTGTCCCTTGAATACACACTAGCTAAAATCTGAGCAGGAGATTAAGGAGTCTAACTGCCTAAAGGTTAGCTTTTAAACCTGCAATAGCAGGTCTGCTTTTCTTCAGTTTGGTGTTCTACCCAGTCTGGCTACCCTCTTCTACCATTGCTTGGTAGGTATGGCAATCATGCAACTTCATATTGGGTTTAAATATTAGCCACCATGTCTAATAGTAATTTGAAAAAGCTGGTCCATATTTCTGCTACTCCTTGCTCAGAAACAGGGATGCATGCATGGTGTTTTACAGTGTGGGATAAAGCTGCATTATCTACTACAAACAAGGTCATAATCTCCACTGTAACATGGAGGAGCGTCATAACATCCCTCTTTGATGGGCATTTTAATATATCTGAAGACTAGAGTATAAGAAATTTAAAATGACTGAAGCTGTTTTACCTGGGTTTCTTCTGGAAAACTTGTGCCACCACAGGGCAAAAATCTTGAATCTACAGAGAGCCTGACTATCAGGCTTAATCCAGAGCAGCTACTGAAAGGATGAGAAACGTCCTGCCACTGATAAAGTAAAATGCATGAAACTTCCTGCTTCCTGAAACCACCTATCCTTTTGCCTGCACTGTTCCTTCCACATGGTATTTCTCATACTCCTTTGAACTGCATATTTTTTCCATACAAATCAAAATTTATTGGAGAAGAGTTACTCTAAACCAAAGAAGGGTTAATTTAGATTAGGTACAAGGGACTTGAGAAATGTAAGAAGACAGTTTACCACCGAAAACTGAGGCAAAAAAAAAAAACAAACGTTGAGTGCCTGCCTCAGCCTTTTCTGTGTTAGACAAGTTATCCTGTCTTATTTATTGGGGGTTCACATTTTCTTTGGTCTCCTTTTCTGACAACATACCTGCAGAAATCCTTCTTATTATTCTTATTATTGTAATATTATTATTATTGTGGTAAAGCTTCTCCTCCGGTTGGGCTGTCTATCACCTGGATTAAGACCTTGATGAATTCCAGGAGTCTCCTGGCCTCCTTACATCTTGCTGTGCTGCTTTCCCAGCAGATGTCAGAGTGGTTGAAGCCCCCCATCAGGATCAGAGCCTGGAATGCAAATATTTCTGTAGCTGAAGTAAAAACACTCCACTAACAACCTCCCCTAGATCTTGTGGCCTGTAGTAAACATCACCCATAAGGTTTCCCTTGTTGGCTTGACCCCAGCTTTTACCTGTATTTTTTTCCCATTTTACCTCTTCACTGCTGGTTTTCCATGGCAGCTCTCTGTAGCTGATCCATTTTTCACACAGAGGGTAGCATAATCCCCGCTGCCACCCGCTCCCCCTTCCTTGCCTGTCCCTCTGAACAGTTTACAGCCACTGATGCAGTGCTCCAGCCACACATTTTGTCCCTCCACATCTCAGTGGCAGTGATTAGACCACAGTGTTCCAGCTGCACAGTGGTTCACAGCTGTTGCTGTGCTGTGGGCATCCCTGCATGGGCACTTCACCTGGCCTACAGATTGTCTCACCTCTTTAGATGAATACTCCCCAATGGCTTTGAGGCATTCCATGCGTCAGTTATCGTATCAGTTTTCAAGGTCCATAATTTTTTCCAGTTTTTTTCAATCTTGCCAGCCTTACTTGCAGTAATTTTCTTTTTCTAACCATCAGAGACTTCAGCAGCACCAACAGAAACAAAACAGAGCTAATGAAGTATTTACGGTAGAAATCATTCCATTGCAAAGTCTGGTTTGTGCAAAGTCTTAAGCACCACTTCAGAGGCTATCTGCTTTTAGGAGATGCTTTGGGCATAGTGGATGTTTAACTTCCTCAATTTTTAGTGAAACAATATATCCAATCCCAGTTTTCAACATTGTATCACAGTAAGAACCCTGAAAATCATACATGTAACTGATTATTCCAGACTTTGGGAGAGGTATGGAAACCTGGACTCTAATTTTGTACTGGTTTTTAGGCAGCATTGCAAGTTCATAAACTTTAAAACAAAAAATCACAACAAAGGAGGGGGAAAAAAGGCTTTTTATAACTTTTCCCTGGATCTGTTTGATATAAACTACCAAGAAGAGTAATGGGTAGCCATCAGCATATTTCTGTTTAGAAAAATGAGTTAACAGGTGTTTTAAACCTTAGACAAAACCTTGTCTTGAAGTACCTGAAGGCTTTAAGCAGATCTGAAGGCTTTTTGTACACTGCTAAAAGCTTGCCTGTTTTCCAAATGTGGCACTTACCCTAACAGGGTATTAGACTAAAGGTAGTGTCTCTTATCATACTTCAGTAAAACGACTCCAGAAGAAAATAAAATAAAAATCTGGATCTAGCTTTTGCAATGATGTTGTCTTGAAAAGGCTTTATTTAAATTTAGAACTAACAGGAAAATGGAACACCAAAACTCCATAAAAAAATGAAGAATGAAGTGCAGTGCACCACAACTGTCAGGTTGTCTGTAAGACTCCTGCTCCAAATTGCACAGAAACAGCCTTCCTGAACTTCCAGACAGCATTCTGGACTGTGTGTCAGACTAACAGTTAAAGTAACTTCATACTGCAGAGATATATCTTATTTGCTTATTTCTGGAAGACAATCTACATATAAAAATATTATCTTAGCTGATGGATTGGTGCTATTATCACACTTTTTCCTGTAGTGTATAATTAGTATTCAAATTTGCCATTTTTAGAGGCAAAAAAGGAAGTCTGTGCCACAATGCACTTTTAAGTATTACCTTCAACACGGGAGTAGTTTTAAAGCAACTTCCCCTCGGGAAGTGAGTGAAAAATGAATCATCACAAAAGCAGTAGTGGCTCTCTTTATCACTTTCTGCCAGCTGTGAACAGCCAAGAGCTTCATTCAGGCTGCATGGGCATGCCAGAGTGCAGCAATCTGAAAGAAGTGCAGACACCTCAGAAAGGTGAAGTGGAAGATGTGACAAGAAAGTACTTCAGACCCTCATGTTTCACAGAATCAGGACATAGGCGCTGTAGAAATTGTTTCCAGTTTCAGGGCTGGACACCTGAAACACTCCATGAAACTTTAGCCAACAAATCAAGAAAAGTTTTGAATGACCTTACAAAATTGTTGGGACACAAGAATCACATCAATAGCTTGCTACAAACCCCAGAGTTGTTAATCCCTTGGGGAATCACGGTCACCTGCTCCCACACTGGATGAAAACCTCTACCAAATGACATGGAGTGAGGAAAAATATTAGCACAGTACTGGCAAATGGAGCATTTGTGGAAACATTTCTCACTCACAGCATTGCACAGGAGAAGGCAGTACTGCTGTGATGTGCAAAATGAAACAAATTCTTTGTTTGCACATTTAGATCTCAGAGAATTACTGTTGTTCCACTGAGGACAGCAAGTGCACTCCTCTAGGTAGTAAATTTCGCTGTGAATTTTCTTTGTTAATGCATGTGTCACTTTTCCCATTATTCCACTCTTCCTGAGAAGCAAACCCGCTGGGCTGGCTCTGCACATGCAGCTGTTTCCCCGTATCGCAGAGACACATGGACGCACGCACAGGTATTTCCCTCGCTTTCAGAGAAACTCTTAGCCGCGTTCCTGGTGTCCTCTCACGCCGACGGATTTGCTAGAGTGTTGTTCATCTGACAACGAAACCAGCGTCACCGTGACACCTTAAGGACATCCCTGTCCTTAACCTATCCCTTTACCGACATCCTTGACTTTTTTGCATATACCGGCAGGCGCGGCGTGTCCCTGTGAGTGATCGGTATCCACCGCCCCCGCTGACGCCCGGATGGGGCGGTCCCCGCTCCCTACACCTGCCTGTTGGGGCCAGCTCGCCCGCCGATGGCGACCTTTGCCCCCTGCCCCCGGAGAGCCGTGCCGACTCGGAGGGCCCGCGGCGGCGTCCTTGCCCGCGGAGACGGAACGCGGGACAGGGCAACGATGGTTCCGGGCTCTGAGTGCAGGGCTGGCTCGGGTAGGGCTGCGGCCCGTCGGGGGTCCCGGCACGGACCCCGCTCCCGCTGTCCCGAGGGGACACCGCCGCAGTGCGGGGCAGCCGCGCCTGTGCGCGCCCCGCGGGTCGTCACGCCCTGCGGCAGCGCTGCTGCGAGCGGCGAGAGGCCTTGGGGAGGCGCCGGACTGCCGGCGGGCCGCTGGGGCTGGAGGCAGGGAGAGAAGGAGGGAGGCAGGAAGAGAGAGGAAGCAGGCGGGGAGACTTCCTCCTCCTCCTCGGCGGCAGCTGCGCCGCTGGAGCGGCTGGGCAGCGGCCCGCCCGCCCGGCGGTGGGCTGCGTCCCGGCCCGAGGCTCCCCACGCCGCCCATGCCACCCCCGCGCTCCCGCTGGCGCTGACCGCTCCGCCGTCCCCGCGGTGGGGCTGCTCCTGGGGCGGCCGCCGCCGGCCGGCCGGAACGAGCAGCGATGCCGGTGGCCGCCCGCTCGGCAGTCCCCGGGGCGCGGCCCGACGCCAGGTTCTGTGCCCCTGCCCGCCAGCGGGACCGCGGCGTCGCTACGCGCGGCGAGGAGAGCGGCGGCGAAAGGCACCTCCGTCAGGCCGGCGAGGCGGACCGGCGCGGCAGATGGGTGGCTTCTTCCGCCGCCCCCTTCCTGCCTGCCTTCTCCTCCCCTCCGCCGCCCCCCGCCTCCTCCGTTGCCTCCTCCCCCGCTGGTGGGGCCGCCGTCGCCGCCTCCACCTCCCCCTCGGCTGCCTCCCTTCTCCCGGCACTCCCCCAGACCCGCGCCCGTGTCCGCTCCGGCTCCGGCTTCCCGGGACTCGCCATGAGCGGCGGTTCCGGTCGCTTACCGCCGCCCGCCGCCCTCTGCCCGCCGCCGCCCCTCCACGGGCCGAGCTTGCCGGAGGCGGGAGCGCGGAGCCAGGGCCGGGGCAGCCCCGCCGGGCACGGCGCACCCCGCGGCGCCCTGGGCGCCAGAGCCCCGCCACCAGGTGAGCGGCAGAGGGGCCCCGGGGGACTGGGAGCGGGTCCGGGCGTCCCACCCCGGCTGGCAGTGCAGCCGGCCCGCAGGGCCGCGGAGTTTCCCTCCGCGGTGCCCGAGGTCCGTCCCCGGGTGGGGGCCACAGGCGGGACGGGATAGGAGGGGAGGGCAAACTCCCGCTGTTCTGAGCACGGCGAGGCGAATCGCGGCGGCGGCTGGCGGCAGGCCATGTGTCGCCCGGCCGGCAGCGAAGTGCTCGGGGCCGCCTTTGAGCCGGTGCCCGGCGCGGCAATGGCTCGTTCCCCGACGGTCGGTCGGGATGCGGCGGTGCGAAGCGCGGGCGGCCCGCAGTGCTGGTCATGCCCGCGCTGCTGCCGCCGGTGCTCCCCAGCCCCGCGCCCCTGCCCGCCGGTGCAGTCGCAGGGGTTGCGCTGTGCGGGGCGCCGTGGGCGCTCGACCTCCCGCCTGCGTCTCATCACACTTCGATGTCCCCTGGGCAGCGTCGGGGCCTCGCCAGCTCTGCCGCCCTGCCTCTCTTGCGCAGCGGCCGCCGGCCTTCTGCAGCCTGCCGGCTGCGCCCCGCGCCTGGAAGGATTTCTCTGTGTGTGTGAGTGTGTGTGTGTGTGAGTGTGTGTGTGTGTGTGTGTGTGTGTGAGAGAGAGAGGGGGCGATGTGTCCGTGTCCGTATCCGTGCCCGGAGCCAGGCTCCGCCCCTCGCAGCGGGCTGCTGGTAACTGCGGGAATTCACGGAACACAGTGACGGGTCATATCAAGTTCTTGCGTCGTGCTCCAAAATGCTAATTTCAAGTCAGGCTTTTGCCTTGTGAGACCCCCGTTGGGTGTCTTCGGGGCTCTCATCGCCAGTTCCCCAGACGTGTTTTTGGATTTCCTGTCAGAAACCACCCCACAGCAGGGTCCCTCTGAGAAGCTGGTTTTGGACATGTGGTTCGTTCATCCTGAAGCTTCGTTGTTTTCAGGACTGTGGTCCCAACATATGGGTTGATGTGCTTGTTTATAGTCAAACACAAGAGCCGCTTCCAAGGCTGTGCTGGAGTTTCCCACATGCTTATATTTAAACGCGTGTCTGTGTGGTTTTGGGATCAGGGCCTTAAATGTTTTCCTAAGCTGTTCTTTGTGAATGGCAACCAGAATGAAGTTGTTTATGCATATGTGAAGTTACTAATTGGGAAGTGGTATGGGAGAAGGTCAGAAAACAAGACACCGTTCTTTGGGCCTGGAGGGTAAAGAAGAGAAGTGTCTAATTAAGTCTTTTCTTAGCATGTATTTTTAGTGGTGCTTATGTCTTGGGCACTTAGTTCGGTGATTTACCGGAGTCTGCGGTATGGGTGTTTTTACTGATAGAAATCTTGCTCTGAAGTGAAGTAGCTTTTATAGACAAGCTCCTCTTGAAATTCTTAGCTGACAACAGTAAGGATCACAGTGCAGAAAGTTGAGAGAGAACTTGAATTTTTACCTTTGCATTGTATTATATAGGTTCAAAAGCAGTTTTTGCTGTGTCCTGAGACCACACAACACACAGGCCAGATTAGTATCTCCCAGGCCTTCCAAATAAAATATATAGGAGAAAAATATTTTTCCAGTACATGCTATTTGGAAATGAAGGTTTTATCTGATGAAGCTCTATTTAAACTTTTTGTTTTAAAATTGCAGGGGCATTCCTGGTATAGATGATAACCTTATCTTAAAGCCTGATCTCAAAACCTTTCCTAATCTTCTTACGCTCTTAGCAATCCTATAGACAAATTGACCTAGTATGCTACTGTTAAGAGATAAAAGCTTTTTTATTTTCCATGATTTGGAAAGTCATGATGGAGAAAAGAACTATAACCTTTACCATATAATAAATTCATCACAGGCCTAGTGTGCAAAGACCTTAGTGTTGGATTAGGGAATACTGGACTTGTATTCTCCAGAAAGTGGCTTTTTTGGGGTTTGTTCTGAGGTTTTGGTATTCACTAGCACAGATCCTGTGTTTAAAAGCCCCTAAAAGTCCTGTATTTAATGATAATTGCAATAGCCAGAACGATTTTGCTCAAAAGAGCCTTGCAGACACCCAAATAGAAAGGTTAAGCTTTACAGTATGCCTAACTCACAGTAGCAGGTGAATACTTGTTGCTAGTCATTGTCTAAAAAATACGTAAAACATTTTCAGGTAATATGATATGAGATTCATCTTATTATTTTGAAATAGTGTCATAATTTACAGACAAATCCAGGAGATTTCTAGATTGGGCATGAGGAGTGTCTATTTATTTGCTTGCTTTTCTCCAAAGGAAAAGACTCTTAATGAAGAGTCTTTTTCAGTCAAATATTTGTCACTAGAGGGAAAAATGATGAACCAAACTGAGGCATCAGGGCCAGACTTGGATTGTTTTGCTGAGCGTCCTCTTAGTTGTACTCTTGATCCTAATATATTAACTTTCGATAAAAACTTGTATTGTGATCTAATCTTCAAACATTGAGGGGCAGTGAAAATGCTGTACTTTACATGCAAGGTTAAGAGACTGTTTGCTATGTCTTTTCTCCCAGCAGGAAAATGTTCAGTGGTAGTTGGGTCTCTTTTGGTGTTGTTTGTTTGGGGTTTTTTTCCAGTGTGTGTCAACAGAATGGAAAGTCTCCATTCATGGCTGTCAAATATGAAAGGATATTGGACTAGAAATGCTGTTGATTCTTTCTTTCATTTAGAAAATTGATCCTGATCTTAAAGGCATTTCACTGTCCATAAAGTATTTTGCCTCAGTTGGGGTACCTGCATCTCCTTGGTAAAAAAGAGTAACTCACCAAAAGAAAAGTTGTCATCTAGGGAAAAGCGTGTCTTTAGTGGAAATTGCTAGGGTGGTGGGTTTTTTGTTTGTTTGTGGGTTTTTTTTGGTTTGGTTTGGTTTGGTTTTTTAGACATTCTCAGGTTTTGCAACATCTGCAAAGGAAAGATGGCTTTTGAAGGTTGTGCTGTATTTAAGACATAGTATTATGTCCATAACTGGTGAAAACGGCTTTTCTCTTAAATATCCTTGTTACTCATATCAGCTCTTTGGGTGTCATCTGATGAACTTTGCTAAGTCTGCTTAATATTGCTTTTTCTCCTTCTGTTGCTAAGTCTTTAGTTACTTTAGTAATTTTTTAAGGTTCACACAAGGTTAAGTCCTATATTAAAAGGGGAAATGGAAGGTGCTTATTGTGGTAGATAACTGTATTTGTTAAATCTTTTAGTTTGGAGAAGCAGAAACTTCAGCTGAAAGGATTAGTGCCAGTTTTCAAGCCTAGCTGATTGTAGAATGTGAGGAGTTGGACTTCTTGTGAAGGTTATATGAGGTGTCAGTTGAGTGTAGTAGAAAGCTGAATTATTGGTGATTCTGCTTATTTCTCTATATGCTGAGCAGTCATAGTAGAATTGTATGTTCATATTGACACATATGAACTTTTGTGCTTTTAGCAGTTGTGCAGAGTTATACCATCTCAGTGCGGTATTTGTGGTTTTGATCTCCAAATGAAGAGCAGTTAATGTAGCTTTACAGTGAGAGTCATATTTAATTCTGGCATTCCTCGTGATAGACACTAGTTTTTTTATTTATGACACGGTGATGCCTTCACAGCTTTATAACCATATAAAATACAGTGAGATGGAAAGATAGCTTCTTGGTAGGAAAAAGTGAAGCATGTTCAGTGTGTGAAGACTTTCCAAGAGTTACAATTGATTTTGGTAGGTTAAAGAAAAAATAAACAAAACCAAAACAACCTCACCAAAACCAGAAACTATCTTTGGAACATCTCCATTTTAATTTGGTTGGAGTGCAATATAAAGAAATGGCTTGATGCTATGTCTTTGTTAGAATTACCACAGTCTTGTCAAATCTGTTACTTTGCGTGTTTGAACATAATCTGTTTTGGACACAAGATTGTAATTACCTTTAGCACATCAGAATTACTTATTATAATGCTGGTATGTTAGTTTTACTACTTTTGAATTATAAAGCAAGATAGGAGGTTTTGTTTTTTACATAAATTAGTTACACTTTGAATAGATTATAGTAATTACAGGTTTAATGTTAACAGACATATAACAAACATTTGTTTCAAGAAGCTGGTTATAAGAGATATGAGTTGCATATTTATTGGGGAAATAAATGCAAATGTACTTCTTTAACAATTATTTTCAGATAAGCTATATTCATTTTAAGCCATGCTCTGTGACTATCACTTTTATGTTTTTATTTCACTTTTACCTTGTAGTATTTACAGGAACTGGAAGTCATGATTTTATGGCCTGAAATGGTTCTTTGCAGGTGTGCCTTTTAGGTGCCAGCATTAGGGCAGCTCAAGAGTGGATGCTACCAAGTGTTAATATATTGCCACCCCCTCTCCCCAACATAAGTATTTAAGAATAGTGTGAGTCAAAACAAATCTATTTTAAAGAAAATATACAATACAAAATTAATATACAGTTTTTTTGATTGTAGTTAATAGAGTATGAACAACTTGATCCTTGTCTAATCTGGCATATTTTAGGTCTAAAATATGCAAAAGCATGGAAATCAAAAATTCAGACTATTCTCTAAAGTACAAATTTCAGTTTAATAATAGCAAGAGGACCAGAAATATGTCTTTAATTTGGAAATGCATGCTCGGCTTTGCAACATCTGCTTATGAAATAATCTAAATTATTCTTTTGGTCTAAGTAATCAAAACACTGAGCTTGAGAAATATATTTGCTTTGTCACAGAAAGGTTAAAAATGAGAAAATGCTTTAAAGACTATTAATAGGCATGATTGAGAACATTGTAAATTCTTGGAAAGGCTGTGTTGAATTAAAAAATAATGGTGGGTTTGGAGTTTTTTCTTTGCCTTTTTATGTTTAGTTTTGCTTCTTATACAGCCGTTTTTTCACCCACAAATTATCTTGGCAAAATGAAATCCACATGCAGAATATTTTTGGCCATTTTTTTTCTTCTTTTTTTTCCCTGAGAAAGGTAGGCTTTAAATCTTTTTCAATCAATAGCTTGCAAATTTTTTGTTAGTTCTTGCACCTTAGGTATTTTAAACGATCTCGTATGGCATCTGCTTCATCTTAGAAGTTCAAATGGAGATGTGTCATCTAAATGTAAGAGTTGTAATTGTTAATGCAATGTAAGATCTGGATGGGTTAACAGGAAGGTAGGGTACCAGAATAAGAGAGAATGTTACAAATTTTTCAGTGCCCTGATTTTGGCTAGAATAGAGTTTATTTTCTTCCTGGCAGGCACTTTGGGCATCAGTCAGTGTGTGGTGACTGATGGTATTGTGCATCACTTGTTTCTCTTGGGTCACCCCTTTCTGCCCACCCCCTCTTCTCCCTATTCATTGTAATTATAATACTGTATCATTAATATTGGTTTAGTATTTTACTTTATTTCAATTCCTAAACTGTTCTTATCTCAGTAGATGAGTTTTACCTTTCCTGATTCTCACTCACATCCCACTGGTGAAGAGGGAGAGCTATGGAAAGCTGCTGCTGGTACTTAGGGTTAAATCATGGCACACTGAGAGCTCCCTTTACATGAATATTTTAATAAGATAGTGCTGCTTTCCCCCTCCTTTGTTTTACTGGGTTTTGTTATGTTATACCTTCTTTAGCACCTTTTCTTAACACCTTCTGGTTACATTCTTCTATGCTTGTTCTAAATAATTTTTTTCTTGTTTGTGTATGTGAAGTACTGTAAATGCTTGGCTGGTAGAATTGCTTGCATAAAGAAAAGATCCTCCATTCCTGAGAGGAAAAATACTCTTGTTCTTGTGCTTTGATGACTTCAAATAAAGTGTCCTTCAGGAAGTTGCTTAATGTGTAATGTAGAGCAAAGGATGCATACTTCACTTAAGGAAAGATGGAGGAAGTTTTTTTAAATAGTAAGTCATAGATATTTTACAACTGTTTTAAGCAAGCATGATATACAGTGTTTTCTGAGCTTCTGAAATGCACACACGTGCTCCAAATGTTCGTTCTTAAAACACTCTTCCTTAGATGCTCTCAATGGAGAGCCTGGTATCCCAGCTCTAAGCTCCTGAGCTGCTGTTCCCATTATCCCAGGCATTGTGTTTAGGTTGAGTCTCTGCATCATCACTCTTATGCAAGCCCTTTGCCACCATGATGTATAAAAAAGTAACATCTTTGATCAGTCTCCTGGTGTAAAGATGTTTCTCCAATGTCTTTTGTAATGACTGGGGTTCTGCATCCAGACAAATAATTTGTCTTGCCTGCTGCATTGTCTGGCAGCTGGTGTGGTTTTCTTGGACGTGGGCTGTTGTAATAACCAGCCTTCATTGCAATATTTCAAAGCTCACATCTCTAAGCATTTGAGCTTGGTCACCAACTTCTAGGGCACTCCCAAATGGGAAATTAAAATATTACAGGAAACATACTCCAGTATTTCAATTACAAAAACCAAACTAGACCAACCCCCTTCCAAACAACAACAACAACAACAATAATCTCAGCAAAATAACCCCCTGAAAAACTTATTTAAGTCTTTCACTGAATTTCTGTTCTGTGCAAAGTACAGAACTGTAGCACAAGGGTGTGCAGCCAGTATCAGTAAAGAATATTGCTTAAACGGTTAGAGGGTGTTTATGACTGTTTCTGATCTCTTTTATGAACAGTGGAATTTAATTTCTTCCTGTAATACTTACCAGTCTCTACTTCCAAAAAAAGTTATTTTTGCTTGTGCACATTTTTCTGGAAGGAGGGTACAAGGAAGGTAGTGATGTTATAAATTTTCTGCCAGCCTATGGAGGAGTAGGGTATGAATTCTGTGAATCTTATTAAAATACTTCTTAATCTGCATGCCTGGAAAATTCCCTGTTAGGAAGACTACCCTTAAGTAGTCTGAAAAATCCATGCACTGTATTTGTTTGCATGACTTCTAGTTGTGTAAGAGCCAGAGGAGTAGCTACTAAACCACGAAGTACGGCTAGAAACATTAGCTGTGTATATAGAACAGTTGCGTCTGTTGGAGAACACTTGGAACAGCTCTTGTGCTGTATGATGGAACCTGCACCATGGAACAGCAACATACAGTTTGGAAACATTTACTGCCTGTTTTTTCAGCACAGCTGAAAGTTATCTCCTCTTCATCTTTTGCTGCCTGGCACCTAAGGTACATTCAGGTTGCAGAGTGAAAATATTAGAGATTTGTGTTTACTTTCTGCTTGGGTTCTTGCTCTGTGAAGTTTTGGCTTTTAGGCACGTGGATACTTTTGACTTCATTAGGAGCCTGTGCAAATGTTTACAGGAACTGGTGTTGTGGATTTTTTGCCTCCCTACCTACAAGTCAACATTTTAAAGTGATTTCTTGAATTTTAATTAAAAATATGTGGTTTTAGTGTGTGCAGGCTTTCTGTATGTATCTTTTCCTTGGCATCACTTTTTTTTCCTGTTCATAATTTGAAATGGCCCAAAGCCAAGCAGAGTAAGCAGTAGTTTTTGGGAAGAATTATCATGCAGATTTAGCAGTAGGATATTGAGCCTTTTGGCACAGAAACCCTCTGAGTCTGTAATTGTTGTGGTTTGTGTGTGTTTTTGAGCAAGTTTACGTAAAGTGTTTATGATATGATCTGAAAATTGCTTTTGCAGCTTATTTTGGAGGTTGAGTACAGGCTACACTTCAGAGCTTCAGAAAAGCATTTTGATTTTTGGAGGCCTGGAAGTCAAAGCTTTTAGCCACCAGTGTGACAAACATCTTCAAACTTAAGAAATATGTGATTATGCTTGTAAAGATCAGCAAACTGAGGTACATACTGCAGGGACATATTTCAAGAAAATGAGAGTCAAGATGCATTTGATGTTGTTCATCATAAGGGCCTATTGAGTTGGACTGAAAAAGTGAATGAGATAGAAAGATATTCTTTTCTTTACTAAATCTTAATTTAATTTTTAAAACACTGTCAGTCTCTTGTGCCCATAGGGTATTTATTCTGCTTTCATGCAGTGAGATACCAAAAAATATTGCTAATGAAGAATTTGGACACTGAGGAAAAATAACTTAAAGGATTTGTTGCGTTTTAGCAACTTTTTGTCTGATGAGACATTCTGAATGTGAAGGATTAGGGAAGAAAGTGGTAAATACAGTAAAAATTATTCAGTAGTGACTAGGATTGTGTTACCTTACAAATCTGGAAAAAAACCAATTATGGAACAACATATCTCTCTGGTGGAGTAGTGATTCTCAGCTATTTCACTGTTTACATTATATGGTGAGGACCAGTTGGTATGTTGGGGTGCATATGTATGTGCTATTCTCACGGACCTTGACAGCATGGAAAATTTGGGACCTTATGGCGTTCAGCAAAGGCTGAGGCTTGCACTGGGGCAGGAGAGTTGTGTGCCACATGGGGGTTGAATGTGTGGGTGGCAGCTCCTGACCTGGTGGAGCTTGTTCGCTCAAGGGCAGCAAGCTTATGTAGGGGCTGGAGAATGGGACCTGTGAGGAGAGGTAGAGGACACCAGATTTGCACAGCATCATTGAAGAGATGGCCCGGGGGAGATGCCAGCTGAGAGATCCCAGTAGCCTCTATCCTCCTCTTATGGCAGATGAACAAAAGGTACTGCAAGACTTTTGCATGCTGGTAGGGCTCGTCAGTGGGAGTAGGGCTCAGGCTGAAACACCTAAATATGTGGCAGATATTTTTAGGAAGAATCTTTCTTCACTCTGAAGCAGAGAACTGCAGACATTATGGACCTTGCAACTTTGGAAAGATTCAGAACTTTGCTAGACAAGGCACTGCTCTGAATTGACCTGGTCTGAGCAGGGAGATCCAACTATCAGATATCCAGCAGTCTATTGCAGTGTGAAAAACTTTCTATTACTGCGTAGTGAGCATGTTACCTTTTGCCTGGGGATGCCTCCTTCAGGCATTGCAGAAAGAGAAGGAATAGCAGTTTGGGATTGGTTTAGTTGCACAAGGTCAGAAGTGATGGTGAGAACTCAGTTTGCTTCGGCATACAAGTGTCACCTCAGTCCTGTGAGACTGCTTTTTTTCAGCCTTGGTTTTTTCACGTGCTTCCTCCCCACACACCCAAAAGTACCTTTTGTGATGGGTATTTAATGCTTCTAGGTAAAGCATCAATAGCTCTTTGTATTTAAAGCAGAACTACACGTCCACCTCTCAGCCCTTTTTCCTGACTTACTTGCTGGTTTATGTACAGACTATTTTCATCTGACAGACAAAGTATGCACTTCAGTTTTTACTTTTCAATCCTAGAAGTATAGGGGATGTTGGATCCTGTCTTTCCTGTCATACTTAGTACACTCTGAGAAAGTGAAGATAAATTAATTGAGAAATATGTTCAGCAGTGAGAGGGATTTTTTTTCCCAGCTTGGAGGGTATATAAAAAGATAAAAGTATATTCACTGATACATTCGTATTCTTTTTTTGTTAGTCTTTACCAAGCCAGTGTTTCTAATATGATGATTCTACTAGTGTATACATTTTCTGTAGTATCTTTAAGGGAGAATGATGCAAACAAGAATTCAGTCAATAATATAAAGTACAAACACAGCAGGAAGTAGGAAAAGACTGAAAAACTGTGGTATATGACCTCCTCAGGCTGCCTTCCCATGTGAAAGTGAAATTGGCATTCTTAAATAAAGCTGTCATACTTGTTCACTTAATCCTGTTTCTCTGCAAATACCTTCAAACTTTCTACTGTTTTAAAAAGACTTTTGTAATTTACTGAGTAAGTATCAGATAAATTAGTTTGCACTCTCAAGCAAACAGCTTGAAGGGATCTGATGCTGTTTTGTCTGAATTATTGATCCTTGGGCACAGGTAGTTGTTGGGCAGTTGGACAGTATTTTGCTTCCAAAGAGATGTAGTCCTCTGACAAGGACACAGGAGATAAAAGAGGACCTTGTGGGCTAGGGAAACCAAAGGAATTGGAGGGAATGAGAATTATAAGGATTTGAAGCCAAACTATGTTATTGTGTGAGAAAACATAAAAATACATTACAGCATTCCATGGACACAGATTTTCATTATTTCTGATGTTCATGTAACAACTTAGTTCTTTTGAGGATCACTCTTAAGAGAATTTTCAAAGCCTCTGAATTGCCCATATTGTTATGGACTTGTTTACTGTGAATTAACTAAAGCGTGATCTGTATATCTTGTTTGTGGGCTGCATGGAGGCTGTGTGGCAGGGTGGTAGTGAAGCCAAATGAGGATGCCAGAGCATTCTGGAGTTACTGAGTCTTCAGCTAAGTTGGGGCAAAAGTGATTTTAAAGCATTTTAAAACAAAAAAGCATTTTTAAAACAAAAAGTAGTGCCATTTATTTCATTTATTATTCTGTAGCATTTCTGTAACGCTGCTGCATTACATCAGGTATTTTTTGGATGCTGCATTTTCTGTTTTACACTGATGTCATAGAGGTAACTGTTTCTAGTAACTTATTTCTTCTGCACCTTTGTGTTTCTCCATTTTCTGCTGGTTTAGCCCCTTGGGTTTTTTTGGTCTCAGGCAGCAAGAGAGGTGAAGGAGTAGTCTAATAATTTGAATTAGAAAGCAATTCATAGGAGATCGTTCTACCACTATACAACACTGTAAGAGAGCTTCATTTTCAAGGCACCATATCTAGTTATGGTCTTCTGTGTCTCTATGGATTTTCAAAATTGGGTTCATTGTCCAGAAAAGAGATGCCTGAATGGTTTCCACCTGGAGTGGTTTTAATTTTGATCTTCTAAAGATCTTAAATTTACACATTTTGAAGAAGAAATGTTATCTAAGGTTTATTGCATCTTTTTAAGAAGAAGGTCTAGCATAACCGTGAAAGATTGTATGATCTCTGTAGGGAGCAGTTGGTGAGAATACTTTAATACTGCTTAGTACAGTTGGTATGACTGTTGTTGAATATCTGTATGCTGACATGCTTTGATATTTATTATGCATTATCTTTAGAGTTACTGCTTAGGGATTCCCTGTGCTAGAAAGTTACGCTATGCTAACTCAATCAGTATATCCAAAGAGGCAAGGATGGTCTTCTAAGACATGAAAGTGACTTTGAGATGCCCATTCTGGGAGAGTTTGTCCTATTTTGAGAAACAGGATAACTTATCAATACTGCCAGTTTGGTCTGGTAACCCTATTGCTCTTGGATTGTAGACACAGTGCATCTGAAGAATTGTGGCTTACCAATACACTTGTGTGTTCTCTTATGTAGACCACCAGCCTATAGATGCTTGAAATTTCAAGTTCCTAACAGGTATGTGTGGTGCTGAAGAGACATTTTCAGCCATGTTGGGGCCCACGTGGTGCCTTTTTGGAGTGTGGCTGTCAGCTGCCTCTTCCTTGCAGTCAGTCCATGTGTTGAATTTAAGATGTGATTTCCTGTAAAATATTTGTGTTCTAAGCCTTTACCTTGCTTTGCCTAGCTCTTGCTGTCTCGGGTTTGTGCTCCTTGTGTTTAAAAATGTTGTGCTCTTTTCAGCTCATTTGAGGAGCCATGCTGGAACCTCCTGGATTGTTCTTATGGCTGTGCAGACATTTTCCTTGCTTTTGCTACCTCCTAGGCCAATTAAGCTTGCCCTTTTGAAGGCCATTGCAGGAGGAACAATTTTCAAAGTGCAGGAAAAAAAAATTTTTGGTGGGCTGAATTACACCTCTTGCAGATTATTATGTTCGGCATTCTTGTGACTACTGAAGCTTTTTATGTTATCATTGGAGCAGTGACATCAAAAGGGGAGAGCTATGACAAAGATAGGGGAGAGAGGAAGAGAGGGGAACCAGGACATGTTCTCCAGAGCTGCCCAGAGTCCTCAATGGAAAATACAACTAGCAGGCTGAGGTTGAAAAATCATGTCCTGAGAGACACATTTCTGGGACATGAAAATGATTCTCAGCACTGATAAACAAAATACTGTCTTGGTTCAACTGCATGGATTCCTTGTGAGGGTTTTGTATGAGCTGCAGAACTGGGTTCAGAACTTTCTTTTATGGTGTTAGTTTGCACATGAAGCAAGCTGCTATTGTTATGAATGCATTACTTAAGAGGGAAGGGGAAGTGGACTTTGATTGTATTAAGAAGAAATGTGGCAGTTTGATGTCTGGTTAAGTCTGAACTTGTGGAATTTTGCTCTGGCTATAGCATATTTTGTTTTGGAAAAACTCTGGGCAGTGAGAGCTTAAGTTCTAAATTTACTCACCTAAGCACAGCAGATGTTACTTTCCAGAAAGCATTGTGAAACAGAGCAGATGGAGGCAGGGTTTGAGAAGCAGATTTGCTCTATTGTCTTTAGAAGTGTAGACATAATTCTCACCATCAACCACAAATAGTCATGCTTCAACTTTGCAGATCAAGTATCATGAAGACAGAATTAATGTCTGAGCTACTGGTTTGTGTTGATTTCACGCTTTATGCCTATGTTTAACAAGTAACATGCTATTGTACTCTGAAATCTGTGTTTGTAAAGAGAAGGGCAAGAGACATTCTTCCAGAAGCTCAGTGGCTGATCTTCATTACTATAGAAGGGCTATTAGAAATCTTTATTTTTCTTTAAATATAACACAGAAGCTATTGAAATTGAAAAGGGTGGCACGCTGAAACAAAATAATTGATGTATCTCAAATCACAAGGTTGTTATTTATTCGAAGTCTCCTTTACATATACGTTTCTATTGACTATCCTCTATTTTTTCCATTGGCCATTACTCTTATTAACATCCTGGTGATCTTGAAGAAGGCTTGAGAGTTCAAAACTAGTGATAATACTGATGTTAAATCCTGTGTCGTAAGTCCTAACCTTTTTTCTTTTGACATGTATACTTAGAGTTTGTTTGCTTCTAGAGACAAACAGCACATGAATGTGGAAATGCTCACAGACAGACAGACAAGTCTAGATACCTTATGTATATAAACACTCATCTCTGTATCTCTCAAAAAGATCTGCCATTTGGCAGTGGCCACAGTCCTCTACTTCTAATTGCTTCAGTGCATTATGTAATGTATATAAAATAGGTTTGCTGAAACTGGCTCTATGGTTTCCTAGAATTATGTGTGTTGAATGCATTGTAAACTTACAGTTTTTTGGTTTGTTTGTTTGTTGTGGTGGGTTTTTTTTGTGGTTTTTTTTTTTTTTTTGAAACCTGTCTATGTATGCAGTGGTATAGCTAATGATTTCCTGTTGGGACTGGATGACCTAGCTACTCTGAAACTTCTCTTCCAGTTCTAAATGCTACTTACTGAGATTTTGTCTTCAGCTGAAATATGATTAAAAGAAAGCTGGACTGTATGTGTCTTTAAATCTGTGTATATACTTTTTGTGTAAATGTGGGATCCCTGTGTTCTGGACTGGAGAAAGGTATGCCTTCATTAAGAGCAACAGTGGTAGTTTGATCAGTTGTATAAAAATACTGTTGATAACAATCCCCATCAAAATAAGTGAGTGTCTTAAAATGACCATACAGCCTGGATATAACTGCAGTAACTTGCCTTCTTTCTCAAAGTTCTCATGTCAAAAGGGTATTTTGCTGCTAAGCTGCTAGACAAACAACTGAAAACTGCTGAGCTATGTGGATATGTCACAGGTATTGGCTGACGTGCATCTGTGTTGCTGCTTTTGCTTTCAGATATTACCATGAGTATCAGTTGGAGCACAAGGAGCTATGGTAGTAGGAGTGTTTGGGAGAGCTGGGTCTTGTTTACTTGAGAAAGGTAAGAGTGTGATGGGGTTGTGGGAATTCCTGATGGAACAGAGTGAGGATGGGTGGTAACTCGCCAGGCAAGATCACCCAGCAATGAGATACTTAACCTTACTAAGTCAAAGAGGATATCACAAGCTGAGAATTGGCAACTGCAGAGAAGGAAATACTAAATCTGCTATTGCCTCTGTAGCATGTTGTTGAATTAAGAGACATGAAACTAATTCCAGAGCATAGTTCATTTGTGCAGAACATGTAAGATGAGACAATATGGAAACTAAAGTAAAATTCAGTGGAGAAAGGAGGTTATGTTGTGATGAGAACTTTGGCTGAACACAAGGTGCCCACCAAAGCCACAGTAATCACTCACCTTCCTCATCTGGACGGTGAATAAAATGTAGGACAGAAGGTTCAGCAAGTGCAGTCACAGGCAAACCAAACTTGGTTCAGAGAAATTAATTTAATTAATTGTGAGTGAAAAGTTAGAGAAAGAGAATGAGAAATAAAAACAAACCTTAAAACATCTTTCCCCTACCCCTCCCTTCTTCCCTTGTTAAGCTTCAGCTCCAGACTTCTCTTCCTCTTTTGTCTGAGTGGCTCAGGAAAATGGAGGATGGGGGCTTTGGTCAGTTTATCACACTTGTCTCTGCTGCTCCTCCCTCCTCATGTTCTTTCTCTGCTGCGGCATGAGGTCCCTCCCAACTTTTCCAGCATCAGTCCTTCCCATGGGCTGCAGTTCTTCATGAACTGCCCTAGTATGTCTTCCAGCATGGCTACAGCCTCCTTCAGATGTGGAGTCCTCTGTGGGCTGCAGGTGATCTCTGCTGCACCAGGGACCTCAGTGGGCTGCAGGGGGATAGCCTGCCTCATCATAGTCTTCAGCACAGGCTGCAGAAGAATTTCTTCCCCAGTGTCTGGAGCATCTCCTCTCCACCTTTTTCACTGACCTTGAGGTCTGCTTTGCTGCTGTTGTGCAGCAGTTTTTTTCCCTTCTTAAATATGTTCTCTTACAGATGCCATCCACTGTGCTGTGACATGATGTGTCACATGCTGTGACAGATCCACTGTCACCAGTGGGCTTGGCCTTGGCCAGTGGTGGTTCTGTTTTGGAGCTCGCTGCACTGTCTCTTGTACAGAGAGGAAGCTTCTGACATCATCTGACAGAGGTTATGTTATCTCTGTAGCCAGCCACCAAAACCTTGCCAAGATGGTCTGAAAAGTATCTCTAATTATCCACGTAAGTAACCAGTGCAGACAAACATTGCCTGTATGTCTGTGTTATCTGACCTTTGGCTATAGAAAGATTTTGATGTCAAGGTTTTTTCACAGCTCCAAGACAGCTGCTTGCAGAAGGAAACACAACTTCTTTCCATAGGGTGTCCTGGAGCAAGACAAGTCTTATGACAAACAGGGTGAATAAGCTAATGCAGGGAAGTAGAGTGAATTCAGCCTGTTGCATTTTTTGGTTTGTGACTGCTTATGTCTTAAACAGTTTGCTGCCTAGAAAAGTTCTGTAGCTGAAAAGGATAATGTAGTTGACCCTAAAGGCACGTTTTTCTGGGTTTCACATCCTATAGCTTGCATTTAAAATTGAAAATGGACTGCATTGCAGCTATTCCATTGAAAAAAGAAGTATAAATGTACAGAAGGATCTAGATAAAGGCTGTCAATCCTACTAGATTACTCACTTCTCAGGAGTAAAGATGCTGTTTGTACTTGTAAGTTTGCCATTAGGGAGAGGTCTGGAATTATTTAAAAAGAATAAAATAATGAAATTCCTATTGAAATGCTAAACCACAACTTTTTTATATAGATAGAGATTTGTGTATCGTGTCTTTTGCTTAGCTTTTCAGGGATTTCAGATTTTCAACTTTACCTTGGAGGCTTTCAGAAAATTGTGAAATTGTGGGGGTTTGTGGTCATGTTTTTTTTTTGTTTCTTGGGTGGTGTTTTTTTTTTGTTGTTGTTGGTTTTTTTTGGTTTTTTTTGTGTGTGTGTGTGTGTGTTGGCTCCCCCCCACCACACACCCACATCAGAGAGAAAGCAACTGGAGAACTAACAAAGATGCAGAAATAATCCAGCTATATAAATGGAATGGAAACAGTAGTGTTCAGATCAATCTGTGACTTTCAGTAAAATCTACTTATGACTGACTTGTTGCTTTGCCATTTAACTGAAATTTCTGCACTTTTTCTGTTGTCTTTGTGAATTTGGTACGTAGATTTTTGAGCGTGTTTTTGCAACAATCTTTTATGGGGAGCATGTGTAATACCCATCTTCTGGTAAAATGTCAGTGGCTGTGATGTTCAGAGTGAACTTCAGAAAGCAGTCACATCCATCACAAGGACGGAGGGCGCTTTGATAACGTATTTTCATGTAAGGACAGAGGTCAGCAAGATTGTTGACAGGAATAGAGAGTAATAAACTTTACTCAGCAGTGAAACCATGTTTCTGGAAGAGTGCATGGTTTTATGAGTAAGGAGAAAAGGGAAATGACTTCTGGCCTCATGCTTGCAAGGAAGTGCTCCTTTCTGAGTGGCACTTGGTTTGCATACCAAGGGAAAACTGGTAGTTGTAAGCATTAGTTGGTTTTGCTGTAGGTGACTCATCTTGTATTTTGTACTGTGGTAAAAATGTGCCCATTTTTAGCCTTTTGAAACTGATGAAAGTCATCTGTATTGTTTGAAGAAAATTTTCTGATTTGTGTTTGAAGGGATCAGTTTTTCACTGGAATGAGTGGAGCCATTTCGTGAACTCTTTGGGAGATTGTCCCTCTGTGAAGCTTTCACTGTGATGATGTACAGTCTCTTTAAAGAACACCGTCTGAATCCATTGCTAAAAGTGTTTCAATGTTTCTTTTTATTTAGTTTGATACTGTGGACCTTTGGGACAAAACAGGGGAATAAGGTGAAATGGAGACATGCTGCAAGAGCTGGTTTGGTTTGTGGTGGTTTTTTGAGTGTTAGGCTGGCATTGGTTGCTTAAGGGAGATAAGGGTAGCTTTGGTCTTTCCAGAGTTCATAAAACATTTGACTTGTGCATGTGTGTTTTCTCTAATTCATGTCACAAAGCTCTGAATTAGATGTCTACCCTTTTATTAGCTATATGGAATCAATATAAGGAATATCCCAAAAACTGTGTGTCTAGGGTAATAACTTCATGTATTCTTAAGCTGCAGCTGGGAATAGCAGAAGTAGCTGCACATTATCACCTGGTTTCTGACCACATACTCCTAAAATGGATGAAGGAAGTGTTGCAATTTAACACTAGCATTAGGTGTTAACTGAGGTAAACCACTTGTCCACAGTTCCCTGGATGTTCTTACAGATATATACCTACAGTATGTAGGAAATCTGGAAGTGTTTCTCTCATTGGTAGTGCTGCTCTAACATAGGATCAAGAAAAGAAAGCGAAGAGATTGCATCTGCTTCTTTTCTGCCTGTGTAGTGACTTCCAGGTGGTATTTGTTTCCTCCTTTCATCATTCTTTGTATCTATTACAATCCATTTTGATAGTCTTTAGAGGGCTACTAGGATATAGACAGTAAACACAAGTGCTTTGTAAAATAAGTAAATAGTGATGGCATTGATTTTTTTTATATTTTTGGCTCTTTAAAATTTTTTCCATGTGGAAGTAATGATAGAAATAGCATCAGTAATGAAAGTACATATACTTGGGAATTTGGGAGGAAGAGAAAAAGAGAGTAAACTTTTTTTTTCAGGAAGAAGAGTATATTTTCCATTGAATACAGTTCTACAGTAGTGTAAAGTGAATGAAAAAAATTCACACCCACAATGGCCTCAATGTGCAGATATTTCTTTGAACTTTAACTTCACTTACGTGATTCAGATTGTTCGTGAATCAAAGAGAACAGATTATGCACTCTGTAAATGCAATTTTGAGTAATCCTCACAAATCAGGGGACTGAAGCTAGAGACTTCTCACTTTAAGGTACTGATCCTTCCTGCCTGTTCCCAAATAATATTGCAAAGCATAAACTTGCAGGCTGGTAAATGCTAACCTCAGGTGCTGAATGTAATTTTTACCTGGCTCTGCTGTATGGTCTGCTCATGTAGCCCCAGTGCTTTCCTCCTGTACAGTACTAGTGCAGGGTTGCTTCTTTTTGTCTGGTACTTGATATGTACAAGCAAATACGATGTAAAGGCATGTAATGAATATTAGACAGCTTTTCTTTCCTATCAAGTGAAAAGCAGATAACCTGAATTGCCCTTATCACCCAGAAGCATGTTATCATTTCACAGAAATATATTAACCCTGTCATATGGAACTGAGCATTTGACTGCTCTTCCTCCCCCAGATGAACTGTTCATTAAAAACATTTTAGCATCACAGTTATTTTCAACTTACTCATTCGCATAAGCTTTTTAGTACGGTTGACATTTTTGAAGAGAAACAATTTCCTGTAAAAACTTAGCAAGTTTCCCATCATAAGATGTTGCTTCTGTTATAAAAATAATGTAGACACATTGGCGGTTAGACAAATGAGGATCTGTGTCTAGAAATCCAGAGCATGGCTTAGTCATTTGATTCTAGGAGAAATAACATTAAATTAAAAGATTTATTAAGGCAAACTGCTGATACTTGAATTATATAATCTGAATTGTGCTCTTCTCTCTCGAAGTGGCTCTTGAAAGAAGATCTGGACCTAGAGCTATTAGGAGCATTAAGCAAGGCTTTCAGTCTTTCTGGGAGATTATATTGAGAGCACTTACTTTAGTTGCTGCTCTGCTCTATGTTGGGCTCTCCTAAAAGGATATTTTGAAGATGTAAGGACATCCCACAATTCGAAGAAGTGGAAATCTTCTAGTATTACACAGGTTGAGCTTGTGTCTTGCAGGAGTTCTCTCCAGTTCCATTTTCCCACTCTTTGGTCTTGGCCACACATACTCTTGTTTAAATTTCCTTGATATTCAGATCCTCATTCCTAATAATACTTCCCTGTGTTCCAACTTGTCTTACCATCCATCACCTGTGGGTGTCTTGAGGAAGAAGAGAAACAAAATGTCATTTCCTCCAGAATTCTTTCTTCTCTTTTGACTTCTGTAGCCGTAAATGTTATCTGCAATTCTTCACTCTGATTTCAGTTTCCAGGCACCTGAGCCCAGAGGGGTCTGTCATGTGCTGAGTGTTGAGCAACCTAAAGAAATTCAGCCTTCCTTCAGTGCTTGCATACTGGTAGAAATTGACAGCTGATGCTTGGTCGTGTCCAGGAAAATCATAGGCTTGGTACTGGACTTTTGAACCAGGAAACAACATGCCATGCTTTTTTCTTCATGGTGCAGAATCCTTTTACTTACATTGCTGTTGTGCTTGGAGAGGCTGTATTTTGCAAAGTGCTGCAAATAGATGGTGCAAAAAAAGAAAAACTGTAATCAAGCAGACTACTTACAGAGGGAGGAGAAAAGTGTCATATGGAATTTATCTGACCTGGGGTCAAGAATGTTCTTTTGGCTTGTTCAGGCACTTACCAGTCTGGCAGGAATTACCTGAGCTGTGGAAAAACTGCTTGTCCCCACTAACCACAAAATGTCAATTAACGGGTTTCTTCTCCTGAAAAGGACTGCTGTCAGTCCTGTAGATGGTGCCCTGTTCTGTCTTGCAGCTTTACTGATACCACACAGAAGTGCTGAAGAGTTTTCCAAAACCTGGAACTTGTCTACAGCTGGACTTAGCAGCCTGGAGGAATGTTTGTAGAAGGTGAACAATGGCTTTTAGGGCAAACTGTTCTTGTTTTGTCAGATACTGGCTAGTCCTAAGCTGGTATCTGATTAATACAAGCCAATTGTACCTGTACTGTCATTTTACCAAGCTTCAAGAAGTCCTGGTCAAGGACTTCCAGAGGAGGAAGACATCTTAGCACAATCTATTCTATCAGGCACAATTAGCACAATTCTATCAGTCGTATTGTGTTCAGTGGGCTGGACCCTTTTCGAAGCACAGTGAGTGTTCTTCATCAACATTCTTTTTGACAGTATTATACTCACTCAAGCAATTTAAAAGAGTCCAGGTCTGTATGCTGTCTTCCTGCTTTTCCCCACACCCATCTATTTTCAGTATTCTGTCACTAATTACAGGTTCTTAAGAATGCAGGTATCAAGGTACTGAAAAACCCTCAGGTATTTTTCAGTCTTGTTCTGTAGTCTTCTTCTGATTATTCTCAATGCAGAACTTCTGATAAAATTAACAGATGAACAAATAGAATGTTTCCATTTCAGGGGAGAAGGCAAAAGGAAGTTTTTGGTCCACAAGTGTAGCTGGGATGATCTTCCTCCTTGTGTGGACTCTTCTGTAGTTACTGGTACTGAATTTCATTAGTCACTTTGTTTGCTCTGCACTTGCTATTGTTAAATACTGTCCTAATTCTGTTGCATATTTTTCTTCCATTTGACCCCAGGTCGTGCCTGTTGCTGATTTTAATAGACTAGAAAATGAGGATTGCTTTGAAACTGATTGCTTTGAAACTTTGAAGGCCTTGTCCATTAATTGCAGAACCATGTTAGACAGATGAGGATAAACCCTCCTTAGCTGAACAATTCCGCCCACACTTAATCAAGCTTATTTGCCTGTCTGTGGAGCTGGCTGTGTCATATCTTCCACATTTACTTTACTGGCAGCGTGCTGCTCTGCTTGCTTCTGAATAGAGCATGTCCTGAGGATATTCTGGAAATGTGGAGGTTGTGCCCTGGCAGTGGGAACAAAGATTGCACAGAGTAACTCCCTCTGATTTCAATCATGATTTTGTCTTCTTGGTCCTCCTTTCATCTCCTTGAAGGTATTTTTTGGCCCTCACCCTGCTTTTACTTATGAAGTTGCTTTAATGATTTTTCCTCTTTAAAATGATAAGTAACTGGGTCAACAGCCTTGATTTTTAATTGCTATGAATAATTAGGAAGCTTTTATAGAAACCCATCACTGCTTCTTCAAGATGACTGAGCAAATCTCCTGATCTCTCCTTCCCCTGCTTTCTGGGAATGTGTTCACTCCACATTCCACTGCTGGGATTGCCTTTTTTTCCATGTCATTCCTCAGAAATATCTTAATAGAAAATCTTGCTGTTAAGCCAGAGTGTACAAAGTTGTAATGCACTAGAGTGGGATGGAGTTTGGAACATCTTACGAACCCCCAAAAGTCCAGTGGTTTTCTTTGAGGAATGTTTCCAGCTGTTTTCTGTATTCCAGTTTGAGATTATGTTTTTCCACCTGCTTGAGAAGTCTGGGTTCTGTTCACTAGCTAAATCAACTTGTTGCTTCCTTGAAATTAGCCATACCAAGAAGTATGTCTCATGTCTGCTTTGTTTGTGTTCTAATTAGAGAACAAAAAGCAAGTGGTAATTACACTGCAGGGTAAATAACTGTAAATAACTTTAAATTTCGTAAGTCAGATTTGAGCAATGCAATTGAGGAAAAATCTCCTGAATGTAACTGACTAGTAGCAGTATTACTACTATTAGTTACTACTAGTAAGTAGTTAGTAATACTACAAGCTGGTAGTAGTATACCTAGGACAGTCTCCCTGTTCTTAGAACTTTGTTTTTCAGAGGCAAAGTGAACTATGTGCTTATAGATATACTGTGTTCTCATTGAGATAGTGTCAGAAAAGGATGGACTAAACTTGCATGGGCTTTTGCAGCAGTGGAAATGCTGGCGGCAGTATTTGTATCTTGCATCTGCAGTTGAGCTGCTGGGAAGAGAAAAGGCAAAAGGATTCACCCTGGGGAGTTGCTGTACTTAATGTGGCAGCCATGTCCTTCATGTTTTCCAAATAAGCTTTGACTGGAGTTCTAAGCTTTCTGATACATAACACCTGCTTGCTGTCCAACTGAAAAAATGAGTGAATATTTGACTCTCCTGATGGATGTGGAAGCTCAGGTGTTCTCTCTGGATAGCATTAACACTTTCAATTAAAAAGAAATATCTAGTGAAATGCACATTATCATTAGCATGCTACTTGGTCTAGATTATTGGCTAGATGTTGAACTTTATGTTGTCAGTCTTGTATTATTTGGCAATATGCCTAAGGTACAAAGGAGGATGAGTGAAATAATTTTTTAAAACTGCTGCAGTGAGAGAAAGGAATGTTTTGATATTTCTGTACAATGGTATAGCAGATCGAGTCGTAGTAGCAAAGAATTGTTGCACATTTGAGGTTAAAGAGAGAAAGAAGAATAAACTGTAAAAGCAATTATGTATGATACTGGACCATACATGCTTAAAGGATGAGCTTCCAAGAGTACTCAAAAAACTTGTGTGCTGTGGTTTAATTTCTGCTATGTCCATGAAAACATAAGGTAACTCCCTGTTTCTCCACTCTGAGTTAGAAAAGACTGTTTAATAATCACAGTTCAGCTTCTTAGTATTCAGGTAGTTACCTGAAGCTTTTTCACTGCTGTTTTTCCATGTTTTTCTCCTGTGAGCAACACGAGCAGCTTCTTATCCCTGTACAGTCTTAAGTTTTAAAACATCTTCTGTACATTAGGAAGCAGCAGGTTAAGTATTCTGATGTGTGATTATCCCAAAAATTATATGATATTTGTTATATAATATTATTGAACCATATACTTCTATGATCTTTTCATTTGAGATACACTTAGTGCTTTTTCCAGTTCCTCCTGTGTGAAAGCTCCTTCTGGGTAATTTCTTTTAGATGTTTTGCAAAATTGCCCTCCTTAACTTACATTATTTCCCTTGACCTTTTATTTTCTCTTTCAGTATGTCTTTCCTGTAATCTTCAGAGATATTCTTCCCTGCCTGATTGCTGACTTACATACATACATACTGTTATGTAAACCTATGACGTCATGTTTTCAGGCTTAAGTGTCCTTTAGTGCCTCTTCTCTAAGTTAAAATGTACTGGCCTTTCTATGATATCTTTATATTCTGATCATTCTTGCTCTATTGCCACTGTGCTGTCTGCCAGGTTTGAGCATAACCTGGTGTGTATGCCTTTGATTCTTGCTGCTCTGCATCTGCCTCCTTGACAGAATCAGCTCTTGTAGTCTTCACACCTCAGTCACTGAAAGCTGGTGAAGGAGAGAAGTACATTAATGTGGAACTGCAATATGCTGTAAGTGTGTTGCTGCTACCAGCTTATTCTCTCCTAACCTTTTAAGCCTTGCTCTGGCATCCCCTTTGTAGCCTCCTGGTGGATGTGAATGTGGTAAGCTGTTACCCTCAGGTAGCCTAGCTTTAGGCAGCAGACTTTGTCTAGCACAGGTATGCTGCACTGAATGCTAAGCAAATAAGCTCTTATAAAAACAAGTGCTCATCCCAATACCTTGATATTTAGCTTCATAAAGTGTACAGCTTTTTCATGTAGGAAGTGATTCAGAAAGCATATTAATTCTGGAAAGATGGTACAGTTGGTTTCTCTGTGCCTATTCATTTCTGTATCAAATACCATCATTTGGAGGGTATAAAGACTGTCCTGACTGTAAGCAAAATTCACATTGTACTTAGAATGTCTTTGAATTCTTTCCTCATTTTGTCTAGTAATAAATAGTGAAGGCCAGGTCTGTCACTTACATGTGACCTCACAAAAAATTTTGACAGTCTGAACTAGCAATCAGTATTTGCAATAAATAGCACTCAACTCCCTTCTTTGAGCACTGCTGAAACTTAATCTTTTGTCTGTTCTCAGCATATGGTATCTTCAGGTTTTCTCTTTGAAGTTAATTAGACTTTTAAGTTTGGAAGAAACAGAATCTTTGATGCAGGAGTCCACCAATAAATCTATTTGGGTTTTTTTTTTTTTGGAAGAGAAGCATTTTTATTTAAAAAACTTAATTTGCTTTTTTCCAGTAGTTAGTCCTTAGTTTTGATCTCTATATTGTATTACAGTTTTTCAGATGAGAGCACAGATAGTGAACAGTGCTGTAATGAATTTCCTTAATATGAATAAATCATGCCATGGGTTTTATTGCTCTGCTGGAAGAGCATTTGGATATAAATTCTGTGCTTACAATGATTACATCTTTGGCATTACATTCAGTTTGTTTTGTAGTCAGATATGTAGGGTCCTCTGTTCTGCTCTTACTTAAACTTCACAGAAAGCAGCAAGCTGAAAAAAGGGAGCATTTTGTGGAAGGCCTTTAAAATATTTCCAGGTTCTAATGCACAATTCTTGTTCAAGGCTTGTAGCACTTACTGTTTCTTGTCACATACATACCAGAATTAATTGATTGTGCATTGTTAAAATTGTGGATTTAGAACTTTTACTCAGCAAGTTTCTCCCAAATTATGCCTTTTTAGGAGGAAAAAAAGAGGGCATAGTAATTTCTAGTTCTTGCATTGAACTAATGCAGCTAAGTAAAGTTAGCTTTTAAATTGAGCGTGTTTCCTAAATTCATGGCTCTTGATTGTCTGAACGTGTGAAGTTGGGGAGCTAGCTGTTCTTTTGCCATTCATTTCTTTTCCTCTGGTATACTACCTCCTACTGAGGATAAAAATGTATTTTTATATTTTGATGTTGCAACTGAGGAGGTTGCAAATGCACATTGAAAAAAGAAAAAAAAAAAAAGAATTGATGGATTTTCTTCCTTGTTCTCCAAGTAGACAGACAGCAGTATGATTTCATAATTTCATTTTCTTTGGCCTCAATATATTCTCACTCTAAACCAAGTGGACAATATATTATGTTCTTGCATCATCATTTGTGTGTTGCATGCTGTCTGGAGAAGTGGCAAAACCAGCTGAAATTTAAAGGAAAAAATAGTACTTGTATTCCCTTGTGTTACAACAACTCTGTGGGATTTAGGATTAGAGGCAGTGAGCACAAACTGAAGCATAGGAGCTTTATTCTGAACATCTGGAAACGGAGAGAGGGACTGCACTTTGGCACAAATTGTTCAGGGAGATTTTGGAGGCTCCTGGATGTGAGATACTGATCTGGACATTGTGCTGAGGACCTTGCTCTGACTAGTCCAGCTTGAGCAAGGAGGTTGGACAGGATGATGTTCTCCAGTGGTTCCCTTCCATTTCCAACCTCTGGTGTTCTGTGGTTCTGTGATCCTTTGTGTTTTTTTCACAGCAGACTTTTTTCCATAGTAATCATCAATGATGGCAGATTATTTCTTCCACATTAAAAAAGCTGTCAACATTTTTCTCTGAAGCATGAAATGGGAAGTTCCTACCTTCAGAAAATGTTATCTTTCTTCTAGAAGTGCTTTCTTTTCTAATACTTGAAGTGACTTTTGAGGCATTTCAGATAAAAACATTTTACCAGAAACTGATTTCTACTAACATTTGTTAAGTTTCAGTTGTAGACTGTAGATGAAAGTCAGTTTAGGTAGAGTATCCCAACTTCTGTTTTGCAGAAGGCATCTTCTCATATTAAGCTCTTTGCAGGAGAGGGACACCTGAAGCAAGTATGTATTTGTGTTAAAGCACTTGCATCTTAGCAATATATTTGGCAAATTTAAACTTTGATTTTTTTTCAGAATGTCAACTGTTGCTCTGATTTTGAAATTAAATAGATTGACAGCTTTTCAGAGACCAGAAATACTGTTTTCTGGCTGTCTTTTGTAACATATCAGATGTATTTTATGAAGGAAAGGTGAGGGGTATTCTTTGAATGGCTTTAATTTGAACTTGTCATCCTGTTCATAACTTTTCATGTTGCTGAGAAGCATAAGGTCTTGAAAGCTTTGTCAGTAAGCAAGTGTAGTCTTAACTTGTAATCCACTAGAAAAATTCCTACTTCCTGAAAAGGAGTGATATAAGGTTTCCTACAGTGAGAGTGAGAACTACTTCCCTGGGACAACAGCAACCCTCCAAGATTTAGCTGGCTCAAAAAAATCCCAAACAAAACAGACAAGCACCCCTTCTTACCCCCCAAGAGCAAAAAAATCCTTGACCCCCGCCCCCCAAACAACAAACAAACAAAAAAACCCCCACCAAACCAACAAAGAAACAAAAACCCCACCACCAAACAAGCTGGCTTTATTGCAGAAATGTTTTGTTGTGACAGTCTTTTTGAAGGCAAGGTTATATGCTTTTTTTCCCATTGAAAAGATAAGGTCTTAAAGCTCTTTAGTTTTATGTGTGGACAAAAGCAGATTTTAGGAAAGAAGAAAAAAGGAAAGGAGTTATTTGAAAAATGATGGTTCTCATGAATCTAGGAAGTGAAAATCCATATTCTGCCTCTGGAGTGCCAAACAGATGAGGTGGTCCAACCAAGGCACACATTCAGATGTGTCAGCAGTAAAAATTGCTGATAATTGAAAATCTGTTCATGTGTTCTTTAGCTAAGTGCTGAGGTAGTACTTTACCTTGCAAGAACTTTCCCCCTTCAATATGAAAGAAAATCTGCCAGAAAAAAAAGCTCATGTCATTACAGAGTAATGTACAAGACAAAAAGATCTGTTGGGCGACTTTTACCAACTGTCACGTCTGCACATAGCTTTTGTTAAGTACCATGTGTATGAATTTTAGGTTTTAGCAGCAAAAATGATTGGGGGTAGGGGGGCAGGCTGGCAGGCTGTGAAGCAGTTTGCCATCTGGAGGTGGTATGAGCAGTCTGTTCACCAGGGCTTTCATACAGGAATGAACTCTGGACATTTTTTCAGAAAGGCAAAAGGACAGCTAGACAAAAGTGAAGCTTTTCAGAAAAATTACCTACATCACACCTTGTAACAGCAACATGGTTTCCAGCCATGGAGATCATTACAAATTTGTCCTGGGCTAGAAAAGATGGTGTTACTGAATGAGAACACTTTTTGTGTGCTGTGGAAATCCAGTGGTTGCTTCTGACCTGGTTGTTTTGTGGATTATTGTCAAAAAATATTAGCTGGATCGCCTGTGTTTGGTAACTGGCCATTGCAGCTACTCTGTCTCTGAAAGTTGTTCAGAAAACATGAGGAGAAAACGGGGTTTTTTGTTTGTGTGGTTGTTGGACTTCTGCTTCTTTGCTCCAACTTTCTGATGTTATCTAACCTATGTAATCAAACATTGGTGAGGATAGGATTGATGTTAGATGTAATCTAAAGCATTTTTTTCTTTTCAGAAATTGAATGTTTGTGCTTTGTAACAGCTTTTTGAAGGTTTGCATCAAACGGCTACAGCAGAAGTTGAGCAGACTGAAATGGTTCATAATTCTGTTGCACTACTATTTTCTTTGGACTCTTTAACAAGATGCCACCGAAATTCTGCATCAACAGTTAAGGAATATTAGTTGGCTTTTGGGTAAACTGGAGCTCCAGCTGAGTGCAGTGACAGAGGCTTGACTGAGCTCACTTCAGGTTGCATTTTTCCTGTCCACAGGCTTGTCACATACATGGTTCTTTGATTTGCCAGTAACAGTTTATGTTTCTAATGGCCAGTGTCCTCCTTTGTGTGGTAGATTCATTGACAGATTTATCAAGCTGTGGAATTGCCAGCAGTCCTGTAGGTTTTTACACCACAGTTGTTGTGCAGTGACTGACCACTGCCATGGAATAGCAGCTTTCAGTGCTGCCTTTTATATTTAAAGGAATTTATATATTCCTTTATATATATATAAGAATATATATATATATAAAGAAATGTATTTAACATTTATATTTAAAGGAATTTAAAGGAAGTTAGATCTGTTACTTGTACAGCATTTTATCTTTACCTACACAAACTCCACTTCTTTCAGTGCATTTTATTAGAAAATGTTAGTCTAATATCTGAAATATGAAGCATTGGTGAATGTGAAAAACACCAGTATGGGTTGCATTACTATAGAGATGCTTCTGATACTAGTCTGTGTCTGGGAAAAGCCTTTTATCATGCTCTAAATTTTTGTCAAAGTGAAAGAGACTCTCCAAACAACGTAGGGGTTGCCAGTTTAGCAGTAAGACACAAGCACAGAAATTACTGGTGTTTCCCCAAAGGTAAAACAGAACTCATTGAAACATCATCAAAACCAAATGATCCAAATGATTTTGACTAACTGGCAGATTCCAATTTAAATAATACTGAGTTTTCCTAGCTTGCTCTACTTCTAACCCTCAAATTATGCTTCATGTTTTCTTGTTGTTAATGCCTTTCTGCTTTCCATCAGTCCAAAGCTGACTTCAATAACTGACTTCCATTGTCCCTCAAATAACATGTGGGGCTTTCTTTCTGTGTCAGGTGCACTGTTTTGCAACTCTTAAAGCCTTTGGATTTTTTGTTGAAGTCCTTCTCTCTCTGTGTCTCTGTCTCTCTCTCTCTCCCTCCCTCCTCCCCCCCTGGCGCTCCCCTTCCCAGATTACTGTTTTCTACTTGGCAGAAAACAGGAAAAATGTTTTCAGTTGTCATTCAAATCTTAGCTAAGTGAACTCTCCTGAAGCTGGTAACTATCTCATGGGTTTATATGTAATTTTGAGTACTGGAATGGTGTAACTTTGTATATTGTTCTTATTGATTAGAAGTCTTGTTTTTTATTATCAGTATGCCCTATGAGGAAAAAACAGATTTAAAAGAAAGATCCGTGGAAGTTTGAAGAAGCTGAGCTCAATCGCATGTCTTTTTCAAAATTGTTTAAAAGTTAAGTATACTTCACAGTAGCTATGTATATCAAAACTGTTATTTTTCTTCGGAGACCATGCAAACCAAAAACTAGAAGAGGTCAAGTGCATGTTTATTGTACCAGTCTTGGCTTGTACAGTGAGTTCTCGCTCATTACAGAGCAGTTAAATAAGCAATTTACCTGGGATTGCAAACCTGTTGGTAAGCTCTAGTACTTCATTAGACAGTTTTAAATACTTGCAAATGCTCCATAAAGCAACTTGCGTAACTTTAAGCCTACATTCTAGATGTGTGCAGTGCGAGAGGGGATTAAGTTACTGAACCCTGCTGTCCAGTGCTGTGAACTCCTTCCCTTGCAATGTCTCCTGGCCAAAAGCAAGCATTCAATCTTCTTCATGCAGATGGGAAAACTAAAGCAGAGCAAGATCATATTAAAGGTCTTGGCATGACACACCAAGAGAAGATATAAACCCTGCAATACCAACAAATGTGGATTCTGTGAAATTGTCAGAGGAACTGACTTAGAAGTTACAAGGCAGTGTTGGGGAGTCTCCTTAGCAAATTTTTTTTACTATTATTTATGTATTACAAGTTTACTTATATGATCAGACAAGTCTCATAAAACATTTACAGCTTTCCTTTCACCTTGGCTGGAAAATGAGTATGTTCTTTCCCTGTGATACAGATCTTTAATTAGTTAAGAAAAGAAACAGAACTGCACAGTATTCCCCATTTTGAAAGAAGTAGACTACATTGTTCTAACCGGGATAAAGTCTCTTGGAAGCCATTTCTGGTACATTAGGTAGGAGGTTTCACCAGCCTGATTGTCCTCTGTGGTGAAATGACAAGATCTGTGAATGATAGGTGAGTAGAGGCTGTCATCTGCCTTGATTCTTAGCAAGGCTTTTGCTGTGGTCTCCCATGGCATCCTTGCATCCAAGTTGGGATGGTAAAGTCTGGATGAATGAAAAACTACTAGATGAAAGTAACAAAGATGGTGAAGGTCCTTGAAGGAGGCTGTGTGAAGAATGGCCAAGGTCACTTGGTCTGTTCAGACTGAAGAAAGGAAGACTGAGGGGAGACCTCACTGGAGCTACAAATTCCTCATGAGGGGAAGAGGTGGGGTGGACACTGATAATCTCCCTGTAGTGATCAGAGACAGAACCCAAGGGAATGGCCTGAAGTTGTGTCAGGGGAGGTTTAGGTTGGATATTAGGAGAAATTTCTTCACCCAGAGGGTGGTTGCAGAGTGGCTCCCAGTGAAGTGGTCACCGCACCAAGCTTGAGAGAGTTCAGGAAACATTTGGACCATGCTCTTGGGCACGAGGAGTGACTCTTGAGGATGTCCTGTTCAGGGCCAGGAGTTGGACTTAATGATCCTGATTTGATTCTTCCCAAATCAGCATATTCTATGACTCTTTGATCTGTGATTCTGTATGAGAAAAACTGGTTAGATGTTTGAGCTGGGAAGGTAGTAGTTAGTGGGTAATACTACTGGCCTCCAGATAGTAATATAAAAAGTGTCTGTTCTGCAATCTGTTTCATGTCTTCACATCTCCTTGTTCAGCTGTTGATCATGCACATCATTAAAATCTATGAATGAATCCAGGCTGGGTCTGCAGTTTATACACTTGAAGTAAAGGCTGCCATCCAGAACAGTCTAGACAGGCTAGAAGAGTGGACCAACAAGCATGTTGTGTAATTGAACAGAGACACAGGCAGCAGGACATGCTGTTTCCTTCAGGCAGGAGCTGAATCGTTGGGGTATTGCTCTGCTGTAAAGCTCTTAGAGATCCTGGGTGGAAGTGGCCACGCATGAACAAAGAGTGTGCTCTGCAACTGATGAAAGCCAGCAGCATCCTGGGCTGTATTAACAGCAGCTTAACAAGAAATCAGACCAAGTGATTCCTCTTGACTTGTCACTTGTTAAATTGCACCTGGAATACTACATCCACTTTTGATGCCCCAGTATGAGAAAAAAAAAAAATGATGCAGAACTGGACTGCTCTGACCTCAGTAGAGAACTACAAAGCACCACAGAATCTGGGGTGCTTGCACTCCCAGGTGAGGCTGAGGGACTGTTTGGCATGGATAAAATGAAACTGTAGAGCAGGGATATGTGGTAATAGTCTGCCTACATCTATAAAGAAGTTGCCTAAAATACAGATACAGGCTTTGTACTTGGATATGCAGCAAGAGAATGAGTGATCAGGAAGTCAATCAGATAGTATGTTGAATACCATGAACTATTTTCAACAATAGCTTTTTATGCTCTTTTTGAAAAATTTGTTATTATTTTTAATAATGGCATTTCAAACAGTGTTGTCCTTAAAGGGGTGTGGCAAGCTTTAAAATACCACATTTGCTTGGGATAGTGTTGCTTTTTCTGGAGTAGACGACTTCCTTAGTTAGCCAAAAAGTAAGCTCTGTCTGATGTGTACACACATCAGAAAAGTGTTGATCTTGGAAGGCATGTTTTGAGATCATCTAGTCCAACCTCTCTGCTGAAGCAGGGTCATTCAGAACAGATTGGCCAGGACAGTGTCCACGTGTTTTTTTTTTTTTTTTAATATCTTCAGATCCTGAAGCTGATTTTAGGATAGATGCTACTGTGAATTTTGATGTGGAGACAGAGCCTCTCTGTGACAGCAAAACTCATGTGAAAAAAAACTATTTAAGAGTCAAGTAGTCCAAGTAAGTTCAGTCAGTGTTGTCAAAAAAACCCAAACAAAAACCCAACAGAACCTACACCAAAAAAAAAAAAAAAAAAAAAAAAGGCCCTAAAAAAAATGCCCCCTGAAGCAAATAACCAAAAATACCCCAGAACAAAACAGAAACAAAACCCCCCAAATCAGCCAAATAACATCCCTTCCTGAATACATATGTCACTTCTTCATGAAAAGAGCATGAGAGAGGGAAGCTTTTTTTCCCAAATTGCACTAATGTTAAGACTTTATATTTTACTCTTTCCAATTTGTTTTTAAGCATGTGTACCCTTTGTTGTGGTATATAGACAGACTGCAGATGTTGATTCTATGACCTTTACAAGTTGTATTTATTTACACTATTTCTGTGAACTGAACAGTTCATGTAATCATGAACTGTTATGTGTAACATTTAAAATGGGCAAGTTTAGAAAGCACTTGGGAGAGTTTGGAGTGTTTTTCCTAATCTGTTAACTTTAACTATGTGATGACAATTGATGTATGGAGTCTTATTTTTTAATACTTTCATCTGCTTCCTCAGATCTTTTCTGGTGATCTCTTCGCGTGTTTCTTTCATATATCATTTGAGCAAGAAGAATGGTGGGTTTTTTGCTTATATGTACAGTTACAAACTCATTCAGCAGCTGGTGTAGATGCCCAAATAAAACCTAATAGTATTTTTCACTGATTTTTCTCTTAACTCCATAGCAAATTCGGCTGTGTTTTGGCTAGTTTTTTAAAAATGGCTTTAATGTTCTGTCTTGAGGTATGATCAGGGAGTTTTAATAGCTGAAATGCATTTAACTGTTGAAAAGACAAGGAGTCAAACCTCCTTGCTGTTTCTCTACCTACAGAGCTAATGAAATGTGTAGCTTTGTGCTTAACTCAGACAAAAGGGACCCTGACCCTACTGTACAGGTCTCACTGACATTTCATGGGTTTGAAAAAGGAATTATAAAGAACTACAGTGTGCTTGAATGCTGCCTGAGTTGTGTGTCAAGTGTGGGTGTCTCTGCAGGCCCATTTACTGATGTTATCAGCCTACCCACAGGTACCTGCCAGCAGTGAGGCTGCTGCTTGTGCACACAGCAGGGAGCATTGCGAGCATTGAACCCCCTGGACCCTTTAATGGCAATTGCAGGAGGACATTTTTCACCCAAGGAGACTAAATAAACGTGGCATAAAATTCTAAGTGGAGGCTATGTATATTCCTACTTGAAGGCTGCTGGGATGAGAAAATAGAGTTTGAATTAGATTATTCCTGATGTAGCATGAGAGAGTTGTAGAGTGGCTTGAGTTGGAAGGGATCTCAAAGATTATGTAGTTCCAACCCTACTGTGAGCAGAGACAACTTCCCCTAAACCAGGTAGCTCAGCTTGGCCTTGAACAGGGATGGGGCATTCACAAGTTTTCTGGGCAAACTGTGCCTCATCACCCTCACAGAAAAGAATTTCTTCCTAATATCTCATCTAAACCCGCTGTCTTTTAATTTCAAGGTGTTGCCCCTTGTTCTGTCATCCATCTGTCTTGAGGACTCCTTTCAGGTGCTGGAAGACTGCAAACAGGTCACCCCTAAGCCTTTTATTTTCCTGGCTGAACAACCCCAGTTCTCTCAGCCTTTCAGAAAGAAGTGTGACTATTTTGTTCTGGTTGTAGACGGTAGAAGGAATCAGGGTGGGATTTAGTAATAGTGCTGCATTCACTTTCTTTGTTTTATCTGTTTTGTGCATTAACATATGAAGAAATTTCTAGAACTGAATCCTCCAGAGAGAATCTTAGAAATAAAACCTGGTAACAAAGTTATTGTTACAGATGTTTCTTCAGGCTCCTGTCACATGCTAGATGGTCTTTTAGACTAGCACTGGGGAGACAAAACTACTGCAAGGTGCCGGTGTAGCTTTTTCAGTGGGTTTCTACATCTGGACATAATCTGTCTGACTGCCCTTTGTTTGTCTGTATACAGCATTCAGTTGTGTTTCTGTCTTGTTTTAGCTATGTCCTCATGATTCCTCGCTTACTTGGGAGCTGGGCTGTAATCTGAGTGTATGTGCAGCTTTCAGTCTTGCTGTTCCTGCTGAGTAGAATGCTAGTAAGCTGAAGATGTCTTTGGATTGTCTTTGGCTAAAGGAAACTTGGAAGAAATGAGAACCTTTAAAAACAATTCTGAATGCTAGTGGTGTTCAAATTCCTCTCTAAAACATATAACTAATCTGAAAATAGCCAAGCACTATCCATAGTGTTGTCCTTGAATGTTGTAGATACTAGTTTCAGTCACCATATTAGTTAATTTTTGTAAGTGATTCTCTGCCTTTCCAAATAATTTGGAGTCATTTGGAAATACAATTTAGCTTCCTTATAGTGGTTTTTACTAGCTAAAGGTTGGGTTAATTGTTAGGTTTCATATCTTTATGAAGCCCAGTAAAATCTTTTATTCAGTTTGTGATTTTATAATTGTACATCAAACACTAGAATAATCATATTTAGGATCAGCATGTCCTGCATGCAACAGTATTTATGTTTGCGTGTGTGAGATTTCCTGACATACATTTAATCACTGAAAAATGTGATTTATACACTGTAGTAGTCAAGGCCTAACAGAAGTTCCATATGTTCCTGGGAAAGACCTATTTTTATTGGTATATAATTCTGTCATTCCTTTTCTATTTAGTTTAACATGTGGGGTATGTGGGAGTGTTGTCATTTTAAAGTTTGAATGTTAGCTGAGTTTCATTCAGCTTTTCTGGGGAGGGTAAGAATGGTTCATTGTACCTAATCTACTGAAGCTGCAATACTCCAAGGTTTAGTTTTGTGTCTGGACATCCAGTTTATTGCTTCCATTAATACACCTATGCTAGATCTACTGTACTTCTAGTTTGTTTCTTTGGTGCTATGTATGATAACATGAAGGCCTTCATCTTGGACCTCCTTTCTTCCTTTTATAATGATGAAAGGATTATTGTGCTTGGTTTAAAAGGATAAGACATAAGAACTAAGAAAGTCTGTCAGCCTGATGAAGATACTTATTTTTGAAATGCTGCTGATGAAAAGCAGGTATGGATGTGATTTTCTTACATCTCAATTATTTCTTAAAGCAAAAAAACCCCTGTGTAATAGACCTAATCTCATTTGGTTTGCCTTCTACAAAATAACATCAGCTATGAAATCATATTATGTTTCAGAGACCCGTTTTCTGGTCATTTTTAGCCATCATCTACTTCACCTTAAAGCCACCATTGGTTATGGTATCTTTTCAATTTCTCTTGAGGCATGGGCTCACCCTGAAATTTACTCCTATTCTTTAGTATGCATGTGGGCAGAGCAAATTAGAGCATTTTTTTTTTGTAGAAGCAGAGGAACCGATTTCAGTCCTGAAATTCCTAATGTTTCATAAACTGTCCAAATGCACACACCTTAAAACAAGTTTCACACTATCAACAAGTGTGAAAATATATGTGCAAAATACTAAAAATTCAAGACGCATGTCACTGAAGTGCAGAAACAAAATATTTGGTCCTGCACCTTGTGCAGAGCCCCAACCCCAAATCCTCCTGCTTCTTTATCAGTTCCCAATCACTGCCCTTTACTGATTAAATACCTCTCAAAAGTGGTGTGCCGGTTGTCGTGACTTTGGGGTTCGTTTTCTGAAGCCCCGAGTCAGAAGGTCGGTGTGCACTGGAATTTGTCCGATTGAGCTCGTTTGGTTGTAGTGGCCAGTCAGTCTGGGCAAGGCACCCTGTCTGTCCCACTTGGGTTACCAAAAACTTGTGCCAAGCACGGTCTCCTTTCCCAGTGTGCAGCACCAACTCACACAGCCAGGTGAGGTATTTCTACCTCTAATTCTGGTTTGTGCAAAGGAGGGAGCAGAGTGGTAGCCCACAAAAGGTTGACTCACCAATCATCAAAACTTTACGCCATTTGTACATTTTAACATAGCATCAGCATTCACTGCTTAGAGATTACATGAATTTCATTAATTAGTACTCAACCTGCTCCTTGCCATGCTAATTACTCTGCAGGTGCAGTTCTTCCCTCTGTCTGACTCTGGGGTCTGTTTGGAGTAGGTGGTCACTGAGTTGGTGGTCCACTGCTGGAATTATCTCTCCCCCAGTTACTGCTCAATCCTGACCTTACTCCTGGTGGCTCTCATCCAGGCAGCCCATTCACCTTGGGATCTTCCCTTTCCCTTAAAACAAACACTAGCCAAGCATATAATGTTCACAAGGGAAATAATTATAACTACTAGATGTCTAGCTACATCTACTGAGGGACAAAAACAAAAAATTTGCAAAGCTGGCTTCAAATCTTGAGGGACTTGATACAAGATGTGCATATGCTTTTGTCTGCATTCTGAGATCTGCAGCTGGCCTCCATCATGTGAAGTGGTGCAAGGGTATGTGTAGATGGGGTGGGTGAACTATAGTGGGTTACTATATGAGGAATTATAGTGAGGACACAAAACAAACTTGAGGCTCTGTATACTCTGTGTGGGGATGCTGGGAAGCAAACTGTCCCAGCCTACTGTAATAACAATGTAAGACCTGCTCCTGACTCTGCATACTTGGTCAAGGGAGGTGAGCTAACTTGACTTACCACGGCATAGTCTTCTCATGCCTTATGTAGGATTACAGGGTTTTCTTGCTCTTGAGTATACCAGAATACATGTCACAGTTACTAGAAAAATCATCTTTTTGTGCTTCATTGTCCCATGAAGTCTGTGTGAGAGAGACAAAATACCAAACTTTACTTTTACTGCATAGCTTCTGCACTTTTTCTGGTGTTTTTTGTTTCTTCCCCTCTCACATTTACATTCAGCCTTTGAACAGTGACAAAAAAGCTGCAACAAACAAATGAAAAATAAGCAACCATGTGCTCACAATAATTTTGAGAAGAGATGGTTGTTCAAGGGATTCATTCTCAGTTTTTCCTTTTTCAGAGTCAAGCCTCAAAGAGGCCTTGGTAGGAGAAGGGAAGAGACTTTAGAAAGAATATTGTACCACAGATTCTGTTACATGAGCGTGGGTTTTCAGTAAGTAATTTTAAGCCAGTATGGTGCACAAGCAGAACAACGTAGAGGTAGAATGAGAGAGTATCTGTGTGAAGCTGCAAATTGCTCAAAAGCTTTTAGTGAATGTTTCTGGACAATAATATTGTAATGAGGGAGCAGCTGGCATTTGTAGAATGCAAACCTCTTCTATTTGAGGGGTGGTCTGTGTCAGAACATAAGGAGTGCTGTCATGTCATGCTCTGAAACTTGGGAGGATGCTAGTGCTGAGGGGATCTCGGTTCCAGCTGAGCTCTTCTGAGCTACCTACAGCTCCCAGAGATGGTAATTTTCAGGAACACCTGCAAATATTCCTCTGTTTGAAAAAGAAGGCCCATTCTTTCTGTTTAAGAAAGTGTGTTGGGGTTTGTATATTGGTGGATTTCAGTGGCAAAGACTGGCTTGCAATAATACTAACAGTTTGGCAGGAAGAGCAGTTTCTTTCCTAAAACCTTGAGACTTTTGTGAGATTCCAATGGCGGCTTTTCTGTTGTTTTAACTGTAAAAATTGTGATAAACTTGTTTCTCCAAAACTATTTTTTCTTGAAATTTGTCTCATTTATTTCGTTGTTATTTTATCTGTTTGCTTAAAAAAGGTGTTCAAAGTGAATGTAAGCTTTGAGATCTGGATTAATACTTCCATAGTCAGCTCTTAAGTGGAGATTTCCAGTTAGAGGTGTGTGCTTTTGACTCCTGTTCATCCTCCTCTCTCATCCCCCCCATATGTTGGTTATTTAATTGCTTTCAGCTACAGGTACTGATATGCATGAGACTCCGTATTAACTTTAGCCTGTTGGCTAGTGATAAACTGAGGACTACAGGAGCAAATGCTGACTGTTCACACTCACCTTCCAGTTGTATGTTCAGAAAAATGCTCAGAGAACTCAATTGTTTCATGCTGTTTCTGCAGCTCCCCAATGACCTTTTGGCCTTCTCCCAAGACTGGTGTAACATTTGCTTTTCCCCAGTCATGAGGGGCCTCCCCAACCTCCATGCTCTTTACATTACTTGAGATGTGAGAGAGAGAGGGCCTTGTCGTGGCATTACCCATCTCTCAGTACCATTGGGTTCAGCAGGGTACTCATCCTGTGGATTTGTATGGATCAAGTTACGTTACACAATTTCTAACTAAATCATCAAGTGATGGCCTTTCTTTGAACCTCCTTGAACCCTGTCTATGAGAACAGGAGTACTTTCCAGGTTAAAAACAAAGAAGACATTGTGTACCTCTCTCTTATCTGTTCCTGGGTACACTAAATCACCTACTCCATTCAGTAGCTATCCCATGTTTTCAGAGGTCAGCCTTTTACTGTTCATGGAGAAACTCTTTGTGTTATCCATCTGATGCTTGCAGGTCTTACTTGCAGTCAAGCCTTGCCTTTCCTAATGCCATTCCTGTTTGCCCAGGCAGTGTATCTAAATTCTTCGTTTGTAGCCTAACCTTGCTTTCACATCCTGTGTGCTGCCTTTTAGCAATGGAGTTCCACCATGAGTTCTTTGGCTGGGCTGCTCTTCTGATGTGTTTGCTTGAGTACTGGGCTGGACTGTTCCTGTGCTTGGAGAATGTTCTTTGACCTACTTGCTTTCTTGTGATTCTTTACGCATCATTGGAGTGAAAACATGGCAGCTTTCAGTGGGATCATACCTACCAATCCCTACATTTCCTTTCCAAAAGTCCACGGTCTGTATTCTACTGCTCACCTTCCTCTCTGTCCCCAGGGTTTAGAATTCCACTGTGTCATGGTCATTACCACTGAGGCTGCCAGTGATTTTTGTTATCCTTCCTTGGTACTTCCCAGCTAGCAAATCACAGATGTGCTTAGCTATACACCAGCCCAGGTTAGCCTGTCCAGTATCTGTATTAAGGAGATACTCTTTATGGGAGTTCTGTTCTGTTCTATGCTATGCTATACTATTCTATGCTATGCTATGCTACCCTATTTCTATTTCTATCTTCTATTTCTGTTCTTTTTAGTGTGTGTCCCCACCTGCTCTGTTGTTTTTTTCAAGGAGATGTCAAAGAGATTAAAATCATTCATGATAACCAAGTTTGTGATCAAACGCAATCCTCAAGTTGTTTAGGGTGTTCTGTCTATGTGGGAGGTCCATAGAAAAATCTTTTGTCCTGATGCCACATTTCCTGATATCTTTTCTGGTATGCATCCACAAACCCTCACCCACCTGTTGTCTCCTAAAAGAGCTCTATATATCTAAACCGATCTTTTGCATAAAGATCTCATCTTCCCTGTCTGCATTTTCTGAAGAGCATCTGTTTGTCTGTCACAGCTCTGTCATTCCTGCCATAATCTCAGTTATTCCAGTCACGTTGTGTGGTGACTGGATGCAGAGCTCTTGTTCCTCCTCCTGTGTGTTTTCAGACTGCATGTATTGCATATACACTTCAGACAGGGGCCCCTTCAGCCTGTGATGTTGCTGCTTAAGTGCCTCTTGTTCTTGTCACTCAGGGTCCTTTATTCTTTCTACTGCTACTCCCCAGTTCTTCACTTATCTGTAAGTCTCCCTTTCTAGTTGGAGATGATGTGAGTTTGTAAGTAACTAAGCTGGTAAAAATTGATGTATTGCTTTGATTGATGCTGCTGTGCAAGGAAGTAAGTGGAAAGCATAATATCCATTCACACTTGCTATTTTCTGTCCATTGCAAACACTGATCCTTCCCTTGTCAAAATCTTGTGTGTTGGTTTGTGGGTTTTTTGGGTTGTTCAATGGTTTTGCTTTTTTTTTTTTTAAGATTGTTCAAGAAAAGGAAGAGAGTAAAAGGAAGGTAATTTGGTGACCAACTTCAAATCTTAAAATAGAATTAACAGTTTCATGAAATGTGTTAAAGGCTGTTCTTCCTATTATTAGGGTTGTATTAGAGATTGCTGCTCATACTATAACCTCTTCTGTGACAGAATTATTCACTTTGCAGTGAAAACGTACTGCAGACAGTAGAATTTGCCATTCCTGGCCAGAGCCCAAGTAAACGCTAGTGTTTGGTTTTTTTGTTCCTCTTTTAATTTAAAAACATTATTTCATTTTGATTTGAAAGACCCTGAGTAGTAGAGGTTTTGTGGATTTGGCTGGTGTTTATATTTCCTGCAGCTATATTCTGTTTGTATATAAAATGCTGGGTAATTAATAATATGATCTTATTTGTTTCCATTATATGTACACAGTGTTAAAATTGTACTTGAATGTTTACTGTTAACTAACAGTAAAGTTTATGTTGAGAATGTATAAGGGGCTTTTTTTTAATACCCATTTGAATACATTTTAATGCTTCCCTATAAACACACAAATACAGAAACAGACCATGCACACACAGTTTGTTATAGCTGGAAAAACAGAGCTATGACTTTGGCAACTTCAGTTTGCGTATGAACGCTCTCAACTGATTCCAGTGAAACTGGTAGCATAGCTTAACCTTCCTGGGCTGCATCTCCTACCAACTGAGTGTGTGCATATTTCTGATTGTTCTTCATTCTTTTCAGTTCTTCTTGCTGCAGACATTGTGTAGTGACCCAGTGATTTGAGCAGGTGATTAAAAGGAAGTCTCTGTGAATTACTTTGTGAGAGGGTGTTCTTGAGAGAAGTATTCAGCAGATGTTTACTGTATAATGGTAGGTAGTTCTGCATCAAGTTCTAGTTTTGTTTGCTAGCTTCTACCATTTTGGAGAAGTGCAGGTGAGCCTTTTGTATTCGTAAGTGGCCTTCAGAGTGTAGGTTCTGGAGAGAAAGCTGGAGTAGGATTATAAACAATACTTTGTTTTGTAGTGAGTTGTGGGGGTGTTGTATGACAGAGTTTAGCTAGAATGAGTTTGCTGGTATGGTTAGGAAACCAAGGTTTACACCTCTGAGGCAGTTTATATTAGCAAAAGCATATTCTGCTGGGAAAAACTGCCTCAGTCTCATACATAAAAATTACCTTTAACCTAGGTTTGCTTTTGAAACTAAGTAGGGTATATTATTTTTTTTTTTTTTAATTCATGTTTATGTGGGTTGCCTTGGCTTTTTAAAGCTGATGGTAAAGTAATACAACTAAAATTTGTGTCCCACTGTGCACTGTTGAGGCAACTCACAGATTTTACAAACTATCCAGCAGGCAGGTATAGTTACACACACACATTGAAAGAAATAAAAGCTTGAGCTCCTTCTGTTCATTTAAGATTTTAGTTCACTTGTTTGGTAGCTGAAGGCACGTTGCTCTCAGCCTAACGTCTGATAAGCCTGTCCAGTACAAACCATACTTATAGTTCTACTGGGTTTTAGTTACCTTGTAATGCCAGATGGAACAGCACTGGGAAGGATTCACAAGCAAATCATGCATTCCATGTTTTTCTGAAAGAAACATTTGTGGGTTCTTGATTTTCTCTTCCTCTATTTTTCCTAAGTATAGTGAAGTGAAAAGACTGTCATAATTACATCAAAGGACAGTTCTGCATTGGGAAACTTCTGTTGCTCAATTTCTCTAGGTTACAGACTTAAAGTAGATGTTGTCCTTAGGATAGAGGGAAAAACTTCTTTTTATCCATCATGCTTTTGATGCTTAAAAAATGAGCAATTTAAGTTTAAGTTATTCTTTTCATGGTACCCCTCTGTTTATAGTAAAGGGGCAAGGAGATGTACTTCTATTCATAGCAGAGAGTTGCACAGTTCCAGCTTTGGTCAAAGTCACTCCTGATGAGACAATCCCTTTTACAATTGAGTTTGGTAGTGTTATGACAGCTTTTGAGGTGATGCCCCTCTTGGTCAGTTGGTGTCTTCTGAGCATGGAGTTAAATGATGTCTGAGAACACTATGGATGCATGGAGAGTATTATTCCTAGTGTTGTGCCAGGAGTCACTAAGCAGGTCTGTTGGAGACTGATCAGGGAAGCTAGCTGCAAGATCCTGGACTTTCAGTGCACATTCTTGGTCATAGAACTCTCTCCTCATTGTATAGTACCCAGGCTGCTTCTACTGATGGCTGTAAGAGTTCCAAGTAGCAAAGAAAGGCTCAGCACGTGTGTGGTGCCTGGCCATGAATGTACTTTTGGATAGACAAGCTGTATGAGAGGGGGCTCATAATTGGAAGGCATCTCAAATGTCAGGCATCTGTGGGTTAAATATTTGATACAGTTAACAGTTCAAACATTTTTACAGGACCATTTATAATAATCATCCTGTAGTTATTTAAAAATAATTCATATTGTGGTTTCGTAATTGTTCCATTTAAAGGTCTTTTGTTTATCTGTAGTAGTGCTTCCAGCAGCCACCCAACTCCAGTAACAAGTTAGCAAGTTGCTTTACATTTCAGAGAAACATTCTACTTGGGTTTTGCAACTTCATACCTTGAAAACAAATGCTGTTGTAAATCAAGATATGATGTCCCTAGCATATGTTTAAGCTAGTGTGCCTTACATCTTGCTTCTTTTGAATTCATAAAGATTGTGCATGCTTTCTGTTCACCTTTAGCGTGGGGGGTGAAAAGCCTGAAGCATAACCCACAGGCCACCACAAAAATACCTTCACAGGGAAACTGAGTTAGGTTAGTTTTAATTAATTTAAATTGCCAGTTAGGATACTTCTTTGATTTATGGTTTTCCATTTAACTTTGGAGCATTCAGCTAGAGAAAACTTGAATGTTGCTAGTCAATAAGTGTATTTCCTTTTGAACATAACATTTGAAGTCTTATTTGCTAAATTTTGTAAGGAAAGAAGGTAACTTACAGCCACATTTAAGGAATTTATACAGCTGCACAATTTATTGGCTTCCTATGTTCTGTGTTTTAGGCTTTTGAAAAATTGTATGGTTTACTTTGTTTTCCTTGATAAAATTAATTTTTATTTCTTAGTTGATGATGGGCTTCTATTTAATAGAAATGTAAAATAAATTTAGACAACAAGCTGTTAAAACAATCTTGAAAGGCAGATATGTTTCATCAGTATGCTGAAAATAAAGTGGCTTTGAGAAATCAGGAAAATGAAAAGAAAATTACTTGAGGGAGATGCAAATTTAAGAATTTTTTTTCTTGATATGTAGTATTTGTAGAACTAGTGATTTAGTGTTCACTTGCACTTTGCCTTCTTTTTCCAATATGTAAAAATTAGAATGTTTCCTCCTGCAATTTGTAATAAATTTCCTAACCTTGAATGAGCAAACTATTAAACTCTTTTCAATGGGAAGAGAAACAAAAGGCATCAGCTTTTGAAAGAACACCCTAAACATCTCTGACTTCATTTCATTGGTGAAGAACTTCCTTCAGTCTTAACTGATCCTAAAAGTTCAGGACTAATGTTCACTCTCTGAAGTGTTCTGTTACTTTTTGGTTTTTGTTCTAGACGACTTAGGTTTCAATTTCAAGTACATTTGAAAATAGCTTTCATTTAAATACAGTATCTTAATTTAAACTTAAGTATTTTTACTTGCTGGTTTCTGATGTTCAAAGACTCTTCTTCCTTGGCTCAGGGATTGTACTCAAAGTTGTGCATACAGTTTTTATACTGGTCCATCATGATTTTTTTGGGGACAATTTATTTCTGTGGCATTTCATTGTTCTTTGTGGCATTTTTTGTCCTTTGTTATGAAAGGGTTTGACATAGGACTGCTCTTCTGAGAACTTCTCAGTAATCTTATCTTTTAAAATGCATTCAGTATTTTAAAAGATAAGATTACTGAGAAGTAGAATGTACCATCCAAAATTGTGTGGACCTCCAGACGGAAGAATCTTTCTGTATGTGTATTCTGTATGCTGTGAATTAACAAGAAACTGCCTGTATGCTGCATATTTTGTAGAGCAAAAAGGCAGCTAACCTTTACCCCAGTATTGCCAATCCTGTTAGTTTTGATGTTGGTCACGTTAGGGCATTTGATTCCAAATATTTAACCTATACAAATGGGTGCAATCCAGCTTGCGTTGCTTGAATAGATACTTGGTAGAAAGGTAAATTACCTTTCTGATGGATATTACCTGCCACGATTTCAGATTAGAATGTTAGTTGGAGCTAATTTTGTTAATGCGCTCTTTCCAAGAAAAAAGGGTTCTTTCCTGTTGAGAACCTTAGATGAGTTTTGGAAAATTCAAGGGTTATCAGCAGTGAAAAACTGAATGGAGTTTAAGTTAGTTGTGAAAAGTAGAGGACTAAGAATAGTTTATTTATTGCAAATTTATGGGGGATGAATCTGTCACTCTTCACTTTTCAACACCAACCACATGCAACCTGTAGGTTCACAGTCCCAGAACTATTGTTGGTTGTGAGCTGATAGGCTGTGCCAAAAGGAGGAGAAATGAAGTGCTATCTTCTGTGCTCTCTCCAGACAGAATTGCTGTTGACCAGTACTGTGACAAGATTATCCATTTGTTCTGAAGTATCAAAGCTTCCAGAGTTTCTTTACTAGAGTTATTAATGTCTCATGAAGGTAAAATAAATGTAAAAGTTTTTTCCTGTTTACAAACAAAACTCATTCCATGGCTGACAGGTTTCTAATCTGAGTGTTGAATATGTACCAGGAAGAGTGCTTCTGCTAATGTTTAATGATCTTGCTAAGACCTGGTAGCCTATGGAATAAGGACAGACCAATTTCTCAGTTTTTAAAAGATAAAAGACAACATTGTGCAAAACTAATGACTGATCCAACCATACTGAAAAGTTGCCCTATTTGCCATACTCAATAGGGCAGTGCTTACACTGAAAAAGAAACATATTTAACCCTGGAACGTTTTTGCCTCTAAACTAGGGCATATGGTTGTTTTCAGAAGAGTTTTTCTCTCTGCTGGTATTGCTGGAGACACTAAAGAATTTTTCCTATGTTAAATTTGGGGGGACTTCAGAAGATACATTCTGCAATCTCCAGGGTCCAGGACAAAGAGAAATGCATTTCGGCTCAGAAACTAAACTGTATGTTGGAAGTGATTTTGCCCCTCTTTTCTGCTCTTATGAGACCCCAGTGAGAATATGGCACCAAGTTCTGGGGACGTCAGTACACAAAAAGCATGGACCTGTTGAAACAAGTCCAGAGGAGGGCCACAAAAATGGTCAGAGGGCTGAAGCACCTCTCCTTTGAGGAGAACCTGAAGGCTGGGGTTGCTCAGTCTGGAGGAGAGAAGTCTCTGGGAAGACCTTACTGTGACTTTTCAAAAGGAGATATAAAAGATGAACAGAGATTTACTGCCAAGACTTGTAGTGACAGGACAGGGAACAAAGGTTTTAAATGTAAGGTTCTCAGAGAACTTCTTCATTAAAAGATTTCTAGTTACCTAATATGCTCCTCAGATTTGAAACTTGGCACAGGATTGGTCTCTTGTTGCCAGTGTTCTGATTTACTCTCCTTATGGATGTCCTTTTAAATTAAAGAACCTTTAAAACTCCAAATCATCAAAAAAAAAAAACCAGATTTCTGAAAGGCTGGAAACTGAAAGCAAGAAACCTGATGCTTTTTTGCATATCTGATTGCTGGCTGAATAATTTGTAGTTTTACCTGTGGGTTATGCATGTAATAACTGTCTCTCATATTTGCACCAGAACTAAAACTAGGGGTTATATACCAGCGGATATCCTTCCTCAGGATAGCTGGTGTAGAAGAAAAAAGGTTTTGAAAATGAGCATAGGGTGTAGACAAGGGCAAGTGGAATGTAGGTGATGACAGGGACTGGGAGTTGTGGAGATGCCTAGGCATCTTGGGAAAGGAATACCAAGATCAGACAAAGTATACCAAAGGTAGTGGTTTTAAAACTGGTTTTAAAAGCCAGAGTACAAAGAAAGAAGTTGTAAAGAATTCCCCATGACAGAATTAGCACCGAATTGTTATTCTATAAAGCTTAATGTAATTTACTTACTGAATGTTACTCCAGAAACGTAGAACCTGCTTTTTCAGAGAAACATTCAGCATTTGATGATATGTACATGTCAAATTTTCTTCTTATTTTCTCAGAAGCTTTGTCTTATTGATGACAATGATAGTGCTGCTTGTGATAAACCAAATTGAGGTTCCTCAGAATGTTTCTCTCTTTGTAAAAGCTTTGTCAACTTGAGACAGGATATATGCAGAAAGGGAGGAAAACTGTGATACTGTGGATTTGAATTCTCTATTATAATTTATTACAAGCAGCACTGGGTTGAAAGAGGCGTTCTGTTGACCTTTTGTTCTTCTCCAAAGTAACTTCTATGTTATTATCGTAGCTTGGTTTGTTCAAGGGACAGAAATGTCACTAAGCATTTAGTATGATTTTTCTGTGAAGTTGGTGTGGTGTCTCCGACAGCTTTATACTCTGCATGTATAAGCAAAAGACATAAAATGTTGATTATTAACATGGTTTTCTTTGAAATAAGACTGGGACAAATGCTTACTAATTGGAACAAAACCAAGAAAGACAGGAAGAGAGAAGGTTATTTCATGGCCTGTCAAATATAAATTAACTTTTTCATTTTGTTGGGACAAGTCACTCCTTATTGATTATTAATGTAAGTTGCAGTTGTAAGCACTTAATGGGTTCAGGGATGTGAGGGATGTGGAGAACTCATACACAGTAACAGATCACTACTGAGATCTCACTTCCTTGGATTCTTTGTTGGAACAATTTTGATTGTATTCTGGTTTTCACATTTTATCAAATAAGCTGTCTTTAGAGAGAGGTTGGACTCTCTCGTTTGAAACAATTTGCTAGAGGTGGCTTGATCATGCACCTTTAACCATGCTTTCAGAATTGATTCTGTTTCTCACAGGTGTTTGCAAGGTCAGTTCCTAAGTAGGAAATGCCTCTTTATTACCTTTTGCTTTATGGTTAGATTGAATATGCAGTGAAAATAAAAGACAAAAGGATTAATAATTGAGGTGCATTTAAAACTTTGTTTCTAGGATTTTACTGACATTGGACTTCATTGCTCTTTCCTGTCTATGTCAAAGACTACAAGAACTGGCCAACACCAACAATATTTTTACCACTCAAGCGTTCTCTTCTCCTAGTTTGGATGGGAGCTTTTATTAGAAAAACCTAATCAAAGCAAAAAAACCCAGCCAAACAATTACCACAGGCCTTTGTGCAAATTAATGCTAGATTTGATGAATGATAACATAAAGAAAGGCAGGGGGCAACAAGACTTAAGGTTTAGAGTCAAAATTCTGCTTCTATGCCTGTTTGGATTTTTTTGTGGTAGTGATGACTAGTTTATGTTGGTAACAATAAATGTAAGCCATAGAAGGCCCTTTATTAATTGCATCCAGAAAGATTGTATAAGCAGTCTTTGATTCTTTTAGAGACTAAATGAGATTCTCAAGAGAAGATTAATTTCAAGAAAATCAGTTTAATAATGTAGTTACAAATAGAGAAGAGAAAATGGCTTAAAATTTCAGGTAGCTTTTGAAAAATAACTTATATTCAGGAGGCTCAGAAATTCAAGACAACTGATTCTTCAAAACCAGTAACTCAAATTCCTATAAAGATGGAAATAGAACAGTGTAGAGGATATCTGTGTGATCTTTTATGCTTATACCAGGCCTTTAATGTAGTTGTGCTTGGTATTTGCATCTCTTGCTTCAACTCCCACACAGTGGTTGATGAAACTGAATTCCAGGACAAGATTAAAAGATTTTATCTTTCTTTAAATGCTTTCTGGCTTGCCAGTTTTGTCCTTTGTTCCACAATTGATTTACTTTCAGGAAAAGTCAACCTTGAGTTATTGAAATACCTGTTTTCTCTCCTTTTCTAGCTGTTTGCATATGCTTTATAGTAACTGTTTGGATGCCTTTTGGGCTTATGATACTGCTGTTAGCCTCCTTTTGAAAGATGACAGGAACAGGCAGTAAGTTTCCTTCTTTATAAGTAGATACTGAACTTCCTGGAGGAGAGGCTCCTTACGAAAAGGCACTCCTATATATTCGCCCTCCAGTACTATTATTTGTGGTGAGTTTCACCTCACTCTTTGTAAATGAATGTTACCGTTCTCTCTGGAATGATATTAAATATGCATTCGAAGGTGCAAGCCTCCTTCACTAGACTACACCTGCACAGGAGCAATCCCAATGAAACAGCCTTCAGGGAACAGCAAGGAAACTATGACTAACTACTAAGCAAAGCAGCCACAGGGACAAGACACCACAAATTGGAGATGCTGTTCAGTTTCTTAGCAATAGGGTCCTTTTCTTACAGAGTTTTAATGCAGAAAAGGGAGTTTCCTTTTAACTTGTTAATAAACTAGTAATTGCTTTTGTTATGTATCAGAGATATCTCCAGTATAGGAGCTTTGAATCTTACTGTACACAGGGGAGAAAAGAGTGGAAAATAAAACATTACTTTAGTCTCTGTGTCTTAAAGCATCAAGCTTTGTGTCTCAAATATTCTTTGTTAGGTATGTCTTGTAAGAGTCCTGCAGTGCAGCAGTTAAGAGGAAGTATGTTTTTGTGCTTTAGTTGCAGAGATCATACGTTTCAAGCTGCAACTAAAGTTTATGTCAGTTCTTCAGAAAATCACCTTAGAATGATTTTGTCATGAGAGAAGATCTAAAGAGATTGACTGCTTAGAGGGAGAGGAACTGGCGATTGTGTTGTTCATTTGGTTGAAATACCCAACTGCAATGTCCAATCTCTTCATCTATATGTCTTGTCTGCAGCAGCGTGGAATTATCTGCAGAGTGTACAGGTAGATCATCCCTTAAGAAACATGTACTAGTTGTGGGACTAAGTCAGTTTTTGGAAAATTGTTCCCTTCCCCACACAAAGGTTGGCTTATACATTAGGATTAGGTGTAATTTCTGTATGTCCTTAAAGCAGTTGAGATGGTTCAGATTCATGTATCTAAAATCAGTAATCCCACAGGCATTTTTGCCTTTCTTTTTGACATACCCTTAAAAAGAACGGACCTGGAAATTACTGACTAGTCAGCCTCACCTCTGTGCCCAGCAAGATCATGGAACAGATCTACTGGTAGCCATGTCAAATCATAAGGAAGACATGGAGGTGCCTAGAGACAGCCAGCTGGGCTTCACCAAGGGCAAGTCATCCCTGACTAATCTCACAGCCTTCTATGATAGAGTCCTGACTGTCACTAGACAAGGGAAGAGCTACAGATATCTCCCTGGACTTCTGCAAAACCTTTAGCATGGTCCCACACAGCGTTCTTGTTGTTGAATTGGAGGGAGAAGGATCTGATGAATGTATTGTTTGACAGATAAGACATTGGCTGTCTGGCTCTGTTCAAAGAGTTACAGTCAACAGTTCAGTGTCCATGTCTCTTAGGGGTCTATACTGGGACAAATAAATTTTGATACCTTAACCAATGGCATAAAATAATTGAGCAGAACCTCAGCAAGTTTGTGGATAACCATATAGAGTGGTGCAGTCAATAGGCTTGGTGAAAGGCATGCCATCCATCACTAGATGGCATCGAGCAGACCCATCGTAACCTCATGGCGTTTAACAAGGCCAGGTGCAAAGTCTTGCCCCTGGGTCAGTGCAATCCTCCATTTCCATAGAGGCTGGTGGATGAATTGACTGAATGCAGCACTGCAAAGAAAATCTTTGGGTGTACTGGTGGATGAACATTCACACGAGCCAGCACTGTGTATTTACAACTCACAACCATGTTCCCAGCTGTCTCAAGATAATCATGGCCAACAGGTCAAGAGAGAGGTTTCTGCTCCTTCTACTGCACTCTGTTGAGACCCGTGTCTATAGTATTGCATCCAGCTCTGGGGTCTTTGTGGTTTTAAATGGCAAGACGGTAGGTTTAGGAATATAAGGAGGATAGAAAGAAGTAAGTTTTAACAATGAGGATAGAGAAACACTGGAGCTGGTTGCCCTTATGGATGTTGTGGAGAAGTTGTAAAAGTTCCATCACAAAAAGTATTAAAGGTGAGGCTGAACAGTGTTATGAGCAATCTGGTCTAATGATAGATAGACTAGATGGTATTTAAAGGTTTTCTTAAAATCCAGATGGTTCTATGATTCTTTGAAATTAGCTTGTACTTGATTGAATGAGCAGTGAATTTTCCCAAGGGACTTGAACTGTCATCTGATGCAGGTTTTTTGATTGCAAAGTTCTTAAATGATTTCCTGGTCCTGATTTATTGGCAGTCTTTCATGTTTGACATTTGGATGAGACAGCTGGAAACACTGTGATTTTTGTGAACTCAGTTCATCAGAAATAGGAGGACACAAAGGTAACAGAGAGGAAATGGTCTAAATAGCTTATCTTACACAAATAGTGCTTTTACCTTGTTTATATAGTTCTTTTTCTCTGATCGTGACTTACTACTAGGAACCAGACTTAACACCCTGCTAACATTTTGTTCGTGCTTGGCTGTCTAGTCTCTTCAGATACAGTTCATGTCTTGACCTTTGAGTGTTAAGAGCACCAGTAAAATACTGGTGTTTATGGGTATAGTAGTATTTCTGCCTTTAGCTGATTTCCTGAAGGTTTATTGATGCTGTAAATTTTTTCACTGGATGACTTGCTGAACAGCTCCTTGAATAAAAGGAAAAAAACAATCCCCAGAGCAAAGCAAATAGCTGTCAATAAGCATATGGAAAACATTCCTTTCTTTTGTATGTGCACTGTAAAGATATGAAAACATAAATTTTAGAATACTTCATGGTTATTGAGTCTTTGGTTATTCAGTAATGCTGCATTGATAGTTGAGGAAAAAAATCTTCTGATGTTGTACTTGATACCTGACTTGAGCTGCAAAACTGTAGGGTATGTGGGTAAGCATGTTGCTGATGTGTTGAATCCTTCAGATGCTTTATAGTGTGAAAGTGACTCACATTTTTTGCAGGAATGTGCTTAGCTTAAAAATTTGCAAAATCTTCTCAGAATTTAGACCTTGCAAGATGAAGCTGAGTGGCTGCCAAAGCAGTGGCATCTTCCCTTGTCTCAGACTGCTGTGGGGGGGATGAAACCATGTGATTGACTCTGGGGTACCAGTCCATCTGAAGTGTAGTTCTCATTCTTCACTAAAAAACATGTAGCTGCTAAAGTTAGTGGAGAAGGAAGAAGGCAACAGCTAGGACACAGTACTTCCTTGTATGAGGTGAGGGAGTCATTATTATAAACATGTTTGCAAGCACAGTGTTAAAGAAATTTTTAACACTATGTTCTGATCTCCATTAGGTAGGTTTGGCCATGTCTCATGTGACAGTCTGGAAAAATAGCAGTGTTAGGGTCTGAGGTCTTCTTGCTCCTCATCAATTCATTTGTTACGAAGTGGTTGCCATGTGGTCATCTTCACACTGTCTTACGATTGGTTTTGGTGGGAGTTCCTGTTAGTTATATAGTCCATATTGAAATATGGTTGTTACAGTTCATAAACCACAATCTGTGGGCTGTCCACTCTAGCTATTTATTTTAAAATAATATTTAAGTTGCTAGGTTTGTCTGTACTAATTATTATTAATGTTCAGATTTTTAGCTCCAAGTTTCACTATAATACCTCTATGACTTAGACAATATAGCCTTATAGTTCAGATAAAGTTCAGCTTGCATCCTAACAATTTAAGCTACTGATACCTACTTTCAACTAATATAAAATTTTCAACATTAAGGTAAATAGTATGTAGATGGGGTTATATTCAGATGGCTGCTATGAGGGCCATTTTGTGGACATTTCCTGAAGTAAGCTGTCCCGTTTGTTCCTGTAAATTTAAATTACATGTTCCTTGAAATAAAAGTGTTTATACAGTTTTGTAGAGACACAGCAAAAATGTCAAGTAAAAAGATCTTTCTTCAGTTCTGATTTATAGATGAGTTTTATTTATGAAGTTGAGGCTCCTAGATCACAGATTTAACCTCCCTTCCTTGTATCTTTTCAAGTATACTAGCCATTCATAGCTGTATCTCACCAGATACATATATACACTCCATTCACCTCACAGGTTTTCTAAAGGGAGCAGGTAATTAAGAGTCTAAACTTGATCCAATTCAGACTTTGTTTCCATGCATTTTCCACTTTACAAACTCTAGTCTGCAAATCAAACACTTAGCCCAGAACTTGTCTCATTCATGCAAGTTAATAAAACTCAACAGCTTAACTCTAGATAAAGTAGGTTTAATAGTACAGGTGTCATACACAAATGATTTCCTAATGAGACTGGTACTGGAGAGTCAGTGAATGCATTAATCAATGTCATTCATTTAAGCAGTGAGATACTTCCAGTAGTTCTGAAGCTACCAATTAAAAGGTTTGAATTCACACCTCTTTTTCGCTTGGACTAGTATTATGTGTGTTTGGATGGTTTAAATTGGCAAGCATGAAGCAGGCCTTTCAAACCTGATATTGATTCTCTTTTTATTACAATGCAGAAGTTAGACAGAACCCATGAAATTCTGAAGATCCATTTTGCTGTTTTGGGTTTAGAAGAAAAACAATCCCTTTCCTGTGGCAGCTAGGGACATCAGCACTCTTTCTTCCTTGCCTGTTCCAAAAGAACTGATTTTTTTTCCTGGAGTGCAAATCATAATACTAAGTTTGGTATCTCACTTTATTTGAAAAAGGGTGTGCAAAATAATTTAACTGTGTTTAAAGAGGTTATATATATACATATTGTGCATCAATTGAAGGGCATTACTCTCTACCCTGTCTGATGCTGGTAATGGTGAAAGGATGCCTGATTTGATGTTTCATGTATGCCTGCTGTGTTTTGGTGGTGTCTCAGTATAATTGACGCTACTCTTTTGTCACCTGGGAATTAAAAGCTGTGAGTCTGAGAAAACCAATGCAGTGTTGTCAGTTACAAAGTGCCCTGTAAAGTACACATGGAAATTGCTTTGGATTGTGAGAGAGAGGAAGTTCAAACTGGGATTATGCTTGAGAAAATGATGGGCATTAGTTCCATCTCCTGACCACAGTAGCAAGGAAGTGCATTTGGGAAGGTGCTTTGGGCAGTGGCCTGTGGGTCACATTCTGCCCCTTATGTAGGAGTCTTGGTGACATTTTCCCCACTCTCAAGTCAGCTTTGCAGAGTTAATTCTTCAGTCAGAATTAATGCTTTGATTGTAGTAGCCCTAGGATATGCTGGCCCTGGAGTGCAGTTAGTCTTGAGTAAGTCTGAAATTCCCTGTAAATTTGGGGATATGAAAGTAGTTTAACTGAGTTTGTATCTACTCCCTGCAGTCAGTGCAATGCAAATCGGCTTTTGTTCCTTTCAGTCCTCTGGCATCTTTAACGGTTAAGCAACAATTGAAAAGTCCTTGACACAGACTAGAGAGCTACTGAGGTCATCTTTTGAGATTCTGACTCTGATCTTCCTTGCAGGTGGGTGAAAGGTGATTAATTTGCCTTCAGGTTTGTCTCAGTGCAATGTGTCAGAAAGAAAATGCTTTAAAAACATAATACCTCAGCTATTAAAAACTACTTTTATACTTTATGTGTATATATATATAAATATTTTTAAGATCAGAAAAGTCCTACAGGATTTCCTGACCATGTAACTCAATTATAGATTGCACTGTCATGAAGCAGAGACTTTAGCTGGTAGTCTGCTGTGTCAGTGTCTTCAGATCTTTTACCTCTACTGACCCCATTTAAGGGCCTACATTATCAATGCTGTCTTTGATGTAAACCCTTTTCTGAAGGCAGCTTTTGGTGAGGCAGTTGGTGAGGTCAGCCAGCTCAGTGGTGCAAAGCAGCATGATATGTGTAATGCCTTCACTTCTTGCAGTTAGGGATTTTGTGTTATATCTTGCTATTCTCCTGGAGAGTATTGGTTGACTGCAAATAAAACGAATATGTCATAAAGGCTATGAATAATCCTGTTAAGAGGAAAAAAAAATAATTTAAAGGAAAACAATGCCATATTCTCTAACTGCACTTGATTGTGTGTGGAATACTTGAGTTTGAAACATGCACATAAAATCCAAGCTAGATTTTTTTCTTGGTAAAATGGATATTGTTAGAATTGAAGGTATGGCATCATGAAAACTGATGAGCTGCCCAGGTGTCTTATGTTGCATTTACTATCTGGAAGCTCTGCTATTGGAGCCATGTTGCTACTGTTGGTATCTGTTATAGCTAGAACAAAGTCAGCTTATCATTGTGATGGTGCATGCAATCACTGTTTGTGAAAAGCCTATCTGTAAAGCATATAATGTAGTCTGTAAAGCAAGATCCACATTTATGATTTTCAATTTGTTAGAGAGTAAGTTTTAGGAATTTCACCTCTGGAAATTCCTTTCATTACCCACATGCATAGATACCTGAAACAAGTTTATATGTATTCGTTGTAATTGGCTGTACTTAACTATTCCTTATTGCCTATTTTCTTATTTTAGACCAATTCAAGAGGTTGTATTTTACATCAGTTCTGCCTCTGGGGTAATGGGCAGAAAGATATCAAGCCTTACCTTTAACACGGTGTTCTCCTGGGTTTCGTAGCTTGCTTTTGAGCTTGAACTGATTCCAGTTTCAAGAAAACTTGTGGAGTGTTTGTAGTGACATATTTGTGGTTTGCATAAGTCCAAATCAAGTAGGAGGGTAGCACTGCATATTTCAAGCAGTTAAAAACTGGTTCTTTTTTTTCCCTTTTCACCTTGAAATTTCAACCGCATAGTGATTCCTTCTTTGCCTTCCCTTCCTACAAAAAACACACAGTATGATCATGCCCTACTGCTGTTCAAGCCAGTACAATGACTCCTATAGCAAAACAATTTTTCTGGAGTGATAAGCCAGAAAGAAGTTTTGTAAAATATTTTCACATATTCCTTGGACAGAAGTCTCAGGACTGGGGTAAGCCTTTGTAGGGGTGTATTGTCCCTTTTGTTCCTAGGCATAAAGAAACTTGTATAGAAACATTAAGCAAGCAGAAATTCCATTACAAGAAAACTGGACACAATTAAAACTTTGACCTTGGAATTCTCCTCTTTTATTCCTAATGTTTTACTGGAATGAGACTGCTGGTTTGCGGTTACCCAGTGTGCTAAAAATGTTCTGTAGTACAGGATATAAACTTGAATTGCGTAGCTTCTCCTTATTTGTATATGTGCATATGTACTTTACTGCACTTATTTTGGATTGATGAACTAGCTATAATTTTATTCTGTTTAAAAGTCTTAAAAATGTATGTGAAGACATTGGCACATGTGTAAAATGTCTCTCTGATGCTTATTCTGTTATCAAACGTAGCTGTTTGGCAACTATATCTTGCAGAAAGGAAAGTTTGCTAAATTTATCTTTATTTTTAGTATTCACAGAAACTGGGTCATCATTTTAGTTATTTTTTTCTCCCTTCCCTCCTTGTTTTCCAGGTAGTATTGGTACATCGTTTCAATGCCACTCAATCCATCAAGATCACATTTGTACTGATGACAGTGACAAGGTGAGATTTATGTGAATGAAACATTCACAAGATGCATATGCATTGCAGGGTTTTTATATATAGGTTTTACTACACAAAGATGTATTATTTTGCAGATATAGCAGTCAGTTTTCAGAGTTACTTTTTGAACTGTCTCTAGCATAATAAGATATTTTTCTCTAGACAATCTTTCAGACAATTAATGAGAATTTTCTCTTTAGTATTGTATTTTTAATTTTGCTTGTATTCTCTTGCTGTCCTAAACGTTTGTGATTTGCCATATTGACACCTTCAGTTAATAAGTAACAGCAATGGTTTTGCCAATTTCTAGATAAGGTAGGATGTCTTGTTTCTTCTGACTCTAGAGATTAGAAGATTAGAGCCTAGCTAAGTGCTCAAAGTGGGGGTTTTTGTTTGTTTGTTTTGTTTGGTTGGTTGGTTTTTTGGTTTGTGGGGTTTTTTTTTGTTTGTTTTTGTTGTTGTTGTTGTTTTGGTGTTTGGTTTTTTTTTTCCTTCACAGTAGTGTTTTCCTGTTTTGGAATTGGGATTTGAAGCTTTTACAAATTAGAACTTTTTGTTCAGTGGTGCAACTTCAAAATAGCAACCTGTCTAGTCACGTGCATGCGTTTCCCTAACCCTTTTTTGGCATATTTGCAGATCGGTTTGCTTGGGTTTAGTAGAGTACTGGGTATTAAATGATCAATGATACTTGTATCACTACTGTAATTGTGACATACAGAAAGGAGTATTTTCGACATTAAACTGCTTGTGAGACTGGCTGTTGATTTTACCTTAAGCTTTGCTGTCTGTAAATACTGCAAATTGATTAACTTTAGTTCAACATGTAATATGTCTTACATTGTATGCAAATACGACACGTAGTAAACTAACTTTTTGGCTTGACATGCCTGGAAAGGGGCAGATATTGGTCAAATTCTAAAAAAACTTTTCTTGGGAGGCGAAATGCAACCTGTATGGCACTGCCTTAATAAGTGCACTAATTGTGCTTTGAAATTCTGAAGTTAATTTTGTAGTTGCTCCAGCTTACCCTAGACCTAGCGTTGTTTTCAGAAAGAGTTTCTTTTGCTGATCTAATGCCTTACTATATTTTTTTCCTCTCTCACTCTCCTTCCTCCAGTTTTGTGGGGATGTTTTTGTTAATTTCTTTATTTTGTTTTGTGGGGTTTATAGTTTTTGGGGGGGTCTTTTTGTTTGATTTTTCATGTTTGTTGTTTTGGGGGGTTTTGTGTGTGTGTATATTTGTTTTCTTGTTGGGGTGTTTTTCTGGAGGGGTTAGGTTTTTTTTTTGACATGGTTTAGTTTTTTAGTTTAATTTTATTTTCAGGTATCACCCTAGATTTTGTTACTGGTTCATCCTACAGATACGGATCAAACATGCTATCCAGAACATGGCCAATGTTATTTTTGGTTTCCATGTGATTATCTGGTTAGCTATATTCAACAGTATTCACTACTTTGTTTTTGGGGCCTTTTGTACTCTGCAGGGGAAGATTCTTGGGTGAGGAATGGGTGGGGGAAATTTCATTTCAGGGCCATCCTAGTGCACCAACCTAAGTGTTTTCCTTTTGTGAGTCATTACATGAGAGACCATTTCTTGTGTTACACTGATTGTCTTCCCTTAGTTTTATTTCATATCAAGGCAATTTAAAAGTGGTTTAAATCTTGTTGGAAAGTCCATTTGTTAGGTGCTTCACTGGTCTGGGGGCAGGGGAGTAGGAAAGGGTGTGGCAGCATACCTGGTATAAATTTCAGAAGAGTGGTTGTTTGGCACACCATCTGCCTCCATATTAATAGGGGAATTGGGCCAAATGTTATTTGATGCATAGTTAGAGATAGTGGAAAAAAACACTTTCTCATTGGGGTTGATTCTGCACCAATTGAGAAAGAATTTCCAACTGTAAATTCTACTGAAGTAGAACTACTATAAAAAGCAGAAAGAATGTGGGTTTGGGTCTGTTTAAAAGACGTGTTATTCCCGCAGGTGTCAGGTTTATGTGGTTTTGATTTTTCTGTAAGAACACGTGAAGCTGTCTGACTTGGATTTTATAGGAAATTCCAGTTGTTTCCTTGATTAAAATAACCACTTGTTTGGAAAAACAGTGAACAGTTCTCTTGTCCAGATCCCTCTGGATGGCATCCTGTCCTTCAGGAGTGTCAACCACATCACTCAGCTTGGTGTCATCTGCAATTTTGATGAGGGTGCACTTGATCCCTTCTTCGGTGTCACTAATGAAGGTATTGAATAACACTGGTCCTGATGCAGATGCCTGTGGGACACAGCTTGTCACTGATGTCCATTGGGACTCGGAGCTTTTGGCCACCACCCTCTGGATGCCCACTGGGGGGATTGGGGTTTGTTGGTTTGGTTTTTTTTTTTTCAAAGGGTTTGTGTATATGGATATACTCTTAAAAAATCATAAGTAATGCTTACTTAAAGTAGCCTTTACTAGAGTACAGTTGCAATCCCCTATGTGAATGAATACATGTGAATCCTTGCTTGTATTCACGTATGCCTACATTCTTGTGTCAATTTTGGTCACCGTTTCTACTCGGAGTTACTTTGGAAATCAGGTTCTGATTTATTTTGCCATTACTAAGAGATACCACCTGTTCATTTTTGGTATGACTATCATTTAAATGATATTAAATGCAGGATTTAATTGATTTATCTACAAATTTATTAATTGTTGAGTCTTTGTATTCATTCTAGAAACTTTATGAAAAGCATGCATTTAAAATAGTTTGACATATCTCTGATTAGTCAATAGGCATATTTCAGCAGAATAATTTACTACTTTTTGACTGATTGCGCATCACCGGTTTTTGCATTTTAGAAGAAATGTAAAGGTTAATATTTGACTGGCAATCTACATATATTTTACAGTAGTTTCTCCACCAGCCCAGTTGTCATTTTCTGGACAACAGCATGAGAAAAGTTCCACACCACACATGCTAAAGGAATGTTGCAATCTTAATGAAAACAATTCCCAGGCTTCCACTCCAATTACTTGATTTTGTTGACTTGGCACATGAGAATCTTGAATTCATGTTCAGTGACATCAGCAGGAAACCAAAGTCTAAGATTTTTCATATGTGGACTCATTGCATTAAGAGGGATGTGTCTTTGTTGAGAGCGTTATTGGTAGTACTAAGAACTTATCTAATATTGTAGCACCAAAAGCAATGCTTCTTGTCTTACAGAGAAATCTAATATAGCATAGGTATGAAATACATTTCCCATTTTACTTGGTGTAGCAAAGCAATAAGAATTGGGATTTATTTAAAAATAATTGTTGCTTTGGTGGTGGGAGCTTTTAAACCTCAGTGCGTGACTCAGGGCATCGTTTTTGCAGGTTTGTAATTTCTTTGACTTTTGCTTTAAGTATTAACATTAAATAAAAGAACAGAATACATTTCTTTATTCAGCACAGCATTTAGGGAAAGGTACTAGTAAGAAGGAACTGTTATTCCTTGGTGTATTACTTTAATGCTCAAGCAGTGGATTCGTAGTAGTGTTAGAGATAAATGCAAGTATATCATCCTGCAGAGCCTTTCAATCAAACCAAGTTTATTTAACTTTAAAAATACTTTTTTGTCGCTTGGGTGGCTGTTTCACCAGTGAGTGGTGTGCTTCCATTAAAGAATGTTAACTCATCTTGAAAACAAAGTCCAACTATACAACCCTTAACTACTCTTGTGACATCTATTTTCACAGATCTCATCAAGTTATCTATTCCATGCAGTTAAAAACCAAATTGACCACCTAGAAGTAAAAAAACTAAAAAAAACCCTAAAAAAATTAAAAAAAATCACTGTGGGGTAATCCAGCAGAATTTTTTTCACTACTACTAAGGGCTTGGAAATTATACTTCGTTTTTCTCCTTTGTAGCATATTTATTTTACTTTCACACTATGTGAAGAATATTTTCTTTTTGATACTTACGACGGAAATACATAGCTACATAATTTATTTTAGTATTTCTAACCTTTAAATTTCCCAGCTATAGTTAGTACATGCTCCAGACATGTTTTGTGTCACCTTCTTGAGGTGACCCTGCCTTGAGAGGGGGATTGGATGGGATGATCTCCAGAGGACCCTTCCAACCTTAACAATTCTGTGTGTCTATGAACTTACTCTCATTTGCCTGTCTTAATGACATTGTCATGGATATCAGGTACTTAGTCTGTAATACAGAGACCTGTAAAAGAGATGTTTTCATAAGAAGAGAAGCATTTTTAAGTTTTAATCCGAAAGTAAAAATGATCAGCTTTGTGTTCCACTTTGGATGGTGAAGTGTTTGGTAGCGTAAGCCTACGAAATTCATACACAGCTGAACAAAAAATGATTCACTGATTCCAGTATTTGAAGGACCCATCACATTTATATAAGATGTATTATATAGGACTACATGCACCTCTTGTGGTGAATGTATGAGGGGCAGTATATAAAAATATGAAAATATTATGAGGAATTTCTTTTGCCCCCTCCAATTTCAAAACTGGAAAATTTTCTTGTCCAGTTAAGACAGGTCAGATTCATTCCTCATGGTGTCACATCCCACACCCACACACTCTTAGTCTCAGTTCATTCTGTCTGTGTTTACTGAGCAGCTTTATGTCTTTTTCATTTTACCTCTGGCAACTGCAAGGATGTAATTTTCAACCACCTTCATGCCTAATCTCCTTTATAATTCTTTATACCTACAGCAGACAGTTTGTTTTCCTGGATCAGAGTTGGGAAAAACTTTAATTAGGCTGAGGCAGAGGGCAGGGAGGTTTGAAAGGTGAAAAATAAGGCGGTAATATCTTATTTGAGGGGGAACAGCTCGAAAAAATCAGTTCTCTGGAAGCTCTGTTTGCTCCCTTTGCTGATCAGGGCTGCATCCTGAGCGCGTACCCGGTGTGGCACCGTCAGCAGAAGGCTAATCCTGTTTCTCCACTGACTCTGGAAAAGAGGTTAGAGCCAGGTGGGGGTCGGTCTCCTCAATCGGCAAAGCCAGAGGACGTGGTCTCAAGCTGCGCCATGGGAGGTTCGGATTGGACGTGAGAAGAGATTGCTGGAACGGGCTGCCCAGGGAGGCCCTGGAGTCCTCATCGCCGAAGGTGCTTAAGGAAAGGCTGGACGTGACACGCCGTGCCACGGTCTGGTTGACAAGATGAAGATCGGCCCCAGATTCACCCCCACAATTACACATTTTTCGTTCCACAACCCAAGACATCCTCTGAAACCGAAACTAAAAGGGGGAGCCGGGGGTGGGGGGGAGCCGCGCTGTCACAGCAGCGCGCAGGCGCGTTGCCCTTGCGGGCGCCACCAGACGCAGACAAAGGACGCCCCGCGCTGGCCATCGTGTGACGTCACCGGCCACATTTGGAGTGACGTCACCGGTGGGGGGCGGGGCCCCGCGCTCCCGGAAGCGCTGGCGGAAGGGTCGGGCCCGGCCCGGGGCGGCCGCGGCGGCCCCGAGGGGGAGGCGGGGCAGCTCCCGCGGGAGCCGCGGCGGAGGCGGCGGGGTCGCAGGTACCGGCGCGGGGAGCGGCGGGGAGCGCGGGGCGGGGCCTCGGCGGCGCCGCCTGGTGCCCGCGGCTCGTCTGCCGGGGTGGGGAAGGGGCGATCTCCCGGGCCGCCCTCCGTACAGGTAGAGGGTGAAGGAGGCCGTGTGGCCTGGGCCGATGGGAAGCCCGAGCTTCCACGTGGGCGACCCGCGAGGGGGACGACAGCTGGGGAAGGGATGTAATTGTCTGATCTTGTTAAAGTTACTTTATCTGCTTTGGCAAGAGGTAGAAATGGAAGCTAAAATTTTAAAGACTTTCCAGGGCTGAATTGCTGTGTGCTGTCCTCAAAACAGGCAGGTTAATATGCAAGGTTTTTGAAGCACTGAACGTCCTCCCATCCGCATAGTAAAAAGACGTTTCCAGGTATCTATAATCCCCTTAAATTAGTAAAAAGAACAACTGTCTAAGGAAACACTGATTTAGCAAGAATACGTGTTAGGGCATTCAGTGTTTTTCAATATACGTGAGTTAATTCCTATTCCTAAAAAACACAGAGAGGGTTTCCTTTTTTTTTTTTTGCTTGAGTTGTAAAGTTGCATCTTGTTTCCTTAAAAAGTGTATTTTTAAGCTGACTGTGCATTGAGGTGTTAACTGAGGAAATCCACTTCAAATTGTAACTGTTTAGAGCAAATAGCTTAGTTATTACCTACAGAGAAGTTCGTTGAACTGGAAGTCATGACAATGTTTATGAATGTAGAGCATTTGCATTTTGAAAGAGATTTTTGAAGGTAATATTTGAAGCAGGTGAGCATTTTTGGATAAGTTCTTCACGTGTGGAGTGGGGTAACTGGAATGTTAAGATGAATAGGATTACCAGAAGTCTGCCTTATTCAAGTACCGAATACAATTACATTACAGTTTGATTTGGTGCTGCTGATGATGTGCTTGTCCCTCAGTGTCATTCCCTGAAGCAACTGCTTTGTTTCATTTGCCAAATTTATGGTGTTTATCCACATCCTGGGGATCTCTCTATCTGCTAACCCAAGAGATTCCTTTACTGCTTCATAGCATTATATTACATTACCTTTCTTACGTTCAAGGGAGTATTGCAGCTGTGGTATTAGAGACTCATTGTTCCGAGAGAGGGAAAACCCCCATTTGGATACTAATGTAATGCAGTGAGAGAAAGGAGTGTGCAGTCATTAGATGATTAAGTACAATATGGAAGAGCAGATGAGTTCTATGGCAGGTTTCTTGGCTAGTGATAGTTCATAATGTTTTTGATCTTCCTTAATCAATAAATCTCTGGCAACAAATGGAACATATACATTCATAGAATAACAGGTGAAGAAAGTTTACAGGGAATTGTTACTAGGAGTTATGCTACTTGTGAAAAGTGTTAATTGTGAAAAGTTGTATGTAAATAAAAGGGTCTTAAAAAGTAAAGATTTTATTATCTCCTTTGTGAGTCTTACTTTGTTAATTCGTGGACTTAAAGAGTAAGTTAAATTTCATTAGATTCTCCTCTGGTTCACTTTGTGGGGTTGTTTAATTAATAAAAGTATAATAAATATTGAATTGAAGTTGCGTGTTGACCAGTCCTTTCTTTGTACCTGCAGTGGTGCGGAAGTCCCAGGGTATAATTGTCTCTTCTCTTTCTGAAATACGAGGATTTGGCTCAGAAGCCGATATTAGTTGAATCAGTTGCTGTTGTGATTTGTCTAGTTTATGTGTCAGTTTATCTAAATAAGTTTTTTTTTTAATATGGCTTGTTGACATTATAATAAGAGATAACTTTCATGATTTAAAGTGGACTGTTGATGAGGTCAAGTTACTTTTTCAACTCTGCTAAGAAAGTTTTGAAGGGTTGTAAGGGTTTTTGTGCAAGGTCTTGCTGACATATAAAAATTGTGTGGTTAGGGAGGGAAGTAACTTCTTCAGACCTACTTGCTAGTAAATTGTAGTCTTGTACTATGAAACTGTAGTCTTGTTGTAAGTCAAAGCTGTCATACATGTTTGTAGAGACTACATGGGCTGAGTTGCTGGGGATGTGATGAGAATTTGTACAGGACAGGTCTTTGAGTTACAAAGTTCTCACCTAGTCTTTCTGTGTGGCTTTACTAGCCCCACCTCCCCTTGCCTCAGAAGGATTTGAAAGGTGGAAATAAGGGTAGAGGAAAGGTAAAGAACTTCTTTTTTCCTATTTTAGTCAGAGAGTTGTTTTGACTGTGGAGGAGTGATTCTTGAAACTTGTGGACAATATAGGCTTGACTTAATCAGTTCATATGGAAACAGAATTTGTGGTTTCCTTCTCTGTAGAAGAATTTGTATCAAGTTAAATAACCTAATATGGAATATTTAAATTCTGCTGTGGGCAGAACTTGATGAGGTCTATGATTTAACAACGGTTTTAATTTTTTTCACTCTTCAGCTTCTCGTGGGAGCGGGTAGGTTCCTCTTTTACTAAGCTCTTTAAAGATACGGAAACTTGTTTTGCTTTTTGGTGCCCTCTACTGACGCCTGTTTGTCAGAACATTGAAAACTGGTGCTGGTTTTGACCTTTAATAGCAGTGAATGCTAACAGCAGCTCTTTAAGAGTGGTGGGAAGGGGAAAGAGAGAAAGGAAGCCCTTTTACGCCTTGAGTATTTTGCTGTTTCCTTCCAGCCAATTTGTCTGGATTGCACTGGAACTGTACCTCCCCTGGTAGAAAAGTAGGTAAGCAGCATATATCTGACTTTCGTAGTGTCTTCTGTTGGCGTTGTAGCAGTAGAAAGACTGATTCCGTTGCTTTTCTCCTTTCAGGAAAAATAGGGACATTCTTTCTTTAATGTCTGCAGTACCTGGTTCTCAGTAAATACATTCCAGGTTTATTGTCTCAGAATTTTTTATCTTCTTGTTTGTTTTCAATAACTTTGCTTTTTTTGTATTTCCCACTACTACCTCAGATACTACAAAAATGCCCAGTGCTTCATGTGAGCACCACTACATAGGCTGTGTTTTGCTTACTTTCTGTTTAAGTAGCTCTTTCATCTTATCAGTCTTGCAGTTTTGTTCCCGTTGCAAAATCTGTGGACACTTCTGTCCTAGAAAAACTCAGAAATTGCATTAAGTCAGCTCCATTCTCTCTACAGACCCTCTTACCTTAGCCTTATGGTCTGTCTTTGCCAGCTTTGTTAATTTCTGACAGAACTGGCTTTTTTTTTTTTTTTTTTTTTGTCACACTGCAGAACAGTAAATTGTGTGAGAGGGGATGAGAACATTCGTGGCACAATTTATGGTGCTGCTGAACAGATGCTCTGTCTGGCAGTCTTCTTGAAAGCTTTAGGAGATGACTTTCTAGACAAAAAAATTAAGACTTTTCTTCCTTATTCAAGTTCTCTAGATGATATGTGTTGGGACTATTCTTTAAATCACATTTGTGGTGTGATGAATATTTTTGATGAGCTGCATTTTCAAAATCTGATTCTTGGAAATAATCTCTTGCAACAAGATTTAAGACTATTTTGTTAGCAAGTACTGAGGGAGGGCAGTTTTGATCTGTCTTCTGTGTTTGTGTCTTGGGAAAACACCAGAACTGAATATAAAGCAACATGGGAAATGAAGAGATGGGACACATAAAAGACAAGAAAAATCTAGAAAATTAATTCCAAATAGTGTTCCGTAAGGAACTTGTGAGGACAAATAAGTTCCAAGTGGATGAGTATGGCTTTGGGAAAAGCATTCAGATGTGGGCACAAAGGATCTGGTAAGACCAATAAGTATTTCATCATTTTGTATGTGAAGCTCTACTGAGTATAGGTTAGAGATCATATGTGAAGCTTTTTTACTCTTTATTTAATTTCCTTACTGTATCAGAGAACAGCCAGAGCACTATTTTTCAAATTCAAATACAGAGACCTAGTATAGTGTTTGTATTCTTGGGCTCTGCTTTCTATAGGTGAATGTTTACATGTAACTGTTGTTTTGTTCAGCATTGGGCAGAGCTTGAGAAAGTTTTACAAAAGGACACATCTCACCAAATTTCTTACATGGTTTAAGTTCTTAATACCTTTTTTTTTTCTCCTTATGAAAGGTGTGAAATAAGGTTTAAGAAGTGAGTCAGCAAACTGTGCTTAGGAGGCTGCCATCAAACAAGTCATGCAATGGGTAAAGAACTCACTCCTCAATATAAGTGACAAATTGTTTGAGATGACAAAACCAAGAAAGATTGGCATTTTCTGCTAAGTTAACCAAAATAAGGAATATATGAGAAAAGACAGCAGGTTCTCAGCTTCAAAAAACAGCTTCTACTTGTGCAGATCTTTTCATTTACCTTAGAAAATACGACTGGTCTCACACAAAGTTAAAGGAAGGTTAATAAAAAACAAACCACATGACACGCATTAGATGATATACGAAGGAATACACCCAAATAAGCACAGTCCTAATTTTGCCAGTGAAAGATGTGTGTCATTACAGTATGATTCAGCTGGCAAATCTTTATACATGGACAGGTCCTTTGTCATGGAGCGTTGAGTCCAGCTGGATAATCCTTGTTTATTTTGTCTTGAAAAAGGCACACCAATTAGGCTTGGAAGTTGTCCACTTGTTCGTAAAATCTGTTACCTTTTTCCACTTGTGGCACAGGGCTTTTAATTTACTGCCCCATAGTTGCTTAGAGTAGCTCCTTTCTGGTTTTATTTAAAGCTAGAATTTAAAAACTATATTTAAAGGAAATTCAAGCTTCATAGTTTTCAAGAGCTTTTCATCTCTCAGCTTACAGGTTAATATGCCACTTTTTCATCCTGGGTTTTTTGTGGGTTGGTTTTTTTTGGCTGGTTGGTTTTTGTTTTGGGGGTGTTTTTTGTTTGTTTGTTTTTGTGGGTTTTTTGTGGTTGGTTTTTTTTTGTTTGTTTGTTTTTTGTTTTTTTTGGGGGGGGGTTGGTTTTTGGTTTTTTTTCACTGTTACACAAAAAGTAGATCTGGATCCCACAGGAATAAGGCAGAATAATGAGTACGTGAAAGCTTTGGCTTTCATGAAAGCAGGGAGTTACCATTGCGGGAGCCCCGGGACACCAGTGCTAATGAAATGGGGACCTGATCGGCAGTGCAAACACTTCTAAATGGTGTTTTACAAACAGACATACTCTTTGTTCACCTTTATTACCATTGCACTTAGGAGAGTTTATGGGGTACACAGATGAGAATGAGACAAAACTATACTAGGTATGTTGGTGAAATGATAACTTTTGGGGATGTCAGTAGAATGCCAACATTTAGGCAGGTTTTAGTGGCCTGACACATGCTGCCTCTTTTACTAGTAACAATTTGATTACTTTGTCCTGATACTACTTCCTTTAAATACAAAGTAATGTCTGTTCCTGTTCATAGTGCTCTTTTCGTTCAGTGTTTTTTGAAGAAGGGCAGTGAATTTATCTTGTTAATTAAAAGCTAGGTAGAGTGTTCTTGATAACTGCTATCCAGTCTGTTCTTGTTGGATGTGAGAAAAATACGTAGTGTATGGCTGAAAAAACTAGCAGTAGTCCCAGAAAATACTTTGAGTACTAACAAGAAACAATAAGAGCGATTTGGGATTTGGAGAGCTCATGTCATTGTGGAAATAACCTACTGAACTTAATGACTAACAGTAATGTAGTCTGAAAAAATGTACTGTCAAGATATAGTTACTCCACATGCTGATTGAAAATAACATGAAAACAAAATTATATAGCATATATGTCTCTTGTTAAGATCCTTGTACTTTTCTACATGCTAGTATTTTCTTGATAAAATTACCACTTGAGAATTGGTTTCTTAATAAAAACTAAGACAAAACACCAAGTCTTCAATTAATTAGGTTTGTATTGGGGTTTTTTATAATATCTCTTTGCAAATAAGTTGAACTTAGCTTTAGGTTACTTCTTTTTCAGTACAGAAAAATACACAGTTACATTTCAAATCTCAGTACATGTAGTTCCAAGAATTATTTTACCTTTATTTTCTTTCTAAATGAGAAGCAGTTTTGAGTAAAATTACTGTTGCTAGCTGCAGAGGGCAGTTAGTACTTAGGAGTTTGAAATATCTGTGAGAGTTAGTAATCTGGAGTGATGATGAGGGCAAACTACTTAGCAGTTTGCATCTCCACGGTCTTTGAAATGGTGCACTCCTGATGCAAAAGAAAAATAATAATAATAATAATAATAATAATAATAATAATAATAATAATAGAAGAAGAACTCTTTTTCCTAAGTAGACTGCTTTCTATGGTATTAGTGTTAATACTTGGGAAGGGTGTCACATTTAAATTAGGGCAGTAGCAGTGGAAGATCCCCAGCCAAAGGCATAGATAGATTGTATTAGGACAGGCGTGGTTATTGTATTCTTTCAAGGTTTTTTTTTTTTCTGCCATCTTTACTAAATCCACTTTTTTCCTTCCTCGATTTGACATTTTCTCTTGTACTCACAAAATCCTAGCATACCTAATTTACCAGCATTTTTATTACCTGTTTTTCTCTTAAAATAGGCTTAGTCATCGTGGTGTAAAAATTGGTCCACAAATTATCCTTCTCTGACTCTTGTAGCATAATTCCTTTAAGATTTGTCATTTGGCAGTGTTCTCTGAAATCCCATAAATTATGTGTTTTCAGAGAAGCTGTGCTCTCAAGGCACTTACTGGCTATCTCTTTCAGTTTTTTTGGTGTTGAGCTTCTCAGGGCAAGCAGCTTTCTGGAATAGTCACCCTTTACCTGGACATCTACTGTCATGAACCATCAGGTGCATACCTGCCTTTCGACCTGTTTTTCTCTAAAAAATTAAAAAATTAAAGTGCAGTTGGTTAAGGAGTTGAAAAGAGATTGAGCAACAAACAGATGCATGCATTATCAGGCTGGTTCCCTAAGGAAGTTGACAAGATACAGTAGGGGAAAACTACAGTCCTGTACTGAAATATTTGAAAGCAAGAGACTGAAAAGCTCTAAAATTTTGTAAAAAATGGCCACAAGTCAAAGAGAGAAAAAAATACCTTTTTTCTCTTCAACACCTGGACAACTCTTCTGGTTCTTAAAGGAGTGTCCTTGCACTGGAAAGAACTCTGGAATACAAACTATATGTCAATGGAAACGTACCAAGAAGCAACTTAATAGAGTTTGGAAAATGAAATGCTCCTGTAAAGCTAAGAGCCAGGAGAGGTCCATAGTCCAGTCTGAATTGAGACCTCTAACAATCTAGGGGGAGGGGGCAGTTCTGGAATACAGAGCTGTTGCAGATGAATTGTTTTCTCTGCTTCAGCTATCTGCAAGTAAATGCAAATGTAATTGAAATAGTGCTGCGGTGGACTGAAGTAGAAGTGGTGGAGTGACTAGACAAGCTGGAGTGCATCTAAATACTACAAGTTTGCTTGCACTAGGAATTCTGTGAGAGAAGTTTGCATGATGTTTGGACTCAAGGATGGTTCCAGTGGGTAGTTCATGTGTTTTTAGTTTTTGTCTGTTCAGTTGGTGATCTCTGAAGTATCATGGGTACTTTTCTGTATTTTCAGTTGTCATACGTATTAACAGCATGGTGTGTTTTAATTTTGTTAGAATAGTGGGATGGAAGGGAGGGATGTTTATTGCATTTGCTGCTGGCTTCATAGGCATTGGTGGGAACTTCTGAGAAGAATGATTAAATTGTTCAACAGCATGGACACACAGTGAAAAGTATTTGTGTTCATAACCAACTGGGAAAACATTGCTTGGATGTGAATGACCTTCACATCACTAGCACTGAAAACTTCAGGCACTATGTAGGCCTTGAGGAATTTTAATGAAGTAGATGGACTTAACCAGAGTTGGTTTTTTTTCATGAATAGTTATCATTACATGAATAACTAGAAGGATAAAGCATCTCTGTCCTGAGCTAGCAGAATTAAAATAGGCCGCAGTACAGAGCAAATGTCTGATTACGTAAGTACAGACCTGATAGGAAGGAGATGCAATGCAGAGAGCAAACTCTGTGTGGCAGCTGCTTACTGACTAGTACAGATTCCATTGCTGTGAAGACTGCTTATACATCTTCCCATGCTTCTGTAGCCTGTAAGTGCTAAGGCAGGAGGAATGTAAAATAGGTGGTGCCTTATTTTCTTCATATTACTCTTTTCTGATAGAGTTTTAATTTTGGATGGATGTTGGAATTTTTATATTTTAGTGCTGCTAAAGTATAATATAAGTAGTAATTCTTCCAGGGATTAGGGAACCATTAAAAATCTGTTTATAAACACAATATAATAGTGAATACTTGCAGGTGCTAAATTTCATGGTGTTTAAGTCCTCAGCGTCACTCCTAATGCTAGGTGCAAAGCAATACTGAAGCATGGATTGTAATTCACTCATCTGGAGGTGGGTTTTGTTTTTGTTTTGTTTTTCTTCGTACTGGCTTAGAGCGAAGACAGTCCTAGTCCCAAGCGACAACGCCTTTCCCATTCAGTCTTTGACTACACAGCAGCATCACCAGCCCCATCACCACCAATGCGACCATGGGAGATGACATCAAATAGGCAGCCTCCTTTGGTTCGACCCAACCAACACCACTTCTCAGGGGAACGATGCAACACACCTGCACGAAACAGGAGGAGGTAAGCAAGCTGTGTAGCTTGGGAAAAAGTTTTTATTCTTTCTGATTCTAGCTCAAAGAAGGTGTGTTTTGGGCAGCACTGACTAGATTACACATTTTAAACATGTTAACATTTCCTTTAAGCTGTAAAATAATGCAGCTGTGACTAAAAAGTTGCTGGAAATAATTCAGGCTTGTGCATCATCTTGTAATTTATATGAAAAGTCATCTTGAGGAAAAGAGTGCTCCAGACATATTTTATTATAAACCTAATTCTCTATTACTCTGCACTGAGGTGAAAAGAATGTAGAAAAGTGCAAATAAAAGTCTTTCTCATCAGGGTACTTTTAAAAGTGTTAAGAGCTACTTATGTAATACCATCATTTTCAGTCACAAATATTTTTGTACTTAAAACCAATCAAAATAAAGATGAGAGATACCAGCTGGGGAGATGAGGAGGTTAGCATAGTGTCAAACTGAGGTGGGTGATTCACATGTAATAGTAATTAGATTTTCATATTGGTTTTACCCTGTGGCTCATTAACTTCTCAAAGCAGAGATTTTGGAATAAGTTAGAGTGGTCATGGAAAAAAACGACTGGAGCTGGAGCCTGGATGGATGATACTCTAGCAAAACATAAACCCATAGATTTTTTTTTTGCTATTGTAGTTAAATAGATTATCTAAAACAGAAGCTTTCATTGCCTCACATTCTCCCCCAAAATACCTTAATGCAAGTTGAAACATGCTGTCTCTGTTTCCTTCTAAGAAATGTTTTAGCTTGGTTTGTACTAAACGAAAACGTATCTATCCTTTTTCATTAATAGGAAATGTAGGCTTAAGATATATTTAGCTAGTTTTCTTCAGATTCCGCAAATCAAATTTGACAACAATGATCAGTGAGTAGTTTTGACACAGGAGAGTTTAGAGCATGCTAATTTTGTATCTTTGCTTCAACTTCATGAATTTGAAAGCTTTTAATCAGTGGCATGTGAAATATGCAGCTCTCAATGCAGCTTGTCAGAATTGGGAAAGAGGTTAAATTGTGAACTTAAAAAATTAGTTGTTGTGAAGACAAAAGATTGGACCTTTCATAGAGTTTGGTACAAGGATGCTCTGTTAGGGGCATTTGGCCCACAAAATGGTCTTGACCTGAGATGGTTTGAACTGAGATGCCTAGAATACGTGCACTTGGTCATTTTAGTTTGGTGTCCAGTTAGCTTACACAAATTTCTTTCTAGTGTTCATTACCATCTGCAGAGTTAAACAGTGTGCTTAACAAGCTAAATGCTAGATAGCAGAATCTAGAAGGTTTGGATATACTGTGGCATTGGGGATAAGAATGGAAATGTATAAGGGATGAATGTGCATGGGACAAGTGTCTTGACATTCAGATGTAGTCAAGTGCTACCAAGGTACTAGCCTGTGGCTTTTCAGACAGGGAAGCACCTCATTGCAAAGTGATCTTCAGTCTGACAGGAGCTATTAAGGTGGCTGCAGCTTTATGGACACAAACATTACTCTTTCTGGGCCAGCTCACCTGCTCCTGGGTAATAACACAAGTTTTTGCTCTAACAGAGACATTTGAATGTGTCAGTACTTTGTTTTTCTGTACATGAGTTAGGGTATTTTTTAACTTGGGTGCAGTGTTGCATTTGAGCTAGCTCCAGGTCAGTTCCAGAATAGCGTTGCCCCTGGTTTCTTCTAGAAGCAGGATTTTTAGGGAGAACCATACATACATGTTTCTTGTTTTGCAGGAGTCTTTCTGAGTCTCAAGAGTGCTCTGGAGTCATACCAGAACTAATAGCCATTCTCATGGATCAAAAGCTTGATTCCTTAACATTATTATGAGTGCATCTGTTATTAATGCTTTAAGTAAGGTTATGCCTATGTTTTTGAAGCAGATGCTTTGTTTTCCATGCTTTGTTTTCTCTTCTCATTGCAGAATGGTTTCAGAGTTCCAGTTTGCAGATTCAGATAGGATGAAAGGTGCACTCCAGCTGCAAATGGTCATTGAGCTCAAAGAAATAGGCTAGGGCAAGTGCAGGCAGAACCTTTGAAATGTCTAGTGTGGACATCACTGCCCCAGTGTCATCAGCATTAACTCTTTCGTCCTGCCAGTTGACTCCTGTTGGTCAGGACAGTCTGTCTTGAGGTTTTTTTATTGCCTGGATTTTTTTTTTTTTCATTACCTGCCTTACTATTTTGACTTTATCTTTTGGTATCAGTGATTTTGAACTGTGCCTAACACAAAATTAGGCACAGCCCTAATTTGTTGTTGTTGTTGTTGTTTTTTTTAATGCTGATTCACTGTAAGCAAGTAAATATTGTATTAATAAAAAGCCTTCTGGTGTGAATTTGCAGAAAGATTTTTTTTGTCTGGATATTTATATATAGTACAGATTACTTATGAATGTAAAAGAATGATGCATGCCTGTGTGAAACAGAGAAGGCCATTCCAATTTATCAGTCATTGTGAAATGGGGGATCTGTACTATTGCTGTGCCTTACCTTCATCTGTGCTTCCTTTCCTCCTTGTCTTGAATGTAATTCTGAACTAAAGGGGTTCAAGAATGTCTTACTGCAATGAAATCACCCTTGTTAGAAATACTAAGATCTGCACATACTAACTCTGCAGTTATGGATACCTTTTGATCGCTGTTCTTACCTGAGGGTAGGAATTCCTGCAATTTTTTCACCACTTTCATCCTGTCTCTCTGTTTTAATCTGGCATTTACCATACTTACACTGTGCATGTAGTAACAGAGGATTTTTTTTGTGGCTGTTTTTAAAGACTTTTAAGCACAAGTTCATTACTGAAGTTTAGTAATAGTTTAGAGCCATGTCTTGACAATTATTCTGAAGTGATTTCCAATAATTCAGAAGCTGATAAAGCTGTATCTCCAGATGCTCTAAATTTTGCTGACAGAAAGGATAGTATATTTATAATTCTGCACAGGAGAAAAATCCAGGTTTGCTTTTTACCAGAGAATGATATTTCTTCATTCATTTAAAAAGACACTCCAGAAATTTTGCTAGCCTTTGTTGGCTTTTTCACAATTCTGGGTTTATAGAAAAGTAAAACCAGGCCTTTTAACCAAGACAGAGGCAAGACTAGTTTTATGAGAACTACATTGTCTAAGAAGCCACCTTGTCTAAGTGCTGGTGGCAATTAAGAGAATTTCTGTTCTTCTTAAGCACTGGTGCTGTCTTTTGTAACTTTCCCCTTATTTTGGAGCTTTTCCAAAGAAAAATCCTCACACGGGCATTTTTATGTTAAAATGTTCAGACCATTTCTGTTTTATAGCAGGAAATAGCAAATTTAAAACAATCTGAGACAGGTCTCCAAACAGTAGAACATCTTCTGCATTACTAAGTCCATGATTAGAAATTATATATGCCAGTTTTACCTAAGGAGAATGTAGCAGTTGTGTCATATTAGTAATACAGCAATACAGAGTGCAGCAAAAACTTCAGGAAAGAAAACTGGATTTAAGACAAAATACTTTAGTAAGAACTTAAGTTTAGGTTCACAGTGGTGAGAAGAAAACACAGCTTGTTCTGCCATGGTAGTTTATAAAAATAAAGATGGCTATGCATTTTTAAATTTGTTTGGATCTTTTTTGGTGTGTTACAGCCCGGCCTTATGCTTTCTGTCTGACCTGTTGAGAATTACTATTTGTATAAGTTCAAAGAGAGGCAATAATGTCATAAAATCTCCATGAAGTAGGGTAGAAAAATAATGTCTTGAGATGTTGTATCATATGCTCACAGTAGCATCTGGGTAGCTGGTAATGCGATCTCACTTCCCCAAGTATGTGTTTCATGCAGCAGGAAAGTTGACCCAACCTGAGAAGTATCTGAGATTTGCCAACAGGTTGCAGGTTTATTTGATTTTTATTTGGTAATAGCAGAAGTTGTGTTCCATGCAGTGTTGGAGAGGACATGTTCTAATAATGATCACATATCCTTTTTGTCTCTTGTTGCAGTTTGAGTCTTTTAGCCGGTTTCATAAATGGGAAACTATTTCACCCCATGTAGCCTTAATTTACTGTTTCTTTTGTGACCTGTAATTTGTGTGTGTTGTGGAGACTGGAAGGCATGTGTGGAAAATACTGTAAGACCATTTTGTGTTTTCAGTGCTTTCCCCTTCCAAATAAATAAGTGACTTGTTCAGGACTTCTCTTAGTAAGTTTATCACATCTCTGTGGATCATTTTTTGAGTGCTGAGCCTGAGCCAATGGTCTCTGATTTCAAGAAGTTTTGGCTCAAGTTTTCTGCTCAGAGCACACACACAATTATATAAGAATACATAATCAAATCCTACAGCTGTAAATCAGGTGCTCAAAAGACATGTATGCTCTGGTCTAAATTTATGTACAGAAGCTCTCCACTCTGAAAGAGAAACAATACTACAATCCTGCTTTCCTGGGATCTTATGGAGAGAGTATTAGAATGCACTCAGTTATACATGTAGTGAACATGTGAGAACTGAAAAATTAATTTGTTTCTTCAAAGAAGTCTACTGCTTTGTCTGCTGTCACTAAGCAAACAGTTCTTCTCTGGCATGGTTGAAACAAAAACCCTGGGGAAATCTGTGATCATTTAATGGAGGATTTTTACCTAGATAGAATAAAGGCATGGGAATGTTGTAAAGATTGCTATCTTGACTTTGGAGCACTACTGTGGCAATCCAAGTGTCGTTTTTTTAACAAGGTAATATTTACATAGGAGTTCTTCTCGTGGTTTCCCTAACAGCTTTAAGCTATGCTCTGTTAAGCCTTTCCATACTGAAAAAAGTGTCATTTTTAAGGATTCTAGCAGTTCTGATAGTAAAAAGTTTTATTCCAAGCTAATAAACTTGTTCTAGTAAAATTTTCCAGTTTAAAAAATTCCTTGATATTTGATTCTCTTGAGGTTTTAGTTATTAAGAGGGATTTATGTCCTTTATATAATGTGTAATTTTTTTAATGCATTTCCAGCCCTCCTGTTCGACGTCAGAGAACAAGGAGAGATCGTTTGTCTAGACATAATTCTATTAGCCAGGATGAAAACTTTCACCATCTCTCCTATGGACAGCAGCAAGCAATAGAAGAGCCTCGAGCCTTCCGCCCACCGAATGTATCTCCTCGTATGTTGCACCCAGCTGCTCACCCACCACAGCAGAATGCAGTGATGGTTGACATTCATGATCAGGTAAAATTTTTAGAGCACAAACAGAAGGCTGTTTAAGTGCTTTTGGTTTTGAGGGTTTTTTCCCACCATCTTCAAGATCCCTTTCCTCACCAAATAGTTCACCTCATCTCATAGTTGACACTGAAAGTCACAGAGCACTAAATTCTATTTGACTTCTTACAGTTTTGTTGAATATGTGTATGAATCATAGTAGGCAGTGAACAAAGACCCAAAAAGTTCACACTTTTAATAAAGAAGACTGATACTTAACAATTTATGCTTAACAATTTGTCAATACATGAATTGGCATATTTCTCTATGTGTCTGTCTCAAACCTTCAAAATGCAGTTATTTTGCCTTTGTAATTAGTTTCTTGTGATTATTAATTATTAATTATGTATTCTATTTCATGTGAAATACCTCACCTTAGCTTAGGAGTAATTGAATAGTTAAAATGTCTTATTTAAAGGTGGAATTTACAATGCCTATAGCTGGTTGCCTACATAGCAGCAGAACTCAGATAAAAACTCAGTTACATAACTGTATTATTTGTTGTTTGTTACATAACTATATATACAAGCCTAATCACCTACTCCTTAAATTATATTAAAAAATTATGTACGTAGTTGGTCCAGAAAGTAATTAATTCCTCTCTGTGACAGCACAGAGAATAGAATTCTGTAACAGAATTCTGTAAGAGAGGACCTGTAAACGGAGTTTTGGGCCTTTCACTACAAGAAGGACATTGCGTTGATGGACTATGCCCTTGGAAGAGCAATGGAACTGGTGGAGGGGCTGGATTACAAATCGTATGAGGAACAGCTGAGGGAGCTGGGTGTATTTAGCCAGGAGCAAAGGAGGCTCTGGGAGGACCTTACTGATCTCTAAAACTGCCTGAAAGGACATTGTAAGCTGGTGGGCATTGGCTTTCCAAGTAACAAGTGACAGGACAAGAAGAAATTGCACCAAATTGCACAAGAGAAGTTTAGATCGGATATTAGGAAAAATTACTGAAAGGATTGTCAAGTGTTGGAACTGTGGCTGCCCAGGGAAGTGGTGGAGTCACCATGCCTGGAGGATGTATTTAAAGGACACATAGGTGTGGCAATTATAGACACGATTTAGAGGTGGCAGTGCTGGGTTAATGGTTGGACTTGATGAACTTAGGGGTCTTTTCCAGCCTGAATAATTCTGTGATCCTATTGAAGTAACCTTTGTTGTTGTCTACTAAATTACCAGGCCACAGCACAAGTACACTACCATGAATAGACCTGGCTACGCAGATGTCCCCATTGGAAGCTGCCTGTGCACAGAATGCAGCTGTAACGTCTGTGCTTAAAAGCTGGCTTGCATTCAGTGTAGTTGCGTAGCACTGGTGTGTCATACTATGTGTGCAGAGCAGTTCTCAGAAGGGAGGTATTTGCATTTGGGACCGAGTGAAAGGACAGAAGCCAGTGCCATTCTAGCAATCTCACAAACTTAATTTTTTATCAGTTCTATAGCTGGAGATCAGATAATGCTCTTGCTTTATGTTGTAAGCTCATGACAAGTCTGGCTGAAGAGTTTTCCATCCCACTGCCAAATACCGCCTGTGATCAGATGTCAGTATTTCCAGACTAACTGAGGTCTTCCATGGTGCTACTTTCCAATTCATGGGCATGAACATTTTGGGACATTGCACTTATGCTCAGCTTCTGTGGCAGAGCCAGAGCTGGTTCAAGTTCAGTGTCTTTCCTGAGACTGGTTTCTGTCATTATTGTTAATACGATAATCTCATAGGTTGAGATTTTAGTCTGTGTTCAGTGATCTGTGTTCTGGTTTGGTCTCTTTATCTGGCTGTGCACTACCAGTTTGGTAGTTCAGCTGTCTTTACTCATTTTCACCTCCCTGAGGAGCTGTTCTTGTTCCATTTCAAATAAGAAGGTTCTATTTTGGCTGATCATGAAGAAAGAGAGAGCTTTGAAGTAATTACTTTCAATTAATCTGTGCTGCCTGACTCTTAAGCCCTTTAAGTTTTATTAGAGCATGGAAGTGTTAAAAGATTGCTCAGTGTTAAAAAAATTAACAAAACAAAACCAACAACAAAAATTAAAAATACCAAACATCCCGTGTGGTTTCTAGGTCCAGAATACCTTTGGATCTTGGTTTCATGATTCAATTTTAGGGATTGCCACTAGTTAGAAAACTGGGTTATGTGGTTTTCTAATATGAATCTGGATTGTTAGGGTGTGTTGCCTCTTAGTCATGTTAACTTTTCCTTTTCAGCTTTCTAGTTAGCTGGCCTTAAAGTGAATCAAGAGAACGGTCTCTTTTTAAGAAAGAAAATCTGGAAAATTGTTTTGTTGTTTACAGATACAAGTCTCTTGATTTAATATTGAGTCAGTCCCTTCAGAACTGAAAAAATTCTTGAGGTGCTTGTGGATTAGCTTTTATGTGGGAGTTACTACCTTCTTATTTCATAAGAATTAGCCTGAGGGAAAGAAGTGAGGGTGGGCAGGCTTAGTAGTCTGATGTGTTTCTGAGTGACTAAGGTGCCACTGAAGTTTTAACATGTTAGATTGAGAGATCCCTCTAGCCTAGAAATTCTAATCAATAAATAACATTCCATTGATAAAAATATTTTAATGAACAGAAATTACAACCATGTGCCTCCTTTTACACTTTCTTTGTTGCACTTACACTTTTTCTTTATTATTTTTCTGACCTGTAAGTAAAAGCTTGTTATCCCACTATGCTGTACAATGGTGTTAAGACTTTTCAGTAAGTTACTAAATACATTTTCTTTTCCTTTTGCTGCAGATCCACCAGGGCACAGTTCCTGTTTCATACACAGTGACAACTGTGGCTCCACATGGGATACCACTTTGCACAGGCCAGCACATTCCAGCCTGCAGTGCGCAGCAGGTTCCAGGCTGCTCAGTGGTTTTCAGTGGCCAGCACCTTCCCGTTTGCAGTGTGCCTCCCCCAGTAAGTGGGTCTCTCTAAGTACACCAGCTTCTATCTATTTTTCTAGTATAAATCCATAATGTCACACACAGTACCATATACAGCATCTAGTGAACACTTTTGATGTTGATATAATGTTGGTCTCTGCCAGCAGTGTGCATTTTGTGACTTGAAATAAGTCTGTGTGGCACTTTAACAAAACCCTTGATAGGACCCATCTATTTCTTTAGGCTGCTCATTGAAGAGTAAGGGTAATATGCATTTATCATGCCCAGGTACCATTTATGCCCATGAGAGGCAATAAGGTCTGCAGCATGCTGCTGCCTAGTCTGGAGTATTTGTGAGAATCAATTCCCCTTACCTGTCAAATTGATGAAAATCTGTTTCATAAACTGGTGTGTATCCCTGAGGCAGCATGATAGACAGCCTGTTTCTTCTGTTCAGTGGTGGTTGTGAAACAAAGCAATCTCAGAATAAGTACCCAGAGACTGCAACAATACTTACACAGTAAATTCAGCAAGGAAAAAGCAACATGTCGTAAGAAGCAACAGAGAAGAATCTGAAACTGTATTGGGGCTTAGGAAGATCCATCTAACGGGTACTAATAATCTTACCCTATGCTTTGAATAGATATATTACCTGTGCAATTCATAAAATGTTTTGTAATTCAACAATGCAGTTACCCTTTTAATACATATAGGAGTAAAGCTCTGGTTTTTGTTTTGAATGTACAACAGTTAATCAAGTGTGTTGAGGGAATAGAGCCAGTACAAGAGATTATAAACAGTTAAGTTTCTGCAGCATCAGCAGGCAGACTTTATGCTTTCTTCTGTTAAAGCATAAAATTGAGGAGTAGTTTGAAGTTAAGAGGGGATGCTGAAGGTTGTCTGGTGGTCTCCTGCTGGAATACCAACTTCCAAGTATGGAGATTTCACGACAGCTCTAAGCCTCTGCTCCAGTGTTTGACTGTCCTTGTGATGAAGAATTTGTTCTGTATGTCTGCTTGAGTTTTCTTTGTTATATCTTGGTTCTGTTGGTCCTTTTGCTCTTTCACTTTGCTTCTTGAGGAGGAATTGGATTCCTCCTGTCCACTCTCAGGAAATAGACACAGGGGTAAATTTTTTGCTTAGTTTTCTCTTTTTAAAGAAGAGCAAGTCTAGTTCTGCCAGCTCTTTTATGCAGTTTTCCTCAAGTCACTGTCATTGTGACTTCCACCAAGACCTGGTCATTGTGTTGTCATTGTCTCTGTTTGGGACTGGGACGTCCAAAACTGGGCCCAAGATTTGAGATTAATGTCACAGTTTCTGAATGGAGGGGCAGAATCACTTTACTGGTTTCACCAGTTGCTTTCTTAGCCATGCAGCCTGACATGACGTAGGCCTTTTTGACTGAGTACAGTATGGGTGTTGTGTACATGTCCACCACAACCCCACTTTTTTTCCTGCAAATCTGACTGCAACCAATTAGTCTCAGAGTGTCCTGTTCCATGGAGTTACTCTTCTCCAGTGCCAGACTTCACATATGCCTTTGAACTTTACATGGCTCCTGTCAGCCAGTTTCTCCAGCTTATAAAGATCATTTCAAGGTAGCCCATGCCCTCCAACATGTGACCTTGCTCACCTATGAACTTTCCAGTTTCCTTTTGTTATTTTCCCCAATATTTGTCTCGCTCACTGCATGTATAACTATTAAGTAAACAAATGCCATTTTATAAATACCTTCATTAGTTTTAAAAGTTATTTGAAGGACAAGATGGCATCCGGAGGGACGTGGACAAGCTTGAGAAATGGGCCCACGTGAAATCTCATGAGGTTTAACAGGACCATACACAAAGTGCTGCACCTGGGTCATACCAATGCAGGGCTGGGGCTGCCCAGATGGAGAGCAGCCCTGTGAGAAGGCCTTGGGGGTGCTGGTGGGTGAGAGGCTGGACATGACCCAGCCATGGGCACTCCCAGCCCACAAAGCCAAACGTGTCCTGGCTGCATCCAAAGCAGTGTGGGCAGCAGGGGAGAGGGGATTCTGCTCCTCTGCTCTGCTCTGGTGAGATCCCACCTGGAACCCTGCAACCAGCTCTGAGGTCCCAGCACAGGAAGGACATGGAACTGCTGGAGTGAGTCCAGAGGAGAGACACCAAGATGATGAGAGGGATGGAGCACTTCTATGGTGAAAGACTTGAGAGAATTGGGTTTTTTCAGCGGGGAAAGGAGAAGGCTTTGGGGTACCCTAATTCCAATACATGAAGGGAGCCTGCAAGAACTGTGGACAGAGGCTTTTTAAAAGGGCATGTAGTTGACAGAACAAGATGGGAAATGGTTTTAAACTGGAAAAGAGTGGGTTTAAATTATATATTAGGAAAAAAATCCTTTACTTTGAGAGTGAGGAAGCACTGAAACAGGTTGCCTAGAGAAGTTATGGATGCCATATCCCTGAAAGTATTCAAGGCCAGGTTGGATGAAGCTCTGAGCAACCTGGTCTAGTAAAAGGTGTCCTGCCCATGGAGTTTGGAATAAAATGATCTTGAAGGTGTCTTCCAACCCAGATCATTCTATGATACGTCCAAACCGAAGAACTTTTTTAAAAGTTTGAATGAGTAAACAGGTAATTTTCATTTATTTCTGCTTGGAAGTTAGTGTGGCCTCATTTGCTCTAACTTTAAAAAGAAGTGTGGGCATAGCACAAGTCAAACGTTTCCTAAAGTATTTAGGAGCTATGGTAATCTTTACAGCAGTAAAGATTTGCAGTAGAATCCTATTTCAGTGTTCCCCAAAGAATCTCATGTTTTCAGGAAGACTGTGAGATGTTCTATCTGCAAATTTATCTTCAGCTATTTCAGAGGACAGTTTGCAATTTAGCAAAATACAATAAAAATGCATTATAACCATAGAAACACTTATTTATGGTGTTTGTTTTTTAGAAAAATGATGTAGTAACTGAGGGAAAAGAATAGTCAGCATTTAAATTAAAAATAGTGAGATCAAATTAATCTACTAGTAATCTACTAGTATTCTGGTGCATTTAGATGTTTATGTTTGGTCATGATCATAGTAGATTGAGACGATAGTTTCACCTCCACTGCTGAAATCTAATTTTAAATCAATTCCTTTTACCTTTTGCTGCTGTTATAGCCAATATGTAAATGTACGCTGTTTGGCATTACTAATAAGAAAAGAAAAGATCAAAACTGGGTGATCTTTATTTTCAGATTTCGATAATGAATATTTTTATTAAATGCTCTTGTAATTTTTAAAAGTGTAAAAGAAATGCCTGACATTCTCATAATGGATCAAACTGTAACAAGAAAGAGAATACAGGTTCCTTGCTCCTCCATATATAAAAGTGGAATGCCTCGAAGCACATTCCTGTTCCCTGCAGTGCTCTCATCATTTTATTGATCAAACATTAGTGTCCATAGTTGCTTTTGTGTTAGGAATTTAAAGGAGGAGAGAAGAAGAGCTATTTCCTGTGGTATCTGCCACTAGGGAGCTGCTTTTAGAGCATAGGACTCACCCAAAAGTGCAAAACGGAGCAGACTGTAAGACTCATATTTATTCATAGTATATGAGGCAGCGGGGGTTTTTAGGCACAGTCTGATAGCTGAGTCCCTCACCTGCATCTAAAACTTAAAGTGGTTGCAAGACTATTGCTTTGTTGTTTCGATGATAATATGTGGGAAAAATAAAACTAACTAGGATAATTGTATCTGCTCATCACTTAGAAGCCTGTCTAATCCCGAAGTATTGAAAATCCAGACTCCTGGTGGCCTCATGAGCATCTAGCAGATGTCACACTATGCTACTTCCTAGAGCCTGTTCTGTAGTAATCACTGTTCTTGGGTATTTGAATGAGTTGTTATTATTTACATGTATTGTGGAGGCTTTTTCAATATGACTAAAGAACTGTTCGATTACAATTACATCTTTCCGTAATAAATACATAGAATATGGAACATTGTGTAGGGAATGTTTGTGCTACAAAAATGTATTGTTTTCATTTTATTTCAGATGCTTCAGGCGTGCTCAGTCCAGCACCTACCTGTACCATATGCAGCATTTCCACCCCTCATTTCTAGTGACCCATTCCTTTTGCATCCTCCTCATATCTCTACACACCACCCTCCTCACTTACCTCCTCCAGGACAATTTGTTCCTTTCCAAGCACAGCAGTCACGATCGGTAAGTAATGCTTCTTACCCCACTCTCAGTAGAACTGGTGGGCTGGATGGGCACACAGTACTGATACCTGATTGAGGAAACAAGGATTTTCTTTAAAATTGTAACCGCTTGATATGAAGATGAAAAAATACTTCTGAAGTTCAGCGTTTCCCTTCAGATTTTGCCATTGTCTGTGTTGTTTCTCCATAGCTTTTACTTCTCTCAGAAGAATGGGTATTTCCCTCACATTGGGTATTTCTTTCCCAGGAAGCAGAATAGAATCCAGAGGAGGTTGTATAAGCATAGTAGGCATCTCAGGGAAAAGCTTAGCAGAGAAAAAAACAGAGTTGCTTTAATTACATGTTTCTTTTGTATTACTTCTTGATTAATTTTTGAATGACCAGTCCTTTTCCTAGGACATTTTCTTTACACTTACGGAAGTTACTGATGTTGTCGCTTAAGCAGATTTGGGTTAGTGAAATGGACTATGCAAACATGGGACAATGTGACCCTGTTTTGGATTTAGGGGGAAATCAGATTTATGATTCTGGCCTACCATTCTTCCTGTGTGGTTATCTGAGTACTTGTCCATTTGTTTGGCTCGCTGAGTAGAAGATGCAGATATTTCAGTAACACAGAAATAGGATATAGCCTTATTGTTGCAAACACTGCTGAGACTCCTTTATGCCATGTCTCCGGTGTGGATAGGATTGTAATCACTTCATTACAGTGAAGGAAGAACAGTTTCTGTCATGCTAGCAAAGTGGGTTTTTTTGTGGTAGAAGTATTTATGAGACTTGGCTTTGGAAAATGTACGCACTCATGTTTTAGCTTGAGTCGCTTATTTAGGTTTTTAACTAGCTTGCCTGTCAGCTTTCACCTCTGCCAAAAAGCTTGCCATCATAGTGGTTTAAGAGTATCTTCTTTGTTCTGTATAACTGGAAAACAGAATATTCCTTTGTTTCCACAAGGTGACTTTCTTAGCTGAATTTCTTGAAATGGTGGAATTCAGTGTCAGTAACAGAAAGGTGTATTTATGAAACAGTGAGAACTCCTGGTTGTTTCATGGGCACTTTTGGACCTGATGTAATAGATGTGACCAGCAACAAAACTAATCTGCAATCTCATGCTTATGAAATCTCAGGACTGCTTGTTAGGACTGCTTGCATGACCCTCCTAGGAAAGCATCTGCTTGCTTTCTGGATATCATTATCAGTTTCATCTACTGGAACCACCATGATTCCCCTCCACTGTTCTGTTTTTCTGGCACAATTTCAGTTCTTGTCTATGGTTATTTATTTTTTTCTCTCACATATCATACAGTGAGAGCAGCCTGGCAAGAAGGAGAGCAGATACTTGTCCTGAGAAATGCAGGATACAGGAAACAGCTACTCCTATATTTGCTAGATCGCATAAATTCCTGGTCTATAAGCATGGCTAGCTGGAAAAGGTGAATTTAATATCAAATATGTAGTGTTGTCTTTGGTTTTTTGGGTAGTGTGAATGACCTAGGAATTGTTCACAGAGTTACTATAAAATTGATCATGGCAGCACAAAATATACAGCTGGGACTGCAGTTCTTTATTGGGGAAAAATTTCATCTCTATTATTGCAAAAAAGGCTATCTCTGGTTTTTTTGTAGCCACTTCAAAGGATAGAAAATGATGTAGAATTGCTTGGAGAGCATCTTCCTGTAGGAGGTTTTACATACCCTCCCTCAGCCCATCCACCAACGTTGCCTCCTTCAGCTCCTCTTCAATTCTTAGCCCATGATCCATTACACCAGGAGGTGTCATTTGGGGTAGTAAGTATTGTTTTCTATGCTACATTCTCTTTCATACTGCATTAACATTCTTTATTATGTAATACATTTGTTGAAAAGTCACATTTTTGCAATCATACTCCATTATTAGAATAGCTGCATACTGTGGTATTTTCTTTAAGGTTATGTTAATCAAGTTATGGGTAATTTAATGACACCAGCAAATTATTTCCAGTAACATTATCTGCGGAGTGCAGCAGCATTTACTTAGACAACTTTTCATGTTGTCACATAGTCTGGGACTTCTATTGCAGGAATTGGTTGGTACAGTTTAAAAAAACTTACTTTTAATTAATTCTTCATTGTATGTTGAGTTTCCACAGCTCAGGAAAGTCAGAACGCTTTAAAAACAGTTCAACTCTTTAAGCAGTTGTAGAGTGCTTCCATAATTTAGATCACACCATATATTATAAAGATAGCCATGTTTAAAGCTTGATTTAAGTTAGCTTTCAGGCGATCAACAGGCGTTCAACTGCAGCAGCACAAAATAAAATTCAAAGTCGTGCAGGATAAAGTCTGTGTTGAATTTTGTTGAATCTTTATAAAGCTTTTTTTGCATTAACATTAGAATGGAATAGCTACATTTCTGGGCTTTTTTCATTCAGTGAACACAGCAGTTGCTAATTACATTTTTCGATCGCAGAATTCACAAAGCAGTAAAATTAATATTTGATGTCTAGTTTGAGACTTCAACCAAAAAGAACCTGGTTGTTTTACATTGTGCTTATATTCATATGTTATTTTTAGGGCTACCTAATAATGATGTTTCTATTGTAAAATTAGGGGATTTTAGGTTAGTCATTGGGGGTGTTGGTGTTGTGCTTTCAAATTTCAAACATGTAAGAAGAAAAGTGTTAGTAAAGGCTTAAAGTGTTCTTTGTTTAAAAAAAAAAAGTCTTAAGGCCCTCAAATATGAATTTAATAGGGAATTTCAGTTGTAGAAAATACATTTTAGTAAGAGATGACAAAAAGCACCCAGATTTATCCATGCAGTGAATGCATTGAAACTTTGGGCTTGAGTGTCTATGTGTGGTCCAGCTGCAGAAATTGTACTGATTAAGCCTTCCACATGCACCTGAAAGGCTTCAAGCCTTTAGGCCTAAATGAAAATATATACCACAGCTTAAAAGTTAGAGGTTTTTTAAAAAGATTTTTTTTTAAATTCTCATTTTAGTTTTCTAAGGGTTTCTTTATTCAGCTGCCTATGCCCAGGCCTGCATAATAGCACCTGAGCCTTTTATTTTTGCAAGAGGGTCAGAAATTCACATCCTGTTTCCCAGACTATTCTGACTGTAGACTGAACACATAAAAACTTGTAAGGATTTCTGTAGTATATTACCACTTTTTCACATGAATTGGTACGATTGTCTATTCTAGATGGGAATAGTAATTTCAGATTGAGGCTGAGATTCTTTTGGATTTTAGCAGAGGCTGGATCTTTAAATAATGCTTTATTGAAAGTGGATTTCATTATTGCGGGTAGAGATTAAGAATAGAAAGTATTGAATCATGGTCTCACAGACTGGATAAGGGAGGTCATCTGGTTAAGCAGGGCCACCTAAAACTGGATTTCTGGGACTATGTCCAGCCAGCTTTTGACTATCTCCAGGAAGGGAGACTCCACTATCTCCCTAGGCAACCTGTGCCAGTGTTCAATTACCCTCAGATTAAGGAAGTGTTTTCTGATGTTCAGACGGAGCCTCCTGTGTTTCAGTCTGTGCCCAATATGTCTGGTCCTGCCACTGGGCACCACTGAAAAGAGCCTGGCTCTTCTCTGCACCCTCCCTTCAGGTATTTACATACATTGATAAGATCCCCCCAAGCGTTCTCTTCTCCAGGCTGAACAGGCTCAGCTGTCTCAGCCTTTTCACACATGTGAGATGCTCCAGTCCTGTCTAAGTGACCCTTTGTTGGACTCCTTCCAATCTGTCCTTGTCTGTCTTGTGCTGGGGAGCCCAGAACTGGACAGAAGTTCCAGTTCCACAAGTTTCAGTTGAAGCTTATTTTCTTCTTTCTTGCAGCCTTATCCACCTTTTATGCCTCGAAGACTCACAGGGCGCAGCAGATACCGATCTCAGCAGCCAATACCACCACACCCTTACCATCCCAGCCTATTACCTTATGTGCTGTAAGTGAAAAGTACATTTGCTTCCATGTAGGCTATTAAGAAGCCCTCAAACGTCTTGGCACTTTTTATGGTTGGACTCTACCAGAGACCAGGCATATTTCACCTGTTTCAGAGGAAAACTTACATTTCTGTGTAAATTTTTGAGCCTATTTTGAATAACCTACACCACTGAGCAAGGAAAAAGACAAGTGAACAGTTTTTGTCCAGTGCAGTTTTGTAGGTATTTTGAGGTACAGTAGCCTCTTGTTTCTGAACTCTTGGTAAAATCTTCAACAGATTTTAAAACATAGTTCTATGATACTCTTACAAAGGCATAATTACACTGTAGGATCAAGTTGTGGGAGTCTTCACTTACAGAATAAATTAATTTGGTTTGGTTGTTAATTATAAAACACAAGAGTGGAAACTTCTGTGATGTGTTACTCTTTATAGGCTGAAGTGCTACTCTGTTCACAGCTGTCACATTTCTGTTCTGCCTCTGATTAGCTGTTTCTGGAAAAGATGAGGGACAATTAACATTTAGGAATTATCTGTAGTGTGTTATGTTAGACTCTCTAGAAGAGAGTGTGGGTCTCTGAGGAGATATATTAGTCTTCTGTGTTGGAGGTTAAGAATTAAATGTTTGGAAAACAAAGATTAAGTTTCTGGTGGCAAAGGTGACATTGACAAGGAAATAATCAAGCACTGACACCAGATCTGTAGATTCTCTCTGTGCAATATCAGATGTGGCATGAAAATGGCACCAGAAATTTGATTCAGCAAAGTTGTTCAACTTTTCATCTTGCAGTCTGAGAATAATGTCATAGCTTCTTGCCTATTCACTGAGGACATGATGTGACACAGTAATTCCTGATTCTACTGTATTACTACTTTGAATTTGTGGTTTCCATGTCTGTGGATGAAATTTTGACCCATTGTACTACCTTGGGCTAAAAAGACTTACTGGATATACAACTGGGAAAACATCTCTCTGATCTCTCAGTCTGAAGGGATTCTGCTTTAACCAACATCACAGTACATGAGAAAGTGAATTTGTGCTTGCCTTCAGGATGGAAGTTTGTCCTGTTGCAAATCCTATTTATCTTCATTGTATGTTTTAGGCTTGCAGAAGTTGCAACACTTTTATGTTGGCGATCTAAATGAACTTAGAATTCATCTTTGATGGTCTTTTATCCACTTAAAGAAACAAAACATATTTAAAATCAGAATGTCAATTTTTTGTCAGGTTTAGGTCTCCACAGTCTGTGATAATTAGATTAGTTTTTGTAATAGAGCTGAGCTTGGTTGAAAGTACCAGGTGAAACACACATGCAGTTAAGAAGTCAGCACTCCCAATATCAGAAAGTAGTAGAAAAAGCTTTTTTCTGTGACTCTTTCACTTCAAATGTCTGTTCTTGACTTCAAACATAACATTTTTGCCAGTTCTGAGAATATGTTGATTTGAGAGGCATCAGAAAGGTTACTTTACCTCTGCCAGATGTTTCTGTGCTTTCCATCAGCAAGATGCTGAACCTTATCCTTGTTTGCTCTCGTGGTAGATCAATGCTCCCAGTGCCACCGGCGGTTGGACCAGCTTTCAGCTTTGAGTTGGATGTGGAAGATGGAGAGGTAGAAAACTATGAGGTTGGTGTGTGAACTAAAACTACCTTTAAAGAACAGATGTTAGGTCAAGCAATAGATAAAATGTTATTATATTTTGTTTTAATCCTGGTTTTGCCTTTCAAATAAATGGTAGTGTCTGTGAAGACAAAATCTAAAAATGGCCCTTTCAGATTATTTTGTATACTGGATATTAGAAGTGTTTAGATTTCTTTCTTGTCTATTGCTCTTTCCCAGAATTCACCTTTCCAGGCTAGTAACCAATAAAGTGTTCAGCTTCTGTGTTTTCCATGCTACTCTTCTCCTTTCAAAATTTAATTGATTTTAAATACCAAACAGAAATGAAGCACTTTCAAAAGAAAAGGGTAAGTTACTGTTTTTATGAGTGTAACTTTCAGAATAGTTTTAATGTGATAGGGTTAATTAATCTAAATGTGATGTTTATAAAATTGCCTTACTGCCTTTTCTTCTTGTCCTCTGGAGGGGATGGTAATTCACATCTAGAGGTGCAGAACCCTCTTAGATATCGTAGATAGTTGTGGGGCTCTTCCAGCTGTTGTTTCTTTGCTGGTTTGAAGCTAATGGATTCCATTTGATTTCTCTTGAGTTAGGCATCATTAACCCTGACTTTTGCATCTCTTTTCCTGTGCTCCCATTAAGATCTCTGTGTTGTTGCATGTCTTCAGTTTAATAATGAGCACTTCTGGAATAACTTCTGTGGTGGTTCAAAAGAAGCAATGTCTTCTGAGAATTTGGGCCCTAGGTTCATGAGTGTAAGAAATCAGTATTAGTTGCAGTTTTCATAGGATCTTTTCTGTGCATTGATTTTCTGTCACACTGATGTTGTTTCCTAGGCCCCTCATGAAGGAGTTTGAGTTAACTACATGACAGATTGCAAATTATATACATTAAAGGATTTTAGTTGCAATTATTGGCTTACAGAAAATTAACATAAAAATTAGCAGCCAAAAAAGCACCTAAAGTTTGATGATATGTATTTGTTTTCCAGGTTGAGGATAAAATCTCCGTATTTTAATTCAACCAGGCCAGGACATGGAGTGGAAATCATAAACTGTCCCATTAAATTTATGATTTCTCTCACAAGACCAGATTCACATATTCTTACAAAGGAAATTAGTTGACAATTTTTTTCTGGTTACCAGCACTGTTAATTTCATAGCAGGGTGAGATGATCCTTCAGAAGCTACTTACTGAGCTGCGCATGCAGTCACAGGACTAATTGGAAATTGGGTCCTTGGGAAGTGGGTTTTGAAGTCCCAGAGATAATACCTTACATAATTACAAAGATGGTTAAGTTAAGAAAGACTTTGCAAGGAGCTTGTATTGTATGGGAGAACTAAAATTCTAAACATTTCTTGATAGGAGGGTGTTTCCTGCTAGCAGCTGGAGTAGTGAGATGTGATGGTAGTCCCCAACACTAACGGAACCAGAGCCTGTTTGATCAGTGAAATTTTAAATGTCTAGTTTCCATGTTTTGCAGGCACTGCTGAATTTGGCGGAACGTCTGGGAGAAGCCAAACCACGGGGATTAACAAAAGCAGACATTGAACAGCTTCCATCCTACAGGTTCAATCCAAACAATCACCAGTCAGAACAGACATTGTAAGTATACTGGCCTCTTTCAAAGACCCGTAATTTAGGTGGCTTGATTTTTGTTTCTTTAACTGGCAGTCACAGCTAGGTCAGAAGAGCGAAAATACATGCTTTGTGATGTGAAAGCACAATAAATAAAAATAAACAACAACAAAAAAATATTTAAAAAAAATTTAAAAAAACTCTACCCGTAAAACCCCACAGAGTCAATTCTTTCTCTCTCAATTTCCACTGTCAGATGTAGATCACTATAGCTACTGAAGGAGTAAAATAGCTACTGTGTTGCTGTCCTTCCTGTAAGGTTTTGTATAGAATTGCATATTTGTTGTTCTTACATAGCAGATACATTTTAACTTCATTGTCTTTTTTAGATGTGTGGTGTGCATGTGTGATTTTGAGTCAAGGCAGCTACTTAGAGTCTTACCCTGTAACCACGAGTTCCATGCCAAGTGTGTTGATAAATGGCTGAAGGTAAGAAAAAGTAGTCATATCTTAGATGAAATTGATTATGTAGTTTTGTAGGCGAGGGTGGGGATATTTTGCTGTTCCACTTCATTTCACCTTTTTTCATATTTCTGACTCTTAGAAATGGCCAGCAGAATGGAAGTACTGCCTAGATATTGTATTATTCTAATAATTGGTGAAGATTATATTTCTTCATAATATTTAGCACAAGTGAAAATTAATATTAATACCATTGTTTTCATTGACAGCTCTGTGTTTTCCATTTGCTTAAAACAATAACTGCATTTGAATATACACTACATTAAAGAAGATTTGAAAAAAGTAAATAATAGAGGAGGTATGATACAGAGTTTGATGATGATGGTGGCTTCAACTATTTTACATAGCTTGCCTGGCAAGAATGAGTACCAACATGTTTCCTTCCCCACTTTGCTGTTAATGTTGGTTTCTGGGGCAGATAATATGGGTTACATGTGTATGTTTTATGTGTATGCATATACACAGAAATATAATACATACAAATAGAAATTATAGTTTTACAAAATTATTTACCCATCCAAGAGAATTTGAGCAAAAAGAAAGGCTCAAGAATCAGGACCACCCAGTAAGAGCACTAATTAAATAGCAGCTGTGCAGAAGGTGAGAAGAACAAGAAATACAAGGAGGTTGTTGCAGACATTTCCACAGGCTGCATTGAGCCAGATCTATTGCCATCAAGGTATTAATTCCCATCTTGCATCAGTTTTTTGACTATTTTATTCTAGTCAGCTGTAATCCCTTTATTTTGTTGTGTGGAACATTGGAAAACTGCAGTGATCCTATGTTGATATGATCCCTAGAAAATCACGGATGGTGTTATTCATTTTGGAAAAAGAAATAAAGCCCCCTTGCCTTTATGGCGTCATAAATATGGCATCATAACTTAGGCAAGTGCTAAAATATGCTGTGCAGAGAATGAAAAAATCAAATTAATATTGACAGGAGGTTTTTTGTTTTGTTTTGTTGGGTTTGTTTTGTTTGGGTTTTGTTTGTTTGTTTTTGTTCGTGGGTTTTGTTGTTTGTTTGTTTGTTTTGCTAAGAAGATACCAAGAATAATGAGAAGGGTTTGAAAAATGGGATGTGAAATTGCCCTTTGACTATAGTACTCACGGTAGTCTAAATCTAAAGCTTCTACAAAATCCAGGGCCAGTGTAACTATTTGTAATGCGTATAATTTTTGGTAGAAATCGTTCAAATTCACATACATGCTCAAGAATCAGCAAGAGGAATCTAAACACCTGGTTGTTTTATTGTCATACTAAAAAGCCACATGCACACGCTCCACATGATCAGTTTTTCTCTGCTAGATATATGCAGGTTTTGTAGAGTCTGTATGTATCGAAGTGGTATTCTTCAGTGTCTCCTTCCTCAAGTAGCATCCGCTCTACATGTGTCAATCTTTCATTGCCTGAAACTCTCAAAGTCAATTGTGGTGTGGACAGTGAGTACTCACTGTGGAACAGTATCCTCTCCACAAAGGAAAAAGGAAAAGAAAAAGGAAAGGAAAAAGGAAAGGAAAAATGTCATTTGATATAGCCTGAGGTGCTATAAGTTTATTATGTGGGTTTTTTTAAAGACAGCTCTTTTCAGGCTATTAATACAAAAAAATCTACCTCTGATTCATAGAACTCCTGATCTGCAGATTTCTGGAAGTTAGAGGAACATGTCAGGAAAGTATCATGCGTGCCTGTCTTTTTCCTAATGCTCTTTTCTTGCCTGACATCACACTCAGGAGTCAGTCAAGCATGTTGAGTTTATCTTTTTTGGGACTCAGTGTGTTGCTTTTAAAGTTAAGAGTTAGTCCTTTCAGTTGCTAATAAACTGGCAATAGAATTTGGAACTGCAAAGTGAAAAAAGTAGATTTATTTTAGTCTGTTTTCATAATCATAGTGTGCTATCCTAGTGGTGAAATAGTTTTGCTGATGTTCCTGTCCTGTCTTAGAAACTGCATTTTCTAACAGATCTTCACATACAGTATTTTGTAAAAGTTGTCTTTAGAACGAGGTACAAGATACACAATTAAAATATAGAGTTGTGCAATTAAACCTAGTGAAACTTGCATTGACGTTGATATTCCAGAGCTGAGTGCAAAATAAGATAGACGAAGTTAAACCATCCTGGTGTAGGATCAGTAAGACAATACCTTTATAACCTACCATGTGGGTTCAGTTACAGTGGTACAAAGATGCTATATAAAAATAAAGACTATTTTGCTTTGGAAGCTGTAACGAATTACCTGTAACACCCGTCTATTTTAGTTACAGCCTCTGTCTAAATTTGGTTAAAGTTAAGAAGCTAACAACTGGAAGTGATGATAACTGGAAAATATTTTGTGCTTTAGTTTTGCTTCTGTCCATTCCTTTATTAAATTGAGAGCTTTTTTTAATTTATCTTGATTGTATAATTATGTCCACATCCAACTAACCGATTCACATCATCCAGCCAACATCCTATTCATAAATTCTACAGGAAAAGTTAAAAATGCAGCTTTCAGTACTTGTAATGTTATTCCGCAAGATAGACAAAGAAAAATAATTATTGGTTAGTTGCTATTTAATCTCTTTGATTTGAAGAGTGTATTTGTTATCTGGGACTATTTCTAGAACTGTGGAGTCAAATTGATTCTTTATTAAGTTCCATCATGTCACTTTAGTGAAAGATATAAGTAAAAGATTAGTGATTAAGTCTGAGTACTTTAAAAATATTCTTCTTGGGTTACTTGGTGGTGTGATGATGGAGGAGTAAAAAAAACTATCTAAAAAGTTTTGTGGCTTGTATGCATGGAATATTTGACAGTACTATTTTTTTAGGTAGTGAGGAAGTTAGAGGAAATGTTCTGTAACAGTGTATTATGTTGCCCAGTTCAGCTAAAATACTTCACTATTTAAGCAAACTTAAAGGCTTAACAAGAGAAGATGTTAAGAGAAAATACAGTGGAGGCAACAACAATTAAAAAGAGAGGTTATCCTTTTACTTTTTGTCATATTCCCAATTCTCATGTTTCCCAGTATTTGGCTCCTTCTTGCCCTATATCCTCTAGTCAGGTATGAACACATGAGAAATGTGTTCTTCTATGAAAGAGACGTCATTATTCCAAAGGGGAGCTTGGCACCTGTCTTGGTTTAGAAAGACAGGTATCTGCCAGGGAAACTGGAGTTCCCCTAGAATGGAGAATACCAACCCCTCACACCCCAACGAATTATAATTTTGCAATCAAGGGCTCTCAGGCAAAGATGTTTGGGATAGGAATAACAGTTCTTTACTAGGGAATATTAACAATACAAATGTGATAGGAAACAAAACCACCCAACCAACCAAACAAATAAACAACAATTTTGGAAAAAACCCTGACAGAGTCAGAGTCACAACCTGACCCTGTGATTCAGGATGTTGAAAGCAGTCCAAAAGTAAAGTCCTTCTGAAGTGGCAGACGTGATTCTGTTGGAGCAGAGATGATTCTGTGGAAAAGCAGGTCCAGGGGTGGTGAGGAGGGGTGTCCGGGACTGGTGAGATGGAGTCTGGTGAGACGAAATCCGGTCTTCCTCCCAATAGAAATCGGGTGAAAGACTGGCTGCTCTCCTGTCTTGTCAGGGAGGGATGAAGAGGACAGTCCTCCTGAGAAGCCCTGGCTCTGGATTAGGGTGGAGAAGGGAAGCAGGATGGCAAGCACAGGAGGTGAAGAAGTTTCTTGCCACCACGGCAGGGGAGGAAGCACAGAGCACCCAGCTCCTGCAGCGGGGCAGCACCGGCGCGGCCGAGCCTTCCCTCCCGGCCGCCTCCCCTCCCACCACCCTCCACCGCCAGGGCATGAGATGTACAGAAATGCAAATGCACCACACAGGCTGGGGAAAGGTGGCAATGGCCTATCAAGATGGGTCATCAGGCCCCAAACAGATGGAAATAGAATACACAAAACCCGGCTTCACAACCCAGGACATTATTCACCCCTTATTCTATTATTATCTGCATCATACCTAAATTAATAAACTCCACTATACAGAATGAACCCTCACACTCAGTTCTCACTTAGGATTAGGTTTTCCTGTGGTACACAACTGGTTTTCCCAACTTTCTGCATTACCCACCAAGTGTTACCAGGTCCTTGAGCAAAAACAATCCCACAGGTGGGTTCACCTTTGCCCAAGGTGGGGTTTACCCAAACAGTCTTTCCTAAGATACCTCTCATATGTACCACAGGGACTTTATCTCCATCCACTGTGTGCAAAGGGGTAGACTGGGCAGGACCAGCTCGATTGATGGAGCCTCAGGTGCTGACCATCCAGGTGGCCTTCACTAAGTTCACTTCCCAATTTTTGAAGGTCCCTCCGCCAAGTGCCTTCAGGGTGGTCTTAAGCAGTCCGTTGCACCATTCAACTTTCCCGGCAGCTGGTGCATGATAAGGGATGTGATATATCCATTCAATGCCATGTTCCTTAGCCCAGGTGTTTATGAGGCTGTTCTTGAAATGAGTCCCGTTGTCCGACTCAATTCTCTCAGGGGTGCCATGTCTCCACAGGACTTGTTTTTCCAGGCCCAGGATGGTGTTCCAGGCAATGGCATGAGGCACAGGATAGGTCTCCAGCCACCCAGTGGTGGCTTCCACCATGGTCAGCACGTAGCGCTTACCTTGGCGGGTTTGGGGCAGGGTGATGTAATCAATCTGCCAGGCCTCCCCATACTTATACTTGGACCACCGTCCACCATACCAGAGGGGTTTCACCTGTTTGGCCTGCTTGATGGCAGCACACGTCTCACAGTCATGGATAACCTGAGAAATACTATCCATGGTTAGATCCACCCCTCGGTCCCGTGCCCACTTATAGGTGGCATCTCTACCTTGGTGACCTGAAGCATCATGGCCCCACCGAGCTAGGAACAGCTCTCCCTTGTGTTGCCAATCCAAGTCTACCTTGGATACCTTTATCCTCGCAGCTTGATCTACTTGCTCGTTGTTCCAGTGCTCCTCATTAGCCCGACTCTTGGGGACATGGGCATCCACATGGCGGACTTTCACAGGTAGTTTCCCTACCCTGATGGCAATGTCCTTCCACTCATCAGCAGCCCAGATTGGTTTTCCCCTACCCTGCCAGTTGGCTTTTTTCCACCTTTCCAGCCAGCCCCACAGAGCATTGGCTACCATCCACGAATCAGTGTAGAGGTAGAGCTTCGGCCACTTCTCTCTTTCAGCAATGTCCAGGGCCAATTGAACAGCTTTGAGTTCAGCAAGCTGGCTTGACCCACCTTCTCCTTCAGTGGCGTGTGCAACTTGTCTTGTGGGGTTCCATACTGCTGCTTTCCACTTCCAGTTCATCCCTACGATGCGACAGGAACCGTCAGTGAAAAGAGCGTAGCGTGTTTCTTCTGCTGGAAGTTGGTTGTATGGTGGAGCTTCTTCAGCCCGGGTTACTTGCTCTTGTTCTTCTTCGTCAGTGAGACTGAAGTTCTCAGCTTCTGGCCAATTGGTGATTACTTCCAAAATCCCAGGGCGATTCGGGTTACCAATACGGGCGCGCTGAGTGATGAGGGCGATCCATTTGCTCCATGTGGCATCGGTGGCATGGTGGGTGGAGGGAACCTTTCCTTTAAACATCCACCCCAGCACCGGTAGTCGGGGTGCCAGTAGGAGTTGTGCTTCAGTGCCAATCACCTCTGAGGCAGCTTGAACTCTTTCGTAGGTGGCCAAGATCTCCTTTTCTGTGGGAGTGTAATTGACTTCAGACCCACTGTAGCTTCGGCTCCAGAATCCCAGTGGCCAGCCTCGAGTCTCACCTGGCACCTTCTGCCACAGGCTCCAGGACAGACCATGGCTCCCGGCTGCAGAGTAGAGCACATTCTTTACCTCTGGTCCCATCCTGACTGGGCCAAGGGCTACTGCATGTGCGATTTCCTGCTTGATCTGGGCAAAGGCGTGTTGCTGTTCTGGGCCCCAGTGGAAATCGTTCTTCTTGCGGGTAACCAGGTAGAGAGGGCTCACAATCTGACTGTACTCAGGGATGTGCATCCTCCAAAAGCCAATGGCCCCTAGGAAAGCTTGTGTTTCCTTCTTGTTGGTCGGTGGGGACATGGCGGTGATCTTATTGATGACCTCAGTGGGAATCTGACGCCGTCCATCTTGCCACTTCACTCCCAGGAACTGGATCTCTTGGGCAGGTCCCTTGACTTTGCTCTTCTTGATGGCAAAACCGGCTTCCAGGAGAATCTGGATGATCTTCTCTCCCTTCTCAAAGACTTCCATTGCCGTGTTCCCCCACACAATGATGTCATCTATGTACTGTAGATGGTCCGGAGCCTCACCCTTTTCCAGTGCATCCTGGATCAGTCCATGGCAGATGGTGGGACTGTGCTTCCACCCCTGGGGCAGTTGGTTCCAGGTGCACTGCACACCCCTCCAGGTGAAAGCAAACTGGGGTCTGCACTCTGCTGCCACAGGAATGGAGAAGAAGGCATTGGCAATGTCGATGGTGGCGTACCACTTTGCTGCCTTGGACTCCAGCTCATACTGCAACTCCAACATGTCTGGCACAGCAGCGCTCAGTGGTGGCGTGACCTCATTCAGACCACGGTAATCCACTGTCAGTCTCCATTCCCCACTGGGCTCACGCACAGGCCAGATGGGGCTGTTAAAAGGTGAACGAGCCTTGCTGACCACCCCTTGGCTCTCCAGTTTACGAATCATCTCATGGATCGGGGTCACAGAGTCTCTGTCGGTGCGGTACTGCCGACGGTGCACTGTTGCTGTGGCAATTGGTACTTGTTGTTCTTCAACTCTCAGCAATCCCACAGCAGAAGGGTCATCTGAGAGACCAGGCAAGGTATTCAGTTGTTTGATCTCTTCCGTCTCTACAGCAGCTACTCCAAAAGCCCAACAATATCCTTTTGGGTCTTTGAAATATCCATTTCTGAGATAGTCTATGCCGAGGATGCACGGGGCCTCTGGGCCAGTCACAATGGGGTGTTTCTGCCACCCATTCCCAGTTAAACTCACTTCGTCTTCCACTACAGTCAGCTGCTGGGACCCTCCTGTCACCCCAGAAATAGAAATGGGTTCTGCTCCTACATGCCCCAATGGCATCAGGGTACATTGGGCACCAGTGTCAACCAAAGCCGTGTATTTTTGTGGGTCAGATGTGCCAGGCCATCAGATCCACACAGTCCAATAGATCCAATTATCCCTTTCCTCTACCTGGCTAGAGGCAGAGCCCCTCTAGCACTGGTTATCCCCTTCCTGAGCATACATACTAGAGGTTCCTTCAAGGGAATTCAACACAGCATTGGCAGCTTGGTTATAGGAGGCTGAGGCTACTTTCATTTTTGTAGAATCCCCTTGATGAGTGTTCCTCTCCTTGAGCTCACGCACTCGTGCTGCCAGGACAGAAGTGGGTTTCCCATCCCACATTTCCATGTCTTCCCCATGGTCACGCAGATAAAACCACAGGTCAGCTCTTGGGGTGTACCCTCTCTCTCGAGCTGGGGGTCGTTGGGCTCTAACTCTGGGGCCTGTGACTCGCACTGGTGCCACATTGGAACTGTTTGTCCTCATCTCCTCCCTCACCCCCCTTATCTCTTCTTTGAGTTCTTTAACCACGGCAGAGATATGAGCCTGCATCGGGCCATTGATCATACTTTCATAATTCCTAAGCTTATTGGCAACAGACCCCACTGTCTCTCGACTGTCCTCAGCATTAATTGTTGCAATAAAGGTGGTGTACTGAGATGGCCCCAGATTTGCCAGATTCCACAACATCTGCCCTGTGCATTTAACCTTGTCAGGGTCATTATCATGCTGTCCACTCCTCCCAAAAAGTACCTCCAGCACCGCCACTTCCCTCAGCTGTTGGATCCCTTCCTCCAGAGTTTTCCAGCGCATTCTATGGTGGTGCTCCTGCATTCTTTCTTTGTGGATAAATCTCTCTCTCACACTCATTAAAAGCCGCTCCCAAAGGGAAAGGGGTCCTGGCTCTCTTACAAATACCTGATTTATACCTGAGTCCTGGGACAAGGGTCCCAAATTCCTTGCCTCACCACTGTCTAATTGCACACCAGTACCCATGAGATCCCAGACCCGAAGTAGCCAGGCTGTGTAAGCCTCACGCCCCCGCCGTACAATATCTTTTTGCACAGAGAGACTTTCATATGACAGGGACTCGGTGATGATCTGAACATGTGATTCCCCTGCAGATTGTGAGGGCCCTCCTTTCTTATTATCTGGGTTTGCTGTTTTCACCTTAGATTTCTTTGTTTCCACAGGGGCAACTGCTGCTGGCTGTGACTGCCCCTGTGGTTCAGCTGGGACCTGAGCAGTTGTAATCTCTGTGGGTTTCATTGCTGCACCATCAGACTCTCTTTTGTCAGGGCAGGGGAAGGATTTCCCACTAGCTGGGGAAATGTACTCCCTCAGCATCTGGCCCATCTTCTCCTGCATCTCCTTAATCAGAGCCCCCACCCAAACCGGGTGGTTTATCTCTGAGGCAGGCTGTGGGGCAGGAGCGGGCTCTTGGGCAGCATCCTTATTCTCTGGGCTACTTATTAAGGTGCTCACCCAGGCCAATTTCCCCTTATCTCTGAATGCCAAACAGAACAGGCATACCAGCAACACTAGCTACTGTATGATATCATTAGCACTCAGAGATTTCAACCCTTCAAAAACTGGTGGGGTGGACCCAAAAACTGTGTGAAGGGCTGGGAGAAAATTTCCCCCGGTGCCATTTCCTCACAATAGGTACCATTGTGAAAGTAACCCCAGAAGCACAGAGTTAGCGTATGATAGCTATGAATCCATGTGCTTGCCTTCCAGAGGAAGTTAAAAATCCATGAATTTCTCACCTTATTAATCCACAAAATAAACTGGATGCCAGCCACAGTAGCCTTAGTCATAGGACCCATATTTACATAAGGAGTAGCAAATGGCAGAAATACAGCCACCACCACGTGCCACCCAAACCAGGGAAAGCTAGACCACATTATTCTGGCCAGTGGGCTTTTATCTAATACCCAAGAACTGTTATTCCTCTCTCTCAATGCCCTCGTGCCCCACGTTGGGCGCCAAAATCTGTCTTGGTTTAGAAAGACAGGTATCTGCCAGGGAAACTGGAGTTCCCCTAGGATGGAGAATACCAACCCCTCACACCCCAACGAATTATAATTTTGCAATCAAGGGCTCTCAGGCAAAGATGTTTGGGATAGGAATAACAGTTCTTTACTAGGGAATATTAACAATACAAATGTGATAGGAAACAAAACCACCCAACCAACCAAACAAATAAACAACAATTTTGGAAAAAACCCTGACAGAGTCAGAGTCACAACCTGACCCTGTGATTCAGGATGTTGAAAGCAGTCCAAAAGTAAAGTCCTTCTGAAGTGGCAGACGTGATTCTGTTGGAGCAGAGATGATTCTGTGAAGAAGCAGGTCCAGGGGTGGTGAGGAGGGGTGTCCGGGACTGGTGAGATGGAGTCTGGTGAGACGAAATCCGGTCTTCCTCCCAATAGAAATCGGGTGAAAGACTGGCTGCTCTCCTGTCTTGTCAGGGAGGGATGAAGAGGACAATCCTCCTGAGAAGCCCTGGCTCTGGATTAGGGTGGAGAAGGGAAGCAGGATGGCAAGCACAGGAGGCGAAGAAGTTTCTTGCCACCACGGCAGGGGAGGAAGCACAGAGCACCCAGCTCCTGCAGCGGGGCAGCACCGGCGCGGCCGAGCCTTCCCTCCCGGCCGCCTCCCCTCCCCCCACCCTCCACCGCCAGGGCATGAGATGTACAGAAATGCAAATGCACCACACAGGCTGGGGAAAGGTGGCAATGGCCTATCAAGATGGGACATCAGGCCCCCAAACAGATGGAAATAGAATACACAAAACCCGGCTTCACAACCCAGGACAGCACCATGGCCTGTCTTCACCCTGAAACTTTAGAACAAGCTTAAAAGGGAAACCTCCCTTTATATTTAATGTACTAGGAAATGCTGTATTATGTATAAGAAAAGATAAACTGTAACTATACTTCAGCTTATTTCTGATGGACTAACACTAAAGTAGTGCAATGGTTTTTAGAGTATTCTAGTAGCCCTATATTTTATTATATTCTAAATTATATAATTATTCTAAATGCAGTTCACTTTAACCATAAACTTCTATAAAATATTTTAAAAAATCAATTCATTGTGCAGCACTCTGTAGTTACAACAAAAAATTAAGTCTGCCTGGTATAGTGGCAAGTTAGAAGGTCAATATTACAATATTATTGTAATTGTCCCTCTCACTCCTCTTTTGGTGTCAAAAAGTCATATTAAATGCCAGGAGGGGGAAATTCATTTCATGAAAGACACAAGAATGCAACTAAATTTGAAGCAGATGTTCATGCAGGATCTTGAAAAGTTGTTTTAAAAGCAGTGGTATGGTGTCCATGAATATTCATTTTATCCTGGCACAGTAGATCTATTTCTGCAATTCCTGTCAGGAAATTACTCCCACTGAATGCTGTTCTGTGGTGCAAGTGGTTGTTACTTGAGTACCATCTCATGGTACTGAAGCAAATAGCTCTTGATTCGTTAATCCACTGAATGTTTAAGAGCGTGCCTTTTTATTTTAAACATTATATCAGCCAGGTTATATTTAGAATCAGGCACATGAAATGAAATTACTTAGTAAGGACATTTTTAAGTAAATTTTGAAACTGCTAGTGAAAGAGAAATAAAATTTTAATTGATACTCCAATTCAGGATTTGCAAAAATTACAAAGCAATAAAAATTATGGACAATGCTAACAGTTGACAGCAGGAAAATTGACAGGAAAAATATACTGTCACTTGAACTTCCATTACTGAATAGTGTTTTTCAGTAATAAATAATGTATTACTTCATTGGATTAGCTATTATTTGAATTTAAAATATTTGGCAATGAATTCGGAAGAATTCTGGCCTGCAGAGTCATGTTTCTTGATGCTCTTCACTTGTATTTTCATTGAAAAAACCTGGCTACCTTAGAAGACTTGGCATACAGTGGTTGGTCCTGCAGTTTTGGTAACTATGAAATAGAGAATTTGGGACAGAATTGACTCATAGTCGTCACATATTTTTCTGGGGCTTTTTCTCATCATTTGCTAAAATGAAATCAACCATTATTTGAAAAGGGGAAAGAGAAGGCAGAAATACTTTCCTAGTAGCTTAAGGAATGTTACTTCTTACCTGTCTTATTGTTTAAGGAAGCTAGGAAAGTAAATGAGTTACAGGACATATTTTCAGTGTGTGCTTTACTAAAGAGCTAAATCTGGGCCTGCTGGTGTGTGTTACTTGAATACCTGCTTGGCTGGATCATCTTTTCTTTATTTATTTTTTTATTCCCCTTTACTAAAAGTCCCTCCCTTTTTTCCCTAGTTTGCTTTCAGCTTTGACCAAGTCTGTATGATGTTTTTCTGTGGCAATAAATGAATAAACAAAGTATGAGGTCATTCCTGATCAGTACAGTTTGTGACAATATGACATCTTCACACAAATTGTTTATTTGCAGCCCAAGGTGTCTCAATTTGTATTGGTGGGTTTCTCTACAGCATACAGTACAGGTTTAGTTGCATCCTTCTGACTGCAGTATACTATAATTGTGAATCTGCATTAATGAGACCATCATCACTTAGCTGGAGCCTTATTTGTTGTCCTGCTTTGTCTATAAAGATAAAAGGCAAAATTATTTTTTTGTAAATGTAATTTTGAATTGGCAAACTCACCACACCATTCAAGCATAACTAAACAAATTAAGAAAGGCGTATGCACATTCTATCTTCTCTTGAACTGCTCTTCGGCAGTCACAGATGACAGTGTTACATACACATTACTTTAACAATGTATTTGTCAGTCTGGTTAACGCTCTTTCTTTTTTCTGGTTTTACAGGCAAATCGTACCTGCCCGATTTGTAGAGCTGATGCTTCAGAAGTGCATCGTGATTCAGAATGACCAATCTAAGAGCACAAATCTGGTTTGGCTGTTTCTGGTCACATGTATATATGAACTCTCTATTGAACTTACCTACCCATGTGGCTTCCAGCCTACCCTTTACACAAAAGGGTCAATGGACCTTACTTTGCACTGTGTGACTTAATCAATTATAAAGCTTAAAACTAGTCTTCACAGTTACGGGATTGTTATACTAACAAGTGTGATTGGAACTCCAAAGATTTTTTTTTTTTAGCTTAAATTTGTGTGTGCACTAACATTCCCTGGGTTTTGTGTGATCATTCCAAGTATTGCTGCGAGATTACTGTGGATGTGATCTTTTAGCATGTGCTTTTATATAAAAGAAAAAGAAAAAAAAAGTGGTAGCTCCAAACAATATAGCAATCTACCTTATATAGAGCCTTCAGATACTGTGAGTGGGGATGAATGGTGTGTGTGTTTGCCTGGGAGAGGGCGAGTGAAGCGTGCTTGTGACTGGGTGTGCGTGCGTGTTTGAGAACCTATATACCAGCATGTACTGAGAACGTATGTGTGTAGTAATAATTATGCTGCAATGTATAATCTTGTGTGTTATTTAAACAGTACTAGTACTGTACACTGGTTCCTTTCCTTGTGTTTGCAGTTGCACACTGAATGCAATGGGTGCAGCAATTACAGACATTTAGTATTTTGTCCCCAGCGTACTTACAGGTGTAAAGACCTTTCTACCTACTACTACTCAAACAGCTGTTATGCTTCCCCTTCACTGGAGGCTTTAAGTGGGTACCACTAAAGAATGCATTGATTGTTACATGAGTAACCTTGGGGGTTTTGTCATATGTTACAAAGTCTGGATTTTTTAATGGCTGATTTACAAGTTATTTTATCAATGTAGAGTTGCAATATCACATTTAGCAATATTAATGTTTTAATTGCTAATATGAATATCAGTGTTTTTCTGTTTTCCTTTTGAATTTTTCTAGCTGGGTTTACCAGTTATGTGTTTCTTCCATGAAAGGAAGCAGAAAGTACACTGAGGGTGTCCTGGTCTTGTGGAACAGCTCTTAACTTTTGCCCATTGTCCTTACTAAGGACATTATCTTTTAACTTAAAAACATTGGCTTTAAACACATACATTCTTTGTCATCTACAAGGAAGTTGGTATGTAACTAAAATAACTTGTAAAAGGTTACCATTTTATTCCTGCAACTTTGTTAATAAAATACATTTTTTAGTGTTTTCTCAGAGAAGTAGAATTTCATATTTCTTTCACCCTATCACAATAGGAGGTAGGTTTTGGTCATTACCTGCCAAATTCAGTTGCCCTGATGCTGCTTCTTTCCCTTCCTTATTTCATGATGAGTGTAATAGGAAGAAGGAACTCCCTAGGTTTTTGCAATCAAGTTTCCAGAGTGCTCCACTAGAGGAGAAATTTGGAATACTTTCCAGAACAGTGCTGTGAAATAGCAGGGGATAATGTCTATTCAAGTGCTCTGAATAATATTTTATTTGGGCTATTGAAAAAAATGAACTTTCTTTGTAACATTCACACTGTTAACATTTCTTACGTGTTCTAGCAAAATTTTTAGGTCTGCATATACCACAGTTACTAAAAGGATGCACTTTTTGCAATGAAACTCTTCTCATAAATTCAGTGTCATTACTTTGGTTGCAGCAGCTCAGGTGGCACAATTACCAGTATTGCTACAATTTGCTGCCAGTCTCAGCTTTAAGTTTATACTTCATAATTTCTGATGCTTTTGTATGCTGCTGGGCTTTAATATCAGCTAAAATTTCAGTGTTAGATGTTCTCTATGCTGGTTTTCCTCTTTGAAGATTTTACAGACCAGTCACAGCTCTTGGTGCAGCCAAATAAAAGCACAATTTTGCCCCATTTCATATGTTTTTCTCGCTGTTAAGTAGTTCTCAAAAACAGTGAAGCTTTCCATACCTTTTCTTACTTAGGAACACTAAGTATATAAAAATGCTGTTACTTCCACTTAAAATACTAGAATTTCTTTTTCCTCTCTTCAAGTGGAGATAAAGAATAGGCTTTTCACAATAGCACCTAGCAGGTTAAATTACATATAAAAGAATTTATTTTTTTAACAAATAAAATCATGTTTAAAAAGCATATACCACGTATGTCTTACAAAACTTAGCCTCTTTTATATAACTGCAAAAGAAAAAAAATCCATGTACAGATTTAAACATGACTAACATTTCTGTGTTTAGTTTCAGTTCAAAGGATGGAAAGAGGGTACTTTTTCTAAACTTGATACAAGTGAACAAGACACTTATTTCTGAAGTCGAGGGAAAGTAATTCTCTTTCTGGAACTGGAGATGTCCCTTTTCCCCCACTAAAACTCAGTGAGACGATGGGAGATCTAGGAGATGGAGGGTCTGAGTTAGTAAAGTCCTGCAATTAATTGTTGCACTCTTATGGCTCATCTCTTCTGGAATGGTTCTTTGGTTTGCATGGATGAATGTTGACTTGCTTCCTGTGGTTAGTGTGTACAAAGAGCACACATGCTTATGTTTCAAATCAGCTCAGACAGGCTACAACCACATCTTCTGTGGTGGCTGTCAAGGGCAGGGGATTTATGTTCAGCTCTTAACTGCCATGTATTATGCACAGCTGCCATGGTGCCTGACAGCACCTGAATTCAGCAACACTTCCTTTATGTTCATTGTCTTTCTGCCATCCAATGACTCTTTTTTCTCAAAAAAAATAAAATAAAAAAAAAAATCTAACTTCCAGTATGTTTGCTTTATCATATTGGCACTGCTGTGTTGTTATTTTGGGGGTTTTGGGGTTTGTTTTTGTTTTTGTTTTGGGGTTTTTTGGTGGGGTTTTTTTGGTTTGTTTTGTTTGTTTTTGTTTTGTTTTGGTTTTTTTTGTTTTTTGTTTTTTTTTTTTTTTTGTTTTGTTTTGTTTTGTTTTTTTGTTTTGTTTTGTTTTTTTGGTTGGTTGGGTTTTTTTTTTTTGTTTTTTTTTTTTTTTTTTTGTTTGTTTTTTTTTGTTTTTTTTTTGTGGGCTTTTTTGGTTTTTTTGCGTAAACTGTCAATTTAATTTGACATTTTGGTGGATATTAAGGCCTACAGATAATTCCAGTGTCTCATTTTTTGGCTTTTTTTAGAAAAAGAAGAAAGGCCACGTGCTGTACCTTATTTTGTACAGATTCTTGAATGTGACTTCACAGCTGTTAATACAATACATAATACTTGGGATGAGACTTAGAAACTGTTTTAATTTTAATTGTAGAAAACAGTTTCAACTGAGTTATCTTTGGGCCTTTGTAAAAGCTGTGTTTTTTCCTTTGGTACATTGTTACCTCATTTTGCTACTTGTGTTTCAGACTTGCTAATTATTATGAAAGCTTGTGGTTTTTGTTGAAATCATATTTTGTCAAGTGTTTTCTTTAAATCATATGCTATTGTATCATTTAACATGTAGTTTTAAATGTATTATAAATATCTGTAACCAAATCATTTGAAGGCTTGATAAATTTTTAACAAAATTTGTACATTTTTTATGAGAGTTACTAGTAATGCTTTACTAGGTAGTGCAATGAATTTTTATTTTTAATCCCTGTGCCCAATTTTGGAGTTGAGAGAGTTGTTCATTAATAAATGTATGATGTACACTTACATAATTTTGTCCTGTTCTTTCTCTGAGGAGTGTATTGTTTTATTTTATTACTGGGCATATTTTGGTGCATGATCATGCAAATTGAAATACTACTGGCAACAGCTGCTTGTGTTGTAGGGGGGCGTTCTGCCACCTTAACTGTAGCACACAATTTTTTATTGTTATGTTGAGAGAGCCTAAGAAACTAGTATGAAATGCTGGACCATATTTTTGAGAGTCTGAAAATTCAACATAGTCAAAGCCTTGCCTAAAAACTCAGTGTTCCAAAAATCTTTCTTACTTCGCCAGAAGAAAATTTGCAGGGATGAAGGTGCTTCTTAGGCATACTATTTGCACTGTGTATCAGCTGAAGATGTGTTGTTCTTTTGCAGTGCCCTAACAATAGTAAGTGATGCATCCTGAATTATAATGGTTTCATTAGCCAGGGTTGCACAAGAAGCTGATAGTGAAACCAGCCAACCAAACAAACAAACAAAAAACCCCAACCAGAAAAAAAAATAGTTGTGTGGTTTTGGTTTTAAGATAATGTGAATTAAGTTGGCAGATGTAGTTACTTAAGAGATTTTCATTTACATAGAACATTTAGTGCATCAATAGCAGGTGTTCTTGGTACTCAGACATATTTGAAGATTCATTTGTGCATTTGAGAACCTTTATGCAGGTTTCCACACATACCTTTTGGATTTGGGAGACGTTGGAAAAGAGAAAAGGTATCAATCTGTGAGCTCAGATACTTGGAATGCCACATTTTTTGCACGCGAGTATATTGCAGAGCAGCTTTCAGCATCATCAGTAGTTTGGCCATGACCAGTCCTAGCCTGAAGAACTGAATTGCCCTCCTCCTCTTTTCTGATCTGCTCTCTGCTCCCCCTCCTTTGTGTCACAGCATCTCTTCCTCAGCCTGCGCAGTATCTGTCTATGCTGACAAGCCTGTGTTATCACTGCTTGTGAGTCTCCTGGTGTTCTCAGTAATTACCTGACAATTTCTGTTGCTAACTTCTAGTAAATCATGTCACTGCCACCAGATACTGTGTCCTTTATACTTTTGTGTGATTCTGCTTTCTTGTCTTCCTTTCATCTACTGCCTACAGTTCTAGTTTCTCTATCTTGAGTGTCTGCTGTGACCCTTCTTCTCCCACAGCTCACCCTGTGGTGCACACAACCATCTTGACTTTCAGATGTGGTATTTCCTTGGAACTGATTTGTGATTTGCGTGCCCACAGTGCTTATCAACTGATTCAGGAATGACAGCATGCTAAAGAGCAGATGGAGTTCCTCATTCCTTATTTAGCCTTACATGTGCAGTAGATAGGCTTGGCTTTTCAGGAGCAGTGGCATTGCTGCAGCTTTTGCCCAGTTCTGGCCTTTGCTAACCTTGGTAGATGTAGATGGCTTTATTTGACAGCATGAGGATCTTCCCTTATCCATGACTGAGGAACTAGAGGACACCTCTAAATGAGCTGCCCTTGTCCTTATGGGGGACTTCAACTCACCAGAAATCAACTGGGGGCCATCACTCAGCTGGGACAACCCAGGTTGTAACATTCTTAAAAACCTTGGTGACAGCTTAACAGAAGCAAAGGGAGCCAGCTGGAAAGATTCCCCCCTTGCCCTACTGCTTGTAGTAGAGGATCTCATGAGTGGACATTGGCATCCATCTTGGCCACAGTGACCACAAAGTGGTAAAAATCTTTGTTGATGGGAAGGAGAATTGCGGCATAACCTCAGCTCTAGACATGAGGAGAGTAGACTGCTCAGGGAACTGTGCAGTAAGTAAAATAAAATCCTCTGTGAAAATGTTTGGGCAGATGCTGGGGTCCATCAGTGCTAGTAACTTTTTAAACATCACCTCCTAGGGGCACAGTAACAGGCAGTTGCTAAATGCTGGAGGTCAGGCAGGTGAGGCAGGAGGCCAGGTTGGCTGAGCAGGAATCTTCTCTTGGAAATAAGGCAGAAAGTAAGGTAAATGCCCAGTGGAAGTAAGGTCCGGTGACATGGGGAGAATGCAGAAATGTGCTTCCCACTGCAGTGAGAAAATCTCTACAGCCAAAGCTCAGCTGGAGTGGAAGCTGGTCAGAAACAGGGGCAATAAAAACAGCCTTTTCAAATATACTAATGGCAAAAGGCAGTGTAGAAATAACATCAGCCTGTTACGGGATGAGGATGGTCACCTCACAAACAGGGAAAGGGGCAAGGCTGGTAGTGTTTATTGCATTCTTTACCTCTGTTGTTAGCATGCATGATGGGCCAAGGAGGTCTCAGTGCCCTGAGCTGGAGGACCATGACTGAGAAAGAACAATTTCCCTGTTGACCTAAACTTGTGCAGGATCTTCTGCTCCTGCTGGATTCCCACAAATCTGTGGGGCCTGATGGGATTCATCCAGGAATCCCCAAAGGCTGGCTCACACAGCCTTTCTCCATGGTTTTTGAGCAGTCTTAGGAATCTTGAGAGTTTTCAGCTGACCGGAAGCAAGTGAATGTTACCCCCATTTTCAAGAAGGAAAATGCTGAATACCAGAGTGAAGTCTCACTTCACTGCCCAGTAAAATCGTGGAAGAGATTATTCTGGTAGTACTGAAAAACAACTGGAGGACAACCCAGTATCAGTCACAGCCAACATGGGTTCATGGGAAACTTCCAGGGGAAAGTCCTGCTTGTCCAACCTGATTGTCTTCTACAGCAACATAACCCACCTAGCAGACCAAGGGAAGCCAGGTGATGTAATCTCCTTGGGTTTCAGTAAAACTTTGCATACTGTCTCTGTTAGTTTCTTCTGGACAAAATATCCAGCACACACCTGGATAAACACATCATGTGATGAGTGAGCACCGGTCTCATGAGTTGGGCACAAATGATTACAATGAATGGGGTGACATCTGACTGGTGACCTGTCACTGATGAGGTTCCACAGGGCTCCATCCTCAGCCTTGTGCTCTTCAACATCTTCATAAATGACCTGGACACAGGACTGGAAGGGATACTAAGTTTGCCAACAACACTAAGCTGGGAGAAGTTGTCTATTCCCTGAAGAGACCTTGCAGAGAAACCTGGACAAATGAAAGGGTTGGACAGGCATCAGCAGTATGAAGTTCAATGAGGGAAAGTGCCAGATTGTGTGCCTTGGCCATGGCAACCCTGGGTGTGTGTATGGAATGAGAGGCTGGAGAGCAGCTCCATGGAAAGCGACCTGGGAGTCTTGATGGATGGTAAGTTGAACATGAGTCAGCAGTGCCCTGGCAGCCAGAAAAGCCACCTGTGTTGTGGGGTGCATCAGGCACAGCATCACACCCAGGCAAGGGAGGGGATTGTCCCACTCTGCTCTGCACTGGGGCAGCCTCACCCTGAGTGCTGGGGGCAGTTTTGGGTGTCACAATATAAAAAAGATATTAAGCTTTTGGAAAATGCTCAAAAGATGGCAATGAAACTGGTGAAGGGTCTGGAGGGGAAGCCATGTTGAGGAGCAGCTGGAGGTCACTTGTTTTGTTCAGCCTGCAGGAGACTGAGGGGAGACCTCATTGTGGTTTCCAACATCCTCACAAGTGAAGGGGCAGGCACTGATCTCTTGACTCTTGTGACCAGTGACAGGACTTGAGGAAAAGGCATGAAACTGAGTCTGGGCGGGTTTAGGTTGGATTATCAGAAAAGGTTCTTCACCCAGAAGGTGTTTGGGCACTGGAACAGGCTCCCCTGGGAATTAGTGAGAGCACGAAGCCTGATACTCCTGGGCACATGGTGTGATTCTTGGGGATAGTGCAGGGCCAGGAGTTAGAATGATCCCAATGGGTCCCTTCCAACTCAGCATATTCTATGAGTCTGTGAATTACTGCATTCACAAAGCTCTCTGCTTTTTCAAACACACATATATAATGTGAGCCATCAATTCTGAAATGCGTATTCTGCCTAACACAGTCTCACATGCTGGCTTTTGCAGTGGATTGCACTATGCCACTTAACACATCCCTGTGTCTCAAAGTACAGTTTCCAGTTGTGAAAGAACTCAGGTACCGTCAGACTTCTAGTACCTTCAATAAAATTCAGCAAATCTTCATTTTCAAATGGAGATCTTGGAGAGGCTCATCCTGGCACCACTGGAAGAGTCTAAAGTCACCCGTACTGCAGATGCCCAAGCCAATACAATCCTCCATGATAAATGTCCTGGGAGATACCCCACCAAGTTCTCTGTTTCACTGTTTCTTCCCATAGATTTGTGTGTGCAAGAGAATCATTTTCACCAAACCATGTTTGCTAGGGTTTGGTAAATGCCTGAGGTTTTTTGTTTTGGTGGGGGTTTTGTTGTTGTTGTTTGGTTGGTTGGTTGGTTTGTTGGTTTTTTGTTTTGTTTGGTTGGTTTGGTTTGGTTTTTTGGGTTTTTTTTTTTTTTGAGAGAGAGAGAGTGTGTTAAGGGAAGAATATGGAGAGAGAAGATAAGAAGCAATTCACAATTCATTTGAGTACTAGGAGTCTGGGCCATCATATAGACTTACTGACTTATTTAAAAACTGAAGATAAATCTGTGAGTTCAACAAGAGAAATGAGAAGGAACTGTACTGAAGGAATAGAAATCTTTTTTATATTTGCAACAGACTAGAATGAAATTAGGTACATAGACCATAATGTTTATATGGCCTACCATCTTCAAAAAAATCCTTAGCAAGTAGCTGTGATAGTTTTGCAAAGTAATTATAAAGTATTTCTGTAAAAATTCATAAAACAATCAGGCTAATTGAAAGAAATAATTGTGCATACTGGTGCTGCTAAAACATGTTTTTGCAATATATGAAGTAGTGGTTCTCTTACAGTTTACTCTTGCTCTGCAATTTACTGACCTACTGTTAATCACAGACCGTATCACTTCTATGTAGAGAGGTTATTACTACTCTATTGCAACATACACTTCTTTCTACCAAAATCTAGACCAACGTGCAGAGCCAGGAGCACTTTGGGCCTGCATGATTTCATTTTGCTTGGCCTTGCGGCATTTTGCTATGACTTTTCCTTCTGAAGAGCAAGGACAAATTAAAAAAATAGTTATTGCAAACTGCCTCTGTATACCATGGCACCTTGGGCCAGCATTAACAGATTTAAGGAAGTAGAGCAGGGAAAGGAGATTGCAGAGCATGAAAAGAAGTGATTGCAGTTAGTCTTTAAGACTTCAGCATGAAGAATGATCAATTAGCCACAAAAGGAGTAAAGGCAGTTGAATACAAATGACACAGCATCAAAAAATAAGGATGTCAGTTTTGGTCTTGGATGATTGCTCAGTTATATACTAAAATGAATTCTATCGACAGACCATCTGTCTGTTAATGGAGTGTCTCATTCATTCAACAAACAAATGTGCTTCTATAATGCACAATCATTAACTGAACATGAAAGGACAGGAAACCATGCAACTTCTGTAGGGTTTGACATTTACTGATGAATATCAATACCAGATGCTGAGGAAGTCACAGTGAACACAATCACAGTAATGAATTTGTATGGTCATACATTTCTGCATACCCTCATTTTTGTGTAATGTCCTCAACAAGTCAAGTTTCATCAATGGAAGAAGAGTAAAGCAAAAAAAGAATTGTTGTGTGACTTCGGTTTACCACAGGGGAGGGGTTAGGGATGAGAGCCAGAAGCACAACTCTTCAAGTTAACTAAAGGTTATGTGAAATGGTTAATTACTAAATTCAGCCTGAGGTAGCAGGTAGGAGTGCTATTTTGAAAGAACTCCATACCTGAAGTGAAAGGTACAATCTGTCTGAATCCATTAAGAAAAGAAACTTTGATCTGCTTTGGTAAATCTCAGAGTGAGAAATTCAGAGAACAGACAAGATTTGCTGAATTAAGGAGACTAATCCTTGGGAATCCACTTATACCAAATAGCCCCAGGCACTGGTCTTCCTGGGGATTGTCTTAGGGAGCCCATAATTTTGCTAATGATGGATTTTGCAAGATCTGATGCAAAATCTCAGCGTCAATTTTCTTACAGATCACAGCATCCCTGAGCTTCAGAAATATTGCTGAGTCTTTTGGCTAGAATTTCTGCCCTCATTTCATGGACTGTCAGGTAGGTCGCTCTGTAGGATGGTAGAAATGGAAAGACACACTTCCATTTTGTTCTTGTTTTGGGACCTGGAAGAAAAAATGAGGCCAAAGAGTTGATACAACTCGTACCCAGACACAACAAGCCCCTTCTGCACTGTGCCCATTGGATGAGGCAAAAAGCATTAACCAGCAGATGTTGTCCAGTCTTCCTAGGAACTGCAGATGGCAGCAATTCCACAACTAATTCTTCCTGCACAGGGAATTGCCTCCACTGCCCTGTGCATCTGGCTGTGTCTCAGAACTGCAGTTTCAGAACACAAAACGTTCAAACACAATGCAAGTTCTACATACTCCCACTCCTCCTCCTCCTCCTCCTCCCTTTTGTCTTCCCCCACCTCCCCCCATGGTGTGTTTCCCTCCCAGTAGTGGGAGGGATCATGGTTTATTGCCAAGCTGAACCAATTTCCTGCCCGTTGTGACAAGGACAGCACAGAACGGACCCATCTAAGGACAATATTGCAGCCAATGTGACAAAGCTCCTTGTGAGCTGTGCAGACAGCTCAGCCTTGCTGCCACATGGTACTGCTGGGGGAAACAGGTCTCTAAGCTCTTTCTTACTGAGGGTGCTGTGAATGTTGCAGAAAGTGTTGAATCGTTTAGTCCTGCTGGAGCTCTGTGGCACAGCCATGACATTAGGTAATACCTTTCCACCTCAGTGATATTGCTGGCATTGCTATTAGGTGAATGAGACTGGGAGTGCTTTTCTCCTCAGTGGGCTGTGCAGAGGGACAGGGTCACTGTGGCAATAATGCACAGCCCACTGCAAATCAACAGCAAACAGGCTGTGCCCTCAAACAGGGAGTGTTCTGCTTGGCGTCCTTTCTGCCCTGTAGGAACCAACATTTTCTATGAAAGCCAGACTCCATGAAAATGAAAGTAATATGTAGGAGAATATTTCATTTTGAAAGGGTAGTTTCCATGTGAGTTGTTCATGAATGGCATCTGAATTGTGGCAGATTGAGATGTAGATGTATTGGTTTGGTTTTGAATACAAGTAGGGCAGGGCTGACTTAAGCATGTTTATGCAGCTGTGGCTACCATTATTGTACAGTAATAAATACATTGTTATTATACTATAATTACATTATTACATAGTAATTCACCTCTTACACCTCAGATAAATGGTACAGCCCACATATCTGCTGGGACTCTTTTTCCAAAAATCTGCAGTTTCCATTTCCCTGTGAATTTTGTGGGGAGATGTGTTATGGGCCTTTTGGGTGGGAACTTCAGCTGCTGTACTTTGGCCCCTGAAAGACAACCATCCGATACTCAGGCAAGAACCACCTGCTCTGCAATTGGCAGGGTTGAGCAAGTATTTCAAAGATAACCAGGGTAATATGGGTAAGCAAAGGGCAGAGGACACAGAGAACACCTCTTTTAGGAAAATCTCAGTTCCCAATGAATGCAGATGGATTTCAGTGCTACCTTTGCTGGGCTGTCCTAGAGTGGTTCTGATGCTACAGTTCATCAAAAACCTAGTGGACAAGCAAAATAGAAAAGCAGAAAATTAAATCAGGATGTTGTCATAAATAGAGGTAGATGGGAAAAGATAATACAGGAAAAAAAAATCTTTGCCTTACTGTCAGTTAGAGCATTCCTTGTAGCAAACAGAATGTCACAGAAAGAATCCATGGCTGTGGATAATCCAAGATGCAATAATAGTAAGAGAAAAGAAGAAAACAAAATTAAGTCAGTACAAAATAGGGTGAGTGGGCATGAGGAATGGATAGATAAGAATGCCAAGCAGAAATTCTACATTTCCTATCCTTAAGTGGCAATCCCTTTCCCAGCTGCATATCCAGACTGTGTGTTTACACTGAAATTTGCTGTCTCTTCCTAGCTATCTTCTTCCAACCAAACCACATGAAACCAGTCCTCCTTGATCTGAGCATCTCCGTGCTGGATATGCAGCCTCGATCCTATCTAGGACTTAGAACACAGGGTGCTAGAGATTCCCTCTCCTGCCTGTGAAAGCAGGAGCATCGCTAGGGTGTGACTCTGCAAAAAATAATTTGCAGGCCTTGGCTGTGAATACAGCATGAAGGGTTTTATTCTTAAGTATTAGCATAGCTTGCACAACTCTAGAAAGTCCTTTTGTTTTAGGATGTATTTCTTGTGTTAGTATGTAACTCTCTTGTAGTTCAATAAGGATTTCTAGGACAGCTTTAGCCCCTGCTTAGAATCTTTCTTTTATTGGTTCTTTCCTGTCTCACCCCCTCTGTCATGCATAATTTCCCTCTTGTCCATCTTAGCATCCTTATCTTTGAAGTACAGTAATTTTAGCCACTACCTTTGCTGGACTGCCCCTCAGCCCATCCCAGAACCTGTGTTGGATTTGTTAGAACTTAAGTGACTTAGTTTGGCATGATGTATTTGGATTGTTTTATTGGTATCTGTAACTTAGAACCCACCCCAGAATTGTAGTATTAAACCGCCCACCACCCCAGGCTCGGGGTCTCTCTCCAGAGGCACCAGCCTGGTGGCTGGGGGGATCACCCTGACCCCCTTTTCCCCCTAATAAAGCCTCTGTTTCCTGGAAACTTCGAGAGAGAGTCCCCTCTTTCTTCAATCCAGCCTTACAGCGTTATCCAGTTGTGAGAGCTGAACCCCCACAAAGTGACTTGCTGAGGTGTGCTGGAGCTGCCGGGAGGCCCAGGCTGAACACCGGGCCGGGGCCAGGGCAAGCACGCATCACAACACTAGGGCTCTGTTGAGAGTTGTTTGCCTTGAATCTGGGACTAGCCCATTGCAGAATGTCATCTTCCTCAGCCCTCAGTTCACACCAGTCAGTGAAGGGTGGTGCAGCTTCCCGTGCTCCAGACTGTGTTTGCCCACATGAGGCACTTGGGTGATACAGCACTCCTTGGGTGCACTGGGGCGGGCAGGTGGGTCTGAAACTCCTGCCTCTCATCAGAAGGCAAATAAGCAGGAAGACTGCCAGGGGGCTGGGGGAGTGTCATGTGGGAAGCAAGAGCATGTGATTGGAAAGGAAGGAAAGGAGCTTTAATTCCCTGTCAGCTAGTTTTCAGTTGTGGTATCACACTTTGAAACACAGCTGGGAGACCAGAGAGCCTGTGTAGTAGAAGTGTTTTGCTTGCAGCACAAAGTAAAGACATAAATTACAGTTGGTCTATTTTATGGAACAGTTGAGTGCCTTGTTTCACAGGTGGTCTGGGATGGTGCTCCTCCTGCCCTGAACAGTGCTCAAGCCAAGGATAAACTCTGACAGATGCTGCTAAGGCCAAACCCATGGCTTGTACTGTGGTCCAGATGCAAGAGGAGATGTTCATTTGTCCATTGTCAGCACAGAAGTACCTTATGCTGTCGGGAGGTGCAGGAAGAGGGATGAGGAGCAGCAGGGTTACAAAGAGATGATCTTTTGAGATGCTGAATGCATGGCTGGAGACACTCAGGGATATGCAGAAGCTAACCCAACCCCTGCTGGCACAGGTAGCCCAGGATGGAGCTATATGTCCCTCTAAGTTCAGCTGAGGAGGTTTTTTTTTAATCAAACCCCTGAATGCTTCAATATTAAAGGTGACCTTCCCTCAAACTTTTTCTTTGGGCATATGCTATTGCTTCTTGTTACATAACTTGCCAAAAAACCCACTGTAGGCCTCTTTATTTGTTTCTCTTGTTTATCTGTTTATTGGTCTCTCTTCTGGTTCCAGCTACATCTATCATCCTGTGTGAATACCTAAGCTCAATTCAGCAACCTCAGGGCATGTCTTGGGTTGCAATGCAAGATGTATTCTATTCCCAATCTGTTGAAACCAGTTGAAGAGGTTTTGGTTGTTTTTTTTTTTTTTATCTCATAACTCTGGAGGGGAAGGGGTGGGTGTCTTTCTGTTGATGGACCAACTGCTAAAACCAGATGGAACAATGTTCCTTATCTCTCCCATGACCCATCCTCCCTCCAGGGGGATATCTTCAGAGGTGATCTTATCACTCTTTACAACTTCCTGAAAGGTGGCTGTAGTCAGGTGGGGGTTGGTCTCTTTCTCCAGGCAGCAACTGACAGAACGAGAGGACACAGTCTTAAGCTGTGTCAAGGGAAGTATAGGTTGGATATTAGGAAAAAGTTTTTTACAGAATAAGTGATAAAGTACTGGAATTATCTGCCCGGGGAGGTGGTGGAGTCACCATCCCTGGATGTGTTTAAATAAAGACTGGATGTGGCACTTGGTGCCATGATTTAGTTGAGGTGTTAGGGCTGGGATGGACTCAATGATCTTGAAGGTCTCTTCCAACCTAGAAATTCTGTGATTCTGTGATTCTGGTAATGGGCCATTAAGGCTCACCACATGACTGATACAACGTTACCCCATTGTGAGATGCTCCACCCAGTGGGAGGAGCCAGGCATTTCTGCCTGGATAAAAGCCTGATATTCAGAACACCAGCTAGCTGGTTTTTCCACTGGATTCCCAGAGGAAGACCAGACCCATCTCACTACTACTGGACCCTTTCTACAGGATCACCTCTACTTCATCAGGATCAGATCTGTTACTCCAGGAGGATTTATTTGGACTGCTTCCAACACCCTGACCAACAGGGTGTCAGGTTGTATTTCTGACTCTGTCAGGGTTTCTAGGATTTTTGTTTGTTTCCTTGGTTTTTTTTTGTACTACTACATTTGTATTTTTTAATATTTCTAGTAAAGAACTATTATTCCTATTCCCAAATCTTTGCCTGAAAGCCCCTAATTGCAAAACAATAATTAGGAGGGAAGGAGTTTACATTCTCCATTCCAAGGGAAACTCAGCTTTCCCTGGCAGATACCTGTCTTCCCAAACCAAGACAGGGCAGTTGAAAATTTCTAGTCTCTAAGTTGCTTATCAAAGCATACCTGAACTTGGGTCAGAATGACAATGAGTCTGTTTTCTTTCTGCCACAGGGAGCAGTGGCAGCTCATTTTTCCTTTTCTGCTCTGCCTTGAGCTCTGGTCCCTTCTGGGAGAACTCTGGGACCCAAATTAAGGTGGGGCCTGCCCAACTGCCCTGCCCAACTGCATCCCAAGACTTCTCAGGAGACAAGAGGCAAAAGTTCATTGACGGCTAATTGAGTGCAATTGAGAAACCAGGAAACCACTTCGATTCTGGATGGTTTCAAGCCATGTGAGGTGAGCACCGTTCCCCTGTGACATGGAAGGATCTGGATTAGGGAGAAACTCTGGGGAAGGACAGCAGTCCAATCAGCATCCATTCACAGTGCAGTATTAGAGGCTGTGGTTTCACCAGGGAGAACACATCTCCTGGTCTGTAACCATGATATGCCCACTGTGGCTTGTCCCAGAGGGCACCTTACCCTGCATTTTGTTTAACCCCAGCCATCAGCAAAGCCCTATGCAGTTTCTCACTCCCACACCAGTAGGATCAGGTAGAGAATCAGAAGGGTAAAAGATGGAAAATGTGTGTGTTGAGATAAAGACAGTCTAACAGGGAAAGCAAAAACCACCCAAACAAGCAAAGAAAAACAAGGAGCAGTCCCTCCTATCATTACAGGCTGGGGATGAATGGTTTGTGACCTGTTTTGGTGGTCAGAGAAGGACCTGGGAATATCAGTTGATGAAAAATTAGATATGAGCCAGCAATGCACACTTACAGTCCAGGAAAACAACTGTAATCTGGGCTGCCTAAAAAGAACTTGTCTTGCTCTGGTAAACTATCTGACAGTAATTGCATAGGAGCTCAGCCTTGAGGGAAGACAACAGTATCAGGTGGGTGAGTAACCAACCTAAGGGCAGTGCATTCCCAGACTGTCCCCCTGTGTGGCATCCCTTCTGCCCCACACAGCTTGGTGTCAGTGGCAGACTTGCTGAGGGTGCCCTTGGTCCCACTGAACATGTTGCTGGCAGATGTTGGACAGCACTTCTCCCAGCACTGACCCCTGAGGGACACCACGTATCTGATCATCTCACAGCTGGAAAACTTCTTTGGAAGGATGCTGTGAGGGACACTGAGCCTCACTAAAATCCAGAAAAGCAACATCCATTGCCTTCCCTTCATCCCCTAGTTTGGTGGCATCGTCATAGAAGGATACCACATTAAACAGGACTCTCCCTTTGTGAATCTATGCTGGCTGTGCCTGATGATCCTTTAAATGCCTTTCAACAGCACCCAGTAGGATCTTCCCCAAAATTTTTTCGGTTAGAAAAAGTGAAGTTAGACTAAGAGGTCTGTAGCTCCCTGAGTTATCTTCATGGCCTTGTAAACTGGGATAACACTGACTAGCTGCCACTCAGCATGCACCTCTCCAGACTCCCAAGAACTTGGCAGATGATGAGAGGAGTCCTGCTGGAAAATCCACCACCTCCTTCATCCTTCTGGGATGAAACCTGTCTGGCCACACAAGACCTCCTACGAACAGTCAACTGGTACAACTGGTCCCTGACAATTTCAGTGTCTACAAATGAACAGTCACTTCCCACTGTCATGGTCCTTCCAACTCTGAGGACCAGGCAACACATGGTTTATCGTCATTATTAAAAACTGAGGCATAAAAAATGCACTTACTTTATCGTTATTTGCCTGGAATACTTTTCAGTGCTTTAAAATGTGTGTGTTGAAAGGGTTTGACAGTACATAGCCAACTTAACTTGATACTACAAGGAAAGACAAAATTTTCATGTCAGTTTGAAGTAATTCTGACACTTCTTTAATATCTTTCCACAATACTGCAGAAAGTATATTTTGAAAAGTATGTGTTTGAAAGTATATTCTGCTAAAAATTAGAGAAAAAATATATACACTGATTTTTTTTGGTAGCCTAGAATGATTTTCTGTCTTTTTAAATGAAACAGTGGGCAGCTAAACTACAAAAAATTCCTACTTTCATTTAGTTTCTTAATAAAAATGTCAAAAGAGATAGAGCATCCTGTGCCAGTAAAATTAGGAGTTCCAAAATTTTATTTGGTTTTTAGGAAAAAAAGACTTGAACATGAAAACTGAACTCAAGTAACACTGCTAAAGCATTTTTCTAACTGCACAATTACAATACTTAAAATACACACATGTATGCATATGTTTCCAGAAGGTTCTCTTGACTCAGAATAAAATAGATCTTCCCTGTGTGGTCCCTCTGGAAAGGGGCAGCCCTGAAGCAAACGAAACCAAGATAAACTCTGATTATTGCAGTAAAAATATTTCTCTTCTTAAGCCAGTGGGAAGGGCGACTTCTATTGAAAACAGCCAACTTTGGTACAGGATTCTTCAGTTCAGCCTGATTTAACATTCAGCCCTTGTGTGGCAGCAACTAAAGGCTGTTCAGTGCGTACAGATGGTGTATTAGTGCCATTCAAATTACAGTCCTCAATGTCTTTGCTGAACTGGTGATTCCACTTGGTTTTGAGTTGGTTGGTTGCTTGGTTGGTGTTTTGTAGATGGCTGCAAAGATGTCCAGATCTGCACCAAGACTTGTAATGTGTACACTAAAACAGACTTCCCTCCTTTACCCCTACACACAAGTATGGAGATGATGTAAGGGCTTGTATTAGAAATTTTCTGTACAAAGAAGTAGAGGATTCTACACCTAAACAAAAGCCTGGTCTCTGTGTATTGCAGCTTCACACAGAAATTTTGCAGAAATGCACCTCTGTTTTGCAGAAGGCTTATATTGGATCCAAGTCAGGAGAAGGAAAGTGTCATTTCACTTCAAAACTAAGAGATGAAGACTCAGACCCATTCTGACCCTACCAATACACTCTACCTACATCTTCCTCAGCTGGTTTTTACTGAACACTGAAACTGTGCTGAATGAGTAAAACATTATTACTTCCTGTTTTCTTTTGATTAACTCTTCTCTCCACTGCCTATGCTGGAGGATGATTCTTCTTGGCATAAACAGCATGAGGCACTCTCTGAGACATTTAAAACCTGTTTTGGAAGACTAAAGGTTGTTCCCTCCAGAGAGATGAATGTGGGAACTGATGCAAAGAGAATCTTCAGACCACACTCAACTACAATGCAGCAGCACTTTCCCCACTGTTAGACAGTAAAGTACTGGGGATAAATTACATTTTATTTTGGTGCATTGTAACAGCACTGGTTATCCAGTAGTGTTTACACAAACATTATTTAGTTTTATCACAACTCTGTCCTCCACAGTCGACAATTTAAAACACTAGAAAGCACAGAGAATCTAGCTCAGTAAGTTCATTTGTAATGGGAAATGCCCTAGGTATTAATAACGTGCAAATTCTAATGCTGCAAGTAATAGGCCTTGACATGTCCTTGCAAGCTCACAACATTTTTAGCTAGATAGTCTAGAACACCTGAACAGGCATCTGGGTACTAGTGCCATTCCTCTGGGATAGAAGATGAACCCAAGGTGCCTTGATGTTCTTATCATCAGCCACAGCAACTGGATGGAATATGCTATCATTACAAACAAGGAGGGCATGAGGCAGATGAAAGATTAAGTGGCAGGCAGAGTCAGTCTTTTGAGGGACTGGGAGAAGCTGCAGGAATGCCACCAGCATGAGCTTCACAACAGGCCAAGATCAAGGTGTCTGGGACTATTCAACCAGAAGTGACTCTGCAGCAATTAAGACTGGACATCAACAGACTGGGGATTAACTTTGCCAAAAAAGGAACCAGGGTTCTGAGGTGGGTATCTTCCATCAGCATGGTGTGGCTTTGTGGTGATGAAGACCAGCCATGTGTTGAGGAGCACAGTCAGTGCAGGTAGCCCTGGGTGCAGCTGCAGTGGGGGAGCTGCAGGTTGAGCTCTGGCTGGGAGGCCAAGGCATGAGACCAGGAACTGCCAGCCCTTGGCACAGGGGAAGAGCAGCCAGGGGACTGGACACTGAGGTACAGCAGGAGCTGAGGACCCAGTTGGAAGACTCCAGACTTTCTGGCATACAAACTGTGAGGGTATAAAAGCCCAAGTAGTCCTTTCTCCTGGAGGCAGCAGCTCTCACTCTTACTCTGTTGCTACACCAGGATTAAATTACTTGTAACCAGAGATCTGGCTGAGTCCCTCATGGGTGACAGACAAGCACCATTCCAAATGAATGAGCAATGACTGCCCTGCCCTGTCCCCATCCGTCAGGTGTTGGGTCCAGATGGCTGCATCCAGCAGCCTGGTGGAGATGGGTATCATGGGGCACCCAGTGCAGTGGCATAACTGATCAGGAGTTCTGAGGAGAGCTCTGACAGCACCCAGTGAGCTCTCTCTGCCCATGGCCATGCTGGGGGAAGTGTCAGTCTGTGCTGGGCTGAACCTATATCCACAGCAGATCTCCAAGGTGATCCACCCTTCTCCTGGCAGTTCTTTTTTGAGGCAATTCCTGCACAGACAAAACATGTCTCTGGAGAGTGCACAAAACACAATATAAAATGGTTCACCCTCTGTTGCTGTTATGTGCACATGGTGTCACTACAAAATGCAGGATTCAGGGAGATCTACATGTAGAGGAGTGTTCATCTTCAAACTGTGCGTTATTGTAAGTATTTGAATTGATTGTTGTGGTGTAAACTTGAAATACCAAAAGCAGGTACAACTGAACCTTCTCCAGAATGTTTATGTCAACTGAAAACACTGCTTTATTTTTGTACATATATGAGATTTCCTCTAGTACTTCCTTGTAATGGTGATAATTCTGTGTATGTTAAAGAAACCCAACCTTGTAAACAAAAAAAAAAACAAACAAGCTTGAAAGTTCTGTTATGGTCTTCAGGATATAGAAGGTTAGACCCATTGACTTTGCAGAGAATTTGGCACAATGCACTGCAATGAAGGTATAAAATTACTGGGTATATTGGTTCTTGTACAACATAGAGATGATCTGTCATTGGCTAATTGTGACAAGAATGTTTATATATTAGACAATATGCATTCATGTATTGTCAAAAGAGGGAACAGCCTGCATCTCCTTGCAAACTTCAGCTATGCCTGAGGAGAATTTAAATATTTAAGCTTTAATTTGGGAAGGGATGATGCATGATAGGTGCTGAAAGAATAGTGGCCATAATTAGGCTCCCATATCCAGTCACGAAGAGCATGTACCAGGTTTGCTCAGAGCTGTGTGATTTTGTTGGCCATAGATTCCTGCGTTAGAGGAGCCGACTAAGCCTCTGACTGAGGAAACCAAGAATGAAGAGATTAAGTGTAGGTTGCATAGGACCTGGAGAAGGAATAAGCTTACACAACAAAAAAAGGAGCTCTGGTGTCTGCTCCTGGTCTTCGGCTCCTAGGTTATACAAAATCCTTCAACCTGTATGTACATGAATGTAAAGGAATAGCCAATGGAGTGGTAAAGCATAATTTAGGACCCCATGAGAAACAATTTACATATTACTCAGTTAAATTAACTTGACTTGCAGCAGGAGCACCAGCCTAAATCAGTGGCAACAACAGCAAAAATACTAGAAATTAGTTGTCCTCCTTATCCTGAGACACCCTGCAACAGTTCATATCCCACATGTGATACGATGTGGAGATACTGTTGACAGCCTGCAGCCCAAGCTCTAACACCACAACAGGCACATAGATATGGACTGATCTTCACAAGGCAGAGAATATTAAAAAGAGGTTACACCTTGAATCCAGTGAGCCTAATGACTCTGCCTGATAGAGCATGTGCTGTTGTGGCTTTGCTTGGCCAGAGTGAATGGCCTAATTTGAGAGACCCTAAGACCATGTATGAGAAGGACTTCTCAACAGAAGAAACAAAGTGGGAAAAGTGGGAGGCAACACAAGATTATGATGGAATATGGTCTACTGAGGGGAAGCCAATTCTGCCAAAGAGATATTTAATCTGTGTGGTTAGATGGCTTCACAATAAAGTCAGTGGAGAGGCAGAGGCAACAAGTAGCCAAGTAAAAAAGAATAAAAAATGGGCAGCTACAGGAACTTATGCCACTGCAAAAAGAAACACAAACAGCTTCCCAACCTACCAGAAGTTCTCAAGTATCAGACCAAGCTCAGAGTTAGGATGACTATAAGGCTACTTTCCTTTTCAGCTGCTACAAATAGACTTTGTGGACACCTACAGCTACATGTAAGCACTTGCTAGTGATAGCAAATCAGCTATCAGACTGGGCAGAAGCCTTTTCAACAAAAAGGGCTGGCACAAGAGAAGTAGAAAAGGTCTTGGCTTAAAAAAGTTATCCCTAGATACAGGGTTCTACAGAGTCAATTGAATCAGACAAGGGTGCTCATTTTACAGCTAATATAAACAATCATTTGGCTAAGTCTTTGAGAGTAGAGAAAATTACATATACCTGTATCACCCACAATCTTCAGGACAAGCAGAGGGGATGAACAGGACATAAAAATATGCACATGCACTTATCTGAAATGGCCACAAATCTTCAATTTGGTGCTGTGGAATGTTTGGAATGTTCCATTACAACCTGTAGCACTGGCAGAAAGTCTCATTGGAAGGCTCTCAGGAGTTTATATTCCAGATAAGACCAGCGTTTTGGATGGAAAAGAATGCCTGACCCAGTATTTTAAATATAAAATATAGGAAGGGTTCAAGTAATGGAGAAAGTACAGTAGTATCAGCCCAGACCACTTGAAATAGAACTAAATGATACACAACCTGCAGATGTAATGTTAATCAAGATATTCTCACAAAAAGTCAGATTAGAACCTAAATGGGAGGGACCATATCCTGGCTTACTGTGCTCTTATTTTGCTGTTAAAATTTTGTGTTAGGAAAACTAGATATACTAGTCTCATATCCAACAAGTAGTGAATGATAAACCAGTTGGACAATAAATGAGTTTCAGGACCTTCCCTTGATAATAATTTCTGCCCTATGACAATAATGTTAGCCTTAATTCTGTTACTTGTAATAATGTTGTAGGTAAGGGTGGTGTAAAATGCTGTGAAAGATTTTTTTCTCCTTTTAATATATTAGCAGGTATGCTCCATCCAAAAATAAAGACAGACATTCTGTACAGGTAGCTCGGGGTGCAGCTGCTGTCGGAGCTGCAGGTTGAGCTCTGGCTGGGAGCCTGAGGCAAGAGGTCAGGAATTGCAACCCCCTGGTACAGCAAAGGGCACAGGGACCTGTGACCCAGCCAGGTGACTGGACACTGAGACACAGCAGGAGGCAAAGACTCAGCAGGAAGACCTCAGACTTTATGTCACACAGATTGTGAGTGTATAAAAGTCCAGGTAACCCTTTGTTCTGGGTTCCTCCTTGAGGCACCAGCTGGAGATGTTACTCTGTTACTGAACCATAAATAAATCTCTTCAGGGATTCAGAAGTCTGAGATTCTGCTTCTGGAAACCAGGGGTTGAACTGTTAAAGAAGCCTTGTCTGACTGTATGTGTGTGAGGTGTGTAGGCAGTCCGGCAGGGACCCTTCAGCTCATTGGAGAGACCCCTGTGAAGGGGCCCCAGTCCCAGCAGTACAGTCTCTGAGGGTTACCGCCAGAGTGTTCCTGAATGGTCAAATGGGAATGTTTACTTAACACACACATTCCTCTGGGCAAGACACACACGGCCTCCATTAGGCAAACCCTTCTGCAGAAGCAGCAAAGAATGCTTCAGCTGGAGCTGAAACCTAGCATTTCAAAGCACACATGCAAAGAACTGGAATTGTTCAGCCTCTGAACAGAAACTCAATGCTGTCTACAGTATGGGCGAAGACTGAGAAGTTGAGACTGAAACTCCTTGGAAAGGCACAGTGAAACATGGCTCCAGCTGTAATGAGAAAAATGTTGACTGGCAGCAGGAAAGGTTTTCTTTCTGTTCAAGCACAGTGTCCCAAAGAGGGTGTGAAACCCTTATTTTATTAAAGCAGGCATTAGCACTTTTCTTTGTGTGTGTAGAACAAGAGCAAACAATTTACCGATATTCACAATGATCCTTACGATTCCATGACTGTAGTCTGAGGTCTGTATGAAACACTTCAAAAGAAAAAAATCCTGACTTTTGTATGTACAAGGCACTTTATAAATCGTTGGTTATGCCAGCAGCTCTTTTGCAGGCTTGAAATTCTGCCTGATTTCAGCAGGACTGCCCTTAATTTTCAGTGCTCCACATTCTCATGTGCTAATACATATTCTGGCTCTCACATGTTTCACCAAAATTCTTGGGTTTTAAGTATCTTCCTATTTTTTCACATCTTATGTGTGTGTGCACGTGCGTGTGTGTGCATACTCTGTATTGCTTTTATTCACAAGAGGAACAAAGCACATTATAAAACTAGTATGAATTTGGTTGAATGTAGGTAAGAGTCACTGTCCAGTGAAAGTAAGTGCACAAACTCTGTAAGAGCATGAGCGCTTTATTTTGATTTCTCTAAGTGAGACCTTTCAGAGCACAAAATTCTAATTGAAAAAAACCAGAAAGTGACAAAACATACTGCGAAGACAATTTTCCCCCCAGATTTTTGTATCAGGTTAAGCATTTTGCTCGACCATGACACTGAAGCCTACTCCACACCGACGCTGCTGAAATTCCACACAATTATTCAGCTTTCCAAGCCGGGCCTCGGGCGGAGGCGGCTCGCAGGGCACCGGGTCCCCCGCTGCAGGGCACGGCTCCCGCGGCACTGACTGCCCGGCACAGGCTGCGGGTCCCCGCTCCGCGGCCAGTGACGGGCCGGCGCCGCTCCCGCCCGCCCCTCGGCAGGGCAGGGGGCACGGCGGGGCACCGGCCGCCCTCCGCCCCACGGACACGGGCACGGGCACGGCTCGCCTTCCCAAGGCGGCTCCTCCGCCCGCTGCGCACACCTTCCACAGGCCGGCCGGCCCCGCATCCGCCTCTCCCTGCCCCGCCTGCCCCGCATCCTTCTCTTCCCCGCGCTCCCGCCGCCTCCGGCATGGCGCAGGAGGAGCCGCGGGCCGCGGCGCCGGGGGCGCGGCAGTGCGGTGTCCATGCCGGCCGGCCCCTGGAGCTGTTCTGCGAGGACTGCCGGTGCTGCGTGTGCGCTCTCTGCCCGGCTCTGGGCGCCCACCGCGGGCACCGCGCCTGCCTGCTGCCGCACGCTGTCCGCCGCACGCAGGTGAGTGCCGGGCGCCGCCGAGCCCGCCGGCCCGGGGCCGGTGTGCCGCCCAAAGGGGGGATAAACCGGCAGCTGAGCCAAGATCTTCCTGGTTTGATGTCTTGCCGGTTATCCCCTCGTGTCTGAAACTTGTGCCGCTGGGTTTTCTTTGGCTAGAGTGTGGTGGGGCCATCTGTGAGTGCAGTGCCCCAGCACTAAGCCGACCTTCAGCCTTGTTTTGTTTGCCTTATAAACACCTTGTGGAGTTCATGGTTTGTAGGCTGTGCTGACTAGCAAAACAAAGTTTCTGTACTTTCTGTACTTCAACAAGTGCTTTGTAGACCCCATACAGACAGGGTCAGCCTGATGCCACTGCACAAGGATATGGTTTGTGTAAGAAAAGGAAAGAGTTAATCCGTCACACCCAAGCGTCCACAGAACAGGTATATATAAGGGACAAGGGACAAGGAGGAAGTAGCTTTCACTTCTAAGTCACATGCAGCAGCATTTTATCCTCAGACCTTGTATGTGCAATCAGAGGAGTGTGGCTGCCCCAGATAATTTGCTTTAATTGCCAGGCTGGAATAATCTTTGACAGAAACATAGATGCCTCAGAGGAAAGGGAAAGGTCATTTCTGTTTACCCTCTGCTCCCACCATTGTAGCTGGCTAGATCACAGTGACTGCCCATGCACAGGTCTCTGATAACTTCTCTAGGATATTGTGGGTTAACCCCAGTAACCCTTGCCCAGTGGGACTGGGGAAGGGGAACACTAAAACCAAGAAAATTCATGGATTGAGCTAAAAATAAGTTTAATAGGAGAAGTAGAAGTGGAGGGAGGAGAAAAAGAACTAAAGTGATGCAAAGGAAGACACCAGACAGTTCCTGGGCAAAAGCTAACCCACTGTGAAAAACAAAGTTCACTCTTTAGAATTTTTAAGAATTTAATAAGGGGATAAAAAGGGACAGTGTCCAGTGCTGGGATGTTTCTGGCTATTGGCAAAAAATCACAGCATTAGTTTTAAAATAACATTCTCTATATACTGTTACATTACTGGGGTACATACATATTCATGAGTTTATACATTATTGATTCTTGTGAGTTTTTGGTGTTACAGGAACTCTTTTGTTTAGTTTTAACCCCTGACTTGTCTGCATGGTGCCCTGTAGATTAGGTCAATATACTGTATTTCTTTTTGTGGTTTCATTACGTTGCTCCACTCCCTGACAACAAGGAGTTAATAAATTCTTCTCTAATTTTTCCTGGTGCTCTGCTTCCTGTCACTTATCACTTGGAGAGGTCAGTGTGCAGATGTGAGAAACAACAGGACGAAACTCATTGTTTTTGCACCATTCTCTGAGTTAAAGGCATTTTAACATTTTGTATTTTGCTAAGGCCTATGATATAATGTATTCATCACAACACTATTTATACAAGCTATACATTGCACACATAAACTGATAGATTATTTTATACTAATGAGCAGTTAAAAGGAAATATAAATTGTACTATATCAAAATACTTGTGATTAGCAAAAGCTAATACATAAATGCAGAAGACAGTATTATCATTTGTAATGACACCTAAACACCCCACTTCCAGTTTTCTGAACATGATGCTACGTGTTATGGATTACCTCTTTGATTGGTAGGGGTTGTCTCCTGCTTGTGTCCCCTCCTAGTCTTTTGTGCACTCACAGTATAATCACATCTGAAACACAGCACCACACGGGCTGCTGTGAGGGTAATTAACTCCATCCCAGCCACAGCCAGCCCAGGGGTTCTTACGTAAGATTTTTTTCTTCATCCCAGTGTAGCTGGCCACCGAGTATCCTGAGGAAGCTTTGCAAGCAAGCTTGCCAATACTTCTGCTTGCAGGAAACTCCCTGCTAGTGGTTAGTTTTACTTGGAGAGCCTGCCAGGAGGCTTGCTGAGGTCTGCAGGTTATGGTGCTAAGCTTAGGAGACTAAAAATACTGTAACACAGAGGTTTGATGTTCAGAAGCTTCTTTTCTTTCATTTTTTTTTTCTTTTTTTTTTCTTTTCTTTTTTTTTTTTTCCTCTACAATTTCAGAAAATTCCTTCTCACTCCTTGTGTGGTATTTTGGAGCAGCGTTACTAGGATATTTCCTACAGAAAACACTAGGAAGAAACAGTTCCTACAGAACTTTCTGCTTGGAAGTTCACACAGATTGTGAGCTGGTACACAGGTCATGATAAACATGGAGCATTTTATTGCACTTCATATTAGAGAGCATTACATGGCAGAGGGCTGTGCACTACGCTGCCGCAAACAGCAGCACAGAAATAAAACCATTTAAGATGTCCAAGCAAGGCAGAGCATTGCACTTGCCTGCTGGTGTGCTTTCATCCAAAGTGTCTCTCTTGCAGGTGGAAACTCATTACAGTGTTTGCATTCCCTTCTTGAGAGGGCTGCAATGTGTGGATGATGCAGATATTGTGCAGTGACAACCCAATCTGAGGCAAATTGAAGTGCACAAATCGACTGTGCTGCTTTCATGGGGGTCTGATGGACAGAGGGAAGCATGTGCCGTTGGTAAAGACTTGTCTCTGTGCCAAATCAGGAAGTGAGTGGGGTAGAAACTTGTACTCACATGGGACCATCTGTCCTTAGGAGGTATCTGCTGACATCTACTGGCTTAGGGCTGCAGAGATTTTAGGCAGAAACTCTCAGCAGTTTTAGCCTAAGAAATGGTATTTTGACTAGTGATTTTGTTTGCTGTGAGCAGTTACTCAGTTACAGCCTTTGTGCACTCAAAGACATGGCATCAGCCAGGCAGCACTTCTTCCACTGAGAATCTTCCACAGCTCTTTCAACAAATTCTGGCTGTGAGTGCTAAGAAGAGATGAGAACCATTGTGCAAGCTGCTTCATCCCTGGGTCAGAGATGCTTAACATCATTGAAAATCATGCTCCCTGTGCTCCTGAGTGCAGCACACAGGATCAGCATTCTTTGCACTTGATATGTGTCTTGTGAGCCTGACTAGAGCTTGTAGTGTCATCTCAGAAATACTTGCTTTTACAGTGTTTTCACTTGAATGAGTCAAAGCATCCAGGCAATCCCTAAAGGAAGGTTTTTGGAGTCAGTTCCTCAAGGGTGAATGACAGGTTGATGGCATGGTCTTCAAGTGGGAGGAAGCAGCTCTTTCATGTAAAGAAAGCACCTCTGTAAAGAAAGTAATGCCTAACCAGAAATGCTTGGGATTGACATATTTGCATATGGTCACTGTCATGAGTGCACAAAGTGATGTGAGTTACTAGCAAAGAAGGAACACTGTGTTTTCCTCTGTGGTCTGTGTCAGTCTTTGAGGAAGGGAATGAGGTCTAGGCTGCAAAATAAACTAAGGAAAGCTGGTATCTGGTAGAAGTCTTGAATCCTCTAGTGGTGTAGAACTCTTCTGGTTCTTCAGGGACAAGACTGGAAAACCGTGGCTGGAGTAATAACATGAGTGTCTTGATCTATGCAAGAACACTTACTTGCTTGCACGGATGTATCTGTGCCAAGGGTCTCCCAGATTGCAGAGTCTCTGGCTTCTGCTGGGAGCCCATTTTCTTCTGACTGTCATACTCAAACGACAAACTGCATGTGTTTTCTAAGGAGACACATCAGAAATGCAAACAGTTGCTTGTGAAGCAACACTTGATGCTCTGTTTGTCCGCACTGCAGAGTTTAAATGCTGTGCTGCCTTGGGGCTGTTGCAGTGAACTGGCACATGTGCATGCAGGTGCTCTTGACTGTGTCTCAGCTGCAGAAGAGAACACTGATAGCAGCTGCAAGCTAGCATTACCTGGTATTTACTGAGGGCCTGTTTTTGCACAACTGAGAACATGGGGCAGCATTGACTGTATCCTTCACATTACTAATGAGAGAAATACATTAGCAGGCACACCAAGACTGTTCAGCCTGCTGGGCAGAGGGCAGCCAGTTTCAGCGGGCTGCAGGTGAGAAACCTGGGGCCAGATATAAGCAGAACATCGATTATGCTGTGCTGGGCACACCGAAGTGTCACAGATACTGTGATTGATTACCAGTCATTCTGAGTCCATTAGTTGTTGCACACATTCAGACTACAGCATCACTGTGGTGATAGTGGGGCATCTGACTGGTCTTTTGTACACTGGGAAGCATCCCGAAGATTCACTGGATTTTGATTCTAAGTGGAGCCTTCCACTTAGCCTCTAAATAAAAGTACTAAGCTGCCCTTCAGCTGCTAAATGCATTAGCACGTAGCCTTGAAATATGCAGCACCATAGATTTAAAGATGAAAATGTTTTTTTCACTTTGGGTTTCCCTGTGCCTTAAGAAGATGGTGCTAATTTGCACAGCTGTCCAAACCATACCACTATAACCACCAGCTGAAATGCTGAAATCCTTATGGTTCATTACTATACTGGCCTTAATAAGCCTCATAAAAGGCCATTCATTTAAGAGTTGGGCCTCTCAATTCAGAATATTCTATGATTCCGAAACTGAGTCTTTCAGTACCCCCCTATATGGAAATCAAGCTGGATAGTTGTGTCTGTTTTTTGTTGTTACTATGTTATGATGTTGATATGAAACAGTATTTTGTTTCATTGTTGTATAGGAACTCATGGCATTGTGCTTGGAGAATCTAGAAGAGAGAAAAGAGCAAGAAGCTGGTAACAGAAGGAACATAGAACAGGCTGTAAATGATGTGAAGGTAAATTGTCATTTCATTCTCCACTGGATGGTCATTTTCCAAGGGGAGATGTTTTGTTTTCTCTATAGCTATTCAAAGACCCAGCCACCTACTGCTTCTCAGAAGAAGAGTGTATTCCCTGTATCCATCACAATATATTACACTGCCAGAGGGAAGAGGGAGAGTCTCCGAAGACCTGGTCCTCATTCCTTGATCAGCTGAACATCTCTGGAAGATCAAGGGTGAAATTTTTGTGCAGATGAATAGCAAGTAGCCCCAGCTCCCTATGTTTTTCTGGCTTCACTTATGTTTCTTGCATTACATTGACTGCATTGTTGAATTTTCTGGATTCAGAATTGAGTAAACACAGGAAGAGTTCTGTTGATTCTGTCTTAAGATTGGGAATGTATGCTAAGCTGCATCTCATTTATAGAGCATGAAATTACTTCTGCTCTAAGGAGCATCTCTAGGCAGTTCTGTTACAGAAATGACAGTAAGAGCTTGAGGGGGCTTTAGAGACTTGGTCTGATGTCACTTTGTTCTGGAGGTTTTCTATTCCTACCAGCTACTTGTCTCTAGCTTGCTTTAAAAGCAGTCAAAATCTTGCTCTGAAGGACAAGGTCTGCTTCTTGTTGCAATTGCTACTCTGTTAATTCCAGCTGAAAACCATTTTTTCTACATAAATAGGCGTCTTGGAATTGTCCCTTAATCTTTTTCATCCAGACATCAGCAGGTAGATCATGTCTGCCCTCCCTTACAGGGCAGAGGCACGTTTCTGAAGAGATGGATAAAATCAGTAAAATTCAATCAAATCATAGCACTGAAAGCTTGAAAGAGAAATGTCTGAAATGTTTATGGTCTGTTGAGCAGGGGGGAGACATTCTTCTGCTTCATCCATAGGCACATGCTGATACGGTCAAACGGCAGCTGTCAGAAAAGATCTCTGCACTTCAGTTACTTCTTCGGGAGGAAGAGAGTCTGGCAAAAGACTTAATTGATGAAAAGACACAGCAAGCCCTGGAAGCACATGATCAGCATATGAGGTCCTGTCAAGAGCAGCTTGCAGCCCTAGAGACCTTCACACATCGAATCAGACAAATACAACAGGAGAGTGATGCTATTAATTTGCTGGAGGTGGTATTGTATGGTCTCTTTCTACCTCTTACCCTGACTGTTCTTGGTAAATTTCTCTAGTTATATCTTCTATAGATCCTTCTGTATGTAAGCAGCATCTTTCTAACTGCTTTTTGATTTGTGTTGGTGTTTTGGTGAATAAATTTGGTTCCTGATTTTTGAGCTATTAGGTGTTCCTGCTATGGCGTTGATTTCAGGTTTGTGTGAAATTTATGTTCATTTTAAGCATAGATGGAAAAGACAGATACATATCTCTTAATCTGGAAGACAAATGCTATATCAAGTCTTCCTTTATCCAGTGTAATATGAAGATCTGAGAAAAGGCAGCCCTCCAGAAACCTCAGGATGGAAGTTAAAACATGTAGTTTTCTTAATTGCAGGAAGTCCTAATCACCATAAGCAATAACCATCGCTTCACTGGAGGGTGCAATGCTTTTCTTTTTGCCTACAGATAAACATCAGTTTCTCTATCCTAATGATCTTCACCTTCCTTGGGAAGAGTGTGTTGCCATGTTTTTATGCCCTGACACAAGCCAAAAGATGCCATTTCTTACAGGATGATGGCTCTGGTTCATTTTGGCATCCTTGCAATATGTCAGACTTGAGTGACACATTGGGTGATACGGCCCTGGCATTCTGCTGTGCTTGCTAGCAACACACCTCCACACAGGAGCTGCTCTTTGTGATTTTGTGGAGATTTTCTTGTGGGGAGGTTGGATGTTACTCTTCAGATTGCTTTTAAAATTTAATGATTTGATTTTGCAGTTGATGGGATTTCCCAGAAAGGGTCCTGGCCAGGCTAAGAGATCCCTTGGAGGGATTTCTTTTCACCATGGCTGCTGGGTTCTCTATGTCTGGGGTGACCACTGGCTCCACTGGCAGGAGGAGGTAGTGGGCAGGCTAATTAGCTAAAAGGCAGGCTGAGCTCAGCAAAGCTTGTCTGTTATGGTCCATAGGTTTACCTAGTGAAGGATCTTGCTCTGTGGTGTATGGGAGCTGGGAGGAAAGAGTCCTTTCATGTCACAGCCTCTGCTAATTGTAGCGTTTGTCTTTCTGCCCTCAGAATTACACAGAAATTGAGAAGGAAATTAAGGAATCCAGGCACCTGTTAGAAGAATGGCATCCAATACCTCTCTCATTTGAACACTTACTTAACCATTATAAACACTTCATCAGAGTTCTTCAGTCCATTCTACAGCAACCATTGGAAGCCCGGCTTAAAGAAGGTACCTGGGAGAGTGCTCTGAATTTTGCTTTCTTCTGCTCTCTTTGCAAATAAAGCGTACTTTTAAAGTAAGAACAGAACTTGTTATCAAATCATCTGGAGAAATCACAGTGTTTCAGACATGGGTACTATTTTCTGACAGCATGGGTGTAATGCTGCTACAGCAGTGGTGATTTAGGAACATAAGAAGTTTCTCTTCCCGCTCTGAAAATGATGTTTCATTTGTCTGCTGCTTTTTCCTGCCCCCCGTCCCGCACCCCGGCCTTCCCCCCGTTCTATCAGGTATTTCAATACAATTTAATGTAGTCCATCACACCTACAGAATGTATCTATTCTCTCAGTTACTTAAAATTTGGTGTAAATGCTTTGGCATTGGGGTACCTCTAAAATTTGAAAGCTTTTTCTGATAGATGTACCTGGTGATCTGCCTCAGTCTGAAAAAGGTTGATGATTTTTGGTACTGTGAAGCTTAGCTAACATGGTCTATTCAGAAATCCTTTTTGTCTTTAAGCTGTTATTTCATCCTTAAATTACCTTTGGCAAGGAGTTTTTCCTAATGGGACACAGAGCCACAAAGCTAAACAGGCAGGGGAAAATCCTGCTGCTCTTGGAGTAAGCAGGCAATACTGGCCATCACATTTCACCCAGCTGCCTTTTAATCCCTTATCAGAGGATTGCCACTGAAGAGACAGTAGCAGGTTGCTGGGGCAAATGGTCAGATCTGATTTGAAAGGCTACTGCAGGATGTGTGTAGGATTGCTAGAAAGCATCATGGGGGTGCTCTTAAGCAAGCACCAGCAGCTATCTTCAGCTACCTATTTTCATCTGATAAGGGCTACTTTTTAAGGAATCAGGTGTAATTACTTGGTGTCTTGCTCAATTGTATATTTCTTTGGCAACACTAGTCCAGCATCTCCATGCTATCCAAAGAACATAATGCTGCATACAGAGTGAGTAGCCCCTCCCCACAAAAAGTAACATAGTTTGTCCATGAAGTTGGAAAATGATAGTTGAAAAACTGGCAGATTCCCTAAACTGTCCCTTTTCATCTTTGCCCAGATGTTTTCAGTAGCCTTAATCCCACTGCAAAGAAGGAGCCTGGAACAGTGCTGAAAACCATGACTCCTACTGATCGGTTGCTTTTCTTAAAACGTAAGTATGATCACACTAGAGTCCTGGAATCTCCTGAGCTGGAATGGACCCACAAAAATTACTAAGGTCCAACTTCTTGGGCTGCACAGGCCCATGTGTCTGAGAGCATTGTCCAAGTGCTTCTTGAACTCTCTCAGGGTTGGTGCTGTGACCATTTCCCTTGGGAGCCTGTCCCAGTGCTCAAACACCCTCTGGGGAACCTTTTCCTAATATCTAACCTAAAGTTTGCCTGACAGAATTTCAGGCCATTCCCTTGGGTCCTGTCATTGTCACCACAGAAAAGAGATCAGTGCCTGCCCCTCCTCTCCCACTCACAAGAAAAGTTGTAACTGCAATGAGGTCTCCCCTCAGTCTCCTCCAGGTTAAACAAACCAAGGGGCCATAACTCTGTGTACGGCTTCTCCTTATCCCATCACCATGAGTGACCCAGATTAGAAATGTGTGGAGATGTCTGTGTTGGTGCCCTGCTGTGACTCCCTTGGCATGCCTTTTGCAGTCCCAGTGTCTCTGGAGATACGGGCTCTGTGGCTCTCTGAGTGTGGACCTTAACCCAAATGGCAGCTTGGTGCTGTGGCTGAGGTGCCCACCACATTGGTAGCCTAGGTTAGAAAGGTGTGGGGACAGCAGCGTTGGTTCACTGCCTTGTGCACTTGGCATACGTTTCCAGCCCCAGTGTCCTGGAGCTGTTGGTTCTGTGGCTGGTAGAAACCCATCCCCACCTAACGTAGAGTCAGCAATTTTGGGTCCCTGCCTTGCTCAGACTGGAATGCCTTTTCCAGACCCTGTGTCCTTCGACCTCTGGGCTTTCTGGCTGAGCCCTAACCCTAAGCATAAAGCAATCTTGGCACTGTGGCTGAGGTCCCTGTCACCATGGCTGGCCTGGATCACAAAGGTGTGGAGGGTGGCAATGCTAGTACCCTGCTGTGACCCCCTTGGCATGCCTTTTCCAGCTCGTGTTCCTGGCACTGCAGGCTTTCTGACTGTCCCGAGACACTGCCAACTGTGGGTTCCTTTGCAGGCATTTTATAACTTGGGACTTCTTCCAAGGGTCATGAGAAACTTATGTTTATGTATGTTTATGGCTTTGACTGCAGATGCAAGATCACCAGCCTGGGAATATGACAGCATTCATCCAAGACTGAAATTGTCTGATGACCTGCTTGAAGTAAGCTGTAGCTGGAGGAGAATATTTTACCCCTGTGGACCCCAGAGATTTGATAAATTATGGCAAGTGCTAAGCAGAGACGCATTCCTTTCTGGGAGCCATTACTGGGAAGTTGACCTGCTTCGTGCTGGAGCAGGATGGTGGATTGGTGCAGCCTACCCTACCATTGGCAGGAAAGGAGACTCTGAAGCTTGTCGTCTGGGCTGGAATAGAGCATCTTGGTGCCTTAAGAAGTTCGAGTTTGAGTACTGGGCATTTCACAAGGGAGAGAGAATCCCCATCCGGATAGAAGATGATCCTGATTGCATTGGCATTTTTCTAGATTATGAAGCAGGAATCCTTTCATTCTACAATGTTAGCGATGGCATGGCTCATTTGCACACCTTCCGCTGCAAGTTCACAGAACCAGTTTATCCAGCCCTGAGACTCTGGGAAGGGTCCATTAGAACATGCAAACTGACATAAGAAACAAAGCAAAATAAAGCCTACTATTTCATGCTTTTTCTATTAATGCCACTTTAGCAATTATCTACGTGAATTCACACTTGTTGTATCAAAGTTATAATTATACTGCTTTTAGAAGGTAATGTAAGTTCAGGAAAATCAACTGTGATTTTTAATGTGTATTTTCTTTTTAAATGAGGGAAGGTAGTCTGGGTTGTATGAATATTGATGTACCACTCAAACTGCCATGTGTACCACTGTTGTACATTTTTTGACTTGTAACTGTAAGTTCAAGAAAATCAATTCTATTTTTCTCAATGTATATGTATTTCTCAATGGGGGATGATGATTTCACCTATAAATGGTGTTGCTTTACCACCTGAAGTACTGTATGTAGAATTTTTTAACTTACAAAATGGAAGGCTGAAAGAAACATAACGCACACTGGAACCTGGATACTGGCTTTCTGAATTTTTTTTTAATGAACTCCCTCCCCTTATCAGCCTGGAGAGGCTGCAGTTGTGTATGGCAACAGGCTGAGTTTCGTTCAAGCTTCAAGATTATATAATGCATATTGCTATCATTGACAAGGTCAGATTTGGATAATAAATGCACTATATGAATTAGCTCATATTTAATTGTCATCTTGGAAAAATCAAAGACTGGCACTGACTCTTGGAAAGGTCTCTTCTTAAGATGGAGCTTCTGTGGCCACATTTAATAGTCATTAGCTGGTCTTTTATGTGACAGAAACTCAATCAGACTTCTGGGTGGCCCTATTCTTCCCATTGAGTGGAAGCATGAGAAAAAGCTAAGAGGATGAAATGTCTGCAGGGCACACAGGTGCAATAAAAACACCAGGCCAGAGGTGCATTTGTGGCCCATTTATCCTTGTGTCCAATCTGCAACATAAAACTAGGGGACACAGCTTGCAAGTTGCATATGGATATTGCTCCCCACAATACATTAATGAAAGTCCTGGAAATTTCTGAAGCCTTTGCTTACAGCAGTCTCCAGGACCAGCCCAGTAAAGAGTGAAAAACCGCTGCTACTTGAAACTGATCAGGTAATCTTACAGTGTTCAAAAGTCTAAAGGCCCTGCATCACTAGTGCTGGCAAAGGCAAGGTCTGACCATAGGCTGAAATGCAGAAACAAGAGCTTGTTTTATAAGCTAAATTTATTTTTCAAATTCGAAATAATAAAAAAAAACTTTTAATAATTGAGTAGTTTTTTCATGTAAGGCAAGCATACTGCATCAGTCACAGCTCACATATGGTTAAGTATATGATTCAACCTCTGCTTCCCCATTTAAAGATATGAATACAGTTTCCTCAGAATTGCACAAGAATTGCACATTTTGAAAGTAAACAGTTTATAGGTACAAAGCCACTCACCACCAAATTCAAGATACTTCACCAACTCATGACCAAAAGGTAGCAAGTTCCATGTAACCTAGTAAATGTATGTAAATGATTCCACCACAGAAAAAAAAAAAAAAGGCAAATTACTGCAAAGCAATTCTGTGCTAAGCAAGGTAGAAGAATGACTCGGTTGCAGCTGCTGCTATATGGCTCCCTTCTGGTCAAAGGGAAAAGCAACAAGCGATAGGAGTAGGGTTGCCTTTCTCACTTGAAAAGTGAGAAGCTGGTGTGCAAGAGCAGAGCACAGAAAAGGTGCACTGACCATCACGCTGAAGCTTAATGGTGTAATGTAGTCAGGCAGTCAGCCTCAGCCATCTCACACACCAGTGTTGAGAGAAAACCCCCCATGCAGAGGATTTACAGGGTAGCACAGAAAAAAAAAAAGCTGCTCAAGCTTCACCAGCATTTGGCTTCCTACTGAGAAGCTGCACCCCAGGTCCAAACAGAGGCACCCAAATGCTCTGCAGAATCAACTTAATATTCCAGACTTCACTCAACTCACAATAGATGCTTTTCACAATTTCTGAAGCACAAATTAAGCTTACTTCCACTGATTCATCTCAGATCTACTTTTCTTCCCTGCTTGATCTCTCTGGCTTGCCTTTTCGCCTTTCAGTTCACAAAAGCCTCTCTTGCCCCTTAAATGTGACCTTTCTACATATTACATATGCTTTCTTTCCTGGTACTGTTTTGAGGACTTAGCTTTCTCAAGAAGCCCATTTTCCCACAGAATACAGATTCCTGCAACCCACTGCTTTATCGTGACACTTTTAAGACTTTCATCTTAAAAAAACCAATCCATCCAGGTTGCATTCGTAGTTTTCTGTTCAGTGTATGTAAACTTTCACTTATCTGTATTCAACCCCAACCAGAGTCCTGCTATCACAGGGGTGAGGCAAATAGCAGAAAAGAGAGGAATATCAAAAGATACAGAGCTAGAACAATTCAAACAGAAAAGGGAAGCTGGAAAGCAGCAGACTGTGATCTTATATTTGACAAAACTCCAAATTAATCAAGGTTAAGTGGAATAGAGAAGAGAGGATCATGGCATTTTCTAGGCACAATGCTATAGTTTCTAATAAAATCTTCATAATTTATATCCCCTTGCTTCTGAAACTTTCTGCTAATGAGAACCTGAAAATTCTATCCTGTTTGCACCCTCATAATTACACCCCTTTCTTCTAATATACCATGCTGCTATTCTCAAACACATTGTGTGGTAGTACATTGAGAAATACGGAATGGAGTGCTTTGGTTTAGCACTTCACTTTTTTCACATGATTTTCCACTACTTGCTCAGTGATGGTTTCATCTTCTTCAATATTTTTTTTAACCTTCTGGCCCACCAGATCAAAGATGGATTCTGGGGGAAATCCCTTTGGCTCTCCCACCTTCACTGTCAGCATGTCAAGTGTCAATATTGCACCTTCAGGAATTGCCACTTTCGCCACTACCGACTTTCCCAGCTGCAGGGGAGGGGAAAAAAACACAATCCAATATTTAAGTTAAATACATTGCTAGCTTAGTATAACAAAAAAGGATAAAAAATATTCTGCAGTTATTTGAGAACAGGTTGTGTAGAGCTGCCCAAATGAAGATTAATTTAGCATAGTTACTTTCACTGTAACCAGGCTGCCAGGAACATGTGGATGTTTTCTGAAAGTGGACAGTGGCTCACGAGAATTTTTCAAAATCACAGTGGAGGGAATCTAATTAAAATGATTGCTATTTTAGCTTATGTAGAAGTAGCTCATATACAATCATAGAGATATTACTCCCATTACTGTTGCCAAGTACCTGGCACTGGTGAGGCCACAATTTGAGTCTTGTGTCTAGTTCTGGGCCCCTGACTACAAGAAGGACATTGAAGTGCTGGAGTGAATGCAGAGAAGGGCCACAAAGCTGGTGAAGGGTTTGGAGCAGAAGTCCTACAAGAAGCAACTGAGGGAGCTGTTGTTCAGGAGGGTTGTTCAGCCTGGAGAAAAGGAGCCTCAGGGGAGGACCGTATCACTCTACAACTGCCTGAAAGGAGGCTGTAGCCAGGTGGGGGTTGGTTTCTTCTCCCAGACAGCAACAGACAGAACAAGAGGAAATGGCCACAAGTTGTGCCAGGGAAGGGTTAGACTGGATATTAGGAAAAAATTCTTCTCTAAAAGGGTTATCAAGCACTCAAACAGTCCAGAACATGGAAGCAGCTGCATCATGATCCCTGGAGTTATTTAAAACATGTAGACAGGGCACTTAGGAACATATATTAGCAGTTGGACTTGGCAGTATTAGGTTGGACTGAATGACCTCATGATCAACCATTAGGTTGACCATTTAGGTCAACCTAAATGATTGCATGCTGCTACTCAACTTAACCACTGGATGATAAACACAGAAATCTATTATAATCAAAACTGCCAACATTACGCAGTGTGAACTTTTGTAAGTGCAGAGGCAGAAACACTACTGCAATAAACAATTTGCAAGGCTATTTTTCTGAATATAGAGCTATTAGCTATGGGTCTAAATTAGCTGCAGGTTTACACAAACCAAAATCAAAAGTTACCTTTTCATTGCAAGCCATTTCACAGGGCAAGAGCTGTTTGATTGGAGAACCCATTGCTTTTTCCACAGTACGGATGGCTTTCACTAACTCTGCCAGTTCATTTGGCTCCAGAGATGCTTGGTGGTCACTTCCTTTCCATGTTTTGTCAAGAGTCACATGGCGTTCCAGTACTTTAGCACCCATAGCAACAGCTGCCACTGAAATGGCTATGCCGGTTTCATGTCCCGAATAACCAATGGGGATATCAGGAAAAGCTGACTGATATGCCTTGAATCATAACAGAGTTGGTCTAAATTACCAAGGCAGCAATTTCAAAGACAAAGCAAATCTAACAGAGATAACTGCAGTGGACAAATACTATGCCATAAAAGAAGCAGTTGGTTATGCAGAGAATGCAACTTTTTAAATTCAACAAGTCACTCTGCATGCTCCAAATTTGACTAGTATTATCAACACTGACAAGAAAAATAACACATGTTCCCTTCTACAACTTACGTTGCTCCTTTTAATTCAGTTCTACTATTCAAGGCTTCAAAGCCTGTATCAGTGTAAGTAACAGTAATAACATCCTATTTTCAGTCAAGAACCCAGTAGATTGGTTAAACTTGATCTGGTTAAACAGATTTCTTCAACATTGTATTTAAAATCTGAAGCAATCTTTTAATCCATGCATAGAGAACAGTCAACAAATCCTAAAGGCACTTAAATGCAGCCATCTGTCCTATAAAAATAATATACTGTATGTGCATAGATCTAAGGTACTGCTTGAACCAGCCAATTTGGGAAAACTTTCTTACATCACTATTTGGTGCATCCTGGTAATATTTCAAATGAAGAAAACTACAGTAGGGTTTAATCAATCTTCTTCATTGCTCTGGTAGTCAAATGAAACTTTTAAAACAAAGTTATTAGTCTAGCTCCCTACTTAGAATTACATTCTCACTTCATGCACCTTCTTAATCGTAACAGTCAACATGATTCTTCTAAGCACTATAAACCACAGGGTTAACTGGTCCACCATGTGTCATGGACCTCTGTTGAACTGTGAACACTTCAGCAATATCCTTTATCATATTCCTCAAAGATGAGTTCCGCTAAAAAGGGACCTAATGGATCTTTTTACTCCAGTGCTTGCATTGTGAATTAAAGGAACACGACACATCTTTTAATTTCTTAGAAGCAAGTTCCACAGACCTTAAAACCTGGAAGTATACCTTAGTAAAGGACACAGGCCTTCTCTGCTGCCCTACTCACAGCACACTCTGGGCTACTCACTGATATAACACGGAGATTGACATCCTCTGGCTGAAGTGGGTAGGCGCTGGTGCACTGCAGGAAGCAGAAATTTGGATTGATGGGCTTCACAATCTGATAAACCTGACGCATTGTGTTCATTGACTGCATCCCACTGGAAATCACCATTGGGCGACCTAGCCATTAGAAAATATGTATAGGTTTTGTCCCAGGTCTACAAGAAAGCTACCCAAGAATAAAATCAATTCTTCAAGTAAATTAATTCAGTACAACTAGAAAAGAATGCTGGGTAAAACTTTTTTTTTCAAGGTCTGAGGGTGAGTTTCTTTTAAAGAAACTTCAGATTTTTTCCCAAAAATGCACTGCAGGAAGAATCTAGTAACTGAGCGACTGAGAAATTGTTATGTTAGCCAAGATGGCGCAAAGAAAATGCTTACCTTTCTTTGCAGTCTTTTCCAAATATGGAAAATTATTTGTATCTCCTGATCCTACTTTGAAAAATGGAACATCCAGTTCATGTAAAAATTCCACAGCCATCTACAAGGAAAAGAAATCACTGTGTTTTAACACTCTACTTCAGGTGGATCAAGGGATAAAAAACTACAGTGTTTGGAAATAACCCTTTAACACAACAAACCCAAAGCTTAATTAAACAGGTCAGTATTATAGACATCTCCCCGAAACTCATTGCTCCTGAAGTAACATTTGCTATCCTAACAATATTAGTTTCTGATTTCCCTCCAGGTGGAGTATAATTATGATGCCTTCTTTCATACTTCTACTTGAGTGCAGATTTTTAACTGGGATCACTGTCTCAAGGTAGTCTCTGGTCTCCCACCACAGCTGGTCACAGCAGTTGTACATTCTGCTGCTTACAAGTGAGCTCCATCTCAGCTTAAAGATGAACCTGTGTACCACGGCATTCTTGCTCTTTTCTCTCTTCTTTTAAACACTACCAGAGAGAGCAATTATCTGCAGATGGAAGTCTGCCTGTTGAAGAAGAAAGCACACATACAATTGTCCTGCTGCACACATCCTGCAGGTCAGAAATATTAAGCCACAGTTTTTAAAACTACAGGTAGTAGAATAGCTTGATCACACTAAAAACTAATATGAGCATATTAAATAAGCACCAGAAAAAAAACCCCGAAAGTGCCCAAAAAAGGAAATCTGAAATGAGTTTGCGTTTAGGAGAGGTACTAGACAAGAAAATATGCCAAAGCAAAGACTATACAACCATTTATTTAAATACCAATTATACCTCACCTTTGTCTAAAAATATGTGTGCTGCACTGAAGACAATTCAAGAAATATTTGAGGCTTTCTGAAAACAGTAAGTTGCCTTTTACATCATTAAGTGGCCTTCTACAAGTTAGTACTTCATAGGAAGCAAATTTAAATTCCCTATCTATCACAGGCAAGAGGTATTTAAATCCTCCATTCACCTCTGGGGAAAATAATGGAATACTTAGCTTTGTTCCCTGTCAACCACCCACAAACACTTTTAATTTCTTCAGCTCTTTCCTTGTTGCAGTTAAATTCAGTTAGTGCCAGAGAGAGAATGCTAATGTCCACAAAGATAATGACTTAAAATGCCTTATTCAGTCTAATTTTTCTATCATCAGTATGATGGAAATTCAATTTCTTGTACCTGCGATATATAATATCTCTTTACTCACTATTTAATATAGTTTATTCAGATGCATTGTGCATAAAGACAATGAGTATTCTGTATTAAAAAGGCAGAGATCTTGTATCAGAGATGGCAAAAAGTTAAATATTACAGGTAGACCTGGTATCTAAGGCCACTCTTTATTAGGTAAATATCTCTTGAAAATTAGCAGCTCTTCTTTAAGAGATTCAAGAGTACCAGGAAGTAATTTCAAATAACAGGAACGACATTAAAGGGAGTGGTTCGATGAGATCCTGCTTTGTCTCCAGTACACACTGGAACAGAACAGACAAAGAAGTTATTCATAGCCCTTGTATTTATTTCACACATCACTTCATTAATTTCCTTATACAATTAAACACACAGTTTAACCTCTTTGACTTAAAACTTAACTGGACCTCTGGAGATTATGTTAAATTTACAGAAGTTAATGTATAAAAACTTTCAGAACAGAATGTACTCTCAAAGACTTTTTATGTCAATTTATGCAATATTTTCCTTAAGTTCCAACCCCCTTTACATTTAGTAAATCCCACCCTTGTCCTACCCTGGATACATCTACTAGCAGAAATGCCACCAGAATTCTTAGGAGCCGTATAATATAATTACTGCTCAAAAAGCAGTAAATATGGCACAGACATGTATCAGTTCTGTTAATTATCTGATGAAGCCACATACAAAGGAGTACAGCAGAAAAAAAGAGGGATCCCAGCAGCAGAAAGTGATCTTAGCTGCTGCCTATAAAGGGTGTTTTGTGTTGCACTTACAGCCCTTAGAAACCAGAGGTTTTAATATCAGAGAAGAAGTGTGAGGTTCCTTTTCTCCCCAAAGGCACGTGAGTCTTTAAGATACCAGATACAGAAGTCAATGACTCCTGGGTTCATTTACTCCTTAAAGGAGTGCATGTTGTTCAGCAGGTCTTCTAGACATGAAGACAGCAATAAAAGAAACATCACCACACTCTCTATTCACAGATCTATTCCTGAATCCTTGGCACTGAGCTATTGCCATATACACAAAACATATCTGTCTATCGTCAGATGAAGAGGGAAAACAAATTTTAAGAAATAAGAATAAAACTGATATATCAGGAATTGTCTCTGATTGCAAGAGTGAGACACTGAATAGAAGACCTCAAAACATTTAGTAAATCCCATCCTTGTCCTACTCTGGATATGTCTGCTAGAAGAAAGCCAGGGACATTGTTCTGCTGCCCATATGCAAGAGCGGCTGACTTCCGATAGAGTCTCTTTCAGTTTGGTTTTCTGTATTTTCTAGGCCACAAAGAAAAATAAATCTGTAATCTCTCATCTATACTGAAGTTCAAGTGTTACTCAACCTTTAGAGCTTACACATTTCAACTGTATGTTGCATTTGTTAATACTGTCTCTACCATCATTCTAAGGCAAACAACATGCAACAGTTTCAAGTACACGTCTTAAGGGGGAACAGGAGCAGGAGTTTCCTGGAGCTCTGAAACTGGTGACTGACTGGTCAACAGCCCCCTGGCAAAAATTAGTAAATGATTCAGCAGTAACAGGGCAAGGTGCTGCGCCCCTCCACAAGATCAGTAAAAGAAATAGGGGCATAAACACTTCTGCTGCTTAGAAACACCACAGGGGTCTAGTAAATAGCAAGGAGGGAGGAAAAAAGAGGGAAGTAATAGGGATTAGATCAAGAAAGGAATCAAGAAGGAAGTTTGATATGCTTGAAACCAACACACTAGACAGCACTGGAGAGCAGTCTGATTGCAATCTTGATCTACACTCTCAAAGCCTCAATTGCTTATGAAGGTCAAAATGAAGCGTTGTCCCCAATATTACTTACTGTGTATAAGTATCTCAACACAGGTGGCAAGTCTTCTAAAATACTCAGCCAACCACTGCAGAGACCCAGGTGAACTGGCAAATTACTCCAGATCTCTCAGTTAGAAATTGATTGTCCATATATTCTTTATATGTAAGAACTATCACACATAATACCCAACAGACTAAACAGCCAGGCTCCCTTTGTCATTCCAGTATGGCTTACATACCTCATCCATGCCAGAAGCTGTGAAGAAAATGCCAATCTCCTCTGCATACTTCTTTAGCTCTCTGTATTGGTCATGACTGAACTCCAAGTGGCGCTTGTGCTCCCCATAGGTCTTTCCCCAGGAGTGTTTAGAGGTGTAGGGCCTTTCTAAGGCTTTTTTGTTGAATTTGTATTCCAGTTCACTCTTCTGGAACTTAGCACAGTCTGCTCCACAGTCCTGCAAAACAAGCTGGTGCACACTGAGCAAAAGTGAAGTGAAACTGCACTCATCCTAACTCTGAATGCAAGAAGTGAGTAACTGATGTGCTCATCAGTTGTGGAGTTTTCACATTATCATCACAGCAATCACAGAAATGGTAATGAACACAGAGTGACCTACACACACATGAACCCTTTTATTTCAAAGTCCTGATACGCTTAGTAGAGAAGTAGCTGAGAGAAATCATATAAAACCTACAAAACTACTTAGCTATGCACGCTGCTTATTCAAAGAGTTGACTTCTGTGGTGTTTTTCCCAGATTAGCTGTCACTGATAATTTTACATTAAAGAAGGACATGGGATTCTGTGGAACAAGGAGTATGAACTTGAAATTCATAGAATCATCAAGGCCAGAAGACACTTTTAAGATCATCCAGTCCAACTACTCACCCAGCATCACCACAGTTACACCTAGATCACATCACAGCACCAGACATCTCTTGAACACCTCCAGGAATAATAATTCATTTGAAATCACACAGTGAAGACATATTCTCATTAGAGCAATTACCACTTACACCTCAGTCACAGAACTAAATACACCATGCCCCGAGCTGCAATGGTATGTAGTTTTCCTGTGAAATGGTGATATAACATCGAATTTGAAAGCAGTTTGGCTGTCTTACTGTATGACACAAGCTTTACTGCAATAAAGCCTTAATGTCAACCAAGTCAAACTGGAGGTTCATTAGAGACGGTTCAGCAGCTGCCTGATACTTCCTAAATTCCCTGTGAGCTCATGCCCTAGCTGCGGGGCTGCAGCCATGACACAAGATCACAGAATGAATTAGTTGGGAAAGACTTCTGAGATCGTCGAGACCTTGAGGTGACTGAACACCACCTTGTCAAACAGACTATGGCATCAAGTGCCTTTCCTTAAACACCTCCAGGGACAGCGACTCCACCACCTCCCATTCCGATGTCTGTTCAGCCCTTCTGTGAAGAAATTCTTCCTGATGCCCAGCCTTAACCTCTCCTGGCACAGGCAGAGGCCATGATCTCTCATCCTGTCACCGGCTGTCTGGTAGCAGAGGCCAATCCCCACCTGCCTACAAGCTCTTCTCAGGCAGTTGTAGAGTGATAAGGTCACACCTGAGCCCCCTTTTCTCCAGGCTGAACAACCCCAGCTCCCTCAGCCGCTTCTCACAGGACAAGAGCTCCAGACCCTTCATCAAAGTCAAATGCAAGGGTTTCCCTGCAGACCATCTGTGTTTGGAACAAACGCTCCCATGCGTCCCCGGCCGCGCCCCGGCAATCTCGCTCACCCGCTTCCCCCCGCGCGCACCTTGGCCATGCGGATCATGCGCTTAGCGATGTCCAGGTCGCCCTGGTGGTTCTGCCCGATCTCGGCGATGATGAAGCAGGGCTGGTCGCCGCCAACCCGCCGCCCGGGGCACAGCTCGAACTCGCGAACCATGGCGAGATGGCGGCAACAGCACGACCCGCCCGCGACTGCGCCGCTGCTCCCGGCCCCGCCGCACCTCCTCCCAGCCACAGCCAATCAGCGCCGCCGCTCCCGGCCCCGCCGCACCTCCTCCCAGCCACAGCCAATCAGCGCCGCTGCTCCCGGCCCCGCCGCACCTCCTCCCAGTCACAGCCAATCAGCGCCGCTGCTCCCGGCCCCGCCGCACCTCCTCCCAGCCACAGCCAATCAGCACCGCTGCTCCCGGCCCCGCCGCACCTCCTCCCAGCCACAGCCAATCAGCGCCGCCGCTACCGGCCCCGCCGCACCTCCTCCCAGCCACAGCCAATCAGCGCCGCTGCTCCCGGCCCCGCCGCACCTCCTCCCAGCCACAGCCAATCAGCGCCGCCGCTACCAGCCCCGCCGCACCTCCTCCCAGCCACAGCCAATCAGTGCCGTCGGCGGGCGCGGACTCCTTCCCTCAGGATCATCTGGCGGCCGGCAGGGGGCGGCGCTGCACAGCGCCCTCAGCGCTTTGCCGGGTGCGGTCGGTGCGGAGCGCTGCCCGCCGGGACGTGGCACCGCCGCCACGGCAGCGGCTGCGCAGGAAACGCACACCAACTGGGTGCTGCACCCAAGAGACCCTTAAAAACTTCCAGGGATGGTTACTCCACCACCTCCCAGGGAAACCCATTTCAATACCTGAGCACCCTGACAGTGACCATTTTTCTGGTGTCTAATCTGAATCTCCCCTGTCTAACTTTAAGGTCATTTCCTCTTGGCCTCTCACTGCAGGCATGGCAGGAGAGACCGACCCCCACCACATTACACTCTCCTTTCAGGAGTTGTAGATACTTGGATAAAATAAATGGTAAAACGTGAAACAATGGCTAAGACCATTTCTGAGATTATTTTACTCCAAAATCCTTCTCTGACTGACATGCAGATACACTTGTGACATTCTGGGCCTGTCTGTGAAGTTTTTAATGGAACTGAAAATCAATAATTTCAGTTGCTACAATTTTATGGTACATGTCTGATGTTTGTTTGTTTGTTTTTGTCTGGTTTGTTTTGTTTTGGTGAGGGATATGAAGCTTGGTTGAGTCTCAAGGCCTCATTGACACACAGTATTAGTAGCACAGTTACAGTACAGTAACGATTTTTGCTGGTATTGACAGTTCCCCAAGGAGAACTGCATTCTTCTGGCAGACTTCAGTGACTGACTGAACACAACCAGCAGACTCTGAGCTGTGTAGTACTTCATGAGAGATAGGCTAAGAAATTGCCTCAATTTCGATCAGAAATGGCTTTGATGAGCGATATACTGCAATATGCCAGTGGTTCTTGAAAAGGATGCTGTCTTTGACAAAGGATTGAATTTTGTAAATTATAATGAGAACACTGCATAAATAATTTATTTTTTTCTTTGTGTGACCAAGAATTGCAAACCATAAAAGTGTTTGTATCTGCATAAAACCAGCCAGTTCTCTAGAAACAGGTCAGTTGCCTGAGGCTGTCTCATAGACAAGAAAGTTTCTTGACAAGAGAACTCATACCATTTCTACTGGTTAATTACATTGACTACAGTCACAGGTGGATATAAATGCAGGCATAGCTTTTTTAGGGGTGACTGTTTCAGAAAGAGATCTGAGTAAAATACAGCCCTGTAAAAAAGGTTACATTTATGCAATAGTTAATACATCCTTAATGTTTTTATGAAAATTTTCCAGAGAAAAAATAGAGGGTTGAAACTATGCTGCAGGTATTACTGATGTACCCCATATGGGCTATAACAGTATAATTTCAGGAATTACATAGAATTGAAAGCCATACCGTTGAACTTTAGGATGCTAAACATTAAGTAGCACTTTGTGAAAACACCCGACACTCAGTATTTGGTCTGCAAAACACTTTGTGAATGTAGCCTTAATACTGCATGCATACAAACACTGAGAATAATTATAATGAAGTTTACTCCAAAAGCTCACTGATTGAAAAAGCAGCTCAGTAAGAATTTCTTAATTGTAGTATTTGAAGCACGCCTCTAATGTGCTACATTTCACTGAATTTTAGTTTACACTTTAATAAACCACCTACCCCATAAGACATTTCTCCAACTAAACTACGTGGCTTGAGGCCAAAAGCCCAGTTGCTCTTGTAGTTCTTTAGGTGCTCTAAGTTCTTCCTGCTCAAACATTTACCACCATCTCCACAGAACAGACACACCCTTCTTTCCTGGGGCAAGTTCCTTGTTCAATCATCAGGTAAAGAAGCAGGAGAACATGCCTCCAGAACACAAGTAATTACCTTCTGGAATAATTTTGCAATGATAGAATAATGTTTTGCATATTATAGCCTAAAAATGATAGAAGACTGAGCCGCTGTGCTCTTAATTATTCAGTATTAAAACAGTAGAATTGAAAGTAAGATTATATGCTGTGATATATATATATACACACACACATGCATATATATACACATATACATACATATGTATATATACAGACATATATACATACATATATTTATATACATATATATGTATATTTCTAATGTAAAGCATGAAAGTAAGAAACAAATAATAATAGTACAGAAATGGAACTATTCCAATCCAGGCAGTTTTACACTCCCTAACACTTCCTAATGAAGGCCTGGCCCCAACAATTCCAACACTGTATTCTGTAAAACTCTGTGTTCCTGTGTGATGTCTAAAACCCAGGTTCTGTTGCAGGTTTGTCTTTTACTTAGTGGGAGACACAACTCACGCTGAGGATTTAATGGATGTATTTATGAACAATAATGAGGAGCATACATAGAATACAATGGAATACTTCCAGATGGAAGGGACCTACAGTGATTGTTTAGTGCAATTGCTTGACCGTTTCAGGGCTTGTCAGTGTGATGGTTGTCACACTGATAGTTATCACACTAGGCAAACATAATTTATGTGCAGTAATTCTTTATTCAGGAATTTCAGAGCTTGAGACAACAAGTGCATGTACTTTATGCACTCAGACACAGACTTCTACACAGATCTAAAACTTGACTGGCATGATAAAAGACATTTGAAGAGCCTTGCTCCTTGAAACAGATGATGTGCTTGCAGCTTTGACATAGTTTTTAGGAAGAAAATTCCACGATGATCCAGTAATGACAATCATTTGCCAGCAGCAATTCCTTTCAAATATCAAGATCTACTACATTTCAAAAATGCTAGAGTTTATCAGTGAATTTTAATTCTCTGGTCTCTTTTCCTTGGATGATATACTCCGCAGTTTTGGGGGTGTTAAATTCCCATGACCACATAATGTATTTGTCTTATTCATAAACAGTGCATAAACTATATGCACTTGTTGTTTGATTGCTTCCTTGTCCTCCTTGATATGCCTAAAGCAGTGTTCTCAGCCTTTAAGATTATAATTCCTCAAAAACCAGAAGCTGACTGCCGGTGAGATGTTTATAGTCTCATGGCCTCTGTTTTTAGCCTATGCACATATTTTCAGGGTCTCTGGTATTATCCCACACTTAAAATCTAGATCGTAACAAAAGGTACCTAACTTCAGTTTGCATGGAGTAAATTTACTCACACTAATAACAAACCTACCAGCCCACAGTTCTTGTGGCCTTTCAATGCTAGCATTACTTTTCTTACTAGCAATGACAGTGTAATTTTTTATTGGGCCATCCAGACAATAGTGACAGGCAGTACATCTCCTTGTGGTGACAGCAAGAATTTGATTTCTGCAGATTTTCTTTATTTCAGCCCAACATCTGAATTTTAGTTTCCACACAAGTTCTGACAAGTAAGAAGACCAGCATGTCTTTTGCTCTGACCACCTTTCTTATGCAACTTTGAGAACAAGTTCTCTGTGTACTGTGAATGAGTCCAGATGTGCTAACAGTTCAGTAAATTACAGTAACAGATTGACTTATCCTTTCACCAGATCTTGTGGGGTTTAAGTAATTGTTTAAACTATTTCTGCAGGAAGAAGCGAGAGATGGAGATTGCATACTTGGAGGGGTGCCTGGGATGATGTGAATGACACAACTCTTACTGACAAAGAGTGATTAAGGGTTACAGAGGCAGGAAGGGATTCAGAAGGGAAAAGATATAAGGAGAAACTAGGGAAGAGTGACAAAATAAAATAGGCAGATACTGGGCCACTGGATTGCTGAGAATGCTGTGAAGCCGAAAAATCTGAGAAGCATAAGAAGCTGGACTGAAAGTTGGGGACGGGAAAACTTGAAGGATACTGATTTCATGAGAAATGCTGCTGGAAATAGCAGCTGAGGGGACTGAATCATGAAACTCAAAGAGCCTTTCCCTAGTGCTGTGAATATTACGTGATAAATGGGGCTATAAATAAGGGGTCTGCATGAGAAGAAGGCAGATGATGCCTTCATCTTTTTTTCCCCTAAAAAAATCACAAGCGAAGGACTATGATCCATTAGAACATATTCAAAATTGGTAAAGATTTAGAATTTAGCTAGAGGCTTACCATCAGTGTATTTTCTCCCTCCTTCTGCACAACTATCTTCTCTCTTTCTATTATTTCCTGAGCTGAAGGAACAGAGATCTCTATGTTCCAGCTCTGTGTGTATCAGTGGAGTGGGTGAACTGGCTTGCAAATTTTGACTTAACAACACACATGACACAAAGCACATGTTTAGGACTATATGACCCTCAAACTATAGAGACTGCTAGTTGTAAGATTTTTCAGTCATAATTTTTGCCTCTTTCAGCATACTTAATGAACAATCAGTAAAATATCCCCCTCAAGAGCAATCTTGCCCCAGACTGTGCCAGATATGGTGGATGTGACTGTTCTAGACTGCATATCCTGTGTTCTAAAAGACAGCAGGGAGACAGTGACCAAAGTTCTAGGCAAGAGAAAGCTGGTCCCTAAATCAGCCAGTTCTGTTCACTGTTTTTGCCACGAAATTGCTGGATGACACTGGGCTAATCACTAAAATAAGCTTTTCACATCTAATTGTCAAACTGAATTCTTACAGCTGGCTTATTCAATGCATTATTTTTTCGTTTACAGATCTGTTGAATTCTTGTAGCTACATATCAGTATGAGAAATGTGCTGAACTAACACTAACACACCTAAATAAATAGGTGTTTGGCATCTCCAAATTGGCATTTGGAATAAGTAGACACCATCACTCTAATCTGGTTACACTTCAGTTTTACTCCGTAGGAGCAGAGGAGGGAGGAGAGCACAGTCTGTAAATTGAGGGCAGAGAGGGAGAGGACTAATACTCTCACTTTTCTGAGAGATGTGTTAATGTAAATTATTACTCTAGGAAGCCTCCACATGATTGTAAAAGGCATAAGGGAGAGCCATAGGACAGAAATAATACATTTGTTGTCAGAGGAACAGTTGAAAATCTATGATGCAGAAACCTGTGACGTACAAAACAGTGAGAATAAACAAAATGTTTGTTTGTCAGCTTAACTTGGGGCTGTTGGGTTGGTGCTGTGGGAGTGCCAGTCTACATCTCAATCTCCTGGTCTGCCTGGCTGACATCGCTCATCATTGACCTACTGATCACTACAATCTGTGGGCTGAGGTCATAGCCAAACCCATTCCCAGCTGGGTTTGGCTGTGTTAGTCACAAGTTCTGCTGTAAGAGGGATTTTGCATCTAGATCCAGTCACTTTCCTCCAGCAGATCAGAGTCTAGGTGTGCTGCTGCAAGGAAATAGATCTCAAACACTTGCAAGTATTAGAAAGAAAACTGAACTCTGACAGAAAAAATAAGCATTCAAATAGATGCTATTGCCTTGATTACCTAGGGGAAAAAAGGTCAAGTTAATGTATTTCGTGATAAGGCAGCTGAATGGGTGCTTTCTATGTGTTCAGAATGTAGACTACTTGGACACTTGGACAGGGGAAAGTGGTGCAATACCTTCTGTATGGAGTTCAGTCATAAACCTGATGCTATTTTAGGAGGGAAATGAGAAAATCTTAGCAGATCCAAGAGCTTTAAAAGAGCTTCAAGAACTCTTGACTACCCAGTTTTCCATATAGTCAAACTACCTTTCAATGTTCTTCTAAAAATGCCAATTAATTAAAATGATAAAAAGAAAAATCCTTGTCAATAAAGAATGGCTATTCCCTTCTACCAGAGCCTTCTTAACTTCCTTACCTTGCAACAATCAGCAGGAAATTGAGATTTCTACTCAGTATGGGCTTCAACAATCCCTGTATTTCAAGTGGCTGTCATTTATTTCAGGTTCAATAAACAACTTTTAAAAATCACACTTTGAAAAGCAGTTTACAGCAGAAATAGAATTAAAGAGTTACTTTTATTTATACTTCCTTTGTGTGAGTTGTTTCTAAACAGTCAGATTCTTCTCAACTTTTTGTGACCTGTGTTGGGTTTGGGCAAGGTGAAATACTCATTCTCCACCACCACAGTATTTCTTTTACTAAAGCAACATGGAATGCTTCTGTGTCTGTAAATCAAATCCAGAAAAGGCCACTGCTTCATTGTTTCTAAGGAAGCTGATAGGACTGTAATACGTGTAAGAAGTGGTAGATTGTTTGCTAATATTTCAATTAGTTTTACTACCTTAGGAGTTGCAGAGGATTCACGTTCAGAAGTGATACTAAAATACTAAGACAATGTACTGTGAAGTAACCTTGGGAATCCAAACTGTAGAACAAAGATGTAATACAGATTGTCCAGAAAACTTGATTGGAAACTAATTAACTGAACATATTTTCTATTATACTACGAAAGAAACATTTTTCACTAAATACTTCTGATGGTGTTAGGGGAATTTACAATTTCTGCCGTAAATTAAATAAGTCTCTTCAGTTATGTCTCATCAGAGAAGATGAGGGTGAGATTATAGGACAGAAAGATGCTTATTACCTACATAGTTGCAATCAGTTTGATCAGACAGGCTAGGAAGTTATCATCTGTGGAGAACTAATTTTTCTCTCAGGACAGTTTGTCAGGCAGGCTGACAAGTCTTCCTTTGGATGTAAGAAGTTTGCATGCACCACATTCTACAACAACAAGAAACTATGATGTCAAACATATGTGTCATTGCTTTGTGGAGATTCTGTTTTATCTTTCACTTGTGAGGAGTTCAAAACGTTTTTCTGTGAACTTGTTCTTGAAGATATGAATGGTAATTGCCCTTACTCAGGCTTAAGGAACCCTCCCAAATGGCATGTCAAAGATGATTGAGTGGCCTCACAATGGTATCAATCATCTTCCTTGTTGGCCAGACAAGAGTAGATTAAGCAAATTTAATAAGGCAGGAATTTGAGGCTTCTTGCAGGTTTCAGCAGTTCTACATGGTAACTTTTTTGTTTGTTTATTTGTTTTTGGTAATAAGCCTTTATTCTGAAAAGGGGAATCAATGACCTGGCTTGCAAATAGGCAATTTTTTTCTTCTGTCCCTACATAGTGCTTTTTCTTCCTGATAATGAATGAGTTTTGTACCAAGAACTCAAAGGCACCCTTCAAACACATTCTTCCTTATTATTTCATGCACTTCTTAGAACACCACAAAAATGTTGACTTCACCATCTTTGTAGAAATGCAACATGCTGTAAGAGTTTTTTCTGTGCATTTCCTCTGACTCCTTTTAACAAAGCAGATATTCTTAAGTAAACAAATGGTAAGGCATTAAAAGCCTAGTTCTTGTTTTTCTTGTGTTTCTGAGGAAGCAATGATCCATGCAGTGGGAGCCACATACTACTGTTTCGACTATCAGAAAAACACCTGTCTCTACACTGTATTTGTAGGCACCTGGATTGAACTCTCCACCTTGGATTATGAGTAAATTTGGAGCACCTTATTAGATCTGTTGCAATAAAACAATCTTAACCTTCAAGAATCTCAAGGTTCTGCAATCAGAGGAGTAGGATGAACTAGAGAAATTATCTGGAGCAAAAAAGCTTTCCCTGGGTGGAGAAGAACCAGTTTAAGGAGCACATAAACAAGTAGGCCTTACATACTCCACCAATGACAAAGCTGACTGATGTCTTTGAGAGTCTTCCCGTGATAGTCTTTGAAAGGCAACAGCAATTGGGAATGTTCCTCAAGACTAGAAGGAAGAAAATGTCACACCTATCTTCCAGAAGTCAAAAAGAACATCATCAGAGCAACCAGTTAACCAGCTAACCAGCTTCAGGTGAGCCCCCAGGAAGATGATGGAGCAACTAATCCTGGATACCGTTTTCAATAACAGAAAGGACAAAAAAGTCATCAGAAGTAGCCACCATGCACTTATGGAGGGAAAGTCATGCTTAACCAACTTGATAACCTTCCACAGTGAGTTGCCTTTCCTGCTGCATGAATGGAGAGCAGTGACACATTGTTTACCTTGGCTGTAATAGGGTTTTAATGCTGTCTTTCACAATGTTCTAACAAGACAAGCTGACAAAGTATGAGATAAATAAAAGGATAGTAAGGTGAACTGAAAATTATCTGAACAATCAGGTCCAGAGGTTGTGATATGTGGCACAAAATCAAGCTTGAAGCAAGTTCACTAGCATTATACTTCAGGGAATGATAATGGGGCCGGTACTGTTTGGGTTCTTTATTAATGACCTGGATGGTGGAGCAGAGTGCTTCTACAGCAAGTTCACATTTTATACAAAACCAGGAGGAGCAACTGTTCCATCACAGGGTTGTGCTGTGACTGAGAGAAACCTTGGTAGGCTGGAGAATTTGGCAGAGGGGAATCTCAGAGAGCTCAGCAGTGGGAAACACAAAGTCTTACACTGGAATAAGATAAATTCTAGCCATCAGTACATTCTGGGAGCTGGAGAATAGCTTGGCAAGGAAGGGCCTTTTGGGGTATTTGGGAGCAAGAAGCGTATCATCTACCAGCAATATGCCCTCATGATGAAGATGGCCAACAGCATTCTGGGCTGCACTAGGAAGACCACTGCCAGCATGTGAAAGAAAGTGATCCTTCCTCTGCATTCAGCACATCTGGAATGCTGAATCCAGTTTTGGCCTGCAGATCAAGGAAGACATGGATATACTGGAGTGAGTCCAGGGCAAGACAAAAAAAGGCTATTAAAGGACTGAAGTACTTTTGTATTAAGTGACTTTATCCAACAAAATGTTGGCAAGACTTTACCTTCATGGTATTGCTTACTCTCTAATTCGTGTAATTTCAAGTATCTTAAGCTTGTCTTTGCCTCTTTATACTATTCTTGTCGTACTACTTACTACTGTTCTGCTCCGACAGTTCAACCCTCCACTCTGTTCATCATTGTGCAGCTCTGTGCTTCCCTTTGGTAGGGAACAATATCTATTCTCTGCTTACTCAGATCCTGTTTGAATATCATGCACAGCTGTGATTATTAGATATTGCCGTCAGAGCAACAAAAAAGCAGCATAGCACCACATGTTTATTAGTTGTAGGTATGTTCCTTGTTTTACTGACTACTGGGTGTTCCTTGGAAAGCAGCTGCACCTCTTGAGATGTTTGTGTTTAACAGTATGGACACTACCAGCAGCATTGCTTCATTCCTCCATCTAATTAAATTCTCATGGCAGCAAATCAGCTTGATAAACTGAAAGCAGTGTGTCTTGCTGTGGTACTGGAGGTCTTGTAGCAGAAGAAATGTTTATCAATATACATGTGAAGTAAGGGTGGGCCACTTCAAACCTTCTTGCCTAGCAGGTGACTTGATGTGCCCAAGGAGGCTCTCTCATGAAAAACTGCCTTTCTTCTGGGGATAAGAACTGGATATAAAGACTGGCTTCTCTTGCATGTTGTAGCAATAAACATGTCTCCAGTTTGATTGTCTGAATAGGAGAATTGCTCTTTGGTCTTCCTAGGTTGTCAGAGTGGGCAGATGGCTTACTTAAGCTGCTACTGTCAATCTGAGTTATAGACCCTGGCTTGGCTTTAAATCCAGCCCCATCAAAACAAGGTGAACAGCTACAGCATGAGTCTATAGTGCAGATGGGCTTGAACTGAATGGCAGTGACGTGTACTAAGGTTTTCTTTGTGGGCTTTAGTCTTCAAAAACCCATTTAGCAGAACTATTAATTGTAGCTGGAAGTGCCCAAGTCAGTGTATGTGCAGTGACCTTTACAAATCTGCTGTGAGGGAGCTTCCAGATTGATGTGAAGTGATGTGCAGGGTAGCTGTTGTGAAGCAGACTGATGCTGGTAGCTTTATGTGCCTCTTAAACCAGTTCTTTTTGGCTCTTGTACCCTGCAAATTGAATCTGGCAATCTGACCCCAAGGAGACACCATCTTTCTGATACAGGAGTCTAGTTATAAAATACTAGGTTCTTGCAAGCTAAAAGCTGGGAGGTTTTTCTAATTTCAGTCTATAGCTTGAAAGTCACTAGTCACCAGCAGTTTGAGTGAACCTTTTAATTGATTTCAATGGAACTGGACCAACTGGAACTTTAATTGATTTCAATAGAATCTTTTAATTGATTTTGGTGGAATTGGAACTGGACTTGTGCTCTCACTTTGGACTTGCCACCAACTGCAGGCTCTTGTGCAGAGAGCTTCTAGTTAGAGAGATTTCCTGAGAACTGATTCATGTCCAGATGTAAGCTGTGTAATGCCTTTCTCATTTGCATACTTACAGAGTGTTGTAAGGACTTGCATTTCATTTTTTTCTCTAGAAACATCTGTTTTACTAATTATTTAATTTCTTAAATCAGAAACATTGTGAAAGAGTCAGAGAAATCCCACTATCTTGTTGCAATGACTTTCTTAATGTTGGAAGTACAGAGCTGCACACCTGTATCTTCATAAATGTTCGAAAACGTATATTTAAGCTACTTTTAACAAAAACATATTTTAAAACTACTTTTAAACCAAATCTCAGTATGTGTAGAAACTGAAATTAAGTGTCATCATCTTTCAAAGAATGGAGAGAAACAGAACAATCCTGACACTCCTTGGTAGTCTGTTTGCCTTTTCATATTTCCATGAGGCTTTATTAATTTAATATTTCTGTAATAAACTCTTCTCCCCCGTGTGACACGTCAACAAACCACTATGGATATGATGCCTTAAGTTTTAGCTTTCATGTTTTTCAGATTCTATGCTGCCTAGGGATGTAGCTCTGAGCCTCGTATTAAGCGTTAGTAAACTCTCTTCACAGAGTAGGTAGACAAAATAAATTCTTTTCCTGCTGAAGTCCAAGTGTTATAGATACAAAAACGAAGTTGAAACTTTTTAATACTTGTGTCTGTATACTAGCTGTGTGTGTTTCGATTTCTCTTTGTAACTGTGTTTATTTCCCAACTAGTTCTAAGTTGTTAAAGATACTTACAGTTGTAATGTTGTTCAGTAGTTGTTAGATACTGTTACAAGTGTTTAGTTAAGATGTTTGTAAGAGTTCTGTGCCCTGCCTTCCAGGATCTAGTTAAAGGGACACCACCAAAGGAAAGGGGGATCTTCTGCCCTTCCCCAGACAACTCAAAACTGAGACCACCACCCAGCGCTTCCATTGGAGGACACGAACACCCAATCAAAACACGGCGGGAAGGAATGATTGGTGTAGAGAGCACCCTGCTAAGAGCCAATGAGAGCCCGAAGAATAGACCAATCAGGGAAAGGATCCAAAACGGACCAATCCCTGAGGGGACTGAGGCTTTAAAAGGGACTGACCACGCTCAGTGGGGGCTTTGCCCTCAGGAACTGGACTGTCTTGAGGCGGGGCCCGTGCGCACGTTTTTGTTACTCTGACTTGCCGTGAGGGGCTGGGACTAGCCCAGCCTCCTGTGTCTGTAGCCGATTTTATAACAATAAATGATTGGCCTTTCCTTTTTAACATCTTTGGATATACGGCCTCGTCATTAAACTTGCAACATTGTAACACAAAGACAACAAATACAGCTTTCAGGCCCAAAAGCATAAGCAAAGGTGGACTGAAGAAGGAAAACAAGAAGGATGCGACTTCAAAATCTGGAGCTGTAATTGGACAATTAAATATGGACCAAAATTTATAAAAGTGTAAGACCTCATGTCTGGTTGTCTATTTTGCAACCATTCTAAGTCCACCTTGGGTGTAGCCCTGGTCAGGCTCTTATCCTGTCCAAGGTGTATCCTAAAGGCCTTTCAATAAATATGTACTTTATTCTCTAGTTCTGTCCAGTCTCTGTTTCAGGTCAGCCTTTTCAAGGCATCAGATGAATAACAAAAGATATGCTACTCTTATATTTTGTACTACTCTCAAAGGAGTAACACCTGCCTTTAGAAAAGGAGGTATCTTGACTTCTTTTGCAAGGTAAGAAAGTAGGAAAGTAATAATAGCTTTGTCAGTGCAAGAACACTTCATAGTGTATCTGAATTATAGATAACACACAATTTTTTTAATTCATCAAAACAGATCTAATGGCTCACTGTATATTCCTTTGTATCTAAAGCAATAATATTCAGTTACTCATTCTGATGGAATATAATTTTCTTGGGCCATTTGAAAAAATTGCAGTTCCACTTATATTCCATATTCCTTAATCCCTATTCTGCAATTTTTAGATGAGCAAGTAACCGGATTTGCTTTTCGTTTTAAATCACAATGCCCTACTTGTGTTTGTGCCATCAGAAATCTCCAGAGGGCTAAGAGGCAGTGGTAAAACAAAAGAGGAAATAGCTAGACAGTCATCCTTGTAATAGATAAAGGGAAGCAGTGCAATATTACTTTTATTTACATATAAGGAAAAAATCCTGATGAAAATGAACTTAGGAGTATGTTTTTAGAAGACTTGTGGAAGAAAGTCAGCAAGTTTCTGTGAGAGCATGGCATATACTTCATAATGGCATTTCATTTTTATCATCTCCTGTTGTTAGTTGTGGGCCTGCTTACTGCTGTTATTTTTAATTCTTTTGCTTTCCCATGGCAGCTGGAGATTATTTAAAATAAATAACCTTGCTGTGTTTCTGTGAGAGACAAAAGTCAGGAAAGTCTAGCCTCCTGCCAAACTAGAATCTGAATTTTCACAGCAGAAACTAGGCACATGTTTTATTTGACTAAATAAGGTGAAGGGAGCTCTCTTTCATAGTACAGGAGTTTTCTTGTGCTTTTCTCTCTAGCAAATGATTATGTTGAGGGGGGAAAGTGTAACTCAGTATGTGATTTATCTCACCCATTAAATCCACACGGGGAACAACTGTCTTTCAGAGTTAAATTTTCCTCTGAATTTGGCCTCCCTCTGAAATATGTCTGAATCCTTGTTTGGAACTATAACATAAGCCTGGGTAGCATTACCTCTAATATATCATGAACTGTACCTACAGACTTATAGGCAATATGTACGTGGGATTAAACAAGTGCCTCTTGCAGCAACTGCACCAGCTTGAGGACCGCCAGCATCATTTTCTCTTTTCTTACAGCAGTATTTCCCCCTCCCCTCTCAGCTGTGCCAATAAAGTACACGCATGGCCAGTAGGGTCAAAGGAGGTGATTGTCCCCCTCCCTGCTCATGTGAGAGGGAGTACTGCACACAGTTCCAATGCCCTCAGCATAAGAAACATGGAACTGCTGGAGTGAGTCCAGAGGAGGCCAAGATGTGGTAACACTGGAGCACCTCTCCTACAAAGACAGGCTGAGGAAGTTGGGTCTGTTCATTCTGGAGAAGAGAAGGTTGTGCAACCTCCCAGTAACTTATGGGTACTACAGGGAAACTGGAGAGGAAGTCAGTGTCAGGAACTGTAGTGACAGGGTAAGGGATAATGAGTACAAACTGAAACGGCAGAAATTTAGGTTAGATATCGGGAAGAAATTCTTTAGTTTTCTCATGGGGAGACACTGGAACAGGTTGCCCAGGGAGGTTGTGGATGTCCCAACCCTAGCAGTGTTGAAGGCCAGGTTGGATAAGGCCTAGAACAATCTGCTCTAGTAGAAGTTTTCCCTGCCCAAGGCAGCAGGGGTTAGGACTAGATGATCATTCAGTCCATTCTAATCCCTTAACATTCTACAACTGTATGGTTCTGTCTGTGTTATAAGCCAGGTACAGGAACTAATCAAAATGTGAAAAAACTTGTATCAGAAATCACTGCCCTTCCAACAAACATTTTGTCAACACACAGTCAATGGAACACATGCTTCCTGAATTTACACTGGTTTGACCTCATTAATGTGTATAAATATCTAAAGGCAGGGGTGTCAAGAGCAGGAGCCAGGCTCTTCTTAGTGGTGCTAAACACTAGGACATGAGACAACTGGCAAAAACTGATGCACAGCAAATTCCACTTGAATATGAGAAAGAACTTTACTGTGTGGGTGACTGAGCATTGGAACAGATTGCCCAGAGAGGGTGTGAAGTCTCCCTCACTGGACACATTCAAGAACCACATAGACACAGTCCTGTGCCAAATGCTCTGGGATGACCCTGCTTAAGCAGGGGCGTTGAACCAGATGACCTACTGTGGTCCCTACCAACCGGACACTTGCTGTGTTTCTGTGACATAAGCCTCCCTGTGTCAGACAGAAGACACCCAAAATCACCAGAGAAAGATGTTTGACAGAACCGCTGTTCTGGACGTATTCTGCGGGTTCGAATTTGTCTCCAAGTTGCCGACGGGCCCATGTCTTATCCCAGCGGAGCGCCTGTGCTTTGGCAGGCTGGCAGAGGCCACCCCAGTCCCGCCGCAGCCCGAGGGAGCGGATCCCGAAGGAGCGGAGCCCGCCGGTGCCGCCCGGCTCCTCCGGGCACCGCGGCCGCGCTCCGCCCCACCCCGCCCCCCCGCTGCTCTCTGGGCTCCGATTGGCTTCTGTTCCGCAGACCCCGCCACGGCCGATGGCTGATTGGGCGGAGCCGGTGGTGCTCGCCGCTCATTGGTGCGGGCGGGCGCCCCCGCCCCTTCCGCGCTGCTGTCCGGCGTAGGCGCGGTGCGGAGCCGCAGCTGCCTGCCCGCCTTCACCCATGGCCGACATGGAGCTCTTCGGTGCCCAGCAGCCGCAGCAGCCGCCAGCCGGGAACGGGACGTCCGACGGTGGCGAGGAGGATCCCGCCGCCGCTTTCCTGGCACAGCAGGAGAACGAGATCGCGGGCATCGAGAACGACGAGGGCTTCGGCATCCTGGAGAACGGCGAGGTGCCCGAGGCGCTGCAGGGTCCCGAGGGCCTCGGCATGGGTACGCCCTGCGGGGGCGGCGGGTGGAGCTGGGGGGTGAAGGGTCGGGGTTCCCTTGTCCTTCGGCGGCGGTGCCGGCGGGACCCTCGCCCCGGCGCTCTGCCCGAGCGGTGCCCCGCTGTCCCGGGGGTGGTCCCGGGGGTGGGTCGGGGCCGTCCTGGGTGCACTGTGCCGCACGGTGAGCGATCTCCCTGCTCTCTGCTTATAGTTTGCATCACCTGAAGACGCCTAAGGTGTGCCCGTATCCTAATGAGAACGGTGCTGATCTCGTCTAATCCAGGAGCCTGCCTGAAGGAAGGCTTCTGAAAGCTGGATAAATCCACTTGAATTTCTGTTTTCCGCGGAGGTGATCTTAGTATTAAAGCATAAGAGCAGTTAAGCTAATGTTTAATTTTACTAAACCTTTAGCCTTTGTTCCTTGGTAACCTTTGCACTGGATGTACCAAGCCCGACACTGCAGAACCTGCGTTTGGAGAAGGGTGGGAACTGTGTGTTGAGAAGTATAGGTTAGTGTGTTTCCAGTTAGTCCAATGGTAGCTAAAGCAGCCCAAAATAAACACTTCTCCTTATGAAAGGTTTTAACTGAAGCCTGTGGAAAAGGGTTGATGTTGCAACACTCTCGGAAGACTTTGCTTCTACTTGTCACCAGGGCCACAGGGACATATTTGCTCTCATGTGACATCTCTTTGTCACTGCAGTAAGATGCCACTCTCCTTCAGACTAAGTTGAAACTGCTCCCCATTTCATTGTTGGAACATCTTTAGAATTCAGTCTTCATTTTGCAACCTGATATCAGAAATTACTGACCCGTCTTATGTATGAGGGGGTGGTATCTCTGTGAATAATGCTCATCTAGATAAACTGTGGGTAATGGAGACCTTGCAGTGCTTATTAAGTGGTAGCACTGCCCTTAATGTCAGCTCACTCATAAGGTCCAAAACATATGGATTACGTACTCCTGAAAAAAATGGTGTTTGCTGGGGACTGTCTTGCTCCAGCAGAAGAACTTGAGAATAATTGTTATCAGAACACCATCCTGTTTTGGTATCATACATAATTTGACTTCCGTATTCTATGTATAGTGCAGAAGCAGACACAGTGGACACTTCCCTTCTTACTTTCAGAAGCCTTAGGCAAACATCATGCTTTATGCTTACATGAGCTTTATGTTCTAAACAAACTCTGGAACATTAAAGTAGCTGTTTGAAAACTATTTTAGTTGGAAAAAAAATCTATCATTGACCTTTCTCACAATTTATTAGAACAACTAGAGAAATATGTGCCCTACATACATGTAGTGATGGCTGTTGTGAAGTGTTTCCATGTCAATAAGTTGATTTTTTCAATGTTTCTAGATTGGTAAGATATTTAATGACTTCTGTTGCCATTTGTGTTAGACATTTCTTATCATCTGATTAGTACCTTAATAAATATCAAACAGTTGTAGTCTCTGGCATATTAGCTCATTGAACTCTTCCGTAATTGAATAGGTGAATGCAAATTTCTTCTTGAAACAATGCAAGTTCTTATGTAAATCCTTAAGCATCGTGATCAGGGATTTGTGGATTTACTTATTTTAACCGTAACCTTTTTTGAACTCCTTATTTACAGGTCTAGTGGATAAGTTCTTTCTAAATACTGGACCAAAAGTAGTAACTTGGGCACTCTCAACTAAAGTCTGACGATCTTAACTTCAGATATAGTGACAAGCTGCCATCAGCTTTTTGAAATACACTTTTAAGAATCATAGTGTCTTATCAACAAACAGTCTTTCATTTTCAGCCTCTTGGTAAATGATTAGACAAATACATGGACAGAAGTGAGCTTCATGAGTTGAAAATGTCAGTATTGGGAATTCTGTTAATTGTCGTAATGGCGGATACTGGGCGAATATGGGGAGAACAACAGAATGCTGCCAAGCTTGTGTATCTCACTCACCATCATGTCATGTTGCCATGATCAGGGTTGGAATACGGATCCAGGCCTGATCTAGTAGGTCATTATGTAAATAGCTATGCCATTCAAGCTGCCTGAGCGTGCAAAAACATAATCTTATTTCCTTTGGAAGGTGAAGCATAATCCCAGCTCTAGAAAGCTGGGAGAACTGTATAAATCAAGTAGTACAATGCTGTTGCCTAGGTATTAGTAATGTGATCTCTTAGGAGATTCCTTTTTCAGGTGTGAATCAATGTCCATGTATATACAGTGAGATTCTGACAATAATATGTCTTGAGCTTGTATCAACTCATTTACTATGTTCTCTGAGCAAAAGAGAGAGAGTTCAAGGGGAAGTGTGTGATTTCTAGATACTATATGTCTGTACAAAATCCTTCTGGCAGTTTGTCAAGTAGCTTCTTATGTGGAACTTTATTCAAAGACAAGCAGTTATATATGTCAACAATCATGCAAATACACAAGTTTAATGTAGGCTGACTAGTCTCAAACATTGTTTTCACATTTTCATGCTCTGTAAGTTTTATATGAACTTGACTGAATTATGTTTGTCTATCTTTGAAAGACGTTCTTGAGCCTCTAGCAATTAAGAAAATTAATTGTGTCTGGTGGTTTGTCTAGGTATTTCATTTAACAGCCTTTCAGGAACTGAGTATCAATTTGCTTGAAGTTTGTTTAGGAAAGAATTGGTTCTTCCTGTCTCTGTAGTTAGCACACAGAGAGAAAGAATTCATGTCTGTGACTATTGATTTTTTTCTTAATTGTTTGAACAGCCATTGATCTGAGTTTTGCTATGCAATCAGCAACTGAGGCTTCAGAGCCCCATAAGACTGCACTGAGAAAGGTATGATAAAGGGATGAGATCTGTCTAGCTTGTGTTAGTGAAGCTGCATTATTATGAAGTCAGGACAGAAAATCTATTTTTTTTTTTCAAGAGAATACTAGTGGGAATTTACAGGAGGTGGAAATTGCAAAATCTGTTACATTGGAAAATTGCAGAAGCTGTTATAGTGCAGTCATTGCAGGTGTGTTTTAGTTCTAGCCTATTAATTATATTGAAAATGAGGGAACTAATGGGTTTTGATAGGACAGCAGATTAGAACTAAAACACCAGAAATAAGCACTCTTGCTGAGCTGCTTGCCTTTATTTTGTGCAAGAATGAGTTATGACTAGAAAAATTATTTCTTCTCCAGGTTCTTGTATAACTATGTAAACAAAAGTTTTGTAAAAGATTCTTCTTTCTCATCATCTTATGGATGAGAGGTAGGTAAAAGGAAAGCATGATTGTGCCTAAAAGAAAATGATGTGAAACTAGGCCTTGAGTGGTGAAGTTACTTAACCTTAGGTCAGAATATATTAAAATTTATGTTCTTCTGTTGCTTTAACTAGAGCTGCTAGCTCACTGAAAGTAGCAGTACTTAGAGTACTTATTGCTTAAAAGAGATGCTGAAGGTAACTCATAAAAATACATCTATTTTAAGAGAGTATAAGAAAAATGTTTCAATTTACTGCAAAGCCCTGCCTCTGATGTTCTGGATAACAGTCCTCTTTTGCATTGAGAATAAGACTTTACAGAGTCTTAGGCCAAGTGGTACTGAGTGGTAATACTGCCAGTAGTAGCCTTCAGAATAGTTGATCATCATTGTGATAAACCTCTGAGGCTGTATATTGACTTCTAGGACTGAAGTGACTAAACAGTTTTTGTATTTATCTTCAAACTACCCAATCTTTTCTTTTGTAAGCTGTAGTAAATGTGGAGGGCGTTGATGTTAGCTTTCTATTTCTGGCAAGCTTGGGTGTTGTATCTCCTGTGAATGCAAGGCAGCTGGTATGACTTATCCTGTCCAGACTCTACCAGACTCTAAAAGGTATCTGTGTTGCTGTATGAAAGTTCATTATTACCATATTGTCAGCATGTGTCGCAGAACTGTAGATGTTTGGGCGTGTTCGTTGCAACAGTGCCCTTAAAAATAGGAGTTTATCTTAAGTTCAAAAGCAAACAACAAGGAGTATGGATCATTACTAACTGAGATGGTTCTAAATATGTGGATTTCAACTTCAGGAGATACAATACTGTTATAGAATTGGATGGATTCTGAAACCAGTAGAGGGGTCTCATCATTCATGGCTGCTGAAATTGTTATGATGGCACTACCAGTATTTAGGCTTTTTCTGTGGGAAACTCAGGAAATTGCATGTTTCTGTGAGCAGAAAAATCTGATACAAAACTGGCATTGATTACTGATATGAAGGCTGACAAACAGGTAGTTTTTCTATACTTCATACTTAATTATACAAGCACAAAGATTGGAGAGCTGAAATTAAGGAATGTTTGACTATTGGTCTTGTTCCAGTTAGCACACTTATATTGGCATATGACAGCATGCTGGTACAGTTCTGTTTCTTCTTCTGCTTGTGATATGCTCAGTCAGCATGCTGAATCTGCAGCTTAATTGCAAGTTCTAGGGAGCTCAGAACAGATGGGAAATTTGTTCTAATATTGCTAATGCTTCTGACCTGGGTGTCCTCTTGAAACACAGTTCAATGTCTGTTAGTGTCTGTTTCTGTGCAGAACAAAAATGGCCCTTAGACAAACCTATGTGTTTCATCTCAGGCACAGCCTTAAGCAATGATGTTCCTTTTACCTGAGCAGATAGCCAGCCTGAGTACTGAACTCCATAATGAACTTTTTTTGGTGTGACAAGAAAACTTAAACATATTATCACTGTTCTTGGGAGCACCCTCAAGATTTATGAGCCCTCTCGCTCAGCTGGTGACTTTAGTCTCTGTAAAGGCCTCCTGTACCTTGCAGAGAAGTAGGAATCTGACAGAGTAGCAACCATGTCTCAGTTATGGGAGTCTAGTTATAAAATATCAGTTTCTCATAACTGAAAAGCTATTTTTTTTATTTGAATCTTCCCCTGCAAAAGTTAGTAACTATGTTCTTGGGGACTAGTATCCTCCAACCTAACTGCCATTCTTGAACTGATGAATTTACAGTCCTCTATATAACACAGTTAATGATTGCTCTTCAGGGCTCAGAGATAAAGGCTTAAAACACTTGCCTAGTTCCCTGATAAAGGAATATGAAGAACTTCTTGACATTCTGACATTCACTAGTACTAGGAAACTGGTGCATACCTAACCACAAACAAGAGCATACAGCAGTATAACTTGCTTAGTTTTAGCTATCTATTTTTAAGAAGGTGGTGCAAAATAACTTGATTTTTCTGCTTTCTATTTGGTACAGTCACTTCTTTTATTGAGAGGTGTATTATGGTGGAAACACTCCTGTGTAGTAGATTCATCTATAGTGGCATGAGTAACATGACTACTTGGTATAGCACGCAGACAGATGTTACGTGGCACTGCTCCAGAGAGATGCCCTGCTGAAATTTAGTAGTTCTTGAAAATCTTGGTGTATTTTATATAGTCCAGGGATTTAAATCGTTCCAAAAACTTAAAAGTTTGCCTCACAACTGGCATGTTCTCCTTATGGCTGCGTTTTAAAAAGATGGTATTTTGGGATTCTGTGGCAAAGATTTGTACCTGAGCCTTTTCCTGAGTCTCTAATGCCATTGTCACTTCAGAAATAATAATGCTGCAACTGAAGTGGGAAGCTATCAAGTGTGTCATCGCACAGATGGTAGCAGAAAGGTGACTTTGCTAGGAATGTTAGCTTTATCTTTGGAGCTAATTAGGCTGTAACAACACTAGGATAAGAATTACCAATTGTTGGCTGCAGGATTGTTAATCTTCCAGGTAGACACTAAAAAAGTGGTAGTCATCCTTCTTGGCTTCAAAACAGTTGTATAGTGGTGAGCTTCTAAGAGAGGGAGGACAGAGTGGGGGTAGCTATAGAATGCAGTCTGTAGCAGCTTCTCAGCAGTTCTGCTGTTTATGTTGTTAGAAGCAGAATCTTAAGATGAAGAAATGACCTTGTATTTCAGGTTCTGCAGAATGGTGGCTCACTTGGTTTTTCATGCCTGTCCAGAAAAGTGCAGGGAGAAGGAAGAGTCCCTGCAGAGTATCAACTAACATTCACTTTCACAACTCCCACATTACGTACTCTAGTAAAGCTTTCCATAAAAGTTACAGAAATCAGTAAATTTCTGGCTGTTCTATTTTTTCTGAAATGACTAAACAAGTCACCTCTTTACAGATGCTGTTGATGGAGTGGTTAACGGGGATGTCTATCAGGTAAGATAGAAGTATTCTGTACTTAGAATGTTCTACTGTTCTACTCTGAGAACTTTTCCTTAATATGGACTAATACTTCCTATATCTTGTCTTTAAAGTAATTTAGTCTCATATCTGAGGAGGGTCTTCTACTCTGGTAGCTCATCTCATAAAGTTGTGAGTGTTCTTAATTATGCCCATCCTCTGAATTTAGAGGCAACTTAAAGCAGCATTTCATTTTGAAATGTGGCTTAACAGTACATAAGCACCATAAAGCAGACTGATAGGCTCTGTGATATGACTTTACATTGACTTGCACTGGCTGCTAAGCTGAAAGTGTGCTCTGATTACCTAGTTTAAAGCAGAGTTTTCAGATTTGCTTGCTCTTTAAAGATAATTAATGCATCCTGGTTGTCTTATCAAGATGGTCTTACAAGGAATGGACTGAAAACATTATACATTTCTTAGTGACATGAAGATGCATGGAATTAAACTGATGGCTAAAAAGATCCATCACAGTATGAAAGAATGTTAAGACAGCCATGGTGATCACAAAAGGAAGAGGTACCTGCTTTATTGGTGTCAGGAAGGAATGAGGCATGCTAATGCAATCACTTTGTTGTGACTGGATTTCACACCAGTTTGTCCAAAGCATGGTCATTGCCTGGTGTCACAGTTGGCTTGTTAGCCTTGATTAAATGAATGCTTGGGAAGGAAGCAACATATGAGCGATGTACTTCTTAGTGTTTTAAGTGAATGCTGAGCTTTGTGGAGACACAAACAGTTTTGTCACTGCTGCTGACATTCTTATATCCTCAGCATTACTGTGAGATTGATGGAACAACTTGTATTTTACAGGCCCTTTGTGCTTCCTTGTACAACAGAAGGTAGATTGCCCTCTTTAGATACCTTGATTTTGTGTTTGGAATTCTAAGAGATCAGTCTCTTTGGTCGACAGAGCTTCCTCTTAATGAAAAAGAAGAAACTGAATGGGCTATACATAACTTATGTTTTAGCTACCTGTAACTAGCTGGCCCTGCAGCTGGCCAGTTTATTTTGCTTTCGATGAAATGTGAAGCCTGGTGATGTTGCACCAGCCTAGTGTCCTCTCTTTGCATTATTCCTTCATTGAAGGCTAGAGGAGGTCCAGAGAGGGACAAGGCACAGCCAAATCTGTGGTCAGCTGCAATCGACATAGTACTCTTAGGAATGGTATTTCTTAACTCTCTTAGGGGTAGGATGAAACAATAAAAGTTGTTAAACTCAGAGTATCTTCTGTAACAAATATTACAATATTCATTAGCATTGTAAATCTGATGTATTAATGTTAGCCCTATTAATTTCAAGTCTTTGAGATGTTACTTTGTGAAAAGGATGCTAGTACTCTCACTGTTCTGATGATTAAATATTGAAATGCCTCTTGTGTTAAAAGCTGCATACAGCAATCCAGATTTTGTAATGTGATATGCAAACGTCTCCTGAAGTAGACAAATAAGCTGCAAAGAATGTTTTATACTCCTGTGCACAAAACGGTAAAGAAAATTGCTTTCACAGCAAATATTTGAGGTGAGATGAACTCAGAGAATTCACTCTGTATAGAGAATTCACTGTATAGTGGGGTGCTAGGCATTGTCTTCTGCGTTCTGCAGCCTTAGGGCTCTGGCCCTAAGTGTTTGTGCACTTGTATTTCCAGTTGTCTTGAATTTTCTTTTGATCCTTAATTTCTGGAGGAAGTCCTGTGTTAATTCCTTTCAATTCTGCTGTAATTTGTAGCAAGATGTTTTTAGTGATGGAAATGAGTTATAATATCAAATGAATGTGTTATTAGCTCAGTTCAAATAGAGTCTAATTTTATATAGCTGTCAGGCAGTTATCTGGAATATTCACTTGTTATGCACAAATGACTTTACTATTCCTTTCTTCCAAGGAGAGTAATGGTCCCACAGATTGCTATGCTGCCATCTCCCAAGTAGATCGACTGCAGTCAGAACCAGAAAGTATTCGTAAATGGAGAGAGGAGCAAAAGGAGCGCCTGGAGCAACTTGGTAAGCATGGTATTTGTTGAGTAACTTGATGTCAGCTTCTCTCACACTGAGAGAGTTGGAGTTGTTCCACCTGGAGAAGAGAAGTGTCTGGGGTGACATTAGAGCAGCCTTCCAGTTCCTAAAGGGGACCTACAGAACAACTGGAGAGGGAATTTTTACAAGGGTGTGTATTTTACAAGGAGTAATGGCTTTCAACAGAGAGAGGGTAGGTTTGGATTAGCCATTAGGAAAAAAACATTATGGTGAGCGTGGTGAGCCACTGGCACAGGTTGCCCAGAGAAGCTGTGAGTGCCCCATCCCAGGCTGAACAGGGCTTTGAGCAGTCTGGTCTAATGGAAGGTGTCCCTCCCCATGGCAGAGGAGGTGGAACTAGGTGATATTTAAGGCCTTTTCCAAATCAAGCCATTCTATGTTTCTTAAGCAGTAGAATTCTGAACCATGGCACTACCTCTTTGGAGTCTTAACATGCTACCTGAGTTCAAGGAGCAGGCCTGGATGGGTCTTCTAGCAAGCAGACTTAATACTGGTGTGGGAGTCAGCAAGTGAGTGGCTCTCTGAACTTTTACTTATAGATGAGCTGACAGAAAATGAACAGCTTTTGTAAGTTAAAAAGATGAAAATAAATACTGCATGCATTAGTAGTTTATTTCAAAGGATAAAGATTACTCATTCTGTAATTGCTGAGGCCATCTGTTGTCACATGGATCTTACTCTAAAAACTAAATTAAGAAAGTAATGGATTATTAACTAAACTAAATACAGCAATCAAATGCAGTGGCACCTACCCATGTACAGCATCTAAGAGACTACAAACTGGTGTGCCTTCCCACTTACATGGTGGAGGAGCCTTTACTTGAAATTGTTTGGACAGAACCTTCTGTAAAATGTAATTCTGGGTAGAGCTGACCCTTTTAGTCCTGTTTTGGGCTAGTTACAGTAGATGAGGTTGTCCTGAACTGTAGGCTGTGTGTAAAAGTATGTGGAATGCCAGGTTCCTTCACTTTGTCTAAGCATAGAGACATTACTAAGCTTTGTTCCAGCACTGGCATAGCAAGTGACAGTTTCTGGTTTCTGAGCAGTTTGCAGACCAACAGATTTACTGAATCTGAACTGCTCTGCAAAATGCCTGTCCTAAAGTGAAGTGGACTGTCCCAGTTATACAGCACAGGAATTCTGTTTAACTAATCCTTTGAATGTTGGTAGTATTTAGAGTTCTTATAGCCTAAATCAGGAAATCTCCTAACCCTTATCTGAGTTGGTGAAGCAACTGCCTGCACTAGAGTGCACTGTGAACCATCAGTTGAAATGTTTGCAAGATGCATTTGGATACAAACATGACTGACAAAGTAATTCTTAAATCTTCAGATGCAAACTCGCGAAAGCAGGAAGCAGAATGGAAAGAGAAAGCAATAAAAGAGTTGGAAGAATGGTATGCAAGGCAAGATGAAAAGCTCGAGAAAACAAAAGCCAGTAACAGGTAAAGTTTCTCCAGCCATCCGAAGAGTTATGGTTCTAGTTATGAAAATAATTGGGGAGGGAGGCTAGAATACTTCTTGTATGTCCTAAGGCCATAGTCCTTCAGATCATTAAAGTAAACACTCCTACTCCCTATCTTTTTAAATTTTCTTAAATAATCTAGATTAAATGTCCAGGAAGCATTAAGATGGTGATCGAGTATTACTGAAGATTCCTTAGGCCATGAACCTTGAACATGGCCAGGAAATATTTTGCTCTACCCACTTATTGTCATGCTTGCAGCTGCACAGGCCTTTGGTGTCTGCAGTTACCTACCCTGAGACTGGCTTTCTTACTTGCCTACTTTAGAACATATGGAAGTGGCATTCTAGTTAATCTTTGCTACAGGTCATTTCATTAAATGTCTTAGAACCTTTTTGCTGCTCTTTTTGAAAGCAGTTCAGAAATAACATGACTCAGTTCTACTGGTGAGAAACTAAATGTTGACTGTGTCTGTCGTGGTTTGAATTATCTAATTATGGGTCCTGTGGCAGAAAGTGATGACTTGGTTGCTGGAATAGTAAGCTCTTACACTTTCTTAGAAGTTCCCTGTGGAATTTTGACTTCAAGCTACATGAAGGTAAACGTGATAGAACTCAATTAATGCCTCTTAAATCTCTACTTCATTCTGTCCAGGTAATCATCAGGACTGCATTATATTTTGGGAGCTCACAGGGTTCAAGAGGAACTGCTGTTTTGTTAATTTTGTTGTTGTTTTTTTCTTTGTTTGTTTTTTTTTTGAAATACCACTTTTCTTATCAAAATGGCCATCAGGGTTGTCTTTATTAAGTGAAGTCCTAGGTAGACTACTCTTCTTTCTAAAGGAAGAAAGGAGGCCTACACTGCCTTTAGTATGATGAATTTGCCACTTCATTCACTGAGGAATTTGCCTTTTGGCTGGGCCAAGAAAGGGAAACAGGATTAGTACTGCTCTAGTTGCTGGCCAGAGCTCATCATACCCTCATAGCTTTATTGTGGCCAGTGTCTGAAGGACATGGAGTCTGGAGCAGGGCTCATTAAACAGGTGCTGCACAGAAGTGTTTGGCATTCTTATCACCCTTGTGAGACCTCTTGCTTGATGGTAGTTTCTACCCTCTCTAATGCTAACATTGGGGCCCTTGTCCTCAACTAGCTGGTCCAAACTTCTGGGATGTAGCAGAATTTCTGTGTTGCCCCTCTGACCAATGGTTTGATACATTCCATGTGGTAACTGCTTTCCTGTTACAGTAAGTCTAGGTGATGCAAGGTTAATGTGCTTGTTAAAACTGCCTCCAGCTGTGTTCCGTACTTCTCATCCTTATCTCTTTTTTCCTGCCTGCTTGCCTGCCTGTTGGACTACTTGCTACCTAGGGTGGCAGATGAAGCTTTCTACAAACAACCCTTCGCTGACGTGATTGGTTATGTGTATGTTGCCTAACTACTAATTCTGTTTGCTAGTCAACACCATAATAAGCAGGGTCAGAAACAGTGCTCAATGTCTGAAGGTGCCTTCTGAATATTTACTTTTTGGACCACTTCTGGTCTGCAGTATTAAGCGCAGTTCTCCTGTATGTAGTGCACAAAGCCTATCACTTTCAGATTAAGTCATGTAGTGTACTGCCACTGAAATTTTGGCAATGACTTCAGTAGTCTTTAGACCTAAGCGTTTACAGTTGTTTCCAGGCCAGTGAATGTTGCTTAGCAAGGTGCTTTGCTGGGGGTGTGGGTTAGTTTCACATGGATGCTGTATTTAGTCCTTCCACAGAGAAGCAATGTTTAACTCTGTAATAGGCAGTGACCACCTGCTTTGCCTATGTATCAGAAAAATATTCAAACAATGCATGCACATAAAGGCTCACAAGCCAAGGAAGGTAGAAATTAATTGCCTGACATAAATCAGGGTAGAAAATATGTGTGCATATAGAAATAGGAGACTGTTAGAGAACAAATGCAAAGTACAAGAAGGTGGTATTGGGAAATCAGTGTAAACTGCTGGGAAGACATTCAGGAGGAGTGTTGATGTTTTGCGAGCCTAATAGGTCAGAGAAGACAGAGCTGAGACTTTCAAGCCCCAGTGAGTATGCTAGTTTCTGAAGGGTAGAAGGATTGCAATGTTCATTGGCTTGTTCATGTATTTTAATTTCTTCCCTTAATTTGTAGACTTGAATTGAAAGATGGACATGTCACAGATTCTAAGGTGACACCTTTAGAAGGTGTACTGGTGAGCCGTGTTGTGGCTTTGAGTGCATTAATATTGAAGGTTTGGTGTGAAATTCACAGCTAACTGTTAGGTGGATGTAAACCAAGACTTGTGAAATGATGGATTTACAGGTGGTGTTTAACTTTTCTGAAATCTCCTGGAGTTGGTTTTGTTAGATTTTTCAATAAAACCCTTATTTTCATATGTCCAATGCAAATGTGCAGTGTAAGTGCTGCATAATAAAACTGGCTGCCTGTTTCCTGTATGTAGGCTAAGCTACTAGTGCATGTTCAGCCAGCTAATCATCTGCATTAAACTCATTCTCATTTTCTATATCTGACTTAAACTTTCTCTCCTTGTTTCTTTTCTTCTCTTCACCTTTAAGCACAAACATAAATCATCCTTGCTACAGCCTAGAACAGTTAAGTAAAAAAATCTTCACTGCCCCTTAAAAGTGTCATGTCACATAAAGTAGCAGTGTTGTAGTGATCCTTGTCTTCAGTGGTGTCTGTAACCTTATCATCCCTGTGAATAGTGCTGAACCCTCATGGGAGAGTCATTTTCACTGCTTTCTCTGTACTGCTTGTTGGAGTAGATGGATTTGGTTTGCTCTCTTGATGCTTACTGCTTCTGCACTCAGGCAACTACCAGGGCCCCACAGTTCATGTAAACTAGATGCTGGAGTGTTATCCCTGCATTGAAGCAATGCTATTGGCAGCATAGAAAAGCCAAAATAATACAGCTGGGAAGCCACTGGCACTATCCAGTACATAATGTACAAAGCCTCCTTAGAGTCTCCTTAGGGTGAGAGCATGGGAAATATGTTCTGTGAAGTGACCTCAAACAAGTCATCTCCTCTGCCAAGATATGCTGTAGTCTATTGCACTCACAAGCATTGGATTCATGACTTAAATTCCTTATGATTCATGCTGCTTCACTACAGCATTGGGAATCATCAGCAGATAGTTTGATGATGGCCTGTAGGCCTTGGGGCTGATTTAAATCCTCAAATGGAATTTGTTTAAGACATGCTTGCAGGCAGTTGTAAATTTCCAGTTGGCAAATGTCCAGTATAAGCCATCAAGTGGCAGAGGCTTAACTAGTTAAGACCTGGGCATTTCTCCATAAATAAAATGCCTACATAGAAGTACCTTACTTTCTAGAAGCTTGTGTGGCGACTCCTTAGGCAAAGAGTCAGTAACTATTCTTAAAACCAAACACCTGTATTCCAACATTTTACACAATCCTCTGCAATCCTCTGCACTGCTTGTGCATAGCATACTACTGCAATCTACTTTCATCTCCAGGATTGGGGCAGTGGGAGCTTACGTGGCCATAACGTCCACAAGCAGCTGTCAGGTCACATCTCTTTTGAAACATGCTGAAAGAAACTGCATCCTGTAAAGAGGGAAGGAGTTCCTTATATGCTGGGCATTAACACAAGGTGCATTGCATTGCTTTTAGGGCAGCTGAAGAAGCCTTTGTGAATGATGCAGAAGAAGTTTTTCCGGGCACTGAGTGGGAACGTGTGGCTCAGCTCTGTGACTTTAATCCCAAGTCTAGTAAGCAGGCAAAAGATGTGTCCCGCATGCGTTCCGTCCTCATCTCGCTCAAGCAGGCTCCGCTGGTTCGCTGAAGCAAAGCTCAATGGAAACACTACAAATGCAATATCTTAACCTTACTCAGAGAAGCTATGTTTGCAGTAATTTGATTAATTGTTTCAATGTGTTTTTTTGGACCACATCATGATGTATCTAGAGCTGATCATTGTTTGATTGCATGTTCTTCCCGATGTTTCCTTTCTATGTCTGAAATGGGAAACCTCCAAAACTGTAGTCTCTGTGCTGTTGTGCAGAGGTGTCACTTCCCACATTACTGATATTAAAGATCTGTTAAACAGCAAAATGTGTTGACTTTGGATGAACTGAGAAGGTCTCCTGCTTCCTTTTGACAGAGGGTGTTTGAATTAAGTGTGAGTATACATTTCTCTTGATTGCTAGGGATTTTACCCTGCTGGTGAATGTCCAGCCAGCAGTGCTTCTGGTCTCTGCAAGGCTGTCATGCTTGTTTCATTAAGCTTTCTTAAAGCTCTTGAGAGCTTTAGTTTAAAAACTTCTCCCTTATCACACTAGACAGCAGCTCAAGAAAACTAGAACAGCAGGCTTGCTAAGGGGCTTATCTTGCTTCCAGTGGGACTGAGGACACTGTCTTCTGCAGCTCAGTAATTCTGTCTAGTTTTCTGCTGTCACTCTGGCTGCGTATCTCAGGTTCAATATATATGAGAAGGTACTGAGCAGTTAAGACCTTTGATATTCTTCTGCTTATTCTGTTCTGCTAGGTTTTCAGCGCTGTCTTCATATGCAAAGATCTGTGGTGTAGAGGCTGTTTGGATGTTTTTGAACTGTGTCCTTGTCCTCACTGACCTTTGCAGACACTTTCTCCCACTAGGGTGGTGAACGGGAGAGCAAGAGAAGGGAACACTTAATCTTGCTGCTGCTCATCTCTAGGTTGGAGCTCTGTCTCCCATGGTGGTTGAATCGGAAACAAACTGATCTAGAAAAATCTCTATTCTGCTTCCTTGGCTCACGCAGCAGTACCAGGAGCTGTATTCTAGCCTTGCTGTGTTAAACTTTACCTTTAGAAGCTGTCTATCTTCTAAAACTAATCTGTTCAATCTCCTATATTATTTCACTATGTTTATCAAAGACACAGTATCTTAACTACTGTGTAGTGTAATTGCTTTCATATAAAAGCTGGAAGGTTAGTCCAGCCAGTTTAAAAAAGGTTGCAGATGCAGACTACAATGTACCAAGGCTCAGGATGTTACTGCATAGCTGATGTCTTACTAGCAGCTGTGTCCCTTTGGTGGTTGGTAAGGTGGTGAATAAATGGTTTCCAGTTGGGCTGCAGTAGTTAAGCTGTACTTAACTGTAGTAATGACTGGAGCTACTCTCATGTTGCAAGTGTGTTCACACACTGCTGATGGGTGGTGATGAGAATACTAGATTACAGGTCTGAAACCTTGATTTCATGGAAGGTTAAGACAAGAAGATACTGAATTCTGAACTGCACAAGGCTATGGCAGGTGAGTCCAACAGGACTGAAGCACAGAGCAAGTCCACAGAATACTGATACTCATTGCTAGCCTTGACTAGTTATGCATCTGGCTTGACTGAAAATTTCCTTTTTGCTGCACACTCAAAAGCTCTGAAAATAAAGGCATTCAAAATGAGCTGATAATTTAATAAAGAAAACTCCACTACATTAAATTTAGTCTTTAAAGTGTTAATATGAATTTAGGAGAATTTGAAAGATCAAATTACGGGTTCCTGCACACTGAATTATGGTACTTATTGATCACCACATTTTCTTATTTTATGGAATATTTTATCTGGCTATATGGATCTGGCTTAGAGCTGCAATCCAAGAAAATGGGCAAAGACTCGAATTCAGGACCAAAGCAATGTTACAGAAGTTAAAGTAGTATTTTATATACTAGGTTTGCCGAGTGTAAGAATGTGGAGACTTTTTACATATTTCATCCTTCTGGAACACTTAAAATGCAGCTCTGATTACCTGGGTTCTGATTACCTCCACTAACTCTGGTGCAGATATTTTGCAGATTAACTCTTCTGCCTTAGTTTTACATTCAAGTACGCTAGGTCACTATGTCATACTTTTTATCAGTGCTGTTGCAAAATCATTGACTGGCTGGGGTTGGAAGGGACCTCTGAGGTCATGTGGTTCAAATCCTCTGCTCCGGCAGAACCACATTGAGCCTGTTGCCCATGACCATATCCAGACAGCTTCTGAAGATCTCCAAGAAGTGAAATTCCACTACCTCTCTGGGCAACCTCTGCCAGTATTGGGATATCTGTACAGTAAAGAAGTTTAAATGATGTTCAGATGGAGCCTCCCTGTGTTTCAGTCTGTGACGTGTCTCCTGTCATGGCACGAATGAAGAGCCTGGCTGCCATATTTGCACTCTTACTTCAGGTATTTCTATGCATTGGTAAGGTTCCCCTAAGCCTTCTCATTTCCAGGCTGAACAGTTCCAGCTCTCAGCCCTTCCTCACAGGAGAAATGCTGTGATTGTTTTATAATCTTTGTGGCTCTTTGTTGAGCTTTCTGGTGTGTTTATGTCTCTCATGTACTGGGGAGCTCAAACCAAACACAGCACTCCTGGAGTCAGGACATTTTCTGTGTCTGAGAATTATTTTAGCTACTTAGATGTTCTGACAGAACATTCTGGCAGAAAAAGAGTTCTCTGGTTTATTTGGGCAAATGAATTCTCTTGTCTGTGTTTCTATAACATTGACTTGTTTTGTTCAGAGGTCAGCATCTGTCACTTTGTTTTGTAACTTCATGTGACAGCGTTGTGCTACCTCTGGCCTGCTGTGCGTGCTCAATCCTGTTTACTGTCTTTAACTTTCCACTATTGCTGCCTATCTCCATAACATTAGTCAGTGGAATCTGGAAAAAAAAAGCTGGATGCTTCCTATCCTTCAAACATAACCCCAGCTGCACGCGCGTGAAGATCTCATGCAGTATTGAGAGAGAAGCTGTGGACTCTTGCTGAATACATCCTGGTATAGAACTTGCTTTGTTTAGCTTCTGATCAGGTGGCAGCCAGCAGCCAGGCAGTCTGAAATTACAATGAGCATTTGTAAAGAAGAAGGGGGATGGAGAGGTCATGGGTTCATTGGAAAGCAGGGAGCCTGAAAACAACAGCACTGTGCATTCATCCTCCTAGCCTGTGGAACATGGTTAAGTTTTAAGCAGCCATAAAGAACATGGTGTGGCTTATCTGTTTCTTGCTGATGTTTTTTTTTTTTCTGAGCAACCTCTTTTCTAAGGGGGAAACATACACATTACTGGCTTGTATTCCTAAATGGACAACATGGGTGTCTATAGTCTTTGCCAAGAGGATTCCTCCAAGAGTAGTCAGCTTGCTCCCATGGGGCAAGCATGTTCCTCTCCAGAACTCATCCAAATACAATTATCTGGAATGGTCCAAGGAGTGTACAGTCCAGGTGTTTTATACTTACCAATGCCTGAAATGTCTCCACAGCATTTGAAAGGGACACAGTGATAAGATTTCACTGAATCAAAGTATCAATTCTGTCTGCACCTTAATCTGTGTTTTGTTTTTGTAATACAAAATTACCCTTGCCTCCACTGGTAATGTGCAAGTTTTTGACAATTTTGTTACAATTAGGAGGAAGGACAGTGCTTCAAGACATCATGAAACTAACGAATTTGTTATTTCCAAGTGTCTGCGTGGCAGATCAAATATTTGAAATACTGAATAACTAAACTTGATGGTCAGAAGACCAAAAAGAAATTCTAAACCTTAATTCTGTATGGATTAGCTATTTGGTTTGCAAAGCATCAGCAATGATCTGTAAAAAGATAGCTATCAAAACTCAGCTGGTCTCCTCATGATCCCAAGTCCTGGCTCTGGGTTTCTGTGGTAATACAGGACTGTTGTGGACAAAGCACTCTTTTTCCACCAGCTGCAAGAAGCAACAAGGTATAGGAACTTATAGAGGTCTTATATTGGTTACATGAATTAAAAGTTACAGAACTAAGAACTCCAGTTTTAGTTTGCTTTCCAACCTTTTGGCACTCTACTGCTGCCACTTGCTTATGTAATGCTGGTTATAAACATCCAAGTTTATGAGGGAACTTGCCCTGCCCAAGCTGTTGATTGATATGCAGTTCTGCTGGGAGGGCTGGAGAGCGGCATTCCTGCCAAGGCTTCGCAGTTAGGATATAGTGCACTTTACCACAGACACTGCAAAACCAACTGACACACAACAGGCAGTAAGAGCAGGTGCTGCCAGTGCAGTTCATGAGAATGCCCTGCTGCTTTAGGCTTTGAAATACTGATAACAGCTTGAGAAAGGATTTTGTTCCTATGTTTTTCCCAGTATTTGATATAAAGGTTGGTTTGCCCTCACTGGAGTCCATGATCTTCATAGTATGGGCTACTCTAAAAAGGACATTAAGCCAGCATCAAGTAAGCGCATTATTGCAGATAATCTGTGAATATATCATGTTTGGTCCTTCTGGGGCTGGAAGCAAGTGGGGGCTAATGTCCATAAAATCTCTGGTCCACATTAAATTACCTGAAGTTCAAAGGACGCTTCTGAACAGGGAAAAGAGGAGAGACAAAACCACTATTATGCTATTAAATATGATTTTTTATTATTTCTGATTTTATAAATCCCTTGTACATATGCAACAAATTTTTGGCCAATTGACAGAAAAAAAAGCATTTTCAAAAGCATTTGAAGAATTGTTTTTGTAATGTGACTAGACATCAAGGGTGTAAAGCTTTTCAAATGCGTTTTAGTCTGCTGTGGTTTTTTTGTGCCTGCAACCAACCTTTAGCTGCTAGGGAAAAACATTTTGACTCTGAGATACCAGAAACACAGAGCGTCAGAGGGTCTGGAAAGCAAAAGCCTGGTCCCACTTTTAGCCAGGCATTCCAGCCAGGCATTCCTTGTGATGGTAGAGGATAGAAAGATCAAATGACAGGCCTCCTCACTGTTAGAACCTCAATACTCCTAATCTAAGCTACTGTCACCAGCTTCTCCATGACATGCTCATAGAGCTAATGCTGTGGTATTGAAGTCTGGGAATCATCAAGAAAACCAAGATGTGTAGGAAAAGCAACTAAAACTCCGTGGTTACATAAAGCCTAGTACAACTTGGCAAACAGTTAAGAACCAGTTATTTGTCAAGTTTGAGAAAACTATGGTATAGAGGCTGCATGATTGTTCCTGGAGACATCAGGAGGGAGATATGGTGTTCCTGAAATCTGCTCTGAAAATGTGAGTTACCAGTAAACATTCCTTGTGGAAGAGAGGGTGAAGTAAAGGAATTAGCAAGTGTACTAGGAGCTATTCAGTCCAAATTCATTGTATAGCAGAGTACAATGCTATACAATGTTTAGAAGATTGTTTCATTTTGATTGGAGAAGAAGTTCAAGTGTGGAAATAGCCCTTGTACTAGCACATTACTGGACTTCTGAGAATATCAGTGATTGAGTTAGATGTCACAATAGGTCATTAAATTCAGGACAGAATAGTTCTGTGACTGCTCCTCCTCCTATCTTTCTGGATTAGCTGATAGATGGGTTGGTTTTCCAATTTCTCCAGCATCTTGAAGGATGCTAAAAATGAGCTGGGTAAAGACAACACTATATATCCAGAACTCATTAAAGAAATACCAACCACAGCTTACTTAGGTAAGCCTTCACTGGCATTTGACATACTTTTCTCCTAGGCCTCTGAATGCTCTGAAGGTGAGGATAAGGGTCAGATTTGACTTTCCATCCTGAAAGCTGATGGTGAAAGCAGGAAAAGAACAGCCACCCAAATGGCTGAGGGGATGCACTACATCACCACTCTGCAGTGAAAGGTAGATTCTTTATGATCAGCTGTGCCATGTGGCTGAATTTCAGCTAACTGGCTACCAAGAATAAGCGGCCCCCCTCCCTGAAAGTAGTAGATTAAGTCTCTTGAGAAATCCCCTAAGATTAAAATTCAAACAATTTATTATTGGCCATAGTCAGAAGACAAAGGTGCTCCCTACTACACTTACCAGTTTGTCTGGACTCCTCTGCAGGCTGTAAGCTCACTAAACTGTAGGTTTTTTCCTTCATATGCAAAGCTTCTAAAATGGGACTCTGCCCTTTAGAGGTGATATAATAAATAAACTTGGTTGCCTCTACCAAGTCCTTCATGAAAAGGAATTTCTAGGTGTAGCCTTTTTTTATTGTAGATGCCCTAGTATCCACCCACTGAAATTGCTACCTGCTACTGGTGATTACATCATATTTACTTTGTGGGTGGAATCCTGGAAAGTGAAAAGCTGGTAAACTCATTTCACATAAGTGGGAAATGAGATATGGATCCCCAAGAATTATAATAATTTTACACACCATACACATTATCCCCATACAGCAAGAGATACTCATAAATAATTCAGCCACACTCAAAAGTAATGTATAGGCTTACCAACAGAAGTGCTTAAAAAACCAGAATTGCACATTACTTCCAATGAAGTCAGCTGAAATTTAGGAAAAATACAAAAAGATAATACCTCAATTAGGAAATGCTAAGTAGTCACTAACTACTCAGAACACTACTGTGATTCATTAGCTGCTCTCATCAAAGAAAAATTTGGGGCAAAGTATTCCCTCTACCCATTAGAAATTTAAATAGTCCAATTCTCTAATTCCGTAAATTCTTCTAGTATATTCTACGTGTAGTATAATCCAGTACCAGGCTAGCAGCTCCAAGAAGAGCAGGGTCTGCTAGATTTGAGACCACCACATCCACTGTTTTAACAGAGGACAGCGCCTGTCGATTTATCACATCTTTGACAGCATTAACATAGTGATTAGCTAAAACTCCAGAAAGGATCACAAGAGACGGGTTCACGGTGTGTAGAATATTCACAACGCCAAGGCCCAGTGCAGTCCCAGCTGAAAAGAAGAAGTAACAAAAGATTGAGTAGAATACTCAGAGCAGTTCTGGCATCAGTAATTGAAACAGTTCTGTTTGCAGCAAATAACACTGGAAAGTCAGCGAAATGTTTTGTTCCACAGAGTTTTATATTATCAGGTAGTATGTGTCTGCTATTAACTTTTCTTTTGGAAGTAAAAAGGAAAAGGCAAAATTTTTATGTAAAATAATGCGTTATTCAACATTATGGATGTGAGAAGACAAAACAAGGCATTAAGCATGCTTGTAAGCAAAGAGAAAACAGGAAAGCATCACTCTACCACCTTATAGTTAACCACTGTGTAAAGGGAGGACTATGCTTAAAACTAGTAAACCAGTAAAATACCCTATGTAAAGTAACACATAACATAAATTGCCTTAGCTACTTCAGACCAGCCATTCACTTGCCTACAATGAAATGTCCCAGAATTTTCCAATATGACTATGTTGAGACCTTACTTCTTCTTTAAGCTGATCTTTGCAGAACCTTTTTTTTTTTCTTTTACTGAACAGATACTTTTAACACTTTTGCCACCATTTTCTCCAACGTTTATATTTAAAAGCTCATTACCATTAGTAATTTCTATACTGAGAGGGCCTCAATGTGTACAGACTGTGCAGTGTTACAGTGCACTACCATTTCTGTATCCCCTAAGATACAGTCATGGAAGTGTTTCACCCTCTGGGCTATGTTCTCACCTGTTCTGAGAATGCTCTCTGCTTTTGTATTCCCAAGTTTAGCTGCTTGAATAAGGTGTGCAGCACTAACAATCTCCTCCTCCTTCATTGACATTCCTTCTACTAAAAGCAGATCATCTGGAAAGAAGAGAAAGCCAAGAGCAAAACATGATAATGTGGCAAGTCAGAGGGTAAAAAATAGGCAAATAAAATCTTTTCATCTCTTTTACTTGTATACTGAATCCTGGGCAACTTGTCCAACCCTGAGTTTTGCCAAAGTAATCATATACATATTATTCAGAAAACTACTTGCAGAAGCAGGGAATCAAACTCTAGCAGTGTGAGTGTGGTAATTCTCTAGTCTTGTTGGACCCCCCAAAAATAAAATATAAATATTCTAAAAATTATTTAAGACTGAGAAGCTTTTGCTGAAAGACAATTGCTGTGAAACCAAACATCACAGAATGCCTGTCAGATTAGTTTACATCGAGCTTAAAAAGAAGAGACAAGCTCTACTGAGTGCTTCTGGGAATTCTGAGACCAGTGGTTCCAAATGTTTCTTGTCCCTGAAAAAGATCTGTACTATGCAGGCTGCCTGTACACCTATTCTTGTCTCCGCCTAGAAAAAGAAGGCAGATTTATTTTTTCTTAAGACCTTCTTTGGAAATTTCTTCCTATACTGCAGTTCAGTAACTGTGTTTTCAAAAGAAAACCAGAGTAAATAGATACCATCATGCAGTTTCTTAGCTTCTCTCTGTAACGCTATTCCTGAGGCATATGCTTCTATACATCCTTGGCTGCCACACAGGCACTCTGGTCCATCTAAGGATACAACAATGTGCCCAAGCTCAGCAGCACAGAAAGAACTGCCATGGATCAATTCGTGTTGATGAACGATTCCACCTCCAATTCCTGCAAAAATATTAAGACTTGTATTGTTAAAAAAAAGGACAAACACCCCCTGCTCCCCAACAGTTTTTAAAGGCCCCAGTTCTGCAAGACACTGGTATTTGCTTATTCTGATATAGACGAAATAATTTGCATCAGTGATCATTTACTAGAAACCAAGAATTACTAGTTGTTAAAGAACTCTTGTCTATCTGACACACCTAATACACAAGCTCACAGCTCCCTCCTATTCATATATGGATCAAAATGGTATATAATGCTTGTCTTTTTTAAAGCCTATGGATGGTAGTGAACTATGACAGGTCTTTTAAGCTTGTGAGTCATGTTCTTTATGCAGAAAATTAGCCAAGTGGCCTTAAAATTTTGCACTTCAGAGGAGAAGTTCTAATGCTGTATTTAGACAATTAAACCTGTGTTAAAGAGCCAGGACATGTAAATGTGCAGGCCTCTGCTGCCCCTTCCCAAAATGGGTGTAGATTAATCAGCAAGTTCTTACTGCCACCATCTAAAGGACTATATACTTAACAAATGAGAGAAGTTACCCAACACTGGCATCTGAGATTAAGCATGCTTTCTTATATTCAGTTGTTTATCTTCTAGATACATATTCTGATTGTATTTCTAAATACTGTGTTTCTAAAGCTGAAAGAGAATTAAGCCATAAAGCCGAAAAAATGCAAAATTATTCTAGTTGAAGTTACTTAGATTTTCCTAACTTGTGTAGCAGTACCAGAAGAACTTCTTTCATCAAGAAGTTTAAACTATGGAAGTGGTTTTATTTGCCTGAATAAATTAAAGAGCACCCTAAACCAAACAAATAGTGTAGCAAAAGAATTTTTGGTTTTCCAGGCATAGTGGGGTAATGTTTATGCCTATAGAACAGCTGAGCCTCTAAGTGATGGTTCTGGACTTTGGGTTTCACTGAACTATGACATACCCACCTGTACCAGTAATCAGTGTTACAAAATTTTCTATTCCTTTTCCATGGCCAAATTTCCTCTCTGCTAAAGCAGCACAGTTTCCATCATTGTCCACCCAGACTGGCAGGTGCAGAGCATCAGATATAGGAGTTCTGAGATCCACAGAGCTCCACTCCTGAATGAGTTTTGTAGAGTGAAGCACAATTCCTTCTCGAGGGTTTACCCGTCCACCTGTGGAAATACCTAAGTCCCAGAAATACAGGAACGAAAAATAAAAACTAAGTCTGTGTAACAAATTTCAGGTAAAAATCTATTTTTCTAATGACAAGATTTTTTCCCTTAATACTAGGCTTTGAAGCAGAGCATGAAAGTAAAAATTTTTGAAGTATTACTGGCAGTTCAACTGTTTGACATGTAAAGATCACAAAATCATGGAATGGTTCAGGTTGAAAGGGGCCTCTGGAGATCATCTAGTCCAACCTCTCTGCTAAAGCAGGTTCACCTGCAAGTGGCACAGGATTCTGTCCGTGTGGGTTTTGAATATCTCCAGAGAAGACAACTCCACAACTTCTCCAGGCAGTGTAAACACACTGTGCTCAGTCACCCTCAAAATAAAGAAGATAATTCATAGAAACCATGCCTCCAATCGCAATGCGGCAAGTATCTTAAGACTAACTAAACGGGTAGTGGTTCATGTTAGTCGAGAGTGAATGTTCCTACCTCAGGCAAGATTGCAGCAAATCACTTAATAGCTGTGTTTCTTGTTAGTGATGTACAAAAGTCATAACAGCAAAAATAAATTATTCAAACCCTGGAACACTATTAGTGTCTGGAAGTCTGTTGTAACTCTCAAGATTTAGAATGACAAAAGGTAATTACTAGACCTAACGATTTTTACTTAAAAACACACTATTTTTGGGAGAGATCAAAAGTGTGTTCAGAGATTTGACTACTGAACAGAGTAGGACAGTAATAGGTTCTATTAGCCAATCTTACTAGTTTTCCCTTGCAGGAGTGGCTTCCAGAGTTGGTGGTGTCTCTCAGGACCACTGAAAAGTAGGTCTCTGTTATGCAGGTATTTAGCTCTAAAGTTCAAACATTTTATTATACAAAACTGATGTAATTGAGTCACATATAAAGAGCTGTAATGGAAATCAGCCATTAAAGCTCTAAAACAAGCAGCTGAATTGAACATTAAAGCTGTAAGAAAGATCTGATTTGAAGGGCTAACATTTCTGCTTACAGCTTTATGTACTTAACATTGTTTTTAAAAAATACATGTTCCAGTTGACTTTTCTTTGTAGTTTGTGATTCAGGTAAGTTTTCATCTGGAACAAACTGCTTTTCTTTAGGAGAACTTCTCAGCTAAAATGAAGGTTCTATGTCCTCAAAAATCCAGGACACATTAATCAACATCTTCATAAATACGATATCTGATTTGCCTTAGATATTAGTTAATATCTAAGACCAAATCTCCTAGTCACCATTGAACTGAAGAAGTTCTGTCTGATATAAGCACAGTTTAACACAGAACTGTACTGGAAGTGAACTAGAAGTCAGCAGAAGGGCTGCTTTTGTCTCTTGTTAGCTACAAATTTACTCCTAACATTCTAGCCTTTTTAGTCTGCCTTGGTTTATATGAAAATTCTGCTGCACAGTTGATCCTAGCGGTAAAGAAAGGCTTACAGACAGCAAAGAAAACATCACTCAGCTGCAGTTGTTTCAAGAGCTGTTTTGATAAACACTTGAATATCTGATTCACAAGGCCAAGACAGCAGAGAGCTTCAAAATCCAGAGAACTACATAAACACATTTTAGTTATAGTTTACTACAACTTAACAGATTGTTTAACAGTTGTTACAAACTGGAGAAACTTCAGTCTTTATAGTCAGCTTCTCATTTTCAGCCATTTAAAAACATTTATTTGTTAAGAGTATGTAAGAACTTAAAGTACATGAGATCTGTTTATAAAGGTATTTTAAATTAATGAGTAGTGATTTAATTTCATGTTGAAAAACATACATGTAAAAAGTGTTTGTTAACTTACCTACTCCCAAAATTCTGCAGTTTACATTTACTGCCTCTGATGCAGCCTCTACACACATCTTTAGAATTAATGCTAGTCTGTCTTCATAGGTTTTAGGGTTGAGCTGGGTATACTTCTTAACTATTTCACCCTAGAAATTAAAAACAACAAAACATGCCCCAGAGAAATATATGTCATGATGAGATTTCTCTTCCATATAAATTACAGGTCAATCTTAAAATAGAGAGCCATGACTTATCTCTTTTTATAAAATAGAGATGCTATGCTTTAGATCTTGGGCCTGCAGGCAAGGTTCTTGACAGCTCAGGGGGACAAGTTTGTAAGATTAGGCATTACATTCTGCTTCTGTAATCAACCTCCTATCAGAAATTAAATACACATTTTAAGGAACACATAGCTCATATGAGGAAGTATCACCGGACCTGCTGCAACTTTTGTTAGGCATAAACAATGATAGAGCAATGCACTTAAGCTGAACATTGAAGTGTTAAAAAAAAAGAAAAGAGAGTAACGAATCCTAAAAAGGACAGAAAAAGCACAGTGCTTTAAAAATAAAACATTTACAATCTGACTGCATGAAAGGTTTCTGTGATGTTACAGACAATGTCACAAAAAAATCACACAAAAAAAAAGGAGAATGAGACAGAGAGAAATGCTAGAAATTTCAAGGCAAAATTTACTGCACTTTCAGAAATATCTTCTAAGCAAATACACTTCTGAGTCACTTGCAATATCTCTGGAGTACCTTCAAGTGTGATAAATCATAGAATAGTTTGGCTTCAAATGGACCTCAAAGATCATCCAGTTGCAACCTCCTGCCATAGAAAGGAACGCTGAACCAAACCAGATTGCTCAGAGCTCCATCCAAGCTGGCCATGAACACTTCCAGGGATGCGGGTGGCAACCCAAACTCCTCTGGACAACCTGTTCCAGTGCTTCCCCACCCTCACAATAAAGAATTTCTTCCTAATACCTAATCTAAACTCACCCTCCTTCAAGCTGAAGGCATTCCCCTTTGTCCTGTCACAACATGCCTTTGTAAATACTTTGGACAGGCTGGGGAGGGGCCATGGAGATTATTTTCAATCCTAGTCATGCAGTGGTAATGGAAGTATCCATGACACATGCTTGGAATCTATAGGTACTAACGAACTGACTTTAATTCAATGTTTATATTGCAGAATTAAGCCAGGAGACTGCTACAGATATTCTGCCTATCAGTCTTATTCTCCCTGTTAAATCCCCTGTACATGTATCTAAGGGAAACAGCAATGAAGTAATGCAACTAAGCAAAGAGGAGTAACAAAGACAGTCCATAAGCAATATGGCTGAGTCATTGTTGCCACAGAACTTGGAAAATTCCAAACTGAAAATGGTTTTGAGTAGTGGATCCCACCATCTCAGCATCACATGAGCAATAGAGAGTTTGTGGGTTTTGGATGCTTAGCTTCTTCTTCACTTTTAGTTTGGAGGATACACCAGAGAACTTGTTTTGGAAGATGGGGCTGCAGCGAATATTACTGGAATATGTAACAGCTTCAAAAATTCCTTTTAGAAATCTCCTTTTTTTGTGAAAATAAAATTGTATCTCACATTCTGCCACTGGCTGTTAAATGCTTAGATCTGTTATGTAAATTTTATTATGGAAGTCTGATTGTTTTCACTTTGATTTGCTAGCATTTCAGTTTTCATAAATGTCACTTTGAACTCTGCAAAGTGGGCAGAATTTTTTAAAATTATTTTTTCCATGCTGTGTTGACTCATAGGAAAAAATGTGGTGTCAATTTTGCTTCCAAAAATATTACACTTTTAAAAGCTGTCTTAAAGACCTTGAAGATCTGTCAGACATCTTTTAAATGAATGCAAATATTCTGGATTATATCAGGTCACTTTACATAACCCTTCATGCTTCCGCCAGCACCTTATTTTGCCTTCTGGGCAACTATTATTGAACTGATCTAGTTATCTGCAAATACAGAGTGTAACTGTAGGAGTAATTGTCCAATACTGTTGAGAGTAAAAGCCAAAGACTTCTCATCATGAGTGTTATTCGCATCTTTGAAATGCTGCAGAGTTCAGTAAATTGATTTGCTAAATACTGGTTGTTGCTCAGAATGGTCTTGTGTGTCCATTACGTGGCAGCATAAGGCAGTGGGGAAGCAAAAAAGTCTACTATTAAAGCCTTCTACGTTTTGCTTGACATACAAAAATTTGCAGGTTGAACTGACTCACCTTTTAATGAGAACCAACCCATGTGAAAGTTGTTCTATTCTTCAAAGTCTGCAGTCAACCCACAAAGAAGCAGCTACAACCTTGCACCAGGTTGCATTGCTAGTTTTAGATCAATCTTAGAAGAGCAAACCAGTAAGCAAGTTGTATCATGGGTGTATGAGAGGCAGCAAAGACAGGGAGACACCTTCTTTATCCCTCAACAAAAGTCAAGAGACTGCTTTGTTTTGAAGCTCTTTTGTATCACAAGCCCATATCCACAAAGCCCAGTGGAGTTTGCAAAATAACTAGAAGCACAACAGAATATTTACCTTCATACTGACAATTGCTACTCGGAGATTTGTGCCGCCTAGATCCACTGCCAGAGCACTCTGTGTCTCTAGAATATGGTCAATATCTTGAGAGATATTATCTTTGACAGGAGGAAAACAGAATTTCTTTTGCAATGGTTCTTTGAGGTCAATAGATTTAAGGAACTTCAAAATCCTTGGAACAGCATTACCATCTCCATATATTTTTGAGCTATAATACAAAAAAGAATTCATGTAATTGGAAATAACACTGCATCTGTAAAGTTCTTGGTATGACAGAGGAGTTTAACAGTGTCATTACAATATTATGATCTGGCTACTCTGCCAATACTGCAGCTCACACGTGAAAGTCTGTCATGAGATATGGTACATAGTGATAGTAGTTTAAAGAACACACACAGATCTTTCAAGTCTGGCACTAGCTCCATTTTGGAATATGAAACTGGAATATAGGAAACTGGAAACTAATGATGCCAAAACCCCTGTGAAATTAAGTTTATTGAAGGGACCTACACCATAAAGCAGAAATAAAAATATGGACAGTTTATGTCTATCAAATAAGATGTACTTATCACCTACGTAATAATAAACTGTGCATTCATGTCAGTTTTCAACATGCCTGTTTCTAAAACATACATGGCGTCAGATACTTGGTATTAAAATATTCAGTTTTACTGCTGTGTTTAGATTCTTAAGAAACACTCGTTTTATCCTTGTCCTTAGTTGAACAAATATTTTCTATCAAAGTTTGTAAGAACGTAGATGTTAGAGAAATGAGGCTCAATAATCATTAGAGCTGAGGAATAAGGAAAAGCACCTTGCTAGAATTCTGCAGCTTCCCTGGAAGCTTGCGCTCAGGACTCTCTATATATCATGAGGTCAAGTCAGCTATCCAGTAATATGTGACAGAAACACAGAATAGCTTGAGTTGGAAGTGACCTCTGGAGATCATCTAGGCCAACCCCTGCCACAAGGCAGGGTCACATTGAGCAGATGACACAGGAACTCATCCAGGTGGGATTTTAATGTCTCCAGGGAGGGTGACTCCACAACATACCGGGCCAGTCTGTGCCTGTGGTCTGCCACCCTCAATGTAAAGCTCTTCTTCATGTTGAGATGTAACTTGTGTTTTGGTTTATGGCCATTAGTCCTTGTCCTGTTGCTGGGCTTCACTGAGAAGAGTCTGGCACCATCATCTGGGCACCCACCTTGGAGATATTTGTATATACTAAAGAGATCTCTCGTCTCTGTTGTGTCTTGTCTTCTCTAGACAGGGCTGGCTTCCACATTCTCTCTCTCTCTACTCGTAAGAGAGATGCTCCAGACCCCAAATAAGAGAATCACAGAACTAGGCTGGAAAAGACCTTTGTCATGATCGAGTCCAACCTGTGACCTAACATCAGCTAAACCATAGCACTGAGTGCCTCATCAAGCCTTTTTTTAAGCGCCTCCAGGGGCAGCAACTCAACCACCTCCCTGGGTAGCCCATACCAATGCTGAACCACTCTTTCTGTGAAGAATTTTTTCTAATATCTAGCCTAATCTTCCCCTGGAGCAGCTTGAGGCTGTATCCTCTCATCCTGCCACTGATCGCCTGGGAGAAGAGGCCAACCCTCATCTGGTTACAGCCTCCTTTAATGGAGTTGGACTGAGTGACAAGGTTCCCCTGAGCCTCCTTTTCTTCAGGCTAAACAACCCCAGCTCTCTCAGCCGCTACTCACAGGACCAGTATTCCAGGCCCTTCACCAGCCTTACTGCCCTTCTCTGCATGAATTCAAGCATCTCAATGTTCTCCCTAAACTGAGGGGCCAGAACTGGACACAGCACTCAAGGTGTGGCCTCACCAGTGCTGGGTACAGGAGAATGACCTCCCTGCTCCTGCTGGCCACACCATTCCTGACACAGGCCAGGATGCCTTGGCCTTCTTGGCCACCAGGGCACACCGCTGGCTCCTGTTCAGCTGCTGTCACCAGTGCCCCCAAGTCGCTTTCTGCCTGGGCACTGTACAGCCACATTGACCTCAGCCTGTGGTGCTGCAGGGGGTCTTTGCGACTCAAATCTTGGACCTGGCACTTGAACTTGTTAAACTTTATCTTACTGCACTCTGCCCATCCATCCAATCATTCCAGGTCCCTCTGCAGAGCCCTCCTACCCTCTAACAGATCACTCCCAGCTTCATCCCAGTGTCATCTGCAAATTTACTGGTGGTGGACTTGATCCCCTTGTCCAGATCATCAATGAAGATACTAAACAGGACTGGTCCCAGTACAGATCCCTGAGGGACCCCACTGGTGACTGGCCACCAGCTGGATGCAGCACCATTCACCTCCATTCTCTGGGCCCAGCTATCCAGCCAGCTCTTAACCCAGCAGAGAGTGCTCCTGTCCAAGCCATGGGCTGCCAGCTTTTCCAGGGGTGTGCTGTGGTAGACAGTGTCAAAGGCCTTGCTGAAGTCCAAATAGACAAAATCCACAGCCTTCCATGCACCCACCAGGCACGTCACCTGGTCATAAACGATCAGGCTGGTCAGGCAGGACCTGCCCCTCTTTAATCCATGCTGGCTGCACCTGAGCCCGAGGCCATCCTGTAGGTGCCAGCTGACCACACTCAAGATGATCTGTGCCATAATCTCACCAGGCACTGAGGTCAGGCTGACAGGCCTCTTGTGTCCTGGATCTTCCTTCCTGCCCTTCTTGTGGATGGGCACCACACTGGCCAACCTCCAGTCATCTGGGACCTCCCCTGTGAGCCAGGACTGTTGGTAAATGATGGAGAATTGCTTCACAAGCTCATCTGCCAGCTCCCTCCTCCCCCTGGGATGGATCCCATCTGGTCCCACAGATTTGTGAGCATCTAAGTGGCTCAGCAGGTCTCTGAGTGCTTCCTCTTGAATTGTATGGGGACTACTTTGCTCCCTGACCCCATCCACCAGCTCAGGCCAGTTGCCCTGAGGACCGTCTTACTGATGAAAAATTGAGACAAAGGTACCACTGCCTTTTCCTCACCTTTTGTTACTAAGTTCCCTTCCCCATCTAATAATGAATGGAGATTATCCTTGCCCCTCCTTTTGCCATTAATGTATTTCTGTATTTATAAAAATATTCTTTATTATTCTTCACAGAAGTGGTCAGATTAAGTTTTAATTGGGCTTTTGCCTCCCTGTTTTTTTTCCTACATGACTTAGCCACATCCTTAACACTTCTTGAGTTACCTGCCCCTCTTTCTAAATGTGATACATCATCTTTTTCTCCCTTAGTTCCTTCAGAAGTTCTTTTTTCATCCAGGCCAGTTATATTCCCCAACAGCTCGTCTTTTGGCACAAAGGGACAGCCTGCTCCTGTGCCTTCAAGAATTACTTTCTTGAAGTATGTTCATCCTTCCTGGACTCCTTTGTTTTTAAGGGCTGTATCCCAATGATTTTTCCAAATCAGCTTCTTGAATAGGCCAGTTTGCCCTCTAGAAGTCCAGTGTGGAACTTTTGTTGGTGCCTCTCTTTGTTTCACCAATTATTGAGAATTCTGTTATTTCATGATCACTGTATCCCAAATAGCCCCCAATCACCACATCTCCCACCAGCTCTTCTCTGGTGCCCGTTTTGAAGATGGGAGTCTTATTGGCTTTCCTCCAGTTATTAGGCATCTCTCCCACTCTGTGATTTTTCAAAGATAATGGAGACTGCTTAGCAACATTTGCCAGCTCCCTCAGCATACATGGGTGCAGCCCATCAGGCCTGTAGATTTATGGGTGTTCAGTCTGCCTAGTTATCTCTAACCCAACTATCTACAAACAAATCTAACATTCTCTGACCTTTTTCTCTTACCTCTGAGGTCTGGGATTCCTAAAGGCTGTTCTCAGCAGTAAAGACTGAGGCAGAGAAGGAATCCAATGATTCTACCTATTCTGTGTCTTTCATCACCAGGACACCCATATGATCCAGCAGCAGCCACATGCCAACCCTGTTCTTCCTGTTGCTACTGATGAACTTGGAGAAGTCCTTCTTGTTTGTCCTTGATATCCCTAGCCAGACTGAATTCCAAGTGGGCTTTGGCCTTCCTTCTCACATCCCTGCATATTCTGATAATGTTCCTGTAGTCCTCCCATGTGGCCCATCCCTTATTTCATATCCCATAAATTTCTTTCTTTTTTTTTTTTTTTTTTTTTTTTTTTTTTTTTTTTTTTTTTGAGTTTTACTAGAATCTCATCTATTTACTAAATCTTTGCTTGATTTCTGGTTCACAGGGATGGGGTGGTCTTGAGGTCAGAGGAAACGATACTTGAATACTGACCAGCTCTTTGAATACCCTCCTCATCTGGAGTCCTAACCCATCAGATTCCTTCTAGTAGGTCCCTGAAGAGGTCAAAGTTAGCTCTTTTCAAGTTTAGGTTTCTAATCCTGCTTGCTGATTTGCTTCCCTGATGCAGGATTCTGAGTTTCTAATGGTCACTGCAGTCAGTGCTGTTCCCAACCCTCACATCTTCAACCAGTGCCTCTTGGTTTTTTAGTACAAGGTCCAGAACACACCTTTACTCACTGGCTTCTCCGCCACTGCATCAAAATAATCTTCACTGATCTGCAGTAACTTCCTGATCTGTGTGTGCCAAGCTGTACTGTCACTCTTAACAAATATCAGGTACAAGTCTCCTAGGAGAACCAGGGCCTGTGAGGATTTCAATTGTCCAAACTGAAAGCCTCATCAACTTCCTCCTTCTCATCAGGCAGCCTTTGGTAAATACCCACAACAGTGTTACCCATATTAGCCTGCCCCTTAATTTTCATCCATAAACTCCCAACTTGTTCATCTGTCCCTGAGTAGAGGTTAATACATTCCAATTGCTCTCTCACACAAAGAGCAACTCCACCACCTTGCTCCTCTGACCTGCCCTCTCTAAAAAATACATAGCCATCCATGACAACATTCCAGATATGTCACTGTAATTCCAATGAGATCATGGCTTTGCAACCTGACACCGATTTCTAGTTTATTAGATTATCTTGTTTATACCACTTGCTGTGTGCATTGGTATACAGGCAATTCACGGAAGATCAAGAAACCAGGTTGCTTGAAGGGGTGTGAGAGTCATAAACACCATAGTCATAAAAACCTTTGATGTGTTTTGCCCTATGATCCTGTCCTAGAGTATCTATAATGTATTGTATTCCATATCTATCTGCACCCAAAAATTGTAACTGTCTCTTCAATTCCCTGCAGCTGGGGCCCTTGTGTGTGTGTGGTGGGTGGCAGGGTGACTGCAGACATTTTTAAAATTGCTTTGCCCAGGCAGTTTCCTGCCTTTTGCTGCACGGTGTTTGCTTTGCAGGCTGTTTCATCTTTGTTTTGGCAGAGTTTTTTTTCCCTTCCCTTTTTGGGTTCTCTTCTCATTTTTCCTCCCCTCCCTTGTCTTAGAGAGACTCCAGTTTGCATTTTTGGGCCGTCTTGGGGTGAAGTCCACAGGTGCCTCCCTGCTGCTGCAGAGAGGGGCAAGCCCTGTCCCAGTCTGAGCTGCTCCAGGAGAGAAGACTATGGGAGCTGAGCCTCTCCCTTTTGTGGCAGCCTTGGGTTTGCCATTCTAAAAACTGCATTTTGCAGTTAGAAACTGTTTCAAAGTGAACTTTGCAAGGTCTGCTGGCAGCAAAAAAAACCAGAGAGTTCCTGGGGTGAGGCACCCTGTGCCAGCACTTATAGACTGGTCCTTCCCCACCAGCCCACCCCACAGCCATGGTGCAGAGCACAGCAGCAGCGCCAGCAGAGCCCACAGACAGCAGGAGGAAGTGGCAGCAGCAAAATGGACCCCATATGAACCAGCAGGTTTCCATCTGCCTCTAGAACTGCTCTGCAGACTCCTGCCTTCCCAGTGGGGGTTGTGACCATCTTGCCTCTTTGTTCCTGCAAACGTGTGGTCACCTGGGAGGCACCATCTTGGAAGGGAAGGGTGTGATGCCACTTTCCCTTTGTCCTTCAGCCATGCAGCCGCCTCTGCCAGGCACTGCTTCGGGAACAGCTGTTTCTGGCATTTCAGATCTCTCTTTGTTCCCGTGGGTTGTGAAATCTAGCAGTTTGGTATCTAGCAGTCATTTACTTTTTTCCTCCTGCCTGTTGGCATCCTGTTTGTTAATGAACTGTTATTTTTTCGCTTACATCTACTTGTGACTTGCTCCTTATTAGTGGAAAGGGATTGGTTGGAATTAAAGGGGAGGTTACTCATTTCAGAGTGTCCACCTCTTTAAATTGCCTCAAAGCAAGACAGACCTCCAATCTGAGCTTCAGCCAAGGAACACCTGTCTCTGCACTGGTTGCCATGACTTGCTCCTCAGGAGGAAGCAATGGCACAATTGTTGCCATTTGGACCCCACTCCTTGAGTCCTTTTAAAGCCCACTGCACCAGACTGGCCAGTGTGCTGCCAAAGAATCTCTGCCTTTTTAGCCAGGGGAATACCATTCTCCCATGACACACTAAAATTCATAAAAACACTGTTATAAAAGCCAAAACCTTCTCGGCAGGACCAGCCACAAACCCCAGACATTGATCTGCATGATGTGTCTGCCTCTGGCTGTCCCGAATTCTCTAACTGGTAGGATACATGAGGTGACTTGGATGGTGATGTTTTTCAAATGCCCCACAAGGGTTTTATAATCTTACTTGATCCTGCCCATTTTTTAGCTCTCAGTGTCATTTGTACCCACATGAAAAAGTGTCCTTCAGGCACAAGTCAGACCCCTGTCAGAGTAGGCAGACAGGATGTTCTCCCTCATGCTCCTCCTAAAGAACAAGCTCTCATAATCACACTGATCTAAGTTAGTAAGAATTCTGTCCTTTTGACTTTGTTGGATATTAAATGACTACTTGTATCAAAACATTACTAGTAACATTTTGCTCTATAAATACTACTGCATACCAGACATCACATAAGGGTTCTGAAATGAAAAATCATTTTTAACCTCAGATCAGTGCATTAAAAGCACTTCAGCCAAATATGGTGAAACACCTTAGGACTAAATGCCTTCTGCTCTACTGCTCTAACATCCCTTCCAATGAATTAAGATGAATCTACTCACCATGGATATTGCTTCCCAAACTGGAGCTGTAGAGCGTGAAGAATCTTATCCTGTGTATCAGCATCACGAACATGAAGAACATTTTCACCTGGATGACAAAAATTAACATAATAGGACAGATCAGATCCTCAAATTGCAATAGAGTATGAGCTGCTTTAGAAATGAAATGAAAAAAAAATGTTTTTATTTCCTCTGTGAGGGAAAGATGCCCATCAGATTGACATTACTCTTCATTGGTTATGTGCCTCCCCTTGCTTCCACTAAAGCAATGGTGAGACCTCTGATACACTGTCCTGCATTACAAAACACTAGAGAATTAAACCAACATGTACCTGTTTCTCTTCCCGTCTGACGTGTCCCCAGGTTGATGACAGGTGTACCAAATGCTCCCACCTCTCTGACACCACAACTGCTGTTACCAATCATACAACCAGCATGAGCAACTAGCTGAATGAACTGGTCAAATGGCACATGCTTTACTGCCCGAAAATTGGGATGATGTTCAATGCCCTTCTTCCTCATCACACGAACCATCTCTTTGCTTCCTACAGAAAACCAAAGTAGAATAAATTATTTAAGTTCTACTTCTAAAATCAAAGTCCAGACACACAAAGAATCTAGTAGCCAGGCATTCACTGAGTTGCCAGCTCTGAACAGGTTTTGTTATCTTTTTATCCTTACACTGTAAATCACATAGCTCAGCACATGTGCCAAAGTTTGACACAAGAATTCACTGCAAAAGTATCTTCGTAGTTTTAAGAGGCACTAATATTGCTCCTACATGTCACATGGTTTCTCATCATTTTCCTTCCCACACTGAAAAGCTGAAATGTCCTCCAGCAATGTGAACATGGAGCTTGCAGCAGATGCACCCATGAAGCTGACGCCATCCAGCTATTTCCATCTGGCTGAAGGACCTGGGATAAAAGCACTCTTTTGAAGACAGTCTGTTATGTCACTCTGTCATGAAGGTATTCTACTCACCTGCATCCACATTAGGGAATAGAACGAGCGTTCTCTTGTTGAAGGAGATGAGTGCATCTAGTGTCAGCTCAAACATCTTTATGGAATGTTTAATATCTGTGGTTACAGGATGTTGCAGAGCAACTATGTAATCTCTGGTTTTGACATCTTCACCTGTACAAATGGAGAGCAAGAAACACTTTTTTTATTGACGTAGAATAGCAAGGGGAAGGAATGACGTACTTTTGGTGAAAACCTGAAAAGTCAAGGCACTGAAAGGGATACATCTAATGCATGGGGATCAATGCTAGAAAAAAAATCAAGGGAGTTACAGAGTAGCCTGGCTTGTTATTTGCCTCTCTAAGCATGTCTCATAACTCTAGGGAGACCACTATGTAAATGTCAACAAACTGTTAACTCGCAAGCCTACTTCTGAAGCTTTTCAAGACTACACCAGGATTGAGAGACTGTTCTCACACCACTATAAACCTGGAATAACTCCTGAAGCTGCTCAGATTTTCTGTCACTTGTCCATTAATTTCCACTACTTTAAAATAGTCAGTCATACTTGTCTTAGTATATTTGATAAACATTTATCTGCAAAACATACTGATTGAAAAGGATTCCAGCTTCCAACTATACATGGTAGTTGTACAGGAGACTGCTCTGTCAAAGATAAAAAGCACACATAAAACCCTACTCTTTATAGGAATTATTTGTAAGTCAATGTGTATGAAACACCAAAAGCCTTTGGCTCATTTTGTCCTGTTGCAGTGCATTTCTCAAACAAAATATTCATAATAGAAATTCTGTTTGATTTCTTTATATTAGGCCTTTCTTTATATTTATATTATAAAGAACAGCTTTGATTCTATTTAACCAAAGCTCTATTACACGAAAGTAACTGCTCATGTAAGACTGTTCTGCTTTTAAATGGTTCAGCTCAGAGAAATTACCCATTCAAGGAGTTATTTTTTGACTTGGCAGAAGGTCCAGAAGTGGTCAGTAAAATGTATTTGAAGGTTTTCAGCTGTAAGTGGTAGAATACAGAATGAAAGCAAATGTAGAAAAAAATACCAGGCACTATTAAAAAATATATTACTTTTTGACTGATAACCTACTTACTGAGTTCATCTAATGTTGAAAGGTATGTGAGAAAAACATAAAGAGTGGCCTGCTTACCTAGCCACATGCTAATAATACTCATGTAGTCCTTGTTTTTGGCAGAGAGAAGCTTGTCATATGAGGGACAGCCTGCTAAAAGGATGCGGTCGTGGTCTTCACACATGGCTATCAGGTGCTGCTCTGCACTCCTCGTGCAGCACACGTGGTAATGGGCCAGCTTGGTTATGGCATGTCTGATGGAGTCATCGATGGTCCCACTGACTTCTCCACCTTCAATGTGAAGAATGCGAATGTTCATCAGGGCTGCAGACGTGGCCAGGGCCAAAGCATCGAATCTGTCCCCATGAACTATCATTATGTCCGGTTTCAGGCGGTTGAGGACATCAGGTAACTTGACTAATGCAAGGCCCACCGACTCCACCATAGCTGCCTCATCTTCCCCTCTCACGATGGTGTGTAATCTTGTATGAATATCAAAGTCATCTTGTTCAATCATACGATAGGTATTACTGAAGGTCAGAGAAAAAGGGTTATTAGAGTAAATACAATTTGCTTTTACAGCAATATTGCTTCATGAAATAAACACTAATTACAACAGCTCTACTGGGGTTTGAAAAAAGACCTGCTTTTCACATCTTCTTCACTGAGGAAAGTAGCTTTTAAGGTTTTAACAGAATATTCTCATCCACGTGAAGATCCTCCCTAATATTCCACACATCCAGTTTTTCTAGACACCTTTAAGGAGGAACTGTTCTGAACATATTCTGGAAATCCTCAGAAATCAAACTCTTTGTTCATATGCCTGCAGAGCCTTTCAGAGAAAAGACGTAGCATGATTTCCTGCCAGAAAGAGTATGTTTATTGACTTTTCTGTGGACAACTGTATAAATACAACAGATGTGATGCAAAGCTTAGGCCTGTATGTTTAAAGAAAACATCCTGCTGGTAGCATATATTATTCCAGATTCTGTATTTTTTTAAGGCAAATAATTTTTATTTTATTGAGTAAAGGGGATCACGTTTGTATTGCATAAATTTAATTATGTTTCCAATTCCACTTAAATATCCTGAACAGACCTACCATTTTCCTGATTATGTACATTTATCTCAAAAACCTTTCTTCTCTTTGTTTCTGTATTCTTTACCTTCTGACAGGTGAAAATCTAGGGGACAAACAAGACTGTGCATTTGTGGTGGTTTTGTTTCTTTTACGATCCTTCATGCATTTCAGTAACAGACACCTCACAGGATCACTGTCATCTGACTTCTGCTACTGTTGATCACCCCATTCACATCATTAGAACATATATTTTCTGAGGATCCTCTCATTTTCTAGGATGACCCAGATTAAGAGGTGCAGGGCTAGGCCCTGAAAAAATCCAAAGGAGTACCTGGGATTTAGAATACCTACCATAAAGTAAATAACAGCAAAAACATTTGCCAGATCAGAATCTCTACTGTTTGCATTGCGCATTACAAATCATTCACAATACAGAGAAAAGTGTTAAACACCTTGGAATTGGGAAAGTAGTATTTTGTATTACCTTGCACAAGTCCTACAGACAGCAAAAGGTTATGTAATACAGAGAAATCAGGGCCATGTTTGTCGTTTTTAGCAAATTAAATGGGATTACTTTATTTCTCCAATCAGATGGTCCAATTCAATACAGTAATCTGTCAAAAAGCTCAACTTTTTTTTTCTTGTCTGGTTTTGTTTTGAATCAGGTTAGTTTTGTGGTGTTGAATTCACATTGCCATGTTACTGGATGGAAACAATGTCCAGTTCAAAGCAAGGAACAGAGCGCTTTAGTGTGCAGAAAGAGAACAGTCACCAGTGGAACATCCCGTCTTAGCAGTTTGAGATAACATAACTTCCTCCTGTCCTAGCTTATAAAATGCCAAAATTTCTCATTGGAAAGTCTGAAAAGTACCTCTACTTGAAGATATGCTTGTACATTTCTAAATGTTCAATGATGTTGATATACTGCAGACCTAAGCTAAAGTCTGATTTTGTTTTTCAAAACATGCGTTTTCGTATCTATTTCACTTACGGGATCCAATCTGGTAAATGCAGCTTGAGGAAAATCAACAATCCCAGAAACACTATCCATGCTGTTCCTTCTACCTTTTCCCCACCAAGCAGGAGAATATCCACCTGGGATGAGGGAAGTCTTCCCAAGGGAAGGGACTTAGACCAAGATATCTCATCCTCCTGGCCAGATGATTTGACTGCTTAGTTATGGAGTTATGGACGGGGCTCTATTCTCTCCCACCTATCCATATAGATAACCAGATATATATCATTTTGTTATTCATTTGGTCACAAACATACAACCACATTTTCCTGTCTCCACAATAACAGTGTTCTTCTGGGATATGCAATATATAAGCACTTTCTCCAATAATTGTAAAGCAGAAGAGCTGCAATTTAAAATGACTGAGGAGGCTCTTTTCTCCATGAAAATTAAAAAACTGTAACACATTTCCATTGGACAATCACCAGGTTTCAGGGAAAAATGCAGGACATGGATTTCTCACTTCATACAGTCTGTGATCCTGTTTAGGGTCTTGATTACAGCATTTGCACAAAACTATCTAGAATTCCAAGATACATTGAAAAGAATCCCAGAAATATACAATCTCATAAGGAGCTTCAAAATAAAATTTTGTTGTGTACTCATGAAGCCAAGACTTCTTTTTGCCTAATGTTCATATTATCATTGCTAACACCTCAGAAACATATTGGTAGATAAAAATTCACCTTACCCATAATCATCAATCAGGTGGGAACCAAGCACTACGACATCAAGCTCAAAAAACTGTGGTTCTGCCTTAATACCAAACATAATGGGAGCTAATTTTGAATAATCAGCACGGTTGCAAGTAGCAACACAAACACGAAGTTTGTGGTTGTTTCCATTCTTCTCCATGACTTCCTTTTGCTTCTGTTTTGAAAGATTCTTGAAGTACACCTCCTGACATAATAGAGAAAAATAAAAAAGTGTGTCATTAATAATAGTAATTTACTTACTTCATGAACAATATACACAAGTGCAGCCCAAACTGCAGATACACAGTAACTACTCCACTGATAATGGATACCTAGTACCTAACAGAAGGAATAAGTTCTATTTCCAAAATTTAGAATAGAAATACATTTTTTCTAGTTAAAACTCGATTTTAATACTTCTATTTCTACAAATAGTATATAAATCTCTGTATAAATAATATTTAAGTATTATGAAGTTCAACCGTAATTAAATAGTAAAATTACTTCTCCCTGTTCTGATGAAAGCCTCTGTATAAGTAGAAAAATTAATCTGCCTTAGTAAATGAAAGAAAGAAAATCTTATATTCCAAATTACAGAATGGAACAAATTGCTCAGATGCATCCACTGACAAATCCTGTAAACAAAAAGAGAAAGTTTTTGACTAAAACAGTTTATGTATCTCCATTAAACAAATTTTGATGAGGTAAAGCAAGTTAAACATTTACTTCTAAAGCCTTACACACCTTTTGTAGGCCAAAGTACATTAAGAAAATCAATAATACAGTATTAGGTTCAAATAAACCTATTAAAAAATGATACAGCAATAACAACCCCAAAATAACCCAAATATCCTCTCCTCCCAAACAGAAATTACTAAGGTGTTAGTAAGAGTTTAAGTACCATCCTTTTGGTAGAGATCTAATGTTATGTCAGATTTTTGCTTCACCGTGCATACTGATCTTTTTCTGGATTAATGCACAAGGCTTGCTTATCCTTGACTCAAAGCAGTATCAATCTCTCTACTGATTTTGCCAGCTAGAAAAGCATGACAGTACATGATAATATTAGCAGTTCCATGCTCCTTTTAGACAGCATTCAGATTTTTTTAGTAAAGTTCTAAAAGAAAGGTTACTGTTACATCACACTCTCATAAAAAATAACTAATTTTAAAAAAATTAGGAACTTTTCAAGATTTCCATATTTTTAAGACATTAGTTTATGTTTCATCACATATGGCAAAACAATGCTTTTGTGTAATAGCAACATCAGGGTGATCAGGAATCTATCCCAAGTTGTCAAAGGTAAAGTGGTATCTCTAGTCCACCTGCAAACCATTATGGCTCTGCAGAACTATGACTGGCACTGACATTAGCCAGACTCAGATCTAACAGACCCACTGCTTTTCCTCATTTCTAAAACAACCTTGCTTTGGAGGTTCAAAGCAAGGTTCATCTGAGCAGGATGTTCTGTCATTATTCATGTAAAATCAGCCACTAATTAAAATAAAATGATGATCAAGATGTGAATGCCACTTCTGACATACCTATAAGCTTGTCTTTGAAACTGTATGAACAATATTAGTACAATTAGAGGCAAACCTCTCACAAAATTCTTCAAGTTGGCCACTGCTGCATACATATTCTATATTATATAAAACAAGAAGCCCAAGTAAAAAACTGCAAAATAAGGAAGTGACAAAGCCAAATTTATCTGAAGTCTGTTAACACCAAGTTACCCGTCTAAGCTAGGACCACTATGACTCCTCTGACAATGCAGTTTCTTCTCATTTGTGCAAAGCAGGCTTTTAAGAAGCAGAATAATTTTCTGTACTCCTTTTTTTTTTCAAGCATTGTCTAAAATTCTAAAAACCTTCCATCCAGACACAGAATATATTATCTCCTAAAACAGTAGGTCTCTAAGTTGAGAAAAAATAAAATCTCATTTTTCACCATAACTACAGAACCAACAGAACTGAATCACTAGCCCACACATCTTTCCAGCCATGAAGATCACATTTAATTACAGTTGGTATTTGGCTGTAAAAATGGTCTCTTGAAATGATTTTAAAGGTAGATGTGGAGACGCTCCAAATCTGTCTGAATTTACTAGAATTAAAAGCAATTCCTGGTATTTGTCCATTTCAACCTAACATTACACTTCAAAGCAGAATTATTTCCAGTACTGCATTAAAACTCTGTAACACAGTAGTTTCAAAAAGCTGCCAACTGAGCCATGCACTGGCCTTGGTGCAGACAGGTTTTCTATTGTCGTCAATTTTAAACACCTGCTTATATAAAGAACCAAAATATTTACCCTAGCCTACAGTAGGTAACAACGCAATGTAAGTATCAACTGTATTTTGAAATTTGCCATTAATTAATGTGGTTTATTGTTTTCTACGATAACTTGGATGTTTCCTACAGAAACATGTCATGAATTGCTACATCACAGTTTAGTAACACACATTATTCTATTCTGACTCTGACCTTTTCTGAGCCTAAATGCAAAAATAATTTTGTATTTTCAGACAGTATTCACTATCAACAAGTGGCTCAGTCCCTTCAGACATTAACAGCAAATTCCTTCAAGCAGAGCTGTGATGCCCTAGCTACAAATTTTGTTACCACTAGTGGTTTTAGAATTTATTACCAGTTTTTGCAAGCGAGTCATCGCTTTTCAGAACTGTTCACCAAAATTATTTGAAATAACTAATCACTAACATTTGCCTCTTAGTTTCTAGATGTTTGATGGTACGCTGAGTTTGTTCTACATGGAATTCTCCAGTTGGGGGATCCTCCTGTTCCAAGGTCTACCTCTTCTACCTTGCAGGGACTAGCAATCTTTAGCAGAAAGGAGAAGAAATAAAACAGTCTTCACTGAGGGACTACTTGAAATAATTAATTTCCATGTGCTTCGGTCTACTGTTCTTCTATATCCCATCCTAAAGCTTTTAGATTATTACAGATTCAAGGACTTCTTAAGACTGGGATATTCTGTGTCAGACTTTACAGCAGCCAAGCACTACTATTTCTGTTAGCAGTCCCCAGAGACACCCCTCAATCACTATTTCACGAACAATGGCACCACCTGTATATTCCGTATTCTACATTCGCAGATTATGGGTGGGTTATAAAATCAAAGACCCTGGAATATTCCCAGTCTCTACACTCTTATGTCCATGTGTTGAGGGCAATTTCATCTTCCAACTTGTTTTGCTGTGTGGCATGCAGCATATTCTGCCCTGAACTCTTCCCACACCCTGTACCAGTATGTGTATTCCTGCCACCCTCCTCCACCCCTCAGCTGAGCCATAGGTTCTACCTCGCCTGTGTGCACACACCTGAAGTCTCTTCCTAGAGTCCAGTGCAGGTGACCAAACACCAAACCATGTCCTTCAGGCACTCTCAAACGCCTCTGTGAGGGTGGAAAAGCATCCACTGCCCTGCACATGTGTTAGGGCAAAAAATGCTCCCCACCATTCCCCCCACGAATGTGGCTGATGTCTTCACCAGGCCCCCTCCTGGTGCAAGGGATCACCCTCTGTGCTTCTCCAGAATACTGATACACTATGAATCACACAATATGATGATTCCAGTGCTGAACTGTGGAAGGCATCCACAGGGATCGAGTCCAGCTCTTATTCCTGCACAGAACACCCAAGCATCCATGTTCCCGAGAGCATTGTCCAAACCCTTCCTGAACCTTGTCAGGCTGGTGCTGTGACCACTTCCTTATGGAGGCCGTTCCAGCCACCCTCCGAGTGAAGTGCCTTTTTCTAATATCTAGCCTAAACCCGTCCTGACACTTCAGGCCATTCACTTGCTACACAAGTGGAGGGTCTGCCCTGGTACTCCCTCCCTCACGCAGCCCCCACAGCCGGGGAGAAGCCACGCCTGCGGCCCGCCGTTCTCTCTGTTCTATTGGACAGTGCCCGTGCGCACCTTTCTCCTGAGGGGGCCCTGGATCCCAGCTTTTCCCGGGGACCCGCGCCCGCATCTCCGGGGCCGTGGATCCCCGATTTGGCGGGGACGAGCCCCGGCCCGAGCGCTGCCCCGCCCACAGGCACAGCGGCGCTGCCGCCCCGCGGAGCTGCCGCCGCTGCCTCCCCGCACAGCTGCGGCACGCCCGGCCCGGGCCAGGCCAGGCCCAGGCTCTGGGCGGCCGCCTCGCACTCACCTTGCCCTGCGCCAGGACCGCGGCGGCGGCGCCGGACCGCTCGCATCCGCCGGCAGCAAGCCCCGCCCTCGCAGGAAGTGAGCGCGGAGGAGGGCGCTGCCCCGAGCCGCTCCCGCTGCCGCCCCCCGGCCACGGGGGCCCGGGGCCGGAGCCGCGGCAGGGTCGGCGCCGGGCAGGCCGCGCGGCGTCTGTAGGGCCGCATGCAGGTTTGCCTTCACAGAACCAGCTGGGTTGGAAAAGACCTCTGAGGTCATCGAGTCCAACTTAGGAACCAATATCACCTTGTCAACCAGACCATGTGCCAACTGAGTGCCACATCCACTTCCCCTAAACACCTCCAGGGACGGTGACTCCATTGCAATGGCAGGCCATTCCAATGTCTAATCACCCTTTCTGTGAAGAAATTTTTCCTAACGAGGAACCATATCGTTGAGGTGGGACAGTCTCCTCTTGTCGGTTTATATATGGAATACTCCATATATACATATCTGAGCATTCTAGTTAAAACTGCTGTATGATCTCACAGCTTCAGGGGTGACTGCCATCATATTAAGAGCTTTTAAAGTGAGGGCTGTCAGGAACTACGGGCTGCAGGGTTGCTCTAGGAGATGCACAGTTAGGACAAACAGCCTGCAGGAATATATGGAAGAATAAAGCAGTTGCCTGATCCTGCCGGCTGTGAGGAGCTGCAGCCCTCCACTCAGGGCACCTGCCAGTAGCTTATGAAGAGTGCCTGAGTGTGATGCAGAATTTTGTAATTTTGGCATTAATTCAGCCCAGAGTGTTGCCAAATGACAACTTCTTTGGTGTGCAGCACAATTGAAACAGCTGCTAAACTAACTACCAGGTGTTGCTGTTCTCTGTGTTCCAGCTGACTGGAAAAAAGATGGTTTGTTCTCTCAAGCTGTAGGTGTTTTGAGGTCAAGGGTCACATTAGTGAAGTGACTGTGACTTGGATCCTAGTTCAATACCTGAGGCACCATGTGTAACAACAGCAACCTGTGCCCTATATTCTGCTATGAAAACAACTACCTAAAACCTTACAGTAGCTGGTGTCACACAGTCCCAGTAAAAGGACAATTCTTCACCCATTTTTATCTCTCTGATCTCACATTTGTGTGGCTGAAACCTGAGTCTAGTGTGGTAGGGCCATACATTTGAACAAGCCTGTACAACATTCAGCTGTTTGGTACTGAACTTTGCCACAGTTTTTCAATCCAGATTGTATCTTTGTTCATCTATATAATACCTGAGTCTATCGAGGTATTATTTGAGGGGTCTCAAATCCCTTCTAGTTTTGCCCTTTAATTCTTAGAAAAATTAGCCATAAGAGTGACTCCTGTGTCTGATATACCTAGAAGAAAGTAGGTGCAAGGAATGAGATAGTTGCATTTCTGGCCTTTACCAGGAAGAAAAAGGTTGACTTTCATAGCAGTTAAAATTATTTGTTTAAAAAGACTTTGAGAAACAATTACTGAGGTCTTCAGCTAAAAGAAAAAAATATCTTCAGTAGTGATTATTAAAGTAAAAACCCTTTGAGACTTGCCTTTGGGAATTTAAAGTGATGACTTGACTGTTTCCCAAGAGGGCTAGAAAGGATCTTATCCTATGCTGATGTTCAGAAAATCCTCAGACAGCTGTGGTCCAATGAGTCATAGTTCTTCAAAGACTCAGTGTTTTGAGAATATTGCAGCCCACCCACTTCTGAAATTACCAGACATCTTTGCTTGCAATACTAACTACATGTAGTAATAGCAACTGGAAGGCACCTTAGGTTCAATTTATGTCCAATTTAAATTATTTTCATTGTTCTCTGCATCACTAGATTTTCTTTATGCATATTGCTTAAAACACCATGTAGATTCTGGAAATGTCATATTAAATAAACCTGAGTTGTCTCCTGTAATGCTTTCAGGTTATAAGCTTACCAGCATGTCGGTGGTTGGTTTCACTGAAAATGCTGAAAAGAATGAATCATATTTGAGCATGAGTGTATGGAAGTGTGAACATATGGAGAGACTCTGGTTTATACTAGTACTAACACAGCTAGAAGCAACTACATTGAGAGTTAATTACTCTTACAACAGCATCAGTGCATCTCTTCATGCGATTTTTCTGTAAATGTTCTAATGGTGTTTCAGCACGTTGCAGTAAAAGGTGCAGAAGGAACAAAGAAGTTTATGCTCCTTTTGGTTATTTCTCTCTCACAGACCTCACATATTACATAAACAAGATTAAATTTTTCCTGTTACTGAGTGAGCCCTGCCTCAAGGCTTTTCAGCAGAGAGACAAATGCTATGCAGAGAGATGAGATGGGAGGAGAAACCTCAGCCCAATCTGCCTGCTCCAGCCGGTTTTATGCTTTGCTGCTCAAAATCTCTAATGTCACTGTGAAGAGGACCTCCTGTCCTTGACAAGGCCTGTGGCTGTGAAGGGGCTCATTAGAGGAGTAGGGTCTCAGTATCCAGATAATTCATTGGCTCATATTATAACTTGGTAATTCATAACTTCCCTCATCAGAAAGCTTTGTGGGAATAGTAAAGACTCTGCAGAGACTAAATGGACATTAGTGTCAAAGTGTTGGGAAATGTTGGAGATGAGGAGCATACTTCTTTTGGGAGAGGTCCTGTTGCTTAAGATCTTAACAGAAGAATCAAGATCAGTGGGTTTGATTTGCAGCTGGTTTGGATTCATTGGAAACCCATCCTGCAAAAGGTGAAAGGTGCTGAACTGGGATGGTCTGTGCATAACTGTGCCCAGGAGATGGATAGTGTGGACAGACAGAATCAGTAGCACTCTGATCTTCTGCACTGGTGCTAAGCACTGTGTTGCTTATTCCCTTCTGAAAGCAGAGCATTTTGACTTTCCAACATCAGCATGATGTGAATATTTTATTACTTCTCCTTAATTTTTCATTTACGTCCATTTTATTTATGTCAAAGACACCTGTTGTCAGGTGTCTTTGACATAAATAAATGGCATATTCTGGTGTCTGGTGTGTTAGTGGAAGTAAGAAGGTGAAAACTTCCACTAACATTTTCAAAAGCAGCTGTCTCCATATCAATTTTTTACTGTCCAGCCTAAAATACCTGAAAGAAACTTGAATTTTAAAGATCAGGGCTTTCAGAAAAGCAGGTCCTGACACAGCTAAACTGATAACCTCTAAAGATTCTGGCACAGTAGTGTTTAGCTACTGTGAATGCACTTACAAATATCCCTTGTAGGAAGAGACCAAGTACCATGTACTACATGATATAAGGAGAATATAAACAGTTACACACAGTAGGGAAAGCCTAACAAGTTATACCTTCCTGCATTTTCCTGTTTGTTCTTCCCATTTAAAACTACCAGGTGAGCTGTGCAGCTATTAAGCAATTGTAGGCTACCACATCACAGTTCATAACTGATGTTACAGAAAAGGGGAATAGATCATGGATAACACAATGCCAAAGATGCTATGAAGAGGGAAATTTGGGGATTTATTCTCTCCTCATCACAACACGGATCTCTTACATCTTTGCTCAGTGTCTTATGCTAACACAAAATGGGCATATACGTGTAGCTAAGATTGTAAGACACAGAATTCACAGCTAAGGGAGAGGAAATCAAGAACCATATGAAAATTTGTTCTTTGTCTCTGGAAAGATACTGTTCAAAGAAATCAGTGAAGTTGGTGCAGAGAGCTATCTTATGAGAAGTAGCTGAGGACCTGATCACTCTTTACCTGAAGGGAGATTGTAGCAAGATAGGTTAAGAAGCAGTTTCTTCTCCCAAGTAACAAGTGAAAGACAAGAGGAAATGGCCTCAAGGTCTGCCAGTGGAGGTTTATTCTTGGATATTCAGAAATATTTATTCACTGAAAGGGTTATCAAGCATTATAAGCAGCTGCCCAAGGAAGTACTGGCGTCACCATCCCTAGAATTATTTAAAAGACACATAGATGTGGCACTTAGGGACATGATTTAGTGTTGGACTTGGCAGTGCTGTATTAATGGTTGGACTTGATGACCTTAAGGTTCTTTTCCAATCTAAATAATTCCATGACTTGGTGTTAAAATTAGGTGCTTCAAAAATCCAGGTAACAGACAGAGACGCAGATCTCATTGACATAATTAGGAATTAGGTAAAAAAATATCCCATACTTTGTTTCAGTTTCCGATGTTCTATAATAGATTACAGTCCCTTTTTTCATTATTGGAAAAATGGCATATTCTGGTGTCTGGTGTGTTACAAAATAATGACATTTGCACATATCCTATAAAATGTGAGTAAAGTTTATTGTAACTAGCTAGAGTTGTAATGTGATGATGCATGGCATAAAAAGCAATCTCTGTTCTAGATTATTCCTTGATCAGGAGTGTGTATGTGGCTGAGATAATATCCATCTGAAACCCATGCAAAGCACTGGAAAGAGTACTGGAAACCTTAATAGTTTTTGTTTTTCACCAGGTCATTCAATGTCTTGAGCCTTTATCCTAACTTCAGCTAATAAGAACACCAAGGCAAAAACCTTTTCTTTCCGACCTCCTCTCTCTAAAAATAGTGGAACTGACCCACTTTTTGTTGTCATTGTGTGACTAACTCAGCTTGTGTGATCAGTTAAATTCTTCAAAAGAGTCTCTTTTCTTCACTTGTAATCAATGCTGTTAAGGTTACAACTTGTCTGTTTCTTCTGAAACTCCACTCCTTGTTCAGTCCTACAGGAACAATTGCTGCCGCTGATTTATTGACACAGATCAGACATCCACTGGGAAATCTGACACAGTTCAACATACCCACAAGTTGGTCTTGAACAGTGATGGCAGCCTAAGCTGGGGTGATTCTTGTGGTGTAATTCTTCCTCTTACTGTGCTGTGCATCTGCACCCCTTGATCAGTAGACAATATGATTCACTTAAAACAAGTTGGGGTATGTTCAAAATGGAAGAGTAGAGTTGCTGTACATACTCAGAGTATTTGGATGTGAGCCAGTGCAGAATGAACTTGATTGGAAGCTGTCATCACTAGGTAAGACAATGGGTAACTTTGCTGAGTGTAAGATCACCATTTCCACCTCAGATACAGGGGGGAGGATTATTTTTTATATATGAACATAATATATATTATATTCATATATATATATATATATGAATACCTGGTTGAGGAAACCATGCAGAAGAAACAGCCAAGTTTGCAACAGCCAAAGATGCAAATGTCTCTAATTAGTGAAGGTCTGGAAAGAAAGTTCTGTTAAGCTTTCCCAGTTCTGATGTAAAGACTGGCTATATTTGTTTTTATTTTTACTTCAGATTGACATGAAGTGCTGAAAAGAAAGTTAAAAGTCTGGCAGGAAGGAGGAATCAAACTCTGACCACTTCTCACATTAATAAATACCTCCCATGTTGCACACAGGTCCAGAGATTCCTCTTTGCTCTTCTTTGTCCAAGTGGTTTGGGTTTTTTTCATATCTCCTAATCTTTTTGAGGCTCTTCAGCATCCTAGTTGAATGCAACTGTGTTTTGCAATGAGACCATCAGATGACAAATATTTGAAATACTGTGTCTTCTATGGTAATTGCTAATTTCTAATTTTAAGGAGCAGTAATTCTACTATATAATTACAAAAAAAAAATCCATTAAGAAGTTATCCAGTATCAGGACTAAAGAATTATATTAGTTAACATGTATTTACACCCTTTATGCCATATTAAAATAATTTCTTTCATGTGTAGTTTGTGGATTTTGGCTATTAACTACACTAAGACAAAAAATGTGATGAAAGAAGAAAATGAGATTACAAAGTTACAATTACAGTACAAAGCAGATTACACTTACCAAGACGGGGAAATTTTGTGAGACTGAGAATATAAAATTGACAAAGAAGTGCCACAGTAGCTACCCTTCCCTAAGTCTAAATTCTCCTCTCTTTTAACACACTAGGTATTATTTGGTGAGTTATTCAAGTGTCTCCTTTAATCATGTGACTCTTAGAGGAATCTTAAATCCTAATCTATTACATCTATTACTATCTACTATAGTTCTCTGAAACAATTTCAGGGAATCCATTTGACAAAGCTTGTAGAGATGCAACAGAAGGCTTAAGTGCCTGTCAAAAGCACAGTGGTATCAAGCATTCCACCAAAGTACATCTGTGTTTTCAGTTCTGGGTCAAGAATAAAATCTCCTCATTTTTTGAAGTTTCTGTAGCCCTTATTTTCATTACCAGAAATGTCCAGAAAAAGTTTGGTTTCTCCAAACAACAAATAAAAGTCAAAGAAAAGTAAAAACAAGCACACATTTTAAAAGAGGTTCTGTTTCTAAAGCCTTCAATCAACAAACCTTCAGTTAATGTGCTTTGATTGGACAGTAAATCAAGATCTTGATGATGAAGAGCAAATCTTTGGAATTCAGGATGACATTTAGGGAAACAAACAAACAAAAAACCAAACAAAAAAACCCCACAAACAAACAAAACCCCCCCACATGCTAAATTGCCATTTGCTTCTTTCCTTCTGGCTTTTTGATACTAATGTGGAAAAAAGTCACATGAAGAGAATCTGAGTCAGCTGTTATTCTGGAATAGTCTAATTTTCTCAGCTGGATTTGCTATCCATGATATTTTATTAAAGCTTTTAGTACCAGGTGTTTTAATGAAAAATTTTCCATAACTACAGAGACATATAAGTAACTGCTAAAATATTCCCTGATTTTTGCAGGAAGAGCAACTCTTCAACAGACGTTGACAAACACCCATGTCCTTAGGCTGTGCTGAGCCCCCCCCCGGGGAAGACCATACACTATTAAGAGAATAGCAGCCTATTTTCCCAAGGTCTTCCGTGCGCCAGGGTATAGGAGGTTACTCAGAATCATGTGAACACTGACCACTTTCTGACTGGCCTGGCTGCTGAGGCAGTATTTATAAAAAACTCAGCCTGAATGTCCCTGACAATGAGACTTCAGGTTGTGAGCGGCTCTCCCTCTTACATTTCATGTGCTTTTTGAAAGCCTCTTTCACCCTCTTTGTGTGTCTCTGAAAGGCAGTTATGAAATACTGGCATTGAGAGGCATGCTCTCATGCCTATATTTTCTCATACAAAGATCCAATGATCCAGCTCAATCTTTTGATTAGACTTAAAATTTGATTACAATTGTAAGAAAAAGCATACAATATGAACATAATTTTGAAAAGGACATTCCTGTATTTTCAAAGCTAAATACTTAGTGGGAAAATCACTATGATTGGCTTCTACCACATGAAATCATGCTGATTTACAGAAAATATTTTGGGTGTCCTTGACTCTGCTCTAGTGTCAATTTTACATAGCCCATAAAAATCTTCCGTCTCCAGGCAGTGCAGTGTTGATGGGAATCATGTCCCCAAGTGGGGGCCACTAACTTTCTTACTAGTTAAAATTCTCCAGCCTGTAGGTAGACTTGTTAAGTGTGATATACTTAAGGAGCAATGCAGTAGAGGTGAGAAATCTTCTGGCAGAAAAGTGCTGCCAAGTCAGACAGTCCACATAGTTCTTGTGTATTGACATTCTCATTTAAAATCTTGGGGGTATGTGATCATTGTATAGTTTCCATCTACACCCTTGATTTCCTTAATATGAATGGGGAGCTTTGTTAATTTTCACTTTTGTCCCTGAGTTTACTCTTCAGTATCTGATGTGCTGACATGGTGGTTTCAGATTTGGACTGAGACCACCATAGGAAAACACTGCTACAAGTGGGCAAAAATGTCAATTAATTTCTTATTTAAAAATAAATACAACAAATATATTTTCAATGCTTTTTGGAAATCAGTTTCTTTAAAGCCTAAATCTGAGTCCTAGATGGATGCCTTCACTGATGAATATCCCAGCTGATATTTCTCAACCTCCAGATCTCAGGGAAACCTGGTGCCAAATCTGAAGTCAAAGCTGGCTGGAACACAGAAGGAAAGGGAGGATATGTAAAGAAAGGCTTCAGAGAAAGAACTGACATGGTAGGACACTCAGATTGAAATGGAACAGGCCTTCTTTGCATGATAGGCACACATCTTTTGTTTTGTATTCTGGCAGACATCACCTCTGATATCTGTTCCACAGCCTTCAAGCATGCAGAGAGCTATAGCTCCTGGTAGTTAAAACCAGCTGGCCAGTCAGCCACAAAACCTGCTCTACAGGTGGCAAAGTGAATGGCCTGGGGCAACAGCACCAGCAGGACTACTTTCTGCAGTGGCAGGCCAAAGAGCAAGGAATCTGGACCCCTCCCATGGCTCTTGGCACCGTCTCCAGTGCTATCTTCTCAGCCTTTCTGCACTTGCTATCCTTCCTGCTGTACGGCTTTCCTCTGCATTCCCCTCAATGTTGTGCTGACTTCACCTGTTAGCTGAATGCCTTCTGAGAAAACCTACCTGATATATTACCCCATGAGCTCAAGTCCCCTTATTACCCCACCTGTACTTGTACCTCTTCTCCCAAACTCTGTCCACATCCTGCTTGAAAGTGAATCCTTGGAGTGTGCATGCCTTTATTCCTAATATGCCTGTGTAGCACCTGGCATGTTTGGGCTATTTGTCACAGGTGCACCAACAAAATAAAACTGAAAATTATTCTAAGCCCTTGCTGATACCACCCTCGGGGGGGTGGGGTGGGGGCGGTGGGGTGGGGTGTGAACCTAATGTGGGTGAATCTAATTTCTCATCTCCCAAATAATAGAAAGGTTGTCACAGTTACAAGGAACAGTGTGCTAGCTGTGGGAAGGTCACCGGCTCCCCACAGCTTGCTATGGACTAGGTAATGAAAAGAGAATCCAGAGAGAAAGGACACAAATAGGCAACCCATTAAGCACAGGTCTCACGAGAACTTCTAAACGCCTGGAACATCAGCCGGCACGGCCCCAAATCCCGTGTGCCCGGTGGAGACACGATGATAACAGAGGCGGGTCCCGCGATGGCCCTGGAGACGGCGCCTGCCGTGACATCCTCGCCGAGCGGGCAGGGCAGCTCCCTCCCGGTGCATCCCCGCCATGCCGGGAGCCGGCTCGGCGCAGGGCTCGGCGGAGCGCTGCCTTCCCGCCCGCCCCGCGGGGGCTCAGCCGCGGCACGGCCCCGCAGCGCCCCCGGCCCGCCCGCGGCCCCCGCGCCCGGCCCTGACTTACGTGGGGGCCGCGGGCCAGCGGCTCCCGGCGCGGCGGCGCGTTCGTCCCCATGGCGGCCGCCGCTCCCCGGCCGCTTTCCCGGGTCGGCTCTGCCGCTGCCAAGCCGAAAGGCACCCGGGGCCGGGGCCACGCCGCGGGAGAGGCACCCGGGGCCGGGGCCACGCCGGGACCGCCCCGCAAGCGCCGCCCTCCGCCCGCCGCCGGGAGGGGTCCGCGCGCGGCCGTGGAAGGCGCCGGAGGGTCGAGGGATGCGGGGCTGTGCTGAGACTTCTCGGTATTCCGGGCTGAGCCAGGCGTGCTGGGGCCCAAGGCTTTGGCACTGCGTGCGCTAAGGCCGCCCCGTATCCCTGCAGGGCAGCGTGGGAAGCGGGGTCCTAGTCCGGGTATCCCCCGGTATCGCCTGCCGGTGCTCCCCTGTGCCTCGGGGAGCCATTCCCCGGCTGGGTATCCTCAGAGCACTCACAGCGGTAAGGAAATGCAGGCAGCCTTACTGCTGCCAAGCATCTCTGAGGATATCACCCGGTAATATCCATGACACCTAGTGTGCTTAACATCACCAAGACTATCCAGATCTGATCAGACCAACAGGAATCTGCAGCTTTCTCAATTCAAGGAACCTGTTAAGTGAGTCTTCCAAACTCAGGTTTGGAAGACAGCAGCAGCCAGAGCTTCACAAGTCTAATGTCAGGTTTTTATTGTCTCAAGACAATGCTTCAAGGCTGTGACATGCTGTGTCTTGTAGCTATACCTCTGGCCCCTTGGAAGTCCTGGGGCCTGCATGTATGCACCCTGTCCCAAGGGAGTCCTGAGGTTACCCTTCTCATGCAGAGCCCCAAGGTGCTTTAGACACCTCTGTGACCACTACTTTCTGGGTCATCTTGGGGTACTTGCAGTTCTTTTGTGAATATCTTTTGATTTTTGAGATGTGTGCCTTAGAGTTTGCAGAGAAATTACTTGCCTCCAAGTATTGTCTCTTGTATTTCCTGGAATACAGATGTTCAAAGTAACAAATCTATGGCACTTTACTCCAGTAAGCAAGTCAGCACACAGCAACTGTAAATTTTACTGACTGACTTTTTCTCTGTGACCAGATTTACACCTGTACACAAAAAATTCAAGAGAAGTGGCTGTGACATCCTTTTAATTCTCATCAGTGTGCTACACTGGTGTCTGTTTTGATTCCTCCCTTATATCTGTGGCAGTTTATAATTGGCAGTTTAAATTTTTTTTTTTTTTGCATTCTGTCATCAGAGTGTTTTCCTAGCTGCTCATTTTATCCTGTTAAATATCTACAAGGTAGTTACGAAATGAAACATCAGAACAAAAGGAAGGACAATAAAGCAGCATAAAAGACTCTAAAAAGGTGGGCATTTGTAGAATTGGAGAAGGAGGCATTTTCTTTGTTTGTTGTGAACTATATATTGCATTTTTCCCCATTTTACACAGCTTGCAGACCTTTGTCATTCTCTTTTCAATATTTTTTCACGGTGAGCTCTTTGCTGTTCAGTTCTTTTTTTGTCTCAGAAAGATACATTTTTTTTCCTATCTCTAGTCTAATCTGAAACCCAACAGTATTTACACTCGGTTCTAACAAAGTCTCATCCTGCACATATGTATTGTCAGCTCTTACTTTTTATCAGCATTGAAACATCCAATTAACAGATTTTCTTCTCCCAGGGCTGCATTACACAGGTGCGTATGTGTAGGCATGCCCTAAATACATATGTAGGTATATAGGTTTTAAATTTATTTGCCAGGTGTGGGAGAAAACAAGCTGTATTGAAAATTCTCTTCGTGAGATACTTGGTTTCTAAAATTTCTCTGTTGTTGACAAAAAGAGGACCTTAGATTTAGAACTTGAGGCTCTATTTTTTCTTCTCTGGGACAACATTACTAAAAAGAAAAGCCCATTCCCTTGGGCTTCTCCAAACAGCATTCCTTTGTTACTCTACTTTTCCACTTTTGCAAACATTTATCATCCTGCTTTTCCAAATGTCACTGATCACTTGTTTGTCATGGGACCTTTACTTCTTACTCTACTGATGATTAGTACCCTTCCAGATGGGCCCTGTGTTTTGGATTGATACAAATGCAAGTTCATTTATTTAATTCATTTTTTTTTCTTTAGTACTGCATTCTGTAGCACTGTGGAAAATTCAAGTCTTCCAGGAACTGTGTCTGTTGTGCTACAGGACTGTCTTTTACTTTTCCTGAAATGCAGCAAAATCATGGCTTTGGAGGTGTAGTAAAATACCACCAAGGTGTTTGGGCTCTCAGTATTATGTGTCTTTGTCCTGGCTTCCCTAGCTGAAAGATGATTGTTATTCTCAGGCAGCCTCTACAGACTTACCTGTGTAGGTGCAGTAATCCCCGTAAGTGTAAGACTTTATGCAGGGGGGATCACAGGGGCTGCATAAAGTGAACCTTTATCAAGGTTTTCCCTCGCTGTCCCCTGATTTAGAACAGCAATAGGTAATACCTGTGATATGCCCATGTCCTGGTTTTAGGTGGGATAAGTTAATTTTTGTCCTAGTAGGTGGTATAGCGTAGTGTTCTGGATTTAGTATGAGAATGATGTTGATAGGAGACTTACATTTTCTGTTGTTACTAAGTTTATAGTAGTGTTTATACTATGTCAAAGAATTTTCAGCTTCTCATGCCAGCAAGAGGGTTGTCAGGACACAAAAAGCTGGGAGAGGACACAGCCAGGACAGCTGACCCCAACTGGCCAAAGGGATATTCCATACCATATGATGTCATGCTTAGTATATGAACTGGGGAGGAAAGCTGTCTGGGGCCTGCTGCTTGGGAAGTGGCAAAATCAGAGAGCAGGTGGTGAGCAATTACTTTGTTCATCACTCTTTAATGTATTATAACTTTTATTATTGTTGTTGTTATTATTATTAATCATCACCACCATAATTATGAATGTGTTCTCTCTGTCCCCATTAAACTGTCCTTATATAAAGCCAGAAGTCTGAGTCTGCTGATTCTCTGCCCCTTCCTGATGAGAGGGTGGACTGAATGAGCAGCTGTGCGGTGCTTCATCGCTGACTTGGGTTAAACCATGACAGTCCACCACTCCCCCTCTGCACACAAGACAAATGGAGAAGCTTGTGTTCTCCTTAATCTTCAGTAGGCTTTTGAGCCACCTAAGGTTGTACAAGCTAGTTGGACCTAACTGAGTGCCTGCCTTCTCACACAAAACCAGACCTTCAAGTGCCTTATCTTGTCTTCTGGCCTCTCCTTTAAAGAACAAGTCTTGGTAAAATGCGGTTGCCCAATGTCTACTCAGTCTACAGTCTAAAATATTACTGCATTTTAAATAACATATTGGTCAATTTTTATCAGTTTGGCAGAAGTTTCAATTTCTCCCTCTCTTCCCCTGCTTTAACGAGGCCAGTGACTTGCAAATAGTAATAACGCCATTGAACATGATGTTCTGAGGAAGAGGGAACTGCACAAGGAACTCAAATTGAGCTGCTTGCATTGCCTGCTGCCGGCCAGCTGGGGCAGCTGACACGTTGCTGACAGCAGCCTGGCTGCTTGATAATGAAAGGGGAATGAAAAAGGCTTTGCCTTTGTAAAGTTTTATGTGGTATTAAAATGAGTATAGTGATACATAAGATATACTCTGATGACTTCATACAGCCATGTCTGTTTTCCACACGTCTTTACTGACCTTTCTTATTGAAAGGGAGGCAGCATCACCCTTTTCCTGCTCCTGTTTCCTGGGCTTTCAGTAACATCTTACAAGTTCACTTGATCTCTTTTTGGTATTTATACAGTCTGGAGACTTATGCCCTGCCCAAATGATGAGGTATTAGGTGTGGAGAAAGCAGAAGTGTGGACATGAATGATATGCAGAAGTTTTTTTCTGCTCCTTTGTGGGCATTCAGAGCACTGAGCTGGTGTTGCAGGAAGCTGAGAGTAAATGTTAAGTCCTCTGACCCCTTCTAGGATTTACTTCTCTCTGCTTTAGGGCAAGGAGGGACAGAATTACTTCTCAAGTAATTCTGATTAAACAATTAACCTTGCTTTACTAGATTTTCTTGCTCTACCCTCCTTTATTTGCCTCCAGGCTGTTCCTGTAAGAAAGCACGTGAATAGTGTCCACTAAGAAAAGGGCAGAGTACTGTTACGTAGTTCATGCAGGCTCAGCTAAAAATGCCACCACAAACACTGGAGGAATTCAGTACAACAATTAGCACAGTAAAGTTGCTGAAGAAGAAAGCAAGGTCTGAACTTCCAGAATGACAGAATAAAAAGGTGATTTCTACCAGCCACTGCCATGAGGGACTCTGGGTAGTGCAGATGAGGCCTTCCCCTGTCCTTTTCATTTGCTACATGAGTGGCTGACCAGACTGTCTGAAAGAAATAGAATGTGGATTCTGGATCCACAACAGCAAAAACTCTGAGTCAAGAGGGAGGTGAATGGGAAAGCTCTGTGTAGAAAATCCTCAGGTTTGCAGACGTAGTAAGACCCAGTATTTTACACAGGTTTCTGCCTTGGGGATCTTCAGAGGTCATCTGGGCATAGTCCTGGCAAGCAGCATGAAGTGGCCTTGTTACAGCAGGGTGGTTGGACCAGATGACTTCCAGAGATTGCTTCCAACCTCAGACATTCTAAGATTCGATGATAGACATCATAAAATATTGAAGATGCAAAAGTTCCTACAAGTTGTGTACTGACTATTGAAGGCCATGAGGGTTGCTTAAATTTTTTAAAATTACATCAGATGCCTGTGTTTCAGTGCCCGAGTTACTCCTTTGTGTCTTGGCAGTAACTTCTAGTCAGAGCAAACATGTTCCATTCAGTGTGGTATCTGTGGACGGGCAGAAGCAGGATGTGGATCCTGCTGAAGAGGAAGAGCATATTTATCTTAGAGGTGTTGGCTTGTTTGGTGCATGAAATGATGCATTACAGAAAGTCCTGTATTTTTTTCTTCTCAGGAATGAACTTTTTACCTTTTATTTATTTATTATTTTTTGGTCACTTTTTTTTGGGTCAGGTTTTGATTCTACTGTTTTGCATTTTGTATTCCTATCAGACCAGATATGCGCTTAGACTTGTGATGGCAAAGGACACTTTAAAATATGTGATCTGAAGTATCATGGTAGGAAGGGTCTGGGAGCCTGAGTACCCTTACAGATCTGAACCTTGCTGCTTGATACTTCAGAGGTGGAGATTTCAGTCTGGGTGGCCCTGAGCCAAGTGCTTGGGAATTCATATTTTTAGAGAGGTCTGCATCAGGAGACTTTGACAAAAGAGCTGAAATCAGGGTTGGTCACTGCTGTCTTTCAGCTGTGAATCTAGGCTTAGAGTCCGGTTGGGATTTGGGGTAGCAAGAAAATTCCCCTTACTGATGAGAGAAAATTTTCAGGATTGTAATGCTGCTGCCAACAGGCATGCTAGTTTTCCATCCCAGATCACTTGCAATCTCATCCTGTCTATTTTCTGACTGTAAGATAAATTGTAACAGAAAGCTACTGCAGATACCATTTTACTGGGTTCTTCTCTTGAATAAATGGGGATTGCTTTTTGATTTGCCTTTTTTTTCCTGGTGCAAACTATGTCTGACAGGACACCCTTGTTGCATGACCATTACTGTCCTGAAACCAAAAGGCTGAAATCTGACACGAGAATTTAAGTGAGGATCTGAAATATGTTGCGTCTGAAACGTGCTGGATTCACAACTGCAACAGATCATTGAAAATCCAGGAGTAGGAAAACAAGATGTAAATTATGCAGATTTTCTGTATGTAAAGGATAAAAAAAAAATCTTTGTGGGCATTGCACAGAAGGGAACATATGGAGCCAAACTGAAAGGAGTACTTGTTAAGCAAGTTTTCCTTGGAAGGCAAAAAGAGAGAGCCATCTTCTTGCAAGTCACTGTTCCTGCTAAGTGCAGGGGGAGCCACACAGATTGTACTTTGTGAGAGAAGCCCTCAAGCTGAGTCCATACTTTGAGATGAACAGGGGACAGGGCAGGACTTTTTGTTCTTGGCAAATGTATTTGTAATGAGCTGTGTAGTGGCAGTCTTCTGCAAAGAAAATACAAGCTCTGCTTACATACTGAGGCTAGGTCTTTTTTTTTTTTTTTTTTAATTTACCTGATGAATAAGTGAGATCCCTACTTAGTTCAGCACTTTGCTCATCCAAATTATGAGGTGCTCTACCAGCAAAGTGCTTTGGCATCAGTGCAGCTCTGCGAGTTAATGTGCCATACACTTTCTTCCTTTTATTCCAAGAGCAAAAGAGAGGAAAAGGAAAGCTCTGGAGGATATTCTGTCTTATATTCTGTTTTTATTGGGTTTTTACTCCAAGTGTGGACCCTAGCAGATTCCTTTGTTTGGGCAAGGCCTATTATAGAGAGAGAATCTAGGAAGCAAAGATGTAGTGTACAAGTGATACCACTTTCACAAGTTCTGCATTTACATTTGCTGCTGTTCAGATCCTCTGCACAGAGAGTGTTATGGTAAATTCCCCTCTAAGCCTTCAAAGCGGAATCTTTTCCCAATGCTTCAGGTTGTCCATCTTCATAAATGTCACAGGTTTCTAGAAAGCACAAGAAAGCATATGTAGGTTGCACAATTTTTTAAACTAGCATTGAACCTATTGAAGACTTTTAGTGCTTCATAGGTGTTGCGATTATCCTTATAATAGCTTGCTGGTATCTGAAAGGTTTTTGAAAAATATTCTGTTCTAAATGTTCTACATCAGTTACTCCCAAAAAGCCAATCTGAAATGCTTCCTAAATCAGGAAAATAAATCACTTCTGAGACAGTAGACTGCAATATTACAGACTGAAAGAGATTTTTGTTTGAGGAAGTTATGTACAATAAAGAAAGTCAGAGGTGCTGAAAATTGTAAAAGGCCTAGCTGTATTCCTCTCAGCCTAGTTTGAAAGCCACTTTTGACAGGCAGGTCTTGCAGGATTTTAATTGAGGAAGGCCAACTTTTTAAAGGTACTTTGGCACCTAAAATGTATGAAGCGACCACTGGGAATTTTGAATATGCATTGGAAGGGAATAAGATTCAGAACTTCCTTTCCCTCCAGTATCTAGCCAACTGGGATCTAACTCAACCAAGACCTTTATCCACTCAGGGATTGCAGTGTGTTTGAGAAGCTGGCAGTATGATGTCTATTTTTTTCCTGGAACAGAGAGTTCTGTTAAGGGTGCAATCTTTCTCAACTTCATCCGTAGCTGAGAGTAGGGAAAGTATTAGCCAACCTGCAGGATGCCTGGCCAGACTTTGGGTCTCGGCACCACCCGTCTGGGCTCTTGCCTCTTCTTTTGTGTCAGAGGACTTTCAGGGTGCCACATGGCGGCAGAGTAGGAGACAGAGCGTGGTGAACAGCATGTCTTCTGCTTCTGCTTGTTCCCTTTAGGTCACATAGTTGTTTTAACAAAGAGGTACAGTTCACACTCCAAGCCACAACTCCACCCTCTGGAGCGTGTAGTCCCACAGGAGTACTCTGCTTAGCAAACTGTTGCAGTGTGTTCTCCAGCCAGTCTAATGACTTGGAATAAAAATGTGTATTTGTGTTTTTGCTCCTGGTGTGCTCCTGGCTTTTCCTAGGTCTCTGTTTAAGCCACAGAACTCAAGAGCATACAGTTCTCTCAGTGAAGGAGCAGCAAAGAATAAGCTGTATGGTAAAAGTTTGCTGTAAGAGCAGGAAAGATGTAATACATATGTGAGAATGGCATACCTAGAACTAAACAACTCAAGATCACCACTATTTAGCTAAAGTCTGTGCCATATAATACCTAGACTAGTGTTGCCCTTCTTGAAAATACGGATAAGAATGAGTCAAAAATATCTTACAGGGTATGCCTCAAACATTCGGGATGGAGCAGATCAAAATAAGAAAATCTAAAGTACACGGCATAGAGATCTTCCATTGTCTTTTTAGTGAATAAAACAATAAAAATAAAGTATCTGGGTCTCTCTCCTCTCTCCCCACTTTCCACTACTCTCCTTCAGCTCATTTGTGCTTTGTTCTTTTTTGGAAAGTAAATTTCCCGAGACTGTGAGGACTCTATGACCTAGGCAGACTATCAAAACCTGTGCTATCTTGGGAGCCTGCATGCAGCAAGGGAGTCCTTCAGTGATTTTTTAATCAGCCAAGCTTAGGGACAGTGAGGAAGGCCACGGGAACTTTACCATGGCCTTTTGCAGAAAAGATTGCTCTGAATAATGCTATGTGATAACTTAAGGTGGGGACTTCCCTGTCAGAATGAAATATTCTGATTTAGTGGACAAAACTGGTGCAAATCAGCAGGGAAGGTACTCCTGTTGGTCATTTGGGGTGTCTCTCTGAAGCTTCATGGTGTGGTTTATTTAAATCTTGCCAAGTAAACTGTGCTTGGACGTAAGAAGTAAAGACAAAACTAAGTGTGCGAGGACCGTGAAGAGCTGTAGGCAAGTGTCCAGATTTCATCTACAGCAGCAGTGAAGGGACCAGAAAGGAATGACTTTATGTAGAGAAAGCCAAGACCCCTTTAAATTGGGTACCTCTTCCTCGACATGGCTGAACACAGATCAGTGCAGGCCTGCGTGGTCTTCCTGGAAGAGTTCACCAGAGGTGTTGGGTCTCCCTGCTATGAGGACAGCACTTGAAACCAACAGGGGTATCATGACACATCAAGGTAAACAAGGCTTCCTCAGAAGATCAGAGGGCAGGTTGTAGACAGAAAGCCAGGTACCAAGGGAAGCTGTAGGCAGCTTCACCTGAATCAAGCTGAGTCTTTCACATTTGAGAAATTTGGGTTGGGTTAGGTGAGTTGTCTTCAAAGAAGAGTTGCCAAGAAGTGTGGTATTGTCAGTGCTAGAGGTCCAAGCGACTGTCCCATGGTACTTGATCTCTGAATTTAGACTGTAAGAAAGTTTCAGAATTAATTTATAGCTTTTGGGCCTGCAATTTTAGAAATCTTTCTGAAGGTAAGGGGAAAGGTAGGACCTAATAAGCCTCAAAATAAATTAAGAAGCCAAAAGTCCATCTGACAGGGATTGGCATTTCTATGATCCTATTTCTATGATCCTGTTGGCATCCCTGGGTGACTAATCCTCATTTCCTGCCCATGTATTCCAGTCCTGACTGAAGCAATTGCTAACCTTCAAGACAAAATTGGAATCCATGTGCTGGACCTTTGGATCTCTGGCATATACCCCTGTGATGTGGAAGAGACATCATGCGCTCCAGGTGTACATGGCTCTGTTTACTGACAGAATGGTGAGACTCACAGCCTAGTATGCTGAGAGGAACAGCTTGTTGTGGGGCTTCCATACACTTCACCACTCCTTTCATCTGCCAGTCCAAGATTTTTTTCCAACTCCAGCTGCAAGTACCACATAACAGGAAAACTTTAGCGATGCTAGTTCAAGGCATGGAGGGCAGTTCAGTGTGAAACGATGTGTGCTTGGAACTTATGGGCTAGGTATTCTTTCTTCAGCACCTTTCTTTTGTCTCCAGGACAGTTAATGAGCAAAGCAGTGATGGAACTATACGTAGATGATAAATTCAGCACTCATAAGTAACTTAGACTTGCAAACAGAAACTGCCGCTCCACCTTCTAAGAGCAGAGTACAAAACCTGCATCTAAGCCTGTGGAGAGATATGCAGTCTTAACACAAGCTAAAAACTGTAATACATCAAGGCAATAAATTATTTTATCCTCCAAAAAATTAATTTAAAATTTTCTTGATTTTTTCAGATTTTTCTTTATCTATACATTTTTTGTATTGGTTAGTCAATCCCACTTGTAAGTGAGAGCTGTATTTGTTTTCCAGTGTAGATTTTACTAGTCTCATATTTCTGAAGATGGTGATGATTGTGTCCTGTGCTGCAGGGTACTGACAGGAAATTCAGGGCTCAGCTCCCACCTCAGACAGCCATCATACTCAGTATTTGTGCTACTGTAATGGGGATAGGCCAAACGTGAGGTGAAGAGAAGAGAATGAAATAACATATGGATGTGGGAAGGAGGCCATGCGGACAATGATCAGTTGTTTAGAAAGAGTGTGAAAGGGTTCCAAAATGCTATGTTTTGCACACTCCTTCCTGCCTCTGAGCAGTGTTCAGCTGGTGGGGCTACTGTGACTGCAGGAATCTTTCCACTCTGCTATCCACCATCTTAGAGCAGTCAATTATTGTACTCCTTGAGTTAAAAATAAGTGTGTTGCAGGACAGCATCTGTTTCAAACAAGGCAACTGAAAGGTATTTCTCAAGTCAACGGCAGTCACCCATGAAAATTTCTGTGCAAGACAGCCTTATCTGACCTTTACAGGTCATTATTTCTGTGCAAATATTTGTATGAAAGTTTAACTGTGATTTCTGGCTCTGAACCTGGCTCTTTGTCATCTTCCTGGCTGTGCAGAGAGATGAGACAGTGCCAGGCCTGTGTTACGCAAACAGCAGAACTGCAGCTGTGCCAGCCTGCAGGCAGCAGTTCCCCTCTCACATCCTGTACCTGTGCTGGGGTTGGGAGGACAGGACCTCCTCTCTCATGCCAAGCAGAGCAGAGATAAGGGTTGTATGCATCAGCAGGCTGGCTGTGCCTGGGGGACATTCAGCTTGGCATGTCCTGTCTAAATTCAGAAATTTTGAATGTTTCTTGTTTGCCATGTTGTCTGGATCACATCTTGGTAAGGTGTTCAGAGCTAGCTGAGGCTGTATCATTAAAACTCCAGGGCATGTATTTTCACTTTTCATCCATTTCTTCTATTCTTGTATGGTTGGTTTGTCATTTCAGGAGATTTTTTTTTTTTTTTAATTCAGACTGTCTTTTCAAATTTGTATTCTCACTGTAATCGCTACAGGTCCTTTGAGGCCCCCATAGTATTCCTGGGAATTAGCAGGTTGGAGTTCTGATTCCAGAGCAAGACATTTACTTTTAGCTTGCAGACCTGTATACAACACACCACAGTTGACCTGGGATTGGTGAACTTTACTAGAAATGGAGTATTTCATAGGGAAATGGCTACTCATCCTCAAAACTCAACAGAGATTTTTATTTTGATATACCAGCCAAGCTAAAAATATTCCATTTTATGTTGACTGACACCTCACAGACCAAATAAAAATTTCTGTCTTACTGACCAACCAATGCCCAGTGAGAGTTTTCTTCAGGGACGTAGCACAGTCAAAAGCACAGCATGCCTCTCTTTTTTAGTTGGCTAAATATTCAGCTGAACTAAAACAATGAATCCTGAAAATGTGGGTTTTCTTGGTGGTGGTGTTGTTGGTTTTTTTTTGTTTGTTTTGTTTTGTTTTTAAGCATCTTGGGAGAAAAAGAAAACCTTCTTTCTTGCAGACCATATAGATTTGCATTTGAACAAACTTCTTTTTTCCTTCCTCAGGAAGGAAAAAAGATTCAGTTGGATATTTTTGTTTTCAGTTGGGGCTTAAGAAAAACATTTGCAAGCTCCTCCTGGGAGCAGCTGCTAAAATCCTGCCTGACATGGCAAATCTAAGTGTGTCTTGTTGAACTATATTTTAGTCTCTGTAAATTCAGGGGTGGTTATGTAATATAAAAAGCTTTCTCTCAACAATGAAAAGTATCATGTGTAATTAACCAAACCAAGCCTATGTAGTTATTTCACATGATTTGCTGCTCAGGAGACTAAGGTACAGAGTGAGACAGTAGGAGGTCAGAGAAAATTCCAGGGGTTGAGACTGTTTGGAAAAATGATACATTATTACAGGGCAAGGATACCCGCCTGGCTAAACACAGTTACAATTTCACATCTAGCAACCAGGAGTTGTTGTGGAGAAACAGATGTGTGCAACACTGGGATTTTTATTTTTTGTTTTGCTGGTGGGCCAGGTTGGTTTGGCTCATTGTGATTGCTCCAGAGGGGGAATGATCTGGTGGATTGAAGGAATGAGTAGCATAACAAAGGAGGCAGTGCCAAAGGACACAAAGAAGCTCCATTGTTATTGCCAGATCTGGGAAGAGGTGCAGCAAGCACCTTGGTATTCCTTCAAGAAGTGCTCCTTGCTCCTGCAGTGAAAATTCTGCAGGAGATGCAACAGTCTCAGAAGCCAGTCCTGCAAATGCTGGCTAAACATCAAACCTTTGTACCCTGAAGTAATATGTCAGTAACAGCATTCTCCCAAATCCCCATTTTTTCAAGTTGTCTTGGGTTGTGGAGCCAGGGGTGTGTATTCTATTTTCATTTGTTAAAAGCAGTTGGGAAGATTTTTTTTCTTTTGGTGTGGTTTTTTTTTTTTTTTTTTTTTTTTTTAGCTCTTTTAACTCAAGAGCTAAAAAGCTTCTCAAGGGGAAGAGGGCTGAGGGCTGGATGCCTTCTGACTATGGTCCATTAACACCTCCCCTGACTATACCCTCCCCAGAGGGTGCAGCTGCATTCCATCCTCCTATGGCAAGATGCATCACATCCCCCCTGGCAGCGCGGGGCAGGGGCAGGCATTCCTGCCTGGATAAAACTGAGACACAGGAACACAAAAGCAGCGAGCTTCACCCGATTTTCTGGGAGGAAGACTGGACCCCTTCTCACCCATTGGACCCCTCTCACCATCACGGGACTCCTTTTACCATCACTGGACCCTTTTGCTACAGGATCATCTCTACTTTACCAGAATCTGCCACTCCAGGAGGACTCACTTTTGGACTGCTTCCAACACCCTGACCAACAGGGTGTCAGGTTGTAGCTCTGACTGTCAGGGTTCTCCAAAATTTTTGTTTGTTTGCTTGTTTGGTTGGGTGGTTTTGTTTTCTACTACATTTGTATTGTTAATAATCCTAGTAAAGAACTGTAATTCCTATTCCTAAATCTTTGCCTGAAAGCTCTTGATTGCAAAATTACAATTTGGCGGGGGTGAGGGGTTTACATTCTCCATTCTAAGGGAAACTCCAGCTTTCCCTGGCAGATACCTGTCTTTCCAAACCAAGACACAAGTCTAATAGGAAGATTATCTTAAGAGGTTTTTTTACCTTCTGACAGGCCTGAGGTTTTTTGATTCAAGAGTTTCAGTGTCATTTGTGATCTTTTAATGTTAAAATTGGTTTGCATGTCAGATGCTCCAAGAACATTCACTACCAGTATTAACCCAGAGAGCATGTGCCACAAAATAGTGTATTTTGCTCAAGTTTGTGAATGGATCTGTTGTAGTCTGTCATTCAGAAGAGGGAAAAACTGTTCAAACACACTGAAAAGGGCATTTAAACTGTGCTTTATTCTCATGTTTTGTTCAAAGGGTATCACAAAATTTGGCCAAGAAGCCTTTATCTGTAAACTGAGAATCAGCTTGCAGAGTTTCTTGGTGGAAGGTAACTTTCAGTTCCTATTAAAGAGATTGGGAAAAGCTATGTATCTCTAATCTCCAAGAGTTCAGAAAAATATGAGTTATTCTGTGAAATAGTGTTAAATTCTTTGCTTTGGAAAGTATTTTCAGTTTTTTACATTGAAAAGCTACTGACACTTACTTAAAATCATAAATCAATGTATTTTACCTTCTTACTGTCTTCATGTGTATTTGAATCTTTTGTGTGCCCCTATTTTTCAAGATTTTCTCTGCCACTCTGAAGACCAGAATTTTAATATTTTTATTAATAAGGAGGAGGTCAGTTAATGTGACTGCACTTAGCTGGGACTTAAGGCAAAAACACAGTACTTGCCGGTATAGTTAGTTGAATCCTCTGTCTTCAAACTGTAACAACTGTGTATTTGAGGCTTCACATCAGTCTCCTGGAATGGCCGGAGTTATCTGCTTAGTAGGCAATGTGCCTCAGAGATTGGTTGTATAAATCACAAATCAAGCAACTCTTCATGGAACATTCCCTTTTATATATGGAGAAGACATTAATCTTTGACTGTGGTAAAAACCAACCAAATCCTGACACTTTCCTGTTGAGTTTGCACCCACATAATCTCCGAGGGTCCAGTCCTGTTCAGGAGTGCTGGCTTAAAAATAATTAGCAGGACCGCATGATTGGTGTGCCTTGTAACTCAAAAAGGTTTAATAAAATAATGCAAAATAATACAAAATAGCAAATAAAGATAAAAGCCATGCACAGTGTAAGGACAGATCCTACACCTGCTACAGCACCCCGAGAATGCCACAAGATCTTGGTTCTGTTACCTTTTCTGCCCAATAGTCGGGGATGGATCTATTGGCAAACTTCCAATAGGAAGGGGTACAGCTTTTGACAGACAGTAACAAGGGCCAACAGATGCTCCTCTCCTGGCACTGAGCCAATTACAGATAGAAAAACACAGAACTTGCTGGCTAAACTTCCTAAAATGTCCAAAGGGAAACTAGAACCCTTTCCTTATGTAGAGCTGCCCACTCGGGAGTGGGTGGTGCATTACTACACTTTCCCAGCAGCAAAGAGAAAGCTGAACTGAACTTGTTATTAGTCTGTAGGGGAATTGGAGAACAGCATCAACTTTCTCTTGTTTGCTTTCACTCCAGCTGAGAGAGGAGTCCGTTCCTCTAACTTGAGTCTCATTCCTATAATTCCTCTGTTATCATCCCCCGGGTACTATGTTGTTGCAGACATAGTAGGGATGGTAGGCAGAGACTTGTGGTGTTACAAAAGAAGGTAACTTTGGTATTTACTTTCCATTCCTACTACATTCTTCAGTGACAACTCAGATTTGAAGGAGTGGGAATGGGCCATTCCCAGGAAGATAAGTGGTATTCCCTCCAAAATGTTCTGCAATGTGTGTGTGAGAAATATGCAGACAAGTGAAACATAAATGAGATTTCTTAATGTCTCCAGTGCTGCAGTATAATTTTTCAAAAGCTTGTATCAGAAGTCTGTCATTGTTCTGCTGGATGCTATAACAATGCATAACCGAGATCGGGTCTGAAGCCACTATAATCACATGCACCCTAAGAAATGAGTTATGTTGCTAAATCAAATTGGTATGTTGGGTGGCCTAGGTTTCCAGTAAAATGTGACTGTGCTGCCTCGGTAGGAAATGAGATACCTTTGTTTGTGGCCTTTTTTTCTACTGATAGACCACAGAGCAGAACTTCATAGAACATTTTCATAGGAGTAATACCCTCTGGGTAATAAAAATTTAAGAGAAGTAAAAAGATCCACACAATTAGAATAGTTTCAATAACGTTTATTTGAAAAAACCCAAATAGAACTAAAAATTGATCCTAAAAGCTGTGTTTTTTATGTGACTCAGTTTATTTAACAAATTCAGTTGAAGAAATAAGAGTAACTGGGTAAGTGAACTTTTGTAGAAAAGTGCTTAGAATCCATATAAACTAGAAACATAAATTGGGTTCCTAAAAGAAGTCTTTCATCTCAATTTGAGATGAATATATGAAAATGAAATGTCAAGCATTTCCCAAGGTTTTCTTTCTGTTGTAGCTCTGAGTCAGTACAGCAGTGTACTCTGAAAATCCACCTGCTTTCCTACAAATGGAGGTCCAGTGGAGCACTTCATCACACAGCATTTGGAATAACAGCAAGGTTGCAATAACTGTCTCGTGTTGCAAGACATACTTAACACGCAATTAAATGTTAAGCCCTGAAGGGCTAAGTCCTTTGAGTAAGGAAAGAAACACTTCAAGCAAGGCTTGATTTTTCTTTCTTCCTTGCTTTCTATGCTGTATTCACAGCATCGAATATGTCCCTTTTTTTCCCCAAATCCATTCACAATATTGTGCAGTAGCACACAGTATGATAACTACTAACTACTCATGTAGAAAATGAGGCTGGCTTTGGATATCTTGTTCAGCTGAAGGCAGGCAGGCTAGACAGTGATGGCAATGATGCAAACATGATGGGTTTGTCATGCTGGTAGAGCCTGGGTAGTACTTCTGAAGTGACACTGGGATTGTCTTTTGAGGGTGATCCTGACAACCATGAGTCCTGGATGGTCACACTTAGTCCTAGCAGAGCTTTTTCTGATATTTTACACCTGTATGTTGAAGCTAGAGCTTGCAGGCTTCTTCAAGTGATTACAAAAGTCCAAAGCTTGAAGATCAAATTAAACTCAGTAGAGATAACATCACAGCATGGGCAGCAGACTTCAGGCTGTGCAAGGGGATTGGCAGAGAACTGCTGTTGGTGCTCTTTGGTGACTAGCAGGGAATGGTAGCTGATAGCCCACACCTTCTTATGAATAAATAATTTTCAGATATACAAAATTAGTTGGTTGTGTATGAACCAAAAAGTTGTTGTTTTTTTTTTCCCAAGAAAAGCACCGTGTTTCTCATATATCTAATCAAGGCAGAAATTACAAGGGAAAATACTTGGTTATCTGGAACAGGCCCAGAGAAAAGCTAACCTTTGTAGGCAGGACACCAGCTTTTATCCAGTTGGACTGGTAACAAAAAGAGACAAGGTTCGTTTCACTTTTTGATGGACAGTTATCTTGTCACATGACAATCTCAATCTACTCAGTAGGTACCACCTGATGTCTTTTGAGGAGTTTCTGAGAGAGTGAAATCCCTAAATTTTCATTGTATTTTTCCTCTTTCCATCTTATTCCTCTTTTTGTACGGAGTAGTGGGATTCTTTCAAAGCCTTTGTTCTCCTTTGCTGTCTAAACTTTCGTTATGAACTGGTTGCTGCCATGAAATACTGATATTTAAAAAGGAAAATATGTTCAAAATTAAGTACTGATTTTGTTGGTCTTGTTATTTTCAGTGACACTTTATTCCTTCTTTACTTCCTGCAGTTTATTTCTCCTATGCAGTCAGCAGAAAAGTATGTTTGCTATTATAGATTTGCTTGAGAAATGTGACTGAAATTTGGGGGAGGTTTTTTTAGGCCAGAGATGGTGTGCTCAATATTGCAGAAATGCCTCAAGTAATTTGTGCATGCCTTAACAAAGATAAAAGCCTGAGGTTTGTGCAGAGAGTATGGCAGTATCACATGCACTGCATTGTCATTGTAATTAAACTGGCTCAACTGGTCCATGATAGCCTAGTGTAAATTATTAGGCATTATTGATACCATCAACCCCTCCTAATCTAATGAAAATAAGAGAGTGACCATAGACAAGCAGACCTGTGAAAGCCTGCATGCTGTCTGAATGTTCCAACACAAGGAGAAAGGAAAAAAACAGTGATGCTTCCAACAAGAGAGTTTCTTACTGTCCCACTCTCTGAATCCAGTGTCTTTTTTAACCCTTCTGGGGTTAAAAAAGACACTGGGATGGTGATTAGCACCCACAGAGCCACGCAGGTGTTTCTCTACAGGTGAAAGGCATTGGGGGTGTGGTGGTTAGACAGGATCTAAGCCACTTCAGTTTAGCAAGTATGGGGAAATTGCATAAGTGCCTGAATGCTGCTTTGGTTTTCTGGTGTTGGGGTATAGTTTTGGGGGAGTGGTACACGTTTGGGCCAGATTGTCATCATGGGCATGTAAACAAATGCACACCATGGGTTACAGTTGGGGGATAGAAAGAGATTGTTCAGTGCAAAAGACCTCAAAAGTTGAGGGGATTCACCAGTTTGCTGTGGTTTTGAAATGCTAGACCTCTGAGGAGTTGCTGTCAGCAAACCTCTGTATTGTAAATTAGAGGAAGAGGGAGCATATTCACAGATTTCTTTTTCTCCTTGCTTTAAGAAGGTTGCTTAAATGTGCATAAAATGAATTTAAATAATTTTAAGGGGTAGTTCTAGCAAAATGAGACAGTTTGATTGTAAATTTGCTTTTGTCCTTTTCAGTTTGTTGCTTTCAAGGTATTTTTTGGTTTTGATAAAGTTGAAACTTTTAATTTGTTTTGGGAAAGCTGACTTCCTGCCCAGCTGGCAACTTGTAGTTCCTCCCACTTCAGCCTTTCAAAAACTCTTGAGGAGTGCTCAAAAGAATCATTCAGTCCACTTAATTCCAATATGTCAGAAACTTTCTCTCCACTGCCAGCTGTGACAAATCTTGTCTGTCTGTTTTTTTTTTTTTTTTTTTTTTCAGAAAATGGAGTTGTTTTCCAAACTGGACTTGAGATTTTCTTGAAAATTTACTTTTCTTGTGAAACCAAGACAGATGAATGTTGTTGTTTTAGGGGACTCTGTGTGTGTGTGTCTTAGTTCTGTGCTTGGGAAAGATGGTTTTATTCCCTTCAAGTGTTAGCTATACTTTGAGAACGTTAAACAACACCAGGATTAGGGAGCTGGGGTGGGGAGCCACAGGAAATGTCAGTAAATGAACTTTTAAACTGTAGAGAAGAGACTTCTGGGTGTGACAGAGCAGCTTATGGAACACTGGGAGAGGCACTTCAGACAGCAAAGGAAAAATAAGACTCAGTTCCTGTGAGTTAGAATCCTCCCTTGACACACCAAGTCTGGGGATATCTCATTTGGCTTGCAGCTAGAAGGAACAAGCAAGTAATCCTCATTTCTGCAGCCAAGAGAAGCAGGCAGGTTCAGCTTTCACTGCCTCTGGGGAAGTATAACAAAATAGTGTGCCAAGACAAAGTGGGTACAGAAAACAGCTCAGGTCACTCCAGAACCCTCCCCTTCCCTGGGTTTCCTGCTGTTGTAGAAGAAGTGGAGGAAAGAGAGAATCTGGACAGCAGACCTTCATCCACCCATCATCCTGGAGATCTCCCCTGAACATTACTTGGACCATGGCCTTTAACAAACCATGTAATGGCTAGACTGGGCTTCAAGGCAGTTCTGGTCAGAAAACTGAAACAAAAGTGTCATGCAACCTAGACAAGGACACATTCTGACCCAGGCAGTTTCTGGGAAAGGCAGAACTGTGCAGAGTCCTGGCTTGGGAGGTGTGTAGGGGTGGGGGAGGTGAAGCAAGAAGAAGCAGAGACATATGGTTTAAGAGCTGTCTGATATGATTGATTTTGGTTAACACTTCCATTTCTTATCACGTGCTGTGGTCTAGAATAGGTATTCTTTGTGTCTCCTTTGGAAACTGAATTACCTTCCCTGCCAGATCTCTTCTATTTCTAATGGAAGTACTTGCCAAAGCTCTATGTTTTAGCAAGGTACTTGAGTTATACAAGACAAACCTATGCTGACAGAGGATGTACATAAATATAACTCAGGAGACACAGGACTGAAAGGCTGAGCTGATCCAAACTCATGAAACTGAAGATAAGCTGGCTCCTATTAGGTGACAATTTGTGTCTATGTGTTCCATCAAGAGTTTCAGTCTTACTTTTTGGCATTTTCTGCCTCCTTATGCTTTGTTATTTAGTACAGTAGTCACCTCTGATCTCCCACGGCCTTTGGCCTCCAAAATAAGGTTTGCAGCTGTGGAACTAAACTGTTGCTGGGAAAAGAGAATCCAGTCTACATGTCTGTGTCAGCTATGTTTAGCTTTTCACAAAACAGAATCCAGAAATGGCACTCAGGCTTGTGTTCATTCACCGCAAAGGCAAATTGTACCATCTCACTGTAACTGAATTCCATTTTGAGATCTGCTTGGTACAAATAAACATTGTAATTGCAAGGATGCTGTCCTGGATACCATTATACTTAATTTTTCAGATTGTCGCTCTCATCTGGGTGATGGGTGTCTCTAGGCTGTCACAGCCCATTCATTCCCAAGAATATGGAAGGGTTCTGGGAACCCTTGTTATCATACTTGACGTAACCAGGGGATGTCTTACCATTGAAGAAGGATATATTGAAAGAAGATGGTAGGTCATGGGCAAGGAATGGTGGATTGACAGCAACAGATGCATCTTGTGAGGCATTCAGCAAGAGTGACTTGAAATGGCAGGACTCTGGGCAGCCAAGTTGCTCCGTGGCCTAGACAGGCTGATACAGTGGCTAGATCCAGGCTTGAGGAGACACAGCCTGTGTCCCTGTGAGGAGGAGGCCAGCCTGAGCAAAAGCATGGCTGAAGCCTGTCTGGGTGAGAGACAGCACAGCCTGTGCTGTGATGGGAGGTGCAAGCACACGCATGGCACTGCACAATGCTGACAGAGAGGCTACAGTCTCCTAAACTGTGTGTGTGTCTTTCCAGCTTATCTACTGATAACCTGCTTGAAACCCCTATTCTCTAAACTAAGGGTAACATTTACCCCACCTTGAAATCCAGTGCTCTCTGGGAATCCCTCTAGCTCATTCCTACTTCATAAGGAGCTCTCTTTCCTCAGAAGGCCTCACTCCTTTCCAATTCACCTTCACTTCTCATCAAGCTGTCACAGTCCTTTCAAGAACGGTATCTTGAAGGGCAAGAAAACAAAGGAGGCTTAGTAAAAGAAGAACAAAGACTGCTTGGTTAAATAAAAGAAGCCAGGGAGAAGATGTAACAAAGTTTCTAAAATAGAACAGATAGAACTGCAGTAACTTGCAATAAGCTATAACAAAACGCTTGTTCTGAAAGAAATGGTCTGATTCTCAAATTGTTTATTCTATTGGCTGTCTAGAGGCATGTTATTTTAATCTGATGGCAAAAATATTATAGAAAGTATATGCTTTTCAAATAAATGTTTCTGGCCTTATCACTGTCTGGGGACTGTGCTTTGTGCACTGATACACTCTAAAATGGCACCCACTTAACAGGGACCTGAAATCTCTGTGACAGTTCTGGACCTGTTGTGTTCCCAACTGAACCCAAGGGTGGATTTCAAGATTGTAGAGGATGTCCTTCTCATTGTGGGCTAACGAATGATTACAGGTCAGCCTTGCGAGCAGCTGGGGAAAAAAAATAATCTTTATAGAGAAAAAACAAACAAACAAACAAAATTCCAAACCTAATATATATAGGATGGAGAATAAGTAAATTAGAAACCCTTCATAAAAACTGTTTATTGCATATCACAAGGGAGCAAGGTTATAGAATTCAAGAACGAAAGCCGTATGCAACTCCTTATGTGGGTAAAGGTTAACTATCCGTGGTATGAAGTAAAAGGAATTGTATAACCTTGAAAACTGGAAGCGAGTGGGTGGTCTTTAAAGACTCATCAGTCAGAGAACCATGAGTTTAATCCTGATGAATTTATTACATGGTGAATTGTTTATTCTGCACTGCGATCATTTAATGTTTTGGATGAAATTGATCAGCCTGCAGTAAATCTGTTGGCAGATACTTCTTCTGAATCAACACCACCACTTTTGCATTATGATCTGGTAGTTTTGCAAATGAGGGAGGAAATTAATGAGGAGGAACCGGAGGGCGATCCCATAAATTTAGAAGACTGTAATTTACGTCCTCCTGTACAACCACAGCCAATGGAAGCTATGGCTGCAGCACCATCTAGTGACACAAAGCTGCAAAACAGCAATTAAATTCACCCGATGTGACTGATAATGAAGCTTTGATGCCCTCTGAGCCAAAACACTTTTTAGACACTTACTAAAAACAAGAGATCAACCAGGGCGATCTTGAACTGCTCAATGCTATGCCTGTAATTTATCAGAACCAGCATCCTCGTCATGAAAAAATTTCTTATGATATGGCTAAGGAGTTTAAGAAGTATATGAGTGAAAAAGATCTGCAATCTTCCTATATGATGGGACTTACAGAATCTGTTGCAGAAAGCTATATAATGTTACCTGTTGATTTGGAAAGCTGTATTTAAATTGGTTATGACACCAGGACAGTATTCAGTTTTGTGGTCCGAATACCAAGACGGATGTCAAGAACAGGCACTGGCAAATACAAACACAAGTAATGCTGAAATAACAAGTGATTATCTGGCAGGGATGGGAGCTCGGGCATCTATAAGGGATCAATTAAGAATGTCCCCAGAAACATTTAACCAAGTCAGGGGTGTGGTTTTGAAAGCTCAAAATAAGTCAATAAGACTGAGCCTGGCTTTTTTCATCATAAGGCAAGGACCCCGGGAGCCTTACATCATCTTTATTGATCTTTTGCTTACAGCTGTGAATAGGCAAGTTGTATTACCAGCTACAGTAGAAGCTTCATTGAAATCTTTAGCCTATGAAAATGCTAATACTGACTGTCAAAAGGCAATTGATCCAATCAGAAACAAACCTGGTATTACTGTAACTGAGTTTATCACAACCTGTGCGCATAGTGGTACAGATCCATACAGAGCAGATTTGTTGGCAACTGCTTTGGCTCAACAGCTCCAAGTGGCTTGGGTAGCAATAAATGCTTTGACTGTGGAGAGAAAGGTCATGTGAGAAAGTGCCCAAAGAATGAGCAAAGGAATAAAACACCCAGCAGGCTGTGTCCCAAATGGAAAAAAAGGCTATCATTGGCATAGCCAATGCTGTTCTAAATTCGACTGAGACAGAACACCCCTGCCAAAACAGGGAAACTTGAAGAGAGGCTCGGAAACCTGTGCCCCTCCACAGAACAAGATCCAGGCACAGCTAATCCCTGCAGCTCAAGCTGTATCAAGGGAACCTCAGGCAGTTGCTGGCTTGGGCTTGGCAGTTTCCACCACAACCACAATAAATGACACACCTTATACCTACAGGTTTAAATGGATCCCTTTCCTTTTAAACATCATGCATTGTTACTTGGGATATCATCGTCATCTAAATGTGGACTTTATATTTTACCAGGGATCATCGATTCTGATTCCAGGGGTGAAATAAAAATCATGGCTTGGACTCCTAATCCACCTTGTACTGTTCCAGCAGGATCATGCATTGCTCAATTCATCCCACTTCCTATATTGCCAGATACAGACCTGATACCATCTGCCAATGTTGACAGGGACACTGGAGGTTTTGGGAGCACAAGCACTCCTCACATTTATTGGTCTAAACTTATTTCAGTGCAGCAACCTTTTCTAATCTGTATTGTAGATGGCAAGTCTTTTACAAAATTAACAGATACCAGAGCCAGCAAAACCATCATCAGTGAATGTGAATGGCCACCTACCTGGCCCCTGACAATGCCATCAGTGATGGTCACAGGCATTGGAAGTCAGCAGATGCCACAGCAGTTGGCTAAGGAACTCGTGGTATACGGGCCAGAAGGGAAACAAGCACAGCTCAAACTGTACGTACTTTCTGTTACACACACTGTGGGGAAGGCATCTGTTATCACAGTGGGGACTGATTCTGACAACAGATTTTTAAAAGGGGCCACTGATGTGTAGCTGAGACTTTAACTCACATGGAACATCAATACCCCTCTGGGGGTGCAACAGTGGCCCCTCAGAGGGGAATGGCTGCAACAAGCACAAAAAAATGGTCAAAGAATAATTGGATCTGGGAAACATAGTTCCTTCTACGAGCCTGTGGAACACCCCAATATCTGTGATTCCAAAAAAACTGGCAAATGGAGACTCTTACAAGATCTGAGAGCTATCAGTGTATTAATAGCCCTGATGGGCACAGAGCAACCTGGAATTCCTAATCCAGCAATGATCCCTGAAACATGGAAAATTGTTGATGAAACAATTAACATGGGAATCGTTAATCCCTGATTTAGATGTTTTTTTCACAATTGCATTACACCCTGATGCTGCACCTCATTTTGCTTTTTCGTTACCATCCTTGAATAACAGCAAACAGCAAATGCAAAGGTATCACTGGATTGTGTTACCACAAGAAATGAAAAATGGTCCTACAATATGTCAGTTTGTGGTAGCAGGCCCTTCACAACTAGTGCAACAGCACTTTTCAAAGGTTTTGTTGTATCATTATATGGAAGATATACTGCTGGCAGCAGATGACCCTGTAGTATCGCAAATCTGTTTTGCTTTTCTGTGTTTTTCTTTTGATAAATTTGGTCTTTGTATTGCAGCAGACAAAGTTCAAACCATCCCACCAAGGAAATACCTTTGGTTTCTATTATTTGAACACAAAATTGCTCCTCAGCCCACTGTGCTGCAGACCTCCATTAAACACTAAATGATTTGCAAAAATTATTAGGAACTATTAATTGGCTCAGACCTACCCTTGGTATCCCCACTGAGGAACTGTCGTGCTTGTCTAACTTACTTAAGGGATACATAGATTTACTATCTCTTCTCCTCACAAGCTGGATGCAGAAGCCCCTGAAGCACTGCAACGTGTAACAAAATTCAGGCCTCTTCTCTTTGCAGATGACAAGTGGAGTTACCACAGAGGCTTTTTCTTATCCTGTATGAATTCCAGCCATATGCACTAATAGCACAATGGTGTATAAACAACAATTGTGGATGTAAAAATGTGGGTATTTTTACCTCACACATTTTCAAAAACAGTAACTACATTGCTTGACATGATTGCTAGGCTTGTTTCCACAGCACAAAAATGATGCCAGACCCCAAGTGGGCAAGACCCTTCTCAAATCACATTCCTTTGCCTGCAAATGCTTTTCAGGACATGTTCCAAGAACCATTATCTTTACAGGCTGCCTTGACAGACCTTTTGGGAAACACATTTAATTGGTTGCTGAAAAAGAAACTTTCATGATTTTTAAAAGATCTTTCTTTACAGCCAGTTTTCTAACATCGTCACAGCCCCTGTCTGGAGCAAAGACAGTTTTCATCCATGGCTCTGGGAAAACTCAGAAATCAGTTGTTTGGAAAAACTCCACAGGGGATTGCAAAAACTGTGATTTTTCAGCCAAAGTCAACACAGCTAGTAGGGTTAGCAGCCTCTGTGGAAGCTTTTTGATTGTTTCAAAATGAACCTTTCAACTTAATATCAGATTCCTTGTATGTAGTAGGTATTTTAAACTGTATTGAACAGTACTTTTAAAAGCAGGTACTAAACAAGGATTTGTCTGTGTTATTATCTACTCTGCATAGTTTTGTTTGATGCAGATCTCACTGTTTTTATGTTATGCATCTCAGGTCTCACTCACCATTGCCTGGACCTCTGGTGGAAGGCAATGCAGCTGCTGACACTCTGATGATGATGGCAACAGTTCCCAATCAAATTACACAAGCAAAATTGTCACATGACTTTAACCACCAGAATGCAAAAGCTTTGAAAAAACAAGTTCATCTTACCCTTTCTCAAGCCAGACAAATTGTTCATGCTTAACACCTTTATTTTACATGCTTAACACCTTTGCCTACTACAGTAAGTACAAATGCAAAAAAATTGGGTGTCAATGAAATCTGGGAGATGGATGTTACATACATTTCCTCTTTTGGCATGTATCAGTTGACACATATTCCATTTTTTTTTGCTGCCTCCACTCATAAAGGGGGAAAGGCAAGAGATGTCCTTAAACACATGTTGTGAGCTATTGTCATCTTAGGAGTACCCAAAGTAGCAATAATGTAGTAGTGATTGTTATCTTAGGAGTCCCTCAAACTGATAATAGTGCAGGATATGTTCCACAACCAATGAAAACCTCTTTTCATTGTTGGGGTACACATCACTGAACTGGAATACCTCATTCCTCAATAAATATTGTTGGAAGGTCAAGCTGTTGTGGAACGAACACATGGCCTTTTAAAGAATATACTTCCTAAACAAAAGAGAACAACTGGACAAAGCAACATTTGTTTTAATTTTTTTAAGTATTTCCAGATTTGATAACAAAACAGCAAGTGAAAAACAGTTTTCCCATGATGCTTTCACACAGCATGGGAAAACTTCATAATAAACACTTGTTTATGATAAAGATTTGCAGAGTGGACAATGGCTAGGCCCTGTGCCTTTGCTAACACGGGCGTGTGGTTATGGCTGTGTTTCTCTATCCACAGGAGCTCACTGGTTACCTGTGAAGAACATCAAACCCACCACAGAACAGACGAAGACTTGAAGGCATCACAATTTTAGTTTCCTAATCAAACCAATCAACCCTATTATGGGTTTAGGCACAATGTATGTAACCCTTTCTATCATCCTCAATGTTTTCTCAATGAATGTGAACGAAGCATGAGTCCCACAATCAATGAGCCAATGTTTGGCTCATATTAGCTAAAGCAATTAACCAGTCCACTCTTTGTATGTCCATGACCAGTTCTAGTGATCCATTTCAGACATGTCCAGTTGGCATTCCTTTGACAAAGGATGAATGGAAAAGTTATACAATCAAACAGTTACACAATCAAACAGTGATTGTACAACTCCAGATAAGAGTAGATCATTGTGGCATTTGGGATCATGGCAGTCTAATGCTGGCCAGTCTGTGGAATGGTACCTGGGCAATACTGATGGAGGCATGAGGAAAGCAAGAAACTTCCCTGCTCTCTCACTGCAGCCTCAAGAGCTGGATGCACTAAGTCCTCTAAAAGTTCCTGTGTGTTTTTACCTTATTTATGGTAATGATCCAAAACCAGACAACACAGGGGTTGACATAACTGGCACTGGCATTTATCATAATGCTTCTGCCTAGCACTATTTTACTACTCCCTCAAAAATCACAACAGAAACCAGTGCAATAAGCTTGCCTGATAACATATTTTTAATATGTGGCAACAGAGCATGGAAAGGCACTCCAGGAAAAGCAGTGGGAGGTCCATGCACTTTTCGTCATCTAACCATATTTCATCCCAGTCTCAAAACTCTAACCAATTGGACACTATGACATAGGTGGAACAAATGTAGTGTTAAGCCATCTAGCCCTGACTGTGACTCTGAGGCCAAATTCTGTAATTGTACAAAAAGATTTTTTGGTTGCCCCTCTTGGTACTTGCGGCATGCCTTGAACACAATTAATAAACTAGGTTGTTTGTTAACAAGCTTGTAAAGGAGAGTAATGGTACTAGTAATGCTTTAACAGGGTTGTTAACAGATATTGATTCTGTACATGATGAAACACTGCAAAACAGAGCTGTGATAAACTTTTTATTGTTAGCCCAGGAATATGGATGTGAAGACTTCAAGGGAATGTGCTGTATGAACCTGAGTGACCATTCACAAAAACATCCAGAAATTGAAGGGACTGTCTGGAGAACTGCAACAAAACCAGGGATTGGATCTTTTCAGCTTGTTTTCTTGGCTGGGAAGTTTCAGCTTTGGACCTTTGGTTAAACATGTAGTTTCCATAGCAATAATGGGACTTGTAGTGCTTTTGATGATCATGCTGTGTTTCCATGTGTCTTTTTCTTATATTCAACGGCTTATCAATCAAAATGTAAAGCAAGTAATGCTAATGCATACACACACTGCAATGGCTTTAGAATGGTTAATAAATAAAAAAGGGGCATTTCTCATCTAAGGTGAGAAAATAAGGAGGCTTAGTAAAAGAAGAACAAAGACTGCTTGGTTACATAGAAGAAGCTTATTCCACTGAGCTAAGGAAAAGATATAACCAAGTTTCTAAAATATAACAGATAGAACCACAGTAGTTTGCAATAAGCTGTAACAAAACGCTTGTTTTGAAAGAAATGGCCTGATACTTGAATCATTTACTTTATTGCCTTTCTAGAGGCATTTTATTTTAATCTGGTGGTAAAAATATTATAAAAAGTGTATGCTTTTTAAATGATTGTTTCTGGTCTTATCACTGTCTGGGGACCGTGTTTTGTGTGCTGATACACTGCAGTATCTGCTTTCAGCAGGTGCAGAAGTCCCTGAACTGCCTGTTTCTTGTTCTCCTTGACGTTGACAACACGAACACAGCTGAATTTCCAGACTGGAATTACCGATCCTGTTTACTGTGCAGGCCATCATCTCTGGTGGAGTAGCAGTGACACCCAGTGGCCATTAAATAAATTCGGAAAACACTTCCCAGGTGAATTCCACTTTCATCTGCCCGCCTTCCTGCCCTTGGTGCGTTTGCAGGTACATTAAATACAGGGTGCAGTAACATGACACTTGCAAGTTCTGCAGGCAAACTCCCTCAGCTCCTTGTCATCTCTCTCAGCTATTGAATACAAACTGTGAGCAACAGATTTCTTTGGTCACCTAGGAACTGTGGAATCAAGTGCCCACTGTAGGCTGTACAAGCATAAAACATCTCTGGAAGATGAAAGGTCAGATCTGAGCAACAGGGTGTGTGCAAAGGAAGTGACTCCCTTAAACTACTGCACAGTTCATAATTCCCAGCAAGAAGCAAAAGATTGAAATGGTGGCAACTTGTAGCACTGTACCACAGAGCTGCCCAGAATATTTTGGCAAGACAGGAGTTACACTGTGCTGTATACAGACCAACTTATCCTTGCATTAGCAGGCAAGTCTTTAATCACAAATTGTCTGATCATCAGTAGATTTTATCCCTTTTCTTTTTCATTTTGAGAAAATTGTTATGTCCAAGCAGGAGAACACCTTTCTACAAAATTACAGTCTAAGCTGGCAGATTCTGTGCAGTTTCTGTAGTCTACACCTGTTCAAGGAGCTGTTGAGGCTGTCATACATCACTTCCACTCCAACACCTCTGCCCAAGCAGTGTCAGTTGAAGCAGGTTTTCCAGTACTGTGTCCAGTGAGATTTTGAATACCTTCAGGGCCTGAGATTCCAAACTTCTCTGGACAACCTGTCCCAGTGGTTGAGCCACCTCACAGCTAAAAATTATGCCCTTGTGAATGTAGTGTGTTTTAAATTATGTCTGTTGTCTTTTTTCCTATCAGCATCACTGAACAGAGCTCTGCTCTGTCATCTCTAGTCGTTCATGAGATATTTTTTCACACTGATAAGATGCCCAAACCTTCTCTTCTCCAGGCTGACCAGTCCCAGCTTGTTCAGACTTCCTTCACATGACACAAGACCCAGTTCCTAAATTGCCTTAGTGGACGTTTTTTGGACTCTTTCCAGTATGTCAGTGTCTGTCTCGTACTGTGTAGCCAGGAGGAGGATACAGTACTCCAGGTGTGGCATCACCAGTGCTAAGTAGGGGTGGAAGAATGACCTCCTTCCAGATGCTCAGGTGCCCAGGTTTACTCCGTGTCAAATGCAGAACCTTATGTTTCCCTCTGTTGAGCTTCATGAGTTTTTTGCTGTCCCATTTCTCCAGTCTATGTCCCTCTGTATGGTAGCAAAGCCTTCTGATGTATTAGATACTTATCACACTTCTGTCTGTTCTGCAAACTTCATGCAGGTACAGCGTACCTAATTGTCTAGAACACAAATTAAGATATTAAACATATTGGCCCAGCAATTTTATCCCCCCATGGATACATGACTGATGATCAGCATCCAGATAGATTTTGTCCACAATCTTCTGGGCCAGCCCTTTGGCTAGATTTTCAGTACCCACTTATTTAACCTGATTTTTTTTTTTTCCTAGTTTCTCTTTTAGAATGTTGTAGGAGAGTGTGTCAAAAGCCAGCCCAAGATAAGATAAACAATGTTTACTGTGCTCTCCTCCTCCATCAAGCTGTTCACCTTGTTGTGAACAAATCAAATCAGTTAAACATGACTTCCACTTTGTACATCAGTGCTGACTATTTCTGATCACCTTTTCATCCTTCATGTGTCTACAGATGGTTTCCATCACCTTCCAGGGACCGAGGAGAACTGGTCTGGCCTGGGCTTCTCTGACTCAATCTTCTCTCCCCTTGTCTTGGGTTATGGAACCAAAAATGTGTATTCTATTTCATTTGCTGAAAGCAGCTGGAGAGATGTTTTTCTTTATCTCTTGTAACTCTGAGGGGAGGGGGGGTGGATGCCTTCTGATAATGGGCCAGCTGTTAAAACCAGGTGGGGCAGTGTTTCTTATCTCTTTCACCACCCGTCCTCCCTCCAGGGGGATATTTTCTGCTGATGGGGCATTAAGGCTCACCAAGGGCATTCCATCATCCTACTGTGAGATGCTCCACCCAGTGGGGGGAGCCAACCATTCCTACCTGGATAAAAACTGAGATGCAGGAACATGAAGGTATCTGGTTCCATCAGATTCCTGGAGGAAGACTGGACGCTTCTCACCATCACTGGACCCCTTCTCACCATCACTGGACCCTTTTCTACAGGATCATCTCTGCTCCAGCAGAACCACATCTGCCACTCCAGGAGGACTTACTTTTGGACTACTTCCAACACCCTGACCAACAGGGTGTCAGGTTGTAGCTCTGTCAGGGTTTTTAGGATTGTTTTTTTGTTTGTTTGCTTGTTTGTTTTTTACTACTACATTTGTATTGTTAATATTCCTAGTAAAGAACTGTTATTCCCATTCCCAAATCTTTGCCTGAAAGCCCTTAATTGCAAAATTATAATAATTTGGAGGGGATGAGAGGTTTACATTCTCCATTCCATGGGAAACTCCAGCTTTCCCTGGCAGATACCTGTCTTTCAAAACCAAGACACTCTTCTTGAGGACAGGATTGACATTTTTTCTCAGCCAGTCCTCTGCCCTCCAAAGGCAACTAACAGTGGTCTTTCAATATCTCCAGCTTCCCTCAGCACTAGTGAGTGCAAGCTGTCAGGTTTCACAGGCTGCTGCACATCCAAATTGTCTGTTTCCTAAGGTCTTCTCTACTCATATTTTCTTTCTGGTCTCAGAAGTCTAGGATTCCTGAATGCTGGTTTAACCAGTAAAAGCTGAGGCAAGAGAGGCTTTGTGTACCTTGGCCTTTTCCTTTTGTACCACAGTCTCTGCTCCATCTAGTGACAAGCTCACATTTTCTTTGTCTTTCTTTCATTTATATACTTGCATAATCCTGTCTTGTTGCCCCTCACATTCTTGATCAAATTCAAGCCCAGATGGCCTTTGGCTTTTTCATTCCCACCCCTCCGTGGTCATGTGGCATATGTATTCTTTGGTCACAAAGACCTGTTCTAGTCATCCTCAGAGAGGAGTTTCTCACTGCTTGAGAGGAAGCTGAAATGAATACTTTTAACTCTGATGAAGCTGGTGGTATACTGAGACCCCAGCTGTTGAAACTTGCTCTATAAAAATATTTTGTTGCTGACCCCCAGGCTGTTACCTGCCTCAGGCTTAAACGGCCTTTAGGGCTAAGATGACATTTTCTTCTGGTTTTATATTACAAGGAACAGTGGATAGTTTATCACTTGTTGGTGTGGAGAAGCAACAGGTGAACTTGTTTCTTTGTTCTTGTTTTCATTTGAATCGTAAGGAGAATGATATTTGTTCATCTGCATTTCTACATAGAGCCACAGAGTCATCAAACAGATCTTAAGTACAATAAATGTCCATCTTCAGTCTGTGTCCAGTTTTGAGCTCCTCAGTAAGAGAGACATGGAGTGACTCTTGGAGTGAGTCCAGTGGAGGGCAAAAAAGATGATTAAGGGACTGGAGAATATCTCTTATTATGGAAAGGCTGAGGGAGCTGGGCATGTTCAGTATCCAGAAAAGATGACGGAGAGAGGATCTCATCAATGACTACCAGTATCTGAAGGGAGGGTGCCATGAGGGTAGAGCCAGCTCTTCTGCAACAGCACAAGGGGAACAGACAGAAACATGCACAGGAAGTTCCATGCGAACATGAAGGAGAAGTTCCTTACTATGCAGGTAACCATGCACTGGGCCAGGCTTCCCAGAGGGGTTAGGGAGTCTCCCTCACTGGAAATATTGAAGAACTATCTGGATGAAATCCTGTGCAATGTTCTCCAGAATGACCCTGCTGGAACCTTGAGCAGGGAGGTTGGACCTGATGACCCATTGTGGTCCCTTCCATCCTTTCCCCTTCTGTGTGAATACCAGAAGGAGGAAGAGAAAGGGCTAAAATGCTGGGGTGTGTCTCAAGCAGTTCTCCCAGGCTCCTTTAACCTCCAGGGCAACTTCCTTTGGGATTATTCTAAGCAGGTCACTGAACTGTTCAAATTTTCTTTTTCTTGTGTTCAGGATTGTTATTCTGCTCTTTTTCATTCCTCTTAGGACCTTGTATGCTGCAGCCTAAGAATGTCCTCAAAACTCCATACCTGTAAATTGTTTAACCTTGTTTGGAAGTTGCAGGTTGAACAGGGCATTTTTTGACATCAGGTCACATGCATCAGAAGTTGCCTTCACCGTATTTTGTATATCCTCTGATTTTTTACCACCAGCTGTATTGTTAAGGCACACATCAAGTCATCCATTGATATCAAGGATCTTTGACGGTGAAGATTTCTCAAGCTGCTTAAATAATGTTTCATCTGTCTTCTTTTCCTGATCAAGTGATAGCAGACACCTACTACAGTATCACGCTTCCTGATTTCACAGAACCATAGAATATTCTCAGCTGGAAGGGACCCACAAGGATAATAAAGTCCAACTCTTTAGTGAAAGGCCCGTATAGGGATCAAACCTGCAGCCTTGGCATTATCAGCACCATGCTATGTTCACAGACTTCTAATTCCCCTTGCTTCATGCTTCATGCATTAGTGTACAAACATCTATGATATGCTGCAAGTCATACTTCTTATAGAGTGGAAATGCCAGAGAGCTGCCCCTGTCATGCTGTCCCTCCATTTGTCAGCCCCTTGTGCCCCCTCTTCCCTTCAGGTTAATCCTCTTAGGCCCAGCTGGTTTTAAAGCACCCCTCACCAGTTACAAAGACTTAAAGACTTTGTAAGTCTGCTTACAAAGACAACTCTTGACCCTTGTCTTAAAGGTCTGTCTGTAGTCAGTCCTGACATGGTTTGGGTTAATTATCCAGGCAGATTAAAATATTTCTTGAATATATGGTTTTGCAGGCTAAAATAGTTCAAAAAATATCATAAGATTATGTTCGGGAAAAAAACCCAACAACAACAACAACAACAACAACACAACAAAACAAAACAAAAAACAAAACCCCACACCACAACCAAATTCCTCAATATCTCTGTTTACAGTGGAAAAAATAAAACAAAAATCTCAGGCCTAGAAAGCCACCACTATTAGGCTAGATGGGCAGAACACAACTTCGACTGTAATTATCTATAAGCCTTTCAAAGCAATTTACAAACAGAAAAAGAAAATAAATTTCATCCGCTGTAATATTTATTCTGAACTATTGGATTTGCTCCATAGAGGGAGCTGATATTCCTTCTATCACTCTTTAATATCTGCCTGTTTTTTCTCCCTGCCAGAACTGTATTTTTCAGCTATGAGTATCTAACTATTTATAGTGTAAAATCTATATAATAAAGTAAACTCATTTCCCCCCTCACTCTATGACTTGTCTGTGAAGTGATAATGAAAACCTCATTATTTTGGCACATGCTTCTGAATTTTCTGTACCTAATCTTGATTCACTGTAGATATTCAGAGCCCTCCTTGAACAGTCCTGAAGACCTAACAAAAGTATTTGAGTTTTTTCTTGGGTGACTGAAATAGTGAATAGAGTTTATGAGAATTTCAGATGATATGCATGCTTGATCTCTGAAAAGAAAGAGATCTAAAAATAGATCATTACATATAGGATTAAAAATTAATCTCCATAAATGGAGTTTGAAGGCTGATCAAGAAAATTTATAGTAAAACAGGTTGAACTTTAATAGGTTCACACAAAATATGTTGTAGAAAACTGCTGAAATATACAGAATTAATTAGAATAACAAATTCTCACACATTTGTGAAGGAATGTCGGCAAACCACAGAGTGATACTACTTGATAAAAAGGGAACACCAAAGTATTTGCTGTAGTGTATTAATTTTCTGTCTCACCCTCTCTCCCAGCCTAGATCTCTCTGTCTGCTATCTCCCTTTCTTTTCCTTCACAGCATGTTTTTTTCTCTTCACTTTTTCACTCTTTCTAACCTGTGTTTCTATCTTCCTCTGTCAGCCTATCACAGACTCTTTGGCCCCTCATTTTTCCATTCTCTTTCTCCTCTTACTGACACCCCTTGCCTCTCTCTGTCTCTGCCTTTCTTGTCTCTGTTGTGTTCTGTCTCTTGAAACGACTGTAGTAGTGTGAAGAAGGACTTGTCCCCAAACCTTCCATCTCATGCAGTGGTCTAATTAAAGATACTTTTTTTCTTGTCATGTATTCTGCCTAAGTGCAGTGTAATGAAACCAGTGGTCACAGACATTTTAAACCTACAGGAAAGTCAGAAACAACTATTTCAGTTAAACTACCTGCATTAAAGAGAAAATTCCCAACAAGCAAGCACAATGCAGCACAATGCTACAGCTGAATTAAATTGTTTCATGAAAACGGCCATGACAAAATGGACTTTGAGAAGAAAAAAGTCTCTCTCTTTAGATCTGTTAAAGCTAAAAGGCAGTGTGTCAAAAAGTAATTTCATAATTCACTCATGAACTAGGGTAAACTTATCTGTAGAAGCTAAGGGTGCATAGTTAGAACTGCTGCATGTAATTTACGTGACTGAAGAGTTATCAAAATTTATGGGGTTCAAGAAAGAGTTTATCAAAACCTTTGGTGTATGATCCCTTGATCTCACTTTCCATGTGAAGGTCAAGTTTGAATAAGCTAAACACAGCAGACTGAGAATCTTGGTGCTGGTCTAAGTTGTTTAGAGGATATTCACTGCCTTTGTGATAGCCTTGTTCAGATTTGTGCCTCTTCACATGGCTTTGAGCTTGGAGTTGTCTGAAATTGGCACTTGAAATTGTGAAAGTGAATTGATGTTCTAAAATCTACCTATTATAGATACTCTGATTCTGTCCTTTTTTGCTGTTGTTCTTATACAGACTTTTCTTGTAGACTTTTCTTAGATAAACCATTGAGATGTTGGCTGCGATTTCAGAAAAACATTACCTGGTCTAGACTGGGACTCAAAGTTGAGATGGTTGTCCAAGACACTAACCTGATTCTAATTCTCCTCTGTTTGAAAGCATGCTTTTTGCTGATACAACAACGGAGTCAGTTTTTATGATGACAGCAGAAAGTAAGAAGTAAATGGGTGGTTTCTTTTAAGGCCAAATTTTGACACATAATCATAATCAGATTTAATTCCAGACTGATAATTTTGACTGCGATGTAGTCCTTGAACCAAGCTGGTCTGTTCTCTCTGCAATGTATTGTGACATTTTGTCAGTTCTTAAATACTGTGATCAGGGCTAAGCAAATGGTGAAAGATGACATAAGGCTCATTTCCCTTCCATAGAGTTAGAAAAGGATTCAGTAGTGTGTTTTCCCATGATAGCTGGGTTGATTTTGATGATCTGTGAAATGCTCTTATGAGTCTTGTTTCTGTAGCCTTGAAAGGTACACCTGCAGAGATCTGGCCTTATGTTAGATTACAAGTTTGTAGAGCTATAGTCTATTGACAAGAGAGGTAAGAATGATTACCTGGGGAACCAGATCAGAGCTCAGTACTGGTCAGGTGAGGTCCCAGGTGACTGAAAAAAGGAGAACACTGTATGTATCTTTAAAAAGGTAGCAAGGAGGATCCTGGGAACTACTGACAGATTAGCCATCCCTCTGTGCCTGGTAAGATCATGGAACAGATCCTCCTGGAAGCTGTGCTAAGGCACATGGAGGACAGAGAGGTGATTTAAGATAGCCAGCACGGCTTCACCAAGGGGAAATCCTGCCTGACCTTCTGTGATGGAGTGACTTCATTGGTCGACAAGAGAAGGGCAATTGATGTCATTTATCAGGATTTCTGTAAAGCCTTTTACGTGGCCTCCTACAACGTCTGTACTTTGGAGAGAGATGGTTTTGATGAGTGGACTATTGGATAAGAAAGTGGGTGGACAGTCACATCCACTGTAGTGGTCACAGTTCCAACTGACATCAGTGACAAGTGGTCCCTCAGGGATCCATCCCAGTACCAGCACTATTTAATATCTTCATTAATGGCATAAACAAAGAAATTGAGTGCATCCTCAACAAATCTGCAGGCAGCACCAAGCTGAGTGATGTGGTTGAAAATACTAAATGATAGAATGCTGTCTAGAGGGACCTGGATAAGCTTGAGAAGTGGGCCCATGGGATTTAGAAAAGGAAGGTCCTGCTTGACCAACCTGGTGTCCTTCTATGACAAAGTGACCCACTTAGTGGATGAGGGAAAGAATGTGTATGTTCTCTTGTGGAGTTCAGTAGAGCCTTTGACTCTGTCTCCTCCAGCTTTCTCCTGGAGAAACTGTCTGTTCGTGGCTTGGATGGGTACACTCTTCTCTGGCAGGGTTTAGTATCTGGACTTCCAGCCAGGCCCAGAGAGTGGCGATGAATGCAACTAAATCTTGCTGGGGGCTGGTCAATACTGGTGCTCCCCAGGGCTCAGTACTGGGCCAGTCCTGTTTAATATCTTTACTGATGATCTAGATGAGAGGATCAAGTACCCCCTCAGTCAGTTTGCAGGTGACACCAAGCTGTGTGGGAGTGTTGCTCTGCTGGTGGGCAGGAAGGCTCTGCAGAGACATCTGGACAGGCTGGATCAATGGGCCAAGGCCAAAGGTGTGAGGTTCAACAGGGAGAATTGACAGGTCCTGAACATGAGCCATCAGGGTGTTGCCCTGGTGGCCAAGAAGGCCAATGGCATCCTGGCCTGTATCAGGAATAGTGTGGCCAGTGGGACCGGGGCAGTGTTTCTTACCCTGTACTCAGCACTGATGAGGCTGCACCTCAAGTCTGTGTCCGGTTATGGGCCCTTCACTTCAAGAAGGACGGTTAGGTGCTGAGCATGTCCAGAGAAGGGCAACAAAGATGGAAAAGAATCTAGGGAATATGTTTCATGAGGAGCAGCTGAGGGACCTGAGAATGCTTAGCCTTGAGGAGGCTGAGGGGGGACTTTACTGCTCTCTACAACTATCTCAAAAGAAGTTGCAGCAAGGGTAGCAAGGGTGTCTATTCTGCCATGTCTCAAGTGAAAGGGCAGGTGGAAATGGTCTTAAGTTGCACCAGAGGAGGTTCAGATTAGATACTAATCTGAATTAGATACTAAGCATTTTTTTCATGGAAAATGTGGTTAGGTGTTGAAATAGATTTCCCAGGGAGGTGGTGGTGCTACTTTCTCTGTAAGTGTTCAAGTGGCATCTGTATGTGGCACTTCTGTCATCTGAATATAGCTTGGGATGATTATGGTAGTACTAGGTTGATGATTAGACGGATAATCTTGAAGATCTTTTCCCACCATGTTGATTCTGTGATTTTGTAATACTGGTCACTGTGTAATTCCTACTGAATTGGAAGCTTTTTTCTGCAGTGGTGGTCTTGTGATCTCTGCCTGAGGCTGGCTTCTGGCAGGCTTGTGTCCCCACTGCTTCTTACTTCTCCAGGCACTAGCCAGAGCAAAGAGCTGGACCTGGCAAATCACTCCCCGGGTAAGTGTAATCCTGACACCAGTTTGTGACTTTGCAACTGGTGAAACAGTCAGTGCTCTGAACCAGTGCTCAAAACAGTATGGAAACTGTGGGGTGACCTCATTTCCTTCCATCTGACTCTGTTGCTGCTGTGAGATATTTGTTTGTTGGGAGAGTGATTCCCTTAACTTTCCCTTTGCAACAGGGTAGGTTTATTCCCCCCTTCCTGTGAGAAACCTGAATAATCTTCTTGGATGATTGCATCTTGACAAGTCAAGTGCCAAGGCAACTTAAGCGTGAATGTTTCAGTTTGGGGATATTTTGGGAAACAGCTGCTCCCACACATGCCAACAGCCTGTTGTACATCCCTGAGTTCATCTCTGCCAGGAAAGGACATGGGTATTGAAGATGTCTTCAGGAACAGAGTAACAACTCTGTGAAGGACTTGGCCTCATCTTTCCTTCCATCTCTGCCCTGGTCACATAGCACTAGGTGAAACAGCACAAGGTGAGGCTCTCCTTTTCCCACTCATCGCACCATACCACAGGAAAGGTTACCTTTTTACACAGAACTGTTGGGAACCAGACTGGATTTTTTAAAGAAACTTTTCTGTTTGAACATACAAGGACCGCTGTCGCAGTCATGTGTTCACCACCTGAGCCAGAATTGAGAGACACTTTCACAATGGGTGGCTCCAGTGACATGATAGGTGCCTTATTTGACTCCTTACACCACCCTCCTACCCCCAACTTATACAGCTGGACATGGTTTCCTGACTGGCTTTATCCCATGTTTCCCCACACCAGAGTCTCTGACCTCTGGATCCTGAGTTTAATCCTTGTGCAGCAAAAGAATTACAGCTCAAACTGGTGCTCCAAGGAGGGACCTTGAACAAAGAAAACCCTGAGCTTTTATACCTCACAGTCTGTGTGTGTGAAAGTCTGCCATCATCCTACTGAGTCCTCGGCTCCTGCAGTGCCTCAGTGTCTGGTGTCCTAGCTGGTGTCACAGGCCTCTGTGTCCTTTTCTTGTCCAAAGGGTTGGCAATTCCTGGCCTCTTGCCTTGGGATCCCACCCAGAGCTCAACCTACAGCTCTCCTGCAGCTGCACCCTGAGCTACCTGCACTAAATATGTTCCTCAGCAGCTTGCAAATAGTGATCCTAAATCTTATATTCAGTGACAGATTTCTAAGCTGTATTTTTGTTCCAGGTAGCAGCCTCACGCATGCTGGCAAATGTCAGACAAACATGCAGCCATGGCCATGCAAACTTGAATTTGGCAGGAACCTCTCCTGCAACATTAGTTTTGGTCATCCTGCAGTGGCCAGTCTGGAAACAAAGTCACACCTTGGAGAGTTCTGATAACACAGGAAGACTTGTATCTTCAGTGAAATTGTTTAGAGGACATCTAACAACTTTGTGAGTTTTTAAAGGAGATGCATCATTACAGAAATCTAGATTAGCCCTAAGGTGACCCTTAAAGTACAGTTGAAATTGGTACAACTGATTCCTACCACCACTGTACATGAATCCCTTTCTTTTCTCTGAAGAGAAAGAATAACTTGTCCCCAGGGTCCCTCTTACTTTTTCAACTCAAAAAATCTTGACAATTCTTTCAAAAGGAACTATTATTTGTTATGATTTTTTCATTCTCCAACTGAACTATGCAATAAATTTTTATGTTGCGAGCAAGAAATACAAGAGGGCCCTGAATCTTCTGACAAGGCAAACTTTGTGAAAACTCATAGACTCAGGAAGATGAGATCTGTTGGTAGGAAACATAAAGAGGGGATTTTCTTCTTTACAAAAAAAAGGGATTGGGATTCAAGTACATTCATTCTATTATTTTTAAGCCACAATAGTAAATCAGAACAGACAATCTGAAAAAAGGGGATTTATTTAACACAAAGAAAAAGTGGTTTTTGAGAATATCTTCCTCTGAAACAGCACCTTACATTTCAACTTCTGAATCATTATTCTCAAGTTGCTGCAAGTGCCCAGTGTGATGGAAAGTCACCATGACAACCACCACACCTTATTGTATTTTTATATTGAGGGCATTAACATCCTGCTATGGTTGCGATTTTTGATACTTGGGTTGATTTGTGAAATTCCTTTGGATATAAACCACCTAATTCATGGACTGTGTCAAGCTGCTTTTATAAGAACTAAAAGTTGTGTTCCTCCCAGGACATCATTTGTTGCCTGAGAACAAAGATATAAAATGAGAGACATTCAGGTCATTTGTGATTTGAGTCATAGAGAGAGATTCCTTCTGAAAGCAAATTTTGAAACATTGAATGTGCTTTGAAAAAAGAGGAGGAGATTGGGACTTCAGCAGCTTGGGATCTTCAAAGACTTTGGTTGTTCTGTCTGCAAACCTCTGCAGATTAACATTGAAATATAGGTCCTGGCTATTTTTGCTTGTTTCTGCTGCAGTGTTGTTGCCTGTTGGGAGCACTCTGTCCTCAAACTGCATATGGGTTAAATCCAGCAAAGAGCCTGTGTGTTGCTCCTGGCACTGTCTAGGTATATATATATATATACACACACACACACATATATATGTGTGTATATATATAACAACAAAGAAAAAAGTGGTAGAAGAACTCCAAATAGGTCCTCTTTTGATGACCTCCCTGACATGGGAAACTGACACAGCTGCTATTACTTTCCACTCCTGAAAGAAATATAAGTACCAAATTTGAGATCGCTCCTAAGCTATCATCTTCCCTGTGCTGAAAGTGGAAGCCTAACGTTCATGCCAGCAGCCTTAGGACACGTAGATTTTATTGCTGGAAGTAAATGTAGATTTTGTTGCTGGAAGTCCAGACATATACATTTTAGGAGACTGAAAGAATATTCTGGGGAAGGATGGCTTCTTATTTCCTTTGGTTTTGAGCTGTTCTGCAGACATCCATTTCAGGCTGTCATATGAGATGAGGCCCTGGGATAGATGACCTTCTGATCAAAGAGGTGTATTGAGGTATTATGTTGTACTCCTTTACAGTGTAGTCCTATAATCTGGTATTGCCATTGCTACTAGCCTTTGGTAGTAAGTTACAGTCAGAGCTTTACTTCACCTCAACTTAAAGAAGTCTGCCTGTAGTTTATTTCACTGAGTTCAGTTGAATTCACTGAATTCAACAAGAATTTTTCTGATTTACCAGATGCTTTTTTTTTTTTTCTTTTTCTTAGCTGTGTGTTTTAATCACTAACTTAATGACATAGTGTAGAGAAAACCATATATGGTATGACAGCAGAACCCTTGGGAAATGGAGACAGAGGATATTGTGAAGAGGAGACATGGGATGGTAAGAGACAGGGTATGGGGCTGACAGTGGAGATGCCACAACCACGTGCTCTGCCCCCTGAGTTCCACACAGGAGGCCCCAGAGGTAAGGCAAGCACTGTGAAGTGTGTCTGGCTTGATACTGGCTGCACAAATTGTGCCATAGTCCCACAGTGCTGCAAGATGAGTCTGCATCAGGACTTTGCTGTCTGGACTGGTCTGCTGTGAAAACACTTAGCTCTCATGTGTGCATACACAAGACGTGCTTATAAACACCAAGATCTCACAGATAGCCATCCCAGTGTAAAATGCAGCTCCTGGTCTACCTTATGATGTCAAAAAGCATGTGGATGGGATGACTGATATTTGGTCTGTAAGTTCAGACAAGAGCTGATTTAGCCTGTAGCTTTTCAAGGCAGAATTGATTCTTTCTAAAGCAGTGCTGACAGCTGTTTGTTTAATGTTCTCCTTCTATCTTTTCTAATGGGAATCATCCTTTACCAGGCAGGCAGTGTTTGACTCTCATTGTTATTGCCATCAGAAAATACTTCCCCAAGTCTAGTAAAACTCTACCATGGTGCAGTTGCAGTACACATTCTTTCTGTGTTTGTGTGTGTGTGTTTTGTTTTTGTTTGTGATAGGGTATTTTGTTTTTAGTTCTCTTCTGTTTTGTTTTGTTGGGGTTTTCTTCCCACTCTGAATCATTTAGGGCTTATGTTTCGCTGTTTCAATCATGATCACAAGAAAATAGTTTCATCTTAAAAAAAAAAAGAATGTGTTGTAAGACCTTATAGAAAGACTTCCATGAATACTGTAGTCAAGGCCACTTGCAGGTGCTTCAGAATCCTGATTTGACAAAGACAGTCTCTTGGTGTCTGGAGTCAGATTCTTTAGTTTTATTATTTCTGCTTTTGTTTAGCAAAGAGTATGTTTCTCCAGGCTTTCTCTTCTCTGTTTGAAGAGAGATCATGACCAGTGAGAAAAAGTCCTATGAACACTGAGGCCTATAATTTGGAGTTTAGCTCCTATTTAGATTCCCAGGTTCTACGAGAAACAAACTTGGAGAGTATACTAGGCAGGAAGATTCTTCCAAGTGTCATTACCTGACAATGCTGCAGAGGCCACTGCCATATGGCAGTATTGTGTTGGGACCTGTAGTGAAAGGCTAAGAGAGGAAAAAGTCTGGGGGCAGGTGAGGTCAGTGGCCAACTAGATCAGTATGGGGCAGCCTCAGCATGAGATAGCTCTAACCCACTGATAGCTCCAGTCCTTTCCAAGAAAGAGAGAGGGAAAGAGAGAGAGAGACAGAGAGAAAGAGAGAAAGGAAAGAGAGAAAGGAAAGAAAGAGATAAAGGAAAGAAAGGAAAGGAAAGGAAAGGAAAGGAAAGGAAAGGAAAGGAAAGGAAAGGAAAGGAAAGGAAAGGAAAGGAAAGGAAAGGAAAGGAAAGGAAAGGAAAGGAAAGGAAAGGAAAGGAAAGGAAAGGAAAGGAAAGGAAAGGAAAGGAAAGGAAAGGAAAGGAAAGGAAAGGAAAGGAAAGGAAAGGAAAGGAAAGGAAAGGAAGAAAGAAAGAAAGAAAGAAAGAAAGAAAGAAAGAAAGAAAGAAAGAAAGAAAGAGGTCACAAAGAATATCTTAGATTCTAATATTCTATGAAGAGAAAAGAACCCCAGAAAATGGGTTTGCCTTCATCTGAGTTTAGAAATCAAGATGTTTTCAGGAGTTTTGAAGAACAAAACTGAATGACTTTTATGTCTCTATGGAAGCTAAAAATGAGGATATTTCTAATAAGCAAAAAATACAGTGAAGTGACTTTGTTTGATATTGGGCAGGTAGGCTTGATTAGAGCAAGAAATATGATGTTGATATTTGTGGCACCATCAGTCACACACTGGGAGTAGGGAAGTGTGTAAGAGCAGTTAGAGAGGTGAACCTGGAGAGATGATCATAGGGATTTGATGGTGTTTTGGGAACCCCACAAGAGGCATTGTATTTAATGAGTTAGTGATCTGGAACAGGCCGTGTCTGCCCATTTGGCCTTGGTCTTAAGGCATGAGTGACCACATGCCAGCTTGACTAGCTACTGTATGGGAACCTGCAGCCATGCCCAGTATTGCACTGGGAGGGGACACAGTGTGGAAGTGCTGTGACAGACATCCAAGCCTGTCAGGAAACTACCAGATTAACATAATACATAAATCATCAAACCTTTGAGAAAGGTGAACTCTATCTGGGGCAAGAGGTGGGATGTATTGATCCAAAGGACCACTGCATGTTGTGGAGGTAGTGATACAGCTAACCTGAACCCTCATGTTGTGCTGAACAGCCCCTTGGCTGCAGGATTAATTCAGCTAGCTTGTTGCAACTGCAGGCACCAGTGATGGCTACACTTGCATGGCCTTGCCTTTAGCAGAGCAGTAAGAAATTCTCATGAGAATAGCTTTTATGAATAAAATAGTTTTCTTTTAAGAAGATAATGTCTCACTAATATTTTGAGTTGGAAGGGATCCACAAGGATCATTTAGTCCAGGTCCTAAGTGAATGTTCCATATGGGAATCTAACCCACAACCTTGGCATTGTTAGCAGCATGCTCTGACCAATTGAGCTAATCTCAAATGACACAGAAGGCAAACAGTTCTTTCCAAAAGTGGCTGGCACAACAGGGTATGTAAAAGGAAGAGCTTTCCTCTGAAAATTTATGTCAGGAATATGTGCTGATAAGCCAGCTGAGCATCTGTGCAGCCACCTACAAAGGTGGCTTGTGCTCTTGCATCTTTTCAGTTAGGTGTGTACTGGTATATGCACACAGAAAAACACACACAAGCACACTCACCTGCTTCTTTTTAAAATTATAACTTTGGAAAGTGAAGTCATTCAGCTAGTGAGTGCAAGTGAGTACAATTGTTTTTTGTATGGAAATTGTTGCTCTGCTCCTTTGTCCTCCATGTGCAAATATATCTGCATGGTAACTAAAAAAGAGCCATCCATTAGAAAGTTGTTCTCCATGATACAGTGTTGTTCCTGAGCCTGAGGGGATCTCCATACACTTTTATGCAATAAGCAGCAAGTGTTAGTTATTAACTGGTAACTAATTCAGCTTGGGAGCATGTGGACAATTTACTTGTGGACAATTTTTCCTTCATTGACAAGTTGCTACTGTGATTGTTTACTCCCATACTTATTTTTGAGGGTGTTTTTGCACTATCACAGCAGAGCTCCTATGGAGAATCCTAGAGGATAACAGGTATTAAACTCTTAGACTGTTAAACTGTGCTTTTTAGTCTTCCTTATTCTTGTTTTTTCTGCTTTCTCCAAGGAGCTAGTCGTCGTAGTGTTTCATGGCAACTGAAATCACGCTGCAAGTTAAATTAAGGCTGGGTGCTGTATTCTTTCTAATAATTGTTTGGACTCAGTAAGGTGGAGCAGATCTTGTTTACAGGGAAAAGGCAGAGCAGGAGGTGCCACCATGGGATCTGTTTCTCAGCTTGACTTTCAAGTGACCTTGAAGAAGGGCCAGAAAGAGAAATGTTGCTTAGCAGAACAGAGCTGGACTCAGTGTTGAGGAGCATCTCCTGCTGCTGGGAGACTTCAGGGAATGCTCTGCAAATTGCCTGCTAGTTTCAGTCCCTCAGCTGGGAGATGGTACCTTGTCCAGGATCAGCAGCCACTCAGGAACTCATAGTGGGTGACCTGCCATAGTGCTCCATCTGCTGCTAAGGGGAGTTATGATGGGAAGGTATTTCCACATGAGAATACCATGCATAATTATGTGATCACTGTGTTTTTTTCCATGAACTTTTGCAAGTGGATACATTAGAAATGAAACTCAGTTGTGAAAAAGGACATTACATGACAGTTGAAGGCTAAATTATTATTCTTTTCAATCTTCATATTGCTTTTAATTGCAGGTGTTTATTAGATGCACAGACAGCAGGGAGAGGGGATTTAGGAGCCTCAGTATCGTATCAGGACAGCAACGGCCAGTTCAGTTTGCCAGTGATGAGGAGAACTGGCGACAGAGTGATATTCTGTGTTCCATTGTGTTCCTACTACATTTACACGTTTTTCAGTTTAACAGGAATTACTCTCTTCCTAGAAGGGACAATGGGGTAGTCTTGTAACAGCTTATGTAATTTAGCCATGACTAATACCTTAGTTTTATTTACATACTTTTTTATCCTCAGGAGGAAGCTGAAAGACAAGCGTTTTGATCACAGTTGCTAAGCTGTGGTTGCTGTCTGCTGATGTGTCTTCAAGCTGTTAAAACTGATCGGAATTTTTCCACTGCAATACTGATTTAGCACAAAAAATTGCTTTGTTTTGTTCTTTTTTTTACTGTAATTGATTCAGTTTTACTAGATGTGTCTACTCTCTGCAGACCAATTCAATTTCTCAGTTGCAGATCCTATAATAATATAGGAACATAGGTGTATCAATGCTACCTCAGATGAAGGCCCCCCCAGCTGAGCAGCCTGTCTCTAAACATGTACAAAGCTGAGCAAATATCTGATTTTTCCCTTGAGAATTTCCATCTTCCTGCTATTTCTTTGCTCAGGAAAATCCATGAACATGATGGAGTTTTTCCACTTAGTCTCATACAAATACCTAACTATTCTTCCTTTAAATATATGCCAACTTTTTGGACCCACAGAATCTTTCAGCAATGAACCCCACTAACACCCAATTTGTGATTTCAGCTATAAATATCATGAAGGCAATGTTGTTTTCCCCATTTTATTCTGTATTTCTATGGACATTAAGGTTTTTTTTAGTGCAGAAATTTTCTACTGTGTTAACACAAAAAGACTAGTATGCTTCAGGGAAATGTTGAGAAAACCAGAGAGACTGATGTGAAGAGGATATGAGACACACTTCCACCTTTCAAAAGACCTTTATATTCATTGACAAAATGAAACTATAAATGAGGTAAAAATGGAAAACTTTCATGATGCTTGCTCTCTCGCTCTCTTGTTGAAAGAACAGCAAGAGAGGGATGGTTTCACAAGGGAAAGCAACCCAGGAGCTAAGGGTGAGTACAGCACAGGCAGGGATCCCAGTGACAGGGAGAACCTGAAGAAGGACAGCAGTAGCCAGAGTCCAACAAGAATCCATTGATGAGCAGGCAAATTCACAGTGACTAGTAGGTCTCAAGTCTCGCCAGATACATGGTCAGGGCCAGCCAGATAAATGGTCAGGGCATAAGCATACCTACTGAGTAGCTTAGGCAAGGGATCAATGTAGCTCCCAATCCAAGGGATGAGGGCTGTATAGCTGGAAATACCACATGAAGCTTGTAACAGCTGTTTTCATCCAGCTTCCACCCAGCAGAGCCAAGTAAAAAGCCTGTACCATGGCAGAGCTGGATTTTCACAAAGGCAGCCAAACCACTGGATAGCAAGAGATTGCAGAATCCATCAGTGCACTCAGGTTCCTAATTGTCATTTTCTAATTAGCAGCACATCTTTCCTTCTCTTCTAGGTCCTTAATGTGAGAGACATCTAACCTTCTATGCCAGTGTGATTTATTGTTTTGACTGAGAGCAAGAATGATCTTTTCAGTCTGGCAGGGACAGTGGAAGCTCCTGTTGTCCTGGCTGGCTGGCAAACCCACACAGGCTGATGGGCTGACTCACAGAACAACAAATTGCTCGAATTATGCCTCTGGTTTTATAGCAATGGGAGCTCTAATTTTCAACTCCCTAAAAAGTTACTAATTTTCAAGAAACCTTTAGAAATTTTATACACTGGATTTGCCTATGGATGAAATAACTTGAGATGGACAGCTAGAGGAATCCTTGCCTGCTCAAGGAATCAGGACATCTAGCTTGTAAGTGTACCTTAGGTGTCTCTTTTAGTGGGTTGAAATTTTCTGAAAAGATTAAGAAATTGCAATACAGAAGAAAGGGTAGCTCAATTTCTACCTCTTAACACTAGCTTCTGTCAGTGTGGAAACTGCTTGGAATCTATGCACTTTGGAAAATTCCTGTCTTTAAAGGAGGAGTAATTGCTTGGTTGTGTGAAGAACAGTGAAAAATGGGGTGCTGACCTCTGTTTGTTTATTCAGTCTGTAAAGATGCCAGGTTTTGTGATCAGTTTGACAGCTTCACACCAAATCCCAGCATATCAGCAGCTACTATGCTCATGCGGCTTCCTCAATATACCTGCTAGCTCATATCATCACTCTGGCTTTGGAAGACTGCATCAGGTGAGCATTTTTCTTTCTGTATATCTGTTTCTCCACATCTGAGAGACAAAAGGAGTCAGCTAAATTTCTGTATTACCTTGGTGGCCTCCAGATCAGTAGAAAACCTTAAGTGCTGACTCACAAACACGAGAGTGCAAAAGTGATAAAAAGGTTTGGCTTGTGCAGGTCTTCTTCCACCATCACTCCTGAAAGTAATTGGGAAACACCTCTTGAGCTGCTGAGCATTACTCTGAGCAGTCAATGCTAGTTTGGGATTACATACACCATTCTCTGGGCTTCTTTCCCCCTCTCCAAGATCCTTTCTCTCTTTCTTGTACTGCCTTCCCCACTTAATAATAAACATCCCTGTTTTTGGAAGGTCTGGGCAGATTTTTCTCCAACTGAGTTTCTCAACTAGCTCATTGAAGAATTGTTTTCTTCCCTCTCTCTTCCTTATGGCCCTGAGAAGGGAATTTTCTAGTGTAACATCAAACCTAAAGTAAGTAGTAATTTCACACTTTTGTATTTTGTCATGACTAAAAGTAAATTTAATCTCTGTTTAGTAGAGCACATTTCCATACACTGTAAATACAAAAAGAGAAAAATAAAAGGAGAAAGTTTTCCAATTAAGCTGCAGCCCTCTCTTTTTACAGGTGGCTAAAAATGACCAAGTTATATTAGGAATAACCTGAATTATGCACAAGTCTAATTTTATAATTCTATTAATTTTATTACTGAATAAAAGTGACATTATTTCCTCAGCTTTGAAAGGTTTTCCATAACTACGTGCTCTGCCTCTTTGGTAACTATTAATAAATTGAAGAACAAGATTGTAATGAGGATGTAACAGTGACTTTTCAGTGGAAATGTCATTTAAGTAACCTCCTAAGCAGTATATTAAAATTACTAGTCTGGTATCTCAGTGGGAGCTGGAACTTAAATCCTATACATGAGTTCAAAAGTTTAGAGAGTGACCCCCAAAGCCTTTCACTTTTCTTATGAAACCCAGTGCATCTGTAAGGAAAAGACCATGGGAAAGACCATAGTTCAAGTATTCTGTCTGCCTCATGTTCAACAAGTCCTTTTGAGGCAAAATGTTGGGGAACTGAAGGTACTTTGCTTTCAAAGCCTGATGCCTTCTGCCTACTTCAGAATATTTCTCAACAACTTTCATTTTTTATGTTTCACTGACATTGTCTGTTGTGTGGCAGGCAGAAAGCCATTCATCTTTCCTAGTGCTTAAACTTAGGGATGCAGGCATACCTTGCTTCAGGCATGCCCATTTCCAGCAGTAGATGAGGTCTGGCCCGAGTTTTGATACTATCTATAGATGGCATGTGGCATTGGTCAAAGGGGATTGAGATTTCAGAGAATCAGAAATCAGGATTCAGATGTGCACCCACACCCTGGAACAGCTCTGCAGAAAGAAAATTTCTAATATTTTCTTCTCCTCTTTGCATATGAAGCATTTAACGCTGAAGTGTGTTACCATATCTGTGTGTTAGCATGGTTAGCAGTTATTGACAACTCTTCCATGGTATTAACTTTACATTTTTGCTCTGATTCTGTGCATTCCGCTTAAAGTGTACTTCACAGATAATGACAAGAAGTGGGGGAAAATAGTAAAACCACAGAAACTGCTATGACCCAAGCTAAACGAAAATTGTTGCAAAAATAATTGCTAAGATTTTCTTGGAATACTAGATGAAATTTGGGTAGAGCAATAAATGGTTGTCTACAGATGAATAGGAGTTGACTGCTCACTGTTTTTTTCTAGTTCAGAATCCAGGGTAATGATATGAAAGTATTTGCTAGCAGTTCTAATACAAATGAAGCAGATGGTTCTCCATTTAGTTTGCAGTTGGGTGTGGACTTCCATTCTGTAGGATGGCAAGGATGTTGGAAGTGTATGTGATTTCAAGAAGGATATTGGGCAGGTCAAGGAAGACCAATCTTTAGAGGATTATTAAGTAGTCATTGGCTGTAGTTTATGATTTGTCTGTAGGCACTACAGTACTGAAGGGCACTAACCTAGAGGGCCTGATCTATTATTCTATTCTTACAGTTACCTGCTTATTGCTACTGTGCAGAACAGGACACAGAGATGGTGGAATTATTCAGTTTGTTCTAGCACAGCCTTTCTGAACAAAGGTGCGTGAGATACGCCGAATAGAAAATACAGGGATTGTTTGAGATACCTGTAACCAGTGTGGTCAAAAGGCACACTTAACTTGGCAATGAAGAAAATGAAGGGGATGAAAAACAGCCTGAAAATATGTCAGAAAAAAATGAGGCAAGTCAAGTGGCATAAAGTGTGATGGTATTTGAATAGAACTTGAATAGCCAAGCACCAAGAAGGCTTGGTGAATCAGCAGAGAATATTCAGAAATTGGGAGCTACTGCAGCCACTGCCACACCAAAGTGGGTGCAAACAGACAGCAGGGATACCAGGAAGATTTGTTCAGGAGGGACTCACATGGGGGTTTTCATGGTTTATTAAAAGAAATTAGACAATACAGGATTCCATCTTGTCTAGGTGAGGTGGATGAGAAATGACCACAGTAGAGCATTCTTGGTTAATTTTGATTCTAGTACTCAAGACTGGGACTTGAATCACATCTCATTGAAGAAACAAGGCTTTGAGTCCATGTGTATAGGGTTCTGTCCCTTCAAAACAGGCATCTGGTGGTGCTTTAGAGGGACACAAGTCCTCAAAGATCTAGAAAGATGACTGTTGTACTTATTACTTTGTCAGGTCTCCTGACCCGTATGAGTCACTTAAAGATACCTAAAGTGTCTGAAGATGGTCATTTTATGATATAGCATTGCCACTATGCACTGTACACCGTACATTTATTTACATTTATTTAGGTAACGTTGTCCCAGCAGGTAGCATACTGAGGCATGGCTTTTGGTTAGTACTGTGTACCTAATAGCCATTGTTCTAAAACGTACCTAGACCTCCCAGTTTTGGAACTCTACTGTGAGGCTGACTTGCTTGGCAACAGAGAACTCTACAGTACAGTTTGGCTGGGAAAGTGCAATGGTAGAAGAAGGGCAGCAACAATCAGAGACAACAGATTTAAACTCTCTAGAAGTGTGCAGAAAACTCAAGCCCTGAGTGTGACCCATGTACTGAAAGGTTCACACAGCCTTCTTTGGGCTAAAATACATTGCCAGGATTTTTCCCACAGTAGAAAGGGAGAGAGGGGAGTCACTTGGATTCCTCAAGCCTGCTGTAATAAAAGCTAGAGCAATACAAGGAGATAAGAATGAGAATAAAACTGCTGATACCAGCATTTACAAAGTTTGGGAGGGGTTAAGAGCACTGTGTACCAAAGTAAAATGTCTTCCAAGTCTTGAATGCAGATCCATCTCTTGGACTCATGGATGCATGACAGCATTTGGATCTGAGAGTCTCTTTCAATGTGAGCAGAGTCAGGTAGAAAGAAAACTAAGTTGAATTGCCAGCACCAGAGAACAGGTTGGCAGGACACGGCAAGCTGTAGAGAACAACGTGTTCCTAAGTCAGGACAGAAGTGGTAGGACTGGAGATCCCCATGTGAAAGATGGCAGCAAAAAGCACTTCAGAGTGTTGCCTGGTGACATGATGTGGAAAGAGCTGACCACTCAGCCAGTGTAGCTCTGGGACATTTTTCCTGGGAGACAAGGCAGGAGTATAAAGTTAGGTACCACTGTGTCACCTACAGTCCTATGGTGTATCCCAGAGGAGGACTGTCTGCTTCCCATGCCTGGCACTGAAGTGTGGGTGAGGGAAAAGGGTTTCCCATGAATGGCCTATTATCCTGATTGGTGATGCTGAGGGTCATGGCTTGGGACAAGGACAGCATTCAGAGACAATTTTTTCTCCAACTTGTATTTTGATCTGTCAGTTTCATTATTCTTTTCACTACATAGATTACCTTGGCATCTTCCTGAAATGAACTCAGATATGCTTAGCAGATTCTGAAGATATTTCAGGGCTGCTCTGAAGAGTAATTTAGACCAATTTTTGTCTAGCATTTCTGAAGTCGTGACACAGAACCCTGTCTCGGATTATTAAAAGAATTATACTGGCAGTAAGTAATACGTCATTAAAATCTCTAATTTACAAAAAGAAGTTTTATTTAAAATATTCTTGGCAAGGTTGAGAGGGTTGATTAAATCCCAAACAAAGATTAAAGCCATATGTTCATTTTTTTAAAATAACAAATGGTTGTAGACAATTTAAATAACAGATGGGCTCTTTAAATAGATGGACTATTTAAATAAATTACTTTTAAAAGTTCAAATATTTATTTACTTCAGTTATCTATTGAATGTGTAAACTCTGATGGTTCTGTTGCAGGTACAGATTTATTATTTTGGAGAAGAGAAATCCAAGCTGATGGGAAAAGTGATTTCTTTTGTTGTTCTTCTGATTTCACTATCATGTTCCTAGCCAAGTTAGTTAAGTTAGGGCACTGGACCAGGAATGGTAAGAACTTCAAAGAAATCCCTGAATTCCATGGACAGACTGTCCATGACAGTCCAGAGAAAAACATGCTGGAAACAGCATGATATACTTGACAGATACTGGCCTTTAGCTGCCAGTAATGGGAGTGGGATGTTCAAGGGACTTGGGCCTTTAAACACAGCTTGTGAAAATAGTAAAGGCTCATCTTTTTACAATTACCTTTTTTCTTCTCTGTGTCTGGAAGACACAGAAGGCCTCTTGAAAGGATTTCTAGGGAAGAATGTGCCCCTGGTTTATTTATGTCCTTTTCACAGCTGAAGAAACTGATAAGAAAGGAGAGCTGGGATGATATTTGAGTGCCGTACCCAAAGCAGGCAGAGATTGTTCTTGTATCTCCAGTACTGCATGGGAGAGGTCTAGGTCTGTCTGCTCTCCCAACACTTGTCTCTCTTCTACCTTCTTGGCTGCGTAGCCACAGATCTGTGCCCATTGCCCTCACGATACCTTCCTGAACAAATGATCTGTAAGCTTTGCCTGGCAGTACAGTCTGCTTTTTCCTCCTTGGCAGATGGAGAACCCGAAAGAGTTAGTGATTACATCATCACCCCTGTCTTCCCTTCACCACCATCCAAAGGGGTGACTCACAGTAAGATAAGAGCAGTTTGTTCTGTCTACTCAAGAGGAGAGAGCTGGTAATAATTAATGCTTGTCTTTTCCTGACAGAAAACTTGGAAGGTTTTGGAGAAGAGACTAGGTGTCCAGGCTGTTTTCCTCCATGTGGATGCAGGGGCAGGTCACAGGCTGCCCAGGAACTGTGTTGGCACAGAATTCAGGTGTTGGAAGTGCCAGACTGGTAGAGCAAGCATACAGTGATCCTGCCTATCTGTGCCGACTGCCTGGGCATGGTGGGAGCTGAGCGCTCTCCGGGGCTGTAGGGCTGGGTCCTGACAGGAGCAATACCATCAGCACTCATGGGCAGGCAGGAGGAGCCCTGGAGGGCCAGCCAATGTCAGACAGGCCCAGTGGTGCCCTTCAGACCGTCACACAGACAGTGACATATGTTTAATGACAGGATTCAAATATCAGTGTAGAGGCTTTAAGTTTCAATGGCAGAGTCACAGAATCTAGTAGGTTGGAAAAGACCTTTGATATCATCAAGTCCAACCAATGTAAATGTCAATATTAGTAGTGTGAGTCTGGCTGGCTTCTGAGCTCTTTTGTGCCTGCTGTTGTGCTGTCTAGAAACTGGGTGAGCTGAGTTTCCCATGTAATCACACACATCCAGGTGACGAGGCTTTACAAATTCTTGATGAGCTTGACATTTCTGAGACAGCAAAAGTGTAAACATAGTAAGCCCATGTAGTTCAGAAAATGAGGGTTTAGGAAGCAACAGATTGTGTGTTTCTTCCCTGGTGCCAGAGGGAATACAGCAGACCTTTTGCTTTGAGTTAACAGAACTACAGAATGGGTCAGGTTGGAAGACACCACAGTGGGTCACCTGGTCCAACCTCTCTGCATAAGCAGGGTCACCCTAGGGCATGATGATTTCCAGACAGTCCTTGAATATCTCCAGTGAGAGAGACTCCACAAGCTCTCTGGGCAACTAGTACATGGTCACCTACACAGTAAAGAAGTTGTTCCATATTCTGTGTTCCTCATATTTGGGTGGAACTTTCTATGCTTCAGTTTCTACTCCTTCTCCTCTTGGCCTAACCCTTTCCAGAGCTCACTGAAGTAGCTGGAGAAGCTCCCACTGATTGCAGCAGGTGCTGTTTTCTTTCTCAGTTATACTCATGTAAAACATTAGATCTTTAGCTTTCTGCTCAGTCTGTTTTCAGTGGGAGGATGCAAGTGGTCTGGCAAGGTCAGGTGAGGCTGGAAGGGTCTGAGCTGCAGTCCATACCTTGAGCACAACTGGGGGAAATTACTTTCTTTCCTAATTTACTTGTTTTCCTGTTTTGTTTGAGGACACTATTGGTGTAGTTGTATCCCTCAAACCTTTCATTTTGGAACATGGAGAGTTCTAATATGAAACAGTGAAGGAAATTGGCAGTAATATGTTCCCATGGTAGGTCTCTCAAAATAATCACTCATATCTATTTGAGTAATACAAACAGCAGAAGTGAATCCTAAAGTAAGGAAATCCAACAGTTAAAAGTGAGGGGTGAAAAGATCAGTACCATGTCTTCTGTCTTCTTCTATTCTTATTGGCCTCTGATGGAGTGATTGCTCTATAGGAGGATGCTTGGTTAAGCCACTGGTCTGAAAATAGCCAGCACCAAAAACTGATGTCCACCAAACTCGATACCCAAATTTCCAGACCAGCAGCCTGACCATAGGAGCATGTCAGCATTCAGTGACAGCAGCTTGCATTCAGCTGCTGTCACTGGGGACTTGTTGGGTCCTACACCTTTAAAAGAAGTGACTCCAGGCTTGAAAAAGGGATTGTGTTTTTTTCCCCCTGCTTCCTGATCAAATAAAGCCTGTGAACATTGCTTTGCTGTCACAGCAAGAAAAACAATGTGCTTTCATGGTCTCTTAAAATATCTCAGAAAATGCTAGCTCCCAGCTGCCCTGAAAGTATCAGCATGAATGAGAAACCAGAAGTGTGCATCCTATTAATTTTCTAGATCCTACTAATTCTTATCTCATTCTGAAAGAAGTTCCCTCTTTTAACTACTGAACTAGAACCAGAATTTTCAAGTTTCATCCTGCTAGCAAGAAGAAATGTTTGTGTGTCCACTGTCCAGATGTAATCTAACTTTTCTTGAAATAATTATGATTAAACATATAAAATAGTACCTTGTACACTTATTCCCTCTTTTTTTACAATGGCAAGATAAAACACAGCAGTATGAGAACCAAGAGAACAGGAAATGTCTTGACCTTGGCTGTGAAGCTTGTTTACCACTTCAGAAGCCAAGCCTGTTGTGTGAATGAGAATAATCCCTATGCCCTGAATAGAACTCCATGCCTCTAAATCTAAGTACAATTTGCAGAACATGGGGCTCCCTTATTGTCGTGTGTCTGTGGCAAAGTAGCAGCATAGAGTAAGTGACTCCTGTGAGGTCACCAGGAGGACAGAACTGCCCTGCAGCCTCCTGGAGCCCAGGCTAATGCTCCGCACAGTCAGACAGAAGCACAGGAACTATGGTGGAGTCTTGTGGTAACCAAAGTATCCCATACACCTGACTCAAGAAGATGCTTCCTGTGATGCAGGCATCTTATCAGCTATTGCCTCCTTCAGTGGTAAGAGGATGTGATTAGTTCTTAATAAAGCAATAATAAATCCTCTGATCTCTGTGGCTGCATTTGGAAGTCTGGAGTAGCAGGGCTGTGTTTGTTCTGTACCTGTCTATAGGTACGTTTTGCATCAAAAGCCAGTCATAGAAGGGATGTGAGCATGTTTGTGATATTTTGACTACTCTGTTCTGCTTCACATGACAGATGTAGAAGGTAAGGATGAGCTATTCTGTGGGGAAAAAAATCAATGGATTGACATGAAAGCTTTTATCAATTTATGCTGCTTGGGAAGTAAAACTTAATTTTTTTTTTAGAGACACAATTTTCACCCTAAATTTCAAGTGTAACAAGCCAGAGAGGTGTCTGTATTATAAGGTAGCTATAAAACATGTAAACTTTCCTGATGCTGTGATTGACTCATTGTAGATCAGATGGGGGTGGAAGAATCAGTTCCATTTTGGAATAGCTTGGGAGGATTCTGAATTTGGATTTGTGCATCAAATGAGGATTTTGTAAGCATTTTTAAAACAAACAAACTTTGTGTTTGTTTCAATGTATTTTCAGTTATAAGGCAATGTCAGTTTTGGTTTTGGCTTCTCTACCTCTTCTCTTTCGCCCCAGAAGTCACCAAGGAGTTGATCTGAACTTTGTTCCATCAAAAATGAGAATCTCTGTAAATTTAGTAATTGTTTACAAACATTGTATTAAGCCTACCCAAGCCTTCTCCTATTAATTTAGATTATTTCTCATCACAATCATGCTCAGTATCTGGGCTTTGTCAATTAGATACAATCCAAGGAAAGACAGAGATGTCAGTTTTCTAAATGTACCCTAAATTACCTTTTGCACTGAAAAGTATCAAAGACATCTGTAAAAACCTGCTATGGGTCAATAACTGGCAATCTGTCTTGTGAACTACTAAAGAAAAAGTAATGCTGTTTCATGTTCTATTGGACTTTATTTTGAATAACTAAAGCATTTTACTCTTTGAAGATTGTATACAGACTGATGGTAGCGTGAGTATGGACCTGGAGTTATTCAAAATCAGGGAGTATTACTGAGGGACAGACAGCTTCCAGTATCTTTCCAAGCTTGTTTGTATGTGTGAATGCTTCTTTATGAGTTCAAAAACAAACTACCACCTCTTGCTTGACTGTTGTGTTCTTTGAAATTTCCAGGAGCATACTGTTCCTACATGATCAGTTAAATGAAAATATCACTCCCTATGCTAGTAAACATTTCAGTGCAAATGTTTTCATCCTCTGAGAGCTTACTACCAAGCTGTTATTTATTTTATATTTGACAGAAAAATGAAGTGACATTTTGTTTCTGGCTTTTAAAAATGTAGGGGGTTTTCTTTTGAAAAACAAAAATACTTTAAATTTTTAATTTTTTTTAACTTTCCAACACTGTGTACACCTCCTTTTCTCAACAGACTTCTTTCAGAGAAGAATGATATAGGTAGGCAGGTTTTCACTGTATTCAATGGAATTGAAATTCTATTATCTCTCAGTTGTCTGTGTGTTTAGGTGTTCCCTTCCCAAAGCAAAAGGGACTTTATGGAAGAAGATGCTTTGGGATCGCTTGGGCTGGAATGTAACACATGGTGTCTATATTTGGCACAACAATGCTAGGCAACAGAAGACATCTTTCCAGTCTGCTATCATTACTTCAACCTACTCCCTACATCAGAAACAAGCTGATTAAACCCTTTCTTGTTAAAGCTCCAAACCATGACTTGATCTAACAGAAAAACAGAAGCAAAGGTAGTTAAAGTGAATTTAAATAGCTAATGTTTTCCATTTGGATGGCTTGTATTTTCAAACATATAGCTGCCTCAACTGTGTTGTGCTGTGTTCGTTGTATTTTGTACATTATACTTGATGATCCCTTGGTGGTTTTTGCTGGACTACTTGTTTACCTCTCCTTCCTTTAGATGAAAAGTGAAACTCTAAATATATGGGAAGCTGACATCACATGCAATTCTTTTTATATCTGTGTCCCTATGTATTTACATAATTGCAGAAGTAATTAGCAGGAAGAATTGCCTAAAAAAGAAGATTTTTGTGCAAAGAATGTGTAAACTCTTGTGGCATATTTCATGGGGAGAGACCTCTGCTGTATAAAACACCTAGTTAAAGCCAGAAGAGACATTTGGATGGGTGCTTCTCAGCACCCAGACATTTATACTGTGTTTTTTCTATTGATGGCTTAGATCTTGATGAATTACTTCTTACCAGGGAAAGGTCCTGATGATGCTTCAATCAGGAGAGCAGATGATAAGATGGTTACTGCTCTTTACATGGACAATTTAGTAAACTCCTGCAGCTGTCACTCTGCTGTGAAGTTATTGCACTACATTCAACGAGTTAACAAATGTCACCTGGCTGAGAATAGGGTCTCATGCTTACAGATGTTCTTTGAGATTTGTAGGCAAAAAACACTGCAAAAGAATGAGCTATTTATAGAAGATGAGAACAGTTTAGAAAAACTGACTTTCTGGTGGGAGGGATTTTTGGACCTCTGCATTTCATACAGGTTTATATAATGCCATGTTTCTCTTTATAACCACCTGGAAAAAAATGAAGAAATTAAAAACAACATTTCAAGAGGGTTTTATTTTGGATAAATACAACTCAATACATGCAAATTAATATGCTACAAGAAATGTTCTTTTATCCTGTTTTCCATTGACACAAGAACAAGTTCTTACTCTTTTTAATGTTATGTGTTCCAAAAGCCTCTCTTAAAGAATCTCATTATTTCCATAATGGCAAAACAGCCGTGAGAATAAAGAAAATCAGTCATGGAAAGATTAATGGCACTTCATGCTCCTGTAGCTACACTGAAGGTAGTCAATCACCCTTTTTAAAGATAGGTAAGGAAGTTTACCACAGAAGGAAGCCTATCCTATTGGATATTTTGGCTGCTTCATGTCCTGTTAGTCATTTACCTTTATGTCAAACCCCTCCACTGAAACCCAGACTAGAGATGGGAAAACGGAGACAATCCATCCAGTTCAAATCCTGCTTTGATTTTCTGATGCCACTAGCTGATGTCACATGTCATTCTGAGGTGTCCTGGTAAAGAGCTGCAGTTTTCATAAGCAGATGCTGGTCATGCTGTGCACCATCAGAGGCAGAGGCCTGCACCTGTGATGCTGACTGACACAAAGGCTGATCTTGGCATCCCTACTGCCCCTATCTCTACACAGCTGTGGTTTATAAACATTATTCACAAAGTATTTTGTGTACATAGTGCTCATTTATGTAAGATAAAAACCTAGAAAGAGGAAGAGAGATACAAAACCACAAATACTTACCCCTTCTTCAGATACTTCTTTCCTCAAGACAAACATTTGATTTTGTTTTTACAGCTATTCTTCTATGAAATCCACATTACTGTACATTTATTACACCCACTACCCAATGCTTGGAGGCAAATCCTTCTCCTTTACTAACTCCAAAAAACAACTATTCCTTGAGGTTTCAGAGAGCATTAGGACTGCCCTCATCAACATTAAAGCCTTGTGGTTTGAGGGGTGAGCTGGGGTTTGCTCCATATCTGCACTGAGCTCTACCAATGAGCCCACATTTCTTGCTAGAAATGATAGAGGGAGTATCCACTTTCTGCTGAAGTATCCCTGCAAGACTAGTGCAGAGGCTGTGGCTCTAATCTTGCAGCTTTCTGTTATTTACGCAATTGTTAGGAACACTTAATTCCTTTCTGGAAGTAAAAGAGTAGCTAGCAGAGCTAGGACTTGTGGGGTTAGATTGATGAGGGGAACCTATTTTTTTGCCTGCCCTTCTGTTTTTCTGCCTGCTAGCAAACAGTAGTCAATACAGGTAGCTGCAGGAAGCAGGGTGATCTTTTATCTCCACAGAAGAAAATTGAAAGCTCCAGCTGAGTAAAATGATGAGGAAATGGAAACAGAATTGCTGCGTGAGACAAATCCAGGTATTTCACAATCCAAGTGTTTCCCATTTCCAAAACAATTTACTTCTTGATAAATAAAATAGAAGTTAAAAATTCAGATTGAATTGCTCAGGCAACTATTTAAAAAGATGTTGGGGTTTTTTTTGAGGAATAAAGAGGTACCTTTCAGTATTAAATACAAACTATGACTTAAGAAAATGCTTTGGAAAAGTCCATTTTAAAATACAAAGAACAGTGTGAATCCAGCTCAAATTTATGAAAGGGTTTTGTGTTCCAGGAAATTTGTCCATAAATTCCACAGAGACTTGTACTAAACTTCATACTTGCAGACCTATCCTTATATTTGTTTCTTGGTCTTGACAACTGAATTCACAACACGCTCATGTTAGCAGTCTTCTACACCTTGCAAATAAAAGTTAATGCAATTTTGCAATTTTCTTAAGCTTGAAAATTATGTGATATATTTAGGAAAAGCTCATGGATCAGTTTTTTTCAGCCTAAAATTTTATTGCTTACATCTGAATTCAAGTTAAGCTAACCTCTGGGTATTGATGGTTTAACATCTATTTTCCTCTTTTGCTTTGGCTCCAGAGGGACATACTAACATGCAAGCGTGAAGGCTGAAACTGTGTGTTAGTAGGTCTAAAGCTAGGGGAGAGAACTCATGTAGGCCTGCAGAATCCTTTTAGAGATGTCTGTAGCTGTATCTTTGGCTGGGGTGCTATGCATAAAGCTTGTGCTCTAGTGATAGCTAATAAATATTAGAAACACCAAAAGCATCTCTGTGGCCTGGAAAGACCTTTGTAACAGGACTGGGGTAGTCTTGGTGCCTGTTTTTCTATTTAGGCTTAGACCTGATAAGAAGCAGGTGAGAAAGATTTGGGAAAAGCCCAAGGATTTATGCCTAAAGACTGTGCTTTTAGTCTGTAATTTTCTGTACAGTGGCTGTTGAGAGACTTGTGGCACACCGGTTATGACTCGATTGGCCAGATACTGGTGTAAACAGACTCAGACTGAACAGGGGAGAACCTGGCTGCATGTTTGACAGTGGAGGCTGGCCTGCTTGTATCCAAGCTTGTTGGATGGGCAGCAAGCACCTGTGTAGGCAGCAGATCAGTGTTAACGAAAACTGGCTGGGTGGAAATTGGCAGTAAAGCAGCACAGAATACTGGGCATTATCTTTACTGCAGATTAATTTTTGTGGCCTAGGAGGCTCTGAAAGTGTGGGTAAAATGCCTGATGCTTGGTATTGTGGATTTTTTCTCCTTTGTCTGAAGCCTAGCTGAGAGGATGGGTGCTGTGCAGTTCAAGGGCAGTGACCTTACTGAAGCACAAGAAGTAGGAGGATGCAGAGTTGACTTTAAAATCTAGGTCTGAACTACCACCTTTCCTCAAAGAAGGCATATTTCCACATCCCAGCCCCATCTCCAGAGTGGGAAAAATTAAACCATTTATCTGCTGAAATGACAGAAACAAAGTTGAAGTCACAGGTGACAGCTAATCAAGGATGTAAGGGCAGTTGGGATCAGGTGACATGCACTGTTCCTAACTTTCCTTTTGTTGATTAGACACTGAAAAACACCTGGTCCTCCTTTCATCTCCTGTCTGTCTTGGCTACTCCTGCAGCACTGAAAACATGTGTATGTTACTAGTGACAGAGACAGGGCAATATGAGGAAGAAATAGCTGCCTGGATTCATAAGGTAGACTTTTCCCTACCAGGCTGTGATGAACAAGACAGCAATGATGTTTGTTCCTATGTTTTGCCCTCTTCTTAAGCCTCTGCACTGAGTTGTGTAGCAGCAGGCATTACTGGGCTTGAAAGCATCAAGTATTAGCAGAGATGGTACTTAAATAAAGTGTCTTTCTCATATGTGCTCTCTCTGACCAGGATGTGCTTGGTGGTGAACTGGAAAGAGCAGAAGACTTCATGACTCTGCTTCTGCTCTTTGCAGAGGTGGCCTTACTCGAAGCTTTTTCTGGCTTTGTAATCCTTAGGTGTGGCATTCTGTTGAAGGTGACAAGGCTGTTATTTTCTGGCTCCTCATGCTGCAGAAAGCCTGGGCTGCTTTTATGTTTTCAGGCCTTGAGATGTTGGAAAGTTTAGATAGGCTCTCAAGAGGCCTGAAAAAAGGCCTTTTTTTCTGACACCAAACAGTGACACTGTCACAGGAAACTGAGAGGACACTGTCTCTAAATGTTTTGCAAAGTTTCATATTTTCTCCTGTTCTGTAACTGGATGTTGCTGCCCACATCCTTAGCTCTCACTTGATGCAAGTGAGAAACCACAGTGCCACTTGTGTGGGGGGGCTGTTTTTGTGAAGCACAGGTATCATAAGATCATTAGAGGCTAAGTGCCTCAGGCATGGCAGAAGAGGTATGTCTTTAGATGTGTCATGGAGATTAACTTATATGTATTCTTTCTGCCAGGGAGGAATGGGATCTATTCAGGGAGAAGGGAGGATTACAGGTGAGGCTGAATCCAAGGAAAGTCACGTCTATGGCTAACAGAATCACCAAAATGCTATCTTTGCTTTTTTTTGTCTGGATGTGAAAATGCATTCAGTGAGACTACTGAATGTGTAATCCATTGAATACAAAGATTCATTCAGGCCTGATGACTCATTTGATGACCTACTATGGAAAGCTTCAGTCTTCCCAAAGCTCACAGCAACTCCAATTTGGCACACAAGGGAAAAAAAAAATTCACATTGAGAACTGAGTAGCATGGATAACACTGCCAACATGTTACAGCCACACCAGTTGTTTCACAGCTTTGCAAAAATGACTAGCTTTGCCTATAGCATGCTCTGGAAAACTGCTTGCCAGGTCAGAAAAGCATAAAATATTTATTGGACAATGAAAGCAAATATGCAGTGTTCATGTGATGAGCAACCAAATCTCTAAGAAAGTTTCAACCTATGTATTTTTTACCTCCCTCCAAGAAAAAGTGTAAATTCAACATGCTGCTAGTAATAGGTGATGAGTCAAGGGAACAGATGAAAGAGAGAGCAGGGAATGAAGGAAAAAAATCTCTTTTTTTTCTTGTCAATGTCTTATTCACAATGTCAGTCTTGACTTCTGCTGGAGTTTGGTTCTTGCTCTCCATCTCAGCCTCAGAGAAGATCAAAGCTAGAGAATACACCTGAGGCATATTCACCAACAAAGAAAAACACAAGTGTTTAGAATCCTGATTGAATGTTGGGAGATGGTAGAGCATCCCAAGCTAATTTTGCTTGATGTGGGAGGTGGCAGATGGGACCTTATGTCCTTGCTGTATGCCCTTGTTCCTAGGGCAGTGTAGCTGAAGACTGTCTTTTTGCAGACTGCAAATGCCTCTATATGCCTGAAACAGAGGCCTATGACATTTTTTCCTGCTGGAACTCTGGCTAATACTCTATTTAAATTACAGCTGGTCTCCTGCCCAGCTGAAGCAGCAATTTAAAAAGTAACCCTTAAACTGCTGGTGAATAAGAACCTGAAGTTTCCTTAAGATATCTTTTGTTTACTGCTAACTAGTGTGCTCATCGACCAATAGATGACAGTTGGATCAGTTCAAAGAGGACATTTCAGGGGTAATGTGTGGGGGAAAATGCCCTTTTTTCCCAAGAAATGTACTAGATTTCAAGAAAAAATTTTTGCAGGGGTTCCTGCAAATTCTGATTGGAGTTTTCCATCAAAAGAAGATTTGAGTAACCTCTAAGAAACCTTACTGTCTGTAACTACATGGTACAAAATCCAGCTACCTTGGCTGGTCTTGAGAAGGACACCAGAGTACATCCTCTGTGCAGTTGATATATCTGTGCAAGCAGGTAACTGTAGTAGGGAGATGAGGAAAACAGACTCAGGCTTCCAGTTCAATAGCTCCAAGAACTTCTAGTACTGTGTTTCCAAAATGTGGTCAATAGGCACCTGGAGATGAATGAAGCAGTAAGTTTGAAAGTGTTGATTCCTATATCGGCAGCTGTAGCTTCTCCTGAGACCTTGATGTGAGTAGACAGCTTTGGAGTTTATTGCTGGGTCACACCTCAATGGGAAAAGAGAGGCAGGGTGAAGACCCACTTGTTTCTTAGTTTTCCCGTGAGCTAGACAGCCTGCTTTGCAAGGGCAAACTTTGAATGTATCAAAAAATCAATACACTCTAAAACTCCAGACTTACTATTGATTGTGTCCTTGAAATTCTCCTCCTGACTGGTCTGCTATTTTTGTTCATAATTGAGGTTGTAGTCACTCTCTTTGGTACCTGTGGTCTCTGTCAGTTCATTCCCAGGTCCTCCCAACCACTTACTTCTGCTCACTTAGCAACTGCTTTTGAAAGGAATCCTTTAACATTTTGCTAGACGTAACAGGAATTTTTTCTGTGCCCCATATCTGTGAGGGGTAAACAATGCAGTCCTACAGTGGTTGTCTCAATTGCAAAATTTAGTTTCGTTAAGATATTGAAGCAAATGGTTATGAATTCTTAGAAGTAACATATACCTTTTACAAGGAGAACCTCAAGCTTGTAAATGTTATAATACACCTACCTGCACTTTCATCTGGTGAGATTTAAACCTTTTCTTAAATTTAAAACTTTTATTATTAATAAGGTGCTTTTTGTAGGACTGTAGTAAAGAAGTTCTGCATTTCTTCTGCCATTTGTATCATGAATGCAAGAAAACAAGTGTTAATTGACAATTAACTTCAGTTGAACAATAACTGAGTAACTAATATCTCCAAAAACCATTTTTTTTCTGGGTAATATGTGTAAGATGTAAAGCAATACAGGATTTAGGTGGTCAGCTTGAACTTTCAGGGATTTCATTGTCCATCACAATCTCTGTTAAATAAACTCAGACTTGGCAAATAAAGACTGGGTTTCATGGTGTTTATAGTGTTATCTATATTTAAAGCATACAACAAGTTGAAGTGCATATGTTGTTCAACTCTGTAGAACAATTTTCGTGTGTGAAACTGTACCTGGTCTACAACAGTTTGCAGGGGAGGACAGTTTGTGCTCCTCTTATGCAGAGAGACTCCACAGCTTATGGAAAACCATATTTTAAAGATCAGGCTTCTGCCTTTTAAAAAAATTCTTCTTATATATCTTCTTTGTATTCAGCAAGCCAATGAGAATAAGAACTAAAACATAAAGACTTACCCTCTGGAGAAGACCACCTGACCTTCTACTGGAGATTTTACCTTTCAGCATATTGCATGGCTATTACTTGCAGATAAAGTAAGAATTTCTCTTGTCATTAAAGACAGAGAAATGGAAAATATGAAGTGCAAGGGCACGAACCCCTGTTTTGTGTCTTCTTTGGATTTGGTTGTATTGGGTGCATATATGATGCGTATATGCATCAGTCTCTCTGGTCTCAAAGACCCCAGGACCACCAACAGTGTTCACAATGCAGAAAAGGCTTTTGTATTTAAATCCAGTATGCTGACCTCTGTAGATATCAACTTTAGTCTTCACATCTGTGAATTAGTCCAGAACTCTAACCATTGCCCTCTGTAATATACATCTGAAGTCCTCCATTGCTAGAATAAATTTTATCCCCTTAGCCTTTCTTCATGTTTTAACACTAGTATTGCAAGAATTACTTCATTATAGACCCTCAGAGATGGTCTTACTTCACTAAGGTCAGTGCAAAATTATTTATTCTCACTGGTCCTTAGGGATATTTGCAGGTGTTCTGGAGTGCCAGATATTCAGCATACAATGCTCAAGGTTCCCAGCTTAATTTTTTTCCCCCATCTCTGTGTCTTTCAGTGGCTCATGCAATATAAACTCTCTGGTTTCTTAGGAGAGTCATGTTGGTTTTGTTCCCAGCAGCTCTCAGCCTTAACTATCAGGAGATTTGTGTGCTAACACATGTCCGGGAGAACAGAACACTTTGTCAGGCCTCATCACAGCTCTCTCAGACTTGCCAGCACTTCTACAGATTATTATGCCTCTATAGTTTTGTGTGTCTGAGGTCAATGGAGTAGAACTGTTCATACCTACCATGTTACCACCTCCGAGAGCACAACGTAATCAGTTTTCTGTGCTTTTTCTCAAGACCAGAAAATAAACCTTTGCACTCTCTGTTACCGGAGATTTGACTCAGAAATCTCAGTGGGATATCCACAACTCACTTCTGTTTTGTTGCCCTGAAGGTACAATGGAAGCATGTGCAGATCAGCATCCTAGATTCTTTCCTCATCTGTGGCCACTGTGATGTGCCAGAGAGGATCTTACGACTTGCTCTGTTTACTGCGAGGAAGTAGGGCAGAAGCTGTGTTGTGGCTGGTCCTAGCAATGTGTGACTCAGTAGGGAAGGGAAGACAGCGGTTGTTCTCCCGGCTGAAGTTTTGTTCTTGGCTGCAGCAGACTTGTGTCACATCCTTCCTGTACAGGCATTTACCTGACTTGTGATCTCATGGGAAATAGACTCCTATGTGGGCAGGTAGGATAAAGCTGAGGGTCATTTAGCAGCTGAAGCCTGCTCCCAGTTGGATGCTCACTGACAGGTGACCAGCAATTTGTCCTCTCTGCACTGCAGAGCCTTCCAGGAAAGTGTGAGACTGCTGCGAGGGCACGCTACCAGGACTTTGTGCAGCATGTGCCTCTGAATGCCAGCCTATCGTGAGTGACATCTGGTCCTTGCCTTATAAGAAAAGTTAATGAGCCAAACCTTTGGGCTAGTGACATGGTCAGAGGCATAGATCTAGCTTGATAAATGCATTTTTATGCATTAAATGCAAGCTGTTCCTTTCAACTCTTCTTGGCTATCCTCACTCAATGAGGATATCAAAACCTCTACCAGTTCCTTTCTGAGCATTGCAGGCCAAGCCCACAAACCACTCAATGAGATGTAACTGTCCACAAACACCATTCAGACATGAACCATTACTGAGAGTAACAAGAGCCATTTCTGTGTGTTAAAATTTGTTTTTGTTAAAATATTTTCAGGAAGGGAATTTTTTTTTTCTGGTAACCAATTAACTAAGATTTCTGCAATGATATTAATATGCTTTAATGGAGTTAATCATGCTCTAAAGGGTCATTGGTACTCTTGACATTGTACTGAAAGTAATGCAATATTAAAAAACCCTGAAATAATAGATTTGACAGTTTCTCCTTGCTTCAAATGAAAAAAAAATACTTTGTATTGAAGAGCAATTTTCATCTAGGATATCTCTTGTTATTTGTAGAATAATCCAATCTATACTTGACTTAATAGAATTATAGCTGTGGTGAGAAGAATGGTACATGAAGTTCAATATGGACCATCATTGTGTCATCAAAATTACACCTGAGTCATGAATCTAAAAAGTAATTTGACAGGAAAATAACACATTTAATAGCAACAGAAAAAGCCTACTGCTTTTAGCACTTAGGAAAATAGTGGTGATGAAAAGACGTACATACTGGTACATAATTCCTTGACAAAATCAAGACTTTAGTTAATGTCAGTGGTGAACAACACAGTAAAAGGCTTTTCTCAAACTTTGCAATTTGTGAGAGAATGAAACAGTCAACAGCTTCCACCAACCCCTATTGACACAACCTTGACCAACAAAATGCAGTGTCCCCCATGGCTCTTTTGCTCTGTGATTACACAGAGCGCGATCTGCCAGTCCTCTCTTTGCACTGACATTAATTTTCAGGTGGACTGTAGTCCAACTTTGAATAGCACTATGCATGGATTTATATGTGGTGCTGAACTCTATCCCTTCCATGACAATCCAGAGCTCATCAGAGGATGGTTACTAGACTAGATAAGCCATCACCAGTGGAGTTACAGGATGCCATTTTGTGGTTTGTTTGCTAGAAAGGCTGAAAAAAGGCTGAGTCCTAACTGCAAGAAACAGACTGGAGTCCAGGCCTTTTCAGGAGGCAGAAGAGGGCTTTGTCTGCTGGAACCATGTTCTCTGTTGCTGCCCCTGCCTGGCCCTGCTGTGGGTGCTGCCTGGCAGGCAGGCCTGCATGCTGCTGCCCGCCTGTGACACTCCGTGTGCCTGTGCTCTGGGAAGCTCCGCACCGAGCTGCTGACATGCTGATATCGACAGGTTGTGCCAACATGAAAGGTGGATAAACAAAGCTACCGGGCCTGATGCTGGAGAAAAGTATCAGGTCCAAAATAGGTCTCTGGCCACTGCAGGGTAACAATGAGATGGTTTCAAATACGATTTATACATGCAGGCACACACAGGTAAAATGCTAGAAAGAGATGGTGGATAACTACCGTTATCCATTTTTCATGTCCGTATCACTGGATCCTCCAGAGAATTTGCAGGCTTAAAGGACATGATAACATCAATCAGAGGAGGCATCAGCACAGTCCAAGTTTTGTTCTGGTCTGTGTATGTATCTGCACAGAATCAGTTCCTGAGAAGGCACAGTGTTGATGACACAAATATAACAGGGCCCGTAGCAGAGAAGGTGATTCTAATTTTTACTAGAAGTACAGTTAACAGATCCTTTGACTCTCATTCTGCTGAAGGAGGCTTGCTGATATCCCTTCCAGCAATTTGTGGTATCACAGCTAACCCAGCTAAAATATCCATTCAAGGTCATTTTAGCACCTGAATGTCTCTAGCTTTTGGGATATTGACAGAAGAGATAAACTTTGCTGTTGGGGAGACGTTGGATTCACAAAGACATTACCAGCCCCCTCTTCCACCTGACCTGAGAGAGAACTGTACTTTAGAATTGGGAAAATGACTTCTCTTGCCTCCCTGCTCTCAATTCAGTCTGCTGGCACATTGAAATCCATGTATGCAAACAGCTTGCATATCCCATCCTGTCTCATCGGCATGCAGTCCACTTGGTCATGTTTTTTTGTCTATTCTTCGTCTGGGGTGTGGCTGACACCAGTGCTTAGACAGATTTTGTAAACAGTGAAATTAAATGAAACAAATTTTCCATGTTTAAAACATTTCTCCTTCACTGTTGTGAAGTTCCTCCTTGTTTTTTGATTGTTTGATAGTAATTTCTTTGAGAAGAGAACAGAGATATACAGTTCAATGGAGACATTGAACTGTATGTCATGCAGGCAAACAACAGTATTATTAAAAATCAGAGGTTTCTTGATAGTGAAGTGTTTGGTGCTCAGAACTAATATCCTGAATTATATAAAATACATATACAGCCATCATTCACTATGTATAAGTCCATGTGGAACAGAAAGACATTTGAGAATATTTTTGTGTCTATCTTTTTCAAACGTACTAAGCTATCTTGCTCAGAAATGCTAACAGGAGCCTTCCTCCTCCCTCTCTCTGTCTTTCATGAGAACTTGAATCTTAGTGGGCCTGCTTGGTATTGGATTTGCCATGAAGGATGTGTCATGGTCCAATACATGACCATGGATGTGTTGTAGCATGTCCAACTCTGTACTCTGAAGTACTGCCTGAGAGTCATGTTTCTGCCTCAGTTTTTGTTATCACCTCCAGGACCTAATGCTGTTGCTGTTGAGGCTACTCAGGATGCCCAAAATGATACAACAATATACAACACAGTTTCTGTGCTTTCTGTATTTCTGGATGGTGAACAAAAAAGTGCATCAGTAGAAGCAGCAGTCTACTGAATTTTTCATGTTCTCCCTGATAACCTGTCTTCTACAGCCGTGATACATTAGGGAGAACATTCTCAATGCGCTTCCTAATACAACATAAATATTTCAGCACATGTGCAGAGAAAGGAGGGAAATTTCATGGTAGATTATCTATCTTTTGACTATGTATACATACAGATATCATTCATGTTGGACAAAATTTCATGATGGTCATTTCCACAATATCTACTGTACAAAGCAGTTGTGACCAATTAAGCAATTTTGAAATTAGTCAGATTTAAGAGGACAATGTAAACTGACTTGCCTGAGACTTCTAAGAAAGAGAGAAAATACCTAGGCAAGAAGAAGAACATTTTTGAGATATTTTCTACTAAATAAAACTTAGAATTTTTTGTTTTCTTTGGTAGGACAGCAAAGAAATTCTCATCAGGATAAGAATACAACCAGGAGGTAGAGGAGGTAGACACTTCACTACAAAGAAGATTTGGGTCATCTAGTCCATTGATGTCCATAAAGCTGTACTAATAATAGCAGTTGAGAGCCTTATTCAATATCTTGCAAAAAGTTCTCAGGTCCCCCACAAAGAAGGTTTACATATGTATCACTTCATGTGGCACGGCTGAGCTAGTTAATACAGTTCATATTAGCAAGATCTTTAGGTTTAAGAGTAAAATGATTTTATTTTTAGCATTTTGTATGTAACCACATGCTGGAACATCCTCAGGGTCCTACTAGGTCTCAGAACAACTGCTTCATTGAGAGCATATATTTTGATCAAAATAAAATCACAGAATAAGCTTCATTGGAAGGGACCCACAAGTTCAGCTCCTGGCCCTGCACAGCACCATCCCCAAGAGTCACACCATGTACCTGAGAGCATTGTTCAAATGCTTCCTGAACTCTCTCTGGTTTGTTGCTGTGACAACCTCCCTGGGGAGCCTGTTCCAGTACCCAGCAACCCATTGGGGGAAGAACCTTTTCCTAATATCCAGCCTAAACGTCCCCTGACACAACTTCAGGCCATTCCCTTGGGTCCTGTCCCTGGTCACCACAGAGAAGAGATCAGTGCCTGTCCCTCCTCTTTGCCGCTTGAGGAAACTGTAGACTGCAATGAGGTCTCCCCTCAGTCTCCTCCTGGATAAACACTCCAGCTGCTGCTCATACGCCTTCACCTCAATGCCCTTCACCCTCCTTTGAATGCTCCTTAATGGCTTAATGTCTTCCTTACACTGTGGCACCCCAAATTGCACACAAACGTGACTGTTCTTCAGAGATACCTAATTGCTGGCTCTCTCTAGGGTTCCACTCAAAGCAAGGCAGGGTGAGCAGTTGGCTGTTGGTTGAATGGGTTAAAGTTTGTCAAAGGAAATGCTCTTCTCTGCCTTCCTGCAACTGAATGGTGCAGACTGACATTCTTCTAGTGAGGCTGAGAGGAAGATGCTCTGGGAAAAGCTTTCAAGTAGAGATCTGAAGCATAAGGGAGTCAGCCTATGGAAAGATCAGACTGTTGAATAACAAGGGAAATTTTTCACAAAATTATCAGTCCTGGGGAAACCTTAATAAGAAATCTCTGCCTTCCTTCTTGTTTCTACCCATTGCTCCTTACAAAAAAACGTGAGAGAATATTAGTAAAATAGAATTCTTAGGGGGTGATTCCACCTGATTCTGGAATCCAGCGGCTCCCCTAAGCTGTGAGTATTGAGGGAAGTGAAAGAGCCCTTTCAGCATGAAAGACAAAAATCAGGGCAATAATAGATGCTGAATCAGTCTCTCTTATAGTTGTAGATGTTCAAGTGCCCTCTGCGCCATAGAGCTGTGCAGCAGGGCCACAGGAAACTCATAATTTTAGTGCTGGTGTTAAGAGACAAATTCCAATGAGCATGCTTAAGAGTGTGGAGGAAGGTTGATTAAGTACACCTTGAACTATCTTGATATTCAGAGTCATTAAGATCCCTGCTTTATCAAAGGTTTTTGAGTTAGAAATGAAGCCATCATAATTTAAAGAACATGCAGGATGGTTGGATCCAGACAGTGCTGTCTGGGCTGACTACAGGGCAATTCTCTCCAGATTGCAGGATTAAGAAATCCCATAGAGAGTAAGATAGATCATAGAATTATGGAATTATAGCATGATTAGAGTTGTAAGAGACCTAGAGATCACCTAGTTCCAATCCCCTCACCATGGGCAGAGACATCTTCCACTAATCCAGGATACTCAGAGCCGCAGAACAAATCCAGCCTTGAACACCTACAAGAACAGTGAGTCCTCAGCCTCTCTGGGAAATCTGTTCAATGTCTCATCACCCTTAGAGTAAGGAATTTCTTCCGAACCTCTAATCTAAACCCAATATCTCTTACTTTAAAGTCCTTCCACCTTGTCCTGTCTCTATGTGTCCACTTGAGCCCCTGTAAAAGCCCCTCTTGAGCCTTCCTGTAAAGCCTCTTCAGGGTCAGGAATATTTTCATGGCTTCTCTTAAATCCAGGTATGTCTGTTGCTGCAAGGCATCAATGGGATGGGAGGAGGAGGCATTTTGGTTTCTCCCTTTCTTAGAAGCAATGCTGAAAACACACTGGGAGTCTTCCTGCATCTTACCTGTAGCTTCTCCAAGTCATTTCCCCCACTTCACTACCCTGCAGGAGCAAGTGATATTGCAAACAGTTACCTGTGCCTCATCCAGCCTTCTGGACTTTCCATCCCAGCCCCTTACTCTACAAGAGAGGAAGGCTGGTCTGAGAGCTCACAAAGACTGTTGTATGCACCATGTCATTTGTGTGGCAGAGAAATTGTGATGTAAGGTATGGTGTACTGAATGATCTGGCTGTTTTGTGCTGTTCTGTGGCTGTTAGGGAGTGAACTTTCCTTAGGGAAGAGAAGAAAGTTGGGACCCCCTTCTCTTCATTTGGGCATCTCAGATTAAGAACCCTCCCAAACTTCTGTAAATACATGTATGTACACCTAATTGTAGGCATGGATGAATCTGCAGAATTTTCTCAAATCTGGCATTGGTTCCAGATTATCCTTGGGTTCAGCAGCAGGGCAGGTAGATGTGTTTATTGGATACAGATGTCTGCAGGCCTGCAGCAAGGCTGCTACGTAAAACCAGTAGAATTCACGTGCAAAGAAGCTGAGTGTCCCAGCCCCAGTTACGGTGCTGCATTTAACATGAAGTCTGCACTGCCTTGTATGCATGGGATCCTCCTAGCAGTGCTCCCTCTGAGGAACATGGATCCTTGCTTCTGTCAAAAGAAATAAGGATGTGGCTGAACAATTTGTAGTTCTTTCTCCAGGAAGTCATCTGTGCTTAAATTATGGGGAAGAAATGAGCTGAGAAGCTTAATTTGTGGCTCAGGGGTTGGGTGGTGTACATCAAGAGCATAAGTCAAGGTGGCTGCTCTGTCTGGTGTCTCAGCTATGTATTGAGATGAACTATGCTGAATTCAGAACAAAGGTGTCATTTGGGCTCTTGCACAAAACATATACCTTCCCTCTGTGCACAAATGGGTGAAAGTGTGTGGGGAAGGATGTGCCTTAGCACACCTTACTTCTCAGTCTTCTCTCCCACTGCACAGTGGACTTTACACAGATTCCTTGTGTCATTCCTTTAATCCTCCCTTTACTGTACCATCTGTTTCTGGGATGTAAAATTTCATGGATCTCTTAGAAGACTGGTTCTATATTCCAGGAGATACCTGCTGTAAATTTAATTAGCATATGACATAGCTTTTTCTTAACCATCCAGAATAAAATAAGATCTTGATCTTGAACAACTGTTGCCACCTTCATAATACAGTTTTAAATCTATTTTAAAAAATGGCTAGAAAACAGGGTTTTTTTTTCAAAGTCTGTTGTAATTTTGTAATGTTGCATACTTGGCAAGTGTGATTGTGTTGCTATAGTGATCTTAAATTATGACCAGAATGAATTTTTACTCAAGACTTATTTAGGACTTGTCTGGCTCAAAGCCATCTTATCTGGTTCTCTGAGCCCTGGAAGGAACATTTGAATCTCCACAAACATTTTCTCTGAGCTTTTGATTTTACAGTAATCTCACTGATGTAGTTTGGAAACAGTATTCTTTAAATGGGTTCTTGAAATACATTTGAATTAATCAAAACGAAAACTTCTGAAAGGTACAGTACCCACTTTAAAAGTGTAGCAATCAGGGAGTTTTTATCGTCTTGTTTACAGAGAGGATGAGATGTTAGCCATATCTTCAGATAGTTCTGGAGTCAGAGCAGTCAATCCTTCAGCTGGACAATGGGAAGTGGCAATAAGAAGTCTTGTTTTTTGAAGAGCCTTGGTTTTGTACTGTATAATGTACGGGGACTGTCTGTATCCACATGAAAAGACTGATCTGTCTCATGGAACAAGGGAGTGAAAATATGTCAGATCTGCTCTTACTCCAGGCAACTGTCCTTGGCTTATCATCCAACCCTGAATTCCCTGTCTCCCTTCATGACAGTGATAACTGGATTGTACCATGAACATTGGACTCTCGACTTTCACTGTCAGAAAATCCTTGCATGAAATCTCAAATACAGAGGCTGGCAGCTGTTGTGGTCTTGCCTAGTGTTGTCATTTCAAGAATCTTGCCGGAGAATGCTGTGGGTCTTTGGAAAATAGGAAGGGCTAACAAGAGTTTTACCTGTGTCTTGGCATGGACCCGGACAGTTCTCTAAGTCTTGCTGTTCAGGAGCTGCATTTTTACATGGGATACAGACCATCAGAAAGAAATTTTAGACCACAGTGCTGTTCCTCAGATGGGGGGTCTCACTTATATTTTTTACTGTTGTGCTTTATGATGCTGTACACTGAAATAATCTTTTCTGTTCAACATGCTTTTCTAATTCCCTTCTTGGGCTGTAGGCTGTTTGCTTATGAGGCCAGACCTTCTGGCAATAACTCTGTCCTGAGTAGCTGCACTGCAGAGTGTATCAAGGTGTCATTAATTCTGCTTAACTCTGTGCATAATGTGCTTGTTACCACGTTGGAAAGGTCAGTTTGTCAGTATGGGATTTATGAGGTATAAAATGCAGAAACTATTGACTCCCACCAGCTCTTTACAAATGTATTTAGTCAAGCAAAACTTGCAAGGAATGCCAAGTACATTGGCTTACTTACAGAAGCTGCATACCTGATAATGCCATTGATTTCAATTTGATTTTGATCTTCATTTGTGTGTTCTATTGCATGTCTGTAGGACATGGAGTAGGAATAGCTTATGTACAGATACAGGACCACTTACAGCCCACGGTAAGTTTAAATGTGTGTTTAACAGACTGCTTATCCCTGAAGTCACTGGCTTGGAAGGGAACTAGCTAAATATTGTATAATATATGGGAATACTGTTAGCTTTCTTGGGTGAACTTAGCTACGTTCCCCTTTTCATCAGTTAATATTCATATCATAGGATTTATGATCCTTTAAAGGAATAAGTTCAGCAGAAATAACATTAGTTTGTACTAATGTTTCTTTAGTTAAGTTCTAACACTGAAACTGATTTACTGTGAAGGGACTTGGTCATTTATGGACAGATTGAAAAATCAATCAATCAATCAATCAATGGTTTTGTAAAGAAGTAAAACTGAATATGTGGAGTTAGACTTGGCTGGCTGCCAGATGCCCACACAGACACTCTCTCACTCTTCCACCTCAAGAGGACAGAAGGGGAAATTAAAATAAAAGAAAAACTTGCATGTCAAGACAAATACAGGGAGGGGTCCCTTAGCAATTGTCCTTGTACCCACCACAGAAGGGAAATAAATATTTAAAATGTATGGAGTTCTTGTTTTGTTGGTTTTTTTTTTTTTAACTGGCATCTTTAATAATTTTAGGTCCTAGCGTCAGAATTGATATTGCCTTACATTCTTATACTTAAATAAATGGCGAAATACAGCTATTTTAGCTGAAAATAGGAGCTGGATTTCCCTGTTTTAAATGCAGCAGATTTGGCTTTTGATAGATTTTTGAAGCTTTACCAGTTACCTCCCAAAAATAGCTTTAGGTAATTTAATATATTACTTCATGTAATGTTTGAACTGGGGACTCAGACAATTCCAATGAGGTGTGTGCCATGGAGAGAAGCAACAGTGCTCATGCTTTGGACAACGAGGAAGTCAGGGCTCTGAAATATGCTGCAAAGTGCATGCAGTGTAGACAGTCCTACAACTAGCAGACTGAAATGTTCAAGCTTAGAGGTCTTGTCCAGGCTGAGATATGAATTATATTATTACTATCCCAGTACAGACTACTTCAGCCCTAAAAATGGTGTGGCAGTGTCTTCACAATTCAAACTCAAGTAAGCAATATGTGAACCAAAAGGCATGCAGAATTTAAGTAAATTATCAAGGTCATCTTGGAAGTTGGTTTTAGAGCCAGGGATCATAGCCAGTTCAACAGATTGAATTGCAGTGCCCCTGGCAAAATTCTTGAGTAGCTTTTTGGCTGAAGTTAAGGCAAGGACACTGCTCCCATGCAGCCTCCTTCATCAATATCACACATAAACTCTTGGCCTGGCGAGATGTCAAACGGTGGAACTCTACTAGCTCTTGCCAGGCAACCCGCTGGTTCAAGAGGTGTCACCTGAAGTTTTGTTTACTTTGAAGAGCAAAGCTACTGCTTTTGTTACTTGCTGGTTGCTGATAGCCAGCAGGCACACCTGCCAGCTCATCCTTGTACTTGTTTTACTCTTAACTTCTTGGTGAAGGAAGGGTCTGTGGATAACAATAGCTCAATAATGATTGTTGTTTGTGCCTTTCAAGCTAAGAATCTCATCAGCAGCTGATTCAGGCACTTCCAGACTGGAAGCCTGTAGTTGTGTAACACCCATTTTACAAGTCAGGGAACAAGTGTGGGAGTTGAATAGGGCAATCAATGCCTTGACAAGAATGTATTTTCTTCCCCATGCACTTTCTTCCCCAGGCAACTTCCGTTTGAGTCTGTGTGTGGTAGAAGAGGCTGCCTTGTGCCAGGCAGGTCAAGCACTGTCCCTTCTTCGAGAGCACTGAGCAGCTGTGCTGGTTCTACTTACCATTTCAGAGAGTTTGACCACTACTTATTCTTATGTCAATCTGAGGTGAAAGAGGAAGACGTAGAAAGAGGAGAAGTAGAATCGTCCCTATCAACAGTGAAACAGATCCCATCTGAAATCCGAAGGTGGACAAATACTCAAAGATTGTGGTATTTCACTTTAAAACCCTGCCTTCACTTTCACATTTTGCTGAAAATGTGAAGGAAGAAAGCTGTGCAATGGACAAGAAAACAAAAGATGAGCTATTAACTGAGGAGCTTGTCAGATCCTAGTGAAGTGTTGAGCAATCTTTCCTAGGGGTATGTTCATATTAAGGTTCTTAGTAGTGCCTTTGCTCTAGTATCAAATGGCTTACTTTAAGTAAGTAAACTTACTTTAAGTTTTGCCTCTTAATTACCCTTGTAAATTGTTTTTGCATTCTTACAATGTTTAATTAGCTATCAGATTGAAAATGTATATAAGGTCTATAAATGCTTGGGTAGGAAGGTGTAGGTTATTCTTCTGTAAGAGTATTCCACTTAATTATCTACTGTTAAAAAACTTCTACCAATATAAAAACCAATTGCTAAATGAGGATAGAAAATGAGGGATTTTTTTTTTACCTAAGGAAGTGCAAACTGACCTTATGTGCAGTCCTCATGAATTGAAGTCTTTGCCTTCCATCAGATGGGACAGTGAATAACAGTACCACATGCCTGTCCTGTGTCTGTCCCTCTGTCTAAGGCAATGGACCGTCAGTGACACAAAGTTCAGATTTTTAAATGGAATGCAAAAAGCAGATTGTTAGCAATTTCTCTTCTGGGCCTGCTATTCTGTCATAGACACACACACAGCTGTGTAGGTGCTGCGCCCTCCAGCCCAGGCTAGGCTGACACCATAAGAGAACTTGGTGCTTGTGATGACATTTAATGTGCTTGGACACTGCTTGCCAGTGGTATGGGAACAGCCCTGTGTGTGGTGCTGAAGGTCTCTGTGGGCCTGTTATCCGCTGGAGGTTCTTGTTTTTACTGTGTCTTGCTTTCTAATGTACTGGGTCTTGATCTCTAGAAGCTTCTTCAGTGAAATATTTTACTCAAAACTGGATTAAAAGTAATCATCTGGCTCTATCCTTGGAACTTCTAAATTCTGATGAGCAAGTATCCTTATCTCTGTTTTCTTGAACCATATTCCCAATTTCGTCCAACAGTGCAAAAAGAAAAAAAATATATTTTTAAGCATGGCAAGGTTAGATTCTCACTTAATCCCATTAATAGATCAGCTGGGACTTTAAAGAAAAGCAACCAAAAAAATGAGGCACATAATGAAGAGCTGAGAAATTAAAAGCCCACCTACCACTCACAGAAAGCATGGGGATGTTTTCCAGATAACTCGTCTACAGGAAAATCTATTGTCTAGATCAAATTTCTCAGGGCAAGATTCTCACTAAAGCTGAATTCTCTTTAAAATTAATTATATCTCTTTACTTTTTTTTCCCAGATAACAATCTTAACTTTTATTGTGATACCCACAATTTAACTTCTCTAAATTGCTGTGTTTTATACCTCTGGGACTAATGGATTATTTTGTTCTGGTGGCAAACACAGAAGTACTGAAAAATCCTTATTTTCTGGGTGCCATATATGTTTTCTTCATCATAAGCTATTCCCTTTTTCAGACTATTCTACAGTATTTTCCTGTATCTCTTTCTCCATTCAGATTTATTTTAAAAGTTAAATTGTTTGCTCAAAATCAATATCTGGAATATTTCCTTTACTAAAAGTGTATGGTAATACAGTGTAATTTCAAACAGAAGTGTGGTGTAATTTCAAGCTTTACTTTAAAAAAATACTCAAAAAAGCTGTGTATCTCTAAGAGTGTACTTTGCAGTAAATTCTCTCTTTACAAATTCTTGCCCAGCTGTACTCTGTCCTCTCAGACCTTAGAGAGGAACCTGGAATCATCAACATTGCTGTAAAATGTGACTGCACTGTGGTTTACAGTTCAAGAACAGGGCCTCAGCATAGCATTGAAGGGACACAAGGACATCTGGCTGGTGAGGTGGGGAGTGGAGTTGTAACCCCATGAGTCATCTATAAATCTGCAGCACCACATTGTTGCTTGATAATTTACAAATGCTGTCACAGAAAATGCATTGCCTCAAAGAGAACAATAAACCTATTCTCTCTATGTCCTTAAGGGAAAACCTTTTACTCTGTGATGCCTTGGTATGCAAACATGGCTTTGGGATGAGATATACCTCTGGCACTCCAGTGTTAGGAAGGGTATTTCCTTGGAAGGAGTTTTGGGTTGTCCTGTTCATCTGGCCTCACCTTGACATCAGCACTGCAGTTTTTGTCCTTTCCATATTCTTCCCACCTTCCATGAGGAGCCTGTAATTCAAGACTTTGAATGATTTCTGTCTCAAATAAACCAGCACCCATTCCTCATCACTGTTTGGTTTTTGGCAGTGCTGTCTCTTACAAGGCCATAAAGAAAATCAACCACTTCTGCACCAACAGAAATAATGTGACCTATTACAAGAGATAATACAAATCGAGTGTTTACATACAGCATAAGAGGAATGTGTTAGTCCCTGGAATAGTTGATGATGTGTCTGTTCCTTAGACCTGAGGTGTCAACTGTGAAAATCACTAGGTGATTATTTAATTTAATTGTTTGACTGTTTAGGTGTTCAAACTTAGAGACAAATTCATCAGCAGATGCAGGTGTAAAATAATGCTTTGTAAAGGTGTAAAACTGCAGCTTTGTGGGCTGCAGAATTCCCCACTGCTACGGTGGGCTGCAAGAACCAATTTGGAGTGTACTATCCACTTAAGGCCATTCACCAAGCAGAACTGTAATATTCTGCAAAAATTTTGCCTCTCTCCAATGCTTATCTATTCTCAAATGTTTCTAAATTATGCCAGAGGACGCATGGAGAGTTTCTATTCTCTTCTAAAGAAGAATTCTGAAATGAGGGATGTTTTGCATACTGTACATGGTCTTTATTTAGGAAAGTTTTGAATAAAACTGTCTTATTTGTTTTGATATGATGTGTTTTTAGATTTATAGAGAGAGAAAGAATCAAAAATGAAGTAAGAGAAGGAAAATTTATGCGGAGTGATTGTAGTCCCATTAGTCAAACTAGAATTCATAGGAGATTTGTATATATGCCTGCATGAAGAATCTTCTCTTCAAAATGATTCAAAGGAAAAGCATTAAATCATGCAAAATGAGAGATCTGGAAATGGCTGAAGTTACACTCCTTGTCTATTTTGCTTTCTTTCTTAAGAGAGAAACAGTATGTTATGTCAGACAATGAAAGCTAACTTAATATATACCAAAGAGTATAATATGACTGCTGTAAAAACCCATGGACTGTGAATAGTATTTTATAATGTGATATGAAGAAAATAATTGCTTTATATAAACTACAGAAACATTAGACATGATAGTAAACAGTACATAATCTGTTAAAGGGAACAATCTCTTAAGGTTCTGTGGCCAGGATGTAGATCATGATCCCTGGTGGTACTGGCAAATTTATATGGATTTATTCACAATGCATCAACCTATCAGGTGCATAAGGCAAAGAGTAGCACTCATGGATAAAAGCCTCTAAGTTGCTTCAACTTGGGGTGTTGTCTGTCTCTCTCTCTTTAATGTTGCTTCCACCATGTATCCTAGCTCTGGAAGGCTTTATTGCCATGTAGAATATATTCCCTCCAGACACCCTTGAGTCAAAATGGTTCCCTTGTCAGTTGCTAGACAGCTATAGAAGTGGGTTTTCTGGCTTTATGGTTACTGGTGTTATCAGGGGAAATCATAGGGCACTTGGACCTTGGACATCCTGCCTCCACAAAAGCCATTCACAGCCCTATCAAAAAGTCCTCCCTACTGTCAGCCTCCAGCTCTCCTCTTTGTCCTTCAGCTCCTGCTAAGCAACATCAGAGGTGATCAATGCTCTCCCTTGAAAGGAGCACTGTGCTGTTTCTAGAAGGTCTTCTGTGTTGTCTGCTGTCAGAGCAGCTAAAATCTTCCTCACAAGCAGTAGGCTGAAAGAAACAACTGTGTGAAGCAGCATGCTGGCAAGTTTGAATTCAGGCTGTTCCTGAAAAAGGTACACTAGGAAAAGGAACTTGGTTGGTGCTAATCTGATTCCTCTCCATGGGTGTTCCTGGGCAAAGTGATCTATCAGGAATCTAGGAGCATTATGATTGCACTGAATGATCTGTCATGACTTCCCCAAAGGTGAAATAGGCACTGACTGCCAACTTCTCTTGCCACATTCTTCCAAGATCAAGCTATCTTCTTGCTAGAAAAGGACAGGATTTTAGCTTGCCCAGAAGATTTCTTCCCAGCTGAAATCTGGACCAGAAAGATAATCACCAAAGCACAAGGTTGAACAAAGATACGAATCCCTATTCTTCAGTATGAAGCTTCCAGATAAACCTCACAGCAATTCACTTTTTCTTTAACAAGTATAATATAAATTGAAATAATGTATTTTATTGAAATAGTACAGGTATTTATTTAAAAATTAAATCATGTGGTGTCGTCTGGAATATTCAGCATGAAGAGCAGTGCTAATTGCTGGGGAACTAGCTCAAAGTCACTTTGTAGAAGAGTTAGAGTTCACTGTTACAAACACCAGGTTTGTCGTTGTTCTGCTATCCTCATGGCCTCCTGGAAGATACATCTGAAGTAAGAGAAGAAAAGGAAATCAAAAAAACCCCCAGGAAAATGTTTTCAGCACATGACAGTGCTGCAGAGAGACAACAAAACAGCAGTAGGATGTAGTTCTCCTGATACTTTTGTGGTATGACAGCATTAGTGACCTGCCGTAGCAATTGCTGAATCCCAGTGGTCAAATTACCACTGATTGGGCATTGACTTGAGGGGAGACAGTAGGACTTGTTGAATCATTACATATTGCTCACAAATCTACATTGTGCCCCAGTCAGATCCCCACTTCTCTCAGACATTTTTGCCCACAGATAGGTTCTCTTTGGTACAACATGGCTGTGCTCATTTACACTGCCATAGATTCTTACAAATTATTTTGACTTTTACTGTTTCCTGTATGACTCCCTAGAGTGGGGAGATTGTTTTTTCTTTTTTTTTTTTTCTTTTTCTTTCCAGTTTTTGTAATGCCCTGCTTAGTTATTAGGTAGTGAGGCTCAATGGGAAAGACAAACTAGGGTGACTTTTTATAGCTGTTGAATTTTAAGGACAACCTGTATCACACCAGTCCCAGGCTCAGGACTGGAACATTTTTAGCTTCAGTTCATAGCTTAAAAATGACTGAATGTCCCTCAATTCAAAGGCAGTTGTAGAACTCAGTAGAAGATCAAAAAGAAATGGAAATCAGGATGAGTGTTTTGTGTTCTGACTTAGGCAATGAACAACAGTGAATATATCCTGATTCGCATAATGGTTTTTTTCTCTTAATAATCAACATCTTGCATTATCCATATAATGTTTTTTGATCCTTGGCTCTGATCTAGAGTGAACAAAATTATTCTGCCTCTGTGAATCTTGGCATAGTCTGAGCCATCAGCGTCCAGACATAAAAGATGGATGCACCTCATATTGTACTGGCCCTTGCTGGAAGTGAATGGTGCCCCTTCTCTCCTTATTATCCCCTTGGAGCTAATTATGCTCACTTATTTGTACGGTCACAGCTTTGCAACAGTCCATCTGTTACACAGACATGCTGATATTAAGCAACCTGCTCTCCTGCATTGCCTGGGAGAAATTCAGGACACATGATTCCTTACCAGAAATTATGTTCTTATTTGAGAAGTGTCCATGTGTTTCCTATCTTTAATAGAGAGGACATTTTTAGTAGAAGCAAATGAAAATCTTCCTGTGTGGAGCCCACTACAGCATGACCAATAAAACACCTTCTTGAATGTCAGCAGATGCTTTCTAATGAAATTTGGTAGTGAAAGAAAAATGTTGCAACAGAAAACTGCTGGGAAAAGAAAGTAGAATTTGGCTGTCTCTGTGGATAATAGCAAGCAGGATGGGAAGAAAGATCTTTGAGATGTTCTACTTGCAGGAGAATTTGAAATAAAATAAAAAAAATTGAGTATGAAAATCTTGTGCAAATGAGTATGTAGGGATTAAAAGGGTGGTGAGAATGGGACTTTTCACAGTTAATAATATACACTGACAGAGATTTCACATGGGCAAAGTTATGTATTGCATTGACATCTTTAATAAATCATCTGTGGCCTGGTATGATTTCATGCACAGGCCAGGTTGATTAGCAGGGTACAACATTGGTAGGATGCACACAATAGGACTGACCCCATTTGCTCCCAAATCATAGGCAGGGTCACCAGAAAATAGCAGGTTGCTGTTCAAAACCAAGAAAATAATGTATTAGTTAATTAAAAAATTACAGGCAAAGTTATTCTTTTCAAAGCATGCATTTCTCTGCTGTTATGTTAACCACCCTAGGATTCTCAGGGCTAGAAATGACCTTTGCCAAATGAAAGTACATAGTCTCATATGGCTTCAGGAATCTAGAATCTGGGTCAGAGAAAGGCACAGTAAACATTGTAAAGTTGATGATGCATCCTAAATTCTGACAGAAGAAAAACTCACACCTGGAGCAGTAATACTAAAATTATTCCAATACTCACTGTCAATTCTCAGTGAGTATTGGAATAATTTATTATTATTCCAATACTCAATGAGGTCTCCACCTGTACAGAATTTTAGGTTGTTGCTTTGTAAACACCTCTGCTCCAGATGTTAATGCAATCTGGAATGTCAAAATTGGTAGCTATTATGGACATATTTGATCAGATATATTCTTGCAAAGGCCAATGCTTGTACTGCCCTGAACCCCCATTGCTTGTAAAACTCAGCTTGAAATGAGATCATGTGACAATATCCAGGGGCAGGAAGTACCAAGACTTTTGTGGTAGCTCAGGTGTTAGACACTATGCAGCAAAGAGAAAGGATGAAACTCTCCACCACCCAGTGCTGGCTACAATAAATTCCTAGGAGCAGTGTGGAAAAGTTTCTATTGAAGTGTAGTTGTAGAATTCTCCCATAGAGAACAAACTTGCTGTTGGACAGTGTCCACAATAATACAGCCCATAATTTTCCTGCCTTGAAGATGGTAATATGTAGAATAAGTATCTGAGATAAGGGAAAGACTCACTGCTTAAACTACTTTCAAAGTAAACCCGCTTGAGATAAAGCTGTGGATTCCTACCATCAAAATGTTTTGCTGGTGACTGTAGGAGGACTCTTGTGGCTTGACGTGTGCTCTGGTCCCAAGTGTTGGGACCAGCATCCACAACCTCACAGTTTCTGTTGGAACTAGTTCCCATTTCTGTAAAGATGCGTGGACGTGATCTGGGCTGTTGAATTCTAGTCACTCTTCTCCTTTTTCTTGGTGACGTTTTTAAGGACAAAGTAGTATCTGAAACCAAAAATACATAGCTCGTTTTGTCATGACTGCAAGAGGACCAGCCAAAAAACATTTTTGTGAATATTTTCAGTGGAGATAATTTTTCTGTTCCTCTTTTTGACATCTCACTCAGAAATACCTGTATTTCATAAATAAACAGTAAAAGTTACAGATCAACATTTAACAGGTGATAGCAAAAGTTACAGGTAAGTGATAAATGTTGTGTCTCTCCAGTGAGGAGGGAAGGTGTGGTGTCTCCCAGTTCACCTACTTTAACATGCAAGATCTTCTTCTCCCCTTTTCTTATTAGTCATAGTGGAGTTTCTTGTTTGTTTGTTTTCTAATTAAAATGTGCGTAGAAAATGACAGTCTGATGCTAAAAAATAATTCAGTCTTATATTTTTTTGTTACCCTCCTTCCACAAAAAAACCCTTAAAACCAAAACCCAACCAAAAAAGCTTGACAAGATGAAAACACAAAAATATTTTCCTAAAAGTCTTTCATCTCATTGTACACTTCTGGTCCCTGTGTCCATGCTTGAGGTGCTGAATATAATTTATGGGTTGCACAAATAAAAGTCATTAAATCTGTTCGGACACTGCCAAGTGGTGCCCATGCTTCACCTGCTGGTGTGGGCCCATTTCTTGTTGTGGCTCACTGCTGGTCTCAGGCTGCTGCAGACAAAAGTGTGTCATGCACAGCAAACAGCTTTCTTACAAGGCAGACTGGCCTGCTCTGGCTGGCTGCAAAGCACAGTATGGTCAAACCAGCTGTGCACTGTAATTCTAGCTGTGATCCAACACATCAATGAGAAATTTATGCAAGCCCTCTCATGATGCTCTATTTATATTTGAAATCTCTTTTATGAATGTCTTTTTGCAGCCCATGCTGCAAATCTGACACTGAATACCTCTGTCTCTGCACTAATATTGCAGCTGCTTTTAGAATGAAAAACCAGCTCCAATACACCCAGATGTCTGTGTGTTTCGACACTTTGAGAACAGAGAAAATTAGACTGTGCCCAGGGCTTGGCGAACAGATTAAAACATTCCTGTTATTTCCTGCTTGCCTTGAGTATACCTACTTGAATACTGAGTGTCATTGTGATCTCTCAAGTGGAGTGGGAAGGTGTTTGTGGTCTCCCTCAGCCATCCACTTGGATATGGAGACCTTGTCTCCTGTGAGGTAAGGAGATCTTGTCTCTGCACCCTGATTTTTTTCTCTCTTCAATGCGGCATGTAACTGAAAGGCTGGCTTTTCACAGCAAGCCTTGATGAAGTGACGAAAACCAGTAGCTATGAGCTAAGATAGCTATGTTTTATATTGATGTGTGAACCACATGCTAGAATGCCATGGCAAACTCTGTCCTTTGGAAGTAACTGGCTTTCCTTGATGTCTGAATTGGCCTTTCATTTTTGCCAGCAAATAGCTAGGCAGAATTTTTCTCACCTTGTTCTCACAGAATAAAGGCTAAGGAGAAGAAATTATTTCACTTTTGCAAGGTATATGCTAATCATCTTTCGGTAGTTTAGGAAATAATAATTGTGCTGATGTCTGGTTTCTTGGGTCTCTTGCTATAGGTCTAGAATCAATTCACACTGCACTGAGATTTCCAAATTCTTAAGGCAGCTGCTTCATATCTTGCCTATGAAGGGGAAGGCATTTGCAGAAAAGGTTGCTAGAGGAATATTTCCCTTGCTTGCTGAGGGGCTTCGGAGATTACAGAAGGTGAAGCATTTTCTTTTTACCCAGTGATATTATGATGCTCCAAGAGCAAAACCAGCCCAAGTCTCAGCTGCTGAAATTGGCATGCAAAGGCTATGTGTGCCTGACTTTGCATTTTCTAGATGATACACATGGTCAGCTCAGTCATAGTGGAAAACATCAGGGATTTAGTACCTGAATAATGTGCTAGGAATGGGACAACACAGCTTTTTGCTTCCTCCTATGCATTAAACTTAAAGCAGCTTCAGAGATGTGTTGCTCAGGGCCTTGTCATCTCTTTTGGGTGCTAGGTAACAACTGGATAATGCTGGAATAACCCAGTTGTCAGAGTGCAGTTTGAGCAATCAATCCATAGATGTCCAAGGCTGCAGTGGAATGTGGTGGTGTCACATCAGGAATGCGGTGTCCCACCCCCAAGGGGAAGGGGAACATTCAAGACCTGTGGAAAGGACTAACAGAAGTCAAAGGGTCTGCAAAAACTCATTAAGTTTTATTAGTAAATGACACACTTTGAGTGGAAATTTGTATAGGAAGTTAGTCCCTGATGTTCTATGTGAGAATATAGCAGTGGGTTTTGGGTTAAGTGGTAGGGGGGAAGGGAAGGGAAGGGAAGGGAAGGGAAGGGAAGGGAAGGGAAGGGAAGGGAAGGGAAGGGAAGGGAAGGGAAGGGAAGGGAAGGGAAGGGAAGGGAAGGGAAGGGAAGGGAAGGGAAGGGAAGGGAAGGGAAGGGAAGGGAAGGGAAGGGAAGGGAAAAGAAAAGAAAAGAAAAAGCTAGCTGTATTTGGCATGTTCCTAATTCACAAAGCACTGCAGGAATGTTCGGTATGAGCTGTGTAGAATGAGGGCCATGGTTGGATTTGTAAGTAGATTAGTATTTTGGCTTCTTTTTTTGGTCAGAGCTCTTCCTGATGTTTTCATGGTGACTTGCCACCTCCAGGCAGAAGCAGTTCCGCATCAGATTACTTGGCGGTGGTGTCACACCTGTGAGACCTGGTTGGTGTCACACCTGTGAGACCTGGCTGCCTGCAACGATCATCACCACTGTCTCCAAAGGACAGGTAAATGTCCTCAGGGCTCTTTCACATGGGACTTCAGTGCCAATGGGAACCCACAAGTACTCTTTTACAGCCATGGACAATTGTGAGTCTGGGTCTGGATTACTTTTCCCTGGAGATGAGGGGTTACATTATATTTGCCTACACTGAAGCTTAGACACCACTTTTTTGTCCAGCTGTGTTGTGGTGTTGTGGTGTTGTCATGTCCTTCTGGATCTTCTTACTATGGGATCCGCATTTGTCCTCTAAATGTTGATGTTCTTCTCCATCAAACGTGTATTTTCATAAAAAACTCTGGGGAGTATTTTCCTTCTTGGCTGTTGCATCACTGAGAGATAAATCTGAAGTGAACTGCCTGTCTCCAAAATGAACAGGCAGGAGGAAGATGTGATAGACAGGTGGACAAAGAAGCAACCTCTGTTTATTCTATTATTAGAGAAATAGTAAGACTATGTCTGATTAAGTTTAAGCTGAAAGGAACTTCTTGGGAATGCTTGATCCTCTTCTGTGCAGAACGTATTTTTAGCAATCTTCTGCTTACAGATAGAATGATTTTCTGCTGTCAACATTCCAAGAATAGCTATGGGTAAAGCCCATTGGATTTTAGGCTGTCTGCAAAACAGGAAAATATTAGCTTTTTTCCCTTTGATTCATCTAACCAGTGAGAGCAAATGCACCCTCTGGATCTAGAAAAAATGAGTTTATTATTTTCCCCCTGATGTTATAAGAGCTGAAGGGAGGAAGCTAATTGGAAGAAAATTAATATTGCTCAAACTTCCACAAGAAAAGTCAATTTTTAAAATTAAAACACAGCAGAAGCTAGTTAAGTTTCAGTCTTTTAAGACACACATTTTTCTTGAGGCAGTAAAGGCATGACTAATATTAGTTTTCATTAGCTAACTACCACTTGCTCACTCCCACAACTCAATTGGAAAAGAAGGGAAAGAGTAGGGAGAGTGGAAGTGAAGCTCATGAGTGAGGCAAAAACAGGGGTAGTGGTACCAGTTACTGTTACGGAAAAAAACCAACTCAGTCTAGGAAAATGACCTTAATTGATTTCCAATCTAAACAGACTTTTTTGTTTTTTTATATGCACGCACCTGTAATATTTATATTGATATATAAGCTAGAAATAATTTATATAGGTAGATATTTTATAAATATAAAAATACGTACCTCATGCAACTCTGTAGTATATATGATTATTTGACTATAAAATTGCCATTAGAATACAATTATGTATATATAAAATATATAAATATACAACTATGGAACTAATTGTATTTTTACAATTTTCTATGGTTTGGCCATAGAAAAACAAACATGAGAAAGAATCAAGCATTTCCCAGACTGAGGAAAAGTCTAGTCTTCTTCCCTTTCCCTGGCTCACCTTCATTACTTGATCTGTGTCCTGGAGTGGGTCTGTTGGAGCTGCTTGGAAGTGCCCAAGTCTGGTACAGGGCAGCCCTGGTCTCACCTCTCACTGACTGTGTTGCAGCCCACTGCTGCCAGGACTTGGACACCTGCATCCAACACTCTTGGCAGTGTAAAGAAAGTCAGAACAGACACCATTTTGCCTCACAAAGCTCCAGCAAAAGCTCTTAGTTCTCCAAAGATTATGGCGAGTCTATGAAGTGATACAGGGACCTGTTTGTTATAAAATTGTTAAAAGGTCCAAGTATTTAAAAAACTGGTAACTGTTAATAAATCTGTAAATGAAAGAGGAAAATATGGTTTGGATGGCAACTTCATTGCCTAACAAGTTTAATTAGACTCATAGCTTTAAGACAGACTAGTCAAAAATTCTCCTTTGTTCTTTGAATATATTTTCAAAACATAAACTTCCATGTACAATCAGAAATACTGGAAAGAAGTGTATGCAGAAACTAATTAGATTGAGCAGAGATGAAGAGGAGTAGTAAGTCTACTGCATGACTTCTAACTTAATTAGATCTTTGGCAAGATTGAGTTTCAAGGGAGAGAGTAATAGAAGAAGATTGGAGATTTTTGAGAAACGAGCAGAGGTAATATTAAGTGCTTCAGAAAAATAATTCACCTGAGGTTTCCTTGCTGTAATTTTGGATAGGGAAGAATGTAGAGCAACTTTGAGGAGCTGTTGTTTCCCATACCATATCAACCAAAATGTAAGCCTCTTCAGCTTGCTTATTCCTTGACTGGTGCTGGAGGGTGGAAGCTAAAAATTGTGTGGTAGGGGAGTGGTTGTGGAGTTTGGGCACAAGCTGGAGCAAAGCATAAAACTGATATTCAAAGACAATGAGAGGCAGAAAAAAGAAATAAACAGGAAAGAGAGATAGACAGCAGGATAAAAAGCAAGGGAGAGTATTGTGGAGGACATCTTTTACTCTGGCAGCTGAATATTACAATATAAAGTTCTGAAGATGAGCAGTGTTATCTGACTCAGGGTGCTGCACATCAACACATGGAACCAAGAATACCTTGGATTTTACTTCTTCCTCAAAACTTAACTAAGCAGACTCCTCAATGCAAGTGTCCAGGCTTTGGTGGGAATTGCATTATCTTTCCCTGAATGCTTGTGTCCTAGAGGGTATCTATCCAGGTACCTGGCCATAACAGACACAATTATTTGATGTTTCATGGAGGGTCTTCTTTAACCTTTTGCGAAAGGAAGAGTCTTCTATGCTCTTTGGGACTCCAAGTATGCTTGCATTGGAAGTTTTCAGGGATACTTCAGGACTGTCTGATTTTCAGGTGGTGTGGGTTGTTGGCCAAGCTCTGAGCCAGGGCAGAAACTCCAAAACTGGCTTGGATACCCTACTGGAAATAAATGTTCCATGTAGTGTAGAGAGATTATTTATCCAATGTACAATGACTTCCTACCATGTGGCTACATCACAGTGGTGTGTGAGAATTATGTTGTTCAGGTGTACCAGGACTAAGGAGTTCTTGGTATTGAACCAAAAAAGTTTTCTGTGCCTTGACTGATATGTCATTTGAGTATCCAAATTTCACATCTGCATCTGAAAATGTGAGATGGTAAATTTGACAATTTTCTTTTTTGCTGGTGATTTCTGCACAATGTTAAACCCACCCCAAACCCCTGTTTCCTAAACTGGAGTTACTTGAAATACTACATTGACAAAGTTATTACTCATTCTTAGGCACTTTTCAAAACTCCCTAATACATGTTCCCCCTTATTTGTCAATACATTTGAACAAGGAAAATGTTTCTTTTTATTCTGATAGATTCTTATCTGTTCCCTTTTATTTATTACAAACTCCTAATACATCAGATTAATTACTTTAACCATTGCGATTCCCAATCACTCCTTCAACAGGACACACATTTTTAATTGAAAATTATTTATTCCAAGAAGCTTTCAGTGTCTTAGAGACAATCTTGTACAGGCACTTCCAATTGTTTTGCCTGTATTTTCCACAAAAAGACAGATTCTTCTTTCCGGAGGAGTTTTGGACTACGTCTCTAAATAAAACATACCTCTCTCTAAGACCTGGAGCCTAATTTGTGTACACACAGGTAACTGTCTCTCATCCCAAAAGAGTAAGGATTTAATCCTTGCTAATGGTGCATTTCTCACAAACCTTCAGACTTTGTTATGTACATACCATCTGCCCTACCCACTGACTGCCACAGAACATCCTGTACCCTGAGCTGGAGGACTGACAGACAGTGCATCTCCTGTCATGTATTTTTTCCTGGCACTTTCTTGTGATGCTTCTGTTTCTGGCCTTTGAAATCTATCTCTGAGCCTGGCCACTGATGCTAGCTAGCCCTGTTGGGCAGCCCCAGACAAGGGTCTTGGCCTACCATGCTGCTGAATACCCATGGAGGTGACAGGAGCATGCCAAGCCTGGCATGAGCAAGTACCCAGGAGGCAGAGGGCTTTGGGGCCTGCTGTCTTCAGGATCCTGTAGCTGTGAACTGTTGGTTTGCAGAGCAGACATCCACCAGAACTGCCTTTCCTGTTCTCATGGAGGAGATACAGAGGGAATGTCTCAGTAGTGCCTCAAGAAAGTAAACACGTGCTATAAACAGCTCTATTGAAGACTCCTTCTCCCCTTCTCCACATCTTTGCTGTATTAATCCAAGTATTTTGTGCTTTGTCTAAACAACAGCAAGGCCAATGACATGCAAATGTACTCCTGATGTTGGATAAGGTGCCACTGTTAAAAACTTCTCTAGCATTAGTGCCACAATGCTGTTAATTGTTCTGTTTTCAGTCAGAACTGATGACACTATGTAGATGCTTTGGCAGTTCTGTGTTGGGATACCAATATTTGGGAGTACTTGGTGCTACAGGGAGAAATTCCTGTCAAGGAAGACATTGTGATTCTCCTTGGAGCTCGTTCACACAGCTTTATTAGTGAACACAGTGAACATTTTCAGGATGACAGCTTGACTTTGAGAAATATGAGGAAATTCTACTGAATTGAACATGGAAATATGCAGGTAATTTCAAACAATTATAAGTACTTTTTCTTCTTTTTTTTGTCTTTTCTTATCGTTATTAAGGTTAGTGCTAAGTCATCAAATGCTGTATTTCTTGTATTTCATCTACTTACACTTTTTCTGTGGTGATTAAGTGAAAGCCATGCTGTTTTGAAAGATTATAAGTCATATTTTTTTTGTGAAACTCACTGTCACAGGATTTTGTCAGAATTGTAGGATGTCTCAGACTGGGATTGAAAACTCTTTGTTCCTGGGTACCCAGGAATATGCTTATTCCTAGGTACTTTAACAAAAATACTACAATAGTCCAGACATTTAAGTGCAGGAAGATTTTTAAGGCTCCTCTTGGCAGAGGTTTAGGATGTATAATAAAATAGTCACTTTGCCCTTCACTTACACATCTATTGTAGGCTGCAAGTGGGGACAGGGTGTCCAAGTAGCAGTATTAAATTGGTTAAAGAAAGCTGGTTTTGTGTTCACAGCTGGGTGGTGCCAGCCCATTAGTTTTTTACTGCAATATATTTTATTCCTTTCCTGAGTTTGTTGCAGTATGGCTACATAGCTGATATTAGAATGGATTGTCTGTGTTCTGCCAGCTTTGGATGTGTTAGAATTCTTCTGGATGTAGACTTGGCATTAAATTTTTGTATCAGTTTCTCTCAGTACTATGGCTCTTTCACAGACTGGATAGTGCATGGATTTTCATAGCTCATGGATATTTGCTTCTGCAATAAAGCAGGGAATAGTCTTCATCTGGTCAGGAACAATGGTGTTATGATATTTCCATACTCAAAGTACAAGAAAGGGATCTGCTTCTCTTTCCTCTGAAACAATCAGCTGAATAAAATAGCTTTCCTTCAGGTTTGGTTTGGGTGTAGTGCAAAGAAAGAATGCAGTGGAAACATTGCATGAGATCTGTCATCATTTCCATCATTACTCAGATTTTCTCATCAAGTGGAACTGACAATAGGCTGAAAGTTATATAGGTATGTGGAAGATGCTTCCCAGAATTATGTTACCAATTTTTTTTTTTCACCAGGAAGTAATGGAGAAAATTCAAGGGTACAGGACTAAAAAAAGCCCCACAAGATTTTGGTTTCAGATAAAGGAAATAAATATAATGGCGACATTTGTAAAGTACATAATGAGGGGTCAAACAATTTTCTCATTTTTTATCTAGATATAATCTCTCTCTGTGATGTCTCTAACATTTGTCCTGTCAGGCAGAAAGACAAGGTGTCATGAAAGAATTTTCTGATTTTGGTTGCTCCATGTGGTAGGATAAAGCTGCTATGGACCCACAGAAAATCCCCAATTATTTTATAATCTTCCTCCCATTTTGCGATCTTCAGTGCTTTAGAAAACATATATTCATTGTAATTCTTCATGGGTGTGGTTTGTTTTTGCTAAGGGTGTTTGAAATTAACTAATTCTGAGGTCTTTTTGGGAGAGAGTAAATAATAGATTTCTTCTTGTGTTTGATCTCTTTAGCAAAACAGATCAAAAAGTATTAAAACCTGAGAATTACAGGCCTCTCCCGCTCTTCACTGCATTTATATGAATTGTTCTTACTGTTCAATTCCCCATAATCAATTAATGCTTTTCATGATAGAGACTCTTTCTTTCCTCTCTGAAACATACATCACACTGCAAAAAAGTGAGTTGAGCTTCGGTTTTCACATTTGAGAAATGTTGCAGAAGATTCTGCAGTAAGAAAAGGTTCCAGATAGAAGTGTAAGATTCTCAATTTCAAAGTGTTTAAAAACCCCATATTGAACTAATACAAAGATTTTTTTCAGATTTTCATTTAAGACTATTTATTCTTCTCTCTGAAATCACATCTGTATGTCCTGTTTCTGCTTCTAGTACTTTGGTCATTGAAAACCATTTGTTTGGAGATTTTCCTGCCAAACTTCAGCCCACTTCTTCTTTTCTGCGTCCCTTTGCTTGTCCTTCACAGGATGTAGCCACAGCTCTGCTGGTGAGAGAATGCTCTGCTGACTGTCACTGCTTTCCTACCCTTATGCTATACAAAAGAAGTGATTTGCTAGAAGCATATGACTGAACTGGGTTAGGGGAAGTGTGCATTCTGCATAGGAAAACCCAGATCTGAGGTGCTAAGCCTCTCCTTTGGCCTTTCTAATGTGCTTTATCCATGTCCTTTCAGCCAGTGGTAGCTCCAGCACGTACAAACATCTTCATGAGGCACTGGTATTTAAAACACATGTAATTTGAGTGTGATAATGAGGAAAAAAAAAAAAAAAAAAAGGGAAAGCAGGAGAGCTGTCTTGGGGATCACAGTGTGAGCCAGAAAAGCATAGGGGTGGGAGGAGAAAGTATAGTCAGCTATCCAAGACAAAACCGGGAGTAGAAAGCAGGCCACCAAGACCCCAAATGAAATAGGGTTGCAGGCAGCCTTCTGCATAATCCATTCATTTTTCACCTACATCCACAAAGATCTCTCTTTTTGGGCTAGGTCAAGTTTTCCAGGACTGCACAAGGTCTGCAAAACTGGACATGCTAGAGATAATGAAAAGAGAAAATGAAAAGGACTGGCCAGTGCAGAATTCAACTGCACTCCATAATTCTAGTGCAGAATGACCAGAGAACAATAAAAAAGTCTGTACTGAATTACAGGAGGAGGCTCTGGGTTGGGAATCAGAAGGCAAAAGAAACAGTAGGAATCTGTCATACACAGAAAGCTCTGTACATGGGAAATAGCTGGTGTATGGTGAAGCTGTGTTACCACTTGCCAAGCTGGATGACTGACCAGATCTGTCACCACTAACATCCTTCACAGCTCTTCCTATTTTCTCTCTGCCAAGATGTATGCTGGGACCCCAAGCTGCTTGCTCAGGGAAGGATCTGTGTTACTACTTCTCACAAGCACAAAACACACAGGAACTCTGCTGAAGAGCAATATATCTTTGGGAAACCTTTTTAACTTCCATCATGCCTATGTCTGTGCTGCTGCCAGAGCTATTGCTGACTTAAGGAAGAGGTCCTATTTTTCCTCTAGCCTGTCATTCGCATTTCTTACACAGTTTCTGGTTTGTTTTTTTTTTTCCTTTTCATGAGGAAACTCAAGATTTTACATAGGATTTTTATATCCTTCCCACTTCTAATTCAGATCCCTGCATGATCCACATAAAAATATGTTCTCCTTGGCTTTAAGAAGGCAGACACCTCTAGTTCTATACCAGAGGACCCAGATTGCTGTTCACTCCGAGCAGTTCAGCTGTAAAATTTCCATGCCTTGTGTCTGCATCTGCCTGTGCCCTGTTTTGAAGAAGAGCATATGTATTAGGCAAGCGTGTTCTAATGGTACATGTAGGTGCAGCTATTACAAAGGCAAACAGAACACACCAGCCGTCCTCATATGGTGCCTTTGCCCTTTTTGCCTTGTCCAGCTAGTGGTTTAGCTGATCTGAGGGACAGCATCAGAGCAGCCTGCTTAGATGCTAAACTGTGTTAGGTAATTTGTGAGGAAGTGTGAAAGAAAATTGGCTTAATTAAAACTGAGGAATGATTTCCTTTGTGATTTTAATAGATCAAGACTTCTTTCAGAAATAAAAATAATTTCAAGAATATTTCCCATGAGATGATGGACAGTGGATTTAGGCAATGGGAGAGACACATTTCCTGCTCTTTGAACTTTGCTCTTTTCACTGAAGTTTCCCATTCTATCTTTCAGAGAGTAGTTTTTGAGAGCCTATCATTCACAGTGAAAGACTCATATTCCTGAGTGACGCCTGGCCTGAAGGATCTTTGACATTTTCCTATAGTCGCTCTTGAAGGTTTTTCTTTTACCTAGATTGCTTGTAGTTGATATGGAATGACTGCATGGGCTTGTTCCATCTAGATTACTATCCCAGTCTGTCTTGTGCCAGGGCACAGACTGTACTGTATTTTTTGAAAATATTTTTTCCTGCTTACTTCTGTCCTGGTAGTACTGGATCAGATTCCACCTGACAGTTGTGATGTCAATGACATCACCCTACCCCAGGAAAGCCTCTATTGCTTTGTGTTCTGTGTTACTGGGTTAAGAATAATGTCCATTTGATTAAGAACAATTAATATTTTTAGTTTTGTTACAGCGGTAAGTACTGCTTCTGTAGTTTCAATTCTCCTTCCCTTTCTAATTTTTTGGGCAGTTTCCCACATTTTTTGATGAAGGATTCAAAGAGTATTTTTCACAATGGCTTCCACCCTAATTTCCCTTTCCCAGTGAAAAATTCCTCTCTTCTGACATGAATTGATTAAATACTACCCAATGACAAGAGTCACTGATATTTTGGAAAAAAACTATGAAATCAGAAACAGGAAAATTGTGTCAGTTTTTGATTCTTTGGATAGCTCTGAGAAACACTTCTTTTTTCATATTTTGTTAGACAGAAAAAAGCTGAAATAAACAAAGCAACATAGGTTGATGTATCAGATGTACCCAGTCTAAAATAAACGGACTTATCAGAGGTACCGAGTCTAAAATCTAAATCTTGATTTCAAAGACCTTACTATCTTCTTTGTGTCGGAACTGGTTGAGTTTACACCTGTAGTTAGTGGTTTACAGGACTGCTCATACAACTGCTTCAGTACCCTCATCTGACTTGGCTGACAGCTCTTTAATTTCAAACTATTTAAGTTGTATTTAGGGAGAAACAGGCAGCACTTGTAAACACCCTTTTTATAGGAATTTCCGTGGTTCAACTTCTAGTTCTCCACCTTCACAAGAATATTACAAAGTTATGTAGAAAATATAAAGCATATAAAGCAGAACAAGGTATGGCACTTTGAAACTACTCCTTCCCTGAGGTCACCATGGTTTCCTTTCATGCAGCTCTCTAAAGGATGCTCACAAAATGTCTGTGAGTTGTAGAGAGATTGTTTTGTTTCTTTTTCTTAAATCAGGTGTCCTCAGAGGTCCTTCCAAGATTAACCAGCAAACAGCTACAGCTGGGGAAGAAGAGTAACTATGAGGATGGTGAGCTCACTAATGAAGAAACTTTAACAACAAAAAGAGGGAAATGATGAATTGTATGGAATTCATGTGTGCCATCCCATGTCTGTCACCACAAAGTAAAAACTTTGCAAGGAGCTGAAAATAAGAAGGGTTAGTTATCATGGACCAGCAGAAAGCTGACAGATAAAGCTTTGTGATTCCAAACACTCCTGCTTCCTGGAGGAGGGATTGAAGGCTGTCTAATTATGACACAGGAATAAACTTAGGACAAGGCATTTCAAAAGCTAGAATATCTTCTCTATAATCTGTATGTCCTTTGTGTGCTTCTTTTGTGCTTGTTCCCATTTGGTGCAAATGTCTATCATAACCCTCATACTGGCAGAGTAAAGTGCAGTTTAAACCTTCAAGCCTTATGAAGAATAGAATTGCCTCTTTGAGATGAGACACACTAAGTGCACCACTTCCTACAAAGTGGCAAAAATAATGAGCAGATACTGAAGTACTCAGGATTGCTATACACTCTTCCAGCAGTTGCGTATTCCCAGGAGTTAAAACTGCATGCACATCATATGGAGAACTGGTAACACGGATTTCCAGGTGTAGGGAAAGAGATTGATTAGTAAATACTATCTTGCCAACAGAAGAAATATGGGGAGAGGTCTCATAATTTCCACTGCAAGTCGGTGGAGTGGACTTGGAGGACAGACAAGAGAGATGCCTGAAGAAAAAAAAAAGCTCTTAATCCACCTATGAATGAGGATGTGAAGGGGAGCTTGTATTGCTTCTACACCAATCTGGACAGATATCTCAATGGAAAATTGATCCATGCTCTTAATTTTAATCAAAGAAAATCCATGCGGTTTACTGATTTATTAAGTACAGATAATTAATGAGGAAATGATATGTTCAGAATCTAGACTCGAGCTTCTGTAAAGGGTTTGACAAGTATATAGTGACAAAAGGAAGGTTAGTAAAAATGTGGGTGAAGTGCTGAATGAAGTGGGAGTCCTGTTGAGACTGGACATTGCAAAACATGAGTACTTAATGCCCTCTTGCCTCAGACTTTACTGATGAGACTGGCCTTCTGGAATGCCAGGACCCAGAGACTGGGCAAAGTCTAGAGGAAAGAAAATGTGAAAAATGTGATCAGGTCAGGGAATACTTATGCAAAGTGGAAAAAAATAAATCCATGAATTCTGACGTGATACACCTCCAAGCATGGGGGAAGCTGGCTCAGTACTATTGAGATCACACCAGTGCTGGAGTTGGGTTCTGGTTGTGGTATCACCAGAATAAGAGAGACATGGACACATTGGGAAGGTCCAGCAAAGCACCATTATGGCATTAAGGTCTGGGGCATTTCTCATGTGAGGCAAGATTTAGAAAGCTGAGACTGTTCAGCTGGGAGAAGAGATGGTTCAGAAGGGACTCTTACTGATGCATGCAGAGACAAGAAGGGGAGTTGAAAAGAAGTGAAGCCAAGCTCTTCTCAGTGTTGCCTGGTGGGAGGCAGTGGGTACTAAATGAAACACAGAAGGCTCCTCCTGAATACCAGGAAATATTTTTTCACTGTAGGGATGATGAAACATAGGCACAGATCACATAGAGAGACTGTGCAATATGCTTCCTTGGAAATCTTCAAAAGCCACTTGACATGGTCCTGGGAAATTGAATCGTCCTGGCCCTGCTTGAGGAGAGGGAGTTGGACCAGATGACCTCCAGAGATCTGTTCCAGCCTCAGCCATCCTGTGAGTCTATGGTACTGGTGTCAGCATTGCAACAGATAAACTACTAAATGTGTACAAACACTTTGCAACCTCCAAAATAAGAACCTCCAAAAGCCCTCACCTCCTCCACATTCACACAGTTATGTGCAGTTCCCTCCTGCACTTTGAACATGTGAGTTTCATACATTTCTCTTTCTTGGCAATGTGATTCTCCTACCACAGGTCTCCTCTGTGGTATAGGAGATACAGACACTCAATGTTCAGAAGTGGTTAGGCTGCTCTGTAAAACTCACATTTCCTGCTCTAGTGGGAAAGGTCTGATGTGGTTCCTGTGCAAACCCAGGGCTGGGGTTGCATGCCCTTGAGCCTCAGCCAGCTGGAGTGCAGCTGCTGGCAGTGGGGAGGGAGACATTCCAGGCTGTGGAGATGCCTTTGTCTGTGATGGTGTGGCATTCGAAGTGCTTTTTTTTACAATGCCAAATTGGCCTCGCTGTTACTCTGACCTCACTGCTCCCGTCCAGGGGTGCTGCCTATCACCGCAGTTCCATGCTCCTTTTGTTTTTCTATTTGACTCTGTGTTCAAAAGTTATGGTTAAAGCTCCTGGTTATGGTTTGATCTGTCTGAAGGCTATCCTCTTCAACACCATCAGCTGGGGCTCTAGCCATGTCAGGCAATTTTGAGTGTGCTGTGCACACAGTTTACACTCAAGTTTGTATGTTACCACTTTGGTGGTGTGTGGTGGGGTGTGATCCATTCTCATAGGAAAAATATAGAGAAGATGGGGCAGACTTTTTTTGGATGGTGAGAAAATAAAAAATGATGGCCATAACTATACAGGAAGTCATCTGACATGTGGAAAAACTTCTTTCCCTTGGCAGCTGTACAGCCTCCAAGAGGAGATCCTTGAAGATATCTAAAATTTTACTGGAGAAGTCTCTTACCAAGCTTATCTAGTTGACCTGTTTTAAGCAGAAGGAGAGTACTGGAAAGTACTAGAAATCTCTACCAGGCTAGATTTTTGCATAAATGGCAAACCTGTGGAAAATGTCAGTACTGTGAAATATTATTCTGCAGCAAATGATAGTGATGGGTCAAAATATTTTGATTTTGCTTAAAAAGAAGACTGTCAGCATTTCATTTTAGAATTGATGAAATATTTGGATTTGATTTGCACAGAGAACTCATACTGTCAGACTTCTCTCTATGCAATACTGCCAAAACACCCTATTCTGCAAATAAAGGTTCCCAAGATAAAAAATGCCCTTTTCTTAGAGTAAGGTATCCATAATCCAGGTGGAGAACTAAAATCAGATCATGTAAGAGAGGGCAGAGTAACAAGCAAACTAAAGGTCTGAAGTATTGCCATACTCATACAAAAACAAATAGAGCAATCAGAACTCTCTCAGATAGAAAAAATCTGGCTTGCTGAAGCAAGCCAGAACATTTTCATGTTGCTTGGAATCCTGTGTAAGAGACAACATTTTTTTTTCTTTTTGAAAGGCAGTTGATAGGAATATAGTGTTTTTTGAATAATTACACTGCTTTTTCTCACCTTCCTTGATGGAAAAAGTCCTGAGTGTATCCTGCAGTATATGCATTACCCTCTTACAGTATTTATTAATGTGTCATAATTTTAAGAGCTCAAGTGCAGTCTAACTGCCTAACAAGAAATGTTAAAATATCTTCATCAGACTGCATAATACATAAAATGTGCTGGGCCTTCGGATCATTATTAATGTCTCCAGAAGAGCTGTGACCTGGTGTCAGACTAGATTTGTCAACACAGAAAATTTTCCTGTGTTTTTAAGTGGAAATTGAAAAACAGAAAACCTACTAATCTTTTAAAAAGCATTAATTAGCACCAAATTTCTCACAGTACTGGAAGGCCTTGGAAATTGCCACTTGACATAAATGTGAGCCAGTGTGAAGAGCAAAGCCCCTGTCAGAGCTGGCATACATGTTAAATGTAATCTGCAAGGAATTTAATCTTCCTAAGTCCCTAGAAAATTGTTTTTCAGGATTTGAAAGTAAAAATTTGATGTGTTCTTGTATTAAATTGAAGAATAAAGAATCACTTTCCCATTTTGAAATGTTCAAAAATATCAATTCCTGCTGCCAAGTGACGAGTTATTATAGGGTGGGGTTTTTTTTTTGTATTGTTGGGTTTTTTCAATTAGTTTGTTTTTTTGGGTTTTTTTGGGTGGGTTTTTGTTTTTGTTTTCTTTTTTTTTAAGTACTCATTTATTCATCATCGTTGTATTGAAGGTTTTACTTGCTGTAAGGAATGGCCTTAAGAATCTTCATTCTCTCTTCTAAACCATGAAGTCAATCTCTGGTGCAATGAGTACTAGGCATAGCATAAGAAGCTGGTGTTTGTTTCACAAGAATTCAACATGCTTGCTATACATGGATCTCTGTGATACTTTGAATCTGCTAGATATCTTCCCAGTAATGGAACTGAAGCAGAATTTTCTATTTATGGGGAAAGTCATTGTTGCAGAAAACCTCTGACTCACACCAAAACAAAACAGAATTTTTAGCTCAACATGTTGATGTTTTGCTTTCTCTCTTTTAGAATGCAATTTTGGAGAATTCAGAGTTGCCTAGAAAGGATTTCCATATAATTTAATGTATCAGTCTCCAGCACTGCAGTAAGAACAACAGTATTTTTCTGAATGTCTGCTGAACTGTCTTCATTTACATTATAGAAGTGTATTGGTTCTCGAAGGATAATGTGGCACTTTGTCTCCCTTCCTAACTTCCGTGAGAAGAGAAATTCCTGTATACTTGGAGTTTGGGACAATTGCAAAGGAAGACTCAAGGCAATCCTCTCAAACATAAAGACCCTGTCAGCTGAAGTCTTCTATGAGGAGAAAGCAATCTATGTGGGGTGTGCTGTGCTTGTGTAACTTTATGTGTATCTGAGACATAGACTTTAAAGAATATAGGATTTTAGGAAAATTAAGATTTTAGTTAGAAATAGGCCTTGTTGTTGTTGGAGTTAATTAAAAGCTTTGTAGTTAGTTAAGGAAGACTAGGCTTGAGTTAACTTTTTTCAAATAACTGATTCCTTGTCAACTTCATGTTTGCTTAGCTGTGCTTGCAACAATAAATAGGGAACCTGATAAATAGGTTTAGGGACACAGGACAATTGCAGAGACTCCCAATGCTGAAACTTATTGAAAGTCACTGTACCTAAGGAAATGGGAGTCCTACCAACACTCATTTGTTACAATTTGCATTGAAAAGGTAGAAAGTTCAGGGCGATGAAGAGTCATTTTACTTCCTTAATTTAAGCCCACTCCTCTTAAATGAGACCACCGACCCGTTTCAAAGGACAAACTACGCATGCTTAATTGCTTTTTTGCTAATTACCATACAAAGCGGGGAATGGGATGTACCAAGGTTATGAATATGCATTTGTGTTTTGGATATTCAACAGTTTTGTAAATAAAACAACCTTGTGATTTTTTGTAAGGCGCGGTATGTTTTTGGGGAGCTATCCCACATGCTGCCCAGCGCTGCAATAAACATACACTTTCTATCTTTAAAACAGTTAGAGAGTTTTTTGTCTGTCTCAGTTGGATATTGGTATTAGGTCGATATTCATATTTTTAATAAATCATATCTATCATTCTTATTCTCCCTCCCTCCCTTCCTCCCTCCATCCCTCCCTCCCTCCTCTTCTTCACACTTCCACCTTTATCTTTCCTGTCAGATAAGCCTGTATGTCTTTCTGAAACTGTATTTACCTGTGTGCGTGTTTGTGTGTGTTCACACTTTGCCTTTGAACAGAAGCATAAGAGCAAACCTGGTCCTGGAGACCAAATTCTATTGCAGGGTATGCTCTGGTTTCCTGTTTCCTTATCCTGACTGTGTTTTCTTGCCCTGAAGGTTTGTACATTACCTAGCACAGCCACTGCATGTCAGCAGCTTTGAAGAGATAATGATATCCTAAATGTTAGGCAGACCTGACTAGAGTACTGTCTTTTGTAACAACGTGCTCATAGATCATTCTAGGACACACTGTCTTTTGTATTTGAGGCTTGTCTTATTTTCAGACCAGTGTCTAATGCTGGATGTCCCCAAGACAGTGATGAAGTAAGTGTGAGCTGAAGGTTGCACGCTGGCTGCCTTGTGGAAGAAAAAGGCTTCGTTCTACACTGCTCATTATCAGGGGCCCTAGGGTGTCCATCATGTTGTGCAGACAGCAGTACTAGTCTGGCTTTTCCACACTGAATATACCCCACATTTTCTGGGCATTCTGAGGTTAAACTTCGGAGGAAGTTTATTTTTAGTTGTCTATCACCTCTCAAGACATTTACAAGAAGAAATGTAAAGGTGTGGCACAAGCCTAGAAGACCCAGTGAACTTGATCTTGCCTCCTGAATAGTACCACCAGAACTGAAAGGCAGTGCGTTCTGCCTTGATTGTGCTGTGACAATCTTGCAGGGAGACAAACCTGGCAAACTTTGTAGGGCTGGGTAACAGTTGCATTTCTGCATGGGGAAACACATGGTTCATACCGAGGCTTGGTGTGGTAGGCATGAAGCTAGATCCTTTACAGAACATCCAGTAAGCCTTATGCACCCAGATCTTGTACCTTGCTGGAACCAGCTCCTTTTCTGAGGTGCTAAAGCAATGCAGGATATAGAGGGGTGCTGCAGCTGAAGGTGGTTTTTTTTTTTCCTGAAATGCACAGTCATTTTAACAAGTCTGGAAATGCAGAAATTTAGAAAAAGAAGTGTATCTATATTTGGCCTTTTGTGTTAAGAAACCCTAAGGCTGTTCAGATGCTCTTTTATCTTCTCTCTTGCGTGACTTGCTAATGGTTCTTACAAGGTCACTTGGAAGTGGAAAGCAGCTGTGCTTCTCTTGGCTAAGCACTGAGACATCCTGAAAGAGACATGTAGGTGGTGTTAGTGGAATAAGGAAAGGCTCCACTGGAAAATGGCCACAAGAAAATGCATGAATCCAGAGAATAATTTCTTAACAACTCCATAGATTCTGATTCTGGTAGTTGAAAGCTTTCCAAAACTGCATAATCATTTCAGTGTATGACAACTATGGAGGAAAATAAAAGTACCAAAAAAATGGTCTACTGCTGTACAGGGGTTTTTTTGATACCTCATCTACTGGCTGTGACATAAAAAGGTCTGCTGCTCTGTTTAATTTCAGTTTCTTCAGAGAAAGATAGATATCCCTGCCTGAGGAGAACACTGCTGTAATTCTCAGGCCGTTATATTTCTTTGTAGCTCCAAATGAATGCAAATTTTCTTAGCAATTTAAAGGCAAGCAATGAATGTAAATATAGAAAACCCAATCAACAGACATAATTTCATAATATAATAAATATTGAAGGTAACTAGATTTGATAATGTTTGGTCAAGTGATTTACCAAATTTATTATGCATTTTCAGGAACAGAACATGAGTAAACGTCACCTGTGAAAGGCTGTTTTGAAAAACCCAGCCATATTGGTGCAGGAGGGCAAACTCAGCCTAATGTCCATGTATATACTGCAGCAAAAATGTCCTTGCATGTACCAAAATCGTTTCAGTGACTGGTTTACTGGGAGTTGAGGAAACTGGATGAAGTTCTGAGAAAGAGAAGCAGAATGTATTTTTCCTGTGTAATATGATAGGGAACTTATTTTGAGATCTTGAAATCCAGTGATAGCCTATAGGCTATTAAACCCATTTGCTCAGTATTTGTGGTAATTTTGTTTGAAAAATCAGTTTCAGGATGTAAGACCTGTTCTGGTTTTTTTTTCCTCTATGTCTATATCCTTAAAGCAGAAAATATAAATAAAAGCAGATATCAAAAGGTGTACTACATACTTCTAAATAATTTCAATTTCTGTTGAAGCATAACTTGATCTAATAGCATAAGAAAAAACCTTTTTTTTGTGTTAAGAAAACTATGTATCATTGTTTACTAAATAAAATGAAGGTTTTCTCTCCATATGTTAGTTAATTGCCATAGCTTCCTGATTACCAACAATTCAATAAAATTTAAATAAGACCCCAAACACATATTTCAGAAGCTAACAACTGTTTCTAAAACCAGTATGGCCAGGAGGGTGAGGGAGGGGATTCTGCCCCTCTGCTCTGGTGAGAACCCACCTGGATCCCTGCATCCAGCTCTGGGGTGCCAGCACGGGAAGGACATGGAACTGCTGGAGTAGAGGAGGGACACCACAACAGTCAGAGGGATGAAGGACCTCTTCTATGAAGAAAGGGTGAGAGAATTGGGACTATTCATCTTGAAGAAGAGAAAGATTTGAGATAACCTAACTGTGGCCTTCCAGTTCCTGAAGGGACCTTACAGAAAAGATGGAGAGGGATTATTTAGAAAGATATGTAGTGAGAGGACAAGGGGGAATGGGTTCGAACTAAAAGAGTCATTTTAAATTAGACATTAGGAAGAAATTCTTTCTTTACTGTGAGGACAGTGAGATAGGTGAAGATGTAGATACCCCATCTCTGGAAGTGTTCAAGGCCAGGTCAGACGGTCAAACTGGCCTAGCCACAGCAGAGATGTTAGAACTAGATAATCTCAAGGTCTCTAGAACTACATAATCTCAAGGTCCCCTTCAAACCCAAACCATTCTATGATTCTATGGTGCTACGATAAATATAAAACAAGGCTGTGTGCTTACAGCATTACGTCCTACTTCCTCATCAGAGGATTCTGCTGCATTATGCTGACCTAGTCCAAGTGGAACAGCTAAACTGTCTTGCAGCCAAAGTCTTCTCTTATTTCCCAGTGAAGTTATCCAAGAAAACTTGCCCCAAATCATAGGAATACCATTTGAAATATTATGAATTCCTAGAAATGATGAAGAATGGATCAAGCTTTAAGAAAAGAAATTCTCAGGTCTCTAGACATGAGAAAATCATTCTGCAATAAAGATATTGGGATGGTGGGATGGAGTGGTGAAAGGATGATGAAAATGTGGCTGGAGAATGTATTAACTATATATCTTTCAGAGGAATGTCTTACATAAAGCCAACTCTCATGATTTCAGTGTGGGAGACAAGCAGTCACAACACTCCTGTATCTCTTTCAATTTTTCTGTAGCACAATAATTTGCGAAGGGCATAAATATTTTAATTTCATGAGTATTGACTCTTGATTACAGCTTCATAACTAAATGGGCTTCAATAGGAGGGTTAAATTACTCTGTTGAAAAGTATTTGGAAGTTCTATCCCTCAGAAAAGTCATGTCCTGCACATGTGTTATAAATACCCTAAGGCCAAACCATGCCAAACAAACCAATGCTTCCTCAGGGGACCTCATTGCCTGTACCCACAAAGAACTGTGCATGAACTGGGGTTTGTATGTGCGTGTATGCTGTATATGCTGAATGGAATAGGCCCATGAGAGTCCTTGCTCATCAGCATTTGGATACCTATAATGCCAAGGATACAAGAAGGGAGGGAATTGTTCCCTCTTGTGGAAACAGTGCCTTGTGGATGAAGGTGACTAAGCCCAGAATAACAGGCCAGCTGGACATTTCTGAAAAGTCAGCAGCTCCTGGTAACATGCTGCTAGCATGTTGAATGCCCTTATACTGTGAGAGACTTCAGCTCTTAAGAAAAGGCAAGTGCCCACCAGAGGTATTTGTGTAGCTCCTGAAGGTGACTTAGCTCACTTGTACTAGGATGACAGCATGAACCCCTTGCCCACTGAACTTTCATGTATCTCTAAACTGAAACATTTCTTATGAGGGAAAATTTCAAATAAAACCTATCCATGGTACCATAGCTCAGAAATAATTAAAACCCCTCTAAATGTCAGCTGCTCTTGTCAGGTTGCATTTATTCCTGGAGCCGTTCTTGTCTCTGCTAGGCCAGGCATTTAACAGAAGCTGATGATGCCACACGAATAAATCAAGAAGACTCCTAAAGCTATGGACAAAAACGAAGGCGGTCAGAGAATTAAAAATGATGAAGAAACTGTCACATTCATGGCATTAGAATTCCTTTTTCCCTGACTGCATGACAAGAGGTTCTCAAAGATTTTCTTTGAAATTCGTACCTAGTGACAGCTGTGTCTGTCATCTTTATGTGTGCTGACTGCATTGAAAATCTTCTTATGAGTAAAAGCTACATTCATAGGGGCAATAAGAAACAGCAATTACTATTTTTCTTTTTACAGTCAGTTTTTAGATTTCAATTTGATTTGAAAGAATATTACAGTGATGTGTGCTACATTGTTAGAGATAATAATGGTTCTATGATCATTTCCAATACAAAGTCTGACTTTAGGGAAATTACCTCCACTATACACATTTACTCTGGGCAGATTCTTGATAAAAGGAATCCTGAAGGAGTAGCAAAAGCAATGTAAATAAAGTTATTCTTATGCAGGTGTAGTGATGAATTGCAGCCTGCTTCCAACTGTCTAAATGATTAATAGTGCTTCTGTCACACTGTATGAGCTCAGGTAGACACATTATTGTAGGATAATTCTCAGTGTAGAACTGCTGAATTAGCAGCGCTGACCTCATTAGACAACAAAGAGGTTTGGGGGGCACATCTAGAGCTGTGGCGCTGATAGCTGGTGTTCTAGTGACCAGAATCACATTCAAGAAAAGGCCAATCAAGCAAATCAATGGAGGCTGGAGAGAGCCAGAGAACAGGGTCCCTAATCCAGCAGCAATGCCATGGATGATATTAACTATCGTTCAGTCTATTTCGGACCATACTGAACAGGAAATGTGTAACTGAAGCTAATAAATTCTGTCCCTTCCCAAATTATGTGTCAGTGCTATCCTCCCAAGTTATGAGTCTTCTACCATTAAGATTAGAGCAATAAAATCAGGCTTGCTCCCCAGAAGAGCTGGTAAATTAAGTTAATTAAGTAATAATACTTTTTCTTACACATATTCCTGGCCTTTTTTTTTTTTTTTCATTCCTGTTAAAAACACATTTACCTTCATTCCCCAGGCAGTTACTATTCAGAGCCATTTAATTAAGCCAAACAATAATAAGTGAAGTGTTAAGAGCATCCTTAAGGTAGCAGATCTTTTTCTAGCCTAAGTAAAACTTGTTGTTGCACAACAGGATGACAAAGAGTGGTTCATATGCCCTCCTCTTCAGAGATTCAATAGTTTGACACCTCCAGAACTGTAGGCAGCATATTCCTTCTTGCAGGACTCTAGCACTGCATCAAAAGGGTGCCCCAGCTTTGGTCAGAGCTATAGACTTTATTTTGTATTGTACAGAGTTGGCTTATCATCTCTAAGGAGGCAACAGGTAGTCAGAATCTGTGCTGATGCATATGACTAATTGGAGGTGTGTTATCAGACTGTTACCAGCACTACAAATCAAGTAGACAGATGGCACCCTACACAATGTCTACACGGACTTTCACAGAGTGATGTGGGCCACATTCAGTCATCTGGGCTGCCAGATATATTCAAAGTTAATTCAGATGTTGGGATCTAGAAATAGCTAGATCTCAAAGTCATCTGAGTAAGATTTGCAACAAAGTAATCCAGCACTGCAAGTCTGACAGCTCTTCAGACTTCTAGGGTCCACTGAAAGCCCCTTTAGGCCTAGGACCTTCACAAGAGATTCTTATTGAAGAAGAAAAAAGAAACAAAGGCTGTCTTATTTCAAAGGACAGAATTTAGCAGATGTACCATTCTATCCTCTGATTTTTCTCTGTGCTAAGTCAGTACCTCCAGACCAAGTCACTAAGCCAACCACAATTGGTAGCAAAACCTGTTCATCAGGCACAATAAAACTGCCTCTTGAAGGCACTGCTGTAAGCAATGTGAATTTAGACTTTACAGTGGGTTCCTATACTGCTGGGCAATGTCCATTATTTTTTTGCGTCCATGCAGCTTCCTATCTCTAGGTAGCTACCAAGAACCTTCTATGACTCTCATAGTAACTGATTTTCTTTTCTGTGTCAGGAGAAGAGAAGATTTGGAGTTTAGCAAAAGTCATCACACTCTTGAAAAAATTGAATCTACATCCTGTTGACAGGTTAGAAACTTCCAAAATATCTAGTATCATTAATCATAACAATGATGAGTCATAAGTTTTTTGTTTCTAAATTAAGCTGTCTGTATTTTGAAGGGGGGTATTTTTTCCTTGCATCTTAAACAGTAATGCTCCTATGAAGGATAATAAAGCCATAGAAGTAATACTCTTTTCTTTTTGTATCTTAAACCGAGCTCTTTTTGTCCACTCCATACAACTACCTTTGAGTGAATATGTTTCTCCTAGTGCAATGTTTGAACAGACTCAGAGCAATGTTTCTGCTGACTTCAGCAGCTCTTGCTTCAGCCTTTATATTTGGAGCTTAGTTTCTAAAAAAAACCCCCATTGGCAAGCTTTCTACTTCCGTCACTCAAAACCGTTTCCTTCCATTTTCTTTCCCTCAAGAATGTGTTTTTTTTTAAATTGACTAAGATCCATTCATATCAAGAGGAGGCTTGAATGTGAAGACAACAGAGAAAAAATGATGCCATTGAAGTGTTACATCTGGTTCAGTCTTTGGGTCTTTCACTGTGCTGCGTAATGTTTCTAGAGGACCAAATAATTGCCACAGAAGTGAAGGAAGACAGAGAACTTTGGACTACAGATAAACAATGGTTACCTCCACTCCATGCAATAGTCAGCACAAAGAGGTGATTTGCCCAGCACCAAGTGGAACAGAAGAAATGCATCTGCCCTAGAAACAGATGTCATTTATTTGAGAAAGGTTGCTGTACAACAAAATGTAGACCTATGTATTTAGAGCTAAAGTGCTCTACTTCTAGACTTTGAGACCCTCTGCGTGTCCTGAGGGAATAAATCTTTACAGAAATAGAAGATTTTATAGGATTCATCAAATCTTGGTCTTTCCAGTTTAGAGCTCCAACACAGAACTCCATGGCCCATGACAGGAACTTCATCTAAAAGAGAAGTTAAAGAGCCAACCCTTTTGGAAAGGTTTGTCGAACAGTTTCAATAAACGTCGGTAATGAGTAAAGAGGCTGTGACATGACATGCATACTACTATGGAGACTGAATAATTTGTGTTAACTTTAGGGGTTTTGCTACCAAGCTTGTATTTTGCTGGGCTTGTGTGAGATGAGTTCCAGAGACACATTTGCAAAATGTTTCTGTGTCATTTTTAGGAGTCTGCCACATTTAGCTTGTGGCACTGCTTCGAACTTTATTGATTCTGCTTTACACCTGAGAAAGGGTGTGTATACCCCAAATCCAAAACATATAACAAGAATTGAAGATATTTCTCCTCCCCCTTTTTCAACAATGACCCTTTTGCAGAGACTGATTCAAGGTTTAGGGGAGTCCCCCACAGCTAGAGAAGCAGGAAGGTTTTTTCTGTGTGGGCTCAGGTAGAAATTCCAATTTCTGATGGAATTGTCATCTTTGCACCTGCATTAGTAATAACCAAATTCTTTCTGTCTCTTGGCTTTATGTGTGATCTTTAAAATGACATTAATTCCATTTTGTTGGGAATCTAAGAATAAAATTAATTTTCTGTTTTTGTTAAAATTCATTTGTGCCTAATAAATACCACTAATAGTGAAAGATATTCTTGTACAGAGATAATTGTGTCACAGAAGACAATTAAGAAACAGACAGAAACCTTTCCATCTTTCAAAGGTTATGCCTGTGTCTTGATAACCACACATGCCCTGAGACTGGATAATTGATATTACTGAAACCACAGCTAGCAGGACAAATTGTATTTCTGATGTATTAATGTAAATGAAATTAGAAACTCTAAAAGTCAGAAACCCATTTCAGTTCACACACAATTAACTCTTACTCCTATTTCAGCATATTCAGTATCTAATCAATATACTCTTTTCCTTTCATACAGACAGTTTGATGAAGCCAACGAATGCATAAGAGAATTCCCCATATTAACATTCAAAGGAAGATGTAGTTTTGGAAAAGGAGGCAGAGTTGTCGGCTGGAGCTTTTTTCCCTGTAAAAATAAGCTTTGTAATTGTCTCTTTTCATTGCTGAGATTAATAATATATGGTAGTGGTACTCTTTAATGAAGATGCTCACTTCTTTCTTCAGCTGCATGTATTTCATTTACATGTAAAACTGCTGTTCAAATGCTAACCTAAAATGGTCTATTTATAAAGATCATATTTCTTGCAGTTGCTTCATATTTCATGTAGTGAGGTTTTTATCTGATCTGACCCCATTTTCTTCTTTGCACTAGTGAATTTAGGCCTTTCCTAAAGATGGCCTAAACACATTCACAGGTAAGAACCACCTTGCCAAAATCTGAAAACCAACTTCTGCAAGGCAGTGTGTCACAGTGGTCAGGTCTTGATACCTCACTTCTTGAGGGTTGCCTGAAGGATGTGCAAGTACATGTGATATTTCACAGAGTCGGGGACACTTGATAGCCACTCTCCTAGTTTGAAAGTTACCCACTCCAGAAGAAGTTGCAAGCATGTGTGCCTTGAGCTGTTATCTCTCTTGGACATGCAGATGCTTCCATCTTTTAAAGGCACAAACATATTAGCTTCTCTTGAAGATATCTCTGAAGCCTGCTGTTGGATAGAGCACCAGAACAAGGGCTGGGTCATGAGCCTCAAGTGAGAATCTGTCCTCCAAGTGCTTTTCCTTACTCCTTACTAAAAATACCTGGCATATATGAGTGCTTTATTAAGTGATGTGTGTCTGAACCACCTGAGGCCATGGAGGGAAGTGAACCTACACGCTCAAGCTGTTTTGACTAAGTGGAAAGAACTAGCTTTGGGACAAGTGTAAACTGAGTGTGGTAACTGTGATTAACCTCAGGTATACACTGAATTTGCTGGGTGTTAAGAAAAATATATCTCTGGCTTTTAAGGGTCCAGTGGTTTATGCTTTCATTCTTATAATCTCTTCCAAATGTGGGAGTGCTGAGTTAGCTGGGCAGGAAGTGCACAAGATGATGACTGACTGATTGGCTACCCCCTGAATTTTCCCAACATTTCTGTTTACCTTAGGGAAAGGAAGTCCTGGAATACAATGGACACCGCTATCCTGATTAGACTTCTTCCAGGAAGGGACAGTGGAGCTGTAGGGGGTGGTGTACTGAAAATGAAGTGGTATTTCTATGACTTCCCAAAAGTCAAAGGACTTCCCATTTTCCATGAACTTTCCATTTACCTTCCTGTTGACATTAAAGTTACTTTTTCATCTGGATTCTTGCGCTAGGCACTTATCATAATTTTGATCAGTTTAATAAAACATTTGAGACTCTTTCCCTTCACTGATTCAGATGGGTGTCACAAGTCAGTGTCCTTCAAAAGAAAAATTTGACCATTAATAGCCTGCCAGGCAGATGCTTGTTCATTTCATACTTTCCACTTTTTGATGCCACTTCAAGCAGTGGCCTGTGCTACAAATCTGCATAAAGCTGATTGTGATCCTGCTTTCATTATGACATACTCTTATTCCCCGGCTGTTTCTCTGCCTTGAGTACTACATTTTTTAGTTTCTTTAGGTTCATAATCAGCTACTAGCTTGTAATTTCCTGTACTTGTTGAAAATCATATGATTTAAAGGTATTGTCACTAAGTCTAGAAATGCAGTTGTCTTCATGTAGAATCCCTCAAAACTAGGAAAGAGTCAGGCCTGTAACCTAGCAGCAATTAAAAGAGGGAAGTTTTTGATTCCCTCTCTTGGCTGTACTGGAGAAAGAAATCCATACATTTATGATAAACACTTTAAATATTGTAGTTTTTGCAAGTGAAATTGTAAGCACATTTCATTTAATGCTTTTTTCCCTTTCCCTTTTCTCCCTCATAGTGTTACTATAAGGAAAAGATAAGGCTGTTTGACTGCTTTAACTTTAATTTCGTATATTATGATTTCATTTTAAGTGTAACACTAACTTCCCTGTGTTTCTGATGCTTATTTCTGCATAATTACACCATCTGTGCAATTTAATTCACTAATATGTACTCTGCCCTTTAACTCCTTTTAAATGTCACTCATGTGGGATTTCAAAGTGTACTTTAACACCACAAACCACCTGATGGCTTAAAATTGAAGGGTTTTTTTCTCTGCTGCTGCTTTATAAATGAGCAATTAAGTTACTTAACAACTGCTCCCAGAGCTGACTTCCCTCTAAGTTTGCTTGCAAGGGGAACTATTTTGGTCTTAATTTCTAGAGCAGCCCTTTCCCCAGCACCGCCTTTAGATTTGTGCAAGCCATTAGACTGCTTCTGGTCAGCTTACTAACATTGTGGTGTTTTCAGACTGTCCTGGTAAAATGTTAAGTGTAGGACCGTAATAACATCTATCCTCTCTTCCACAATCTAAATAGACTGCAAGCAGTTTTTAGGGTAGAATTTGACCTATGTCAAAGTCCTTCCAGTAATGAAAGCAGCCTCAGGATATTCTGACAAGAAAATCTCAAGGACAAGAGAATATTTAATACTGCAGTGGCAGCTGCAGATAGCAGCAAGTATTATGTTCCTGTATTAATCACTCTCTACCAATAGATCTACTTGCAAATTCTCTCTCTGTTGGGATGAACTTTTAATGAGCTTGACTTTTGCTCACACATATAGAGTAATATACATATTTGTATATTTTTAAACTCTCTGAGGAAAGTAAAATAAATGTTTTTTGATTGTTCATAATAACAAGAACACTTCCAATCCAAGCATTTGATGCTTCTTTATTGTGTGACTCCATGATCTCTGCCCTGGGACAAATCTCTCTTGTGCCAGCTGAATAAAACAAGATCAGATGGGCTCCTTTCCTCCTTTATTTGCTCAGCTGGCATGCATTTTCATGCTTGTTGCCCTCCTTTGGACACAATTTAATATTTTTTATCTCCTTTCTATATTGTGAAGCCAAAACCTGCACACAACACCTGATGTGAAGCTGCACCAATCTGAGTATCATGGGATGATCACTGCTTTAGACTGGTTAGATACAGTGTGCTTAATGCAATGCTTAAAGCACTTCTGGGCTCCAGGGCATATTTTTGACTCACATTGAGCTAATCACCCTTTCTGCAGTGCTGTACTCCAGCCTCTAGTCTCCAAAACTGTACAGGCATCTGGGATTACACCACTGCAAGAGTTGAATCCAGGCATTTATCTTTGTTAAATTCATGTGTTTGGTGAATCCTGGCGCTTTAATCTATCAAGATCTCTCTGTAAGACCACTCTATGCTCAAGGGAATCCACAGCTCATCCTAGCTTAGTATCGCTGCAAACCTGCTTAATGCGCCCTAAGCTCTGGTGTCCAGGTCACTGACAAAAACATTGAAGAGAACAGGGCCTGAAATAGAGCCCTGGGGAACACTAGTAGTGACTGGTCACCAGTAGTTACCCTGCTTGTTACAGCTCTTTGAGCCAGAGGCTTTGAGACAATTGTTCATATGCAGTATGTGGATGCTGAGCACTTTGTCCAGAAGGATACGCTGAAAGTCAGAAAGAGCCTATTCAAAAATAAAACCCCACACATCCACCACCTTGTATTTGTCCACTAGATGTATAACCTTTTCATAAAAGGATATTAAATTAGCAAGGCATGAGTGTCCCTTCACAAACCCATGTTTGCTTTAACTAACAAATGCATTTCCTCTGAAGTGCTTTTCAATAATTCCCAGAATAATATTCTCCATAATTTTATCAGACACTGAACTGAAACTGACAGGCCTGTAATTTACCAGGGTCTTCTTTCTTGCCCTTCTTGAAAATAGGAATAATATTTGCTAGCTTCAGTTGACTGAGAACTCTTCAGGCTCACAAGACTGTTGATAAATAATGAGGTCCTGCAATACCATCAGCCATCTCATTCAGTATCCTGGGATGAATCCCATTGGGCCTCATAGACTTCTGTGCATTCATCTGCAGCAGAAAATTCAGTACAAGCTCAAAGCTGACTGGGAGCTTATAATTGCCACAGTTGTGGTCCTCCACCTGAAGCTCAAGAGGTCAGAAGGCCCTCCATTGATGTTAGAGACAGATGTGAAGAAGGAATGAAATGTTGCTGCTTTATCTCTGTTTGTAAGGTGACCAACCTCCTCATGCAATGGACTTTTTTTTTTTTGCTGTTAAAATACAAACATTTTGAAAAGCCATTCTGCCATCTACCGTAATATTTCTGTCTTCAGCTCCAGCTGAGCTTTGACCATGAGATTTTTCTCTTTACAGCATCTCAGTGGTCCTGCTGCGTAGCCTAAATTTTCTTCCAAAGACTATACAAATTTTTTTCCTCCATGCTCCAGAAGAAAATTCCTGTCCAACCAAACTGAACTTTTGTCTCACTTGCTTGAATTTTTACACATACTTCTGATTGCCCCTTCGCAAAAGATAGCTCTTAAAACTCATCATCATTTATGGACCCCAATGCCCTTGAAAACCAGTTCCTAGGGGACTTTTCTGACTAGTTTCCTGAGCAATCAAAAGTCTGCTCTTCCAAAAGCCATGGTAGTAGCTCTGCTGACAGTTTTCTGCATAGCTCCAGACTTTAAACTTAACCATTTAGTGATTGCAGTAGTCAAGTCAGCCCTGGTCACCACAGTGCCCATAATACCATTTTATTTACAAATAACACATCTGGTAAGTTGAATTTGCCCATAAGAACAACTGATCTAGGGGTTTCCTTTAACTCTTGACTGAATAATCATACATCACTTTCACCATTCTGTCTGGGTGACCTGTAGAAGACCTCCAGAATCTCTTCTATTATTCTTCTGTTATTCTACTCATTTTTCTACTATTCTTTACCCAGAAAGTCTCAACATATCCCCAGCTGCAAGTATTGTAAAGTACAACCCCTGCTTTACACTGAGTGCTATCCCACCACCTCAGCTTCCCTGGCTGTCTCTACTGAAAACCTGTTGCTGTCCATGATAGTATTCCAGTCCCAGGACTTTTCCTACAAAGGCTCACTTACAGCAATGAGATAATCACAGTCGCCTCTCCAGTAAAGAACTTGGCTGAGGGAGAAGGAGAAAATAATCAGGACTGATTTTGGAGGCTGACAATTGATCCAAAGATAAAGACTGCTGGTCCAAAGAGTAGAGGGGCCATGAGAGCTGGGGAAGAGTCTTGGTTATTAAGAGATGCTTTGCTGCATGTGGGGTGGGATGTCTGTATGACCTTCCTGCTGCATCTGTGAAACCTTTTGTAGGGAGGACTGACCTAGGGATAGAATGGCTCATTTTATACTATGAAAGAATCCCCTTTCCCTGAGGTTTCTCTCATGTACTTCCAATGAGACATGACCAATTAATGATAGATCCTTTTGGATCTTATGCTTTCACTGTCATTTCACCTGATTAGTCTACCTTCCTTCTTAGTACCTCCCACATTTTCCCCCTGATTCACTGGAGACCTTGTTATGCCTAGGAGGAATTTCTTTACTTTTCTTTAGCCACAAGCAGTTGGAGAATATTTCATTTTCAACAGTGTTGTCTCAGACTAAATGCAGACTTGCAAACTCGGGAAGTAGTTTGGCACACATAACTGTCTCACCATTTTCAAAACATTTTGCAGGTATCTTGCTCTAAAATAATGTTTGCAGTGGTGTATGCTCTATAGTTTTCATGCTTCCAGTCTCTCTCATGATTTTTCTTTACATTAGTACTCCTGGAGGGATCCAGAAAGTAGGGATAAGCTGTGTCTCAGGTAGTTCTTCAAAGCTGTGAACATGATATCATCCAAAAGAGAGATTGCTAGTATCAACCTATCCATAGGTTGCAGCGCTAAGGTGTATGGCCATTATCAATTTCTTGGTAAGAAGATTGGTACACTGAGTAATGGGATAAGCTGTTCTCTGTCCTCAGTGGGAACAAGGAACTAGAAATATGTTTTAAAAGCCACAAGGTAAATTTAATTTATGAAGGCATTAAGAGAAACTTTCTAGTGGCAAATAGATTTCTGTTTATGCCACTTGAGTTTAAAATTCTCAAGATGATCCTCCAGCTCCCAAACCAAACTTGAGCAAAGCCCTTGCTTTTTGGATCCTGAAAAAGTGCAACAGCAGCTTCTTTCATCCTGATCAGAAGTCTGCCCTGGTTTTCCAGAGTAGATTGCAGGAAATTGCATAAACCAAATAGTGTGTTAGGATTAATGACGCTGTAAAAGAGCGTAGAAAACTATGTTTATTCACTCTATGCTCTCCATCAGCTTTGCTGATGCTATGCATGCAGATGCTATGCTCTACATCAGCTTTGTGTGCTAATCAGGAGAATATTAAGACTGTATATTTCATGTTAATTATGATAAAGCAAGAGGACAATTTGATTTATGTTAGCAACTTAGTTTTGCCAGGTGATCTACTTGCTTAGAAAATAAATAACCAGAACCTAGCCTTGGGTCAGATTTAATTCATTCTTGTAGAAAAATGTTTTAATCCTGCTTACCGGTAGTCAAAATAATAATCATGTTATGTACAATTCACAAATGTGCTGTCAAAGCAAACAGGATTGCAATTAAAGACTACCCTTTCAGGGACTTTTATGACATCCCATAATAAACATAATTAAACTTCTTCGGAAGTTGAATACTTAGGCTGAGTTAGAATTAGCCTGTCAAAAGAGGCTAATTCTATTATATATTTTGATAGATCAAAAATGCTGCAGCTGAGGTATGAAAAAGAACTTTGGATCTGTGACAGATGGAAACAAGGGAGACTTGTATAAAAAAATTCCCTTTTCCTGGTATTTCTCCTATCCCTCTTGTTAAATCAGAGGAGAATTTTATTCTTGTGGATGTGGATGTCTTCCCATCAAGAGAATTATATATAGTGGAGAAAAATCTAAACACTGTCAGCTCATGATACCTTGCCATGAAAAATTTGAACTTCAGCCAATCCACAACTTCACTGGAAAGTCATTTCAACTGTGATTCTTATTTGACCTCATCTCTGTGAGATCTCCATGTGCTGCAAAATGGATCTTAAAGGGATCCTGAGAGATCACCTCCTTCACTCATCCTGAACAGACACCATTTTAAGAAGTGCTACTTTTCTCCTCTGTGCTGTCACAAAAGCTGGACAAATCTTTCCTGCTACAATATAGAAAAAGACACCAGCCAGATTCTGATCCTCCCTGAACTGATAGCTGAAATAAGCTGCTAGCTGCAGGTCCAGCTAAGACTAGATTACCACCTCAGAAATGAAAAGGCTGTGAGAAATAAGCAAGAAGGAATTCTCACTTTGAGGAGTGAGAATTAAAAGTGTGAAATTTAAGGAAGTTTTCTTTGTTTGGTTTCTTTTAATAAACAGGATTGGAAAAAAAATCATTCTGTAGATGAAAAGAGCATTGCAGAAGAAGCCCCATGGAGAGGCTGGCTGTCAGAGTTGTCCTGCTGTTCAGCAGATACTCATAGCCAAATCTATGGAAAGCTGGCTTTCCACTACAAACTGTTGTGTATATCTATCACTCTCAAAGAATGGCCAGAGATCCCTGAGCCACCATGCTCTATGGGTTTCTCTTCTCAGTCTTGCACTGATCATGAACAAAAGTGTGTGATGGGAAAGCAGAGGATAACCTTGTCCATAGCAGAACTTCTTTGTTTTGCCTTTCCTCTGTAGTGGTGGAGTAATACTGAAAATCCAGAGCTCTCATATTGCAGGCCTTCTGTGAGGTTGTGATCTTGTTCCTAATAGACTGCTTTTCCAGTTCAAAACTAAACCAGCTTCTCATCTGAACCATGTTATTTAAGAGTTTCTGGATTTTGTTGTTTTTCATTGTTGAAGGAACTTGGTGTGACACAGATGAAGTAGCAGAAAAAATACATAGTTCATATATATTTCTGCTTTTGCTCTACAAGACAGTGTCCAATTATGTAACATATTTTTTTAGTTGTGGTTTCATATAAACAGAAGATTAACCACAGTATGGAGATCTGTTTCTGTATCAATTCAGAATGGTTAATGGTCTTAAATCACAAAAATGTAGGCGAAGATTTGCATAGCCCCTCTAGCTCTTAAATGGAAATATTTAAGCTCCAATGAGAGTCCTAGCTGCATGTATTGAGTATGAAAGATAAGGGACACTAATCTTGAAAATGTAATTAATAATCTAGTTTGGATTAATTAGCTGTACATTACCCAAAAAGCATATTTAGTGTAATGACACTGTAATTGGAGTTTGACTCCTTTGTAATCACATCCTGTCATCTGATGCAAAGAGCTGGCTCATCTTCAAAGCCCTTTCTAAATACATATTTTACAATAGATCTGGTGTTGCTAGAAGCTGGGCCTTTCTACTCTGTTTTTGTCTAGCAAAGCCATTATCTGCTTTGCATTCTGTCTCCCCTAGAATCTCCAATACGAGAATGATTAGATTAAATTACCATTCTGGTTTGCCAGAGCTGCAGCCTGAATAAGGGTCAGCTGTTAAAAGCTGTAGTCCAGTGGTGTAAGAGCTTTGGCACCAAGAAGGGTGGAGAAGGAAACCTTACTCTCTGCAGTTTTCATGTGAACGCTCATGGTGCTCTGAGCAGGGGGAGCAGCAAGCTGAAGTGAGCTCTTTCTTATAATAGCACTGGGCTTGTGGGAATACCTAAGAATCAGCAATCCAAACAGGAAAACTACTCTGTTCAGGAAAGGCTGAGATCCCTTGATGCATTTGGCAACTTGTTTCTCCAAAAGGGCAACAAAGCAGTGCAGGGCTGGTTTTGAAGAGGCTGTTCCTGCCTGCTCTTTAAATGGAAATGGGATTGCTACTAGTGTGGGACAAAGCACCTATACCAGGTCCAGTTTCTGCTGCCAAGACCTCTTGAGTGCAGGTCTCTACAGAGCTGATAAGCAGACCAGGGTACATTTTTTTGTCATGGGTTCTGAGTAGCCTGGAAGAGCTGTAATTCTCAGCATTTCCCCTATTCACAACCCAGTAGAATACAAACACAATATCAGTAAACATACTGATATTGTATTTGACATTCTAAAGAAATTGTTCAAATGGCCCAACTATGCACTTCAATCCACTCTTAAATCTACTTTCTTAGTCACAGCATGTAAGTACCTTTTGAATATCATTTTGTTTTCCATATTTGAACCAAGTCCATACAGAGTAGTGCACACAAATCAGGTGACTGTAAAATGGTTCTTGTTTTCGTTTCCACATGCTTAGTATCTTGGTCTTCTCCAAGGTGTTGATGGTCCTGAAAGATGGGATGCCATCCAGAGGGACCTAGAGAAGCTCAAGAAGTGGGCATGTGAGAACCTCATCAGGTTTAATAAGAACAACTGCATGGTGCTGCATTTGGGTCAAGGTACAAGCAGGTACAAGCACAGGCACCAGCACAGGTGGGGGAATAAAGGAATCGAGAGCAGCCCTGTGAGAAGGCCTTGGGGGTGCTGGTGGGTGAGAGGCTGGACATGACCCAGCCATGGGCACTCCCAGCCCAGAAAGCCAAACGTGTCCTGGCTGCATCCAAAGCAGTGTGGGCAGCAGGGGAGGGAGGGGATTCTGCTCCTCTGCTCTGCTCTGGTGAGATCCCACCTGGAACCCTGCATCCAGCTCTGAGGCCCCAGCGCAGGAAGGACATGGAACTGCTGGAGTGAGTCCAGAGGAGAGACACCAAGACAATTAGAGGGAGGGAGCACCTCTCCTATGAGGAAAAGCTGAGAGAACTAGGATTGTTCAGGGTGGAAAAGAGAAGGCTACTTGTCGCCTTTCAGTGCCCAAAGAGAAACTTAATAAAAAATATGGAGAGGGACTATTAACAAGGTCATGTAGGGACAGGACAGAATGGTTTCAAACTGTAAGAGAGTAAGTTTAGATTAGGTATTGGGAAGAAATTCTTTACTGTGAGGGTGGTGAGTAACACGTTGTCCAGGGAAGTTGTGGATACCCTATGCCTGAAGGTGTTCAAGGCCAGATCGGTTGGGTCTCTGAGCAATCTGGTCTAATTTAAGGTGTTCCAGCAGAAGTTTGTGACTTGTGATCTTCAAGGTTCCCTTTGAACACCAAACCATTCTATGATTCTATGAGGCCAGACTCTAATCTGGAACATACTCTGAAACACGAGACTGTCTCCTCAGAGTCTTTCATCCATGCCAATGAACTGCTTTGGAGAGCCATTGAACAACTCTCTTCGTGGGAAAGAATGTCTGGTGAATGATGCTACTTAAAATGGATCTGTTCATTCTAAGCAGGATGCTGGCAAAATGCATTGCAGTTTATCAAGGGGAAGAAGGGACTAACCCTTATTTATAACTGAATGTTTCAATACTATTTTTTGTCTTTGTGTAATGACAGAACAAGTTAGGAAACTGTTCTGTGTCCAGCTCTGTCTATCCAATAACACATCAGAAGCATACACATGGATAAAACTCTCAGGGACAAAACATTGTATTTAGGAATGTAGAATTTCTGCAGAGTGTTACATGCAGAAGGGATTGTCTGTGTCAGGTTCTTCCTCATGGAGTGGTGTTTACACTATTGTAAATTGGTTAATTGTGACTACCGAACACCTACCTGGTAAGCACTAAACTTAAAAGCTTCACTTGAACATGATTTGAGCCTCTTACTGTGCTTGGTGAGTTGGAGATGAGTAGGGAGACAGAATAGTTTGTTATTGTCAGGAGAAGGGGACAAGAACTGAATTCTCTGTCCTTGCAGCTACCTTGTGTAATGCAAGGTGTTGGAGAGTATAAGCATGGGAATTGAGGGAGAAGTGTGGACACTGGGAATGGAGAAGTGGGCAAATGAGACTTTTGACTTCTGTCACACCTCTTAGTAGTTCAGATACTCCTCTCCAGTTGCCTACAGTGTCCTACTGCCCATGGACAGCTGCCCCAGTGCAGTCTAGTTGTTCTCCTGGATGTACACTATAGCATGACAAAAAGCAATGGTAATTGAGAAAGTCCATTTCTGTCCTGGAAGCAAGCTGTTCCATTTCTTGACAAAACCCTGTATTGTGGATTAACTCTGTAACTGCTTGCTTGCTCACTCTTCCCCCAGAAGGATGGGAAAGAGAATCTGAAGAATATAAGTGAAAAAACTCAAGGGCTGAGGTAAAGACAGTTTAATAGGAAAAGCAGAAGCTGCCTGATGAAGCAAAGCAAAATAAGAAATCCTTTTCTAGTTCCCATTAGCAATTACTCAGGTAACTAAAGACACAGGTCTTTAGCATTTTAACAGTTAATTAGGATGACAATTAATTGGAATGACAAGTGCCATAACTCTGAAATTAGCACTTTCTTCCTTTTGTCCTCTAGGTTTCTTTACTGTATGTAGTGCCATAGGGTATGGAATATCCCTTTGGTCACTGGGATCAGCTGTCCCCAGGTGTGTCGCCTTCCAACTTCTTGTGCACTCCCAGTCTGCTTACTTGTGGGGTGGTGTGACAAACCAAAAAGTCTTTGAAGGTTGTTGTCAATGGGTGGTTAAGACTGGTTAAAGAAACTCTGTCAAAGGTATCAGCAAAAGCAATTTTATAATACATTTCTGAAAGCGTGACTAAGTTCTACAGAAATTTTGTAACTCTATCTGTTACCATGCAGATAGAGTGCCCAAAGGAGAACTAGATTAGAATCAATCTGGAGTGACACAACACAGAGACTGGGGATGCAGAAGGGTGAGGATGCAGAATATAAGGGTGCAGAGGGGGAAGGGAGACCCTCCCACTGAGTCACAAGGTTCACAATGGACCCCTTGCCAAATCTGCCCTTGGAATTGCTCAGTGCTTTATGTCTAAAGGATTTGGCACCATTTAATCATCTGATTTATCTCTTCCAGAATGATTCTGTAAGATTTGCCATGACTACAACAGTCACTTAAGTTTGAATCTAAGATGGCAACATTGATTGCATTGATTGCTATAAAGTGTTGAAGTTAGTTTTCACACATTCACCCAGACACAGATGTATATATTCAAATATTCTTGTGTGTGTGCATATAATATTTGAATATTTGTTCTAAGCTCCCTGGAGTTGGGTGAAATACACATGTGGATGCCTTAGCATCTCTCAGGAGGCTTCAGCCTCCAGGAGGAGGGACCAGCCCAGGACCCACTGTCAGTTTTTGATGAAGCTCCTTTGAGTTCTCAAACCTGTGGGTTGATGAGCACTGAGAAGCACATCCTGCTCCAAGGGAGCTGCTGGAACAGCCACTGGAGGCTGGGGACCTCAAAGGGCCTCCTGTGGGACCCCCTTCATAGGGTGGTGAGATGCTTGGCTTTAGCCTTCAATCGTTTCCATCCTGGACTTAGTCCAGGTCAGTAACTTTTCTCGAAAGTCCAGTAACAATAATATTATTTCACTCCAGCTGTGATTCAGACAAAAATAAGTTTGCAAGTCTATTCATTAGAAAAGAAGTTTGTTAGGCAACAGAAGTTCTGAGGAACGGGCAGTGCTATTGATGTGCTCAAGGGGAGCTTAACGATCCACAGCCATTAATTAGGGCTAAGGCTTAACAAGAATTCCTGAGATCATAGAGCAGCCTGAGGAGATGGGGGGAATGATCACAACACTTTGCAAGTGCTGCTCAGCAATAACTAAGACATTTCTATCCTACCAACACCCTTTTGATCACAAATCTAAAACATAGCACCACATGAGTTCCTATAAGGAAAAATTAACTCCATCACAGCCAAAATTAGTGCTCCCTACTTGCTTTCTTGCCCGTCTCTGCTGAAGCTACAAACGGGTAGCACCACAACTCACCACAGTGAGAGTGTCTTTGACAAATGAAGGTGTGCATTGTCTGGTTACTTGGAAAGGATATTTTACTCTTGTGAGTTAGTGTTTGCACATCTGTGTGCAGAAGATTGGTTTCTTGGCCCTCAGTGATCTCTGCAAACCACTCAATTTCTTTGTCTTGTCAGCCCTGTCCAGAAGTAACATCTCCTGGGTGTAATTCTCCAAAGTCACATTTTCTGACTATCTTGGGACTGTTTGCAGGGTACCTCATCGATTCCCAACTGGTATGAAGCCTCTACACATACACTTAGCTCTTCCAGCACTTTACAGTGAAACCTCTGAAAACACTGGTAGATCCACCCATGCAGATGGCACCTATCTCCAGTATTAAAATTAGAGGACAGCAGTAGCTTGCCTATGCAGAGATGAAGCCGTAGACAAACTCAGACAAAGTACATACTCATGAAGAGAGATTTTCTCTTAATGAATAGTCATGGCTTTTACAAACAAAAGAAACAACACAGGTGGAACTTGTAGTCTTACAGTCACAGGACATCTCAATTTGGAAGAAACCCATAAGAAATATTGAGTCCACCTTTCTCTTCCATACAAGTCCTAAAACTAAACCATGTCATGACTAAGAGGATTGTCCAGATGCTCCTTGAACCCCAAACACTCTCCTGGGGAACATGGCTGCCTAGCTTCTCAGTAAGGACCCATTTCCTAGCAGCAAGCTGTTTGTATATTGCAGCCTTGGAAAGAGAAAACAGATTCCCTTACTGAATATGAAGGATGGAACTCAGTCTCATCAATCCAGAGGAGCAAGTTTCTCCCACTAGAAGTTCTGTGAACACATACTGAAAGCTGTTTCATAGTGACTGACAAAAACCAATAATGCTTTATCCAAGCCACATTCCTACAGCTTCAAAGGTTACTCTATCCACTTTGCCATTTGGTTGAAACAGAAATTGTACAAGATGATGTCAGGATTCTTGAACAAGCCACCAGCTGTATAAAGTCCTAGTTCTAACTTCTCAGCTCCAAGAAGAAAAGAAATTCCGAGTTTGCTGCTAACTTTGAAATACAGCAGAGAAAAAAAATTATACAGCATTTTTCTTTCTAGAAATAGGGTTATCTAGAAAGTTATCATTATAATTATTTGCATATTTTTAATGAAATACATGTGGCTGTGAATGGGTATTGTACTGGTTTATCCTGTTAACTTATTTTCCACAATGAATTTATGGCAAGGGAAAAGAGAAAGAGTTCTCACTCTTCCTCTGCAAGCTTGGTGTGACGGGAAGAAAGTTTTAGAAATGTGTGTTGGGTTCACAAGTCCACATTTTGGTAGTGAGTGGATGGGAGAGGCTTCGGGGGTGGCATCTGTGAGGAGGCTTGGGGCTGCTGTGTGCCAGACTCACTGCAGGGCAGAGCCAAGTCCCACAGCTGAGTCTCACAGCTGAACAATGACATCTTTGAGAAGACAGTTAGGAAAGGCCAGAAAATGCCGCACAGGAGTTTTAAGAAAGAGTTAGAAAAATATGTAAGAAACAGCCCTGTAAAGCCTAAAGGGAGAGAAGGAGGAAGAGCACTACAGCGGATGAGTAGCTGAGGAGGATCACACTGGAATTCAGAGTGCAGCCCACTGAGAGCCCCGCACTGAGGCAGGTGCAGGGAGATATCCTGAAAAAATCTCCAGCTGTGAAGGGCTCACATCACAGCAGAATCTTGATAGGAGCTGCAGCCCGTGGGGAGGAGCCCATGCAGGAACAGGTTTTCTGGAGCCTGTGGCAAACTCACACAGGAGCAGTTTATGAAGACTGTATCTTGTGGGGAGGGACTCCATACTGAAGCACAGGAAAAGTATGAGTAGAAGAAAGGAACAGAGAGGATCCATCATGGGCTGATTGTAACCTCCCTCTGGGCCATTTTCAAGGCGGGGGATTGAGATTGAAGCAGAGAACTTGATAATGAGAAGAAGAGATAAGACAGGGGAAGGTGTTTTAGTTTTGTTTTTGTTTCTCACCATCATGACCTATTTCAAATCAGCAATAAATTTTATTGTTTTCTCCAAGCTGAGTCTGTTTTGCCCATGGTGGTAATTGGTAAGTGAGCTCCTTGTCTTTATTTTAACTCAGGAGCTTTTTCATCTAATTTTCTCACCCCTGTCCTGTTGAGGAGGCAGTGTGAGAGACTGGCTGAATGAGAGTCTGGCAATCAGCCAAGGCTAAGGTGCCACGAGAAGGAATACAATTACTTGGTTAGAAGATTTCCAATATTGATCTGTTGTTTATCTGCTTGATAAAATTATCTTCCAAAGATTTTCAGTAGGTCAGTACTTCCTAATTATTATGAGCACACGTTCATAAAACCCTTTATTAGTGCTACCAGTCATATTTAGAAAAACCTGGAAGTTCCAGACGGAAAGCAGAGGAGACAGTGTGTTTTTTCTGAAGAACCACTGTCCTTAGCTGGGTACAATGAGACACCTCTGTCATTCTGATACATGTCACTGTCAGATTTCCAAACAACTTTCAGGCAGCCTCAACTTCCCAATTTGTTCTGCACTTCTCTGCCCTGTGGAAGAAGAAAAGGGGATAAAGACATGGGTTTGGTCTTCTCCATAACCCCTTCAGCTGGAACAACAGGAAGGTAGATAGAATTGTAAAGAAACTGGCTAAGGAGAAGGTTTGTGACTGTAAGCAACTCAAAGAAACTCCAAAACAAAGGGTTGTACAGAGGCTGCATGCAGCTGAGGGAGTGATCTGCATAGAGTCAGAGCTGACCATGGTGATCTGTCACAAAAGGAAGGGTGAGTAGACGACCGAAGAAGGGACAGGGCAGGAGGGATTTTTCTCACACAGAAAGATCTCTGTTTCAAACTTTGTCTCTCTGTAATGAGACCTCCATACTGTACATGAGAGACAGTAAATTTGGCCTTGGAGAAGGCTTGGGCAACATTTGTTTGGTGTCTAGCAAACTGTGATACAAGTTGGACTTGAGGCTTTATGTAATTTACAGAATACAGACAGATTGTTAATTTTCACTTTTGTGGCTGTAGGCAAAATAGTCTCCAATTTTAAGCAAGAGGAGACAATAGTAATAAGTTAAAATTACTCAACACTGTATGCTTTGGTCAGTAATTTAAATGAAATTGAAGATGCAGGAAAGCTCTCATCTGTTTCCATATTTCACTTGGAATGAAGTCACCATGTAAACTTTAATAAATAAGCATTTCTGGATAAAATAAGCTCTATTTTAAGGAGGCTACCAATCTCATGAAAGAAACTCTACAAACAACTTATCATTAGTGTTTCAACTCATATGATTCATTAATTATTTGAATTCATGACAGATTTTAGATGTATCAAAGCTGTGAGCTGTTTCTGAGAAAGGACAAGAGCAGCTCAGAAGTGTTATCTGGGATCCCAATTTTATGTCAGCTTTTCACCTGGCTTTTCCTTATGGAAGAATTTTGGAAGTTGAATAGTCATAAAATTAAAAGTGTGGGCATATGGGTCTGATTTTCAGAGCAAAACCTTCCCTTTCTCCTTGTAGGCAGCACTGACTCCTCTTTGCCAAGCCCAGATGAGAATTTCTGTGCCCTGTAGACCTTGTCCTGGTGTTTGGTCTGTATGGTATGATGGTAGCACCTCTCTGCCACTTTTTTTTCACCAAGCCAAGTATTCAGCCCCGTTTTAGGACTCTTTTAAATGGCTGTGATACATGCCTGGGATGAAAAGACATCTCTGTGAAATTTGTAATACCATCAGAGTAATGCAAAGAAGCCTTCTTGAAAGAAGAAAGTAGAGGAAGGTGTTTTAGGGAACCCTTGTGAGCAACTCTTTTGTAGCCTGGACTTCAGCTCTGGTTGCCAGCTCTATCCCATTTAGATAGTAAGCTTTTGAATGAGGTCTAGCACCCTTTGACACTTAATGCACTGCTCTGAGCCCCCAGATCCCAGAAATGGCCCATATTATTTTTTTTTTTTTCAGTTCCTTTCCATACTAGAGGAACAATGGTGTCTCTCTGCTTTTAGAGACAAAAAAAAAAAAAAAAAAAAAGAAAAAAGAAAAAAGAAAAAAGAAAAAAGAAAAACAAGCCTATAAAGGTCGCAGAGAATAAAGCCTGCATTTATAGAATATAAATGCAATAAGCTAAGGCCTTTGCAGGACTCCAGGTAATGTAGAGACAGTCACTGGTTACTATTACAGGTGATTTGGAAGATGTTTTGCTGTTGTTTTTTTAGCAAGAAACATTCAGGGACTAATAGAAAATGTAGGTAAAGCTGAATCTCCTCCTGTCTTTGAAATGGAGCACAGACATAATTTATTGCTGTAGTACCCATACGTGCTGATCAAACTAAGATCTTGTCAGCTTTCCTATTACGAGGCCAAATTAAAACAAACAAACAAACAAACAAACAAACACCTACCTACTACCAATTGAATGAGTGAACACAGTAAATACTTGATCCATCTAACGTGGCTTCTGTCTCAAATCTCAGGTTGTACATCCCAGGCACAATGAGCTTCCTTCAGTGCACGGGTGTTCATGACCTGTTAACAGCCCTGCCAGAGGTTTTGTGCACACCTGCAATCCCCAGATCCCTGCTTGGTCCCTAGCTGCCTCTACCAACATTTTCCGAGTTTAAACTGATCCCCTCAGCTGCAGCTGGATACACTGAATTTCCCATGAAAGTGTGTGTGGTCACCATTCAACTGGAGAGACTTTTTAGTCACAAGACAAAAGTTTGGAGACAAGGCTGGCTTAAGGGAGATGTTCTTGTCTGCATCAAGCAAAACTGACAAGTTTTTATGCATTTGCTGGGAAGTTTGCTTTCTCTCTATTTCTCCTTCGCATACATTCTATTCTTAGAAATTAAAACCTTTTTATTTAAGATTTTTAAAAAAGGCACTTGATTGCTTAGAATCTCCAGATTTACAACTATTTAGGAGACACTGTTTCTAAGCCAGCTTTGTGAAAAGATCTTTGAAAAGAAGTACAAAAATTTAAGATGATAATCTTCCTACTGCTCTGAATGTACAATAGTTAATATTTAAACATAGTCAACAACCATGGACAGTCAGGTATGGTGTAACGAACACTTCATTTTATACTGTATTTTCCTCTCCCTTTTGGTCAAGCTTGGTTTCCCAAAGATAACATTTCTGGTTCACTTCAATGCCTAATTACAAGGCAGCAGATATCCTGGTGTAGAATTTATCATAGAATTGGTCAAAACATCTTGACTGGATTTTAAAAGAGAAAGACAGGTTAGTATTTAGTTTCTTCTTTATATCTGAATGTTTTATTTGATTCTAATTTTTGTGGGAAAAAAAATGGGAAAAAGTTGCATGGAAACCAGCTGTCTTTGAAATAGTTAAAATCATACTTGATTAGGATTGCTTAAGTTTTAGGCTATGTTATATTCTATGGCATACAGACGTCTTTGGAGAGACAACATTATTTAGGCTATCATTTGTGCTATTTCTCATTTTTGTTTGTGTTCATGCATGATAGAGGAAAGAGAAATATTATTGCTATCTTTGCTAGAATTCAAAACTACTTGGGCTTGATTTTATTAGAGTCAATATTTAAAGCTGTCTTTTTCTTCCTTGTTCAATTTAAGTTAGTTTAGGCTGACACCACTACTGATTTAAAGACAGTAGATGGTATACTTTTCATCTAAATATTTCAAGCATTTTCATTCTTTTATGTCCTTATTAGTCAGGCAAGTACTTGCATACCAATTTTTTTCACAAAAGGCTATCAGCTAGTTTACACATGAAAATGGAAAGCTTTAAATACAAACAAATGATAAAAGTCTTAAGAGGGACCTAGGTGCTGACCAAGCCTTGCTCTAGGAAGGAACATATAGTTTGTATGGACTTGTGTTAAGAGGTGCAGCACTAATTTATTCCTTATAGGACGTGATGTTTCTCAGTTGCAAATGTATATTTTAAAATACTTTACCTCATGAAAATGTTTAATTTTACCAGGTACTCTGTAAGAACTTTTGAAAACCAAATTGCAGAAATTATTCTCATCAGGTTTCTGTTATGCAATACTGGCATAGGGAGAAAATGGAAACAGAAAACGTTTAGTTTGAAAGCTACTGAAGGTTTTCTGAGCAATTGCACCTGGCAGTCCGCAGAAAATATTGAGTCCTTCTAGTACTTGTTTGTTCTCTGCTTCCAGCCATCTCTCATCAGTCAATCACAGAAGCACTTAGGTTGGAAGGGGCTTCTTGAGGTTATCTGCTTCCTCCTTCTTTCTCTTTCTGTAATGGGAGTAACATTTGCTTTCTTCCAGTCTTCAGGGATTTCCCCCATTCTCTGTGACCTTTCCAAGGTAGCAGAGAGGCCTTGCAGCGGCCCCAGTTCAGTTCTTCAGCACCTGTGTGTGCATCCTGTCAGGCCTCATGGGCTTGCAGATCCAGTTTAACTGCTCCCCAACCTGCTTCTCCTCTCTGAGTGTGAGTTTTCCTTGCTCATGATTTTCTCAAGGGCCTGAAGCTTCTGAATGATTATGGCAAGGAAGGCAGCGAATACCTCAGCTTTTTCTATGAAGTTGGTCACCATGGTCCCTCTCCAGTTAGAGGAGAAGACATATTTTCCCTAGTCTTGCTTTTTTATGTTGGTATACTTGTAGAAGATCTTCATGTTGTACCTCACTAGATTCAATTTTGGTGGGTTTTAACCTTTTTGACCCCACCCCTACACAACCTGAGACTGACCTCCTCACCTCCACCCACTTCCACCTCCTGTATATCTCAGTTTTATGTTTGAGTTCAGTCATGAACTTGTCCATGTAAGCTTCTTGTAAGCCTGGCCCTGCTTTCCTACTTTACAGGATGTCTCTTCATAAAATGTTAGGGTGGATCCTTAGATACACATCAGCTGTTACAGATCCTTCTTCTCGTCAGAACTGTATATTTAGGGATTTTTCCAAACAGGTACCTGAAGAGATTAAAGTTTGCTCTTCTGAAATCCACGTTGCTGGCACTACTTTTTATTTTGCTCCCTCCTCTTAGAATCCCTAAATCCATGACCTCATTGTCTCTCCAGCCAGGACTGCCCCTGACTTTTACAAATTCACAACCAATTCTTTCTTGTTTATAGGGATCAGGTTCAGCAGAACACCTTTCTTTGCTGATTCCTCAAATACTTGTATCAAGAAGTTATAATCAATATGCTCCATGCTTTCTCCTAGGTATCCTGAATTTGAGCTTCCAACAGCAGCAAGAAAATAAGCTTGGGAGGCTGTTTTAGGTTGCAATGCAAGATGTAACCAAAAATATGTATTCTATTGCCAGCTGTTAAACCAGATGGGGCAGTGTTCTTTATCTCTTCCCTTCCTCATAGCTTCAGGCGGGGATCTTCTGTTAATGGGTCAGCTGTTAAAACCAGCTGGGGCAGTGTTTTTTATCTCTTCCATGACCCATCCTCCCCGCAGTGGGATATCTTCTGTTAATGGGCTGATGAGTCTCACTGCATGACTGATACAATTACATCATCCCATTGAGAGATGCTCCACCCAGGGGGAGGAGCCAAGCATTCCTACCTGGATAAAAATCTGAGAGTCAGAACACTGAGGCAGCCTGTTTCCACTGCATTCCCAGAGGAGGGCTGGACCCATCTACACCACCACTGGACCTTCAGAGGAGAACTGCACCCTTCTACAGGATCATTGCTTCAACAGAACCACATCTGTCACTCCAGGAGGACTGGAGCCACCTTTTAATTGGACTGCTACTGACACCCTGACCAACAAGGTGTCAGGTTGTATTCTGACTCTGTCAGCGTTTTGTTTGTACTACTGCATTATTATTTTAATATTCCTAGTAAGGAACTGTTATTCCTATTCCCATATCTTTGCCTGAGAGCCCCTTAATTTCAAAATTATAATAATTTGGAGGGAAGAAGTTTACATCTTCCATTTCAAGGGAGGCTCCTGCCTTCCTTAGCAGACACCTGTCTTTTCAAACCAAGACAGGGGCCTTCATCACCTGTAAGAGTCACCTACCACTCCCAATACCACTCATGCCTTCGGTCCAGAGGTCCCAAGAGGTTCAGACTCATCTGAAAGAAAAGATCATTTGACATCACTTCCTCATCAGCAAAGAGGACAGTGAATGTATTGAATCCCCACAAGTCTTTGAGTGGGGCAGGACCTTTCTCTTAAAGTGAGTCATCATCAGCTTCCAGCCTTTATCATGATCAAGGTTTCCACTTTTACTTTACAGGCACAGTCTCTTCCTGTTACAGCTGAAGGTTCAGACTCCTGAAGCGGCAGTGTCTTAGATGTGATGTAGCTCATGACTTTCTTGTCCTTTCTGATGTGTGATATGCTGACCTTCTCTGACAGTGCTTTCATGGAGCTGTAGTTGAGCACTCAGATGCTCTTGTGTAGCTGAATGAAGTACTGTTGCTGCAAAGAAACACTGTAGATGTCAGATCCCAGATGGGTGGGAAGTGTTTATTTCCTATTGATAAAATGCTGAAGTTAACTTCTTCATGGTGACATTTGGAAGGCTGGTTAACCAAAGCGCTGAGCTGCAGCTCAAGAACTACTATTACATAAACAGAAATTGTATCTCCTCTTTTAGCTGCTACTAGGTTTATATACCCCAGGCTCTTGGATTTCTCAAAGTGATACATGCTTCTATAAAGATAAGTCCATCTTTTTGGGATAGATGAAGCCCCTGAAGCAATGTCAAAATTACTGGAGGTAGTACCTGCTCACTTAAAAATATACAAGAAGTCACTCCAAGGAAAGAGGCTGCAGAATACATGAGAGCTACTCAAGTGGACATCTACCATGGAGGACATATAGAATGTCCAGTGAGGAATTGCCCAGTGAGGGCTCTGATGTGCTATTCTCAAACCAAGATGGGATTAATTTAAGCTGAAGACTGAGGCCATTTCAACAAAGGGTTATTTGTTAAAACTGGCTACATCCTTCAAGTAAGCGGGATTTTTTTGTTGTTTTGTTTGTTGGTTTGTTTTGTTTTGGTTTTTTGTTTTGTTTCGGTTTTTGTTGTTGTTGTTGTTCTGTAAATCACTTGCAAGAAAGCAGAGTTTTATGCTGGTCTTTTTCCTTGATGTATTATCATCATTGCTTCCCTGTGTCTTGATTGAATCCACAGACTTGTGCTAACAACTTCACTTTCCTCATGTAGCAGTGAATTGAGACTATCATGAAAATGTGATGTGCACCAATCAAATTAGAATGTGTGTAGCTTAGGCAGATTCAGACCTGTTTTCACTAGTAAATGAACTGGCATCTCACTACAGAGGGGCAATAAGAAATTTAACAAGGCTTAAGGGGGACAATAATTTTCAGTACCAGAAAATAAGTACCAGAGTTAAACAAGAGGGAACTAAGAAAAAAATCCTTTCTGTAGAACTTACCCTCTATCTTCCCTTCCAAATGACTCCTGTTATCTCATGCAAGTGAATCTTTGCTGCATTGCTTCCTATTTATTCTCCTGATACAGCTGGAAATACTCTTTCATGTTATTATCTTGTTAGTGAATAAGCAAAGTGTTTTTCCAAACCTCACACAAATTTGAAGCCCACATTTGCAGATGTATCAAGGAGATATAGTATCCTCAGGGGACTTTTTCCACCCACCTTGGTGAAACAACAACCATGTTTAGGAAAGTAGAACATGAAGTAGGGAAAAAAACAGAGTGCATAGGCTAACATTTTGCTTTCCTAAAACCCATGAGTGAATTTTCTCTGTATTGTAAATGGGACAGGTTCTTATTGACACTGATGACATACTGAATTTAATAATAATTAAATATTTTGCTCTGACATCCAATGGAATCAATGGAAGAGGTTTCAGTGACACTGAATCCTCTTGTTGGCAAAGGACAGCATCCTAACCTACAAGTTTTGGTTCCTCGTCCTCTCTTGTACAGAAAATGTGTCTGAGATGGGATTTCACTTGCTGCTCAAGGGTAACTGGAAAGTCTCATCCTTCTGTTTGCAAATCTCCATCTTGCTGGTGCCAGAAATCACATTTAAACAAATAATCATAGTGATTATATATAGATAGATCATAGATGCAGGATAAGAATCTTCTGCATTTCTATGAATATCAGGCAAAACTGTAAGTGAAGAGGGACTCCTGACATAGTGAAGAGGAATGTAAAACTCACAAGTTAAAAGCAAGTGTGCTCATGATCAGATTTACATTGAACACCCTTAAAGAAGGGGATTCGGTGTGAGTAGGACACATCATTCATGCTACTGCACTACTCACAGCACTTAATACAGCAAGAAGCGTTTCAACTACTTTGAGTTAAAAATACATGTTGCCAGTGCCAAATGATATTAATTAATTCTCTTTTTTCATCTGAGTTCACCCAAAGGTTGGTTGATATATTTGTTCTCCTTTGAAGACGATTTCTGAATTTGTAATTTCTTTTTCAGGAAGTAGAAAATATTAGTGGAAAATATATAAATAGACATGTAAGCATAGGAATATATGTCATGAATTATAAGTTCTATAGGTGAAGTGGGACCCATAAATGTTTCAAAAATCAGGGGGTGCATGTGGTCAACTTGTAAAACAAGTAGAATATCTCCTACTTCTGTCACTATGAGTGACCTTAAAAAGCTACTTCTGTGGTTTTTGCCTTCTTGAACTGTTGTGGCCAAGAAGCCTATGCCTTGTTCTGCTCTTTGCCCCTGTTATACTCTCTTTCTACCACACTTAGGAAAAAACCACATTCTTAGATTTTGGTGTGGGGATAAGAGACATCTTCTGCCATGGAGCTGTCGAATATTATCACTCTCAAGCACTTATTGAATCCTTCCTACCTCCTGGAAGTGCTGCTGGAGGAAGGTAGGTTGGCAGCATGTTGATGGGTCAGAAAAATGCTGCTTGGAAATGAGTGTTCTGACCAACAATTAAAGAGAAAGGCAAATGCACCACAATGCCCTGTTTTTAATGTACATTGCACACAGTTGTTCTTGTCTTTTTGCATCAAAAGCTGGTCTAATACTTCAGTTCCCAAATGATTGTGATGGAGACAGCTTTGAAAATGCAAGGCTGGAAGTCTTGCCAGCCTTGTCTCCAGGGTGCAGAGTCTCTACTCCATGTGATACTAAGCTTTGTCTGACAATCTTCAGTACATCAGCACATTTAAGTCTGGAAGATCTGGCTGAGTGGCCCAACAGGATGCAAGAACATCCCCCTTCTAGTTCAGCTGTGTTAATTAAAAAGGTCTTATTGAGTCCAAGATCAGCTCCTTCCCTGGTAAGGGTTCTGTTGAGGAACAGTAGAAGCAAGAGCGTGCCCTTTTTTCCCTTGGGAACTACTTTTACCTGGAGCTTTACTGCAGTGCGCTTCCTGCCACCCACACCACAACTGTGCAGCAGTGACATCTGTGTCAGATCCTATACTTTATCTGTTCTGACCCTGACACAGATCCAACAGCTTGGCTTCCTGGTTTGGGCTCAGACCTGTCTCCTCATTACAGAAGTGCTGGTTGATCAGTGGATTGTATTTGATCTTCAGCAACGTCTCTGGCCCTGATCCTGACTTGGACCTGATGATCTGCATCCTGGCTTCCTGTAGGTGAGGTACCTGCTGGTGTCTGCCTTGGTATTGTGCCCTAGTCTCAGCTCATTTTTCCTTATAAGAGCAGCCTTTTTGTTCCTTTGTAACAAAGTTGTCAATGAACATTAAGTATAAGATAAAACAGATCATACGTTTTCTTTTCTGCTATGCATCAAGGGATGTTAAGTGTGACCTTGCTGACTACGGAGCATTTATGCACTCCTCCCACAGGCACCCCACACTCATGAGTCCCCCAAATCCCAGCACAGACTGTCCACTCACCTGATACCCCAGCTCGGAACTGAGTCCCCCCTGCTCATCAGCTGGTATCAGCCTGAAGATTGTCAGTGAATACAAACACACACACTCTCATTCTCTCTCTCTCTGTGCACAGCAGGTTTTGGGGAAGGTACAAACACTCAGCCCTCCCAGCAGCAGGCACCAGGCACAAGGGCAGTGTGTGTCCTGTGCTCCTACTCCAGCTGACAGTGCTGAGACATGCACTCACATTGGTCACCCCAGAAGCTGGTTTTCAGGGTACAACCTGTTCCTGCCTCAGTGGCTGGAGGTTAAAGACCCCCTGGCTCCAGCTGCTGGCACTGAGACCCCCCTCACTCACTCTGAAGCCAACAGCCCTGGCCAGAGGCACCTGCAGTGACTCCAGCAGCTGCTCCTCGCTCCTCACACTGCTCCCCCAGCAGCTGCACCCGAGTCCTTGCAGAACTCCCGTGCCTGGGATAGGGAACAAGGTGCCTGAGGTGGATGAGAGCAGGCAGGACACACCTTGGTGATCAGGTGCAGGCTCTGCCAGACAAGCCACTGAGCAGCCACAGCTCAGAGGCAACGGGGCCTTTCTGTACCCTTCCCTTCCCACCCCACCCCACCTCTTTATTCCTCCCTGCACATCTCCTCTGTGGCTGGCAAAGTCCCACTGACCCAGTCCAACATCCTGGATCCTCAGCTTTACATTCTTATCCTTTGCAAATTTCCAAGTTTTTCTACAGGCTCTTGATTGCTCACCAGGTGGTATGGCTGACCAGGTTTGTTTGTATAGGGACCTCCCTTACCACTTGTCAGTCTGGTTTCTGTCTCTGTATATTGTTATTTATAGCTCCTTTGATCAGATACTCTAAAGGAGCAGGGATTCTCCTTCTGCATACTGTTAGCTGAATACTGTTAACTTGTAGGAAAAAAAAAAAAGGAAAAGTAAAAAAAAAGTAAAGTAATTGGAGGTGAGTCATGGGACAAGTCTTTTCTACTGTGTTAAAAAACTTACATTTGTCATTTTGTATGGCAAAGCCAGATGTCTTCACTTCTACAAGTAATTTCTTTTTAATTAGCTTTAAGTTCACAGCTACCAAAACCTTGCTTTAATATAGACTTTGAGAGACTAAAATTGAGGTGAGAGGTCAGCTTTATAAAACCCCAAGTAATTTGGTAGTAATCAAAGCTTCATATATTTATTCTCTACTGGCTTTATTTTTAAAAAGAACCATTTTCATAATAAATGGTTCTTTTTAGATTGTCAAGCTTTTTAGAAGAGGAAAAATTCCCAGGAATTTTTACTTGTTTTTTAAAAGATGATATTTTAAATATAAAAAAAAAATCCTTTTTAGCTCTAGTTATTTGGCTACTAAATATTCCGGTAGAATAACTTCTCATATAGAAGTTTTTTAGAAGTGTAGTATGAAAGAATAAGCAGGAATTGGCCTCTTGTTTTGCCTATCCTCCAGATCAAAAAAACCCAAACAACAAAAAACAACAACAACAAAAACCCAAACCCCCAAAAAACCCCCACTACAAATAAAAAGCTCCCAATACCAAACCAAATCAAACCAACAACCAAACAATCAAGCAAAACTAAAATCAAGATTCAAAAAAACCCAAACCAAAAAACTGACCAGAATATTCTTTCCTTCACATGGTCTTAGTTGACCCATCTAGACAGCTGCATGATGATCTTTGATTTTTTAAAATCTGCATTCAGATGGAAGAAAGTGTCACTTTCCTTGTACAAACCTTGAAGCGAATCTTAGTGATACACCCACTTCAAGCAGTCTGTCAGAAGGGAGTTAATGGGGTCTATGCAGAGGAAACAGTGTTACAAGAAAGGGCAATTAAAATGGAATCAGTTTAAGTTTAGAACGGTTAGAAACAAAGGGAATTTCACCTCTTCTATCACAAGTTTTTGCCCATCAGAAACATTTTGTAAGCATGTTCTAATTTCTAATTTAATTCTAATTTCTCTTCAGCCTTGTTTAATAAAAGGAGTGTCTCATGCATCCCACTGCCATGTTAAGAGTAAAAGTATACAGAAACAATTCACTTCTCAGGCTTCTCAGTCTTGTTTTACTGGGAAGAGAGCCTTTGTGAAAGAAACAATATGTTGACATAACCATCTCTTTCTTCCCAAAAAGCTTTTCAGTAATTTTGTCTCAATAAAAGCACTTGAAAATTTCTCTGTATCTTTAGGAGGGGCCACTAGAAAAGTTCTGAAATGAGCCATTGTTTCTGGTTACTCTGCTCTTGTGTAAAAGTAATTTGACCTGGTGGTTGCATGCAGGAGCACATCTGCATTATCCTGGTACATGGGGAGAACCAGTTTTCAGCTGATCATTAAACAGGACTCACCTGAACAGCTCTGCAAAACCAGTCCAGTGTCTTGAATATTAGGATTCACCAGGAAAGAGAATACAGCAAAGTTTAGTGACATCCCTGAGAATTGTGTGCCTAGAATATGCCATCAGCCTGAATGTATGTATATCTCTGTATCTCAGCAAAGTCCTAGGCAGACGGGCCAAAGGATGGGAATGGCTGGCTTAGAATAGCTCAATTGTCCTGGTGACTCTGAAACTGCTTCTCTTTGAGTATCTTAGATGTCTTACTGAGACTCATACTGACTGAGGCTCACAGGCTAAGTGAATCCTCAGCAATTTTCAGATGAAAAACAAAATCTAGGAGTGATTGAACACCAAATTGTTGTGCAGCCATTCAGAGTGACCTTGACTTCCACAACCACTGTCACAAGTGTGGTTTGTGCAGGCCCTGTGTGAGTGAAACCAACACATCTAAGTAGCAAATTGGCAATTTTTATATCAAGGCATAGGGGCAAACCTCTTGCTGCCATTGCTTATTCTCATCACCACTGAAAAACTCTGAAGTAAATAGAGCTCAACTCAGCAAGTGCTAGGACAGGATTCTACTCTTGCGACTGCAGCGTTTAGTTCAGGGAAGATTCCAAGCTTCTCTTATCAACTCTGTCAAGGAGATGTGTGACCTTGGGTCATGTGGCACATAAGAGCTCCTTTGGCTACACTAAATAACTTTTCTGAAGAAACAGAGAAGACAAATGAAGGGGATGTTTGCAGCAGCATAATACTTTGCAGCTGTGGAGAGGTGCTGGCCCTGAAACTGCAGTGAACTTCCAGCACAAGACTGCCTTCATGCATGCAGGTGATACATAGCCTATACAAATGCCACTGCTGTGTGTAGTAAAAGCAGAGAGAGATTCGGTCACAGACCTCACAACATCAGGGTTAGATGATTTATCCACATTAGCATGACCAGCTGTAGTGGGTTAGCCTCAGTCTGACACAACCACTCACTCATTCACTCCCCACTAAGTGGAATGTGAAAGGGTGTCAAAAGGGTAAACATGTGAAAACTTGAACACTTTAACAGATAAAAAACAAAAGCTGTGCTACCAAGTAAAGTAAAACAAGGAATTATTTCACTGCTTTTCAAAGGCCAGCAGGTGTTCAGCCTCCCCCAATAGATCAGGGATTTTCTCTGTCCATTACATGCAACAGTTGTTCAAAAGGCCAGTACTATAACCCTGGGCATCCCCACCTTCCCCCTTCTTTCCCACAGTTTTTATTGCTCAGCATGGTGTATGGAATATTCCTTTGGTCAGTTGGTGTTTGCTATCTTGGCTACGTCACCCCAACTTCTTGTGCACTCCCATCCTGCTTTCTGTGGTGTGGTATGGCAGAGAAGTTCTGACCCCATGCAAACATTGCTCAGAAATAAATAAAGCACCACTATGTTACCAAAAAATTTTTGGTCACAAATCCAAAGTATTGCACTGTACTAACTGCTATGAGGAAAATTAACTTCATCCCACCCAAAACCAGTATACCAGCAGCCTAGAATTTGGCCTAGTTACCCAGAATCCAAGAAAAGAGGTTTCATATAGTATGAACATGCCTCCTTCCTTTTGACATCACACTCAACAAATGAAGTTCCTTTATTTACTGTAACTGAAAATTTCAGCAGGTTTCTACACATACTTTAATATGTGCCTTGCAGCACAGTCAACCTAGCTCAACAGGGACAGTTTTCCCTGTGACACATAACTGCACTGCTGTTTTTCCCTATGGATGTCTGGTGTGCTCTCACCACAGAGTAAGGACTAAGAGACTACCTGGTCAACCTACTAGTAGATAGCTTTATCTGACAAACATGTCAGAAATAATCCACCCTAACAACATGCCACCCACCATTTTTTGGATGGATGGTAGATCTAAAGGAGGATTCAGTAAACAAGGCTCTGCTCATATTAAGTGTTGTTAGATTTTCTATTTCCTTTTCTGCTGGCATTATTTATTATTTTGAGAAATGGGGCCTACTGAAGGCTGAGGGGGTCCATCTGTCCAAGAAGGGGAAGAGCACCTTAGGCCATAGGCTTGCCAGGCTAATGAAGAGGTGCCAGGAGATGGGAACTTTGGCCCATTCCCCTCCAACCAGTTTGATGTCAGTGTCAGCAGGAGATCCCAGAGCTTGGAGTGAGGTCAGGAGGAGAACACCTGAAAACCCCCGGAGGAATTCATGACACTCCAGCCAGTAAGTTGGCTTCACTGGGGACCAAATTTAGATGCCTTTGTGCAAACACACCGAACATGGGGAACGAAAAGCAGGAATCCTTTTCAGGGATGGGTACCTGCTTGCAGGACCATAATCTTATTGGCATCACTGACACATGAAAAGATGTCTCCATGAATGAAGAGTTGGAACAGAAGATATGGTTGCTCAGGGAGGACAGGAAGGGGACTCAAGGGCATGAAGTGACAGGAGTAGAAGTAATGGCTTCAAGCTAAAGGAGAGTAGTTTTAGGTCAGAGGTTAGGAAGAAATTTTTTACTGTGAGGGTGGTGAGGTACATAAGAGGTTGCACAGAGAAGCTGTGGATGCCCCATCCCTGGAGAGGCTCAGGGCCAGGTTGGGTGTGGCTCTGAGCAACCTGGTCTAGTGGAAGGTGTCCCTGCCCATGGCAGGAGGGTTGAAACTAGATGATTTTTAAGGTCCTCTCCAACCCAAACCATTCTATGATTCTATGGTGAACATATAATACATTTTTTTATTTGTTTTATTTTTTTTATTTGTGTTGTTCCTCCCTGCTGCAGTTTTAAACCTGATTAAAATGCTTCTGGCAAGTCAGATGAAGCAGACCAGGATGTGGGAGACAGGAAGTTTCCTGAGAATTAATACAACAGGTAATGTATTTCTGTTGCAGTGGTATCAAAGAATTCAGCAATTCTTTTCCTACTTCTACTGCCGTTACTTCCCTCCCCAATAAGGGTCAGGATCTGATCCTAAGATTGTATTTAATCTTGAATGTGACAATACAGAAGCCTCTCCACCATAGCCCGAGTATGCTACATCACATATGGCCTTAGTTGTAATTAAATCTTCAGTATTCTTGGGCCAAATTCTTTCCAGACTGTGCTCCAGCCTCCCCTTAAAGCCCTCAAAAGGGGACAAGAGAACTCCCTGTTCAGAATTTTTATGGTAATTCCTCTTTTATACATTATTTCTCCTTATCTTCTTCTATGGTTACAGGAATGTACATGTGAAAATACCACTGTAAATTCCTTTGAGGAGGGCTGGTAACGTGACAATCTGGGTGTGCTGCCATCCTCCACCCATTCCTGGCAAACTGACAGCAATGTCAGGCCTGTTTGATTTCAGCTGACAGCTGAGGGATGTTATTCACCTATGTTGCTTTATGCACCATAAACAATGAGCTCACACAATCCATCCAGAGCAAATAATCAATGTGCTATTTTATACTTAGAAAGAAGCACAAGGCTTAAAAATGAAAAGGGTAAAGTAAAAAAATCCACAATCATGAAAACCCACAAGGGAAAACACAGTCTGCTCACTGCAGGAGTTCAATTCTCCAAGCTTCTGGTAGTGATTTTGTTTGAGCATAATTGCTTTTGTGAATCAGGCAATCACATGATGCAATAAGCAAAACAGTAAATCAGTTCAAGCAGTGATGTACCTTATAATTAAGCAATGCAACTAATCAACCTAAAACGGGACCCACATGAAATTGTAGTGTCATCAAGCAATAACTCAATCACAGCTCTGTATCCAGTGTGGTAATCATGTGGAAAATGTTGTTTAATTATTAAGCCCCTCAATTTTTAAATTCCTAGTAAGACTCAGGCAATGTTTAAATGCCCCGTCAGAAAACAGAATTACTTTCCAGTTAGTAGCTTCCCTTACTGTTGAACCTGTAGAAGACACTTTTATCTTTCCTGAAGCCCCAGGGGAATTGGCTTTCTAAGAGTGTCTGTGTCTTTGCTCTGAAAGCCTTCATTTTAAAAGGAGGAACACTGTGTTCCTATCCTTTTTATTCCTCTCCAAAAGCTCATCTAGTCTCAGAAGCTGACAAAGGGATCCTACCATGGTATTTTGCAATCTTTCCTAGGGAAAAAAAAAATCAGATCCTTACCTTTTGCTCTGTGGAATCCCTTTCCACAAACAGAGCTGTTTTAGACTTCTTTGTGATCAAAGTACCTACTTGTAAAATTAAAATAAAAGCTTTTGTGAAGCAAAATTTCTTTTGTGACTGAAAACATTTCTTTTTTAGAAACTGGAAGCAGAATGAGCAATAACTTTTTGAGTCATTAGGTTTTATCTGTAGCATTTTCTGCTGAAGATTTTGATTTTCAGGTAGTTTTGACAGAAATGTGTGAGGTTTAATTATTTTAGTTTAACATCTCTTGAACTCTGTGAAAACTGAATCAAAAATAATTTGAAGAAAAATAGCATAACTAAACTAAAGTTCAGAAGTCCTTTTATAGAAACTGTCATTAAAGATATTATGTGGGTTTTATCCCACATTACTCCCATCATGTGGGTTTTATTTCAATTCCCTTCTAGGGCTGAAGTTTAACACCATTCTCACAAGCTCCATTTATTTCCTTGGGAGTTAAGTTCTCATTAGTGCTTCCTTGGTAGATGCTGCTTCATTTATTTCAGTTTCTGCCTTCTGTGATATTTTGAGCTGCAGCCTCCATGAAGTCAGAAGAACTCTCATCTCAGCTGCATCACAGGGAGTGTCCTTTTTAGACAGCTAAATATATCACCATGACTTGAATTTTCTTCTGGGATTTGTGAATTGAATAGATGGGGTTCTCCATTCCCTCTGGACTGACATACAGTTGAGAAAGCTTGACCTTTACCTGCTGAATACCCGTTTCATTCTAGCCTGACAATAATTCAGTCCCAGAACTGTAATGAGATTTCCCAAACCTGTTTGTCTGCTAATTGCATAGTTTTATCCTATGCTGGGAGCCAAAGAGGGAACTGGTCACCAATTAAATATGACATTTCTGCTGTTTTTCTGTCCCAAAGTGACCTGATATGTCCCACTAATCTTCTCCTTGGATCTTTAGGAAGCCTAGACCATATTATTCTGTACTTTTCCACTAATGTATGCTCTGGGAGACAAATGAATCTGGGAGAGTAATGAAACTCAGTGCAAGACCTTATGGGAGGGTGAGGTACTATTTTTAAACTGTCTTTAAGTAGGCTAAAGCTTGGCACTTATACTTTCACATCCAGTCACCAGCACCAAGATGAGTGTGCCCAGCTGCTCTAAGATCAGTGATGTACAACACAGAAGACAATATTGGGATGTTTACTCCTGAGTCTCCACTGCATCTCTTGGGTTTGTCGTGGTAGCTTCTTGGATTAACTGGTTTTTATACACTTCAGGAGTCCTCAGCTATTTTACGTAGACACTCACCTGAATCTTCATGAACAAGATAAGCCCATTGTCCTCATTTCCTGATTTTTAGATAATTTTAAGAGTGCAGTGTGCTTTCTTGTGGAGATAGGAGGAAAATAATCAGCATAGGATATGCTATAGCTTGTGCTGCAATCTTTTCTTAAGAAAGGTGTCAGTGACAGGTCATGCATGGGCTGTGACTTTACGAGAGCAGACATTTTCTGGGGTCAGTTCAGTTTGCCAGTGTTTAGCAGTTTGATAGCTGTTTCCAATGTCCTCAGTTACTAATACAGTCTGTTCATGTAAAACCTCCTCTGCTGTTCCTTGGGTGCATACACAACTGTACACTTTTTAAATATTCATCTTTCAAACCAATTGTTCTCTTTCTATTAAAAATCTTTTTAGAACAACCTCAAAACCAGTACTTCATCACTGAAGCCAGTAATTTCTTCAGACCTTCAACATTGTTCACCTCCAAAAAATACAGGATACTGCCAGGATCTGAGAATCAGAGGACTCCCTTTATAGGACACTGGTAGCACAGAAAATAATTACTTTTATCCTTTGACTAGGAAAATACAAGCTTTTGTAAGGATAAAGCTATCTGAGAAGGAACTAGTTCTGATCTGCAAATCATTTCCATTACCACGTCACCACTCTTCACCTTAACAAATGTTGTCTCTATCAGCATCCTTTTCTGTAGTCCCTGGAAAGTGAGATCAGCTCCTTAGGGACAAGTGCTCTTCCCTGGGTATCCACACACTTCTGGTTGACAGGAGAGATATCTAACCATATCAGTTGTACTAGCCAATGGACGAACATGGTTCAGTCTAGGCAAGATTTCCCTTGAGGTGCAAGCCAAAATCCAATGTCTGGCTCTGGCCTGGCTTTACATGGGTAATGGACCTGTTCCTTGAAGTCTCTGTTCAGGAAAACATTCCATCCACGCAGTATTTTGGAGTTACCTCTGCATAGATTCCTCAGAGGATTAAATGGGACTGACACCTTGTCTAGTGTCAGGACATTAAAAATCACATTTCTCATTTGAAAGTGAAAGGGCACTTCCAGAGAAGCCTGGTCATGTGCTTGGAAACATGGCTTTGATTGTTCCTGCTCCCATCACTTAGTGACTTGGGATAGATCGTCCTCTGGATACCCTATTGTTCTTCTCATGGGTCAAACTTCTTTCATGGCCTCTTGTAGTAATGATCTCAACACTTCTATCTGACCTTGCTAACGAACTTCAGGTATCTGTATTTGTGGTATGATTCAGTATTGTTAATATTGGACCTGCTGGTTTGTATTAGGAGTAAGAGTTCAGTCTACACTCATTTCCAGACACTTGTGTGCAAATTCTGCTCCTGCAGAAAGGTATGACTTTCATGTTTTTCTTACCTTTTCTCTTCATGGTGTAGGACTGTTCTCATGGGTATATCTTTATAACGAGTGAAAGAAATACATGTCCAATAAATTTTCAATAAATGAATAGGGCACTTTGAAATCCATGCACATAACAGGCAGCAGACTTTTAGTGCCTCCCAGAGTTCAATTTCCAGTTTTTATTTAATTTTCTAGTGATAGTGCAGTCTCATATGGCATGGAGCAAAGGGCAAATCTTATATCCACAAGTGTATTTTCATTTAAAGTTAGCTTATAAAGTAATTTCATGACAGAGTTAGCTCCAAGTGGAAAAAAAAAATGTGTGGAGATTAATTTAGTTGAGTCTCTCACCATTTCAAATTGGAGGGGAAAGAAACCCAAACATGCACCAGTTTAATATAATGTCAATTCCTTGAAAACTCTCCTGAGTAGATTCTTTATTTCCTAGTAGAGATTCTTACTACAATTAGTCTCTCATGAAGACTTAATAAAATTTAATTCTCCTCTAACAAGCCAACAATTTCCATGAAATTAATCAAAACTAATAATATGGGACTTCTACTCCTGTGCTACTTGAGGTTGAACTTTCTGATGGATTAGAAAGTGAAATGAATGTGCAGGTGGGTTATATATACACACCTTATTTCCACATTAAATAACTGATTCTCTCATATTCCTTTGGGGTCTGAATCTGATTTCGGGCAGGTTGCTTAAATATGGGCTTAACCACAGAGCCCTAACCCATTATTTGCTGCTGTGATACCTGAACAGGGAACTCTCTGAAGTGAGGGGTTTAGTCCAAAGTATAATTGTGGTAGAGACTGAGTGGGAGCAAAAAGGAAAGCCCAGCAGGGAGTTTGCCACCATCCCCAGGCAGCTTGGAAACCTAATAACACAAAAGGAATAGAAAACCAAAGTTTTCTGTGTGGTTGCTTAATCTGACTCTGAACATGCAAATGGGCCAAGTCTGAAGCAACATCAACTAGGCCTGCCCAACTCAGCTCCCCCAAAACTGGCACCCTGTGCCAGTGAGTCTCAGAAAGCAGGCAAATAACCTCACTCTTACTCATGGTTACTGGCACATCAAGAGGGAGTTTGGACAGAGGCATTCATTTTTATGTGCAACAACAGTGACCTGCTTTGTTTGTGTGCATCATCTGGCTGATAAATGTTGTCATTTGAAGATTAAATATTACAAAAGGAGATTAGGTGAGAAATGGCATGCAGCTAATTAGCAAAAAGCAGTGTGAAATTAAGAGGCAGACGAGCACCTATGGAACAATGTATTTCATGAAGATTCACATATGTTAGTGATTAAGCATTCAAGTTATTCAATCCTGAAATGCTTTGACTGTCAACACAGGACATTTTCATCTTCAGATTTGCATTTCCCAAAGATTCTCTAAACAGTGAATTTTCTCATTTACTTTGTTACTAGTTTTTAGCAAAGACTGATTATATAGGAAGGCCCTGTGTAAGAGATAAATTGACAGATCATGTTTACAATCACATAATTTCTATTCAGGGAAACATGTCATCATAAGATATATTCAGGCTTAGAATAACTAATTTGGATTCAGTACACATGCACTAATGGAAGTGTTGAAGTCCAGTTATTTCATTCTATTAAGCTTAACTCTCTAGTGCTTTAGCTTAAATCCAGATCTGTGTTTTGGCCACACTTTTCTAATACTCATCATATTTAGTTGTAAGAACTTAATTAAGGCTACTATTAAGGCTACTCATTTCTACTGACCTGTAGTCAGTCGCCCATTTTGTGACAGTTTAACATCTGATGTGTTCCATTGATATTTTACAGCACAGTTAACTATTCTTCTTTTTGTTAAGGGTTTCACTTGCATGAACTGCATGGGGAGGATATGAAAATTAAAAGAAGAAAATAATAAACTATTTTTCAATCAGTTCTAGCTATAAGAAATATTACAGGGTTAGACTAAATTCTTGGGGTCAGACTAGTTGTCATAGCCCCTGAAGACAGTGGGATAATAATGCAGGTCTAATAAATGTGGTGTAAAAATATGCCAGTGGGAGAAGAATCAATAAAAGATGCAGAATTTTTCTCCATTGCATTGATTTGCACACAAAAAGAGAGTACTTGCAGCCAGAGGGATGAAATGCAAAGCTACAGTGTTGTCAGAAAGCTGTGCCAGTTGCTGAAGAGAGGAAGTCTTAAAAAATACCAGAAGAAAAAAAAGATTATGGGGACTATGACATATATGATTATCTAGCAGTACAAGGATGAAGCAGAAAAAGGGATGGTAGTATGTCCGTGGAGCCCCACAGAGAGAAGTTGATGAAAAAACAACGTGATGTATTTGGCTGGGGATGCCCTGTTAGATGGGTTTCCTCACTGCATTGTACTCCTTGTGTTTGGTTATGCAATGCCAGGGGACAGAATCTCCAACCTTTCTACCTGCATGCAACTTTGTTCCCACAACACTGTGGCGCTGTTGATTCACCGACACTGAATGGATCAATAGAAGAAATGTCATGCCAGTAAAGGCAGGGAACAAGCTGGCTGGATACTTTTATTTATGTGACATTACAAGTTACTTTTTACAGTTCCACTCAGGTAAAAAAAAAAAACAAAAAAACAACAAAAAAAAAAAAAAAAAAAAACAAAAAAAAACTCCAAAAAACCAAAAACAACAAAAAACCCCCACAAAGAACAAACACATTCTAAGGTGATATATATGTGTATTTCTTGTGGATTACATAGATACATTTTCAGATACTGCAATCCCCCTCATCTTATTCAGCAAATACACTCTACCTAGAAAACGACTTCATCACATGTTTAGGTTTCTTATCAAGGTGAGGCAGTGGAGATAAAGTTCAAAACTGAAATAGGAAGGCATGAGGATTCCTGAGCTTTCAGATTGCATTTGACTACCATGGTCTCTTCAGAAACATGAGTGTAAAGAGCATAATACTGTAACAGTCTATTTTGACAGCATCTGCATCACACCTAAGAGTAATTGCTCTACAAGTATCTGAAGTGTCTAAAGATAAGCACTGTAGTGGTTTGACATTGGCCAAAGTCAGACATTCAAGAAAAAACCTATTTATTCATTCTCCTCTGCTCAACTGCAGCAGAGAAGAATGAGTAAATGGGACTTTTTTTTGTACGTGCCTGGCTTTGGCTGAAGTCAAACCACGACAATTTTGGTGGAGAATGCAGGCAGTCAGTTCCAGGCGTACTGCATGCCCCTCCAGGTGAAAGCAAACTGAGGCCTGCATTCTGCAGCTGGAGGAACGGAGAAAAATGCATTAGCAATGTCAGTACTGCCATACCACTTCACTGCCTTGGACTCCAGCTCGTACTGGAGTTCCAACATGTCTGGCACGGTAGCACTCAGCAGTGGAGTCACTTCATTCAAGCCACAATAGTCCACAGTCAATCTCCACTCTCTGTCAGACTTGTGCACAGGCCAGATGGGACTGTTGAAGGGTGAGTGGGTTTTGCTGACCACCCCTTGGCTCTCCAGCTCACGGATCATCCTATGGATGGGGATCACGGCATCTCGATTCGTCCGATACTGCTGGTGCTGTCAAAGTGGCAATTGGTACTCATTGCTCTTCCCCCTTCAGAAGTCCAGCTGCAAAAGGATTCTCAGACAGCCCAGGCAAGGTTCAATTACCTAAGGTCCCCTGTTTCCACAGTGGCTGTTCCAGAAGCCCACCTAAATCCCTTTGGGTCTTAGCCATTCCTGAGGAAGTCTATGCCCAGAATACATGGGGCCTCTGGGTCGGTCACAATCAGATGTTTCTGCCACTCCTTCCTGGTCAGGCTCACCTCAGCTTCCAACAGAGCCAATTGCTGTGATCCCCCTGTCCAGAAATAGAAACAGCTCTACCCCCACATGTCATGAAGGGATCAAGGGTGCACTGTGTGCCAGTGTCAACCAAGGCTTTGTATTTCTGTGGCTCTGATGTGCCAGGCCATCAGATCCACAGTATCCAAAAGACCCAATTCTCCCGTGCTCCTCATGGCTAGAAGCAGGTCCCATCTAGCCTTGGATATCATTCAAAACTGGAGCAACATCCTTTCTGGTCAAACTCCCTCTCTCTGTTTGAGTTTCCCACGAGACTACAGCTTTTCAGCATCCACTTGCTCCTGTGTGAGCACCTTTTCTCTCAGTCTGCAAGTGGATCTCTGCACCCCTCCATGCACATCATGAATTACAGGGAAATAGTTTATTGTATTACAGTCCTCACCATGGCTTGCAGAAGAATCTCAGCTCTGATGCCCAGAGGAGCTCCTCCTCCACCTCCCTCCTTTTCACTGACCTTAGTGTCACCACGTTGTTCTCCTCTTGGAGAACATGTTGTCTTCATCTTTTCCCCCTTCTCTGTTTTGGGAGAGAATTGGTGTCTGTAGGATTGTTTGTTCTCAAGTTCTGTCCGTTGGAAAGTTCTTACACGGTTTTGCAGCACTGAAAGGTTGATCCCATCCGGGTTCTGGGTTCGGGAATTGCTCGTCAGCCCCTCACTCTCGGCCACGCGGTGTCCCCAGCAGCCCCCGTGACATCGGCACCACTCAGCGCCTCTCGTTATCTGGGGCACGAAAAGGAGAAGCTGCTGCTGCTGCTTCTGCCCGTCTGTTTGCAGCACGCCTGGCTAAAAGCAGCAGAGCAGGCACAGCTCACTGTGGACTGTGCCAAGATGGCCCCTGCTGCACGGGTGCCCCCGGTGCCAGCCCCAGCTGCATGGTCCCAGCTGCACGGCTGCTGGTGGTGCCAGGATGGCCCTGGTGGCACGGTCCTGGCCGCGCCGGGATGGCACTGTGTTGGCCGCCTCCCCACCACTCAGAAGAAGAACAACAAGAGCATGCAAGCAGTTTTTTTCTTCTTAAATATGTCATCACAGAGGCATTACCAACTTCTCTAATGGGGTACTAACATGTTCATTGAGCAGTTGCTTGGGGTTTTTTTCCCAGAAGCTGCTTCTTCTCCCACTGTCCACTAAATATCAGGCTGTGTTAAACACATTCCCTTCATGCTTAATGAAAAGCTTTAAATGTTAAACAATTAAATGTGTTGTTATGGCTCAGAGATTGACATTTGGAGGTGAGGACCTTCCTTCTAAGTCAAGGTCAGAACTTGAGAGTACTCTTTCAACATGGGAAAAGAACTGCAGGCCATAGCATCTGACACCAAGCTGTCATCTCAGCCAAGTATGCTTTTTCCCTCTGATCATTCTCTTTTCCAAGACATGGAGTAATAAAAGAAGGCAAGGCACAGAATTACCTGGGAAAATAGAAATTCTGTTGTAAAGTGTGTTTGACATTTTGAATCTTGCTTGCAGTTTAAATTGCAACAAAGATGACCTTTCACCTTGTGACCTATTCTTCCCTCTCCATGACAAAGGAATTCTGAAAAAAACCCAATTTACTCTGCTATGATTTTGTTTATTTTTCATACACACATGTATTTCTTGAAGCAAAGCGTCAAGGTAAAGTGATTTGGTCATGGAGAAGGTGCAGCACTTTTGATACATCCAAGTAGAATGTTTCAACAGCATCAAATATAGAACAGTAAAAATATTTTTTACCTTCTTTGCTTCTAAACCCCTGTATAAGCTGACACATCACAGAATGCTCTGGTTTGGATTCACTGGTGGAAAAATCCACTGGTGCCAAAAGTTCTTGAAATAATAATCTTATGACAAAAACTTGATATGCTTTGGATAGAGGCATCTTTACTTAATCACTGCAGTGATAAAGATGGATTCTTGGCTTTATGGACAACTTCTGTCTGCCAAAGAAGACTTGTAATGTAGAGCTGTAAATCCTGGAGATACGAACAGCTACAGGATATTTACCCGATCATGCCTATCCACAGGAATCAAGAGTCCAGCTGAGGAAGGACTCTCAATCAGTCTGGTAAGGCAAGAGCTTGTCCAGAGACCAGGAAACAAAAGAATGGAGATACAGGGACTATGGGAGCAGAAAATGTAGAATACAAACAAGAAGAAATGGCAGCCTACCAAGCGGGTTATTAATAGAATAGGATGGGGAATCTGTGTTCATTAAAAGACTTAAAATAAAAAAAATGAATTAAAAAATTACATCATTTGCATTCTTGTGTTCACATGCCATTGAGACAGAACAATTAATATATGTTTGTTTCAGTTTTTCTGAAGGTGGGCAGCTAAAATTTGGTCTTGTGACAGCTGAAACAAATGCTTAACTAGAATAATCTTCAAGAAATCTCAAGGGACCAGAGCTTCAGAGCTATCATAATTGGCTGAAAAATCCTTTTATAGTTTTGGCTTAAGAGAAACACATCTCTTAAAAAGAATATTATGTTGTTCTTTTATTTTTTCTATTTGGTTGGAAAATAAAGATGTTACTTAAAGCCTGTTGTAAGTTGAATGGAACAACAAGAAACAAAGCAATACTTTTGAAAAGGCAAAAAATGCTTGAATTCTGAAATGTTTTGACAGTCAGAATTGACAGTTGAAGAGAAAATGAAACATAGATTTGTGTTCAGTGAACTAAACCCCTGAAGGGATTGCAACTGATGTACACAAACTACCCTTAGCAAGTACCTGACTCTTCTGTCTCAGTAGCTGTGTTGATAAAAAGCTCATCTCTTGTTCCTTGTGCAGGTCTTGCTGGCAGTCCACTCAACAGTGCAGCAATTACAATAGTGAGAGCTCATAATAAGATTGGGGGGAGGATGCGGAAAGAAAGGGAAAAAGAAACAGAAACAAAGCATGTTAATTTTGGGCATCTGCTTATGTATTTTCTATAACCTTTACACTTTGTTTGTGAGCTTCCTTATTAGTATCATTTTCACGTGGCATTGATTTCAGTTTAGTAGTCAAACACCATATGGAATTGAGTAATCAAACATTGCGCTTTAGGATGTTGAAATGAAACATCCTGACTAATTTACTTCTTTTATTTTCTTCTGAAAACAGACCTTTCCTTTTTGGAGATCCAAATATATGTTTTTCCATGGAAAATGTCACCAAACCCAATTATTGGCTTATTCCACTTCTTACATGGATATCAATAAACAGAGTCCCATCTGGTGGCCAAGGAAAGCATCTGAGTTGCCTGCAGAAAACTCCATGGAGATCTTTGCTCTTCATATGCACCAAACAAGGTCACAAAGTGTATTCCTACTGCTCTGATTCTGCAAGGAAGAACAAGCCTATTCTCACAATCAGGAGCAGGCATAAGTCAGCTACACAGTGCAAACCAGACTAAGAAGTGGCTTTGTACTTGGGGATGTTTTGGAGGTGCCAAGGCATGTGAGGCTGTTCTCCTCTGTCCGTGGTGCTGGGATGGAACCGATTCACAGATACCAGTCTCTGTCCTCACTCTGGTGAGAAAACACTGCTATTTCTGAGATTTGTTACTGTCTGGTAAATGTTATAAAATTGCATTACTGCCAGATTCATACTCATAAATTATTATGAACCCACTATATTGTTATATGCCATCAGAAAGAAGATGCATGTGGCATTGCTCATATCAGTACCATGGCTGCAGGAGCTGCCATTTCTCTTGTAGCAGACATCACGTACAGCAGGTAAATCACCTAACAGATCACCAGGAGTCCATCTTTCCAGTTGGGTTTCTCAGAAAATTGAGTAAAGACTCTGCCTCCAATGTAAAAGCCTTCTCCAGAAACCTTTCTGAGACTATGAATAGACACAGATGTATAGACGACATCATCTCTTTTTACTGTGTCCTTTCTTGCTTCTGAGCCTGATCCTCATGTGGTGAGGAATGTACTGGTGGGAACTTTCCTGACTAGAAACAGGGTATCACCTGGACAGAAGGAACCCAAATCAGGCTCACAAGTGATTGGTTTTTCATCTGGAAGGTACATCCTGTGGGAGTTATTTGGAAGCTGATGCTTTTGGCAGGGCAGAGATGCTGAAGCTGGGACTAGGAGTATCTCATTGCAGTTTGTGATTTGATGATGATGTGCCTTGTTCTCCTGAAGAGAACTGTGAGGTAGTTGGTGCTAAGAGCTATGTTTCACTGTCTCATGTGTCATGATTTTCTGTGTCAAGTGTGCAATCTGGAAAAAGTGGGTGCAGTTTGGAAACAGAACCATGGGTACATGACCCTTGGAGAGTCAGCTGGCTCTGGAAACAGACCAGTAGTTCTAAACAGGTCAACAAGATCAAGGATCTCTCAGGCACTTCTGGGTGTCCCTATTGTTTTGTCTAGCTTCTGAAGTCCCTGTGGATGATATCACTCTTCTCTGCATCAAAGGGAGAACACTTACTATTGCAAAGCTTGTAAGGAGCTTATGAACAGGAACAATGATATTTCTCAACAACCTCACCTGGCTTTGCTGACCCTCAGCTGCTACTGGAGTTCCTTGATGTAGCATGGTCCAGGATTCCCAAAGCAGGAAGAAGAAAACTGATTTTAGGCAGTTGGGTGTTCTAACTATTAGCTCAAGCTTTTCTGATCCTTCTGTTTGAGAGTATTTGAATTGTTCCCTCCCAGAGGCCAGGATATAAGAACAAGCTGTGCATATGTAGTTTTAGTAGTGTGAGGAGGGGCACTACCTTCTCTCTAAGAGCAATCATATGATGAAAAAGGAATGTGAGGTGTGATATGACAGACCCAACCTTAAACCATGCTCAAAGTCATATAGGCACTTGGGGAGGCAACATAGATCTGGAAATACTGTGTTAATAGCACAGAAACCCAGGCACACAGCTCCAGCAGGCTCCTAGGTTCATTTCCTGAGCATAGTAATCTATGCTGGCACATTCCTATGTTATGTGAAAAAACATCAAAAAGCATCGAAAATACTGCATCATGCTTTTTTGAAGGGTAATTTCTGGGGGTGAGTTAAGGTTTATAACAAGAGGGTTTCCCACCCCATGTTGGTATTATTTTTATTTTCTTTCTGAAACTTGTTAGCAAAAGTGCAGCACATGCTTACTCAGGTGAGTTTCTTAGACTAACACTAGTGTCGGCTACGAAAGTGGTTTTCTGGGAGCCTACAGAATAGAACTGAACAGTTCAGGAGAAGGGACCTAAAAAGACAATCTAGTGCAATTGACTGATCACTTCAGGACCACAGAAAATTAAAACATGATATAAAGGGCATTATCCAAATGCCTCTGAAACATTGAGAGGCACGGGACACCGAGGCAGACCCAGGTGGTAGACACTGCCCGGAGTGTAGAAACATGCACGCCCGCATCTGCAGCTGGCATCTGAAAGCTTTGCAGACTGCGGAGCCCCGATGGCCGGCATCGCTGCCCCGGAGGGACTGACTTGCCTGTCATGCCTGCTGGATCCGCACGCCTTTCCGCGCGGTGCCAGGTGCGGCCCCGGCGTCCTCCCTGACCTTCAGAGGACGTCGCCCACGGGCCGTGCCAGCGTCTCCCCGGGAGGCGCCGCTGCTCCCCATCCCGGGCTCCCACTACTGCCGGCAGCATTGCGCCCTAGCCCCCTTCTTCCTTTTAAACCCATACAGATTACTTTGGGGGTTGCTGTCCCACCTCTCCTGCTGGCGACAAAAGGGCGGATCAGCAGCAGAACTCGTCTCCTCCCCACCCAGCCTCAAGCCGGCTGTCGGCATCCCGAAAGGTGGGCGCCGGTGCTCTGGAGTGGATATTGTTCTGCTTTGCCACGTAGCACTCGCACCGTGCACAGCTCCCTCCTTCTCACCTTCAGATGCCGTCCGGAATCCGGGCTGGACAACGGATCGCTGCACTCGCGTCCTTCAGCGACAATCGCAGGGATACGACTTTCCTCTCTTCCCCCATCCCGTTCCCCCGCCCGCCCGTCCCCCACCCTCGCCCCCCCCCACCTGGATAGCGAGAGCACAGAGACGAGCAGCCGGTGATTCTTCTCCGGCCACAGTTAATCCGAGGCGAAGCAAGAGGGAGGAGAAGAGTCTGCTCCCTCACTGTCTTCTTCCTTGCCTCTCCAACTCGTTCCAGGACCTAGGGAATGAGAGGGGATCTCCGGAAAGGACTCAGAATAGAGGACGCAGAACGCTCTCCCACACCCTCCCCCTTTTGCAGGAAGCCGTGGTTGCAGAGATTTCCCCTGGAACACACACTGGCTCCCGAGGAGAGGCAAGGAAGCAATTGCAAAATGCAACAGCGGGCTGACAGCCACCCCTCCTTCCCCCCACGGCAAAGCACAAGGACACCTGGTTGCTGGAGACAGCCGGGGATGGGGTGGGGGACACGCATGCAGATACACGCACCCCTCCGCGGGGTTCGGGGAGCGCTGGCGCCCTGCTCGGCGGCGAGCACCGCGACCGAGGGGCGAGGGCGGCGCAGGGAAGGGGCGGGGGAGCCGGAGGCAGGGGGAGGGAGAGAGTCCAGCTCCCGCAACGAGGGGAGGAGGAAGGAGGGACCGTGTCGGTGGGATGGTCCGGAAATGCTGTGATAAAAAGAGGGGCGCGGGGGAAAAGTAGGGAGAAGCTCTGGACTCATTCCTTCTCCCCCCACCCCGCACCCGCAACTTCCCCGGCAACCCTCGGGCACACGGGCGCCGGCCGGAGCCCGTGGGAGAGGAGAGGAGCCGCAGCAGCCGGCACCTGCCGCAGCCACCTGCCCCGGCCCGGCCCGTCTCAGCACAGCGGTGTCGCCCAGCGAGGTATCGGCGCCGGGGCGGGCGGGCCGTGCCGAGCCGGGAAGGGCAGAGAAGAGAGGCGGGGTGCGGGCACACAGAGACGGGGATAGCTCTCGTCCCTCTAGGTGGTGGCACGGCTGTGACCCGGTGCCGAAGCCGGGCGGGGGGTGGGATGCAGCAGCCGGAGCGGCGGGGCTGCTGTGCTGCACTTGGGGCCGGCCGTCTCAACCTTGAGCCGTCCCGGCTCACCCTGAGGAGGTGCAGCCCTCGCTGGCATTGCGCTGGGGGCTTTCCGAGGGATTCTGGTGGAGGACTTTCTATCCTGCCACACGGACTGCATCCGCATCCTGATCGCTCAGCATCCCCCGCTTGTTCTCCTGGGCACTTGCAGGGCGCGTCACCTTCAAATGCCCCCTCGGCGGTCCCGGGCGGAGCTGCCACTTCGGAGCAAACCCTCTGAAACCCGAGAGGGCGAGAAGCAGGCGGGGAAACGAGAAAGTTCAAAGGTTTAACCCCCTCCTGCCCGTCTGCAGGAGACAAGGCATGAAAGGGCACTGCATTGCTCCTCCGCACTTGCTCCCGGGCACTTGCCCAGTCTGGGGGAGCCGCCGTGTACCCCTGACTCCTCCCACCCGCTGCCCGCTCGCCAGCATGCAGCTCTGCTCCTCGGGTGCCTTGGCGTGCAAGGCAGAGTCTGAAGGGATGGAGGGCTGGAAACTTGTCTGCACTCAGACAAAGGGAGGAAGGCTGTGGGGAGAGAGCAGAGGAAGATCAGGCATTAGCCTTTTCTTTTAGAGACATTGTTACTCTTTTGATTGTGCCTCTTTGCAGGCTGCCTTCCAAGGACTCCTGGTCTCTGTGCTTGTGAGGTGTGAAGGTGGGCAGGACCCCAAACAACAAATCATGGATTTTGTTATGAAACAAGCTCTAGGAGGTAAGTGTGATTGGCACACAAGGGGCCTTGAATCCCTCCTGCCCCTACCCTTTGCACCCAGAAAGAGAGGGAGGGGATGGTCTGCTATGGTAGGGTCTGCGCCTGGAATAGCTTGTTGAGGACTTGGAAGAGCATGCCTGTCACTGATTCATGATCCCAGAACGGAGTGTTTGAAGAGTCTGAGCAGGAGAGGGCAGCAACAAGCAGACACCAAAGCCCCGTGTCAGAGAAGAGACCTCCCACGCAAGGTGTGCTGGCCCTGGCTCATGCCTAACTGGCACCCTACCAACTGGATACGTATCCTGCTGTGCATTGTGCAGGTCTTGATTTGCTTCATGCCATGCCACTGAGGTGGGTATTATAAAGGGTGAAGACTGGTTTAGGCAGTGTAAGCCCAAAGAAAGAGTAATGTCTTGTCTATGTGTGTAAGCCTTCTATTATCTTTGCCCCAAAGACTGGCCAAATCCTGAACAAAAAATGGCCAGTGCAGAAATTTTAGTCCCTGATATTTTGAGAGTTATATTTAGTAAGAACACTGCCACAACAAGGATGGAAATAATAATAAAGTATTCCTACACCCTTTACCTGATTTTGAGACCAATGTTGTATGTGTTTCTGTATACTAGCTTACGTGTGTGAGGAATTGTTTTTACCTAATGGTCTGAAGCATAGACAGTAGGGATGTGTGTAGAAGAAATTGAAAACACTGAACAATATTTGGGAATGAGGTTCCTTTCTTTCTATCACAGTTACTTTCTAGGCTGGTTGACCTGGACATCGGTCTAAGCAACAATCTAAGCATCACTGAGGTGATGCTGGATGCTGTTGGGAACTGAAATATTGGACTCAGAGGAAGTTGATAATTCTCTCTTGTACTCTATCTCATGTGTGCATTTTTCATTCTTTTTTCTTTGAAGAAACTGTAGAATCGTGGGGCTGTGTAAATGTTTAATGTGTGGTGATATTGATGTTGTATTCAACTTCAATATTTACTGCAGGATTCTATCTCATGGCATGGAAACAATGTTTTCATCTCTGAAAGTGGTGGGTGTTTTTCACCACAGGAGCAGAATTGTCAGGGTCAAGAACAGAGCAATCAACCCAAGTTTTAGTTGGGGTATTTTGAACAAGGAGATCAAATGGGAGAAAAAAGGGACTAATTTGGTTGCACAAAATAGTGAGGTATGAAGACATCTACGTGACAAAGGTAACGGTTTGTGTGGTAGCAGTGCTATGTTTCATTTCATTCTTCAGTGCCTGTTTTGAAGGAGAATTAGTGTTAAGATGTGCAGCCTTTGCACTGTTTGCTATGTTGCAAGCTTGCTTGCACAGAAATGAACTAATGTACCTGCAAACTGGGGATACAGCCACTACAGCTGGAGATCCATGTAAAGGGAAATAACTGCTTAGACACTGCAGTTAAAGGTGGGGGGAGGAGGGCTGCAGCAAGGAATAACATCTACGATGGCTGCTTTTTTTCTGCAGCTTGGTGACTTAACATGGGTTGGAAGCAGTGTCTGTCTGTGCTTAACAACGTTCACCCTCATTCTAACACGATGGTGCATGCCAAGGTCAGGATTTGTATAATAATAGGAATTCCTGAGAAGGTAAATTCAAAAAGCATCTTTTTGTGAAGTCTGAGCTCCTGATGTCTGTCAAGATGCTGCCTAGGGCACCAGCTCTTCTTCCAGATGACTTAATGTGTCTGGAACTTACCCACTTACTCAATAAAGGAGAAGTCTCTGCAGAGTGGTAAAATCCAGGAAATGCTAATTCATTAAGCAGAGTCCTATTTTAAAATTACAAATAGTTTCAACAAGATAAAACAAGATCGCCCAGTGCAAATAAAATTTGGAAAATAATGGTGGTTTTGGACACTGGTTTCTCCCTGGAGTTAAAGCCCAAGCTGATGCAAATCATCCAAGCTGGCCAGACTGGCACAGCAAACCAAGGACTAAAGGCTGTAGTTTGCTTTCTTAGTTTTGGAGCCAGAACTCTTTCTGTCTGCCAGTTCTGATATGCAGAGGGAGATTTTCTTAAGGGTTGGACTCAATGATCCTTCTGGGTCCCTTCCAACTAAGAATAATCTGTGAATTTTGTCCACAAGGGTGGTCTAACTGAGCAAAGCACCAGACCTCTAGGTCTGACTGATAGGCTTGCTTTGGGTAGGGTACATGGTCTGATCTGCTAGTGAGCATTTTTATTATCCTCACTTTCTGGGAGGTCTTTGGCTGGATTTCATGGCTCTTTGATTTTAGTTTAATATGTCTTTTCCCTGAACACCTCTGAATTAATTTTTCTGTTTGATAGGATTTTTTGAATGGTGCAGAAGTCCTTATCCCATTCTCATAATCTCTTATGGCACTCCTGGAAGAAAGAAAAAGATACTGCAATTTTGTCATTACGGTCTCCTCTAATTTACACAGAATTGGACCTGCTGCAGATTCTGCTTGCAGAGCACCTACAGCTAAGTTAGCTTAACCCTTCAACTATCTCAGATGGTGAAAATTCACAAAGGATGAGGGTCAGTTGGGTGTCCTTGACAGACTTAATGGGTATGTCATTTTGATAATGGGTGTGTCATTTTCTCTTCCCAGCATACAGCCCCAAAATGAAGCTTGGGCCAGAGTTTCTGATAGCTAAGAGCCTGGATTTGAAAACTGTTTGCAGGTGGTTTCTTCTGACCTTTCCCTACTGGACAGGACAATGCAGATCTCTAGAGCATGTGAGGAGCTTGGGACCAGGTTTTGTCATAGGGAATGGTCAAATAAGGTACTGATAGAAGAACACCATTCTCCCGCCTCCTCACTCACCTCGTTGAGGAAGATAAGGTCTCACTCTCTTTTAATTAGCAGTAACACTAACCTTGGCAGAATGCTTCTGTGGGAGTTTTGCCATTGCCTTTGAAGCAAACTTTGAAGATATTAGCCTTGTCTCTAATGGTACAGAATGATCAGATTTGCTTCTCCTTGGAGTTTTGCCCATAGAGGAAGAAGGCAGTGAGGTGTTTTGAAAGGTAGGTGAACTAAATTAGCAAGTTAGCAACCAAGGAAAGGCAGTTACATGGTGTCGAGTTGCTTTGTTTGGAAGTCTGTGCGATGAGGGTATTCAGGTTTTGTGAAATCAGTTTAACAGGCTATTGTACTGCTAAAGTAGGATGTATCCTTTCCCTGGCTTATTGTTAAAGAGGGTGTGCAGAAGTCTGTGTTTCTGTGCAGTGGAAGGTCATCCTCTGCTGTCCTGCCAGCACTGGGATTTTGCTGCTGTGTTGGCAGCAGAGTTTTTGCCTGGAGGTTGACCAGTTTGAAATGTGCCTTTTTAAATCCCTGGCCTCTTCATGGCAAAATCCTTGACCCTTTCATTAGCAGGGGGGACTGCAATCCAGAGTACAAAATAGTAGGTTATTTCCTACTTTTTTTTTTTTTTTTTTTTTTTTTTTTTTTTTTTTTTTTGTGTGTGTGTGTGTGTGTGTGCGCGCATCTCAGACCTTTCAATACCCTATATGGAAGTCAAACTGTTTATTGTCTGACAGTGACAGAAATCAAGGAGAAGTCATGATAATTATTAGCTGTATTAGCTATGTAAAACAAGAAGAAAGTAGCAAGAAGACACCAGAAGGCGTAAAATTGCTGCTTCTTCTCCCACAGGAGTAGAAAGGGAATATTTTGTACCTCTGACCCTGCAACATCACCGATGTTGGCAGAGATGTGTAGCCAGGATGATTGGTCACTTCGCTATTCCTGTGACAATTCTTTAAATGAAGACAATCAGAATAATTACATATTTTACATTAGAAGCGCTCTTTGCCAAGCCAGGTCAGAGCTGGGCTACTGCTGTCATGACCAATGTGTATGATTTCCCAGGGGAGAGCAGGAACTGGAGGATCTGGCATGGTTCTTCAAGGAGTTTAGCTGTAATGCTTTTCACTGTGCATTGCTTATTTCTTCTTAACTTTGTGTGAAAGCAAATGGTGCATGAACACCTGACTTCCATGTTTTACTATGCTGTATCACTTCCTCTGTCACTGCTGGCTTGGACAAATAGGGAAAATGGTTTGAAATAGAAGACAATGAACTTCATGAAGCTTTTCTGGGTGTCATTTTGTTACTGGGTGATTTGAGGTCCAAGGTCTGAGACATTTTCTTATGAGAAAGAAAAGAGAAAACCTATGAAAAGTGAGGAGAGTTTACTGGAATGTTGGATTGTGATGTCTTTGAAGGGAGAGAGATTTTGTACCGCAGAAAGCAACATTCTGCAGACCAGAATATTATGAAATTGTGGTATACAGAACACACAGTAGCTCTAAATATGATGCTGCACAGAGCCCTTTTAATGTGCTACTTTTATTGCCGTGAATGGGAGAAATGGAAAGAACTGGATGGTAAAAGGTTGGGATATCTGCCTTAAATATTGACTTTTTTTAAGGTCAGCCTGTGGATAAATTATGCAAATTCTTTCACGTGTAACAGTGCATATGAATGGTACTGTCTAATTTCTTCTTCATGCTTCCAGCACCCCTTGAATTCATAGTGCAGTGCAACTCCACTAGGAGGAAGGGTACATCTCAGTTTCTGGATAGATTTTTACTGTGACAGATAATACAGGCGTGATTTGATGATTTAGTGGCAGCAGTTTAGAGTGGGGACTGCTGCTTCACATCTGCTTCACATCTGCTTCCTCTGTTAAGAATGAGTGGACCCTTGTTTTGGTTCAGAAGGATTCTTAAAATACTATGGGCACAAGACAAATGCAACCAGATTGCCATCCAGAACGTGCCAGCAGGGGGGCACTGCCAATTCATGGCCCTCACCAGCAACTTTGATTCAGCTGGGTATATCACAAAACACAGTCCAGGGGGAGTCCCCTTGTTCTTGAAGGCAGTCAGAGATCCAAACCCTCATGAAGATAATGGGATTTAAGTCACTGTGTGACTTAAGCTTTGAAGGAGCAGCTCCTGTGCTAAGTTTACATTAGGGAAGATGTGATGGTGTTTGAATGCCAGATAAGCCTGAATGAAAACCATACTAGTGTTTAACATCTTAGCAGTGACCTTCTGTATATGCTACTGCTGCATATGCCTCATTTTAGCAGCTTATGAAGTGAGGATTAAATCCTTAATTTTTCCTGCAGAAGTTAGCAAGATTAAATGCAGTCAAAGGCAATACAGACCTGTTCAGGGTGGAACACACTGTGAGGTAAACACAGGGGTTTCTGTTTTCTTCTTCTCCAGTTCATTCTCTTGTTTCTCACATTTCTCAGTTCTCTGCTGAGCCTCTGGGCTGCTCTGGGTCCTCAGGCATCAACTAAGCTCTGCTGCACTGCTTTTGTTAATGTGTGAAGTTTTGGAGCAGGACAGAAACTGTAATGCAAAACTGCAACCTGTAATGCCAACAAATACTGCTGGTATTGACTGCTGGGGTCTCTTTTGTCTGTGATCCTTGAAACCTTTAACACATGAGGTCTTTCATTTTGCAGTCAGATGCATCCAAAGCAGAAGGACTGGAGAATCTGGCAAGAGACATCAGATCTCAAGCCCACTGTAGCATGTGATAGGTGTTGGATGGGGGCCACTTACTTTAATTCTCAGGTAACTTCCACTTATGTTGTGTGTCATTCTGGGCCTCACAAACTAGACATGTTTTTAAGGGTGTTAAATGCATCCAGAGGAGGGCAACAAAGCTGGTGGAAGGGCTGGAAGGAATGTCTTCAGAGGAGTGGCTAAGGACCTGTTTTTTCTGTTTTGGAGAGAAGGAGGCAGAGGGGTCACCTCATTGCTCTCTACAGCTTTTTGAAGAGATGAAGTGGAGAAGGAAGTGCTGATCCCTTCTTCCTGGGATCCATTGACAGGAGGTAGGAACCTGGGGTAAGTGGCTTCTCTGTTGCACACATTTTTACAAGGAATGGTATTAAAAGCATTTTTTTTCTAAAGTGTACTGATGGCAAAGAGATTTTCTTCAAGAAGTTTGATTAAGTTGCAAGATGTCTTCCAAGGAAGCAAATGGTTGCTGTTGAGATGATATCAGTGGAACAGCTACAGTGATAGTCAGCTGATTTATTCCATCCCTGATCCAAACCAGATGAAAAACTGACCAGGTCCCTTTTTCCTGTGCCTTTCCTGTGAAAGCTTCCTTTTATGTTTGCTTGCCTCTGTTTGGCCTCTTGCTGTTAGAATCACATGAAGCTCTCCCTTGTGTCTGCTGGGATCTTACTTTTGTTTGTCTTACTTGCAAGCAGGCACTGCGAGCAGTGTGCTTATTGAAGTATCCTTGGAGGAAATTTGCAACCTTCAGCTGATTGCAGAGGTAGGCCACAAATAAGATCTGTGCTGCAGGCCATCTGCTTGCCAAAAGCCTTCTTGGAGTGGAGTGACATGGATAAGCAGGAAGTTTTCTCTTCCAGAGAGGGAGAAATAATGAAATTTCACATATATTAAGTAGTCTGTCTAGGATTAATTCATGGCAGAAAAACAATTACTCTCCTTGGGTTTCTGTCCACTTCAAAGGAAATTCTGTGTGCTTTTGATTTTAATATCTGTTGCTGTATATCTGAATCTTTCTGACTTTTTTTTTTTTTACCTTTCATAATTGAAGCAAAGTGGTGGTTTCTTGCCAGCTGCATGGTTTAGGCACAAATATGGTTTGTCAGTGCTGAAATTTTAGCTTGTGTTGTATAGGAAATGCTATCTGCAGCAGCAGATTTGTAGCTGGGCAGGAACCTAATGGGTGATGTATTAGTTATTGAGATCTTCCTGGTGAAATGAGGTGCTCTAAATATAAGCTACTGGCTTGCTGAAGTTGGTTCTTAAGGAGAGGGAAGTTCAGGGTGCAGTTCAAGTGTTAACCGTGGAGACCTTCTCACTTGTTCATGTGCTGGCAAAAGCACAGATGTTAGAGAAGACTGATGTATACGAGAGCTGGTGTCCATGGGAGGGCTTTGTTCTCTGGCTGGACGGGTACGGTTTGAAGTCATAAACTATGAAATCAAATCTGTGAAGGCTGCCTGGGTTTAGAAGTCTTGCTGAGTTAAGTTGAGACTGTATGGTCTGTATTGGTCAGCAGTGCAGTTCAGTATGGAGCTCTAAAATCTCTTAAGTAACCTCTGCAAGTGTCCTCCACTAAGCAAACACAGGCATCTGTCCTTACAGAAATGGGAATGTCTCTTTCATCCTGGGGCACCCCCCCAAAGGCAACGGCACAAAAATCTGTCCTAGCTACAAAATGGCATCACGGGAAATTTCATATGGCAGGTGCATGGAGATGAGGAGTCCTCCAGCAGTGTTTGAAGTCTGCCAAATTGTTGAGGAGGCCTGGAAGGGGAATGGCAATAAGCAGGGAAGGCTGGCAGAAAGAAAGGGACTGATCTCTAGTGTGTTGCCATTGGCTTGTTCCATGTCAGAGAGCTACATGCAAAAAGCATGTTCTTCTGTTTAAAGGGCAGGGTCCTTTCTCTGAACTTATTGTGATGGTGCTCAGACAAGAGAGGGACTAGACACTGATGCTGAGACTCAGCAACAAACACAGGTTCTAGTGTTACCTAGGGTGAAAGAATTCATAGTTTTTCAGGCCATTGGAGAGAAGATACGGTTCATGAAGTGGTAACTGGGACGTTAGTCCCTCAAAGCTGCAGTGTTTCTATGCCCGCTTCCAACAACTGTGAAGACCCTCAGCAGCATGCCAAGGGCTGTTCCAAATTCTCTGTTTCTCCTCTTTCAGGGTGGGGCAGAAAATACTCAGCCTTAGCCTTGGATGCTTTTTTTTGAGGTGAGGCTGCACCTCTGCCCTGCCTTTGTATATTCATTCCATATGCTGAAATCAAGTGCTTGATCAAGGCAACACAGAGCCTTAAACATTTGCTAACTTACTGCTTTAAGCACTTTTCTGGTTGCCATCATACTTTCTCACGTACAGTCTGATTGTGAGAGCTTGGATGTAGTCAGTTTTGTTTCACTCAGGTTAGTTTTTGGGTCTGGAGTATGTGTCTCAGGATGTAGAACATTGCTGAGAAGGCTGAAAGTTTCAGCCCATTGCTGAGCAGATGCTCATGTGGTTTGCTAAAGGGTAACAGCTGCAATTACAGACATGGCAAAGGCTACTAGTGATCTATCACTGGTACAAATCACAGTGCATATTAGAAACAAAATACTTCAAACAAATTGTGTCTCTCTTATATGGACAAGTTGATGACCACACTGTGCAATTTGTGGATTGTTGTGTTTTTTCCCTCTCTCCTGTATTTTTAAATGAGCTGCTTTTGAGTTGGGTGGATGCTGGTACTGCAGAAGTGCATTAATACAAACAACAAATTTAATCTGCTGACTTTGTGCATCTTTTTGCAATTTGAATTTGTGATTACCTACAAGAATGAATCTGCTTAGTAGCTACTTACAGTTTTGCATCATGATTTGAATCTTGTGGCTTATTTGCAGTCATACTGACCTTGAAGGAATGTCAAACATACAACAACATCATCAACATAAATTTGGGATTCAAATAGCTGTGAATTACCTTCTGTGGAAAACAAAGGAAGAAACAAAACAAAACAAAAAATCCAGGGGGGAATGATGGAGCTGTTTTGATAACTTCAGTCTTCTGAGAGAATTACAGCAATGAAGGAGATGGCAGACAACAATTAAAGGAAAAAGGATGGGAAAGAAATGTGTGTCAATGCCTATGCTGACAAATAGTTGATCTGCCATGTCTCTGTGTCCCTGGATCTGTCTAATTTTTTTGGTTTTGCTAGGTAGCTCAGGTGAATTTGACCAGCAGAAAAGAAGTTTGAACTTTCTGTTGAAGGTTACTTAGTGTAAGATGGTTGTCTCAATTGCTGGCCTTGTCTGTGGGAAGGTCACTTGATCTCTGTGTTAAATGGTGTCTTTCCCAGTCTCCTTGCATAGAAAGCATCACAGGACACCCTTATCTCAAGAAAACAACAGACTCAACTAGACACATGGGCCTCTGATCACTGCCATTCTCTTCATGGGAAGCAAACCCCATTCTTCTTCTATCACTCTGATTCTCAATGTCAGACAGGGCTGAACTTCTGGACTTAATGGACTTGAAAATTTGTCCTTGACTTGATATTGTCAATGAAACTTTCTTGCTCTTTCTACTTCACTGCCATGGTGTTGTGTGTAGTGTGAAACCTCCAGCACAGCCCCTGAAGGGGCAGGAACTGTGTGGGACTGCCTGGCCTCTGTTCCAGTGCCTGTCCTTAGCATGTCTGTCTCTTGAATTCTTTGAAAATGCATATATTAATCACAACCTTAATTTGCAAGAGGACTTTGGAAAGGTTTTACTAAGGCTGTGTTGGTTTTTGTTTTTAATAAAAAACTTTTAAACACCTAAGTTTGTTTTTTTTTTCTCAGCAATCATGGAAAGAAGACATACTGCAAACATGAAAGACTACATGAGACTAAGACATCATGTCCAAACCAATGTATTTTTAATCTCTGGCAGTTACTTACTTCATGCTGAGGCTAAGTTAATGTGTGCTACTCTTCCTTAAGTCTGAGTGAAATGTTTTGTTTTTTGTGAATTAGATTTCTCTTTGCAGTTTCCTTCAGATTTATTTTTACTCTAGATGAAAAAAAAAATCCCAAACAGAATACAGGTAAGTAAAATTTCAGGAGAAGGAGAAAGTACTCAGAGATTTTGCCAGTATATGTATATAGTTCCTGCTCCACACTGTTCTAGCTGAGAATAAAAGTGCTTGGAAGAATATTTAGAAAAAAAACTTGACTTCATTAGAAACAGATGAGTATTTTTTAATTTTTATTTGTGGTTGGGGTGGTTTTTTTTTGTTTTTGTTTTTGTTTTGTTTTGTTTTGTTTTAATTCTGTAGACTTAAAACAAATTTCTTGGCAATTGCAACTTTCTCCTCTGCATTTTCCTTTAAATATCAGAACTTTCTGTTCCATGTCATCTGGGCTGCAAAATGACAAGATTAAAAGGTGCATGAAAGGAAATTTATAATTACATGGAGATGTATTAAAATGCTGAGGAAAAAGGTTAAACAGGGACACCACTACTCTCTCTAAATACATGGGAGAGGTGAACACTGCCATGAAGGAAGAGCTACTTAAAGTGAGGGACAATACTGGTAAAATGTGAATAAATTGGCCACGAGCATCCTTAAGTCAGTAATTATTGTCGCTGGACTTGTGGGAGAGGAGATGTGCTCTCTCTGGGGATTCCTGCTGCTGCAGCAAGCAGGAAGAAATGGAAACTGAGCCTTGGGTGCATTTGAAATAATTGTACATGCTCAGGGAGGTAGGGCCAGTGAGGCAGGAAATAATTATTGGTCCTGAGTACCTCATAGGGAGTTCATGGCTTTGAGTCTTCATTTGTAAGCTTGTCCATAGTAACAAAACTTTACTAAAAAGTGGTTTAGTTTTTATACTAAATTTTGATTTTTTTCCAATATGTGTTAATATCTGATTGTGTCCAGAATGCAAACCTAGCCTTAGGAAGCAGCATTGTGTTCCTCTGGGTGAGTTAGTTACAGAGCTGTGGTAATTTTTCCCTTCCTGGAAAATATTTTAGCCCCTTTGTATTTGTATGGCAGAAGTGGTTTGCCAGCTATATTATGTCCATGCTCATGGATGATTTGAAATCAACTTTTGGATTCAGATTGAAAGTGATTTTATTTCAAAGCACTTGGTGGATTTACAAAGTAATTTCTAGAATAGATGTCTCTACTGGTTAGCTTTCCAGCTGTGGTGTTTCAGCCCAGGTAGAGGTATTGGGGTTTCATGTAACAAGCATAGCATGAAATACCTTCCATGGTGACTTCTACCTGCAATTTACATGGAAACAGCTATTTTCAATGCATTTGGTAATTTTTTGGTTTTATGCTTCATTTGAGATAAAAGTAATTTAAGAACTAGGTGTTTCTCTGGGACCTTTTCCTGGTTTTGAGCAGTTGCCTGAAAATAAGATGTTCCATCTTCTTCAGTAGCAATATTTACTATTTTCCTGGTTGTTAGACCCAGATACACTCCACAGCATATGTGTCTGCTGTCTGCCATCTCCATATTCTTGGTTCAGGCTCACATTACACTACGACTTGGATCTCTTATCTAGGCAGTGACCTCAGAGGATGTGCTTCTGCTGGCCCAGCACTCAGAGAAAGACTCGTGTTTTATATACAGGACCGAATCTCTTGGGCTCAAAAGTCTCCTGTAGCCTTGTAAGGCTCCTTCCCCTTGGCTGATAACTTTTCAACCAAGTCTCAGGAGTGCCTATCCAAACAGTACCTGCAGCAAGGGTACACAAGTGAGTGGTAGAACACCAGATCACTGCCATTGCAAGATGCTGGCTTCTGGAAGACGATGAATGTGCCTGTCCTTTCTTCTGATTGTGCATCTTATTATATTGCCAAGGAACACTGTGCCAGGCAGAGATCCCACTGCAATTCACGTCTCTCTGAAGACCATGTTGAAGTGTTTTAATACCTTTTTTGGTCATGTGGCCTGAGATCCCCTGTTGAGGACCCAATGACTTGCTTCATGGCTGAGGTGCAAGATTGGGACTTCTGGTTTTGTGTTTTGAATGTCATCCGGTAGAACTTTTCAGGTGGTACTCCTTCTGCCTGGTCCTCAGCACCTCTCCTCCAAAACAGTTGCATGTGCTTCTGCTATGCTGGCAGATGCAATGACAGTTGTTTAAAATAGATGGGTAAACTACTAAACCCCTACTACAAATAAGAGAGTTCTGTTTCCACACAGAAAAGTGAAATCAAAGTGCAAAGTTTTGACTTTGCTTCACACAGGGAATCCTCTCCCTGGGTTAAGTGTGGAGTGTGTCAGTTTCAATGCTGTTTTTACTCCAGTTGACTGTTGTGAACTGGCTGTTCTGAGTTAACAACACCCATTTTTTTCTCTCTGTTACAGGCATCTTGTCTTATTGTTGGTTCTTATGTAGTTATTTGTCTATTTTTTTATTTAGAGATCACTTTAGTGTACATTTTGCTTTGTACTGTACAAGGTCCTTATATACTAGGTATTTTTTATGTGCTCAAAAATTAGTTCTAACTAAAAGACAGTAGAACTAATCTAGCCCAACAAGGATGATCTCTTGGTGATCAGGAAAACTCAGCACTTGATTCTGCACAGCAAGGTTCTGAGCACTCATAGGCACTTCTTTGATACAGCATAATGTAATTTAGAAATTTCAGCTGTCTTTCTTGACAGAGATCTGTCTATCTACAGCAGCTGAAGACTAGCATTTTTATTAATTTCTTGCAGATGCAAATAAAATAACCAAAGGGTGTTTCTTCCTCTTCTTAAAAACTCAGAAATCCTCTCAAAATCTCATGGCTTGGAATATTCCGTGTTTTCACACAGTCTGAAAAGAATAAGTCAGATCTATCACCTTCATGTGCATGGAAGAGGTATTTATGGTATATTATTAGGGATGGTCCGGCTAACCTAGGGATGGTATTAGTTACATAAGATCTCAGACATACCTTAAGTGTAGCATGGATGCTGTGGAGTGAAGCAATTATCTATTTTGCTGTCTTCAGAACAGAGCGACCTAGATTCTCTCTTCTTTTTTTTTTTCTCTTTTTCTTTTTTTTTTTTTTCCCTCCATTTTTCCTCACAGGGTGGCCCACTTAGTTGATTAAACTGCAACTCAATTATAACTGGTTATGTTACAGTTGGGAATAAAGCAGATGTAAAGAGAGTGGAGCTGATAAGGTAGTTTATTTTTTGCCTTACTGGTTAGCTGAACATTATGATTAGGATTAAGTAACAAACATTTGGTTTAGTAGCTTTTGGGTGACAGATATTTCACAGTAGCTTTGCCTGGCATTATGGAATGCAAAGTGATTCAATTAAAAGGTGTGCATTGCATGGCAAGAAAAAGAGGTAATAGTGTAGTTTATGAAAGATTTCAAATAAGCTTTAAATCCAAAAGAAGCCCAAAGTCAGCAAATGCAAGGGCAGCATAGTTCATATTTTGTTTGAAGTGAACACATAAAACACACTGATACTTGTGCATTATTTATAGCTTTTATGCAGTACCAATTCTCTGATAAATCGTCAGAGGCATTAGGAGGGTAAATAAGTCATCCAGGTAGGAGGTGGTGACCAAACTCCCATCCTGCAATTTTTGGTATCAGAATTACCCTTCAGGTTAATGCCAGGTAGCATGTTGTCCATGCCAAAACCACTATCGTTAATGAAAACTGTTATTGGCTTAATATTGTATAAATTTCCCCATCTATTCTCTCCCCTCTCTTAAGGCCCAGGTAACAAACCAAAAGCAAACCTGTCTTTCCAGGACAGCCTGGAAGGTAAAATGCCTCTTCTCATGAAGTTTAAGAAGTGAAAGGGCTCAATAAGAACTCATGAGCCCTGAAGACATGTAGAATCTGTTACATTTCTGGGCAGATATCTCTAGAGAGATATCTGCAGCAGGGGTGAAGTTGTGGTTGGAACCCAGCATCAGATTTGTGCAGGAAGTCCAAGTGCCAGAAGGAGTACCTTCTGTCTCTTTGGGCTGGATGCTGAGCATGGCTTGTTGCTATGTTATGGCATCACTGTTGTCACCTGCACATTCAAGCATGATGACTTAACCAGGTGAAGAAAAGCAATGGGAATTCTGCTCTTACTTCTGTCTCTGACACTGGGGAAAGCTGATTCTGTAAATACATTTCTTGATGGCAGGGTGGGGGAAGCCAACCCATTCCTCTTCTGAAAATCCCATTACCCGATTTCAGCTGCAGTGTCTTGCTGCTCACTTACCACTTCAGTTTTTGAAAGCTGTCTCAGAGCTGCAAAGTCTGTTCTCTGCAGTGTGAGGTGGCTGCTCCCCTTACCTGCCTGGATTCCCATTTGGCTTCAGCAAAGCAGGAAATAAGTGCCCATCTGCATCAAAATCTTCCTTTCATATCTTGGACCATAGGAGCTTTCTCAGGGATCAGAGAAGAGCTGATAGACAAGAGCCTTTGGAAATACTCCTTTCATTTGTGCATTTGTGCTGAACTTCCTTGTCATGAAGGAATGGGCTGGTAAGGAAGCAGTATGCAGATATTCTGGGAGTGTACAAAGCTGATGACTAAGTTCATTGGTTATGACAAGGGCCAGATCTGCTCCAAGTACAGCTCACTTAGAGGAAAACGGAAAGATCACACTGCTCCATCTTCAAATATTTATAGAAATAAAGTGCTATTCATCTTTGTAGGGAAATTTTTGTCTGTTGTGAGGGATTAATCAGAGGTACCACAGAATATAATAGTCATGTAATTTGAAGACCTTGCAGGTTCTAGAAGGTCTTGACTTGAAGATGACTGACATCATGGGGAATTTCAAATGGTCTGAGTCCCAACTGAAATTTGAAAGTGTGTGAGACACACACATGATTTCAGATTCTTTTCTGTGCCACTTCTTACTTGTGTTTTAAAGTGGCTTTAATGGTTAATTTTCTTTCCACTCAAAAGCTGACAGGCACAGATATGGACCTTGGCTTGTCTTTCAGTCTCCTTTTTTTCCTCATGCCAAGAACCCTCATGTCACAATGTTATCTCGCTGATTTTCTTTTGTGCTAAGATAGCACTACAACCACTTAATGGGAGAGCTTAGGAACTGTCTCTTGAGATGTATCCACCAGGATCAGACTATTCTCATCTAAAATTCGATGCCTAACAGGAGGATCTAATTGGCATCAGTTGTCTCAGCTACTTCAGGGCTGCTGCAGTGTCCTGAGAAGGCACAGAGGGGATTTGTTTGTTTAATCATACCCAGGATCAAGAGTGCTTTACGTATTCCATATAAGAAAGATGAGCAGGCCTTAGACCTGGTGATGCCTTCTTTCCTGTTTTCCTCACCACACAAACTCCAATCTAGCTTCTTTCTGAAGGCACCAGGTGATTCATACCCATGTTATCGCCCTGCACAGAGCCGTAAATCACCCTTGTCTATCTCTATGGCACTTTTGGGCATCCCCCTCTCATGCACTCCATAGGAGCAGACACCCTTTAATGGTGCAGCTGGTGGGTGGTAACAGCATGAATCTACTGACATTTTGCTAATGCCATTTGTTACAGCTAGAGCTTCTGTCTGAGCTTCATAGAAATCCTGGGGATTATTCTTACCAGTGATCTATCAGGACCATCACAATGATGGAAGGAGGGAAGTGAAACAATAATTCTTGTTTGAGGGCTCAGCTCTCCACTTATGCACCAATAAACCTGTTACCCTTTTTTGGACAGCTGCAACATTTTTCCTGCAGCCATGTGTCTAGATTCTGGTGCTTGCCACTATTTAGAGCCAGGTGTTTGCTGAGCCCAGCAGTGGGGACAAGGACAGAGAAATGATAGCCATGAATTTGCACAGCTCACCAGTCTGGATTACAGGTCTAATATCCACATGGTGCTGCTGAAAGAGCTGTTGCAACTGTCTAGGGGTTAATGCGCAGTGATTATATCTCTGACAGTCTCTGAGTAGTTAAATTCAGTTCGGGGCTCAAGTGGAGAGACCTAAGGTTCCTTGTGTTCTGTAAAATGCTCCCTGTTCATGTTTGCTAACCTTTTAATTAGAGAACCAAATAGACAAAGTCATAAGAGGTAACTGTCTTGAAATACAAAATGCTCAGTAGAGCTTTATTTTAACAAGGTTCCTATTCCCAGTCTCTTTAACTACAAAGTCCTTATAAGGGAGTCAGCTCATGAATCAGTCTTCATTGAGATGTGTATTAAAACTGGCAGTAATTGCCCTCTAAAAAAATAAGAAATTAGTTGTGTTGGGCAGAACAGGATTTGTGGGGATTTTTTTCTTCTCATTTAAATCTGATTCCATGCTCTCAAAAACAAAAAAAGAAGTGCACCTGGGATAGTGAGAGAAGAGTCCTGTCACAGTTTGCTCCTTGGAGAAGCTGGCGTGACCTTGCAGCCTTGTTGCTTAAGGATAGAGAGCAAAGTGCATGTAATCAGCTACTCAGAAATCTGGCTGATTTTAGCTGACTCTGGGCACGAGCATGTGCCAGTGTGGCAAATGAGACAGATTGTCTATCTGCAGATTTTTCTCTTATTTTCTGGCCCGTGGGATAATTTTTCACAGGTGATATGGGAAGGATCCTCTCTGTTTTCCAGAATATTCTGGGCTTCTGAAGGATATTGGGGAACAGAAGGTGTGAGCCGAGAGCTCTGCCCACCATCACCTCAGTCCACTATCAGAAGCAGAGCTACTTCTTTAGCTCTCATTCATGACATGTCATTGACTTCCGGTCTTGGATGGCAGTCAGTTGTCAGACATTTTTTCAACTCTGCCAGTGTATTGTCAACAGGTCTCTAGGTTATGAGAAACTCAATCTGGTTTATACCAGAGGGCAGAGCACGTGCATGAACCCAACATTACTTTCTTCTGAGATTGTGCCTATAGCAACAAATGTGTGAGAGGAAACAAGTGCATTACAGAACTCAAATAGATAGACCAGTTTGATACTGCAAAGTAACATGTATAATTTTAACTAGAAACTAGTGTTTCATTATTTAACATCTAAAAATGTGTTTTCCCCAAGCAGATCTCTGGGGAACATTTACGCCTTCTTCCTATAAGTAAGCATGTGATCCTTCTCTGGCCCAAAAGGTGGTAATGAAGTGATTAAAAGGACCTGTGATAGTTCTTTGCTAGAGAAGGATGAAATTGGCATATATTCTGGCCCCTAATAGAAAGTGCAGGGTAAATGCTATAAGATCATTTAAACATTTCCAGCAGAACACAGTGGCTCAGAGGAATGGGAGGATTTTCTGCCTGACATACTCACACTATGTCAGGATGAGGAAGAGCTGTATTTAGTAGCTCTTCTCTTTAAACTCCAATATAAGTTATTTCCTGGCACTGTACTGATTTTCCTCTCATCATGATCTTGTAATATTGTAGGGGCAGGGCAAAATCTCATGTATTCCATGCCTTAGCTGTGACAGTAATTTAGATATCTGTCCTCATCTTTTCAGCAAAACTGCCAGTGACTTCCTTGCAGGAGGTGTTCATGTACTTGTGCACTTGAGTATTCCTCTTTCAGTAGGCACTGTTGGTTTTTGCACTTTGTTTCATTCCATTATTTGAGAAGACTTATAATGCTTATTTTGATCTGTGTGGCAGCCTTTTTTGCTTGCCTTCACCTGAATACAGAACTGTAGAAAGGCCATTGTGCTTGAAACCTGCTCTGTTTTTGTCCCTGGTAATGCAAAGTATTCTGTCTCGTAAAAATTCTGTCTCCTCTGCATCTGTTGCTTTCTTACATCACCTTGTTTGCACTTTACAATGGGATAAGTGTCCATGTCGTCATTCAAACCATTAAATAAAATGGGCAGAATATTCTACCAGCAGCACATTCTTCCAAACTGACAGCAAATCAATTGTGCATCAGCTTCCATACTTGACAAAACAATACAAGTGTTTTCCAGAAACCTTTTTGTGGTAGCTTCTATGAACATGTTGATGGCTACAGCTACCACTGTTAACTGTGAAATTTTGAGGTTCCCTCAAAGAACCAATATTTACTGACCTTTTAGGGAACCTATGAGAGGCAATGGTTCCGTTAAGGTGATAGAGAGAACATCAGCAATGTTTCTTTACCGTACCTGCTGGATGCCCCTGTTAGCTGAGATATCTCCTATGAGGATTGTCTTCCTGGCAGAAGGTCACAACTACAGACCCAATTTACCTTGGCATGGAATATTTGCAAAAGTATTCCAGAAGAAAAAGGTCTGTAGTTGCTTTCAAATCTGCTAAATACCAGTCTACTTTATTGGTTTATTGCAATGGTTTACTCTTTTTATTCCTTTGCTTGCTGCTGTGGAAGTTTGGTAGGGTAGCGGAATTAGGAGAGGTACTGTGGAAATATGGAAAGTTTTGAGTGGTGTGAGGACATAGCCTGACAACAGAATATGGTGTCTGACAGGTCTTGTGTTATTATCTGCCTCAGAGCTGTCAGTATCCTTAAACTGAGACATTCCCCTAATCTTCTAGAATTTAGATAGGAACGCTGGCAATGTTACTCGCTAACCAATAAACCAAGTTGTTATTAGTGTTACATCTTCTAAAGTATTGGATTCTTTATAAGTGCAAGGAACAGGTTATTGCTTATTAGCAGTGTGCTATTACCTCTCTCCATGTGCTTTTCAGTTTGCTTTGTAGTTTGATGGATCTTGGTCTTTTTTGGAGCAAACTAAAACCTTCTATGAGTATGGAAGTCCTCTTGAAGGGGTACTCTGTTCGTATCAGAGCAGGAAGCATCTGAGCCTTAATTCCGTATGCAGGAAGCAGTTTGCAAGGTGGCATGTATTTTCAGGGACGTTGCTTTTTATTCTGATTGAAAGGAAGACATAGCTGGCATGAGCCATTTTTATGTGCTGTGGCTCCCTTCTCAGAATCAACAAGAGGCTGGTCTTAAAACAGGGCCAATATAGTGAAGATGAGCGTGAGGATATTGGGGAAAATAGCTGAGATTTCCATGTTCACAAGAAGAGCAGTAGGATTTACAGGAGCTGAAAAAGGAGTACAGTGGCATGTGCTGGGGGTAGGTCCCTTGAGTAATTGCCTGAAACTGCTGTGAATTAGATCTGCTGTCCTTCTTTCTGACTGTCCATGACAGTTGCACTTCTCTTGAACACCAGTAACTGGCATAAATTTACAAGTGACACATGAATTTTGAATATACTTACCAGTCAAACAACACTTCAAGTTTCCAGCCTGAGGAGGCAGACGGTGCTTCTTAGTTCTGTCTTCTGTTCTGTAAGGAAATAAATCTAAACCCGTTGTGGTCTTCAGGTATGCCAATTTACGACCATATTTAAGATTTCTTCCAGCAGCACTGACGTTTAATCATTTTTTTATGCCAGTTATTAGGAAGAGGTGGGATTTCCTAGTGATTGTGGCCAGTGTAGTGTCCCCTTGTGTGTAGGTTGCCTGCGTGGTGGTGGAAGGAGTTCTTTCTGCACTCAAAAACAGTGTACTGAGTTCAAAAAACAAGATAACCTGGTCTGTTCTTTTTAAATTTTATAGCTGGCAATTCCTTGGTGGTGCTTGTAAAAGGAAAAAAACAGAATGGAAGTGACTCAAGGATTAATCAGATTGTCCCATTTGCAATTGAGGCATGACACTCAACAACAAAGTTTACCTCGAGCATTCGAATGTTTCTCTATTAGTGGTTTTCACTCTTTTTCCTTATGTTTGAAACTGGGACTTTGTTTTAGTATCTAAGCAAAAACTGTGTTTAAAAAAAGTGCATAAAAGTAAGTGCTTAAAAACATATTCCTCATCTCTCCCCATCTCTTGATCTCTCTTTCAGTCACTATCTGTTCACCTTGCCACAGACTTAAAAGGAGCGAAAAAAATCATCAGCTTTTAACAGTTGCCTTGGTTCTTGCCTTAACAGTATAAGGTTTCACCCAATGTTAAAACATGACTTTGTCTACAGCTGGAAAATTTGGATGTTTAGCATAAGAAGATGTAGATCAATGGGATTGCTCTGATCCCAGCTAATGATTTGTGGCTTTAATCTTGAAAAGCTGTAATGGTCAGTAAAGTAAAAAGCATGAGCTAAAATTAAGCATTATATGTTGCTTCTTTACTCGGTTGAGGCTCTGTTCTTTTCTTGTGAGGAAACTAAAACTTGTCGAGCCTTTATACTTGCTCCTTCTTTGTTGTCTTGGTCTAGACTGTGATCTCTGCATGACAGAAAACTGAAAGTGTGTGCAGTGTGATTGACAGCTGGCCAGAGCATCGGTGAGAGCCATGACGTGTTGAGACTTGTACGGAGATCCAGGCTGCAGTCATCAGTTGCTAAGTCTCTTCATAAAACAGTCTGTAGACCTTGTTACATGCAGCCACTGGCATTTATTCTTGGCAGCAGAAAACCTTGTTCATCCCGCATTTTAAGCATTTGGTGTTTGGCCCATTTGAAGACTGTGAAGTCACATTTTTCCAGCCATGCTTCTAGGTCATGTCCCATCTTTCTTTTGCATCAGTTCTCTGTCTCCAGTATTGCTTCAGATGCAGCTGTGATTCTGGGTTCTTTTGCATAGCAGATTTTAAATTGTGATAAGCAGCTGCTAGTTAGAATTGAGGCTTAGGGCTCATTAGCTGATGGAGACATATTTTCATTTGCATTTTGGGGGAGCTTATGATAGCCTGTTATTACAATGTCTGAAGGCTGTCCATTGTCCTGGGGTTGAGTAGCCACTGTTTTCCTGCTCATTTGATAAGTAGCAGCAGAATTAACCATTTGTTTAGAAAGCAGCTAGATTTCTTACACTGTTGTCAGCCATAGAGGTGGTACCCTCCTAATCCCTCCTAATCCCTCCTAATCCTTCCTGCATGCACTGGAATACCTTTTTGGTATTAACAATGGATCCTGCTTCTTTAGAACTGCCAGAGAGTAAGGTATTTTCCAAAGGGTGGAAAGGTATTTACTGTTTTTCATGGAAGAATGAATTAAAGCTCAAAGATAAAGCCTGATCACTGAGATGTGAACTGGGTGAATTTGTCATCTTGATGATAGTAACTCTCTTCATTAATAAAATTGTGACAGGTTAAGGTTTGAGAATTGCTGATGATATATGACTGTGAAAACATATTCAAAGCAATATAGTAATTCAAAGCAATACACTGATAAGCCCTAACCCCCCCTTGATATAATTCAGCAGGCACAAAGTGCTTTTCTTACCCAATAGGTGATCCTGTGGGGGGGGAAAAGACATGTCTGGCCTATTGAGAGATCCCAGAAGTTATGATGGAGTCTTCTCAACATTTCTAAGTAATTTTAAACTGATTTTTATATTATTTCTTTATTTTTAGATGGAGCTTGAGTGGCTTTAGTCATACATCGTACCCAGTGAGGGGGGGTGGGTACCTGAGATAACCTTTCATTATTGAAACTCATACGGACACACATTCTAGTATCTATTTTCCTAGCCTATTTTGTGATGCTTGCTCTTTCACTGTGCCTTGATGTCCTGAGGAAGATAGCTTTGATCTGATTAGGGGCAGGGGGGCTTGAATCATCAGCATTGGGAATCCTTTGTCAAGTTCTTAGAATCATAGAATGTTTTGGATTTGAATGGAACTTCAAAGACCATCTATTTTCAATGTTTCTGCCTTCTACTAGATCAGGTTGGTTCAAACCCGACTTTGAACATTTCTAATGATGGAACACCCACAACATCTCTTGGCAACCTGTTGTTATTACAAGATTACCAAAATGAAGTATATGCGTAGGATCACTTTTACCTTTATACTCATGTACATACCGTGTGAGAGGTCTTACCTGTACAGCACTGACCAAACCAATTCCAGGAGCGTGGCTAAGCAATCATGGAAAAGGGTCTCTACACAGGTGATCCATGTCATGGAGTTTGGGGTCAACCAGGCATCCCAAGTGAGGGAGGTGTCATAGAGAAGCTGCCACACAGAAACTTGTCTTGGGCAGCTGTTCATTTTGGTACGGTTTTAGTGTAGGCACACAGGTGAGCAGGGGACATAGCTCCCAGCTATGAATTTGAGAAAAGGCTCAACTCTCATGTGGAAACTTGGAGTAGTGAAGAAGAAAATACATGTGTCAGCAGGCAGCATCCACAATCTAGTTGGAAAGGATTAAAAATAATAAAATGGATGATATTAAAAAAGATACCAGTATTTTTACTGCTAGCAAATGATCAGGAAGGCTATCTCAGGAAGAATATATACTTGATCAAACACTGATTATTACAGCCTGAACCAGTCCAAAGTTTTATGCAACAAGGACACATGTCTGAAAACAGGGGTTTTTTTCTGATGAAGAGCTACAATTTTGACTTCCACTGTGCATGTAGGTTACCCGTCCTGCACTTCTCCTGACATGTACCAAAATAGATTGCAGGTCTGTAATCACCAGGGCGTATTCTCCATCGATATGACTTCACAGAGATGCAGGCTAGTTCACAAAACATAAGAACTCAGCTTTTACATATATCTCTCAAAAGCAGCAGCTTCTGTGTCCCCCTTACATGCACTTACTTATTGGTGATGTGAGCTGACTAATCTATGTGGGAGAAGATTGCTGCAGTGTACACATATCTGAAAATGATGAAAGGTTGCAAATGATTTGAATCTGTACTGTACTCTAGGTTAGAAATGTAAAGACAGAATAAATTACACAGGAATAGAATTTCTGCCTTGCTGTGAGTGGGAGCAATTTTTGGTATTTGGCATAGCAGGCCTATAGGAAAGCATTTGTTATAAATAGATCCAGGATGAACAGAGGGGATCCTGATAGGAAGTGAAAAAGTGCTGAGCAAGAAAGATACCACCTTGTGGCACTCAGTGCTGCTCAGTATGCAGCAGGATTGGACTGGCTTGTTGAAAAAAGCCCAGTTATGTAGTCTGAAATTCTTCACTTCAAGTCCAGTTAGAATAAGCATTGGGCAGACAAATCTTAATACAGATCCCTATGATCCCTGAAATTTCCTCAAGATTTAATTGCTATTGTACTTCCTTATGCTGTAAGTTTAATCTTTCCTTTTGAACAGTGGGCACACCAGAAGATCTATGTGCAATTTGTTTCACTGTAGTCAATTCAAAGGCATATGAGAAGGCAGGACTCTGTCAGATGAAGTGTAAGGGCTGTCCAGCCCAGTGTTGCCTCTAACAGTGGATGTGTTGGAAAGGCTGCAACTGTGTGAGTGTAGTGGGCATCTACCCTGGAACTCTGCTCAGCCTGCAGTAGCTGTAGCTTTCAAATCCATGCACTTCTGTACACACCTGATAGTCATAAGGTTTCTATATTTGGGTGCAAGGGAGTGTTTATGTAAAAAAAAAAATAATTAGATATGATATTTGAAGGACAAAAATTTGATATTCATCAGTTTTCTAAAACTGAATGCCCACCCCCAAAACTGCCCTTTGTGTTGAACCATATTTGTCGCTCAAAACAATGTTCTGCCATTTTATAAGCTGTCCTAAGTAAGAGGAGAGCTTAAAAGGCTGTGGAAGTCATTGTGTGCAGCACGCTGTGCCTTCCGCTTCTGTAGGTCCCAATCAGATACTTTGAATGGGAAGCCTGGCTGATGTGTGATTTAGGGTGAATAAAGAATTTTGACATATATTCTCTCTTGTGATAATGATGGGTGAGAGCTATTAGCATAAAATTGCTATAAATCATGCTCATTGTAAAGATAAAGGTCTTGATTGCAGTCAGCACTGAAATCTCTAGCTCATTTCCTGTAAATTCTACTTCAAAGGTAGAATTAAAAGATCTTTTGCTAGGCAGGCTTTACTGGGGAATTTGCAACTCGTTGTGTGTCCATTTGTGTAATTAGGATACATAATATTTAGAAAATCTTACCAAAAAGCTGTTGCCTACTGTCATTTAGATGCTAGCTTTGGCTGTCCTTTTCTGCAAAGAGGTAGGCAGATTTCTGCCTACGTCCTGTGCCACTGAGGTTAATGTGTAGGTTTTTTAAATTTCTGAAAAGGCTGAGCAGAGAAACACAGACCTTTATGATCCTATGTGTGGTGTGGGCAGCTCACACTGTTTGTTTCACCAGAGTCTCACATCATCTGCTCACTGTAGGGCCTTTTTACTGTTCTGGGATCCAATACTCCAGAAATATGTGTAGGAGGGCAGGTCTACACTGTATCAAACCAGTGGTCTGTTGCATCCTGCCTTTTGTACTGGCCAAAGGAATGCTTTTATGAAAAGAGAAGTACAAGGCAAAATAATAACTTTCCCTAATATTTTCCCACCCCTCTCATTCTCTATTTTTAGTCCAGTGGCTTTCTGAATATTGTTAGGATTTCTGTATTTAATGATCCTCTGTGGAATTATCTGCTGAGAGGTTGCCCAGCCTGTCCTTGAACCTTTGGAACCTTCTAGTGTCTGCAGAACTACATGCAGCTGTTCCACCAGTCTGTTCAGGTTGCCTGAAGATCCTTTACTGCCTGAGGGCTTTGCTCCTCATCCCTTCACTTGATCTTGCAGCTGATTTTCTGGAATTTAAATTGGAATGGGGAAATGCAGTAAGATTTGTTGTGACCCCACACCTAAAGGAGTTCATCTGAGGTCTGTGATTCCTAGGACACATTTCAAGTGTTCAAGAAGTTATTGAAGATAGTTGCCTAATCACAAGTGGAAATTGCATTCTCAGTGGCAAAATCCACACTGTCTCCTGGTACTCTGAGAGGACTTGTGAAAGATGTAGGGTACACTACTATGCCATAGAGGCAGACTCACAAAGACACTTGAAAAGCTCTTAGGAAATGGGACTCTTGAAAGCACTAGCTCTGATCCTAAGCAGTAATTCAATCAGATCAATCAAGAGCACAGCCTTGGTTTCAGAAGATTTCATCAAGAAAACTTGATACAGTTTTCTTGCTATACAACAATTGCTTAACCTTCAAAAAGTAATGGGATTTATTTGTCTACTTGCCATAAACCTTTGTATTTCTGCAAAGCTGTCTCTGAATAGTCACTAGCTAGGTAAGGAGCCATGGAAAATACTCTCTCACCTAAATAAAGTTATTTTTCTAATGTAAGAAAGAAGAAGCAGGATGAATTCTGAAAGCTCCATCACTTGCCAGTCATCTGCCTATGATCTGCTGGCAATGTGAAGAGTGAACAGCAGCAGCCCAGGTATTAAAGTACATAGAGCGATACTGCTAAATTTGCAGCAAAATAGCAATGTATTTGGCATAATTAGATTATGGCTCACTTGTTTGTTCTTCCTTCAATTTACTTGGGTATGATGACTTGGTTTTATACAAGTCGATGAGTGTGGCTTGAGAAAGGAACCTGGGACACTGCCCCACATACTTGATTAGAAAGAAGGTTCTTAAAGAAAAGCAATGAAGAAAATGGATTAGCTTTCTCTATCTTTTTTGCTTTCAGATTAATACTCCCTCTTGGTAATTTCAAAGTATTATTACTATTGTTATTATTATTGTTGTCTTTAATTAGTTTTTAAGCTAATCTGAAAAAATAGCATTGATTTAAAAAGTTGAGAAAAAATGCTCTAACGCTGACAACAGATTGGTAAATCAGATGGTTGAGGCTGAGTGGGAAAGTCTTTGTAGAAGAGCAGAAACTGGGCGGCTGCACCTTTCCTCTTCACTGTTTTTGTGAAAGCCACCTGTTTGAAACGGATTTAATTCAACAAATCTAAAGGTAGATGCTTAGAAATATCTGAACTTCAGCTCTTAGAAAAACAGGATGATATAAAACAACTGCCCACCTTTCCAGCGTAATTTTTTCCATAACTCCTTCTGTCATTTGGTAAAACCAGACATATGACTATGTACAAATATCATGTTGGTGGCCATGAGACCTAAGAACTTCTGGGAGACTTTCCAGTTGGAAATAATGACTTAAGTCATTAAGCGCTTTCATGGGCTGAGAATTCAGACTTCCTCTATTATCAAACTCAGAATAACAATTTTAGCACAAGATAGCTGTAGAATTGTCAGAAAAAAACCAGCCTGTCAAGCCTTGGCTCTTTTTTTGCCTTTGAGGGCAGTAAGAATTCTTCTGACATTAAATTGAAAGTTCTGTCTACAAATACAATGCACAAGTTGCTGTGCTTAATTTTTCATTTTTGTTTTGTTGTTGTTTTTGTTTTGGGAAGTGTGGTGTTTGTTTCTTTGTTTTGTTTTATTTTTTCTTTTCCCAGGGGCCTCGTATTTTGTGCAGGTTATAGAACTGGCTTGCTTCTCTTGCCTTCCTCTATCCAAAGGAGTTTTGCCTTGCAACAATTTAACTTTATACCTGTAGCCAAGGTATATTAGAATGGTTTATCAGGATGGTAGCCATCTTTCTAGTGAAAACACAAATATTTCAGTGTAAATTGATTTCAAGCTGATTCTCTGGAATTACATTTGCCATTTCCTCGTGTTCCATGAAGAAGTTGCACAGCAAAACTTAGTTCAAGATGTTAGCATGCTTCTGGGGTGTAAGCATTGATGGTTTTTGCCTGTAAGACAGTCACAGTCTGTCACAGTTTGCCTTTGTCAAACTGTTGGAGGGTCTCAGGTAAACTGTCTTGGCTGTGCCTTTCAATTTGGTATTCTCCTCCAAAGAAAATCCCATTAGTGACACATTGTTCTGCGGGCCATGGTGTCCTGTGTCACAGTGAAAAATTAATTTCTGTGGGGAAAAATACACATATGGCTTCTGATTCTTTTGAAGCAGAGAAGTTCCTGCTTTTTCCTTGATATTTTGCCTTTGAATATGAGTTCTAGCAGATGAAATTACTGGTGGCATTCTTTTACCTACTGCCCTTGTCTGAGTAGTTTCAGAGGAGAATGGTTTGTTATTCTCAACAGGGTGCTAACCACATTTGATAGGATGCCTTGATTGGAATAAAAAAGTCAGCTCAATTACCAGAGTGCAAGGGAAAGAAAACACCATTTAGATTTGATGCTCAGGAGGAGTGAGTGGGATCATGAAGAAGTTAAGAGATTTGGGGAAACATAAGTATCCAGCTTTTAATCGCTTCCTTATATACCAGTTATTCTGATCTACAGCTTTTCATGTGTCATCCTGAAGAAAATTTTTCACATTCAGAAAATTTTGTACATGTAGATAAAAATGCCTTTTTGATATCTAGACACTCAGCTTGCTCATAGTGCATTGTGATGAGAGAAAAATATACTACGGGAAATATTGCTGTTGTTGTGCTTTTTACTTTTTCTTGGTAACTGATCCAAGTCCTAAAGTGCACCTGAAACTGGGAAAGCAGCTTAAAGAATGGATGCCTTGGAAGCTTTTGTTGTTATTGCAGGCACACAGCAAACAGAAAACTGTTATTTGTGAATCAACAGCCCAAGATTTCCTTAGCACTCAGGAAAAAGCTTTATGAATCTTTCTTCATCCTTCAGTTGCTCTTGCCTTTTCTGCTGTGAGCACAGTTGTCATCTGGGCCATGTGCTGTGTTTTTTTTTCTGAGGTGAGGTGTCACAGCAGTAACAGAGTCCTTTGCTGCACCAAGTGGACATGGACATGATGGTTACATTTTAGAGCTCAGTTTTTGCTCCATACCATCACAATATCTTGTATCGAGGCAGATTCCTGAACGAGCTGGCTATAATAGAGACAGATCTGTCTGACCAAATTTGTCATGACTGCTAGAGAATGTGAACTAAAGAAGTCTTCAAGTAGATTCTTTCCATTCCAGAAAAAGAGGCTGATCTGGCTTGGACCAAACCCTTACCTGACGGATAGTGCCTGCTGGTTTGGATCTTTCCTATTGGATCTTTCCTATTCTTTTATCACAGAAGCATAGAATATCAGGAACTGAAAGAGACCTCTTGAGATCTTCAACTTCCACGCTAAAGTGGGAATTACCCATTAAATTACCGGATTAAATTACCCATGATTGTATACAGGCAGGCTTGAAACATCTCCAAATTCACCGCTGAAGGAAGAGACAACTGTTCTCCATGCATGTGATGGCAAAATTTCTACTGATTTAGGGAGGAGGAGGGAAAAAGTGGACAGAATTCACATACCTGGTGGAGAAAAATCTATATTCCTTCTTGGGGATGGGCTGGGGTAGAATTTCTTCCTTTGAAGAAATAACAATTCTAAAAAAATCCCATCAGATAAAATGATGCAGAAACAGCTTTCTAGTCATGGTAGGAGAATAGAGTGTTTGGTTTCTTTGGGATTTTTCCAGCCCTATTGTCCATGTTTTTTTGGGTTTTTTTTGATAAAATTCTACTGAATTATTGCTTTAATGAGAAGCAAAGATTTCTCATTTTACATTGTAATAAATTATTACAATATTAATTAGAACTTGCATATCCAATTTCATTTTTTCAGAGGTTTTAAAAAATGTTAATTACTTCATTAGTAATAATTAACTTGTTCTTTGGGAGCTGCCAAATTTCTTTTTTTTTTCCATTTGTTTGTTTGTCATCATTTTTTTTCCCTTCAGATACATTTATTTTTCACACTGTGCAGTTTGGATGATGTATTTTTACCTGGTCTGTTCAAGTTACACTAAATTTCCTCCCCCTGGCCCCTTTGTTTCTGGTAAGATGGTTTATGGTTCAAAAAGGAGCATGAATCTATTATGAGATCACTGTTAAAATGAGGAATGAGTTCCAAATATCTCATTAAGAGGCCTATAAGTGAGAATTCTCTCACTCTGATTGAAGAGCTAGCCTGAGTTCTGCCATACAATGCATCTGCTATTGCATTTTTTTGCTATATTTAAACACATTTAAGAAGTGTTTTAGGACTTTGGGGGAGGGGTGGAGGTGGTGTTTTGTTTTTTTCTCTGGTAGACAGCTATTCTTCTGTAATGGTTGCAGTCTTCTGTGGTTTGATTTGGCATGTCATCCCCAAGACTTTTGCGTGTCCAGTATATGGGTCCATTTCCAGGGTTAATCAGTGAAGTTTGTTAAGTCATCATGATGTGAAACCAAGGATCCAGCTTGGCTCCTACCACAGTTGTTTCTGTAGCAGTGAGTGAAGTCAGCACCAGGTGCATGGCTAGCTGATCAGGAGGAGAGTGGAAATATTTCCTGGCTCCATTGCTGGGTAGATTTCACATTGTCTTACTCCTAGACAGGAAGGTAACAGCTAGCCCAATTCCTTGATGTTAGGAAGTACTTGCTGGTGGAAGTAAAACTGTTGAAAACAAGACCTCTGTGTATCATAGTAATAGTGCTCGGTGGTGTCATGATTAGTTTAGAAGATATTTGTTGTGTAAAAAGCAGATGCTAAGGAAAGTTTGATGAACTGAAACGAGCACCTGCAAGGACAGAGGTGATGACCTTTATTATCCCAAGGGGCATTGATCAGAAGACCAGTCTGCATTTCTTTAGCCATCTACAGATAGGCAGTATAGAAAAGAACAAAGAAAATGAGGAGTGGGAACAAATAGGATATGAAAAGTAGCTGGGATACTGTTAGAAAGCTAGTGCTCATGGCCTGCTCCACTCTGTGCACAACTGGAAAACAGGGCTGAAATTATTTGTATCCTTGTGTCAGTGGGAGAGCAGAAAGGAGAATGGTGTGGCCTAGTTTATACCACAGGGTGGTGTCATATTGATAATCTTCCAAGGAAGCAAACTAAAAGTCAGGGAAGATCCAAACCTAACCAAACACATCAAAACCACCAAACCAAAAGATGCAGAAGGTAATGTAGTTGATGTATATTTTCAGGGGATATAAAAATCTCCTATCCAGCCCTGCTAAGAGAGGTCTTTAAGGGAAAAACAATGCTCCAACTATTCCAGAAATTTTTACTGGATATAAACAGGGTTTTGACTGCATCTCAGGATTCCCCTGGAAAATAATGCTTTTGTAGTAAGTAATCACTTAAAGATGTAGAAAAAAGCCTTTAGATGAATAAACCATCTGGTTTATGAATATCTTGCTAAGAACATTGATTGAAATATTATTATTTTTGCAGGGATTTGCTGTATTTTGGTAACTAGAACCCTTGCCGCAAGGTTATTCTTTGAACATCTGGATATACAGAAATCTTATTATTAGATTGCAAAGTTTTCCTTACTAGTCTTACTGCTCTCTGTCATTTAAAGTGGAAAAAGAGAAAATCTGCTAGTTTGAATTTAATAATTTGAGTCAGATTTTTCCATAGTGGGAGAGACTGAAATCAAAATAGGAGGATAATGAGAAAAGCACTTCAAGGGCTCACAGCCTAACCAGGGAATTAACTGATCTCAAATCTTCAAGCTTGGTCATGAGGTTCAGTGAATCACAGTCTTCATGCCACAGAGAAATTTAAGGTGTATTCTAGACTATAATTTCTTTTTTCCAAACTTGAAAGAGAAACTTGGATTCTCAGCTTGTGTGATCAGGGACATAAAGAATAATTTTTACCAGTCATAAAACTTGCAGAGTTCATCTTCTCTATGGTTGGTTTATTTTGTCACAAAACCTATAGGACAACTGACTGGCAAAATAAACTCCCAAGACAGGACTGGATTTGCCATTGTGCCTAATGCCCTGCACCACTCTTCCTGGTCACATTCAGAGGCACAGAATACTGCTTCAGAAGATACATTTTTGCACTGCCACAAAATAGCTTTACTCCTAAATCCTCCAAAGACCTGGGCTGAACCTGTCTGATCTGACTATGCGCTTGTTTGCTGGTGAAGCTCAACACAAGCCATTAGAAAGAAGGCCACTTGAGCACACTGTTGTGCTGGAGTGTAGGAGGTGCTGGAGAAGAGAAATGCCTCAGTTGAGAGGGTCGTGTGACCTCTGATACGTGGAGGCAGATAAAGTGTCACATGTTGCCCAGATAATAAGCTAGAGAGAGGATTGGCAGCCACTTGCACGCTAGAACAGTGTTGAAGTCTCTTCTTGTGTGTGCTAATGAACAAATGAATTTCTACAAAACTATTACCCTGCCCTCCGCTCGTATTTGCGTGTTTCTTTATATATATAGAGCAGCACTTTACAAGTCCCTATCAGTTTCCTGTGCTGGGAGAACTTGCAGAAAGTGCTTTTTGAAACCTCCAGGGACACCACTGGTTACTGCAATGAGCCATAAGAGCATAACATCAAATAGAGTACATGTTATACCTGGGTCACTTTATCCTGTTTTGAACAGGTTTTTTGTGGGTAGGAGTGTACCTGCATTAATTTATGTACACAGTACTTTGGGCACTGCTCTGCTCACCCTCATGTCCAGTCTAGCTGCAGTCTAGAGTCCAGATGCCAATGCTGAGGGCTGAAATGAGTAATACTTTCCCACCATTTTCTAGCCCTTTGGAAAATACAGGGAACCTTCTTTCTGATTTTGAAAGGAGGTGTGCTGAGTGAGAACAGAACCATTACGCATCTGCTTGTTTGGCAGCTGAGGGAACACCTATGATCTTGCTGCTAAACTGGAGGTGTGGTTCCATTGCTAGGTTTCTGGATGGTTTCTCATACAGAGCCCAAATCCTTATATTGACTGTATCTGTGTTGGAAGTGGTTTCCTTACCTCTACAGTAGCTGGGCTGGCTTTGCAGCAGAAAGAAGACATATGTGAGGGTTGGAAGGTAGGAAATCTGCCTGCTACGGCCTCCCTAGAACTTTTAAAGTTTAGTCCTGTCTTAGACTCCCACCTAAGCAGTGGAAGAAATAGCCATCAATATGATGGAAGACCTGAAGTGAGTTGTATGTTTCCCTCTTCATCATCACTGTGAAGCAATGTGGGATCAATTTCTTGTTCTGATATTCTTCCTTGTATACCACAAAGGAAAATGTAGTATTTCTACTCATGTAAAGTTCCAGGGAATGAGACTTTAGTAGTGTGCAGAATCACTCTTTTTGGACCATGAAATGGTGAGAGCTTTTGGAATCCCACAGAGACGCAGAACATATTTCATGAGATAAACCTTCAGCAAATTTCAGACTGAGATGTATAAGAGTCTGGGTTTTTTAGGGTTGGTTCTTCAGTGTCTGGTATGATATTTGGTTTTGAGCTCATGCCTAATAGGTCTGTGTTACAGAAAAAAAAACCCCAAGAAACAATCCCAAGCCATGCTGCTATTTGCTAAGGATTTTTTCTTTTTATTTAAACAAAGTGAAGTCAAGTAAATAAATTTTCTTTATCCTTCCAGGGTACACTGAATCTTAAAATGGGAAGAAAATCTGACCATTCTGCTAATATTTAGACATAAAATTGAATTCAGGTAGATTTTATGTTATTGGACTAGAAGTACTTAATGCAAAGATGAAAGAAAAAGACTGCAAAGAAGCTAGGATCCTAGAAAACATGTGGGAAGTTCTCTTGTAGGGTTGAGCCATTTTGTCAATTCCTAAAAAAGTGTTGCTGAGAGGCATTAAGTAATTAAGCAGTTAACTGAATCTGTGAGCCACGTGATGCAGTTTGTTGTATGCTGCTGGTTTTTATGTTTCAGGGATGACAGAATCACTATCAAACCAGGTCTGACAGGAATAGGAGGGAAAGCTGAAAAGGACTCTTTCCTAGATCTTCTCTTTGAAGTCCTTAATTTATTACAAAGCATAGAGTGAAAAAAAGGACAGAGGCAGAGCTGGGGAACGCATTGGATGACAGCAGTTTCTTGAGTATGATAGACACCTGTCTAGGATAAAAACAAGTAATACCACTAAATTACAGCCTGGGAAACAAGGCTGGGACATGACAGTAGCAACACAGTCCTGCAACAGAAGGCTGAAGACCTTTGGAAACAAACCAAGACGAAGAGTCAACCAGTCTGTTGTAATTTCAAAACAGAATTTCACAGTGCTTTTCCAAAGGGAGTCAAAGATGTGCAAGTGCCAGATAGAAAGTGGGTAGATTTAAACATTTCAAGGCATTATTGAGGATCTTGCTTTGATTCTGTATTTTGGTCAGGGACGTTAGGGGTGTGGATGCTGGAGAATATCAGACATCTGGATGATGAAGAAGCTTTCCCTCCAATTATTTTAGGTGAGCAAACACCCTCTGTAAGCTTTTATAATTCACTTAGAAAATAATTTTAAAAGGAGAGGTTGTGGTGTTCCTATGCTTGGAGATTTCCAAAACATTAGTGGGCAAGACTCAAGACAGCCTGATTTAACTTTGTAGCTAGCCTTGCTTAGAGAAGGCTTTTCTTACAGGTCCCCAGTGATCCTTTATAGCTTGACATGTTCTTATTCAGCCATTGTCAGAGTCATAGGAGGGTGTTCTGGACTTCTTACTGTGTGTTTTGCTCTAGATACCATATTTGGAAGGTCCTGGTTTTCCCCAAGAAATGTCTTCTTCAATTAAAAAAAAAAAAAAAAAAGTCACTGGGACTGCAGAGGTTGTGAAGCTGCCAAAGTGCAGCAGGGGAACACCCAAAGGCATCTTGTCCTACATCACCACTGAACAGAAATATTTAAAACAGAAAAGCAAGGCAGGGTGCAGGGCAGTTCACTGCACAAAAACCTTTGTCCTTGGTGGAAGCTGATCTTAGCAGGTAAGGCAGGCAGAGAAAAAGAACATAGATTTGGATTTATGTTTTCAGAAACATAATTCTGTTTCTCAAAAGATAGCTGAAAGTCAAGGGACTGAAGAGGTTTATCAGTATCAAACTGAAAAATATTGGTATCAGAGCTGGATGCTTGAACTTAGAAACTGGAGGTATCAATTATTAACTGAGCTTTTCAGAAGCCCCAATGTCATTAAAAAGTTCTGGACATGATGAGATTTTCTGCTAATGTCTTCTGTACTGAGTGTGAAATCTCAGGCTCTGTCCTTGAGATGTGTGAGCTGGGACATAGACGAGAAATAGTGCAATTAAAATCAGTTTTGGGAGCCCATCAAGACTTCTTTGTTGCCTGTGTGACTCTGGCCATGCATGCACGATAATGTCCTCTGGAGCTCCCAAATGTTTAGCATGATGGTCTGTACTCATAGCCAAAAGATGCTACACTGATGCCTGAAGTACTTCAGAGCTTATTCTTTCAGCTAGTGATCCAGACCTGAGTTTACCAGCCCATCCTGTGCATTACAGGGATAAGAATTGAAGGACAGATCAGAAATAAAGGTCAGAAATAAGCAGATGGTGTCCATGGGAGAGCTGGTCCTAGAATTCCTACCAAATCAAATTTTGTCACCAAAATCCTGCTTTGGTGCCAGATGTGTTTCCTTCCTATAAGGGCCCACTTCCCTATATTTTCTTATCTATCATTGTAGGAAAGAGGAGGAGAGGAAGAGAAGGAAGATAAAGGTTGATGGATCAAGGCATATTCAAAAGGCAAGATCTGGCACTCTCTCAACATTTGTAGTTGTTTAGGAATGGTATCTCCCAATTTAGTCCCCCGCTCCCTGAGACTCCAAAACCACATGCTGCTCACTCACTTCCCCTCCCCTTCTCTTCTGCCCATGGGTGTCTGGCAGGAGGATATAGAGGCACAAAGGGCAAAGATCATGGGTTGAGCTAAGAACAATTTACTGGGAAAAGCAATGAGATAAGAAATTGAACAGAGACATCAGTAACAATACTAATAATAACAGTGTACAAAGAGAGGGTGCAAAATGCTCCTGGGTGCAAACCCAGGGCAATCATACAGTGGTGCACAGACCCTATGCCCAGCATGCTTGATTGCCTGACCAGAAAGAGACATCCTTCTATTTGGAAGAGAGAGAGACCCTTTTCTCTGCGTGTGGCAATGATGAAAGATATTACCAAATAGCATTTGTGTCTTGGCCATGCCCAAACAGCTCCAGGTTCCACCCCCTCACAAGTACTGTGAAAAATTAACCCTGTATTTGGCTGAAATGAGTTCAACATTTTATGTCAGTTCTGCAGGCTTTATTTTCACCTGTCCCTGTGATCCTTCTTCATCCAGTGTTAAGTCTTGTTCCTCTGTTGCTCAAAGATCACGCAAAAAACTTTCTGTTGATTTATTGTCAAGGATCTCATAATAGGACCAGGGACTGGAAAGGTCCTCATCTTTCCTCTTTTGTGGGCAAGCTTTTAATTTTTGATTCAGATCAGATGAATTTGTGATGAAACATTTCTGTAGAACAGATTTGACAGAGCCTTGTGTTTCCAGGCATTCGTAAGACTGGAGACCTACAAGTTCTTTTTCTTCCAGTGTCTGGTGTAGTTTAAAATTGTTGCACTTTCCCTTCTGGACATTTAGACCTGGGTTTGGTAGCTCCACTGATGTTTCCAGTGGGTCTTAGCATTCAGGTGACTCCATCACTAAGCAAACTCTGCAAATTATTAAAAAGAAATGCAATCAAAGGCATCTTCTCTTAAGATATAGCTGAACTTTTTTTTCAGGAACAACTCATTTGGGAATATTTGTGTGTCTGGACATGCCTGTTCCAGAATCAGTTGAAGTCCAGGGTACCTTAATTCCCTTTTAAAGATTTTCCACTTGATACTTTCTGTAACTCTTTATGTGAAGGAAGGTTTGGGTGAAATATGCCACATAGCAAGTTGCATTTTGTAGGACTGTTTACCATACTAGCAAACAGTTCTTACCAGTGGTTAAAGGAAGAACTGTTCATGGTTGCTACCAGAATTAGCTGCTGGAAACATGATGGCAATAGATTTTGCTACTGTGGGACTTTTTTGTGTGTGTTTTGTTTTCTTTTAATGAAAGCATTTATTCTTAGCAATGGAAGTGAGATAATATGTGTGCATTTTAGAGTGGTGCAAACAACTATTGACGTACTGGTAGAACTGTAAAAGCAATTCAAAGCAATTCAGCAAATACTTTATCATGGAAAAGATAAAACACTTCTCTTAGTGTCAGATTCATGTTTCTTGCCTGATCACCATTCACCCTTATTTTTTAAAATTGTATGTGTGTGCTTTAAGTATTGAGTAAAAGCTTCCCATCAAGCAATATTTTTCTGGCAATAAATTAGAGTGAATTATGTGGATATATGAGCAAAATGGAGCAAGCTAGCATAGAAAGGAAAACTCAACTCAGATACAAAGCGAGACATGCAAAATTACCAAGTGGGCAAATAGTTACATCTTGTTTCTTCAATATCTGAGCTTCGAGTGCTCTGCACAAGAAAGAATACATTCAGTAGGTACTTTTAACTAAAACAAATGGTACAGTCACAACATGTAAAACGGGTGAAATATTCCCTTCCTAAGATGAGGAGAGCTTTTCCAAGATCTCAAAATTGCTGTCCAGGGAAATCTGAAAAAGCAAGATTGTGTTTTCATGGTATGTTATTTGAATACTGTGGGAAGTCCAGAAGAAAACTGGTATTACTTCCATGTAATGTTGAAATGTTGAAAGGGAAAGAGGGTGACCCAACTTCATGTATGTTGGAAAGATCAAGCAAATGTCTGACACAAGGAAGGTAAGTGCCTACTTCAATGTGTGTGATTTAATCAATGCCAGTCAACTTACATTTTCTTAAAATTGTATCATGTCGTACTAAGCCATATCCATTTGGAAACCCAAGACAGAATTGCAGTATTGTTGCAACCCAATTACCTCAGGTTCTGGAACACAGGAAGGTAGGCACTGCATGCTGTTACTGATTATGTAAGGATATAAAATATTACTGAATGCATTAGGATATCTTCTGAAGGACTAAAGCTGAATCCTTTGTCTGTCTCAGAATGTCCATTTAAACAGAAGGCATGAGTTTGTGTACTGTTTGGTGATTGGCAAGGGAAGGGCTGGTAAGCCTATGCTGAATAGACAAAAGTAGATGTAAATCACCATGCTGCTGTTTGTTCAGCTGGTCTTATGACCCTGCAAAGTGCCACAAAAAATCTGCATTGTTTGGATGGCACACTGATGCCAGGTACTAAGTAATGCCTTAATGATTTTCTATGAGAATTAAGGCTGCTTGTACACAGATTTGCCAAGACTTCCCATATTATCTGCAATATTCTTTCCAGGTGTATGATGCTCAATTGCTTTTCAGCTAGTGTTTTCAGTAAGTGAATTAGCCAGGAAAGGTTTTGCAGCTTTTCTAGGATGCTCAGGTGCAAAGACACATAATTTGGGAGAGGTGCATAGTGAAGTCGATAACAGAAGGTTTAGATTCTGTGTTCCATATTGATGTGTTCATCTTGCTGTTGGTGAAGTGAACTGATTGCCCAGCCTGTGAAAGAAGGGCAACTTGGATTCTACCTCCCAATGGCTCCTTGGAGATTTGGGGGAAGCAGTGAAATGATCACTTTCTAGTGATGGGATAGGATTGACTATGTACTCTATAATGACAACTTAAACAGGCCTAGCATTCTTCCCAAGGGTAGAAGTGTGTTCAAGGCCCTGCCTGTGCTTTCTGGTGGAAACAACTATATTCTGTATTCAAATTTAAGCTGTGAAAACACAAACCTCATTTAAAATGAAACTATACTTCTGGCATGGTCAGAATAAGACAGCAGGTAAGCGTTCCCCATCCTCTCTTCTTATTCACCCCTGTGCAACATTAGAATACAAATGTGTTCTTGACCAGTATGACAGTAAATATTAGCAGGTTTCCCTGCTTTGGGCTAGCAGTAAGATAGGAAGGTCCATGCAAATGTGTAAGAAGAGGTCTTCTTTCCATGCTTGTCCTTTATCCTACATGGCAGTCCACATTTGACTCAGACCAGACATTTTTCAAGGTACCTGAAGAAGTACTCAACAAAGGCTAGAAATATTGATGGAAACAAGGGGCTCTGTCAAAAAATCTGTGCTTTACAGATTGTGAGCTACGGCCCCGCTAGTGGTAGATCAGGCTGCACCAGACCACTGCAGTTTGTTTACTGATGCCTTGAATGCAGCCTGAAACCCAGAAACAGGATTGCATTTAAAGTTATGACAGTTAATTTAGAGTTATACATGTTGACAAATTCATTGCATGGATTTTTGAGCTTAATATGTAAGCTGCTGTACCAATATATTGTTTTTTTAGTAATATCAGATTAATATTCAGAGTAGATTTCTCCAATTGCTGCATACAAATCTTACATTACCTACACTGTAAATAAAGCTCTTGTCAAGTCTCAGACCTTGTTCATGTTTTATATTACAGACAAGAAAAATGACAAAGGGAGAAAAAGCAAGTTGACATTGCAGGGAGATCAGCAGAAAGCCTGACAGAGCTTGTCAGCTAAATGTAATGTCTTAGAACTGATGATTAGTTAAAAAAATTAACACAACTCGAGCAAATCAGGGAAAATCCCTTCATTTCACAGTTTGGGCAAGAAGAGGGTTGTGATTTTTCCTGAATTTGTTAAGAACAACTACATTTTGAGATGTGTCACTAATGACAAATAGAGTCAGTATGTCAAGCCCAGAAGATGTTCTAGGCTTCCTGTGTTTTGCCAGCAGCAAATGTGATGGAACATAAGAATAGTGCTGATCTGCTTGGGAGCAGGAAGACTCTGCAGAGAGTTCTGGGCAGTGCTGAGGCCATTTGTATGAGGATCCTGCTCTTGGATCACAGCAAGCCCAGGCAGTGACACAGGCTGGGGGCTGTAAAGTGACCCAGCTGAAAAGGACGTGGGGGTGCTGATTGACAGCTGGCTGAACATGAGCCATCAAATGCCAGGTGGTATCCTGGCCTGTATCAGCACTAGAGTGGTTAGCAGTTCTAGGGCAGTGATTGTCCTCCTGTACTCAGCACTGCTGAGTCCACACCTTGCATTGGACTAGTGAAATGGTGAAGTCAGCATCCCTGGAGGTATTTAAATGGCATGTGGATGTGGAATTTAGTGATGTGGTTGGTAGTGGACTTTGCAGTGTTAGGTTAGTAGTTGGAGTTGATGATCTTAAAGGTCTTTTGCAACCTAAATGATTCTATGATTCTAAGAAAAAATTATGAATGGACTGAAGAGAAGGATAACAAAGAAGATCAAAGGACAGAGGAATCCATTAAATGAGGAGCAGCTGAGAGAGCTGGGTTTGTTCATCCTTGAGGAAAGAAGGTTTAGGGAAGACTTTAACACCATGTTCTAGTATTTAAAGTGTGACTACAGAGAAGATGAAGACTCCATTTCTACAATGAATCACATGGAAAAGATGAAGGTTACAAGGTACTCCTGGCGAGATTCCAGTTGGCCATGGGAGGAAGATTTTTCACAATGAGAAAAATTAGGAATTGCAGTAATTTCCCCAGGACAGTGGTGGATACTCCAGCATTGGTGACTTGGAAGTGTCATCTAGAAGAGTCTGCTGGCCCATCTTGTCTAGCCTGTACTTTTGTCAAAAAAGTTTTGGACCAAATGATATTTGAGGTTACTTTCAACCTGGTGTTCTGTGTTCTTTGAAAAGCAAAAGCGGAAGAGTACAGGACATGTATGCTGCGGTAACCTAGAAACTACTTTAGAGAAACTCTTCCCCTATGTTATGTGCTAGTTTGAAGGTTGTCTTGTCCTCGATGAGTAATTAGTGGTCAGGGGGACTTGTGAAGGGATAATTGTTCCCAAGGCAGGGAGGCACTGAGATCTCCAAAGGATTAGAGGAAAAGTTCAGTACTGGCAGCTTTAGTCTACCCCAAAAATTGTGTCAGAAGTTAGCACTTTTGTTTCCTCTCAGAATCCTTTTCAGTTGATAAGACATTGTAAGACTAGGCTTCCTGTTATTAGGAAATCTGTGGTGTTATTAGTGCTCACAGATGCAGTATGTCCCACCATGTGCTGAAGTCAGTAAGTGTCTCTTCACTGTTTTTGTTACAACTTTTGCTTTAGCATGAGTCAAACTTTCTCTAGTCTGAATACCCACTTTGGCCTGAATAGATTATCAAGCTCCAATGCTTCCTCAAAAGATTGTCCCAGTGCATCACAAGAATCTTGGTCCTTCTGATGTCTGTTTCCCCAGTTTCCTTAAACAAAGGCCCTCCGTGAGAGACTGTCTCTACAAACTCTAGCATTGTATGGAGAGATTTAAATGTTTTGTTTGTGATATTTCTGTTTTGGAGAACACTACATGTTTTCTCCTTGGTTAGCCTAGCAGGGATAAGAAGAAATCTAGTTGTGAAAAATCTTGGCTTGTCCTTAATGATCTAGGTGGAGCCAGAAAAAATATACTGCCAGGAATGGTCTGTGTGCTACTGATGCTGAGACTGGATGCTCCATTATGGAGCAGTCTTATGGAATAATTTGACATCCTTTTGTGGCTGTAAGTGATATTTGTGGTACCTGGGTCAGCAGGCAGTTGCTATATCTAGCAAGAGTAACTGCTTTTGAGAATAGTCACTTAATACTAAGCTTGAATCTTCTATTATTGTAGCCTGGACTGTACAATGGGTAACTCAGAATCTATTATTAGGCAACTGTATTTTGTATAGTCCTAGTATTCTTGTACTAGGCAGTATGGTCTCAAATAAAAATTGCTAGATGAATATGAAAATATACCAGCATAATTACCTAATCATATATTTACATAATTATGCTGATATTATGACTGCATTCAAAGACACAGTCAGGCTTTGTATCAAAGTGCCTTATACTCTTTTTACCTGGTCTCTTCCTAGCATGGAATCAATTAACAGTGGATTGGAAGCACCTGTATATTAGTGTGTATTTCACAGCAAGATTCCTTGTACTGCTGCATATATTGACGAGTCAGAAAAATGTCATTCATCTGCTTCACTGACACTGAAAGCCTCACAGACTAATCAAATTTGCTGTTGGGTTTCATAGTTACCCTGGATCACAGCCACATAGTTGGAATTAAAGACTTTAGGAAGACAGTTTCTGGTAGGAAAAAGAAGGGACAGGAATTAATGCCTGAACATAGTGAATCCTAGTGATATGTATGTGGTTTGTACACAGCAAAGAGGATTGCTTTTTGGAAAGAGCTTAATTGCTATGGGATTCTTGAGGCTTTTGAAAAATGTTCAGCCTCATGTGCTGTGAAGCAAATAGTGCAAGATGTGCTTCCAAGGATGTTGGCACCCTCAGTACAGCAATTTCTTCTGTCATAGGTTCCCATCCATAGAATCACTGAATGTTTAAGTTTGGAAGGAACTGTAAAGATCTTCTGGTTCCTACCCCCTTCCATGTACACCATGTACCCTTCCAGATACACCATTTACTAAGTCAGGTTGTGGCCAGAGGTGGGGCATTCACATCTCACTGGTAACCTGTGCCAGTGCCTCACTGCCCTCACAGTAAAGAATTTCTTCCTATCATCTAATCTAAAGCTGTCCTATGTCAATATAAAATTTTCAGTTTAATTGCCTGTTACCTGCCCATATAAAATGTCCTCCCTACTTTTTTGTAAGTCCCCTAAAGGCACAAAAAGTCTGTAATGAGGTCTCCTTGACCTCAGCCTCTTCTCCAGGCTGAACAACCTCAGCTTTCTTGGTCTGTCTTCATAGAAGATGTGGTCCATCCCTCTGATCATCTTTGTGACCTTTCTCTGGACCCACTCTAATGTCTAATGTCTTGTGTTAAAGAATTCAGACTGGGACACATTCCTCCAGGTGGGTCTTCCTGAGGGCAAAGCAGAGTGGGAAAACCACCTCCCTGGACCGGCTGGCCACACTACTTTTGATGCATCCCAGGGTGCAGTTGGCTTTTTGAGCTATGTGGACACACTGGTGAGTTGTGTCTGGCTTCTCATGCACTAACCCCCCAAGTCCTTCTCTGCAGGGCTGTGCTCAGTGAGTGAGTTCATCTCCCAGTCTGTATTTATGTCTGGGATTTCTGACCCAGGTGCAGCACCTGGTACTTGGACTTTTTTGACTTCATGAAGTTCATAGGCTCAGTTCTCAAGTTTAACTGGATCCGTTTGGTTGGCATCCTATCCTTCTGTTGTGTCAGCTGCACTGCTTGGCTTTGTGTCATCTCCAAACCTGCTGGGGATGCACTCAATCCCACTGTCAGTGACATTGGTGAGGATATTGAAGAGCTTCAGTCCCAGCAGAGAGCCCTGACAGGCATCACTTGTCACCAGCTTCCACCTGGACACGGAGCCACAGCTCTCAGGTTGCATCTGTCCAGCCAATTCCCTCTGCACTGAATAGTCCATCTATCAAATCCATGTCTCTCCCATCAGGAGATAAGGATGTGATATGGCACTGTACCAATGTCCTTACAGAAGTCTAGGTAGGTGACATCTGTTGGTCTCATCTTGTTGACCATTGCCATCACTCCATCATAGAAGCCACAAGATTGAGCAGGCACAATTTTACCTACAGTAAAGTTATGTTGGCTGTCTCAGATCACTTTCTAGTCTTCTATATGTCTTAGTATATGTGCAAGGAGGATCTACTCTGTGATCTTCCCTGGCACAAAGGTGATGCTCACCCATCTGTAGTTACCTGGATTTTCCTAACTCCCCTTTTTAAAAACAGGAGATGTATTCCTTTTTTCAGTAGTCAGGGACATAGCCTGACCAACATGACTTGTCAGATTTGAGGTATAACAGCTAGGCAACAACATCAGCCAGTTTCCTCATGTATGCCATCAAGTTCTGTAGACCTGTGGCTATGTAGCTTCATCAAGTGATCCTGAACCTGCTTTTTGCTTGTAGTGGGAGGGACATCCCTCCCCACCAGACTCACTTGGAGGATCAGGGATTTGAGAGAAATGGGAAGCCTGATGAAGACTGTGAAGACTGAGGGAAAGAGCTCATTGATTACCTCAGCCTTCTCCATATCAGTTCTCACCAGTTCATCCTTCTTGTGTATCAGTGGCAGTACATTATCCTTGGCCTTTTTTTTTCTGACCTGTATACTTATCCCTTACCAAGTCCTGTTCCAGTATTGCCTTTGATTTCTGGAGTCCATTCCTATACATTCAAACAGTATCCATTTACTCACCTCATGTCATCTGTATCCAGTTCTGCCATTTGTACATTTCCTTTTAGTTCTCAGTTTGAGGAGAAATCCTTGCTCAGCCATGCCAGTTTCCACCCTGGCATGCTTGATTTCCTACAGACAGGAATAAAGAGCTCTTGTGCTCTAAGGAAAGTGTCTTTAAAGAATTGCCAGCTCTGATCAGCTCCTCTGTCCTTAAGGATTTTCTCAGGTGATCTCACCCACTAACCCTTTAAGCCTCTGGAAGTTCACTCTTCCAAATTTTAGGGTCTGGAGTTTCTCTGCGCACAAGGACCTCACAGTCCTTGAGATCCTGAACTCAGCCAGTGTGTGTCCCCTACAGTCCCAGCTGCTTCCAACCATCACCTCTTTAATGAGTCCCTCTGCACTGGTGAGTGCCAGGCCCAGGAACACCTCACCTCTGGCTGGCTTGTCCGTTACCTGGGCCAGGAAGTTGTTCTCTACCTACTCGAGGAGTCCCCTTGGTTTCTTGCAGCCAGCAGAGCTGCTTTCCCAGCAGAGGTCCAGGTGGTTGAAATGTCCCATGAGGATGAGAGCTGGAAAGTATGATTCTTCCTGTATCTGAAGCAAAAAGGCATTGTTGGGATGCTCCCCCTGATCAGGTGGGTATAGTGGATTCCAGTTTTCAGGAGAGCCCTGGAAGGATTCGCACAGGGATATTTGGGATTACAATGCCAGAATAGAGTAAGAGGAATTAATTGGGAATTCATCTATTTTTTGTGACTGAAAGCAAAATATCAAACAGTGTATATGATTTTATGAATAACAGCACAAATTATTAGCCTTTACCTGCTTATAGGGAAAAAAAACAGAAGATGATTTTGGGGACCAGACTTTTTCATGGCAAGTTTTTCTGCATCCATGTATCCCAGCTACACTGTGGAGCAGCATTTAGCACAACAGTACGATCACAGGCAAACACCGCACACGTGCAGGAAATTAGAACCTGAAATGTAAGAAAATGCCAAAATAAAGTACAGAATAGAAAAATCCTGAATATATATATCCCTTCTTCCCTCTTCAGGGAACAGTCCACTAACTGTAAATGCTGGCTTGAGGAGAGTTTGTATTAGATAAATAGCTCCACAAAATTTGCAATTCAAATCGGAAGTACTTGTGTCAGTGTTTGACAAAGCATAACCGGTGGGGTGCCCTGTAATTCTGTCACTGAGCAGATGGGGAGATGAAAGATTCTTGCGTGTTGTATTCCATATAGACAACACGCTGTACATCACAGATGAACCCTCACAGCTGAAGTTTGACAACTGCTCATGGAAAAATACTTATGAGGTAAAATGCAGCCTATTGAATGGTAGACTTACATCATGGATTTTTTTTTTTAAATAGAATTGTTTTCAAACTTCCAGACTTTGCAGGATTAAAGAACATACATCTATGTTCTTGCAAAGGAATTAAGTTGTAACAAATAATAAGCAACTTATCTTTTTTCTGTTCAATTATAAAATCTCTTTTTAGGGATAAATAAAGTGACGATGGGCTTGGCATGATCTCCTTATCCTGCTGATGGCATTCTTAACTTCATTTTAATTTCTGAAGGCTGTGACCTTCAGAAGTAGGAGTGTTAGTCTACATATTGAATTCCAAAAACCTGAAGTATTCTTGGGTATCTTGTTAATCTGGTTATTTCAAAACTTCTTGTTTGTAGAAGCACGTTCCACGTATAAAAGAGAAAGTGTTAATTCTCAAAGCAACACAACATTATTACAGAAATGGCACTCTTTGGGGATGTTCTTCCCGACACTTTCCCTGAGTGACTAGGTTGCTTGTGCACTTAAATTACTAGCAAAAATAAATATCTAAATGCTTAATTTGAATGTCTGTAACCAAAGAGCTGATGACCTTGAACAGTATGCTTATCTTTTTAAACTCATAAGCCAATACGTAACATGCTCCACATGCTAAAGGATAATATTCTCTTCAGTCTAGTTCTATTTTTTGCCTTCACTAATAGTTATTTGATTATTACATGGTTTAGACCTCATTTATCCACTTAGTCAGCCACAAATGTATTAGCAGTTCATATATGCAGCAGTTCATATATGTGAAGTAGGAATATTTCCCCATATGGGCAAGAAATGGAAGCCAGCATTTTACTTACTGAAGGATCTCTCTGGTAAAACAGACGTAGTATGTCAAAGTGTTCTTATGGTAACAGCCCTTTTAAAACTTCCAAATACCAAAATATTATCCATATCATGTAGCAACATTGTAAAATACTCACACAGATACCCACAGACTGCTTTTGCTTTAGGAAATAAATGGCAACAAGAAATCATGTCTTGCTGGGACACTGGGAAATATGAAGTGCTTCAGCTTCTATAAATTGTAGTAGAATTTGTAACCCCTTTCCCTTTCCCTTTCCCTTTCCCTTTCCCTTTCCCTTTCCCTTTCCCTTTCCCTTTCCCTTTCCCTTTCCCTTTCCCTTTCCCTTTCCCTTTCCCCTTCCCTTTCCCCTTCCCTTTCCCAGGGAGAAGTCTTTCCTTCTCCCAGTCATTCCCAATTCTGAGAAGCTTGAGCAAGGTGTCTGTTTCCCTGACTGTGAAGTTCCATTTATTAATAATTTCTCGTAGCCAAGATGTCACATTCCTGTCATTCCTGATGACGTACTTTCGTGGCATCTCACTTAACTTGACAAGATGCACGACTTTCTGCATAGTGCAAAAGGAGTCTAAATTTCATATTTATGTGAATGTGCACCTATTCATGGCAGATGCTATCTGCATACACACCCCACAAAATCCACTGTTCTTCTCTTAGATTACTTCTTCAGGCTATTGCTGTTAGTGAATTAATAAACTTTATTCTACTGCTATAAGATCTTTCCAAAGATCTTTCTTGATTAAGATGCATTTTTTGATTTTATGTAAAATATGTTTACTTCCTGTAGCTGAGGATATATTACCTTTAAATATTTTTATTCACTTTTTCCCCCAAGCATAGGCAAGGCTTTTCACAGAAAAAAAATTGGTGGCTTTTCAGTATTGCAGCCCATCTGTCTGCAAAAATGAGGCTAAATCCAATTGCAGTTGTGATCGCAGATGGATTGAAAATAACAGTCCCTCCTCCTAATTCTTCTGGAGAGTTCTTCTGGAGTGTTTGTTAAATATCTCAATGCTGAAGTTGTCCTTTTGATATTCCTCCTTATGCCTGCAGTTCTTGGTTGTAAGTGAGGATCCTAAATATATTTAATTGGCTATTAGAGTGACCAGTATTTGTTTCTCTATGCAAAGCTTTTAATTGTGCTTTTCCCTCCTTTCCACTGCGTATGTCTATGTGTATGATTACAGCATTACATGTCAGTTAGTACAGCAGGCTGCATGTTAGGTTATTTTTCAAACAGCAGACAAGCTAGAGCCTTGGAAGGATTCTGATTGTACTGTCATGTCAGCCTTGCTCCAGTGACCTTTGATTCCACAGCAAGTACTAAGGGTAAAAAAAAATAAATGCTGAACAAATCCCTTTGTAGCAAAAGATGCATTGTGTTTGGCAGCACTGAGTTTCGCTGTGGAAGCATGGTTTACTCCATTGCTGACAGTGGAGTTCATACCAGTCTGTCCCAGATGAAGCATAAGGGCCTGGGATCTGTGTTTCCCCTTTTCTTGTTTGGTTCTGAAAGCTTTGTATTTGGTCCTTGTGCTCTCTTGGGTCTCAAGGTTTATGGGCATGGAGAAAAGCAAGGTAGTGCAATAGCTGTAGACTATACAGGGGTGAGGGGTTTATATGAGATGGTAATTCCACATTTTGTCATGGTATGTAGGTATTGAAAATCCAAAGCTTTTTTTCTCTTGGCATGGGGTAGGGAAGGACATCACTAGTATTGTACATTGAAGACTCTGGTTCTGGATGCTGATGACTCTGTAGATAATCACAGATGTGTTGATACGCTCCAGTATTTCCCTGCTCTCTCTTGAAAGTCTTTGGTGGCCAGTGGGCTCCCAGCTGCCTGAGAATGCCTGGGTTGAGCAGCACTGCTAACAAGAGCTTGGAAAAGAATGTGTTAGAGGACCTACCTTGAATATATCTCATCTGAGTCAATTCAAGTACATCAGCTACTATTGTGAGCATGTATCTAAGGCAGATACAGGAGAAGCTCTGCAGCCACCAGAAATACTGTCCTGACATTTGATGACAGTATTCTCTCCTCTTACCAACTGCTAATACTGCAGTGCTCAGAATCGCAGCGAGGAGAGGCCAGTGTAGTCAATGCTTGTGTGTGTGTATCATTCCCAAGTCTAGAGCACAGGTGATAGAAACATCAAACAGGACCAGACTGGGAGCTGCAAAATTTTCTATTTGGGGTAAGATATTGCCAAAGTCTCATGATATCTTCCAGTTAGTCCATTCTTAAGTCTGAATTACGCTATTTCTGATTCATTTTGGCAGTAATGACATATTAAGTCATATTTATCTTCAATATAGTCCATAGGGGATATACTGTGAAAAAAATGGAAAAAAGATAATTTGATAGTTGTCTTTCCTCTAGGTTGGAGGCCCCGCTGTGATGCTTCCATGACATGATTAAGCTACTTGACAAACCACTGAATGCTTCAAATTTGTAAAACAATTGTTTTGGTGGTAATTCAGACATGAATCTATGAATACAAAAGACCAATGTGCCTGAGTATCTATTTGCCAGAAAAAAAAAAAACAACCAACCCTGCAGCTTTTTAGTATAGTATGGGAAGTAGTCATTTTATACCCCAAATGAATATGGTTGTCCTTCATGGTTCTGAGGGGTTCCACTGCCCCTATCTTAAAATGCCTAGAGAGGAGCAGGATGTAATCCCTCTTGATTGTGCTGGATTTGATGTTTGGGTGTTTAGAACTATATATGATACTTCCTGCCCTATCTGTACCACAGTGTAGTATCAGGTTTGTGGGTGTGGCTGTCTCCTCAGAGGCTCTTTGAAACCCTTTACTTTTGTGTTGCTCAGATAAGGCAACAGATGTGGCTGTGGCTTGTAAAGAGAGCCTTGTGGAGGACTTTTAACGCTCCTGCTGTACCTTCCATTCAGGAAACAAGAAGGACAGAGTGTGTCTGGAGGATGGGCTTAGTAGACTTACAATGACAGATTGTAGGTATTTCCCAAGGGAAAAAGAAGTGCTTGCTTGAGCTATAGCTGTCTGAGCAGCCCTGACCATCATTTGCAGTACTTCCTTTGGAGCAAAGGAGAAGGGGATATTCATACAAGTAATGAATGCAGGGCTGTGTTGCTTACATTTTAAGCTTTCTCCATGTAAATCTAGATGAATTCAAGCAGTCAGAGCAACAATCTTACTCAACACTTCCCTTGTCCTTTTCACTAGATGGGCATACATAATTTTTTTTGGCTTTAGTACTGTATTGTTACCTTTTCATTTGTGTAATATTTCTCTGAGTTGAGGTTAATATAGAGTTCTAAGCTCTTGAATTTTTGTTATCTTTTATCCCTAAATGAGGATGTGAAATATCAAGTTAGGCAACAGTTTAAAATCTTTAATAGAGAAGTTTTATTTTCCAATTTATTCTAGTTCAAAAGTGTTTCATGCCCTTCAATTTTCTTTTGACTCTCCTAAAGTGAAAAGTAAAAGGTACAGAAATTACGTCAGTTATTTTTCTTGCTCAATTATCTCCTGATCCCTTGAGCTTTTCTGAGTAATTCTATAGACTGAGGTAACTCCATATCATACTGAAAAGTGCATGGATCAATAGGAGGCATGGCCTATATATTAAAAAGGGTGAAAGAAAGAGCTATTGATGGAAGACTGAAAATAGAACTAGCACATCTTGTTCAATCAAGGCTGCAAGGTGACTTACAAGAGGTCTTTGCTCCCTGAGTGTTCATCAGCACTGTTGGGCTTTTATCTCCTGAAGCAAACTACTACAAAATTCTGCAAGAAAATCTACCTACTTTTCTTTAGGAACATTTGTACTGAGATCTGCATATTCAAAATGAGTTGTGCAGTTCCCACAGTGATGGAGACTGAACAAGACAGGATATGAAGGGGGCAGCAGGAACAAAGTTGAAGTACAGACTTCAGTAATGTTAGATAGCTGGAATGGCCTTAGGTTTGTCAACAAATGATAAAGCCTACCTGGGGAAGTGTCTCACAAATCTGTTTCTGTCCGTGTAAAAAGAAAGTGCAGCCTTTATTTTGAGGATGGGACCCATAGAGGTCTTCAGGACCCAGAATCACAAATACTGGAGTGGAAGAAAAGGCTTACCTACAAGGCAGGAACATGGGCAGCAGAAATGATACATGCCTCAATTTGGGAATAGATTTTTTTTCTCTTTCTCTAGATATTTTAAGGAAATGGACTTTCTTAGTCCCAAGAGATGTTTTTTCTGGATATCAAGTTAGATTTGCTGCTTACTGTCTTTAAGGCAGTTTTTTTGTTGAGGTGTTCAAAGGCCTGAGTTGCAAACTGCATAATGAGATCCTTGAAAAGCATTTGCAGGCAGTGAGAAAAGTGTGAAGTCACCTTCATAGAGGGGAAGATAATGATGTGAAGTTCAGAGTTGTGTTAATCAACACTAAGGGCTAAACCAGAGTGTACTGTACGTGAAAAGAGACAATAGCCATAGGGCGGATGTGAGGGCTGTGTTTCCTGAGTCCAGAGGCATAGGGATTCACATTCTGAAACTTTTTAGATACATGTTTGTGAAGGCAACTTATTTATGAAGGTTTATGCAGAGCAAAGGTTTCATTCTGAATCTGCATTTTGCCAGGACAAAGATTTTCAGGTTTGTAGGTGAGAGGCAACTACCACAGAATAGCCAAACAACGACAGCTTTGAAAAGAGCCTCACATTTCTTATCTAATTATCATACTTAAGGCATGAGCAACAGTTCAGCAGACCTTTCGTGTAAGAGATTTCTCTTGTTTTATTTTTATCATCTAGTTTTTAAAATATTTTCACTTTGCATTTGCATCTCTAGTCTGTTGGAATATGAAACAATGTAATACATTAATGACTGCCTTGCCATTGATTTTTCTTATTACTTTGTTTCAAATAAACCCATAAGTCTTAGACCGAAAGTGACTTCAGTTATTTTCCTCTCACATCAGTTTTGGCATCTCAGATCTTTTGAAAGCTTTGAGCTTACAAGGGACCAAGCACTCTAGCAGCACTTCTTCTCCTATTTTTTGGGTACTTTTATTCATTTTTGCAGCTTTCTGAAAGAAGTTCAATAAATGGCATTGACAAAGAATCGTCAATGATGTCATGTGATGTCAGATCTTTTAATAAGCCTGTGGTGGTTACAACACAAGTGATTTGAGAAGTCACATCTTTGAAGGTGTTTTGTTGTTTTGTTGGTTTTATTTCTTTTTTTAATTAAGGGAAGGTAATGTCTTTTTGATAGTTTCTGTTCTTAAAGTCCTGGAGGCACACTTAGATGTTTAGTCTCTCATTTTTTCTTCCAGATAGATTGGTCTGTTCCATCAGTGCTGCATCCTAGATGGAACTCCCACATAGAACTGTGTCTTGGTTTGGAAAGACAGGTATCTGCCAGGGAAACTGAGGTTCCCCTAGGATGGAGAATACCAACCCCTCGCACCCCGACGAATTATAATTTTGCAATCAAGGGCTCTCAGGCGAAGATGTTGGGAATAGGAATAACAGTTCTTTACTAGGAGGTTTAACAATACAAATATGATAGGAAACAAAACCACCCAACCAAACAAACAAATAAACAAATAAACAATAATTTTAGAAGAAAACCCTGACAAAGTCAGAGTTTCAATCTGACCCTGTGATTCAGGATGTTGATAACAGTCCGAACGTAAACAGTCCAAACACTTCTGGAGTGGCAGACGTGATCCTGTTGGAGCAGAGATGATTCTGCGAAGAAACCGGTTCAGGGACGGCGAGGAGGGAGACAGGATGGCGAGCACAGGAGACAAAAAAGCTCTTGCCACACCGCGCGAAGGAAGCGCCGAGCACCCCGCTCCTGCAGCAGGGCCGAACCACTCCTGCAGCAGGGCCGAACCACTCCTGCAGCAGGGCCGAACCACTCCTGCAGCAGGGCCGAACCACTCCTGCAGCAGGGCTGAACCACTCCTGCAGCAGGGCCGAACCACTCCTGCAGCAGGGCCGAACCGCCAACCCCCGGCCACCCCCCCCTCCCCCCCCACCCCCCACCGCCAGGGCATGAGATGTATAGAAATGCAAATGCACCGCACAGGCTGGGGAAGGTAACAATGGCCTATCAAGGTGGGTCATCAGGCCTCAAAACAGATGTAAATAGAATATACAAAACCCGGCTCCACAACCCAGAACAAACTGAAATAACCCAAACTGCAGAGAGAGGAGAGAGAGCTACTCTGGCTAGCAGATACAATGCTTGTGTGCATGTGAGTGTGTCTGTTATGTTTCTGTCTGTGGGTGTATGAAGAAACCACTGAGAGCAATCCAAATTGAAATCCTGGGCACAATGTTTCTGCAATCTCTGGTATTGCTTCACTATGCAAGTTCCACAGCTTCTTATGAAAACCCTGTTCCCTCTACTCACAGCCTGCCTACTGGCCCTCAGGCTTGAGAAAACGTGACAGATCACTGATAGAAAATATGTTAGCATTTCCTGAAAGAAAACTTGATTTTATTCAATAAGATGAGACTTATATGCTCCCAACTTGAGCAAACACGCATTCCAAAGAATGTTTTTCTCTGCTATAGTATCATCCCACTGAAATCCCTGTAGCTACCAAGAAGCACCACAGGACCAGTAAATTGCTATGCTGCTGTTACCAAGCATCCACATTTCTTGAAGTATATTAAGAAAATAAGTGAAGGTGAAGTAATTATTTCTAAGGAGTTCCTAACTTTTCTGTCACGTAAGTATTTTTACCAGCTAAGCTCTAATAGAGCTGTTTAAACTTCTCTTGCTGCTATGTAGAAGTTCCCAATGGCATCTCATCATAAGAACTCAACTGCATGGAAAAGCTTATAAAGATTATTGAAGATTTGATTGAGTCTCTTTAGAACTTTTGTGTGTGAGGATGTTGTGTTTCAGTGATCGTATAGTTTATGGCTCTTCTCAGTGCCCTTATGCAGTGTTGTTTCTTCTGCCAATACATTAGCCTATTTCAAGATGACATGCCTTCTTAGAAAATCTGCAGGGGGCCAGGGGAGCAGTTGGCAATCCCCCACTCAAGTCCCTGAGGAAGCAACTGAGGCAGCCATAATATCTTGCTAACGTGTCTGGTCTTCTGGGTCATTTTGTATTATTTAGTTAGTTTGGTTTTGTTTTTAATTTAAAAAAAGTTTTCTTGCTCTTAGTACAACTTAACAAATTCACCTGGCTTTAGTGCTGTCATATTTTATTGTATCTGGTAAGAAATCACAAAATAATTTGTTCAAAGGGACCTTTAGAAGGTCATCTAGTCTACATCCTCCTCCACCCCTGCCCCAAGTATAACATCAGTGATCTGGAACTTGGAAGTTCATATAGGAACAGCATTCATAGGAAGTCATGTTCTTCTGGCTTCCTGAGTCACACAGCTGTCTTTAGATAGGTTTGTGCTGGCTGCCAATTGAGAAACATTCTGTGTATATGTACTAAATGTATCACCAAATTTACTGTTGAATGGTGTTGCTCCAGTCTCTATTAGCCTTACTGTAAAGCAACAGGAAGATTCCAGTCAGCAGGATGATCTTACAGATTGATGTTTCTGGGCTTTCTGAATAGACTCAATAATCCTTGTCAGTCAGAAACTGTGAAGAAGACCATCATTTTCCCAGGCAACAGAGAAGGTCTGGAATATGTGTCCGCTGTGAATTTAGGAAATGTGTTAGAGCAGCAGAGATTTACACAGTTTACTTTTTTTTTTTTTTTTTTTTTTTTTTTTTTTTTTTTTAATTTAACTGTTCTTTCTGTGCTAAAGTGAATAATTTCTCTGAAACAGGAAAGCGGGACTGGAACAATCATAAATCACAGGCAAATAAATATTTTGGCAAGCAGATCTTTTAAGTTATTTTCTTTTTTGCTGCTGGAACTACAAGCTGCCTGTGACTAATGCTGGAATGCTGCAGTGCAGGTGGTCTTCTGTGAATGACTGTTCATTTCTCCATCAGTAGATACCAGGCAAGCAACTGCAGAGGAGAATTCTCCTCCTAAAATAGGTGCTTCCACTTGGCCTGAAGAATCTCATCCCAAGTAGACCTCCATGGACTAGAAAGGGAACCTGTTCAGAGATTATTTACAGCTGCATCCTAGCTGGGTCATAGCAGTCAAGAGGACAAGGCAAGCATTTGCCAGGGATTATTGATCGAAACCAGAACAGAAGCTACTGCATTTATGTGATACAGAAAGCTGTTCCTGCTTTATGGTTGTGGGGTTGCATGGAGTGCTCCCCTGAAAAAAGGACTGCTCTCTTCCAGGTGTAGATCTGGCTCAAAATTGCCTGAATCCAGAGGCTTTACAATGCAAACAATGAAGATCAACAGAATTCCTGGGAAGGAGAAATGGGAGTACCTCCCAAAGGTACATGCAGCAGCTCTGGAACAGAGGCAGTAACAGAAACTTACATTATCTTAATTGCTGTAAATCTTCTTAATCTTAAAATGTCTCTTAATCCCTTACCAAGTAATAAAAGGCATCACTTTGCCTTTTAGGGAAAAGATTCGTGTAGTAGCTCAAAAAACAGTGCATGGATTGCTATTTTCATGTAGTGCATCTGGGAATGTATTTACACAACATGCCTGAAAGTGAGGCAGAGTGCCCTTAACTAAGGTTGCACACACTTTGCAGTGTAAGACTATGGCCCTCCAGGTACCTTGGAGTAGTAATGTTTCCTTCAGAAGCAGAGTCAGATTTGCACTCTTCAGCTGGCAGCTCAGTCTGGTGCCCCAGAATCACTCCCCATTATGTCTGCATCATCTTCATTTCTCTTCCTGTGCAAGCTGCCTGTCCTGGGTTGTGGAGCCAGGGGTGGGTATTCTATTTTCATTTGTTAAAAGCAGTTGAGGAGATGTTTTTCTTTATCTCTTGTCACTTAAGGTGGGGAGGTTCCTGATGCCTTCTGATATTGGGCCATTAACACTTCCCCAGGCTATACCTCCCCCCCCCCACCCCCAGGGGTGCATCTGCATTTCCATCCTCCTATGGTGAGATGCATCACATCCCCTCTGGCAGTGGGGGGGCAGACAGTTTCTACCTGGATAAAACAGACACAGGAACACGAAAAGATCCAGCTTTCACCCTATTTCTGGGAGGAAGACCAGACCCCATCTCACCATCACCAGACCTCTTCTCACCATCACCAGACCCCCCCCTCTCACCACCCCTGGACCCTTTTGCTACAGGATCATCTCTACTTCAACAGAACCACATCTGCCACTTCAGAAGGACTCACTTTTGGACTGCTTCCAACACCCTGACCAACAGGGTGTCAGGTTGTAGCTCTGACTCTGTCAGGGCTCTCCAAAATTGTTGTTTGTTTGTTTGCTGGCTTGGTTGGGTGGTTTTGTTTTTCTACTACATTTGTATTATTAATATTCCTAGTAAAGAACTGTTATTCCTATTCCCAAAATCTTTGCCTGAAAGCCCTTGAATTGCAAATTTATAATTTGGCGGGGGTGAGGGGTTTACATTCTCTATTCTAAGGGAAACTCCAGCTTTCCCTGGCAGATACCTGTCTTTCCAAACCAAGACACTGCCTCTAGCCAGTGGGGACACAGGGGTTGAATATTCTCTTAGTGCTGGGTGCTGAAGACTGGTGATTGCTTTTTGTTTTTTCTTCTTGCTGCCTTGTAGCAGGTTTTAACTGGTAGGAGGTAGGTAAAAGGAGTCTCAGGTATGTTGGTCTCAGGAAGAAAGAGACCCTTTGCACAGCTGTGGATCTTGAAGACTCACAACCTAGTGCTCTTCTGCAGTGGACACAGGCATCAGTGTGGAATGGGGAAGGGAGTGTGCTCCTTCACAGTACCTGTTTATTAAAATATCTGTGTGAAGTATGTGTGAGTGAAAACCTATCTGTGGAGGAATCTGAGCCAGCAATGTGATAAGCTGCATTTGTCTGATGGTGTGCCCCCCATCCCGAGGCACATTTTTGGGTCAGGCTGACCCATACACTTTGACACTAACCTTTGCATGTGCATCATCAGGTGTTTCCTTGTATGACAAGTTTGTAATTATATAATTTCTGCTACTTAAACACATACCCACACTGAAGTTACTTAAACACATATCAATACTGAAGTAAAACCTTGTATAACAAAACTGAAATATAAATTATGTTTTAAAATTCTATTCTTTGATCCAGTTTTCTGTTTTCATCTTCAGCAGGACTTGCTTATGTGAACTCACTACATTTCCAGACAGTATTTTCAATCAATATAATTATTACTTTTATGAGTGACTGAAGCAATAGCTTATCCTAACAGCCTGTGTGTCTTCAAAGGCAGAGGCAGAGGGGCTTCACCATGGTTTCAATTGCAGAATGATGCAGTCAGATGAAAAGGAAACCCATGCAGAACATGAAATGGGTTTATGTATGGAACTGAAACGATTTTTTTTTTTCTTCTGCAAAGCCTTACCCTGCCCAGGCCAAAGGTAGCTGATAACCTTCTGCAGCTTCTGTCTGCACATTTGTGTTGTATGTTTGTGTCAACCCCTTCATCATGTACCACCATCTTGCAGTTCTCAGCATGAGATGGTGTCATCTTATGATATTTATAGTTATTTGGCATACACTAGTGTATCAGAGAATAATTGTTCATGCTGTCTTGTAGGCTTCATGAAAGGTCACAGAGAAGAAAGAGAATGAAAGAGTCCAGCAGAAAATATTAGGAGAATATATTTCAGCTAGGAAGTGTGCAGTTTGGTATGGCGCCTTTTTTTTTTTTTTTTTTTTCAGCAGAGGAGTTTTGCAAGCTAATGAATGAACTGAAGTGAATATCTCACTCCTCAGAGATATTAACTATACTAAATTGAAAGTGCATGGCACAGTACGAGATAAGAAGAACGCTAACCCTGATGCATACAAATCAGATATAACTGACAGGCCATCAAGAGTGTTTGACAGCTTTCAGAAACTGATTATAAAATGCAGTACCTGTTTCAATCTGGAAAAACACCTCTAGGATAATTTTCAGTAACAGATATATATTAGCCCAGTGTTGGTTTCTAGTTTTTTATGAAATGGAAATTGTGGTTGGCAATTAAAAAAACCTCAAAAACAAATGACAAGCAAGGTGCTAGATCTTGCTTTTGGGTCACAACAACCCAAAGCAGTGGTACAGACTGGGGCAGAGCGTCTGGAAAGATGCCCAGCAGAGAAGGACGTGGGACTGCTGATTGATAGCAGCTGAGCCAGCAGTGTGCCCAGGGGGCCAAGAAGGCCAACAGCATCCTGGCCTGGATCAGCAATAGTGTGGCCAGCAGGAGCAGGGCACTGATTGTCCCCCTGTACTCAGCACTAGTAAGGCCACACCTTGAGTGCCATGTCCAGTTCTGGGCCCCTCACTGTAGAAAGGACATTGAGGTGCTGGAGCATATGCAGAGAATGGCAAGGGAGGTGGTGAAGGGTCTGGAGCACCAGTCCTATGAGAAGCAGCTGAGGGAGCTGGAGTTATTCAGCCTGGAGAAAAGGAGACTCAGGGATGACCTTATCACTGTCTACAACTGCCTGAAAGGAGGTTTTAGCCAGGTGGGTGTTGGTCTCTTCTCCCAGGTAGCAAGGAACAGGACAAGAGGAAATGGCCTTAAGTTGTACCAGTGGAGGTTTAGCTTGGATATGTGGAAAAATTTTGCCAGCAAAAGAATTCTCAAACATTGGAACAGATTGTAGCAATGAAGTGGTAGAGTCAGCATCTCTGGAGGCATTTAAAATATGTGTAGACATGGCACTTAGGGACATGGTTGGTGGTGGACTTTGCAGTGTTAGGTAGTAGTTGGAGTTGATGATCTTAAAGGTCTTTTCCAACCCACATGATCCTATGATTTCATGAAAAATAACAGAGCTCCAAAGGTCCAGAATATTGGACTGCAGGTCTAATATCAGCTCAAATGAATGTCACCTAAAAATGATGTCTCCACATAAATTTTGTAGGGAACTTTTTGTTTTAGTTGAACTTTTATTAAAAAGATGTGACGCCAGTGCAAAGAAATAAATGATATACTATGTGAAGAATTCACTTAACAAACATGAATTGCTAGTTGTAATCTAGAAGGAGACAATAAGAAAGGGATTTATCCACTTGTTGCACAAATGTGCAGGTACCAGGAAATTGATGTTTGTTTATGTCCAAGTACTGTACTGTCCTAGGTGGCTAGAGAGGAACTCTAGCTCTAGTCTGTCTCTGTGCAGAGATGGAGACTTTGCAGAGATAAAAACCCGGAGACTAAGATTTTAGCTAAAAAGTTACTTTAATAAGAGTGATTGGGTCTTGCTGTAAAAATGTACTTTTCGTTATCCACCAAAGAAGACTATTCAGCAGTGTGTAAGGTAAGAAAAGCATTTTCTGTTTAAGTGGCTATCTACCTCATTCACTTTTTGGCTTCAACACCCATCTGCAGATTGGAGCATAGGTCTTGCACATGTCACAACCTATTACTACCTCAAATAATGTGGAAAAAATAATTTCTAGAAAATTCAACATGCCTCCATTTGGCTTTGTACCAAGCTGGCAAAAGGCCCTTCAACATCAGCTCTTAAAGTCTGCCTTGGTGTCTGCAAGGGAAATGACACATTACCACAGTGATGATGTTTCGAAATAGTTGGTGTTCTAAATACCTCCAAATATCCTTAAATATCTCACCGTTAGAGAGAATTTGCTCAGCTTATTCTCTGAAGAGAAACAGTTTTGTTTGGCAATACAGTTTGTCTGGGTTGGGCACAGAGGGAGAGAGAAAGACCAAAGTAAAATACCAGAGACAGAGAAAGTTGAATCTTGGGAAGGGGAATGGCTGAAGCGAAGGTCCACAGTAGCAGACCATTTTTCAGTAGCATTAATTTATAAACAGAGTGAACTGAAGCTTTGAGTGCTCCTTTTCTACTCCTTCTTCTTACCGTTTTGTGTTCTACCACTACATAACTTGCTCAGGACCCATGACCCATGGCTTATCACTTGATAGGTCTAAATGAATCTCATGGAATCTTTCCAATATCTTTCCAGTGATATCACAGAAAAGTTAATGCTGAAGAAGATAGGTTTCTCACTGACCTGAAAATAAGCATCAACGCACTGATTGTCCCAGGAAGCACAAATGCGTACAAATACGTCCCGTCTCAGTGTGTAAGACTTGTGATGAGTGGATCAGGAAAAGTAATCAGAAAAAGATATCCATGTCTACTCTGAGCTTTGAATTTCATTGATAATTTCTTCATTTAATAAAATGTTAATAATCATTATCAGAGATCCTCACATTACCAAAAAGAGCAGAAAATAGCATTCTCCAAGATAGTCTGACTTCTCAAATGAGCTCCTCAGCTGAACTTGGCATCAGTTCTTTGTTTATGAAAGGAATCACTAATCCATTTCAGTATGTGTATTAGTTTTAGTTAATGGATGGTTTGTGATGGTTCCTTTAGAGCTAATATATAGGTTCCTTCAGTACTAATATATAAACATATTATGTATTTGGTACATGGAAATACCACTTTCAAATGTTACACAATATCTTCCTGAAGGGCTGTTTCACTTTTATTGAAACTAGCAGGAGAAAGTGAGATGCTTTGGTTGTTTTTTCAGACATAAGCTTTATATCATAGCCTTGATGATCTTCACTGATATCAATAAAACATACTTAGTTCTGGTTCTGAAGCGATTCTGAAAAAATGAGTGACCCATTCTTGCTCCAGAACAGTACTTTGTGATTAGCTCCTTATGTTGGGATGATGTGATAAAGAGACACACTGTGATTTAGAGACTATGAGGAATCTGTTGTCCTGTCTGTTCAATCTAAATATGGCTCAGCCACAAACAGTATTTCCAAAAAATAAAAACCAAAACAAACCAAACCCTGTAAAATTCCCTCAGCGCTTGCCTGTTTCAGGTAAACCTCTTGCTGTTTCCTTTGAAACCTGTGGTTGAGAAGGAGAAATTCTGCACCATTCTCTGATATAAGCATACACACCTGTATGCATTCTGAAAGCCAAGTTTGGGTATTACTTGTCCACAATATGAAATGAGATTTATGCCAAGGAAAAGCTTTTGATTTCATGTAATTATCTTACCTGAAACAATGGTATGTGCATATTTCCATCATTAACTAATTAAGAAGGCCTAAGATGTTCCTATTTCTCTGTGAGTCATCCTTAGTAATCTTAATCTTGTCGCTTTCCCAGCACACAACTTTGCCTGTCATCCTGTCATATTTAGGACTTTTTTTTTTCATCAAGTAGCAAATTCAGCAGTGCTCTTGTAAGTTGATTTGCAAGTTTATGTTTTCTATGTGAAAGGTGGATTGATGTCAGTTATTGAGGGGTTAGCTCATGGTTGGTGGTGCTTCTTTAACAGAGGTCTGGCTGTTAAGAATTTACTTTTCTTCAGATACAGGATATGTTTGGGCATGTACTCTTCACCATTTTCCTTGCAAAATTTCAGATGTAATTCAAAACACTTATTTGTGAGGTCTCACAGAGTCACACAATTATCTGAAGTGTTGCTCATCTATGAGGGTTGTCTAGTCCAACCTCATCCTCAGACAAGGTTACCTACACAGGTTACCCAAGGCTGCAGGGATACATTGTGAGCTCATGGTCAGCTTCTTGTCCACCACAACCTCAAAGCCTTCATTGTAAAACTGCTTTCCAGACAGATGACCTGCTTTTCTGTGATTTTACTGGGGAATGTCTCCCACAAGTACCTGAACAACCATATTACTCTTCTTCAGATGCAAAATGACAATTTAACCTAGCAAAACTCACACAAATGCATATGTCATGTTTTAACCCCAGCCAGCAACCAAGCACCATGAAGCTGCTCATTCATCACCCCCCTGCCCACTGCCCCCCCCCCCCCCCCCCCCCCCCCAGCTAGAAAACTTGTGGGTTTGAGATAAAGGCAGTTTAACAGGGAAAACAAATATATGCAAGCAATGCAAAACAAGGAATTAATTCATGGTTCCCCATGGGCAGGCATGGGCATTTCCAGGACAGTAGGGCCTCCTCACAGTGACTTGGGAAGACAAACAACATCACTCAAATATTTCCTCCTTCCTCCTCCTGCACTCAGCTATAGATACTGTTTGGAATATCCCTTTGGTCAGTTTGGGTCACCTGTCCTGGCCATGTCCCCCCTGAATTTTTCATTCACCCCCAGCTTCCTCGCTGGGGTGGCAGTACAAAAAGCAGAAAAGGCCTTGTGTAAGCCCTGCTTAGCAGTAGCAAAAATGTATCTATCATCTCTGTGTTCAGCACAAGTCCAAAATGCAACCCGTAAGTCGTTCTCTGTGAAGAAAATTAGCACTACCTTGGCCAAATCCAGCACATCATATCTGAGTGCACCCATTTGGCTTAACACCTGATTGTTTAGCCTGTATGGATTAAGGGAATTACTATTACTTTGAAATAACTGCCATGCCACTTGTTTTCACACCACTTCTGGGATGGTTTTCCATATGGAAGTTTTTATCCTTTGAGGGCAGGGCTATTTGAGCCAGAAAGGTGACAGTTGGCACATGTTGTCCTGGAGCTTTAGCCATTTCTGTTTCCTTTCTGTAACTTTTTCTAAAGATGTTAGAAATAATGTTGATTGAAACTCCCTACTCATTAGTGAATAGTGTGGCAGTGTCTGACTTCTCTTTGACTCAAGGTATATGTCATGATTGGGATGTGAAAGACAAAATGACAAAATAAAGACAATACCCCCAGGTTTATTATAGGAACAGATTCAGTAAGTGTGTCCTTCCTCTGTTTCCTTGGAAGCTTCAAAAGTGGGCTTAAGGGCAGAGCAACTGCTTTTTCCTTCTCCTTGTGCCTATAACTGAGGCACCTCAGTTGCACGTAGATGAGTTCTCTGGAATCATTGCTGCTGCACTGCTAAAGCCAGAAGCTGTTAACAGGTTTTAACCAAGGAATGTTAACAACAAAGTCTACAGTTTGGGATGAAGAACAAGGGAGGTGGAAAAAAAGCTTTTCCAGAAGTAACACAAGAGTCCTTAGATAAAATATAGTGTAAAAATTTGTTCTTCAAGATTTGGTTCTCATAATACATTTCCTTCCAATTAGTTAAGAGTGATATCACAGTGTAGTATTTTGAACCCTTAGAAGGTGACTTTCAAATCAGAGGTGAATTAAGAGAATCTGTCAGGATCCTGAAACAAGAATGCATTCTTGTTCTTCTAAGTGTCCTGTATGCTGAATGGCTGCAGAACAAAATGTCTTATGTATTTAAAATAAAAGCTTAGTCTTGTCTAAGAAATAAGAAAATACACTTTCACTTCTTACGTGATGAGCTAAGCTGACATTATAGCTTAATGATAGCCTAGAAGCAGTGCTTAGAGGGGAAAAAAAGTCTCTTTCTGCTGTTGAATTCTGTTTCCTAAGTAACTAGAGTATTATGCTGTCTGGATAGCTCTAACTGGAGAGAAGCTAAAAAGAGATAAACTCAATAAGTTTATTGAACCCAAAGTGGTTTGATCATCAGTGGAGAAATCTTTTGAAGGGGACCCAGAAATTAAAGGGGTTAGTGAGATTTGTGATCACTGATGTTTGTTCAATAAGGCTGCTTAGAGAGGTTCCTACAGTAGTGATGTGTGACACAACTAGGCTGTGTTTTCTTTTTGCTTGCTATGAAATTTTAGCTTACTTGCAATTTCAGTTAGCCTTCCTTGCACTACAGGAAAGAAATCACCAGATGGTCTGGGTAAATTTTCCATCAATATGCAAGAGTTTCTGTACTACTCTGATCCTGCAATGAAGGATGCAAAATGGTAGTAGAGGAAGGCTGACAGTAGACAAGGAGCATGAATATTTCACGTGGGGTTTTTCTGGGGTCCCTAGGTGTCTTTTGTTTTAAGCCACGGATTTCCTAACAATAGAAGTGTCAAGAGGTTTGTGGTTAGGCAGCAAAATAGAGACAGTCATGTCTACTGTTGTTATTTCCCACCTGGCAAAAAAAAAAAAAAAAAAAAAAAAAAAAAAAAAAAAAAAAAAAAGGAAAAAAAAAAAAAAAGACCAACCCAATGTATTACAACCAGATCTTGTAAGGCATAAAATTACCAGATTCCCCATGCTTCTCTGTGGGAGGTGTGAAGGGGGCATTTCTCTGTCACATTTTTGGGGGATTGGAGGGTTGTTTTTGATTCAGGGTTGCTTTCAGCTAAGGGTTCTGTTAGAACATGTAACTTGGAAAAGAAATGTGGAGAGAAAAGGGATCTGCTTACTTCTTTACAAATTCCTTGGTGGTTATTAGAAGCAATAGTTGATCTGATAAGTGCCATCACTACGGCAGTTCAGGAGGAATCATTCTGAGAGATTGCAGAGGTTTCTTCCCTTAAGGATCAAGGTCTCACAATCACTATCCCAAGAACTGATGTGGAAAGCAAGAGCAATTGCACTCCTCTAGCAGTGTTGACACACTGAAGTGTAATTTATAAGGGTAATTTATAAGGGGTTGTGCGACCCTCTTTCCTTCACTTAGCCTTTGATGAAGCCAACAAACAATTACTTGGCAGGTCTTTGACAGTGTCTTCTTCCAGCCCAAGCCTTTTTAAAGGCAGAAATCTTGGCTTTATGCAAAACAAGAGGTGTTGAATATGTATACTTGTGACTATGTGTAAGAGCAGGGCTGTCTCAGATTAATTCACTTAAATCTCAGCCAGCAACGAGCCAATGTGGAGGTGTCCTGACTCAGCATCTAAGGACCTACAGCGTTTTTCCAGGATGAAGGAACCTCTTTTAGTGAAAGATGCAGTGTTTTCCTGCTGCAGGCAAGGTCCAACACTGCTTCCAAAGGGTATATGTCTTCTCTTCATCCATGTAACCAGGCTTGATCCTGCTGCTGCCCTCCAGTGCCCTGATGATGCTGTATCACAGTACATGCTCTTCCCCTTTCCTCAGCAGCTCTTTTTCTCCCTGGCTGGATGATTGACAGTCATTTGCTAATAAAGATGTTGCTGAAATACAGGATAAATGGATTTATGAGGCACTTTGGGGATAAAGGGGCATGCAGGAAAACTTTTCATTTTGGTGGTTGTGCAAGGGCTTTGCACATCAACAAAAAACTGCCTCAGGAACACATAGGGACTGGCAATTTGGGAACTATGTGTGTTCAGCAGTGGAATGAGACGAAGCCATCATCCCACCTAGGTACTCAGCATTACAGGTGTTGGTGTCCAAGAACTGATAAGAGACATGCAGATAGGCTGCTTCTTTCTGATCCACAGTAGGAGTCTAGAATTCATCAACTCCCAGCTGTTTGCTAATGGCATGTGGTCCTACCTGTCATGGGATGTGTAATTTCTGACAACAGTTAAGACTGTCATTACTCATCCCTGCAAAATTCCAAATTCCTTTCCCAGCCCTGGTGTCATTTTATTCTGGATGTTACCTGCTTATTACATTAAAGATCCTTCCAAATCAATCTTCAGTCACTTGACTGAAGATTGGCACTTCAGTCACTGTTGATAAGGTGAAAATGCGGTGTGGATGGCAGCTTGTTCTTTTCAGGACTGCAAACAAACTGTGCTGCCATCATGCAAATCTACAAATATAGTCTCTTCCTTTTGCTGCTGGTCTTCTCCTGCCCCAGTGCCAGGTAACTTAGCCAACCAGGTTAAGAGCTTTACCCACCTCCTGGCTGTGGGAGAGTGTGCTGCCTCCTCAGTGAAAGGAGAAACTTTCCAGATGCAGAGGGAATGACAGATGGCCCTGAGCATGGGGAAGGAGAGAGCTGGGTGTATTCACCACATTCTTACAGGGCTGATTTGCTCTTATGCTTTCTCTAGGGGCTACCAAGGACATGGGAAAGATGCTGGGTGGGGATGAGGAGAAGGACCCAGATGCCGCTAAGAAAGAGGAGGAACGACAGGAAGCTCTTCGGCAACAGGAGGAAGAGAGGAAAGCCAAATATGCCAAGATGGAGGCTGAAAGAGAAGTTATGAGACAAGGGATTCGAGACAAGGTAGGTAACTGGCTTTCAACACACATTGGTCAACTTGTAATGCCCAGTGAAGAACCCCTGTTTTCAGCTGATTTGTGGCTTTACCCCTGGGCACCTGGATAGAACCAGGTAACTACCCTGCCACACAGAACTTTCTAATTATGTGCACTCTTCCTTAAGCCCTGCTTCTGTTTAAACACACCCTCCCACAGAGCAAAGCCCTGCAAAGTCGAAGTAGAGAGTGAAGGTGAGGGGAGAAATCCATCTATTTTTCTCATCATCTATTAAGCACTCACATTATATTAAGAGTTAGAGGTTTCCTTGTGCCTTTGAGGATGCTTTCCAAGTTTGCTTTTGTGGTTTGTGAGAAGAGTCGTAATTCAGAGGGTTTCTGAGAGATATGTTGCAGCTATCTTTTGTATTGATTCCAAAATTTCGTTGTGTTGACTGTGATATGGAGCAAATCTACTCTACTGTTAATGTTTAGGCTTCTACCACTTCCATGGAATTAATCTGAAAAAAAGAAATGTGAGCAATGGTTGGACAAGGGGTCCGAGGCCTTACAATGAAGGCCTGCCAGGTGACTTACATCATGTGCCAAAGAAAATACCTGTGGATAAAATGAGAAGGTCTTGCTCAGTGTAAGAAGTGTTCTCTTGTGTAGTTCCTACCTCTGTGCTCTAAACATGCCTTGGAACAGACATAAACAAAATTATATCTGCATTGGGCCAAACTTCTGACCCAGTTTTCTGATTCATGACGGAAGCACAAATAAGGGTAAATTTGTCTGGTGGCACAGTGCAGCTTGCAAAGAGTTACTGAGAATTATTCTGCAAATAAAAAAAAAATGGGATTATGCTTCTAAGAAAATAAAGGATTTAGAGGGAATTCTTTATCTATGACACTGCCAGAGAAAGGTATCCATGTGGTCATTTAAAAGGGGGTACTGGCTGACAGAAATGCAGAACCTCTACCTGGTCAAATATTGTTGTTTTATAATCATAGAATTGTAGAATTGTCAAGTTTGGGTTGGAAGAACCTTAAAGATCATCTAGTTCCAATCCCTCTACCATGGGCAGGAACATTTTTCATGAGATCGGGCTTCTCAGAGCCCCATCCAACCTGGCCTTTAACACTTCCATGGACGAGGCAGCCACAGCCTCTCTGGGCAACCTGTTCCAGGGCTTCACCATATCTGAGGAAAGAACTTCTTCCTAATACCTAATCTAAACAACAATCCTCTTCCACCTGTATACAATGCCTGTATAAAATATTCCTCTCCCTCCTTTTTATAAGCCCCCTTAAGGTGTGGAAGTTTGCAATAAAGTCTCCCTGGAGCCTTCTCTTCTCCAGACTGAACAACTCCAGCAGTAACATATTTAATGAAGATATATATAGAGAATCTAGTATATTAATATAAGCATATCAATGTGTGCATAATATGTTTAATGTATGTTTATGTCATTGTTTCTAAGCAATGAAAAAAGAGTAGTAAATTTCTGAGTTGCAGGCAAAGGAGCTAATGCCTGGTTTTAGCTGGTGGCTGTCTCTTCTGGACCACTGAATTGTTCCCAGACATAGATAGGGGTTGCCTTTTTCCTGTTGTTGGGAAAACTGCTGTAAAAGCATTTAAAAAGTCTGAGATGTCCTCTATTATTATTCCACGGTGATCTCATTCATGAGTAGGATGCATACAGCCTAAGCTACAGCCAAAGGGGATTTCCCTGTGATACTGGCAACTATCTGGACTTTGCTGAGCTGGCTGAGCGCTGAGTGGCAAAGTGTCTTAGAAATGCACTGCATCCTTGAGCAATTTGGCAAGCAGTTGGGTCTGCAGAAAAGGAATACAAGAATACTTGGAGGAACATTATTTGACCTCAGTCAAGGCTCTGGACTGGTGTGGTGGCCTACCTTTGAGATCAGCATCAGGAAGGTCCACTTTGGGCAGGGCATCTGGATTGTGAGCTCATTTTCCTGTGGTTTTCTTTATCCTGGGAGTAATCCCAGACAGCAGGCATTTGAAAGATGGTGTTTTCTGCAGAATCAGAGAAGATGGATAAGGCTGTAGAAAGGAGCTGTATGAAGCATATTTTCTTCTGATATTTATCAGGGTGAGGGGCAGTTTTGTTTTTTTCTGTTTGTGAGGTGTGAATGCAGAAGGGTCATTATATGGTTAAAGCTTTGGTGGCAGAAAAATGTTAACAGCTTGTTCCATCAGTGAACCTCAGTGGCACAGCAAGAAGTGCTCAGAAGTGCTTGTGCCTTTGCAGGCAATAGAGGAATGGCAAAATCTGGGTTTAAGGCTTGTTTCTGCAGGCAGCATATCACACAGCAGGAGAATGTGCAGTCCCTTCTGTCTCTGGGTGTGTGCCTAATTCTAATTCTTCCCATATTTCTTATTGGGCCATTTAATGCTCTCGGTGATTAGGCAGTAAGAATCTCTGCAGTATTTGGAATTGTCCAAGGAGTCATAGAAGAGGTTGAGTTGGAAGGCACCTTAAAGATCATCAAGTTCCAGCCCCACCCTTTTGTGGTCAGGGGCACTTGCCACTAGACCAGATTGCTCAAAGCCCCATCTAACCTGACATTGAACACTGACTGCCAGGGATGGGGTGCCCACAACTTCTCTGGAAAACCTGTGTCAGTGCCTCACCACCCTCACAGTGCCGAATTTCTACCTGTTCTGTAATACAAACCTGCCCTCTTTCTATTTAAAGCCATTTTCTTGTGTACTACCATTCCAAGGCCTTGTATATGTCTGTTTCCAGCCTTCTTGTAGCCTCCTTTCAGCACAGGAAGGATGGTCTGTGTCCCCCTGAAGCCTTTTTTCCAGGCTGAAGAACCCTAGCCATCCCAGCCTATCTGAATAGGAGAGGTTCCTTAGCCCTTGTTTCTCCTCTTTGTGACGCTCTCCTCTGGACTCACTTCAGCAGGTCCATATCCTTCTCCTGTTGGGGGCCCCAGAGCTGGACACAGCACTCAGTGTCCCAGGAAAACCATGAAAATTGTTCAGTTCCTTGTGGATATTTAAGACATGTAATTTCCTGGTTTTCCATGTCTCAAGGTAGAAGATACTGGAATTTACTGTTTTTAGGAAAATAGGAACATTTGGATTGCTGGCAACAGGAACAGCCCTAAGTTAATGTCTTAAGTTTTTTCCAGTGAGAAAATAAATGAAACCTTTTTTTTCTCTCTCTTTTTTTTTTCTATATCTGATTGCTGAACTTACTTTTAGCACTAAATCACTCAGACAAAAAGGCAATCAAGATTTGTAGCTGCAGTCCTAGATTTTTATTTCAAATAATCAAGATGCAACATCATATAATTATTTAATTTTAATATTTCATTAGCATATTTCCTTATGTAACTGGTGCATAGGTCCTAAAATCCTGCTTTAGAGCAGGAAAAAAAGCAGAATGTGAATTGAGTCTGTTCTTCATCAATATCAGGTTTCGTTCTTGTATAACTTCAGATGCGGATATTGCCAAGGGCTTTAAAAATCTCTGTACAAAGGATTGAAATTTCACTGTCTGAAAATGTAATTTTGATAGTTCCTTGTGAGCAGGACATACACAGTACATCTGTCATTGGGGACTATTGGCAACTGAAAAAAGTGTAGAAGTTGTATTATTTGCATGCAAAAATATGAAAGATCTCAAAGAAAATATTTTCCTCATCAATGAATCATGTTCTATAATTTGAAAGATAAAAATCTTACTATGAACATGAAAATTCAGTCTGATCTCTTCCCTTTTAAACCATTGATACTAAACCCATGATGTATATGTTTATCCAGCCCTTGTGATCTAATGAAGATGAGTCTACTCTTCAGTATCAGGGCCTTAAAATAGATTTTCAGAGATCTATATGTATTGTGCAGATGGAGAGGTATCATTAACTGGAATCTTCTGCATCTATATTTTTATAATTCAGGATAAAAAGCAAAATAAAAAAAATATCCTGCTTTGTTTAGGTCAGTGCAGATTCTCTTTGTGGTATAGACAGAAATATTTACAACTGGGTCACAGGTCCTCTGGCTATGAGAAGGCAAAATACTTGGCTATGACACTCCCAGTATGATACCTTGCAAGGCAGGGATTACACTGTCCCTTCCATGACGTAAATGGATGAGTGGGAACAGTTGTAACAGCACCAAGCACCAATGCTGCAGCACAACTGCACTCAGCAGCATTAAGTCACAGGCTGTCCTGGAAGGAGAACATTGCAAGGACAACGTCCTTTGGTGTTCTGCCCATATTTGATACACTGGTTATTGAGGACAGTCCAGGCAGATTTGGAAGAAAGAAACACATTTTCATTGTGATTCAAGAGCATTATAACCCTGCAGATCATTTTCATATTGGTGTTCAAAGGCTTCTGAGGGGATACAGTGATTTGACCTGGACTAGACTTCTGACCTTCTGCCAGAACTTTTACCCCCATCCAGTTGTATGCAAGGATGTTCTGACTGGCCTGTGTTGCCTCTGAGTCAGATTCTGGGGTTTCTGTTACCAGTTTTTTCCATAGCTTTGTGTACAGATTTTTACCATCAAATGTATTTCCAAACTTCAGCAATTGTACTAAATCACCCACTTCTCTGGCACTTTCTACCTTTGGAAATACCAGACACAATTTACTTGTCTGGTGTTTGTATCTGCAAAACAACAACAACAACAACAAAAAAAAATATATATATATATTTATTTTTTTTTTTGTGAAAAAGCGAACCAACTGGCCTACTCCAGTAAGAGGAAATACAATCAAAAATTGAAAAAAATGGTAAAAGTTTTCTGGGTATGCCCAAGTTTAGCAGTCTCTCTTGCAAACTGACAGAGAAGTGGTACCTTCCCAGATGTGCTTTTCAGCACATAATAGGGATTGATGTTCCCGCCAAGGACCTCCAAGTCTGTTATTAAACAAAGTCATCTTTGGGGGGATTTTAGAGAACCCGTTCCTACCTAAACTGAGTTTTATCTTTGTATTTCCTTAGATGTCCCAGGATATGTACCATGTCTTGGTCTTAGTGAATCCAACCAGGTAGATCTATAGAATTCCATAGGTGGTCTGAATGAAAATGTGTTCCAGGCCTTATCTTTTGGCATTAAACTAACAGAACTTCCCCTATGGGAAAAACTGCATGCGCTCCTTCCTCTGCTGTAGCTGTAGGCCATTTTTTAAAATTTGTAGTGGGAAGGCATCTTTAGCAAACCGTTGGAGCTTGGAAGAAAATTGGCATCATTTTCATCTGCTTCCATAATAGTTAGAGGTTCAATTATCCAGCTGAACCCAGCAGGTGCTGACTACCCCACGATTACATTTGGGGCTCATTAGTCTGCTTCTTTGTGCAGCTCTGCCTTGCTCTAACTTGATTTCTGTGTTTTGCGCTAGTCCAAATCTGCACCAGTAGATGTCACTTTGGATACTTGCTAACAAAATCCCACTGGGTGATGCTTCTGAGGTTACTGAAATGTCTCTTGAAATGCAGCCTGTTTTACTGTTACTCACTGACTATGGTGTCCTGTACAATGATTCAGCTGAAATCGTCACTTAAAAACTTTGGTCTCATTGGCTGACAAAACCTGTGCATATTGCTGACATGGTACTGAGAAGTTCAGTCACTCAGGACTGGGTGCAAAATTAACCCAAACATATGACATACAGTTATAAGTGCTGTGATTTAACTAGGAAGGGTATCTGAAAGGTGTCTCAAACCTTCCTGAGTGTGATATGCTGAAACTACGGATTTGGCTCATGTACTTGGAAAGACACAAAATATGTACCTCAACAAGTGGTCATTTGCAAGTTCTTTTCCAGCACCAGTGCAACTCTGCATTCACCTCTGAAATACCATTTAGCTCTGTTTCTGGCTTTTTGATGCCTCTTTGTGATTGTAAATGTGGCTGAATCTTACATTATCCAGTAAGACCCAGCGGCACAGAGGAATGGCTTTTTCCCAAGAGACCTCCAAAATCTAATTCTTAAGTGATTATTGGTTAGTTTAATTATTTCTATTCTATATATGTAAATTATATAGATTATGTATAATATAATGCAGACTGTATGAAATGTAATTATTATTTAATTAATAATGTGGTTAATATTAATTTTTAATTAGCATTATCATGTGTGATTTACAGATGGAGAAATTTGGCAGAAATCTGCCCGAAATCATGCAGTGGTCAAATAGGAAATCACATTTCTATGTTGAAGGCCTAGGGATATAATCTAACCCATGTGTTAACAGGGTTTCTTCTCTTCCTGAAAACATGGACACCTCCAAAGGAAACAGAAAAAAAAAAAAAACCCGAAGGCTATCCCAGAGTTTGTATGACCCATGTTCCCTCTAGAGCTGGTTGCCATGCCCACTCCTTTCCACTTGGATTTCCTTTAGGCAGTAGAGCCAGGACTACATGGAAACTTCTCTTGGTTAAACCCAACAAGGGAAAATATCAAAAAGCAGAGGAGCTTATTTGCTGCTCTGCTGCTTTGGGGAATAAAACACTGTTTCCTTGATGGAAAAAAAAAACCAAAAAAAACCACCAAAAAAACCAAACTTAGTCAGGATAGTATAAAATTTGACTAAGTGGCTGGAGGAGCTCTGAGTTTTTTTGAACACAGCCACTTCAAATCTTTCATTCATCTTACCTTTAAAAGTAGACAGCTCTATCCTTTGGATCCTTCTGGTTCATACTTGTATCAGCCTCAAAATGCAGACAATTACAAGAGAGTAATTTGATGAGTACCGTTGCCTCTAATAAGTACAGCTGCAGCATTTTTTTCATGTAGCTTCTTTTCCCCCTAGCTTACAAATCAGATGCAAGGGGAAGGGCTTGTACATTTGTTGATTCTTTTTTATGACAAACTAATTCAAGGACTGCAAAAGTCACCAAACAAGATTAAAAGGTCTGTTCCACTTTTTGCTGCAGCCAAAGAGCTCCCATTAGTGCTTCAAATCAGCCAATAGCCACATTATGTCTCTTCTTTTGGCAGTTTGTTATCTGAGTCCTGAATGATCAGATAACTCACCAGGAATTAATGAGACCAGTGGAGTTATGCCCGCTTGAGAATGCAGCCTGGCACCTTCAAGGCTCAGCTAATGGATGCATCATTCTTTTCTGATGAAAGTCATCAGAGCCAGGCTCAGCTTTTGAAATGCTGGTGCTTCCTTAGAGCAAGATGTGACTTTGTCCTGGCATCAGCATGAAGTTCTGCATCTGTTCTGGCAGTGCTCTCAGTTACATCAGCTTGGGATTTGAGACTGTCAGAAGGGATTAGTCAACCCATGCCTGAAAGAAGAAGAGCTAATCCAAGGCAAGGTCTGAGTTCATGCATGGGACAGAGTGATAAAGTCTGAACCGTGCTTTCCTTGTCATAGTTACGTATGTAGCCTTGCCTTCTGTGTGCCTTCATTCCCTGTAGATGCCTGTTGCTTGTGGGTAAACAGGAAAAGGACAGTTTGCGTGCCCCGTTCATAGTGACTGGGAATGCATGGGGCCTTCCTGAGGGTCTCAAGAGTTCTCTCCCTCACTGGCCAGTTTTGAGGCAGTCATGAACAGAGCCGACTTAATCTTACCAGACTCCAGTGCAAAGTGCCTCTCTGGGGCTCCAGGCCAGGTTAATCCTCTTGCTGGTGCAGAAGGAAGGCTGTGACCTTCCTCTGACTGTGTGAGAGTTTGGAGAAGACAGAGTGGCTGCTGCTGGAAGGGAAGCAGGGAATTTTGGGGAAACATTTGCTTTTTCCTAATTTCCATTGTCTCCCTTTTGGTACAGTCTTGACTCTTGTCTCTATGTCTGCTCCTGTTAGAAAGCAGGGACTCAGGTTATGCATTTGGGAGGAAGGCTTCATGGAGGAATTTCTTTTCCTTGGTTAAGATGGAGGGAGGAAGAATGCTGCCTTTCAGCTCCAGGCCACCACATTCAATTTTCCTATCATTTCCTGAAACTGTTGGCATGGTCTTTGCAAGAGTATCAGCCTAAACCAAATACTGTGGAGTATGTTACAGAGCTTTTATGCTCTTGGTCCCGAACCAGACATCCCAGCAGCCCCTAAGGAATTTAGGGTCATAACAGAGCTGAGCTTACTTTTGAAACTGGTACCACATAGTTCTCTAGGATCTCACTATTAATTTTACAGCTGCTGGATTATTTCTATCATGCTCAGTTACAAGGAGGTAAATTCTGTCTCCTTGTTTAACAGGCTGACTGTAATTTAGAGGAAGGATTCTTCAGCCAGAGATAGAAATAGTCCAAGGCCTGATGTAAGAGAAGCAACTGATAAATTGCTCCTTGGATAATACAGAAAGCACAGTGGGGTTTTTAGACTTTTTAATCAGGACTTGCATGCCTGATTGAAAGTTTATTCCAGCTGCTGCCAAGTTGTTTTGGGGATAGAGGCATCCCAGTGTACCTTTCTTGAAAATCCCTCATCTGTTCTCTCATAGTCTGTGGTTTCTGATGAGTCCCTGGATGTTGACTTGTGGATGGTGCTGAAAGCATTTCTTTCTTCTACTTAATGAGTGACTAAGACATTTAGGAAGAACCTACCTAAACTAAGAACCTTATTTAAACTATAAACCTGGCCTGCAAAGGCAAAAGCGGAAAAACAGTGTTGCAGAGAAGCAGAGAATCAACAGCAGAGCAAAGCAGAGCTTCAACATGTCTTGTGCTTGTTTCATCTGCATATCTGGCTAGAAAATTCTCACTTCCTACCTTCTGGTGTTGTAATCACCGTTTTCCATGCACTGTAATTTGCAGGGATTTATTTAAAAGGGAAGGATCTAGTAAGCTGCCTCAGTGAAGTAAGGCCAGCACCTCCAGTTTCTGCAAACAATCTGAATGACAAGGAAGATATTTCTGCCCCTGTCCACTTCTGAGTTATTTTCCAATAACATGGGGATTTGGCTTAAATTGGGAATTCAGATTTATGGCTTAAATTTAGCTGATTTTTAATCCAGAAATGAGGCTGCAAATTTTAGCAGACCAGGTCTTCAGAGACAGTCTCTATCCATATCTCATTGTTAATACTACGACTCTTCTCTGCAGTGTTTTTTCTTCTGGTCAGCTCTGAATAGAGAGATGAATGGAAAGTTATAAAGAATAAACAGGGAAGAATATTTTTGAGGCATTCTTGAATCTCAGCAAAACCTTGGACATGACACAGACCCTTCTGGAAATATGAGTGAACCTTTCCCTGAATTCACGCAGAGCCCTGTCTGATGCTGTTCAACAAAAGCATTTTAGTTGACTCTTGGAAGTTTGATGGTGCTTTGTAAATTAGGAAGTACATCACTATTTCCTCCTATCCATGTGCCATCTGGTCTTCCAGCCTTTTCAAGTCTGTCCTTTCTATTACAGAGAGTCAGTTTTCATCTTAACTTTCAATAAAAAAGGCAATAACCTGTATGTGGTCCTGAAAGAGTCTCTCAGTCTTGATGTGTGTTTTTGCTCTTAATTTACTTTTCTGCCCTCCCTTAAGAAAGAAGATGGGTTCCAGAGGAGGAATTGAGGACCACAGGTTGAGCAGAGAGCTGCAAAGGGGCTTCATGTTAAGCTCTTGCTAGAGGAGTGTCAGTAAGACAGTAAGAATGCTGCACATCTCTCTACAGATGTTTGAAAAGTGATCATACCATCCCAAAGCAATGGTTTTAAATATGAGGTTAGCATAAAAATATGTATTTTTTTGCAGGTAGTTGCAAAGGAAAACATTATGCTGTTGTCAAATTTCAGGGCATGGTGAAAGTATTTCTTCTTCCAAGATGTTTGCTAGGGAAGGGTGATCTGCAAACAGAACCAAATGAAAAAGCATTTTCTTTGGAAGAATGTCCACTCTTCTGTTATATCTAGGTGTCTGGCAGGTGGTTTAAGGCAACTTTGTGGTGCCATATGCTTTGGGAATAGATTTGGAGGTGGAAAGAGGTAGGGTATGCTTCAGTGCTTCTCTTTGAGGCTAGTGTGAGAATGTAAAATGAGAAGCTGGCAAGCTATGCCCAGAGATAAGGCTATCCCTGTTCCTGCAGGGCATCTGACACTGTGAGGGAAGGAACAGGAATCTAATCAGTTCAGGACTACTCTCGGCTCTTTCTCCTGACAGGTGTGTGCAGTCCCTTGTTTAAGCTTCAATTTTCTCAGAGATTTAGCACTTGACCTTGTTTGACAGGCTCAGTGAGTGTCAAGGAGAAAGGCCTGTCACATTACTCATAATCTGCCTCTCATCCTGACATGTTATGCTGAAGCCTGTGTAAAAGGCATTTTGTATCCTCTGGGCTCTTCTAGAAACTGGAGTCACAGGTCTGATCAGCAATATGTTTTACAAAAATCTGTGAGTAAATTTAGTTGGCAGAAGACATCACGGTGATAGGGCAAAAGAAATCACAGATTATGAGAGAACTCAACAGACCAACATTTGTATTGATTTTTCACTTCTGCCTTCTGGACGTCCATTTGTGTGGTTCATATAAAACGGTCAGTTCATGTTTCCAGCTCTGCTTCTGATCTCTTCTTGGCTCACTAATGCAAAATCAGATTTCAAAACAAGCAAGATGGTGTTCCCTTCCTTCTGCTTGCTGGTTCTGGGTTTCCAACAGGCAGCTTCTCTCTGAAAAATACAGCTATTTCTCAAGGGCAAACCTGATATTTTTGGATACTGAGAGCATTTACAGGGGCATCAGGAAAGGAACAGACGGCAGGCCTTAGATTCTGCAGTCCCACTTCCAGTTACACTTCCACTTTGTAACTGGGAGCTGACCTGTCTAAGCTCTTTGTCTCTTTTTTTCTATCTATTTTAATGATCCATACGTGAATGCATGCATGTTAGAGGTGTTATGTAACAGGTAACAAGAGCAAATACCCAACAGTAACACAGAGTTTGAACTCACTAAAATAAACTAGATTTGCTTAAGACAATTATGAAACCGTACCTTTGATAAGACTTCTTCAGTAAAAGGTTTTAAGCTCAGTGACATTATGTTTTTTAAGAAGTCTCTTCACTTGGGCAGTTTTGAGACAACTAGTTTTCCAGTCCTGGTGCTTTGGCCACCCCTTGTGTTTTTCCTATATTATTAAGGTAGACAAAACCAATATTTGAAGTCCTGGTAGGAGATGGTAGTGTGAACCTCCTCCTTGTCTAATTCTACAACATGTATTTTGGCAAATATCTTAGCCACAGAGCAGTGTAAATAAGAGCACTGGTGTAACCACAATAGCTCTATGAAAGACTTTGATTTGTCATCTGCTTTTAGTAAGGATGTCCCGAAAAGAAAAATGTATACCTCTAGTTTAGTGAAGTTATTTATTTGGCTGTGATGTTTATTTCTAGTTGTGGAAAGTAGTTCAGAAATCAATTTGAAATTTTGTTTCAAAATCTAAATGTAAAAATTCCTCAATTCCACCCAAATCTATTTTGATATGGAGCTGAGGAATCAGCTATTGATTTACAGAGAGTGGAGGTAGTTGAAACCACTGCAGGTGCTTTGTCGGTCCTGATAGCACCAAGCAGCATAAAATCCATTCTGTTACCTCACCCATACACCCTGCAAGCTTCTAGCAAAAAAATTAACTCTACCTTTTTTAGGAGAATTTCATGACATCTGCTCAGTGATGACTCAGAAGCAATGTGGTAAGCCCTGCACTGTTGTGCACGTACAACTTAGCACACAGTTCTGACAAAGAAATCCAAAATAAAAAGTTCAGAGTTTAACTCTAGGTAACTACAGCTTTGGAGGAGCTTGGTAAAAGCCCCATAGGACATAACTATGGCACTTTCTATTGCAGTTATCTTAAAACAGCATTGCACAGTGCCTGTTTGTCTTCTGTAATCAGAGCATCATGATTGTGCAGTAAGGAAGTTGCTTAAAAGATACTAAAAATGTCACAGCTCCTCTAATTAAAATCAAACCTGAAAGCTCTGAAGTGTTGGCTAAGTGGAATAAAGATTATTAAAGCACCTGGATCTCTCTAGGAGATGCCAGGTCTCCCTGGCTTTGCTGTTTTCAAGGGCACGGTGAACAACATCACAGTATGAATGAAAAATCAAACTGGAAGCTGCACAACATGATGCCTGTGAAATAGAGTAATTTATAAGTTGGTGCAGAACTAACAAAAAGATAGGTTGGACTGTTTTATCATGGTTTTGATAACAGAACATGAAACTATTATCACAAGACTAATTAAAAGGCTAATCTATGTACACTCTAACAATTATGCTATTTAATGCAGCTCAGCTCCTTTAAAAACCTCTAGTTTTGCATGCAATATGATCCTAGTCACAGTAGCTAAAACTCTGAGGGTTTCTGGTTTACAAAAGTAGAAATTTAAAGGGAAGAACCTCATTTGTAGTTATGGGTAATGCTTATGAAAATTCAGAAATTGCAACAGCTTTATAATCTGAGAATTGCAGTAAATTCTACCCAGGTAAGCAGCCTCAGGTTTCCCAAAACAGAATGGTGGCTGTGACGGGGTGAAAGGTGAAGTAGCATTTATGTCACATTCACCTCCAGCGTAGCTTGGAGAAGAGGATCCCTGGAATTGTTAAACAAATGTGTTGATGTGACAGCTGGGGATGTGGTTTAGAGGTGAACACAGTGGTGCTAGGTAAATGGTTGGGGCGTTGATCTGGAAGGTCTTTTTCTTAATGCCTCTATGATTCTGTGATCTCAGACAGGCTTCTGTTTCCATCTCTTGTCTGGGCTAAGGCTATAAGATGGTTGATGTGGTCTCCTCAGTCCTTCAGGGGAAGGGCAGCATACACTTCATGTCAAGGTTCCTGCTGTCTTGTGGGCACTGCTAGACAGCTGGGAAAAGTGAGAGGGGAAGCAGATGTAGAGACAGGGTACGGTGTGGCCTAGGTACATGACAGGACTTTTGCTAACATTCGTAATTTCTTCCATCCTACTTGAACCACTGGTTTATGATGCTGCAGGTCCTTTTCTGGCTCCTCTGGTTACTTTATTCAGCTGGTTGCCTTGAGCTGAGGGGCAGAACATTTTAAGAGAATGATACTGCAGCTAAGAGAAGAATACTGTTATAGAGAAGTGTTATTAATCATTCTACTTTAGAGTGTTATCCTAATAATGACAGCAGAACTTAAATCTGTTGTGGTTCCTATCTCTCATGCTACACCATTCATTTAAGAAGACATCCCACTGTGGAGACCATCACAGAGCATAGCAAGAGCAGGTAGAAGCTTCTTTTGAGTCTATGACCCTTATTACATTTGGATTCCACACCACCCCCAGAGCAGGAAAAACAAAATAAAGAATGCCAATTAATTCAAAGTCACAGTAGGTTGCTGATTATAACCTTAAACAGGGTAATAAATGCATGGATGTTTTTCCACTTAGAAGAACCAGCCTAAAATGCTATCTACAATTCAAAGTAACTGACAATTTTATTTATAATTTTATTTAGAAACTGCAGAGAAATGTCCTGTAGTATTTAACTTATTTAAAGGAAAATTTATAGATCAATACATGACATTTGAATTGTTATGCTAATCCAAATATTTTTTGTCTTTTCCACTTGAAGGCTGTTTTTTCCTGTCTGTTGAATCTATAAGAACTGCTTGTGCTCTGATTCTTTGTTCTGAACCAGCCTATTTTTTGGGAAAAAGTGCAGGGCTGTTTTGCCCTGTACGTAGCATGCTGTGCAGAGGAGGAAGCTTTGCAATACTTTCTGTGTGGAGAGTTGAACATGTTTTGTTGGTGTATGTGTTCATGGGATGGCTTTTTATGGTTTATGTGACACAAGGTATCAGTCTTCCTTCTCCATGATTGCTTTTCACATAGCATTTTACTTTTTTGAAACAATAAATGTCAGCTGTTGAACTATATGTAATATCTTCTTACATGATTGGAGATGTCCTCTATATATTAAAAAGAGTTGCCAATATTTTCTCTATTCTTCTACTCTTTATGTCCTGATGAATTTTGCTTTACTTTTGTCAATAACTCATGCAAGAAACTTCAATGTGTGTGCAAATGGTGGTGAATCTCTGCCACTTATTCCAGAAGCCAGTTGGGCAGCTGCCAGTCACAGAGAAATTCTATCTTAAAGCCTCTTCTGGACAGAAAAGTAGGAATTTTCAGATTCAACTAATTATGGACTGAATATGTTTGCAAGGCTAAGTTTAAATATTCTGGTGGGTGGCTTTAGAAAGTTCAAAACAATAATGGGCTAAATGAGCTAGAACATCATATTTAACTAGGAAAACATAATTAATAATTTGAAGCTGTTGAAGACATTTTTTCACGTGCATGGCCACATTATACAAAAATCCTGGCAGTCTTGGAGGAAAAAAACCCAGTATTAAAAATAGAAAATACACTGGAATGAAGAAAATGTGAAAGAATAATACCATCAAGATTATTATTAAAATGTACCAGAATTTGTAATAGAAGAATAAGAGCAGAAGCAGAACTCTAGAACTGGCAGGATTAAAGACAATAAGATGTTGTTTTTTTTAAAAAAAACCCAGTCTCCAAAAGGAATAGTTCCAACAATAATAATTAGCTATTAAATAGATTTTGCACAATTGTCAATAATGCTTGAAGTTTTTTTCCAGGTACAGAAGACACAAACAATGCATGTGAGGTGAAAATTTTAAAAAGTTATTCATAGCCAAAGATGATGCAAGATAACAGCACTGAAGTGAAAAGAGGAAACTTGGATGACTAAGACTGTAGATACTAGATATCAGGCCAGTGGGATGGGTACATCAGGAACAGAAATAAAAAAAACAAACAAACAAACATAGAGACAGTAAGCCTGCATTTGATGATATGAGGTTGGAAGAATTGATTCTTGTGTGAAGTTAGAAGTTTGGTTCACAGTATAATAGGACATTCTTAGGCTTGCTGTATTATCTGAATTGTTAGCCTGAAATACTTACTAAAGGAATAAAGGTTTTGCCAACAGAATCCTTGTAGATTTTAGGTAAATAGGCCGCTTTTAAGTCTTGTGGATGATTAATCTTTGGCCCTAGACCTAATGAATGTTTTTATTAAGGAGACAGAAAATCTGTTTTCTTTTCTGTAGGACAGATTAAGAACTATTATGTCCCATGAAAAATTCACCTGCATCATCATGTGGATTTCATTTCAGCCATCAAGCCTGTGGTTCAGTAATGGAAATAAAGGCAGATCCAATTCTTTCAAAAGTTGCAGCTTTACTGAGAACCATTATTGAATCTCATTAAAATTATATATTATTTTAAAAAGAAAGAAAAAGGAGAAAAGGCATTTAATGATAAAAATGTTTCCTACCATTGGAAATTGCTTTCCATTCTCTCAGAAAAATAAAGGAAAGAATGAAACACTTAATTATGTTTTGAATGATGTTAGGATAGAAGACCAGCTCTGCTTACTAATGACCTCTCTTCACTTAGCTACCCCTAAACCATTGATGCATTCAACCAGAATTGAATCACCAACCTATCTGAAATATGAATGGGGTTCAGGTTGCTTTTCCCCTTTCCTGGTACTTGCAGCCTCATTATACTAAATTCTTTGCCTCTCCTAGAGGAACAGGGAGGTGCAGGATGAATTTTAGGCAAATTTAAACTGACTGCCTAAGGTGCGTCTCCACTTGGGTCAAAGGAGCATTAGAGACCCAAAACAAAATCACTCTTCAGCAAAAAGAATGTATGCAGTGGGTAGCTCTGAAATTTCCATCAGCCCCTTGCCAGAGAAGAAGATGTTGCTGGAAACACTGATGTTGAAGACCCTTGAAGAAAATACATCAGTTTGAAAGAGATTTGATCTAGCAAGAGAAGAACCAAATGCTTGTGGCATGATGATGCATCCCTGTCTCAGGAAATGGTTTTCTGTAACACCAAAGTAGCTCTTCAAATAAGGACCTGTTGGCAGCAAGTAAAAAGATCAGTGTAAATGCAATGTCTTGATTTGGCTGAAACATATCAAATACGATATAAATATATTTCTGAGGGAGAAAAAATCAAATATAGAAAGTTGTTTTTCAAAACAACAAAAGTTTGAGGATTTTTTTTTTAATCCGAAGGTAAAGCAAAAGTACCATTGACTTCTGTGGTGTTAGGAAATGTAAAAAAAAGTTCATAAGGAGCTCAGGGTGGCTGAGAAAAGACACATAATCATCAGGATGATGCAGCAATTTAGTGGCAGAGCTAGAAAAACTCCATGTTCCTTGAACACCTATGCCTGCTTAACTGTGTGGCTTTACAGCGAGAGTCAGTAATCCCACTGATTTCCACTACTGTAAGATGAGAAGGAATCTGATTGAGACACTATTCATGTGGTGTGGAGAAACCCTCATGTACATGATCTAATGTACAGACTAGGCAAAGCAGACTGCCTTGTGCAAGTGCTCTGAAGAGATTAGCACAGTAGTATTTGTAAAAATTATTCAACTGAACAGAGATGAGAAGAAGAAATAGGGGTGTCCCAAGACTGATACCTGCTCAGAGAAATCACTGAGAGACTTTAATTAATGTTAATTGGAATGAATTGATCCTTTTTTTGAGCATTAAGCTATCTTGAAACCGCAGTTGAAATGCAATCTTATATTAAGAAATACATTAAGAAATTAAAGTTTATATGAAAATCAGAGGATACAAACTAAAAAATAAAATATGGCCCTGCTGTCTTCAGCATTTATAAAATGTAAGTTGGTAAAGGATGTGGATGGGGTTACCTCAGAAAAGAGTAAGCATAGCAATTAGAAATAAGTACATCTGGAAAATTAGAAAGTAATTTCTGACCTGTGTCTGTGTCCTCAGATCAGTATTAAGTTCAGTAAAGTCTTACTGTGACAACACTTAATTGTAAAGAATGGCATGATAAATGTATAGGATAGATTTTTTGGTTATTTGGTATATGCTTAGTGAAATGTCAAAAGCTTTTTTTTTTTTTTTCATTCAAATTATACACTTCCAAAACACAGCAAAGAGCTGATGTGTTTCTGAGCTTTTTTTTACCAGTTGTAAATTCCTGATATTTGTGACATGCACACAGTGGAAAATTATTTCAGTTTTGCCTGGAAAAGAGACAGAGAAGACAAATGAGGAATTGGAAAAAACTGATTTCACTAAATATTTAAGAGTCACTTGATTTTTAAAAAAGCTTTAAAAATTTAAATTATTCAGAATGGGAAGATTGTGCACCAAAGTGTTTCTCTAAGCATATGTCCCAACTCTGCACTAAAGATTTGAGTGACAGAAACCAGTTAGAAGGCATGACCTCCAGAACTCAATCTTTGCTAGAACTCAGATTTCTGTGTGGCTGTAGAGTTAGCTCTATGCATATATCTTTGAATAAATATAATGAACTATTAACAGACTATCCAATTGTGCTACATTTGGTTGAATAATAACCTTTTTAGTGAACAAGTGCTCCTTCAGATTAAAGGGTGCTCACATCCACCCATAGCCTTCACTCTTTTTCCTGCCCTCTGAAATTTAATCCTAATGCGATAGTTCAGTCTCTAGCTGTTGCTGAAAGAGCACCTGAGGGGTGATGCTGCAAAATGAAAGCTCAGAAGAATGTATGACAATTGCACCCATTGCAGCCAATTCTCAGAGATGCCCAGTAAGACTGGGATTTGGCAAGTCACCCTAGCAGCTCATCAGAGGAGGAGGAGGAGGGATGTAAGGCTTTGCAGGTCTTATGAAATCCTTTTCACAGTTTCAGGTGTGTTGCAGTGGTTGTGTGTGCAGGTTGCATCTGTTTTCAAGCATTATATCTGAAATCCTTAAATAGAATTGAAAATGAGAAATATAACAGGATTAAAAAAAAATTACATCCATTCATAGAGAAGAGATACTTATGAAAATCCAAATGCAAGCTTGGTTTCATGATGTCCTTAAACTGCAAAAGGTTGAAAATAGTTGCTGCCAGAGGCAAAATCATTTAATAATACCCTAATTCTTGCAATCCTCCTCAGAGCAACAACAACTGGCTATCTTACTGGACCCTTCTCATAACATAGTATTTGCAATTTTCCTGTGCCACTGCATTCCTGCTACACATTTTCAGCTGTGGTGGGGTTTTTTTCTCCTTTCTTTTCCTTCTAGGTCCAGACAGTGATTTATCTCTACTGCATATAATGAAACAAGTAAGTCTGGGCTGTTAACACTGGTGAGTTTCTCTCTCCTTTCCTCCCCTCCACTTTTGGTGGGCACAGAAACCACTTTACCACAAATTATTATTTTCTGCTTCAAATTTCCTCCTTATTCATCCTGAATCTAAGGAATATATTTGAGTCTTAGGTCGTACTGTAAGGTGGAAAGGAAAGAACCTGAATGGGGTCCATTGTTCAAACCACAGCACAACTGCTCTGCTCAAAGCCCAGCAGAAGACGATGCTATGATTTTTAATCCTCTGCAGTGAAAGAAACAATTGCTAGGGGAGTGTCAGGACTGGAAAGAACTTGGGATGCTGAGACAGGGCTATAAAATTTTAATGGAATGGTTGGAAGACAAAGTCACTGTAGTCTTCTAGATAATACATACCAGAAAAATACTAAGGGGATAATATTTTTACACAACATTATGCTCTTTCTGCACTTGACTCTGACAGCTATGGGCCTTCACACACTCTGCCAAAGATTCCTTTCTCTTTCAGTCTTATCCCCCCTCTGCTGCAAGAAATGTACATGGTGTTCAGTTTCACAGATTGCCAACACACAGCTACTGGCATCATTTCTTCAGATTGTCATAAAGAGGCACCTGATGAAATCTCATTCTTGAAGCAATATTTTAAATCTCAGAAACAGAAGGTTTTCTCAAAAACTCTGACTAGCCAAGGAGATTTAGATAGCCTGCAGCCATGCAAAGCTTAAGACCCACTAGCTCCTTTAAAGGAGACCTTCTGTGAGGGCCTCATTGTTGGAGAGCAGTGCTGGCAGGCCAGAACTCAAAGAGAAAAGCTGCTAGAAGATGACTTTACTGCACTGTGGCTCAGGATGTGCCAGGCTCATTCCAGGCTCATTCCTTGACCTTTCCCTGGAAGGAATTTCCATCTTAGCAGCATCACTGAAAAAAGTCCACAGATTACAGGGGGAAATAGGAATAGTTAGTGAGGTGGAACATCAAGCTTTGACACTTCTAGAGCTCATGTGTTCCTACTGTACATTCCCCTGCTGAAATTATCATTTTGGGCAGATAGTGAATGTTATCATCCTGACTGGAAACCCATTAACTCTGTGGAAGGTCTTTCCTATTAGTCATCAGAGCTAGTGACACTGATCTTTGGTCTGCTCAAAGTGATAAGTACTATATTTAAAAAGAGCTAAATGTCTGGTATGCAACAAAAAGGAAGTGAGGAAATGAGAATTGCAGGAAGTCTATCTCACAGCTTTCATTAGCTGAACCCAAATTTATGGTTGTTTCCATTTCTGTTGAAGGAAAGGGTTATGCCTAAGAGGAGATGGGGTGGGATGAGGGAGAGAGAGAGAAGGAGGGAGAAAGTGGGGGAAGAATCTCAATTCTTTTTAGTTTTAGTGAATCAGTCAAAATGAGAACAGGTAATTAAGTATCTATTTAAAAAAAAATTAAAAGACTTCAAAATGGACACCAACAGAGATCAGAGTGAGAAAGATGAATTCAGGTGAGGAGAAAGGTTTGGGTATATTTGGTATCAGTATGGGGATAACCAGGTTCACCAATGAATTTGCCTTACAATCTTTAGCCATCAAACTGTTTATTGTCTCCACCTGAATTGGCAGTCATTTCTTTCTTGGTACTCAGTAGGGAGAAATGCATACCAAGAGCATGATGTCCCAGGTGCACACCTTGGGGCATGTGTGGAATGTACTGCTGCCCACAGTGCATGCCTCTCCCCACTGACTAGACGGGTCTAGAACAGATGCTTAACTTGTAGGTGTCTAACTGTTGAGCAAGTGCTCACTCCTCATCTTCTACTGCCAGGTTCATTGAAAAGCCCTTGTGTAGAGGAGTGCTCATGTGGGAGAACATCATGCTAAATAGGCAGCTTAGTTAATCTTAGTCATGGCCTTTCCTGTTTGCAGTCTTTTTGTCTCTCTGGAGCTGGAGATGGCTGTGTCTGGCAAAGAGCAGCTCCTGAATTCTTGTCACAGAAGTCACCTCTGTAAGACCTCTGTTGTCAGCACCTGGACATACATACAACCCAATAGCTTCCCACAGACTTTGTCTTTTCTGCTGTAGAAATGCCTTGTATTTCTAAGGTAAGGTTCAGAGGGTAATTATTCTAGTGTCTGGAGTTATGCTTTTTGTTTTAAATATACTTTTCAGGTGATATCAAAGCAGGAAAAGCCACAGGGCAAAGTGGAAAAATATTGTTAATGTCTCCTAATTAAATTCATTGAAGCAAATCATCTTTCTGCTTCCTATATTCTCCATTGTCTGCAGTATTTCTGTCTATCCTCCAGCATGAGCTGGCACCTTCTTCTCCTGGGAGCCACACACTTGCTCTGATAAAGGCTGATGAAGTTAGTGCTCCAGAAAGGTAATTTTCCAAACACAAGCCTGAATAACTGGACAAATAATATTTTCACACAGCATTACTGAAAAATAACACAGGGTCCTTGGGCTTGTAGGGCTGCACTGGGAAGCAGGTGAGAGATGGAATATTGATGGGTAGTCTAGAGAGCAAGCAGGTGCTTTTAGAACCAGCTGTGATCATACTTTGTCATTGAGTTGTGCTTGTTTTCAGACAATCAGAGGCTGTCTCTCTCTCCGACTTGTGCTTTTTTTCTCCTGACACGTAAGTGGGAGGGGCTAGTTTCTTTCTGTGGTGAGAATGAAGTCAAACAAGAGCAGGAACTGGGGCTGAGGAACCTGCCACATTGGGAAAGTGACAGGCAAGCTGTTACCAGTAAGGATGCCAAGAATGCATGAATATATAAATAAAAGGGAGATTTTCTATCAGCAAAGAGATGCACACCATGTTTCCCACTCTTCTTGAAAGTACTCCAGAATTAGAAGCTTGTGCCCAACTTAAAAATCTGCACACTAGTTTTTTGCCAATGTGCAAACTTCCTACCCTCCCACACTCTACAAATCTCTTTGACAAAAATCCTGCAGATGACAGATTTACACCCTTGAAGCACATAAAGTCCAGAACAATAAGTACCTGAAGTCACACAAATGTCACCATTTGCTAAGCAAGATCTGAAAGGTAATCACAGCGTATATACTTGTTTGACCTACTGTCATGGTGCCAGGACCTGTCCATCAGTGGACATAAGACAACACCTCTTTTCATTCCAGCAGACACAGAGAGGTGTTTCTACTTTTCCTATTTGTTCTGCCCAGGCTCTAAGTCTGGGCTGAGCTTATTGGTGGCTTCTCTGTTCTGCACACATAGAGCCTTTTCTTTCAGGTGCTTCTCAAAGGCCACAGTGTTCCTTCTCTCAGTATCAGTTCCTAGATTTGTCACTGAGTTTGTGCTAGCTTCCTCTGCATGTACTTGCATAGTAGGAATTTTTAAGGAACTCTACTGTTACTAAAAGGCATGCTTCCAACTAACACAGGACTTCTCTGGAGGCAGCAAACACTGAGAGTTGAAAGGGCTTTTCTCCCAGCTTCTCAACAAAAACTGTTGCGTGAAAAGATTCCAGGTTTTTGCAGCAATTTGGATAACTAGGGCCATTACCAAAAAGGTTGAGGCTTTGGCCAAAAACCCCAGCCAGCTGATTCAAAAAAGCTTGTGTGATCGTAAAGACAGTAGTCAAGTGTATTCTTACTTGATCTTTTTAATTACTGCCTTTTACACCTGAAGAATAACTGTTAATTAATGGCCTGAAGCAATGTAATTTTCTTAAGTAACAGGATTCCTATTAGCTCATGGCTTTGCTAGGCATATACAGATATTTTGTGATGGGAAGGTACTAAATAGTGGTCAGGATACAGAAAAGCATAATCAGCTGAGCATGTTGGTGATGTGCATGGTCACATTTATGTGAAGGCTCAGTTACTGATTATTCCCTTCCAACAGTCCTTACCCCTTGAGGTCATCCAAGGTGTGATTTAAGGTTTCTCTGTCCTCTTCTTCTTCTCACACCCCACACACAGCTACTGGAAATTTCATTAATGATATCAAAGTGCTCAGAGAATATGAAAGTAAAATAGAGAGTCAGCTTCCCTTTACTTAGCTTAGGGAGGATGGGCATGTCTGGGTATCAATTACCCCATAAGTAAGTTCTTTGAACTGCTGCTTTTTGACATGTGCACAACAAAAATCCAATGTGCTGCATGCATCCCCACCTGATTAGATCAAGAAAGGGAGAGGAAAATGGGCTTGTTACTCTTTTCTTGACTTACTGTCTGGAAGATGAATGCTTCCATGCATTAAGAGGTTTACACTTCAGCTGTTCCATACTCTTTTGTTGTAATTGCTGTGAGGTCCTGCATATATGGAGAGGGAAAGACAAACTGGAGACCCCAACCAAGACCTCCAGAACTTTTGGAAGAGCCTTTGAAAAGGGTCCTTTGGGTACTTTAGTGAATGGATGCTGGTAGGAGATAAAACACCTTTGTCTTGTAACCATAGAACAAAGATATGCCTGGGAGAAATGTACAGCAGAGACAGCAAGCTCCTCTACGTAAGGTTCATCTCCCCGTTCTGCTGTGCAGCTCTTAGCTTGATGTAGGCTGTGAACTCCATGGCCTCTGCCCCTGCTCACATATCCTTGACAGTACAAAATATTTGTTCTCTGACCATGGCCAGCCAAGAGAAAGGATGAACAAAGCTCAACAGCTGATTCCACACAGAGGAAATAAGAAACATGCACCTCATCTTTAGAATGGGTTTTTAGTGATAGGTTGAAGCTAGTTGTTTGCTGTTTCAATGGTCTGAGATTGTTTTATGCTATGGCTGTTGACAGTTGAAAACTGTTCTTCAGGTTTGTAAAAGCAACCCAACCTTGCAACACTATATAGACTGAGTGGGTCTCTCACTTCAACACCATTATTGCTGTTTGGAAGATGAATGCTTCCATGCATTAAGAGGTTTACACTTCAGCTGTTCCATACTCTTCTGTTGAAATTGCTGTGAGGTCCTGCATGTGAGGTTGGATTGTTAAGATTAACCAGATATTTTCCCTTATCAGCTTTCACTACAAACATGTCTTCTCTAGTCTCTTGGGAAGCAAGAAAACTACCTCAAATTAAGTAAGGAAGAGACTGGTGTGCCAGTTCAAAAAGAGCTAGAGAAAAAGAAGTTACTTGCCCTTCATTTTTTCATGTGCTTCTGAAAAGCTGCAGCATATGAATTAACACTCATAATTTCCTACTGGCTCTTTTGGATGTCAAAAGTTTTCTACCTATTTTTAAAGCATTTTGATGTCAGAGGTCTCACTTCTGTTGCCAGTTAATGGGATTGAGAAATACTCTTTGTACTTCAGAGGGAAGAGTGTGTCAAAGGTTTGAAACTAATTGATTAACTACCTTTGATTTTGCTGAGTCTTGGCTCAGAGTTTGTGACAATGCCTTGGTCTCAACAAATGTACTGGCAGGGTGGCTGTGCTAATTAGATCCTAGCTGCAGCATTTATTCCACACAGAAGCATCCCTGAAGAATTGATGACAACAATTAAATAGTGTCAAAGCAAGGACTAAAGATAATCACCCAACTAATCTTTCCTGATCTCTTACTATTGTTGCATTACTTTACCTTGTGCTGTCAATGAAGCCAGCATTTACAACTTCGATGTAAGTTACTTTAAAAAAATTCTTACTGAAAAGTTTGATACAGTTTATTGTCCTGTCAAATTCATCCTATCAACCTGGGGGAATTACTGAGGATAGTATAACATATGAAAATGGCACAGAAACAACTTATATTTCAGTGTAGCATCATTGTAAGCAATGACTGTGTTTCAGAGCTGACTCAGAGTAGCCCATTTAGAAGGGTAAATCTTACTTAAATCCTATTCACCAAGAAGAAGTTAATTGTCTCCCATATGGTCACAAAGAAAGCTGAGAATAATTGCAGACGTATACCTAAACTTCAGTCTAAGATCCTCTTTTCCTTCCAGGTTTATTCCTGGAATTCTCAGAAGTAGTGATATGAGTGCTATTTTCATACCTGGGCCTGTTAGTTTGCTCTATTCTATTTTTCTTTTTTTTTTTTTTTGGGGGGCGTAATAATCTATGTTTATGATCTGTTGAATTTTTTTAGATAAAAAATTATCTTTTTCATTTCTCTCAAACCTACTGTCCAATAGATGACTACAATTAAATGCAACTGTCCCTCACAGTGCTGGACTTCATTAGGGAACACAAATTTACCTGGAGCAAGCTTTCAGTCATATTCAAGGGTACCACTTCCAAAATCCTTTCTAAGTTGCTTCTTCTCTGCTGTGATGAGCTCTGTTAACCCTATTACTTTGCTGATGACACCATCTTACATGTTCATGAGAACTTTTTAGTGTGCTACAAAACACCAAGGAGTAAAGTTCAAAGTTTCATAATAGCTGTAGCTGATATGTGCACAGAGAAATGTTCTAGCAATATGCTAGAGACAAAACTGACAGTAAGAAACTGTTTTTTAAAAAAATCTGCCTTTCATGGCTTCCCAAGGATTTGTAGAGACAAGACACAGAGAGCTCACACTCAGTTTACCTACTGAAAGCTGAACTTAAAATGAATCAGCCATTTAGGGCTCAATCTCTGAATCTGCAGCTAGCTTCAAGCTCCAGTCTGCAAAAGTGCTTGTGATCTATATGGCAATGAAATGCTGAACCTCACCAAGAACAAACCTAGCAAGGCAGGACAATAATAAATTTTTAAGCCTCATGAGCTAACAATGAGTTCCCTATTGTCCTGGAGAGTGTAGGCTATATTTCCTTTGGCAGTTATCTGGATCTTCATCATGCTTTGGACTCCAAGAAAAAACATTACACCTCATCCTGAGGTGAACCACTCCTTATCCTCTGGACCACTTGTATTACGTTCTTGTAAAAAAAACCACTGACTGGACTAGAGCTTTCGAAGTAAGATTTAGTAAGCAAAAATGAAAACAAACCCCAAAAACCTAGACCAAATAAGAACCAAAACAAGAAAGAGCTGTCACATGTGGTAAACACAGGCTGTGGAAAAGAAATAGTTGTGTCTAATCTAAATTGTCTCAGTATCGTGGGAAAATAATTTTACCAGCCTTGTACTAAAAGAAAGGCTTTCATTTGGCAAAGGAAATAAATGCAGGAGGCAGGAAGTAGGATGAGCAGCTTATACTCCATGTTCTAATCTTACATAATGCACACATAAAGAAGGATATATCCTATGGATTTATTTATGCTATCAGATATGTAGCTATAACATAAATTCTTCTAAACTCCTATAGGCAGCTGCATTTATCCATTTCCAGGAACCTACCATTGGCTTTTGGGAAGTTTTTCTTGTGGAAAACTAAATGTAGACTTTGGAAACACAAGAAATCATAACCTGCTTTGGCTAGGAGCACACCTGCTCTGCATCACTGGAAAATGCCACTGTTCTCATGGGAACCTTCTGCAACTTGACCCCATCTTGGTGATCATAGAGCAAATCTAAACTTTCACCATAACTTAGGAGCAATCAAACTGCAGTTGTTACTGGGGATATGTAAATTTACTTTCTTCTTATCCTGCTTAATTGCTTTGAAGAATAGAATTGACCCAGATTTTCTTCACTAAAGCTGCAAGTTGGATTCTGGGGTGGAGATTTTTCCACAGGACTCAACAGGTTTAGGATCACAGTATGTACTGTACTTATCTTGGGCCCTGTGGTCATGAGTCAGTGCACTGATGTCAGTCCACCCTCCAGGTACATAAAACCAGTATTTTGGAGCCTCTGATCCTATAGACTTCTTCATGACTCAGATATTCTCTGCTTACTCTGGAGATTTCTTCTCTGATTACAAGATGGAATAATTTTCCTAGTCAGCAGTAATTTAATTATCTCCATTCCTGAAGCTTTCAAGACCTCATTCTCTCTCACTGAGGCGGACCATATTGCAGAAAGACATTGTTTTATTATGGATGCTGCACACACAAAAGGAAGAAAATAAACATATTTGCAAACACCAAGAAAATGTATTTTTTGCTGAGTATTCTGAAAAATTCATGGTGTGTGATACCTATGTCTGTTGTTTCTCAAAGCCTTAGTTTCCAAAGAGTAGTAAATTTGTTCACAAATTGTAGTTCACACTGCCTGTATGTAGTAATGGGGAAAAAAAGGCATTTAACTGGGAAAACTTAGCATAGTCCAGCAGGAGGAGTGAGCAGAACGGCCAGTTTGCTTAGGCCAAGTCAGCACGCATAGTAGATTAAGCCAAACAATATTTCCCATCTACCTCTATGCAAACACACCCAGAATAGGCACAAAATAAGAGGAGTAAGAGATGTGCACATGCCTACAGGGTCAGGATCTTATTGGTACCACAGGTACCAATGGTGGTGGATGGCTTCTGTAACTGAGTATCAGGAGAGCAGACTTTAGGCTTTTCAGAGATCTGCTTGGTAGAATACCATGGGATAAAGCCCTGGAGTAAGTAGGAGTTGAAAAAAGCTGTTCAATATACATGGATCTCCACATCCAAACTCAGGAACAATGATGCCCAAAGATGCCCAGCAAAATCGTGGAGCAGATCCTCTAAACTGGAGAGACACAGATTGGATGGCTGGATCACTTGGTGGTTAAGGAGTTGGCTGGATGGACACAAAGAACTGTGGCCTTAATGGGGAGGGAGCATGCAAAATTCAAAAGTACTTGTTATCAAAAGTAACAACAAAAGTCAGAGGGTCCACAAAAATTCACAAGGTTTTATTAGTAAATTACACACTTGGCATGGAAATTGGTATTAGTTAGTCCCTGACCTCTGATATAAGCACATGGTAGTAGATTTTGGGTAAAGGGTTAAGATGAAAAGGAAGAGAGAAGGGAAGAGATGAATTAGAGGGGAAGTGAAGGAAGTGAGGGAAGTGAGGGAAGTGAGGGAGGAAGTGAGGAAGGAGGGAGGAAGGAAGGAAGGCAGGAAGGAAGGCAGGAAGGAAGGAAGGAAGGAAGGAAGGAATCACCAGGGACAGTTTCCAGTGTCAGGGGTCTTGAGTGGTGTCTTGTTTCCCCCTTACAGTCCATGCTCAGTTGTTTACCTCATTCCTGTGCTTGTTTTCTGCTGTGTTGGGCTTATCTACAGCCAAGAAGCCAGAACAAGGTTTTTTGTCCTGGAAAAGTTCTACACTTAGCTCTACATGACCCCCTACTCCAGCCATGTCTTTTTCTTTCCCATGGCATGTTACTACCAGCTGTTGCTTGGCTGTTATTACCAACGTGGCTGGCTCCACAGCTATTGGGCTGTCAGTGTTTGAGACAGATAAATTCAGCCTCCTTTTCTTCTAGGATTCTACATGTGGTTAAAAGCTCAGTGTCCAAGCAGGTACATAAAACCAGTATTTTGGAGCCTCTGAGATGAATGGTGTCCTCAGGGTTTGGTGTTGAACTGGCACTGTTCAGCATCTTTGTCAGTGACATGTACAGTGGGATCGAGGGCACCCTCAGCAGGTTTGCCACAGACACCAAGCTCTGTGGGGCAGTCAGTGTGCTGCAGAGCAAGGATGCCATCCAGAGGGCCCTGGACTGGCTGGAGAAGTGGGGCTGTGCAATCTCCATGAGGGTCAGAAAGGCCAAGTGCAAGGTCCTGCACCTGGGTCAGGGCATTCCCAAGCACAGATACAAACTGGGCAGCAGATGGATTGAGAGTAGCACTGAGGAGAAGGACTTTGGGGTGGATGAGAACTGTGATGATGCTTGGCAATGTGCACTTGCAGTCCCGAAAATCACCCTATCCTGGGCTGCATTAAGAGCAGCTTGGCCAGCAGATCTAGTGAAGTGATTCTATCCTTCTACTGTGCTTTCATGAAACCTATCAGAAGCAATGTGTCCAGTTCTGGGATCCTCCACATAACAAGGACCTTGTTGGAGTAAGTCCAGAGGAGGGTCACAAAGATGATTAGAGGTCTGGTGCACCTCTCCTCTCTCCTATGGCTGGATGGGACTCTAAGCAAACTAGTCTAGTGGAAGATGTCTGTGCCTATAGGGGGTTTGGGGTGATTTGGAGATATTTGTAAGGTCCCTTCCAGCCCAAGCCATTCTATAATCCTATTATCCCTTTCTTTTAACTAGATTTGTCTGGTCTGGTCTTCCTTGAAACCAATGAAATTATTCCCCTTGATCTGTGTTTGCAGAAAATTAAGAGATGGCTTCTGCAGCGAGGAACCTGATGCAGTTCTGTTTTTCACTTAAACAGCAACAGTGGACAGATACGATGTTATTTTCAATCAAAGTAAACAAACAAGGCTTGTTGATATCCTGATATCCTCCAGAGAGCAGTGCTTTATTTTTCAGTCCATCTCTTGTGGAGCAGCAGAAAAGCAGATTTCATACCCATTGTTTAGGATAGCCCTACTCGGGTACTTGGGCATTTGGGTATTCCCACAGGATTGTTCTGCAGTTCTACAGCTAACTGGAATGGAAACCAGGTGTGATTCTCAGGTAGCAATATTGCTGTGGGGGAGAAGGAAAGACTGTGATTCACCCAGTGACACCAGAGGAAGATGATGATGGAACACAGTTGAAGATCAGGTGAGCCCTTCGAAGTCTACATCTGATCTGCCTCTATGGTGCAAGAGGAAACCTGTAGGCCTCTATGTTTGCTGTGGGAGTCCCCTGAGAGAAACTGGGGGATAAGACTGAAGAGCATACTGGAAGACCTGGAACAGACCAGGTCATGCAAGAAGAATTGCTGTGATTTTGGCAGAGTGAAAGCCTGAGCTTGCACAGAGTAGCAAGGCATGTGTTCCACAGGGAACTTATGGGGAGATAGAACCTTGGATGAGGTAAAGGATTCAAATCACGTGAGCCAGGTTTACAAATAACTTCTGCTGGAAAACTGCCTGAAAAACTCTGACAGCGCCCAAGGAAATGGTTTCGGAACATGTTTTCCAGGAGAGATGAGGCCCTGCCTTTGCATTTCAAGTGTCCCCTATCTGAAGTTAAATTGTCCTCATTTCTTTCTCTCCGCCACCTCTCTGAGCTGTGCTCCTGTTTGGCTCACATGCAATTAAACAATGTAGTTTAGGACTGTGATTGCCAGACTTTGCCTTGTTCTTTTCCATTATTAATCAGCTGTCTTCCACTAACACACTGACAGGGTCAGCAGAGCTGTGCAGCAGCATGCAAAGAGGGGAAAACACCCACACCTACGCTTAACCCACACAGAGTCTCCACGCACACCCCCCACACACCCTGCTGGCATGTCGTGGACTGAGACCCAGGATTCTCTCTCATGCCTTTCACTCCATGCCACAGCTTGAAATTTGCATGATTGCCCATGTGGCAGGTTGTGATTCTTTGTTCATTACTCCTCAGAAAGCACAGGGATTATCTAGGGTCAGCGTGTCTGAGTTGCTCAAAACAGTCTGTGTAATTCCAACACTGCATGGCAGACCTTGCACCTAAATGAGTTACTTGAGAGACAAAGAGAGTGTCCTCCTTTCATATGTGTTAAAAGCCACCAATGCAAGTTTTCTGGGGATGAATCCTCTCTATCAAGCTCAGGATAAAAGAACTGATTATAAAGACAAGTAGACCAACAAAAACAAAGAAGCAAAAAGAGCCAAATTTAACACAAAATGAAATCAGCAGATTTGAGCTGAAAGAAAACCCAGGGCACATTTTTGGGCAGATCTACATCAAAGTAGGCTCTATGCTTTAAATAGTGGTGAAAACAGTGTACCTGGGGCTCTGGGTTTCAGCACCCTCACTTCCTGTATTTGACAGCCTGCTCACTCACAGAGAGACCAAAGAAATCATGTAGAATGACTTCCAAGTTTGTACAAATCAAATAAAAGGGGAGTCTTTTTCTGTACCCTAGACTCTCACAGTTGTGGAGCTAAAGGTCAGTGCTGAACTCTACCTATAGCTCTCGATTTGTTTCAGTCTTACATATATTCTTGGCAGAAAATTCCATGGAAAGATCTAAATTGGGCTGGTGTTCTCTTTGGTAATGGAGGAGAAAAATAAGAACTTTGCACAATTGGTAAATAATGTCCAAAAGGACAGGGATTTCATGACAAATCACAGTAGACACAAGGAGAAATATTTTAATTGCAAAGGGTAATTAAGTTCCAGAACAGGTGGGAGGTTTTCAGTGGATGAAGTCTCTAAGAAAAAGACTTTTTCAGGTCAAGTTAACTCTTGAGGTAAAATGATGTGCATGTTGCCCTTCCAATGTCTTTTCTAACCATATGCCTTCAAGTCTGGCTGAATTTTTTTTTTTTCTTTTTTGTACTGAGGCCCAGAATATGGACGAAATTTAACAGACAGAGCTGTTAGTATAGACTCCCATAACTTTTATAGTAAGCAAGATAAGGAATGAGCATTTAAGTCTGTCAGTAGCTTTTCAAACCTTAGCTAGTAAAGAGTAAATAAAATAGTAATTCCAAGGATGACTGCATCTGCTGCAGCTGTTTAGACATAATTTCTACTATGTAGAAACTATAGTTTCTAGTACTAGAAGTACTAGAAGCTAGTACACAGTACTACCTGCAGCTATGCAAAACTTCTGTGAAGTAAAATTCCCTGAAGAGAGATGTAACCACTATAGTTCACATGCCAACCTTTTTCCAGAAGATAAAGCTCAGTGATATCTGATATGCAGTATTCTTTCATTTGCAGTAATATTTGGACTGAGGTCCAGTTTCAAGCTCCCAGGACATCTTGGGGAAAAGTGTTGTTTCCTTCCTATGGACTTCCATGGCCCCACCATATCTTCGAGTTGTCTTTGTATCCCCCATAAACCTCTTTTTTTAGTTCTTTAGCTTTCTCAGATAAATCACTTGTTTCTAAGTAGGCAGTTCCAAATCTGATCCAAGGAAAACCACTCCCTTGCAGCTGTCTTCCTGCAGAGTCACTTCCACTCCTGACCCAAAGACACGCCATTACTTCTGCAAATATGTTGCTACGCTGCTACTGTTTTATTCATTCCATGGCCTAGATATGTGCTAGATAAACATGTTCATTTTTAGTAGAAACTGTGGGCTTGTCTTAAGAAATTGTAACTATATTTATGGTAGTTCACGTTTTAGGCTGCAGATCCCATTGGCTCAACAGTCCTCTACTCCCTGACACTCTTACTGCCATTAGATAAAATGTCCAGAATGTTTCTAGTTCATGCACCTACTTTGCCTTGTGTAAAACTGGAGGAATAGGGAGAAAAAGAGATGGGGAGGAGGTGGATGTTGTTTGTTAGTATGTTAGTCTGGTCTTTTCCTGACATGCAGTCAATGAGAGTGGGTTAAGCCAAGGGCCTGGGGTATTTTTTCCCTACTCTTCTCACCTGATGACTGAGGACTCCAGGCTGACAGTATTTCTCTAGCATGACCCAGTGACAACAATCCCCCTGTGGCTGCAGGGTAATAACTCTAGGAGTGGCAAGAGGGTACACATACTTAAAATGTTTCAGTATCTTCCTGGGTTAGGTCCATAATTCTGCATATGAATACATGAATAAATGAATACATGACTAAAGGCCAAGCAGGTAATGATACAAATTCTGATATTAAATTTTGTGGGGTTGAACCAGTTATTATTATTGAATAATAACTGTTATCATCCTTCAAATTTTTTTGAAGTAATGAAATATTCCCTATTCTGGTGCTCAGGAAAACCAGAGCACCAGAAATATTGTTTTTAGTCATATTTTTAAAAATAATTTGTTGACTTCACCCAAATGATTTCATGTGAAGACACTATTTTAAAATTTTGCTTATATTAAGGCTTTTCCTTTCTATAATTTTGTGTCCTCTGAAACAATTTCAAACCTAAAGTATGCCATTTTATTCACCTATGAATCTTCACAGCTTACATTTTTTGTTAATGCAAAGCATTACAAAATACTACCAAATTTAAATGATAATAATGATTTCTCATCATGAACTGATACTTGCTTTGAGATGGAGGATTTGAAGGCATGCAGGTTACCTGTGTGTTACTAGGATTTATGTTGTCTCCACTCTTCTCCTCTAGCTGGCAAAGGAAGGAACAAACTGCATATAAATTACACTGGGAATCACCTAGAGACGTCTACCTGTGGCCTGAGAGGGAGAATGGGGTTGATACAGCTGTGCAGACTGACTACAATCTAGCATTGCATGTCTTTCCATCTCTGTGGTAGCTCGTCCCGTGTTGAGTCTCCTTTGTGGTGCACAGCCCTGTAACTACAAGCTGGTCAAATTCTTTCTTGTCTCACACGTGAATGGAGATATCATTTGTCTTTAATACCTTTCCCATGAAATCAGGTGTGACTAGCACCTACTAGGTCTAAAAATTCTAAGACAAGTATCCTTAATGAACATTTTGGCGTGAGAGAATTGACTTAGAGAACCAGAGTGTTTCAAAGCCATTGCTTTCAACTTTGCAGGCTGTCATCTTAAATATAAATGATGATGGAGAAAGGAATCAAAAATAATGCCTTTGCTCAGAAATGTTTAGGAGGAAAAGTCACACTCAACAGCCCTCTGAAATCAGAAAGTCATGAGAGCAGCAGTGTACTTTTGGTTTTACTGGTTAACAATTTTTACTAATCTTAGAAGTAGAAAAAATGAAAAGGAAAAATAATGAAAATAGCATCTAATTCGTGTCTATTCAGCAGTAAGGTTTTATTGGTACTTGAAAATACTGAGTACATTGTACCAGCTTAATTCTTTGATTTTTTGAAATCATCTTTTATTTCCTTTTTAATATTCTTTTCAAGTGTATTCATGCAGAATGAATTGTAAGCAATTGTGCAGCTGCTTGTGAGGTGACTGATGGCTGAGGAGCTGTGAGTGAGCAGCCATGAAGGTGGCTTTCCAAAAAGTAAAAAGGATAAGTAGAAGAATATTGCTGTCAGACAGGGAGCTGGGGACCACAAGCATCCTTGAAATGTACAGCTGTCCTCTTTGAAACACAGCTGGGCACTGAGAAATGGGACACTTCCTGAGTTTGCATCATGATCACAGTACCAAGAAAGTTTAACCTCCATTTATCATCAGAAAAAGTGGAAGCACTCTGGGAAATTTGAATTGATCTGAATAAACAGAGCAGGTGTCTGAACAGCCTAACATAGCTGAAAATGTTCCTACTCACTGCTTGGACTAGACGCCTTGAAATGCACCTTCCAGCCCAACCCATTTTATGATTCGATAATAATAGAGCCCGCAAGTATACTTCTTGCTCTAGATTTGCATGTGACAGTTTTAGTTGATTTTTGTTGTTGTTGTTGTGTATCACCTTAATATCTGAAGTGCAAACACTAATGGAAAGAGCAGCATATGCATATGTTTAGTCCTGTATTGAATCTAGTCTCTTGAATGTAATATTCTAAAATAAGATTCTGGTTACTCATGTAATGTCTTAGTGGCATGCTGCTGCATTCTTAGTGGAAGTAGCAAATTTCAAGTACCCATTCTACTCACAGGGTTCAGAGTGTTTCTCTTCAAATAGTGTGAGTCAGCTGATTTTCTCATGACGGTTTATTTTCACACAAGTCTCTCTGTCCCACTTATGTAAAGAGAACATGGATGAATGGTATAGGATATGTCCCACATGAGAATATCTAAAACTGTTGTCTTCACTGCCATGCTGTCTGTCCTGACCTGTTTGCTTTCTTTTGTTGACGACTAATTTTTCCCTGAAGCTTTGCCACATCTATAAACTATAAAATGCTGCAGTTGGACTTTCAAAATCATTGTGGATGGTGGACCTGAGTATCAGGCTTGTTAACAGAAAAGAGGAAGATCAACAGTAGAATGCCACCCTAACACTTTACTAACACAGAGCTTATATTCTCTTTACTAGAGACCCATGGCTGCATAGTCCCAGTTTCTCCCCTGTACTTGCTTGTGAGTGATCTCAGCATCTTTGTCTGATGTGAAAGATATCCATCCACTGGGCTATACTTAGTGGAGGGTTGTTAGTATGGATATTTTTAATGTTTGTGTAAAATTGCAAAATGAGAATGTGTAATGTTCTGACTGCAGAATATGAGGCACCACATCCAATGGCTGGCTTCATCAGCCATCCTGTTCAGCAGATGTGTTATTTCTCATATTGTGATTTGGACAATGTGTTATCTCTCTCCTGCAGTATGGGATAAAGAAGAAGGAAGAAAAGGAAGCGGAGGCCCAGGCTGCACTGGAAGCTAATGCTGAAGGGAGTCTGACACGCCCAAAGAAGGCAATCCCTCCTGGCTGTGGGGATGAGGAAGAGGAAGAGGAAGAGAGCATCCTAGACACAGTCATCAAATACTTACCAGGCCCCCTGCAAGATATGTTCAAGAAGTAATAGCTGCAGACTGTTAGCTGGGCATAAACAGTACTGCAAAGGATTTCTCTTTTGCCCAATGGGGATTTACAATCTTGCCATTCATCCCGCAGTCCTCCCCACCTCTGCCCTCTACTGCTCACTAGTCCCTTTGCTTCCCATTCCCTTCTGACTGCCTCTTTCCCTTTACTCCACCCCAAGACTCATCCATTCCTTAATTTTGTACATAGTCACATCCAGTAGATGCCTCTGAATGGATGTAAAGATTAAAAAGCTGCAGACTACACAACTTTTATTATAAGCCATAGTACTATGTATGTTAAATAAGGCAACTGCACATCAAGCATAGAACAGGAACAATCTCATTTCCATCCAATGCAAGAAGGAGTGTTCACTAAGTATGAACAGTGGCCTCTTTATTTTTTTTATATTATCTTATTTTTATTATTGATAATAATTAGTCATTATTATAATGTTCCTATTGATTGGATCACATTAGCCATTTTTGTTGAGCTCATCTGCTCTCGGAAGGGATATCTCACTTCTCCCATGGAAGCAGAGCTTTTCTGTTTTAATTCCATCCATGACATAAATAAAAGATCATTTGGAAAGTAAATCATGCATGACTTACACAGCTGACATCACTCAGAATTGTGGAAGAAGTGAGTCATCTGCCCTCAGATGCTGTAGAAGTTAAATGCCTCAGAATCTAAGCAAGAGTCATGTTACTTTGGGAATTAGCCATACATTTACCTTGAATGAGAAAATTGGTCAGGCACTTGCCATACAGAGAGCTGAAACCATAGAAGAATGCATAGTGCACTGGTAGAGGACCTCCCCAACCCCTCTGAAGCCAATGACAATTGTATTTGCTGCTCTGTTTAACCAATCTTCCTCTTTCTGCCATATTCAACCATCCTGTTTCCAGCAGTGCTTGTGGGTTGGACATTTAGGTTCCATATTGTCGTGACTGTGTCCTGCCCACCCTTTCCTGCAGTGTGTGGGAGTGTGTGGTGGCCTGAATGTTAGTCATGGCAGATCTATAAATATCCATGTTTAATGTGCTAAATTACTGCATTGCCTTGGGGAGGTCACTTATTTTCTGCCCCACTGAGATTCTGCACCTGTAAAATGTAGGTTTCAGACTCTGCCTACTGTAAAGGCATAAAGTGAGGATACTTCTCTAGTGCTGTGTAGGAGCTAATTAATATTACAGAAGTGTGTGGTATCCCTTGATAACTGTCAACGTGGGAGAAGATCTTTTTCTCACCGTTACCTTTGTGGCCTTTTGCAGACACAGGTACAGAGGTCTCCTCAATGAAACACATAATGTGATATCACATAATTGCATAAGAAAATCCAAATTCTCTGAGAGATGTTAACTTGCTAATACCTACATAGATTCAGTACATAGATAGACCTATTTTGAATGCAGGTCCCCATGATCAGGTGTCTGGCTTATCATCTGAAGAGCTAATCCTGAAATTTTGCTGGCTAGCTCTCTGTAGTTGATGCTATGAGAATATCATGCCATCTCAGTCTCACAATCTTGTCAGGAGAATCAGGGTTTGTCTGGCAGAACTAGCATTACTTGTCCTTGTCCTTGAAACAGCAAAAATTTCCTAAGTACATGGATGAGACTTGAAAGCAAATACACTCTTCTGCTTGCAACAACAAGGAGGATAATATCAGACACTTCATTATACATCTAAATTAAGCATTTTACTTCAATGGATCTTCTTTTCACTGGTTCAGTGTAACTGAGTTTAGGCAAATATCTCAGTATTTTCCTGAATAAGGTATTTTCAAAGACATTTATCACCTTTCCAGGTAAGCAGAAGAAATCTGTACTATGGTTCAGGAACTGAGCATGAGAGCTCTGTATCTTCCAGTAGCATCTGTTTTAATAGGAAAAGATTATTTTGAAAGAGCGTAAATACAGGACACCCTCCTCACACAATTATTGTTCAGGTGTTATAATCCTCAGTTCTTCTCAAATAAATTCAAACATAACTTTCTATTGAATCCAAGACAGAGACTGAAGAGGTCTGACGGATATATAAGTCAGAACAACTTGATAAAATGCAACTTGTTTCAGGCTGGATCTATGAAAAAGACTTGTTTCAGGTACAAGCTGCCAAGGGCTATCCAGAGGAAAGAAGAGGAAGGTTTTACTCATTTGGATAATGCCGGTGGGACTTCTTTCCCCCCTAACTTTCATTTAAAGCAAGATGACTGCTTGCCTCCTAAGGCTTTTAATGACCCAGAACACTCTATGACTCAATGTTTGGGTTCAGCATGGTAGTGTTGAACCATTTACCATTTTTTAGGAAGAGTGTCCTACTCACCCCATGCAAATTCAGGAACTAGTAATTTGAGGCTGTTTAAGTAAATCTCACAGAATTGAAAACTCTTTCTGTCACAAGGCCAGGAGCTCATTTGGTGCTCTGCCACAGAGTATCCAACATCCCTGAAAGCTAAAAGGCAGAACCTGGCTCTTCTCTTCAGCCACTTGTGGTTGCTAGATCTAACCTAAATCACTGACATACAGACATCAATGCTTTTGAAATGCCTTGATTAATCTTTGTGGCACATGTCCTCTAATACATAAGTAGAACCAGCAGAAATGTGCTCATGCTAAAATGAACACACCCATTCATATATTCCTCTGGCCTTATCCTGGAGAACTCTGCAAACAACAAATGAGAAGATAAGCTTATTCCACTTTACTTTGGCTTTTCTCTTCCACTTGCTTTCTTATCTTTCCCTAATCCCCATTACTGATTCCCTTCCTCATCCAACCAAATACTGTTCCTGATGTAAGATCAGAATTTTCTGCCTAGCATTCTCCTTGCAGAATGTTAGTGCTGATTGTTTTCACAGTCTCTCTGGCAAGTTGATGTGCATGTTCGTGCACATATCTGTGGAAGGTGAAGAAATCAGAGAAGATGGGGAGAAGAGAAAGGAAGACTGTTTGTTACTGTTTTAGATAGTTGTGTCTCAGCAGCTGACATTGAATGACCAGTCTAAGTCAGGATCTTGTGTGAAATTTTTGAAGCAGGTAGTGCTGTCCCTGGGGTCAGAACACTAAAAATACTGTGAGCTGAGTTCCTGAGCTGTGTGAACATCTGGATTGAACCCCTCATAGGATCACAAAACTGCGTCTGGTAGGCCTCATTCCAGGCTCACAAAGCCACAAAGGAAGGAAAGGAAGGTGATTTATTAAATAGTTTTTACTGAGTCTTTTTCATTGTAGGAGCTTCCCAGCTCAGCTGCTTCATCACTTCTGTATCTCAACTGGCCACACCTGCAGCAGCCCCTCCTCGACTAACAGCAGAGAGTAGTTCATCCAGCTGTGAGGTGGTAGTTCCTATTTTCCTTTTCTTGCCATAAGAAGAGTGACAGAAGATCTTCCCCAGGTGCTGGATAGGTTTTGCTTGGCTTTGCCTCACATAACTTTTGGCAGGTTGCATGAGAGTGGACCTCTCCTCAAGTCATTCCATGGTCCCGAAGTGCCTAAGCCATGCTGAACAGACTCGAGAGCAAGGCACTCTCCCTTCTCTTCTGCCCATCTATTTCCCTTCCCACTCAGAACTGTTAACAAGGGACACAGACACCTTTGACTCGTGTGGAAGTCAGAAGCATTGTCTCACACACTTTTCCCCTTGGCACTCAAGCAGGTGATGAAGCACTTAAACAAGAGACCAAAGAGAAGCATGGTTCATTGTTTGGATTCTGAATATATTTTTGTCTTTCATGACATTGTTTTATTTGCATCACTGGTCTGTTCAATCTCAGGTAAATGAGGTATTTTAGTTTTATAACTACTTTTATTTACACAGAAAGGTTGTTGGCTAGACACTGCAGTCATTTTCCCTCACAGTTCCAAGACCTTAAAGATTAGTAAAAAAATAGTCAAAGGGCCTTCACATTTGGAGGGTAAATGATTTAGTTTGCCATTGACCTTGAGAACTCACATTTATATGTAGAGAAAGCCATATGAAATCAGACTGCAATATTAATTATCAATGCTACTCTTGTGTTTAAAATGAATAAAACAAAATATAAGATCATGTGCTTAATCACTTTGGAGTTCCTCTGTCTATATTTCTAGTATCATACATTGGCTTAGATCCTTCCCAGCCTCTCTCCTTCATCAAGAAAGACCATACCAGTGCCGCTGAATACATCTTTTTGCCAAGCTTTTTGTGATAGAAAAAAGCATTGTTAGAAATTAGCTGTTGTGATCTAAATGTAACGTCTTCTGTATCTGAAAGTTGTCTGTATTTGTTCTGAATATATGTTCTCAAGATAACTGTTTCTTCATGCATTGAATTAGTAAAATATTTCAGTACTGTCATCAAAAAATTGCCTGTTTTCTCTCTTTCTCTTTCACACACACAGAGCAAAATTGAACTTAGTCATGCATTTTCTAGTAGAAATGCTCCCCAGCTTTCTTTCAGATGCATGCAGTACTTGAAGATGATTTAAAGTAGAGACATTGTGAATGTGATTTTAATTTGTTATTTTCCTGGTATTTTTTCCTGCATGATGTGGGTAAATGGTATGATGTTCTTTTAAAATGGAATCACAGTCAATAAAAAACCCCAGTGATTTCATAAATTGTTTGCAATGCTTTCATGTGAAATTCCTACCAGGCTACATTTGGAAATCGAAGCATGGTTGCTCATAAACAAATAGAATGGTAACAGAATTGAGGAGCAACATGGATGCTATTTGAATAAATATGCTCATTTTTTCATTTGTCAAAAACACTGATTACATTTGATGTGTACAGGTGATTATCAAATTTTAAGTAAGTTTTGCTACTAGGAATTAGTCTTCCTTACGAAGAGCAGAATAACAGTCCTTTGAAAGAAACACAGACATTTAGCTGTGGTTTAGTGAGTATGTATTTGGATCTTAAGACAAAAAATGTAACACACTGATTTGCAGTGTATCTCAGGACTTTGACATGAAGTGCATCTCAGGATCCAGAATTCATGATATAAACAAAACTCTTTGAATGGCAAGTTCCACACAGCTAAGCCTCATTTTACCTGCTCAGGCAAGTTATATTTGCTATATTAGTTATTACATTCCTTAGTTGTTATATTCAGCATGAAAGTGTTGCATCACATTAGAAGATATTACCATTCATCTCATAGGAAAACCTGATACACTTTTACCTACCCTTCTTTAGAACAATTGTTTGATCATTCCGTTTTTTGGGGGTGTTTTGCTAACAGAAGCAGCCACAGAACTGTCACGGAGAATCAACCTATATTATTTACATGCCAGAACACCTACTGAGAATTTGAGCCCAATACTGCTAAAACTAACATATGCTGCAGACTATGAGTTCAAGGGTAGGCTCTCCATGTACTTCAGGTTCATGTGTTTGAGGAAGATAACAGGGCAAGAAAATACTTTTCACTGGTTTCCCCAGGAAACACACAGCTTAAGGAAACCAGAACTATCATATCAGACAAGTGGTGGGGACAAGATCCAGATACTGAAGAAAAAAAGCAGGTGATTTTGACAGGCTTCATTTTGCCATGGGGGTAAATGATTATTTTAAAACAGCTTCTGCTTTCCTTTCTTATTTAAAAAAAAGAGAAAAAAAAAGAGAGAAAAAAATACTAATTCCAGTGGTTAGGCTCATGCAATCTACCTTTTCCCATTGTAAGAGTGCACTTTGTCAGGAAAAAACCTCTCCAGAGGTGAACAAAAAAAAACCACAAAAAAACACACAAAAAACCACAACAAAACAAACAAAAACAACAAAACAAAACAAAACCCCACAAACAAACAAACAAAATCAGCAGGCACACAATGAGGCCCTCTGGCCCTCTGGAGTGAAAAACTACTCCAGTTATGAAGATGCATTAGTGATTTATTTCGCAGACACTGATTTTGATACGAAATTATTAGTCCTACAACAAGCTCCCTCTCTTCAATCAGTGTTAGCATGGGCTACATACTTGGGGCAAATATTAAACTTCCAAATGAAAATCTGGGTGCAAAGAAACTCATTGCGGTCCTGATTAAGTCCATTTTAATGTCTAAATTTCATTTTCTTCCTGAAGTGCTATGGATGATCTAGGATCCATAAAGCTCTCTGAAAAGGCTACTGAACAATGCTGGCACAATGCTGTTCTGTATATTGGCATCCCAGGAGGTTTGTGGCAACCATAAACATCCCCAGTTAAAATATCCCAACTGAGATTTTTATTTCTTCTGTAACTGACCCTCCCCTTTTCAGCAAAGAAACTAAACACCACCACCACCAAAAAACCCACCAAAAACCCCACATCAAGAATGCAACTACATTGGGGTACTCCTTGTTGAAGATAACTCCGCTACAGCCTGTCACTTGTAATTTTACAGACAGTTTGAGATAGGTGGTAAAAGCATATCTGAAAAAGACAAATGGCTGGAATATGTGATGTCAATATGCTTTCCTGAGCTTTGGTATTGAGAAGCTGAATTCTGATTGTGCTGTGAGATGGAAACAATTTTTTCATTTGAGATTTGCTTTTCTCAGAAAATCTATTTTTGCATGAGAGGGTCAGATATAACATTGTATTTGGGAACCTCAAGCTGCAGCAGCTGAGTGTATTTTGAATTAGAAAAGGACTTATTTAAAACTTATCTGGTGAACATTTCAGCTGGGCTATAAGAGATTTAGACCATCACAAAAAAACAACTGACTGAAAGTATGGTTCATTCCTATTAAATTTTTAATAAAAAATATTTTTAAATTTGCACAAAATAGAACATATCTTTTCAATTTGTCAGCTGCTTGTCAAAAAAGTCAAGCCCAAGAAAGTCTAGTCTGTACAAAAAGAGAGAATGTGTACTGAAATGTACTTATGGTATTAATATAATATTAATATTATATATAATAGAAGAAAAATACTTCATATTCTGTTTCAATTTTCACTTTACTTTTGCTGAAAAGAGACAAACTATGTGTACAATCACTTCAAATTTGTTAATGTGTGTCATCAACCTGAATCTGGTGCATGGCTGATATGGGACTATCAGTTTCATAGCTGGATAAACTGAATTTTCTGCATATACAAACCCAATATCTAGCAGCTTGCTTTTAAATTACTGAAATTGAGACACATTTTCAGGTTTCCATATCTTACCAAGACCTGAGCAGACGCTCATCAGATACTCACCCCTCAGCCACAAAGAAACCTCTTTTTTGTGAAGACTGAGTGTGGAAAATCATAGAATCATAGAAGGAAAAGACTTTTTAAGATCATCAAGCCTAGCCATCAATGTAACTCCACTACTATGCTTACCATTAAACCATGCCCTTAAGGGCCCTATTCAGATGTTTTTAGAACACTTCCAGGAATGGTGACTCCACCCACTACCTCCCTGTTCCGTCCAATATTCTACAATTCTTTCTAGAAAAAAACAACATAAAAAACCAACAACAAACCAGAAAAAAACAAAAACAACAAAACAAAACAAACCAAACAAACAAACAAACACCCAAAAACCCAAAACCAAACCAAACCACAACAAAAAACCCACACCAAAACAAAAAAAACCCCTAACCAAACAAAAAATTCTCCTGATATCTAGTCTAGGTCTTCCTTGGGGCAACTAGAGACTGTTTTCTCCCACCCTGTCACTTTCTACCTGGGGAAAAGGCTCACCCCTACCTGTGTACACCCTCCTTTCAGGCAGTTGTAGAGAGTGATAAGATCTCCCCTGAGCCTCCTCTTCTCCAGCTGAACAGACACAGCTCCCTCAGCCACTCCTCACAGGACTTGTGCTCCAGACCCTTCACCAGTTCATTGCCCTTTCTGTACCTGCTCATCCAGCTATCAACGAGGTGGGCCAGCCACAAAACTGAACCCTGAGGAACCCCACTTGCAGGTGGTCCCCAGGTGGATGTAACTCCATTCACCACCACTCTCTGGGGCCTGGCCATCCTGACAGTTTTTTACCAAGTAAACTGTGCACCATGGAAACATGGTTTCACCAGGAGAATGCTGTGGGAATCTCAGACTAAATCTGAACATTTTAAAGTGAATGCACATAGAAATAAATAGATTAATAGAGATTGATTCTCTGAAAAAATATCTTGCTACTGAAATTCATCTGGGACACTTGGGGACAAAACCCATTATTATGTCTTTCAAAGTAATATTTGAAGAAATTTCAAAACATGTATTGCCAACTGGCAATCAAGATTGAAAGTCCTTCTCATTTAGATGATTAAATAAAGAATTTGGTTTCACAGTGCTAAATGGAAATCAGATGCAAAGCATTTCAAAAATTTTCACATTTTGTTATAGTACAGTGTTAGAAAACTCCTAATGATCTCATATTTTTACCTAACAAGTTAAATAATTCCTTTTTTTTTTGTGGTACTGCAGCCTTTTTACTGTGGACATGAGCCAGACTAGCTTAATAGGCTATGACAAAGAGAAGAAAAATAAAATGCCCACAACACATTTAAAATAATGGGCAAGCAGATGGTAATTGCTCATGGGTTTGAGATTTTTTTTTTTTGGTCAATTCAACAGAACTCTGCACTACATTTGGAGGAGGAAAATGAGAGTAGAATATTTTAGTGGAAATTTCCTAGGCAAACTATGCAAATTCTCTTACTTACTGTGGTTCTGAAGGATAGCTCATCATGAACACTGAAGTTGTGCACAAAAGTAGGTTGTGGAGATCCTCCCTCGTGCAAAGCAAAAAGAGAGAACACTGCCCATTGTCAAGTTCACTTGCCTGAGTAGGGGAAGCTAGAGCAACAGAACTAATCATTTTCACCCTCTGGTGAGGTGAGAATAATGATACTGAACCATCTTTGAGCTGTTCCAGCAAGACACATTGTCTTTTACATAACCAGACTTCTCTGAGGACTTTTGAAACAGATGTCAACAATATTGAAGGAATCTATGTCAGAAAGACTTCTGGGAACCACGAGATGAAACAGATTAAAAAGATATCACTTACCAAATGTTACTGCAGGTTGTAACACCAAGAATATTAATTAAAGCAACCTAGCTGATAGTCAGATATTTAAATACACATATTTTTAGATGGAAATTTATTTACTTGCTGTAAATTCTACTCCATACTTATGTAGTAAACACATGAACTTCTCCCTTAGAGAAGCTTAGCAAACAGGGGAGAGAGACATAGTCAGTTCAATGGAATTAGATGCTTATTGATGGTAAAACGTACCTGTTGGTGACATTTTTCCCCTTTGCATGAGCTGATCTAAGCCTCTTTAAAAATGATCAGAGAATGAGCATCTTTCACTTAGAAGTTTTTTATTTTTCAGGGTGTGAGACAAGTGTTTTCCACTCAAAAAATTTCTTTCAGTCCTCATTTCTGCTCTTAAAAGCTGAGAGAAGATAGTCCTGCGTCGCTCAAGGAATTCAGCAGAGGTTGCTGGTTGTTAAATGGTTGTTGAATTAAGTCTCAGCAGAAGCAGGCTATCAAGTACCTCTACATGAGTTGTTCTTCCAAATCAGGGCCAAGGATCTTCCAAGAAGAGCAAGAAGACAAAATTCTTGGCTTTTAAATTTTTTTTTTAGTCAAAGCCGATAAAGAATAAAACTTTAAAGGCTTTATATATTAGTAAATAATGTAAGAGATAACAAAGAGCAAAACTTTTGCAAGACCCCTTCCTGCCTCTTTCCCATTAGTAGCTCTCAGTAACTCTGAGAGAGGATCCAGGAGAGGCTGTAGTTTGCATGGGAAGCAATGCTTAGTACAGAAGAAAAGCCAAGTTCATTGTGAGTGATGTTCCACAGTCCTGTGACTGGTCATGGTCACTGTCAGACAGGTGACAGGAACTCTGTGGTGAAGAACAGTTCCCCATGGAAGCAGGCTGGGCTGCATCCAAGGTTTCAGATATCATGTACCAGCTGCAGTTGGGATAGAGGCACAGGCCTGTCAGGAGCCCACTGACCAGCAAATCTCCAGTGCCAGATGATTGTCTGGTCAAGAGAGCAGAAATGAGTGAGAAAGAGAGGGCATTGCATTGAGAAAGTGGCTTGCTGTGCTAAGACACATTTCTCCACTGTTGACCATAAATGACCTCTTAAGCTGCGACTGCACTAGTGTGTAAATTCCTGGCTTGTTTCTCTCCAGGGTACACAGATTTTATGGCTAAATAAAAGCAAAAGGTGTGAGGAAGTGCACAAACACATGCTAATAGTGATGTGGCATGTTATGGAAAAGGAAATGTTTGCTCAGCAAGGCTGAGGGGCCCTTGAAATTTTCTGGAGAGATTAGGCTAGGGTACATACCTCTCCTTTCTGCAGTTTGTGAGTCTCTGAACAGTCACTCTTGGCAGTGCTCCTGATTGCTGACAGGGAAGGACTTGCATTTGCCAGGGGAAAGGTTTCATAGACCTGGGAAGGTCAGGGCTTGGCTATGGAAATATTGGAAGAGCTTCCTAGGACTGCAGCATTGTCTGCTGATCTCTTATGTCAACTAATCTCTGCCAGAAAAGACATTTGCCTTCCTTGCCTAGCAAAGAAAGCTATTTCCTTCTCTGCCTAGTGGTTACAAAGAAACACATGGCCTACTCCATATCCCAGATCTACACATCATATGGCTGGCATTCCAAACCTCTCTCCTTTTACCTGCAAGAGAAAGGATGAGACATCTCTGGGTGAAAACACTTCTGGCCAGCCCCACCCTTGCATTAAATGATTTATATGGCTATAGGCTCTTCAGAAGAGACAGGAAAGGAAGAAGAGGTGGAGGGGTGGCCCTTTATATTAAGGAGACTTTTGATGCTGTAGGAATTGAAACTAAGGAAGATGGAGTTGAATGCCTATGGGTAAGAATCAAGGGGAAGGCCAACAAGGTTGACATCCTCCTGGGAGTCTGTTATCGTCCATCCAGCTAGCAAGAAGAGGTGGGCAACTTATTCTATAAAGCAGCTGGAGAATGTTTCAGGATCATCAGCCCTTGTTCTTGGGTGGTGGGTGACTTCAACCCACCAGACATCTCCTGGGAACTTAATACAGCAGATGAGAGGCAGTCCAGAAAATTTTTAGAGTGTATGGAGGACAACTTTTTGTCGCAGCTGGTGGGTCAACCCACCAGGGAAGGGACTATGTTAGATCTGCTGTTTGCAAATAGAGATGGGCTGGTGGGAGATGTGGTGATTGGAGGTGGGACAGAGTGATCATGAAATAATAGAATTCTCAATATTTGGTGAAATCAGGATGAGCACCAGTAAGACTCTTGCATTGGACTTCCGGAGGGCAGGCTTTGGTCTATTTAGGAGACTTATTCGGAGCGTTCCTTGGGAAGCAGCCCTTAAAAACAAAGGAGTTCAGGGAATGTGGGCATGCCTCAAAACAGAGATCTTGAGAGCACAGGCACAGACTGTCCCTGTGTGCCAAAAGATGAGTCGACAGGGTAAACGTCCAGCCTGGATGGGCAAGGAGGTTTTGGAGGAACTTAGAAATAAAAAGGGGATGTATCATCTTTGGAAGGAGGGTCAGGTCTCTCAGGAAGTATTTAAGGGGACTGCTAGAGCATGTAGGAAAAAAATTAGGGAGGCCAAAGCTCAGTTTGAACTTAGAATGGCAACTGCTGTAAAGGATAATAAGAAATGGTTTTACAAATATATTAACGGTAAAAGAAAGGGTGAGACCAGCCTTTTTTCTTTATTGGACAAGGGAGGGAACTTAGTAACTGCAGATGCAGAAAAGGCAGAAGTGCTTAAAGCCTACTTTGCCTCAGTTTTTAGTGAGAAGACGGCTTGCCTTCAAGACAACATCCTCTTGGGTTGGTAGATGATCTCAGAGAACAGAATGGTTCCTGCATTATCCAAGAGGAGGCAGTCAGAGAACTGCTGAAATACTTGGATACCCATAAATCTATGGGACCAGATGGGATCCATCCCAGGGTGATGAGAGAGCTGGCAGATGAGCTTGCAAAGCCACTCTCCATCATTTACCAACAGTCTTGGCTCACTGGCAAGATTTTGGATGACTGGAAGCTGGCCAATGTGACACCCATTCACAAAAAGGGTGTAAAGGAGGATCCTGGTAATTACAGACCAGTCAGCCTGACCTCAGTACCTGGCAAGATAATGGAACAGTTTATATTGGGTGCCATCACACAAAATTTACAGGATGGCCAGGGTATCAGACCCAGCCAGCATGGGTTTAGGAGGGGTAGGTTGTGTTTGACCAACCTGATCTCCTTTTATGACCAGGTGACTAGACTGGTGGATGCAGGGAAGGCTGTGGATGTTGTCTATTTGGACTTCAGCAAGGCCTTTGACACTGTCTACCACAGCACGCCCCTGGAAAAGCTGGCAGCCCAGGGCTTGGACAGGAGCACTCTCTGCTGGGTTAAGAGCTGGCTGGATAGCTGGGCCCAGAGAATGGAGGTGAATGGTGCTGCATCCAGCTGGTGGCCAGTCACCAGTGGTGTCCCTCAGGGGTCTGTGCTGGGGCCAGTTCTGTTCAATATTTTTACTGATGACATGGATAAGGGTATTGAGTCTTTCATCAGTAAATTTGCAGATGACACTAAGCTGGGGGCATGTGTCAATCTGTTGGAAGGTAGGAGGGCTCTGCAGAGAGACCTGGATCTATTGGATGGATGGGCAGAGTCCAATAAGATGAAGTTTAATAAATCCAGGTGCCGAGTCCTGCACTTTGGCCACAATAACCCCCTGCAATGTTACAGGCTGGGGTCAATGTGGCTGGACAGTGCCCAGGCAGAAAGGGACCTGGGGGCACTGGTGACAGCAGCTGAACATGAGCCAGCAGTGTGCCCTGGTGGCCAAGAAGGCCAAGGCATCCCGGCCTGGATCAGGTGTGGGCAGCAGGAGCAGGGAGGTCATTCTCTCCCTGTACTCAGCACTGGTGAGGCCACACCTGGAGTGCTGTGTCCAGTTCTGGGCCCCTCAGCTCAGGAAGGATGTTGAGATGCTTGAGCACATCCAGAGGAGGCAACGAGGCTGGTGAGGGGTTTGGAACACAAACCCTGTGAGGAATGACTGAGGGAGCTGGGGTTGTTTAGCTTGGAGAAAAGGAGACTTAGAGGTGATCTTATAACTCTCTACAACTTCCTGAAGGGTGGTTGTGGTCAGTTGGAGGTTGGTCTCTTTTTCCAGGCAGCAACTGACAGAACGAGAGGACACAGTCTTAAGCTGCGTCAGGGGAAATATAGGTTGGATATTAGGAAAAAGTTTTTCACAGAAAGAGTAATAAAGTATTGGAATGACCTGCCCGGGAAAGTGGTGGAGTCACCATCCCTGGATGTGTTTAAGAAAAGACTGGATGTGGCACTTGGTGCCATGGTTTAGTTGAGGTGTAAGAACATGGGTTGGACTTGATGATCTTGAAGGTCTCTTCCAACCTAGAAATTCTGTGATTCTGTGATTCTGTGATATCACCATTGCCATGTTTGCAGGGTTCATTCCCTCTGTGCCTGTCTGTTGATATGGACCTCTGCCCTCACTCTCACCAATTCACAAGATTAGTAGCTTCTTTGTTCCCTTTTCACTTATACCAGTCATGTCAAGCATGCTAGAAGCTTTTTCCAGGAAGAAAGGAAGCTGGTGAGGATTAAGTTCCAGGCAGTGGAGCGGACTGGACAGCTTGGCTATCAATGGCAGCTTGGCAAGCTGATGTCCACCTTTATTCTGTGAGACCACCCCAGAAACTGCACACTGTGCCAGCAGGTTCCCCAGCTGTCCCTGGAACACAGAAGCTCAGTGACAGCATACAGCATCTTCATCCTTCCCTTTCTGCTTCCATACTTCTTTCCTTCTGCCTAATGACATCCTGATTATTTGGTTATCAATATGTCTATTGAGAACCTGGGGTCTTCTCCAGCTTCTGTGTGTTGTCGGCCAAAAAGGGAAATTTGAAACAGATCCTTTCCCTCAAACAGGACACCTGAGCTCTCACTGAGCTTCCTTGCTTTTGGGGTAAAAATGCCAGGACATTCCTTTTGCTTAGGAGCTTAGGATATATTTATTGTGAGTAGTAGGCTTAAGAAACATATTTATCTGCCAGGGTTGCTCCATTTCTCCCAAGAGTGAGAGCTTTGACCAGGCTCATGCAACATTTTTAAGTGCAGTCACCCTGGAATCTTTACACATGAAAAATAACAGCCACCTCTGTAAGCTCGTATTTGGAGGTAATGCACATCCACTTTTCCCCAATGTGTTGCTGTTTGGCAGAAAATGTCTGGCTCTGGTCCACCCTAGGTCCCTGCAGGCATTTAACAGTGCCCTGATTCATTAATTGGTGGAGACTTAAGCTTACAGCTTTCACAGACTGCCTTGCTATTGCCAATAGGCTTTGGCAGTTGACAGTGAAGAAACACTATTTATGTTTCTCCAAGGAAGAGCTTCATGTTCTGGGGAGGGGAGAAAAAGCAACAACTCTCATCTTCAAGAGGATTAACTATACTAAGCTTTCCATGCTCTTGGGATGGTATTAATGTGATGAAAAATGACAGATTAACAAGAAATTTACCCATATTAATAAAAGCCCAAAGACGGCTTGGCTGTGGGGAAATTAATTTTAATTGATTCGTCAAAAAATGCATTCCTGCCATTTCCCAGTGGGATCAGAGATACTTATCTGACAAAACCCTCCAATGCCTAAAACTTTGAATAGTCTTAACAAAAAATGCTCTGCATCCAAAGCCAGGTGTTTAGGTTCCAAGCAATTCTGAGTGGCATTTGGGGCCATGTGAGCAGGCATCATCTCAACATGACTAAGTTACTCTCTCACCCTCTGCGATAAGGGTGAAAGAGTAACTTTCTTTTTAAAGAAACACATTCCTGCAGGACCATGGGTGCCATGTGACTGTAGCATACCCTTGTGACAAGTAGAAGCTGTAGTATTAGTGGCTGCAAGGCAGCAGCGTGGGCAGAATGTGGTACAAATAACATTGAGATTAATGGAAAGGAGAACGAGACAGCACTGGGAAACTACCAGCTTTTGCAGTCTACGTGCTAAAGACAAATTGCTTTCCAAGGGCATGTTGTAGTGAATGCATTCCAACTCCATCATGAGCTCTTGTGAAGGGTTAAGGCAGAAGATGCATAGCTATGGTACACCACAGAGACCTGACTCCACAGAGTAGAGGTTTCCTCCACATCTCCCTCCTTCTAATCTCCCCTTGTGGTCAGGTTTGCTGTGGAAATATCTTTTTAAGAAGAGAATACACTATTATATCTCTGTGAGTCACCAGATACAGCTTGGCTCTTCTTTGGCAGGAAGACCTTGAGAAAACAGAGCAACCAAATGTCCTTATACGAAGCAGCAGATGTCTTCCAAAAGAATATGAGATGGGATGGAGCACAGGACAAGGAAATTCAAAATAGCAAGGTTACACCTTCCTTGAAGTCCTACACGTTTTCTGTGAACTCATGATCTAAAGCTAAGAAAAAGTGGCAAATTGAAGCCCCAGTTAGCAATGTTTCCCATAACATTCTAAAATTCTATCAATTTACTTGGCAATTATTCACCAATTTTCGCTTAAATTGAAGGTCAGATATAAAGAATAGAATGATTTTTTTACAACATTGCACGTAAAATGGTAAAAAATAAATTAATAGATTTTTCTTTTTAGCTTCTGCCATAGACATTTTCCACATGCAAAACATGCCATAAAAAGCAGTGCGTGTTCACAGTGAGATTGTTGGGTAAAGCACAATAACAAAACTGTGTCCACTCTACATGAAAATAACTTCTAAATACAGTAGTCACTACCAAGCACTGATATTTTAGTAGCAATCACCACAGAAAAGAGTGCAGTGGGGTTCACAACATTCAAACTAGGCATTACTTAGAATTGTAGCATTACAGTTTACCAGTACTTTAAAAGGACCCCGGTTACTTTTGCGGCTGGACAAAAATTAAACTGTTCAAGACAAAGAAGGGGGGAAAAAAGGACAGGACAGACCAACAAATGAGGTCTGGATTTAATTACAGTCACAGTTTTGAGGATGAAAACTGTAGGCAAGTGTAGATTTGTCACTGTCAAGGAACTGCGTGAAAATAACAATTACAACTGATGGGTGCAGTGGAGGAACTAATCCCACAGCAATAAACACAGCCTTGAAAACCTCCCTTCCATACTAAGGACAAGAACTGAATAAACACAGCAGAGCTAATAGGAAGCTGCATATGAAAGCACTTGTTGGAGCTGGCTATGAGTGAGTCTGACCTGCTCAAATTACTCAGAAAGTCCAAAGGCCATGTGAAGTTCCTGGGAGAAAAGGCTGCTATAGAACATGCAATCACTCAAACACACTCAGATGCACACATATGCTAGACAAAATATCTCAGCCCACTAGAAAACCTGCTGAAGTTATGTCACAAATACTTAGCTCTTGCTAGCAAAATTTTCCTTTCTCATTGACAAACATGGCATGAGTGCTTACTTTTCCTTGAACTTTTTTCTTGGCTTTTAGACCTGGCTAAAGGCATCACTAAAATAAGATGAAGATTCAGTATGTGGTGTCCTGCTCTTAGGATACTCTGTGGCTGAGATGAAACCAAACTGAATGAGTACAGGGTGACAGAGGAACAATGCTCTCTTCTTCACGCCCTGGAGAAAACCTGTCTTGTTCCAGTGGTGGTGAATTGCATCCCTGAGGAAGAATGCTGGAGTGTCACTAGCTTGGAGAAAAACAACTGGACTAGGAGCTTCGTCACCAGACCAGGCTTGGGTGGCTTTTCTCTGCCTCTTCTTTTTGTTTACTTCTACCTTGAATCTAGAAGTGTTGTATTGATGTTTTTTTCAGGTGCTGTGTGCCACTGTGACTCCAGGTGTCTGGGACTATGAGATGCTCCTAGAATATAAATCATGATATAGATGTTTATTTACTCTGAAGAAGAAAACTGCCAAGGCAGAGCTGAACCTGCTTCAAAAATAAGACAAATTAAAATCCATAGAAACTGGGTGTTTTTATCCTATGGCATGGATTAATTATTAGATTCCTCTTGCAAGGAAAAAGCAACTATCTGAGACTCCAAGGAGATTCCTTTTGCAGAAACTACCAGAAAGAGGCTGTTTCAGACTGAAGTCTGCATGAATTTTAATGCAAAATATATGAGGGTATCAAATTTTTAAAGCTATCAAAATGCTTAAGGGGATGCTTCCACATCTAGAGAAATGTTCTCTCATCTTTATGTTATATGCTGGAAGATGGGATTTGTACAAAAAATAAGCATAAAATTTAGATCTATAATCAATAACCATCAAGACTTTTTAGAAAAGGAGAGATCCACAGACAGTAAAAACTTTTTCTGACAAAACTTGGGCAATTTAACCAATTTTAAATGTGGATTTTAACCACATGCTTATTGAGCATTTCAATGTGCTGCATGTTAAGAAATGACAGTGCTATTTTAAATTGATAAGGATACCAGAATAGAGTCACACAGCTTAACTGCAGCAGAGCAATGAGAGGATCTTTAGTTAATGAGCTATAGAATATGGGGTGAGAAAATGGAAATAGAAAACTTCTTGCATTTCTAATGATGCAGAGACAGCAACTTACTGAATTTTTCCTCTTACTAATCAATTTGTACTTAATTTTTGTGTCAAATTTTTTTTGGGGGGGTGATATAATTTATAAACTTATGCATATGGTAGTAAGGTAAATTACATAAAACTGAAACCACCTCCAAACTTTGTAAAACTTGGATAAATTTCCTTCTACAGCTTTTCTAAGTGTGGCTTATAATGTTAACAGATTCCATGGATGAGTTTAGTAGAAGAGTAGTTTTCCATGTCTTTGTGCATTAACTGAATTAAAAACATGAATAAGTTTACAGGGGTTAAGAGTACTATTAATCTCTGTTGATGCTGAGTGCTTGCTCTAATCTTCTAATCAATTAATTGTTCATTGCTTTCCAGAGCTCTGCCTCTCTGCAGAACAAAATCGGTAGAGGATTGATACTGATCTTGCATCCCTTACCTTGTCTGTACAGCTCTGAACTCCTGCTGCCTTCAGGTCTGCTATGTGCTCTTTCTGAATCCCTTTTCAGTCCTTATTCTTCATGGATAAAGCCTGATGCCTTGCTAAAAATCCAGTTTCTGTCATTTTCTGTTCTCACCCTCCTCCAGTCCTGGTCTGCAGGGGACTTAACATTGCTTTGTGCTCCTGCTAGGCTGAGTATTGGGGACTATGCCAATCCTGTCTCAAACAGTACCTCTGCTCCGTTCTCATTCCACAACAGAAGGAAGAAGAGGAAGTTCTTGTAAAATGAACTAGGATGGCATGCTGTCAAATTCTGATCAGCATCATTCCCAAGCTTATCTCACCTCTTTGAGACAACTTGCTGAGGATACAAGGAATCACTACATTCCTAGCACTTGAAAAGTGATTCCAGCTGAGCATTTATTTACTTTCTAGAATGAATGGGCTTCAGCAGCGGCAGTCCCACAACGATGGAGGTACTCTAAGAACAACAGTTTTAAATTGGAGTTTAAAGGGTGTTGTTTCAACACAGATGAGAACATTTTTTACAGGCTCTCAGCTATCTTTGGAGGGGCCTTTTTTCTAATTGCACTTCTCAAGAAAATGGTTAGCAAAAGCTGACATCATTTAATTGGGTGAAAGCAACTTCATATCATTTAGGAAAGACATTGGTTTAATCTCCTTTTTTTTTCTTTCTTAATTAAATTTGTCACAGTGATATATTTGCACTATTAAATCTTCTTGAATTTGCAAGAAGATTTTAAAAACAATGTATTTTTAGAATGACTCATTTTCAATCAATCATTTGAATGGGCCTGCCAGGAGAAAGCAGGCTCTGGAAGACACAGAAGGGACACTGTTCTCCCAGAAGAGAATATATATACTTTTTATGAAATATGCACCGAGTTAATCCTCCAACTCAGCTATAGTAAGGCAAAAATTAAAGCTGAAAAGTAACTTAAAGTGTCTTAAGACCATCAAAGGGAAGGATATTTTCATTGTCTGATAAAGGTGTAGGTTTTTTTAACCTAGATAATTCTTTGCTTTTGTCCTAGATTACAATGTAAAATTGTGCCCAAGGTATGTATTCTATCCCCATGAGCCTTGGAGCCAAGGTGGGGCAGTGTTTTCCTTATCTTCTGTTAATGAGCCCAACAATGCCTTCCCGGAAGAAGTTATCTCTGTTTAATGGGCCATCAAGGACCCATTGCATGACTCATAGGATGAAATCATCCCATTGTGAGATGCTCTGCCCAGGGGGAGGAGCCAAGCATTCCCACCTGGATATAATCCAGGGTTTGAAACCTCACAAGCAGCTTTTATCCACAGGACTCCCAGAGGAGACAAGAGCTACCAGACAAAATCACTGCTTTGACAAGAACATCTCATCTGGTTCCACTGGATTCCTGGAGGAAGACTGGACCCTTCTCACCATCACTAAACCCTTCTCTCTCAGAATCATCTCTACTCCAACAGAACCACATCTGCCACTCCAGGAGGACTTACTTTTGGACTGCTTCAAGCACCCTGACCAACAAGGTGTCAGGTTTTATCGTTCCATTTATTTTATTTTATTTTTTTTTTTTTTTTTTTTTTTTCTCTTTTCTCCTATTAAATTGTATTTCTAACTGAGAGTCTCACTAGTTTTGCTTTCAAACCAGCACAGCTTTCCAGGTCTTTCATCCAAAATATGAAAGATAATCCAGTATGGGCTTTTTAAGTAGTTCAGTAGTCAGTACTGAGTGGATTGTCCAACAGCTCGGAAAAACTATTCTCTGAAAATAGTCATTTTTCTTGTGGAAATTGAAGATCAGTGCATACTGGTTTTCTGTTAACTTGTTTCCCATGGACTTCAAGTAAAAAAAAAAAAAGGTCTAACTATTGCTTTATGAAAAAGATTTTTTACCTCCAATTTCCTTGTTCTGCTTTCTTCCTTTAACCAAAAGAACTTTGTATTTGCTCTCTCATACTTTCACTGACACCTTACTTCTTGCTTACAGATGTGAAGAAAGTGAAAATCCACCATTTTACAGTAGTGTTTAGCTTAATTTCTTGTTTTACACTTTTTCTCTGAGTGGTAGCACTGAGATTTTGAATGAAAGCTTAACAGATTTTCAGACTAGGTAATCAAGAAAAAAGTTTCAGCATTTCTTACATACCTTTGAAAATTACAGCCTGGAAATGCTATTCAGAATGAGCTTTACTGCCTCCAGGTATTTTTATTGATGGTAACATGAAGTTGCCGTTTCACATTAGTGCTTCCTTTATAATTTGCATTTGTCTGTGGCTTTTATAGGTAAAGTGAAACAATGAATAATATGTTTCTATCAAAATGAATACATTTTCCTTGAAGACGAAGTATTCAAAGCACCAGTGAGGAGAGAAGAAAATTCAGCTTTGAGCCTTCTGTTGTTCTTCTGCTGAATTAAAGCCTCAGTTGTAGAATTCCTTGATTCTTTCCCTTTTTGAGTCTCTTTCAACAGCTCCTTTTACAAGAGCCATCATGATGACCACAATGCCATCTTGTCTATGAATTGCTTCTCTTCCTACTAATGTGGATGCTTGCATTCCTGTAAGACTGGGAGTTTCTTAGGAGAGACAGTTTTTGACCCATCAGCGTCTTAAGAAGTAAAACTACAAACAGGCAGCTTGTAAGAAGGTTGTGACCAAAATCTGGCTGCATTGCAGAGCAACTGAAGGTGAACTCTCTTCCTGGGTTTCTTCTGATAGCAGCTCCGGAGATGAGAGAAAAAAAGACACTCATATAGTCCCTAGGCCAGCACTCTGGGCAGAATATTATCCATGTGGATGGTAAAATAAGAATACTTGTGGTTATGTAATGCAGATCTAGACAAAGAGAAGTGCTCTTGTGATGTGTCCTGAAAATCAAGGTGTTTCTTGTGATTTGTATTGGCTTTGCCCAGTTCCTTCTGATGAAGTTTTCGAAGTATATGTTCTTATAATGCAGCTGCTAACCAAATATTATCTTGGATTCAGGCCACACAAAATAATGATGTGGACTGGATTACAGAGCAGGGACCTTCCTACCTGCCAGCTGTGGAAAAATCCTTAGCCTTAGTTTAGCACAGACTACTAACTAGTCCTGCTTCTTCAGGCAGGTGTACTTCCTGGTCCTTCTGTTGCCATTCTTTATTCCCATTCAGTAATTTGGTATCCCTTTGACTAACAAGGATGAATAACATCACAACCAAAACCTGATGCAAGAGTGCAGATTTTGTACATGGTTTTAATAGTGGTACAGAGCAGGCAAATTTATCACTACATAGGAGATAAAATTGCAGAAATTACTTTAAGATACAAGCTTTTATAAAAATTGGTCCTTAAAAAGCACTCATGTAAAACTGATTGCTTAGTTCATCTTGTGCAGAGCACAGCTGATTCTTTGAACCTTACAGCATTACATGCAGAGGCAGTGAAGTGTAAGTCTATATTAAGTAGTGAGGTCATTTGCTGACATTACTATCCTTGTGGCTTGCTCTGATCTTTCAGTACAGGGAGACACAGCTGCAGCAGAAGGCTGATCACTTCATTGACCAAATACTAATTTGCTTTGTTCCCTGGAAACCATAAATTGGAGTCCCTGATAAACTGAGCTTTTACAGGTTTTAGGGCCTCCTTAATCATTTTCATGTCAGTTTGGGAAATCTGACCCTTTTCTGTTTGTAATACTGTTGTTTCCAAGTGTATGTACACGTCAGTCTGTCACTGCCCACTAAGGCAACAATCTAAAGTGTTTTTTGTTTTTCAAATCCAAGTACTTTCTTCAGTTTCAACTCCTAAACAGGAACAGCTCAGGTAGGAAATCTTTTGAGAGTACTCATCAGGATCTATATGTTTCTTAAAACTAATATACAAAAGACTCCAACCTGCAAATCAAAATAATATTAACACAAACAAACATTCTGGGAGCATAGCTGAAGAATCTGCTGCTGCCAGCTGTTCCGGCTAGATTCCTAATGAATTACAATCACAGAATTTCACAGGAAAAAGTTCTCAAAGATGTTGGCCTCAGAGGGCCTGTACCAAGCTTTATAGGGAACCAAACGAATTAATCATATTAGCTCACAGTAAAAGACTCCATCAGATATTTATCCTTGTAAATCCCAGTTGTATTGGTTAATAAATTATCTTAGGCAAGCTACTATGCTCAACAGGGCCCTTGCAGCCCAAGTGGGAGATCTGTTCCTCAATTCAAGGTTATGCTACACCTCCCATTGCTTCAGTTCATGCTTATTGCTAACAGTAATTTCTGCTTAAAGCAGATCTGTGGGCAAGGAGAGGTGACCTAGAGAAAAAAAAAGAAATCCTGCACTCCTGGGTAGCCTGTTTTCATTTTCCAATTCCATAGTGGAAGAATATGGGCTTGGTGAGCCCCTGTTGAGTGACATTACTCTAGGCACTCATTTTCATGCAGGAAAGAGGAAGCAGTGGACATTTATCCCAATTCCTGCATGGGATGCCACTGGACTTTACAAATCTGAAACATCAAAGGCATCTTTTCTCAAGATATGAAGTAGAGTGCCTTCCCAAGTGAAGCTTGAACTTGGGGGAAAGAGAACTCACCTTGTAGCAAAGGCATACTGATCTAAGTACCTTTCAAGTCCCATTCAACTGGTGTCTATGAAGATGGAGCAAGTCAAAGAACTAACACAAGGAGCTGCAGGTGCCCAGAGATTATTTTCTGAACTCGCCTGTGGCATTTCTTCAGCAGAAATCATTCTGCTGAAATAAACTGGGACCTGCACTCTTCAAAAATTCAGATGAAAGACTGTTGAGTTGCATGCATTATTGTTTGGTTTAACACCATAGGTAGTTTGGTTAGCTCAATACAGTAAACCCCAGGGAGGGTCGTTCACTTCAGCAGATTTATCCCAGAGACATCAATGTCTTAGAATGCTCTGAACTCGGCAAAAAGGTTCACTTTGCTATGAAAGAATCTTCTGGATTTTAGAGTAAGTAGAAAGAATCTTATCAGATTCTTTCTGATCAGGCGGTGAGAATTCTTCCACAATACTTCTTATTCTCTTCTGAGTTTTTGGACAAGATGAAAAAACATGAAAAGGGACTGTGCTTGTTGCAGTTTTTCAGTAGCAGCATCAAAGGCATTCTTGTTCCTTTGGTAAATATTTCAGCTTTATTTTGGTAAATATTTCATGGCATTTGAGGGTTTACTGTGTCCTCTTTAGTGAGGAAACTTGCCAGTCAAAAGTTTCTTTTTCCCATAAATTTGAGCAAAATTAAATCCCCCTCTGGAAACTTACAGTGAAAGAAAATGCTAATTTCATCAAGACATTATACAAATACTTACAAATACAAACCTAATACTTAATTTTTTACTGTTGTGAGGAAAACAGTCTTTTTTCTTCTGGGCAGCTCCATTAACAGGGTGCCAAGAGCAAACACCAAAACCAAAACAGAAATGACTCTCAGAGCATCTGCTAATTGTACATCTGCCTTCTCCCCTTTGAGAGAAGTAGAGAAATGAGACAAAGGAAAATAAAATGTAGTTTTTCCAGATATTTGTTTTCAGTACACAATATAACAACTGGTACAATGTTCCACAGCACACCTGACAGACATACTTGACTAGCCCACTCCACATTCCTTTTCATTTACCTGCTTCTAGGAAACTAGATACTGCTTGCACAGACGTGATCAGTTATTTCTTCTGTTTCCTCCAACATCTAGCCTCAAATGGGTGATTTATGACTGTCTAATTGGCACAATTATTAGCAGTTTTTATCACAATCAGATAGCAAGTCTCAACTGCACAGTCAATATATCCCAGCCTCTTTACATAAGTTGCCCTTGCATCGTTCTGGATAAAATGTGTGTGAACTCTTCCCTCTCTTGAGCCAATTCTTTTTGCCAGGAAAGCAGGCTTGTTTTCTACATCTCAATGTGATTATACTTAACACAATGTCTGGTTGACCTTTCATTTTCGCTGTTCTAAACCTTCAAATGACATGGAAATCCTGGTGATTTATGCTGTTAGCAGAAGCATAGTGTTCAAAAGACACAGTTACATGAACAACATTTTTTTTAATAGTATGGAAAAGAAGAAGAAGAAATCAATCTCACTATTTTTTAGCTACTCCTGGTCAGGAAATTTTTGATTATATTTCTTCCCCTAGCAAAGGCATAAAAAATTTCTGAAGTTGTTAACAGAAAATGTTTTCCATAAATAGAAACCTGTTTCCATTCAGAAGCAATTTTCACTAGAAAATATAACCACTTCTGCTGCAAAACTGAATTCCTAAAATGTTTGAAGTTTTCAAATTCTTCCATCTCAAAAATGTTTCTACTTCATCTCATTTCCTCGGAAAGCTGTGATGCCATTTTTTTCTACATGTTAATCAAAGTACAGAATGAGTTAGAGATAGTTTAATTACCTTCTTGTTCATATCTTCCTAAGGATATCCCTAAACTTTCTTTTAACTTTATGTATTTATGAATGCATTCCATTAGTGCTAAAAAAATGAACAGCTGTAAAATTAATGAAGTTTTCATGCCCAGGTCAACACATTCTGTAGCAAATACTGATTCTTCTACCCTGTCCTCTTCAGAATACTCTTCAGAATTTAGTATTTCAAGATATTCATCAGCTCTTTACCCCTGTGAATGTCTTCGTCTCTGTCCAAAGCTGTCCCTAGAGTCCTGCCACTTTGCCTTCTTTCACAGAAAACTGCAGCATTGCCTTCTCTACTTAGTGAACATTGTTAGCACTGCCCACTACACGAGTGCTCTGATGTGCATTCCCAGTGCTAAAAATAAGTAGCCTGGTATAATCTGAGCTCTGTCTCAAACAGTGTAAACCTGTTTTTATGAGAGGTCACAGACAACCAGGGAGTGCTGGATGTCTGCATGTGTTGGTATAATGCTCTCAGCCAGAGAAGGGCAAACCTCCCTTTACACATGAAAACTGGGTCCACATTCAGTTGCAGGAACAAACAGTGTAGAACTGTGGGACTATTTTCCTCCCATTAATTCTTCTTCCTTTTATGACCAAAGGTGTCTGGGTTTTGGATGTGTTGAGCCTGACAAACACATAAAAGACTTTAATACTCTCTTTGATTGTGCAATCTTTTGATATTAAAGTCAAACTTCAAAGAAATCACATAGCTTAAAAATAATGTTTCAAATTTTATATGTACCCTTTCCCTTGACTTGTTTTTCTTTTCTAAACAATGACATTTGTCAATCAAGTGTGAAGATGTTTTTATTGCTCGGAAACTGCACCTTTCTCACAAGAGGACTTTTTGTTCACCAGTTATAAACAGAACACCTCACATCCAGTTTTATACTAAAGATAGTCTGATTGTCCCACTTGGATCTAATCTGCAAGGCAGACTCTCCATAGCTCCAAAATTTACTTCTCAATTTCCTCTCTTCCTGTTGAAGAATACTTGGTAAATCTGTCTTCAGGGAATCTGGAATGAAGCTTGTTCACAGATGTTATGAAGAAATATGATAAAGGGGGACATTTCCAGAATAACCTCTTTTTTCTTCTATTATGGTATTGTAATCAAGGACTGTTTTTCCTTTTTGACACATTCCCATCCAGTTGCTTTGGAGTGAATGGGACTGAATAAATTCTTGTCAATAACCAAGGGCTTAATGGAAGAAAAGAAGGAAGATTGGAATAGGAAAAAAAAAAGAAAAAAAAAGAAAAAAAAAAAAAGAGAGAGAAGAAAGGGAAAACCACAAAGCCTTCAGGGCTGTAGACTGGAGGAAGAGGAGAATCGTATAGGCAGGAAACATGAAAAGAAAATCTTCCTTAGTCTTGCTTCATCTGCCCTTGGTCTCACCCTGCAAAACTGCAGAAAAGTTAAGACTTCCTAAAGACGAAGTCAAGACCAGAAACTCAGGTTTCTTTGGTGGTTTTTTTGTTTGGGGTTTTTTTTGTTCGTTTTTGTTTTTGGTTTTATTTGTGACAGAAGACAGGTAAGGAAATGCCCACTGGTTGAGCAGGAAGAGACAAAATTTACAGGTTATAATTTTTCATCATACTCTCCAGACTAAAACCAAATAATCTGGAACTTGATGAAAACAGAGACACCAGCCATCAATGGTGAGACCTGCTGAAGGAAAAAATGAGAGGCCTCAGGACTGCAGGCTGCTTATTCCAATGGAAAAAAATTTGGAGACAAGGACGTCGTGCGGGACAGTGTCAAACACTTTGCATCTTGTCTCTAACTTCCTGTGTGTTCTATCCAGATCCCATTAAACAAGTACCAATTGGCTTCATATTCAACGCAATGCTGGAAAATGGGGACAGGGCTCTTCTAATTCAGACTTAAGAGTATTTTTTCCAAGCAGGCATGCTGCATATGATTAATAATTTTCCATGACAGCAAAAGACATCCTGTGTATAATATTGCTTCACTGAAAGCAGTATTGTAGGAGAATGATCTCTGTCACAATGTAGATCAGTTATGTTTGTAATATGTATATGTAAACATTTCTCCAAGGTCAGTTATGGCTCATTCCTTGTCTACAAAAAAAATTTATTTCTACAGAGAAGTAGCTTCCGAATTAAAAACACATAATATATCCAAACTTGCTTAACCCAAATGGGCCACACAACATCAGTCAGCTAACATACACATGCCTACTCAATACACATATCTGATAACCAGAACCTTAAAAAAAATCCTCGAGGAGGCCATCTGGATGAACCCCCATATGTAGTCCAAAGAAATTAAAAGGTAAGCTTACCAGCTCTTTAGACAAGCAGATGTGGCCCTGCTGAGTATAATCACATTGTCTCTGTATTCCTATTCACAAGAGCAGAACCAGACCTGATTGAAGAAATCTTCTCACATGCAGTCATTCCTGATCATCACTGTGGTGTATGCTGATCAGAGCCATTAGGTCAGAATTTCTAAACAGAGAAGCACATTGCACAAGAAGCTCTAACAGACACCTTCACTCGTGAAGAAAAAATGGTTTTCTGGTGTCTCATGAACCTCTAGCATCTGCAGACACGACAGCAGCTAGGGAATGAGCATTGTAGTGGTCAGGTACTGTTACTCATACCTCTACCCATTAGGTACCAAGCCAGTGGAAATTTATTTCGTATCCAGTTTGGTATGTAATGACTAGTCTTGCAATAAGAAAACCCTATTGAACAGTGGGAATCTGAAACTATTGTCCAGCTCAGCCTTGCAATTAAAGCCAATTCTCTCATGTGGGATTTGCAAACCATCTGTGCTGTCACTTTGTGGGTGTTTACTTTTTAAGAATGGGCCAACAGCAAGATTGGTCTTTAATTTTCTTACATTAGTCTTAAGAACTGAAAATATTACTTCTCCATCAATGTCGTAGTCCTAAACTGCTTTTAGTTACTCTGATTAACAATTTATACTTGAAGTTCCACAGTCTGCAATATGCATTAGTCTGAAACATCACATTGAGAAAGACATATAAAATGGTTATGGCACCAAGCCATTTAAGATATTCAGCTGTCTTTAGAGAGCAACTGCATGTGATTATTTCTAGTGAACTGACTGGAGCTAAGTCTGTGGCCTAGAAACATCATACCAAAAGAGCAAAAACATCGGAAATATAAGTGTGCTGTCCGAATTCTCCAGGTTCTCTTATTTTCCCATCCATTTTTTTGATCATATCACCCCACATCCTAACAAGGGGAAAGTAACTAATAAAGCAACACAAAGAGAATGCAAAATAGTGAGGGTATGTTCTTGTCTTACCTCTCAGAGGTCTGTTCTACTAGTCTGTTACGATCTTATCAACCACACTTAACCCATCAGCTCCTCACATTTTGCATTTTTATAGCATCACATCTGCATTTTTATTGGTAATTTCATCTTTAGGAGAATTTCCTTCCTACTGATGGACGTCTCCACAGCTGTTACTACAAATGTTACCCTAGAAGCTCAAAAGCTACAGTGCCATGATATAAACAGGGAGGAATCTATATAAGATGCATGAGAAAGCAAAGAAGAACTCTTAAGAGCAACAGAATATTTGAAAGCACAGACCTGTTACTACATGAGGAAAAAAGAGCAAACAATGGGTGATAAAAACAAACATTGCACTTCTTTTTTTCTCTCACTAATCTTCACAAAACAGTCATCAGACAACATTATAGCACAAAAAACCACTGGCTACAGTAAGGAAAAGAACAGCGTAAAATTACTGTGAAACCCAGCCAAGTTTGGAGAAAGGTGAAGGAACAGCCAAAGTAATCATAAAGATTACTGTTTTTGAGAAGCAGAAGAGGAAATGGGAAGCTCTGTAAAAGTGCAGGGCAAACATACATCCACTTTTGTAAAAGAGAAATCTGATCCTTTGAGAGCTCCGGGGTAATCACTCTAAGTTCAGCCTCAGGAACCACAGAATTTGGGATTACATAGAGCTCACTGTAGAGGAAAGGAAGACAAAGATCAGGAGGAAGGATTTTGTCAAGGGTGGAGTAGCTGGCCTTACTTGTAAGGGGTGTAACATGTATCATTTCAGTAAACCTGCACATCGCTTCCTTGTTAGCACCCAATGAACTGTGGTTCCAGGGAGCTATCTAGGGAACCCAGACCTGGCTGGGTGGTGGTCTACTTGCTTCTGAGAAGACAGATGGAATAATTATTGAAGGTTCACTGTAATTTGTGGGAAGAGATGCAAATTGGTTCCCATGGCGGTCTATGTGAGCCTTGTGTTATTCAATTGTTTCATTAATGACTAGGAAGATGAAGAGTAAGTGCATTTACAGTGTTTGAGGATGACACAAACTGAAAGGTGTACACAGGAGGACTGGAACAGAATTCAAAATGATCTCCACAAAAAGATCTGGACAGATGACCTGGGGTCAACAAGACCAAATGCAACAGAGACAAGGGATATATTTTGAAGGGAAAAACACATATATCACATATGAGAAAGTCAACCAGGTGACTAGTATAATGTTAGGGATTTGAGGGTGAGGCTAACTCACAAAGAACAGCAAGATTCTGCTGCACCTCTTTTGGGAAGTGTTAATAAGAATATTGTATTCACACTCCAGGGAAGGGGAAAAAGATTTCATCTGCAGTACTGTGTCCAGAATAGACCAGTATATTTTGAGAATAATGCATGATTGTCTGGATTAATTCTTGTCTGTCAATGTGATTTTAAGAGATATTAGAAGATATTGCAGTCTCCACTTGGCCTCCAGCTGAGGTCATACAGCAATCCACAGGTACAAGACTTGGCAAAATACAAGATTTCTGCTTCCCTAGATTGTACCTCCTTGGACATTTTTGCAATATCATTGACCATTTTAGTCTTGCAGCTGGCATAAGGATGTCTTTAGGTTCCAAGCTTCAGTAAACACAATATTTTTCTGAAACCTGGAAGGCCTCTGCATTCTGCACCCCTCTCTCTCCCCCTCTGAGTCTTGCCTTTTCTTGTAAAGAAGTCTGCAAAACACTACTCTTTGCTTGTCACATGATCAGCAATATGCATTTTGTGTCTGTCTGAGACAAGTACAGTACAAGTAAGTTCAAGTGACTTAGTCCTTCTTCCCTCTACATGTGTTTTTTTACGACCTTTTTTTTTTTTTTCAAACAATTCTTCTGCTTCACTTTCATTTCACTTCCAATAGAGGATTGTGTTTTTTGTAAAAGCAAGAACCTCAATAGCATTTCAAAGATGCTCAACCTGTTGGTCAGGTACACTGCCTTCTTTTATTCTTGTTAGACAATTAACCTTTCTGGGATTTGTTTTCTTTTTAATAACACATCATAATTTTAGTTTTTTGTTATTTTCCTGGAGCTGAGCATGAGCACAGATGAATTTTCCCCTGGAAGAAGAGCTGAAGACTCAGAAAGTCTCTATGATTTTTGTTTGTTTGGAGTTTTGTGTGGGTTTGTTTTATTGTTTGTTTCTTAAATTCTTTCTCCAGCCTATCACCAGCCATGAAAACCAAAAAATCCTGTATTTCCATCATGAATGGTGAGGCTTTTGAACAACCTTGAAGGCTTTGCCAGAGCAAAAAAGAGGACTTTTGTACCAAGATAAGTTGCCCTTCATATAGAGTTCAGTACATCTGTTGTACATCTGTTTTCTACTATCCTTTATTATCAGAAATGTAACTAATCAACAACATCATGCAGAATATGTGCAGCTACAGTGAATGCTAGGGACATACTGAAATGCCAGATGTAATCAATCTTTTCTGATGCTGTTAGCAAGTATGGGAAATTACTCCCCTCAGCTGAATCTTTGGTTTGGTTTTTCCAAAGTACAGGAACTGCTGATAATGGGGCACCTTCCTACTCAAGTTATTAGAATAATAATAACATCCCTTAAATCCTTCTCTTAATTTAACACAGAGTACTTTATTTCTGTGGAACTTTTTCTGTCTGAAACAAAATTTGTCCCATCTACTCAGAGTCATACATTCTACTTGAGTCTTAATAACTTGGCAAGAAGTCCAGGAATGTCTGGAATTCAGATGCATGTTTATCATAATTTCTTGCTACCATGATTTCTAGCTAAGTCTTCATAAGACTCATAATAAACACTTTGCATGTTAGGCTTATTTTGATTCTTATGTGACATATGCTGCATGAAGTCAGTATTGGTATTGTAGCATCATGCATTGAGACAGCTCAAACTGAAATATAACATTTGGATAAAGCTAGTAAAATAGAATGTTTTGTTGCACAGAAAGAAAAAATAGCACAGTGGTAAATTTTACCTACTCAGAACTTCAGAAGAATTTCAGGACTTGCCATCAATAATACCACCTCTTCAGCAAGAAGGTTGATAATTCACCCATCCTTGCAGAAAAATGGTACTGACATGAGTACTTAGTATGAAACTTAACCTGGTCCATGGTGCTGCACTGAGAAAATTGTGCCTGTTGATTCTTGCTCCAACTTGTTTGGGGTAGCTTTATAGAGTGGAGTAATGCCACCACAAGAAGGGTGACAATTCCCTCATTCATACCCATCAGCATGAAAGATAGATAGATAGATAGATAGATAGATAGATAGATAGATAGATAGATATGCCTCTCAACTCCCAGGACAGGTGAGGTCTGCAACCTGAGGTAAATATTTCAGTCAATGATCTTCAGTGTCTAATTCACAACAATCACCACTTCAAATACTAGTGTATTGGAATAATGTTCCTAAGTTCTTTTAATTCATTTCTGTTTCCAGCTGACATGGAATTTTGATACATCCTGATATATGTCACTTCTTAATATTCTTCCACAACTCTAAGCAATCTTCAAAAAATATGTGCTCCTTCTGAAGATAATTAGAATAGGGCTTGGGAAAACCTTTCAAATGCTTAGGAACACAGATTATTCCTGTCTCATTTGCCTGGAGTGAATCAAGTAAGTCTCAGAGATAGATCTGAAGATCCTGTGTCATGTTGTTGTCATCATGGTGGGGTTTTTTGTATTGTCCCTTAAGAGGTGATCCCTGCCTGGAGTGTCCCCAGCAGGTCTACTCCTTCTCTCAGACCTTGTGCATTACCTATCTCACTTGGCTACACTTTCTACCCTCTATAGAGAACTCCAGATATGGCTGGAGAACTACTTTACTACATGTAGGGAGGGAAACACTCAGTGATTTCCATCAACGGCCCCAAAATGGCTCTCTTGCTCCTGGCTACTGCAAATATGTGAAAAACTGAGAGGAAAAGCATACTGCATAGGGTAGACATTGGAAATGCACCTTCATATGAGTAATGAATATTTTGGGAATCTGCATGCTTCAGCAGAAGGATACCACAGTATACAGAGGACAGAATGTAACTAGAATTTGGCAAAGCATCAAGAATGAACAGAGAATGCGTTTAGATTTAAAAGACAAAAAGCAAGTAATTTCAACAAATACTTTTGTCAAAACCATTTTTTTTTTTTAATAAAGACATCACAGGCTCACACAATGGGTAAGATTGGAGGAGGTCACAGTGGGCCATCTGGTCCAACCTCCCTGCTCAGGCTTCCAGCAGGACCATCCTAAAGTACATTGCATAGGATTTCATCCAGATATTTCTTGAATATCTCCAGTGAGGGAGACTCCACAGCCTCTCTGGGCAACTTGTTCTACTACATGGTCACCTGTACAGTAAAGAAATTCTTCTTCATGTTCAAGTGGAACTTCCTGTGCATCAGTTTCTGCCCATTGCCACTTGTTCAGCACCTCTGAGAAGAGCCTGGCTCCCTTCTTGGATACCCTCCCTTCAGATACTTACAGACATTGATTGGGTCCCCTCTCAGTTGTCTCTTCAGATTAGCAGGCCCAGCTCTCTCAGCCTTTCCTTGTAAGAGAGATGCTCTTATCCCTCAAACATCTTTGTAGCCCTCTTCTGGACTCATTCCAGGAGCTCCATGTCTTTCTTGTACTGAGGAGGCCGGAACTGGACACAGCATTCTGGATGTGCCTCAATAAGGGGCAAGATCACCTGTTATGTTTTCTAAGGTAACCTTTGCTTTCAGTCAATAAAAATGTTCTATGTGTGTTTTTGTGCAAGAAAAAGACATTTGTTAATTTACACGTGGCACTTTTTATCTATCTTGGATTAATAGGAGAAATAATGCTTTATAGAAAGGCTTACATAATCCAAATCCTTATGAAACATCAGAAATCTGTACAAGACAGGCTGAAGTCACAAGGATTTGTGTTCCCGTTTAGGAGATAAAACACTTGTTCAGTTAGATTCTCTGGATTTTTCCTCTATTTAATTGAATCAGCCACAGAATCATAACCTTTGAGACAAAAATGCTAAAAAGTATCCCAAAGCAGTATAAAAAAGTTTCATCTCATTAGGGAGAAATTGAGCAATAAAAAGCCAAATGGAAAAAGATTACTATTTGCATAAGGGAAACCCCTAAGGACACTTGAAATGCTCACAAGTAGAGGGCACAATGATACTAGGTACTGTTATTTTCATTAATCCATTAAAATGTAGAGGCAGAACAACTGCAATGCCTAGAAAATGAATGAGCTGTAAAAAGAAATCTAAGTGTTATTAAAAAGGCAGAAATAATAGCATGAAAGTATGTTCTGCATAAACTGACAGAATGTGTTCTGGAAACACCAGAACCAGACAGATACCACACATGGCTTCAAGTAGGCTTGATTGGGAAATCTAAGTACACTTCTCTGTATCCATGCATTATAACAAAATCCATTTTAAAGCTGATTGGATTGGCCTAGCGCCTGTAAACTACTGGAAATCATAATGATGTCCCAGGATACACACACCGTGATAGCACTCTAAAGGTCAGTGACTGGAGGCAAAAAAGCTGATGGATTTGGATGGTCCAAAACTTGATTTGGACAAAAAATCCTAAAGAAATAGAGACAGTGCTGCATGTAAATTGGAGGGACAGAGAAAGAACAAGAATGGGACCACCTGAAGTATGTCAGACATGCAGAGATTCAGATACATGATATTCCATGTAAAGATTCCCATTTACCTGTGAGTGCTCCTTCTGCACTGAAAGCCCTATGAAAAATATAAACAACTTCTTTCAGTGAAACCCTTCAGATATTTCAATAAGATTTTGATTTGGAGCTTTGAAAAGCAGTGGTATTTTAATTTTTCGGGATTTTTGTTGCTGCTTTCTACAGTTGTCATCTTGGGGAAGGGAAGGGAAGGGAAGGGAAGGGAAGGGAAGGGAAGGGAAGGGAAGGGAAGGGAAGGGAAGGGAAGGGAAGGGGAAATATTTTGGAAAGGGATAAGCCAATTTTTGATAAAAGGGTATTTCAAAATACAGATGTCTTGTACTGAAGAAAAGGCTCTGCTGACATTAATTTAAAACATCCATATTTTCCAGAAAATATTTACTGAACTGTGAAGGTTACAAAGTAGCAGTTTAACTGTACTAATTCCTGAATGTCTAGAAGCTGCTACTGCCCTAAGGCATTCAAAGTGCTTGGATACAGAGCTCCTGCGATTTCCCAGACCAAAGCCTTGTCGTTTGAGTACACATTATGTGCTGTGAGTTCACGTGGCAGCTGTGCTCAATGAATGACTACCGCTCTACCTTTGCTCACAGGAGAGGCCAGGTCCTCTACTTGCATCTCTGGATGGAGAGATGGGATTGGCAGAGGGGTAATATGAGGCCCTCTGGATATTGTCCCAAGACACCACGAAGAAATGCAGTGTAGGGAGCCAGGTGCAATCTTCAAATCTTAATTCCAGCTGGGTATTCCTGTCAGTCTAGTTTTACAGAATCTGGTAGTCAAAGACAAGGGGTGCCTTTTGAGCCTATCAGAGCTCCTTTGGAAAGGATCAACCATACCCAAATTAGAAATGCTCTTATTGACAGAAGCTGTCCAGTGGGGGTCCCCCAATAAAAACTCTATAAATATTGCAGTTACATATTAAGAGAAGGATGCTGAGGCTGGAGAAAGGAAAATTATGTATGGAGTGGCCATTAGTTAACCAAATTCTATCCACGTTCTGGGGTACCCACAACAAAGAGGTCTTTGCCCCAGAGCAACTATGGTATTATAGTACGCTGAATTCATACATAGCTTTTTGTGAAGAGAAAGATGAATATGTGTACTAGAAGGCCCCAGGCAATTTCTTCTGCTAAAAAGAACATTCCCACTATTCACAATGAGTTTCTGATCATTACCCTGACAGGTACTAAAGAATACAGAATGGATAGCTATTTTTCTGTGCTTAATATTTCACTGCATTAGAAATGTCGTGATGCCTAACAATTAAGTATTTTTCATCTAATTAAGCTCAATTTATTAAGGTGCTTAGTTAGAATCCTATTTCTTCCCTCAGCTGTCAATCTGCCAGGTGTGACAATACACAGTTAGTTTCCTCTCCTTGAGTGGTATTTTCCTGGATATTTTTCATTTACATATTTTTAGTGAGATTACACAGAAAACTCTAGAGATTTCTGATGGCTGAGAGATTTTGTGTGTGATAAAAATGCATACAATAAAATGTAATTAATTCTTTAGTATGTGACTATGTATACTGCAGTTAACATTTCTCCAAGTTTCTATGAAGGACATCAAGACCAAGAGAAGGCTAGAAAATGGACTTTCCAACTCTCTGGAAAAAGCATCAAGTTTTCAAATATGAATTCATTCTATCCTGAACTGGAATGAAAACACAGATAAGCAATATTTGAAGTGCGATTGAATTTTTTTAATAATTTAATTTGCGGAAAAAAGCCCAGATAGCTATCAGATACTTGGGAAGACTGGAAATCTGGGAGCTGCTCAAGCTAAGTAGCAATCTAATCTACCTGCTGGTCTGACCTGGCAGGCCAGGTGAATAACTGGATTACCTACTCCTGAATTTTTCCATTTATTTGACAAGTCTTTGTTGAATACAACCGCTACACAAGACTGAAAGCATATAAAAAGTGTTAGAGTCTTTATTCCTTGAAGATTTTCCAACAAGAGGCTTTGAAAATTAGGATGACAGGAAAGAGAGCAAATGGTTCTCTCACAGGACAGAAATCCTGATCAACTGCTGTGAACAGAGACAATGGCCCAAAAGAAGTCTGCTGAGTTGATAAGGAAAGAAGTGGAGATGAGAATTTTATACCAGCAAAGCACTTCAAGGGTGGTAAGGCACAGAAACAGATTGCCTAGAGAATGCCTCATTCCTGGAATTGTCCAAGACCAGGTTGGATGGAATTGGAGCAGCTTGCTGTAGTGGAAAGTGTCCTTGTCCACAGCAAAGGGCTAAGAGCTGAGCGATCTTTATGGTCCCTTGCAACCCAAGGTATTCCTAAATAACCAGCTGGGTATCAACAACCCAGTAAGGGTATCAATAGAGTTGTAGAGACATGTAAATGACATGCAGGGGAAAGGAGCAGAATATAAGGGTAGACAGAAAAGCTTATAAATTGGATGTGTTTGTATAGATATGTAGAGTATGAGAACGTTTATGTTCTCACCTGTGGCAATAAATAAAGGAAAAGAGGCAATCATACTCAAATTTGGGCAATTATCATTGCTAAAACAATTACCAGAAACTAACACATTCAGCAACACCAGCTGATGAGCTGTAGGAATCTAGGCTGTAGGCAAATGGAATGAGCTGTAGGCAAACCTGGAAACTTACAAAAGATAAGGATGTAAAGCTGAGGATCCAGGATGTTGGAGTGCGTCAGTGCGACTTTGCCAGCCACGGAGGAGATGTGCAGGGAGGAACAAAGAGGTGGGGTGGGGTGGGAAGGGAAGGGTACAGAAAGGCCCCATTGCCTCTGAGCTGTGGCTGCTCAGTGGCTTGTCTGGCAGAGCCTGCACCTGATCACCAAGGTGTGTCCTGCCTGCTCTCATCCACCTCAGGCACCTTGTTCTCTATCCCAGGCACGGGAGTTCTGCAAGGACTCGGGTGCAGCTGCTGGGGGAGCAGCGTGAGGAGCGAGGAGCAGCTGCTGGAGTCACTGCAGGTGCCTCTGGCCAGGGCTGTTGGCTTCAGAGTGAGTGAGGGGGGTCTCAGTGCCAGCAGCTGGAGCCAGGGGGTCTTTAACCTCCAGCCACTGAGGCAGGAACAGGTTGTACCCTGAAAACCAACTTCTGGGGTGACCAGTGTGAGTGCATGTCTCAGCACTGTCAGCTGGAGTAGGAGCACAGGACACACACAGCCCTTGTGCCTGGTGCCAGCTGCTGGGAGGGCTGAGTGTTTGTACCTTCCCCAAAACCTGCTGTGCACAGAGAGAGAGAGAATGAGAGTGTGTGTGTTTGTATTCACTGACAATCTTCAGGCTGATACCAGCTGATGAGCAGGGGGGACTCAGTTCCGAGCTGGGGTATCAGGTGAGTGGACAGTCTGTGCTGGGATTTGGGGGACTCATGAGTGTGGGGTGCCTGTGGGAGGAGTGTGTGAGTGCTGTGTGTCTGCAGGGACCACCAAGCTGGACCAGCAGTGAGTCAGGGAACCAAAGGCAGGGAAGGGGGCACAGGACTGGGGAAGGGATGCTGGCTGGGCACAAGGACTGTGATGGTATTTGTCATGTCCACAAATGTGTGTTTTTGTGTGAGCTGGGAGAGTCTCATGTTATCATACCCAGATAAGTCAATAACAGGCTAATAAGCCCTGGTCTGAGGCTAGTAGCAGGCTTAGCATTATAGCTGTCTCACAGCAATTTGTACTAGCCAACAGACTGCTTGCTGTTGTGGATGTTTAATAAGTCTATAGAAGTGGGAGGCAATCTTCCTGCAAGAGGTTTGACTTTGGAATTGTGAGATTTTAATTATGTCTAGTAAGTCCTATTAGATTTTGCTGTATCATGCTGAAGAAAACCTCAGGAGATATTAAAAATTGAATTTCACCAGGAGAGATAAAACCAGAAAAAACCCACACATGAATCTGAATATTGAATACTGTTATTAAACTTCTTCTAACTAGGTTCCTCGTCTGCCACAGATTATTTGACTTTTTTATTAGTGGAGTTAGCAAGATATCTTTGCAAAGAATCATCAGGTCTATTGAAAAATTTGGGGATAGGCTATGAGAAAATATCATAGACAGGAAATTGATATAAAAATCAGAATTAATAGACAAGAGGACTCCATCCCAATAAAAAAAATCACAGGAGGTCCCAATGATCTGTAGTCTCTGCAAAGTTTTGGCTGTTGTCATGAGTCTTTTTTTATTAAATTCATCCTTGGTAGAATTTTAAATATGACAACCTTAGTTAGTTTGAAGTTGGAATGATTGCCACTAGCTGTGCTATCATTATGATGGGAAAAATGACTCCTCCATTTATATGTGACATTTAAGATAGTTGTGATCCTGCATTCATATATAGACAGCTAAAAATACACTCAAGGTTGATAATAAAAATAAAATGTTGTTACAGAGAACTGTATGCTTACGGAGGAAAATAAAAGCAATACCTGTTAAAAATCCCACCCCACTTAAAACATGAGATAAAAAATTTTGAGAATAATTTTAGGTCTACAGGTTTTGAAAGCCATATCCAGCATCAAGACAGAGATGTAAAGACCCTTTCCTGAGTAAACTGAAAATGGAAAGAGTTAATGGATACACAGCCAGAGTCGCACCTCTCACAGGCTAAGAAAAAATAGAAGTGGTTTCTTTGAGAATGAGTCAATGGTCCTAGAGCTCTTCCTGGTTCTCCTGAGGCTCCCTCTCAACAGACATCCTGTGATTACCTGTAATAAATAAATCCTCTGTCTTAATAGCAAATCTGACATGAATGAAATAGCCCACTAATCCATTCCCTATGGAAGAGCAATTAAGGATAACTATTTTATAAGCCATATGCAGGTAAAGCTGAAAGCACCTCTCAGAGGAACCTGACTGTCTATTCAGTTTATAGAGCAAGAAACTGGGGCCCTGTGAAATGAAGTGACTTGACTGAAATGAATAGCGGGCTGGGAAACACCTCCTATATGACTGTTGCTGTCTGACTACAAAAATAATTTCTTCCAATGTTTTTTGCATGCAGTGGGGAATGCAGTTTCGAGTTCTTTGACTCCTAGGAAAATCACAGAGAAATCTTGTATTTCTGGATATGCCCAGCTGCAGAAGAAATTTTTTCTTGAAAGCTTTGTCTTCTTGAACATGTTATACAGCACTCTGACTTCTACTGGTCCAGGCCCTGCTACCTCCCTGGAACTGCCAGAGACCAAACCTTCCTGTGGTCACCTCTAGAACCCCACATATGGCAGTTCCTTTCTTCTGCCATAATGCCGCTGCGCTATCAAGCTGGCAACCTCTAAGAGAGTGACAGATGCTTTTGTTCCTCATTTGCAATCAGAGGAACATAGCTTGAATTCAAATGCAAAACAAGGCTGCACATAGCAACCATATTTTTCATTACTTTAACCTTATTTTTCAACCAGACATTTTCCATCCACGACCTATTGTATGGACCACCATAATAAAGGCTGCTGCATATTCATATGCACCCTTCATTTCCTTCCTAACTCATAGGAAGAAACCCACTCCTACCTCCTTTATGAATCAAATAATGTTAAGGATTGCAAAGTGCTTTGGTAAAGAAATTTACTTTGCTGTCAAAAGCTCTCTTTGGTCCCTACTGTGCAAAAACTCTTACATTTTCCATGGCAACAGCAGCTCTGTGCAGTCTGCTCTATGAAGTTCTTTATGAGGATCAACAAAAGCTAGAGGCAGGATGCCTGGGCCAAAGCTGGAACTGCTCAAGTTTAATGCACTAAAAGCATTCTTATGGATGCTGTTGTAAAGGTATGAACTGGAATGATAGCTGAGAAGAACAGCTAAGAGGAATAGCTAATGCAAAATCATAATGAGTTTTGGGCTGGCAAATGCATGCAAAGGCCACTAGGCCACCTGAATATTTTTCACTCAAGGGTCACTTAGCCCTGTGAGGGAAGTAGACAGCCAGAAAGAGGATGTTAAAGAGCTTCCCTCTGATATTTGGGAGTGCACAATCTAGTAAGACATTTTCAAGCTCTAGCTCCAGCTCAGCCGTGCTCAGAGGGCTCTGCGGACAGAGAGAGAGAGAGAGCTGAGATTGTGGTTTTTCACATATTTTCAAAGTCAACACAGCTGACAAAACATAATCTTTGCTCATGTATGAATGGGAAACAGTTCTGCAAGGAGCTTGTCCCTACTCCATTCCTCCCTTCCCACAGAGATCATCTTCTCACCTCGAGGCCATCAGCAGGAAGAAAGCAAATGATGTTTCCCATTTCTCATTATGGTAATATGAGGGGTCCTTAGATTTCCACAGCTGTAACATTGCTTATGGCAAGTCCTTTTGTGTCTGATTCTTGAGGTCATTACCATTTAGACAAGGTAGTGTTATCTTTCCCATCCCTGCTTTAAGGGTGTGATCTGAAGGCAAGTCAAGAGAAATGTTTCAGGAGAAGACAATTCAGTGTGATGTGTTGCTTTGCACAGAGGCTGGGCACACAGCACCTACACCAGTGAGGTTGCAAAATAAAGTCATCACCACAGGCAAAGGCCCAGTTATTTTTGCCATCTTTCTACGATTTTGTGTGTATGTCTGAAAGATCACAGATGACTGACAATAGCACCTGGTGCTAACTAAACAATCTCTCTCTCTTGCCTTCCACCCTCTCTCTTTAATACACTTCATAGGATTGCTAGAAATGGCATTCCATAATAAAAGTATGTCAGCAGATAAATAGAATGGAGCCAGGGACAATGTTGAAGGGAAGCCACATTGCAAACACTTTGTCTTGCTTTATTTCTTTTTCTGTCTTTGAAAAGACAATGTTAAAAGATTTACTTCCAGGGTGTCCTCTCTATTCCCTCTGACAAGTGCTAGCAAAAAGAATAGTACAGAGCAGACTGGGCTGACATCTGAGCTCCATATCTAACATTGTCTCAGTAATACCCACATCCCCAGTATACATAATACAACTTTTGGAGAGCTGCTCTTCTGCAATGGTTCTTCCATCTGCCTGTGCATGGCCTCCTGATCCATGGTCACAGAGCTCCCTCACTTGACAGGTTCTCCTTTCTCCATTCCTACCATGCCCATCAATAGACAAATCTCTATTACACCTTCAAATCCATCCAATTGTTTAGGCACAGTGAGCTAAAACAAGGGAACCTTCTCCACTGTAGCCCAGGTTTTGGCCTCTTCTGCATGAGTGAGAGTGTGAAGGTAAGCTGAAAAGAGGAAGAAGTGAAAGAGCTTGAGATGGTGCAGGTCTTTTTCTGGTCTCAATAAGAAAGGTCAGATAAAAAATGGTGTGATAAAAGAGCTGTTTAATAAGATAGACAAGAGGGAGAAGTATAGATAGCAAGTAAATCTTATTTAATTTCAGTTGCTGAGGACCTCATGGCTGGGCAGTATTGAATGGTCACTGGATGCTCAGGTTAGCTGTACTGAGGATCACTAACTCCTTGATGAACAATGGTCTCCTGAGCACAGACATGGAAGGACCCCCCCCAGAAGATTTTCTTACCATCATGATGATCAATACAATGTACTCTTCTACATTTTCCACCCTATGCTTTGTAACTTCTATTTGGTTCACAAGCTGGTGTAACGAGCTTTACATGCTAATTATGTGTCAAGAATAAAATCATTGCCTTTAACACAGAGTCTGTAAAATTTCTACTTGGCATAAGGTGGACACCTGATTTCACAATTACCCATCACTAATGTGATGCCATTAGCTTAGTTCTGAATCTTAACTAGACGCTAGAGCAGGCCCAGTTTTGCAGTGTGCATTTAAAACCTGGCAAAATAGGAGATGGTGCATGAGTAATTTAATCTCTGTATGTGCTCTATACCATGTGAGGAACAACTCATTGTTCTGAAGATGCTTCATGCAATCACTGTAGTAAGTTTGGTGGTTATGAGCTCGTACTCTCATTTCATTCATTATTGCTTTGTTCTCTAGAAATTGCCCTTAGCATACAAACAAACTACTCGGATTTTGCTTTGTGAAAAACAAAGTGTTGCTCTATGTAGCTTATTGTGAATATGAGAGCCTTTGGGGTTTTTTGTTTGTTTGTTTGTTTGTTTGTTTTTTAAACATCATCAGCAGATTTATTTTTATCATATTATTTAGGAGAGAGTTACTGTTTGCCATAGAGGCTTTTACTCTCAAAAGGGTTATTGTTGCTCTGGGAATCATATTGACCATAATAAATTAAAAAAAAAAAATCATGGACCAAAAGTGAGAAAAATGCCAAGTAGAAATTTTAACTCTGTTTCTGCTGCTTGCATAATAAATATATGTTAGATTTTCATAATTCTTCTGCAATTTTCTCACTCTTGCCTTGCACATCCCAAAAACCTGAGCCAAAATATGGCTGGATCTGCATGTATCTCACTGAAAGTCACTAAAAAATACTGCGTTGTTTCTCTGATGAGGTGCTGGTTGAAGCATTGGTTTGGGGTTACACTAGCCGCTCAACAGACACAATAAAGATTGCCACAAAAATTCCCTTGCTTTCGGAATACGAAATCAGAAGTACTGTAGAAAACTCAGGAATCAAGCTTGGCAGGGCCTGAGGAAAGGAATGGTTTAATAACCAGGTTCTGGTTGTTTTCTAGAACATATTTGCACAGCAAAAACCAATGAACCCCCATAGACCTCAACTGACATTTCATAGAAGCAAGCAGAAAACAGATACAGACAGGTTGCATAAACCATTTTATTTCCTTATACAAATATTAGAAAAGTGTTTTTCAGAGAGAATTCATAAATATCTTAAGATCAGTATTGAATGAATGAGAATCCAAGAAATGATCAAGACCATACCATGTAACAAGGGGTGCCTACCTACAACAGAGCAAGAGAAAATGGAAGAGTTCAGATTTAGAGAAAAGTTTCATAAAAAGTTTGGAATCTACATTTCTAGACTAGTCAGAGCCAGTGCCAAAGGACAGAGCACTAAATATAATGAGAAGGAATAAAAAATTCATAGCACCAGAAGGCAAGAGGTGGATATTATGCAGTAGTATAAATTAGGGAAAGATTTTTGCTATATATTTTGAGATACATGATGCCTTTCTAGGCATTGCAAACTCCAAGTGACTGTGAGTGCATATAGAAGAGCAAGAACTTCCCTTGTACTTCACAGGCACGTTTTACTGAAAAGAAATTATTAGAATGTATCACAGGTGTATCAGAACAGCACTGTATACACAATAGTTTCACCAGACAGGAAGGCAAAAAAATGACTATCAATAATGCCTTTCTCAAACCCCTTAATTCAGGAAGGACAGATAGAGGGTGAAATCTGATGGCATTACACCTCATCTCCCACAAAGTATGAGGTAAAAAGTCAAGTGTCTCTAATCTTTATGGTGAGACAGAACAAATCTGTTTCAGTGGTGTGCAATATTGAATTAGGACTGAAAATCAAGCTGTTAAAACTATATGTAGAATAAGATGATTCTGCAGTCCACTAGGTTTGCTCTGGCAGCTGATATAGATATCCAGTTTTCCCTATAATAACTAGAAAAACTATAGGTTCATGGGTGTAAGGAATTGTAAGAGTATCTCCTAAAACACAATGGGTATTGTGATCCTCCAAAGAGAAGCAAAATGCTATAAGCAAAAGAAATGCTTATGTTCAGGAAATGCCTCACCAGAAACATTTACAGCAGAACTGGACACCACAACAGTACATTTACAATTGTGATTAGAGTGCAATTAAATTGTGAATAGACAATTGTGAGATTACAGCAACACTGGCAAGGAAATTCAGAACACTTAAGCCTAAACACCAAAATTCTGGGATGAAAAAACAGTATCTTGACTTATAACAAATATTAAGAAATTGACCTATTTGTTATTTTGAAGAGACCAACAAATCATTTTAAGTCTAGCATCTGCCCTATGGTGTTCTCCACTTCCCTTCTGCTCCTATTTCAGCCTCATATCTCAATAAAGAGAAGATATGAATGAGCTACAGGGAGATGCTGGGGTGATGTGTGGAAAAAGGACTGAAGGAGAGCTAAGGGACAGGCAGGGAGGGAGACGAGCTGATGGCGTTGCCAAAGGGAGAGAAAATTAGATTCAGAGAAGTCAAGTGTTGCCTGCAGTCACTGTGTTTCAGCAGTAGAGACCAAATTATTATAACCTTTGTATGTCCCTCTCACAAAAACAAACAAACAAAAGGCAAGCCCCCCTCCAAACAAACAAACAAACAAACAAAAAACACAAACCAAAGAAAAACCCAAAAAACCCAAAGCAAACCCAAAACAAAACAGAACAACAATAACAAAAATACTACAAAACCCCCCACACAAATACCCCAAACAAAAAACAACAACAAAAGCCCAAAAAGGCAAAAGCAGTCAAGACAGATGTTGTGAGAGTAGGTGGTAAAGCAGTTTTGACTGAAAACTAGTTCCAGAGAGAGATGAGGGAACACACATTGCTTGCCACTCACTCCTGAACTCTGTTAACCCAGAGAGTGCTTACAGATGTAACAAGGAAGAAGCCTGGGTATGACAACATCTTCATCACAGCTTCATTGCTTTAATTTCTTGCTGGGTTTTCATTGCACCTTCAGCAAAGCAATTTGTTTATACTTGCTCCTGCCACGTTTTCAGTCTGCTGGGATGAGAAAACCAGATGTGCTGAAGTTGGTGCGTTCACATGTAAACAGAATTGTGAGACTATTAATCCAAAAGGCGTCTTTATACTTCACCTCCAAGCAGAAATTCCACTACATGAGGCACTCTTAGTTTGTCATTAGCTAGTAATGTGTATGCATTAACATGAAATAGAAGTCAGTAAAATCTTTATGACTGTAATATTTAAAGCCAAGGCCCTCATTACCACAAATCAGAGAAGAGTGGGAAGAGTAATTTTTTTAGGAAGTTCTGCTCCCAGACTGGCTTTCAAAGCTAAACTTTCAAGAGGTGAGTAGACAGCAGATAAAATACAGAACTCACTACCTCCTGGGGAAGTACTGAAATGCACTGTGGCCCTTTGGTCACAAACACTGAGCTTTTGAAAATTCCCACATAAATTTTAAACATTCTGTGGTAGCCAGTTCCTCCCAAAATTATCACTGACAATAGAGAGAGTATGTCTGGGAGTAAAAGGTATGTCAGCATTGAATCTGAATAAACTTCACAAACCCTTCTCCTTCCAGAGTGAACCATTAAACGTTGGTGTGGCCAAGGACACTCACACTTCTGTCACAGTGGATTATCTGGAAGTATCTAAGCACAGATTCTTTGGGGACCCGCTCATCAGGACAGTTGGCAGTTTTCTCTGAACAGTGCCTGCTTGTTGAACATTCTCAAATCTGTTCATCTGCAGAGACAAAATCTATACTTGGTCCGGTGGTCCACTCAGGTTAATCTTGTATCCTACAGAAGTAATTAATGGATATCAATGAGGAGAATAGGATGAAAACACAGAGGTCCTTTCTCTTTCAATTCCCACCCTTCAGCAGCTCAGCTACCTAGCCAAAGTAAATTATGGTCATTTAAGAGCAGATCAGAACAACACGGTCCAGTCCTACTCCTCCTGGAAAACATTCTATGGAGGTCTTCAGTGTAGATCCACATCACTTCCTTTCCAACATGACAAAGGTATTCCCAGAGTGGCTGCAGGATGCTTTTTATCTCCATCACAGTTCTCCAGCAGCAGAACAGAAGCCCTCTGGTTAACTGGGTCCCTCCACACGTGCACATGAAGCAACATTAAAACACTTGGCAGTGGTTCAGTGGTTGTTTCCTCCTGCAATTAACTCAGAGGGAGTGCACTGCTATCAAAATAGTAATACTTGTGCTCCAAGGATCCCAGTAGGACTGAAAGAAACTGCTATGTCCTTAGGTTAGATATTAGGAAAATGCTCTTCACCCATTGAACACCAGAACAGTCTCCTCAGGGAAGCGGTCACAGCGCCAAAACTGACAGAGCTTAAGAAGAATTTGGACAATGCTCTTGGGCACATGGTGTGATTCCTGGGGATGTCCTGTATAGGAGGGATGAGAGTTGGACTAACTGATCCTTGTGGGTCCCTTCCAATTCAGCTCTGTGGCTCTGTGATTCTGTGAAAAGTAGCCAAGAACTGTCATTTGAGCTTCAGATCTGGAGGGCAGGACAACTTGACTCTTTCCTGGGTGCAAAATCCCAGTTAAGACTGCTTGAGACTGCAGGCAAAAGCAGACACCTCAGAGCACAGCCACTTACCAGACTCCATCTCTGCTCTCTGGGCATGCTGAGAAGCAGGAGTGTTTAGACTACCTGGTATCTTGAACAGCTGTGAGCTGGCTGCATGATCCTACCTTCTCCTGGTCATCTAGACTTTCTGAAACTGCCTCCACAAATCCTGCTCCCACAGTCCTTGACTTCCCATAGAATGGGAGGTCAAGGATATATCTTACACCACATCCCACCAAACACCTAATTCCCATCCGTACCACCTGGGATCCACTAAGGACCTTCCTTTATACCTACACCCCACAGCAGGCGAGAAATATTCTCCACTGAATTTGCAGGTTATACTGCAGCTTATATGTCCTTAATGTCCTGATACTTCCAAGTGTTGAACAGACAATCTAAAAAGAGCATTAGAAATGTATTCATCTGGGCAATTTACTGTCCAGAGCAAGAATTTTTTGTGGTGTATTTATAAAGGAAACGTATCCCATATCACATATTATTTAATAAGCACACTTATTGTCCCCCAGAAATTCTACAAGTAGACATCTTGGGTGTCCATTTTAAGATTCAAATGTTTATAATATAGATATAAAAATAGAAATATATACTATGTCTAGATAGAGAAATAATATTAAATAACATAGATCAATTCTAAATATAGAATTATAGATTATAGAAAACAACTATCTTCTGTCATGAAACTAGAAAGTTTTTTCTAAGTAACAGTATTTTGAGAGCCACATGATTACAGGAAAGGCAATTTATGATGAAATAGGGTAGAAGAAAAGCAGATACATTGGGATATAATGCTAAGATTTTGGCTGGTTTGTATGGGAAGCTGTCCTTAGTTTGAAATCTCGAGAAGCCACTTATCAAAGATCCCTGTTGAAGTGGGCCAGGTAAAAAGGAAATGCAACCTGTTCCTTATGTATTACAACTTGCAAGAAAGGTCTGTGGCTGTTTAAAGAACTGTTAAGAGAGTTCTACAGCACAACATCATACTATGCAGAACTCAGTGTAAGCTGTGCTGTGGGCATGAGGTCAAAAGAGACAAAAACTTCCTAGCAGTGTTTTGTTTTCCTCTTAATGCAATTTGCAGAATCACAAAGTTTTTAATGGCAGATAGGCATATTTGTACAAACTGCTTTTGTTTACTAAAATCCAGCAAACTTCATGAAGGTAGAAATTAAATCAAAATAAAATAACTCAGTTCATTTTTTCCCCAGTGAAGCAAGTTTTAACCTCTATAGCATGGACATTGTCTTAGGAGATGTTTAGGTTGATACTTGTTTTAACACTGTAGGAGAAAGGTATTATTAGGGTTATTTACATGTACATAAATAACCAATATGAGGTGCTGTGCTCTTGGTGCAATTTCCAGAAGCATTCAATCCACAAAAAATTTCCTGTATCTCTCTGTAACCAAATTGCTGTTGTTTTTTTAGACACCACTTCTATAAAAAAGCAAAAACGCTTCTTTATTACTTCAAAACACTTAGAAATTAAGACATGTTCAATGTAACAAATATTCAGGCAGAAATAACATGATTTTTAGGATTTCAGCCTCTCAAAAGGAGACACATAGGGAATGGCTCCTTGACAAAGCCTCATGGTTGCCATGGATACACAAAAAATAAACAGAACAATAAGGAAAAAAGCGTTTTGGAAGAAATGAAGAATTAAGCAGCACACCAAAAAGGACATAGTTTAACACCTAAATACCAAGAGTTTTGGTTTTTATCTTCACTGCCCATGTGCTCTCCTTTCATATAAATATATATAAATTTTTATATCTATATGTAAGCCTCAAACAAGGCTTCAAACAAGGCTTCTTCACATTTCAGTGCAGCTTTTCTGTGGGGTGATAGATTTGTCACAAAATGTATATTGCAGTTTTTCAAAGGAATTTTGGCTTCTTTATCACCAGGATAAAACATCCAGAATAAACAAAACTGAGTACTCTAACAGTCTGAAAGACTGAGATCTTAATAAAACACCTAAAGGAATTCAGCCCCTTTATGAACAGTAAAAAGCCTCTTGTCTCACATTGTTTCCTGAATAACCAGCAGTAGCTCCTGCTAAAGTCAGCATGTTAGGCTTCTTGCATTTATCTTGTGGAATTTGGTCATTCCTGTGTTTTCAATATATCACCAAGAAGGATTATTCATTAAAATTACAAATTACTTTCCAAAAAACCTATCAAATATTTTACTTTTCCCAGTTATTAAACAGCAACAAGCCATTTTAACTTGCTTCCCACTTGAAAAGCATTTACCCTAACATGTCCCACTCCTGTAAGTTTACTACCAGCGCAACTGTGGAGTCAGGCTTTAAAAAAAGAGAAGTCTGGTAGTTCTTCAGTCTTCAGTCAGCTCACTAAATGCTAGGGCATTTTCAGAGACTTGGTCAGCTTTTACTGGCTACTCCTACAGGGAGTTTAGCTTCTTATGGCCTTATATGATGTAGATCCTTAGCACCTGGCACATTGGAACTTTCTAAATCCAAATAATGCTGACCAACTTGAGCCTCTGATTCAGGGTTTTTGTGATTCTTTGTTGACCTCATGTGGTTGCGAACCCAAATAAAGCTAGTAAAACATGGAGGAATGAAGATGAACTCAGTCACATGCATTTCATCAGATAACTTGACATGAAAGGTTTTAGCCTAGATTTTTTCAATTATCAAACAGAGGTTAAAGAAGCAGCTTCAGATGAGGACTCTTCCTCTAAAGGGGCACTATGCAGGGTGCTGGGCTAGATTTGGGTCTTGTTCTCTTCTCCTACAGCATGCAGCTTTTTGGGGGGATCAGTTTTGCTGTTTCTGCCCATGGCTATGTATCAGGAGCAATATGCTGGTGGTAATTAGATGTCCATGCTCTGGAATGTGCCACAGCAATGTTCCAGAGATAAACTGTCAAGTATGGATGGGCAGCAATATAGCACTCCCTATTCCCAGTGAGGGGATGCATTCACCATCCTCGGATAGGTTAAGGAATGACTGGACAATGGCACTTGTTCACATGAAGATGTTCAGTCAAAGATTGGACTTGAGGATCTTGGGGGTCTTTCCCAAGCTGAATGGTCCTGTTATTCTGTGATATCCAGTCCTCCTTCTCTCAGAAGGATAGAGAGAGCCTATGATTCCTCAGCAGAATCTTCAGGGACAGGAGGAGACAAGCCTTGATTTTGCAAGTGCCACTGTCCCAGGGTGAGTGCAGTGTTAACCAGCAGCAGCCACCACATTTGTGTTGCCAAGGATCTGCACTGTCACACATGGCACTGCTGAAATGCTCAACAAGATAAAAGCCCTGTGACTCCAAACAACTGCACAAAACAGAATGAGAGAGGATCTAACCCCTGAATAAATTTTAAAATAAACGATGACTTTCAGATAGGCCTCTAGAGCAGAAATTAGGACCTGCAGTGTGAATGTCATCAGACCAACAGACAAGGTCTGTAAGCAATTTAATGTAGTTTAATCTATTTTAGATCAGTGTAGCAAATCAATAATCATCTGTGAAGAGCTCTACTTAAAATGGAAGGACTGTGAACAGCTGGTCCAAGAAGGTCCTGTAAAGGCAGATTCTTGATTATTCCAAGAAGAAAAGGTTGACTTTTTTTTTATGGTTTAGTATTATATGCAAGTTTACCTTCAGTGGAAAGGCAACATTAATGCAAACAAAATGTTGTGAGGCTAAAAGAGGAAAGAGCTCCAGATTTTGTTTTGGTAAATGAGATGGTGCAAAGGAAAATGTAGAGAAAAAAGATGTCCCTCATATAAATTCTCCTTGTCAAAATAGAGACTACATGAAGGAAATCCTTCTCATGCAAAACTACAAGTCCAAGACAAGTTCAAGGCCAGTTCGAACTGGGACTGTATACTGTCTATGTATACTTCATGATTATACCTACAATTGGATATTTTGCAGCTATTATAAGATTTGGCATCATCAAGAGGCAAAGCATAAATAATCAGCATGAGGTTTCCATAGTACCACAGAATGAAATGAATTTAGTGTGTTTCTATTTCAATGAACCACTAAACAGAAGCCATTTTACTCATAAAATAAAAGAATTTGCAGATTGAATATTAATCCCCAAATTATGCCTGCAACAGTAGTTGTCTAAGATGCCTCCCTTTCATAATAAATGACTGTTCTCTTCTTTCACAAAAGAGGAGCAATGGGTTTTTTATTAATTTATTACCTTTTTTTTTTGTATTCTAAAGACGGAGAACATTTGTGTAAGAGGAAAGCTGGATTTGCAGAGAAAGCTATTTTTATGTCTCCCAGAAGAAGACTTAAACAGTCAGACTAGCTCTCAGGAAATGTCCTCACTTTCCCTTCTGACCCATCCTCTCTGCCATTTGCGTGTCTAGCTTCACTTACTGCAAGAAACACCCATGGAAGCCAGCTGTCAAAGAGTGTGCTGGCTGAGGAGGAGGATGTTTACTCTGACAGAGATAGGATTTGTGCTGAAGGTCCTTCTAAAACATGTCCCATCTATTCCACCATTTCCAGGACGGATGTAAGAATTAATTGTCAGGTGAGTTCTTCTCCCGTGTTACACAAAAAGTCCACTTAGGAGACCACAGAGGATTCCTGCTCCATCTTCTGTGTATTTCATGACAGAGATCTGAAAATCAGGGTTGTGACCCAGAGCTGGAACTGGCTGAATTGAGTGCCAGCACAGAGAGAAGGATTATGTGTTCTGAAATTGTTTTTTCAAGACAGTCAGATAGCAATGGCATTACAAAAACAGAGGCACCGAAACAGAAACTCTAGTACAGCCAGGGGGACCACATATCACCACAAATCCTGTTGTGAAAAGAATTTAACAACTTTGCAAGAGGGAAGAACAAGACAGCTTATACTCAGACTTTTCTCCTTTCTGTTTGTCTTTTGTAAAACAAGCAGATAATTCTCTCTCCTGGAAATACAGTGACTATTCAGAGCATGAGGTGCTCTCTGCTCAGATTAATGCACATCTGTTGTTTTCTACAGATCCAGGACCAAGACATAGGTTTAAAGAAATAGGGAGAGGCACAAAAACAAAGCATAAGGAATACAGTATTTATTGCCTATGGTTATTGAGATGAAAACACTAGAAAAAAGGAATAAGAAACACTTCTCTCCAGTATTTTAATAGCACGTAAGTAAACTAAGTTGAAGAAGGTAAAACCCAACATATAAGCATTGCTGCAATGAGGCAGGAAGTGTCTTCTGGAAAGGATGCATTTACCTACAGCACCTCTGAAAGATCTCAGAGCTAATTAATTAGAATTCATATGCAAATGCGTGTAGCAGTGTGCAGAGTCAGAACATCAGCAAAGAAACAACTCTGGTTGACAGCTGTGCTCCTTTTTTGAGAGGCTCTCTTTTAAGAAATTTACCTTTAAAATTCCATTACTTTAATAGAAAGGGATTATCTTCTCATCCTTTTCAAAAATTTAGTTTTGTCTTCTCAGTCCAAGAATCAGCCTTGGCCCAACCTGACTCAAACTACAGTGAGACAGTGCCTTTCACTACTGCAAGCAGATGATCTTCCTTGCCACTGCTACCTGAAGCCAAACAAAGAAGTGGAAGACAAGTTAATACCTTTTGCAGCAGACTTGCTACACGAACCCCAGATACGACTGTATACACCTTCAAGCCTCCTACACTGTGCTAACATGTGCATAAATGTACAGGGCTGACTCCACAGTGTGAGAGCTATGGCATTTTGTCCCATGCAGAGAGAAGTCAAAAATAAAAGTCTCACATGGAGAGAACAGGAGTGGGGGAGGCCTTTATTTACTTTGGATGTAGTACAAGTATCTCCTGCACCCACAAAACAGAGCCTAAGTGAGCCAAATTACACAGCTTGCATGCTAAGAAGCTTGAAACAGAGTAGAAATTTGGTCTTAGTCAGACAGTTCCAAGAAGTCCTACAAGTTGCAGTGGTCCCCTGCATCATATAACTTGTTTGAGCTGTCAGTGGCACCGCATTTCTCCTGCTTCCTCTTCACAGAAGCTCAGCCTGAACTGGGAATTCTACTGAAATGAGAGAAGAGTGATTGTGGAGCACCAGTGGTAAGTCCGGTTTCTCAAGAGCTTGAGCTTCTTGAGATTCTATGAGAAGGTCAAATCTCTACCTTCTGCTGCTGGACAGTATTGCAGGCTCCCCCTCAACACTTGAAAACTTCCAGATACGCATTTTTGGGTGGATGGGATAATGGGTGTTGAGGAGCTTGGGGAAAATATGGAGGGTGGCCTATCCCAACATTTGCCAAAGCCTATGTGTGAGAAGGTAAGCCACAGAACTACAGCACAGGCAGTTTCATTAGATCATACATCGCTGTTGAAATGCTTTTCTCCATCATTCTGATGGTGACTCATATATAGCTTCAATTTGTCTACACTTTATGTAAGATATTCTGAGACTCAAGGGCATAATTTCTAGGGAGTGAACCAAAAAATAATGTAAAATATAAGAAAGAAAATGGTCAGCTTTAGGCTGATGGCAAGAACTTTTGGCTATGTGAGGTAATAGCCCTTGGGACAATGTCTGTGGCTTTATTGCACCTGGTCCAATAAGGCACTGGATCTATTACAGAGACAATAATGCAATATTCATTTATGAAACTGCAGGCCTGTCTTTCAATCAAAGAAGCAAATCCCTGAGAATAGTTTTATGTTAGTGCCAGTTAAAGTTCAATACACACCCAGCTCTGAGAAATGTACCTACCAGATGCTTACTGCCAGGAAGGTGGGAAAGCACGTATTAGTGGAGATAGAAGGAGCTGTGTCCAGGAATTATACAGATTTACAACATGAAAAGTCTCCTTGGTTTTAAATTATGGCATACAAAACTTGGCTGAGTCTGCAAATGGATAAGAGATGCACAGCTGAATTATTAGCTGCCTATAGTTCCAAAAGACCTTCATGTGCCTCATGGTACTAATTTCTAAGTCATTAACCATGACCTTACAACTAAGTCATGAGATTGAATCAGAAGGCTTAATCTGATTTGACAAGCCATCCTGTTAATCTATGACAATATGCTGTGTTTCTATTAAGGTATTAACGTTGGGATTTTCTATTAAAATAATTATAGAAATTTGCAGTTATTTGAGGAAAAAGCTACTGCAGGACTGAAATAATGGACATTTCATGAGTTTTGTACATGAGCTAGTAATTGTCATATGTTTCTGCCAGAATATTTAACGTATGGCTAAGTGCCATGAAACAGATTTCTCACTAGCACTCACATATTTTTGTTTTGACTGTGGAAGAAATTAAAGGAGATTCATATGTCCTAAATGAGCGACTTAGAAGTTTGAGATATGAGAGTGGATTAATCAAGACTTTCTTCATATATTATGTTTCTTCATACATAAAGGGTAAGGATAGGACCATCATATACATTTACCTCATCAAACAATTATTCAAGACAGGTTTGGACATGCTTAACATGTTAACAAAGGAGAAACCAGCTCAGATACAAATGATGAACTCTGATTCTTTAAATAAAATAGGAAGGCTTCTCATTTGCTGCACAGTTTAAAGGAATCCATATAATTAGACATACACCCACATATACCTTCCTAAAGACAAACAAACATGTTAAAATTAAAGAGAGTTTTCTAAATGAAGCATTACAAACTGGAAAACATCTGAAATAAGACCAGTTTCTAACTTCCATCATATTATACATATCAAACAACTACCACACATCCTCCAATTTTCCTGGTACAATTGCAAACACTTGCTAAGTTGGACATTCCCCCTTAAGAATGGACAGTTCAACTTCACTTTGCAAATCTAGCTGAAACGTTTCTATGTTGCTGGTCATCCATCTCTGCCCATCAATTTTCTTCAATGTAGTACAAAACAGACCAGTGTCCTAAAGAAAGTTAACTCACATAGTAGATTCCTAATTGATTTCCTGGCTTCAAAAAGAGATACTTACCCAGTGACTTCTCTGGAGTTCAGTTCTAGCTAGCTACAAGTGAGAGTAGGATGAGACTTTTTCCTTCAACTCAACTGGGCACCCCTTTCAGGCATGGGACAGAAATGATGAAGTCCAGTTGTTGTTGTAGTTATTATTGTTATTGTTATTACTACTACTACTACTACTACTACTACTACTACTATTACGATTACTATTTTAACTTATATTACTTTATTATTTTATTATTATTGTACACCTTGGTCTGAGTTAAAAGGTCACAATACAGGTTTTCCCTTGGTCACTATTTAGAAATATTACAACATTTAGAAGGGATTATATAATAAGAAATGATAAGACTTAAACTGCTGTGACCACCCACTAATAATTTAGCTACATGTTTAAGAAGGACATTAGAAATGCCAGATACTTAAATCACAAGTAGGTAGAGGAAAAATAACCCTGTTATTTCTTCCTTAGAAGTAAATTTTGGTGAAAAGAAGGAATTTGTAAGAAGTCAAATGCCATGGCACCATCACAATGCTGCATTCACATACAAACTGCTTGTGTTTACTGTTATTAAAAAAAATAAATTCAAACAAGACCAATGGTACATCACAGAAAACAGGAAGCTTGCTCTTTAAAGGGCTGACCTTATCAAAGCACTCCATCCCTTTATTTCCAAGAGAATCTCATAAGAAAATTTTGGTAAAGCTTTTATTCTGATGAAATGGCCTTTTGTGGAAGAAAATTATTCAGGTAGGACATTTGCAAATGACTGCATAAACAACCCATTCATGGAAGCTTACTGCATCGTTGTCTGTTTGAAAAATCAACTCATTTTTTAGGTAATTGGTGTACCAGCTATATCAGTGTATGTTCCTTCTGGAGTCATATATTTTCATAGTGAGATTGCTTTACTAAAAAAATGGAGGTATACTGGATTTACATAAACTGAAAAATTACAAATTTGCAGCTATAGCAATTACATTAAGGGAGCTATATTTTGAAGACATACTGCAGATATAGATGAAGACATACCTTGTTGAATTTGAAAGATCAAACTTAGAGCACTTATGCTGCTTTAGCTGTAACCTTAGCTTGCCAGTGATTCCCTTACCTGCCTATCCACCACGGAATTGCTTTTCATATTTATGAAATACTGAACACAGATTACAGGGACTCATTATTTAATTGGTGTTCTGAAAACATGGGCTTTTGCTGTGCTCTGTTGGTGTGTGCCCATTTACAATTTATGCCATATGTCAAACACTTGCCCTTTGCAAAAGCAGAAAGAGGCCCTGAAAAACACAGCCTGCATTCAGTCAACTTGAGGAAACAGGAATAAAATGCCAAAGCATTCCCATAAGCCAGGGACACAGGCTACAGGGTAGAAGTGTGGCAAGAGTCCTACTCAAGGGGAGAGACACTTAAATGTGAAAACAAAAATATTTCATGCTTCTGTCCTGATTGTTTACCATCCTCTCAACTGGAAATGAATCCCGCATGTCGTGCAGGAAAGAAACCTCCAGGAATTTTGCACATAAGTCTTTCAATACTGAATTAAGAAATGCTAAACATATTTTTCTTTAATTCTTTCCTTTCCACTACCTCTTTTCTCATGGATGGGCCTGGATAAAGGCTAGAACACCACATAGCCCATGGAATGCAATGCATTTCTCAAAATGGTGAGCAAACTCCTTCAGAGTCTCACAGCACCTGGAATGAGTTTTTAGAGGCTGTCCTGGGCATCCAGTTGTTGTAATTTTATAAATGCCAAGAAGGCACTGATGGTCTACAGTCATTTTTTCCCCACTGTGCTGTCTCAGAAGTCTATGGAGATGTGCTTCAGGAGAAAAGGACTCTCCAGCTTTATACAGTCATTAATCCCAACCAGAACACTATAGCTAATGAGAGACTCTGGCTCCTTGCTTACAAATGGATGCCTTCTCATCTTTCAGAGTCAGGGAAGGGAGACAAATTTACCATGATTCTTTGAAAAGAGCATTAGAAACATTGGATTTTCACATGAACACGTCTCTTCCTATAGAAATGGGGCAACAATTCATCTCTCAGTAAAGCAACACATTTCAGGAACACAATGAAGATATTTTTAGTATCTAAGCAACTGGCCACTGTGGTGTCTTTTAAAATAACAAATTCTTCTCTCCCTAACTGAAGCTTGCAGAATTAACCTGAAAAATTTCAGTCATGTTTCTCTCACTTGTTGGTCAGCTATGAAATTGCTCGCTTTTTGTTTGTTTGCTTTTGCAGCTGACATGACTGAGCCTTTCCCTGTCCAGCTGGGGGGTTTTAGGCAGAAATTGTTTCCCCCAATGGCATTTGAAGAACTTTCTTTAGAAAACTCATTTAAGAGAAAACCTACCTTATCCCTGAACCAAAGAAGTACACATTTCTCTATATACAGATCAATTAGCATCAGTTATGCACACTGTTCTTATGAGAGGATTTATTTGGTGAAAGGACATGTCTGTAATTCTTTTGAAGCAAACTAGTTTCCTGCCATAGAAATCTGAATTTAGTGGCTTACTGCTGCACTGGGCTCTGGCTGAGAGGAAGTTACAAAGTTAACTCTCTTCTTAACAGCTGACAAAATGCCATGCTTTGCACTAGTGGCTAAATAATGTCAATAACATACTGCTATTTGCTTATTTCTGAACAGTTCTTGGACAGCAGGAATCCTTCTCTGCTTCAGAGAGCAGGCATTTGGGTGGGTGAGGAGCTGGGGAGGGACACAGCTAGGAATGCAGTGGATACCCAACACTATATGACTTTCTGCTTAGCAATGAAAGCTGGAGGAAAGGAGAAAGAAGGAGGCATGTTTGTGGTGATAACATTTGTCTTCTCAAGGTACCACCATGTGCTGAGGCTCCACTAGCATGGAAAAGGCTGGATGTATATACATAATGCAATAATTTTGTGGTTGCTATGGGGAGAAAAGACAAGAGCTAGACTTTCATTTATGTGTGTAAACTGTCCATCTTTGTTGGGTCTGTGACGATGTTACTTTGATTTTTCAGTTGTAGAACTTTTTTTGTGGCTACAAGTCAGTTTCTAAGGAGTGTATGACGAATATATAATTTACTGACAATTAAATTTCACAGAGACAAGAAGGGGAAAATACTTGATGTAGGTGTCAAAGCTTTGACAGTGGAGGGTCTGCATCACTGACCTCTTTGAGAAGAGGCCAAGAGTTAAGTTGTACTGGACACAGATGATCTCAGGCCATTCCAGCTGGTTCCAACAGACCCAACACAGACGTAGCTGAGCCCCTCAGTCAAGCTCATGTCACCTCTCAGCAAAGGTATTTAAGAAAAGTCACAATGCTGTGAATAGTGACATTGAAAAAATGCAAGGAAGACCCCACAAACACCAAGGTCAGAAGAGGAGAAGAGGAAAGCAGTTGTCCAAGCTCTAGAGCAGTGATTCCTCCTGTGGCCCACAGAGAGGATCACACTGGAGCACAAAGACACAATGCAGAAAATGCAGGATCTTATGCCAAAAGAGGTATAAAAGAGGTATATTTCTGTCAGGAACTGTGGCCTATGGAGAGCTCTTCTTCCCGAAGTTATGCAGACCCTAGCTGGGCTGTATCATGCTTGACAAAGTCTCTTTCTCCACCAGCTGTAGAAGGAGTCTAAACAGTGACTGTAACTATAATGAAATACTGCATTTATAGGACACATGGGATTGCTAGTGTCCTTTACATTTGAACGATGTCTCATTCTGGAATAACTGTGCCTTGCAGGCAGAAGGACATGATGAACTCAGTTATAGCTCTTCTCTTTCTGTCCCCTGGTGTTTGACTTCTGCTTCCATTCAAGACTAGGGACCACTGAGTCATCAGAAAAATTTGCTATTATTAGGGGTACCTTCTGCAACTGTAGTTGAAAAATACAGGAATGAATCCTGCAGTTAGAAAGCATGAGCATCACTGAAGTTGTGTCTCTATGAATGGGTACAAGAATTAAGGTATATGTTCCTTTCATAGAGCTGCATTGCAATATAACTATCCAACACACCATTCCCCAGGATAGCAAGGTGCCCTCTTTTATAGCAGAGTACCTCTGTAAGGCTACATTGCTGTTAAACTCTTCATTGCTAATAAAGGGGAATTCAGCTTTGTCTTGTCAACAAGGCAGCTGAACAGAGGTGGTGACTGTTCCTACCATCATTTCTGAGAGCATGTGCCCTTGTGTCAGCAGAGCTAAACCAGTAACCTTCTCAGTTACAACAGAGAAATAAGGGCAGATGTTTCATGGTATTTTCCTGGGCCAAGAATCCCTTCACATTATTGCTGCAATGAAGTCTTTTGGGAAATAATTATCAGAAGGGGATTTTTTGAAACACAAGTCCAAAGTGACCTGAAATACTGTAATATGGAGCTAATTGTTCCCATCCTGTTCTTAAACTATATCACAGATCACCTTGAACTTTTTGGAGCCTGGCCCCAGATTGAGGAGTGAGGATTTCACAAGGAAATCCTTTTGTGGTAATAATTTCCTGAAGCTTTTCTGTGCAGTGATATCTTTTCCTACTGTAGGTCTCCCCACTGAAAGAAAATGGGAAGCACTAAAAACTGGGTTTTAATGCCTCATCCTTATTTTGTTCTTTTCAGATGGAGTTTTTTGGGGTTGGTGTGGGGTTTTTGTGCTTTTTTGTTGTTGTTTTGCATGGGGTTTCTTGGTGTCTTTTTTAGTACCAACATATCATTCCACAGAATAAAAGAAAAAAAAATATCACCATTTCCTGCTTTCTTTATTGTAGTCTATCAGCTCCTGCAGAAAAAGGATCTTGTTTCTTGGTCTTTCCAAAAACTGTGAACTCTCCTGCTGACCTTTTCTTGGCAGTTCCAGGCTCCTGAATTGGCAACCTTTCTCTGTGGATGAAATCCAAAAAGCTGTTTTCTGGCCAATTCATCCCTTCATGGCCCTGTACAAACAGAATGACACAGGTGTTTTTTGCCACATACCCATTATTTAGAGACTTTCAGATGCTAATGCCACTGTTTATACAAAGAGATCTCTTCTTATATGCCTCTGAAACAAATTTTACTTGTATAGTATTGAAGATACAGAGAATTTGCTGGAAGAAAACAGTGTACTTTCAGAAGAATGCTTTGTGAACATCAGTGCAGGGGAGAAAGGTTATGCATTGAATGAAGATGGCAAATTAATTTTTCTTTCAAGGAAGAATAAAGGACATTCAAAATTAAAAGCAGTATTGCTTAAAAGGCAAATCACAGCACATATAGATGATAATAACTGAAAATTCACACTTCATCTGCTTAGAAACCACTATTAGGAATAAACCCAGTACATTACTTTAGAGAAAATGTACAAAAAAGTACCTAGTGCAGAGAACAACCATTAATTTCTTTGCATGATTGTTAACAGTTAATGCTCCCCCTTCTTGAATCTACGGAGATTACAACAGCCTTTTTCTTTCTTTTCTTTTTCTTTCTTTTTCTCCCTTCCCTTCCCTTCCCTTCCCTTCCCTTCCCTTCCCTTCCCTTCCCTTCCCTTCCCTTCCCTTCCCTTCCCTTCCCTTCCCTTCCCTTCCCTTCCCTTCCCTTCCCTTCCCTTCCCTTCCCTTCCCTTCCCTTCCCTTCCCTTCCCTTCCCTTCCCTTCCCTTCCCTTCCCTTCCCTTCCCTTCCCTCCCCTCCCCTCCCCTCCCCTCCCCTCCCCTCCCCTCCCCTCCCCTCCCCTCCCCTCCCCTCCCCTCCCCTCCCCTCCCCTCCCTCTCTCCCTTTCTCTCTCCCTTTCTCTCTCCCTCTCTCTCTCCCTTTCTCTCTTCCTTTCTCTCTCTCTTTCTCTCTCTTTCTCTCTCCCTTCCTGCCTGCTTGCCTGCCTGCCTGGAAGGCTGAGTTTGTTTCTGCATTAATGTTTAATAGTGATTGCATTGCAGCTGAAAACAGAGGAGAGTACAAACAGAATGAGTTTCCCTGTCCTGCCATAGGATTCCTAAATGTCCTTGTGCAAGTCATGTCAGACAAGACGAAAGAACAGGACAGTTCTAAGAGATTCAGAAATAAATCTGAGCATGTGCAAGCTGAGACCTCTTCTGTAGACACAGGTGAGAGCCCAGTACATACATCTCAGCTGAAATCCACTGCACCATCATACACTATTCTCAGACTATTCTCAGGTTCTCAGTGCCATCAATTCTGCCTTTCCTTCAGGATCTCACCACTCCCCTGTCCAGAGGCACTCCCTTTTAAAGTAAGATGAGAAATTCATTGATTAACTTGATTGGATATCCCACTCTTCCTTCTGTATCTCTTGGGAAGTATCTTAAAGAAGGTGACCAGGAGACCAGCACAGGCCACAGTAATGAGCTTCACATTATCGTGAGTAAAGCTTCAGTCTGAGTGCACAGATGAGGTCTTACAGATCCACTTTTTTGTTACAGATGATAATACTGGTCTTTTGTGTAAGCGTGTAAGTGTGTAAATACTTTCTGCAGTATTCTATACACATTTATAAAACTGCAATTGCAGCATCTGAGCAACATGGCAGGAAGTGGCAGAGGGAGCTATACCATTGTGGGGGCAAACATGAATACACATCTCCACATGGCTCACCTCTCAGTCAGCATCTTGCTGCCAGCGAACACCACCATGAGTGGTAAGAATGGAAGAGGGAGGGTGCATCACTGAAGGTTGTAAATCTTCTCAACCCATTCTGTCACAGGCTCACTGGAGAGACAAGAAACAAGCAGGCAATCAGGGCCAGTCCTAAAAACAAGAGGTCTGCCCTGCCTGTGCTGCATAATCATTATTGAAAATCCAGAACTGGGTAGAAACAGAGGCCCAGAAGTACAGAATTCTCCTGAGGATCACTTTGGGTGCACTAGGGAAGAAGAGGAAAGCATCCCAAAATCAGAGGGGTTGTTGAGAAACCTAGGTTCTTTCACAAACTGAAATCCAGTTGAAGAAAACAAAACTTATTGTCCATTTTGCTGAGTGGAAAATATTCAGCAATGATGTCCCTCAGGTTTTATTTAGCATCCTCCTCTGAAAACTTGTGAAGGAGCTGAACAGTGAAACCTCCAATCCTGCTGCTGGATAGTCTGTTAGTCTTTCAGTCAAATGCCACAATTAATGATGAGAATGACAGTCCAGAAGGACCTTTCAAAACTGATTTAGTGGACAAAAGAATGGCTGATGATCTCCAGCATAAGCACAAAACAATGGGTCTACAGATAAATAATTCTAAGCCATGTTATTGTGGAACTGAGAGCAGAACTGGCAATTCAGCTAAAGACAGAGCTCTCAGAGTCACTGCAGACAGGTCTCTGCAAATACTGCTTCAGCATGTGATAACACTGCGTTGAAAAAAACCCCAGAAGAATGCTAAGCATCAGCAGGGAAGGATGGAGAAGAAGATAGAGGGAATCATTCTTTTGTACCTAAACCCGTGGTACCTCTATTTCATAACCACTATGTGCAATTCTGATCTGTACTCGTCTAAATGGGTGGCAGTGAGGATTGGACAGGTGAAGGCAATCAGGTGGTGAACTTCCAGAGAAAGTCATAGGAGGATAGAGAAGCAGACCATGTCAAAAGTAATGGACAGTAAGCCTGCAATTATGTAGTTAAAGTTTAACTTCTCAGTTCCAGTGACAAGCTGAGTAGGAGAGCTGCAAAAAACAGCCAGGTTTCCATGATTTCCATCAGAGTTCACCTCTGTCAGCTCTCACAGCTGCTGCCTCTCTCCAACAGGAGAGAGCAAACAGGGAACAGCACTGACGTGAGTGAAGAGGCTCTCTAGGATAGATAAAGGACTTTTTAGATATTAAGAGTAAAGATGGATGATTCCTATTTATGCTAGTTCTCATGAAAGCCTAGGAATGTGCAGGTGGCTTTACGCATCATATGGTCAGGCAGAGAAGTTTAATCCAGTTGAGAGGTAAAAGCTAGCTGCAAGCAATGAGTGGATTGATGCCAAGGTGATTTTTGCTTTTTTTTAATATGCCTTTTATATAACTGTTATGTATCCTCAGTATTCTTAGCATGCATACTTGTAATTCCTTAAGTCTGATAACTTAGCATAGCCCTCATATTTTGTTAGGCCAGGAGACCTAACAAAATACATCCTAAAGGCCTCGTAGCAGGTGGGAAAACCCTACACCGTCTTGGGAAACCAAGGTCCTGTCTAGAACATATCCTGTAAACTAGAGATTTGGCTCATCCAGGGGGGAATTCCTTGGGATGGGGTAATACCATGCCATTCATCTGGGCCTCCCATTGGGGCATCCTTGTTAGATATGCTAATTTTAGGGTCTATAAATTGTATACACAATTAATCGTGTGTGTGCACTGCGCATCCCACCTAGGCGAAACAGTGCACCATAAGGATCCTTATTAAAATACCAAGGTAAAAACGCCTTACCCCTTAACTGTGTCTGGCTCTCAATTTTAAGACCAGGAAAAGGCATCAGGATGAACTTCACTGGTGGTGGCTACATGAAAGAAGAACTAAGTAGAGGAAAAAAATTAAAATAGGACTACTGGAACACCACAGGCAGAGAAATTTCAGAGAATAGTCTACTTTATAAAACAAAAGAACTTCCAGACCAAAGGCAGAAAAAAAACCTTTTTGTTTTTAAAATTTTAATTTTTTTTTTACATCATTTGTCTCAGTAATTAAGATCTGTCTTAGGAAAAATTTTGGCCCAAGAAAATCAGCTTCAGTATTTATCAAGATCTGAAAGAAAGGGGGGACACTAAGTTTGCGGAAAAAAAGCACCAATCCAAAGAGAAAAAGCAATATTTTCCTTGTACTTCAGGAAGCTGCTGTTGCTCAGCTCCAACAGTGCAGAAATAGAGACACTGAAGACACTACTTCCATTTTGCTACGGACTGCCAGTACTGGAGCGGGGAAGAGAAGGCAGATCTTGCAGCAGCTACCTGCAAGCTTCCCCAGTGGGGAGAATATACTCAGCCCAGCTGGTGTGAACAAGCCTCTGCAGGCTTTGAAGCACAGTGTGGAGGGGTAGGGGGCAAAAGGTAATAGATTGGACATGATCTTCTTTCTAGGCTCAGGGCCTGCACGCAACAGATATGCTCACCCAAAATGCTGGGGAAAAAGTGGGATGATCATTTAAAGAGATTTGGATCTCAAAGCATAACACTGTTGTTCCAAGCTCTGCTTATAGCTTCAAAAAAGAGTCAACACTGGCTGCAAGCAGGGTAGTGGGTACAGAATGGCCCATCATTCCAGAAGTTCTTCAGACCCTTTCTGGTATTCACCTTTGAGGCAGAAAATTGCCAAGTGATTCCTTCTCCTTAACTGCCAGTTCTGCTTATTGGTCTAATTAGACACAAATTTCATTATTTGGTGTCTACTGCTTTCTGTGCATAATTGTAGTCCTAGAAGTTGTTAGGAGCTTCTTTTTCTATATAGTTACTTCAAACTACTGTATAAGTATTCCCTCCTCTATGCAGCTTTGTGAGCCCAGATTCATCTAAATTCCTATTCTACACATTATCTGTGTGCTCCATTCCACGTGGGACCACAGTGAAAAGTGAAATCCAATGCAAACTGGGTGAAAATTCTTGGGAAACTGATAGGTTATCAGTCATTTATTGGTTGCTCACCCAAATACAAGAGCCTGGCAATTGCCTATGGAGAATAATTTCTATCTAAACAGCTTCTAAGATACATGCTGGCTTATTGTTGCATAATGTGGACTATACAAGGATTACAGCTGGCAACAGTCCTCCATAGTGGCTTAAAAGAAATGACCAATACAGAGCAATCTTACATCCAGTTCTATCCAAGGTATGGATTCAACTCAAATGCAAAATACTTTACTTCATGACGAGTTGTGCAGCCACTGAGCACACCCAAAGAATATGTTTCATCTATAAGATGTGTAGAACTTCAAGCAGGCAAGCTGACTGCTTGAATGTCAGAGTAATAAAGATGGTTTCAGGCCATTTCAGTCTGATCTAAATATCTGCCTTTTATGAGAGTTCTTTTAAGTCCAGAAATCAGACTTGCCTTTCTTCTCCTTCATCTTTGAATACAACCATCCTTTCAAAAGGCATAATGAGAAATGTATCTTGTTGATACTTTGTCATTCTGGAAGAGAGAAAAAAATACTGTCGCCATCACCATCATCATTAAAATTTTTTATTTTTATTTTAAAAACTTTTATAAAATGAACTTTTCTCTTTACAGAAAACAGAAGCAGAACAAGAAAATGGGCAAGTGTTACAACCTGAAGCTGTCACAACATCTCTCCTGAGAAGTTTTAGTCTGCCAGACTTGTCACAATCCATCACACTGATTGTTGTGTCACCTTGCATCTTGAATGAGCTGTTCTTGGCAGAAAAAGCTAAACTTTCTTCCCAGGCTTTGCCAATCCCTTTCCATGCAACAGTGGCAGAGAGATCATGCCATTTATCTGGGCCTTCAGCAAATGAAGAATGTCTTTACCTTTCTTTCACACTAGAGACCCAGAAAATGTTTAATGTGTTTAGTTAAGCAGCAAAGATGTACAGCTGAGTCCTTGCTGTCTCTGCCATATCATAAATCAGTTGCTGATGGCCAGTCTGTAAAATGGCCCATGTTCCTTTTTTCCACTATGCTCCTTCTCTTTACTCTGGGAGGAAAAGTTCTGGCACAAGGGGCTGAGGAACCAGAGGGTGGTGGGTTAGGTACGTTTGCCCTACATGAGACAGAACTGAGAGCTAATATGTGGAGAGGGCAGGAGATGTGTAAGACATGGCATGGTCATGATGAGGAAAGACAGTGAGGAAGCTAGGAGCAGTGCGATCCTTTTTTGTTAACTATTTGCTTTCACAGCTAGCTTATTTTCCCTTGCTGGTGTGCTAGCAAACAGGACAAGCCCTTTTCCCCTACAGCTGTGTTTAAAGAAGGAAAAAAAGAAAACTACCCTTATTTTCTACTTATGGAGAAATTAATGTACTATAGGAAAGGCAGCTCTTCCATTGTCCCATAATAAATAAAACCCATCAGTATTTAGAGCAATCACACCATACATACACAGAACATATAGATGCACTAGATTATCTTTGTAACTGTTCTAATATTACAAGACCACAGGGAACCCAGATTTGCAGTTAAACAGCATGGAGCAAATCAATAAAAATTTCAGTGTGAATTGCATATCTAAAGGCTAAAAGGCTAATGCCTTGTGCCAAGACACAGAGCAGTGGCACAGGATGGAAAATTACTTACTTTAATTAGTTTAAAAAACAGAGCAAGATTATGAGGATTTCTGGATGATTCATAAATGCAATGCTTCTTTTAATCTAGTCATTACAGGATGGAAAAATGAACTCCATAGGAATTTTCCTTTATGCTCTGAAAGTGGTGATTTTTTTTTTATAGCTGTTTCAACTACCAAAGCAATCTCTGATTTGCTGACTTGGAAATATCTTCTGCCTTATCAAAAAACAACATCTGAGAATAACTGCTGTTGCTGATACAATTGTTAACTGACAGCAGAAGAGCTGGTGAGAGAAAGGAACCCTGGTTGTTTAGAGTATATGGGCCTCAGGTACATACACAGTTTCTTTCCAGATTATCCAGTGCATCTGGATCAGACACATTTCATACACTTGTGCTTTCTCACCAGAAGCTCCCTTCTCTTTACTCTTCTCCCTTCTCAGCCCATTTCTTTCGGATAGGAAGGCAGCAATATGCCAGTGAACATATTCTAAGCCTCATTCAAAACAGCTGAGCAGGTTCACCTGCAACTTTCTAAAGCATTTAGGCAGAGCTACACACCTGGCATGGAAAAGTATCATCCTGGATGCTGAGTGTATAGAAAACTGCTAATTGTGTCAGATGGGACATCACAGAAAACAACTGTCACATAGCACATCATCTGCGTTTCCAAAAGTGACAGAACCAGTCCCCATGATTTGCTTTCTGTCTAAGCTCACCATAGCTTTTTTCCCTTGAAAAGCGTATATCAACAAGTAGCATTTCTAATGACAAAACAGTCAGTCTATTTGAATACATTTGTTTCACTGAGATGTTCAGGAAAGAGTCTGCAGGGGGATGTGTCTGGAAAGCCAGTACCAACCTACAAATGAGAAATGCTAGACTAATCATGTGAACTTATGGTCTTAGAACCCCATTATTAGTAAGTTTGTGCTTATTTTCACCCCTGCTGAAAGAGAGGTTCAGTCAGATGGAGCAGGCACATTTGGGGGCAATAGAGATATAAATGACATAGTAAATTTTACTCCTAGTTTTCTGATAAAATCTAGGTACCTTCTCCAAACTGTGGCACTAGGGAGTGAAGAAGAAATAAGATGGATGCTGTCAGATTTACAATACAATCTGAGCAGTCCTAATACTTTGAAAGACCTGGAGGTTTGTAGTCTCTCCCCTTTCCTTTGTGACTTCTGCTACTTTTCCTTACTTCAAGCTCTTGGGACCAGTTCTAGCTGTTGGCAGAACATTCCTTTAACCTCACTGATAAATGAGACAATGCCCTATACACAGTACTGAATTCTGTGTACTGAATCAGAGGGGAACTGCATAGCTGATTTTCCAAAATTGTTAGCAAATGCAGGTAAAAGTGAAAGCTGTGTGCAGATCTGAAAGCTTCAACATGTTAGGACATCATCATCTGCCCATCTGAAGAAAGTCTGGATGTCCTGGCTTGCTGTGCTGCAAATGTGTTTTCTTGTGTAGTAATTCTCACAACACTGCCTGATCATTTCTAAAAGAACAAGAGTAATAGCCTGGAAAAACCTCCACAAACTGAAATTGAAAGGTTTGCAAGCAGGTGAGAACAGCATGTATCAAATGCTGGTCTCATTCTGACCTCTGAAACACTTAAAAAAAAAAGTGGTTTTGTTTGTTTGGTTTTTTTGTTGGTTTATTATTCTTTTTACTGCAATATGCTATTTGGGCCCAAATTGCACTTCAGTGATAATCCAAGACCAAGTCTCAGAAGGATAATAATTCACCCTCTTCCTGTCTGCTGCCCCTGGGACTCAGCAGCCAGGTCCTAAGCAAAGTTATGCTTTTATCTCTTTGTCTTTGTTAGTGGTGGTAAGACTCTGTTAATTCAAAGACAATTATCACTGCCATAATCATTTCATCCTCTCCATTTTTAAAGAAAAGAGTGAAATCTTTGGTGATGGACTATGGTTTTACCATCATGGTTTTACTGTTGCAGTCTGATCTGGTGGTGAAGGTGCCGCAACCTTTCTTGCTAGAAGCATCTTAAAAAAGACACCGAGGTTGACAAAGGCACAGGCACTCTCAGACACAGAGTGATTTGCTCTCTACACCCTTAGGTGCAGAATGATCACCTCTTCATTGCACTCTCAAGTGCAGAGTGATTCCCTCTTTGTGTGGCTGCCTGAGCAGCAAAGCCACATGTGCCACCCCGGGTGACACAGGAGGAAAAGCAGCAAGATGGGGTCTTTCTGATCACCAGGAGAGCTTCTTTATTCCATGAGTTCCGGAGCAGAAAGGAGCCAGATGGTACCCAGGGAGAAGGACTATATGAGGTAGCAAAGGGCAGGGTTTCACAACTTGGCCAATGGGGAAAGGTGTGGGAGTCCAGGGCACTCCTTTGGAAACCCTGGACGATCAAAACCCTGTACAGGGAGGTTTAAAACCTGTACAGGGGGGTCTGAGATTTGTACAGGGGGGTTGCAAACCCTGGCATAGACCCCAGACAGGCAAGGGCCTTGCCTACAGTCCATGGGAAAAGCTACCAACACTATGGGAGGAATTGCAAGCCCTCAAAGGTAAAAGAAAGCATTTTCACATTAGGGGTTTTAGAATAAGCATGACCAGAGACAAGATGGAGGATTCTGGGCGTTGCCCTGGGGTCTTCTCCTTCTTCTTCATCTCCATTTTGTGCAGTGGTGATGACATTAAGTAGATTTATTGGGATTGGGTCAGAGTGGAAAACGCCTGTTCAGTATAGAATGTAGATATTGTTTTGTAATTGTAAATAATGTGCACATAAATATCTGTATATAAGATGATGAGCCGTGGACAGGCGGCAGTTGTCACCTGTTGCCCGTGCTGTCCAGACCTTGGCAGAGCTCAGAGAAAAAGAAATGTGATAAGATAAAATAAACAAGAAGAACAACCTTGAAAATGAACATCTAAAGACTCCTCGTCATTTCTGCGGGCGGCTCGGGGCTTTCCGAAGGACAAAGGGCAAAGACCACCCTGATCTCAGGCAAGCAGAGACCCTGAGAGAAAGGAATTGAGAAAGGGACCAATCAGGGGAAGGATCCAAAAAGACCCAATCGGGAGGGGTAAAAACCAGGAACCAAGGGGAATAACCAACAGGGTATTAATATTAACATAGCACTGCAAAGGCTCATGGGTTGAAGTATTTTTCTCACCTTGAGCCACAAGGAATACCCTCAAAGGCACTTTCCAAAGAAGAGTATCTGTGAACTGAGACAGCCTAAGGGTTGAAGCACTTTTGCTCACTCTGAGCTCAGAAAATCTCCCAACGAGACTTCCCAAAGGGGAGTCATTACAAATTCAGGCAGCTTAGGAGCTGTGCTTTCTCCAGGAGAATGAATTGTTCTCTGTGAATGGTGCAGGGACTCACCATACTTTGCCACTATGGCTTTATCAGAGAGCAAAATCTGGCTATTAAATCTAAATAAATATAGTTTTGAACCATGTAGCTGGATTAGGCTGCACTGTCCAAGTCTCAGCCTTTCCTGGACTCACCATCTGATGGTTTTATTCTCTTTCTGCTGATTTTGTGAGTAAACATTTACCTATACCCAAATGAACAAATTATAACAGAAAGAAAGATAGAAAGAAAAGGGGAAATCTATTGTAACAAGAGCTACCAATTAGTTTGAGGTTTCAAGAATGTAATGACTTCACATCAAGCACACAGTTCAAACTTCTTTGACATCTTCATCTGGGGTCAGCTGATATTTATCCCCATTTTTATGGAAAATATCAGCTGTGCTGAAAGATAGGAAGCTAGAAACTGCTGTAATAGCTCACCAAATGTATGATTAGTAGCAATTCTTTACCTTGACAACAGGATGAGAAAGAAAAATCATCTGTGTGGGCAAGATAAACCTCTGCAAGCAGCAGTATACTGAGGCATCAGCATCTTCAGTCTCCCTCCTACCAGCAATGTGAAGGTGCAGACTGCAAATACCTTCTGCTCAATGAATTACCAGGAAAATCTATGGCTGGCTCAATCTTTGCACTTCATTTCCCCTGCCATAATAAAGAATTTGTAAGTAAAATATTCAACATGTCAAAATTGTGCTCAGGTATACTGTGTTAAAATGTCATCTTTTTCTTTCCCCAGATTTTCACAAACAACCCTCCAGCCCACTAAATTAGGGGACCTGAAAGTATAATCTCAAATAAATGATCACTCACAAGTTTACATTATCATCTGCTCACATGCTTAATTATAAATTTCTTACTGAACTTAAATGATCTCTGATGTGATAAAAAAAAAACCACATAAAAGAAGGACCCATCTATTTCTGCAAGAACTTGGTGCAAAACTGACTTACTGCATGACATGTGCACCACCTATTCTGAAAAAGAGTTTTCAGAAAATGACACTGAAAAATTTGGTGTAAGGAAAAAGCATAATTTTAGAAATCCCTCATTGTTTAAGTAGCAACAAACCCAACAAAGTAACTAAACAAAATCCCACAAGTGATCACACAAGAAAGGGAAGAAAAATGAAGACATTTAGACTTCAGAAAGTAGTTTTTGATTCTGATTTTTTTGCCACTGAAAAAATGATGCAATTTTTTTCAGAAAAAGATATGAAAATTTTACGTAAGTGTTCTCAAGGTGTTTATGTTGCAACAGTGAAGTTACTTCTGCGGAAGTGTCTGAACCTGAATCTGCTCATCTCAGATATTTCTAGAGAGCCCAAGGAGGAGTAAACTCTCTATACTTATTCTGAGAGGTAGATGAATGTTTCTTTAACTTGTAGTGCCTGTGAGCTTCACAGGTCATCGTACTTATTTTCTACTGCCAGCTATGAAACTACCCTAACCCACATGCCAGCTACTGCAGATTTGGGCTGTAGAGGAGAAATTAGAACAGGGTAGGTAATCATACAGCATTAACAAAAATTTGCAACTGATTCTCATTGCCATGGACATTCATGCAACAGGCTTAAAATAAATTGGGCTTGAAAATTAATCACTTCTCCATGGCACAAGAAATTGAAAGTGGCTTTAATACAGACTTCACACTGGTTTTAGGGCCTATACAATTAGAACAGTTAATGTAACCTTTTGGAGTTCTCATACACCAAGCTAAACAAGTACAATATATATTCACCATCTTTCTGGATTTAAAGCCTTCCAGTTTTCATGTAAACCCTTAATCACTCTCTTTTGTCAGTAGCTATTAGCTGTAGAACATCGCCTGTTTCCCTGGGTTTGTTTTTAGCACTCTTCACCTACTCTGCTTGGAGTCAGTAAATTACCAAGGGTAGCTTTGACATGAATTATTCTGTCTCCTGGATGATCTAACAGATTGTAAATATGAAGAAGATTTGTGGGTAAATACATCGGGGAAATGCGCCTGGATGTTTTTATCATTAAAAATATCGCTACCTTGCGTTCCTCCTGTCTAACAAGGCAGACTTTTATATGTAAATCTTTCCCTAAGCATGCTAATGAGATACATAAAACTGCCTCCTTCTTCTGAGCAGCCAGAGTCCATGGAGAACTCCCTGTTTCTGCTGCAAGTTACGAGCACCCTGGAGGATGCACTAACGTATCCAAAGCAGCCTTCATCTTTATGGAGTACTGACATCTCCCTTCCTCACCATGTAATGAACTTACTTTCAAGTCCTTCCAACTACAAGAAAAGGCAGAAAAGATTGGAGGCATTTACATATCTTGATTAAAAACTGCAATCTATGTCTTCTGCTTAATGAACATTCCTTAGTGTCACAGGTGCTCCAGTGGTAACATGAGAAGCCTGGCTCCTGCTATGGACACAGCTCGAGTGCTTTGTGCAAAAAGCAGTGACTGGAGTGGGATGAATGTGCATTCTTGAAGGAGTTGGCATAGGTCAGCAGACGCTCCTGATGCTCATGGACCAACACAAAGGCTTAGTAGGCATCAGTGAGTTTCTAACACAGAGACAGGCAATCTACCATAAGAGAGTTTGGAAATCTCTATGTTTCGGTCTCTGATCTTATGACATAGTCTGTAGGGAACACTAACTCACCGTCATAGAAAGGTTTTCATAACACAGACTCTGAGCAGTGCTTCCTGGAAGCCCAGATATGCTCAACCCTGCCAGACAACAGGCTTTTCTTCTGTGAGGGGATGCCCAGAGAGCTATACATCTGGTCTGAATTTCCATCACTACTACTACAGACCAGTGCTGTCCACTCTTGATGGGAGCTGGCCAGGGGGCTCTGTGGAGGTCTAGACTGCTGTTATGATCCACACAGATTGGTTCACCACACTTTAGGTCTATCTGCAAGGGCTGTAAACAGACTCAAGCTCATCTCATCCAAAGGCCAAACTAAGCCAGCAATGTGGCTCTGTGAGCATGTAGGGGTGAAGGCCCAAGATGGGTCAACAAGACTCACTTCTTGGCTCTGATTATATAACCTCCCTGTGCCCATGTCATTCCCCAGTAGCACTGTTCTTAAATAGCTTGAGGACTGCACAACTATTCAGTAGTGACTTCTTGCACTCCAGGAGAACTTGATACCCAAACTACCAACTAGACTGCCCTCATGGGGGTTAAGGTTGGTAATTCTTTTTAATGTACAGACAACAGTTACATCTGGTTCCCCTATCTGAAACAAACCTTTCTCAGGCAGTAAGAACTCCAGGACAGTGTATTGCAGTCTGTTACTTGCATACAAGCAGCACAAGGCTTTCAGCTGGAGTAGCCGAGGAAAGAAGTAAAGGCCAGAGGATGAACCTCTTGCCCATTAACTGAAAATGCATCCTTGAAACTCCTGTGACAAGAAGGCTGAGCAGTGTAAGTCAGAAAGACTTATGTCAGGTGCCTTGCTGGTATGTTACTCATCCAAAAGTGCACTGCATATTCTAGCCACTATCATTAAGAGGGCTGACAAATGGAGTTTTAAGAGCAAAGAACCCTTTCACACTGGAAAATAAGATGATGGTTGAAAAGCTTTTTTTCTAAGTTTGCAATTACTGACATAAGCAAGGATGCCATTCTTGCATATACTTGTAAATATTGAGACATAATTGGTAAGACAGGTGAGAGCAGGGGAGAGTCCTAAATTATGGGTCAGAGTACATTTCTTTTTGTATTTAAGATGCAAAAAGAAAAATCCCGAATTTGTTAGAAATTAAAAGGTAAATACAAATCTTGATCCCTGGAGACAGCAGTGGAACAATTAGAATTTTAAAATAGAAACATCAAAAGACATGGTAGGAGAAAAACTGAGTTCCATAAAGCAGAGACTTAGAGGCATATTAACCAAGAAAAAACAAGCAAAATCAACCTATCCTTTAAAAGAGTTCTACAAGCATGGGAAAAGGCTTTAAATGTCTCTATAACAGAACTTTTCCAAAAGAAAGACAAAAGAGAGTAACACTTGAGACTCTGGCTGACCAGAACAGATGCAGCCCCTCTCCCAGCTGCCTTGTGGTCATGGCTATGTCAGTGCACACCTGGAAGGTGTTCAGGTAGCAGGATAAGGGGGATATCTTCTCTCTACCTGAGCTGAGGAGGGGACAAAACAATTGTTTTGTGTTTGTTAAGCAAACAATTAACAATTGCAATCAGCAACATGGCAAGAGAGAACAAAATATTGCGCCTCATTTGTCTACCACAAATAATACCCAGCTTCTAAAATTTGAGGAGAGCTACAACATTGTGGAAACCTTATGGATTGGGTTATCCAACACTGCCCACACAATCTCTTCTTTTAATATAAAAATGGCCATTTTTGGTCTAACTTAAAGGATCATTTAGCCCAGCTTGTCTGTAACACTAGACAAGAGCAAATGTATGGGAGAGAGCAGAACAGGGTAAGCATGCATCAATACTCTCCTTAATCACAATTAACTTGCAGTTCAAGGACTTCCCCAGCCAAAGGAGATGTTTTTATATTTAAGAAGCCCCAATTAATTTCTTTCCTATAAATTTGTCAAGTTGCCTTCTGCATCTGTGCAAAGATTTAGAAGAATTTTAACAGTCACAGTATCCTGCAGCAAGGAGTTATAATGATTAATGAGCAACTGTATGAAGAACAAAAGAAATCCTTCTGTTTTGAAACTCCCTCCTTCTAATTCTTGTGTTGCTCTGTAACTTGCTGTGAAGGGACAGTGAACAGTCAAACTCCATTCACCATTAAGCCTTCTCAGTTTTCTCTTTTCCATGGTGCAGCGTATTTACTATTTTTCATAGTAGTAGAAAAAGTCTGTTTATTCATTTCCAAAGCCCTCACAGGTCTCCTATCATTCCCCTTCTCCCTACTGTACTTTGCTAAGCAGATCCTATGCAAAACAGTTACAAATGGCTGCTGTTTTTGACCTTACAAATGCCAGTGAATAGCAGGGCTTGGGTAGACAAGAGTGAGTGACAAGGTATCCAGGAGCTCAAACAGTTACCTGAGCCTGGAACAAAGGAAACACTGCCAAGTAGTAAGAAGTGATCCACAGGCAGGAGAGAGACAGGCCCCTGTCTTGTCCCTTTCAGTACAGTCCCTTTCAGATCTGTAGCAGATATGTGGGTCTGCTTCTAGGTTGGTTACCTATTGCTAGAGAAATTGTGTATACAGGATCAGGTATTTTTTCAGTTTAGTTAGGGAAACCCAGTACTGGAACAGACACTGTCATAAATGACACACAAACTTCTAAAAATGCCCATCTGTTGTCTCTCACTCTAAACAAGAGAGCTGACAACTTCTAAAATACTTCACTCCCCCCGCCCCCCCCCGCCCTTTTTTTTTTTATCCAACCCAAGCTTTTACTTTATGAGCTTTTAGGACCAGATATATTAGACAAATTGTCAGACTCAGTGACATCTCTGAGAACCCTGGAAGTGATGTCTGCAACTGCTGACAGCTCTGTGAGAGTTGATCTTTTCTCTTAAAGCTGCTGAACTTCTATTAATACATTAAAAAATCCAATTTTAAAGAAATTACAATATTATCCATCCTTCAGGATCATAACACAGAGCCAGATAACATGACTCAACAATATCCAAGAACTCTAAAACCATAAGCCAAATAAAACTAGGTCAATGTCTGTAAAAGTTGCAAACCATAAGCCAGTCTTGTGATCTCATGGAGAATAACACAGGTTTGTGTATTTCAGCTTAGCCAGACATCCAGCTGAGTTTCAAAGCCATGAATAAACACTTCCCAGAATAATAGCTAAGAAGAGCATAATTGGCAGTGACTACCGTATGAGTACAAAAGGAGATATCAAGAAATATAAAAAGATTTTCCAGATGAGAAGTGTCAGAGTCAGAAAATGAAAAAGCAGCTCCAAACCCATCTTTTCTAGGACAAATTCAAGTAGATGGCTTATTAAATCCTCTCACAGCTGGAATGATCAAAAGAAGAAAAATCAGAGGAGAAGCACTGTCTGCTCTAAACGGATGAGGAAATTTAAAGCTTTGCAGTAATGTCTGTTTTAAAAGAGCAAGTGCCAGCTTATGGCAGCCATGAGCAGAGCTGGATCATTCTTTCAGCCTATCTATGAAGCCTGACCAGACCATGCAACAAAAAAGGATCTGTTCCATCCCTAGGTATGAGTTGTTTCTCAAGAAGAATGAACTGAGCAACATGAAGCAGTACCAAACATAATGGGCAGTACACAGGCTCATATTACTCTCTTTAGAAGGATTTATTTAGAGGTGCTTTGTTCACTCAGGGCTCCGGTTTCCCAGGTACTTGCATAGCAGTATCTCAACAATTTGCCACCACTGAAGACAAAACAAAAGAAATCAGGATACACACTGGGAGAGCCCCTCAGAGCTAGGCTGAGAGTTGAAACACACTGATTGTGCAATTTGTCCAAAACTGAGGGTATCCCAGAAGAATACCTTAATCTTGTTGGGGTTTCAGAACTCTGTCTGGAATCTCAGATGTCTACTTCAGCATGCGAAGAACAGATCTGAAGTTCAGATGGGCAACTTCTGAGAGATTCAGTTGCATCCTATTGTTTGTTCTGTTTTCTTCTTTTCTCTTCCAGCTTTTCTCCCATTAGTCTACCACAGGTAGATCACTCTCACTTTCCCCCAGACCCCTGGGAAAAGTCTCTGCTTCTTAGTCTGTGCACATCACCGCAGGGCTACTGGTTGAGTCAGAGAGTATATTTAAGCCAATGAGTCATCCACAGCTCTTTCAGGAGGAAATTTTTTCTAAGACTGCTATTACTGACACAAGCTCTACTGTGACTATTGAGACATAATTGGTAAGACAGGTGGAGCAGTGGAAGTCCTTTATTATGGGTCAGAATAGCCACATTTCTAATTGAAATGCTTTAGGTGAGGCAGAACTTATTCTGGAGAGAACAATCTTAGTGCAATAAGTGACAGTCTTCTATTTTTTTTTTTCAATATTTCATTTTCTTCAAAGTCCAGAAGTGCCACTCATCTTTTTAGGAATTGTTGGCATGAACTAGAAAACTGTGTAATGAGTTAGATTTATTTACAGACACATACAAAACTAAGCAGAACTAAATTACTTAATAATTATTAACAACAAAAAAAGCCACAACAACAACAACAAAACAACAAAACAAAACACACAAAAACCAAACCACAAAACTATTCATAATGCCAATTAACAAACACCTCTAAGATTCAGTACACTTAAAAACATTTTTCTAAACCATAACCAAAAATGGGCATTGACAATATTTTAAAAATTACTCCACAAAGTTAGCATGTGTTTGCAACTAAAAATGAAAGGGAGCCAGCATGTTTCAGAATGCTTTAATAATAAATATTCCTCTGATTCATGCAAGTAAACTTTTTTAGAGAAATCTAATCCAAGGTAAAGTCACATTACAGAAGGACAAGAAACACAAAACAGAAGAATTAATTAAATCAGCAAAATTTTCCAACCTGCAGAAAAAACCTGTAGTGATAAAACAACTTACCAAAAGGATGTGACAGTAATTAAAAGATAATATAACTGATAGTAATTCACCATAAAAAGTTCCATATCTGCTCATCTGCAGTTTCAAATAAATGGTTTTTCTTTATTTCTTTGCTGAGCAGAAAGGTGTCATAATTGACAGACCATCCCATTAGGTATTGTTCCCATCTGTCAGACTTCAGGAGAAGGTTGCACATTATCACACAAAACAGTAAAACTCAGTTCTTTAGAAAGTTTTTCAGGGCAAGGAAGAGGCTTAAAATTAAAGAAGAAAGAGGTTTTTACAAAATTGAAGACTACATCTTTCAATCCAGCCTAGCACTTAAGGCTTTCAATAGAACAACAAAAGCAATTTTGACCTTATCTTTAACTGCATCCTTGGAAGACAGCTAAAGACATGAGTGTGAGTCAGCACAGAGAAGTGTGTGTTTTCTAAACTCCCAGTCACATAAAAGAAAGAGGAAACACAATTGAATCAAAGGAAAGGTACCCAGTCAGATCAGATGCGGGGCTGTTAAGAGATGAATAAGAAGTAAACTTACATAGATATCTCTAAAACAGAATGAAAAGAAATTTTAAGGCTATGAAATTCTGTTTACAACCTGTACAAACAGCTTTCTTTCTCTAGACCTTAACAATTCATTCCAAATATACCCGGCTCATGAATAGTAACTATTCTTCCTAGGCAAAGATCGTACACAATAATAGAAGCTTTTGAATTTCACTTTTTCTGCAGTATCATGGCATAAGGTTCCTGCAAATTCCAGGGTTCAAAAGCCAGCAATGCTCTAGAGAAATCAGCCCACCTCAATCCACGGAAGAAAAAAATCTCCATGAATATATTGTTTATGAAATAATGAGAAACTGAAATTAAATGGCAATTTCTCTCATTATTATCATTCCTTTACCAGCAGAAAAATCACACAGAACATACCTTAATGAGGACCTATTTCATACAGCAAAGTAGAAAAATACGAAGCACCTGAAATTAATTAAGAAGTACAATGGGAAATAAAAATGGTAGAGGTCAGCACAGGTTGATCAGCATCTCCTCTCACTGACTGAGCTTTACCACAAGCATAGAGAATCTGTTTGCTACACACTGTCTGTTTTGTTGAATAGCACAACTCTTTTTCTGTCACTAACACAGGCTCATCAGAGCCTACCGTTAACTACAATTTTTTTTTTTTTTTTTTTTAGTTTAGGGGTCACTTTTCTTACTCTAAGCATCATAGATCTGTTGGGTCATGGATCTTCTAAGGTTTGACTGCCACAAAAATTCACCTCTACATTTCTGAAGGAAATTGAAGCCATCTCAGGAAATAAGCAAGTGGCATACAAAGTATTAAAAAATGCTGAGTATTTTTCCTGAGAAATACAGTTGTGTTCAGCTTTTGTCATTGAAGTATTCTCTGTTCAGTTCGATGGAGGAAAATTGTGTCCTACAGATCTTTATCAATGTAATTCTCCTAAGTTGAAGGTATTCCAGAGACAGGATGCTCTCTCCATAAGCAGACCTCTGAGTCTCACTAGTTCTTTCTTCTCGTTGTGGCATGGACCCAAATCAACAATTTGAATTTCTCATTTACAACTGGACTTTCTCCAGGTAACCACGCACGTTGCTTGTTTCTATGTATATGCCACCTGTGAAGAATTCTTGAGTAGAATTGCTCTGTCTGTCAGAGCCTGTTATCACTGCCTTTTCCATGCTGACTACTTCATATTGTCTTTTCCCTGAGAGTCAGATAATTTCTTCTTTCAGACTAAGCTTTAGACTGCCAAACAGGAAGTGAACGAAGAAGGCAGCACACCTGATTAATCTGTATTGCTCACAATGACATGCTACTCCCATAGATATAAGGGATATAAGGGGATATTATGGGAAGGGTATTATGATGCTTGAGATACGACTTCCAAAAATCAATGAGAACATTTGCTTAGTTTAGCACTGCTGGAGAAATCAAAACCCAAGAACATGTATAATCTGCAAGCCTCTGAATCCAGGAAGATACAGACCAAGTAAAACCTACAACAGCTGTTTAGTTGAGCTGTGAATTGTGCTGGAGGGCCACCATCCAGAGGAAGTTTGAGGAAGCACTGAACTCTGCAGATGTGCTGCTATAGAAAAAATTTCTGTCATCATATCTAGTCTAGCATAGGCAAGGAGAGCCTGGAACAAAGAAAGCCATCATCTAATAGAAGATTGCTGTGAATGTAATATGGTCTGGATGGTGTCCCACTGATCAATTCTGCAGGATGTGGAATTTGCCAGGGCAAGCATCTTGCAAGGAGGCATTTAATCATTGCAGCTACAGAAAGAGAGAGTCACCAAATAGCTAAAAAGTGAGCAGAGCTTTGGCTGTGGAAGGAGCTGGGATGCTGGCAAAGACCCATGGGTACCCTATGTTGGTTGCTTCTGGAATGAGGAAGGAAAGTTCTGTGGAATGATGGGCACATGGAGGAGAGGCTGGCAGAAGGGTAACAAACATTATGCCATGCTTCATTTAGCACTAGTTCCACAAATGAGGTCCAAGCAAAATCTACTTTACGACAACCATGGGATGACCTGGAATTGTGTGCGGATGTCAGACCCTGAGGGCACAATACAGTCACTAGTAGGTTCCTGTCTCAAACATTTCAGATGTAGGCACTCTTTTGCTTGCACATTTTACCATGTCTTAGCTCATCACAAAAGGACACACAGCTTGCAGGTTTGAATTCACTCTCTGTCCCAGTCTCACTGACCAACTCTTCACATCTCATCTTTCTGCTCTGGCTTTGCTTTCCACCACTTTTAGGTCAAAGAAAGGGGTGATGGCAGAGCTGCTGTCCCACTGGATTGCAGGGTTCATTGCACAGGGCCTGTGATTGCAGTTACATGCAAGCAGTGTCATGTGCTTTCTGAATCCTGTGCTTTTGTTTCTTAAGCATAGCTGGTGAATATCTAGAACAATCTCTGCTTTCCAAATCTTGGAATAGAATTATTTAATTGGAAAAAAAAAAAAAAAACAACCCACCACCAAATGACAGAGCTTACAGGGTCTTATGGACATCTTAAATAAAAGGAGAAAGGAAGAAGAGACAGCATTACTGTCTCACTGTGAGGTATTCTCCAGATTTACAAGGATATTACTTAGTTATGAGACAGCAACAATATCATGGAAGTCTAACACTTCCAGTGCTGACAGTGGGGTACACAAAAACAGCAAAGTGCTTAGGATTCACTGGTCTCACTCAGCCCAACTGGACAGAAGCTGCTGCAAGAATCCCTGACTCATGGTGCTGAGAATTTAATTTCAAGTTAAGTGCAAAGTGCTTTTTTTCTCTGATGTGAGCACAAGTGTGTAATTCCCTTCTGGTGAAGATGCTGACAGGTATGAAGACAGCTTGCTCTGACCTCTCAGCACTACACTACTGTCTGTATGGTGAGCAAGCACACCTGCAGCCAGATATGTACAAGGAACAGTAGGGGGAAGTAAAATGGGAGTGGACAGGAGACAGTGCTACAGATACGATTTTGCAGCATATCTGCCCCAATGCAACTCTCTACAGCAAAGAGCTACCACTTACTACAAGTCCACATAGCAGAGAGATCTGAACATTCCCAGTGGGAGAAAACCACCATTAAAGGCTGTAGTCAAGGAAGACATGAGTGACAGTCATTTGACAGACCTGCATATGGGAGAGGAAGATAGAAAACAGTTACTGTCCACAGGCGTTTCAGCTGCAAAAAACACAACCAAAGGTAGTAAAGTTTTCAGGGCTCACAGATCGCAGATGGCAGGAAAGAAGAGGGAAGGCTCAGTAGCAAACTGTGGAGATCTGCAGGTTCTGGACCCAGTAAGCTCTTCATGGATTACTATTATTGATATTGAAAGCTGTTTTTCTTTTTTTTTTAAAAATGAAGCAAATCAAGACATAAACAAAAGAGCAGGCCAAGGGAACACATGTAAGGGGCAAGGGTAAATCTTCTATCTGTCAGGGGAAAGGCTGAAAAAAGTTCATCCCTTATTTGTTTGAGGTTTGAAAACCAAGGTGGTGGGCTTCCAAAATCCTGTGTGCATATCTCAAGACTGAACTGTTCCAAGGAAGAGATTCAAGCAGATCACCAGGACCTTAGCATCACAGTTTTTGTGTTCTAAAGGTGACTGTTTCTGTGTAAGTGAAACTTCTCCAAAAAGTATAACAATCTTAGGTGATGTGAACAGACATCATATGCTAGGAGTCTGACTGTCGCTGGAGTGAGAGAGATTTTTCTTTTTTACATGAAAAAAGTTCCACTGCAGTAATAGAGCAAAATATCATGCATAGAGAAATACATCACTGAAATTTGCTACACTAGGGTGGTAGGCAACCCTGTGTGCTCCACAATGTGCCTCCCTTTAGTGAAGGATTGTGATCTATTCCACTAGAAGCAGACTATCATTAAAATACCACACAGTGGCACACCATGAGGATCATCAGGGAATCATCAAACCGTGCTATGCATACAGTAAGGAAACAATCTTCCTCTCCAACGAAGTCATATGATTGCTCTGCGAAATCTCCTTTTCTAAGACTTATGGGTCTTCTCACATTCTTCTCTGCTTAGTCCTCATTTCTTACCTCTGAATCAGAATCACTTTATATGAGGGATAGCTTGAGCCTCCATGATTTATGATGCTGTGGGCTGAACTGAAAAGTCTTACATCTATAGTTTTCTTGAACTCTAATTCATACCCTCAGTATAAGAGAGAACTTAATTTATAGTTGCTTATTTTCAGAGATGCCACTGTGCATTATAATTTTGTTACTGCTTTGTATAACTCATTTCTGTCTAATGATCTTTGGTCTGTTTATGCAGGAAGCGGCAAGAGACCACATTCTGTCAAAAACATTTAATACAACTATGAGATTGTAAGTGCATTTCCCTATATACATTCATTTCATAAACATGTTTCTGCAATAACATGCAGAAAAAGCAAAACCAAGCCAACCAACCAAAACAAACAAACAAGCAAACAAACTCCCAAACCCCAAAACACCTCAAAACCCCATCCCCCTCTTCTCAAAAGCTCCAAACATACAAACCAGAACCGCCCCCAACCCCCTGCCCACTGTGATTTGGAAACATTCTGTCCTTTATAGAGCCTGTATTTTCTCCTCCAGTCACAATCTAGATCCAAAAGGAGAGGCTCTGCTCTATGCCTTGCTGATGGCTGCTTCACAGTCTGCTGGCAGACATTAAAGGCTTATATTTCAACAAAAGAATAATATTTCTTACTACTGTGCAGCAAAAGTTTGTCTCCTGGCAGGCATTCATCAGCTGTATGATTTTAAAAAATAACAAGCATTAGTTAAAAGATAAAGAGCGTGACATTAGCTTCCTTACAACATACAGCATGTAATAAGACTGAAAATGTAAAAAAAAAAAAAAATAACTGTCTTCCCCATTTCATTCTTAAGAATCCTGTGAAATCCCTTAGTTGCATGTTTCATTTTCTGCCTCAAGCTCTAGGTGAAAGGTAATGATGGTGAGAGATGAAACAAGACAAGACATTGCTGTGCCTTTTTCATGCCAAACTCAAGCAATTAAGGAATCCTAAGAGACTTCACTGGAGCCTACCTTGTAGTCAGTTAGTTTGGCCTGAGTGTTCCACAAATGACTTTGAGTGAAAGGAGATACAGGAGGCAACCTGAAGACCCTTGATTAAATGTAACTGCTTGCCTTTTTTTTTTTTTTTTTTTTTTTTTAATTTTTTTCCCAGTGGAGGTGTTAACAATCTCTCATTCCTGAGTAGTTTCCCAGGGCAGCTTTGTATAACTTCAAACATGTAACAAGTAGGTGACTCTGTGTGAATTAGACTTACTTTATGATCAGCCTAAAGTAATGAAGTAGGTCAGATGAACAGTGTCCCAGAAAAAAATGCTGACTTCTCTCTCACACTCCTTTGGAATTCTGCTGGTAAAAATTGTGGAAAAAAATGTCAGTTTCCCAAGAGGCAGCTTGAAAAGAATTAGAATCAAGAGGTTAACAGTTTGAATGACAAGGTAGGGGACACAAAAGTACTACAATTGCAATTCTTATCCACAGGCAGTCACATGCCCCAAAGCTCCCTCCCCTCTTCCAGTCATGAAATTTGTGTGCTCTTGTCTTTTTCCCCTGTCACAATTTGGAAACACATAAAACCTCAAATGCTTGCAGGCTTCCCTGTGACTGGGGGTGTTTTGGTTTGGAAAGACAGGTATTTGCCAGGGAAAGCTGGAGTTTCCCTTGGAATGGAGAATGTAAACTCCCTCCCTCCAAATTATTGTAATTTTTCAATTAAGGGCTTTCAGGCAAAGATTTGGGAATAGGAATAACAGCTCTTTACTGGGAATATTAAAAAATACAAATGTAGTAGTACAAAAAAACCCCAACCAACCAACCAAACAAAAATCCTAAAAACCCTGACAGAGTCAGAAATATGACCTGACACTCTGTTGGTCAGGGTGTTGGAAGCAGTCCAAATAAATCCTCCTGGAGTGGCAGATGTTGTTCTGTTGGAGTGGAGATGATCCTGTAGAAAGGTTCCAGTGGTGGTGTGTTGGTTTGGGCAAATTAGAAGACCCTCCGAGAGGAAATCCCCTAAGACAAACCTCCACCACCCCTCCCCGCCCCCAGCCCTGGGTTTGGGAAGGAAATTCTTTGGAGGAGACAAGTGGAAAAACCCGATTTATTGACAAGAACTCTTCCCCCCACAAGAGAAAAGGAAAAGGCTCAAGTTACTGTGGGGGGAGGGCGCAGAGCTTCTTCCACGGGCTCGGAGATCCTCCACATCCTCAGGTCAGGTCCAGAGCCGGTACAAATCTTCGGGGGGAGGGGAGGGGAGGGGGGGGGGGAAGGGAAAAGGGAGAAAAGAAAAAAACCAGAAACAGTGCAAAAACAGGCAGCAGAAAGCAAAAGTGGCTAAGTTAGCAAGCAGGAGCAAGCAGCAAGCAAGCAGCAAGCAAGCAAGCAAGCAGCAAGCAAGCAAGCAAGCAGCCAGCCAGCAGCAAAGCCAAAAGCAGCAAGAGCAGCAGAAGCCACAGCCAGCAAAGCATTGGACATAATGTTATGTTAGACATAACAACACAGTCCAGATATGGGATATAAGGCTCCGTCAACCCAGGACAGGTGGCAAGATGGGCCCAGTCTTCCTCTGGAATGTTGGGGAAAACAGGATACCTGGTGTTCCTGAGTTTCAGTTTTTATCTAATTAGGAATGGCAGGAACCCCCCCACTGCATGGAGCATCTCACAATGGGCTGATGTAATTGTATCAGTCATGTGGTGAGCCTTAAGGGCCCATCAGCGGAATGGGCCTGGAGAGAGGATGGGTCAGGGGAAAAGATAAGAAACCTTGCTCCACCTGGTTTTGACAGCTGTCCCATTATCAGAAAGCACCTGCCCCCTCCCCCCTGGGGTTATGAGGGATGGGTTATACATGAGATAAAGTAAACATCTCCCCAACCAGTTTCAACAGATGGAAAAATAGAATAAACATTTTTTTTTGGTTACATAACCCATAACAAGTGGGCAACATGAGGTGTCCCTCCCTTCCTATCTATTCTATAAGAATTTCATAGCAACAAAGCCTAAACATTAAATATGGAAGGATCAACCTCTTTCAACAACAATTCATGCCAAATAGCCATTTGGTTAACTGTTGTGATCCAGATGTTCTCATACTGGACTGTGATTGACTGTGTCTTGACTCTACCACACCTGTATATAGCACAGATACATTGATATAGATACAGAAAGGTATAAATTAAATATACATGGATATATTCATAAGAATATAGAAAATTTATATCAAATACAAAACACTCTTTAATTAGAGCTAGAGACATTAATAACTAAAGTCTGACTGTGAATAAAAATTAACTAAAAGTAAAAGAGAGTTTAAGTCCTCAACTTGCTTTACAAGGCAACTTGACAAGCCTTCAAAGTTCAGCGGGAGGGCTGGAGGAGAGTGAGCATTACGGGAGTGGGAGATACAAAAGAAGTACAGCATGACTTGGGCTGTGAATCCATCCTCAAAAGCCTCTCAGGTTCCCTGTGCAACCCCAGGATGGCATGGAAGAAATCAATCCTATGAGCTGAACCAAGAGGCCAGCACCACCACAGTCTAGATGGGTGATTGTACATTATGGCTTGGGCAGACTTTGGGTGGGTTTCACACAGACCATGCTGTGCAAGAAAATGGAAAACAGAAACAATGCCAGTGTCAGAGGAAGGGGAAAGGATGGAGAACAGTGGGGGAAGGTTGGGGCGGGACGTGGAGGGCAGGACACATCACAGCAAAAACCCCTTAAAGTCTTTCTGACATAGACCACACAAACTGGCAGAACTGACCTGTGGAGAGAGTGAAACTGAGGAGTTAAGAAAGAATTTCGCAATTTCACCCAGAACCCCTAAGACAAAAGACAAGCCTTCCAGTCACGGCGACCTGCTCAGAGACCCACAAGCCCCCTCGGGATCTTATGTAGATCTGTTACAATTGATTGGTTTTGTACTCTTTCCCTCCCACCCTGGTGTCCCATAAAACCCCCTGGGTTTCCCCTGGTTGGCAGAGGGTACCTAGTCCCTGGACCCCTTCTCGCTGGTACCTTTGCAATAAAGTTACCACCTGCAGAAACTCCACACGAGACTCCCTCTCTCTCTCTCATCACGGCTGGCCAAAAGAAGGGCAAACTCACAAGGGCAGGAGCTGAGAACACTGAGCTGAAATCACTGAGCTGAAAAATCACTGCTCTGCCCTCCTGCTGAGAAGCCCCTCTGCCAGCTGAGGAGCGCCCTGACCCCCCAAGAAGCTGTCTTTAATGAGACACCTTTTGGGGGTGAGTGTGGCTCTCTGGGTCCCAAGCGGTGGGCCCCACTACCAGCTGGAATACTGACCAATGGGCCTAAGAACTGGAATGTGCAATTTTAGGTAAGTTTCACACAGACCAGGCAGGTGGTTGTGATGAGTTCCCTTTTCCCAAACTGCAGGTCATTCTTAAAGCTACCTGCAATGCAGGCTTGTCCAAAATTTGTTTTCTTTTCCTTAAGTTGGTGAGCCTATAGAAAGTTTTCAAAAGCTCCAGATGGCTGAGGGGTCAGAAGTAAGAAGTGTATCATGATCTGCTGATACTCATGTCTGGGGCCTGAGAGAGTCACAGAAAGGGAGTGAACATAGATGGGACAAAGACATTCTGGGGGAAAAGACTGAAGAAGGTAAACAACAATCTCCCCTTACACGCCATTAATAAACTTTATCTGCACAGGAGCTCAAATGACTGTCAAATATTGCATTTCTAACACGGTTCTAGTAGCAGTAGGTTGCATGTAGACATACCTTCATCAATGCTTCCATTGAAATACATTCATTGTGTTCCTGGGAAGGCAGAAAACATGGGAGGTATAAGCTATTACTCTGTACAGAAGGCAAGTAGGGCAACCTGGCAACCTAACTTTCAAATCAGGACTTTAAATATTGTTCAAGGTGGCAAGAAACCTCTATAGAGGGCCAGGTGATTGTGGCAGAGGTGAATGTGCAGTGGCAGGCAGACTTGACAATATGCAATGTTATTTCACCTGTAACAGTGGTGTCAAATACACCTCTATAATGCCATACATATTGTTCAAACATGCCCAAACATCAGTTCAAAAGGTAAAACAAGTTCTGAACCACTCAGGGCTTTTAAAACTGTTTTAACTGGTGGCCATGCACCTCAGAAATTCAGACTAACAAGAGACAAGAATTTTTAAATGAAGCTTTAAACAACCTGTTAAAGAAGTACAATGTTCACCATTTTCCTACGAGTAACAAGTGTAGTAGTTGCAGAACATTTCAACTTGACACTTAGAACAAAGACGTGTGATTTATTTTACCATGTGCAATACTTTTGTGGGACACTGATGCATAATGCGGATTTATGAAGAGTTATAATTTCCAGGGATCTCTCAAAGCCAATTCTGGAGACATGGATCATTTCAACTTGTGGGAAGGGATGCTCTGGCAAGTGTCAGTAGAAAAAATGTGGTAGGCCCTGTGTTTCTAGTGGGACGGCATCCTGTGGTGACATTATGAGGCAAACATGGAGGTGCAGCAACTGCTGGCAAGCAGTCTCAGACAACCTATGAACACTCTACCACATCTTCTCTTGTTCTGGAAAGCCTTCTGCTGACGTGCATGAATGCTGAGTCTGAGTTCAAGCCATGTTACATAGGATGGTGTCCTGGTTACAGTGAGGGTAGAGTCAATTTTTTTCTGTAGTTGTTACAGTGCTGTGTTTTGATTTGGGATGAGAATGGTGTTGATAATAAGCTCTTTTGGGTTTCAGCTGAGTCTGTTTATTCTAAGTAAAGTACTTTTTTCCTTGTCTGATGCTCTAGCAGTGAGGGAATATGCAGAAGGAACTGGGTGGGAGCACAGCAGGTGGTGAACAATTGTGTTCTGCATCACTTGTTTTTCCATTTTATCATTATTATTATAATTTCCCATTATTACTGTCTCTTACTTTATTTTCAATTATTAAACTGTTCTAATCTCAAGATACAAATTTTATTTTGATTCTTCTGCCCATTCCACTGGGGAGGGTGGGAAGAGACCTGGAGTTGAGTGGGTGGCTACATCATGTTTCATTTCCAGCTGGGCTTAGAACCAGGACAGACAGCTACCAGGCATTTTGAAGGCAACACTGAGCAGCTGCTATGGATCATAGTGCCAGACTGTGTGCAGGGTCTGGGATAGCAAAGCAGTTATTTTTAACAGGGCAAAGCAAGAGCAATAAAAACCGTGCAGAATGAAAAGTTTTTATCTCAATGCCAAGGCAGGCAGCCCCCATGAACCCAGAAAATATGGTTTAAAGGCTTCAAGCCAATTGGTAGGATAAGTCAGGGTCAACTACCCACCTTCAAGCAAGTTACCAGACAGTAACTGAGAAGCCTACCCATCACCTCAGACATTGTATACATGAATAATACTGTAAATTCTGTAAATACTGTAAATGCTGAAGTGAAGACTTGCTCAAAACCTTAACTGCAAAAAAGAGTAAGAGCTAATGCAATCACAACAGAGACACAGATTATTTTGGAAGAAGCTGAAAATTACTTGTAAAAATTTGTTCAAACAGGAAATGATGGGGGAATGATGATAGGAAATAATCCTAATGCAAATGTAAGTTTACATCCAGTGATACCTGTGCATGGGGTTCTTAAAGTCATTTATGACCTCACTTTTCTATATTCAGTACTTGATCTCATTTTACTTCTCATGGTCAGTTCCAGATAACTGAGAGGAAAAACCTATTCTGTTTTCTTAGTGAGTGGGATAAGCTTTCAATTACTTACTTACTTGCATCAAGAGATAAATGAGAGGAGTGTCTTGTGAGTGACCAGAAATAAACCATAGAATATTTTAGATTGGAAAAGACCTTTACGACCACTGAGTCCAACCATGAAGCTTGTGAGTTCCATTCTAAAACTGTTGCAGTACAAAGTGGTTAGCCGGGCACACACGCAGATGTCACAGCTGTGCCTTCCAATCTTTCCTCAACTTTGTATTTTGTCCCTTTAGTTTTGTCATTGGAAATTATACATTTCCAAAGGCTTGGTACAAAAAGCTCTTCTGTCACATCTGCTCAAGAGGTTTTTATAAATTGACCTTAATTGTCAGGTTCATTCAACTGCTTTCAGTACCATCTTCTTCCCAGATTGTCCTAGAATTCAGTGCATCAGAAACAAGAAGAAATATAGTCAGGCTGAAAATGCCATCAGCTCCAACACTAAATTGAATTCAGATATCCACTTTTAAAGCTGTACTCATTGTCTGCATGAGAAAAGCTGTTTCCTTAGGTTATGCCCCGAGATTCAGTTCCATCCCTTGTCTATAGAGAGGAGTCTTTTGGAGGCAGATGTGCTCTTGAAAAAGCGCCAGCAGTCTGAGATAGTGGCAAATGAGTAATCACAGAATCACAAAATCATGGAATCATTTAAGATTTGCAGGATCATCCAGTCAAACCTTAAGCCAACACTGCCATATCCATGACAAAGTCATGTCCCTTAGTGCCTTACCTATACAGCTTTTAAATTCCTCCAGGGATGGCAACTCAAGTACTCCCCTGGGCAGCCTGTTCCAATGCTTGACAACCCTTTCAGCAATGAAATACTTCCTAATATCTGATCTAAATCTCCCCTTATGAAACTTGATGGTTTTTTTCCTCTGATCCTATCATTTGCTACCCAGGAAAATAGATGAACATCCATCTTGGTGCAAACTTCTTTCTGGTAAAAAGAGAAAAAACAGTTTCTTTAACTCTCAGAGGAGCTCACAGGGAGGAGCAGTAGGAGAGTACCACAGCTCTAGCACAATGTTAAAAGCCATGGGCTCAGAAGTCTGGATGCATGAGTAGTCACACTACTGTGGAATTTATTGTCTGTGTACTCTCAGGAGGTGCAGAAACATCCCCACTGAAGCAGGATGAAGAGATAACCTCATGACCTTGGCTACATGTCCAATCAAATGAAAATTAGAAAGTGTATGTCCTTTGGATTCCTGTCTGGTTCTTTAGACATTAGGTTCTCTTGATGTGGTGCAGCCCATGTGCTGGATGAAGAACCTCAGCCTTCCTGATATCTGGCACACAAAGCACAGGCTTACTGCAAGTAAAACCTTTCCACTGGCCTCCCAAACAGACTTCTCTCTGTAAAATTCCTGTGTCTTGACATTAGAAAGGTGCTAATTCCTGAACAACCTCTTCTCTGAGCACTGAGAGAAAGGCTCCTTGTTCTGAAAAATGGCTGTGAAGACAGTGACATGTCACCAGCTGGAGACTTCAAAAGAGCACCTGATGAAAACATTGTTATGTCTCTCCTTTGCACCCACTGCCTTTGCAACTGCTAAGAAATCTTCTGGGTTACTCAAGATCTCCAAACTGCTTAATGAAGCTAAAGATATTTCAGAGATTTCACATCCCAGTTGTTGTTGTTTGATGCACTGGCAAGCTAGAAAACAGCTCCATTACTTCTAGTTACTTTGTTCATTACTTCTGTTCAGTCTGCAGACAGCTACCTCCCACCAGGCTCTCATGTTTGTCTTGGGTCTGGGAACTGGCCACAGGTGAGTGATACACAGTCTTCCTTACCTGAAGAAAAATGTGGAAATGAAATGCAGACTTCTGCTGTTTCACATTACATAGTTTCCTCCAATCTTTTTCTCTCATGCTTTCTGTTTTAAGGCACGGGTTTTTTTAAAAGCCGAAGTTTAATGTTAAATGTCAGCTGGCTGAGCCTAGTTTAGCCATCAGCTAATCTCAGCTGGTTTCTGCAGTCAATTCATTTCCACAGGAGACCTTCAGTTCCTAATTTTCTGCCAGTTTTATTAATTTAGGCAAATATGTTACCTTTTCTCATCACAGATCTATCTCTAAGAATGGGCCAGAATACTACACTGAACTCAGTGGGTCCCTCCCATTCAGGTGTCACACCACTGCCTTACCTAGACATTTCCACCTTTCCATGTCTTTCCTGGTTCACAATATTGCAGAGAGTAACACAGGTGTGTTATCTTTGTGGGAAACAGCTGTGGGAAACTCAGATCCAGACACACAACTTTGGTAGAGTGGCCTCATGCATTCCCTGTGTGAGCTGTGTCACAACCACTCATCTTGTTAACCCATTCCAATATGAGGGAAAACTTTGTAACTTGAGCTTCAGTAAAAAGGCTTTAAATAGCCATTTATCTTATCCAATCTAAAAGATTAAAGAAAATACACAAAAAAATGAAGTGTTGAGCACTTCATTTGGGCTAATATGAAATAACATACAGTTGAGTTAATATGAAGTGATAAAATGAAATAATGAGAAAACAACTCTGTAAGCACCAAAATCTGGTGATGCCTGAGGTGTTAAACAAAATTTTCACTTCTTGCATAACTGCAGACACTGTTTTCACTATTTCAACAGCAATTTTAACTACACACATCATCTTCTCACTGTTGACTAGGTCCTCCCGGCCCCCACATCTTTGGATTCCTCATGTGGGTGCATAGGCCAGTTTCCCAGCTCATTGAAGCCACTCAGAAATCACTTTTATGTTGGTGAAATGATGCAGATTTATGCTTACTGACCTAGTCAGTTTACCCACTGACAAAGAAGGCAGAAGGTAAAAAACCTTTTTTTTTTCTGTTGACTGCTTTCTAGCATTCACAGTCAGGCAGAAAAGTTCATTTATCTGACACTGATGTTTTAGCAGTTGAGCAAGGAAAGAAATGATTGCAGACCATCATACTTTGTTGTTGATGTGGTCCTCATTAGGACCATATGTCCACAGCAAGTACAAAGCACTATACAAAACCATACTTCTGTGTAATTTCTGGCTTTCCTAACCAGCACAATCTATAGACAGAAAAATCTTGTCATGCATTTGCCTATACTTGCCTTTAGCTCTGCTTGTTCACCTGCATTGTCTTGATTGCAGCTCCAAGCCAGCCACAGCACCTCTCTCAAGGCATCAAATGTATGTAACACTGTTGTAATTTGCATTTTAATCTCTTCAGAAGCTGAGACAGCAAGGGGAAAACCCTAATCTTATCAGAAAAGGTTTACATGAAATGTGGCAGAATCTTTCCCCTTCTCATAGCAAAGAAAACTGAACCACAAACAAAAGGTTGGCTATTACCTTACCTTTTCCCTGGTTAGTGTTATTTAGCAGATCTACAGAGTTCAAATCCCTTCATGACAGGTAGGTAGGAACTTGGTGACTTTGAAAGGTGCCTTCCAACCCAAACCACACTATGATTCCATTCCATGAGGACTTATACTGGGGCTAGGATAGACATGCTGTTCACAGATGAGACCTGACCTTCTATTCACATGTTCTAACAGACTAACAGATAATGCCCATTTTCCTGTACTTGCATGGTGAGTTTGAAGGTAGGTGTTCCTGAGAAACTGCAACTAGATGCAGTAAGCAGAGCTTGTGTCTTTCAAAGCACAAAGATATGACAGACACATATCTGTGTATTTTGCAGTGAAATGAATCACGATGTGCTTGTGCACATTGTAGTCAGCTCCGAGAGCAGAGTACAGGAATTTGGATAAAAAATTTAACTAAGTACCTTGAGGAGAGCTGTTCCTTCTTGTAGGCTGCTTTTTCTTTCCTTTCTTCATTTTTTGATGAAGGATTCATTACAGGACTTACCCCATGCCTTTTCTACTCAAAAAGCATGCAGGAAATGAAAACTTGTGTATGTTGAGCCATTTTAATATAGCTGGAAATTTCTGAAATACACAAAGAATAACCTAATACTCCAAATTTTTTGTGCGTTTGTTAGTAAAATCTGTCACCTCGGGGCAAAAATCACAGAGAAGTTGTATCAATTTATATAATGTTCTAGGCATCTTTTCTTTAACATGCTCCCTGGGGAGATCAAGCTTCCAATTCAATCTTTTCTGATTTTGGCTTCTTTCATGAATGAAATCCTTTTTCTTGTGCATCCCTGTGGATAAACTGTTCTGGGGGTAAGTGTAGCCTGGAGTCTGGGGTCTTGCAACATTGATTTTATTTACAGTTTTTTAATACTTTTATCAGTTATCCTCAAGACCATGTTGAAACATTAATCTTTCCTGTTTCAAGGTTTGTTTTTACTTTAGTGGTAGATTCACTAATTACTTCATAAATACTTAGTCATTTATCACATGCAAGTGTGCTTCCAACTTTTTTAGGAATGTAACTTCTTTCTGTTTTCCTGTGTTTTGTAAAAATGACAGCATACTTCACTGCCTTTTCCAAAGACATAAGGCCTCCATTGGCTACTCTTGTCTGTCTCTCTATGCCTCTGTGTACTGATTATATCTTAACAACCACAGAGGTACTCATTGGATACCTATTTGAAAGGACATCTTTTGGTGAATGTAAAGCTGGATGTTTACAAACGTGGTATTATAGGCTTTGCATCAGGGAGAGGCTTCCTTTGCATTTTGTCTGGGGCTGATTCCTGTCATGAGGAACAAATACTTTCATTTTCAGGGACATTTCGCAGAGCCCAAGGGGGGAAACTCCCCTCTGTGTTAATTCTGCTGATAACAAAAAAAGCATCAGGAATAGGCTTTTGTAGTCAACCTCCTCCCAGGCTATGGGAGCATTCACTCCGTAGGGTGTGCATGCTAAATACCAATACAGAGCATTGGTATTTACAGCACCGTAAAAGCACAAATAAAGTTAAAGCAATTGTTGTGGGCATGCAAGTACAGAAAAAAAGAAAAAACCCAAACCAGAACATAACAAAACCAAACCAAAACAAAACAACCCCACAACAACAACAACAACAACAAAAAACCACAAAGGATTTTATTTTCTACTTCCCACCAGCAGCAATGTCTGGCCATTTCCTGGGAAGCAGGGCTTCAACACACAGAGCAGATGGTCCAATAGGCAAACACCGTAAGCAATGAAGGCCACATCTTCCTCCTCCTTTCCCTTAGGTTTTGTACCTGGACAGACATCCTGTGATGTGGAAAACCCCTTTGGTCAGTTTGGGTTGGCTGTCCAAGCTATGTGCCCTCCCAGGATCCTGTCCACCCCCAGCCTCCTGGACTGTGTGGGGTGGAATGCTGGAGAGAGAGGCTGGTGCTGTACCAGTCTTTGTGGGCAGCTGTGACTGCTCAGCAGCAGCCAAGGCACTGCTGTGCCATCAACACCTCTCCAGCTACCAATGCAAAGCACAGCACTGGGAGGGCTGCTGTGGGAAAATGAACTCCACCTCAGACAGACTCAATACACTCTGACAAAAAGAGGTGGTATCTTTCTGGTGAGAGGAAGAGAGATAGTGCTCAGGGATCCACTGGCAACTCTTTAGATTAAGAAAGATGCTAATGTGTGAGCAATTTTTTTTTCCAAGAGAATTAATTGGGTTATTGATAGATGCCTGCATTTATAGCCATATGAGCATTTGTACTGGGCGGGGATTAGGTATAAGAAAATGTAGAGGAAATAAAGGACAAAATAGGAAGGAAGGAAGGAAGGAAGGAAGGAAGGAAGGAAGGAAGGAAGGAAGGAAGGAAGGAAGGAAGGAAGGAAGGAAGGAAGGAAGGAAGGAAGGAAGGAAGGAAGGAAGGAAGGAAGGACTTAAAATGAAATTATAAGAAATCCAAATATCTTCTTTCTAAATAAAGAACAGGTGTCTTACATCCTCCTAATGTCCATGGGTGAGATAGCTTCTCTATAATGAGCAAGTCTGATCAAGATTGGCTTGGCTAAAGTACCAAGGCCCAGAGGGAAATTTATTCTTGTTCCTCTTCCTTTTACCTCCTAGGAAACCGGAGAGCAAAGCAAATTGCAACAATTTGTGACTGTAAAGGAAACACAGAGTTCTAATCATATTGTTTTTCACCAACAGTTGCTTTAAATACACTGTCCAGGCTTGTATTTGCTTTTCTAAAGCCTATTAGTTCTGTCAGTAATGTTTTTCCTGGAGGAGAAAGTTATTCTAGCTGAGAAGCCTTTGATTATTTTTATTATTATCTGAGACACTCACACAACTTACGAAACATTCACTGTGGCCTCCGGCCTCCTCAAATGCTGCTGTCTTTCTTCAGCATCCCTTGATTCGGTTTAAGAATTTCATCTAATTCAACTGACAGAAAATAATTTGGTCAGGTCTTAAAGCAGGTTTCTTTCTCGACCTACAAATCTAATTTCCAATCAGCAGTTGCTCTTTGATTGCCTTAGAAATTTAGACATAGACAGACAGATGGACAGATGTGCTTTATTCTGGTGTCCCTTTATTTACTTTGCACTCTGGATGTCATGACATGCTCACATGGCACATCCTTGCACATACTTTGTCTTTCACAATGCTGGTTGTATGTACATTCTGAACAGTAGCTGATTGACCACTGATTATCAGTCTAAGTATTAACAGAGCACCAACACCAAGGCTGTTCCTCTAAGACTGTCTAACAGAGGAGGAAAGCAGATTAGGCAATTTTAAGTCAATGTCTGTGCTGAGTGGCTCTAACAAACTACAAAGGCAACATACATTTGGTGTATCAAAGTGCCTTGTGTCAAGAATATCCATTTTTTTTCAAATTTTAAAGCTGCGTCCATTTTGCTAAGGCTGGAAGCGACTATATCCTTGGTCTCCATATATAAGAAACAAGGAGAAGAAGGAAGAGACCACTAGGAGTCAAGACCTGCTGGTCAAACTGAAGGACAAGAAAGAAATGCACAGGCAGTGGAAGCAGAGACATGATGATGGTGCTTTATCTTTACAATTTGCTTTTTCATAAATTTAATGTATATGTAAATTAATGTAGATGTAAAGTCATTTCCTTTGGCTAATACCAGATGAAAGAACACCTCCCATAGGAATGTTGCAGTTAACTTAAGAAATGGCAGTAATTATGAACAGTTTTTCTGCCAGAGGAAGAACAGTGCATTTAAAATGCCTATTATATTGTGAACTTCTAGCCTCTTACAGAGGAGCAGGGAGGAAACCAAAGTGTAACATTTCAGGTTGCTTACGAGGTGCAATCACTCCAAGGGCTGAAACACCCCTATGTGTGATGAAGACCATGGGCTAAGTCTTATTATCTACAGCCTGTGGGAAGACAGATTGTGGGGAGACAGATGGAGATGCTGCTGAATGCAATATTGCCCTTGATACATTGCAGCTGTGTTCATTATCCTAGAGTGAGAACAGCCTTGCCCTCACAGCCATGGGTACAATAAAGAGTGAATTAGCTAGTAAGGAGTCAGTTGGAGTCTACTGGCTGGGCTGTGAGGAGGAAGGGACAGGAGGTCATGTGAGAGACAGAAAAGGTAAGATGCCATCTGTAGGACAGACAGGGGTAGGGGGCTGTGCAAGGGACAGGAAGGAGCGAGCCAGAACTGAAGGAGAAAGAGAGAAAGTGCTGGAGCTGTATGGAGCTGCCCATGGGAGGCTACAGAGAAAAGGTATGAAGGACTTTGAGATAACAAGATGCTGATGCTTGAAGTCCTCTGAAGCTTTACTGAAGCACTCTGAGTGTTGTGGCTGTCTAGACAACCACAACAGCCTGCTTTGTGTACCCACTTTGTTATCTTTGCAGGCGGAGAAATGTATAATTGACATGGAGAAAATACGGGGACCATGATCTGGTGGAGACAGAATGGTCCTCTTTTTGTCTCTGAAGAGCTGAGCATAACTAAAAGAAATTGTATGACGAGAGCATGGAAGGATGCTATGGATAAAAATGAACTTTTGCCTCATTCAGTGTTATTTAAAAATTAAAATGTATCATATGCTAATTATCTTGATGAAGTACATGCTACCACATATATGACTATATTTCTTAAGTCTTTGTCTAGATCATGCTGTATGTAAAGAAGTGGAGGAGCATAAGATTGGGCTGTACATAAGGAGGGTAGAAATTTCACCTAGCTAGGAGGAAGGCCAAAGAAGACCTTGAAGACAGTTGACCAAGAAAATACCTGGACCTTTGCACTAGTTCTCCTCGTGCTACCCATCTTAGATCAGTGTAGGAAATCCTCTCAGTGCATATTCTGAGTTGAAAAAAGTGGTTACTAGAGTAATGAGGGATCTTGCAGCCTAAACTTCACATGCAGGCTCAGATGGGTAAATATAAGCAGGAAAACTATGTAAGAACATGTTTCACACACAATTGCATTCAAGGTGGAAAGCAAAACCATATAATTCTATTACAATTTTTCATCTCTGCTAGAAACCACAGACAAATTCAGTAAACCATTCAGAAATAGTCCTGGCATTAGTTAAGCTACTCCCTCATATGTACCAAGGTGGACAAGTCCATACTGGTGTGTCCTTACAATTTTGACTGGCAGGTCTCAGGAACAGAGAGACCATTTTTTTGGTCCACAATCGCACAACTAGTAATATGTCACATGTTATAGTGGATATTGTGGTAACCCCCGAGGTTACCCCAAGGGAGCTTGCCCTCCCATGGAGGGAGCACAGTGTATAAGCTGTATTCACAAAGGCAAGGCTCACCACAGGGAAGTCTCCCTGGGAGACATCTTTTCTGGTCATGGAGAGTAAAGCCTTTCACCACCATGAGCCCTTGGGGCTGTATGTTACCGTGCATTAGTTGTTTCTCCACTTCCTAGTTTTTCCCCTTCTCTGATTGGTCCATTTTGGATCCTCTCCCTCATTGGTTGTTTTCCCCTTCCCTGATTGGTCCATTTTGGATCCTCTCCCCGATTGGTTGTTTTCTCAATCCTCTCTGTGATTGGCCCAAGTTGCTAGCCCTGCCGATCCCAAACCTTATGTAATCCCACACCCTGAGCCCCTCACGGCTTTCGGTCACCGATTCCTGCCTCGTTAAGGGTGCCTCACCCTGGACACCTGCCTCCTGTTTCTGTTTCTGCGTCGCCTGAAGGAGCTGCTGGATCTAGCTGCTGCCAGCAGCCTTCACAAAAGAGCTAGAGCTGCCAGAGTGAGCTGGTGCAAGCAGCTTTCAGGAAGGAGCTGATCACAGAAGTGCCTGTGCCCCTTGGAAGCCCGAGATGCCCATCCAGGGACGGTCGCAGCACTGAAGTGGCCACTAGCAAGGCCACTGGCAGTCGGCAGCAGGATACTACCTGACACTTGGTGAGATGCACAAGGAACTGAGCATCTATGACAGCATTGTTGGAGTTTGTCTAACTCCAGGGCTCTGAAATTATTCATGACAGACTGTCCTGTTCCTCTGTAGATGAGTTAAATCAGGGCTATAATTGATACAGCAATGTGGGTGTGACCTTGTCATGCAGAAAATCACTTAGAAAAGAGAAAGGATCAGAGATTCAGAGAAATTATTTTCTAATTTTCATCAAAAAAGTCTTTGAAATGCAAAACAATTGTGACTAAAAATGGAACAGTCATTCTAAGTAATGTGAGAGATGGTTAATAACTTAGACAATGTCTTTTTTATCAGTTTCTGTCTAAAATACAAAATAATATAAATTCAAGAAAGAGGACTTATCAGTATGGGCTTTGTCTGTTTCTGGAATAAAATATTTTTGCTTTTTGATGTGCAGGAGTTGCTAGTTTTTTAATAGTGACACAAATACAAATAGCAGTATCCAACCCATTATCTTATTTTCTTCCTTTTAAAGAATTAATGGGGAATATACACATAACTATGGTGAGCTGTTCTAACTACGAACAGGAGTCCAGGAGTATTCTGAAGATTATTGGTAACAATTTTGTAACTTTCATAACTGAGAAATGAACAAGGGTGGTTGCTTCACTCTGACATTTGAGAAGAAGAAAGAAGGAATCATTGATGTGAATAGTGGGAGCTGCAGACCACTGCAGAGAAGGACCTGGGGATATTGGTGGACAGCAAGCTGACTGTGAGCCAGATATGCACCCTCAGGCTACCAGCAGCCTGGACTGCACAAGGAACAGAACTGTAAGCAGGGCAAGGGATGTGATCTAGCTTTGAAACCATGGCTGGAATGTGGGGGAGTTCAGTTCCACGTTCTCCAGTACAATAGAAATGTAGACCTTATGAAGAAAGTTCAATGAAGGCACTGGAGCATCTTTTGCGCAAGAAGAGGTTGAGAGAACTGTGACTGCTCAGCCCAGAGAAGTGAAAGCTCAGGAGAGCAGCACCAATGTGTGTAAAATAGTTGAGTGAAGGGAATGAAGAAGGGGGAGCCTGAAAATTCTCGGTGTTAACCAGTGACAGAATCAGAGGTAATGGACACAAGCTGAAACATGAGAAATTTCATTAAAGCATAAGAAAAAAATTAATTTATTGCAAAGGTGGTCAGAGAGTGGCATTGGCTGCACAGACAGGTTGTGAAGTCTCCAACTTTGCAGGCAATCACAGGCAACAGGAAATGGTCTGGTCCTTCAGACTCTGCTATGAGTGGAAAGATTGTCTATTGTCAGTTATAAAACAGAATGGGAGAACACCTAATGCTGTTGTTAGTTCAGTGATGCAAACTCATGTAATTTGAACACATTAGTAACAAGCTCAAAGGTTTCTTGCCAAAGCCATGTCCAAATCCATCTGTGTACAAGCAGGCCCAGGATTCTTTTCTTTTACTGCATAACACAAAGTCATCCTCAGACCAAAGGTATGCTATTCTGCTGCCTTGCCAGAATACCCCAAAAACCAAGGAATTGCAGTAAACTGAAGTTCCAAATCTTAACTCCACAAAAATAAATGGTGTTACCTCCTTTTTGACTGGAAGCTAGGATGTTGACTATACTGTGCGAGACAGTTTATCTTCCTTTGTTGAAGGCACATGAGTCCCTCTACTTCTCAAAAAGATTTCTGATCAGAAATATCTTTAAAAAAATGAGTTCTATCAGGAGATCTACTCTTCACTTCTATTGCACTAGCATTTTTTAGAAGTGAAACTAATTACAGGTAATGTGCACCAGAATAAAACATTTGTTTCTCTTCAATCAGGAAAAACTCCTAGTCAATTTGGAATGGTACTTTTTTTTTTTTCTTGATGTGTAATTTAGATGGAATAGATGGACCGGATATTCAGCTGGGATTCTGCTGTTCTGGAAAAGCCTCTCTTAGTCTTGCAGAGTTCTATGACATTTCATTATACTCTGACTTCAGTTTCTAAAAGATTTGTTGAGGCTTTCACTGCTCTAATGAGTAAGAAAAAATATTTGATGCTTCAAGCAGATCTGTTTCACAATTCTATTTTCTGGTTTGCTTTCACCTTCTAGACTCAGACACTTGAAGAACAAAACATTCAGCCATGTGTAAAAAATGCTTTCTCTTCCTGATGCAGTCAAATTATACATTCTATAGCAACTGCCAGGGTATCTGATGAGATAGCACAGGTCTTTTTGTCTTCTTTCCAGAAAGTAAAATAAAAAAAAAAGCCAAAGACAAATTTCTTCTCTTCATTGGGTATGTGGGGTTTATTATGCTCTGGTTTTGTTGGCTTTACTTCGACCTTTTAAAGAAAATCATCTGGAGAACCATTCCACTTGAAACTGTCACATCTCCCTTTTGGAAGAGGCAAGATCATTGAAAGAGGATATTGAAGAGGTCATTGTAGATACACTGATCTAGCCTATGACATTTGAATTACAAAAGAGCTGCTGGGAAGGAAAGTGGAATGGAGCCTGAACATCCCTTGTCCCTCCCAAGCTTGTTTACTTCATGAACAAATTTTGAACAATTTCCTTGTTACTACTTTCCCTCCGTTCCTTCCTTTCCCCCACCTAGAGCAGCTTGGTAAATGTGAGGAATAGACCATTCTTTGAAGAGTCTACACAAACAAGGGAGACAGGAGATGTTAGTGCTCCAGCACAAAACCATTGTTGTTATCACAATATTTAATTCCTGTTGTTATTGCTAGTAGTTCCTCTAATTAACTATTCATCTTAACATTTTAACCTTTGTATTTACCTGGAAGAATATGAACACATCAATCCAAATAATAAACACCTTGTTGTAGCTAATATCTATAGGATAACATCAGGCAGGTTGAGGTTGCCATTCCAGGCTTACTCCATTCAGGCTGTAAATCGAGTGCAAGTCTTAAATATTTTTTTGGCCAGTACAACAATCTCACCTGTCTTATATTCAGTGGATGATGGTGGAAGGGTTACAGTTCATAGTTCTTGGAAGGCTTTATTGTGTGTGGTCAGATTACACTAGAATTAATGGGGAAAATAGTAAATATGATTAATTACCAGAAGGTTTCCTATAGAAAATTCTAGTTTTCACTGTCAGTGAGACACTTCCCAAAGAAGACCTTGCAGGCTGACTGCAGTAATCAGGCTTAAAATGTTTCTGGTTTAGAGAATAGCGGGTCTTCTACTACTTATTTCCAAGAGCATCACCCACTTTGAACTCTGTTCCCACTGCATGCTATAACCTGAAAAAGAGAGGAGATTTATAGCATCTCCAGCATCATGGCCTGTTTGGGAGTTGCCCTTCCTCTGCACAGAAGACCATAAGTTTACCATTAATTTTACAATTATTTAATAGCATAAATAATGCCAGAGGTCAGCCAGTTTTCATCCTATACAAATAAAGTTATATTCAGTTTAATGTCCTTTAAGGAGTCTGGAAGTCCTATTCTTTTACAGACCTGTCCAATACATGATCCTGCAACATGACTGTGTATTGTCTTCAGTAGCTCACAACTTGAGTAAGTATTGTCTTGACTCGCAGGAAAAGTTTGTTCGGAAAATGTGAAACCTAGAAAATTGTATCTGAGGGAACACAGACAAAGAGAAAATAAGTCCTAGTTGTGCTGATATGTCCTCATTGAATCTCTTCAATAGGTAGAAAAATCATCTTCATAGCTCCTGCTCAGAATAAAAGAGTCAGACATCATTATAGTGTGAATCACCAGCAAAGGTGTCTTTCTCCCATCCTAACAAATCCATTTCCCTCAAGTATCCTGATTCTTTTCTCTCACAAAGGTGTGGGACTGTAATAACTTTTGATTTCAAAAATGATTCTCAATCCATTTAAGTTTCTGACAACCAAATTGAAATTCTCATATCCTGATAAATGGAATAAAATTGGGAACAATCCTTCTGTTTTAAACTCCAAAATGGTGAGGCACATGTCTGTGAAACCTTGAGTAAGGTTTCTTGTTGGTGCTAGTAATATGTGTCATGAGAAAGTCACATTTCCAAACCCACCTGAAGAACACCCTTTCTGTGGAGAACTGCCTAATGAGATAATTAGAAGAGGAAGAAAGTCTACAAGTGCACCTTTAGTGCATTCATGCAGAGACAAAAGAATGTCACTGTAACCCACAGACTGATGTCTCATTCCTACCCCATATTGATTCTCCTCTCTTGACTCTAAGCAGCTGTCTGTGTGGTATGGAATGGTGCTGTGCTTTGCTATGGGTCATTCCATAAACATTTTTGAATTCAACTCATAGTCACTGGCTTGTCAAGGAAGTGATGAGCATCACAGAAGTCTTAAATTCCTTTCCCCAGTCTAACCCAAACTTCCACAAGGCAGGAATAGCCATGTTCAGGTACGTGATATGGCAGATATTCCTAAAGTATATTCCCAAACTGTAAAGCATGAAATCCCCAAAGAAAACCCCAAGAACAGACATGGTCAGATAATGTTGCTGTATCTCTGAACTGCTGGCAAAAGGAAGAATATTGCACACAACTCCCCAGTCTTTGTTAGAGCAGCCAAACAACTGAGCTAAAGCTAAATAACTCAGGTCACTGCAAAACATTCTCTTGTGACCAGTATCTTAATCTGTCTCTTTCCTAGATGTTTATGCCATCTCTCTGCTGTTTCTGGAATTGTTTAGAACTGCCCATATTAGAGACTCATATGTCATAAATGCAAATATAGAGAAAAATCTGCAGAGGAGACTGAAATTCTGTCCTTGTCTGTCAAATAACAACATCGATCAGGGAAGTATGCGAGATGTTGCAGAACATAGCTAAAGGCAGAAATGACAATTAAATGTGGTGTATATGTGCTCCAGCCCACCAAAGGTCAAGGCATATGAGTTTTGAAATGGACGTGTGAAATGTGCCAGGGAAATGACACATGCTAGAAGTTTCACATGCTGGAACTGTAAAGTACCAGATCAGAACACGTGCCTTTTAGCTGACTGTTGTCTGGTCATAAGTGGCCAGGCAGGATGGAAGGTGGAAAGGATATTAGGAAGTAGAGAATTGTCAGAAGCTGTGGGAAATGTGGGCAATGAAATGGAGAGAGGCACCCAGGTACCAAGGAATTGTCTCAGTGCTGGCTGTGGAACAGTGATGATAGCCTCTTAGTGAAGGCAAACCTGCTGCAGGAACAGCACTACTGGAATGAGTTTCGATAGGCAGGCATCACTTTTATCAGTAGACTGTGAATGGTGTGCAATTGCAGGGGGGTTTCCAGCCTTCAGCAGGTAATAAATTTCCTTGGAAAAGATCCTTCCATTCCTCTAGTCTGCTAGCATCCACTTCAGAGGACAGAGGCTGTCCGTCTCCTAAGGTCAGGCAAGAAAAACAGAGTGGAGCAGAGCTATCCAGTGCAAGATCTTAGCAACAACAGCAGTACAGGCATTCAGAAAGAAGAAATTTTCCAATCAACCTAAGTCAGAAAACAAGAGGGAGACTCTTCCTTTGTATCTGATTCCACAAATGGGATCCTCCTGTTTTTTGTAGTTTAAATGTCAAAGCTTTTAACAGGACCAGAAATTGGAGTCACTGGAGGAAAGAAGCTGCAGAATCCTCAGTAAATTAGCAGTGATAAATATTTGAAGGATTTTTACATCTTGCTGGCCTGTGATTAAAAGCAGAGTTAAACACAGTAGACTCTGTCTTCCCTTTGCACCCCAGTGTTGGGAAGAGACAAACCCACAGAACACTGACATACGGGTCCTTCTCAAAGGTGTGTTAGAGGCTAAAAAAACTACCTTTTATGAGCTTTATGGCTCATCATTCGAAAATACTAGGTGGCGTTTTTAATCACTCACACTGTTGCTCCAAGTTGGCAAATATCCACTGAAGACTTCAACATTACATGTACAGGTAGGTGTAATAGGTTCAGTGAGACTGCTCAGTGTTCAGATCAGGCCTGAAGGGTGCACCCATCCTGGTAAGTTAGCCCAGGAGTATCCCAGGCATCTCTAGCAGTATGGTTTATGTTGACTCCTTAGTAAACTCTCTTAGTTTCCACAGTGAGTGGCAGGGTACCAAGCACCTGTGGCAAATGTTCCCTGAAAGATCCTGTTTGGGACAGTGTGCAGCTAATCGGGAACACAGCTTACAGTCTATCAGTCCCTGCAAATATATACCAGGAATGCTCCCCTAAAAATCCAGACCCATTAGAATAGATACAGAAAATATTACTTGGAAGATTAATGCTAAACTGGAGGAGTAATATGATGAAAATATCTCTAAATATCTCAATAATCACTGTGACACTGGATTAAAAACACAGTCTCTGATTCTGGGTGTAACTGAATCAACAAAGGGGATCCTTGAATTATTTTTCTCTGTTTTGGCTATCTCTCTATGCCTTTGCAGACATCTAACCAAGTGATGTTCACTTGAAATAGAAATAACTACCCGAAATAAGTTTTTGAGATAACTACCAAGTCATTAAAATTCACAGCCATGCAGAATACTTCCTGTGCACCATTATCTGGTTTCAACCATCTTCCAAGTGTAGTTTCTTACATTGTCTTAGCTGATGCATAGAATAGGGTTGAGGTATACTGCCTGGTCTCCTTGGCACTGCTGGAGTTGCTCTGTCCTGCATTAAAAAAAAGCTGCAGCACAGGAAAAAAATTGTCAGTATCACTAAGTCATTGGAGATGTCAATGGGAGAAAATCTCTCTTAGGTTCAGGCTTTGTATATGCAATATTTTTTTCTGTTAAAGAAGGTAAGTAAGCAGAAAAAAAGCATGCTCATGCAAAAGCAAAATTATGTTGCAGTTACTTAAAAATTAAAAAAAAACCCCAACACCTTAAAAATTAAGGCTAGGAGAAAGTTTGGGAAGAGAAATATAATGTAGAACTGACTCTCAACCCTAGGACTTTTAATTCTGTTATGTTTTTGTGTTGGTTTAACACAGCCTGGCTTTTAGTGGGGGTAGGAGAAGCTGCAAAGGCAGCTTCTAAGAGAGAAGTTGCTCAAAGATTCTACTACGTTCAGCAGAGCCAATCCCTGAAGGCTCTGACGATGGACATATTACGAGCCCAACTAGAGAATTTTATAATGCCTCTGTGATGACATATTTAAGAAGGAAAAAATTGCACACCATTTCTCTTTCTTCTTCGGAGGGGTGGAGAGGTGGCCGATGGGGGGCCATCCAGGTGTGGCCATTTGGGCCATCCCAAAGCAGCTGCTGGGACCGCACGGCCGATGGCCGGGAGTGGCCACCACCACCTCAGCACAGTCCACAGTGAGCTGTGCCTGCTCTGCTGCTTTTAGCCAGGCGTGCTGCAAACAGACGGGCAGAAGCAGCAGCAGCAGCTTCTCCTTTTCGTGCCCCAGATAACGAGAGGCGCTGAGTGGTGCCGATGTCACGGGGGCTGCTGGGGACACCGCGTGGCCGAGAGTGAGGGGCTGACGAGCAATTCCCGAACCCAGAACCCGGATGGGATCAACCTTTCAGTGCTGCAAAACCGTGTAAGAACTTTCCAACGGACAGAACTTGAGAACAAACAATCCTACAGACACCAATTCTCTCCCAAAACAGAGAAGGGGGAAAAGATGAAGACAACATGTTCTCCAAGAGGAGAACAACGTGGTGACACTAAGGTCAGTGAAAAGGAGGGAGGTGGAGGAGGAGCTCCTCTGGGCATCAGAGCTGATATTCTTCTGCAAGCCATGGTGAGGACTGTAATATAACAAACTGTTTCCCTGTAATTCAGGATGTGCATGGAGAGATGCAGAATTCATCCACAGCCTGTGAGAAAAAGGTGCTTGTGCTGGAGCGTGTGGATGCTGAAAAGCTATGATCTTTTGGGAAACTCAAGCAGAGGGAGAGAAGATAGAGGAAGAGGACCCTTGCTTCCAAACTAGAACAGCTCATCCTTAAAAAACTACACTCCATGAATTAAAATGACACACACCATGTAGTTCGGAAAGACTATTTCACCCATGATGGGATTTGCATCAGGTTGGGTAGCACTGCTACTCGTGCAAACTCAGAGAAGTTCACAGTGGGAAGGACCCCATGACATAACAAAGGAGACTCCTCTCTTTAAGCAAACGGAAGGGAGATTTTTTAAAAGTGACAAGCTGACTAAAACCCCTATGTTTTGTCTCTTTGCACTGTCAGTGAAAAGGAAAAAAGGGCAGGAGAAGGGGAGAAGGTGTTCTAAAGGTTTTAATTTTCATTATCCTCTTTTAATTAAGTTTATAAATTTTAGTTTATATTTTTAAAGTTTTTAGCCTGTTTTGCCCTTAGGGTGTTTCCTCCTAATCCTTATTTCACCCCATGAACATTTTGGTTTTTCTTTCCCCCTTCTCTGTTCAACTACAGCAGAGGAGAATGAGTGAATGTTTTTTTGTGGGTGCCTGGCTTCTAGCCAGTGTCAAACTCCAAGAGCTTTCTGAATAAAATTGTATTTAATTTTTCCAAGTTATAAAAAGATGTGGGTTTTCCCCATAAAAGGATAATTTTAATAAGTGTTAAACAGAAAATGACAGTCCCCCTTCCTCAAAAGAGCAAGCAAGAAGACAAAAATCTCATTATGAGTTTAAAGAAGAGGGAGACTGACTCCTCTTGGTGGTGCCCAGTGGCAGGTTAAGAGGTAATGAGTGCACACATAGGTAAGAGCACACATTTTTGCTCTGGTTGTGACTGAGAACTCAAACAGTTCAGCTCAGAGAGCTGTGGAGTCTCCAAACTTGGAGACTGTCACAGACAAACTGGACAACCTTGAGCAGTTGAACATATGTGAGGGATTGAACTAGACACTCTGCAGTTGTTCCTGCCCATGCCAGCTGTCATAGCTGTGATGCAACTCTGTGAGTTTGTGATTCTGTGAGGTGGATCACAGTGGACCACATTTTTTTCCTGATTCCTGCCCTAGAAATGCAAAAACATCAATTAGAGAAAGGTGTTGCGTAGTGTGATTTTTATGCCAGTTCAAGTTAAGAGCTTAAGTTAATTTTATATTACTGTACAAAAGCCTTGTGTGGAGAGGTTACTGGACTCATTTAAGTAGTCTGTTGACCCTACAGTATGTTAATAGGAATGTACACACACCATCCTTTAGAGTGTTTATTGTACAAAGCACCACCTTTCACACTTCACCACTGGAAGATATTTATCAGATCACAGTATTTAGAAACAGAACATTGTGCCAACTCTTCAGGAGCTGCTTCTAGAGAGCTAAACATTACAAAATGTGGCCCATGGCATCCTTTCTCCAAATATTTAACCTGTTTGTGTTATATTTGTGTAAAACAATGCCTTTGGCCTTTAGCATTCAAAAACCTTCTGTCAGTGTATAGATTTATTTTAAAAAACCCCAAAACGAAACCAAAACCCACAAACATGCCTGAACTGTTCATAAATATGGACCAAAATTGTAGTAAATGCCATTGTCTCAAAATGACTTACTGTTTACTTTACTAGGAGGAAAATACTGACAGGAAATAGTTTCATGCTAGTGCATGAATGAGATCACCTGCATAATTACTAAGAGTTACTTAATAATTACTGCCAAATGTGATTAGTTTATATTTGGCATTTACACACTTTATTATTCAGAAAAAATAGTTCAATAAACTGAATGTGGGTCTTTCTCTTATCTCTCTCAATTTTACACCGTGCTGTGCAATATGATCCCCCACTTTTCACACCCTACTGGGCTCTTGCTGACATATTTTTTAACCCTGCTTTTTCGTACTTTCAAAGTAGTAAACAGTATTAGTTCCCATTGTTCACATGCTCCATTTTGTATTACCTTAAAACAATGTTTAGCAGAAGGGCAGCAAAATTCCTAAGATAATGAGATTTAATTTGGATCCTGTGTTGGTATCTCCACTAATGTAGCCCATTTTCTCAATCTGATTTAAGTTCTTTGTTTGATGAATTTGCTGTTCTCTCTGCAGCCTGGTCCCTTATCCAAATATCTCATATTTTAAAACTTTCTCCTGATAATTATGTTAATCAAGTTAAATCAAACCTATTTCCTGGTCCTCTAGTTTAACTGTTGAAACCCACACTTGCTCCACAGCCATTTTTATCAGTCTCCTTAAAAGGTGGAATTTTTATCTGATATGGGTAAAATATTTTGAGGTCCCAGAACACATACAAATTTGAGAAAGCTGTAAAACCAAAGACGAAAAACTTTAAACCAAAGAAGAAAGCTAAAAGGAAAGACAGAAACACTTGGAACACAACAAGAACATAACCAATTATCCATAAGCTTCTTTTGCCTATCTCTACTCATACAAAAACTTGCCCAAACCTCGACCCATCACAAGTATTCTTGAGCAGTTTTATTTGAAGAATAGCATTGTGTAAATTGTTCTCTTCAACCAGCTTATAAAACCCTGTAATTCTGATATGGAAGAAACATACAGTATAAAAATACTGCATTCTTTTCAAATTGCTTCTAACTGCCTTTTTTTCTTTTTTTTTTTTTTCTTTTTTTTCTTTTTTTTTTCTTTTTTTTTTTCTTTTTTTCGTTTTTTCTTTTTTTCTTTTTTTCTAAGAGCCTGTAACAACAAGCCTTGTGCAAACTGAAGTTTGGGAAACATGCTTCTTTGAAGCATACTGTGATTTCCACCTTACAGTGCTAGCAGAAGCTACAGATAATGCTTCTTTTCTATTTATATTCTAAACACTTCCCTTTCCATTTCATTTGTTCTGATAAGCTCTCATTGTTTTTTTCTCACAAAGATGAGAAGGATGGAAGGATGACAAAATCTTACGTGAGGGGAAGGACGAAAAGCTTTGCATTATAGGATCATGGAAAATGTTTAAATATGAGAATTACATAGAAAGTCAGAGGACCAAACTTACATGTGAAACTAGATGCATGAAACTGTGAACTAGCTTATTGATTGTATTTTTTCAAGACCCACAGTTGCACTTCAGGAGAAGAATGAAGTCAGTCCCATACATGTTCTGTCTGGTTTAAGGACCTTACCCACTGTCACTGAAGTTATTTCAATCACTGCTATAAAGACATAGTCTCTGCTGAATTCTGCTACATATTTTCCAGCAAAACAGTGCATGACAAGGGAACGTAAAAATATACAAGACTGCATTAAGCTGGCCCATCTAGCTATTTTATAGCTTGACTCCTTCAGCGATGAATGCAAGGTGGAGTGGGATGAAAATGCAAAGATTCCTTAATGAAAGAGACAATCCCTGTTCCTAAAGTGGATCTTTCCAATAGTGTCATCTGAGTCTGTAGAGGTGAGGAAAGAGTTGAGCCTATAAGCTTGATATTAAGCTTTCCTTCTAGAGTGTGCATTCGGATACATATGAGCAGTTTGTGATGAGAATAGAGTTGTTTAAAAATGAAACAAAAGTTCCCATTGATAACCTGTTAAATTAAAATGGCAGAAGGCTAGAAGACCCCTCTGTGTTTCCCTCTGATTCCATTCTTCTCAGTATTTTAATTATCAGCTTGAACAGTACAACCTGCAAATTTTTACCCAACCCAAGAGTAAAGGGAACATATATACCAGCCATCTGACCTCAGGAGCCAGGATCCCAACAGAAGAGCTAGTGATGGCAGCAGACACAATAAGGGATTTCAAAAGTAATGAAGGAAGAGTTAAATATACAAATAAATGGGGAAGTATCAGTTAGTCAACAGAAAGGCAAAAAAAGATTCTGAGTTATATTGGATAAAAAATAAATTTATGTATGTGAGGGAAATGTGACTTGGCATTGGTGTGTATTAAAAGTACGTTGCTTTATCTGAGAGGCAATTACTCTCTTTCAGTCCATTTCTGGGTTGTGTCAACTGGAGAAGTCAGTACTTTTCCATGGAGATTCCAGAACCCAAGAAAGATGAAGAAAAACTGTAAAACCCAGAGAGGCTGAGAAAATGCGACATCTCAGAAAGCTGGAAAAAGCTGAGTTAATTTCACTTTAAAAAAAAAGGTGTTGAGTGTGAGTAATTTGCTAATGTCTTCCTAGGGCTCCAGCTGAGTTTGACTAAACTTGATTCCCCCCATCTCACTAGGAAATGTCATCATTAGCAGTCAAATGTAGTATGGAAAAGATGGCTGGCACCTCCAATACCAAAATTAGTGGGACCTTATATATCCTTCAAGATGACATAGGTCCTTGTTCTAGGCTAGAGGATTCTGAGATGAGGATCTGCACAGGTAGAGACTGGATTCCCACTTAGAGGACACACATTTTTAGCAGTTCCTTGTAATGACGAGTTTAAAGGCAGCATTTCACCCAAGATAAGAGATTTTTGTCTCCTCTTTCAGAATATCCATCACTTCCTTACCCGCTGCACATGGACTCCTGCCCTGCTACATTACTCCCAAAAGTAAAGTGTAAATAAACTGAGCAGCATCAGAGATACTCAGATACTCTGAATATTTAAAACAAAAGCATAAACAAAGGAACATTCTATGCTGCTGAATCAGCAAATTCTGTGCAATGATCCTAATTGGAAGACCATTGTATACAGAAGAACTGGTGATCCATGTAATAGGCAATGTGAGTGCTGTGCTGTGCTGTGTGACGTGCACAGCTTGGCCTGCAGACTGTCTTGAGCTGTGTGTGTGTATTAACTACAGGATAAACATACCTGGCTGACCTGTAGCAGAGAAACCCACAGGTAGGTCCCGCTTTATATTGTTGATTACACCACTTGCATGCCCTTGTCTCTATCTACCAGTGAAGCAACAAGTTCGTGTAGGAACCCTGTTTACTTGAACAATGAAAGTCTTGAATGATTATTTTCCTTTCAAGAAAATACTATAAGAGGAACAAAAAATGAATAAACTTCCTATAGGCGGATCTGCACAGCATGCCACACCCATTCTACACTGCCCAGTTTGAGATTACCAGCACCTGAAGTAAGCTTGTCTATACTTTGATTTCTTTCTTAATACTATTATCTCTAAAAAAAAAACAAACCAATTTTAAGCAACTCTTTACAGAGTCTGAGCAACTTTCATACAGGGTTTATAAAAAACTGCATCCTCCTGGTGCTAAGTCCTGTCATTCTTTTACCTGTTTTTTTTCCAGTTCAAATCCTGAAATGAATTAGGACTCCTCAGAGATATAGGATATGATGCTGTAAGGTATGCAATAATGTTGCCATGCATCTTCAGGGAAACAATAGAGTCCATGTTAAAAAGGGTTGGAATGCTGGAAGACTATTGTTTAATCCACTGCACCATAAGAAATCACCATTTTGCACCTTCCTCCTCAAAGAATTTTTGCCTTACACTAAAAAGGTAGAAAAATATTTCTGTTTGTAAAGAAAAAGTTGTCTTTCTCAGGTGTTTTGTTTTGTTTTGTTTTGTTTTGTTTTGTTTTTTTGGTTTGGTTTGGTTTGGTTTGGGGGTTTTTTGTGTGGTTTTTTTTTTTCTTTTTTTTACAATGCCAGATTATGTTCGATTGGTTCATTCCAGTAATAAAACTTCTCAAAATAATGGTTTATCCAATGTAAGTAAAATCTGCATATCTGTAAAAATCTACTGATATGAGTGCAACATCAGTCATGGAGTGAAGAACAGATTCCTCTGTGGAGATGATCACTTGCTGTTTGCAAGGTTTGGGCAAGAAGTAGGAGTCATAACAAGGAACTTCCTTCATGTGCAGAAAAAAAATTAAATTAAAAAAAAAAAAAAAGCTGGAAGCCTTATTGTGGAGGCAGCAATGCTTTAATGCTTTATGGTTGTGCTCAGAGGAGGGATGGGGCACTGCTCCAATTTTAGAGAATGGCGTTACCACACTAACTGTCAGAGTCCATTCACAGGTAAAAATTAATGAATTGGACAAAAATGTGGCAGCTCTGCAGCTGAAGCCAAAACCACAGTAACATAACTATTTATTGGGAAAGCCAGTGGAAATTTTCTGCCTGATTATTGTATATGAGAGACACACGATATTGTATCTGCCTGGAAGAAGATTTGAAATGGTCTAATAATTTCCACACCTGTTTTATCTGTTGTCTCTTTATAAACTGTTACCTCCTCTATGGATCTCATTAACAGAAGCTCCTTTAGTTTCTTTTTTTGACAGAGATTAATGAAGCTTCCTAGGTTTATTGGGTGAAATTATCAACTGATAGTTACACATAGAGACACGAATCCATAATTCTCCAGGATCAAGGGGGTTCTTCACATTTCCTCCAAAGGATTTTGCATAAAGCTCTAATCTGTGAGAGAAATGTTGTAGAGTACACTTAAGGATGAAATTAATGCATTGTGCAAATACATTCAAGTTTTGTACAACTTCCATGATTATGTTTTTACCAGTCAGCATGCATTTTAATGCATTCTTCCTGCACCTGGGGCCTGAATAACAACTAAATTGCACACTACCAGCAGAGCTTATTGGCTTTATTGAGTTATAGATGCATACGCAAGAGAGGGATCCAAAATATTTGTGCTTCATGTAATTCAGATTTTTACTTCAGAACTCACTGTTCTTCCTACCTGTACTTCTCCCAGTAAAATAGTCCAAGCACCTGCTAAGCATCTGCAAGGACTCTCACTCCTTTCCTACCACTTTGTGTGATTATACATGGGCACACTGTGTCACAAGCTTGGCTGATGTGGAATAAAGTCCAAAAATAGCAAATTATCTGCTGTGCTCCAAGTCAGGTGAGTAATCGTACGACAGCTATTTCTCTTATCAGATGGACAACACTTGTATCTGCATGGGAGTTGCAATAGCATCCACAGTAGGATTCTGGTCCTTATAAATTAATTCATTAACTGCAAACTACAACGAACCACAGTGTTTACTCTGACTGGCCCAGCATGGACAAAGAGGAAAGGACAGGTACTTTGAGGCATTATCTGAGAGAAAAATAGGAGTTCTGCTATATCCCTGAGGATCTGTGTGAAATGTTGCCATTTGTTTTCCTCTGCAAGCATTGCAGTCTGCCTAGCTGTCAAACCAGGATGTCACACTCAACTCTGCAGGGTCTTCAAAACTACAGCTTCACAGAAGAAAATGCCTTAGTCACAGAAGGAGACAAGCAGCCTCCATTGCTAAGCTGTTACAGGACCAGCTGTTGAAAGGAATTGCAAGTGCTGGAATAATAATTTCCTTACATATTTGGCAAAAGAGATGCTCACACAACCACATCAAAGGAGCAAGAACAAGCATCTTATGTTTTGTTGCCCAGAAACACATTTGCAAGACTGAGCTGAAGGGGTTTTTTTACACAAACTGAAACTTCCCAAGTGAATTCAAAGTCCTATATAGAATATTTAATGGAAATCTAAAATTAGGCCAGCATGATAGAGGTGATTGGAGAAAGCTTGCAAAGATAGAATAAGGAATATAATTTCTTCTTGGTGGAGAAAGCTTCTCCTTGAGGGCTAAAGAGAGAATACAAAACCAGCCAAAATGGACCACAAAGCACGGGAGGATCTTGGGTGCTGCTGTAAGAGCTGCTCATGTTAGTTGGGGGTGATCAGGACAGCATTTAATTTCAGCCTACTGTTTTACATTTACTGGTCTTCTATGTGAATTACTGCTGGGTACTGTCTAGGCAGCATTTCCTATCATGTTTCTTCAGTATGGAAAGTAAATTAATTTGTTAAAATACAAGTAGTTGTTTCTCTGATTTCAAAGTTCTACAAAAGCTTTGTTAGTACAAACCATTCCATTTTTGTGCTTTGATACCAAAGTTTGAGCTTGTCTTTGGGCTCTAGTCTCTGAAATAGCATAATGAGATGAAAAATCAGCTTCCACTAACAAAGAGCTAACTAACTGTGTTGCTACTCTTATAGAAATAAGGACCTAAAGCTCTGTGTTCTAACATTTATAGTTACTTAATTTGGGCAACTAAAATAGTTTGGATGCATAAGATTCACTTGAAAATAAACATTTTGAAATGATGTATCATTTCTGGTTTTGACTGATTTTTTTTTTCTGGTTAGAGACTTGAAAACTTGAAAATGTTAGGTACTCATGCTTTCTGTGTACTGGAGACCTCTAAAAGCCTGTTATTTAAATGAAAAAAGAGGAAATAATTTCATATCTTCAGAAACTGGTGTTTGATGACAGGAAGTCTGATTAAATGAGAAGTGCCAGATATTCTGTACTATTTCACATCTCTTCAGGAACAGACCTCTACCCCTAACACCATTCTTGCAAGACTCACTGTCTTGGGTTATGAAATACTTGGGTGTATTCCATTTCATCTGTTGAAAGCAGCTGGGGAGATGTTTCTCTTGATCTCTTGTAACTCTGGGGGAGGAGGGCAGATGCCTTCTGATAATGGGCCAGCTGTTAAAACCAGTGTTTCTTATCTCTTTCACAATGGGCCATTAATACTCCTCAAGCTGTTCTTCTCCCCAAGCTTGTTCCATTATGAGATGCTCCACCCAGTGGGGGGGGCCAACCATTCCTACCTGGATAAAACTGAGACGTACGAACACAAGGCATCCAGCTTCACCCGATTCCTGGAGGAAGACTGGACCCTTCTCACCATCACTGGATCCTTCTCACCATCACTGGACCCTTCTCACCATCACTGAACCTGTTTTCTACAGGATCATCTCTACTCCACCAGAACCACATCTGCCACTCCAGGAGGACTCACTTTGGGACTGCTTCCAACACCCTGACCAACAGGGTGTCAGGTTGTAGCTCTGACTCTGTCAGGGTTTTCCAAAATTGTTGTTTGTTTGTTTGCTTGTTTGGTTGGGTGGTTTTGTTTTCTACTACATTTGTATTGTTAATATTCCTAGTAAAGAACTATTCCTATTCCCAAACCTTTGCCTGAAAGCCCTTGATTGCAAAATTATAATTTGGCGGGGGTGAGGGGTTTACATTCTCCATTCCAAGGGAAACTCCACTTTTCCCTGGCAGAAATCTGTCTTTCCAAACCAAGACACTCACCCACCTGTATTGGAGACTTAATAATCTTTGGGAGAATCATGGGGAGCAGGTTATACAGAATTTGCATAATGTATAACCATCATAGCTCAGAAGATGCACTTGAAAATTCACTGCACAAAATCTGTCTTATTCCTGCTGAGACAAGCTAAAAAGATTGCAACTACCTCCTATGTCTGAGTAATAATGTTTAACATTCAACTCATGCTATATTGCAGAGGATCAGATTTGTTTGACAGTTTCACACCCTCAAGCATGATTGAATTAATATTAGGAGGTAAGTTAATAGTTGGGGTTTTTTTTCTTCTTGGTGGCTTACTCCACCTGGGTGATGAAAGGCATTACTATAACCTAGTGCTACATCATCTGGCCTCCTTTGTTTTCGATCAAAAACATCAGTGTGGTAGGGTGACTTTATGCTGCTCGTATCCCCAATCGTCTGCTCTGTTTGTGCTGTATATTCAGTTCTGTACCTTTAAAACTTGTTCTGGGAGCGAAGGGGGAGAAAGCAGCAGCAGCAGTTTGTTTTGGGAAAACTGCCTGACTCTCCCACGTCTCTCTCTCCGGCGTTCGTCTGGGCACGGACAGCGGTGGGACAGAGATCTCCTGTGCTTTTAGTTAGTTTAGCCAGCTAGGGCAGAGAAGACTCCCTGGGCTATTTTTTCCTCTTTTTTTTTCCTGGGACTGTTTAAATCTGCTCTGGACTGAAAACCCAGAGGAGCAGCGAGGGCTGGCACCTGCGGAGGGAGCAGGGCTGGTGAGAGACTGAGGGAGCTGAGCTGCACCCACGGCAAGGACTGTCTCTGTTTGCCAGCTCTCTGCAGAGCAGCGAGAGGCTTTATTGTTTCATACTATTAATTCTTTGCATTTGTGAGCATTTTGTTTGTTAAATAGTTTTTTCCACTTTTCTCTGAAGAAGTTCTTTTCCTAGACCAGCTGGGAAGAGAGGCCGTTTGGCTTTGCTTTTCAAAGGAACCCCTTCGGAGGTTCCCTCTCAATTTTGCCCTAAACCAGGACAATCAGGTATAAGAAAGAGTTTTGTGGCTACTGTAAAGGCCCTACTCTCTGGTGCAAATTGACTTTCCAAGTGTATGTCTAGGGTTTTCTGGTTTCTGGCACACAGTTTAATGTCAGTGGATGACCACATCTCAGTGACTGGAAGCAAAGAAAAAGTTTGAAGCAATGGTGTTGTATGCTTTACAGTTCCAGCCATGCTGTCTCAACACGTCCCATTTCACTGTCAAAAAACAGACAACAGTTTCAGTTTCATCAGCACAGTGTCCTCCTCCCTGGCCCCCAAGTAAAAAGGTCAGCATCTCCAACACAAATAAAACATAGTGAAAAATAATCTGTAATAATCTGTAACCTACAAGAAATTTAGGGTTCTTTCTAAGCCTTTATGATGTGTCTGTACCTGCAGACAGAACTAAGCTGCAAAATCTATATTGTTGTATCAGTAACCATTGAACTTCACTCTGTTGATATTATGAAAGCATGAAGAGGTGGTAAGACTCCAAGGAGATAAACAGTCAGAAAGAACCCCTTCTCTGAAGTATCTGCAGCACAAGCAGGTGACACAGGATAGGTTTTACTGATACCAGGCATGAATGTAGCAGAAGAGACTTCAGGATTTTTGTTGCCTTAATGATGTAACAGTGTCTGGCGTATTATGATATGCTGTAGCCTGAATGATCTTGTTGAATATAGACTCAATCAAAAAATCTACCACAAGATAAAGCCAAGAACTATAGAGTTTCCATCTCCTGAGCTTTGTAACACAGACGACTCAAAACCACCTCAATTTTGGTAGAGCAAAAAGAAAAGCTTACTCGACATTCTAGCCTTTACCCACTGCCAGTAGGACAAACACTAGATGTTAATAAGTCTTGGAAAAGAAGGAAAAATATGGAGAGTAGACTGCTTGCAGCCTAGTAAGCTTTCCTATGCTACTAGCAATAAATGAAGGACCAGTAAACTCAAAGCAGGCATCAGGACATTTCTAAACTACTGCATTGACTACAGCAATTGGGGCACTGCTTCACTAGGTGAAATACTTGAAATACATAGAAGTGGGTAGAAATAATTTAATTATAAATGCAATGTAAGTCACACAGAGGGTTAAAGTTATATGCAATTCATTTCATATCCTGGTGGACACAGAATAATATTATCTTCAGTGGGACCTAATCTGCCATTTAATGGCAATACCTTCTCCAGTGGAGCCTGCAGCATACTCTGATGTTTGGTGCTTTGGTGCTGTGTTGCTTATTGACCTATTTTGAAACCTCCTCAGAGCATGAAGAGTAATGAATAGCTCTTTTGCAGCTCCTGACCTGCACAGGAAGGCTGAGCACAGCCTGGATAAGGGCTAGATATGTGGGAACACACAAGAGAAGGATTTTGAGAGAGTACAGACTTCTGCTGCTAAGCCTGTTTCTGGGTACACTCCAGCTTGCTGCTGCTGTCATCTCAATATGCACATCATACGACAGTGACCAGTTAGCTTCACTTAGACTGCCAGTCAATTTTCAGATGTGAGCTGTAAAGTGAGTCATATAAGTCTTTCCTGCTTGACAGCAGTGAAAAATGATCCTAAGAATGCAAAGTGGAGTTTAATAGGGAAGCACAGTTATCCCTAGCTCAGCCACATTCTCATGAAAGCTCTCCTAAACCTATCCTCTCTCAAAATGTCTTTCTCTCTCCCCTGAAAACCATGTTCTGATTCAGTGGCCAGTGACAGAGAAGTCAGCTTTGTCTCCATTGCTGCTGTAGAATTGTTCTTTGGCTGTGCATTGATCATCCAGGCCTGATAGCTCAGCCTGCTGTGGATAGTTATTAAGGACAAGAGAGGTCTTTTTCAGTGGCACAGACTTTTCTGCCTTACTTGGGATGTGCAGCTAGTTAAAAACAGCTTAGAAGAACAGTAGCCTGAGAGACCTTCAAACAAAGAAGTCACCAGTCAGCAGAAACAGACATTCCTGTTCTAGAAGGCAATTCAAGTTGCTCCATGGGACGAATCACAATGATTCCTCTCACTGCCTGGAGGGCTTTTTTTGCTCTCCACATCTTCTGTCAAAGGTCCAAGGTCCAGGGAAACTGGTTTCAGAGGTTCTGTTGGTATCAGGAACTATCACACTGGCAACTACCCTCTTACCTGTCAGGCCAGACATTCTGTCAAAAGAGAAAATTGTATAATTTTAATATCATTTGTTCTTGACAAATTCATACCAGTTGCTTTCTATCCTTGCAACATGCTTTTGAGTGCTTCTAGATGTAATTATTAATTATGTGCCTAAGAATCTTTCCCCAGATTCAAGTTGTCTCTATGGTCCCATTTTCCCTTTTTAGAAAGAAGTTAGATGCCTGAACTTCCTTAGCTCCTGGGAATTCCTTCAGTCTTTGTGACTCATTAAATATTGTATTTTGGCTTCATGTGTCCCTAGCAATAAAATCTGGTAGTGAAGAATTGGATCTCAAGAGCTGCTTAAGGGATCTTGCTGCTCTGAGTGGCCTCTCCCTCACTTCAATTAGTGATAACTGGCTGTCTTGTATCTATCCCAGGTAAACTTTAGTCCTTTGTGATTTAAAAAAAAACAAATTGTAGAGCCATCAGATGGGGCAGCACTAGCAGTGGTGATGTGAATGAATCCCTTTGAGGCTTTTCAGGCAGCCAGGGACTCTGTCCCAACTTTCTTGCAGGTGGCTGTTTCTGATGCAGCTCCGTCAGTAGGAAACTATCACTCAACAGCTTGTGCTGTAAGTCAGTTCCTCAAGACTCATTGCATAATTGAATGTGCAGATTTATTCCAAGCCCTGGGATAAACTAAAGAAAGAAAGAACACCTGTGACTTAAAATACTGAAGCAGCATATGTTTAATAGGTATCTCTGTGATTTCTTTTTGTTTTCAAGCTGTGACAGAATTTCCTTCTCTGTTCTGTTAATGCAACAGACTTCAAAGGACCCTAATCCTTCCAGAGAGTCTGAATCAAAGGTTTTCAGCCTTTGATTCCTCTCCCACAGATTACCAGGACTGAATGACCATATATGTCAGGATGGTGACCACCAAAACATGGCATGATTTATTCTTTATCCAAGCGTGATGTTTAAAGTCAGATCTAAATCAGTGCAACAGGATAAGCCACAGAACAAAAATGTTATATGTGTTTTAATTACCCTTACTTAATATATGCAAAATATGCAATAAATGGATAGTAAATATATCTATACCTGTATCTATGTATGTTAAAACATGTACCTAACTTCATTGCTCTGCACAAAGTGTCAGATAACCTTCCTCTTTGATGTGGATCTGCACAATGAATCTAATAAGCTGCCACACCCTTGATGCAGGTAAAGTTCACAGTATTGTGGGCAAATTTCCCTTGGTTGGATAACCAGAATTCAGTTAAGGCATTAAATTATATACATGAGATGTAGATGCTACCACATCTTTTAACAAGTTGCTGAAATGTTCAAGTGCCCTGTGCCTTGAAAACAGGAACCTCATTTCTAATCTGAATACTGTCTAGCTGTATTTTGCAGGCACTGGTTTCTTCTGGCAGAAGCCTTAGTCATGCAAACCTGTGGGTACCATGAGTTGAATTTCCTGGTTCCTGACCTTTTCACTAATTTAACTGGGAGGAAGAAATAGGTTTCTTCACACTTAATTGAATTTTTTTCTATCCTCCCTTTTCCCCCCTAGGTTTTACCATTTCTAGCAACTCTTAGAGCAGTGGGACTGCAGTTTTAACCATAGCCTGGAAGATAGTGTTGGATGCCACTCCCAGCAGAAAGAGACTCTTCCTCCAAAGAATATTCACATCCCCTATGAGTGAGGAGAAGATGAACTTGGAGTGATAACCTCCATCTCATTTTTTTGGTTTGAGGTTTGGGAGTTTTTTTTCACATTCACGAGAAAAATGTGTTTGTTTTCTTCCAATTATATCAAATTTCCATGGAAGTTTCTATACAAGGAATTTTTTTTTTAAAAAAATTGAGTTCTCCCACTCAAGAAAAAGGTAAAATCTTGATTAGATATGTTTGTCATGTCTTGTTGACACAGAACATTATATGCACAAATATAATATGCATTATATTTAGTGGTCTCAATATTGTCTCAAACTTCAAACCACAGAACAACAGTCTCTCTTTTGTAAACCCAGAACCAACAGTATGTTGCCAGAACTTTGAAATCAAAAAACAATCTCAGAATATACAAATGACAAAATATATTCTGGAATCTATAGTACAGGAGAAATGTTTACTTGTGCTTTTTGACAATATATCAAGACATGGAGAGATACTTACTTTCATACAGGTCCATCTCCAAGAAGCAGAGGATGGATGGATGGGTGGATAGATGTATGAAGGAATTATTTTGTGAACTATTGACTAACGAAATGGGAAGATGGAGGTGAGACCATGAGAAATACCTGCAAAATTTCAGAAAGAGACAGAATAACAAATTAAAAATTCTTTTTAATTTGTGCATCTAAAACTGGATACAAGTGTTTTATTCATATTATGACAAGGCTGGGATCAGGACATTCCCAGAATTACGTTGGAAACAAAAAATTGCATCACCAAATATTGAGAATTGTGCTTTTCCTGTGCCCCATAGGATCTTACAAACAAAAGATGTAAACTTTAAAACTGTCACTCATAAAACACTTGGGGTTGTCATGGAAATATGGCCACTAATGTTTTGAAATGTGGGTCAAAGGCCATTCTGCAAAATTCAGCCTTCTCCAGGAAAATATAGGACAGAGGAGTCTGATCTAAGGGCACTAAGACAATAAAGCACAAAGTATGAACTTAATCTGATATTTGCGAAGAGATTAATTTTGGGTGCAACAACAAGTACAAACAGGAGACAATCTTGTCTCAAGCATCATTGGGGAAATAATGTTACTCCTACTTTTCATTATTTAATCAAATACAAAGGCTCAAGAGTACTCACTATCTTGAGCTAGAAAATTAATCTTCCTGGAATAAATAAAGTCTATATGGATTTTTATTTTCCTTTCTTAGCCCCTCATACAGAGAGAAGATATGCCGATGCTCTTCAAAAATTTTGGTTGCCCAACCCTATTAAAAAAAACAGTTTTTGAGCACACAACCTCAATATTGGAGTATGTTTATTTAGTAGTTATATAAATGTATTACTGTAATAAAATGCTAGGTACATGAAAAACATGGACCAAAATAGATATTGAAAAAAAAATCATGGTATTTTGATTTTTGTTTAATTTCATTTTATTTGTAAAGAATACAGAAAATATTTTCTTCATGGAAACCAATGGGTTGTTTTGTGCAACCCTTGTAGAGTGTCCCACACCCAGTGTTTCTTCACTTTAGAGACTATGTCCCTACAGGATGTCATTTTAGACAGAAATGAGGAAAAGTGACAGAAAGGTGTGTCCCAAATACCTATAGAGAGAGGGAGGACAGATCTTAGATTTAGGCCATGAAAATGGAAACATTTGTCAGGATTTTCAGGTAAAAGCAGCATTGTCCTTAAAATTCAAATCTGCAAATTCAAGCGCCTTTAAAATGTGGAAATTGGGTGGTCTTTCCTTTTTCCATCCAATTCATGCTTGCTGCTTTGTCTGGTATACTAAGGTGTACATTAGGATTTGCTTTCAAGTATTCTCAACAACCATGGAAGCTACATTAAAGGTTTAAAAAAAAAAAAAAAAAAAAAAAAAAAAAGAAAATCCCAGTGTCCTGCTCTCCCGGCTCCTGGGTCAGCTGTTGGTGCCCTTTAAAATCTTGCCATTCCCTTTCATCTCACCCGTAAATAGTACTTGGATTTAACAGTTTATAAGCAACAAAGAGGCAGGACATCCAGCTCCTGAGGCAGATGGGAAGAAAGGTATCAGTGCACGAGCCTGCAGGATTTCTTCCCTTGCCACATGTTCTAATTATCCTTGGTGCTATATACAAGCAGGAAAAAATTGGCTCCCCGAACAATACCTGAGAAGCTATTGTTTTTCAACAATATAGATGGATGGTATTGAAAACGTGTTAACTTTTTACAGTGTCATTGAAAGAAACTCTAGACTGTAAGCTAAACGAAGGTTCTTCCATGGACACATTTTTCGTGAATTCAATAATCAAGTAGAGAGGTTATCAGCTGCCTGCCATGTTTATTTCAAAGTCAGAGAGGTAATGGTAAAATGTGTGTGATACAGAAAAGCAGCCTGAATTTCACACAGTAAATCCATCTGATAACCTCTTAAAGGTCTGCTGATGGTACAGCCAGTGCTGCAGTTTCTGCTGCCTCAGTTTCCCTGCTGTGGCACACGTTTCCTAGATGGATGTTAACTTGGGTAAAAGTCATCTTGGAAGTAATAGTGCTCTGGATTTTGGCATCACCCTATCACAGAATTCTGGTCATACCTAGGTAAAATGCTTCCCTCTTTCTCTGCAAAGCTGCTGGGCCCTCAGTAGTGAAGAGTAGAGAGGTGACACCACATTTGCACATTTCGAAACTCATTCACCATGAACCTACAACATAGGTAGTATCTTCAGCACATTTCTTTGGTTTCTGTTAGGTGACTACTAAGACAGTGGCAATGTCTGTGCTAAAAGGGAAAAAAATGAAGCTAGTTTCCAGTCCTTTAATGTTCTTTCACTCCTGACAAAGGTAACGATGAAATAATTTTGCTTCCTCACTGTTAAATCCTCCTTGAGGACCAGCATCAATTCCCAATCCCAGCTCCCATCTTCATTCTCTTTTAGCCAACTCCAGAAATGTATGAATATTAAATGCAAAACTAATTGAAGGCAAATGGAAATGAGGTTGATTGAATAATCCAACTATATACTGATGGAACTCTGCTGTAGGACCTAAAGGAAACTTAATGAAACAAAACCAATCTTTATTGTTAGTACTTCCCAAGAGGATCATTTCTTGGTGAATACTGCCATTCCTTTGTATGAAATATTCAAAAAAAATCTGCTTCCACATTCTTAGGAAAATTAATCTTGAGTCTCTCTTGAGACTGGAAATGCTACAGCATTGAAAGCTAGAGCAAAGTAGGCTTTATGTCCTGGAGGGTTACTTCTCATTGAATGCCTTGGATTTATTTATGTTCAGGTTCCTCAGCTGGTCCCAAAGCTGGACTTCATTCCCACAGTTTCTGCTTTGAGGTTCAGGGGATTTAGAAGACAGTTTATCATTTAAAACTGAAGCTAAAATAATTGCTGAGTAACTCAGCTTCTCCACATTGAGGGGGACACAAGTTCCCCTGTCTTATTTATTGAGGGAGCACATTTTCCTTAATCTTCCTTTTCTATCCAACATACCTGTAGAAGCCCTTAGAATTCTTTGAATCCCTCTACAACTGTGGCTCCAACTGTGCATCAGCTTTCCTGTTCCCTTCTCCATTCACCTGGATACTGTCTATATTCTTTCTAGAATAGCTATCTGTTCTTTGCATTTCTTTCTTTAGTTGGGAAGCCTAACTGAGCCATGCTGGCCTCCTGCCTTCCTTTCCTGGTTACCTACAGGGAAATAAGACCTTTTACACTCTGAGAAGAATGTTCTTAAGGAGCTGACAGCAATTTTTACTCCCTTTATCCTCTGAGGGCAATTTCCCTGGCTCTCAGTGCATTAGTTCCTCAAGCAATTTTTGCTTTCCTAAACCTGAGAATTCTGCATCTGGCCCCTATCCCTCAAGACTGAAAATTCAGTCAAAGAATGATCACTTCAAGCCAGGCTAACACCAATTTTGGCATCTCTAATTATTTCCTCTATGTTGGTAAATAAAAGGTCTGGTAATGCTTCTCCTCTGGTTGAGCTGTCCATCAACTTGATTAATAAATTATCCTCAATGAATTCCAGGAGTCTCCTGGCCTCCTCACATCTTGCTGTGCTGCTTTCCCAGCAGATGTCAGAGTGGTTGAAGCCCCCCATCAGGATCAGAGCCTGGAATGCAAATATTTCTGTAGCTGAAGTAAAAACACTCCACTAACAACCTCCCCTAGATCTTGTGGCCTGTAGTAAACATCACCCATAAGGTTTCCCTTGTTGGCTTGACCCCAGCTTTTACCTGTATTTTTTTCCCATTTTACCTCTTCACTGCTGGTTTTCCATGGCAGCTCTCTGTAGCTGATCCATTTTTCACACAGAGGGTAGCATTATCCCCGCTGCCACCCGCTCCCCCTTCCTTGCCTGTCCCTCTGAACAGTTTACAGCCACTGATGCAGTGCTCCAGCCACACATTTTGTCCCTCCACATCTCAGTGGCAGTGATTAGACCACAGTGTTCCAGCTGCACAGTGGTTCACAGCTGTTGCTGTTACCCGTGCTGTGGGCATCCCTGCATGGGCACTTCACCTGGGCTACAGATTGTCTCACCTCTTTAGATGAATACTCCCCAATGGCTTTGAAGCATTCCACAGGTGTTTCTGTGTTGATTTCTAATACATTAGCAGCCCCTAGTTTTTCTTTATTACTCAAAATCCCCTTCCCCACTAAATCTAATTTAATGCTCTCCATATAAGTCTGGAAAGCCTGTTGGTGATCAACTTTCTGTCCCACTTTCTCAGGAGAATCTCACAAAAGACTCAGCTTCCAAAGTCAGGTCCACGATCAGGGAAGCCAAAACCTTGGCATCAGCCAAGCAGCCAGGCATTCACCTTTCAATTTGACTCCTTTTTGCTGAACTCGTACATCTGCCTCGGAGGACAGAGGAGAACATGGTCTGTGCTCCAGGGGATTTGGTATTGCTGTGAGGGATATATAGTCTTTTCTGAGTGTTCAAAGTTGCCTTGCTGCTGACCCTTCACAGAATGGTATTGGAGCAGGTGGTAATTTGTAGGGTTCAGTAAGCTCAGCAGCCTCTCAGTGACATTGTGAATGCAACCTGTTGATAGGCAGTGAACTTCTGTAGACAAAAACCTGGATGAGAAATAGGTGCTTTGGTGCAACAGCAAGAAATCTCCAATTACATCTTTTTCTGAAGCTACTGTTTCTCACACAAATGATGAAACTGAATGGTTGGGGTTTCCTGGATCCTGTCCATTATTACTGTGTCCTTCATTCTGTTTGCCCAGAGCACAGTATCTGTTGCGTGGACACGTCAGGGGACCTCCCCCTCACATTCCCAGGTCCTTCACTGCCTGTTAAACTCCTCCTGTAACACAGGAGGAGTCTTCTTGTCTGAAGAGTTCTTCCAGCTGGGTCCACTTGCAGTTACAACATCCACTGGTAGGGATGGGTGCTAGAGGGATTTTCAGGTACTGGAGCAACAACAGCTGTTCTGGACAGGTACTTCAGTTTTTGGCAGATCTCTTTGAGTGGAGACATCAACACAGGTGTAATGTTTCTGCTTGGGTTTCAGCCTCAGCCTTGCAGTTGTGGGAAATGGGCACCATCTTCTTTCCATGGGCAGTCTTGTTACAGATTACAGGGGAAAAAAAGGAAAAGCAAATGACACGCACTTTGAAAAGACAATTCTTTCGAAAGTCTCTTGAAAGACTCTCTCCTTCTAATTAAAATTTCCTGTAGACCTCAAGTTTCTGTGTAGGCTTGAACAGCCACCAGCTAGCTGGGGTAGTTGTCAGGGCTGCTGCATAAGCTGAGCAGAGTATGCAGCAGTGGAACTGCTGTCAGTGCACTGCCCTTCCTGCACCATTTCAGATGTTAACACTCCTGTATCACATGCACAGTGTAGTATTTCCAAATTGAGGAAGTTGTATTTTTGAAATTCTGTTTCTTTTTTGCATTTGAATACTTCTTCTAGAACTATGGACTGTGGCTTGTTCCAGAAGCATCTGCTCCATATCTTTAGATTTTTATGCATGTATTTAATTTCATAAATATTGCTCTGTTTTACAGGGAAATGAGAAGTCACGAGGCAAATAGAGCTCAGTAGATAGAAAACAGTGGCAAAATCCCAGAAGTCTAAATATTCATATTAATTTATTTTTAAAACCTTTCTAAGGGAGGATGGAAAAATAAAAATAACAGCAAACTCTGGAACTCCAGCTTTGATTTCTGTTATTTCTTTCCTGTGGAAATGTTGCTTTACAGACCAGGTTCAACAAGAATGCAGAAACTTTATACAGACATTGAGACTAAAGCTAAGAAATAAAAAATAGGACCTATGCCATTGTGAGTCTCAGGAAAGGGCTAAAAACCTGTTAAAGTCCCTGTTGGCATCTCCTCTTTGCACTACTCAGTATCTAGCGTAAAACAAATGAAGTTCAATTACTCAGTACCTTTCCAGTATTTGCTTTCCCTTTTTTCTTTCCCCAAACAACATGTGCTTTGTGACATTTTGCTATGAAAGCAGTTTGTAGTATTTTCACGTATAATGTGACAACTGGCATCTTCTGCCAACTGTCATCTTTTCATGGAAATACAAAGCAGAGAAGGAAAGATCCAGCACCTACTGGTGCACTATGACTTGCTTCTGTCAGTAATGCAAGGTTAACAACATACAGTAACTTGGCTGAGGTCAGAAGCTGCAGAATTGGATTTTATGCAAAAAAGTAAATTAAGGAGTTAGCACATATTTGAAGGACAGTGACATTATACTCCAGGAAAATACTGAATGTAAAAACTGTCTCTCCAACTGCCTAAAAGTAATTTGGTTCCTTGATTTTTGTTCTTTGGTTAAGAGGAAAACAGAAAGCAGTGCTCATTATCACAGCATAACCAGAGACTTACAGCAGTCCCGGTGTACAAACAGAAATTAACACAAGGAGTGACAGTTCTGTTACAAGATTAATCAACTCACCTCAGTTTTTCCTTGACCCTTAAGACAACTAGCCTTGTGGCAAAACAAAACCACTTAGTATCTTACCTCTTTTTAAGAAAACTCATGCACAGAGCACTTGCTCCAAGGTGAAAATAAAGTACCATTTTCATAAGACATTAAGTCCCATCATTGGGCCTTCACTCCCTGGGCTCAGAGTCTTATGAGACATAAGCCTGACTAATGTCAAACTTGCCAGGAATGAATCTGTTTCCCATCCCTCTGTTTCTCTAGCTCTGTTGCTCCCATTTGAGCAGAAGACTTTGTCGTCACAAAGCAGAAATCTTTCTGAGACAGGTGTTGTGAAGAGAATGAGCAAAAGGAAGCAGTGTCCAGAAAGGGTGAGTAAAAGATGGTTATGTGTTATGTGTGAGATTTATTGTTGACATTAATGTTTGACTAATAGTCCAGACTTAGAGAAGAACTTTTATGGAAATCTAAATATCTTCCAGGTATGTCGATGAAAAGATCATGATACTTGGGATCATGATATAAAAGATAAGTGGGCTAAGGGTACAGATGTAAGAAAATCATTGAATGCTACTGACTTTGAACTTAGCAAGATTTTCAACACAGTTTCTTACAATATCCTTTTGTCCAAGAAAGAACTTAATGATTCAGTCAGGCAGATAATTGCCTGGATGAAATATTGGGAGGATCACTGTGTTCAAAACAAAGCAGCTGATGTGCACTCCACTTGGGCGCAATGACAAGTGGTTTTTCTCAGGGGTTCTTCCTGGGCCCTATCTGTATTTGGTAGTGTTATCTATGACCTACATGAGTAGACAATGCATCTCATCACATCTGAGGATGACCCCAAATTGGAATTGTAACTTGTACTTTTGAGGGCAAACCTTTCACTCATAGAGACATAAATAAGCCAGAGAAATGGGCTTGCAGAAACATTGTGAAATTCAGTAAAGAGAAATGAGGAGTCCTGCACCTGTGAGAAAAGTTTGCTCAGCCTGGAGAAAAGACAGCTTTGGAGGTACCTCATAATTTCCTTACACTACCTACAAGACCATAAAGAGGGCACAGCAAAACTCTTAACAGTACTGTATGGAAGAAGAATCAGAGACAGTTGTCAAAAATTAAGTCAGTGGAGGTTCAGATGGATATAAATAAAAGAAAGGAAAGAGTTTTCCTAGATAAAATGTCCAATCTTCATTTTTGAAGGTTTGCAAGGCTTTTTGGATAAAGCCCTTGCAACTTGGTCTGAATTCAGTATTAGTCGTGCTTTAAGGATGAAATTGGATTATAAACCTATGAATCAAATGTAGGTTTCTATGAATCTTGTAAGGAAGGAGAAATAAACAGTATCTATTATCTGGCTTCCTGATTTCCCAGACTCTGAGGAGCCTCACCAGTCTGTCCAGCCTTACACAAGCTTTGTCATTCTGACAGAGATCAGGGCTAATCCTCCCTGTTCTGAGAAACCACTAGAGTGGAATCTGTGTGCTGAAAAGTCACAGCACAGTTTTGCATAAAGAGGTAACATGCTCAAAGGCCACTTGCAAAGAATGTTCTGTAAAGGGACCTGCCATATCCTCTCACAGCAGATCCAGGCTGCCAAGCCTACCAAAGTTTGTTGTGGGAAATGGTGATTGCAAAGTCCACAGGTCATCTGACTGATTTGTAAGCCACATGCCTCATCCTTTACGTGCTGAAAAGCAGAGGTTCTCTCCTCTTTGCATCAACCTATGATACTTGTATGTATCTTTCTCAAGAAGGGTTTTGTAAGGAAACAATACTGAAATATTAAAGCTGAAAAATTAATTTTCATTTAGGGTTGTATTCCAACTGCCATTTTGCAATGGAATGTATACGACAACACAAATTGAGAGAGACAAGAAATATTTAACAGTTGATCAGAACACCAGGAACTTGAATTAAACACCTTGGATTTAATTCAGAGAAGGCCTTCCATCTAGAGTGAATACTTGTGTTTCACCACAAGGCAAAGAGTTAGTAACAATCAGACTTTATACAGGCCAAGGAAGTTTATTGCTGCAGTAAGATTGTAAGGTTTTGTGGACAATGCAGCAAGTGATTATATTTGATCTCTTTAGTCACAGACACTCTGCTGCAGTTGGTCTGAAGTTTGCTGTGAAGAAACTGAAGCCAGAGACATGTCAAGCATACAGAGGATTTAGGGTTGATGGTGTAGAGGGCAGGGAGCAAAGTGAGAAATTAAGAACCGAGCTTTGCCATCTTACTCCTTATGTGTAACTATTGACATTTGAAAATTCAGTCACAGAGAGAATCTCTACAAATTCTGCAAGCACGTGTAATTAGAAGTTTATATTGTACCCTGAATACAAAGGCCAGTGAAAGTCAAACTCATCCCCACCTGAGACAATGAATTTTATATCTTAGAACTGAAAGAACTCACAAAATCAGGAAACATTTCAGACTCACAAATTTTTCCTTAAGCCAGCCACTTATCATATTTATGGCTACACTTAATCCTCAGTTGCCTCCATTATTTATGTTAAATCTGCTAATGATACTGTAATGAGTTGTGTAGAACATGAAATGGGAACTCATTTTTCAGGGGAAACGAAAAACCAAGTGTATCCATGTTTCATTTCTTAAGGAGCTATAAAAAACATTCTACGTTCTAATGAAATTAAAGGAAAAAAAAAGAGTACAGATGGGAAACAGATAGAATCAAATTAGAGAAAAGATGAGGGCTTCATTAGGGAAGTTCATCATAGTACAAAAACTTGTGGAAATGAACATGATGAGAACAAAGGATAATCTGAATCCTGCCTTACCTGCACTGCATGTGAACTGTACCATTACAAATCCCTTTCACAGGTTCATGTGGCAGATGGGTAAAAAGCAAGGCTCTTTTAAGCCCACGAGCTCTACTTACTTACTCTGAGTAAGCAAAGTACTGCACTGTGTGCAGTAGGACACTCTGAGAGGTACTGTTTGAAACGTAATCTCTGAAGGGTAATAAAGAGAAGTTTGGGGCAGGGGTTTAACATGCTTCCTTCAAGTCACAAGACTTACATGCTCCTCTATAGGGCCTCCATAATTTCCTAAAAAATGATTAAAATGAAGTATCATTGGAGTCTTAATTTCTATCAGCAGGGAAAAATAAGTATTGCAATTATTAAATGGAGTAAATTATCCATGCAGACTTATAGTAATTTGACTAGCAATATACTCTTAATTTCTCTGAGGTAGACAATAAAAGTTGAGGTTCAACAAAACCAATATCCTATGCTAGTATCTACATCTTTATCTCCAATTGTGTTCCTGCAGAGGGTGAACGATTAATTCACTGAAATTTTTTGGTTTATTTGATTTTCCCTGACTGATTTTTACTTTGGATGGAATGGAGAAAGTGAGTATACTCTCTGCTGGAATCTAAAGTGATTTCTGTTCCATACTATGTAGAAATATCTCCCACTGAGTTAGGCATTTTTAAAATACAGCCTTTTGACCCCCACTTCATACAGTATTTTGTTAAAAGCTATAGTTGTGGGGAAAGGCTTTCAATATTATCAGAACTTTATGCATTTGTTCTTACAGTGATTGGAAAGGGAAAGTGCAAGAAAAGATGGTTTTCAACCAGGCACTCTTCTCCTGAATTATGGAAATATTTTTATTTTTAAATAATGGAATAATTCGTAATAGAGACATTTGGAAAGACCAGGGGAATGCCTTGTACCTAGTTTGTTCTTTCTATAACACATACTGGCATTTGCAACTAGCCATAGTTTTGCTCCTTCCCTGTAAGTTCCAGTCAGATGTCACTGTTCCTTGCTGGTAGAGGAGCTTTGAAACAGATAGAAGGCAGGTGATGGAGGGAATGCATCCTGTGAGGAAGGGCTACACTCTCACAAAAATGCCACACATGAGAAAGCTGTGTCCCACATAGCCAAAATCTGTCTCTGTATTCAGTGGTCATTCTGGAAGCCTTTCTGGCTATGGTCTCATCTGAGGCAAAGGCAAAAGCAAAAGTGGTGTTTGGTGATAGCCAGGCTTTTGATGCCATTGTTTAGATGCCTTCATGAGTGGCCTTGTCTTATAAAGCTCCCAGAGCTGAAGAGTGTTGTAAGCAAACACATCCTTATTTCCACTGAGTATCTTACAATCCAGTTATCAGGCTTCCTGCTCCAAAAAGGTGGCTTCCAAAAATTTTCCACATGTCAAAAGAAACAGCACAAGGTTCCTTTGATTTCCCTCTTCTTTTAAGATCATGTCAGGCAGGAAAAAAAAATTTAATTGAATAAGGAGCGTATCACAGGTCTGCAGGAATTAAACTGGTAAAAGTTTTGATTGTCTGAGGAAAAGTATCCCAGTCAGTGCTTTTTTTAAAATTTGGTCACTGCTCAGGTACAGATGTAGAAAATTAGGTATGCCAGTTTGGATATAATAGGGAGCCACTGTGAGGGGAGCTGCATGCATGCTTTGGCAGGCACTGCCTGTTCCACTCTTTTGTCCCAAAGGAAAAAACTCATTCTGACACAAACCAGAACACACTTTTCTTACATGGTGTACAATCAGGTCTATCTCACATGGAAATAAGGTACATGAATGACAAGAGATACTTCGCTCAAAGCATTTGGCTTTTTCTTTTGCTTTGTAAAAATTTTGGACTAGAAATAAGAAAGAAAAGAGTATTTCAATCCATACATGGGTTGGAAGAATGTAGGTGTTGGGGTGGATTCAGAGGAGGGCTAAAAGTTATCAGAAGAATCATGAGGAAATATTTAGAGGGATCTTATATGAAAGATGGAAGCAGACTCTTTAGTGAAATCTGTAGCAATAGGACAAGAGGTAATGGTTTTAAACTAAAGGAGGATAAATTCCAACTAAATACAAGGAAGAATTATTTTACTGTGAGGGTGGTGAGGTGTGGGAACAGAGAGGTGCTTGATATCCCATCCCTGGTAATAATCAAGGTCAAGTTGGATGGGGCCCTGAGCAACCTGATTTAATTGAAAGTGTTTGTTCACTGCGGAGGAGTTCCACAACATGAACTTTAAAAGCCCCTTCCAACTGATTCTATGATTAGAATATTCTATGCAAACACAACTTTAATGTTTGTTACCATGAAAATTTCATCATCAGCAGAAGGTATATTTCCAAGTGATGTTATAACCAGAAATAAAACTTATTACTAGCAAGGGTGGCGTTTTTTAATGGGGTAGAAAGGAATGAAATAAGTGAAAGCAAATATAAAAAAATGGAAGAAAGTCCTATCTAGCAAAAGGTACAATAATGAACTCCCTAAAATTGCATAACGAAAAGAATACCTTATAAAAGCTGTTTCAATTAAAATATTCTGTTTTTATTAATTGACCATTAAACTAATGTACTTTCAATCACGTATTTAATTTCCTTTGCTCTACCTTTGTTTTCACCGGAGCATAAAATCAGCATTTCTAACTCAGACTGGTTCTCTTAAATGTACTAAAAGGACGCCATGATTTTTTTGGCAACACAAAAAAAATAAACAGGCATATGCTTGCTACCGATAGTAGTCTCTTTTCTTGTTGAGGACATTTACCCTTATGTGAACGATTCATGTCCTGTTGCTTTAAGACAAAAAATCTCTTTGGGAAAGAGCCAACACTGCAACTTGCATCAGAACCCTCCTATTACAGCTTCACCCTAAACCTACACCCTCAAAGGAAAGGTGTCTGCAGCTGTTTTGAATATTCCCCGAGACTAAAAACCAGCAGAAGGAAGAGAAAAAAAAAATCCTTATATTCTTGCACTTGTAAGTAGGTTCTAAGAGAATGACAATAGCCATTTCAATTTTGTATCTGCAGATGTGCTAAAATAGTGATCAGTTAGGTTTGAACAGTTTTGGTGGGATTCTGCTTCAATATAATGACTGAGATGTCTCATAAACGTAATTAATTTCAGAATTTGACCATAATCTGATCTTCTGTTTTATTTTATTTATCTAATTATCTGCTATTTTTTAAAATGAAAAAAAAAATCATCACATTTTCCAGTTTATATTTTACAGTCTTTTTTAAAGATGTCTCCTAAAGGCCAGCATTAAGCTTACACAGGTAATATAAAAGCCAGCACACTAACAAGGTAACAGTCTATTTATTTCCTCTCCTTGGCAACAGATGGATCACAGATTAAATATTTTTTAAAGATTTAACAGCCAAACAGAGAGACAATCCCTTCTGAATGTGTTATGTAAACAATAATTGAACAAGAAATGTGCAGGAGTGAAGCTGCACATACATCTTATTTTGATCTGTCCATTGTGTTAGAAATGCAAGACTGGCTCTTACTAGCTTGAAAAGCAGACTGTTTATTAAAAATAGGTTTCTGAAGAGTGTATCTTTCTACAGAATTTACAGGAACAATCATCACTCTGCAGCCAGGTCTTGTCTTCCACCCTTTTAGCAGGGTACTAAAAGGTTCTATTCCAGGTGAAACCAGCCAAGATGCAGATGGTTATTTGTTTACAGTGCCACGCAAAAGGGGTCTGTCTATTTCTTGGATGATACTGGTCTTAGGATATGTTTGCTGCTACTGTCCAACACTGAAAAAATATCAAAACAAAACAAACCCAGCAGGACTTGAGAACAGCCTTTCTTGTGTCTAACCAAGCACCCTCCCTTACGAACTGGTCACATCAGAGAGTTTACAAAAACAAGGTATGTATAACATCATCCTCCCCTGTCAGATACATGGCTTCTATCTTCAGCAATCAAACCTCTGCACCTTAGCAGTGGCTTCAGGGGCTGCTGCAGACATTTTTCGTTGGAGGAACTTACTTCTGGTGAGAAACCTAGGCACCATCCTGCATTTTATTCCTTTTATTCACATAGCAGTACTCTTTGTACCACAGACCGACAGACCATTTGAAGCAGAGCTCCGCTTTACATGATTATCCATACTCATGTATAAAGGGGCACAGTTGCATATAATTGGAGTTATTTGCATCTGAATATACACGTCTGTGGCAGAAGTCCTTGTCTAGACACCCCACATTCCATGTGGGGACTGCAGTAGGAGAAGGCTGAATGGTAATTTTGTTCATTTAAGAGTAGAACAGAACCATCTCTGCTGCTTCTGGAGCGATAGAGATCCATCTGTTTTTAAATATAGCTGTTAAAATATATCAAAACATTTTGTGCTGTCTTCATTAGGAACACAGGGACAGATTATAAATATCTGAAGCCGATCCTAAAACAGGTTACCTCAATTTATAAAAAGCTACCTTCCAGTGATTTCTTCTTGGCACACAACTGGCTTTAAGAGAGCACGACCCTACAAAGATGCTACAAGAGCAATATCCCTTGATGTCCTGACAAGAGCAATTGGCAGGTACGCAAAGAAGGTGCTACAACAGTGGTCTGCTCCAAAATGCCCTCCTCATCTGCTTCCAGTCCAAATATCCTCAGAGAATTATTGTCTTCAAGTAGTTCTGATCAACAACTAGTTTGAAGGTGTTATTTTGAACGTGCCATTTTTCACTCTCAGGACCACCAGTAATGGTTAAGGGGATGTGGAAGAAAAGGACAGAGTTTTCTGACCTCAAAAAGACCACCATTATGCTCCTCATCCCGCCAAACTAGCTATTCAAAATCACAGTCCCATAGCGCAGTCCTACCTAGCCCTGAGAAAGATACAGGAGAAATTTACAGACCCCTGTTGGATTTTCCTGATGAAAGCTTGTTCAAATAAAACACCTTCAGCAGTACTAAGGAGCAGGATTTTATTTCTCTGTGTCAGCTGCCTATTTTGTGCTGCTGCTGGTCTCTCCTCCCTTTCACCAATACCATAGGATACAATAAAAGGTAAATTCTGGGACTTTCTGCATAGTTTTTTCAAACAATGCAGCATGCAAACTGCTCTGGGGCAGCACCCTGATAAGTATATAAGAAGCCTGCCAGAGCCAGTCCCTTTTTCTGCCACCTGACAGGGAAACAGAGGGTTGATTTTCCTTCTAGCCCTGTGGCTCTTACAGAAATATCTGCAAAGAACACAATCTGCTGACAGACAGCAAAACAGGCTTAATCCTGCCTGAGAACACTTTGCTTGTTCAACCAGATCGAGCTGCAGATTTTCAAAAGCTCAGCATCTCTGCAGTGTAGCCTTGCAGTCCTACACTGCAGCCTCCAAAGTCTGCATTGAGAGCTAATGACGGCGCACTGCAGTGTGACGCACTCCTACCACGGTGCTGCAGTCTGTACAGGCTGAGTAAAGAACAGCAACAAAACAAGAGCTTCTGGCAGAGCTCAGCGTCCCAGGCAACTCCAAGGGCATTGTTTTGTTGAGGCAGAGCTTAATGTTTTTAATGCAAAATTCAAATAGTAGAGGGACTCTGCTTTGATTTCAGTTGTGAAAAATTGAAATCTGTTTAAAGATTAACCCTAAGATGACAGTGGGAATTTTGGAAGCTCAGTGCTGCATTTATGCCCACATTTTTTCTGATGGGAGTTCCCGACAAACCTTTTCAGCACTGAATAGCTTTGTACAGCAAACAGCATGAGGAGTTTCAGAACCCATGTCATATATCCAGCTGAACTAGGGCACCAAAAGGGTAACACACATGAACAATTTGCCATTTCTACCTAACTTTGACTCACTTTCACATTGCAGCATTTCTATGTCAACTAGCAGAGTTGGGCTCTGGAAGACCAATCTGATGGTGTATAGTTCAGACTGCAGAAGCAAGCCCAGGACCGAAACCTGAAGACTGAAGTGATTCCTTTTCCAGCTCACTCAAAAGGTGAATTTCGCTGACAGAGCATAAACGTTTCACACAGAGCAGATAATGGATAAGACAGAAGCAAAATTCGACAAATATCTCAAGGCATAAGAGACTGTGAAGGAAACAAAAATGTTATTGAAAGACTTACCTGTTCTTGATTGAAAAACCTGAATACACAGCCACAAGCATGAAGAGACCTGAAAGAAATACTAGAACATCCAATCACAGAAACTTACCTAAACTCTCTGTACTGCATTACAGGAAAAATAGACTCACTGAACCTTCATCTTCCATTAAGGTCTGTGGGATTACCATTTATTAACTCATGTGGTTTGCCTCTAATGTTATTACAAAGAGAATCAAAAAGTGCAGAATAAAAGAACACTCAAAGCACCCTCTAAACCCCATCTTGCCATGCTGCCTTCTTACAGTGAAAGAGAAGCTCTCTCTTCTATAACTAAGGACAGAGACACTCTTTTGGGAAGGTTAAGGTTCCAAGCACTGCTATAGTTAAGGGGTTTTAGTAAAAATACTCATTCTTGGCTTTCCTTCTTGGCTCTTAATGCTGAGTTGGGTCTGGTAACAAGATGCAAGAGAGTAGTCAGGCGCTTTCAGGAAATACCGCCCAACAGATTGATTTCTCTTATAATAGCTCTTGGCATTTCAATACCTCAAGCTAGCACTATTTCTGGAAATATTCAATAATGCTGCTTTAGTATGCTCAGAAGAGAAAAATCTGGCAACCTGAATGCTTGCAAACTGGGGGAAACAAAGTGTTCTCAATGTCACCTGCAGATATGACTCTGGACGGAGGGTCAATGGATTTCTTTAAACCACAGGACAGACTTGTGCAAGCTGAGAGAAATGTTATTTTTATTTGCCCTAATAAATACTTAGTTTATCCTAGTCAGTAATTTTCTACTTCAATTTCACATCACAGGAAATCCAGATGTATTTTTGGATTTTCTCCTATTTTCTCACGAGTATTTTTCTCCACAGGCTTTCATGCTTACCTTTAACTTCAGAAAGTGCAGATTATCTTAATTGCCTTCTTCTGGAATCTGTTCTGCCTTTCATGACTTGAACGGTGCTTCTCTGGTCTGACAAGACAACCTGATAGATCAAAATTGATACCTTCTACTGGGAGATCTGCAGAAACACCAGATTCAGCACAGACAGGAGAATCAACTCCCAAAGTCTTATCAGTCCAAACAATTATGATAAAATACGCTTTGTTTTTGTGCTTATGTCTTCTGAATACAGCACTGGGAGGAAAGGAACATCTCCAAAAGGACAATTTGCAGTGTCATGCTGTCTTGAGTTGTGGAGCCAGGGGTGTGTATTCTATTTTCATTTGTTAAAAGCAGTTGGGGAGATGGTTTGTTGTTTTTTTTTTTTTCTTTATCTCTTGTAACTCGTTGGGGGGGGGGGGGTGGGCAGGGTGGGATGGGGAGAGGGCCGGATGCCTTCTGACTATGGTCCATTAACACCTCCCCTGACTATACCCTCCCCAGAGGGTGCAGTTGCATTCCATCCTCCTATGGCAAGATGCATCACATCCCCCCTGGCAGCGCGGGGCGGGGGCAGGCATTCCTGCCTGGATAAAACTGAGACACAGGAACACAAAAGCAGTGAGCTTCACCCGATTTTCTGGGAGGAAGACTGGACCTCATCTCACCATCACCAGGTCCCTCCTCACCATCACCAGTCCCCTTCTCACTGCCCCTGGACCCTTTTGCTACAGGATCATCTCTACTTCAACAGAACCATTTCTGCCACTCCAGCAGGACTCACTTTGGGACTGCTTCCAACACCCTGACCAGCAGGGTGTCAGGTTGTAGCTCTGACTCTGTCAGGGTTTTCCAAAATTGTTGTTTGTTTGTTTGTTTGCTTGTTTGGTTGGGTGGTTTTGTTTTCTATTACATTTGTATTGTTAATATTCCTAGTAAAGAACTGTTATTCCTATTCCCAAATCTTTGCCTGAAAGCCCTTGAATTGCAAATTTATAATTTGGCTGGGGTGAGGGGTTTACATTCTCCATTCTAAGGGAAACCCCAGCTTTCCCTGGCAGATACCTGTCTTTCCAAACCGAGACACATGCAGAGATCCAGATCTTTTTCTGGCACAGACCAGAATGATTATAACTCTTACAGAAGCTCCCCAGCTCACTCCATGGCTTTCTTGTATGCTCAGGACCAAGGTACCTGCATCTGTTCAAAACCTTCTTCCATGTCATTTTAGGAGTTCTGCCTAAGAGACCAGCATCCCCTTCTGAAAAAAGAGTTTTCCATAAGGAACCTCAGCCTCTCACAGCCAAAAGAATTCCTTGGACCCATCTAAATGTCCCTTTGCTCTCCCACAAATCCTTCTAAAACTTGTCACAGCCTACAGAAAAGCATGAATCATAACTCCCCATTATGCTAATAAAAACTACCCACTGCTTCTTGTGATGCCATGTCCGTCCACACCCACCAGTGCTTGTCTTACCTCCAAATGCAATTATATCTTTCTATTCAACACAGCTACCAGAGGCAATGAGATAAGATTCCCTGTCTAGTAGCACAAGTTGCTAAAAGGATGCACATAAACAACCAGTTGTGACAAGCCATTCTTGATCTCTGGGCCAAGTATCACCCCAGAGTGAGGAGAGCAAAATATAGGTATAAATGTACTGCTGGTGCATTGAAGAAAGAGGTTGCATTGCTGCTTGAGGTGTAGCAAGGACAGCAGTGATGCTACAAGATTGTTTCCAAGAAATGCAAGCAAATTCAGCAAGAAAACACTAAGAGACATCTAAATTGGGACCAGAAAAAAAAAAAAAAAACAGGTACAGTATTCAGAATAAAATTCTGCAAACATTTTCATTATTGAGAAGAGTTGTGAAAATGGCAGGGAAAAAAAACCCAGCAATATTAAATGCAGAATCTGGCAAGGCACAACTACATGTTAGATTGTCCAAGTCTTTTGTTGTGCCCTTCCCACATTAGGAAACACCTTTGTGGCTACTTTTCTGCCACACTGAAAAGCAATCACATGATGACAGGAGCATCAGGCATTGGTTCGTAAGGTGTATAGAAACACCCCAAGTCTGAATTGCAGCCCAGGTGGGTGAAAACATCATATGCAATATCAGAGAAGGAAGCAGAAACACATCCCAGAAGTACAGGCTGGCAGTAAAGGAGAAAAATCAGTGTCATCTTTATGGCAGAAGGTTATTTCCTGATGTCCCAAATAGCAGACCCAGTGTCACCACCACTTCCTCTGAAGTCGCCATTCCTTTCCTGTGACAGCACTCATAATGCTGACAGGCACTGTTCACAGACACCTGCCCAGATGAAGTGTGAGAGCTACCTTAGGTCTCTGTTACGCTGTTTTCAGATGTTGGCACTTACCATAAATGTATGTCATCCAAGAGGCACATCAGAGCTGCTTCCTCTGTGTACACCCACGGGGACATGGAAGGGCAGATCTAAGACCAGTATCATGCAAAGCCTAGTGCTTGCTGAAGCTGGACCTGCTGAGCAGTGGGACAACTGAGGGAAAGCTGTCATTCACCTTAGGATGTCAGAAGTTACCTGTACCCCTGTGAAGCATTGCCTACTGTATATTAGCCATGAGCACTGACAGTCCTAACTTCCAACTTCTATACACAAAGCTAGATCAGACCTAGATGGGGGATTTTCCCATATGTCAGAGGCATTCAGGTCATGACTACTCTGTTATGAATGTCATTGTTAATATGAGCTGAATTATGGCATTCTAAACAGAAGTGCTGATTCTTCTTGTAGACTACAATTAGGTGCAGGTGTAGGTAGTCTTGCAGACTACAGTGATAGTCTTGCAGACTACAATTAGGTCCAGACCTAAACAGAAGAGGCCTCTTCTTTTCAAGTTTTCCCCCTGCAGCGCAGGTTCCAGAAGTCTCATTCTTGCAACTGGTTCCAGTTTTGTGCACAGCCTTCATTCCATGCCTGTAGGGTAATATGGGAAAGACTGCCTAGTAAAATCCATGCCCTTGTGCTCTCTGGGAGAAGGGACACAGAGATTTCTTTCTTTCCTTTTCCTTTTCTGCTCAGCTACAAGGCAAAATGCTGTCCAGTTTTAGCCCCAGGACAAGCTTTTTAAAGCATCTGAAGCAGATGTATTACCTGTTTTCCTAGGGCTGTTGTGGTTGTGACTAACCTGAAAACACACTAACTGGGAATATTTAGCTGGACCTGAGGAGCACAGGCACAGCTAAAACACAATAGACAGCATGGACAAAGACACACATCCTACTAAACAGAGATAGTTCTGGGCTGCTGTCTGACAGGAACTCTAAAGACATCTTCTTACAACAGAACACAAGGAAGCTAGTAGGGCTGGATATACATGTATCAGTCAGTGTGTTCAGTCAGTGATAGGAAATGACACTGTTGCCAAACTTCCTCCAGCAGATAAAAGAACAGGCTGTCCGAACTGGAGATACTAATAGCATCTTCCAATAAGCCCTGGCAGAGCAAGAGATGTCAAAATGAGGCTGTTCTAATAACACATTCATTTGGATGTGGAGAAATTACAAAGATTGAACCCTCTTGCTCTTAGCAAGGACTGTGTAATGTCAAGTCTGCAAATTAGGATTATAGGGAATTGGGGAAAAGGAATGTTTAAAGGGAAAATTGCTGTAGTTTCTGCCTTACTTCCCCATCTCTGCAATGGACAAGCCAAAGAGGAAAATAAATGGAAGCTTTGAAAGAGAAACCTCCACGACTTTCACATTACTACTGCACAAGTATTTATTCAATGTAAAATCTCACACCACGTCACTGCATCCTGGACCAGCTTTCGATAGCTAAGCTGGCACCCGAGGCAAAGCTAACAAACCCCATTCTCACGTTTGTGCAGGCACCTCGTTCTGGTGTGGGTGAGCATAAACTGGGAGATTGCACATGCAGATCGAGCATGTGCAAAGCCCACAGGAGTCATTTGGTAAATCTACCTGCACCTCAACATGTTTGGAAAGACAATTTGGATACTGGTAAGGTTCCATTTTTCTCCTCAAGTAACCACTGGCATTTTGAAGTACCTACCACAGATAGTAGATCAAATGAGAATAAAAAGCAAGCAAAGATGATTTTCAGTCTCCCTAAGCAGGAAATATGAAATGGAAGTTGTCCATTTAAACTGTGTAAGATAGCGAACCAGTAACAATTGTTCATTGCTTCAAGAATTCTATTAAGCAGACCAACAACTCTTTATGGAAAAGAGAGAGAAATTCTCGCTCTGGTTTAAATTCTGCAACCTGGGGACTGGCTCTTACTGTGTGAATAGATACTTTCAGAAAAGATGACTCTAGAGTCCTTGGAACCTCTGTGATAAGCTAAGTCCCAACAATTACATTTTAGACTACATGACTTTGCTAAGTTATGCTCATATATAGCTCTTCTGGTCCTCAAAATCAGGTACTACTGAAAAAAAATTTGGAGATCAACCCTTTCTTTTGAAAAATACAATAGAATTGACGCTGTTGACAACTATACCATCACAGGAGTTTTTGATACAACAAATAGATTTTCTAATTCAATGGTGACTGAAATGTATTCTTGCATAGTTTAGCCAGGAGTTGAGTAGCCAGCACACTAGATAGAGGTGTGCAAGGTCTGGGCTGTAGTCCAAATTCAGCTACTGATCTGAAGCATGCCCTTATTGCAAGCCATTTACTCTCCATTTCTCAACGTATTTCTTTCTAGTCCTTCTGAATTTACATGTGAAAATTTCTAGGAGAAGGGAAAGGGCACTAAGTCTGTGCCTATATCCAGCACAAGGAGGGCATCCAATTCTGAGTCAGGGTCTGCAGCTGAAGATGCATAATACTTAAGATATGGATAGGGATAAGGATGTGGGCAGAAAGTGTCCAGGGAAAGAAGTTGTACTTCAGCATTTAAAATTAAAGGCAACTGTTTTAGTAATGCTTTTGTGACCTTCCATTTTAATCACTATGCTTTAAAGTCTCAGCAGGCAAAACAGCAGATTGCTTTTAAAATGTCACCCAATAGCTATTTTAACAAAAAGAATCCACCAAACACTGAAAATTGTATTACTATGAAATCAAAACCACTAATTTGACATTAAAGTAACCTTTAAAAATCATTCCTCAGAGACAAACCTAACCTTTTTAGCCAAGCAATAAGAAACATACTTTGCATAAGTCATATTAGATCTGATGCTTCTTGTGAGCTACTGGTCATGTAGGGAGGGAACCAAGTGCCTTTAACCTCCAAAGGCAGCTGTCTCAGATATATCTCACAATCCCTCAAATAAGGATGAACTTACTTCTCTGGAATTTTTATTACATACATGATCCCAAGCCCCAGGCAAATAGGGAAGATCCATTGACCTGTCTTCATCTGGGCTTCCCAAGGGATGGAAATAGATGATAGGTGCTAACTTGTCACCTTACTGTTCTCAATCCAGAGCAGAACCCAAGTTCTCAGTGCACCCCTGATGTGAAAATTCACATTCCACATCACAGAACCTGGGTTGCCCTGGGAGTGAAACAGTTTATGGCCTTTCCTGACTTCCCTGTGGAACAAATCTAGCCTTGAACAAGGCATTAGGATGAGCATGAATCCAGGATCTGGACACCTCCAGCACAGAGGACAGTTAAGAGGTTTTCCTTGTTTGTTTATTTTTTTTTCCACTCTAGTAATGCCAAGGTGGAAACACAGTGAAACAGACTCTACAAGGCACAAATGGAAAACAATTGCACTGATTAGTCCAATTTAGCAATGTCTAATTTAGCAAGAAACATGACAAATGGTGTTTTGTGGAGTGTGCTGGCATTTTTACAGCTAATTCATGAAATAACATGAAAAAAACTTGCCGCAGATGGCCTTTAATTGAGAAATAAATAGGTAGAGTGCTAGCTGCTAAAATATCTGATGAGACCTACATTTACAATGCACAAGCTAACCAAACTGTGTGTTATCTACACCTCATTTAGTGGAGTGGTGTCCAAGTAATTTCATTACTTACCAGGAAATTTGGCAAGGGGAAGAAAAAGGTGTGCAACAAAACACTTCACACTATAGCTCAATGGTTTTGCAACTCTGTATTCTTCTGTACTCGGAACCCACAATGATGGCAAAAGCCATGGCTGCTGAATTGCAATATAGTTTCACAATTTCTTTTCAAACATGGATAAAGTAAAGGTAGTAAAGGTACCCACTCCCTCATATTTAATGAATTCTGAATGCTGTCCAAGGACCCCTTTGAGTCAGAAACATCTCTTATCTCAGATCTGTACATTTAAAGCCTGCAACAATGTTTTAGCAGAAATATTTTTTCCCCAACATGAGTGATCTCTTCCTGCAAGGAAGCACAGCACTTGTTGCTGTGCTTCAGAGATGTTCAAGAATCAGGCTCAGGACAACTACCTCTCAATCACTGAAATGCTGCAGGAAAAGCAGCACTAAACAAAAGGATGAACACATGACAAAGATTGCAACCTAACACTACAGTTTCTAATCAAGCCCATGCCCAAGGCAGTCATTATCAATACCATTTTACAGATGGGTAAAATAAGGTTTCAAGAGCACTTCCAGAGCTTTCCCCCCTTGTCAATGACCATAACTGCAGCGATGTACCATAGTGTGCTTGCTGCACCGCAATGTGGAGGGGCAGTTTCAAGTCCCCCAAAGCAGATGAGGCCCAACAGTGTGGAGATTTCTGTGCCATCTGCTCTAGTATCTCCTCATAAATTAGCACCTTTCCCATCCTCTCCATCCCTCACCTCCCCACCATTGGTCCTTTCTCCCTTTTGAGTGGGCTAGAGGCAGTGTGTGCCACAGCTGACCTGGAGCACTCTCTGGTGCAAACAGACCTGTACTGACCAGCTGGCTGCTGCCTCCGAAAAGGACTGAGTTCCACCAGACTTTCCCTGAGCCAGGCACATGGTATTTGGATTTCTTTCCCCTTGGAGATCTCTGTACCTTAATCAGTTTCAACTTGGTTTAAAATTTAAAATTAGGTGTGAGAAGGAAAAGAGAAGAGGTGTTAAAAAAAAAAAAAAACTCTGGGTAAATATACAATGAAGGCTTTTTTTTTTTTTTTTAAGAAATAAGATAAAGTCTAGGTCTGTATCAAGTGGAATAACATCATATCAGAAGAAAAATCAGATTAAATGTGCGTATCTATTTTTGTTACTTATCTAGAAAGGGTGGGAAAAATGTATTTCTGTGTTACCCTCCCAAAAGTGGCTTCAGACCAGCTGCTGTGTTATGGCTACACCTCTCCACTCAGGAAAATGTAGAGAAGGCAACAGGGCAAGATATCTGCTGGACTAGTTAGTACTGACTGATTATTGGACAGTGTAAGCTGTTGAGAGTGAAATGGATTAAGAGCGCTTCTGAAATAAAGGGGTGAGAGAAATGTGCTGGAGTGATATTGGATGTCCAGAAAACAATTGTTTTGTTAATGTAATACAAGAAAAAGCCAGGTAGAAAAAAACTTTGCAATTGACGGAAGCCTGATGAACATTTCTTTCAATTTGTAGGACTAGAACCACGTAGATGTTATAGAAAAGCAAAGATATAAAAGTCTAGGGAGATGGAGGGTGTTGGCAGCAGAGGAAGACATTGTGTAAGATCCCAAATTAATTTTGATAAAGCAATGGTAATTTTACATTCTGAGTAAGCCTTGCATATCATAAATCTGTGATGAGGACCACAAAGCTTTGCCATTTTGAACAGGAGCCCAAATAATGGAAATATCTAAGACAGAAAGGTATCCAGAGGTCACAAGACAGGAAACAATGTGGGCTTTTATTTTTGCTGCAATAGACACTGCAGACTGAGACAATGCTAGCACAAGATGCAGGAGCCTCATCTCCCTACAAGTCTCTTTGGACACTCAAAAACAGAGTAGCACAAAGAGCCTGAAAACAACAGAAGAGAGACTGTCTGTAGGAGCAGTAGACAGTGCTGTATCAAATGACAAATGGACTATCAGTCTGGAGGCAAATGGGGTATTTGCTCATTTTATGTTGAAAACAAGCACATCAGCCAATAGGCAGAAGTCTGCCAAAGATAATGATGGGGGGGAAAAAAGGGAGAACTCAATAGCAGATAAGCAGGTGAGACTCTAGGGCTTATAGTAATAATTTTGCTCCAACTAAGTACATGAATTAACTGGATGAATAAATAGCAATTTGAAAAAGAGAGTTGAAAAAGTACCACTATCAGGCAAAAGTGTCCTTTATCCCATCAAGCTGATGTTTGTTTTTTTTTTAGAAGAGACTGCTGAAGAAAGGTTTTCCAGAGAGAGTAACCCTCACTAGGGCATGATTGCTAAAAACGAAGTGTTCTCTGGGAAACAGGTGTTAGTTGAAGATGAACCAGGACTGCAGCATGAGGAGACAACTGCAACTGGTAATAGTATGCCTGCAACTTTGAACAGACCCAGTGGTGTGGTAATCATGTGGCCCTCCGACACAGCCCTGCCATTCTTAGCAAAGACTGTAAGCTTTGCAAGCAATGTGCAAGACCTGTGAACTGAGACCTCTCAGGTTTGTCCCCTCTCAACTTTCCTTGACCTGCCTGTAGCTTTATCTCCCTTCTGTTGGCTGTGGCAGCAATTCCTCCTGCTGGTCAGGTTCCTGTGCCTGATCTGTTTTACTTTTGCCCCTCTTCGTGTGGTATGACCATAGTTTTTTGCATAGAAGTAATGACAACCTGCTATCCATGTGCAGTGAGATTTACACAGCAGCAGCTTGATGACAAAGTGCTGACAAACCCAGGCAGGGTAGGACAGCAGAGGCCTTGAGAGGGACACAGGATGTGGCACAGAGTAGTACAGCTGCAAACAGATTGCCCATGGTCAGCTGGAGTGTGAACCTAGAGCTGGACAAATTGGGTTCAGGGGTAGTGAAGAGAACAAAGAGAGAACATACTGAGATGGCCCAGGGTATATTAAATTTGGGTGTAACATGGAGCTGCAGACCACTGTAGAAGAGAGCAGTATCTCAGCAACATCTGAAAATTATCCCAAGTGATCCTAGAGGGACAAAGAGGAATTCATAACAAGCATTCTTCCTGGCAAAGGACTCTGGAAGCTAAAAGCTCACAATAACATTTACCTATGACCTCCACTAGTGAGAAACCTCTCGAGACAGGGGAGCAGTGGAAGGGTAAGCACAACATAGAGAGGGGTAAAATCAATGAAACAATCTATGGGTGATGACAATATCATAGCAGTTCTCTCACTGCATTGCTATTCCTTCATTTTTTGCAGCACTTGATGTTGAATTAAAACTGAAGAATGCCGTGATATTTCAGTTAAACCAACATCAGATTCTTGGCTTTACTAATAAATGAAATGTGCTTCCTTCTTGTCCATAAACAAGGTTTTCAATGTAATAGCTTGCTTGTTGCAGGGCAATGAAAAATAACAATTTGTAAGGAAAAATGAACAGTAAAAGTTCATGGCTTTAAGCAGAAGAATGCCTTTTTCCCTTAGCAAAATGAAAGTAAAATCTAAGTCTGTCACTCGGAAGGGCCAGAACCTGTTAAAACGGGCAGCACCAAAAGGCAGCAGGCACTTAACCCACAGAACAGAGCTCTTTCACTTCACAGAACCACAGGACAGTTAAGTTTAAAAGGGTTGCCTTGCGATCCTCTAGTCCAGCCTGCCTGCTGAAGCAGGGTGAGCTAGAGCAGGTTACCCAGGAATGCATCCAGTTGGGTTTTGGGTATCTCCATAGATGGAGATATCCAAAAACTACACAACCTCTCTGGGCAGCCTATGACACTGTTTGGCGCCCCCCCAGTAAAGATTTTTCATGCATTCACACAGAATTTCCAGAGAATGGCCTTTTCTATTGTTGTGGCTGAAAGTTTGGAGCAAGGAAATTCCCTACACTTGCGCTTTTTTTTTTTTTTTTTTTTTTTTTTTTGGTTTTGGTGTGGTGTTTTGTTGTTGGTTTTTTTTTTTGTTTGTTTGGTTTTTTTTGTTGTTGTTGTTTTTTGTTGTTTTTTTTTTGGGTTTTTTTTGGTTTTTTTTTGGTTTTTTAATTCTTGGACCTGTGGTAAAGAATACAGAGATGTTTGAAAGCTAAAATTGCTGTCTAGATTCAAACATGCTTGTGAAAAATTGATTGCAAAGGAAATTCTCCTTTTCTGAGGCTAAATGTGTGAATCCTAAGTGAGACGGTCTTTAGAAAGCAGGAAGGTCCTTTCTGCACCACATGACTCAATGGGAGGGTTTCTCTGATAAAATTTGTCTGAAGCTCCCATTCTGCCTGCCATAATCAGCTTATAAGGAACTCAGCTTTTTACTGTACATTTTACTGGACATTTGTACATTACCACTGCTGTGGTAATGTACAAATTGCTGGTTGATTCCACATCATAACAAATGGTTCATCTCATCCACAGATTTAATACTGACAGAAAATTAAACATAAAAAAGCAAAATCTCTTCTGACATGCATGACGAGAGAATGCAAGATGTAATCCCAACTAAGTCTTCAGCAAAAATACTATTTACAGTATAGGGACCTGACATTTTGAGAAATACCTGTGGCACATCAGGCAAGCAGAAAGAATAAGCATATATTACATTGATAGAATTCCCAAAAAAGACTTGAAAGGACCTCCACCAACAGCTTCAGACACATAAAGGACTGCTGTAAAGAGGCAGAGAATAACATTTCTTATGTTCAAAGTAGATAGGACAGGAACGAGTGGAATTAAATAAATGCAAGGAAGCTGTGTGTTAGACACTAAGGGAAATCAGGCAAAATGGGCTGTAGAGAGAATTGTGATCTTCACCTTTGGAAGCTTTTAAGAGAGCCTAGGCAATGATGTGCCAGGATGTCTTAGGCAGAGGTAGTCCTTCAGTGAGACATGAAGGTAGGTTACATGTCCCTTTTACAGCTGCTTTCTGTCTGATTCTGCACTTTCTACCCCAGCCTAACAAATCATTAAAGAGAGTTTATCTGCAGTGAAATAACTGATTCCTTTAGACTTTAGCAAGACTACTAAAGCATGTAGAATTAGAGGAAATTAACTTGGTTCAACCAGGCCTTAGAAAGAATTAATGAATTAACATGCAAATCCCATATAAAAGAAGATTGAGCTTGTACAGCATATGAAACTGGATTATTTTTAAAATATAATTTGGTTTCCTTTCTCTTCCTCTTTCTCTTTGTTTTGGTTTTTTTTTGGGGGGAGGGGGTTGGTTTTATTTTTTTTTCAGAGAATAAATATTCCCAGAAGTAATGCTGACTTTATAGACAAACATGACATTTCTACAGCCAATTTTATAACATTTATAACTCTGCCAAAGCACACAGCAATTTTTTCAATGCTCTTTGAAGAGAGTAAGTGGGAAAGATTTTCAGTGACTCTGGAGTATTCAGTACAGATAAGACCAGAAAGGGAAGGAGAGAAGGTTAAATACTCTCATAATTCTATTAGGGCAACAGAGATTTGGGATCTTTTTACTTCCTCATTATGGATGAGGTTCTCAAGTGCTATAAGTTTTCTGATCTCAATAAATACCTCATCTATTATATCATTCCCTCAGCCATGGTAATACAGAAAGAGCCAAATTTTTCTGACAATCTGACATTGGAAAAATATGTAATCCAAATCACCAAGAAACTCACTGAAGGGAGAAGGAATAACCAGGGTGGTTCCCTTGCAGTCTGTGTGTGTTCCTTTTTTTTTTTTTTTTGCTCAACTGACATACATTTACAATAACTGGATCACATCCATAGGAGCTGTCACTACACATATTGCCTTATTGGGCAATCCACTGAAATAGATGAAGATGAGAGAAAATCACACTAGTTTTCACAGGCTGTGTGGGAAGACACTGAAAGTCCTATGGCACTTGTCTGATAATTTCTTACCCATGCTCCCAAGAGCTGTTTTGATTATGAGATCAACATCTTGTCCTTCTGAGGGGTGCCTGAGCTCAAGTACCAGATGTAAATGGCCAAGCAACACACAGTGATATCAACCCACAACTTTATAATATCATATTGAAAGTTATATTTTAAAAATTTCAACCTTAATAAAGTATATAAAACCACCAAATAAAAACAATGTTTTACGTAGACAAAATGTTCTCTAAAAGCAGTTGGGGAAGAAAAAGATTTATGCAAGTAATGAAGGCACAATGAACAATACTGTTAGAATGAGTCCTTTTTATTTTTAACATTAACCCAGAGACTCTCCAGGAAGTTTATATTTAAATACCCTCCTGTGAATATATTACAACTGTAAAAAATTATTTGATCTGAATATAAATGTTATGACTATAGGAAGCCACACTCTGCATATTAACAGAACGCTTACTGAACTGAGCTGAGGCATCACCTAGGGCATCCAGTTATCCCTGTGACTGTACTTGATAGGGTCTTGTTATAATGAAACCAGTCAAAGATAAGTCTCATGAAAAGCTACGATATTATCTCAAGAAATTACATTGAGGGGGAAGAGTGTTCAAGCACAGTGACAGTACTTCATAAAATAAAAAAAATGTACTTCCATATATTTCATAAGCTACAAAACTTTTCCCCTTCAATGGGGAAATTTCCTGAAAGATGAAGACTACATCAAAGATGCAGGCAAGGCAACTACAGGGCATCCAGTCTAATTTCTTTCCTGGAATGTCATTTTGAGGAGGGAACATTTGCATTCTTTATTATTCATCCCACTAAGGGGGCAGCAAAGAATTTTGTACCAGCCAAATCCCTTACCTTAGGAGGAGCAGGACATTGTAAAGAGTGGTTGGACTGTACCCAGGCTTCTTTCTAAAACCTGTGTCCCTCCTGTTCTGATCTGCACTTTACTCACCACAGCTTCCTGTTGAGATCTGCCTGACTTTCCTCCCCCCTTCAGCTTCTCTGTTGCTATGAGGCCCAGAGGTGCATGGAAGTATTGCACTCCCTACTAGAGGATGCTTTGGTCGTCAGAATTAAAGGGGGATAGACAGGCTATTTCCCCAGACAGTTCTTCCAATAATTAGCAGGGACAACAAATCCAAGCAGGAATTCAGGTCAACACTAGCCTATTATTCAGCCTCCTGTTGAATGACTTCAGATAAAAACTCCTTCTCTTGCAAACAGAGCTGCCCTACTGTCCCAGTGGTGAAACAGCAATTTACACTTGCCTGCTATGAATGAGATACCACCTTTTATGAGAAGTCAGCTGTTAGCACATGATGTCAGTGAAGTAAGGCGGAAACTTCAGTTCAGGGCTGAGGAATGGTATGGGAGAATTACCTACTCAGCAGAATGGGGGGCAATGGATATTGTCTACCTGAATTTCAATAAAACTTTTAATACTGTCTCCCATAGGATCCTCTTAGACAAGATGTTAATGCATAGGCTGAATGAAAAGGCAATGAGATGGATTGAAAAGCAAATGAAGGGCCAGGTCACGAACAGGGAGATCCACGAAACAAGGTGTATTTGGAGGTCAGTAAATAGCATTATACCCCAGGTGTCCATATAAGGTTCAATCCTAGTCAACATCTTCTTTAGTGATCTGAACGTTAGCTCAGAGTATATCCTCAGTAAGTTTGCAAGTAAAACAAAATAGAGGAGTAATGATATGCTAGAGGATTGTACTGGCATCCTGTGAGAAGGTATCAGGCTGGAGAAGTGGGCTGACTTTATAAACTTTATAAATTTCAACAAGTGCAAAGTCCTGCATCTGGGGATGAACAACCCAGGAACCAGAAGAGGCTGAGAGCTATGCAATTTGGGTAGCAAATGACATAAGGGTCCTGGTGGACACCAAGCTGAAAATGAACCAGCTCTGCACTCTTGCACTTCTTGCACAAGGAAGGATAATGTCCTGGGCTTCACTGGGAAGAGTGTTGTGAGCAGGTCAGTGGAGAGGATCCTTTCCCTCTCCTCAGCACTGATGAGGCCACTCCTGGAGGTCTGAGTCCTGCTGTGTGGGTTTCCCAGTATAGGAGAGATATGCGCACACTGGAGAGAGTCCAGCAAAATGCCAAAAAGAGCACCTGCCCTACAAAGAAAGGTTGAGAGACCTGGGACTGTTCACTTTGCAAAAGAAAAGACTCAGCAAGGTCTCCATCAATATTCAAAAACCTGAAGGGAAGCTGCAAACAAGAGACAGATTCTTTCAGTTGTGCTCAGCAACAGGACCAGAGCCAGAAGGTATGATTGCTGTAATTGTAACATTTTGAGGGTTTGGGGTTGGTTTTTGTTTTGACTTTTTCTTATTTGTAAGAATTTTTTCGGTTACAAGTTGTCCTTTGTCACGGGCAGGAAGCATGGCAAGGCTCTGGGCCTTTCTCTGCACACCCTTCTGCAGTCACCCTCAGCCTATGGAACTGCAGTCAATGAGAGCACTTCAGAGTTGTGGCTTTCCACCCAATGTACCTCTGCAGCAATGAAACACAGTTTCATTTTATGAGCAAGTATCAGAAAGCATACTGGTGGTGTCCGATGAGAGAGATGATCTGAAGACCAGGATACTTTTTGGGACACGTGGTTTATTGGTCGTGGGAAGGCAGCCTAACTGGGGAAGAGTCCATAAGTTTAAGGGGACAGGGTTCCAGCAGAGCAAGAGCAAGAGGGCAAGAGAGAGAGCTACCTGTTACATTCCATTTTAACCCTTTCTATCATGAATATTCTAATGAGCATCAACCAATCACCTCAAGATACAAAACCTACAGAATCTACATACAGCCTATGGAAACTACAACATTACAATACTACTCTACATACCAAAATCCTGAAAAACCACCTTATCCCTGATACCTGAGAAGGTCCAACCCTTTATTCATCCTTTTGTCCTGGTAAGGGTGTCGCTGACTCACCCAGCCAAGTCTTTTCAGCTAACATAATCACCTTCTTCCTGCCCAGCAACTTACAGTTCAAATTTTGCCTTCAATTCTATTCCTCTCGTAGGTTTCATACTCTTAGAATCTTTTACTAATAAATCATCTCTGCAGGGCCTAGCTACTTCATCCTCTCCAACAAGCAAGCAATCTGAGGGATGCTTCTCTTGCAGTTCTCAAGGAGAATGCCTAGATCTAATGAAGGCTGCAGATCTAAAGTGGATTTGATAAAGTAGGAAAAGACCCTGTAAATCTGGTGTTTTGCAAAAGAACATCACCTTTTATTCAGCATAATTCCCCTCCACTTTTTATGTAGTCTAAAGGGGTCTCCAAGGAAGATGCAAACAGCTGCATCACTCAGAGAAAAATGTATTGTACCACATGCCTATTGCCTGGATGAGACATGATGGTAAGTGTGGGACTGTTTGCTACCATTATTAAGGTTTAAGACAGGAACATTTCTCTGTGTTTCTACAGAGTTTTATTTGCTCTATAATGTTTACCAGAAATAATATCGACTTTTACACTTTCTTTTTTAAAACTAAGTATTGCCTTGAATAAGTCTCAGAAAATCTGGGGAAAGTGCATGGACTCATCTGAGTTTCCTTTTCACTCTCTCCATACACATCAATGAATGCACTATTCCAGTTTTAACCTCTTTCCACATAAGTCAGGCAGATCCTTCAGAAGGTTTTGTATAGTCTTTTTCAGAAGTATGAATGGTGGCACGTTCAATTGTATGGTGTGCACTCACTGTACCTTTTTCATCACTTGGATGAATTGTGCCGTGCAGGTATTATAAATCAAGCCCGGCACAGCACGAGACATAGGCAACAACTGGTTGACGTGATTTGTATCCCAAGCACAGGTGTGTTGCTGTTGCTAAAGATGATGTCCTGGAGTTTGCATAACCGGGCAAAACTGGTTCTCTGAGAGAGGAAGAAGATTCCTGTTTGTTTAGTTGAGGCACAGAGCTGGCGTAGCAGAAAGTGTTGTCTGTTCTTTGTGGTAGTGCTCGATGGAAGGTTAGGTTTGATTTCAATGTTGTGTTCTGTTTAAATTGCTCCTCTGTGAAGTACACTGAAAGATTTATTGAAACAATGAAAGTTTTCCCACTTTGGAAATATCAGCAACACCAAATTCAGTTTGCCATCACTGTGCCAAATAGACACTGAAGAAACATGCAGCATGAATTACCACAGCTCAGCAAAAATCAACAAATGCATCTTTTTCCCCCCCAGCTGATTGGTATATGAAGTTACCAAAAAGAAATGGAAAGCAACAGACACTGTGCTCTTATGCACAGCTATGGCAGGGGAGGGTGGTGTACACCTCAAGAAATCTCTGAGGATGTTTGAGGTTTCTAGGTCTAAAAATCTCTGAGGCTGGGAAGGTGGCATGAAATCAGGACTTCTTTCCAATACGCAGATTCACTCTTGTACAGCAGCACAAGAACAGGAAATGGTGTTCGTCTTCTAAACTTCATTAGCTACATCTTGCATACCTAAAAGCCATGTGAAGAGCCTCATCACCAATTTTTGTATTTGTTACTCTGAATTTTGATCTTGCCAGTACTCCACACACTGAAGAGTTTTTCCACAGGAGGAAGAGCTTGCTTGATAAAACTCTCTTTACACACAGCCTAGATGTTAAAAACTAAACAGAACAAAACCAAAGAGAGATGAAATACAACTTCAACTATTTTTTATCTACACAGAATTATTTATGCAATATTTTGACTATTTAAACAAGTAACTCTTACTTTTTGTAGTGATGGATTAATTCATGTTTTTATAATATGATATTGGTGAAGGGTGAAACATGTTCTTTTTAATAGCAATGTTATAGGTAAACTAAGAATAAAGTTTATAAGTCCTGGAGACACTGGGAGCCCAAACGGGTGCAGGGCTGGCAGTTTCGCAAGACAGGACCAGCAAATTATAATACCAATGAGAGGTGGAGAGCCAGGGAGACCAGGGGCAATTGACATCTGATAAGGACTGATGGCCCAGAGAATACATCCTATCTGGAACACTAAGGGTACTGGAAACTTCCTACACAGCCAGGAAACCTTTTCAAGCCTGGCCATGGTTCCCCTGATTCTATCAACTGCGCCATCAAGAGACAAAGGAACCTAAAGAAATTCTGCACTGAGCAGTGGGTCCAGACCTGGAAATTTCAAGTCCCCCTCGATTAAAAGACCCGGGAAACAAGTCCAGACGTGCACACGGAGTCCAAACCCGGGAAGGGTATAAAACTGGCAGACCTGGACTTGGGCACTTGTGAGACCTCAGGGGAGACGTGTCACAGTAGAGAGGCTCACCCGGTGCGCATCGACTTTCCTTGCTTTGCTGACTCTGTCAATGTGCTAATTTGGCTTTGAAAATTTCTTGTCCGTGATTCTCGCTGGCAATAAATTGTACTTTATTTGAGATTGGCTCTTGACATTTATAATACTTTTCATTTCCATAAACATATTAGAAACCAACTTCAAAGTCAGCCTTTATGCAACTTTGCATGGATGAGGCAGGACCAATGATTGTAATTTCATTTTACACATGCAAATGTAGTATATGTTAATTCATGTTCCTAAACTATATGTTATATAAATGTAGTGTTAACTGGTGTGGGTGATGGTAAATCATATAATGTTAAAGAGTGCCAGGAAAAACCCTTTTCGGCTCAGAGAAACTCCCCAGTTATGGGAAGAGGACAAAGAAATTACAATATCAATGAAGGGAGTGAAGGCACAGAAACCAGGAGTGATCGGTATCTGATAAGAGCTAATGGCCCAGAAGAATACATCCTGACTGGGACATCAGGGATACTCAGGATACACCCTGCACATCCAGGAAGCCCATTCATGCTGGCTGGTAGAAACTGTGATTTCATCAGCAGCACCATCATGAACAAAAACTCTGTAGAAATCCTGGACTTGGCAGTGGCAAACCCCGAGAAGTTTCAACCTCCCCTCCATACCAGGACCACCGAACTTGCCCGGGCTTGCCCGACAAGTTAAGGGTATAAGAATAGCCGACCTGGACTGGGAGCCTCGTGAGACCTGGGGGGTGATGTGTTGCAGGACACTTCATGGAAGGCTCACCCAGTGCGCGCACTGTTTATTTCCTTGCTCCGCTGACTCTCTGTCAATTTCTGTATTGGCTTTGTCAATTTCACATCGGAGATTTTTCACTGGCAATCTGACAATAAATTCTATTTTATTTTAAATTGGCTTTCACTATTTATTACAGCAAATAATAGAATTAGTCATAGAATTCTATGTATGTTTCATCACCTCTTTGTGCCTGAGATGTTTTTGCAGCTTCTAGCTTTGAGGGGCAATGCCATTCCCACTTTCTCTCTATCAATTTGTATTCAGTGTTCTCTCAGTCCTTCCTTTAGTGCTGCTGGAGAGTGGTGTGAAAGGGGAGAAAGAAGAGAAAAGAGGAAGAGACTCATTGTCATGGAATCTGGCAGCAACACTGATGCAAATGGTTCTTTCTCACCCAGCAAAATAAGAATAACGAAAAAAATCCCCAATTTACAGCAATATGAGCTTCTTATGCAATGCTTTTTTGTTTCACTGTTAGTAATGAAGGATGATTTTAGCTGGGTGCCTGGTAGATAGAAAATACTCTGGATCCAAGTAATGCTAAAATTCAAGTATATCTTTTATTTCTGTGTAGTTAACTCTCACCAGTTACAGAAACACAGAGGTTGATTTTCCACAGATAAACAGTTTTACATACAAAATGCCTTAATACACCAGTAGTAATGGCTTTTTGCTCAACCCCTTCTTTGCTGGGCAGGATTTGATTTTTGTCCATTGTGTCGTTTCCTGCTTGTTTGTGCCCATTAAAAACAGTAACTGTGCTAGGCCTCACCAGACAGGGAAGGAGCCTACCTGGAGGGCTATCATGGCTGAGCAGTTCCTTCAGAGTTTTTGACATTTTCCATACTTTTAAAAGTTAACAGAGCAATTACAATAGATACAGGCATCATGGTTTGAATTTTCCAGAGGGCTGCTGTGCTGCAGAAAGTTAGGACAAGACTGTCTTCCCCCACACTGCATGGTGACTCCCTATGTTTCTACAGTGAGAAACTCATACAATACACAGTGAGGTAGTATAGAAATTCTGCATGAGATTCTTCACTGTGATTCCTTTCCAGCTAGGAATTGCCAGACTTTCTTTTTTGCTTTTTGTTAAAAATAATCTGCTATGTACAATGCTGAGATAGCCCAGTGCTTTTGATGTATCTGTGAGTTGGGTTTAAAGCCTGCCCCCTCCTCATATCCACACCTTGATATGAGATTTGTTTTGGGAGGGACACAATCAAATGCATAAAGTAACAGCAGGAATAAGGCAGTTGCCTTATGTGTCTCTAAAGAAGATGGAGGAAAGCACTGAGAAAAATTCATGCACAGGGAGGGAACACTCTAGGCACGCATATTTTTCTGGCAGAACACTCTTGTGTTACACACCTGACTGTATTGGAAACTGACAGTGCTGCTGGACTGCTCTCACAAGAATAACACCACAGAGACAACAAAATTACTGCCCATTCTCCTAGTAGGGGCCCAGTAGCATTCTTACTGCGATCTCCCTGAACTGATTGTCTAAAGCCAATTCTAACATACTGTGGAAGCTTGAAGCAGAGAAGCACCTTCCCTTTTTTGTTGCATCTGGTGACCTGGTTGTATCGTTTATGCAGGCAGTGAAAGGTCACAGCCTGGCCTAGTCACTGTTAATACGTTGTACACTGACTGTCCAGCGTGCCTGCTGTGAGTTATACTGAGTGAAAGAGAGGGAAAGCCACCATTTCTGGATGATTGGAGCTGGCTCAGACCAAAGGAGGTTGATTAAGACTGATGAGGTACCCTTCACCTTCTTTTCAGTCTCCGCCCCCAAATATATTTTAGCAATTTTGCTCCAAGCCATAGCTACAAAAAGCTTCTCACAAAGTACAGTTAATGGAAGCTTCAACGGGAGGAACACAGGCAGCCTGAACATAGAGCAGGTGCAGGCAGACAGCTGGGCTGGCAGAGCAGTAATCATGGGAAAACACTTGGCTTGGAATTTAGCACACCACCACACACCTTCATTAGTGGCAAATCAGCACACAGAGGGAGAACAAAAGAACAGCTTTGTGACTGCCTCTCCTTGACGACTGAAGCAAACAGTGAGATGTCATGTAGGTCAGGACACAGAGGCTGGTTTAAAATGATCCTAAACTAACAGCATGACAAACTCGGCCCCTGACTTGAATTTCCGTGGAAAGAGGGACACAGAGACAGCAGCAGAAACTCTGGGAAAAAAAATCAGTTAATGAAAGTGCTTCCAAGACATCAAAGTTTTGCTTAAGTTCCAGGAAGAGGAATATGTACAGTCTGAATCGAGGCTACCTCTTCTCTAAAGACATTTGTAAGAAAGAGAGAAGGATGCTAACCCATAGGAGACTCAAATAATGAGATACATCTTAAAATATGTAGTCAGTGAAAAATGTTGCACTTGGAAAATTACTTCTCAGCAGATTAATTGCTTTTTCCAGCATGCTTAATAGCCTCTCTAATCAATTGTGGTCTGCATGATGTATTTCTTACAGGACTAGCAGCATTTCATTCTACATTGCCTCTTCTTTGAATCTGGAAACAATAGGCAATAAAAGAGGAGGAAAGAAATGTAACTGAAATAGTCAGTGGGAATTCCAGCTCACCAGCTTTATACAAATAATGATTCCCATTTATTTATCCAACCTCTAGCTTCTCTAGCCTACATAAATAGAAGCAATGGTCAACTAGCAAAAATTAAACCAGCATTATTTCCTTTTCCAGGGCTTTTTGACAAGGACTGTTATCTTTTTGTGGGTGGAATATGAGATTTAGTTCTTGTATTTGCAAAAAACCCCAAACAACAACATATAATGTTATAATCAGCATGTTGCTTTGTCTAGCACTATGTCTGTTATGTATCCATAAAAACCATTATTTCAGTTGGTATTCCCATGTCAGCTCAGAGGCTCAAGAGAGACCCCTGCAACCTCTTCTTATATGCTTTTAGAAAACAGCGCCTCTCATACTAGCTGAAGAGCTGTATGAAATCAGAATGTTCAAGACATAGTAATAAAACAATGGTTTTAGTGCTATTGGTAAGGCACAAACTTCAATCTTGTCACAGATGTTAGTTAGCCATCTCATAATTTGTTGTCCATAGTTGGTGAAATCTATTCCCCATGGTCCATATATGAAGATTATAACTAAACCTATACAGATGAGAAAAAAAGTGGACATGACTCCACAGAACAGGTGACTGTTCCTACACAGGGCTGATCTTACAAATGTAGAAAAGCCTGGTACTACTCCCTCAGGACTGTGACTAGGGAGAGAGCCTTCATTTGGTTGCGGGAAAACAGAGGAGTGGCCTTGCAGCAGCAAAGGCTTTGGATGCTGTACTGCCGTGGCCGGACCTGGTGGAGGCAGACAGAGCAGTGTCAGATAACATGCTGACAATTCAAACCCATGAGGGACCTACCTGTACCACAGGATAGACACCTCAACAGATGAGCAATCCAGCAGACAGCCGGTCCTATGCATACATCATGTAGCTGCCCACCAAAGGAAAGGCAGAGGAATTAGACAACTTAAAAGCTATTGAACTGCAGAGATTCAGGGTTAGAGTTTCTGCTGACGTATGCTAGCACTAGGCTTGCAGGGTCTCTCCTTCAATCTAATTCACCCCTAAAGAAAGAAGCAAATCAAGCACTTCAAGAGCAACTTCATCCTTTTAAATTGCCTTTCCTCACTGCCCTTCATGCCCTCTTCTCTCTTCACTTAAGCACTATATTTCAGCGTGGGTGCCTCAAATTGGTTGCAATTTATAAGCATGTTATCCTCACAGCCAGATATTGATGGGAGCAGCATGGAGCCTTGGGGCTCTGTGGACACCCTGCAGGCAATTTTTGGGATACTGCAGGTGGATTAATTATTTCTATTTCTACAGGCTGATGCTCTGAGGCATAACATCCATTTTAGGCATATAAAACAGCAATTAGCAATGCCAAGCATGTCCAGACAACTGTCTACTTTGAAATAGTCACACACACCTTCAGGATGATCTGTTAAACTATTCAAATTCACCACTGCAGTTGCTATGGGCTCAGCTGCAGTAAACACAAAGAGCAGAAGTCAGGGATCAGAAATTACATTTCCATTGCATTAGACCATGGCACTCTGAGCATCCCCAAAGTTTTCAGCTGGCTTGATTGGAAACAGAAGGGGTCTTCATGGGCACAAACATTACTATTAGGACCCATATTAGCATCTGCCACTAAGTACCAAAATTAATTGGTCTTCTTATTTGCAGGATAGCTATCTATGGTAGCATGCCACTTATTCTGCCAGATGAGGATGAACAAAGGAAGACTTGGAACATGGAACTAGGGTCCAAACCAATCATCTAGTGGAAATAACAGTGTGAACAATACCAGGGTGCCATTCCAGATTCTGCAATGTCTGGAGCAGCCTGCGAGCTATGAAGCTTCATAAGTAGTGTTGGACTTCTGTGGAAAAACCAACACTGTCCAGGGATGGACTTGCTGGGAGAAAAAAAGTAATCTTCTGTTTCAGCAAGCCTTAGCAGAAATACTAAGAGAACTGCATTTGTTCGGAACATAGTCTTTCTGAAATGTGTTGAGCACTTTTGGTGAAAACCCATAGGGTAGAAATAAGGACATTTCAGACAGGCAGGGAAAATGAGCACCACCACAAAGGAAGACCTCATAGTGGGGAAGCAAAACTGACTAAAAATCTGGCAAAGGAATCAACCTTATACATACATGAAGATGCTTAGGACATCAGAATATAATTCTCCAGATATACTTTCTGCTGTGATTAGGGACAAAATCTTTTAGATATGACAGTATTAAAAAAGATTAGAATGATCTTTCATTTTCCCTTGTAATTTTCCATTTCAATTAAGTGAATAGATTAATATATATTTAATATTTTGCATTTTACTCTACTATTGCATTATAAATTAAAAAGATGATTAATGAAAATGGTTGTTTGAATTGCACTTGAAGACTATTTATACCAGTGCAGGACTTCTGATTTTCATTTTGTAGACAAAACATTTTTCTAGCGTTTGCTTTATTCATTAGATTTAATATGGTCGTAAGGTGTGTCAAGGAATATTTGACAGAAAACAGATGCTTATATGACAGCAAGTCCAATCTGTATATTGGAGGTTCCTCAACTAGTATTTTCAAAACTTCTTCTGAAGCTGAAAAAAGCATTTAAAATATTTTTTTTTCTCTAAGCGAAAATACAGTATTTCAACCCATAGTCTCTTTTTTCTGTCAAAATAAGGAAACTGAGAACTGAAAAAGGTTTTCCTGTACACACATTTCCTTCCATTAGGGGTCAGAAGTTAGATTTGGTCCATTAGAACCAAACCAACAGCAACTTAAAACCCACTCAAACAAAAAAAAAAAAAGCTCAAAACACACCGAAACAAACCCCCATCCCAGAAACATTAGAAAGTCCATTCTTTCCTGTCCTGAAACTCATGCTATACTGTGATTTCAGAAATGCTCATTAGGCCTTATTCTTGATGAATAGCCCCTGAGCTCAGCTTCTCTTGACCTTATGAGAAACACTGTCTGCTCCCAGGAACCAGTTGTCTAAAAAGCTCCTGGTTTTAACAAACATTGGAAACTTCTCTCTCTCTCTCTTTTTTTTTTTCTATTTTTTTTTCTCACCTGAGAAACAAGCCAGGAGGAGCTGACCTGAGTAATCTTATAATTACTGAATGTTATAAAAGTAACTTGTGTTACTGAACTTTATAAGAAAGTTACCAACTTGAATTGTGGCAGGATGTCAATGTGTTAAAAGCCAATTCTCTTGGGAGTCTGTAAACAGTGGTCCTAAGTGAGACCCTTTGTGCTCTCCTGGACTACAGTGGGCTGTAACCAGCAACCTCCCTTTGACTGGGGCCTCTCAGAGCCAGAGAACTCTCAGATTTGCTGTACTTGAGGGACCACTGCCAAACAATGATGACAAAGCCTGGGCCAATACCTCCACTTCTCAAGGCTCAAACCTTTGCTTGTTGAGAAGATGCAGACACCTGACATGAGCACCTCACTGAGCTCAAGGGAGAATTTTCACAGGTACCTTGTACATACCCTAGGTCTGTGTGAATGTGCTACAGAAAATGTACCTGGAATCTTTTAAATACTTTAGATTGATAAGTTAGGCCTATAAGTAGGGTTTGAAGTAAACTCTACAGAGTCTTTTGTAAATTGTTTAAACTAGATGATTGTTTTAGTGCTGTTGAACTCTTTAGGCACAAACTACCATTCAGGTCCAGAGCTAAATTTTGCACAGGAGTCCACTGTCCATAAGTGACACTTATGACTCTGTGGGAGGGCCTCCTCTTTTTTTTTCATCCTTATCTGTTCCCATCTTTACACTTTTCCATCCCCAGGCTCCACACAGGTAAGTTTTGGTTGATTTTAGTTTCAGATTAATTGATTTTATGTTTCAGTCCAATTTTTCATTTGTGTGCTCTAACCATGTAGCAAGTAGTAGAGTGAGCAATGAACTTCATTATGATTTCACTTCTATATTAAATCTGGTTTTGCTAGTACCTTTGCTGGTGATTCTGTCAACAACCTAAAACACTCATTCACACAGAAAGACACCTCTGCAGAACAGTAACTTTCTGTTATCCTCTTTAGAATTACATGCCTTTTTTTGGCCAGACACCATAACACAAAAACAGGACATGTAGGAAAAAAATGTCTCAGTTCTGCTGAGCTGTTCAAAATCTCTCAAATACCTAAAGCATAGAGTGTCTAGAACAGACTGGGAATGTTAGAAGAGACCTGTGAGGTCACATGGAAACTGCAGAAGACAGTGAGCTCTTCTGGAGTGATCACCACATCACCATGACTTCCAAGAAGTATTAAGCAAAACAATGAGAGACCAGGATCAAAATAATCATGAAGAGGTAGCTCATTGTACAATATCTCGTTGTGCTGGTAGTACTTTTTATCAAAAGATCTAAATTCTTGAAATTTACTAGAACCTGAAGAATACCAGAGAAATGCTAAGAATATTCTCTTAAACAGAAAGGAACAATTTATTCAGAAGATCCCGACAGCAGATGCAAACAAGTATATTCTTAGGAAAAATATATAACTTGGCATGTTCTCACCATTTTCCAAGCATCCATTGAAAGCCACCATGCTTTGTTCTTGTGGGTTTCTTTTTTGCTTCAGAAATAGTACTTATTTGTCAAGAATGCCAGAGTCACAAACTTCATCTGTGTACTGACAGAGTCTGCAGACATTTGGAATCACAGGACCATAGAACTATAGCATCATTAAGGCTGGAAAAAAGCACTAAGATATCAAATCCAACAATTAACCTAGCATTGCCATGTCCACCACTAAACCATGTCCCTAGGCAACACCTTTGCATGTTTTTTAAGTATCTGCAGGGATGGTGATCCCACCACTTCCCTGAGGAGAGTGTTCCAATGCCCCTAGTTGCTTCAAAAAGATTCTTCAAAACCAGTGGAAAATATGACTGAAGTGCTGATGGAGATATATCTGGTCGTGCACTTCAATGCCATATCAATGAAAGTATAATAGTGCAATACAATGACTTTCTCAGAACAGACCAACAAGTCCAATTCAGGTGAAATAAATCACTAATGTCCTGGCACTGCACTGGTAGACTGCCTTACTTCACATTTACTCAAGACTGCAAATCCTCCCATCTCAGAACAATTTTCCTCTCCACAGAAATGAATGCTTGGGCACCAAGGGACCTATTAATCCACTACACATAAAATTTCCCTCTGATTTTCCCTCAGTGAGTGAAGACAGGAAGCTACTGAGTCTAGAAAAGTTTGCTGAATACTACGGCCTCCAGAGTTCAAAGTTATACATATCTCTATCCTTTGCCCAAGCCATCCACTGTGGTGAAGTTTTCTAAGAGATCCTATCTCCAGCTGTTTGCAAGAGACAAAATGAGTCAGGGAAGCAGCAGAAATCAGCAGAATCTTTGCAGCCAGCAGATATATGACCCTAAACGAAAACTGTTCTGAAGCAGCCCAACCTGCCAAAAATAAAAAGGACAAAAAGAAAAGAAATAAAAAAAAGAAAAAATGCAGAGTGTTTCTGGAGCTGAGATTTGTCAACGAGAACAGAAACTGCCAGGTGCGGGGGAAAGCTGTTACAGTTCTGCATACCAGAACTAACCTAACTCCAGTTTCTCAACTAATCAACACACAGGAGATAGGGGATAACCCTGACAGGGTTAAAATGCAAGAGCTGAGTGCTAAAGTGGATAGACCAAACTGTCAGAAAATCAGGTTATTTAAGGTATCAGAAGAGAGCTACCCCAAAATATGGTAAGCAGAACTACTCTCTGCAGAACACTGGCAGCCTCTCAGGCTTTTGTGCTGATTTAAGCCAGTGGAGACAATTCCACTTAGTGGGGTAAAGGCAAGGGGCATTTAGGATGCAACTGTCTATTTCTGGTTTGTATTTCAATAGGCTGCCAAAGCCTAAAGGCTATGTAGGATAGCAGGAAAAGTTGTTCTGTCCAAATATGCTGACTGAAGGAAAAAAGCCAAACAGGAGCAGGGTGACAGTGAAACACACAGGAAAAAAAGATCACTACTACACACAATAAGTGACATAAGCAGGTTCTGGGCAAGATAAATTAAACTTTTTCTGAAAGTAGTTCCCCATAGGTGCATTTTAAAGATAGAAATTGAGGAAGAGCTGGAATCCTTCCTTTCATGAACAGGAGGTGAATGTCTTAGCTTTTATGACCCCGTTGATTTAAAGAAAAAAACAATGGGGCACATATCCACTTCAAAATAAATATTCTTTTGAAAATAATTGCAGGTTCTGTGCAACATTCCCCTGCTAACAAATGTAGGACTAGTGAACAGTCCAATCAAGCTTTGCAAAGTATAATGATAAAGAGCTGTAACATTGCTGGAGCAATGTCTAAACAAAGCAATGTTTAAACAATTTGCTGGTATGTTGGGGGAGGGAGAGAGGGGGAAGGGCATAAAAACTATGCATTAGATTTGGGTGTCTTCATGATTATTACATCTGATATATTCTGATCTTTTAATAGTCTAAATTCTGTGGTTCAGGAGATTTGGCTTGAAATCACAGCTCTGCTGCAGATGTCATTGTATGACCTTGAGAAAATCCACTTGACCTCTTTTCTTCTGTGAAACAGCAACAACACTTCTGCCCTCCTTCTTTAGGGCAACAGGAGCAAAAATATTCCAATTATCTCTGTAGACAACTGCAGTCATGCTGAGAAACTAAAATAGAAAGGGAAAGAAACAGCACTTACATAATCTTACCATATACATACATACATACTTACGTACGTACATATATATACACATACATACGTATGTATGTATATAGTTTAGGTAATGCACATACTTTTAACATGAGAGGGGTTTTGGAGGGGGATTTTTTTGTTTTATTTTTTATCTTTCTTTTTCAGGGATAGGATTGTGAATTACTCCGTGTAATACATGTACCTTGAAAATTATAATTGTTATAATTTTGTCAGAAGCTATCATAGTTTAGCTATCAGAATTTATCATAGTTCCAGTACAAGCTTCACCTTCTAGCATTCTGCATGGACACTTTATACAAGAGCATTACATTATTACTTCATGTCAGAAGTCCTGTAAAAAAACCCTGAACATGTTTTTTAACTCAAGATACTTGCAAGATGGCTGCCAACAGTTAAAATACAAGCACATATATTTATGATCTCAGTCTCTGAATAAAGCCCAATCTGTGGTAAAAAAGACAGGGGGAAAAAGCAGTAGTTTACCAAGGGAAAGAAAGCAGCATAATCTTCTGCAGAGGTAACAAAACATAGCACCAGGAACATGAATATCAATATAGCAGAAGATACGGGAGTTTTCAAGCAGGAAAGCTACCTGTTTTCCTAGTTTACTCAGAAGCAGAAACTGTATTTAAAAATGAAAAAAAAAACCCAAACCAAACCACAACAACAACAACAACAACAACAACAACAAAACATCAAAAGAAAATAGACATTGATTAGATCCCTAGATGTCTTTTCTTTTATTATTATTTCTCTGGCATTTTCAAGGGCCTTGTCACAATCTACGAGCCTAAGCAAGTGCAAAAATGACACTCAAACTCGTGGATAGCCTCTTACTCCCACAGGCTCACCATGCATTCTAATACAACCTGCCTATTTTCAAAAACAAACTTCCTGGGGGTAATTTCTGACTCAGTCCTTGGCATACTCCCACTTCTGGCAACTGAAAAGACATGTATTTTTGATTGTGTAGGCCACCCAAGGTTTGTTGTTTATGTTTGCAAAATGTTCTGCAAAATTATGGGCTTTTGAATAATACAGGGTTTCTCCTTGTGACATTGTTTTTGCTTTATATGAAAAGATGTTGAATTATGGGGAAAAAAATCCATATTTTTTTCATTAACAAAAGACTGAATAACTAATTCACTGGGAATTACTGACATCCTTCCCTGATTTATCTCTCTTTGTAGCACAATAGGGTGCTTGTGGACCTTGGGAAAGTATATGATTTCCAGTTCACTGTTAATGTTAATTTATTTCTGAGACATCTGCCATCCAGTTAACACTGTCTCACAGAGCTGCAAAGCAGGGGCAAGTATCTGGCCGTTCCAATCAGCTGACTATAGCCTATATATATACTGTTAGCAGTATGACATCCAGTTTGCGTTCAAATTGTGATGGAAACCAGCAGATATCAATGGCTGTGAAATTGCTGTTTATCTTACTCCATCTGCTGGGACATGCAGCTCTTTGCAGGAGCATAGCAGAGGACAGAAACATCAGATGTACTTACGACACCAGTGTATACTCCTCTACTTACAAAGCAAAGCCAAGTAAGACCAACAAGAAATCACAGAGTTCTCATGAACACGTTAGTCAGCAGATTAGGGCTGCTGCTGCTGCTGCTCCATGCCTCTGAAATCCCAGCGGGTATCAAGGCAAGCACAGGGACACTGAGCTGAAAGACAAGAAGAAAATGAGGCGAATAGCTGCTAAAATGAAAAAAAATTTAAAGGCTGCCAGAAGCAGATGACAAACTTTCACCTCGAATTCTTACTAGGAAAGTGAATAAAAGGAAGACAGTGTGCATGTAGCAAAAAAAAAAAACAAACCATCCAGTAGGCATACCAAAGGAAAACAAAATGTCACATACTCAGTATTTGACAGTGGCAACCATATTCCCAGTTGTTCAGATTGATGATCATGTTGTGAATGATGAAATAGTACAGAGAAATTGCCTGTGCTCCTTTCCCTCAGTCCTCCTGCCCTTTCCCAAATAATGGCAAAAGATAGCCAACACAGAAACTATTAAAGAATAATTTCAGAAGTAGCATCTTTCCACCAGCTTGCACATGATATATGTAATATAAAACAGATTTTTTCTTTCAGCATAAACTGTCAAATACGGTGGGAGAAAAGAAAAGTCACTGTTCCCATTTAGCAGTTAAAAAGCTGGCCCTGAAGTCCCATGTTCTGAACCCACAGCCTGTAAATTCTGCATCAATACTCCTCACCAGTGCTTTTGAAAAGCTGTCAGGAAATGTAAAGCGTTAGGAGTCTTATCTGTTGATAATGCTGGAAATAAGGACCATCTTTGCACACAACTCACTAGTATTGTTGTGCTCGGGCACCTGCTGTGCAACAACATAGGCAGCAAATGTCTAGCACCATCAGTGAGTCTTCTTCTAAACTGATACCTAAAGTACCATCAAGTAGTGAAGTTGTACAGGCTTTTTTCCCTTCTGCTACAGTAAGTGCAGAAGCCACTCTTTACTGTGTTCACATAACAGCACAAGTACTCTCAAACTTAGTATTAGCACTTTTTATAAATAGTTTTCATATTCTACCTTCTCTCAGGAAATTCTCCACAGGGATCTGAAAAACCTGATACTGCATGAAAACAGATCATACACATACACATGCACACATATGGAAACCAGAACTTCAGATTTTGGATGGAGTACTCAGATGGTGAATATAACCAGAAAACCAGAGTCAAATAAGTAGTATCATAAGTCTATTGAACTGGTATTCTCCTACAAAGTTTTAAGGAGTCCTCATGATCCAATGGAACTAAGATACTTAGTGATGTTAGACAGATTACATAAATTACAGAGGTCAGCGTAAATGTCTAGCTCAAAATGTCTAACCTATAAATTTACCACACCTACAAACCTACCCACTAGGAAAATATTCCACACAATTCCACATACATCATTTAAATATCATGTCCTACTTTGAAACCTGTATTCCTCTCAGTTCAGAAAGTAGTCTGGCCAGCTGGTTAAGGATTGTCTAACGAGTCCCAAGTTTATTACACACTTGACATCCATTTTCCTCATCTCAGAGCTGGAGAAGATCAGGGAAGGTTCAGTTTGCTTGTAAGCCTCAGAATCACCAACTTCTGAGGGCATCACAGAAATGAGAGACCTGGAAGAGAGAATGAAAAATACTGTAAGCACAGTGATACAAATTGCCAGGCAACATTTTTCATTCCACTTTGGTGGCATAAGCTGCTCATCAAATGTACTGGTTAGTACAGCTACCAAAACTTTGGAAGATTTGGGGTTTTTTTCCAAATTGCCTGAGTACTATGTCTCCTTATAAAACTTTAATGATTTGCCACTGTTACCAAAAGAAAGAACAACCCATTAAAAGAGGGTAGTGGTATGACTCATGTTTGGGCATCTGTCATTCCAGCACTAGATGTCAGGGATAAGTAAGAGTCCACTCCTCTTACAAGGATATGGAGTCCTCCTGACCAGATCTGGAATGTGTTACCTATCTGAACCACCAGGCTGCCAAAGCCAGAAGCTTAAGAACAGATGGGGACATTATTGGTTGGAACGCAGTACATGCCTCAAAAAGTGGCCTAAAAATGAAAGAACGTTTTTACTTTGTCACTGTGACAGTGGAAAAAAAGGCACACCTGCCCTTAGCCCTTTACTCTAGAGAAAGACCAGGCGTGGGAAAAGCAGTATGAGTTTTATTTCATGGGCACTGCCATACTGTACATAGAGGAGTCAGAGATGAACTGAGAAATCAGGTACATTTAAGACACTGTGTTGAGCAGACTGCAAGAAGTGCCAAGCCCCACAGTTACATAAACCCTCCCACAGGCAAATTAGCTCATTCCATATTATGAGGTGGTTACTTTGAGCAGCAGCATGGCACTGCTGCAGCTACAGAAATGCATTGTGACACAGGTCAGGCTGCCTGATGGATAGTTGCACAGCGTGTCCCACAGCAGCAACCTGCAAAGCCCCTCTGATGAATTATACACTAAGCTGGTATACATCCTATACAGGTGGAATGGTTGAGCAAGGCACAGAAGAACACCAGCCCTTTATTGCTAATGAGTAATGCATCTGCAACAGTTTTGAGACTCCAGTCTAGCTATAGATTAATTATATACAGCAAGTCTGAGAAAAAAGTAATTAAAAAACCTAAAGAAAAACTTAGTTACTTGGAATGTGATCAAATACTGGAAAAGACAGGCCAGAGAAGTTGTGAAATCTTCATCTTGAAGATGTTCATGATTGAGCTGGACACATTGCTGAGCAACCTGTTCTAGATAATCCTTATTTTAGTACTAAGTCTGGGTTCAAAATCTCTAGATGGTTTTCTAACCTCAGCCCTTCTGTGATTCTATGAAACAAGTATGTTTTACTGTCATAAGACAAGGCACTGAGGATATAAGACACAACTTTCAATCTGCAACATTATACAAATTTCAGGCAGCCCTGAATATGCAGGTGTTATTTTACACAAGGAGACTACACAGTTCTCATAGCAACTCCAGATCAAGAAGACAGAAAGGTAGCTTTTAAGCTGCTCAGATATTCTTCCCCATGTTCCAGACAGATACTGGTGAATCACTGGGTGGTGATTCTCTGCCACAAAATTCTCCACTCTGTGCACTTTCTTTAAATACTGAATTTAGGACCAGTTTAAAAATGCTTTGAGATAAGATTTTGTGCTATCACAAAGACTACTTTCAAATAATTCTGGCAGACTTGAACAAGATTCCCATGTCAGAAACCAGGATAGCAGCAAAGCATACATAATTTTCTACTGAGAGGTCATCTAGGACATTCTAGCTAAAATTGTTCTGCTGGCTAGCACTAAAAGTCACATGTCCCTCCTGTTCTCTTTGACTGATCAATTTAGCATCAGCACCTGTAATCTGTGTGCTTTTACTGCAGTGCTAAAAGGATTTCCCTGGCTTTACTTTCCTGTAATTCTATGCCCAGAGGCAATTCAATTCCTGCTTGGTACTGCACAAGATGACTCACTCTTTTCTTTAAAGAATTCTATTACCAACAAGCGATGACTCATCACTACCAGATTAGCACTGCCAAGGTTTTGTGACTCTGGCCATTTTGCATGCAGCTTGAAATTCTGCATGCTCACAATGCTTAGGAAAATGCTTGCATCTGCTGAACCAGTGGTTTCCACTTTGCAGTAAGCATGCACTTGCACTCTTCTATGTGCCACCCAGTTCCACATAAAAACACTTGAACAAATAGTTTCCAGGAGCAGATATAAACATTTGGCAGACAGCTGTGTGGAGCTCTTTGGATATAACAAAATTATTGTTGGCAAAATGTAAGTTTTTGAAACAGCCTGCTTTTCACTAGGTCTAGCTGAAAAGCAGTGGGAAGATAATTCCTTTCCCACGGTGTATCTTTCCAGTAAATTTGGTACACAGACAATTCCAGAGTGGGAAAAAAAAAAAAAAAAAAAAAAAAAAGTGGTGTATTTGAAGGTATTCCACTGGTGATTTTTAAATCTTGCCTTCAAGATTGAAATGATCAAGTGCTTGCATTCCATCCCCTCAATTTAGCAGTAAAACATTTCATACCACACTGCTGCATATGAAGAATAAACAGTTTGGACATGACTTGAAGGGGAACAAAAAACATACCAGACGTCAGTCCCAAGGCAAGGACACCAAGTTGGCCCTCACTGATTGCAGAGCTGGGACCATGCATGAGGATAGGTGTGGTGCTGTGCCTCCACGGCAGCATCAGGATGAGGGGTGGCATGGACCTGACCACACGTACCTCCTGACACAGTCCGAGGGAGGAAAGCATAAAGCTGTAAGATCACTTCCTTCACCTGCTGCTCCTCCCCAGCAGCTAAGAGTGGGCAAAGCTGAGCCCTGCCCACACATCTACACATCTGTGAAAAAAATCCCCAGCTCTTCATCTCCTCAGATCTTCATCTACTGCTGCTTGATTCTGTTCAGCTCTAAATCCCTATTGTGCGCCACAGTAATAAATCTGCTGAGAAGGTTTTCAGAGGCTAAAGACAGCTCATTTGAAGACCATCTGCCTGTGACACCCATATTCTTTACCCCAGAGTTTCACCAAAGCAGATGCAGGATTTGACTGGTTGCTGACACAGGGCACTGAAGTGATTCATGCCAAGTGACCTTTAGCATTATTGTTAGCAGCAGAGCAGCAGGGTGCAAAAAGCTTGGAAAGAAATGTTTGGGGGTTTTAATTTCACAAGTAACATGGTTATGGACTACTGGAAGGTATTTAATATGATTTTGTTGTTGGTGTGGTTAATTATCTCATATTGTACAGAAACTATAATTATAGGCAACCAGATAATTCTGGAATGAGCTTACATGAATTAGGATATTAAAGTGACTTTCTTAATGCCTTTTGGATGCAATACTTACATTCTAGGACTTTAACAGTTTCTTAGCATGGAGGATTCCTGGAATAATGCTGCTAGCAACACTGAGTAGCTAAACATGTTAGATTGACATAAAGAGTTCATCCACCCTTTTTAAAGAGATACAGATTAAAGAATAATGAGAATAACATGATTTTCCTAACAAGCATACAAAATGAGAATTTAGTTCCACCTTCAATCCTAAATTGAGTGCTCAGGCAAGAACAAAGAGCAAAAGGAAGAAGGGCTTTGCAGCATTCCCTTTCCTTAAATGCAACGAAGCCCCTGTGCTACAATTTCTTGTCATATCCCTCTGGTACTGATAAATTGCATTTGTAGACTGTTTGACCTGCTGTACAAAATTGCTTTGCTTATTATATTAAGATGATGGGAAAGCCAAATTAAAAAAAAATTCTCTCCAATTTCATCTCTTTGCTGAACAGCTTCCTGCCATTATGCAAGTTTATCTTCTCAGATTAGCAATGTTTTTAGAGTCATTTTTCTGTTTTACCCATGGTGGTGGAACAGAACATAACTCATATATAAGCACTATTTTTTTCTGCTCCATAGGAAAAAGAGCAGGGATTAGAGATCGAAACACTAGCAGTGCTTGTACATGAACTCCAGCCTAAGTGCTGTCAAGTGACAGAAGTTCAGATAGAGCCAAGAATAAAATAAAAAGTTCTGAAAAGCCTAAATCATAATTGACCTATCTTCCTTCTCAATAAAAAGTGAAAACTGTTTCCTGTTGAAAACCAACAGGAAACAACAAGTTTAAAAAGTTCAAAAACTTCTTAACACATAATTTGGTGGCTGTGTTTTCTTATAAATGACAATTACTTAAATAAAGTCCATAGTGTACCACACCAGCTACAACAAGTCAGAAGAGACCTTAAACCATTTGTGTCAGGCTCAAGAGCATCCACCATCACCAAGCAATTATACTTGTTTGGCTATGTCTTTCACCCCAAGAGACAGGACACCTCTCATATTCTGAGGTCCCATCACTGTTGAGAATGCTTAGCCACTACAAACAGGATGCCGAAAACCAAAATGCAACCAGAAAAAGAGATATATTTTCCACATCAGAATTAAATTGGTTGAGATTTTAAAGATGAAGTCAAACAACTGCATCTTTTTGTTTTCTCAATCATTGTTGATAAAATTCCTACTGCTTTGGCTTGCAGAAAATTTAATTTATGACTTATCACCCCACAAAATTAAAGAAATGGATCCTATCCCCCAAACCTTTTAATAAGTTGATTCAAACCAGGTATGGATAGCAGCAGTCAAATATTGCAGAGAAAAAAATGACAAATTTTCATGACAAATAGCTTACAAAACAGCTGTGGCTTATTCCAGATCTCAAGATTTGTGTGCAACACAACAAAGGTGCATGTTCAAGCAGAGGTGTTTAAAGGAAAATTAAGAAAGATTTGTAGACACCATCAAGGTATCTCTTCTCCACCCCAGTACAAAACTAGTCAGGACAAAGCTGGTGGCTAGACTGAAAATCTGTCTATGGAGGCTGGTGCTGTTGGTGAAATGGAGGCTAATGTTAACCTTGGGACGTTAATAAATAGGGATATGCTTTGATCGGCGTTGAGGAGTGTGTAAATACTCAATATACATACTACAGACAGTCTGGACTATTATTATCCTATGGTGCATAGACGTATGACATGAGCTAAGCATGGAATTAACAGCAGAATCAAGCTGAAAACAGCAGAAAATCTCAAAAAATACTTCTATAACACACTGACCATTATCTGCCTTTAATTTTCTCCTGCTACACCCAACACAGGCAGTGTGGCCTGTTAAAGTGTTAAAACAGGGGGATGGATTTCACAGCTTAATTGAAGATACTACTAGCTTAATGTAGCTATGACAGCTATCACACAGTAACCAGGCCACAGCTCATTACTACCTGAATTTTAGCTACTTGACAACTGAGATTTTTGATTGCATAAGTCTCATTTGGCATTAACATGTAAAGCCTGAAAGAATTGAACTTTATTAATAAAGTTATAAGCTCAGCAAGAGAAGCAACTGTGTTAAAAATAGGCTGGGAGAGCTGGCTTCACCCAGGCTGTCAGAGCTTTCAGAAAATAGACCTGAAGGACAACAATGGATGAAGTCTTCAGTGACAACAAATTGGATTAAAATCGTATAGCTAATGTATTACAGTCAAGTCACAGTGTGATACGTAATTGAAAAGATCTGCTGGTGAACCTGGCAGTGCTTTTAAGGCCCTTGAGGACCCTTAAGCTATTTGTATTAGTCAAATCTGGTGCATGTACACCTGTCATAGCACAACTGTCCCTCTTGTCTTGTTTGTTTCTTAACAGAAGTGTGTTAGAACAGCTAACAGTAACACAATATATCACGTGTTACAAACAAACCATGGTTCACCTCTGAAACACTCACACCTCACTAAAGTCACTGAAAACATATGTTTTTCCATAGACTTTGAGGTAAGTCACTCATTAATTTTCAGGGTATAACAAGTGTTAACCATAAGCTGATTAAGACATCTTCTTAATTCATGATTACAGACTATCCAAAATCTTTCAGTAGAAGTTTGAACTGTTTCTGCCAAGCAGTAGAGTGCAATATCTTCCAGTTTAGAACATAAAATCTTTACCATGTTTTTCCTCAAGAGAAGCAGGATTTGTTCTCAGATATCAGCAGATTTTATTCTATGTCAACAAACTGAATGGGGTACTACATGTATCCCTTAGCAAATTTCATAGCTCCTTTGAATTTAAGAGAAAATGATAACATAACTGTAGATCTACAGATCTCTTGTGCCCTTAAATTATCTTAAAAATCTTAGAGATTAGACTTTTCCTTCAGTGGTAGATGCCTGCAAATAGTTATCTATCCTACTTCTACTTTTTTTTTTTTATTGACAATATTAATTCTCAATTCACTTTCTCTTCCTCTTACAAGACCTCTGGGTTTTCTTTTGAGTCTCCCATCTTATTTCTTTTTCTTATGATGCTTTGAGGAAAAAAAACCCAACTCTATGGGATCTAGAGATTATTAATTATGATTTATTCCCTTTTGTCATAGATTACCACAGAGCTTTCTGTAATTCACAACAGTCCTTCGCTCTAGGCTATTTGCACAATAAGGAATCACATTTCATTTAAGACCTAGGAACTGGCATGTCAATTTTCATCTAAATACTCTTATATTTATAGCTCATATTTCAGAAATATGGTATTTTTATAATCAATGGTTGTGCCATATTAATTAGTTTCAACAATTTTATAGTTGTACAGGAAGCTGAACAGCCAATGAAAGGATCAGATTTAATTACTTCCCCTGTTTTCAGCCTGGATTGATTTAGGTGTCTATCTTAAGCCTTTTCAGACAAGCCAGCTCAAATTTAATAGTGAAAATCACTGTACTGTCTTTGGTCATTTTTTCAAAATTGTCAAAAATGGCTGAAAATTGTTTGGGTTCTCTAAAGAGTAGTTTCTCTAACAAGGGGAAGAAATTAAATACAGCTGAAAATACCACTTTTTTGCAGTTTGCTGATAAAATGATGGCCTGCTACCAAGGTATGGATTTAAAAACATTATAGAAAACTGCCAACATGACAATATGATTTTGACTCCATTTGAAAACTTTTAAAATGTTATGACAGTGCAACACTGAACAACTTGTCCCAGTCAAGTTAGTTAAGGCACAGAACATAGGTAGGAATGGACTAGAGCTAGCTTCAACCTATGTATGTCTTCTTGATGAGACTGGAAACAGGCAGAATCAGGGTGGTAAGCATATTACAGAGGATAAAACTGAAGCACATTGGTATTTTTCATAGAAATGTGTATTGAAGAAGTGTATTTTGCTAATTGCAACCTACTGTTTTGGGGTACATGAAAAGTTCAGGGTAACATCAGGTGTGTTCAAATAACAAATTTTATGTTAAACATTACACTCGCCATGCATGCACTGTCTAGAAGAACCTGGTCATACTGTACAGTCACACTGACATAACTCATATCAGTATATCCCAAGATCTGAGAGAACAGATGTAAATGAGGGAACAGTGCAAAGAAAAAAAATCCCTTTTCTCAAGTTGTTTAAAAAGCAAATAAGACACTAAAATTTAAAAAATGCACTTCCAGTCATCTGTTTGCTGAGAAACAAAGAAAAGGATGGCAAATGGAAGGTATGCTTGTATCTTTCAGATTTCTCATGAAGTTTTCTAGTGGAGATTACTGTTCTTCCTTGCTAGGCAAGAAGTTAATTTAAACCCTAGACTAGCATGAACTGCTTACTTAGTAGTAGGAAAGAATTTACGAGGGAAAGGTGGAAAAGAAAAACAGTTTTCACCTGATTTCACCAGGCTTAAAGTGCTCAGAATTTGTTTTAGAGAATAATTTTCCATGATTGGGCAGATAGTGGACCATATAGTGTGGACATCCCAACAAAAGACTGAATTCTGTATGCTTGATTTGATCACGTGTTCAAAGACCCTGAAGATGCCGAAAAAATTCTACAATTGCAGTGCTATGAGAAGCAGAAGGAAATGCTTCTGCATGAGTTGAAAAACAACAGCAGCATCCATAGCTGTTCTGCCAGTAAATATGAGGCATGCAACCCTTCAAAGAGTGAAATAGGATAACCTTGAGATCTGAGACTGAAATATGGAAAAGAAAACTACTGAGTATTGCTGAGGGCTTTGCAGAAGGAAACGGGGAGAAGGAAATGCAATCTACATAGATATTAAAGAAACGCAACCAAAAGAGATCTGACAGGTAAAACAAAAGTTAACAGAAGAGTAAAGCTGCAGTAACAACACAAATATATATCATTTGTCTTGCTGCCAGATAGGAACCATTTAGACCAGACTTTTCATCCTTAAGCTCACAAACAGAAGAAGTAGGATGAAGATCCATGTTGCCTAAGGTGGGAAATGGGCAATGTAATTTTCACAGTTCTTTCCCACCCTATTTTTTCACCAGACCCATCTCAGATAGAGGTCAGGAGTGCTCTCCCAGGTTAAAAATTCCAAAGACAGACTTAAGTGTTACAGATACTAGCAGCTGGGATTATAGGAGCCAGTCCACGGCTCTCTCACTGTCTCTGAACTGTAACACCAGGAGGAGCAGTGCTTTGACATTCCTTTTTCTAAAGAATTACTGACACAGGGATTGCTCCTCATTCTCCCATTCTTCTTGCAGGCACCACGTATACACTTGCAATGGGAGGGGAGGTGCTGAACGGCAACACATTGGTAGATGAGCAGATAAGGAGGCACAGCTCAGCAGAAGACAGGAAAACAGCCACACACAGTCATTACTGGCACCAGGCTTGAAACGTGGGTAGAGAGCTGGCAGCTCCTTTCATAGTCAGGAATGCTGGTTTGCAGGTACCAGAGATGCCCTGGACTCAGTGTCATGCCCAGAATTCTGTTTGCCGTGGGAAGCAGGCAGCTCTGCACTTCCCACCTGCACAGTGGCAGAGAGTAAAAGGGACATTTCTGCCCTAGTGAGTCTCTCAGGCTGCATCAACAGATGCTGTTTGTCTCCAGTTTAGCATACAAGCAGGAGGCTTATTATTCAAAAATCCTGCAATATGATTTCTGTCTGCAGTAATTTCATTCAAGTTTGCTAAATAGTTAGTTGAAACAAACAATAAAAAAATATACATATACATGTACGTACATATATCTATACACGTGTAAAATATGGGAACTTGCAGACCCTTTATATCATATCCATGTATTTGCCTGCCCCTAGTGCTATAACATGACCTTGATTTTGAGCATGAAGGGTAATTCTCCAACGAGTACCCAGTCTTGCCAAAGTTACTGCATAATCTTCTGGTGCATACACACAAATGGAAACACTACAACTCTTATGAATCTTTGGCTTTGCTTGCATGATAGAGCTCCACTCCCAGCCAGACTTCAGTATGACTGCCTGGAGTCTTGGCACTGAGACATGGCCCAGGAGTAAGTGCCCTGGGAAAGTACTTGGAAACACCTGCTACGGAATGCATTATCGTTCAATGAATGAAATGCAAGAGTAGCTATCCTGCTGAGAGGTGTGGATTAGTGACCACAAAAAAGAGAGGCATCTCATTTCAGATCACAGATCTCAATTTGAGCACAATTCATCTTGGCTTTGTAGAAGTTAGATTCCATGCTTGCAATAATTGTGAGGCTCTACCCTAACTTTGGGGAAATTGTCTGGGAAGAATTTTTGGTTGTTTTTAAGATGTACTAGAAAAACACAGCTTTTGAATTTCTATCTTTATTTCTCCATGGTTTATTGTTTAATAAGTCACCTTCACAACCAAACAGTAAAAACTTCAGGGCATAATTTCTGGATGTGCTTGGCCTCAGCACTGGTTCGTTGCAAAGAAAGAGGTGCTTGGTTTGGAAAGCTGTGCAGTGGCAGGGAGCATGAATGGGAACCTCCTCAGTGTCACCTTGGAACATTTCCTCTTCCTTAACAGTAGCTGAGTGATCACTGGATGTATGTAAAGAAGGAAGCTAACATAAATTGAGAGGAGCCAGAGAGAGCATGTGCAGCTGTTTGTGCTGTTAATTATGACTATGAATGCATGCTGCACTTCTTTATGGTACTGCAGAAGTAACACTCAGCTCCTCTCCCCCACTCTGTGTGACAGCAGACAAATCTGAGTAACTACTTTTGCAAATGGCCTGGAAATAAAATGCCCACCAAGAAACAAGAGAACATTTACGCCTATTCACACTGACATTTACCACAGGAAGGCATGAAAAACTATTGTGTTTTTATTTTTCCTTCTATTGCATAGGGGCCAAACAGAGTGCTAGAAGTATGCCACAACTTTAAAAATTCTTTAATTAAGCAGAAGCCCCCACAAAATCCACAACCTTGTATTAAAAGCACTGACATTTCCTTACTTTCATTCCTGTTTTGAAGGATATAAATACTCTGCTTTTAATAATCTGAGAAATTATTTGAGCTCTGAGTTGTACTTGAATCAATAAAAATAGAATAAAGCTGACACAGAGAAAGGGCTAATCAAGAATAAAACTGAAGGAGAAGCACTTCACAGCAGATGTTTCAGGAAGATGACACCATCAGAAAATTTCTTCTTGTTGTCAGACTCTGTTGATCTCCTCCTGGCCCTCCATGGCCTGAAAACTGCTTTCCAGATTTCTGATATTTGCGCAATGTCTGGATGAACATAAACAGACACATAAACAGACTAATTTCATTAGAGTGGCAACATGGTATCACTTTGCTGTGCGGAGAAAGGGAAGGAGGAGCAGCAGGCAGGAGTGACCCTGCATCCTCTACCCCTCAAGTAGCCATGCTCATTCTCTCATATCAGCCAGTGGGAGGGAGGCAGTCATCCTCTTACCCTGAAGCACCAGTAAAACAGGTAAATTTAAGCCCCCTGCATCTCCCAAGTACTCTGTTTTCAGTCCATTACAGCTCTAGACTGACTGCAGTTAATCCCATCCATGAACAGGTGAGGTTCTGATGATAAACACATTGCCTAACTTCACTAAAATTTTTGCACATCAGGAAGAGGTCTTGAAACCACCTGCTTTGACTAACACAGCAATTTCATTTTAAAACGTTTCATCTTCAGATGCAACCTTCTCTGATCCTTTCTCTTTACAGTTTGGGATCTTCTGAACCTCTCAGGGCCCATCTGATGGAGACCCAATTGCCCAAGAGAGCAGGAATGAAGGTATAGAGCTGACAGGCTGTTACTTCTCAGGCAGAAGAGTGGAGTTATCTTCCTTGAGTAGCTCACATGTAACAAAAGAAATATTGCTTTATTTGGAGACAGTGTGCAGCCAAAAGAAAATGGACTCTGTCAGGAGCAATTACTGGAGCTCAGCCCAGTGCCCTGGGCCTGTGCCTAGGCTGAAGAAAGTCGCTGTTGCTTTCCCATTTTCAGGTTCAGTGTCAAATTGGAGCATGTACCCCAGAGTCACACACACAGACACACAGAAGACAGGCAGTCACTGTCAGAGGACTCTGCCTTCACAGCACCCACACACAGGACTCCCACAGGCAGAGGCACAAACAGACAAGTCCCCTCCTATTAGAAAACACGCTGGTGGTGTCCAATGAGAGAGACGATCTGAAGACCAGGATACTTTTTGGGACACGTGGTTTATTGGTCGTGGGAAAGCAGCCTAACTGGGGAAGAGTCCCTAAGTCTAAGGGGACAGGGTTCCAGCAGAGCAAGAGAGCAAGAGTGCAAAAGGGACGATTTACCTGTTATATTCTATTTTAACCCTTTCTATCGTGAATATTCTAATGAGCACCAACCAATCACTTCAAGATACAAAACCTACAGAATCTACATATAGCCTATGGGAACTACAACATTACAATACTACTCTACATACCAAAATCCTGAAAAAGCACCTTATCCCTGATACCTGAGAAGGTCTAACCCTTTATTCATCCTTTTGTCCTGGCAGGGGTGTCACTGACTCACCCAGCTCAGTCATTTCAGTTAACATCATCACCTTCTTCCTGCCCAGCATCTTACAGTTCAAATTTTGCTTTCAATTCTATTCCTCTTGTAGGTTTCATACTCTTAGAATCTTTTACTAATAAATCATCTCTGCAGGGCCTAGCTACTTCATCCTCTCCAACACCCTCCTCCTTGTGGGCTTCTCTGACAGGCACCCCAAAATCATACGTCCCCCTACACAGCAGCCCAGACCTGAGGCCCCTCTGCTTTCCAGCTGGTTGAGATGGAAGGCTGTCAATTAATCACACCACCCAGTCACCAGCCCCCCACATGTGCACACTCAGTCACAGTCCCAGGGAGGGTACAGACGCTCACTGCCAGCAGCTGGCAGTGGGTACACATGCTGTGACCTGTGGCCCCACTCCAGTCACCCCTGCTCAGCCCTTCAGTCACAGCAGTCTCCTGGTAGCTGGTTTTCAGGACAAATGAGTTTTCCCTGATATGGCTGAGAATGGAGGGCCATGGCATGGAATCTTCTTGATCCTCCTGTGGCTCTTCCTGCCCTCAGATGGGATTAGGTGTGGAGAGTAGGCTGTCAGGACTCACACTTAGAACAGCAGCTGTGATGATGGGTAGCTAAACTGCTGGATTCATCAGGGCCGCTGGAGAGGCTGGGCTGGGAGCAGGAGTAATTCCTTGGGAATCTGCAGGTTTTCCTTACCTTTACTTGATCCATATGGTGTCATTGTCTTCCCAATACCCATCATTTATTAGCAGCTTCTTTAAACAAGTGCTCTCCTTTTTGCTGTTTCTTATTTCTGCCATTTTTCATGTTTCTGTCTTCCTAGCAGGTCAGGGCTGGCTATCAGCATGTACAGATACATTGGTATGTCACGTATAGCGACCTTACAGCATCTTATACTCTTCTTCCTGGACCATGATCTTCAGTAGAATAGTGTTGCAGCACAACTGAGCCATCCTGTGTGGAGTTCTGTGCATGTGACTATGTCTTCTGCAGGCCTTTAAATAGCCTATTCATTGGGGAGGGAATGAGGGAAAGAGGACTTCAAAGACACAAAATTCTGTAGTGTCTTGGCTGTAGTTATTCAGTGGAAATCCCACCTAAGAAGTAAGACAAAAACATACCAGAGAACAGTCAGCCCAGAAATGCTTGGATTTTGCAACAAGTTTTATTACTTATGTGGTAAAGAACAGAGGTAATATTAAAATATTAAGAGTTTCTAAAAGCTGGAAAGGCCATCTGGAGGTCCGTGTGCTTAAGAGAGATGTGGATGTGGTTCTGTGTAAACAAGATTTCTGTGCTTGAGTATATCTGCATGCTAGCTTTCCAGCATGCCTGTCCATCCTCCTTTGCACTCACTTGATTCCAGCAGCTGCAGTGAGCCCCTGGTGACCCAGCCATCCCCACCTTCCCAATGCCTGCTGCAAGATGCTAACAGTGAGGTGAGTGTGCCATAGACAGATCAGGTGACTGAGCAAAGGCTGTATGGGAATCCTGTGGTGATACAAAGGCCTGAACACAGTTTTCTCTTCTCCTGTCTCCATGCAGAATACCCTCATTCTCAGGAGCACTGAGTTATTTCTAAGAAGAGTTTAAGAAAATTAGCTTCCTCTTCTGGCTGTTTACTTCAGTCTGGAAAGCAGATATGCTGGTTAACATGGACTTGAGACCTGAACCTGCCTCAAGACTCTTTAGAATGTCACACCCAGCGCTGTCAGAGCCAGGATATTTCCAGCACAAAGCTGACCAAGTATTGTTGCTCTTTCTCTCTCCTGTGTGTGTGACCCTCTTTCAGAACAGTGCCATTGCTAGTAAATCAGGCTGCAAGTTTTGCAAGCAATGTGCAAGACCTGTGAACTGAGACCTCTCAGGTTTGTCCCCTCTCAACTTTCCTTGACCTGCCTGTAGCTTTATCTCCCTTCTGTTGGCTGTGGCAGCAATTCCTCCTGCTGGTCAGGTTCCTGTGCCTGATCTGTTTTACTTTTGCCCCTCTTCGTGTGGTATGACCATAGTTTTTTGCATAGAAGTAATGACAACCTGCTATCCATGTGCAATGAGATTTACACAGCAGCAGCTTGATGACAAAGTGCTGACAAACCCAGGCAGGGTAGGACAGCAGAGGCCTTGAGAGGGACACAGGATGTGGCACAGAGTAGTACAGCTGCAAACAGATTGCCCATGGTCAGCTGGAGTGTGAACCTAGAGCTGGACAAATTGGGTTCAGGGGTAGTGAAGAGAACAAAGAGAGAACATACTGAGATGGCCCAGGGTATATTAAATTTGGGTGTAACATGGAGCTGCAGACCACTGTAGAAGAGAGCAGTATCTCAGCAACATCTGAAAATTATCCCAAGTGATCCTAGAGGGATCCTAGAAGAATTCGTAATATGAACATTCTTCCTGGCAAAGGACTCTGGATGCTGACAGCTCCCAGTAACACTCGCCATGACCTCCACAAGTATGGAATTCTAATAATAGAAGGGACAAGTAGAATGGTGAGCACAGAATCAAGGAAAGGGGTTAAATAAAGCAGAGACTCTGTCTGTGTGTCTGTCTTTCTGTGTCTATGTGTGTTGGTGTGTCTGTGACAATTTCAAAGCAGTACTCCAGCTACATTGCTATTCCTTCATTTTTGCAACAATTAGAAATTAAATAAAACTGAATAGACTCTCAATATTTTAATCATACTAATAATAAAATTCTGGCTTTACTTCTTCATTGACATGCTTCCTTCTTGACCATAAACAATATTTTTAGTGTAACAATGGACAACAGAAATTTCAGAAGGTTTTTGTTTCACATCCATGCACAATGCATTACTAGAGACTGTGTCCTCCATCACAGGAAATACAGGAAGAAATAGAGAAGGTCTATTTTTTGTGTCCTACTACTACCACTGCTATTAATGCATTCTTTGCCCCTGAAGAGCAAAATGCATGCAGATGATTCTGCTACCTCTTTTAAGATTTTCTTCTGCATGCTTTTTGAAAAACTCCAAAAGCTGGAAGAAAGAGTGGGTTGGGAGGGTTGGTTGTAATACCAGGGAAGTAAGTGCTTAGTTGTCTTCATGACAGTTGGGTATTTTTCAGTTTGTTAATTATTTTCAGTGTATGCATTAGAAAATCTGTCCATAGGTTTTCAGAGCCTTGTTGAGTGACAGTGGATATTCCCAGAGAGTTTAGTGCTAGAGTCAAGCCAAAGAATGGCTTCAAGCTTCTTTTCCCTCCAATCTTCCACTTCTCTGAACTGCTCATAGCCCTGCGGTGAACTTCAACTCTGCACAGTGCAATCTGCTTCCCCAGATGTGTCACTGAATAGATAGCAGTCCCTGTCAGAAAGAGTCCTCTGTGAAATGTGCTGTCAGGGAAAGTTTTCCAAAAGCCCTGAGAATAAAAATGTCCCTTCTCAATGTAACTTTAAAAATGTTGACAGATGGCTGAGTTTTCCATCTTCCTTCCCTCCTCCCACGTTTAGTTCAGCAGAGTCCTGCCTACATGAATCCAAAGCACGCTGTGAAATGTTCTTCGACTTGCCATTTGTGTTTCTGCCAGGAGGAAGCCAAAAACAGTGAAACCAGAATGCCAAAGGACTTCCTACCAACTGTGTGAGCCTCCCTCAACTTAGTGCAGCTATTTACATATCCCAGTCATTCCTCACTACCCATTAGGGTTTAGGAGGTTTGCACCATGTCTCCAGGAAATTTCCAAGCAAAGCATAAGATTGAAGTAAGTTTAATAGTCCCTCTAGCAGAAGAAATAATGGCTTGTCTTTTCCTAGACCTAACTCTGATAGATCTTCCCCATAAGAAAATAAATTGTCTCTGGGACAGAATCAATAAGATAATAACCCAAGATAGGCTGTAGTGCTCACATCCTCAGGGGGAAGTTATCAGCCCTGGGTGCAGAAGTGATGTAAGGAGAGGGAGAGGGGTGAGAACTTGCCACACTGTTATTAATTGCAGACATTTCATCTTCTCCCAAATGACACCAAAAATCAGGATCTCCATAAGGGACAGTACATACAAAGCTGATAATAACACATGTGCCAAAAAAAAAAACCAAACCAAACCAAACCAAACCAAACCAAACCAAACCCAACCAACTAACCAACCAACGCACAACAAAAACAACAAAAAGGACAAAAACAACAACAAAAACAAACAAACAAACAAAAAACACCACCAAGACAATCCCACCTCAAACCCACAGCTTAGACACTTTTGTTTTGCCTGGCTCTTTGCTCTGCACTGCTAGCCTTCTGACTGTCAGCAGAGAATATATAGGTTATTGAGCTTGGTCAAAAGCATGAAGGGAATAGATTTACATAAGGAGCACACTGTTTATTGACTGACAGAATTACCCTTCCCTTTTGCTACACAGTCACACAACAAACCAATACTGAGACAGTACAGTTAAAGTACTGTTTTCAAAGTGGTACTGACATTTTTAGGATATAATCAAAATTTCCCCGTGGGGTTTTCAATATCATGGGATAAAGACATTGGGTACCAATTTGTCCATTTAGTTCTTCCTTCAAGAAAACACAGGAAAATGCTGACATGCCTTAGTTCATGAATCCCTCAGTAAATTTCCATGTATTACACTTACATCAAGTCCCACCAGGCCATTTGTGGCGTGCACTGTTGTTACATAACTTTGATGTCACATCTTATAGCATCACAGCCACTCATGGTGCAGCATGAAGCAGTGTTATGGCAGTGGTGATGTTGTTGATAATAAATCAAGCTGCTGTCTGGGCAGCAACTATAGCAGGCAGTCCACTTCTGCAGACAAATCTGACAGACATGTCATTTTGTCTGGATAATGGCACAGACTTCCCATGTAGCACAAATGATCTGTGGAAGAGATTTCCATGGATGTAAAATTACTCTGCCCCTCAGTCCTTGTTCCCACATCTGTCTGACGCTACCTTCCTTCTGCCAATATGGGTGGGTGTGGGTGTGTGTGTGTGTGTGTGTGTGCATGCTCCTTCTCTAGACAGATTGCGACTCTATTAGATCATGGTATGAATTCTGTAAGAAAATACAGTATCTGCACAGCTAGCTCTGTGACATTCACCAGGGCCTAAAAGAGGATTTATCACAGTTCAAATCCAGGCAAAACAAAGGGAGCTTCAGGCCATGAGAATTAAAAAAAAAAAAAAAAAAAAAAAAAGAAGGAAAGAGCTATTCCAGCAGTCCATACTGGTCTTCACATCAAATGGCTGGGCAGTGCCACCTTCTATCAGAATTGACAGCATCCTAACAATTGTACAATCAGGAAAACAAGCAAATGTGGTTGGTCATGTTTGAAAAGAAATACTCCCAGGGATGTGTATTTGGCTGTCTCTAGGTGCCTTAATCACCAGACAAGTTCCATAAATGCTGTTACATCAACAATTTCTGCAATATTCAGGCAGTTCTTTCCTCCCTCTCTCTATACGTATATGTGTGTATATTAAGGGCTATATGTCAGCTATCCTTTCTTTAGTTTTTTGTTTACTTGTATTTAAACGCAGACATGCTTAAGGTGAAATTTTTCCTGATTTTAGTTTTGTTGTGTAGAAACTTGCTCAAGGTCCTTTGAAAGTGTAACTGCAGCACAGTTAGGTGGACACTGGAAGCACTGGAAAAGCAACAGAAACCTAAAAACTGCCAGAAGCAGACAGTATTCCTTACCTGACTGTAAAACCCACACCACTCATGAGATTTTTTGCCTGAAATAACCATGCACAAACTCTTCCACGTCATCCCGCTCCAAAACCTGTTTATAAACAGAAGTGAAAAGCTATTCTAAGTTGACTATCCATATTCTCTTACAGACAGCACTACCAATGTGGTGAGCTATGCCCATGAGCCCCTGAGGCTGTGGGATGAGGGAAAACAGCACCAGGTTGGCTGCTCAGCACAGGGCCCATGTGATAACGCCAGTTTTTTTGAACCATGAATAGGCTCCTTTACTCCAACATGCAGGGAAGCATGAAGTGACTCAGATGGCAAAGTAATGGTAGGGTCCAGCTCTCCAAGTACAATGCCACATGCCAAAAAGCAGGCTCTGAAATGGCAGTGAGGTACTCACTTTACTATTTACTCATGTTACTCTCTTCACCCAGTGCTGAAGAGCATTACCAGTCTGGCACTGAGTTTGATCAGCAGAGCTGCTTCAAACAATGTTAAAGCCATATAAATACATGTGGAGTTTGTATATGTGTGTGTATGTGTGTGTGTGTGTGTGTATATATATATATTTATATGTACTTAAGAAAAATGGATTAAAACTGCAATAAACAGCAATGATGTATCTTCACATACTCATTGTTTAATTATGTGACGAGATTAATTTTTAAACTTTTTGGGCTTTATTGGACTGTTCTTGCTCTACCACAGACTGCTAATGCAGAGTGGTGAAAGGGACACAACAGACACCCTTCAGGGCAAATACAAACGTGGAGCAGTATATCTCATGTTATACTAGGCATAAACTAAAGGTTTACTTCTCTAGATTGTAGCACTTTCTAGAATGTAGTATGGAAAAAGACACCATGAAAACAGCAGGACAAGAAGTTCTTGCTCCTACTCATTATCCCAAGCTGAAATACTATGTTGTAACAGTGCAAAAATACCTGTATGTCAGTTGTGGCTTAAGCCCAGATGCCAATGCATCATGCAGCCACTTGCTCAGACAGCCTGTTGTGGGAGAATAAAAGTGAAAAAAACTCATGGCTTTCAATAAAGGAAATTTAACAGGGGAAGCAAAAGCCACAAACACAAACAAAGCAAAACAAGGAATTAATTTACTGCTTCCCATGTGTGGGTGGCTGCTCAGCATCTCCAGGACAGCAGGGCCTCATCCTACCTCACAGTGACTTGGCAAGACAAACATCATCATTCCAAACACCCCTCTTTCTTCCTTCTTCCCCTCAGCTTGAAATACTGAGCAGGATGTCATATACTGAACAGTCAAATACTGAACAGTCTGGAACATCTCTTTGGTCAATTTGGGTCATCTGCTTTGGCTGTGTCTACTCCCACCTTCCCATATACCACCAACTTCCCCTCCAGCTTGGCAGTACAAAAAGCAGAAAAGGCCTTGTCTCTGTGTAAGCCCTGCTCAGCAATAACAAAAACATCTCTGTATTATCAACCCTATCTTCAGCACAAATCCAAAACATAGCCCATATTAGATATGTGAAGAAAATTAACTCTAGTGCAGACAAATCCAGAACAAAGTCTCAGGAAATGGCTGTGTCAGAGTGACAGTTCTGCCTATCAGAGTGGATCAGTACAGAGGAATTGAAAAAAAAGGAAGAAACTTTCACTGTGGTGATGATCTGTCCCTCACATGCCCCTTTGTGTATTTCAAGATGGATGATTTTGAAAACCACAGACAAAACTCACAGTCATATTTGTGCTTTTCCAGGAATTGTTGTTGGTTTGGGTTTTTTTGTGTGTTTGTTTGTTTGTTTTTGTTTGTTTGTTTGTGTGTGGGTGTGGTGTTCTTTGTTTTTTTTTTTTCTTATATACCTTCCACACACCAGTACCAATCTGGTTTAGGACCTGTCTGGAAAACTTAAGGGACTATCTAAAAGTCAAAGTTTATTCTTTGATTTGGCTATCTGTTCATAGAGAAACATTTCCAACACATGCAGCCTGGTCACAACTGCAGTGCCAGCCTTCACAGTTGCTTCTGTTTTTCTGTACAGACTCTTCCATGTCTCCCCTTCCTACCCCAACACACTGATGAAAAGCAGCAGCTATGGATAGGAGAGAGGATGCAAAAACCCTTAGGATGGTAGTAGGAAATGCACAGCATGCAGAGCTAACAACTGTCCTACAAGTACAAGGCAGTAAGAGGAAAGAACTGAGTCTAAGATATCAGTTTGGAGAGCACTGGGGCAGTCAAGCCACAGGAATTAAAGGAAAAAGGACAGATCCTGACGCTCCAGCCGGAGATCTATGCTCTTGAAACAAACAGGAAGGGACAGGGACTGTGCTGACATTAGCAGGTAGCTGCAGCAAACCATGTTGCTTAACAATGATTGTCCTTGCTTTCTTCTAGTAAAAAGATTGCAGATCTCTTTTTTTCAATCTAATGTTACCATTCAGCCTGATATTCCCCCTGCCTCCAGCTTCTGTATCCCCTCTGAAATAATATCTGCATTTCTGTGGCAGGGCTACAGCTATATGCCTACAGTCAAAAGGCACCTATATGGGTAGTTACAGAACAGTCATACAAGCTATATTCCTGTTTTGCATATTCATTACACTTCCCTTTGCCTTTTAATAAGGAATAAAATAGTGCAAACTTGCTTCCTCCAAGAATCCAGAATGCTCTCCTATACCCTGACAGTCCATGTGCAAATATGGGACTCTTCAGACTTTCCTGATGGTTTTGCTCCACAGTTTTCAAGAGGTGCCGTAATCCAAAACCTGCAGTATTTGCCAAAACTACAGTCACCAGGAAAGCCAAGGGAGAGGTGCAAAAGAGAAGAGAAATAAAGTTGATCCAAAAGGATACACACAAAAACGAGTTTTGCTTTTGACTAGAGATGCAGAAGTCAGCACATATTCCCCCACCATGCAGCCAAAGCAATACTTTTGGCAAGGTCACTTCTCTCCCCTGTCTCGTTCATCCTATCTAGACTAGCTGAGTTTATTTGTTTACATTGGTATTACACCACATCTTATAATTGCCATGCCACAGTAAAATATGAAAATAAGGCCCTGATCATATTATAGGACAATAATGCACATGCAATGGCCATTTACTGAAAACTGAACTGCTTGTACCCATCATTCCTATTCCTTCCAGAGGTCATCCCAATTTTAAATCCAACATTGAAGACCATAGAGGCCTTTTCCAAGTTTGATGATTCTATGATCCCATGACCACTGAAAGAACAGCCTCCAAGGATTGTGTGGTTTGGGTGTCTGGTATGTACAAGCTTACCTAAAAGTGACTCATTTTAAAAAAACAAATCTCCTGACAGATACTAATTTCCCTTGACTTTGCTGAGAGCAAGGAGAGAAGCTTGGGACTCCTCTGCAACACAACACAAATTAACTCAGCTGCCATCAAAAAATGCAGCCCCATTTCCCCCCAGATTAGTCCTGACATGTCTCTGCCTTAGAGACATTCAGGACAGAGTTTAATTCAATTCACCTACAAAGACCAATATTAGCAAGCTCTACCAACACTTCACAGTGCTCCCTCAGAAGCACCAGAGTGAAACTTTACAATCAAGCATTCAATAAAGAAAACTTAGCTGTGAAAATTACTTCTGTTAGTGATTGGTACCTTCACTGAAGAACAAACGAAAGCTTTCCCAGTGATTATCAGAGCACACCTGAAAATATTGGCCTCCATTTCCAAGCAGGAGCAGAGCCACTCTGTTACTGCAGTCCTGAACTGTAACATAGAGAAGGAGAAACAGCAGGGAAGCTGCTGTTCTAGAGAGAACACAGCACAACTCAGCACTTCTCTTACTCTTATATCAATCACATATTGCCTCCCAGACAAAATGGATCAGATTGAAATGTGAGTGAATGCTCTCTGTCTTCAACTACCATTACACAGTAAAACATTACAAGGCAAGAGACTAAATTGGAAACATTGCAGCAATTCTATTTTTATCAGGAAGGACTGCCTCATCTCTAACACCAAATCAGCCTTGCTCAGATTTCAAGCCTTCTTCAGACCTCCTTCTACAACTCAGTCACATCCTAGTCAAGAAATGGTGTTCAGGCCTTGCCTGGATGTTGCTGTGTTAAAGCACTGACCCATAAATAGTTAAAATATTATTATGTTTTATAAAGTTTACATATTAACAATTAAAATGTGGCTTAATATTATTTAAATGTCTGAGAAATTATTTATGAATACAATTTAAATAGAATATCCTTTCAGAAGACCCAAGAAGTATTCACCTATTGAAATGTATATAAAATACATGTACAAGCATATCTTATTTCCAGTAGCTGAGTACACCTCAGTTTTTGTAAATGGGTGCCTGGGAACTGAACTGGCTGGCATCCATTGAGCTTATTTCTCACAGAGAACTGAGTTTGAGACACTGTCTCCTAACCAGACAATTATAGCACTTTTTAGGCTGGAAAATTGCCTTAAGATCACCAGGTTCAAAAGGGCACCATGGGATCCTCACTCAGGTTTCCTATAGTACTGTCATTTTTTATGCATATAACTAAGATACAAATAGTCAAACTTCTTTGGAAAATTTGAGTGGAATAGTTTTTCTGATAGGTGAATGTACCACAGAAGAAAAAGGACTGTGACTAAGGTAAAACAGATAAATGTAGGAACACTGGCTGCCTAAAATTGACCACTTTATAAAGGAGACTGTTCATTTGTTAAATGACAATAAACAGGGTGGGTCTCCCTATGTCTGTGTGGTACAGTCTTCAGGCTATAGAGCCTGCATTCTAGTGTAGGAAGACAAAATAGGGTCGGGTGTCAGGAGCTCATCTGAAACTGGAGATACTCAGAAGTCTTTGGCAGAACCAAAATCTCGGAAGCTCCATTTCAGTGTTCTGGTCAGCTGTGGTGCTGTTTGAGTTAGACCAGTGTTTTGTCTCTCTCCTGGGGTCCTCTGGTTCATATCAGCTTGGGTAATCAGAAAGTGAGGACAAAGCTCAAAGACTGTGATGCAAAACTGCAGAGACCAACATCCTAGGGTTTCATACACAGGTTAAGCACCAAGCAGATGCAAAAACTGATTTGACTCACAGTTTTAAATGCAATTGGGTTCATCTGACCTAACCTGTATCTAATTCAGACATAGTCATTCATCATTCCACTAGTGGAGAGAACTTATTATTTTTAGAGTCCAAATCACAGGGCCAGTTTTCAGATATCCACCTAAGAACAGTAACAAGTCCTTGCTTACAGTGCCCATTAGAAGTCTGGATGGACATGTAAATCCAGCCAAACAAGTTTGCATTACCCGTTGTAGCAATGGAAGGCATCAGACTTTAACGAGAACACCACTTCTGAAAATTCTGAGAATTAAGTCCTATATTTCTGATAAGACACTATCTACATATAGCAGTAATGATTGATCTAAAGTGTCTAGTCCTGCATTTAGGTGCAATGGTATGGCTGCTTTCAGGGTTGAGAACAAAAGAAAGAAGATCTGGGCTGCTCTCAAACTAGTCTGCATTTTTCAATAATCATGTGGATGAAAACAGATGAAAAGGGATGATGCAGAAATGTAACACTAATGAGCTCTACTAGTAGGGGGTAATGATAATAAAGGGAAATTAAGCAAATTTTCCCAGTGTAGGGGGGAGCTTCAGGTGCAAATAAACATACTGACAACTCTGGGATGAGGTCAGACAGGAAAACTATGCTGCAGAAATAGATCACTGTAAATGGAGGCTGACTGGCTGTCATTTCAATCAGAAGTTCTCTGAGAAAGAAGTATCTCCAAAGTAGAGACTTTTGGCACAAAGTGGAAAGGCATCTTGCACAAGGATCTTTACATATTTCTATTTCTTTGCATAAGTGTCTGCAGCCACAGTTTGAAATGACATACCCAAATAACACACCTCCAGACTGACCTGGAATGGACTCCTTATCAGAATCCTTGTATTCCAGATGCAGTGCTTTCCCAGATTTGTTAAGGCTGTTGTGTCTGATGATAGATGGGAACCCTCCTGCCTCCTTTCCAGACTTCTGCAACTTTTTTATAAACCTATCAAACTACAAGCTCTACCAAGAGACTGCAGTATAGCAACACTGTCTGAAGGAAAAGAAAGAACCCAGGTTGTCACCTGGCCTATAGTCAAGCCAATAGCAGAGCACAGTGAATAGAGGAGCACTTTTAAAGGGAAAGAAGGAACCATGCAGAATTTGTGCTTTTGTCATGCATACCTCATGGCTGGCTGAATTGCTGTCTTTCCCTAATCACTTGTTTTCTAGACAAAGGAAATGCATTAGTGTTCCTTTGTTTGGATTTCAGCAAATCTTTGAGTAGAAATAAAACTTTCACTTAGGACAGAGACAACAAGAATTACCCAAAGAACTTTCAGGAGAAAATCCTGAGGACAATTGGCAAAATAAGGACAAAGACAAATGGTGTTAGCCCTTAAGGCTACCCCATATGCCAGGCTCTCTCATGGAGAGAGAGTGACACCTGACACCCCTCTAACACAAGGAGCTCTGAAGCACACAGGCTGTCACACTGTCGCCGAGTTCAGCCCAGGGAGCAGGCGATTACCCCGTCAGCCTTTGCCCCCCGTGCAGATTGCTCTTTCCCGGTTTGCAGTTTCGTCCATCAGTTACGCTGTGTTGGTTTGTTATCGGTCCAAGTTCTTAGCCCTGCCCTCAGGTTACTCTATAAAAGTCGAGCTCTCCCGAGCTCCTGGACCTCAGTTTTCTTGACCTTGCTGCTTCGGACCCTCGGGAGCTCCACAATAAAGAAGGCTGGAGAAAAGAGAAACCTGTCTCATGGGCTTATCCCTGCATCGCCTGATCCTTCCTGGAGCGAGGCTGGCTCGGCAGCCTCTCACAAAGAGCTGAGATCACTTCCCCACCCAAGAGTGCCCTGTGCCTGTGTACCAGGGTGCCTTTTTAAAGACACTTTTACCACGGACAGTCATGGCACCTCGAAGACTTCAGATGGCTGTGGCAGCAAATAGCACCAAAAGAATTGAGCCTGAAGAATATATAAGACCTGAGTCAATTTCAGGGAAATTATGTACATCACACCAGTGCTGTTGTGTGGCACAAGGTTTCCAGTATAAACAAGTTTGTTCTGTATCTGGGAAAACACAGTGAGGGGATGATAACTTTCTTGATTTCTGGTTCCCAATCAAGGGCTGCATGTAAAATATTGTTTTTCTACTCATAGTGACTTAGATTTGAGTGTCTTGCTTTCATCTAACTGAGAGAAACATTTTATTAAAAGTTAAAGCAATTCTTCTCTGAAACCTCTATACTTTGATCAAGTTTGCTGAAATCAGCTGACAAGTTCAGAATTTTCAAAGGGAACAGAAAAAATAATATAGTTTTCTGCACATCTCCATACATTATCTCATCACCTTTCTCTCAAGAAAGCTTGATTTAAAATATCCATGTATATATAAATTATGTACTAAATTATTTCTAATGTAGCATGCAATGTATTTAATTATAATTAAATATTAATATAATGTTAAAAAGAAGCACACTAAAAATAGCATCTGAAGCAGTGAAAGGTTGCCACAAAACAACATTCTGTGTTGCTATTGAACGTTAAGAGCTGTCGTGTATTAACCCCCTCTGCTAGCAAGCCTTTTGCTTGATACTAAATTTGGGAAGCCCCTTTGCTGGTCTGGATATCTTCTCTGCTGTTGTTTCCTGCAAGGTTGATTCTGTCTTCCTTGATGACAAGACAAACACATGAAGGACCATCGAAAATACAGCCTCTGTGGCCTAACACCAAGTCACCAATTTTGCAGAACCCTTGTACTGAGGGAGGGCACAACCGGCACCTGTGCTGATTGTCTCAGGCTTTGCATAAGATTGCTGTCCTTATGCACAGCATTAAAAAAAAATTAAACTACTAAACTAGCTACACACAACCTGCGTTGACTGCACAGCCTCTGCCAAACAGAGGACAGACATTAAACTGTGTTTTGCTAGCTGAAGTAAGTCCTCTGTATCTGTACAACGTGGCAGATGCACAAAAGCTTTTCTCCAAGAGGTGTCTAAACACTGCAAACCTAAGCCCAAATCAATATTATCTGCAGCAGGGTGCCTCAACTACAGCTTAGGCACAACTGAGAATAAAGAGAGGAAAATGGAGATGGAGGGAAAGGTAGTGAAGCCTGGCAGCCAAAATAATTCCTCTCTTTCCCAGGTTACTTGTCCAGGATACCTACTTTACTGCATCCTCTCTAGAAATCATTATTTAGGACACTTTTAAAAAAAGGAGGAAGGGGAAGAAAAAAAAAAAAAAAAAAGTAAAAACCTGGTTGTCTTTTTCTTTGCTGAAAGATCAGATTCCTAAGAACATAATCTGTAACTTGGACATTCAGCAGTTTCCCTGGATCAGTGAGCTAATCAGAAGACCTCACTGTCCAGTTGAGGTCAAAGGAACACTACTCAAATAAAATGTGTCATCAACTGGGTAAAATATTTTCATGAGAATGAAATTGCTCTGTGTCATAGGAACCAAATGTTGCAGAAAGTATATGTCTTGCTTTTGAAACAAGTGACATGATCAGATACAGGAAAAGCAGGCATCTTGTAGGGCACTCAGCTTCACCTACAGACTTTATTTCTTTTCCTGGTGTACTCCTCTACTTCCTGGGTCTGTTCTCTCTTATCCTGCAATCCCTCTCCTGTCCTGTTCCTTTTCAAAAGAGGAACCAATCCTTAATGATAGAATTACAGAATCAATAGAATTGCACAGTGATTTAGGTTGTCAGAGACTTTAAACATAATTTCCCACCCCCTTTCATGGGGTTGTTATCCACCAGCCTAGGCTGGCCAGGGCTCCATCCAGCCTAGTCTTGAGCACTGTGAGAGATAGGGCATCCACAGCTTCTCTGAGCAACCTGTTTCTGTGTCTCACCACCCTCTTAGTACAGAATTTCCCCCTAATATCTGAATTAAACCTGTCCTCTTCCAGTTAAAGCCATTTCTCCTGGTCCTGTCACTACTTTATGAAAAATTCCTCCAAATTTTTTTAGCCCCATTTAAATATTGGAAAGCCACAAGGAGGTCAACCCACCCCAAACCTTCTCCAGGCTGAAACAACCCCAACTCTCTCAGCCTGTCTTCATTAAAGAGATGCTCCATCCCTCTAACAATCTTCAGGGACCTCTTCTGGACCTGCTCCAACTGGCCCGTGTTTTTCCTATGCTGACAACCCAGAGCTGGATGCAGTACCCCAGCTGGGATCTCATGGTACCAGAATAGAGTGGGGCAGAATCCCCTCCCTCACCCTGCTGGCCACATTGCCTGGTGCAGCCCAGGATAAGGCTGGGTTTGTGGGCTGCAAGTGCACATGGCCAGGTCATGTCCAACCTCTCACTCACAAAACTCCCCAAGTCCATCTCCCAGATTGCTCCAGCCAAGGTGCAACATCTGGCACTGGGACTAGCTGAACTTCATGAAGTTCATAGGCCCAATTCTCAAGTTCATCCAGGGAACTTGCCCTGCCATGGAGAGAGCACAGCACATAAGCTAAATGTGCAATGGCAGAGCTCCCCACAGGGAAGTCTCCTTGGGAGACTGAGTTCAGTTAGGGAGACCAAAATGTTCCACCCCATGAGCCCTGGAGGCTCTATGTTAATTTGTTACCCCACACTGGTTGTTTCCCCACTTCCTAGTTTTCCCCTTCTCTGATTGGTACATTTTGGATCCTTTGCCTGATTGGTTGTTTTCTCAATCCTCCCTGTGATTGGTCCAAGTTGTTAGCCCCACCTATCCTAAACACTATATAACCCCGCACTTGCAGTCCATTCGGGGCGTTCAGTCGTTGGTTCCTGCTGAATAAAGAGCCTTCTAGACTGGATGTCTGCCTCCTGCTTATTCCAGTGTCACCTGAGGAAAAGCTGCTGAGGAGAGCTGCTTGGAGCAGCCTCATAAAAGAGCTGGTAGGGAAAGAGCTGCCAGAGATAGCTGCCTTGTGCAGCTTCACAAAAGAGCAAATCACCACCAAGTGCCTGTGCCCCTCAGAAGCCCAAGCCACCCATTCCAGGATGGTCTTGCTGGGGAAGGTCACGGCACTGGAGTGACCACTAGAGCGGTCACTGGTGGTCAGCAGCAGTCCAAGTCCCTCTGAAAAGCATCCCATCCTTCTGTTGTGTCAGCTGCACTACTCAGCTTCGTGCCATCTCCAAACCTGCTGGGGAATCCCACTGTCAGTGACATTGGTGAGGATATTGAAGAGCACCAGTCCCAGCAGAGAGCCCTGACAGACATCAATTGTCACCAGCTTCCACCTGGACATGGAGCTACAACCCTCTGGTTGCATCCATCCTTCAAATTCTTTATGCACTGAATAGTCATTCTATCAAATCCATGTCTCTGCAGTTTGGACATCAGGATGTGAAGTGGGACCATATAAAAATCCTTACAGAATTCTAGGCAGATGACATCCATCAGTCTTGTCTCGTTGACCATTGCCATTATTCCATCACAGAAAGTCTCCAGATTGATCAGGCAAAATTTTCCCTTTTTAAAGAAAGCTATGCTGGGTGTCTCAGATCACCCTCTAGTCTTGCATGTGCATTGACATTGATTCCATGAGGATCTACTCCATCAATTTCCCAGGCACAGAGGTGAGGCTTACTTGTCTGTAGTTCCCTGGATCTTCCCTTCTCCCCTTTCTAAAATAAGAGTGACATTTACCTTTTCCAGTCGCCAGGGACTTTGCCTGACCACTGTGACTTTTCAATCAGTAGCAACATCAGCCAGTTCCCACAGGACCCTGGGATGTATGTTGTCAGACCTCATAGACTTGTGCCTATTCAGTTTCATCAGGTGGTCTTGAACCTGCTCTTTGCTTACCCTGGGAGGGACTTCATTTCCCCAGCCCCCATCTGGAGGTTCAGGGACTTGAGAGAAGTGGAAACCCTGACTGCCAGTGAAGACTGAGGCAAAGAACTTGTTGACTGCCTCTGTCTTCTCCAGATCCTTTATCACCTCTTTTCCCTTCTCATTTATCAGGGGGTACACTCTCCCTGGCTTTTCTGACTCATTTACATTTATAGTTTCTTTCCGTTATTCTTTACTTCTCTTGCCAACTTCTGCTCCATTTATGTCTTAGCTTTGCTGATCCCATCCCTACACATCTGAACTGTACCCCTGTACTCTCCCTAGGCCATATGTCCCTGGTTCCACTTTCTGTGTATTTCCAGCTCATTGGAATCCTCTTCCTCTAATAGGAGCTTCTGGGGACTTGAATAAGCCAATAATTAATAAATAATAATTATGCACAAAGCATATAATCATGGTAGCCAGGTTCCCATTAGCATTTCCCAGCTTTTAAGTGCCCAGCCATGCAACATTTATACACTTTTTAACACTAGTTTTTGAAATTGTTTATGAAGCACTTAGCACATAAAAAGTCCCTGTTTAAATGGCACACATTTATTATTGATAGTAATAATGCAGGTGCAACAGCAGGCAAGCACAATTGCCTTCTTGAGATTACAACAAAACCAAAAAAGCGTTTGAAGCTCTGGCTTCCACAGAAATAAATATAAGCCCTTTGGTGACAAGTTCTTGGCTCAACATTTAAAAAAAAAGCATAAGAAACCAGAGTGGTATGGGAAATAGTTATGCATGGAGGAGATGCTGGCTAATGTCCTGTACATTTGGGACACGTGATGATCCATGATAATGAAAGCTTTATAATGCCTAAATGAGAAGCAGAGTTTCTAAATCCCTGTGCACTGTGAAATAAACAAGACCGAGATGGTGTATTTCAGCTGACACAAGTAAAAGTGGCAAAAAGGTAGCAGCAAGAGATTCTCTAGCACAATCTAACGAGCTTCCGACTAATCCAGTCAACATCTCCACTTCTTCCCTTACTCCCAGGAAGCAATATGTGAGAGACAGCTATACTAGAGACTCGTGAAAAACGTTTCTCTCCTCTTACTCTGCTCAACAGCAAAAATTGTGTCATTCTTTACACTTTCATCCAGTCCTTTCTCATAGCCCCAGCCATCTGCTGAAGACAAACAGATAAAGAAGAGCCCACATATCTATACACCACCTCACCCCATGCTGGCCAGATGAAGGACAAAGCTGGCTTCTGCTCCCCTTCCCAGTCCTTGTTTCACTCCAAGAAACCTTAGGAAAAATAGCACAAAGGCAGCAAATGTCCTCAGTGCTTGACTGTGGGCAAGACAACAACAAAAATCCCTTATCTGAAGAGCTGAAAGGAAATGAGCAGGGACCACCATGTGCCACACAGCTGCTGGAGCGGCAGGCCAGCTGAGAGGTTATGGCTCAGGGCTAGGACAGAACCACAGGGTCACTCAGCTACAAACATTACTGGTCACCTGGCACCAGGCAGTTTCATCCCCTTCCAGGGGGCTAGAAATCAAATCTATTATAAAATGGCTTCATTTAGCAAGCCACAACTACACAAGCTCTGAGAGAGTAGAGGGGAGCTTGTTTCATGAAGTATCATTCTACTTTGAAACTCTGTTCTGTCCTGGCATGGTACCCTTCTCCAGAAACTGCTCCCACAAAAGCTCTACAGACTCCAGTTTCAGAGAGCATGTAGTTAGGTCCTGAGGACAATGGAGTGAATATTAAACAGTGTTCATCCCTGGGTTTCTGATTAATTTCCTACATCTGTGGTTCTCTAAATCAGTCTTCAAATTAGAAACAAATATTCATAATTTCCTGCCTTTCTTTCCCCTGAATATCTAAATTCAGACTCATGGGCTGATCTCTTCTCTGCACTGGTAAAGATGTCAATGTGATGGCTGACTGGTGGCGTGTTGCACACTTGCATCTATACCTCCCTCAAGCCAAAAATCACCAGCTGTATTTCCATAGCTCCAGACTGATTTGTGGCTTTCAAGTTAAAAACAGACTGGCAATTGTAAACAAATGGATGCCAACTTTGGCATCCAAATGGATTATCCAGAACTTTGGATAACAGCTTTTCTTTGTGCTCTGGCACTGAAAGCTAGCCAACAATCACACTTCAGAGGGACTCAGAGAAGGAATATGGATCGAGTTATACATCACCTACTTCTCTGAACCTCCATGGGGATGCAAGGGAGTAAAAGTGATCCAACACTATTTCCACCATCCAGATGGGTATATCAGGTTCTGTAATAAGCTGGCAAAAGATACATGAACACTTATGGGCTTGTATTGATTACTTACATAAGATTTAGGGCCTCACTGGGAAACAATCACAGACCACCACAACCACTATGAGTGCAAACATGGCATGAGAGGCCTGAACCACAGAGAATTCAACCCCAAGACCACAGAAGTCAGACAGATTTTTTTCTAGTGACTCCAAAACACTCAGAAATTAAAAAAAAATAATTCTAATCACTCTTTTGTTAACAATTAGCTATAACTTACTGTGTAAGACCTCTGTAGTTCAATACAAATAGCTAATATAGTTACTGCAGAAACCAAATCATAGCTATATAGCTACTACATCAGTTCACATGTGTTCTCTGTATAGGTGGACTTCAGTGATGAAGCTTCTTCCTGGTTTTGAAAACAAAAACTGCAACAGCCTTACCCAAGAGTGTTAACTCAGATCATCTCAGCTGCCAATGCTGTTGCATAAATCTCAGCAGCATGAAGGGATTCAGGGAAGGGATACAAAGGGCAGTGTTGAACAGCAGCAAATTAAGTCAAACAGTAATATTTCTCAAAAGAACTAGACTGTAGGTCAGGTATCTTTTAGCATTTTATTAACAAGCTAGAAGATAAGGGTCAGCTGTGTGCTATTTAAATTCACAGAAACATCGAACTGGGAAGTGTTAACATCATCTCTGGGACATCAGAAATGGTATGGAAGACAGGAAAAAGAAATGCATGGTTCACTTGAAAATTATCCCATTTCTTCATCTCAGAAAAAGAACCAGTTCTTTTGTGGACAAATAATATTCTCTTGGGGGCACATAACTAACAAGTAATACTTAGTCCTCCCTACAAAATGAGCTTTGGTGGGGTTTGAGTATCATTACTATATTTAATTTGCACCTTGAGAAACATTCAGACATGATTTCAGGTAGGATAGAGTTGGTTTTCTTAGTATCTGGTACAGTGCTGTATTTTGGATTTTCTATGAGAAAAATGTTGATAACACACTGATGTCTTAGCAGTTAGTAAATAGGGCTTACTCTAAGTCCAGGGAATTTCAGTTTCCTGTGCTCTCCCAGTGAGCAGGTGCACCAGAGGCTGGGAGGGAGGACAGCCAGAACATTTAATCTGAATTTACCAAAGTGGTATTCCATACCATAGAACATCATGCTCAGCATATGAAGCTGGGAAAAGAGCACATTCAAAGTATTGGCATTTTTCTTCCCAGATAACCACAACACGTGATAGAGCCCTGGTTTCCTGGAGGTGGTTGAACACCTGCCTGACAGTGGGAAGTAGTGAATTAATTCCTTTTTTTACTTTTCTTGTGTGTGTGACTTTTGCTTTCCCTAATAAACTGTCCTTATCTCAATCCTGGAGTTTTCTTATTTTCACTCTTTTGATTCTCTTCCCCATCCCACTGTGAGGAGAGTGAGCCAGTGGCAACGTGGTGCTTAGTTGCTGCCTGGGGTTAAACCATGACAGATTTTATGTATAATGTAGTGTTGGAGTTTTTTGGTTTTATTTTTTACTTTGCTTCTAAAACTGTGACTAACTTTTCTTGCAACAGCCAAAATTCAGGTCATGTTTCTCTTTAAGAAGGAGAACAATCCAGATCTCAGTGAATTATTCTTTAAACTGACAAGGACACACAAATAGGAAGAAAAACAGATTTAAATATTCAATTCTGTGTTATTACAAGCACTTGGATTCCCTGTCATCTCTGTGGTAGCTTTCATGACCTACTAAACACAGCCAACAAAACAAAAACTCAGATGTACCGTAAGGACCCTCTTTCACAAAAAATCTGAAAATGAAAACAGGTGAGCTCTTGTCCTTCCACTCAACATTGAATTTCCATCTTCCCTGGACTCACCCTCAGCATTTTGGTTCAACACGTGTGCAGCCCTACTGTGATTCCTCACCTGACACTGTCTCCTGGTGCTTGGAGCCACAAGTCCTGCACTGCTGAGGGTCACACATTCTTGTAAACTGAATGGCCTGGCAAGGAACCAACTAGAGCAACTTTTGCTTGTGTTGTCAACAGTTACCAGGGCCATTCTTCAAAGCATAAGCAAAATGAAAAGTCAGGTGACAGTGACCCTTCACTACCTCTTTAAGTCCCACATGGCCTGCTCTGCTGGAATTATCTGGGGAATTGCTGCAGAGCAGATCCATCAGCCAAAATCACATCTCTCAAGTATCTGAGGCTTCACCAAAACATGGCAGAGCCATTATGGACACAACGTCCTTTTCCTGTCCTTCACAAACTCTTGAAGGCAGCCCAGCTTACAGGGTTAATGGCAAACTCTGGCAGAAGACACAATGTTTGGTGAAACCTTTCCTTTGCTTCTCAAGATTGCTGCAAGTAGTCTTAGACAGCTATGACTGTGTTAGTCCCTTTTACCAGAGATTTGCCTTCAGGATCTCCAGACCTGTTATTCCACACAGGGATTCCTCATCAGTCCCTGCCATCCTGCAACCTCTGCAGGTCTTTTTGATCTTCAGCCAGTGCTTCCCAAGGGCAGGGCACGGAAAGCAAAATTGTCCAAATGCTCTGCACAGCTCTTGCTCTCAGTAAGACCTTTCTTGATGTAGGACCCCTGTTCTCTTAATCTGCTTTCATTTCTTCTTCCAGTGACTGCGTAAGAAATGTTTTTCTCCTCCTCCTTTGGCATCCAGACCTATTCCCCAGCCCTAGAGGCAATTTTACTGTGTTCCACAGGACTATCCCCTGAGCTAGTCATATACATTTTCTGGATACCAGACTTCTTCACAACTCAGCTTTGATTCCCAACAGGTAGACTTTGCCTCCAAGCAATTTTCAGGAAGTCTCCATCAATGTCTTCCTTTTCTAGAATGAGGAATTCCTTTAAACTGAACCTCCCAGCTACTCCAACTTCCTTTGCTGCTCTGCACTCCTCCTCGTGGTTATTTCTTCTGCAAATCTGCCTGTCTCTAGTCCTTCTCCTGGCATTCCACTCACCCCAGTGCCATCTCCCATATGTCACTCCTGCCTAGGCACGACCCACAGCAGAAACATGGCATCACCCAACAGCATGCACATGTTACATGAAGCAAGACACTTGAACTTGTGGTGATTGCCTATGCTGAGACTTGAGGTATTAACAATAACCAGAATTATCAAAGTTCCATCTGGGAAGTACATGACTCAGACACTGTTACAAAGAGTACATTAATTATGTTACAAAACAGTGGGTCAGAGAGATTCTTGTGGTAGTCAAAGATACATTAAGCATTTTAATGTCATTTTCAGCATCTAGACTTGGACCCTGATAGTACTGAATCAGCACTGAAATAACTCTGAACAGCAAGTGCCACAATACAGGACATCTGCTAAAACATCATTTACAGAAACTCCCATTCACCATGGCAAGAAATAGAATATATCTCTCTTCCTAGGCATAGGTTCACAGATCTGTCATAAGCAAACATTTTAGCTCACTTACAGTTCATGACCATTCAGGCTTGTCAATCAGCTACAGGAGCAATCCCCTGCCTGCCCACCCAGAAGAGCAAATGCCAAAAACACAGTCCTCAAGGACGCAGACAGAGAAGCAGACACAGCAAGAAGGTAACTTTGTGCATTGTACTCAGGCTGTAAGAGAGTGTTAAGCATATTGGTCAAGTGCAACAGAAGAGCCAGATCCTGCCTCTACCCAGCCTCAAGGACTTGCTTTTGTAGGTGTGGTGATGCTTCCTCTCTTCCCATCTCAAACCTTGAGTCACATGATGATCTCAGAAACGCTGGTTAGGTCTCAGCCTTGATGAACAGCACCTGGGCTCAGCTCCTCTTGAGCTTACCAGAAACCCAGTCTGTTCCCAGGAACTGATGCTATCTAATGAGTGCCTGTTTTTAACAAACACCATTGGAAACTTGTTTCTCTTCTTGAATAACAACTGAAGTGAAATAATAATTTCATCATCAAAATCTCACAGAAAGCTACCCATCTGAATTTCAGGCAGGAAGGAAAATTACTATAACTAAAGCCCACTCTCTTGCTACCGCACAAATACTGATCCTAGGTGAGACCCTTTGGCCTGGACTACAATGAGCTGTGACCAGCACCTCCCTCTGAGTGGAACCTCTCAGAACTCCAGGGTTCTATTTGTTGTGTGTCATTTACAGAATGATTCTCTGAAAGTCAAAGCAAGTTCATGTATCAACTCTCTGGTACTCAGATGTTTGTCTTCACAAATCTTTGCAGTGCAACAGACAGATTTTCCATATTTATTTTATCTGCTAATTACAAATTAGTATCTTGTATTTTCTCCAGACTAAGTTTACCAGGGTACTTTTGTTTTGGAAAACAGTAAAAAATATTTTATTTCCTGCATCCATGCTCACAGGCATAAACCCTTACAATTAAAACAAGATTACTGTCTCTCCAAGGAGGTCAGTAATCCCTACATCCATGTTTTTAATTTGTACTGATCTGCAGCAGCAGCAAAAATCTCAGTCCCTGCAAAGATCTTGTAGCTTCTTTATGCAAGGGTGATACTTGGAACAACTACAGTTGTTTCTCTCCCTTCTTCCTCTTCTGCTTCAAGAACAACGAAGTGTAATCAGTTGGAGGCCAACCTCCCTCCAGGGAAAGTATAAATGGGCCACAGTGCTGAAGATGTGCTGCCTAAGAGAAAGAACTGGAGACAAGTGGAAAAGTGGTGGCATTATCTGCTAGTGGTGTGCAAAGCAGAAATTTGCAAGTCTAAGGCTGAGAAGGTACAAGGGGGCACTCATGCCAAGACTGGAAAGGTAGGAGCAGAATACATGGGTGCAGGTGGATGTGATTTTCTAAAGCCAGCCCAGGAAAGAGGCAGTTATCTGAAAGTACCTGTTATAACTATCCAATGTAGAGTTCTGCAAAATGGACCTGATTGAAAAATGCTGTTGATCCAGGACAGAGACCAGAGATGGTGGCAGTACCACACAGCTAAAGGCAATGCTCTCTGCAAAAACCTGTGCTGGATTCTCTCTGTTTCCTTCTTTCTGTCAGTAGAGAGTCCACTTGCAGAGGTTCTCCTGGAGAATTAAATTCACTGCTTGGAAGGAGTGAGCCAGCTCTTTTTTCTGAGAGCATAAAAGCTAAATTTGAAAGCAGGTTTTCTATTACTCATATGGTGGTTTACCCTGGTTGGATGCCAGGTATCACCAAGGCCTCTTTGTCACTCCTCTCTGCAAGTGGCATGGGGAGAGAAAGTAAAATGAAAGGTTCATGAGTTTAGATAAGAACAGGGAGAGATCACTACTGATTACTATCATGGACAAAATAGACTGAACTTGGGGATATTAGTTGAATTTATTACCAATGAAATCAGAGCAGGACAACAAGTAAAACAAATCTTTAGAAACATCCCTCCCCCAGCCCTCCCTTTGTCCTGGGGTCTGACTCCTCTCCCAGTGGCACAGGGAGACAGGGAATGGGGCTTGTGGTCATACCATCACACATTTCTGCTGCTGCTCAGGGAGAGAGGCCATTCCTCTGCTGCAGCATAAGGCCCCTCCCATGAGAGGCCATTCTCCATGAACTTCTCCAAGGTGAATCCATACCACGAGAAACAGTTCTTCAAGAACTGCTTCAGCTTGGGTTCCTTTCCACAGGGTGAAGTCCTTCAGGCACAACCTGCTCCAGTGTGGGTCTCTGTCATGGTTTAGGATAGTACTCCCAGTTTAATTCTCCCACTGAGACTTTGCAAACCACACAGCTGCTCACTCACTTCCCCTCCCCTCTCTTCTGCCCCCACTCTGGGTGGCTGGAGAGGAGAATTGGAAGCACAAAAGGGAAAGATCACTGGTTGAGATAAGAACAATTCACTGGAAACAGCAATGAGATAAGAAAAAAAAAAAGGAACAGCAAAAATATTAATGACAGAAGATAGAGGGTGATGAATGTGAAAAATGCTCACTGAGCAGGGGATAATCAAAACCAATGGCAACCAGGTTCCCCTACCCTGACATACTTTTTGGGTTTTTTGACCACAAGCCATGCCTTCCTTCCCAAAGGTCCCTCACCTCCACCTCTGGCTGTGACTTGAAGTAGTATAGAATAACAATCTATACATGCCCACATAGCTTCAGCCTCTGCCCCTGCACACATACTGCAAAAAAAATTAACTAAGGGTCCCCCAACAAGGTCGTGAGTCCTACCAGGAAACCTGCTTCAGCATGGGCACCTCTCTCCATGGGTCTGCAGGTCCCTGATAGGAGCCTATTCCAGGGTGAGCTTCCCACAGGCTCCAGCCTCCTTTTAGGCATTCACCTGCTCCAGTATTGGGCTCCTCCAAGGGTGGCTGGTGGATCTCTGTATCGCCCATGGATCTCCATGGGAGGCAGGGGCACAGCTGCTTCATCATGGTCTGCACCATGGGCTGGAGAATGTTGTATTTGCACTTGGAGTACCTCCTCCCCTTCATTCCCCACTGACCTTGGTCTGCAGAGCGCTTCCTTCCACTTTGCACTCCTCACTTCTCTGAGCACAATTACATCTGTGCAATTATTTTTTTTCCTTCTAAAATATATTACCAGAGTCATTGCTACCATCTGTGATTGGCTTGGCCCTGGCCAGTGACAGGTCTGTCCTGGAGCCATCTGGCATTAGCTCTGCTGGACATGGAGGAAACTTCCAGCAGCTGCCCACAGAAGCTACGCCTGTAGTCTCTCCACTGCCAAAATCTTGCCATACAATTCCAAAACAACTCAGTTCAGTCCTGAGCTTTCTTCTGACTCAAAACTAATTGCAGATAAAAAGGCAAAATTTATCTCTTCTCCAGCTCTTGCTTATCTCCCCTGTTCAATACTATGTTTTCTCTTTCCTACCCAAAGCAGGGCCCAGTCATGTTCAAGGCTTTGAAATTCCTTACGCCCTAGGTATAAAATTATTAGCTGCCATTAGCAGTCTATTGAATGACTTATTCAGTAGCTGTTTGTGCCTGTCATCTTCCTGATGAGACTGAACCCTCCACACACATCCCAAGTTGTCTACTGTTAAAATCCCCACTTTCTCTAAATGTCAGACAAGAAATAGTTACATTAAGAGAAAGGGCTTGCTCAAATCAGCACTAATTCAGAAGTCACACAAGAACTGATTCCCAGCCCGTCTCCCTCCTTGCATCCAAAGCACTCATTATGCAGGTGCAAAGTGGATGCAGAGTCCAGCTGCATGCATTAAGCAGTCTAATGCAGATAGACTTCCTTTTGACTCACAATGCATAGAGTTGCTCTGCATTCTTTAAAGTTTTGTTTGTTTTCCCATCAGTGTCTTGAAAGTATTCAGAAATTTTCACCTGCACTTACATTTTCCCCTCTATTCTTTAATTCATGGTTCCTCCAGGGTCTTTATTTTTGCATACTTGTTTGCAGTCAGGACCACTTCACAGTCTCACTTCCAGTTCAGCATAATATCCACATCATTATTAAACCCACATACAGCTCCCTGAAAAAATGTACCATTTATTTCAGGAAAGGAAACAACCAGCACAAGAGTTATTAGTCTTGTTGTATTTTCTGTCATAGTGGATTTCTGATTTACAATGTCCTCCTTAGAGTCTGATGTGTGCTTTTTGTTTCACTGCATGGTCAACCTGAAGACAGCAAAGGGGAAATATGACTAAATGTTTGCAACAGCAGAACTGCTCAATGGAATCTGCATTTGGATAAAAATAAATAGATTTTGCAGAACACTGAATTAAAGAAAGGAAGTGTAATCTGATTCTTCTCTCATCTCTCCCTCTAATAACTTCCTTGAATTTACCTTTTTTCCCATCTCATTTGTTTCTGAAGCAGGAAAATTTGTAATACTGGAAATGTGGAGTTTGGAAGTGGGTTAGATGCAAATATCAAAATTAATAGAGGCAAGTAAAGCTAATAAAATTCTGATCAGGCCTCATCCTTGGATAATTATATTGCCTGCACTAGAGTCATTTAAATGAGACAAGGCAGGAGCATTTCCAACCACGCACAAGAAATGTCCTGAGTTTTAGGAGAGGTTTCACCCACAGGCTGCTATACCTGATCAGGGATAACTGTTTTGAATGGAGAAACATTTTACTAAGGTCACCTAAATTGCCCTGCCTATAATGGCAGGCTTGAAATTACTCCCAACGTGCCCAAGTTACAGAGCCGCAGCTGCAAATGTAAATGACAAGTACTCAGAGGGAAAATAAGAATGATTCAGTAGGCAAGAGCACCCCAGCCAAACAAGGCTGGTCTGAGTGTTTGAGTTCAGAAAGCGGCAAAGATCTATTCTCCAGCATCAGCTCAAGCATCAGCTCTTAGCACTGTTATGTTTTCTGTCCTCCCAGAAATAAAATTCATGCAAATCTTGGGAACACAAATTTTTCTGACAGGTATCACCTTGCCTAGACTGTGAATGGTCACCCCCAGGGTGTCCTATTTTAAAACTGCCTTCCCCTCTGAAGCCTGGTTGTAGTTTCTCACTGGAATACATTTGCCCACTGCAGACAAACTCTGGTCTTTAGGTCCTCTAGAAGTCTTACTGAGCTCAAAAATGTCTCTTGGCAGCTCCAAACTTTTTAGAGAGAAGCTGCTGCTGCTGCTGGGCACTAGTGGACTTTGACACAAAAATAAACAAAACAAGCACTTTATGGCAGTCACATAGTTAAAAGTGGGAATGTGAAAGGAGGTTAATTCAATGCTAATTTTTTTTTTAGTATATTAGTGAAATTTCAAGTTCTCTGGATCCTTTTCCATTCAAGACAATGGTTTTCTTACTAAGAAACAGACTCAGTGAACAAAACAGAGAATCCTCCAAACACTAGAACAAAAAATTATTTAAAGGCATTTGAAAATAAATTATTGGGAGAATTAAGTCTGCACTGTCATTTATCAGACTGGCTTTTCAAATCAAAATGCTATCCTGGAGACCTGTGTTTCATGTCTTTATTATTCAAAGGAATTCAAATCAAATAAAGCTATAAGAAATTTGGGTGGGTTCCTCATATTAAAATTATTACTCAAGTGTTAAATTTTAGTGCTTGATTATATTATATAACTTCTCAGGTTGCCTAACTGATGCAATATGAAGTCAGAGAACTGGTGATATGCCAAGAATAACACATTAACTGAGAACAGGTTCCAGGCTCTGAATGCAAAACAGCTGTAATCAAGAGCTACATTTGTAGATCTGTCATTGGTGCAGAGGTCTCCACAGGTCATGCTGTAATTTGGATCAAATATCTATTTCAACAATAGATATGTGTGCAAATTCCTCCAAATCCAACCTATTCTTCATCTCACTTAAGCCAAGTGATTTAAGGTCCTGTCTTATTTTCCAGTGTGCTTTTCCACTGTTTTATTTATAAACTGCTTCTCCTCAGGTCCTCAGACTGGCAGTTCAACAAATCAGGCAGCCCCTGCTAATAACAAGATTTGGATATGTCAGTCAACCAGGCAGTAAAGTGAAAACAAATCCTTCCTTCTTTACAAATGTACAGCTTTTCCAGAGGGTCTTATACACCACTTGTTCTTGGAACTTACTATTGATTTCATAAATATAAAATTACTTATTTTATTAACATGAGAGAGCATGTCAACAACTGTATCAACACTTGACTAATATGCAAAAACAAAGTTTGTCACTGTAGTGTCTTTCCCTTTTCCAGCCCAATTTGTTTTTCACAGCTCTCCAATGACATTGGCCTAGCTACAAACAATTGCAAAAGTCAGGAATTGTGTATGAAGAAAACATCCTATGCAGTACTGTAAGGATACCACAGTAATCAAGGGACACATAACATGTAGTCTGAAAATTATTAGGACAACAGGGTAATTATATCTTGGAAAGACCCAGAGTAAGTGTTCAGATCTTACTACAAAACTATCCAGAGGCAAATGCAAAGTATCTTTCTTGAGAAACAGACACAGCATTCCAAAAGCGTGTGTAATCTAACTCTTGCAAACTAAAAACCACTGCCACTGCAGAGCAGTCAGGTGGGCACAGCAGGGCGAACTACATGAGGCATGTCTGAAACCTTCACTGCATCTGTGCTCATGAGCTAGCTCTGGTCAGTGCTTGCTCAGAACATTACAGTTCACAGTGCTTCCAGAACAGAGAGAGGAATAAGGCTAGACATACAACACTCACTTGTTGTATTGTCTTGCCAGAGGCCTGTAGTAGTATTCCAGCAATCCTCTGGATTCACCATGATGCACCAAGACAAGTACTTCTCCCTTGGTGTGTGAAGTGGGTTTTCTCTTCATGAACCTGTTCTGCTATTCATCTGGGAGCTTTAGACAAGCTTTGCAAAAGCCCCTTGTCCCACAGTGACACTTATTCCCTGTCACTTGGAATACACAGTCTTAGGATCCACAGAGGACTTTACCCAAAAAGGGACAACTTCCCTATGAGGAGTGCTTGCTTTTCACATTAGTTAACATTGAGAGAGAATGCACTTACACTGTGGATTAAACTCACTGGAAAAATACTCCCATTGCTGCCTGACTATTGCTCAGGAATTTCATCATCTTCTTTGACTGCCAGTGATACAACCTGGTTCTGCTAAGCAGGAGATAGACAGTGGCTTACGGACATGCCTCCACTGAAATTTAGGAAAGATAGCAATTCAGACTTGAAATAGTTAAAAGACTCCTGCAGTGACCAGACTTATTCAAACCTCATTACAAAGAGCATTTCTATGAACCTCTCCCACCACAATTCTTCATCAACCAGACTAATTTGTGTTCTTCCTCACAGAACTAATGCAGCTGGCTAGGTTGCAAATCCAAGCTCATCTGCCTCTATATCTCTGCAATAAATACTGAGAGGACACAAAGGTAGGTGGAGAAGAGTAACTCTCAGAGTCCATCTAGCCAGAAAGCTGAAAGTACTGATCACTGCAGACAGGCAGAAATACCCCAACCCATGTTTCAAAATCTCCTCATGGGCTCTCAATTTGGCCCCAAAATCCATATCCTGAAAGGTGACAGAGAAAACCCTATGAAGAGTGATATAGCTAGAATCTTTTTGTCCTGCAATTGCACATTGAATTCAGCTGTTTATGCTTCAGTGATGCAGCGCACCACAGGGTGGGCCTTCACTGATGAAAGGATATACTAGTGACATGCATTGCCAGTGGTAAGAGCTCAGAAAGAGATTCACAGGAAAAGCCTGCACAGCTGAACCAAACTAAAATACATTTTTTGTGAACAGAAAACCTTGGACTTCGGTTGAAAATAGGCTGGAGTTCTTCTACATTGAGAAAACATTCTGAGTGATTTTCTTCTAGGCTCATTCTCATTGAAGTTCACAGGAACGATCCAGTGGGCAGTTAAACCTGTGCTCCTCCAAAAGCAAAAGAAAAGCCAATCACTTCACTGTTTTACAGTCACTTCACCTAAGAATTGGGTGCAGGAGAAGAAGGATGAGGCACAGAGAGACCTCACCTCAGGCTGATGCACAGCATACAACAGGCTCATAATCACCATTTCCAGCTGACTTTCCATTCTAAACTAGGAAAAGAATGAATTCCAACACCAAACCAAAATAAATGATCAAAAGTTCTCATTCTTGGTGATCAAGGAAGAACCAAACCTGTCTTACAAGCAGGGCAAAACAAAATTTGCAAAAAGGAATCCTTTCAGAATCAAGTACAGAACTTTGCCTGTGTTTATACTCATCACTGGGCAAATATCCATTCTTGGAAAAAGAAGAGAAGTTGTCCCTATGCCAGAGATGAACCTCAAAACATAGATGACTTTACAAAGAAATAATACTTAAGCAGTCAGCTTTTGTGAACATAAGAACACAAAAACTTACTCTGCTCACCACTCTGATTCATATAATACCATGAACAGGTTTATCCATTTGGTCAGGCAGGAATAATCTGTTACTGATCTGACAGGATGTGGATATATGACCACACATATGCCCCTCACACAAATGTGTAACTGGCCAATAGAAAACCCCAGAGCATGCTGAGGTTTTGGCTCACTGACAGTGATGCATCCAAGAAAGAGTAACAAGACCATGTGCACAGAGAAAAAGTTGAGGAGGATTCCCACACATTTCCACTATCCCCTTAAAAATCCCATGGAAAGTTTGTGCAGTTGTGCAAGCCCACTCAAATATCTCATAATAAATTTACTTGTTCCCAGGAGACAAAAGACAATCCTTTTTTCTCCTTTTTCATTAACTGGAAAGTTCCAGTTAAACATCTCTGAGGCTACTACACTTAGTTCCTGCAAAGACCTAACCTAACAGCTCTGGTCAACTTATCAAGGCTTATATATACATCTGTTTATTACCTTTTCTACCTCTTAAATTTGTCTCTCTTGCTGAATAGCCCTTAACTAGATATCACTATAAACCAGGGATCCTTATATTCCACACATATTAGTTGAGTATCGTGAGCTGATAATGCTGCTGTAATGTGAATCACACAGATAATCCTGCAAACATTTGGAAGGTGGAAATTTTTTATTTTAAGGTAAAAGCCTGGCTGACAAGCCATTATGTAATATTTTGATATTCAGTTTATACAGCTTAATTTATATACAGAATAATCCTGTTTTCTGAGTCAACCATCCAGTCTTTGTCTGGGGGACAAGTGGGGACAATGTAAGATTGATTTCTTGTATAGGTTAGATTTCTTGTTTATGTGATCATGTGTTTGTGGTGGTTTGAACCTGGATAGATTCCAGGCACCCACCAAAGCCACTCTATCACTTCCCTCTGCAACAGGACAAGGGAGAGAAAAGACAATGAAAGGTTCATGAGTTGAGGTAAGGACAGGGAGAAATCACTCTCCAAATACTGTCACAGCAAAGCTGACTTGATTTGGGGAAATTGATTGAAATTATTTGATTATTATTATAATCAAAATCAGAGCAGGATAATGAGAAGTAAAACTAATATCAATACCTTCCCCAACCCCTCCCTGCTTCCCAGCTCTACCTTCTCCTTGCAGCAGCACAGAGAGATGGGAATGGGGAGATGGGAATGTGGGGGTCAGTACACCACACACTGTTCCTGTCACAGCTCAGGGAGAGGAATCCTTCTCCTGCACCAGGATGGGGTCCCTCCCACAGGAAACAGTTCTCCATGAATTCTTGAGTCTGAGTCCTTCCCATGAGCTACAGTTCTTCATTAACTGCTCCAGAGAAGATCACCAATCCTGACAGAAAAGCTGCTCTAGCATGGGCTCCTCTCTCCACAGGTCCACAAGTCCCTGACAGGACCGCGCTCCAGCATGGGCTTCCCACAGGGTCACAATCTCCTCTCAGTTATCCACCTGCTTCCGTGGGGGGCTTTGCCATGGCTGAGGGTGTATCTGTGCACCCTTCATGTACCTCCATGTTCTACAATGGGACAGCTGCTGCACCACAGTCTCCACCAGTTTTTTCCTTCTTAAGGTTGCTATCACAGAGTCATTAATGCCACCTCTGATTGGCTCACACTTAGCCAGTGCTGGGTCTGTTCTGGAGCCATCTGGCATTGGCTCTGACAAATATGGGAGAAGCTTCCAGCAGGTTCTTACAGCAACCACCTCTACAACTGCCTCCCCTCCCCTCCTCTCTACTAAAACCTGGCACTGCAAACCAAATACAGCATTTCATTTCCACAGTGAATTAGATAAAATAGAAAGAAGATAAACTATGAAATGGGGTTAAAAATAACAAAGACATTTTACCACACAAAAGGAATGTTTTGCAAATTGTCAGGCCCATCTGCTGCTCTTCATATTCATGGATTTAACTGTACCGTGAAAGACAGTATCAGCAAAAAGCAGGATTGGTTCACTGAACTTCTGAATATTATACAATTTTCATAGTTGTGTAGAGCCAGTGACAGAATAGGTGAAGCGACCTGATAGGTAACTCAGATATAAGTGTCTAATCCACAGCCTGGAGCTTTGGCCAGCCTCTGGGAAGAAAGACCATCTTCACCAAATTTGTTGATCTATTTTGTATGAGTATCTGGGCTCATAAAGACATTCAGGAAACAATGGCTCATTGTTGTTCTCCATCCCAAATCAACGCAGCAGCATAACTTTTCTGAAAGCATATATTTGGCCCTCTGCTGTGCTGCCCATTACAGCAATACCTAGGATGTTGTCCTGCAGTGAGCCAGATCCACCATCTGAATGTTCATGTTTCCAAATGGTTCATGTCATTGAATATTTCCCACAAATTCCTGTACCTCATGGCAAAACCACTTCCCGTGACCTGTCATGAAGCTGGTTCTGACAGGTGGGAAGGCTGGGTAGGTTCCACAGTTCATACTTGTAGGAGGGTTAGCTCAGGTATTTCCATAGAACCCTTCTTGCCAATTATCAATTCCCAATCCCCTAAGTATTTTCCAGGATCTCTGTTCTGAAAACCAACCTAAACTCCCAGAACACAAAACCTTTTGCTAGAAACATCTCTGCACTGATGCAGAGCCAGATTATTTCAGCTTGTTTCATATTAATCCACAATTTTATTATATAAGGTTACAAAAAATTAAATACATTCAATTACAGAATTTCAAAATCTGTTCTGAAATAGGAAGGGAGCAAGCCCACAATTAGCATGGTCCTTAATGCAGTTTCATAAAGCCCATAGCAATTAAGTCGCAAAGTGCTGTAATTTACATGAACAAACAAAAACAGGAGTGGGTGTAGAAGTATTTGCTTCATAAACAATACAAATGTCACTGACAGCTCTAATACAAGACTGTACAACAGGCAACAGTAGGGATGTCATTGCTCAGTGATTCTGGCTACTGCCTGCAGACATTCAGGTTCTTTTTAGATGGGCCAGGATTCGTGAAAATGAGGCTGGAAAAGGATGGACTGTTTCTATCAGAGGTTGACATGCCAGGGACAACAGTTAAAATATGCCCAAATCTACACCAGTGCCTGGCTCCAGAAAGGGCATCAAAGAAACAAGATGCAATCTGGGAACATCATCTTACATTTTAAGTGACTGCCTGTGACTACATTCTTGAAACATCAAGAGGAATGTCAAGAATCTCTGCATTTTCACATTTTACTGGGCAGCAAATCAGTACAATAAAAAGGGTTCTTAAAGGAGACCTATAAATGCCAGCTCTCTGCCCTCTTTCCCATCATGGCAAGAGGTCTTGGGTCTCCATAAGAAGAGGGAGCAGAAATCCCTCTCTGAAGCTTTCTTTGAGAAACACCTGTCTTTAACTTAATTGGAAAAAGCTGTTGTCTTGGTTTGGAAAGACAGGTTTCTGCCAAGGAACCTAGGGGTTTCCCTAGAATAGAGAATGCAAACCCCTCACACTCCGCCAAATTATAATTTTGCAATCAAGGGCTTTCAGGCAAAGATTTTGGGGATAGGAATAACAGTTCTTTATTAGGAATATTAACAATACAAATATGATAGGAAACAAAACCACCCAACCAAACAAGCAAATAAACAAATAAACAACAATTTTGGAAAACCCTGACAGAGTCAGAGCCACAACCTGACCCTGTGATTCAGGGTGATGAAAAGCAGTCCAAAAGTGAGTCCTTCTGACATGGCAGACGTGATTCTGTTGGAGCAGGGATGATTCTGTGGACAAGCAGATCCAGGGGTGGTGAGGAGGGGGTCTGGTGATGATGAGGAAGGGGTCCAGGAAATGGTGGGGTGGAATCTGGTGAGATGAAGTCCAGTCTTCCTCCCAGGAAAAATCGGATGAAAAACTGGCTGCTCTCCTGTCTGTGAGTCTCCGTTTATCCAGACAAACTGCCTGCTCCCCTCCCCCCCACTGCCAGGGGATGAGATGTATAGAAATGCAGATAGAAATGCACCGCTCTGGAGGGAAGGTACAGGCTGGGGAGGTGCTAATGGCCTATTAAGACGAGGCGTCAGGCCTTCAAACAAATGGAAATAGAATACACAAAACCCAGCTCCACAACCCAGGACAGCTGTTTGGCATCCTCATCAAATATCTCACAACAGCTCAGTTAGTGTTGTGGCTGCTCAAGACAGTGGGACCAGTTACTCCCAAAACTCCCTCACAGCATTGGTTATGCTGTCCAATTCTGAGTGTGTAGGGTAGGGTTTAGACCAAGTTTTCCTATGAACAGCTGGTCCTTCAGGTGCTAGGGAGAACATGCCAGTCATCTAGACAGCCTTTCAGCTGAAAAGGTAGGCGCTCTGGGGCTCCCAGCTTTCTTCAGGCAGGCTGCTGGAAACTAGGAGGAACTTGACTCAAAAATTAATTCATAAAAGCTGCAAGAGAAATGTGTCATTTCCCCTTTTCATAAGTGTGAAAAATATGTGAAAATGTCACAATATCCCCACAGGAGAGAAACTGCAGTTTTAACCAGCTCACCTCTGAAATTTGTCAGCATTCTGGCACACTTGATGCCACTCCAGACAAAACAAGCATAGCTCATCTTCCCATCTGTGCACACAAGCTACAATAGCCAAGTAGAGAGGAATTACATCACAGTTCAATCTCCTATCTCTGATCCCTTCACCCTTCCCTCATTAAAGCTGGAAAAAGAAAGTACATTATCATCAGCTACAAGAAAGGCTTTTACTGGTAAAATAGTGTGACTAATGGTGTTTAAGAACAGTAAACAGCCTTTAGAAACATTAAATTCCCCAACAATATCACAGTTTAAAGATTGTAGTAAAATCAGTTTTGCTAAAGTTCTGTAAATGTCACATCAGCATTTCATAAAAATGTTTTCCAGCTGTTTTCCTATATTTTAAGTAATATTACGTAGTGAAAGGCCTGAAGCACTTGCAGATGCCATGCTTTCCTAGAAGAATAAAAATATTCCAGGAAAATGGTTTCATTATTTCCAAGTCCTATATAATTTCTCAACAGTTTCCAAAAACATGCATTGTAAAAGATGAAGAACAGAAAACATGCCTGAACAGCTTCCTTGCTTTGCTGGAGCCACCTGTTTCACACCAGAATCCTCCACTGCTGCATGTGCCCTTCTGAGCAGAAGGGGAAAAGCGAAAACCGTGGTGGCATTGTCCACAAAATTGGATTTGTCACCTGGTATGCATCAAGCCACTAATTACACATTGACAGAGACATTGATTTCTTTTTTTCAGATTTGTGCTGTGTGGACAGAGTTTTTCCAAAAAATAAAAATAAAAATAAAAATAAAAATAAAAATAAAAATAAAAATAAAAATAAAAATAAAGCACATCAGTAGGACCCTCTGCACCACTATTTAAACAGAGAGGTTCAAAGTTAGTAACTTCCCAAGTACAGCCCACTTGCTATGATAGCTTAATAGTTTCCATTTAAACAAGTTAGGTAATCCCAACTTCTATACATGCCCAAGGGAAGGCATGTATATTTTAGGCATGACTTTCAGTGTTTCAGTTCCTCCAAGGGAACAGCGACCTTGACTCATTTGCCAGGTTTATTCAGTGACATCCATAGACATACAACGTTTTCATTTATTACATACTTATAGGTTGGTTACCAGATGTCCTGGACTAAGAAATGCTGTTTGTTCCACTGATTAGGAGTCTTTTCTTGCTGATATAGGAAAGTCTTAATTAGCCAACCTAAAGTATTTAAAGAACATCCCAACTTAAGATAATTTCAACATATTCTTCAGTGGTACTGAGAAAAACTGTCACTTTTCACACCCAAAAATCAGTCCTGCTGGTTCAGTCTAGAATAGAAAAGGGCCCTACTGTAAATTACAGATAGTCTTGAAGGTAAAGTCAAGAAAATACAAGCAATTTTGCCAAGATGTTTGAAGTCAGTGTCTTCTCTCTGCTTAATTTTGCTGCTGCGTTGTACAGAGATTGGATGTATGCTTGAGTATAGTGCTTCTGCTTGCATCCAGAGCCAGAAATATCTATGACTCATGCATGTTAATCTTCACCTCCTGTGATCATTAAATTTTACCCAAATCATTTCTGCTGGGGAAAAGTTCTCTTTCTAGCTTTCATGGATGCAAAGAAATGTAAGTGCCCTGTTCAGCCTTCCTGGCCTTGAAAGAGAGATGAAAATCTTCTCCACACTTTTCACAGGTTTTGTAACCATTTTTAGGCTTCCCGCCACCACGACTGGTGGCAGTGCTGGTGCCACTAGAGTCTGGCACTGGACCCACAGTGTGATTGGAGGTGACTTGACCATAGAGAACACTTGTAACAGCATGGCTAAAAAACCCCAAGTGCACACATACAGGCTCGTTCAGTCTCCTACAAGAGAATGGTGGGAGTCACCTATATGTGTCACTCACAGCTTCTCCTGGAGGAAACTGTGAATAAGGAAAACACAAACCTGTTTTTAAACTCTGGTTTTTTTAACTCCCTTGCCTCAGCTTTGAAGAAGGTACATCTGATGCCCTAAATTGTAAAAGCTAGCAACAACCAAGTTCTTCCATCCTTGATTTGCTGGTGCAGTTTGTTAATCTTCTGTGGCTCAGGACAAACTTGCCTTTACAGAGCCATCATTGCATTCTCAACCAAATCAGAGATGAACCAGAAGTGTGCCTTGTCCCCCCACACCTCCTCCCCACCTCCCTCAGATAGCAGCTTGCTTCACCCATCAACACCTGCACACAACCTCTCAGAGAAAGAATTGGGTCCTCTCTGGCATTAGGAGGTACAAACATGGTCCCCAGCACTGCCATTTGCTGAGTTAGAAGTACCATGGCAGCACATGCCAATCCAGCTCAGCCTCAACCAACACCGAAGTGCCAGTCAACCTTAAAAATCCTTTGAATTCTTCTTTTCCCCCTGTGCACTAGATGGAAGTTATTGCAAAAATGTAATGCTCAGGAGTGCTAGAAAATATCAAAATCATTTAGAAATAAAACAAAGACTTAGAAAAAACTACAAACCCCTCTGCTTATGGTCTGACATATCTGGCAGAAAGCATAACGGAAATTACAGTTGCACTGGACATGGCAACAAACCATGACTAAAACAAATATTTGTGACTTTTATCTTTGAAACACTTCACAGCTGTTAAAACAGTCAGAAAAGTAAATCTCTTTACTTTTCCCTGGGCAGATCTGTATTTCCTTACTGCATAGTCAGTGCAAGTTCACTGAGATAAAACTCTGAGCTTCTCCCTGATATCAGTTTGGCTCCTCATGACAGATAGAACTCCTTCCAACTTAAGCAGTAGATGGACATTGCTGTAGGATTTGATTTGATATTTGCATAGATTGAGTAAATTTTCATATCCACGACAGTGCCTAGTCAGTTCCACTGGGGTAGTTGTATTTGAGCTTGTATCTCCCTCCTGCAAGATTTCACACATTTGCTAAGTGAAGCAGCTCAAAAAAAAGCCCCACAGCATCTTCTATAAAGAAATCAGCTGTGTTCCCACTTGATGCCTATGGATCTTCCTTCATCAATATGGATTATAACTTTCTAAATCCAGACTTACTAGGCTTGTGAAGATTTAAAGCCCTCAAAGGACTGAGTAACTACAATTGCAAATCTGACCTTGGCACTGCACTACTTTCAAGTATTTACCTACTTGTTAGCAAATGTCCTACTTATGGAAATTTTTATTCGGCACAAAGAACACAAGAGGCTACAAAACCATTCACAGTCCTTAAAAGCATGGTTACAGGTGAATGCAGAAGTTCATACAGTCTAGCTCTCCTGCTGTACTGATTAGAGTTATTTCATTAATTTGAGTTATTCAAGTTGCTTTGCATTTAACCACAGGACTTGGGAGTAGGCAATGTCATATTTCAATTACTAGTACCACATGCTGATTTCACTGAAGCTTTTAAATGTCTCCCAACTTATTTGGGCTGAAATCTTCTGATGCATTCCATTCCCAAGGTGGTCTGAGATAAGAAATCTGCTCACAATTGCTTCTAAGTTCTGCTCCCACACAAGCTATATCACTTCTTAGCATGTTTCAAATGCAAACTGGTAACTCAACAGCTAAACCTTTTACTGTTCACTTTTTAGCTCTCCTATATCTAGTCAAGCAATCTAAGATCACTAATGGGACTATAAAAAGGAAATTCACATAATTAATATACTTTTCAGAGTGTGCAAGTGACTGAACAGAAAATTGGCTAAGTTACAGCTGTTTATACACCGCCTGGTACCAATAATGACACCACCATGAGAAAACACTGAGGTCTGAGTTGCTCTTACACCTCCATCTCTTTCTCTGGCTGTGGATTCTGTGGTCCACAGGATACACTGGAAAGTTTGTAAGAGCTCACATGGGAAAAGCTGGGGACTTGGGGCTCCAAGGCTATGAGACCTCAGCTATGAATGCTTATGCTTCACCAGGTAAGGAAGGACAGGCTTTACAGATTCCTATTTCTACTCCTGTTAAGGAACTTTTATCCAGAACACTTCTTTGAACTACTTTGTTAAATCCAGAGTTTAAAAAATCAGGAAATGCATCATTAGATGAGAGGGACTTTTATTAATTCAACACATCTATAATTTTCTTATTCACTGCTTCAAATTTGACTTTGGAAATCTTCAGAAAGGAGATAAAGAGAAGGTTTTGCAGTCCAGATGCTGCTGGGTTAAATAAAAATTCTCTTCTAATGCCTTTGAAATAGAAACTGTGCTTTCACACATAATAAAAGTCCAATGAAGAACAAATCCAAAAGAAAAAGTTTTCATTTTTCCACTCCAGTGTGCTTTCAGATAAAAGGAAATCAATACGAGCTGTGAGATTCACATCAGAAAGATCAGCTTATTTATGTATGAGCACAGCTCCCCGACCCCCTGAAGATGTCTGTGCCATTCCTGGGAACAGGTCGGACTGGCCTGAGGGCAAAAAAAATTCAAGAACAGAGGACTCAGCAGTGACACAGACTTTAATCTCTGATAAGCTGAAGACTTGGTGGAAGCAAGTACTTTTGTACTTTTGCAGAACCTGTTTTTAATTTCCTTTCTATGCAGTAAAACTCAGAGAATACTTCCTTTCCCCCTCCCTAGCTTTCTTTATTCTGCAAAATGCATTTTTCTGCTTAGAGAGGTGCTCCTTACAACAGGACGGGGTTAATCTTCCTTATGATAAATGTTTTAATATATTTATATAGACCAAGCAATGGACGGTGTACTTCTGTTTACCAAGGTACTCTAAATGATTGAACTACATGTATTTGTACTTCTGTCCCATATTGAAGCCCCAAAGCAGAAGCCAGACCTTTGCAGCAGACTTTAGGCTGCTTGAACCCTGAGCCCTGTTCTACAAGGCACTTGTTAACATGCAGATCTCACACATGTAGTTTCTCCATGCACAAGGCCATGGAGAAGCTCACCTGCAGGCTGAGCCTGGGAATCAGGAGAGGACATGGTGGGTCAGACTTTGAGAAGGTAATCTGTTCTTCACAGGATAGCACTAAATTGTACAGATAAGGAACTGGGACACACTTTGCTCAAGTTGGCAGGAGAGCTAGAGATGCAAATACTGGTCACATAGTGTGTACCACACTAGAACAATTCTTTCTCAAAGATTTGACTGCTTAGAGGAATATTTCCTATTATAGGTTTAGACTTCTCTCATTTTATTGCTGCAAGATTGACAATCTCCAGCAACTCCTCCTTGGCATATTTCTGGATTAGAAAAAAAAAGTCAATTCCTTTCAAAGATCTATTTTCAGATTCAAACTTATTATGAATTCAAGCTCAACTCCATCTCTTATCCACACCTACCAAATGCTGTCTAAGATACTTGGCACACAAACACAGGAGACTGAACTGGAGGAAGACTAAGAAATCTCATCTTCCAGACAATCAAAATTTTATTTTCAAAAAGAAAATTCTTTTTACAACAGAATCCTTCATGACAGAGCACGAACACAAACACCTGGGCAGGGCTTTGAACAGAGTACACCAAGCCATTAGTAACTTGTAATTATTTTCTTCCTTGTGTTTCCAGAGTTGTCTCCCTGAACAAATGGTACACATTGTGAAGATGCTCTCTTTGTGACCATTTTAGCTGTGTTGATTCTGTGATTCAGTGTTGTTCTGACAAGATTTGTTACATTTCATTTGGAAATCAATGGGCTACATCTCTCAAACTGTCAAGTTATGGGCACAAGCACTGACAGAAGTTTTGCTACAATATAAATTTGATTGCATAAGAAGTAAACAAAATTTAAATATCAGATAGTACTGAGAGACACAGATCAGCATTAAAGCACACTAAACGCTTTGGTACATATTGTAACAAGCAATAGACAGTGAAATTATGTTTACTCAGGTACTCTAATTTGCCAAAATCTTCCCTGACTGTCCATAAAATGTTGTAGCCTCCAGTTTATAGCAAATCTCATCTAGAAGCAGTGGGCTGAGACTACTGAGTTTCAGAAAACAACCTATGGACAAGCAGACAAAATACCATTCTTCCATTCCCTTTTTTGTAGGAATCAAAGTGTTCAGTATAGGGTTTTTTTTCTAAATGCTTCTTAACAGATAAATCACAAAACAAAAGAAACGTTTCTTACTAAACACATAGAAAATGGATTTAGAAAATCACATATTGTTCACATTGCTCCTGCATAAAATTTCACCTGCTGGGGTGCCAGGAAAATTCTCCTTCATATATTCTCTGCCAAGTATCAAACTCCAAAACTTCAACTGAATGACAATGGACAACATTACACATGTTCTAACTTTCCTCTAACCCCTAAAATCCTGGAGGTTCTGAATAAAACATTACCAGAATAATTCACCCTTAATTCCCTGTAGAAAACTTTGAACGACCCCTTAAAATTCCTTGTACAACCTCTTCATGTCTTTTTGTGTGTAGTATGTGATGAAAGACAGACCAGGTATTCACAGGTGCTGTCTTCTCACCTAACACATAAAATGTTTCAGAAAAAGGTGAGAGAGGAATGTACATTTTGGGGTCAGGAAGAACCACTTGCTAGCAGTGATATTTGTTCTTGGCTGTAAAGGGGTTGAGTCAGGAGGGACAGAGTTTGCTGATAAAGGCAGGGCTTGTTTCACCAGAGCAAGATCACTCAACAATCTAGATTTGGAAACAAGGGCTGCATAACTGAGTGTAATGCTTCTGTCACAGTGCTGTACCTCACAGCCATCTGCCCACCTGAGTGGGCACTGCAGAGAAAACTTACTATCCTGGTCCTTTGCTTATGATGGTGAAAAGCTTTCACAGACCTTCCTGAAGAGCTTCCTGAAGTGAGCTGCAGAGGTGGAGGTTTGACTCCACTTAGCAAGAGGCAGTCTGGAAATCTCAACAGAAAGGGACATGCACCTCTCTTGTACAACTTACCCTGGCTCTCTATGGCATGTCAACACCACTGAAATTTTCCTTTGGGAATCACCACTGTGTCTGTGTGATGAGAAATAAGAAGAGTCTTTGTGAGGCTGGAAGCTCTCTAAGAAAACAAACTTGGATAAGAAAAGCAAATGAATGAAAATAAAGCAGGTTGTGTGTTCCCAAGAAGACAGCATGGAAGAGGCGGCTGGGAAAGAAGGCAGTACCTTCCCAATCTGCACACACACATGGCAAAAGGCAGACCCATCCAAAACATAAAATTCAGGGAAAACTGAAAAGCAAATCATTGCCAGTGATGGGAGTGGGGGGAATCTCTCCAAATCCTAATGAAGGAATTAGTGTAAGTCTCAAGGAAGACCAATGGCAGATGAATGGACAAAAGCATCAACTAGCCAAAGAATAAGTACTGCAGAGGCATTCTGTGGGAGCAGTTAAACAAATATAAGTGCAGGAATGAACAGTGGATCTCAGAGAAGGATAAACACAACCCAAAACAGTCATCAGCCTGCAGCTGGTTGTGAAAGCTCCATTTTCTGCCCATAAACAAAATGGTCCCCATAAACAGTTTTCAAGAAAAGATGAGCTTTAAAATTTTCTTCGTTTTAAAAAACATTTGTAATTCAGTTTTGGTACTTAACTCACTTTTGAAATGCATGTGTGTGTGTGTATGCATGTGTGTGTATGCGTGTGTAGGCTGCTGATTTTTTTCCCCCGTTTCCAGTCCACTCTTTATTTTTAGACCTAATCTTTTGTTCTGAATCAGGGGGGAATAATAAAATAAAGCAGTGAAAATTCCCACAAGGCAGAAAAAGAAAAAAAAATTGTGTTGCACAGAACACCAGCTTTTGAGGATGACACAGAGTGACCTCACCCTTCCTCAAGCCCCTAGGAGATCATCCCCGTAACTTTTCCTGTGGCATTATTTTAGCTCACTCTCCCTCCCCACAGACTGCTGTAGCCCTGACTTTCAGAAGCTTTCCTCCCTGACCACATTGCACAGTGTTTCTGTCGCTGTGTTCATTGCAGGTTGTTGCCATGTGCAAAAGCCCCACAGCAGGTGGGCCAGCTCAAACTTCCCCATCTAAAATCAGTGCATGGATTGGTGAAGACCAGAACAACAGGTTAGAAAATCTAATTGCTTAGAAATTGCTACAGAAAACACTGTAGTCTCAAACCATCCTTTGGGGACATAGAGAAAGAGGGAAACGTTTCACTGAAAAAACTCCAAATAAAGCAATCTGCTTTACACAAAACCCACGCAAGCACTTTTGTGTACAACTGATGTCACTGCTGACAATTTAAGCTGTATATGTTACCATAGGAGAAAAAAAAACCAAACCAACAGAGAGCAGATTTTCACTTGCAAGTGGAATTTAGCTCATTTCCAGGATAATATCATGGACACAACAAGTTTCTCATGTTTGCTTCCTTAGTCTTTCATTTCAAAAAACGTTCTTCACAAGAGATTGATTCCTTCATTTACAATGCAACAGACACAAATTTTGCAGGACAACAGATGCTGACATTAGAAAGCTGGACTTTGGATTGTAACAAAATTTGAATATGCAAAACTACTCTAAATCACAATCTGCTTTGGTCTTTCAAGCGCTCCTCAGGCGCAGAAACTGCATCAAGAGCCACTTATTGTCATGTGGATCAGAGATTGCATTGGCTCCAGAGCACTTACCCAGCATGGCTTGAAAGAAGCAACATTGGCCAGAGATGGACAAAAGCACACACTGCACATGGGTTGTGACTGTTCAAGTCCTTTCACCTGCAAGAGCAACGACTCTCACAGTCTCAGTTCTTTCACAAAGGTACTGCCCAGATGAAAAACCCAGTCAGCTCATTTGCTGCTTTGTACTTGCTGACTTCAAACCTTTAAAAGTACAGGGGTTTGGCCATGACTCAGACAGTGGTTGCTAAGCTGCACCTGCTTCCTCAAACACACCAGCTGGGAAGCAGCTGCCCAAGCAGAGCACACCGACCCATTGCTCTCCCTCCTCTCCAAAAGATCTCCCACAGTCCTCACAGGCAATGGAAATGTGGGAGGATGCCTGCTCAAGGGCACTTCCCTGGAAATGAGGTATTGCAGGCCATAATGCAATCCCAAAGGATTAAAAATCTGACAGAAAGTAGGTTTTGATAGTGAGCATCCTTAGATACCAGCTTTCTCTGTTCTGCTACTGAAACAGAAAAGCAATGAATTAAGTCATATTCTAATAGATTAAAAAATCTGCCAGTGGAAACAGACTGAAATAAAGCATTTGCCAACACTATTTTTCTGGCATTCTTATTTCTCCATGTTCCCAACTACTTTCAGTTGCTTCCTGAGATAAAACAGTTCCACAAGGTCCCCAGAAATGTCTGTGTCTTTGTCTCTGGCCCTTCTAAGTTTATCCAGTTTCCTCTGTCATCTTGGCACAATCAAGTGGAGCCCCTACTGCCCACTTTCTGCTGGGAAAGTTCTGTTTTAAGGCAATAAAACCTGAATTTAGCATATACTTTTTTCTTCTCACATATAATCAAGCAAGCTAAGCATATCGACGAGGCACTTCAAGAGTGTTACTGCCAGGGCCAGGAGATGCTCTCACAGCTCTTTTTCAATAACCTAGAAGAAAATACCTTTGTTACTATGAGACAAACACCGCTGAAAACTGAACAGAATATTATGGTATCAGTAATAACAGCTTTAGAGAGGGTGGAATTCACAGCTTTACTTTTTAGAACTTCAGAAGCCTTTATGATCTGAAGACAAGGTTACCATTTTTCTATTATATCAACAGAGAAATAATCACAAGGTGTTGAACACTAAATGCATCCCTAGGCCATAAGCTTTCCAAGGTGGCAATAATTACTTTTTCCTGTCTGCAAGGCCTTTACTGTAATGAAGCCTTCACTCTATTCTTCACTCTATTAGTCACACCTAAAAGGATAACTTTCTGCTATTATTACTGATGATTGCACTAGGCTTTTGGCAATGTTCTGTACTATGAGAAAAGTTTTACTTCTGATAACTGGGGCAAGAATGGTACAGGAAGGTTTCAGACAAGGTGTACGTGTCCTGAGCAGAAACTGCTGGAGGCAGGGGGGCAGGAGGGCAAGAACAGCTGAGCCAGTCTTAGGGCAGATGGGAAAAGCACTTGTGATGGCCAAAGGTGGATGTAGAAAACTACTCTGTATGCAGCTCTGCAACCAAGTAGCCAAGGTGTATCTCCCAAGCATTTGTTTGCTTCTATACCAGGAGAGAATTATCTTCACAAACTGAAGCTTGTGCTACCATGGGTCATTTTTTTCTATCTGCTAGAATAGTTTGGCACCCATAAAACACTACCACAAATATAAATATCCATACCACTGTGAGTCTATCATCAATTCTCCTCTGTGGAAGCAACAGACTTTGATTTGAAAATTAACAAACATGACCTGACTGATTGTTTTTATGTTGCTGCTTCTTTTATTTATATTTATTATTATTATATTTATAAATAATTAACAAGAGATGGAACTTCTTCTCATTTCTCTGCTTCAGCAAAAAAAAATCAGACTATGGATAGCTGTGTGGCCCTCCCAAAAAGCAGCATTCTATCACTAGTTCTCCCATTATTCCTGAATGGCCTTTCATTCCTCACCTAACTTCCTTCACACAACTTTTGTCTTCACTCTCCTGCCACTCTTCAAGCAGAGTTGAAAGCTCCTCTGTTCCTTTGTGCCCCGAGCTCTAAAGGCCAAAGAAGGTCCTACGTGACCACCTCTCCCTCTGATTTTCTTCCCAGCATGTTCTCAGGCAAATCTATATTTATCTGACCTTATTAACATGTCCAGACTCTGCTGCTGACTGGGAACCTCCCTAGAGACAACCAGGTCACCAAGAGCCAGAGTGATGAATCCTGGGGAGTCATGGGCCTGCAAACACTCTGTATTTGGCAAATTCACCTAGAGTCTTCTAATCGAGCTTTCAGGGGCATGGATAAACCACAGGCACTAAGAACAGGTCACAGTGGTGTTTGTGAAGGAAGAATGTGCCTTACTAATTCATTTGTGTTCATGGTAAACATGCCAACTTGAAACAGTTCTGATGGCTTTCAACACAGCCCTTGAGAGATACAGCTCTACCATGGAATGGCAGGCTAAAGCCCTCATATAAATGGTTAAAAGAGAAAAGATAAAGAGCAGGAGAAAGTGGGGGTTTATTGTAGCAGAGGAAAATCTCAAGAGAAGTGGTATCAGTGACCTTTGCTGTTCAACACAGTCCCAAATAAGCTTGTAAAAGGTCAGAAGAGAAGCAGGGAGGCCAGAAACTTCACTAGCCTAATCACAGTTATCCAGACAAGAGCTGACCTTGCATATGTATCTGGTAATATCAAGTGACTAGACAATAAAAGAGCAGATTAAATTTTATGTGGATAAGCATAAAATTACGCTCATGAGTGGGGAAAATACTGCCACCAATTTAATATAGAAAATTATGGTATCTGAGTTAATGATGACCTCTCAGGAATCGTATCTTAGCTGATGATACACCAAAACACCAGCTCTGTACTCAGCAGTATTATAAACCTTCACATTCACAGAATTATTACACAAGTAGTGGAACGCACTACAGAGAACATAGTTATTATCTTCCTGTATAGGTAAATAAATCTTGAGTTCTCTACTCAAGTTGCCGTGACAACTCAGTAGGGCTATAGACCTACAGTTAGGTAAGTATGTAACTACGTAACTCTAATCCAGATATAAACTGCAAAGTGCTTCCCTGATCTGTTAGCTGTTGTCATTGAATTTATTCCTTATGCACCAGCATAGCACAGCATCTTGGAGACAGCAGTACAGCAGGACACGAAAGGTGTAGAATTAATACCTGAAGGAAGGAGGAGTTTACAGGGTAAATAACTCTTTGTAGTCACTCTTTGCAGAGTGTTTTCTAGGCCATGTGCAAACCTATCTAATTATAGATAATAAAGCCTAGCATGCTGGAATAGTAGCACCTCACAGAATCAATAGTGTCAAAAGGTGGATATAATTAAAAACAGTATCATTATAATCCTGCCAAGAATTGGCTCTGGCACATTGTAGGAAACAAATCAGAACAGAGTTGTTCCAGTGGGTTCATCAACATCCTAGTTAAGCTACAGCCATTTTCTAAGTTTTGCTATTGCTTCAGTCAAGTAATGCTATTTTCCTCTTACCTACACTTTCCACTAAAGGAAAAAAAAAAGCTCATTCCCATATAACCTCAAAATGCACAGGTCCCAAGACTTAAAAGTAACTTCTGGCTGTTGTCTGATCATAAACCAATTTGTCTTCCCCCTTGCTAGGCTCCCCATTTTCACTAGAAGCTTGAAAGTTTTACACTTAGTTTCAGTGTGTGCCAGAGACAGGCTTAAAGCAGAAGTGGATGCTGCGAGCAGCTGAGGTCCTAAGGCATCTTTCTTATTTCATTTCCATTTTCAGGTGCACTTTAAGCTGCCTTGTGTTAGTAGTGATGGACCAATTATCATAGTATGAGAGAGGCTGAAATCTTTACTTCTTCTAGCTGAACTAGGAAAATTTCGTTTCTCCCTCTCAGAGTTTCTACTTTCCCAAGGCAGGAAGGAAGCACATTCAAGCAGATCTCATGAGTGTGATGGCAAATCAAATTCAGTTATCAGACAGAAGAATCAGAAGCCTGAAATGGCCAATCTTTTGAAGCACCCTGAAGAATTATCAGTGAAATGTGTAGCTATTTGCCCTCATCCATAACGTGCCCTGCACACACACCGTGCTGTGAATCTGAGATTGCTGCATTAGGGTCCTTGTCATGAAGGGGAGAATAGTTTCTTGGTTTTGCTAAATGACAAAATGTTCCCTGTTGACATGGCTATCAAGATTTCCAAGTAGCTTTCTCTCCATGTTCCCTTGCTTAGTTCCATGAGAGCAATCCCAGGCAGCCCTCTATAACTTCTTGGTCTCAGGAATCACACATGCAAATCAGAGCTGCTGGTGACTAACCAAAATTTGCAAGAGGGGTCATACAGTTTGTGCCTCCAACTGATCGGCTGCTTACCAAGTGTCACTCTTGGTTACTTTGCTATTAACTCTTCTTTTGAAGGGTGTTCTATCAGTTCCCTAATGAGGCAGAGAAGCTGCCAGGCAGGGCCTTGGGCCAGTTCCTCAGAAACCTCCTCACAGCCTCTGGCTCAGACCTGATCCTTCAGACCTAATAAATAACAATGGAATCCGTGTCTCCATCAGGTGGAAATGGCTGCTTCTGTAGAAGATGTTAATTAACATCTTACAGCATGTGGAGGAGGAGGGAGCCAAAAGGGAAGGTGAAATTTAAAGCCAACCAGAGCTCAGTGGAGCAGTAGTGTCCAAGTCTTTCTGCCAGCCTGCAGACCTTGGGGGGATTTCATTCTGTACCAGCCCAAAGGGGGACAGTTTACTTATAACAAAGTTTCGGTGGAGGATGTTCCTCCCCATCTCTCTCCAAGTTTTTTCTATCCCCAGTGGGATGAATGATGTGGAAACAATTTTCCTGTCTTCCCGGAGATGGAATGAGTGGGCAAGGGCAGGCTCTACTGCAGATTGCTGCAGGTTTGGCCACACTGCTCAGCCAAGTCAGACATGAATTGTTCTCTTAGTCAAAAGCTGTGTTGGGATTTGTCTTGGGTTATGGAACCAAAAATGTGTATTCTATTTCATCTGTTGAAAGCATTTGGGGAGATGTTTGGTTTTTTTTCTTTTTTCTTTAGCTCTTGTAACTCTGGGAGAAGTGAGGGTGGATGCCTTCTGATAATGGGCCAGCTGTTGAAACCAGGTGGGGCAGTGTTTCTTATCTCTTTCACCACCCGTCCTCCCTCCAGGGGCTTATTGTCTGCTGATGGGCCATTAACACCTCCCCAAACTAACACATCCCCAAACTGTACCCTCCCCAAAGCAGTACATTCACATCCCATTGTGAGATGCTCCACCCAGTGTGGGGAGCCAACCATTCCTACCTGGATAAAACTGAGACACAGGAACACAAGGTATCTGGCTTCACCTGATTCCCGTAGGAAGACTGGATCCCTTCTCGCCAGCACCAGACCCTTCTCACCCACTGGATCCTTTCCTACAGGATCATCTCTACTTCAACAGAACCACATCTGCCAATCCAGGAGGACTCACTTTGGGACTGCTTCCAACACCCTGACCAACAGGGTGTCAGGCTGTAGTTCTGACTCTGTCAGGATTTCCCAAAATTGTTTTTTGTTTGCTGGTTTGGTTGGATAGTTTTGTTTTCTACTACATTTGTATTGTTAATACTTCTAGTAAAGAACTGTTATTCCTATTCCCCAATCTTTGCCTGAAAGCCTTTAATTGCAAAATTATAATTTGGAGGGGTGAGGGGTTTACATTCTCCATTCTAAGGGAAACTCCAGCTTTGCCTGGCTGATACCTGTCTTTCCAAATCAAGACAGATTTCAGATGCTGCAAGACAACGATCCATCAAGCAATAACCAAAAAGTGTGAAATACAATATTTCACTTAGAGCCATGTTACTTGATTGGACTCAACCTGTAAAATTAATGTGCTATTCAAGGGAATTTGCATCTAAATGTGTTACAGGGATATCAATTCTCCATATTTTTTTAATTAGTCTGTCATAGCAATACTCTCTCTTCCTCCAGCAGAGAGCTGTCAGGAACTCCACACTTATCCTCCATTTAATCCTCACTGTAACCAAGTTTTTTACTTATTTCTCTTGTGAGAAAACAAGGCTCCATACAAAAGAACTCAAAATTATTCTTCTTTATTCATACTACTGAGTATGGCAAACTTATTTAGCAGTGATTGTGATTGTGTCTGTCCCAAAATATTCTAATGATTGAAAACTGAAATTATTTGTTCTAACCATCTCTGAGCTTCTTTCTTTGTCTCTTGTCCAGGTGGAAATGAAGACAATGGGAGGATCCCATACACTCTATTGCAAATTTCATAGAAGAACACTGAATAGAGGACAAGCACTATTCCTAACCAGAGAGAAAAATCTTATTTGCAAATCTACGAGCAGGATGTTTTAAAGTCGAGTGTAACTTTTCTTAAAGAAAACCACACATTTTCATCTATTTCTTACAGCCTGGCAGTACAATTAAAATTATCTATTCTGATGCTCAGTCCTTCTAAGGTATAAATCATAGAGAAATAAGAAGTGCAAGTATCAAAATATGCAGTGGTACTTTTCCCTGTACTAATCACCAGCTTGACTTCCTTGGTCTTGATAGGCTAGAAAGTTTAATTAAAAAAGAACATACATATCAGACCACTTGCACAAAACTCATTTTACCATGAGTTTTAAGATAGAAACTGTCTCTCCTGGGGCAATTGTAATTCTCTTTTTTGACCTGATGTATGGAAGCAGACTAAGCAAAACAAAGGTATAAAGGATTCAGACTAAGGAAGATAGCTGGGAAACGTGCAGTGACATATTTTGCATTAATAAAGCAATAAGACAATGGCTTGTACCCTCAAATAAGGTGAATACACAACAACTTTGCAGAAAAAAAACCCCTAGATTAATAAACTTTGTTCTGTATTGGATTAAGAGATAACATATCCCATAGCATTACACAAAATTGGTGTTTCTTGACTATTTGTAAGGGTGGTTTTGCTTTTTCCTTTTTTATTATCCACCCAAATTACATTACTGCAGTTTGACTTTCAGGCTGCAGCCTCCAAAATTAAGTAATGGAATTTAAGTGAGCGATAAAGTCATCGATTGGTGCCGGAATAGTTTGGCTAATGTACTTTGGGTAATCCTGCCAGCTGGACTGGCTTGTAGCATTAACCAAGGGCAGCCAGAGCAGCCAGCTGCCTTACAGAGCCTCGATCTTTGCTGTCAGCAGGTGCATGCCTCACCCTTCACAGTTGGAAGGAACTGGTCTGGGATGTCAAAATTTCAAGCAAGCACCTTGATTTTGTCAAAGGTAAATGTTATGGTGGCCCAGTGAGGTTGTTGAGGACGGGTCATGCAGCACAGGCACAGAATCACAGAATTGATTAGGCTGGAAAAGACCTCTGAGATCACCAACCTCAACCTTTGACCAATCAAGACTACTTGGACTAAGTACCACCAACCAAGATTTTAGCTTAATCACCTCCAGGGATGGCGACTCCACCACGTCCCTGCGCAAGCCATTCCGATGCCTAGTCACCCTTTCTGGGAAGAAACTCCTTCTAATATCTAAGCATTAGACTGATGCTGCTTAAGCATCACTGATGCAGCTTAAGACCGTGTCCTCTTGTCCTGTCAACTGTTGCCTGAGAGAAGAGGCTGGTCCCCACCTGGCTACAGCCTCTTTTCAGGGTGTTGTAGAGAGTGATAAAGTCACCCCTGAGCCTCCTTTTATCCTTTTAGGTAAAACACACATGGCTCCCTCAAGTTCTCCTTGTAAGGCTTGTGTTTCAGACCCTTCACCAGCCGTGGTCTCACTGCAGAGGGAGGAGCCTTGTGAGAAAGCAGTCCTGTTCCAGCACTGAGGGGAAAGTCTGAAACCACAGGTTTCCCCAAAACCAGCAATTCCTGTATAAAAATATGCCTGGACCAGAAGTCTTAATGCCCCGTCCACTGAAAATGCTTCACACAAAGTAGGTTATATGGGAGTGAAAAGTTAAATGCAAGTCACTGCACTACCGTTATACAAGTATTTAATTAAATACAGTACTCTGCTCATATCTCCTCTGCTAGAGGAGATATGAGTATTCCCATAAGAACTGTAAGAGGTGGATGTGTAGAAACAAACACTGAAGATTTTTGATATAACTGAAAACTAAATGATTAACTTTCTCTTTTGGATCACCTTTTTGCTTAACAAAAGATGTTTCATTTAGTAAAAAAGTGATCCAAAATGGATGGATCAAATTTTAAAACCTCAATATATTACTCAGAAATGCTTATATATTTTAGTTCATCTAAATTTATAAAACAGCTACAGACTGCCAAAAGAATTGTATGTTTACTACTACAGCACTGCTAGGAGATCCTCAGTAGCAGTTTATATTGGCAGGTCGGGGAATGCAGAAGAAATATTAACACTGAAAATGTTTGGGTGGTGAGCTAGCTGTTTCAGCTGCCTCTCTAAAACAAATCTAACACAAATTTTTGTTCAAATAACCCATGACAATACTACAGCAGATTTGAAAGAATAAAATGACCTAGAAATCAGGATCAAAAAAAGCTGTTCATGAAAATACCTTAGTCTTTAGGACTGCTTTACCTGCCCACTTCTACATACCTGGAGAGCAATGCTAATCAATGTGAACAGGGTCACATGAGAAAGCCATCAGCAGTGTCCATGCAAGTACTCATCTCCCAGGTCACTTCTGTTAGAGACTCTGACTGATGCACCCCTAAATCTTTGCAGCCATAGTGCGAAAAACAGAGAAAGACTGCATGGAATGAGGATGCAAATCTCTGCAATGGCAGAGGAGGAGTTTTACTCTGTTTCTCACCAGCCTGCACCTGATCACTGGCCAGGCCCTAGAGTTCCGTGTGGCATTGGCATATGATGGCACCATGGTGCTGGGCAACTGCACAGACACTCAAATCAAGGAACTGTTTCCTTCTGAAAAGGAAAGCTTCTAAAGAAGCTGCATGTTAGCCAGTTTATCAAAGCATGCCATAGTTGTCCAAAAGACAAGGCAAGGAGGGAAAAGAAAAAAGGACATTTCTTCTACAATGTAGTGAATTTCAATAACTTCCAAAAATTGCTGCTGTAAATTTAGTCTCAGAGAAATACAGCTGGTGACTCTGTGCTTCACGTGCTGCACAATGGCCAGCCTGCTTTCTAACAGGTCTTTCTGTCTTCCTTCTAGCAGTCGTGTATCAGCTCTTTGCCATCCAGCTACAGGAAGAGATCAAACATGCAGGGCACAGAGGCAACTATGGACATGACTAGTGTTTGATCATCTTGGGAAATGCTAAGCTTTACATCAGTGGCCCACAAGAGGAGAAGCTGTGAAATAAACACTGAGGCAGAGAGACTCTTCCTCTCTCACCCAGAAAGAATCACAACTTCTAAGAGTTAAGTCAGTGTCTTACGCCTTGAAAATTTTCGGATGCTCTCTTTTGTCTCACAGGTATTTGTTCTGAACAGCAGCACCACCAGATCACCATGCAAAACATGAGACACATTATTTACTTTTGCAGGTGTCAATCTCTCAGTATAATTTCTGATTTTTAAACATTTTTTCAAAGAAGAAACAGCTTTCCAGAGATCTGAAGCCTTAAGAGGACAACCTGGGCTTGTATGTCTTCTCTGTGTTGTACCTTCCAAAGCATTAGAAGTCACAGGCACTGCAAGAAGGAACCTGCTGAATTATCTGTGTTCCGGTAGAGGGTCTGAAGGGCTAGAAGTGAAGAAACCAGGTGATTCTTTATTTCTGCCATTACATGTCTTTGCTAAATTTTGAACAGAGGTGACCCCTGCAGAGGGTTCAGAGTTGACGTAGTGACACATAAAGGTTACTCACAGCCTTGGTGGTCGGGTCAGACACTCCATTCCAACTGTCCCACCCGATTATCCGATTATCCGTCTCCTTGTGAATTTGACCTTATGGGAGCTGCAGAGCAGGCTTGACTTCTCATTCCTTTCAAACAGTGCCACTTCCTGGTTTAACTGAACCATTGCATTCTTCACTTATAAGAAAAAACTGGGATGCGGACTAGACATGCCCTAGAAAGGAATCACTCCAGGAATTGCCTTGCATCACTGCAGCAGGCTGAAGTCCTAGGTCTGAAAGTAAGGGTGGTTGAAGCAGGAGGAAGTTTGATAAAGTTTTTTTGTATCTTGAGGAAAATTTCAATAACTGTTTTCGGATCAGTCTAACTGGTCTCAAATGATCCATTTACTTTTCCTAACTAAATCTGCAGAGCAGCCACCAAGCTACAGTATGCTTCAAATGTTCCCTGCTAGCTCCCTGGGACAGATGAGAGAATTTCATATTAATTTCAATACATTAAAACACTAATGTATTTAGCCCCCTGAATTTTAAACATTTCTACTATCTTCTCATAATTTCAAATATTCCTTTGGAAGGTTAAATAAAATTTGCAACTATGAAATAAACAGGATTTTCTCTGGTTTCCCACAGCTGAATTTATTGCAGACATCTCAACTGAAAGTTTCCTAGGGCCAACAGTTAATTTGCTTCAGATATTAGATATTAAATCTCACAGAATCCTGCAGTCCTCAAGTCTCTCTAAGGCAGGCAATGGCCAGCTGCAGGCCTAAAAAAGAAACATTTGAATATGAAGGGACACTATGACTATTTAATTATTTGCATGCATTGCTTTTTAGGGTACCACAAATATTTGGAGAACATCATCTCTGTCATTTCTCCAAATGTAAGACAGGTGGTGCTAATGAAACTGCAGTGGGTGGGTTTTAAAAATACCTCCCTGCAGAGATTTTTAGGAGTGGTTTATGTGACTCTCATGCAGCTTTCCTCCAGTACTATTTATAACCAGCCCAGCCATCTGAGGTGCCCTTGAAATATTTCATTATGTCAGCATATAACATTCTGCGTACACTGCTGGTTCCCTCCGGCACAAAGCAGTTGAAAGAATTGTCCTGCAAAGAGGAGCTTTAGGTTGTGCTCCAGAAAGCCGATGAAAGCCTGGAAGGAGCTCCAAAATGCTCCAGACATCCAGAACTAACCTGACTTTGACTCACAATCTGCTTCTGTTGCAAATCTGGAAAAGGTCAGCTTTACCCTAGTATTTCCAAACTTACTGCCAAGCAGATCATTAGAGCTGTGCTTGCCCTGTCCCCAGGCCCCTTCATTTTGTCCAATATTATAACCAGTGAGCCACATATCTTGAAGTACCTTCATGCCCACAGACTGCACATAAAAAGCATGGCTGTATGAGGGAGGTTTTACAAAATGGCTAGAGAAAAGCAAGGTTGACCAGGATGAAAAGACATCAAAAACATTAAACAAAACTCAGCTTGTTTTGCGCTCCCTGGACTCGGATGTGCTCCACAGAACCCACCATTAGCTCAAAAAAATTGAATTTTGAAAGCACAAGCGTGGACATACCTCCAGAATGTAAACCAGGAGGAGGCATAGCATAAAAAAAGCCATTAGTTTAAGTGCTCTCTAAATGTCAGTCCTCCCTCCTGTGACATTTCACAACAGTCCACCCCTGACTGTGACCCCACTTCCAGTCTGTCTAGAAAGCCTGTTGCTTTGAAAAGCCGTCAGGTAGCTGCCACACTGCTGTTAGTGCACTCAAAGCCTGTGGACAGCTCAGCTTGTACTTTACTTTGCCAGCTATAATCCTTTATTTTTGCCCCAAAGCAAAGCTGAACACATGAGGAGAGGAATCTGTGCAAAGCACTTACCAAACCTCAAGATGATTACCTACAGAAGCTTTCCAGGAAGAATTATTTTTCCTGCAAAGGGGAGCACTGCCACCACATTGTAAGGGATGGGAAGTATTTAATATAGGCATGCTTGATAGTGTTAAAAGTAATAGGCTTCCTCTTCTCTTCCAAAAAGTAGTGGTGGGCTTTAAAGAGTCTATTCAAAATGTCTTGGAAAATTCATAAATGCACAAAGTCTGACTGCAGCTGAGATGTGCTTTGTTGTCCTTTAAAGATACCTTACAGCAGTGAGCATCCTGTCCAGTCTTTCCAACAAGAGAAGCAACCAAGATCTGCAACCAGCTCTTGTCTACCCCTCCTGCTACTCTGCATGTCTACAGCAGCAAAACTGAATCACTTTTGTACCAGAATGATTTAGTTTTAGCCTTTATTTAATTCTGACACAGGGACATAATGGCAGGAAAATAAACGACTCTTGAGGAGCCTTGTCCAACCCCTCTGAGGGCTGTCCCAGGAGAACTATCAGCCCAGTGTTCAGGTGTCACATCCACCCTCATGAACCATTCAGGAGCAGCTCTCCAGATCAGGTGTCTGAGGGGGTTTGCTGCTTAGGGCTATGAGATGTTGTATGAAATGCAGAGGAAAAGCAGTTCTGGATTGCACAGGATTTATTATGGGATGTTTAGGGAAGGAAACAAAGGCAGGAAAAGGGAGAGGCTTAGGTGATTTGAGGGATGAAAAAACATCATAAAACTGAGCTTACAGCTCAGGGATTTAAAAGGAGCAGATTTGTCAACTTGTCAGTACCTATGTCTTACTCTGTACTTGGTGTGTGTCTGTCTCATCTTTCATAGTGAAATCCTTTCTACCCCCTTCCTGTGTGAGGGACACTCAGTTCTGCATGCAGGTGTCTGAAGGATGGTGAGTGATGTGTGTGCTGGTCAGTACCAGGAGCTGGAATGCAGCTGTGGCCTCCAAGGCATGGACGCCCAAGCAACAGCAACTGGGGAGACTGGGATTTGGTGTCTAGCTATTGGACAGGCAGGGGACTGATTTCAGTCCACCTTGCACTGAGTAAATGCTTTCTGTGAACGATTACAGCTGAAGCTCAGAGGCCCCAGCACACACAAACACACACAAGCAAGTGCAGTCCACATGTTCTGCTACTGGTGCCAGTTCTGAGCTTTCGTTTCGTCTTTGGTTTCTAGACAAAAGTGCCTGTGTTTCTCAAAACTTTGCTTTTCCCTAATAAACCACTTCTGCGAGCAGTGTGCTGTTCAGCCTCTGATTTTTTTGCTACATGTTATGCATGACTTTGGCTCCTCTGAAACAGGCTGCAAATGGCTAACAAGGAACATAGTTTTCAAATAGATCCATTCCACAGTATGCAGATGCATGAATGTCAAGTAAAGCTCATCTCTGTGCTTTCATGTTGCTATCAGGAAGTCAGGTTTCTACACAGTGAAGAGTAAAACCAAGAGGCTTTTCCAATTACAATTCTAATGCTAAAAGACATGTGTTAGCATATAGCTGAGTGTACACTGATGAAGTCAGCTAGTGCATCACATTATCTGCAGCCATGATCTACCCCACCAAATACTCTTTTCCCTGAGGCTGTCTGGCTGGTAGCCATCCATAAAGCTACACTCTTGTCTTTGGATACCCTTCTTTGATCACCCCAGAGGTGATCCAATGACTCTGGAACACCCCAGGACACAGTTTCTTCCCCCCACCCCGCAGCTGTGACTGGCCACCTTGGAGCCTCCTTTCTAACCAAGGACCTTACTCCCTTACAGCCATGGGACTCAGTAAGGGCCTTCTTGCACAGCTTCTGCTCTGGGGCTGCTGCGTCACCAGGAAGAATGCAGGGACACATGCCCAAGCACCTCCAACATGCAACGAGACATTAAGTGGTATGTGACACAAAAGCCAAAGCAACCTCATGTACTGGAACAAGCATTTTGCAACGCATCTCTCTTTTCCATTGTGTCCTTTTCCAGTAACTTTGCACTCAGAAGTATGGACTTCTCAGACATCCCAAGTAACCCCTGTGAAACCCACGTTGTTTTCCCTTGTCTAAGCACAGACTTCACTGTTTCAGTCAGCTCACCCTTCCTCATGACCTTCAGAATCTCCTGCAGAATTACATTTTTTTTTCTTTGACTTCAAATTAGGTCTATCATCAGTTATGTAAGAGTGGCTATCCTTTCAGATCCACAGCCAGAATAATTACATTTTGTATGTTCCAGGCACTTAGTGTGTTAGTCTACACATAGTTCTTACCTCTTCCATGAATTATGGATAATGATTCATTATTAATAAAATCAGTCTCCTCTCCAACTCCAGTACAAAATCCAGAAAACGGCAGATAATTTTTAACATTATGAGTGCCTGTGTCTGCAGAACCTGATAGTAAGAGAAAGGCTACAAAATATGCTTCATCATTATGTCTGCTTACAAAAATCTCTTTTGCCCACCTGAAAATTATGTGCAGGATGGATTCTGAGAAGCCTGGCTTGAGACCCAAAAAAAAACCAAAACCAAAAAACCAACCACCGCCTGTTGCGAGACATCCCAAGGCCTCCAAGAGCCAAGGCTGCCAGCTTGAGAGAATCCTCCAATCCTTCTTCCCTGTACAGAAGTCTCAAGTGAGAAACTCCTTACTCCTACCTCCCTACTCCCATCTCCCTACTCCTGCCTTCTTTGGTGAGAGCACTGCGAGTGGACTGAGGCTTGACCAACAGAGATCAGGCACTGCGCCTGCACTTCAGGGGATGGGTGGTTGCTTTCCAGTTCAGCTGCTCTCGAGATTGGAGAAGGCAGCTAAGATGCTTCAAATGGCAGAAAATAAGAAAAAAAAGGTACAAACTACCTCGCCCCTGGTATGAGTGGCAAAAAAAGTAGCAACAGCGTGGTGGTGAACTTTTTAAAATAACCGTAGCTTTTTCTAACTTTTTTCAACTTTTCTTTCACTTTGCCTCTTTTACTGTTAAAGTAAAATATATCCACTTTTTTGGTATCTGTGTTTAAACTCGTTTTGGTTTTATTCTTTTTTTCTGGGAATAACTGAACCTTTGAGTTCGTCCCACTTTATTCACAGAGTTTTCTTTGCTCTTCCATGATGGGGGTGGATTGTAACAGCACGAACAGAACTGGCTCCTGCTCCTAGCATGAAGCAGGAAGCTGAACCGTCACCTGCACCACTTAAAACATGATGTGCAACATCAAATGGGTGACAGATCAGCATAACTGAATAGGGAAAGATGGAGAGGTAAGGCCTTGTCACAGGCAGCAGGAACAGCTCCCACACTGCAGCAGCAAAGGCAGTCAACCCAACAAAGCCAATGAAGCAAGAGAATGAGGCCCAAGGCAAGTCGAAAGCATGCTTTCTAAAGAAGGACCCTCAGACAAAAAAATACCAAGATGCCAATCAGCTGTGGAAAATGCTGAAGGTGGGACCCATCTAGAATGTCAGTTCTGTGAACTTTCTTTAAGGCAATGCGAGGTACCATAGCTGCCCATCACAGTCCTGTAAGCAACTCTTTGCACCTCTTTGGCCTCCGGCCATTCTGACTAAAACCAGCAAAGTTACTTATGAGACTTTGCGAGCCTGAATAGGCAACCTTGTCTGTAAAGGATACTCTAATCTCAAAAAGCCCTTGAAGAGAGAAATGGTGAAGCAGTCCCTGTCATATCAAAATGCACAGACTTGGGACTGTTTGTTTTCTAGGGAAAGAGAAGACAGTCATCAGAATGAGAAGCCTGCTTTCTCTTGGGTCACAACACACAGGATCTATTCAGGTGCCAGTGGCAGAGGATCCAGAAACAACTCATCATCTATGTTTCAAATCTGCATTGACCATTTCTGAGCAATGCCCACTGCAATGGCTGCAATAAAATGCATAGAAACCCTCAAAGCTGAGCATTGTTGTTGAAGTCATCAAATCTCAGATGTTGCAGCTGCAGTCCATAACACTGACATGAAGCAGAGAAAGGAATCTTTTCCAGAGGTGTGAGAGCAGGCCCAAGGGATATATTCTACCTGACATCCAGATTCACTAGTGTAATAGTCTCTTTCCAGGCACTTCTGAAAAACAGCAAAATACATTTAAACAATAATCCTAGTTTACAAACTAGTAATGCTAATACAAGCCATTGCAGCTGGTTACAAAGGCATTGCTTAAATGGGAAAACAGAAGCATTTGGACAATACATTGTATTACAAAATACACCAAAGCAGAACTTCTGCTCTGCACCCTGCTGAGAACCAGTAGAAAAGACCAGAAGTACAGAGATTATTTTCTGCATCAGCAATCAGCACTGTTCCCAACAGCAATGGAAACTGTCACATGGTGCAGCCTTGGAGCACCCAGAATCAAAGCCTTTGTGTTCTCTTGGAACAAGGATTCAGGCAAGGGACAGTGAACTTTGCATAAAAGGAGAAAACGAACAAACAAATAGCCTTACAGAATTTAATAAGAATGAAGTTTTACTTTCTTCAGGTGTGTGAAGAAACACGCATCTCAAGAAAGTGAAATTACAACCTACAAATAGGGGCAGAAAACAACAGGCGAGGCTTTAATGACAACATCTCCCCATGGAAACCACCCAATCAATCTTTGTACTGAACCCAATGGCTTTCATTTTTGTTCTGTTCTTATTTCCATGGACACGTCAACATGTGAGCATTACACAAAACCCACAAGGCACAGACATGTCCAGTTCAAACCCTAAAACCCCTCTACATAGTGACAAATGCAAGCATATTGCCATGTGAAAGACTAGGCATATTTGTACAAATGTGGACCACATTTTCCTCTTAATAGCCGAATCTCTCAGACTACCCTTATAAACTTTTTTCTCCACTAACACCACAGATCATTGCCTGACCTTCTCAAAGAACAGCTAATCAAACAGAAGTCTAAAAAAGTAAAGAACATAAAATGCTAAATGAGGATGATATTAGAAATTAAAGACACACTGTGACTTGTTACAGAGGTTCACAGAGATTTGCACTGCAGTATACCCCCTATTCATATGTGGCACTGAATTAAGCCTAACTTGAGTTGAGACCAACTGAATCCTGAGTGACTATGTCTACACCTGGGTTTAAACAGCTGAACTGATCTATCTTAAAAGCACATATTCAATTGATATATTTTTCTCTGACTGCTCTAATGCCAAGGAAGAAGTTATTGCACAAAAAAGAGGTATTCCACTCAAAGTAATGATCTTTTATAGCAGAATCATCAATCAGCAAAATAAGAAAATATCAGTTACATATAAAGTAAGAAATACCAGTAAAAACTTTTTCATATTGTATTACCTCTGGTGAAAAAAATGTAATTAGTTCCTACTGGCTGCAGGGCAGGTTTATGCTTTCAGGACTAGTAAACACAACTGTCAGCACAATTTCTTTTTGTGATGCTTGGGAATTTCAGTCAAATAGGAAAAGTTTTACTCTATTTGTTAGAATAACTCCATGTTCAGAAAAGGAAGAGAGCCAGGCCCATCACTGGTTACTTCACAGATGGCAGCAACCAGTAGCACAAAGTTCAGGTAATTATTAGAACCACTTTTAATAAAGTCATGGAAGACTTAGAAAATATAACACTTGCTGAATTAGTGCTAATTTTCATTCACTTTTAAGTGACTATACACGGGCAAGGGGACTTTTCTGCAGTTAGTCTCTCATACTGATATTTAAATGAAGCTAGCAAGTGGCAAATGCCTGTCTCCTCAGGACAATTACGCACGGGTAATATCAGTGCAAATAAGAAATATGTATATGACTAAAACCAACTTCAAAGCAGCCTGGAGTGGCTGGCAGTTCCTAACAAGCCAAGAGCATAAATAAAGGTGCTGCCCTCTCAGCATGTAGAGTTCACAAGATGTACATCTGCATTACAGCACGCAGATGCTGCAAGAAATTCAACTACTGTAGCATCTGTTCTGCATTGTTAATGTATTCTCCCAACCAGGCATTTGTAAAGGCAAGGGTGAGAGGAACACATACAGGTCAGTTAAGCACCTTTCAGCCCAGGTACATAATGACACCAGGATAATGCTGTTTTCCCTCTTGGTGACTGAAACCATTTAATTTCCTATCTGGCAGTTACTTGACACACACTTGTCACAGACATACCAGTGGAGTAACACTTTAGGCCACCGTTGTGTTTTGAGTAAAAGGCAGATTTTATGACAATGCAATGCCACACCACCTCTGTTTCAGTCACACTGCATTTATTCAGTGCTACGATGACTGCTAGTTCCTTATGTTCCCGGGAGAGAATGGGACAAAAACTTAGAGCCTCACAGCATTTCAGTTAGTTTCTCTGCTTTTATTAACAAGCATATAATATTCATTGGCAAAACACTGGATACAAGCTTCACTATCATAAAATCAAAACATTAAGCATTAATCCCCAAAAGGCTTATTCAGACAAAACTAGCCACCAGTAGTACAGAAATTACACAGCAACACAAAGCATAAAAAATTGTAAACTTTTAAACGAAGCTAAGCCAAAAATATGGTTTTACACTCTGACATTTCCAGAATCTTTATTATGCCACAAATGAGGATAAAAGGCTTAGTGGTTGCACTGGCTAATTGTCCCTTAACTGCAAAATTATCCTGTTTGCAGAAGGAAAGAACAAACTTTCCTTTTGTCCAGATAAGTCACTTGAATTAAAGATTCCATCAAACCAATACTTTCAAACAGAAATAAAAAAAATATTCAAACAGTATTCAAAACTCAAGAGTTCCTCCTTCAGCCATACCTCTGAATGAATGATCCCACTGCTTTCTGTGGAACCATCCAGGTTATTAGTAAAGTTACCAATGTAAATGTTCATAGAATTGGACATTTAGTTCCTACCCTACCACCAGGACATGGACAGGTCATTGTGGCTTCAAAAGATTTCAAAAAATCTCTAAATAGGATAAAGTATGGAGCAAATAGTAGAGTCATAGCTTTAATTTGTATATAAGTAAACCAGTAAAACTTTACCTGTTGACTTGCCACAAGACCCAAGTTCCTAGGTAATTTTTGTCTTGACTGCAAGTTTTGATTAGAGCAGAGACCGAAGCATTGTTGGAGATCTTTAATGTTATTCTCTGCTTTTTTTTTTAAGCTTTTTCTTCAAAAACAGATCTCAAGACCCAAGAAACATCTAATTATATCTTATGTAGGGAGACTTGTGTGTGGAACAATTTCTTTTCCTGTTACCAACTTTAGGCAGACTAACTGAAGTTGCATTAATGTTTTCAGTGAAACATCCAAACTGTAGTGATTACCTGAGGAAAAGCAGAAACTTGATTTTTTCTGTTCAGTAAAGCCTTCTGTACAAAACGTGTACCTAAGATTCATCTCACTGATGTACAGACTGGGTGGCTTTTTCCTATTATATTTATCTCAATGTAATATGCAGAATGCTGTAAAATAGCAAGTTATATTTATCATCTAGTAGAAAAAAAAATCTGTAAATCCCCTAGGACTGTGTTGTTGTAAAGACAATAAGAGCCAGATAAGCTTTCAAAGGCCCATAGCCTATTGAAAAAAATAGCACCATCATAGTTGTAGTCTGATATTTTTTATGGTTCCATATCTCCTGAGTGACAGTGTTGTGTATACTATTGCACAACCAGTAGAAAAAATATTCCCAGGTGTGATGGTACACAAATATACCAGACCTAACAATGGCACGAAACATTTTCAGATAGGCTGCAAGTCTTGTCGATTGCTTCCACAATTCACATTAAGGTTTCTTGCAAGATCGTTTATTTTAAAATATTGCTGACATATAGTTCTTGTACTTACAGAAATTTTTAAATCCCCCATTTCACTCTTAAAATAAAAAATGGTACAAAGCATAAAACACACACGTCCACCCCCAAATAACAGCCTCAAATAAAACTCCATTTGAACAAGTGAGAAAAGCCATCTACATTCCTTTTAAATGTAATGGTAAGTAGATGCTACATTTACAATTTAAACATAAGCCTAATAAATGCGTGTTTCAAACCTATTGCACAAAAGCATAAGTAATGCTCTTTATCCATACAAAACAAAAACATACAGATGAAAGCTACTCAAACTCAATGTAAAAGGAAGAAGCTTGTAAAAACACCTTAGAATTTCATTTTATATGCCCGTAAATAAAGCTGGACCACTGAAACCAAAAATACTTGGATGGTAAAATAAGACAGAAGGCTTAAAATAGAATAAATAATTTCATAAAGTTAAAATTTAAACCCCCAAATCTTATTTAAATTCAATATTATATATTCTATCTGAATTCTTTATTTTTAATGAAAGTATACTTAATGAGACTCTAAGCCTGGGTGATTCATCAGTCTCATTGCTGCTGAGGATAATGCAAAAAGATACTTCCTTACCGCAACTATTTACCAGCGTAAGAAATTGTAAAAACTACTTCACAGTAATGGCATCTTCACAAAAGTCAAAACAAACTACCATGATCTCACCAGGACTAAGAAATATCTATGGCCGAGTCCCAATTTTAGTTCAACTTTGAACAGTGTAAGGGTTACTTTACCCAATATAATCTTGATATAAATTGTCTCCTAAGTGTCACAGAAATTAAACAAGGCTCTGACCCAAAAAAGACCTTGCCCTACATTGTAGTCTTTTAGTGAGACTAACATATGGTACAGACACAATCACACCACTCTCGAGGGCAATTTTTGTAGTGAAGATGTTATCACATGTGATTTAGAAAAACAACTGAGTAATTTTGGAGTTTTTTGTTGGTTTGGGGGTTTTTTGTTTGGTTTTCTTTGCTTTTTTTTGCCTTTTTTTAATGGTGTGGTTTTATTAGATTAAACACATTGCAAAAGCAGTTACACACAATTACAAGCAAAAACCCCAGCTATAGGTATTAATACTGGCTTGAATTTATGTATCCATATAAACAGAGTTTTCTATATACTGATAGCACCATAACAAATTCAAGTGATTCTAAAGATGGTTATAAACTTAAAAGTTCTGTACTGTAAGTTGTTACAGCAAGAGAGATTTGAAAGGCTTCTGAATGTGTATTTGTGATTAATTTCTCAGTTGCTCAAGTACACAAGGAAGTAATGAAATCCCAATGTACTTTAACAGCACTGCGTCAATATCTAGTCATACAAAAGTTTTCTGCAGTACACACACTTGAGGTAGACAGATCTCATTTATATGTGTATATGTATATATATTTTTGTTTGTGTGTGTATATATATATTCTGATTAAGGTGGTTAATCAGAATGCTGTCTGGCAGCTTTAGTTTTATGTCTACATCAGGTACGGCCACTGTGTGTATACTCTGGGTGCACAGAGCGAGGACCCTTATAGTCCTGCCCATATTCTCAATGCCTCAGTGGCAAAACCACTATACTACAACAGTAACGACCACATAAGAAACAGCTCCAAAGAGGCCCAGTATGTCAGCTTGTGTACACATCATACCACCTGCATTCACTGCTTTCATGGAAAGTTTTAAAAATGGTAGACACACAATGTCATTTGTTCTTTTCTGCCAGATCAAGTAATGCTAAACACAGAAAAAAAGCTGAAAATACACAAACAGCAAGACAAAATCAGAACCAAATTTGATTCCATGAATCACAGACATGCACACACACAACAGCACACAAGAACCAGATGTGGAGTTCTGTGTAACCTAAACATTCAAGTGGAGCTATCTTAGACTTTCACCTGCAAGGACAGCAGCATGTTCTTTGTGCAGCTCTCCTTTCCATCTCCACAATTCAGGAGGCTCCTTTTCATTCTCTGCTCAAATGATTTTTTTTATTTCCTTCCTACTTGCATCTGTGACTGTAATCAAAAATAAGGAGCCCTGTTGTCAAAGGTAAGCACAAAGCAGCAGCAGAGCTGAGAAAGGAGAACTGAAGACTCCAGGGAAAGAAATAAAGGGAAATGTGCTGAGGAATGTAGCACTTTGAAAACTCAAGAGGAAGAATATTTAAAATGCCTAGATAAATCTCTTGCAGTATCAGCTTCTGGTTATCAAGTAACACTTTCTAGCAGAAGAAGCAAAGGAGCACAGCAAGAGGAAGCAGGGCTTCTTATCAAAAGACAATTTATCAAAAAATAACAGGGTTTAATAATAGGAATAACAACTAGCATTTTCAGCTGACAGGAAAACTCTTCCAAAAATTAGATTAACTATTTCCAGCTGGCAGTATTAGAGCATACACTGTTTTCAGTGACTTCACACCCGTGCCAGACAAATGTTCTTACAATAGTACTATGGACAATACATAGTGGATATAGCTTGCAGAAATCACTTTCAACTACTGTTTTTTTAAAAGCCAATTAGTTCAAAAAGCCTTACAAAAAGTGCAGTGAGCCCTGCTAAGTGCCATTGATGGTGCTTTCTATAACATACATAGTTATATGTGTATATAGATATATGTACCCATACATACATGAATGTGTATTACCTTGCATCCACTAGGGCTGATGCAAGCAAAATTATTAGTTAAGGCCAAAAGGTGCTAAAATACGCTTGTCTTGACTCCCCCTTCCTCCTCACCCCACGTAAGTTAGGAATTGCAGTAAGGAAAATGCTATGGTTTCATAAGAAAACAGCTAAAGAAATTTAAAGCTGCCCATAATATCTGAGGAAATTTTTCAGTGAAATGAAAAATCTGCAATACTCTCAAAATTGTACAAGAGCCACTGTTTCAATAGCTAGTGATAGCAAATTCTTCCTAAATTAAAAACTGATTTCTGCAAGCCACAAATACATAAGAAATGCTTGTTTTTTAAGAAATTCACAAATCTAGCACTTGTGAGAATTTGTCATTACTTGGTGCAATTTATACCATAGCAAAATATATATCACGGCACATTAAGATCAACTAAAATTACTTCTATTAGTCTTACCAAATTAACACGTATACAGAAGTATCAAAACTTTATTAAAACACAAGGTGAGGGAGAGCAATAACTGGGCAAAAATGACAAATTTATTGGTTTCCCAGAATTTCTTAAGTTTTCAATGCAGCATAATAAATTATCACCAGTCACTGTATTATCAGGTATGTTCAATGCTCTACAGAATAACTTGAATAAAGCCAATGCAATCAGGCATACTATATAAGACAATACACTTTGCAAAAATATAGTTTTTAAAGATTTAGAATGCAAGAAGTAACTAAATGCAACTCGGTGTCAAAAGCAACATATTTATATCACCCCACAACACTCACTTTTTTTCTGTGTGTAACTGTAAGAGACAAATCAGGCTGAGCTACATGGAACTGTGAAGTGTTTTCAGTATCTGTAAACTTAATGCTGGTAGTGTCTTGCTGAGTTGAAACTTCTTTCTTCCATACAAAAAAAAGTATAAATATTGTCTGCCCAGAAGTCTAGGTAACACATCTTTAGAAGAAATATTCCGGACAGTCCACTATGAAAGCCCTCCAGTCTTCCAAAATTATTCAGCTGGTTTGTGTCATGTGATTAATGATGCACTAAGAAGGTGCCAGATGATAGTCTCTGCAAAAAGCTCTGTCCAGAAGGACAATAAAGTTCCCTTACAGCAAGTCCATTTTGGGTCTATAATGTAGCAGTAGAGGTGCTTTCTGCAAGACAGAAATACCAGTAGGTTAAGAAACAAATCCAGAACTAATCTGTTCAGTAGGAAAAACTTCTATGTCATAAACGAAATCTTCAATTAAAGATGAGAGCAGCTATCTGATCTGTCAAAAATTCACCAAGAAAAAGAAAAGGTGCAACTTCACCAGTGGGGCTCAAACAAGTGATAAAGAATCCTTTTCCCTTTATCTCAGGAGCAGATGTGTTTATTTTGGAAAACTCCCTGAAGTAAGGGACATGCCTAGAAAGCAGCATTAGAGTATGTAGTAATTCATATTTAATGGCTTTCACTTGATTCCTCTTCTGTGAAAGCATCCCTTTGTTTTTCTTAAGCATAGGCAAACCTCTAGCAACCACAACATCCTGCAACATGAAGTTTTGTGTCTCATGAAAACAGTAACTTCAGCCTGTTTGTTCTGGACCTTCCATGTCTCAGTTTCATTTTACACCCACCACTTCTTTCACCTGGGAAAGCAGTTTAGAGTTCTGCTTTCCACATGACTCACAATCACACAGAACTCTCACAGGTGAAGAGTAGGCTGTAAAGATGCACATCTATTTGATGCTCCTGTTTGTTTCTCTCTGGTACACTGCAAAGCCCTAACATTTTCATTGTATCCTTTTATCCATACCTACATCCAACTTCAGGTTTGTTAATCTCCTGTCACTCAGAACTGTAAAGACTTTATCCAAGACTTTATCATCCATCTGTCACTAACCTAAATAATGACAATGCTGTCACTGCACTGTTAATGAACTACCCAAACACATTTTCAGGTCATTCAGAAGCACCATCTGAAACAGATTTCAGCACGATTCCACTCGTGACATCTCTGCATTTTTCATACTATCAGTGACTCTATCCTGTGACTCTCAGACAGGTCAATTATTTTTTAACTCCCAAGACAGAAAAGTGCTTCTCTACTCCCATGTGGATTTCTTATAGATATGCATCCAAAGCCATTGAGTGATTTCACCCTAGTGTACACTGTATGCTCAGAATGTGTTGCTTTTGCACTACAAATACGAACTTTTCGTTCCAATAACTCCATGTGTACATATACTGACTCTGTTCAGTGTTGACTTCCCTCCATAATTGTTTAGTTTTGATTTTCGTACTTTTTGCAGCTTCTACTTCCTCTGCCAGATAACAATTTGACAAGCTAATGCAGCATTCCCTTTTCTCTTGCAATGAATACTTCATTCTCCTTTCCTTCATTTACTGGAAACAAATAAATATTTTGTGTCTAAGGATGTTGTAGTAGATATTTATAGAAGTAATTTTTATAAAGGTATACTGCAGTATAGTTCCAAATTATCGCTATTTTATAAACATTTTATTTGGCACTGCATGATTTACATTGAGCCATTGTGTCATACCTTAAATCTCCATCTAGTAACAACTACAAACTTGAGCGTGTGGTCCTTGCCAAGTATCTCTTCATTGCATAATATGTCCAGCTGACAAAATAAAGGTAACAGTTAATTCATTGGGATCCAATATCAAACAACATATTTTACATAACACTACACATTTGACAAGACTTATTTTCTCTGAAGATACTGGAACTCATAATACTGCAGTTGCCCTGCAGACAAAAATCATACCTGGAAAGAAAAGATAGTTTCTGTTCTCAACAGATACTGCAGGCATTGACATGGTACTGAAAGACCATGTCAATGCCTGCCTAGGAAATTCAGTATGACCTGATCTTAACTGCTTGATTTATTTTCCCAAGCACTAGATTTCGCAAGTACTAATGTCCTTTCCTGAAAGCTTTACATGCTTTTAAAAAGGTTGAATACATAAACAAGGAGACAAAAATCTCAAAGAGAACTGTTATCTAACATACTACGTATTTCTTTTTATCTAACACCAGTCAGGTGGCATTGTTAAAAGGATAGACTTTTCTTAAAAAACAGTCTGTCATATACTCATATGCTATATTTGGGGGGCTTTTACAGATACTCAACAAGTATTTTTTGTTTTCTCTCTCAGTTAAAAAAAAATGTTGATATTACAAGTGAAACAGTGGGGATCTCAACATAAAAGAACAAGGATCTAAAGCATGACTACTAATCAGCTCAACAACAATATCTGAAAATGAACTAAAACCAGGGAACATGTACGAAAACAGTAAGTCCCACTGAGGTGGAATATAAAGTGGCTTATATTACAGTGCTTTACCCCACAGCCCAGAAAGGCCTAAATGTGCATGCACTTACAGGGCAATAACTCAAACCTGGAACAGTCTGTATCAAGCAACCAAGTGACCACAAGCTCAAATTCTCCTTCTATGTTACTCGGTACTGGTACAACGATTACACAACCATTTATGTACTTTTTAAGAAGGTAGAAAGGGATAACAAAGGAAAAAACAGTAGTACTGAAAAGTTCTTCTTTCAGTAGAAAGCAAGTAGATTTTTAAGTCACAGATTGGCAAAGTGGATTGGAGGGCTTACACACACATATACCAAAATAATATATTAAAAAACTCCTTTTGAACAATCCTTGTAGCTATGCAGCTGCTGGGCTAAAATCAAGAGTCAACCATCTCTGAGCCAGCTGAGTACATAGTTTTGTTTCAGGAAGACTGGCAGCATTTGAGGATATACTTGAACCATAAGACAGAGAAGCTATGAAGGTAAAGTGATAGAGATACAAATTGGCTGTTGACAAGTTTGAGCGGCAAGGTGTTGACACACTGGACTGGAAAGCAGATGATTTGATTTGTATGAAATGCCTTAATGAAATTCAGTGAATCAGTGTCATAATATGGAACTGAGAGATGTCAAGCTGAGAGTCAACTAAGATGTCCAGGAACTGTGACCAAGATCCAGCCAAGTGATAAACAGGGGCTGCATTCATAGTTTGCCACTGTAAATTTTTGAATCTGGTCTAGGAGAAGCGTAAAGTATTGCCTTTCATTCTGTATCTTTCTTCCCATGATTCCCTGTAAAGACAGGGAAAGTAGGTATCTGGTAACACTCTAGTTGTGGCAGGCAGCAGCTTAGATTGAGCTTCACTAAGAGCACAGAAAAGAACAAAGTATTTATGGTGCTTTCTCTTCAACTCAGCTTCAATGTTGTTTAAGTGCTGGTTTCTGTCTGGCCCCTGTAGAGTACAAACTTCCTGAAATGCTGAGGATAAACTTAACTACAATCTATCAAACAAATCATCTTAACAGAGTCCATTTCAACACATAACCAAGCCTTTTAGCCCAACTATTTATAAATGCACATGAAAAGATGCACTGCAAACTAAGTGGAAGGTTTTGTACAGATCCAAGAAAGGACAAGAAAATGTCTATATAGCATATAATTCAAGAAGCAGTATATGCTTCTGTTTTCTGAAAATAAAATCAGAATAAAAGACATCCTTTTGCAAAGTAACAAACCCATCCCTCTGAAGTTTTTACATCTGTAAACTTTTAAAAAAAATTAAAATATTACCTCATTAAAAGAAGAAAGGTTGAGTTTTTTGGCAATGAACTTCTTCAGATGCAAGACTGTTGCTTGTGCAGAGCAACGAATCCATTTTCGTTTCAATCCACGCAGTTTGCTGCTATTGCACTCCAAGCAGATGCTTACCTTCAGGAAAAGGCAAACAATCAAGAGTTGGCTGCAACAGTTTTCTGCAGTCCCCCTTATATATTCCACATGAGTTTTTATTAATCCAATAAAGTGAAGTACAGTATTAGTTTCTGTAAACTGAAACACCTATTAAGAAAACCACATTTTCTAAGATCTCATAAGTCAAGTGGTAAGTAATAAGACAAAAATGTTCAAGTAGTAATTTTTGATGTCAGAACAAGGCTGCTTCAGTCCAAATTCATGATTGTCAATAGCTTAAGAGGACAATATGTTAAAAGCTAGAGCAAGAAAACAGTAAGAAAACCATTGCCAATTCGTAATGATTGCTTCTAATATAATTTCTTACTATTAATGCAACTGCTAATCTTCAATTTTAACATGTTTAAAAAGAATGAATACAAATGATATGACCAATTTTTCAAATTCTCATTTCTCTTCCCATCGAGCTATTCGTAACAGTATAAACTCTTTGTGATGATATGCTTGTATTGCACTAGGAGGATCTAGTAACTAGCACAAATCCTTTGTTAAGTTCCCTCACATGGCAACTTAAAATTAACCCAAGCTAAAGTTACTCTGGACACATAAAACATAAAAGGCATGGCTTGTTTGTCCCAAAAGAAGTTTTCACCTTCTAACACGCTTTGTGTTTAAAACTTAACAGTGGGCTTCCCTGCTTTTACAATATTTTTATAATATAGGGCTAACACTGACTTAGTAGTAAAGGCTGAAAACAAAAGATGCAGTAAGTAACTAAGAGTGCTGTTAAGGAAACTTCCCTGTCTGACCCTCCAGGAGCCACTCTGGCAGTCCCATTCACACCTGAGCTGGGACTGAAGCCCCTTCACAGCTACACCCCTCACACTCCCATTCAGACCAGGATTCCTTACCAGCTCAACCCCAGGTTTCCCATAGCAGATTCTCAGACATCCAGGCCCCCCAATAGCTTAATCATGGTGCAATAACTAAATAACAACAGCTCCAGCTGGTGTCTCTGGGAAAAGGGACCCTGAACAAAGGATCCCTTGGGTTTTCATACCCTCACAGCACCAAAGTCTGGGGGTCTCAGTGTCCAGTCCCCAGCCTGGTACCACAGATCTCTGTGCCCTTTCCTGTGCCAAGGGTTGGCAGTTCATGGCTTCTTGCCTTGGGCTCCCATCCAGAGCTCAGCCTGCAGCTCTCATGGCAACCGCACCCCGAGCTACCTGCACCAAACGTGCACCAAAGGTTTAATTTGTAATTATCAGTACACATTCAGCTCAATGTTTAATGGTAACACTGAGGTACATTCCTGTAGAAGGCGGAAAATTACATGAACTGTTTTGACAGCAAACTTAGAAGACTCATAAACAGTCATAACTATAAAGACATTTGCATCAAGACTTGAATGTATTCTCCATTCCTGCCAAAACCCAAGGGTAAACCCACATGCTTACAACAAAGCATTGCCCAGACTGCATCATATTTGTATCAAAGAACAGAAAAAGCAGCTTGAAAGAAGTTTATTTTCTTCTCTGTTAGAGCATCAAAGTTACCTTACCAAAGCACAACAGCTAAAACACAAGATAAAACTAGAGCATGCCCTATGAGCCCACCTGTTCATCACTTCGGTGGTAGTCATTATCTTCTTCCTGTTTTTCCTCTGAAGTTTCTTTATTTATATTTTCATCTGCTTTAGTTTCACCTTAGATAAAAAAAAAAAAAAAAACAAACAAAAAAAAACCCAAAAACACAGATATATGGGATACATATATATTATTTTTATATATAAACCCCAGATATACTCAGCAGCAGCTTATAATGCTAATACAATTAAAACATCACATTTCAGGACCGCTGTATAGAATAAGCTTTGCTATTCCCAAATTGTGCTTATTGGCTCAAGCAACACTTGCAGCCAACAGCCTGTGACATGAAAGAGAAGAATACCTACGGAGTTCAGCTGCTAGCAGCCCGGAAGCTGGGTAATTTCACAGTGCCCATGCAGGCACTATTACAGAGACTGACTTTGCCACAAGCAACATGCTATTAACAGAAAAAAAAATAATAAAAAAAAATCTGTGCACAAATAAGGGACAAGGCAATAATCCTACGCTGACTCTCTTCCTCACTGTTAGGAAACAATTGTGACTGTAATATACCCACTGGGCACATACTTCCAACAGATCTGTTTATCAATTTACTAGCTGTCACCCACCAAAGATAGAATAAATAAAGGACTACTTACCATTTCGATGAGAATCTAGGTGCTGTTTTGTAGAACATGTCTCCCCTTTGATGTCCCCTGGAACTTCCATGCCCAGTTTGTGATAAAACTCCCTTTGCTTTTTCATTTCAGCTGTTTAAAATTGCAAATATTAATCCCTGTAATAAAGTCCTAATGCAATATTTATGAAGTTATTCCAAATCTCTTCCCACTTAAGGATTGCCAACAAGTGGTGGTGGTGTCATCATTTACTGTCTTCTATCTCTGCTATTGCATCAAGTCACGCCTCATCATATTTTTCAGAATTACAACTGCATAAAGTTATCTGTATAATTACATTATATCATTACTGCTAGAATGAGATGGAATTTAAAATACTGTAGCCAATTCTGAATATCCCCCATTTTGAATATGACCATATTTAAGTCGAAACATTGGTTTTGAGTTTTTATTTATAATTCTGATTTTCAATATCCTAGAAATAATTGTTGAACTATCTATTTACCTATTTTGAAGTATCTATTTTGAAATATCTATCACACTGATATTTGAAAATGCTCTGGTTAAAAAGCAGCTTAAATACATTAAAATACTTTGTTTAAATGAAAGCTTTAACATACATCAAGACAAAAAAAAAAACTGAGCAATTTTTATAAAGTATTTCTTTAGTTTAACAGATCTAGTGTCAAAGAGGATTATGAAAACAGGAATTGAAAATTCTCTGATAAGAAAGAACTCTCAAAATAGCAGAAATTAAAAGCAGTTCTGCATTGCATTTGACCTCTGAGAATTCCAGAAAGCTTGCATAACAGGTACACAATTTAACAAAAACAAATTATGGTATAGTAACATTCAAAAGCTGAATGACTGTTCTGCTTCACATAATACGCTTTTGGAAGAAACATCCCATGTTGCCTCCCCCCACACCCATACTCAGCGGCTGCTAGTACAGGTAAAAAATTAAATTAATTGCTAAAAATTACACAAGTGAAGGAGTCTGGTTTTCCACTGTATTTTTTCCTCAGTTGCCCCACCCCGCCCCTTTTTTTTTATCACCTGAAACTTTTTTTTCTTTAATGTCAAATAACTATGTGCAAACTGACCTTTAAAAAGGTCACACTACAACTTACCTTCTTGGAGGCCTGGCACAAGTTTGTAAACAATATCTTGCATTGTTCTGTCATGACTAGCAAGGAAAAACAAAAACAAGTGGTTGAGTTCACCATCTTGATTGAAAACATTGCTCTTTAGAAAGTTCCAGTACTACCCATATGCAAAAATCTCTAAATTCACCTAAGAATAATTTTACTTCTCAATCAGTATTTCTATCAAGCCAGAAAGAACAGCAAAACAGAACAAATTATGAAAAAGTACAGGCTAAGAAAATAAATGAAAGTTTGAGAAAGACTAGGCTTTGGAGGAAATCACCGCACTGAATACATCATTCTGCATCAAGACACCTCTCTAATCTAAAATTGTTTTCCAACTTAAACTCATTTTTATTACAAAATGATCAAGGGTAGCTTGTTTCTCAGCCCTACAGACCAATATCTCACATTTCTAGATTAGTTATCTTTACTAGGATTCTTCTAAAATGTATGAGAACAGTTCACAGAAAAAGACAACAACTAAATTTTACTTTGTTCTTAGAAGTCAACATTCTAACTGTGAGAAGCATTATATAGCTAAATAGCCTGTACAGGTAGTGTGGGCCAAATGAAAAAAATCCCACTGCAAGTAGAACTGTAGGACCAGTTCAGATTCTAAACTTTGATCCCCAGTTCACCCAGAAAAATCCTGTTCTAGTCCAAAAAAACTTATGGTCTCAAAGAAATTAAATATTACATTAAATTCCAATTAAGAAATAGAGTAAAGAAGCATTTCAAGTGTCTGCCTTGGCTGCTGCAACGTCATCAACCCCAAAAAAGTCTGCAGTATTAAGTCCTGAATCCGACTTGAACAGAAAAGGTTACTAAGTAGTCTCAGGCTTCTCATCACTTGACATGAGCACTTCACAGCAGTGGAGATCAGTACAGAAGTACAGAAATAGTGACAAATCAAGACATTTACAAATAGTAATTACAGTATTTTAAGAAGCACTACAACAAGATTCAGAATATCCCTTATCCTAAATTCACGTTATTTTTACCGGTAGCAATCCCATTTGTACAGGCTGGGATTATGAAGTGTCACATACGGACTGCAAACACATTGCCATAAATATTTCAACAAAGGTATGTGATTAAGACATCATCATTACCTCAGGGGTGACAATTTGAATGCTGGATCTTACAAACTATCTTTAAGGTCCCAAAGAATTTTAAGATTCTATGATGCCATATAACAGTATTTAGAAATGCAAACAAGGAGACACATTTGGTTTACCTATTTTCCAGTCAGACAGAGATGAATGGGAGTTTAAATCTCCATTTTCAAACACCTTGTGTAACTTTGGACTGTCAATTATTTTTTTTAAAAAGGTAAGTAAATATATCCAAAAGTAGGCTGGTCTGTTTCAGTTTGATGGGGCAATATTTTACAGCTAGTTCAAGCAGCTTATTTAAGTTGAAGTGTATTCAACAACAAAAAACAAATAACAAATGCCTTCTAGCTGTTCTCAATATCATGCTGTTTCCTGGCCCCTTTCTGCACAAAACCCAGGTTTTTTAAACCAAGGCAAACATGTTGTCTTACATGTCATTAATTCATTCTTACCTATTTGCATCTGTCTGTCCCTTTAATTATGCACTCATATAGGATATTATCAGTGTATTACAAAAATGTGGAGACAGCATACTTAGTTTCAAGCTCCTGAATGAGGACGGGCAATATAAGTGTGTATGGAATATTGACAGTTTTCTGTAAAAGTGCAATCAGACTCATTTGCTATAACCATTGCTTCAGAAATTGTTATAGAAGAGAGAAAGGCACATTGAAAAATGCTATGAACAAACACAAGTACTTTATAATGGAAGACAAAACTACTTGATATGCAACAGCTAATGCAGACACAACATCACAATGTATTTTCATAAGCAGAAGCTACTACACTGCAGTAAAATGAAAAGAAAACACTCATGGAAAAGAAAGAGAATGTCTTTTCTGACAAGAAAAGAAGGAACAAAGCCAACAAAAACACTTAGTGAAAATGCAATTTGACTATGCAAATGTAGATGGAAAATAAGGAGGTGATTGGCAACAGCCAACATGGCTTTCACCAAGAGCAAACCATGTCTGACAAATTTGGTGGTCTTCTATGATGAAGTTACAGAGACAGTAGATGAGGAAAGGGTGAATCATGGGATCTACCCGGGTTTGTGCAAAGCATCTGATGCTGTTCTGCACAACATCCTTGTCCCTAACTGGAGAGACATGGATTTGACCAATGCAGCACTTGGTGGATAAGGACTTATGGATGTTTGCACTCAAAGGAGTTGTGACCAACAATTCAACACCCAAGAAGAGACCAGTCACAAGTGCTGTCCCCCAGGGGTCAGTACTGGGACCATCGCTGTTTAACATCTTTGTCAGTGACAGCGAGATTGAGGGCACCCTCAGCAAATTTGCCAGTGACACCAAGCTTTGTGGGGCAGTTGACACACCGGAAGGAAGAAATACTTAGGATGTGGGTCCATGTTCAAAGCTCAAAGTTCAGCATGGCCAAATACAAGGTCTTGCACCTAACCTGGGTTAGGTGCAAGACCTTGCACAAATCCCAAGCACAAATACAGGCTGGGCAGAAAAGTGATTGAGAGCAATTCTGAGAAGAAGAACTTGGGGGTATTAGCAAGTGGGAAAATCAACATGACCTGGCAATGTGCACTTGCAGTCCAGAAAGACAACTGCATCCCAGACTGCATCAAAAGAAACTTGGCAGCAAGGCGATTCTGCAAACAAGGTGATTCTTGGAAATAAGGTGATTCTGTCCTTCTACTCTGCCTGCAAAAGACCCCACTTAGACCACTGCTTTCAGCTCTGGAGCCCCCAAATAAGAAGGATCTGTTAGAGTGAGTCCAGAGGAGAGGCATGAAAAAGACAAGAGGGATGGATCTCCTCTTCTGTGAAGACAAGCTGAGGAAGTTGGGGCTGTAAAACCTGAAGAACAAAGATTGCAGGGAACCCTCAAAGCAGTCTTCTAGTACAGGCAGGGAACCCACAAGAAGGCTGGAAACAGACTTTTCACATGGGCATGTAGTCATACAGAAAAAGGGGAATGGTTTAAAACTAAAACATAGCAGGTGTAGGTTAGATAATAGGTAGAAATTCTTCAGTCAGAGTGGCAAGGCTGGAAGAGGTTGTGCATACCCCACTCCTAGAAATGTTCAGTAGAGGCTCTACGTAACTTTGAGAAACCTGGTCCAGGTGAAAGGTGTCCATGCCCACGGCAGGGCAGATAGAACAAGATGATCTCAAAGGTCCCTTCCAACCCAAACCATTTTATAATGATTCTATGACACTCTTACCTGTTACTACAACCTAAGGAGACCTTTGAAAGATTAACTGAACAACAAAGCTGAAAAATATTTCTCTCATTACTGTCAGATGCTGAAAAGTATAACCAAGACTAATTTTTTGAAAATTTTGTAAAAGTGTAATTCCTACAAATGTTTCATATGTAAGATTTTTACAACCCAAGCATAAAAAAATGAGAAATTACTAAATACCATTTTAAATCACACAAAAATTAAACACTTAAGTCAATAGTTCACTTGTTTTTAAGTCTGGAACAAGGTCTTGTACATTTGTAGCAGAGGTTTAATCCTGTATCTCTTCCTCAATCTCCTTCAAACTTCTTTTTAAATGTTTAACATGCTGATAAGCAAAAATGAAAAATTTGGGAGAAGCTGTACTGTATCAAAGGGGATGAAACAGTCTAGAGTGAAGCTACTTGCACTTCTGCTTTTATACTTACCCAATATACTGTAATGGGTGGCTCTGATGTATAACAATCCTACAGGTTGGACAGGTGTTGTTTTCCTCCAAATATTTCACTAGGCAGCTTCTACAGACTAGTAACAAAGACATTCACAATTAAAAAAGAATAAAAGTAGCATATAAAAGTAGCATAATAAAAGTCTGGTTTTATACAGTCACAGAATGCACATTACTGAAATTTACATGAAGTTAATTTTTTTACATCATATGTGCATGATATCTAATCTTGCAGAATACAGTTTCCAGTACCTTTCATTGATTTTCTTGATACAGGGAAGAGATGCAATTTAAAGAATTAAAGTATCCATACTTATTGAAAACCTTCTTAACACAGCATACAATGCAAAATCCCATTTTGAAATTTACTAGAACAAGAACTTCTAGCAGGTCAACATTCAGCTTGCATGGATGACATTACAGGAACTATTTGCCATTAAGATACTAAACAAAACATACTTGCTTTAACCATGGCCACATGCAGAACAAATGTGTGTGGTGGCAATAAAGCCAACACAAAAATAAAATTTCAAAGCAGGAAAGTGGTTATCTGTGTGTTATTTTACTTCTAACTTTCACAGAGTACAGCTGTGTACACTGCAGCTAAACTTCTAACAAAAAAAAATTATATTGTCACAGACCCTCAGTAAAATGTCCTGCTAGGAGTTGCTAAAGGAGTCATACATTATTAAGCTGCATGCTTCTATATGCACACACACAATCACCCATCTCTTTCCAAAGCAAATTTTATACTCCACTCTCCTCTGTCCTGCCCCAAAACAGTACTCATAAAATACACTACTACATGATATCCTCATTCACTTGAAGTTACAACTGAAAAGGGTACAGAGAAAAGAAAGGAGGTGTACTTGAACAGCACTAGTTCATGTAGTCTTGGTATCAATGCACTTATCAGACAAAACGAAAGGATTTCTGTAACTTTAGTGCCATCTACCTCTCAAACAAGAAGAAAGTACAATTACAAAAACACCAGTTAATTAAAAAAAATAAAGTAACAGTAAATGAAGCATTATAACTTTGCATTGTGTTTGCATTTACACACAGGATAATAGCACTGTCTGTGGCAGAGGTTAGACAAAGCCTCATAGTTATGCACATTAAGCACACATCTCGTGCAGCAGTTCGTTCCAGCAGAGAGCCAAAACAGTAGATCCAATTGCAAAAGTGAAGCCAAACTCCATTCCTACTAAGTCAACAAAAGCAAAATCTGACAGAGGAAGCAGGGACAAGTATCCTGGATAGAGTACAGGGATGTTGCTAACTTGTGTAGGGAGGGGTGAGAAAGGCCAAATCACAGCTGAAGCTGAACTTGGCAAAGGATATGAAGAATTATAAGGGTTTCTGTAAGTATATCATAAAAAGAAAGTCAAAGAATGTGAACCCCACACCCCGCCCTTGATAAACATAACTGGCAAACCAGTAACAATGGACAAGAAGCAGACTAAGGTAAGGTAGTCAATTTTTCTGCCTCAGTTTTCTCTAGCAATTTCTCTTCCCACAGCTCTCGCATAGTTGAGCTGCAAACAAGGCACTGGGGGCATAAAGACCCTTCCACTGTATGAAAAGATCAGACTCATGAACAGTGGGAATGTGAATACACCTAAGTTTCCGGGACCTGATGAGATATGTCTGATGCAGTTGCCAAGCCACTCACAGCAGTAGTCCTGACAGTCAGGTGAAATCCCTGGTGACCAGAAAAAGGGAAACATTGCTTCCACTTTTAGGAAGTGGTAGAAAGGGAGAGATTGGGAAATCACAAACCTGTCTGCCTTAATTCCATGCCTGGGAAGATCATGGAGAAGATCTTCCTAGAAGCTGTGCTAAGGCACATGGAAGACAGGGAGGTGGTTCCAGACAGCCAGCACAGCTTCACCAAGGGCTCTGAGCTGAAGATGTCCCTGCCCATTGCAGTGGTGATTCATTTGGTGACTTTTATAGGTCCCTTCCAACCCAAAGCGTTCTGTGCCTCTGTGATATCTTAAACATCATCCCATGTCAGCACATCTTCCAGCCTGGACTAGGCAAACACTAACTCCTCCCTAAAATGACCTGGTCACAAACTGACTAATGGTCTGGCAGGTTTCAGTCTGAGCACAAGCATCAAAATAAATGCCACTAGATCACAGAATCACAGAATCAGAAGGTTGGAAGAGACCTTCAAGATCATCGAGTCGAACCCATGCACCAACACCTCAACTAGACCATGGCACCACGTGCCACATCCAGTCTTTTTTTAAACACATCCAGGGATGGTGACTCTACCACCTCCCCGGGCAGACCATTCCAGTACTTTATCACTCTTTCTGTGAAAAACTTTTTCCTAATATCCAACCTATATTTCCCTTAATGCAGGTTGAGACTGTGTCCTCTCATTCTGTCCTTTGTTGCCTGGAGAAAGAGACCAACCCCCACCTGACTGCAACCTCCCTTCAGGAAGCTGTAGAGAGTGATAAGGTCACCTCTGAGTCTCCTTTTCTCCAGGCTAAACAACCCCAGCTCCCTCAGTCATTCTTCACAGGGTTTGTGTTCCAAGCCCCTCACCAGCCTTGTTGCCTCCTCTGGATGTGCTCAAGCATCTCAATGTCCTTCCTGAGCTGAGGGGCCCAGAACTGGACACAGCTCTCAAGGTGTGGCCTCACCAGCGCCGAGTACAGGGGAATAATGACCTCCCTGCTCCTGCTGGCCACACTATTCCTGACACAGGCCAGGATGCCTTGGCCTTCTTAGCCACAAAGGCACACTGCTGGCTCCTGTTCAGCTGCTGTCACCAGTGCCCCCAGGTCCCTTTCTGCCTGGGCACTGTACAGCCACATTGACCCCAGCCTGTAACGTTGCAGGGGGTTATTGTGGCCAAAGTGCAGGACTTGGCACTTGGATTTATTAAACTTTATCCTATTGGACTCTGCCCATCCATCCAGCCATTCCAGTTCTCTCTGCAGAACCCTCCTACCTTCCAACAGATTGACACATGCCCCCAGCTTAGTGTCATCTGCAAATTTACTGATGAAAGACTCAATACCCTCATCCATGTCATCAATAAAAATATTGAACAGAACTGGCCCCAGCACAGACCCCTGAGGGACACCACTGGTGACTGGCCACCAGCTGGATGCAGCACCATTCACCTCCATTCTCTGGGCCCAGCTATCCAGCCAGCTCTTAACCCAGCAAAGAGTGCTCCTGTCCAAGCCCTGGGCTGCCAGCTTTTCCAGGAGCGTGCTGTGGTAGACAGTGTCAAAGGCCTTGCTGAAGTCCAAATAGACAAAATCCACAGCCTTTCCATCATCTACAAGGTGGGTCACTTGGTCATAAAAGGAGAACAGGTCGGTCAAACATGACCTATCCCTCCCAAACCGGTGGTGGCTGGGTCTGATACCCTGGCCATCCTGTCACCACTGTGATGACACTCAGTGTAAACTGTTGCATTATCTTGCCAGGTACTGAGGTCAGGCTGACTGGTCTGTAATTACCAGGATCCTCCTTTGCACCCTTTTTGTGAATGGGTGTCACATTGGCTAGTTCCAGTCATTCAGAATCTTTCCAGTGAGCCAAGATTGTTGGTAAATGATGGAGAGTGGTTTTGCAAGCTCATCTGCCAGCTCTCTCATCACCCTGGGATGGATCCCATCTGGTCCCATAGATTTATGGATATCCAAGTATTTCAGCAGTTCTCCAACTGCCTCCTCTTGGATAAGAGGGGAACCATTCTGTTCCCTGACATCATCTACCAACCCAGGAGGATGTTGTCTTGAAGGCAAGCCGTCTTCTCACTAAAAACTGAGGCAAAGTAGGCTTTAAGCACTTCTGCCTTTTCCTCATCTGCAGTTACTAAGTTCCCTCCCTTGTCCAATAAAGAACAAAGGCTGGTCTCACCCTTCCGTTTACCATTAATATATTTGTAAAAACATTTTTTATGGAAAAAACTCCTTTAAAGCAGTTGCCATTCTAAGTTCAAACTGAGCTTTGGCCTCCCTAATTTTTTTCCTACATGCTCTAGCAGTCCCCTTAAATACTTCCTGAGAGACCTGACCGTCCTTCCAAAGATGATACATCCCCTTTTTATTTCTAAATTCCTCCAGAACCTCCTTGCCCATCCAGGCTGGACGTTTACCCTGTCGACTTATCTTTCGGCACACAGGGACAGTCTGTGCCTGTGCTCTCAAGATCTCTGTTTTGAGGCATGCCCACATTTCCTGAACTCCTTTGTTTTTAAGGGCTGCTTCCCAAGGAACACTCCGAATAAGTCTCCTAAATAGACCAAAGCCTGCCCTCCGGAAGTCCAATGCAAGAGTCTTACTGGTGCTCATCCTGATTTCACCAAATATTGAGAACTCTATTATTTCATGATCACTCTGTCCCACCTCCAATCACCACATCTCCTACCAGCCCATCTCTATTTGCAAACAGCAGATCTAACATAGTCCCTTCCCTGGTGGGTTGACCCACCAGCTGCGACAAAAAGTTGTCCTCCATACACTCTAAAAATTTTCTGGACTGCCTCTCATCTGCTGTATTAAGTTCCCAGGAGATGTCTGGTGGGTTGAAGTCACCCACAAGAACAAGGGCTGATGATCCTGAAACATTCTCCAGCTGCTTATAGAATAAGTTGCCCACCTCTTCTTGCTAGCTGGATGGACGATAACAGACTCCCAGAAGGATGTCAGCCTTGTTGGCCTTCCCCTTGATTCTTACCCATAGGCATTCAACTCCATCTTCCTTAGTTTCAATTCCTACAGCATCAAAAGTCTCCTTAATATAAAGGGCCACCCCTCCACCTCTTCTTCCTTTCCTGTCTCTTCTGAAGAGCCTATAGCCATCCAGTGCAGTGCTCCAGCTATGTGAGTCATCCCCCCACGTTTCTGTGATGGCAACTACATCAAAGCTCTGCTGTTGTACCATGGTCTCCAGCTGTTCTTGTTTGTTACCCATGCTGTGTGCATTGGTACACATGCACCTCAGCTGGGCTACTAACTCAGCTACCCCTAACTCGACCTTACCACCCTTGGGCCTGCTTCCAGACAGCCCGGGGCATCCCTTTCCCCCTTCAAACCTAGTTTCAAGTCCTCTCAAGGAGGTGTGCCAGCTCATGAGCTAAAAACCTGAGATGCTGCAGCCATCTAGATTCTTTTTTTCTGGGGTCAGGTTGGGATTAATAAACTTTCCTCAAGCTGCAAATCTTTGGAGTAATGGACAGACAACATGGAAATGGTTCCATGGTCTGTCTATATGAATTAATATTATTACTAGAATTTTCCATTACCTTGATTTTCCAGTATCTCTGATCTCTGTTTACCCAGATACAAGGGCACTAACTGGGGACATGAACTGAGCTGTACATTTTTTGATTTCTTTAAGAAATCAAAATCACATGTGAGAGGCTTCATCAGAATAGGAACAGGCAAGGCTAATAGTCACTTTGTTATTTTAACAGTTTCACTTCTCTTGACTTTTTTCATTTCTGTATCTGGTTCAAGTTGACCTTTTATCATCCTGATGAATCCAGAAGATGATACCTTTCATAATGTGAAGTTTTCCCTTTCATAACATAAAGGACAGCTTTCACATGTAAACACTAACAAAACTGACATTACAAACAGGAAGTTTAACAAGACCTGCATATATTGTCTACCCTAACATTTTAATCAAGGAAAAAAAAAAGACTTAAGACTGTTACTACTAATGAAGTTTTCAGCAACTGACTTAAGAGGCCTACTCATCACCAACAAGCTAAAACCACAGCACAGAAATAAGTAGGAAAGAAAACAAAACCACTTTGTTTTCTCCTGAATTTAGTTTTACAAAAATTTGCCCTGTTTCTCCAGAGGACTGGCCTTGGTCCTCCAAATTATTTTCACTAAAGGGCTCAAGAACTTCACTTACTACTGAAGAGTCTTTGAATGGCTGAAGATCAGGATATTAGAGAAAAATTGAAAAGTTAAGAAAAATTTGCAGTTCTAAGTAGAACAGAATGAAATTTCCAAGGTGGTATAATTTAGAAGAGAATTTGCTATCTCATCAGACAGGGTAATTTCATGATAGTTTTTGCAAGGATGCTTTTCCAGGAACATACACTATTAGCATTATCTTCTACAATATGAACAATGTCAATGTATGAAGTTTTGTTAAAAAGACAGGACCCTGTGCCTCTTCTCACAAAACTAATTCTACAGGGCAGAGCGAAGTAATATTCATAAAATATAAACTGCCAAAATAAGGGAGAAACAAGAAAAAAACAAAACAAAACAAAAACAACAACAACAAAAAACCCCAAAAACAAAACAGAAAAAGCAGCAGGAAAAGGTAGTAAGGTGTATTCCCTCACTTTTGCAGCAATCACTGTAGCACTGTGGATTAATTTACTTAGTTCCTCCATAAGCGAATATAAGAGATGATGCGGATGATATCAGCTGAGGGATACTTGTGAGGTTTTATTTTTAAAGAACAATGTAAAATGACCTTTCTCCAGCTCTCTGTCAGCCATATTAAGTTGTTATGATACTCATTTTGTATACACTCTTCTTACTAGCAGGCAAAGAAATTTGGGCAAAACTAAGTACAAGTCTAGCTCTGAAAACAACACTGGCAACTGAGATATGAAGCAAGAAGGCTTAAAGCAGTCTTCCAAAAGTTGAAGGGCACTACAAGTGAGATGGAGAGCAACTTTGTACAGGGGCATGTGCTGACAGGACAAGGGGGAATAGCTTCAAACTGAAAGAGGATAGGTTCAGATTAGATATTAGAAAGAAATTCTTTACAGTGAGGGTAACGGGCACAGGTTGCCTGAAGAAGCTGTGCACGTCCCATCCCCAGATGCATTCAAGGCCAGGTTATATGGGGCTTTTAGCAACCAAATCCCATAGATGCTGACCCTGCTCATGCTCAGGGAATTGGATATAGATTCTAGAACCACTCAGGGAATTGGATATAGATTCTAGAACCATTCTGTGGTTCTTGGAATTGTAAAACAAACTATTCTATGATCCTAGATTCTATGAAGATACATGAAGTGGGACAAGTACAACAAATTCATCAAGGCTGATAAACAGAGCTTCTAAATGAAATATAATGAAAAACATTATCACTGACAAATCATGAGAATAGCCTCTCCCCTTTGTCAGGTATATAAGGTAGAGAAGAAGTCTGCTGACACTTTTTATGATAAAGACACAGTCACCAGATAATTGCCTTCTAAGAAAATTTAGACTAAGTCATTAAGCTAATTAAACAACTAGTGGTTTTTTTCAGAATAAACATTAATATCGTGGTAGAGTAATTTTAAAACATGACATATGTTGCAAGGTTCTAAGTCATCCTTCACTCACATGAAAGTAGAAATACACAAGGCGACTTAACAACAAACAACCACTTTATCACAATGTTTTGGAATATAGGATTATTTCTAGGATACAATACAACATTCTTTATCAATAAACTACTCTGCTTTCTGCAGAGGAACAGGAGAGAAGGAGACGCCTGAAAGGCTCCAGGTGGGGAACATATGCTACATCAACTGTCACAGAAGAGAGAACTAGGTATTCCACATTTCTTTAGCATGAAGACAGACTGCATTCTTGAATATTTACATTACCACTAATTGTATATGGCTTCAAGTTTATGCAGCACAGCTTTAATATTCCCTTCATTTGCTTTGTTAAAAAAGCAAATCATCTGTTAAAGAAAAGCAGTCTAGTAAAGCACATGCTATTTTGGCTGACACACAATAGATATTTTAAATTTTAAGTGAAAACCATTACAACATGTTGCATATCAAGTTTAAAAACAAACAAACAGAAACAAGCAAAAACCAAGCCAGCAACTTTAACTTAATTATACTTCTACTTACAAGTATGCAAGCATTCTGTTACAGTAGTAGCATCAATCAGGTATCCATTGCACAGACGACAGGTTATATGGGCATTAATGTCCCAAAGCTTAATCTTCCTTGTCAGCATCTTTGGTGTCTGTGGAAGAGACATATCATAAAGTAACAAACACAGCTACAGCCATTTGGGAATAAATTATTAACTTGAGTTAACCCGGCTTCAGACTTTCACACAACGTACATGGATGTGTGCTCATGTGGCACTAACTTTAATATCACTTCACAGAAACTCAACAATGTAAACCCTGTTTTGCAAAACCACACTGTTTTGCAAGTCAGTACTGCAAGAGCATAGAAAGTGGCCTCTCCAGTAGGCTACTAATAAGTTCCTTTACCAACACCAAACGACTCAGATTTAAGGTGAAACCCTACTATCCTGGTAACCTCAGTCATCATATGCAGTCTAGTAGTGATGGAAAACTCACAAAACATGGAGGGAAAAAATCCTCAAAGTAATTTCAGATTCAAAAGTGTTTTGACAATTGAAAAGTCAAAGCAACTGTTAGGTTTAACCACATTTTCAAGTGTTTGCCTTGTGTCACTATGTTAAAGCATAATTTTAAATCTGTCTCTCAGTAAAGGGGCTGAAAAGCAAACCTTCTGAAATCCCTTTCTTTTAAACACAAGTTAATTAAAGACTACATTACGGATTAAAATAATTTCATTGGCAGAGGAGCAGTTTGTTGTACTAAAACTTGAACTACACATTTTTCCTCTCTTTTGAGCATGGGTCAGCATAAACATCTTTAAAAGGAAAAACATTAGAAATCAAAAGTGAAAAAGCTCATTTAACTTTCCTTTGCAGCAAGCAACCCAAATTGCTTAGAGAGAAAACACCACACAAAGCCCATGCCTTTACAAATAAACTGTTATCTTTTAAACACAGCTGTATTATGTTTTTCAAAAATTTTGAAAATTGTACTATTACCAGAACCTGACCAGCATTCTAGTTAATCAACAGAGCAGGCTATACTTTCTTACAACCTACTACATTTGGTTCTTGCACTGCAGAAGTCACCAAATCACACTGTTTTCCTTTAAAGTGATTTTACTGCCCCTAGCTCACAAATTACTGATTTTCATCTAGCTCAATTTGGAAAACATTTCAGCATCTGAATGGTGACACATGTTCCTCAAGTTTCACATAGATATTGCAACAAGGTTGTTTGATATTTAATTTTGTCATCTTTTTCCCTCCCCCTATGTTCAGTGGTGAAGTGGTACTAGAAAAAAAGAACTACCAAACTTCCACACCAATCTGAACTATTCCAGTGCAGAGAAGTCCCATATGTTCCACTATGAACTATGGAGAAACATATCCAATACCCACCCATTCAAATCTGCATTGTCCTACACAAAAAGGACTAGGAAGACTTCCAGTTCCCATGGTTAAGAAGTAAACAACGGCAAAAAAGTGAAACTTATTTTATAGTACTTGAGATTTAGTATGTATGTATGTATGTATTTTTATGTATCTAGTGACCTCCCATTACAGAAGACTAAAAGAGCAGCTTCGTTTTGCAGTAGAAAAAATAGGTGAGAACCTATACTCAGAAACTGAATTACTTTTCTAAACTGCAGAATTATTTTCAACCCTCTGAAAACCAGACACACATTAAATCCTTGCAAGTTAGCTCATGAGGTCATCAGTTGAAAGTTACTCAGGTATATAGGTTTCTGAAGTGCTGAGGAAGACCTATTCAACATCACTCTTCAAGAAGAGCTCAAGGGACGGCATCAAGTCACCAGTTAAGTAGAAAGTGAGCACGCTAAAAAGCACAACTAATGACAGACAAAAGAGAAATTAGCCTACACAGATCCTGCAAAAGGCAGAATCAATACAACTCTAGTTACTTGTCTAGGCAGGAATTCCGAAGAAGGTGTTCAACCACAGTCAGAATCCAAGCACTACTAAGGCAGAAGAGCCAAAGTCTTAACTGTGAAATCTGAAGCAAAAAAGTTGTTTATTTTCTAGGGAAAAAATACAATTTTTTCCTCATGACAGTACAGATAAACACTACCACTAGAAGAACCATCAACAAACAAAAAAAATTCAAATGGGGTGTCATATTATGACAACAGAGACTGAACCATAAAACAAAGGCAAAAATAATACGAAATAGTAATAAAGCCCATTGTGCCAGGGAAAAGAAAAAAATATATAGATATCAAGAATAATAAACACTTTTCCAACTTAACAAGAAAAGTCATACATGTTTTTTGCACTGGAAAAATGAGTATCTTCTAGAACATCAAGAGCAAGCCTATCAAATTGACCTTACGAAAATTTCATACACCTTCAAGCAGGACGAAAGTCTCTCATTAGATGTTTAAAGGACTGAAAACAAGAATTATTGGAAAAAGCAAGAGAAAGGTAACGGGTCTTTCCAGGGCAGTAGACACTTCTGTTTCAAAAGGTGGTAAAACCTACAGTAGGAGATTTCTTCAGAAGGCTTGTCCCACTCTGCTTTCTTGCAGCTACTAAAACAGGAAAAGGATCTCTACTCTGCTCATGCAGAGATCCAGACATGTTTCCTTCACCACACCTTGAATCTCCAATAAACAGTGCAACTTTTAAGGTCTGTAAGCAAGCTAACAGTGTCAGACTTCATTTAAGCTTGCGTTTTGCACAGTTGTGACCCATGTCCTCTAGACTTGGGGAAAAGAACTTAGAATGCCTCTCTTGCTTTTTAAAAGAACCTGTTACAACAAGAGGGCTTGCTAAAAATTTTTAAAAGTATTAAAAATAAAATTTAAAAAAGGCCAGATATCTTCACATCTATTTAGAAAGCTAGAGAAAAGCTCACAAAAAATGGCATATTACCAAGATGTCAGATAACATCAATACTCAGACTTTGCAGAAAACTTGAATAGTTTCCTAGAGGGAAACAGAAAGAAAATTTTAGAACTAATATGACACATATAAAGAAAAAATAGAGACACTAATGTTACAACCTCATATAAGAAATTAAATTCACTAATCACAGCACCTAATTAAAAACATAAAGTAATTCCACATTGTGTAAAGTAATTCCACATTTATCACCTGTCTGTTTTATATCACTTCAGGGGAACGTAAATAACACAATTGAAGATTCCATCATCAACTAGTTTTTTTCTCATTATTATTGCATTTGACAATGATACACAGTCATACTAGGAAATACAAAGCTACCACTCACAATGCTTAAGGAGGAACTCTCCATATGGATAGGTAGCTAATACAGGATGTCTTTCATGTACCTATCTGGAATACATTAACTATCAGCTCGGAAGGGGTACTAGGCTACTTGAACCACACATCTGCACTTGGTAAGGTATCCCAAGATACCCATGTTTCTACACCTACTGCCAAACAAAAGTTAAGCACGCTTATATCATATAAGACAGCCAAGTTGTTATCACCCCACCAAAATACCCCACACGGAACACTTACTTTAAGTAATCATATATAACCTGAAGTACACTGCTGCAGGAGAAAAAATGTGCATTAGATCTGGAGATCAGAAGCATGGAGAAGGTACAAAGTACTCCCAAGATGTTAATGTTGTTAATGTTGACAAGTATATCATAATTGATATGCCAAGTCCTATATCCATGTTATCTCAACCCCAGCTTGTTATAAGACTAGTTAGTTTAACATTCAGAGTACAGAAATGAATTAAAAAGATATTTCTCAAATATTTAAGATTTTACATCAGTCTAATCACCCTGAAAATTTCAGTTTATCAAACAAGCAACTGAAGACCGAGTTAGTTTTTTTTAACTACTGGCCTCCCATGAACGCAAGATGACATGTTTCTTGACAAAAACTCAGCATCCTTCAGAAGTCTCAGCATCTGTTTTTATTATTATGTAGACTCTCCAAGAGCTACTTTTAGCATATCAACATGTAGTAATGTAAAAGAAGCAAAGCATGTTTGCCAGGTGCTGGATTCCTCTCAAGTATTCTGAATGAAGTGACACCCTTCTGCTTAGGCTACTGACAACTTCTGCACATGCAATTAATCCATGCCAGTAATCTCATACAAACTGAAACTAAACAGCAGGACTACACAACATCCAAAACATCAAGTTTGACTAAGAATCACACAATCTATTTTTCTATTTTCCAGACAAATCCAGGTCTCCCTTAAACACCTTCCCTTTGAAAAAGGGGTGCTTTTCAAATCTGAATTCCAGGTGATCTCTTTCACAGAACTCATCTTCTTATCTCTCAGTTATATGCTGAAAACAAAGCTAAAAAAGAATTCACATTCCAAAACAAGCAATCTAACCTTAAAAACAAAAACCACAGACAAATACACATTCCCAAGAAACTGTGAAGCTTAAAAGCACGAACAGATATCTGGATAACACACTGAGCCACTTGGTCTGACCTCAGTTTACTCTGCTTTGAGAAGCTGAATTATTTAGACTATCCTGAGCTGGATGGATAGACCTATGGAATTGTCAAGTCCAAATCCTACCCTGCACAGGACATCCCTAACAATCACACCATGTGCCTGAGAGTATTGTCTGAACACCTCTTGAGCTCTGTCAGACTTGATGCTGTGACCACTTTCCTGGGGAGCCTGTTCCAGTGCCCAATCATCCTCTGGGGGAAGAAACTTTCCCCAACAGCTAACAACCTAAATCTCCCCTGACACAGGTCATGCCATTCCCTCAGGTCCTTTTACAGGTACCCACATTACATGGACGTGATCTCTGATGTCCTTTTTAACCTGAATTATGATATGATCCTATGAACTTAAAACCTCAGCTTATTCATGTAATAAACAAGCTGAACTTCTTACTATATTGACTGATCTCAAGCTGCTGATGAATGTTAGACAATCATAACCACAATTACACCAACGCAATGAAGTTAGCATGAGCTCAACATCTAAAACTGGCTGCTGCAAAAAGAAAACACACAGAATCAGGTTGACATTAAAGTCACAAACACCGGCTTGAAGCAACAGTAGGAGATGAAAAGTTTACTTTTCCAAGGCACAACCTAGGCTGATACCTTCTTGCCTAAAAATATATTTTAAGAAATCAGACCAAAACCATATCTCCCAATTGACAATTTTTTTTTTACAGAGACTCACTAGACTGCACAGGATTTAGTAAGAATAGCAAGCCTCTAAAAGAGACTATTTACATTTGCCTTATTTTGTAATGTGATCCATCACTCACTGAAGAAGATGAATTCTCAAGAGCTTCTAAATCTTCCACAGGATTACAGTCAAGTTCAGAAGCAAAAGTTTCACAGAAAGCTACCATTCTATATAAAAACAGGTAAATTCAGAAGACAGACCAAATTCTGAACATTTACAATACCATTTTCCACACCTAATAGCTCATTTGAACACTGCAAACCTCAGCCTCTCACTAACACGGCACTAAGCAGACAACAGAAAACACTATACCTTCATTTAGTTTTTAGAAAGTCAAAGTCAAGAAAGGCAAATCTCTGTAACACAGAAATTCTTCTGTTCTTCTAAATTAAACTGTTTTCCTGAGATTTACCTGCTCAAATAATAACCTATGACAGCAAGCAATCTCAAACTTTAAGAACTATGGAAAACTTTGAAATTTTCAATCCATTGACTGAACCATGACATTTGATTAAAAAAACAGTAAAGTCTTATTTTGTACTTAGTCAACAAATGAGCACTGGAGCCAAGCCCTCTGCGAACCTCAGTGCCAGCTAAACTTTACTTCTCCCTCAAAACCGTGTTGCTGGAATAGTGAGAAGTCACTCTTCAGTTCTATAATCACAAAACTCTTCTCAACTCACCAACCAACAAAACAAAACAAACACCCCCAGACAAAAACAAACAAACAATACCAAAACAAAATAAACAACCCACCCACCCAAAAAAGACACACAACACACCAACCTGGGTCTCAACTGTTTTTACAGGAAATGTAAAATTCATAAAAGGTGTCCCTTCAGCATGTTACATAGATTCATAGGATAATGTTATGGTTATCAAGTAACCTCTCCAAGCTGCTCTAATCCAACCTTGCACTCAAAGCAGGCCCACTTGAATTGAGTTACAGTAGGCTATTCCTGCTTCACTCAGAAAACGTTCAACAATGAAGATTCCACAGCCTCTCTGGGCAACCTGTTTCAGGGCCCAACCACCCTCACCAGCAAAAAATGCTCCTACTGTCTCATAGGAATCTCCTGCATTGCCACTTGGGTACAATGCCTCTCATCCTACAAGAGTGCACCTCCAAAAGCCGTGCAGTGCCCTCATCTTGTTTTCTGTCCACAGGTTGTGTTGAAAATAACAATAACATCTTCCCTAATTCTTAGCATCACTTTCTTTAGGACTTCTGTAAACACTGCATAAAAAAGAGCAACACCAAAATCTTACTCAATAGCTGAAGAACTACTCAACCCAAGTTGTAAGTACTTCATCCTGGTTATTATTCTGGAGATAGAAAGAACAAGCACTGCACTGCTTTAGAGAAACAGGAAGACCTCTGAAGTGCTTAAAAAGAATTAAGAGATCCTGTTTAAAAAAGTTAAAGTAAGAAAATACTCACACCAATCTTTCTCTTACAAACACAAAGCCTACTTTTCTAACATATGTCACCACATCTGCTTCAAATGGATGGAAGACCTGGTAGAAAAATTCCATTTTGAAGAGACTGTTTTCTTAACAGCTGGCAAGCAATGAATTATTCAGAAACAACACACCAACAACGGAGAGAGCACTCATTCAGTGCTGGAACATGAAACCCCAAACAAACACAGAAAATGTTCCAAACATTCAGCTAACATGAAAAGAGATGATTTGCAAAAAGACTAGTATTCCTTCATCTTGGTTCCAGCTGACATTATGTTAAGCCACACTGTTGGCACTGTGTCAGCCTCTCAGTGTCTAGAAGTCCTACAAAGCACCAAAAAGGGAATGAGTACATTTACAAAATCTGGACTATATTCCCCATTAAAAAACAAGCAAGCAAACAAACACACACAGAGTCAGGAGAAGCTGGAAGGGGATATGCACATTTCAGAAAGTAAACTTGTTTTGTTTGTGCATCATCCACTTTGTCCACTAAGGCAATGTTGTCTTAAGATGATCAAGCAATTACAGGCCTCTCTACTAAAACTGTCACTGATAAGACAATCCCGCATATCTTGGTACAAGCTTTCACATTTCAGAGAGATGTCAGCACTGAAACTATTATTCATGCAAGATTACAGAGAGGATCAGCAGAAGGACTCCTCAGAAGTATAGCCTTATCATTTACACAGAAACCAGTCCAGAATATTTTGGCCTACATGAGGCATACCTCTTAAAACAGCATTTCTTTTCAGAGTCTGCCATCCAGAGACCTGAAAAGACAGAAAAATAGTCTGAAAGTTAACATCCAAAATTCCTCAAAATACAGCTGCCACAAAGAAATACTCAGCTCACTAAATTCACCTAATTATTTAGATATCTCTATTAATTTTAAGATAACAGTGGGGTAGAACCACTTGTTTTAAGAAAAAAAAAAAAAAAAAAAAAAAAAAAAAAAAAAAAGTGAAAAAATTGATCCTCAGGAAAAAGGAAGAAAAAAGAAGATGTAACAGTCACCTACCAGACCAGGAAAATTGCTCAAAAAAGAAGTCCTAAGAAGCCCTGTTACCATGTGATGGAAAAATAAAAAGAAATTTATTATCTCCAAAAATGACAGGGAAAATAACCAAATAAATAAGCAGAATTCTTGAACAACCCATGGACTAGAAAGTCTGTAAGAAAGGAAAATATTGGATGAGCACATTTGGATGAGCAGCATTCTCAGTTTTCAAGGTGTTTCCAAGTAATCTGCTCTTTGCATCTTAATCTTCCAAAATATTTCCAAGGAAATAATTAGTATTTCCGAATCTTCAGGTATTTTCCAGAATAAAATTCTATTAAAAGAAATAATAAAAAAGGAAGACCTTTACTCTTTGGCTAAAGGGGATATACTTTCACATGAATAGGTAAATTTGACAGAAGAAGCAATTTTTCTTATTGATTCACACAGGGCAGATTCAGCTGTTACAGAGACGGGTAAAGAGTACTACTGATTCCATCTTCCTGCTCTAAAAAATCAAAGGCATAGCCTACAGTTACTGGTTTTGCTGTTGTATTGCTAAGAGAATTATGAAAACAATGACAAAACAAGATGTTTTGATGAAAACTCCAGAACAATGCCAATAAAAATCTCTTTGCAGTTCCAATGTGAACTTCTTTGATTGAATTAAAAAAAAAAAAATACTTTTAACTGAAAGTAATGCAGAGTTGCAGTAAATGCTCTTTTGTTGGAACCCACAAAAAGAGATCCCCATTGAGGAACAAAGCCTCTCATACAGTGGAATAAACTCCCTGAGATTTTGTCATTTAAAAGATCTATTTCTCCAGTAAAATGTGGAGAACAGACTCTGCTTCTAAAGAAACCAGTTCAGAGGCTTATCATTACTCCAAAAGCACATCACAACATGAACTCGAGTTAACAGTCTTCCAAAACGACTTGTCATGCATCTTCCCTCCCTGCTGCTGGAAGAAGACAAGATTACACTTTGGTTCATGTGGAAGAAGAAAGTGGCACTCAATTTGTGAGAAAAAAAACAACAATCAGACTGGTCCTAAATCATCACCATACTCTTCCTGTTCTAGTTACAGGGTGATAGTGATGCAGTTTGAAAGCTAAAGACAGGGAAATTCAGTTCCCTTTCAGATCTAGATATTTGCTGGAGACTGAGCAAGTCGATCATTCTACTGATATTGTAATAAAACAGAAGTGAGTACTAATATTTTCTTTAAAGGATTTCTTAAGTGCTGTGACTGTCTTAGCAACTCTTAACAAACTGTCAGGTTACCAAACTGTAACTGTTGTTTGTACCACCTAGCTTTGTAAAACAAAACAGGAAGTTATTCTTACCAGATACAAATCCAGAACCAAAGTGAATGGCAGATTTACAAACCATTACAACTTTGCTCTACTTTAACAGAGTAAGCATACATGTTTTTCCTTTCTTTCATTCTTTAACAATAATGTTAATTCATTAAAATGCAGAAGTATAATGCTTGCAGTGGGGAAACTCTGGGGAAAACAGCTAAATGTAGCATATAATACCAATTTTGCTGAATAATTACTGAAAGGTACTAAAGTCATACAGCACCGAAAGCTGAATGACAATAGTACTGGAAGCAGCAATTCACAAGGACAGTGTATTTAAGGTGAAAGTCACAGCTCTAAGAACAAAGCATTACAATAGAAGAACTTCTTCAGATTCAAAACTAAGTGTGGAAAAGAAAATTTTCAAATCTGATGCTTATGACTGTGTGGCTTACATTGGGCATAAGCATCTCACTTTCCTACTAGCTGCACACAGGTGAAACTCAATAGACAAACCTAGATTTTCAATGAGCTGAATTAAGAATAAGAGCAGAAAAAGAATACAGCCCTTGCTATGGCAATCAGTTTCATTATTCCCAAAGATGACCGATAAATACTGATAAATTACCATTTTAAATACTAATTTAAATACTAACTCTAAATTCTTAAGTACTATTATATATGTTCAATTTTAATAGCTCTTTCTATCTAATTCCACAAACTATACTAGCTGAACAGGCCTGGAAACACCTTATTCCATGAAGCCAGAATTAAAAAATGGCTCATGATATTGTGAGCATAACTACGTAAAGGGAGAACTAATACAATTAGTTATTAGAACTAAATCTAATTCATACTTCCATGACAATGTAAGTAAAGTGTTGTATGGTCAGAGATTATGAAGAGATACAAACACAGAATTTGTCTTTTTCAAGCAGCTGGATTGAAACAAAAATAGTCTGTTATTCTGATCAGTCGCAATAGAAAGACAGCAGTTGTTAACGACTGAATCGACAGACCTCTGTTCCATAAAGAAATTTATTTAAAAGTAACTTCTTAGAATAATATGCTGACCTGCAACAGACAAAGAATAACAGCTAAATGAAATTAATTTAAAAGCCTCACCAGCTTAAAATAAAGTTCCTTCCTCTTTTGCAAGTTTTTCCATTGTAGGGCAAGATACTTATCAGTCAGAAATTTACTTCGATAGAACTGGAAAAGCAGTCATAATCCTACTTCCATTGCTAGATTAGCCAATACAGCCTGTACAGTATTCTGAAAAAGGATAAGGATATTACTTCAGGTAAGCAACTTAAGATGCAGGACACGATTTCAACAGATGGAAGGATAAAGAAAACAGTATTGTGGTTGCTTTGGCTTCAGATACCAAAGGTTTTTATTTCAACTGCTGTCAGATGTATGTTGTTGAACTTTTACTTTGAAACAATATATAAGCAACTTATAAAAGAGAACAGTGACTTCAAACATTAGCAGTGAGGAGTTTGTGCTGGATTTAGCAAAATGCAGTATCAGAAGATAACGTGCCTTTCAAACTGAGTTTTAAAACATTGTAAGTTCAAATAAAACTCTTCTATGTTGTGTTTGCAAAGCGTTGTTTCATAAAAGAAACTACTAGAAACAAACCTTTCTGTTGAACAGAAAGAAATAAAGATTTACATTTGCCATAGCTTGCCTAGTTATGAGTACAAGTACAGATTTTTATAACTTAATTCAAGAGAATAAATACATGCTAAGGCAGAAAATATATCCATGTACTTTTTTAGTATCATTCCAGCAATTTTTTACATCCCAGTGGAATTCCTCACAAATGGTTTTTCTCATTCCTAGGAACGTCCTAACAACCACCAGATGGCACTAGTACTCTACCTTCAATAAAGCAGGTAGCTGCAGCATAGTAACTGAACACGGGAAAAAAAACAGGACAGCCCTGAAACAGGAAAAAATAAATTAAAACAACACATCCACCAGCAGTCTCATGATGGAGACCTCCAGATCCTCCTGTGCCCCTGGCAGCCATCCAGACTCACTTGGTCACCCCAGCCGTCAGCTCCTCCCATCTCTCCCTTACAGATGCACACACCTGTCCATGCTGGCAAGCTTGGCTGGTTTGTCAGTAGCACTCAACTCGCTTTACTGTAATTGCTGGTACTATAGACTATGGATTCAGCCACACACATCACTAAACCATGTCCCTTAGTGCTGTATCTACACATCTTTTAAACATCTTCAGGGTTCCAACACTGACAGCCTGGTCTGACCACTATTTCAGCACAGAGATTTTTCCAAATATGCAGTCTAAACCTCACCTGGCATAGTTTGAGGCCGCTTACTCTTCTTGTATCACTTGCTTTCTGGGAAAAGAGACTGACCCTCATGTGGCTACAGCCTCCTCTCAGGTGGAGAGTAAGAAGGTTTCCCCAACCCTCCTTTAATCCAGACGAAACAACCACAGCTCCCTCAGCTGCTCTTTATAGGATTTCACCAGCTCCTTTGCCCTTCTCTGGACTTGCTCCAGCATCTCAATGTCCTTCCTGTCATGAGGGGCACAGAACTAGACACGGAACTCCAAGTGCAACCTCACCAGTGACGAGTATAGGGGGCCAATCACTGCCCTGGTTCCACTGGCCACACTATTGCTGATAAAGGCCAGGACACCGTTGGCCTTCTTGGCCACCTGGGCACAGCTGGCTCATGTTCAGTTGCTGCCGACCAGCACCCCCTGGTCCTTTACTGCCGGAAAGTTTTCCAGCCACTCTGCCCGCAACCTGTTGCACTGCATGGGGTTGTTTTGATCCAAGGGCAGGACACGGCACTGGGCCTTGTTCAGTCTCATACCACTGGCCTCAGCCTACCAATCCATTCTGTCCAGATAACCCTGTAGAGCCTTTCTGCCTCCAAATCAACACTCCCACCCAATCTGGTGTCATCCGCAGGCTGACTGACTTGATCCCCTGATACAGGCTGTTGATAAAAATATTAAACAGAACCAGCCCCAACACTGAGCCCTTGAGAACACCACCTGTGCCCAACAGACAGCTGGATTTAATTCAATTTCCCACCTGTCCCTAAGCTTGGCCATCCAAGTGCTTTTTACCCAGCAAAGACTGCACTTGTCCAAGCCATGAGCAACCAGTTTCTACAGAAGACTGTGGGAAACAGCCAAAGGCTTTACTAAACTAAATATGAACTAAAGTTCATATAAACAAGATGAGCCCTTCCCTCATTCACTAAGCAGGTCACCTTGTCACTGAAGGAGATCAGGTCAGTCAATCACGATTAAAAACTAGGTCAATACAAGGCCTATATAAAAGATGTCAGAATGCATTCCCTTTCAGGAAGTGACTTCCCACTCTAAGCTAACATTCACATGTATTTTGTTTTTATGTATCCCAATACTTAGGAAGGGTAAGGTGGGTGGGGATGCTGGGACATTCCACTGTTCCTTAATAAACCAGCAACTTCTCTTTAACAGGGATAACTTTTTAAGATGCAGGAAAGTTATGGATTTCCTCCCAGTAACTTGTATTATTGCATGCTTGTGTCAGAGATACTGCTTCCAAGAACAATGCTTACCAAGCACATTCACAAACCCAGAGAACACAACTAAGCAAAAGGGAAGGTGATAGGAGAAAAAAAACTGGAGCAGTACTTAAAGCCGTAGACTATCACATTTTTCTCCCTGAAACATTCCTCAAGTCTAAGTTTACTTGTTTCAAGCACAGTTTAGAAGAAATCACAAAAGGAAAAAGAAAAAAAACCAACAAAACAACAAACCAAAAAACCAACCAAGAACAAAACCTCCATATTACTTTGCACACAGCAAGTAAAAACATCCTACACACAAACATATTATATTTTCTAATTTATATAAGAGCATTACTATTGTCACAAGAATACTGGAGAAAATGTTTTGAAAAACAAAGCTTATGATCTTAGTTTTAAAGTGACTGTGTGAGCTAGTAACTGAAAAGGCTAGTTAGATTTTGTAATTGGTTTTTTTCATTTCTAGTCTTGGTTCTGGAATTAAAAACAAGTGAAATGATTTTTGCTCCTCTCTGCAACCAGGAAGCAACCCAAATAAGTTCTGTCTGAACACTTCTGAAGTAAAATTTCCTATACATAAGAAGTATAACTTGATCTTTAATACCCAAGAGACTGATTCAGTGATGAGCTTTATGCTAGACAGATTTTTAGTCTAGAACTTCTTACTATTCACTAGCCAATTCACATTTCACATTCATGATCAAAAGACAAAGAGCTGACAAGTCAACCAAAGCACAAATAATGGGATCTTTAGCCAACTCATTTGTAATTAAGTTTGCCTTGCTATTTTAGAGAACTTGGATCCCTATTAGTGGCAATGTCAGCTATCAGGTAATACAACACAAAGAAGTCTTTGATATCACACCACTTTCATGAAAACATCTTTGAAAATGACCATGTAGTATTTATTTCTTTGATCTACTACACTCAAGAGAACCTGGCTCTTTTCTTGAGGAGACTTGACTAACTGGTTAAAGAGAAACTACTCGGGATGTATTCACACCATTACTAATAGTCGCATTAAGGTGGCTTAAGAAATCTTCATCCCAAAGAAAAACACATTCACTTTTACACAGATTTCATTCATTTCAATGTAAAATAAAATAAAACACTGAAAAACTGAACAAATGTTTGAATTAAAGCATTAAATTTACCCACCTAGTCTTTATTCACATCACATACTTTCTTTCATGGTACAATGAGAAGCTGATCTATCTGGTACTTCTCCATCAAACCTGTATTTCTGTCCAGAGAAAATTAAACAGGCCCTGCAGTAAATTATCAAAACAGCAACTATGTTCAAAATAATTCTGTCTTACATGTCATTAGCGAAAGGCATAACAAAGAAAAGAAGGATTTTACTAAGGCAGGAGAAATAGCAATGAAGTTGAAGTCTAAGTGACAGAGTGACTCAATACTGGGTCCAACACCCCTTCACACAGATTTTGGTAACATTTTCTGTCAATTCAATTTGAAGAATGAAACTATGAACATAAAACACCACCTCCTCCCAGCTGTCACAGGAATTAACTTTCTTAGAAAATTTGTAAGACATAAGTACTATTAAAATATTAAACATATTAAACGAACTTAATTCCCCACACACAAAGCCATCACCATGAACACCAACAACAAGAGCTATTCAATCTCAGTTTGCCAAATATCTTAAAAATCTAATTTACTAGACATGTGTTTAATACCAGGGTTGAGTACAATGACATTTTGATATAAGGTTTTATTTCATTCAATATTTTCTCTTATGCATTGCTTAGATTTGGAGTCTTTACTAAAATTAATTGACTGCATTAGAGTCCTGCCTGTTAAATTTAGCTAAAAAATGGTTGCACAACTGATCCATCAATTTGTTTGCAGCCAAAGAGATAAACAAATACCAAAATCCCCAAAGTTAGTTTTCTTTAAATTTTCAACTGATAACAGATGCATATAAAGCACTAAATTAAGGAAGATATACTGAAAATCAAGTCAATAGCTGTTATTCCTCTAATAAAATCTACTAAAGATGATAAATATATCTTCGTCAGAAGAACAGCAAGACTAGAGAGTTGTTATACAAAGTTTTTACTTTAAAAACACATCTACATCTTCACCTATCAATAACATAACATTTCAAAGAAGAAAGACATAATAATTCCTGCACTGAGACTCATATTCCATTTTCAATAAATGCTGAGTTTTATTAGGATTCATTATAGATTTGAATTCATAGATGCCAAGACTTAGCAGTATAAAAACCCCCCATGGACAGATGGACAGATGCACAGTGCCTTCCATCCAAACATGTGAAAGCACAGGCTTCAAACATTATTTACTGCAGCCTTACAGTATAAAACATAACAATATTTACTAATCAGATAGATACTAACTCAGAATGTATCATGGGCCAACTTAAATAGTTGCAGTCTGACTGAAGTGCAATGTTATAAGCCACTAAGTAAAGCACCTTCTGAAATAATGTTAAATTCTAGATTAACACCTTAATGAAGAAAGGCATGAAACTGGACCAAGTATCAGAACACTGTGAGTAGAAAAAACCCTCTGTCTTTCCTATATTCACCTATCACATCCTGGTCTGAGGCAGCTGTATGACTGTTACTTACAAGACAAGGAGAAAACAGAAAGAATAATTTAAATTAAAAACGCACTGGAAAGAAACCACATGTGCAAACTAAGAACTATGTTAAGGTGGGCTTCAAAAAAATGTTCCCAACTGTCTGTAATTCGCTTATACCTCAGGTAATGTAGAAATGTAATCAGGCACCTTGTTTGTTTATTAAAGATAGTGGGAGAGTGAACTAAATGATCCAGTGTTTCAGGCTTTTTACAGTTTCTCTAAGATGGAGCCTTTGATACAGCAAGGCAACAGCAAACACAGGAAAATGACAATGTGTTTTTTTCTTCTCAGTATGCCAGCTGCAGAAAAACAAATGCAAACTGTCAACCCTCAATTCTGACTTGCAGCACAACCATTATTAAACCCCTCCCATAAAGGCCACCTGTAAGCTCTCCAAATCTCTTACAGAAGCCCACTACAGAGTTTTGTTGCAGGACAAGATCATGAGGAAAGAAAATGAAAGTGCATTTAAAATGTACAAATGGGAATTCCATGGAGCAAAGAAATAAGCACCCTGCTTCTCTATAGGAAGCTGGAGACAGATTTTCGTATTAGCTGCCTTCAGCTCTGAAGGCAAAAGCAAACACACTGCAAAGAAATTAAAGAATTAAAGACTAAGGTTTTCCTGACATCAAGCAATGATGATTAAAAACTGTCTTATATTAATATGCATAAAGCACCAATACAAAATCAGAGCTGGCATTTTAAAAGGTTCTGTTTAGGAAGAAGAGTGATGAGAGTGAAAAAATAAGAGAACGGCAGATTTTTAAAGTAAGGAACATATACGTACACACTAAATGCAACAAGCTGGCCTACTTACTTGATTACTTCCCACCTACCATCACAACTGTCAGCCCCAGTGCGTTATTCCCCATATCCTTCCTCCTCCACTTTTTCCATTGCCTCAACTTATCTTCAAGTCAGACAAGGGATAAATATGTATTACATCCACCCAACACATACTGGAAGTTATGGAAGAGATCACATTCCCATAGCTCATCAATAGGAAGCTTTTCAAGTGGCAACAGATGGCAGGCACTTCTTATCAGAAATAAAACATGATACTGAACATAAAGTAATGCATTATATGATTTTTTTAATAGATACTTTCCATTTTCTTTCAGAGTATTAACTTAAAAAGTTACAGTAAATGCAGTTATAGTGCTTTTACTTGAGCTTGTAAGTTACAATACAGATTTCCCTGTAAAATTATATCTTGTCTTAAAATCAATATTCAAAATTTATTGAAACTAATCCAAAGACTGCTACTCTTATAAAAAAGAAAAAGGATTAAAAAAGAAAAAAAAAAAAAAAGAAAGAAAGAAAGAAAGAAAGAAAAAAAAAATCATCCTAGAGAAGGAAACATATATTATAAAAACCATGTATTCTTGTAGCTAGCCAAAAAATGTACCAAACAGAAGATAAATCAAATTCTCAGGGTACTTTCAGATTGGCTATTTTTTTTTCCTATTATTTCACTGAAGTCAGGATAGTAGGGTTTGGAGTATTGTTTGTTTATACAGAGGTTCAGTATTTTGTCTCCATGTAGTCATCTCAAAAGCAGCATGCTACAGTCAGTATTCTTAAACTGTATCGGTCTTATATATTAATATCATAAAGCTAGACTGTAAACTTCAATATAAAGGCAGTAAAAAGGTGATTAAACTCTTCAAGGTTTCTTGAATGACATTTAAAACAGCAATAAGCATACTACCAGAAAAATACAGGGATATTTAATATTGTGAATTCCTATAATTTAAATATGCTTTTTCCACCTCCACATTTTCTTCATCAGGCACTAGGATGCAAGTGGCTAGCCAACCAAATTTCATATGCAAGATACTGAACTACATTAGTATGAAACTCTAATCACTGGGACCAGATTTACAAGCTTTTGAGCTAGTACAGAATTACTGTATCTTGGGAGGAAAAGTGTCTGGCAAAAGATCTGCAATGAGCAACAGTGTATCTGGAAACTCAGACTGAGAGCATATGAGGTGGCCCTACTGCAAGAGTTCAAAAATTTCTAAATTCTGTTGTACCTGCAGTGCCAGCTGCTAAGGGAAACATGATTCTTTTATTTTCAGCTCCAGCCTTCCAAATAATTCACTCCTTTAACCTCTGAGACAAGTAATGTAGTGGGCAGAGCAGGAGTCAGCACAAAACCAAAGAGAAAGAAAGGTCAAGACAAAAAGGTTTTGAAAACAAAAAAACACCTTTAAAACTTGGTGTCTTGTACTGGTTTTGGCTGTGCTTGTACTCAGCATCACTGAAATTAGGGATGTGTACTTAACTATAACATCAGTTATTACACTATTAAGTCCATTTAGAAAGAGGATGAAATTTTATTACCAAGAACTTTATGCCCTTCTTTTACATACTCCAATAGTCTGAGTACCAACTCCAGAAAAAAAAGGGCATTAAATATAAAGTGTCATAGGACAAAGAATCACTGCAACTTTGGCACTCATCTCTTAATAGGGAGGGCATGGTTTTTAAAACTCACTTTGCTGTCACACGCAAACCTACAGTTTGTATTTCAGGTTTCACTAACAGCAAGGTTTCACTAAGGGCTGCTTTCACTAACAGCACGTATTCAATGTATCTATATGAAATCACCTTATGGCAATGTAAGCCATTTCCATTTCGTTCTGGTAAGGCTTAGGCAGCTGCAGCATAAACAGAGAGGAACTACAACAATAGGAAAATGAGGAAACTGCCTCAAAGCAGATGTTCCCGTTGTTAATAGAAAACCTAGAGAATCTCATGCATCTGTAACATAATCCAACTAGAAAAGGAGATTTAATGCTCTCAAAGCTCTAAAATATCACAGTTATTCTTTGGTTTTATTTTGGTGGATTTTTTAAAAATCAAATGGACTTACTATTCTATCTGTGGTTTATTGTATAATATCTGTATGTGCACGAAGTCCTATATAGAGTAGTAAGGTATAAGTTTAAAATATTTTAGTTAATGAAACCATTGCCTAGAAAAGCTTTTATAAATTACATTCTCAGTAAAATTCAATGCAAAAAGAATATTCTGTTGCACCTTACATTAGCAAACATGTTTCCTTAATTGACATCTTGCTTAGCAAGAACTTGTCTTGATTAGCAGAACTTTAGAATTTCACCACTATACTGTTCAAAGCACCTCCTAATAGTCACATTAAAATAGTATCTTCCAGACAGGCAGTGCTATTTCAAAGCTTAGAGATACTTTGGGAATGACTCAAATATGTGGATGGTCTTCTGCTGGACTGCTAAATTCACTTATTCACAGGAAGGTTAACTGAGAACTTGAGAATGCTCAAGCAAAGAGGATGACTGCACGGTGAAAACTGAAATTTGCTTGGCAGCACACCACTAGCTTGGCTCCACAGTCTGTGAAACCACTTCCTTCAAAACTCTTAATTTAGGTGCTTTCCAGACCCTTCTTCCAATTAAAACATGCTAGTTGTTCAGACATGAGATGCTCACGACAAGGTCTTGACACAACCCTCTGAATAAAGTAACAAATACAAGGACATATAAAAATATTTGTGCAACAACAGATAAAATTCTCTGCAAGATAACTTGAATAAAAACATCTGTCTGGCAAGATTTTATCCTACTAAACATTTTCCAACTTCTGACAAAGAAACACTGACTTAATTACATTCAAATTACTCTTTACATTCTGCTATTTCCTTTTTTTAATGTTGAGTTCACTCCCAATCAACATGCATTTACAAGCATGGATAAAACTGGGAAGCAGTCTTAAGAGTGTCAAAGTTCCTCATATTGCAGAAATAAACTTATTTTCTGCAATGAACACCTCTATGACTTTCTCTAAATAAAATCTGGGTCATTATCAGAAATCAAAATCATTGCTAGAGGCAGAAAGCTTTTGAAGTAAAGACTACTCTTGAGTGCTATCCCACATCAAGTCTTGACAAAAATGTTATGGAGACATTTGTCATACACTAGAAGAATATATTCCAACATCCTACTTGTTGAGAACGTAGAGATGTAAATGACGCAAGTCATTAAAAAGCACTTTGTTTCAAACAGATCAGGAGACCAAGAGATCCTTAACTTCCTTGACTTCTTGAATTAAAACTGGGATTAATACCAGCCCTGAATCTCATGAAGAAAAAAAATCTTCAGTGATATTTTACTACCTGAATTCACATCACTTTTTGAATGTTTAATATCCATGCACTTCAGAGAAGTAATTTAAGGTCCTAAACACAGCTGAAACAGACTGTAATGATCATTATGAAGACCTCTGCAGAAGAGATGGACAACTCAAATAATAAATGACTTTCAGTTGTCTTTTTAATCTGATGGTGTACATTTGAACTGATTGCTCTGACTCCATGCAGTCAAGAAAACCAGAGCTTGAAAGAAGCAAGAAGATGCATGAAGCCTTATGCATCTGTGCCATCAGCTCCTTAAAATCTTAAAGCTTTGGTGATCTTTGCCTTCCTCATTCCACTTACACATGTATGTTTTAACTTTCATTGTTGAAAAGTCCTAATCATACAATAAAAACATCTAATTACATAAAAAATTAAATGCAAATCTATAACGCCAGAAATAAACCACTTATTAACAAAGACAAGAAAAAACATGTATCCATAGTAAGTAACAGTATGATAACCTGAGTCCCAGGATTTTTATATCTTTCATCATATATCTCTATCAGAAACAACATTTTTCTCTATTAATTGTTTCTGAAAAAAAGAGGAAGAATCTTCATGCAACTGTCATAAGGCAATTTCTCCTGGTATCTATTAAAAGGCCCTTTAAAATTCAGATTTTCAGTCACCTGACTCTACTTACTGGTCCAGGTACACTGGCAGACTAGTAGAAGAGTAGCCTTTAAAACAGAAATCTGTACTGAGAGACCAGAAGCTATCAGTTGGTAAGAAGTAGGAAGGCACTACAATTCAGCTCAATGCACATTTTACTAAATCACTTTTTCGTATTCCCATGTAGATTAAGCCCAGATAGCAGCACCTGATGGCTAATTAATCCAAACAGATTTGAAAGGGCCTGAGAAACTACATTGTCGCACATGAGACAAAGAAATGACACCCACACATTGCGATGTCCAAGGCAGAAAAGAGGAGGTTTATTTACAACTTCAATATTTATCGAATTCCAGCAGTGAGCATGGATTGGAGGAAGAAAATCTTCCTCTTCAACCACACTGGACAACCCAACAGTCCATCAACAGTCTCCTCCTTAAGAGAAGAATGTAAACATGGTTAGGTGGTTACAATACCAAGAAAGGTTGTTTATGTAAAATTGTATCTGACTCCATTGCAAAAGGTAAACACAGAAGGCTAAATATGGAAAACTCCTTAAAGAGACAGAGGAGAATAGCAAAAACCCAGATAACACTACATATCCTTTGGCTAAAAAAACTAAGTGACTAAAGCTTTCAACTTCACCTATCTGTCCAAGAATTGCCTCTGTGCTGCTACAACACATGACAAGAAAATGTTGCTAGAATTGCACCATGACCTGCAAGTGGTTAGCAGGTGTTCTGGAGTATTTCTGGTTTCAAATGTTCAAACAGTAAATTACATAAAATTTGCTATCCATGTACCATATAATTCAGATTATAAAGGAGTCTTGCAAAATTATTCTTTTGTTCCTGAAAGCCTGGGAGGACTCTGAGATGCACTCTGTTCATACACTTCTCCCATTATTCTGACATTCAGCTCTTTCAGATATGAATTGCAGCAATGATACAACATTCAGTCTCCTTGGAACTCTTGCTGCTGCAGCTTTCTTACCCCAAACATAATCCTCAGGTCTGGCAGTGTGAAAACAAACCTGACAGTTTGTATTACTTATTTCATATTAAATACTACAGCAGGATTTTAACCAAGAGAGCACAAAAGCTGGGGTTTTTTTCTACCTACAGCTGTTCAGTTCTCCATTTCTTTCAGCATTTAATTCCCTCAAATCTTAACTTGAAGTCTCGGAACTTTGGTTTTGAAAACATTTTCCGTCTTTTTTCCTCTTTTAAAACAGATGTTATTGTTAGAGACATCATACTCGCTATATTAAGTGGGGGAGAAAAAAGAGGAAGAAGGGAAGCATTTGGCATGATGGCATTTGTCTTCCCAAGTGATAGTTAAATGTGATGGGGCCCTGTTCCCAGAGACGGCTGAATTGCCCATGGGTAGAGGTGAATTTGTTTATCTGCTTCTGCTCACAGCTTTTGCTTTCCCTGTTAAACTGTCATTATCTAAACCCACAAATTTTTTTCAGAGTTCTGATTCTCTCCTCCCTCCTGCTCCAGCGAGTGGATGAGGGGCTGCGTGGGGCTTGGTTAAATCCTGACAGTCCTTTTTTGCACCAGACACAAGGCACAAAGGGTTCAAGATAATGACAGATTCCACTGGGACGTATTAGACTGAATATATAGCTGTTAGTACTGTTCAGCTGGTAAACAGAAGCCTCTTGTACTTGCCATGGGGGCTTGCTTTCCTGATGTGTATTAAGTGCCTAGTGCTTGCTAGTGTTCGCTTTTTGCTTTCACTTCTTTCTGTACTGCAGCACTGCTTCTCACCTTACTGAGTTGTGTCGGGGAACACTTCGGTCAAACACCTCATCGATGTGCCTGGGCTGGCAGATGGCCAGTGCAGTGCCTCTGTGCTGACAGGCTGAACTTCGGTCTGAAGGTGAGGTGAAGAGACTGTGATGCATGAATGCTTCCATGGTGGAGGACTGATCCACCTGCAGCATACGTAGAATCCCCTGCTAGAGCAGGCAGATGCCTTAAAAAGGCTGTGACCTTGTGAGAAGCCCATGCTGGAGCAGGTTTGCTGGCTGTGACTCCATAGGGGACCCTCACTAGATCAGTTTATGAACAACTGCAGTCTGTAGCAAGGACCTACACTGGACAAGTTCAAAGGACAACTGTTTCCCATTAGCGGGGCCCCACACTAGAGCAGGGGAAGCAGAGAGTCCCTTGCAGCCTTATAGTGAAGACCATGGTGAACCAGCCTGTGTCCCCGCAGCCCCAGGACTATGATGTGGGCTCCACTAATGGTGGACTCTTAACAGAAAGCCCTTGCTGCAGCCAGGCTGGGGACAAGAAGAGGAGTTCACTGCAATATCACACCCTACAAACCCAAAAGGATCAGGTGTGGAGATTACAATGGATATATCATTGAACTGTTATAATCCATTATCTGAGTTTTAAGTTACAGGAATAAATATAACAGGAACTACTCAGACCAACAGAGGAGAAACCTTCCAAGAAGTTCAAACACAGCAGTGACACAATCTGAGCTGGCTTTTGTGCCCAGTAATTGCATGCAACACACCTCCTCTCCTGTTCTGAGTGACTACCATAACGGATGGAGTCCAAAGTTATGGACTAAACAAACTCGATGGACATATTATGGACATTTCGCAGGGGTGGTCCACAGACTGTGGGAATGACATCTGGGTATTTCATCAAAGAGTGGGAAGGGGAATGGTGGTAAATGAGGTTGTATTGAACAGCGTGAGACCTTGAACATGATGTAAATGGTATGGAATAAGGGGTGGAATCTGCTGGTTTTGAATAGGGCAGAGCTAATTCTCTTCACAGGGGCTAGTATGGGGCTGTGTTTTGGATGTGTGCTGAACAGTGTTCATGTTACAGGGATCTACTTGGCTTCTGGCTGGAATTAAACCACAAGAGGCTCTTATGTGTTATTTACAAAGACTTAAGATTTCTCCTTGTTAAATATATGCTAGAATACACTATTAAAAGCTTCCCTTTTTAACAATAGACCTACAAATAATTTCAATGATACATTAACCCATTAACAGTTGGGATAAAGCCACACTTGTCAGTAAATGCAAGCAAAATAATATACCAGGAAAACATCATCACTTATTAATGAGAGTGCGCTTGTCATGAAGCAGCATCCGCTCCTATTCTAGCAGACCCTTCTTCAGTGTTAATCCCACAGGCCTTGTACTGCATCTATGTTTCTCATTGTTAAGTCTTTTTCATTCAGGTATCACTCATGACATGTGATGAACTTTCCTTGAAAGACAGTGGACAGCCAGCAGTGAAGGTCCAAAAGCCATTTCCATCAGCCCGCATCTGAGCGGCAGAACTGTCCAAAAATGAGAGACACTATTCCTCAGCTGCACAAAAATCCCTTAGGCCCATCTGTCCTCTGCAGAATCAAGGGCAATGAATAAAAACTTGTCAACCCTACAAAGGCAGGGAAAAAACCAGCAACCTGGACAAACAGAACCTAGCAGAACTCTCCTTTTCTCCCTTTGCACCAATGCAAACTGCACTCAAATAACAGCCTTCAATACAAGCAGCCTAAAAGGAAGGCTGCCATCAGACTGAAAAAAAAAAATTAGTCTTGTAGTAGAAGAAGGAATAGCTGAGAGGAATTGGGAAAGAAATGGACACATTAACAGGTAATAAAAAGGAAAGTGAAAAACAGTAGTTTGAACAAAGGAGGATTAAGGACAAAAACCCCCTATACTCATCCAATAAGCACAAAACCACATCCTTCCAATACAGTAAAAGGCTAGCTTTTAAGATCTGAGCTTATTTTGACATGATGAACATACCACTTTTACCATATTAAATCAAAATAGGAACATAAAGAGCAGCCCTAAACTACTAACCCAGCCGTCCTAAGAAGTTTTTTTTAAAACCACTACAACTTTTCAGTTGTGGTGGTTCTAATGGATACAGCAGTTAGGTGCTGTATCCATTAGAACCAGCAGACAGCACAGACATCTCAAAGTATCTTCTACCAAAACACAGAAGACATTCATAACTAGATTTAATCAGCCAAGTTTCTCACGTTTCATATGTTCTGAATTTTCTTACTATATTTGTACTTAGGGTTGGTTCCATTATGTGAAGGAAAGATTCTACTCATGCCTGTGGCAGGCTTAATGAAATAATTACAGAGACATGAGCCTGGCATCTCTGAAATTCCTTTATGTTATTGTGTGTATCTTTGTGTACTATGTTTTACTCATGTAAAACAACTACTATACTTCCAAATCTGAATGACTTCAGCAATGAGGATTAGTCCACTTTCCAGTTCAAAATATTTTCAGCAGGATATCGTTTCAGCGTTTGAAACCAACTACAGCGTTTGAAAACTTACACTTGTAGAAAGAATGAAACCTTTAAAGCACTCACATTATATTTATTTTCATTTCTTTGTCATCATTAGATATGATGTTTTGCATGCATGTAGAAACAAAAGGAAGAAGTTAAATGTCTAGCAATACAAAAACATGCATTATCTTCCTCAATGAAATGACATTTCACAGAAAAAATACCTGCAAGTTATCATAACTTTTTCTGTTTCACTGGGTTTTGGTTTGAGGTTTTTTGCTTGTTTAGTTTCAGGTTGTTGGTTGGTTTGAGGGTTTGGAGTTTGTTTTTATATTTCACTGTCACTGTTGCAGAAAGAAAATATTTCCAAAGTTTAACTGTTAGGATTGTTTTTCATTGCATAATCTAATAATGTGTCACAGTTCATGAAAACCTGAGAGTAAATACAGAATATCAATCATTCCAAACATTGGATCAAAGTCATAATTAACAGAAAGTTCCTCAAACTCTGACCAAAAAGCAAAGTGACACCATTACACCATCACTATCTTGTCTGTCAGTGAAGAACATTGCCCACAGTGGACAACAACAGCGTGAGAGGCTTCAGCACTTACATCTGAATTCATTGCTGTGACCTAATCACTGCCATGATGTGAATAGAAAATTTGCTTGGCAGTATGCAGAAGCTGAAAGGTCTATATTATTAAGGCAACAAAATCTCACCAGGAGGCTAGTTTCACTTGTGCAAGAGCCTAGACAAACTCACTTCTGCAGTTTTAGAAACAACTGATTGGAATTGTTCACTCCCCTTGCTGGAGATGGCCACCTAGAGCCAAAACCTTCTTACACATCACGTGCTTATTTTAACAGATACTACTACAAATTAATGATGAAGGCAACTTTCAGGCAGTTCAGGCTTCATATAGCAGGAGAGCAAGGAGAAACTTCAGGAAGAAAAGCAGGTGTAAGAAGAGCTACATCCACCAACCTGCCTGACAAACAGAATTCTCAAGTGCTGTTTCAACAACATTCATTAAGATCTGCAAAAATGATATTTCCTTCCTCAGGTTCATTAAGAGCTATAGTTTAATAGCTCTTATACTCCTATAGGAAGGAATAGCCAAAGAAACACTTGCTAAACTGCCAGATACCAGCTGCTTAACTGAATCCCAGAGAAAGTAAGCTGTTACCAGTTTCTCTTACAAGTAGCTCAGCACCTGCTGCAACACTAACAAAACATTTGCATAATCCAACTAGTAGAAGTTTCCCTTTTCAGCCTTACCTATAGCCATTTTGCAAAACTGAAGCCTGTCTCTCTGGAGTCAGAAACGTAGAAAACATATACTTGAGCAGTGCAAAAGTGAAATTTCTCTTCCTTATCCAGTTCTGGTAATGTAGTCTACAGTCTCTGGAATAATCTATTTTTAGTCCAAAAAAAGAGTTGAAGACATATCCTGCATTTAGATCTTTGCACAAACTCTTCAGAATCCCTTAAAACAAGAGGTTGATGTCAACTTTTCTAGGTAATGGGAAATTGTTAATGAAAATAAAGAAGTAGGAACAAACCAAATAACCACCTAGCTCTTGTCAACTTCAAGTAAAAAATACGTAAGTAACAGACAGGTGAAACAAAGTAATAACACCTATGTGGAAAACTAGTAAGAAAGCAGACAAATAATGACTAAACTAATGACTAAAATGGCTTTTATGCTGCAAAGAGTCATAACAGCATTTCACATGGACATAATGGTTTTCTGATACAGTGATATACTTTTTTATTCCATAGTTTAAGATCAGAAACCATTACAAATTACAAAGTAGTGGCAAGTCATTGATGAACTACAGCTTTTTATAATTATCTTTTACTCAGTCTGTATAAAATTATATTCATCATTAGAAACATCACTGAACTCACAGAACTGATAATTAGCATTCAAAGAGATAGCCATTATCACCCAAAACTGTTCACCTGCACACTGACACAAACTGTTCAAAAATCATAGAAATAAACTATTCTCTGAAAAGACTCTGCTTAAACAGAGTCTGACAGTCCATGCAAGAAATAAATAAATAAACACTAAATTTTTAAATTATCCTCAGGAATTTCTTAAAGCCAAATCACTTTCATAGACCTCTATTGCTTCCTACAACAAATTTCAAATGCTAGATGGATGTACCACATGCAGTAAAAAGAGAAGGAAATATTTCACTGCAAGTTTTTAACTAGCAGCCTGCTAGTAGTACCTGTAGGCTTGAACTTGGTCCTTCTCTGCAATTCATGAAGACCTGCTTTTAGTGACTGAACGATGCCATAAGAGACAATCAAAATAACTTAAATTCCCAACTTTATTAAAAATGTAATAGTTTTTTAATAGGTGACACCCACACTGACACTGACCTCCCTCCATCCTTCAGAACACAACATTCATCACAACAAACATGCACCAGTAAAACTTTGGCTGGCAAGGCCAGAAAGGACCATGTCTCTCAGCAATCTCCACAAAACAAATCCTGGACGTCTGAGAGACTTACTGTTCCCAGGATTTACCATGTATAGATCTCTTCATACTAGAAAGAAGTAAATTCAGAGGAAAAAGAAAAAAAAAATCATTCCTTTGGTTTTGGATTAAAGTTGGGAGAAGAGAGCTGAATTTAGTTTTTTTTCTTTCCATTTGAATGCTAAAATTGTCAAACTCTGCAGATGGCAATAATGGATGAGTAAGTCAAAAAAAAAAAAGGTTACTTATGGGAAGCCATAAATGGCTAAGGAATCTGGGGGAGAAGCTAGAGTAGCTCATTTTTCCCTCGTCTTCACTGTTACTGTGAATATATTTTATGGAAAGATCAGGTGTAATAATGGAATTTACAGAAGAGGACTCCAGAAACTTTTCACATGTACTTATACTCTAGATATCCCATTCTAAAGATTAAAAAAAAAAAACACATACACTGTCCAAACACCTCCAGAAATTCAATTCATTGGCAACTAATGCTTGTGACTGGAGAATAAATTCTCTGACAGAGCACTGGCTTTTGGAAGTGTACATCAAGTTCCACTATGAAAGTAACTTGACCTGTTTGGTGGAGTAATGAGAGAGGAACTGAAGAATGGGGATGTACTTTCTCTTCCCTAAGGGAAGCAGCAAAAATATTTCATTTGAAGACCATAATCAATTTACATATTTGATCACAGAATAGCTTATATAAAGATTTAGTCCTACAACTATTTTCAACCCATAGCATTGATAAATTCAGTAAATTAGAAAAAAGGCCAGGGCAAAATACACTTTTGTCAAAAAAAACCAAAAAACACCACCGAAAAAAAACCAAACAAACAAAAAAAAACCACTACCAAAAGCAACAGGAAACAACACAAAATATTATTCTCCCTATATCTGCAAAACTTTGTCCAAATTCAAGCCAGTTTTACTCATAAAATCATAATCACACAACCCAAGAGCTACTATTGTAAAACAACCTTACATAATTTGAATAACTACTAGAGAATAGAGCAAACAAATTTAGATAAACAATTTCCAGTGGCAGTATCTAAGTTTATCCCTAAAATATTACATTAAAAATCACTGCCACTAATACAGTACTTTTTACACCTATGTATTTCCAAGACAATAAAATGAAACCTTAATGTGCTAAGATTCACTTAATACCTTACAGATCAGTATGCTGACTGCTTCTGGTGACTTGTATCAAAATTGCAAAGAATCTCAGAAGCAAGTAGGTGAAGAAAACCGCTCCACCCAGAGTCTTTTTTACCTGGTATGGTGCCATTTACAATACATCTGATACAAGCCTATACAAGTCTAGGGTACTTTTCCTGTGGCCAATGGTCAAAGAATGACAAATGAAGTATTTTACTAATATAAACACAAATCTTCTGAAATTGTTGCGGAATTAACTGATCTTACCACAGTCAATCAAGGAAGATAAGTAGAAGACTAGAAACACGAAATTAATAAATTGGTATGCAAATAAATGACTTATGCCTAACACTACTATTAACAATTACACATATCATTTAAAAGTATTTCAATTAAACTCCTCCTACTCATAATAGTTACATTGAAACTTTTGGTAAAATATGCTATTACCATATTATTTCAATCACAGAAAAGGCATGGATGAATTTTTCAAGAGAAAACTGAAAAAACATTGGGAATCTGCAATTTGTCTGAGAACAGTATAAGCATAATCAGAGAACTCTATTTTACCAATACTCAGACTAAATACCTCTGAAGTAATCATCATCTTATGGCAACTCAATAAAAAAAGCATGATCTTCAAGCACTGCTACAGGAATTAATTACTTATTACATTCAACAAATTAAGTAAATCTATGCAAATGTTACTAAAAAAAGTTAATATTTATCTCTAAGAACATGGATTTCACTTAAGTGTAATTTTTTACTACATTTTCCATATAAAGAACTTTTCCACAAGTGTATTCTTTTGCGCATGGCAAGAACGACTTGTACATGCAGGTAAGAAATTTTAAGTGGGCACTTGACAAGTTATGCTTGCTTTTTTTCCTAAAAAAGGTTCAGTAAAGTTTAAAAAACAGACAGTAAACAACCAACTAGTACAATGCTAAAGCGAGAAAGATTAATCACTTGCTATAGCAGTACAGCTGGGGGGCTTTCCTAAGTACAGACAGAAGCAATCAGGCAAACACTGCACACTGGTGTGGGGTCCAGACCTCAGAGGAAAGGAGTAACTCAAAGATGGGAAGAAAACCATTTCAAGCATTAAGAAAACAGTTTTGAATACAGTGTGTTAGCACTTTAAGAAAGTGATGAAAGGCTATTAGAAGTATCTTTAACAGATACAGATTCAATAGAAGTTATGCTCCAAAACGCAAATACTTGGATGTAGGAACAGAGGCATATATATTTTCAGCAGCGTGCATGATTAGGTACTTACACAGCACATAAAAAAAATCCCCTTACCTCTTCCTATTTTGAATCCTGAAATCAGAATGAGTCCTTGTGTCTAGAACATAATTTACATATTAGGGAAAAAAAGGTAAGTGAAAGAAAATCCAGTTATTATCTCAACAAAAAAATAAGAAATACAATCGTCTGAATGCAGGAGTTAAAATCCCAGACCATCTTGATGATAGTGCCAAGGCTGAGCTTAAGCTTCTAAATGCCTCCATTTTCAAATGATTTTTGGGAAAAGTCACTCCGAACGAACAGAGAATGGCGCTACGTTGAAAAAAATAAAACCACCCCAAAAAACCCTGTTCGTCATATCTGTTCTATTGATTGCCACTGCTTAGTACAACAAAATTTTTTTTTTATCATAAAAACATTTTGTCTAGTCAGTTAAAATAGATTTGGCAATGTCCTTTAACTATGTCATCAATGGACCCATGGCTTTTATTATGCCAATCTGTGTACCCAATAGTTCAAAACCAAAAATAAGTGTCACATACAATTATTCATAAATAAAGAATTTATAATTCAGCCAGCTGTACTGTATCTTTCAGCTTGTTCTTTCAGGTGACAAACTAGAAAAAACCGTAGAGCACCACACATTACCTGAAAACTCATCAAACACTGCACTGACACATTTGCATGAAAAAATTACATTTATGCTTACCATATAGTTTGCATGCACATTTTAAAAGAATAACAAAGATGACCTGTACTAGCATAACATCATAATTCACATGAAATTTTCATTATATATAATACTTGTGAATTTACTGGATAGTAATCAACCAGAGAAAGTATTGTATGTTGTCTGATTATGTAGAGAGAAAAATAAGTTTTTAAATGAAAAGCTTGACAAAACAGCTTATTTGCAATTTAGCAAATAACATCAAACTCATTTCATTAACCTAAAAAATTAACTTTTCCTCTCTTAATTACAAAGGTACTGCACAGCATTTTCTCACTGACACCAAACATACACAGAATGCTTTCTGCTTTGAGTCAAAACAAACTTAGACTATTCATAAAGCAACAGTTTCCAGCAATAAGGACAGTCTCAGTATCAAACAAGAAGGATCCCTACTGCTGCCAGAACACAGATCTTTTTAATGCAGACAAAGTTCTAAGTTACTGACAGTTAAAAATTCAGAATACAAAAAGAGTTATCTCTTAAGATCATCTGAAATAAATGTCTGCAGGGAGAATAAGCCTTCTCTATGCCACTTTTCAGAGATGAAAAACAGTGTCAGAGCTAGTTTAAGTAAGTTCAACTGGCAACAAATCTACAAAAAGACTGATTATCACTCTTGCATATTTCTTCCTTAGAATCCCTGCACTACCATAATGCTACCACACATACCTTGATTTACTCCAGCTCTTATCCCCACCCCCTCAACAATTTCCCCCACTGGCTCCATCAACTTATAATTGTGATTTGAAATAGGCAGTCATAACTGTGAGAACAGTCATTTTCTGGCACAAAGAACAAGTAACTTGAGCTCACCAGAGTTCGTCATTCCCCCTACTTTTAATGATCTGTACCACCCCCTACTTTTGAAAAGTATGTGTTGTGTTTGTCAAAGGAATAAAGAGACCCTTAAATTCCTACATATAGTTTGAAGTTCCTTGTCTCAAGAACTGTTTCTGATTAAGGAGAAAAAAGAAAAGGTGGAGGGAGGAAAGAAAATAGTGTCGTTGAAGAACTCATGGCTGGCTTATTTGTTCCTACAATGCTGGCTCTCTGGTATGATTGCAAGACTTCAGGTCTCTACAAACTTCAATCAAACTTTCAGTAGCACACTATAGATTTTCAGTCCAATTAGTTCCCACCACACTGAGCATTTCAATTTCATATTTTGTTGATTTAAGTACAGACGCACTTACTCAGTCAAATTAACTTGAGAAAAGCTAATTTTCAGTCAGACAATGAGGCAGCATCACCAGCAGCCATTGAGGTAGTGCGGGGGTGAGCACTAGATCAAACTGTACAGGGGGATTCCCAATGTCAGGGACTCCTGAGGAAGAGCTCAGAGCTGCATCCAGACCAAGCCTGGAAGCCTTGGCAAGCCAATCAAGCTGGTGGATGAAAAGATGGAGAGTAGCCCTGGGGAGAAGAACTGGTGGTGGTGGTGGTGGCCAGCAGGGCAAGACAGGGGATTCGGCCCCTCTGCTCTGCTGAGACCCCATATGGGTCTAACCCTATAACTTGCATCCAGCCCTGGGGTCCCAACACAGCAAGGAGACAGACCTGTTGGAGCAAGTCCAGAGGAGGCCAGCAGGATCATCAGAGGGATGGAGCAGCTCCTACAAGGAAAGGCTGAGCAAACTGGGATTGTTCAGCCTGGAAAAGAGAAAGCTTTAGGGTGACCTAATAGCGGCCTTCCTGTACCTGAAGGGAGCCTACAAGAAAAGAGAGTGATTTTTTACAAGAGCGTGTACTGAGAGGACAAGGGAAATGGCTTCAAGTGAAAGACAGGAGGTTTATATTATACATTATAAGGAAATTCTTTGCTATAAGGGTGGTGAGGCACTAAAACAGGTTGCCCAGAGAAGCTGTGGATGCTCCATCCCTGGAGGTGTTCAAGGCCAGTTTGGATGCTGCTCTGAGCAACTGGGTCTAGCGGGAATTGTCCCTGTCCACAGTAGGGAAGTTTATGATGTTTAAGAAAATTATGTTTAAGAAAATTATGTTTAAGGTCCCTTCCAACCCAAACATCCTACAATTCTATGAATTTCCATAAAAGCACCAAGTTTTCTATAGGCTCATCAGAGCAATTATAGAACAAACCACTATTTATAGCTTTTCTTCAGTTAGCAATGAAACTGTGTTACATATCACAACAGGTAAGATTGCTTTCAACACAGAATAACATGCTTCTTTTTTTCTCTTGTACTGCATATAAGACTTTCACATACTAGCTAAACTTGGAGTCTAACACAGCAAACTTGTATTTTAACAAGGGAGGTGTAAGAAATACAGAACTACTCTAGGACAGAGCTTCCAAATAAGTCTTGTGTTAGCTAAAAGATATGGGCACCTTCTGCCTGGCCTCTAATCTACTGCAGTCAAACTGCCTTGAGAAGGTTTTCTCCACATTTCCTTTAAATATGAGAGCAAAACTAACCCAGCAAATCCGAAAAGTTTCAAACATCATTAAACATCTTTAGTAGAACTGACAAAAAGAGACCAGAGTTTAGATTAATAAACTCTCAGGAATGCTGACAGTCTTAAATCTACTGCATCTCCAAACACTACTATCAAAATATGCTTCCACTTAGTAACTACTGACTTACTACATAAATGTAACAAACAATAGTTCCAAAGCAAGAAGTAGAGAAAATACTTATTTTATAAAATACAAGATGTTCTTACATTTTCTTGTAAGCTGGTACTGTAATTTAAGACAGTAGTTGTAGAGTGAAACACTATCAACATGCATGCTTTTCAAAACCTCATGTCCACATCCACTTTGTAGCTTAGAAGCTCCACTTTAAGAGTTTCAAGGGAAATGTTTCAAATTCTTCTCACAGTGTTGCCCAAGGAGTTCAGGAATTTCATCCAGAATTATTTCAGTCCTGGAAGTTCATTACGTGACAAAAGCTAAAAAGGCCATGCTACCCAGATTAAATGGCCATATGGGAAAAAAGAAATTAAAGCTATTAAAGTAAGTGCAGAACTTACCTGTATCTCAAATATAAAGCTTAAAATTACCTCCTCTAAATCACATCAGTAGACAGGAGATGTAAGAGCAGGACAACTGCAGTGACTAAATGCTGTATTTTACAGTCTCACAGTAGCAGAAATCTTCCATATCATAGTAATTAATTTCTGCCATTCTTGGTATTAGTATTAGAGTTTGTAATTATCCTAGCCTAAGTTGACTTTCTTACAACATTTACAAATGTTCAGTCTTGATTTTCTATGGTGACAGCAGATCAAAGCAGCCAGATCAGCCTACAGAAAGAAATCCAATAGATTTTCCTCAAAAAATGGTTTATGAAGTTTTATTTCCAAGCATTCTGTCACTGTGCACCTGTGCATCTCTAGAAAGTCACCTGACCCTTTTCTAATGTATCCTATGTGTTTTAACCAAGTATCTTGGTTTCTGCACAGCTTCTGTATTCCCTTAAACACATTATGAATTGTCTGCAAGTATAGCTTCAAAAGAAATAGTAAACCTACTAAACAAAAGTTTCTGTTTCTATTCTTGTTATCGAAGAATTTTATGAATTTCAGAGCACCTTTATGAGATACATGATGAGTATCACAGTTGAGATCCTTACCTGATTCGCCACTAAAAGAATGAACACAAAACTTCACAAGTATGCTACCCAAAAATAATTAATAATTATTTTTAAACAGCACACGACCTAGTATTAAAACGACTCTTAACAACATATCTAGCATATGCTTAATTGTTCATTCTGTAAAAAGAAAACCAATGTAGAATGGAGGACATGTACATGGGATGCTCCTTAAACATAAAGGTTCATCTTAACTTTTTTTTTTTTAATTCAAGGCTTTTCATCCACAAATTTAATTCTTCTGTAAAACTCTGGAAGAAAATACACAGTATTATTTTGAAAAATACCAAAGAAAATATTTTCAGAACATTGCAGAGGATGAATGAAACCAGAATTTCTTGAACTGGTTTCTCAGAAGCATGTATTTCATATAGAAAGCAGGAAGAGTCTAAACTGAACTGACAGAAAGCCTGCACAAACAGTTTTGTAACCAAAAAAAAAACCAAAAAAAAACCAAAAAAAACCACAAAAAAGAGAAATTGCAAATATGTGAAGCAGCAAAGGAACATCCAAGCACTTGATAACTCACAACAATCAAATCTCCTTTGAACCTTATTAACTTTGGGACATGCAAAACTTTCCACACAGGACACTGAAGTAACACCCAACACTTCCAATTTAAAAGTGACCAACTTAAAAGGCCAAATGTGACACCACAAGTTACTGGAACTCAGTGGTTTAGAGAACTTTCCAAATATTTAATACCAAATACATACACATGTATAAGTGCGCGTGTGTGTGCGCATATACGTGTATTTGTCTTTAGACTGTAAGCAATTCAAGTTCCTACACTCTACCTATGAGTATCAATTAATTTCCTTTTTTCTCACGACTTCATATCCCAGATACTCAGCACTGGAGCCACATACCTGCAAGGCTTAAGTCGCACACCGAAAGGACGTGTCCCCTCTATCTCCACCTTACTGGAAACGCCATCTTCACCCCTCCACTCAAAGAGACCCTTTCTCCCCAAGCCGTGGGGTTCTGTCCCCTGCCCAGGCCCCTCCACAAACAGGCAACTCCTCCCGAGGGTAGAAACGGGTGAGGCGAGAGCTGTGGGGGTTTCCTTTCCCTCAGCAGCCGAGAGCCACCTTCCCCCGTGGTGGGCAGAGGCAGCAGGACAGGGACAGATGCTCCCCCAGCCCACGGAGACTTCCTTCGGGAGAGGAACCCCGACCCCGCCTGCGACCCCCCCACGCCCGCCCCGAAAGTTCCAGCGCGGCCCCCCAGCCCCGGCCCGCTCCCCTGCAGCACACACACCTCCCCCCCCCACGGCGGGGCGGGGAAGACCCCGGGCCTGCACGCCCCGCACCCCCTCCTCCCACTCCGCAGCCAACACCGCAAATACCCCGCAGACGGGCGGGGGGGCGACGGGCCCGCCCCGCCCCCGAGCCCCTCGGCTGCCCTCCAGCCTCTCGGTGGAGCAAAGCCGGGACCCCCACGCCCCCACCCCCCGGCCCCGCACTGACCTGACGGGGGGGGGGCGCGGCCGCCGCTCGGGGCTACAGCGGGGGCTCCCCCCGCCGCCGCCGACCCTCCGCTCCCCGGCCCGTCCTTCTTCGGGCGCCACCGCAGGGCGGAGAACAGAGGAGTCGGAAACGCGAAGCGGAGAGAAACACCGGCCCCTCTTCCCCTTCTCAAGAAAATTTTAAAAAGAAAAAAAGGGGAATTTAAAGGGCTCGGCCCGGAGTTTAAAACAAAGAGGCGGAAATAGCCGAGTGTGGCCCGAGAGGAGCCGAGCGGGGGCGCCGCGCTCGCGGCGCATGCGCGCAGGGCGCTCACCCGGGCACGGCGCCGGCCGCCCCCTCCTTCCCTCCCCCGGCAGCGGGGCCGGCGAAAGGGGGTCCGGAGCCCGCGACAGGCCTGCGCCCCAGCCATGTCGCCGTCAGAGAACCGCAGCGTACGCGGAGTTGGAAGAGAACCGCCAGGATCATTGAGTCCATTGAGACTCTTATCCTTGCACAGGACACCCCTAAAGAATCACGCCATGTGCTTGAGAGCATTGTCCAAATGCTTGTTGAGCTCTAATCAGCCTTGGTGCTGTGACCGTTTCCCTTGGGGGCTTTTTCTGAACCAGTGCCCAGCCAGCCGCTGGGTGAAGATCCTTTTTCTTAAACCTAACCTCAAGCTCTTTCAACACAACTTGAGGCCATTCCCTCGGGTCCTGCCACTGGTCACTGCGGAGAAGAGATCAGTGCCTGCCAGTCCACCTCCACTGGTGAGGATGTTGAAAACTCCAGTCCCCTCTCAGTCTCCTCCAGGCTGAACAGACCAACTGACCTCAGCCACTGCTTGAAAGGCTTCCCCTCAAAGCCCTTCACTGTCTTCATTGCCCTCCTTTGGACATTAATGGCTTAATGCCTTTCTTACGTTGAGGTGCCTAGAACTGTAGATAAAAGTCAAGGTGAGGCCGCACCAGCACAGAGTAGAGGCTGGGTGCCAAGCTTGAAAAATCCAAGCAGGAAGGTGAGATCAGCAAAGGTGGTTGGCTTTTAGGCAAAATGTTCCTATGCATTGCTCCAAGCTGCCTCTTCTCTCTGAAAGGTTTTCCTCAAAAGTGCACGAGTATCTTTTCAACTGGTGAGAGTGGAAACTTGAGTAGGAGCTGGATGGAAGGAGAAACTTCAATACAAGTGCTGGTCACAAGACACACTGGTACCAAACTGTGGGTGGCTCAAAAAGCTCCCAACTGATGAAATGACAAAGATCCTGTCTTCCTGAAGGTGTGAAGTCATAGGTCAAATAGCATGCATAAAGCTTCGGAAGCCCATGCCAAGTTCAAGTTTGCACTAAACAGCTGAACATTTAACTTGCAAAGACAAGTATGTAAAAATCCACCTGTCCAAAGACTAAAGACACCAAACCAACTTTTACCTTCCCAAATATGCATATATTATGAATGTAATCCTTTAAAATACCTGTGTATTTCTCTCTTTCTTCCTTTCCAACAAAGAACAAACCATGTCTACATGGCTTCCACCTTGTCTAAAAATGCCACTGGAAATGGGCTATCTGATATGGCACAAGCCCTCCATGTTCTACAAACTACTGAGCTTTTATTGTATGCCAAGACAGGGGCTGCGCTTGGCTCTGGGAGCTATGTTTCCCAGATGCTAAGACTGAGCTAATGGAAAATATGTCAGCATTTTAGATTTGCTTTGTTTCAGTTCAAGGGTTATGTAGTTACATGAGTGCATCTTGTCTATCTGAAATATAAATTCTGTTTCCAGTTTAACCACAAATTACTTTGTATGGGCCTTTGTTGTGTGTTGTAGAAAGTAATGGGGCTTCCTATCTGACCTCTGGAACTAAGGTTCTAGTAGCCAGGAGCAAAAGTAACAAACTATAAGAATGTGCATGAAATTATAAACTGCATGCCTGTTTGTGTTGTTTGGTTGGCTTGTTTTTTCCTAGTGTTTCCAGACCAAACACTGAAAATTGGGAAAACCATTAAGGTCATGGTGTAATGTTCCCTTACTATAGAATATTTTTAGAAGATGGCACCTTAAGCAAGATGATAACAGCCATGCCTGCTAAAACAATCTACTGTAATATACCCACTATGACTAGATTTGTGACCCTCAGAGTGCAGGCATGGCTTGCTCTCTTCTCAGCCTCATCACGTAACATCAGTTCTAATGCCTTCAGCAGTACCATTTAAGTGTGTGTTAGCCACAAGTGATGTTTTTGAAATATAGGCTTTGCCAGTGACTACAGTATCTAATACCACAACTAAAGTGCCTTTTCTGAACTACAATACTCAATATTAGAAAAGAAGTGAAAGTTTTTGTTTGTATTGCAGTCAGTGAGCCGTGATAAAGCTACAGAATTTCAGAGAGTGACTTGAGGAGAACTAGAAACTGCATTTAAAGGAGTCTTGAAGTTAGCTTTACATTCTTCAGTCTTTACAGTTTTCACTCAAATAAAAGCATGACATGAACATGGGTAAATTGAATCTCTAGCTTCCAGAAACATGTATTTCTGAATGTATGTATCACTGAAACAATTAATGGAACAGAATCTGAAAACTCCTTGACAGAAAAAAACCACCTCAGATAAAAGATGGTTTTTTTTATCTTCTTTAGGTCTTCTAACAGGGAAAAGGAACTGGTCACCATGAGCACGTTTATAATAATGGTATAAACAAAGAAATTACTAGAAATCTAACAAGGCAACATATTTTCATAAACAAAGCAAAACAGCAAATAAAATGAATAAAGCACAATTAGGAAGATAAAAGACAAAACTACTCTAATTTAAGATTTATTATATAAAGTGTTTAGAAACAGAAACTTTGAGAAGTAGCATTTCCAGTAGTTTCTCAGAGCACAGGAGCTACATTGATTCCATATGTCTCTAAATCAGACTGATTGCATCAGCAAGTGCTGAGACAGGCTGTTGATGCCATTCCAAGGCTAATCCCCAACTATTACCTTTTCAAGATTGCAGTGACCAGGTGTCTTGGTTTGGAAAGACAGGTATCTGACAGGGAAAGCTGGAGTTTCCCTTAGAATGGGGAAATGTAGACCCCTCACCCCCGCCAAGTTATAATTTTGCAGTTAAGGGCTTTCAGGCAAAGATTTGGGAACAGGAATAACAGTTCTTTACTAGGAATATTAACAATACAAATGTAGCAGAAAGACAAAACCACCCAACCACACCAGAAAACAAACAACAATTTTGGAAAACCCTGACAGAGTCAGAGCTACAACCTGACACCCTGTTGGCCAAAGTGTTGGAAGCAGTCGAAAAGTGAGTCCAGTGGTGGTGAGACGGGATTCAGTCTTCCTCCAGGAATCGGGTGAAGCTGGATGTCTTCTCATTCCTGTGTCTCAGTTTTGTCCAGGTAGAAATGGTTGGCTCCCCACACTGGGTGGAGCATCTCACAATAGGATGATGTAATGTGGAATGTACTGCTTTGGGGAGGGTATAGTTTGGGGATGTGTTAGTTTGGGGAGGTGTTAATGGCCCATTAGCAGACAACTATCCCCCTAGAGGGAAGATCATGGTGAAACAGATAAGAAACAATGCTCTACAGTTGGTCTATTGACAAAAGGCACCTGCCCTACTCTTCCCAGAGTAAAGAAGAACAGTGCTCTCAGGAGATGAAAATAGAATACACATTTTCGTTTTCCATAACCCAGGACACCAGGCAAGTCCTCCAGTCTACTGGAGAATAGTAAATATTTCACCTGTCTTTGAAAACAGTAAGAAAGATAAGATTTAGAGAACTACAGCTTCACTTCAGTCCCTGAGAATCACTAAGAAATCAAAGCTGTCAGAGCTGGGCTCAAACATCTTGCAGCCTAAAACCAAAGAGCTCAAGCATTGACCAGCTAATTTCTTAAACACAGATGTACCGGGCACAAATTATTTAATCACCATATTCTAATGGGTCAGTCTGTAAGATCTGGGCATTATCAGAACATACACACAGAATGTGTGAAGTTGGAAGGGGCCTTTGGAGATCACTTAGGACAGTCTCACTGCACAAAGGAGGATAAGGTAGAGCAGCAGTGTGGCTTCTTAGTTATTGCCAGACCAAGCACTGCCATTCTTATTTTGTAGATTCTGCATGGTCATCCTAAGGACTGAATGATAACTTAGCTCTTGCCCAGAAATCACTGGAAAACAGTCTTTTGAATGTCAATTTCACCACAGCTACATTCTGGCTTCAGAGATGTGGTCTATTAATGCTCTGATCTAAAAATAAAGACCTAGAGGTCCTTTACAGGAGGAACTATGAACTACCATCCCCTATGGACACAGCTGCATAGGTGACGGGCCAATCAACCAGCAAACTGACTTGGCAAGAGACTGTTTGGACGTTCACCACTCCCCAAATTCAAACATTCTGAAATATGTTTCAGCATTTTGTTTTAGAGGTACCTGAGCATAAGCGTAAGTTTAACTCCATAACTGTCATGCAACTGCTGTATCTATAAAATAATAGGAAATCCTTGTTTCTTTCAATAACCTTCAATATTTGGGGTTTGACAAATAGATATGTTTCTCCCTGTTGTCCTTGCTAAAGAACTGATAAAACGTTCTCTCAGTCTCTAGCTGAACAGTTTTATTCCTAAACTGATCTGCATAATTTTTGTTTGTTTGGTTGGTTGGTTTGGTTTTGTTTTTTTTTTGTTGTTTTTTTTTTTTTTTTTTTTTTTTTTTTGTTTTGTTTTGTTTTGTTTTGTTTTGTTTTTGTTTAAGGATACTTTCAATCTCAGAGAGGTTTAAACCCAAGTAATAGATATTTAACTATACCCTCAGTCATTCCAACCTACTTGAGTTCTTCAATCATCACTGTTACTTGCTTTCAATGTCCTTCATTTCCCATGGAAAAAATCCTTCATTTTCTCTCTGGTCTCAAAGTCAAATAAATCAAGTTCATTCTCTAGCCAAATCCATTCAACTGTATGAGACAAACTGATTCAGCAATCATTTGTGAAAGAGGAAAAAGCAAATACCAGCCATTTGAGTATCTCTAGTCTTACAGATATTCCCACTGGTAAGTGAAAGACTGATGCTCTTCCCAGAGCATGTAACTGTTAGGTAGCAATTAGAAACTTCTGGTTATGAAGCCTTCTTCACCAGAAAACCTCTTAATGCTTTGAAGATGAACATTAGATAGAAAACTGGAAATAGTGAGGGATTTAGTGACTCAAAAAATACTAATCTTTTGCCACTAATTACTTACATAAATACAGCTTAGGTCTCTTCAACCCTTCAAGATCTGTGTTTTAAACACAAAAGCTTTATCAATATACTTACTTTTAAATGATGAAATTTATACTGAGGGCAGGGATCAGCAGGCAGAAGCAAAATGGAAACTCTTGCTTAGTTCCCAGGAGTTCTGCATCTTGGATACTTTGTTCTCAGAACATGGAGCTTGCTCCAGCAAGAGGAAAGTTATCAGCAGCCCACTGCATTGTGCAAGGCAGGGTGTTGTCCCTGTGACTGTCATCTATAGTTACTTCATTAAAACTGAGGAGGAAGTTATCTTCCTGACTGGTACTTACCTTCCTGACTTCTTCATGACCATCAATTTTAATTCGGCTCTAGTATGACAGACTGAACACTGATGAGAACACTGGTCAGTCTTTTGATTGACTACATGTGTACAAACCACAAACATCAGTATTTAAATTCCAGTAATTCAGTTTCAGATACACTTCCACACAACCTGCACAAAATTAAAAGCAGAGGTGGTAAGCCAGGAATAAAATCTTTAAAGAGAAGGAGGCTACAGGAAAAAGGAACATTTAGAAAAAGAGATAAAAGTAATTTCTTTTTAAGTGTCCAGCATGTGCTGATTTACTATTTAGACACAGCCAAGTCCATAGGACCAGATGGGACCCATCCAAGGGTACTGAGGCAGCTGGTGGGGTCACTGCGTGATTTTCAATCATTTACCAGCAGGCCTGACTAACCATGGGGGATCCTAGGTGACTGGAAGTTAGTCAGTGTGACACCCATCCATAAGAAGGGCTGGAGAGACAATCCAGGGAACTACAGACCTGTCAGTTTGACAGTGGTGGCAGGGAAGGACATGGAGTACATCATGTTGAGTGCCATTATGCAACACATACAGGACAACCAGGGGATCAGGCCCAGCCAGCAACGGTTTGGGAAAGGCAGATCCTGCTTGACCAACCTGTTGTCCTTCCATAACAGGATGACTCACTTCATGGATGAGAGAAAGGCTGTGGATGTTGTCTCTGTGAACTTTGGCAAAGCCTTTGACGCTGTCTTCTGCAACATTCTCCCGGAGAAACTGGCTGTTCTTGGCTTGGATTGGTGCACTGTTGGCTGGGTAAACATCTGGCTGAAGATCTGGATCAAGAGAGTGGTGGCAAATGGAGTTATATCCAGCTGGCAGCTGGTTGCAAGCACTTTTCTCCAGGGCTCAGTATTGGTTCCACTCTTGTTTAACATCTTTATTGATGATTTGGACAAGGGAACAAGTGCCCCTTCAGTCAGCTTGCAGATTACACCAAACTGGGCTGAAGTGTTGATCTCCTGCAGGCAGAAGGATCTGGACAGGCTGGATCAATAGGCTGAGGCCAACTGTATAAGGTTCAACAAGACCAAGTGCTGGGTCCTGCCCTTGGGTTACAACAGCCCCATGCAGTGTCACAGGCTTGAGGGAGAGTGGCTGGAAAACTGCTTGATGGAAAAGGACCTGGAGGCGCTGGTTGGCATCCGGCTGAACATGAGGCAGGACTGTGCCCAGGTGGCCAAGAAAAACAATGGCATCCTGGCTGATCCTGATCCATATCACCTATTGTCCTTTTGCTGAAGTGCAAATACTTCCTTCTATGGGAAGACACATATAGCCCATGTTGTGATTTTCAGCAAGGCATGAGGATTCCTGAGGCCTTTAACAAACTCCTTTTCAAACCTGTCCTGAGCATCCTTGGGCTTTCCCTACTAATCTTTCCAATTTTCTGCAAGGCTTCTGTATAGCATTTTTCACAATTATATAAAAAGAGATTAATGATTTATCTTGGAAGTAGATGGACATGTCCGGTATGCTGTTGGAAAGCATTTTACCCCATAAATGTGGTCACCTGTGGTCATCCATATGGAATTGTACATGTAGTTAGGAAAGTTCATCACAGGATTTTATAAATTTATGATCAGGTTTCTTGTGGCAGGAAAAATAGGGGGACATCCTGATGATACGGTAAAGTTTGTTAGATCAGTGACAATAGCAGATGTACTGCAAATGTTTCCAGATGCTGCTGCAGTTTTTGAGGTGAAGTATGCTGTTGATCTAGGAATCAGGAGAGAGACATAGGGAGTAAAAAAGGGTCAAAAAATAATAATCTACTGCCGCCAAGACCTCAGGAATTCATATGTTCACCTTCTGATCATATCCATTTGGGAGACTAGCATATTCATACTGTGGCAGCCACAGCCACAAACAGCCACCCCAAATAGATGTAGTCCATTATAAAAAAGTTACCTTATGATAGACTGCATCATATGGCTGGACTTGAGAACAGGCTGCACCTGCAGACCCAGGGGGAAACCACGTCCTGATCATCTTTGGATGGGACTTGATTGGACTTTCTATTGTGACTGTGTTCGAAGACATACAGGGATTCTGCATGAGACTATCTTTGCTAAGCAACACAAACTATCCCGTGAAATACCTGGGTCTGCAACACATAGGTGATTCTCACAGCCTTTCTTAAAGCAGGAACTACTAACACTGCCACCAATTATCATGAAGCTCCACGGAAGCATGTGAGCTACTCAGCTTTAGGCAGAGACTCCCAGGACTGAAAAGGATTCAAATGTATATATGAAGGACAAATGGGATGTCTAAACCTGTTGGATTAAACCAGTTTGCTAGTGACCTGGACCTTTCAAGAACTGTACCCACACCTAGGAACTACCTTTTATAATTTAACATTCAGTTAGATAATGTTACTTAATGAAAAATAGCCACCTTGTCAAGGCACTGGGCAAGGTAAGGAACTTTACTGTAAATCAGTTTTTTTCTGGTTGATCTTCCTGACCCTGTCTCACAGGCGAACAGGTTTCCTGCTTCTGTGATATATATCTGGAAGAGTTTATACCAGGAAGGAGGAACCCAGGACAAAGAGAAAAGTTTAATGGTGAGTAAAAGTAGCTATTTCTTTTGGATGTGATACTGATAAAATTTTGTGGGATAATTATCCAAAGATGGTCTAAGATATCTCAAATTAAAGGCAAATCTTTGTAGATATTGACACTAAAAGTGTTTGGACTGTATTTCTCTTTATAATCACAGGACCTACTTATAAATCTTTACCTGGTTCCTCCACTTCTCCATCATCTGACATTGCATAGTGTTTTTCCTTTTTCTTGAAGAGAAGTAATGTCTGAAAACACTGGGACAAGTGAGAGGTAATTAAGGACATGGTCCAGTCATCCCATAAACTATGTCCAACAAAAAGTCCTGCAGAATTTGAACCTTTCTTGAAACTTCTGGCCTCTGAGGATCTGGCAGGGAAGGCAGGGAGCAAGAGGAAATCTTCACCCCAGCAGGGAGAAATCTGTGCTGTTTTTTGCAGAGATGACACAGCTGTCATGCTTGAGAACTTGCATTTAAGGTTCCCTGGTTGCCAAGTCAAGTAGAGCCAACAAGCAGAGCCCATGTACCCAACAAGGGAAGGAGAATTTCTCCCAAGCAAAGAAACAGCAAAGCAGCAATTGAGGCACACTCAAATTGAAATCTCATTGTTTGCATGGGCCTCCTCTGTCATCCTAGCTCCACTACTTCTGTGCCTCTACCTCTCAGATGAGGAGGAGGCAGAATGACTGATCTCTCATACATCTTGTCTGATCAAATATTTCCAAGCTTTTCTAGGTCAACATGAGGGAAAACGCTATCTATGTATTAGCAGTACATTACTCTGAAATCGTTTGCATATCAACACAAGGACATATAGTTTGGGAGCTTCTGAAAGAGGGAGATGGAGAGATCCTGGGTTCTGGATTCTGAGGTCTAACAATAGAATGGCAATTATAACAATATTTTGCCTTCATCTTGAACCCTACCAGTCAAATCAGCATAACTCATTCCGCATGCCATTTTTGTTCAATGCAACATTCTAAAAGTATTGAAATTTTAAAGACTCAGCAAGATTAAAAACATATGGGCCAGAGATTATTGTCATCCTTGGAATTTTGCAGTACTGGTGGGCAGGTAAACAGGAATTGTGATTCTGGAACTGCCTTCAAAACATTACAATTAATAATAGTCACTTCTAAGAGGAAGAATGCTTTACCAGAGCATGAGAGTTTTTTTTCTTTTCCTGAGCTCAGACAAGAGGTAGAAATTACAGCAGTTTTAACATTTCACAGACAAAAGGTGGCTCCCACTTTACTTGGGAATCAGAAAATGGCACATTCTATGAAGGATGAGGGGAAACCAACTGACTAGCACAAAAAAATATTATATATTGACCAACCCATCCACAATCCACAAGAAAATGAAAGAAAAATGCAGGATGAAAATAAATGCTATTGAAAATATTATAAATATTGTTTAGTTACAGTAGTCTGATTTTCAATTTGGTACCATTTTACCTCCTATTTATATCTGCCTAACTCTTTATTTAACAGTATTACTTCAAACATTCAGCTACATAACAAAGCTGTCCATATCTAGGAGAAAAATGTTCTAGATTTGTCTGGGATAGAGTTAATCTCTTCATAGATTTGGCTCAAGGCTACGTCTAAGCATACAAAACTTCTTAAAAGTTGTTCTCCTGACAAAATTAAACAAATTTTTAATTGTACTAAACTTTGGTACCTACCCAGGAGCCATGGGAACAATACAAGTTGCCCACTTTCTGAACAGCTTCCTAGTTTGTGTCAATACAGTTAGTAACTGGTGAGCAGAAGCAAATGGCTGGCCCTGGTAAGGAGGAAATCACCTCTGCTGCAGAAGCAGAATTGACAACTAGAAAGCAGGAGTGGCCAATATTTCATCTGCCTATATGTCAGTATTTGCCATGTCAGTATTTGCCACCCCTGTAGTTGTAGTTGTAGGGGCAATTGTAGTTGTACAATTTCTTTCTGCAGCAGTGGAAAATATGAGGTCCCACACAAAAGCCATGGACAGGTTTCCTACAACCCACTCCCTGAACTCAAACACACATTATTACAAATCAGGCCAAACACCCTGTAAGTAATGTGTACCTCAAAACCAATGCCACACTTGGTGTTCCTCAAGAAATTTACTTCAAATATTTCTCCTTTCTTCCTGTCTCTTTCTTATTTTCCTCATGTTTGATTTCTGCCTTGGAGGAGACCTTGCACACCTCTCTGTTTTCATCTGGACATGTACGATGACTTGAAAAGAAGGAAAATTCATGTTTATTTAATACATTGGATGCAGCAAGAGCTTCGGTAAATTGTGCTTGTCCCTGTACCAACATCTAGAATTTCCAGCAAGTACTTCAAGGATGCTTCAGCTTCAGCCTCAAAAGCAGTTGTGCAGAATCAGGACTTTCTGGTCTTTCTGAATGGGAGCACAGTTTTCAGTAGACATGTTTGGTCACAGGTCAGTTTATAACCCACAGGACAAGGAGGAAAATTAAAATCAATTTTAGGGCCCCAGTTCTATGTGATATTCTAGATAATGTAAAAGAAAAACAAATGCTTTCCTAAGTGGTACAGAAGCCCTGGGTTGATCAGCCAGAAGTGTACATGCTAACCTTCAAGTTACTGAAGAAATTTAGCCAGAACTGTTACATTATGCTACACCATAGGCAATCTGGACAAGCTGCCACCACCACAAGACTTATTGCCAATTTATTACTGACTATAGAGACAAGAATCAGTGTTTCCATTGACAGCTCTGAGGACTTCTCAGTGAAAATCATGAACCTTAAGGACACAAAGGAACATGAAGAGGAAAGGGAGTTGTGCTTGGGCCATAATGCTTCCTACCTGCTGTTCCCTTCTCCATGCAATCACTGTTCCCCTGATGCTATTTGGGGTGTGGGGTTCCTCCCATGGGATCAATGTGGGCCTTTCCCACAGAGTACAGTTCTTCAGGAACAGACTTCCATTGTGTGTCTCCCATGAGCCACACCTACCCTACCATGATCTTCTCCACGGGCTTCAGGGAAATCTCACTGCTCAGCATCTAGAGCACTTCCTTCTTCTTCACCAACCTTGCTGTCTGCAGGGCTGTTGCTCACACCTCTTTTTTAATTACCTTCTTTGCTTTTGTGGCATTTTTGCCCTTTCTTAAGGTGCCACCATCTTGCCTGAAGGGCTCAGCTGTGCCCTCTGATGTGTCTGCCATGGAGCAGCCTTGGCCTCTTCTCACAAGGTCTACCTGCTGAAACCTCGTCACATAAACCTTTTTCAAAAGTGTAAAACTCTACAGATTGTGTCTGGGTTTCTTTGTGGGTAAATAAGGAGCTCTTGCTAACTAGAAAGGAGATAGTAAAGCTGGAGGGAGGTCAGGAGCCTCAGCCACTGATGGGAAACAAGAAAGAAGGAGTGGACAAAACCACAGAACACTGAGGAGGAAGGAGCAGATTATAAGACTTCAAGGAAACAGAGAAATGGAGGATCGTTAAATTAATGGCTGCTGGGAATGAGGAGGAATGGCCAAGGAGCAAAGCAATAGGCTGGGCAAGAAGAGTGAAAGGAGGCTGGGAGATAGGCAGCCTGAAATAGGCACCTAGGCAAACCAAGCAGGGAAAAATTAAGCACAAATTAATACTAAGGGAGAGAAGAATACTGCAGAGAAGGAGGAAAAAAAATTAAACTTTGAAAGTCTGTAGGAGGGGAGAAAGAGGGCAAAGAAAGAGGAGGAAAGAGCATATGAAGTTTGGATTTGTTTTTTCTTAAGTTTTACAGAAAATATATCAAGTGTACGTAAAAGCCAATTCCCCATTTATCACTTTCAGATATTCTGCAAATGCACTTCTGTTCTACAAGAAACTTAAAAGCATTTGTAGGCAAAATGAAACGGGTGTCCCCCCTTCTGTTCGGTGTGTGACCTGTGACTGAGCCTAAGAAGTTTTGAGACAGTGTCTCAAGGTTATGTGCCATGACCTAAAGCCACCTGGCTTGTTAGATTTATTGTCTTTTCAAACTAGGGCATTCCTCTTACTTTCAAAACAAGGTATGCTGAACTAAGATACAGTTGAAGGTGTGAATTTACATCAAGTTCTGAAAAGACATTTAGAAGGCACGCCTTCTTCTAAAATGCAGCCACTATAAAGTCCAGGAATTTCTTGGTTGAGGGTTTTTTTGTATATTTTTAAGCAGATTTAGTAAAAAATTGCTGATTTGAGGCAGTTAGCCTATGTCCAGCGTAGCTACATTTGAAAGCCCACGACATTTTCAGGCTTATAACTAACATAACTTTTTACAGTGTTATATATATTAGAGAATCTTAAGATTTGAATGCCAACTTCTTCCTCTAAGTCCTCTTCACTTCTACAGTAGCTGTTCCATTCTGTAACTGTACACATGGATAGTTCTTCTACACAACTATAGAAGAGTTAGTTCCTGCAAAACCAAAGAAATACATCATCACTCTGAAAAAAAAGGCAAGCATTTCAGCAGGAGATTTGTAATTGCATATCTTAAACTCCTTCTGTATTGGCCACAAAGGAGCTTCCCACAATGATGCACTCACTGAGCCTAACAAAGGAAGTGAAGGCTGGCTTCTGTATCCCTTTTCCTCTCAGGTTTAGCAAGGACTGCGGCTCTTTCCATCAAGAGGGCTACAGTGAGGTAGTGTCTCTTGACCCAGCCACCTGCTATCATAAAACTCATGACAGCTAGAGACTGAGGTCACTGCTTTATTGCTGAATGTCTTGGAAATTGGCAAAGGAAAGCAAAGATTTGGAGGAGGCAGACATAAGCCATTTTTTCTTAGGAAAACAAAGATCAAAATGAGAAGGGTACAGCTTAATGTAAGACATACTATTATTTCAATCAGGCATTCCCATAAAGGAGCAAATCTGAATCATGGCTTTGTGGCACACATAGCAGTCATCCACTGATTAACAATCTCTGCCTGGATAAGTGAGTCAGCCAAATCACCCACACATACAAAAACTACAGATAAAATTTATAAGAGCTGTCATTTTCCTTGAGGAAAAGGCAGCTCTGATTAATGAGTCTTAGTCTGATAAGGTTCCCAGTCATGGACAGGAACACATTTATCCCTGCTATGAACTCTGAAGATGATGTTACTCACCAGTGATTAATGATTTGGGGTATTTCAAATTGATGCAGTATAAGAAGCATTGCATAATCACTCTGGAAGTCAGGCATCTCAATTTGGCTTCTTACATCAATACATTTAGTCTCCCTTGAAACACGCTTTAATTATTTTTTTTTAATTAGAAGCAAAATTGAGTTAGAACCCTGCTTCCATTCTTAAATCCCTTTTAGGTTCCTTTAAGTTTTTGGCCTGAATGAAAGTGTGCCATGTTTCTATGAAAACAAAAAATGAAATTACAAGCACTTCTCAAGTACCAAACATGGTACTCACCTGCTTGAAATCTGGATTTTCTTAAAATTTTTATTCCTTTTTTGTACTTCAAATGCTACCTTATTAGCACTGTTTTGGTGGTTTTGGAGAGCTAGCCCTCACTGTTAAGCTGGGAGAAAACTAGGCTGACAGTAAAGAACTTCAGAGAAGGTGAGCAGTTAACAGGGCAAACACCAATTATATGGCTCCTTTGGCCAGCACTCTCTGAAATCTGATCCAGGCACTAATGTCAACTAACCAGGTTTGAGAATACAAAGTTTTGTATTTAAATTTATGCCCAAGACATTTAAATTAAATTTCCATTATATGTAAAGAGAAAGTAAAATCTTCACATTTATCTCCAGTCTAATGAAGTGGTCAATCTGCTCAACAGGCTGTGGCATGGTCTAAGAACAATGTTGGGGCCATCTGAGCCAGGGTTGCAGCTGTTCTATGCTCCTTATTTAAAGATGAACAAATCCCTCAGCAGATTCCTACAGGATGACCTTTCACTTTGGGATGGGATGGGTGAGAATGGGAAGGGGTTCTGCTGGGGAGTCCAAATCTCTGTCAAAGAGAATTCTGTTGAGTGCTGTGGGGTAGAATTTAACCAATTACTGAAGATAATACTCTAATGGTTAATCTACACCCATTTATTTAAAGATTAAGCTTGGCTCATTTAACATTGGGCAGTTCAAAGATTTGGTGTATGTTACAGCATACAGTTCCCATATGGGTGCTTTTCACTTTGTGAGTTCAGTGTCATTATGACATTTGCATACTGAGCAGCCATCCACAACTTCATTACAACAGCCTCTTTGGTCAACAGTACCAGCTCAATTACCATGTTATCTGAGATACATGTAATGCTCAACTATCGTTAAAAAAGCACAGCAATCAAAAATCTGCGAGAGCTGAGAGACCTACACTGGAGTAAGTGGCCTCAGAAGTAATTCCTCCTCATTAGCCCCATGTTTAACACCAGATGGACACTAAAAACCCTGAAACTCTCCTGAATACAAAACAGTGCATGATTCTCCTTTGAGGAGGAGAAATTATCTCAACAAAGATTTTTGGCACTTCCTGATTTGCTAGTATGTGTAGCCATTGAGTGGTGCAGCATGGAGGTGTTATTGTGTCCTGAAAATAGGAGCTGTGAAGAAGCAGCCCTGCAGAAAACAATAGCAAAAGAGAAAAGTTACTTCCATTTGATGTGATCTGATCCTTTTGGGCCCCTGGATTGTTACTCACATTCTGTGCAAACAGAAAACATACATAGTTTTATTTTTTTTTTCTGACTGTCTTTTGCCCATTAAAAATCTGCTTTTCGGCCCCAGTTATGGCCTTCCTAGAGGTGCTAGGACATCCATGTCCACTGTGGTTCTCCAGAGGTTCTTCTCTCTTTCTGGTCAGAAATAAACCTCAATCTGTGCTTCCCTGCCCAGGACAGGACCCAGCCCATTACTGGGATATCATAACTCTTCTCTATGTTCTTTTCTACCCACTCGCTCCATGAGCCTCCAGTGAGTGGGTTTAAATACTGACAGGGTTCTTGTGCATCGCCACTCTCCCCAGTATGTAATCCCCACAGACAGTACAGCTCCATCTGTGCCACATTTCCAAGCATGTGGGGGAGGATCTGCAGGCTGCAAGTTTATTTCAGTGGCAGAGAACTTCCATAAGATTTTGCAGCCCTGAGTGGGCAAGAGTTGTAGGGCAGTAAAGCTGCCATCCCACCTTTCTTCCCTTCTCACAAGTCAGCTTTAATATCAAAGAGCAAACTGCAAACACAGGATGAAACAAGATGCCAGGCTCCTAAAAAGCAATGTCAGTGATTAATAGTGTGATCATGCCAAGACGTTTGTGGGTTAGCTTACTGCAGTTCAGACTTAAAAAAGAAAATTGAGAAATATTGCATGATGAGAAATGCACAAAAGACTCACAGTGACAGAGTATTACTATGGTGACCAGTGCAGCATCATATTTAGACTACAGTGATAAGAAACGTTGATGGCGGAATCCTGGCTCCTGAATCCTCAGACCTTTAGGGTAGCTGAGTACACTTTAAAAGGAGGATGAAGGTGTTTCCCAGAGCTAACAAAGCAAAAACGCAGACAGAAACACTATCCTAGCCATTCAGAAGTTTGGAGCTGAGACATGGGGGCTCTTAGATTCCCAAGTACAGCTCTGAGACTACAGCACAACATTTTCAGTATTTCTAGTGCAACAGGCAGAAAACAAGTAGAAACAATGGGTGCATTTGTAAAGCTGGACACCAGAGGAATACAAAGAGTGTATTTTAACTTCTTATGAGGAAAACATCACAGCTCAGTTGTTTTCAGCTTGCGCATTGATATTTTGTTGCTAAGGAAGCCATGTCAAATCATGAGATACAAGGCTCAGACCCAAGAAATAGAAAATAATCCCAAAGTCCATATCTAGCTATAAATACACATTATTCCTTAGAAAAGCCCTCTATTAAGGGAAACACATAAATATCTTCTTTCTTCCCTGGATTAGGCCATTAGTCTTCTCTTGTACCTGCTTGCACCTGGTGCTGCTACTACAGATTCTACCAACTTTCCTTAGCCCTCTACAGTAGCCATCATCCAGCTTGACTTGCAGAAGCCTCTGACCCCCTTTATTCCTGTAAGGCTTTCTTAAAGCTTTACTTGTAAGAATTCCAGGTTATTTGCCTGGCTGTAACATGACACATTGAAAATCTCTTTTTTTAAAAACACTACTAACTTGTGAAATCAGGATAAATCAAGGCATCCTAGTTTCATGAGGAACAGGCAATTGAAATACACTTAGTGGCCCGCTACAAGGGCAATCGTAACCAATACTACAGCTTCAGAACAAAAAAGCCTCACAATAAATTATCTCCTATTGCTTGTATTTGTCCTCCAAGACAAGGATTCATCCAACACACTGAGCACTACACCTGTTAGCTCTGGAAAGCTAACAGATTGCAGAGGATATTTCAGGAAAATGAGCTGAAACAGTGTTCAGGAAGCTGTGACATAATATCGTAGAATATTTTTTTCACAAGAGACCTCTGGAGGTCTGTGATCCATCACTTGCCCCACCACACCTTTGAGCTCCATGCTTAAAGGAGTGCCAGCTGAACCAGGGTGCCTCAGAACCTGTTCAGTAGAGCAGGAGAGACCAACAGGAGTGGAGATCCCATGGCTTCTCAGTATCTCTCCTCCTCAGTCAAGCATCTTTCTGGGGAATAAGGAACCCCTTTGGTCTCTGGCAAATGTCTTTGGTGCTCTCCCTCTGTACCTCAGAGAAGAGTCTGTTTCTTTCCTTTCTGTTTTCCCACCACAAAGAAGTTGAAGGTATCCAAAAGAATCCTCTGCCTTTGTGTTTCTAGGTTGAACAAAAGTCTTTTCTCTGTCCATTTCCAGATATATTGTGCTCCAGCACCTTCTGTGTCTCTCTGGCAACTGCTGGACTTTTTCCATGGAGTCAGTGGCTGCCCAGTTCCGAGGAGGCAAAACTGGGCACAAATCTCCAGATGCAGCCAAGTTCACTGGTGCCGATGCAAGGAGAAGGACACCTAAGTTTGGGATGAAGTGGCACAGAAGCAAGTTCAGGCAGCTGAGTCTATCACTAGTCTGAAGCACTGGCATTGATGCTCTCCTGAACTTGACATGGGAATTCTTGAGTGAGTGTTTTTTGTGTACCAGATACTGATTTTTCCAGGAGAAGATATCAAAGTGTGAGTGGCACAGAATCAGGTGTTAGAACTGTTCTTTAACACTGTGCCAGCCCTGCAGGAGAACACTGTTTAAAACTGTCCTCAAGGGATGCTGGACTAGATGTGCTTCTTTCCACTGTCTTGTACCTTAAGCCCTTGTGCCTGATTTTCTTTGGCCTCATAAGAGGTAAAAAAGTGGCACATTTAAAAATTTAATCTATTTTGTGCCATGAGACTCCTTAAATAATTGTATTTTAATTAATTTTGGTTTTGATTTCTGGCAGATGCTGATGTGTGAAAGAGTGATCCAGAGTCTAGCACAATAAAATGAATACTGTCCCACTGCCTGTCTGCCCAGGGCAGAGGGCTTTCTTGTCCATGAGAAAACCACTGAAAGGCTCCCTAACCTTTACCTAGAATATCTATACACTCCATACTAAGACTTGAATATTGATAAAAGTATTTTAGTTCAAATTTTTGTAAGTACCTTTCAGAAACTCCTCAAAAACTTGTCTTTTTACAATGATCTAAATGCTATCCACTTCCACTGAAACAAATTATTTTCAGGACTAAAGAATTAATCTAAAATTTTCTCTGAAACTTCTTTTCTCAAAAAGACAGAATTAATTTTAGACACAAAAGTCCATAAAAATAATTTTAGATTCTTTAAGTAATTGGTTGAATTTGGAGCTGGACTTCAAAAATGATCAGTTATTATTGCATTCTAAGTAGCTTGAGTAAGATTTAAGTTTGAGAAACTAAAATCAATCATTTTAGCAGAGTAAATCCCATGGTTCAAACTCAGCTCTTCTGTAATAATTTTAGATTAAAAATGCTTACAAACAACTGTAGGAGAGGACAAAACAAGATCAGCTCTTTTCTTGGAGTGGCAAGCACTCACAGCATCAGTTCTCATATGATGGGGAAGTAAGAAACCACATATAATTACCGTCTGCAGTCTTGGAGCCACTAGCTGCCTTTAATTGCAGAGTTTGCAGACTGTGTAATGTAAACTCTCTGTGCAATTAAATCCAGCTCACTCACATCTCACCTGAGCAACTGACCCTCAGTGACATTGCTGGAGCAGGGGGGTTGGACTGGACCAGGAGCTCCAGAAACCCCTGCTACCCTCAGCTGTTTTGTGCCCCTGTGAGGCTGTGATCCCCACCACAGCAATGAGGAGGTGCTGTCAGCAGCCAACCTAAGACAGCTCTCCTCCCTGTGCAGAGCAGCAGCCCAGTTAAACCCCAGGTCAGGAGGTCTCAGCTTCTTTCTCCTGCTCTATGCCAGAGTCCAGCAAGACTCCTACCAGCTGCAAAGGCAGGGTGAGGGCAAGATGAAGCATTTCCTGACAGGCTGGAGTCACTTCGTAGCAGCTCACACGCAGAAAAATATGAAGCAGGGGGGTGATAATGGTGAAGTGCTCACCTCAGCATGGAATGTCAAGCTGCAGAGCAGAGCTGCCCCACCAGAGCTGAAGCCCCATGCATTTCCTGGCCTGACCTGAGGGATCAGGTCAAAGCTTAGAAGCCCAGAAAACACAGACTCCCGGGTGAGATGGGTTAAAGGTTTCTCTCAGGTGACACAGGCCTCTTCGGAGGCCAGTGCTGGTGTTGAGGGTAGCTTTACATTGTTACGGAAGAAGAGAAACTGCTTGGTCATGATGGGGCACTTCTTGAGGAACTCCTTATTTGCTGTCCCTGCTTGTGGGAGGAAGCCCTTTGCAGAGACTGAGCCACCATCTGTTTTCAAGGAAATAGCTATGATCAGTGTCTGGGACATATTGGTGAGATATGGAAAACAGAAGTTCACAGGCTCAGAGGCAGCATGATTTAAGGGTCAGAGCTGCACTGTGCTGGCAGGGTAATGGACAAGAGATACAAGTGCAGCTGTAGTGACAAACATGAGAAATCCTCACAAACACCATAGGCTTTAGGAGCCCTGGCTTCTGGAGTCCTGACTTGACTTGTAATAACATTTCCATACTCCAAACATCCTCCTATACCCACCCACAGCAAACTACCAGCAGGAAAAACAGGCTGCACATCAGAGGTAGAACATTTTTTGAGACAGGAGGAGCTGATGTGAGTTTATTTTCCATACCCTTTTATACATTGTTAATCTGAACAAATACATTCCTGCCCTGAGATTAAAGAGCAGTTTTACAGATTATATGCAGAAATTACCTGGGCATGGCTGATCTAATTTATTATGTTCTTTAATGTTCTTGCAACAAAAACAATCTTGTCATTCTCCTCTGTACAACGAACCCTGTTCAAAAGGATGCTAAAAAAATAGCCTAACAAGTCATTCTTGCTGGGCATAAATTAAACAAACATAATCCAACCGCTGACTCATTAAATAGAAGCAAGAGAAAAAATTCCTGAATATAGAATGATTTAGAGATGTGGGTATGGCAACGATACATTGTCAAATGTTATGCCAAGCATGAGTCTGACTAATAATACCCATAAGGGAAAACACACTGGACAATGCAGATATTGTATTGCTGCAAATGGGCATTGGGGTTTCCTTACCCTGTTGCAGTCCAGATCTCTCTGCAGCAAGAGATAGTTCTCATGGTACATATATCTGCATGTGAATGTAAAATTTTTACCAGAAAGGCCTCTGGAATGCATAAATAAAATTCCAGACTTCTGGAAATAATGTCAAAATCAAATGAAAGATCCTAAAAGCTTGATGACCAGAAGACAATGATAATGTTCATATTTTATTTATCTTAAATGAGTGATTTTCCATCTGAGTAGCATTAAGGAAAACGGAAGGCAAAGGGATTATCATCCATTGCTGAATGTTTAGGTCAGGCAGATGTGGGGCTAACCAGCAGACATATTCATGTTTTACTATTATGGCATTGTTTGAAAAAGGAAATTATAAACCACATTTCCATACCAAATGTGCTATTGCCTGACAGGTTTTTTTTCCCAATTTTCTCAGGACAGAGGAAACTTTTATAACAGGCATTTTCCCACTTAGGCCAGGCCTGTAAATTACCTTGTTAGAAATCTTTTTTAGGAGGATTTGGTGGAGATAGGTGCCTTGCTGTACAAAAGGATTCATTACTATGACATGTTCTTCTGTTCCTGGTTCTAAATGCAAGCCAGGCTTTCTGCATGCTCTTCAGAGGGGATGCAGCAGCAGATTGGGAAAGCTTTTCTTCATTTTCTCAAGCAGTAATGCTGCAGCAGCCTAGAGACCTTAGTTTGTTTCCATCTGCCTTTGCAGACTTCTAAAAGATAGATCTGAATGGTTTTTTTAATTCCAGCAGAAATCTCACTGAGATTTGACTTTGATTGTGGCCTTCACATATGCTCAAGAGACTTTATATCTGTGTAGATGGGTAGATGGAAACTAATCTTGCAAAGAGGGAGACAACTTCACATCAGAACCCTCTATGGCTTAATTACAACCAACATGCTTGTGTCAGATGTTTTCATCTTGAAAATTGGGCACATCACACCAAATACTTTTTCCAAACATTTGACATCAGCAACATATGACAAACATGCTAAAATAGTACCTCTTTCTGCACTTGGACTATAAAAAACTCCTACAATTTCATGCAAATTAGTTTTTGCTTTTAACAGTTGCCCTCCAATGTGTGTGGTATGGGTTTAATCATGTTATTAATGAGATTAGTTAAATTGCATTTCTGATGTGCCTTTGAGCTACAGGTCAAAGGGGAATTGACTGCCAGTACGTGACTGGCTCTTATTCCATGGCTCTTGAAGCATGTTTCCAAGGTAGACAATTTGCATCTTTGACCCTGTGATCCAGAACAATCCACAGCAGGAGAAGGCCTTCAAAAAAGAAAGTCAAAGCATTGCCAGTGTCATAGAGCACAAGAAGCTTTGGTTTGAGTGATGTTTGTTGTTAGTTCCATGTGCACGTTCTTGGCAAGAGGATGTCCACGCTGTTATGATTTTTCTTCCTTCTCCTACCAAAAGTCTTCATTATAATAGGTGTCTCCATTCACATTTTCTTCACTACTGGCTTGCAGATACCCTAGTTTAAACACTGAACATTATCTAGCATAGTTACTATTCCCTGATATAATCCTACTTAGTCTTTTATTTCCTTAATTAGTTAATACGCTGTCACTTGAAATGGTGCTACTTTACCCAGTTAAAACCAGATTAAAGAACAGAACATGAACTATTAATACAGGACCTAAATACATGCTTGAAAAGCTCCCTGAGATCTTCAGTGATTATTTTATTATGAAGTCCTTTATTGCAGCGAACCTAGATGTCGGACCTAAATAAAGGAAACTTATTTATACTTTTCACAATAGAATTTGCATATGTCAACCTTTGAGGCTGCCAACACTGCAATAAGATAGAGGTCAAAAAAGAAAATTAGACAAGTTTGAATGTATGAATGGCTTTGGTTTTAAGAATGATATCAGTAAGACATACATAAAATACTTCTCCTTAGGAAAATGAAAATGTGAAGATGTATAGAAATGTATAGCTAAATTGCAGAGACATGGCTTTTTGCTTTCTCAAAGTGTTTGAAATACTAATTCCAATGTAGAGGGAAGCCTAATCTTTTAACTAAAATGCAGACTCCTAAAGATTTAGATGGGTCAGAGGAGAAAACCTGGCCTATATGTTTTTACAAAAAGCTATCAGAAGCTAGAGTCTTATGCCTAACCCAAGGGGAATTTAGGAATATAAATAAATTGCACTAGAGTCAGAAGTGATGAGTGTATAGTAGCTGACTGCAAGGAAAGCTTGTGAGCGTACCATGGTGAAGCACAAAAGCCAGGCAGTCTCTAAGCCTGTTGTAGTTTACAGCCCATTGCAGGCAGTTTCTCTGCTCAAGAGGTCATGTAAGAGAAATTTAATTAAGACACAGCTTTCTCCACTCAACCTTTTTTTGTTGGTCTGCTTTCTAGATTTCAGTGCCAAATCAGAAGATTACCTCAACAAATAAAATTTCCTTGTACCTTGTTGACTCTTCAGCAACTAGGCAGACTAAACAGTTGAGGTCATGCTGACTCTACTTGGAGACAAAGCAGAGGAGAGCACCTTGATATATTGTCAGCAGGAAGCTGCTTCTTCCAGTGTGGGAATGTGGTGTCTGAGGAGGTAACAGTAGCTCCTGATGTAATTCACAGTACTTCTGCCATGAAAAAGGCAAGGGCATGCTTTTGTCACAACAGTGTTATTTTCTGGGTGACAAAAGGTGGGAAGTAAGCAACCTCACCTTTATGAAATGAGTGCACACACTTCCCCTCCTACATTAAACCTTCCAGTCTACAAGGAAGCTCATCTAAAAATACAATTGATGATGTGTTCAATGTGGAACAGAACAGCTGGATTTTAGAGCATTAATATAGTAAGATAAATTATTTCTGTGTAGTTTTTTTCTCTTTACATTAGTGATGAGTCAGCGCAATATACTGCAGCACCAGCCTGAATGGCTCCATTGGCTCTTCTATGACAGTTGACCTTCAATTTAAAAGCAACCAGTTCTACACAGGTTACCTTCACTGGCCTCTGTAGTATGTCATTTATCCCATGCTCTTTGTATGAACAACTCTTCTGGGCAACATATTACAGTGTTCTCTTCAGCATGTGCAAAGGCCACTATGACAGTCAAATACGAATCTCATTATTTCTGCTGGAATAAAAAAAATTTCGTGTCTGCCACACAGAAGCTTTACAATCCATGCAGTTCTATGAGTTTTTCAAAGTGAAGTCACAATTCCAGCCTTCTAGTCTCAAGCCACAGGATGTAAACCCCCCATTGCTTACACAGAGGCTGATTATTCCCTAAAAGTATTTAAAATTCTCTGTAACAATTTTGATTTTAAAAATTTGTGCTGCTGAGAATATTTAATTGCATTTTCAGCTATATTAACATGTATGACAGCACAGGATAGAAAACAAATCAGCCTCTGGTGGATAGAGTTCTAAAAGGAGTTGAGCTTTAAAGCATTTCAGTGATTCTGCAGGGCCATAAAGAGAATTTAAAATTATAACAATTGGGATCTGTATTAAATAATTCTGTCTCCAGTTCTGTTAGTTATGCATGGAAACAAGAACTGGATATTTGCTCAAGGTGGGAAGAAACTGTGAAATTCAGCATGAGAACCACAGAAGAGGGTCTTTGTGAAATACTGTCCTAGTCTGAAAAAATTGAAGACAGACCTAAACTATACCCTAGTATTTTCCTAGCAACTCTGTGATACTGTGAAACAAGAATACATTAAAGGTGAAAAAAACAGCAAGAAAGTAGGCAAGTTTTTTCTGGCCTAGTGTAATACAAATCTAAACAAATTGGTCTTTCTGCAGAAACCATGTATTTTTCATGCATTTCTTCCCAGTATCCACTCTACCACATGACTCTTTTCTTTTGGTCTCCCTCTAAGACTTAGAGTGTCTCTCATGACCCTGAGCTCTCTTTGGTTGAGTGGACAGTGGACCAAGGGGCAGTGTGAGATTTGGCTGGCTTGGAGCAGGAGACAGGGCACCAACTGCCCAGCTTAGCTCTGCTCCTGATCTTTTGGGGAGCTCACCAGAAGACAGAGTACCTGACCCTTCTCTGCCTTCCCTTACACACAGTACTGTGTCTTCCTTCTCGTCTTCCTGGAGACCAATTTTTACAAAATTTATATGACATCAAAGCCATTGGGATTTCCACCCTCCTATCCAGCATGACTGAAGCAGGTCAACACATACAAAAAAGTTACTTATACAGATCACAGACTTTTCCCCTGGCAAAGGGATGGGTCTTCTAGTGCAGCACTAAGCAAATTGTCCTTCTTTCACACATACTTGCTAGCTCTCATTTTCAGTAACACTGACTACACACATGACAAACATAATCACTTTGCCATTTCTCATCCTTCTGGGCTAGTTTAGGCCCAATTGGTTTATGTTTACTGGTAAGCAGCCATTTCATAATAAAATTATAATAAATAAATAAATAAATAAATAAAAGAAATAATAATAATAATAAATAATAAATAATAATAATAATAATAAAAAAGACTGAGATTACTCCCTAAACTGGTTAATTCTGGACTTCTGAATTAATTCTGTGGCTTTCACATACCACTTTCTGCCACCACTGTGTAATAAAAATATTGAATTGCTCTTTTCCAATTACACAAACTGACAGCAGAAGACCAGGAGTAAAGCAAGCATTCATGTGTTGTGGGTGTGTGAACATACTGTGTGGCCTCCTGCAGAGAGATTAAGAAGTCCCCTGCTGGGGATTTCTGGCATGCACAGATACAGGCAAAACAGAAGAGGAGGGAAATAACCTTTTAGACCTTTGTACTTTGTTGTCTAAAATCTTCTGCCAGTCTATATATGCCTCACCCAGCCTGTATAATTGTAGCTGCTCTCTACATCTGCAAATTTGTATAAAGCGTAAGGAATACATTAGTGCATTTGACTACTGAAAGGCAAAACTAAAAAAAATATTTTTGAGAACTCTGTAATTATTAGCAATCAAAAATGACAACATCCTCTTTGGTGTTTTGAATTAGGTTTAGGAAGAGAATTCCATTCCAGATATTATGTCCATCTGAAGGAGCATATAACAGAATGCGCATCCAATGACATGGTAAATTGCACTGAAGAGAAACTGAAATTACCACAAAACAGTTCTTCCAAACACTAGAAATTGAACTAAGATGACCAATATGCAGGAAAGGCGTAGATAAATCATCTAATCTTTTTTTGTTGTCTTGCAGAGAAAAGGAAAAAGAAAAAGGAAGAGAAGAGAGAGAGAGAAGGAGATAGAAAGGCAGAACAGGGAGCTACTCTCCACAGGTGTCACTGCTTTCTGGGAAGATGAACAATAATATTTTGAGGTATTTAGAAACAATAATGGTATGGCCTTTGCACAGTATCCTTAAAGCAGATTTAACTAAATCCCTTGTGTGCTCCACCTGGATAGCATCGACCATCTCTTTTCATCTTCATCTTTGTTGCAGTGTACCTGGAATTTTAGCTGTTGCTTTCTGGGACCATCAGGCATCTAATCCTTACATCACTCATTAGCTCCCACTTATCACATTTCTTTGTGCAGAGAACAAAAGACAAATCTGGGAATGTTTCTGAGAAAAAGCCAAGGCTTGCCCACAACTGGGGGACAAGGCCCAGACACTGCTGACCCAGTGAACCACCTTTGTGCTGACAAAGAAATAAAAAAAAGAAAACAAAGAAGAGCAGAGACAATGCTGCCTCAGGAAATCTAATTTTTAAAATTTCCTTTTACTTCAAAATGTAAATTGGACCTATTTTGTTTGGATTTTACATGCACTTATTTTAAATGGAGCATGAAATACAGTTGGATATCATGATTCTGAAATAGTTTCAGTTATGCATGTTTGCAAAGCCATTAAAATCATTGTCTTTCTACACAGAAAAGACAATAAATTAGTAAACTAAAATATTATTTTCACTTCTGTCCTTGAAAAATTCATTCTACAAGGTACTAATGAAAGCTGCGAGTTCACAAAGGACAGATTTTTAGATAAACTATAATTCCACTTGCTTGTCTTGTATAAGTGGGAAAAAAATGGTATAACTATAAGTGGAAACAAAATAGCTCAAGGATGACTAAAGACAAAACAAGAAAATACTTTGAAATATTAGGAAATTTTTACATCTTTCATTGAGCGATCTTAGGCTTCAGAAAAGACTGGCAACAGAAATACAGCAGTCAGGAGTTTTTTTACTTCACATTCATAGCATCCATTTTCTAAGACATATATGAAAGAAATAGAGAACCCCAGGTTATGCACTCCCAAGCTGTACTGTTATACTGTCTTGCTGTAAAATTAAAGTTGCACTGTTACTCACCTGTTTTAAACTGTTCATGTTGAATCTGTACCCTGAATTTCTGCTTGTTATATCCCAAGTTTTGTAATCTTTCTCCCTGGGTTTTGGGCTTCCCTCTCCCCGTCGAGTGAGCCCGCCGCTGCTTCCTGCTGCTTCCCAGCTGCTTCCTGCTGCTTCCCAGCTGCTTCCTGCTGCCACCCCTGCCTGCCCATCGAGCTGTGGACACCGCCCAGTATGGAGATCAGGGAACTCCCATGGTGCCTGGCTGCGGCCAGAGGTCCAGTTGGAGCTAGAAAAGCCCCTGTGAGCAGCGAGCCGACACAGAAACTGGACCTAAGAAGGACAAAACTGTGCGAGGCACACGTCCAACTACCTGCAGGTAGCAGGTATTTTTGTTACCTTCTCGCCATAACCTGAAAGGAACTGGATAGGGGTGACCCCCCTGGACCACACGAGCCAAGGTGATTCTTTGGGAACTCTTGTGAGGAGGGAATCCCGACTCTGCAGCATCAGCAGCAGATTCGACTTGCACCTCCTCCTCCTCCGTGGTGTCCACTGGGAGCAGCGGCGGCGTGCGCAGCCCCTCGAGCCCCCTACCCAGAGCTGATTTCTAATAAAGGCTTTTTCAAAGGAGCTGGTCTCCTGGCCCATTTATAACAAACTGGGGGCTCGCTGGGATGTGACCACACCCAAAGAGAACCAAGGACGGGACGGCCGACCGCCCTTTGGATCTCCGGACAGCTGGTCACACCGGACCCAAGGAAGACAGCCTGGGATCGGACAGCATGGAGGAGCGCCGGTAAGGTATAGCCGGTGGCGGGAGTGAAGACGAGCGAGTGGTGTGTGTGTGAGACGAAGGCCGGCAGCTCGGACCTCCGAGGCGAGTGCGGACCCCTCAGTACCGTGGTTCCGGACTACCGTGAGGCGGGGGGGCAGGAACAGGGGGAAGCGAGTGGGGCCTATTAAGGCCAGCTGAGTGAGAGAGGCGTCTCCAGGGGCATAGGCGCCCCCCTCCGGGCGTGCGGAGGTAATTTAGAGGGTGAGTGGCACGTCACAGGGTGTATGATGATAGGATAGGCCCGCCCCCATTCTAGAATCTACGGAGGCAGGCTGCTCAGGCTGATCCAAGCGTGCGGAAAGCCTAGAGCTGTGTGTGTAGCACGCACCACACTGGCTGAGGTTACAGCCTGGGGTGTCCAAGTGTTGGGACACTGGCTGGAGTAGCTTTCGGGGTGCGGGGAGTGAGAGAGGGTACTGGCCGAGGTTATGGCCCGGGGTGTCCAGGTAAGGAAGGGGTGCTGGCTGACAGTCAGGGCACTCTGAGCACTGGCTTGGGACACTGGCTGGGATAGCTGCCGGGGTACAGGAGTGGGCGCACTGGTCGGGGGTACCTAGAAGTGAGGGGTACGCGTTCTGGGTGCGAAGAGCCTACAGGGCCGGGGGTCTTTTGGGTACGCTGTCCGGGTGTGAAGAGTTCGTATTGGTCGGGTGCACAGAAGTACGCTGTCTGGGTGTAGGGAGAATGAAAGTTAGGGAAGTCCCAAAGTGCGAGGGATTTAACAATAGGGAGAGTGAGTGAGTCGCACACTGTACTTCCGAGTCCTGGCTGTGAGTGGTAACTGGAACTCTGGGCCCAGGTTGACCGGCTGCTTACGGAAACTCGATTGATATACAGGAGAGGAAGAGGGGTGCTGGCTGAGGTAGTGACTGAAACCCTAAGGGCAGGTCATCAGGCTACCGACAGGGCACTCTGAGCACTGGCAGGGGTGGTGCCCAAACCCTGAGGGTGGGTAACTGGAGCCACTAACGGGTGTTCATAGAGTGAGTGAAGATTACCCAGTGAGAATGGGAGCATACATGAGTAAGCAAAAACAGCCTGAGAAGGAGGAAAAGGGGAAGATAAAGAACATTCCCCCAGATAGTCCACTAGGACAAATGTTGGAACTATGGGGTACTGATGAGGCCACTAAAAATTTGACCAAAGTTAAAATGATTCATTATTGTGTTGAGGTTTGGCCCACTTTAAATTTACCCATGGTGTGGAACTAAGGACCCCTGGATGTGCTCGCAATTAAACCAGTATCTGAAATCCCGAGGGGACTCAGATACTGAGCAGAACCTTTATGCTGCCTGCTGGCAGAGACACAGAACTGAAAGTGAAACAGCTAAGATTTGTAAGCTACAAGAGGGAAAGAAGAAAAATGAAAAAGAGAAAAGGGAGGAAAGCAGTCACAATTGGGACCCTCTTGATCATTTGCCCCCTCCTCCCATTTACCCTGGGATACCCCAAACTGTCCCTGCTAACCCTCCAGCTTTACCTGTGAACCTTTCCCCATCTCTCCAAACCATGATCCCTATTCCTTCAGCTTGCTCCCCAACAGGATTACCCCCGACAGCTCCACTCTCTCTACCACCTCAATCTAACCCGACTATCTCGAATGCTAACCCCTTCTACTCTCCAGCTCCGTCCTCGACGTCTCCTAACACTGGCCTAGTCTCCTCCCCTTCACCATCTACTGTTCCTGCACTCCCACACAACTGGGAGCTGGACTTGCCAGCCAATAATATAGAAACCCCAAAAGGACCCTACTGTGGCACCAGGTCAAGAACAAAGCTCTTCCCCCTAAGGAAAGTCCCAATAAGTGGGGCAGCTGGGGATGCACCTCTGACAGCTTCAGAAGTTGGGGGCTTTAAGAAAGAGCTGGGAGGCCTGGTTGGGGACCTGGTGGGGGTGGCTGGCTGGGTGGATTGGTTCCTGAATCCTAATGTTCGCACCTGGAGTGAGATGAACTCTATTTTGGGTGCCTTGTTCAGCCCCAAGGAGATGGCCATGGTCCATGTCGCGGGAATGCGAGTCTGGGAGCAGGGGAGCAGGTTTGGGCCCCGGGCAGGGGACGGGCTCCCGCGGGCGGATCCAGGGTGGGATCCAGGTGGAAAAGGGGAAGGGCAGAATGTGGGAGACTGTGGAACCCTGGTGGTGAGGGGCATCGGGGGGTCTGTTCCCCGGGGTGGCAGCACCAGGCTGGCCTTTGATGGGACCCAGGGGGAATGGGACCCCAGCCACCTAGTTAAGCGGGGGGGGGGAGATTTTCGGTTACGTGGATCCCGACAGTCCTGAGGGCCAAGTGCTGTTAGAGGTGCAGTTCTTTGCTGGATCCTGGCCTGATATCAGGAAAAAGCTAGAAATTAGTAACCCATGCTGCTGTCTGGACCCAAGAAAAAGAGTGGACTGACGTTTCCCGTGTAAAAGGACCAGTATCGCCTCCTCCTAACTGTGGACAAAACCCAGGAAAATCCCCCACGAGTCTCCCCAAGTGGACTGCCATCCAAGATCCTGCCAGCTGACAAAGGAAGAGAACCAATATATGATGAACATGAGTTGAGAAAAATAAAGAAGTTAAGGTTGCACCAAGGGAAGCAAGGGGAATGGTTAACCCCAGATGGATGAAAGTTTTTAAATAAGGCCCTAGCTCGAAAAATGCTAACAGAAATACACAGCCCGACCGACTGGGGCACCCAAGGGTTATGTGATCACTTTTTAAGAGAATATTTATGTATTGGGATATATGGTCTGGCCAAAGCAGTTACTGAAGGATGCCTTATATGCCAGAGGGTAAATCGGAGGGCGATGAGGGGGGGATGCCCCAGGAGGAAGACGGATGGCATTGGGACCCTTTCAAAATATACAGGTGGATTTTGCCGAGGTGCCTTCAGTACAGGGTTGCAGGTATCTACTTGTTATGGTTGATCGTTTGGCCCATTGGGTGGAAGCCTTTCCTGCTGGGGAGGAGACGGCACAAGTGGTAATAAAGGTATTATTAGAACACATCATCCCCCGGTATGGGCTAGCGAATGGTGCTAGTTCAGACCGAGGTCCTCATTTTGTGGCCAAAATTCTACATAATGTCAATAAAGCCTTAGGAATCAGGTGGCGGTTGCATACACCCTGGCATCCCCAAAGTTCAGGGAGAGTTGAGAGGATGAATAAAACCCTCAAAAATTTATTAACTAAATTGATAACTGAAACAGGAATGAATTGGCTCAAGTGTCTGCCCCTGGCCCTTCTGTGAATCCGGGTCCGACCGAGATCTGACATAGGGGCTTCACCATATGAGATGATGTTTCGACTCCCCTTCTTACTGACCCCCTATAGCACTGGGGATTATTTAGAAGGAGAGGCCGCTACCCAGGAATATGTAAGAACAATTGGAAAGACATTGGCAGATCTTAAAAGAAGAGGGTATCTTCCTCAAACCTCTCCCTTGGACACTGACATGCACCAAATAAAACCAGAAGACTGGGTTTTAATTAAGTCCTGGAATACCACCCCACTAACCCCTAAATTCGAAGGCCCGTTCCAAGTTCTGTTCACTACTCATACTGCAGTGCGAACCCAGGAAAAAGGCTGGACCCACATCACCAGAGTGAAAGGACCATTACCACCCCCGAGTGATCCCTCTGACCCTGCAACCCCAACAAGAGTTCCCTCTGAGTGGACTGCCACTCGAGATCCAGACACCCTCAAAATAACTCTCAGGAAACAACCAAAAACCAGTTAAAGACAATAAAGGGCAATAACAGTTATTACAAGTTGTTGTTACCATTGTTAGAAATCCACATTGTTATGAGAGGTTAAAAAGTGTTAATATAGAAGTGTAAAATAACAGTTAAATCCAAAGTTATAAATTGTTATAATGAGTCACAAAGTGTTAATGTAAAAGTGATAAGTGGCAGTAATTCTTAATTTAAAAATTAAATCTCTCATAGGGCACATCCAAAGGGAACTACCTAAAACTAAGAAAAAGGTGGAAGGTGGGAATAAACAAGGGAGAACTCCACAAATCCAGCCTAAGAACTCGCCGACCCAAAAGGCAAGGCCAGGTGAGACCAGAAGATGGTTCATACTGGACTCTTGGGGGGACTGATAGTAGTCCTATTGATATGATGAGGAGAAAGAACCCCCTACCCAAGAGGCAAGGCCAGGTGAGACCAGAGGACCCACAAATAAGATGGTTCATACTGGACTCTTGGAGGGACTGATAGTAGTCCTATTGATAAGCAAATTTACAGATGGAGCTTGCTCCAAATGCTATCATCCAATTTATGATGGGGAGAATCTACAATCCCTTATAAGAGTTCACACCCATGTGAATCCCACATGTTTTGACGTAACCCAATTATCCACGTGCCAAGAAGAGGAAAAACAATACTGGATTGCAAAAAAAGCTGCCACATTTAAGCAGTGCCTGACTGGGGAGTGCCCTATCAGAGAGTGGTTCTGTTTTAAAGAGTTAAGAAATACAGAGGGAGTAGCAGATCTGATAAAAGAAAAACCACTGGTTGTAAAAAAGAATGAAATAGATGAACCCCTTGGGAAAAGTCTATTTGTTGATCTGGTAGGGGGAATCAGCCATGGACTAAATGTGGCAGGCTGCTGGATGTGTGGAGGCACGCAGGTCTCTGGTGTGTGGCCCTGGGGAGGGACGGGCTTGTCGCCCCTGGACATCCTGAGATGGAGGTTAATGATGGGGAGGGGGTATGGAGCCTTCCTGGGAGGAGTGGCTTGTGGAGGGTACTTGCTGATCAAAGAGTTAAAACAAGAATGGATCCCCAGGGAACCTGAGAAATATTGGTCCATTGGGAAAAAAGAATCAGGGTGCGTCTATAATAAAAGTTATGGTCTACATGAGTGCACTGATAAAGGGACCAATCCTTTTTGGGGAATCAGAGAGATTTCAAAATATTGGGAACACCCCTATGACACACAAAACACATCCTGGAAAGCCCCAAAACACCTCTTTTGGATTTGTGGTAACAAAGCCTACACCCATCTCCCAGGAGATTGGGCGGGTAGCTGCACCATAGGAATCATCAAACCACCCTTCTTCCTCCTCCCACGAGAATCAAGAAACCTTTGGGCATACCCTTATATAACAATTTAAAAAGAAATAACTGAAAGAAGAGGACTGTCATTGATATGGGCAGCACCCAAACATGGAAGAGTAAAATATGGACACCAAAAGAAATAGTAAAAACATATAGGCCAGCAACTTGGGCACAAGATAGATCATGGGGGTACCAAACTCCAATTTACATGTTGAATAGAATTATCAGATTACAAGCAGTATTAAAAAGAATATCAAACAAAACAGCCCTTGCCCTTGATCATATCAGTAACCAATTGGCACAAACAAGAGCAGTAGTTTATCAAATCAGGCTAGCAGTTGATTACAAAAGTGAGGTAATCAAAAATATTTCCAAAGAAATACAAAAAATTACATGTGTAGCTACCCAAGAATGGAAGCCCTTAATTAATATGGACTGGTGGGACAACTTTTGGTCCTTTAAAGGAGCCTGGTGGAAAAAAGTAGTGTTCATTGCAATAAGTGCCTTTGCCAGTCTCCTACTTCTCCCCTGCATACTTCCCTGTCTAATTCGAACTATAGCCACTACTGTTCAAGCTAGTCTCCAAATCCCTGAAGTAAGTACTCAGAAACCCACAAATACAATGAGATTAGAACCCCAAGAAGAAGAACTAAGCACAGCAAAAAGAATTTATAACCAATACCAAGAATTAAAACAAATTTATTCCCTTGAATCAGAAATGGCCAATTGATGCGGGCAAAATCCCGATCAAAGAAATAGAGGGGGGATTGAAAGAAATTAGCCCCAGGTTATGCACTCCCGAGTTGTGCTGTTATACTGTCTTGCTGTAAAATTAAAGTTGCACTGTTACTTACCTGTTTTAAACTGTTCATGTTGAATCTGTACCCCTGAATTTCTGCTTGTTATATCCCAAGTTTTGTAATCTTTCTCCCTGGGTTTTGGGCTTCCCTCTCCCCATCGAGTGAGCCCGCCGCTGCTTCCTGCTGCCTCCCTGCTGCTTCCTGCTGCCCCCTGCTGCTTCCTGCTGCCTCCCTGCTGCTTCCTGCTGCCACCCCTGCCTGCCCATCGAGCTGCGGACACCGCCCAGTATGGAGATCAGGGAACTCCCATGGTGCCTGGCTGCGGCCAGAGGTCCAGTTGGAGCTAGAAAAGCAGCGAGCCGACACAGAAACTGGACCTAAGAAGGACAAAGCTGTGCGAGGCACACGTCCAACTACCTGCAGGTAGCAGGTATTTTTGTTACCTTCTCGCCATAACCTGAAAGGAACTGGATAGGGGTGACCCCCCTGGACCACACAAGCCAAGGTGATTCTTTGGGAACTCCCCGTGAGGACGGAATCCCGACTGTGGCATCAGCAGCAGATTTGACTTGCACCTCCTCCTCCGTGGTGTCCACTGGGAGCAGCGGCGGCGTGCGCAGCCCCTCGAGCCCCCTATCCAGAGCTGATTTCTAATAAAGGCCTTTTCAAAGGAGCTGGTCTCCTGGCCCATTTAAAACAATATGTAATTTATTTTGGCCAAAAAAGTCCCGTTGTGAGGCTGGATCTCCCCATTTGCAGGAGTGGTTATAGCTACAAAGACAAATCTGTACTCAGCCTTGGGAGAAGGAACATCTCCACAAGGAGGAGCGAGACAAAATGTAGTCTTTAAACGTATCCTGCAGAAAATTATTCTGAGATGAGACTGCATAACGGACTTCTCTTTCACTGGCATTTAGAGCAGCAGAGGTGACTTAGCTTCCCATGCTTTTGGCAGCTGCTCGCAGTTCCCTCACAGTTTGTTTTCCAGGCTCACAACTGCCAGTGATGGCAACACAAGGAATCATACCCAGGACCCGCCTCATTATGAAGAGATTGGGCCACTGGAGAAATGGTTTGCTACCCAGAGTGTTGGGCATGAGTTTTGTTGTCTCCTGTGATCTTTTTTGTGATTTGACTGGCCTGTTTTGCTCTGTTTGTTGAAGCAAGCAGCTAATCTATGTCTGGAGGAAAGTGTCTGGTTCAGCAGTCTGCAAACATGCCAGTGCAGTGACTTCTGCATTCCTGTTTCCTCTCCATACCTGCCAGTAATGCGGAACTTGCATATGCAACACTCTCTTGTAGTCTGGGAGATACTTTGCTGCTGTTTTGCTCTCTGCATTTAACAAATGCTCTCCTTTCTGAAATTTTTTGGTTTTGCTGTTGTTTTCCATTTATAATCTGCTCCATGAAGGGTCTTAGACTTGTATCGTGGCAGTCTTTGACATAAAGATTTAACTAGTTTCTTCTGATTCACCTTCCACACTGTGCACTATGGAAACAAACATATGCTTGCTGGCCTCCAGGTTTGCAGAATGAGTCTTCAGAGCTCTCTCTTCTACAAAGCAAACAAATACACAGTTTAATTAGCATTAAAACATCCAGATTAAACAAAACTCAGGATTCCCTGGGGAAACTTCCTTTTGCTTCTAAGATCTACCACGAAAAAAGCAATGGGCAGTGGATCCATTTATGTAACAACCACGTTTTTCATCATATTTCTGTGTAATGAAAATTAATTAAGATTTGCTAATTTAAACATTAAAAATTAGGAAACACCAGAATAAAAATTGCTTGAGCAATCCTAATTCCACCTCTACCCCAATATATACATTCTTAATGGTACTTAATAAGCCTGCATGACCTTAAATTACACTTTCAGATACCATGTGGGTTCCTTAGATAGTACAGAATGCACAGAACTAGTAAGTTTGCCTATTTCCTTCTCCTTTCTTTATTTTTTTAATGTTACCAAGTTTTAATGATACATTACAGAGGGACTGCATTCCTAAGAGCAGGAAAGTCCCGACACTTTCTTGAAAACCTGTGGCTAAAGAGAGACAAGAACCTATTAACTCTGCAGCACAGAAACCTGCAGTGTCAGCAGCAAGCAGATGATCCATGCAGGAGGCTATTATTAATGCCCCAACCATGATGAAAGGTTGCAACTTACTTCAGTGCTAGTCAGCCCAAAGGTGCATCCTTAAGGTATCTGACCCCTTAGTTCTGCAGCTCAGGACATTGTGTTCCCTACCTCTTGCACAGCACAGCAGGTGAAGGAACTGCTTTTCACTCTGTCACTCTTTCCAGCAGTGTTGGGATCTCTGAAGCTTAAACCTTAGTGTAAGAACAGGCCATCTTAGTTTTCAGGAAAAAAAAAATACAAATAAGCAGACCAGTTTGGATAAATAAGGAATTGTGGCAGAACGCCAATTCAAAAAAAAAAAAAAAAAAGAAAAAAAAAAAAAGAATATACAGAAGATGGAAGCAGGGATGGGCTACAAAGAGGAATTTACAATCATTGCCCAGGCATGTAGGGATAGTGTCAGGAAAGTAAAAGCTCAGCTGGAATTTTAACTTGCATGTCAATAGTAACAAAAAGAGCTTCAGCTACTAAATAGTAAGCATCTGAACAAGGAAAATGGCATCTGGTTGCTGAGTAGGCTGGGTGTTTTACTCAAAGTGGACACAGTCAAACCCGAGGAACTCCATGTCTTATTTTCACAGCAAGGTCTCCTAGGGTTTCAGGCCTGGGATTCATGCAGAGGAGATATGACCATGAGTGGGTGAGTTAGAAGTTGCTGGAACTTGTACAAGTCCATGGAAACACAAAGGTTGTGTCCAAGGAGGCTGAAACAACTGTCTGATGCCAGTGCAAGGTCACTTTTGATCATCTTTGAGGAACCATGGTTATCCCTACCAACTGTAGAAGTGTTGCACCTATACTTAAAAAGAATGCAAAGAACAGCCCAAGCAACTGCAGACTGTCCAGTCACACTTCAATCCCCAGGGAAAAACAAAAAAACAAAACAAACAAACAAACAAACAAAACCCACAAAAAAAGCCCCACAAAAAAAACAAAAAAAAACAAAAACAAACAAACAAACAAAAAAACCAAACGAACAAACAAAAAACAAAAACCAAAAACACAACCCCCCAAAAAAACAAAACAAAACAAAACTACAAAAAAAGCATAAAAAACCCACAAACCACCCCCCCAAAAAAACCCCCAAAACAACAACAAAAAAACCCCCCATGCAACAAGTGCTCCTGCATGATATTTTGAACACATGAAGGAGAAACAGGCAATTGTGAATAATCAGCACAGGTTCACCAAGGATAAGTCATAATAGTGAACATGCCTGATTGCCCTTTTTTGATAACAGAATCAATGTGGATGGGTGAGAGCAATGGATGTCATTTACCTTGAATTTAGCAACATTTTCAACTCTGTCTACCAGTGTTCTTGTATTTAAGCTAAGACATTATGGTCTGGATGTGTAGCCAACTGATCCAACTTTGAATGAGGTCAGTGCTTAATGAGTTGTGCTTTAACTAAGGGCTGTGTTGTGGCATCTATCCTAGGACTGATCCAGCAGGAGAATCAATTGCCCAAAGAGGCTGTGCAGTCTGTATTGCTGAGGGTTTTCAAGACCAGATTGTGTCCTAAGCAAACTGGTCTGACTTCATTGCTGTAGGATCCTAGAAGACAAGAGAGCTAATGTATATGTCTCAAACACCAATAGCTGTGGAGCCAACCATGGATTGCTGGTAATAACAGGCAAGAATTGTTGGTAATAATAAAGTGAGAAAGAACAGGATGTGGCTGGAGAAGAGGCCATAATGAGGTAGGGCAGCACATTTCTGGGACAAACGCCCTTGTTTTGGCTCCTGGAGATGGGAACAAGTGCAGGGATGAGGATGAGAAGTGGGCAGGGATTGTAAGAGGGGACTGAGACCACCAGAGATCCCCAAAGCCTTCCAATCCTGTTCCAGAAAGGTCAAGGGGAATGTCCTGCACAGGATTACTAATTTGCATAGGAAGTGAGAAACTTATCTCCAAGATGGGGAGCTTTGTCTGTAAAAGGTACCCCCAAAAAGCCTGGGTGCGCAGGTGCTCCCTGAACATACCATCAGCTGGATCAGTGCTGGAGCCAGGACTGGTGATCTCACCTTCTCCCTTATTTTCCTTTCACTCTCTCTCCTCCTCTCCAATTCATTCCTCTTTTCTCTTTCACCCTACCCCATTACCTAAACCCAGTGCCATGTGCTTATACAATGCCAAAGTGTCATTTACTAATAAAACATTATAAGCTTTTGTGGCTCCTCTGACTTGTAATTTCATTCAACCATGAGCATCTTCAAATCTTGGGTACTCCTTTCCCCCTTAAACCACAATTTCTGACCCTGCTTTGAACCTGGATGATCCTGTAATTACCATCATGGGGGCTGAATACTGGAAAAGTGCTGTGGGTGCAGAATTCTCTTCTGACACTAAATTATTTCACATCCATTTTTCAACCAATGTATAGAGACTTCAACGACTCCACTGCCAAAAACTTTCTTTCCAGTACTTACTGTATCAGTTGCATAGTTGGATCTGTTCAGTGTATCTTAGATACGCTCACAGATCAGAGACTACAGGTATCCCAGTACATGTACCTACAAAACAAGAAAACTGCTTAACTAAGAAGCAAGCTTATGCTTCCTGTTCAAAGAAACAAGAACAAGGATGAAAACAGGGATAGGATGTGCTTGGGTATGGGAAAGAGAAGGTGACAGTGGGGAGAAAGAGACTGATAGAAATGCATTAGGAACAAGCAGAGCACCAGGAAAGAATGTGAAGATGCAGGGCAGATGAGGCCATTCTCCTTCAACACTAATCCTGTTGCTGTCCTGATTCTGCTGCCAGTACAAATGGTGCCCCTGTTCATAGGGGATGTGGTATAGATCAGAGGAATGAGGTTGCAAGGAGCTGCTTGAAGTACTCCAACCTTTCTGCAGCCCCAGACCAGTCTTTACAGTCTTTACAGCAAGACAATACATCCAGAAGGCTAAGTGGAGAAAAGGATTTATTTTACTCTCAGGTGTGGGAGTAAATTGTTCTGCTCCAAATATCAAAGCAGTCTTCTTCTGTGTTGTCCTTTTCCCTTTCTGTGGCCCTGTTTGACACTGGATTTCTGATGTCTGCACCCAAATAGCAGAGCTCTCACACAAAGTATCTCCTTCACCATCCAGCTCCAATTTGCTATTTCAAGTAGAAAACAGCACACCATGTTACCTTGACATAAATAATACAGAAAGGGGCTAAACAAGGCAGACTTGATTCTGATCTGTCCTACAAATATGTGAAATTTGAGCTTTTAACATTTTTTATTAACAAAATGAGTCAGTAAAGGAATTTCACATGGGATCTTGGTTTCTGACAGCATTGTTCAGGCATCTTTAATGATAATAGAGATTTTAGGCAGAAAAAAGGAGTGAGCATGGTGATGATCCTGTACACAGAGTCTTAGTGAAGTTGATTTTCACACAGGGCTTGTCTGCCAGGAGAGACCAGGGAGAGGAGGGAGTGGTAGTTCTCCTGGTGAGCACTGGCCACTGTGCCTTTCTCCTGTCCCACACACCTGGGCCTCTTTCTAGCATGTTGGTGTATAAGTTTTTCTGAATGTGGCAGCACTTCTGGGTGAGGAGAGCAGTTCACTCATGCACACAACCCAGATCACTGCATGTCTTTCCAGCGCAGGGCAGAAGTTGCTGTGCATCAGCCTACAACATACAAAGAACGCAGCAGCTCGCACACCAGGCAAACCAGGTCAGGCATTTGTAGACAGAGGAACATGTCAATCAATAATATAACCTTAATATTCCCACTTGCTATTACAAAATGTCAGCTGCTATTACTAAATGTCAACCCCTAATTCCAGCTGAGAGAGACTAGAAGGCACAATCTATCAATCAGTAAGGCTTGCTTATTAGCATAAATAATGCATGCTTCTTTCTACCCTGAAACAACAGGCTTGACATGGGCTAGAAATGGTTTCTTCTTCCTCATTTTCCTCTCTCCACTCCCACCCCAGAAAATTGCAGCTAAAATTGTTCATGAGAGAATACTGGCATGCAGGATAACCTTCCTTACCCAATCTTCCAAATATGTTCAAAGCATTTGGCAAAAAGGCCTTCTAACAGTCAGTGACATCAGCTTCTTACTGAGAGAGTGATAGGGTCTTAGCAGGTTGTGGTGAGGAATGGTACAAGGATTTCAAAGGCCCAAGCAAGAGGTGACATAGTGCATGTCAGTATTTTGGGGCCCTTTCTGGAATCCATCAGCCTCAGTACTGCTGAGGCCAAGCCCTTGGTATGTGGTGAGTGTGCGGGAGCAGTTACGTCTCAGAGTTGACATAAAGATGTCCAGGCACTACCAGTGTTCATCCAACCTGAAGTCTTGTTTGGAATCAGTGGAGCCTCTTCCTTTGCATTTTTTTCCCTTGGTGAATCTTTGGGTAGGAGGTAACCTCTAGTGGGGTGTCTCTACATTCGGGAAAGAAAATGCTACTGTCTGCAGCAAAACCAGTGATAAAAATCCGTAACCAAACTATATATCCTGTGGCTTATAGACCCCTGTGGGTCTTAACCATTCTCCCCTTATTCTCCTCTAGTACTTTTCTACTCCAGTAAGCGATCACCCCTCGGACAGGGCTGCTCCGAGAGGCTCCTCCCTGCTCATGCCACCACCAGCACCCCAAGCCGCGGCAGCTGCCGCTCGGGTGCTGCCCGGAGGCGAGAGCTAACGGTGACTCCCATGGGAACGCGGAGCCGTCAGCGCCTATTAGTGATGGTGGAGAGGCTGGTGTTGTTTTTTTAAGGACCCACGAGCAGGAGAGGCGTCTCCTCGCCAGGTCCCCCCTTTCCGCGCCCCTCAGCAGCCCCGATACGGAGCGCCGGGCTTTCCCCCGCTGAGGGGCGCGGTAGGGCAGCCTCGGCTCCGCGGGGAAGGGCCGGGCGCCGCAGCGCAGCCCCAGCCGGGCCCAGCCGGGCGGCGGCGCAGCCGGTGCCGCCCCGGGAAGGCCGGGAAGGGCGGCGGGGCGGGGCCGGACGGGGCAGTGCCGAGCAGAGCCGCGCCGAGCCGAGCCGAGCCGAGCCGAGCCGAGCCGAGCCGAGCCGAGCCGAGCCGAGCCGAGCCGCGATGGAGGGTGCCGAGGCGGCCAGCCTGCTGGGGGAGCGGAGCCTGGAGCCGCCGGCCCGGTTCCAGACGTACCGGCGGCGGTGGTTCCTGCTGGCCGTCGTGTGCTTGCTGAACTGCTCCAACGCCATGGTGAGTGCGGCCGCCGCTTCCCGCGGCGTGGGGCCGGGACGCTCCTCCGGGGTGGTGGGGAAGGGGGCGGGCGCCGGCAGCCCCGGGTGCCCGAGCAGCGGGCGGAGGCGCAGAGCAGGCAGGGCACACAGCCCTCCCCTGCCGCCTCGCTGTGCGGCACTTCTGCAGAGCAGCTCTGTCTGCTGCTGCTGCGGAGGGAAGACGGGCTGACATGGCTCGCCAGAGCCAAAACCACCTCCTGTTCCTTCCTAGAAGCAGCCAGGCAGTCCTCAGGGCTCTGCCCCAGTGCCCTGTCTCAGATCCTCCCCCTCATCCTTGGAGCACCGGGACTCGGTTATACGTGCACAGTTCAGAGAAGCGCCAGCCTGGCCGTACCTTATACACGGAATAAGCGGCTTTTACTTTTGGACTTTGTAGTTCTGGTTACCACCTCGGCTTTCCGGCTTTCCTTTCTGACCGGTGGGATCCGCGCCACCGAGGGGTGGTGACGGGGGAAGGGCAGGATGGGGCGGGAGGGTGTGTGGGATCTCCAAGAGCACAGCAGGAAGTACCGCAGCGTCAAGTCAGACTGGGATGAAGCAAAATGTGTCCTGGAGCACAGCAAAAGTTGCTGCCGAATCCACTTCGTAAGTGAAGGGGAGACAGTGAGAGTATTCATCGTCTGTGAGGGTCACATGTTTCTAGCCTAAGAATAGCAGAGCAGTGTCGAAACGCCGTGGGAGAGGAGCAGGAGTTACCTCTGCCCCATTGCTGGCCTGTGACAGCATATTTATCTGGTCAGGAAAGCTTCCTTCCAGGATCTGTTGCATATACAGAACACTACAGGAATAATTCTGCACTAAACAGATGGTTGTATGAACTTCTTTTTTGCCTACTCTTACCACCTTGTTCTGAGAGACTTGAAAGAATTGGACACCAGATCATAGCCCACCTGTTGAACAGATTTAAATTAAGTTCAGTAGTTATAGATATAAACCCATAAAGTTTCCTCTTATCAAGGCTTAGTATATGAAAAAGAAGCCTAGATCTTTGCTCATCAAGTAATTGAGGACATCGTTGATAATTATCAGACTAATGTAGAATTATTCATGTTCTGGAGGATTACCATGTTGTCAATGCAGGCTGTCTGGCAGACAGGATCAAGCTCTGCAACCTGCAAACATTTAAATGCTTTGAAGGAAGATTAGATGTTCCATGATGCAAGAGTGCTGGAGTAGAGAAATGGAAAAACGTAGTGACAATTTGGCTGTATATGGGAAAAAAAGTGAATGCACCTTCTCAATGGAAAATCGGTATATCTTTTAAGGTGTAAAGTAGTGTACTGCATAAAAGCCCCACTGCTTGCTTACAGTTAAATTGGCACAGCAGAAGAACATTATGTGGCAAGAAATGAACCCATTCTGGGTGGGTGAAGCATGGGTGATGGAAATGTACCAGGATGTCTTGTCAGATTTTGACTTTGCTGAAACCTTAAAAATGAAACTGGGGGGTTTCTTAAACAGATCTTTTCAGTACATCTGTGACTATTACCATGTCCTCAGTGTGTTGCTGAAAACTTTGTAGCCCTGGAAGATCAACCTGTTCTGTCTCCTTTGTATCTTGACAACTTCTTGACTGCCCACAGTATTACTTTTCCATGGTATGAAACTAGGCCAGAACTCTATGACTTCAAAACTTAGTGCCTAATAAATATGCTAGAGTGGAATTGCTGATTCTAAGCCATTGCGAAGATCTGGAATGGCAACTATGGTGACATATAAAGTTGTAAGCAAACATTTTCTGATTCTAAAGTTTCTCCTAAATGTTCCTGATAAAAATCACATTAAAATAGATGGAGTAGTTGAAAGTCCATGAAATCAAAGTGGTTGGTTGCTATTTAAAAGTTTCAGATGAAAAGAATAATTTACCAGTTTTGTGGTGTAAAAAATTGCCCTGCAAGTTAAGATGTATTGTCACTTTCTGTGCAGTTGTTGTCTGCAGTACTTTGTTCTATGTACACCTATGTTCTGTGTCAGGCTATCTGCAAACGCATATAGTAAGGACATATGACTTTTGAATTGTCTGACTTGGACCTCATTTGCTGGATCAAGCATCCAGAATGATGCCTTGTATTCCTCACTCCTGTCCATATGCATGCAGTTTTCTAATAGTGGCCTTTGGTGCCACTAACAGTGGCAATCAGAAGACAATACTAAATGAGGGAGACTTTCAGTGTCAAGAAGACAATGTAGAAGCAAGTTAACTGCAGGATAGCACATTTGGTCATGTAGCAAAGGCAGGCTGGGTCATGCAGCAAGGGCAGGCTGAGAAAGGGAGTATTTCTTAGTCTAGTTTAGAGTGTGGTTAAGTAAAGCCAGACCAGATCATATGGTGATGAAAGGGACACTGTTCCCTATATCCTCCTGCTCCACTTCAGCACATGAAATCCTTTCATTAACTGGAGCAGCGTGGGGTTAATATGATATAGAGGCTTTTACACCAACAATAAATAGCCCTTTACTTGTGCTTCTCTTACTGACTTGAGTTTAAAAGCCTCTGTCTCTCCCTGCTGTACAAATTGGGTACTACCTTAGCAGGAATTTGGTCTCATTTCCTAAATAGGCCTTTTCTGGGAATTCATAGCTAGCAATATAATGTAGGAAACTGCTGCCTTATCTTAAAGCAGGCATCAGCATAATATACTTGCTGCCCGAAGTTGTGGGCAAAGAGGATGTTCTGACCACAGCCAAGTTTAGACATATATCCCCACCTGTCTCTGATGGGGGGCGGGGGCAGGGGCATGATATAACTCTGCCTGTGGTTTCTCCCCAGATTTGTTTTGCCAAACTTATGCTGTGGTTTGGAGTGTGATTTTTTTCATCTGAAGGCTTTAAGAGCTTCATGTTTAAAAGTAAGTGTGCTTGCAGCTGCTATAGCACATAGCTCCTTCCTTTTTCCCTCCTTCCTGTGAAACTGAACAGGTGGGAACTTTGTGTTTCACAGGAGGGACTTTCTCTTGCTTTAGCACTGGGGACACAGAAAAAGACAGAAGAATGAAATGGAGAGTGTTTACTGCCTAGTTCTGTGTTCAGCAGCATGAGCAAGCTGGGGAGGAGCAGGGGAGCAGAGGGTTGGAGCTAGCTCACACCTGGCCAAGTGGCTCCTGACTCACCAACTGGAGGACTTACACCACCACTTAGTGTACTTGGGAGATGAACGAGAGCTGCACAAGTGGAGCCTGGCATGCTCCAGGGCAGGGTGCACACGCTCTTCACCCACACCTGTCTGCTCCAGCAGTGCCCCGGCAGATACGCATGCACACACAGCTGCTGCTCTTTTTTCCTGCTACTTCTCCTGAGAGCTGTAGAGACTTAAGAGGCATCTTGGCAAAGATCTGGCCTTTTTTGAGGATCGCGCTTCTGTCCTAATGTCCTAGACGCCTGTGTCATGATGGGTGTCTATTAGCAGGAGCTATTTGCTTCCAAAACTGTGTGGCCCTTATAACCTTGGAGATGAGGACTCTGGTGTAAGGGCTTCATCATCCAGCCTCAGGGGAGAAAGAGGCAGCATCTGTGTCACAGAAAGACATCTTACATCACCTTGTAAGCAGTGTTCAGGTGCATGAAGGAAACTCCTTGCTGGAGTTGGCAGAATTGCTGTAGGCAAAGCCCATGTGGCAACTGGCGAGCTGTGCCGGTGCCCATTACAATGCAGAAGTTCCCATTTCATGCAAGACAACCCTTGGCTCCTCATTTTAAAACTGTACATAAAAGGTACTGCAGGGGCATTTCTACAGTTTGGTCAGCTATACAGTATGCCTGACAGCGAAAAGCACTCCATATAGCAACCTTTGGTAGCTGATACCACCACTGATATGGCAAAGTGGCCTGATTCCCACCCTGCCTGATTGCATATGTTTGCAATTCTGCAAGTATTTTGCTTTAGAAGTTTGCAGTTGTAGAATTATGATTTGTTCATGAGGAAAGTAGGCATTGATTGCCAGCTTGCCTTTTGTGAAGAACATGTTTGGCACTGCTTCTGTCAGGGCTGTACCTGGTTATTATACGTGTAATGCATCAATATATCATTGCTGCACTTTGAGCAAAAATCTTGCATCTGTCATGTACGCTGCCTTCTACAGCTCGCACCTGTTGCTTACCAAAGTGTAGAGCCTGTATGGAGTCCTGCCTTCAGCCACCACCTTACTACCATTGCAGAGAACTGGTGTCTCACAGCCTACCAATAACCTCCTGCAGAAATGGGAGGAAGGACAAACACTGGGCTCCCTTGGAATGGGTGGGGGGAAACCAGATCCTCCAGGTGAAATAGGTCCTGGGGAGTCTGTGTGGGAGTGGGAACAGTGAAGACAGCAGAGTGGAAGAACTGAACTAGGAGAAGATGGAATTATAAGGGGAATGAGCGCAGGAGGAAAACAAAAGGAACTGGGCTGATTCTTAGAGGAGAAGAATGGGGTACATGTCTGAGAATCAACTGAGGGTTTACAAGGATATCAGGAAGGCCAACAGAAAAACTTATAAATGGAATCAGGATGAGAACAGCTGTAACCTGTTTTGATTACAGGTATACTCATGCAGGCCTACAATTGTCACAGGATCATGATCACAGAATCATAGTATGGTGTGGGTTAGAGGGGACATTAAAGATCATCTAGTTCCACCCCTCTGCCATGAGCAGAAACACCTTCCACTAGACAAAGTTGCTCATCCAGCCTGATCTTGATCACCTCCAGACATGGGGAGTCCACAACTTCTCTGTGCAACCGGTTCCAGTGCCTCACTGTAACCTTACAGTAAGTTTCCTAATATCTAATCTAAATCTACCCTCCCTTATTTTAAGGCCATTCCCCATGGTTCTACCACTATATGCCTTGTGAAAAGTCCCTCTCCATCTTTCTTTTCAGCCACCTTTGTTGGAGGTTGTCTCAGTTAATGGAGAAGGGACCAAGCAGTCCTGGGAGGCACAGGAGAATTAAAATGTCAGCTAGAAGAAGATTAAAGCAGAGGGCAAGAGAGCTGAAAGTGGAGCCAGTACAATTCCCAACATCAGTGTTACTCAGATAGTTTGAGTGTCAGTGCCCTGGCCCTGGTGCAAGCTTTTAAAGTAGGTGTGGAGAGGCCCCTCCTGTAATTGAGGATATGAGTAGACTCTGGGTGGAAAACATTTCTGTCCTTTTCTTCTAGTGTTGAGGCATGGCTTTCCAGTCAGCTGGTTGTGTGCAGTGGGAGTTACAGCTGTATTCCAGTGCAAGCCAGAACAGGCTTATGGATCATCAGGCACCCTTCTGTCCTCTTCCTCAGCTGCTGAGCACAAGTTTTTGTAGTGAGGAGTGTATGCTGAGGTATGCCTTCCAGACCAGACTAGCATGCTATCTTTAAACCCAGAAACTGCAGTGAGGTAAACATGTTTCTATGGCTTAAACTCAGAAGATGAGTGTAGGAACTAAAATTCCCGCCTTTGGAGAGGGAACTGTGTGTATTATTACGCTGGCTATTTCAAGATCCTTCTAGACGCATGTCTGAAAGGAGGGAAAAGTCCATACTGAATGCTGAAGGAGCAAATACCGTGATCTAAACCATCAGTGAAATAACCAATGATACTGGATTATACTACAGGAGGAGCTGTAATTTGAAAACAACTAATGCAAAATCTGTGAGAGAATGCTGGGGAAGTGAGTTTTGGCAAGTGTTAGGGAACTGAGCTCACAAACTCATTGTGGCTTTTTGTCTTGCAAAAGCAGGAGTCCCTGTGATTTAGTGGCTCTGCATGGGCTTCCATGTAAATCTCTTGATTAACATGCAATGGCCAGAAAGTGAACTGCTGCTGACTTCCATCATCATCCACTCCAGCTTGTGCCAAGTGGAGAATTTTGTCAAAGTTTGCTGAAAGCTTTTCGTTCAGTCTAGAGCTGGCAGGGCTTTGAAGGGACATAAGGTGTAGTAGTTGAGTGAAAATTGCTGTCAGCATTGCAGTCAGGAATTGACATTGTGGCATCTCTTGAACTGCCTTTGGTGAAGCGCATGTGAGCATGGATGAAGCATAACTAGGACTCATCCTGATGCGTTCTGCAGCTCATACTGAGGCTCTGGTTTTGTGTGGCCTCTCAGGCAACGGAGCTGGCATGCAGCTTTGACCAAACACAAGAATGTGTTTCCACAAAGTGAAGTTTGTGCAGGGACTGAAAATTGCAAGGACTGAACAACCCTGCAAGTGTTGCAGTCTGTTCAATATGAAAGGACAGAGCTGTCTCTCAGTTTCTCCTTCCTTTACCTACCCCAGAAGCAACAAGCTTCTGGGGTCTGACATCCTATAATCCTACACATTCTCTCTCCTCTTTCATCTGTCACTGTGATCTACAGCAGTAACCTTTGAAACAGGTCATTCAAATAAGACTTGGACTTGATGATCCTTGTGGGGCGCTTCCAACTCAGAATATGCTGTCATTCTGTGATTCTGTGATTCTGTGGTGTGCCAGAGCTGAGTGAGGACAATGGCCCTTGGGGAGAGGCGGAGGGGCAGAACCTCTCTTTGTCTCTATTCTGCATTTTTAGAGCTTACAAAACTTTGACCTCACCAAGAGAGAGATGCATCTTCTTTACCTGTTCTACCTGAGGGGGCAGATCTCAGGGCAGCTCCTGTGTAAGGACCACCCTTGGCAATGCAAAGTTTCAGAAAAACATGTTAGATAAGGGCTTTAGCTCCTGGTAGAATTACTGTGGATGAAGTTATCAAAACTGGGAAAACCAAAAACAGAAGGTGGCATACTGATTGTGTATTTCCTCATGTAGGAAAAACTCCACAATGCTGCCTCTTTGTTACAATGGCATTCAGTGGCCTCTGACTGCAGTTGCATCCTGAGCTCCATTGCCCACATGGTAAACAATGAAACATACTTTTTTCTCTCCAGACCCATAAATAAGCCCACTTCCTATTTTGAGGGACTAAGTTCAGTCTTGGACAGCCTGCAACTTTCCACCCTCCTTGTTCTCACACGGATTTGCTAGGACTGGAGCTCTTGCTCAGGATAGGAATATGGGGCAGCCCCTATGCTTGGTTTTCTGCAAGAAAGTGGTTTTGCTAGATCAAATGGAATTGTGCCATGTTGCCATGCTCGTGCCTGCATGTTTTGGTTTTGGGAATTCCATTCCCAGGCACGGTCTTGATACACAAGGACATGCAATGTAAACTATTGTGTGTTTTCCACATCTCTTCCCAGAGGAGGGACTTTTGTGGTGGTCTCTGGAACGGACCAATGGTTCCCAAGGGTCCCACCTCTGAGGTGGGCACATCTGAGAAAGTATAATAGGAATTAGAAAAATAAACCGGGGTCTCTCTCTTGCATGGAGAGATCATGCAGCCTCTCTGAATGCACTCCCTGCCTCGTTCCTGTGTGTCCCACAGCGACATCTGGTGACCCCTGACGTGACCTGCAGCCGCGAGAACAAGGTAAAAAATACCTTGTCCCCTTTTTTAAAGAAAAAGGGATTTTTATTTCTCTCCAGTAGGGAGAAGGAATTTGAAAAAATGAACTGGCCGCTAGGCCCAGAAGATAACTTCGTGTTAACGATGTGGGGGATGTACCTGGCACGTTGGGAAGTAGGTATAACCTCGGAACATCTAACAGAACTATATAGATGGGGGAAAAACCAGGGTTTCATCCCGACCCCCAGAAGAGCGCGGTATAGGTCATTTTGGTCTCTCTTGGGACTTCTGGTGAATTCAGAGTTAGATACACTAACAAAATTATCACAAATATGGGAAAGATCAATGACGGTGTTTGAAAGGTCCAGAGAAGATTTTCTTTTCAGCTCCTTTCCCGATTCAGAGGAAGAGGACCGAAGTCTCGAGACTGCAGCTGACAGCTCGGAGAGTCTCCCGCAGCCGTCTTCAGAAGACCTGGGTTTGTCCTTTCCCCCCCCTTGTGAGCTTCCTTTTGGGAAGGAGGGGGGGAAAACCCCGGGCACAAGCGGAGGCGCCCAACGGCGATCTGCGAATCGAGCGCCGCGGAAGCGCCGTTCCCCGATCCCTCCGTGTTCCCCCCCTCGAGTGTCCGCGCACGGGAGGGGGGAGGGGGTCGGGGGTCCCGAGACGCCGTTGCGCCCCGCCCCGCGGCCACCACACCGCGCTTTCCCATGCAAAAAGCCCATTGAGACTTTGGCGCTGCCCCGGGGGCCCCACCCCGGTGGTCCGGGCTCGAAAAGGCCCGGGAGAAAGAGGGGACGGGAGTCGCCCATTCCCCAGGCGTCTGTCCCGGACAAGAGGCAGAGGGGAGTGCCTGCGCGCTCTACTCGCGCAGCTTCGGGCAGGAAAGTTGTTTCCAAATGCCCGACATGCGGAGCTTGCGGGCAATCTTCCTTTCGGGTGGAGACAAAGGATGGTCTTTCTGCGAATGCCCGAAACCGCGCGGCCGTGGCCCCGGAGGGGGGGCCGGGCGGAGCGGCTCTCTGCAGCCGCTGCGGGAGAAGGGGGGGCTGCCCCCGATGCCCCCCCACCCCTCAGCCCCCCCCCGGCTCAGCTCGGCCAGAGACTCCGCCCCCGACATGCTGCGCGGCGCCCACCCCACCGCCGGGGCTGGCACAGGGGCCACGGGGAGACGCCCCGTCCCGGAGCCGCCGCGGGAGACGGGCAGGGGCCGCCCCCGCCCTGCGGGGCCCGCTGGCGCTGCCCAGCCGGGATTGCTGCCCCCCCCACGCCGCGCGGCCCGCGGCAGACGGGCGGGGGTGGCGTGACCTCACCCCCGCCCCGCGGGACCCGACGGGGCCGCTCTGCCAAGAACGCCGCCCACCTGCGGGTGCGGGGGAGGGGCACAGGGGGACCCTGTGCTGGGCCGGCCACGGCCGGCCCCTCTCCCGGCGGCGCGGCCTCGGAAGAAGCCCCACCGACCCCCTCTGGCAAAAGGAGCCAGCGGCACCGCAATTCCACCGGTCACCGCTCCGACTCTTGCCCACCCGCCGGCGTCTGTGTTGCCTGGCAACACTGCCGAGCTTCCGCAAACTGCGGTTCCACCTGCGTCTGTGGATCCCTGCCGTGTCACCGTGCGCTCCAGGGGGCTGAGACCCGCCTGGAACGAAGTGCAACATACAGCTTGGGGACTGAGACGATGGGGTGTCGAGGACCGCTTGTTGGGAACCCCAGGGTCTTCCCTTGGCCCTGCTGACATGGCACCAGCCCACATGGCAGGTGCCCAGAGTGAGACACGGTTTTCTCTGTCTGCTTCTGTGCTGTTCAGAAAGCAGGCTGAGAGGGATTCGTGGCTCTCTCTCACATACCCAAGGGAATTCCAGAGATCGTGCAACCTGTGCTTTTGCAGACCCTTGTTTTCAGGACTGGGAACTGGCGCTGGGATGTTTGCCTCGCATCTGCCGAGCACCCTGAGTCCCTGCACAGCACTCCTGGCCTGGTGGCCATCCCAAGTTGTGTATCCTGTACCTTCCTGACACCACCCCTCCAGAGACCTGCATGATGCATGGAGGGGACGGAGCACTGCTTCACAGCTAGCATCCCGTGATCGGACTCAAAAGGACATGGACCTCTGGGGGGCGGGATTTTGGCTGGGGTTTGGGAGGACGGATCGGGATGGATTTTGTAATGAGGGTCATTGCATTGCATGGCACAGCATCTCACCCAACAAGGATTCGGCGACTGGTCACAACATGTTTTTAAAAAAAAAAAAAAAAATAAAAAAGCAGGGACAGTCCCTGCAAACTGGCCGACAGGCAAATTGGAAACTGTGACCAGATTGAGAGCCGACAAGTGGAGAAATCTACGAGTCTTCAATCGAAGACCTCTCCACAAGCAGATATAAAAATCTGCATTTTTCTTTTTTCTTTTCTTTTTATATAAACTGAAAGGGTGAGATGTTGCCATGCTCGTGCCTGCATGTTTTGGTTTTGGGAATTCCATTCCCAGGCACGGTCTTGATACACAAGGACATGCAATGTAAACTATTGTGTGTTTTCCACATCTGTTCCCAGAGGAGGGACTTTTGTGGTGGTCTCTGGAACGGACCAATGGTTCCCAAGGGTCCCACCTCTGAGGTGGGCACATCTGAGAAAGTATAATAGGAATTAGAAAAATAAACCGGGGTCTCTCTCTTGCATGGAGAGATCATGCAGCCTCTCTGAATGCACTCCCTGCCTCGTTCCTGTGTGTCTCACAGCGACGGTGCCAGTGCTTAATCCCAGATCACCTAGATGCATACAGTCACTGAAGAGAAAATGCTGTGCTCTGGCTTGTGGCATCACTTTCCTAATGATGTAATGCATGGTTGAGCATGTTATGTAGGGGAGAAAGAAGGGTGAAAAGGGGTGAAAACGTACCTGAAGCTGGCTTACAAAATGTCTCATCTCTTTAATTACCAGTCTACCAGTGTTTCCTGGTAGACTGTTTCATCACCACCACCCCCACACGGAAGGTGTTGAGGAACCCAGAAGTGCTGTTGCTGGAAATATACAGCTGGGATTTGTTTAGCAGCAGTTTAGCATCCCATAAGCAAACTAATGCTCATGCCTTCGTAATGCTTGTAACATCTAAACAGTTACATTAGCATTCAGTTTGAACTCCCATCACAGTCTGATGGAAGGCTGGAAAGTGACCTGAATTAGCCTCCTTGTTGTCTGAGAGTTCCTTCAGCACCTAGCATCTTCATTCATCTGGCTGTGAAAGCTGGGTAAATACCAAATCCATCCCCTACCAGATCTTTGAATGATGTCACATAGGTATGTCTGAGCCCAGCATGCTGATGTGAGCTTTGAACTGAATAGAGGAGATAGAGCATGGCAGCTCCTTTTGGAGAAGAAGAAAGGGCTGATGCAAGAAGTCCTTGCAAGGTTGCTGAGAATATATTCCAAACTCCTCTGTTACTTCCATTTACTCATTGCATCCCTGCTAGGCAAAAAGCCTAGCTAAGGAATGATTTCCATGTGGCTATTGTCACACGGTGACTCTAGGGAGAAGAAAAGTCCATCTCCCCTTCTGCTCCTGTCTGATGTAGTAGATTTATGGTCCCTGTCAAGTAAGAAAAAAGCCACCCAGGAATACTGGAAATAACAAGAAGAAGTTTGTAGGAGCACACCTTCCTCTGAGGTTACCCAAGCCTTTTACAGTTACACATAAACACCACATCTGATGCTGGCTGCAGGCTGCAGGCTGTGAAGCTTGTAATGACAGAGGGGAGTACATGGAGAGCGAGTGTGGCTGGAATTCTTTTGTAGAAAACTGTAACTGAAGTTTTTATTCACATTTCTGCAAAGTTTGTAACCATAAGTATTCATCAGTAGCAAGATCATCTTCTAAAGTGAGGTAGCCTGTAATCAACATTATCGAATGATTAGGCCATTTGACAGGTTAGACCAGTATTTTCGAAAAGCACCAGGATGCATCTTGGCAAAGAATCTAGAGAAACATTCTCTAGTTTGTAGTACCTCATTTTTTTTCTTGTGCCTATGATCTCAGAACCTGATTTTAAGATCAAGCAGTTCTCGTCATTCCCATAAGAAACCAGAAGGAGACAAGAAATCAATGTCTAAAAGAAAGTCTAGGGAGTGGTGTTCATATATGGCAATGGAAGAAAAACGTGGATAGTTGTTGAAGCCCCTCTTCTGTGTGTTCCTCCCTGTTACGTGTTCTAGTACATTAAATAATGCAATCTCTAAGTAATTTTCTAACGGTTGAGTGTGTCTAGGAAGGCAGGGAATAATGTATCTCTTGGCTGACACATAGTAAAGTTGTTCTTACAAGGCCCCATCCAGTGTTACAAATGGAACTGAAAATACCATTCTAAGTTTAAGGGGATGTTAGCTGAAGAGAGGAGGTGGCAGATCCTATTTTGTTTATGCTAACACAGTATGAGTCCATGTGGTTTCCATCAGGTAAGTGTATCAGGTTCAACATGGGGACAGAAAAAGGTACTGACTTCTGCTTTTGCCAGCCTCCAGCAACAGGACTAGGGGACTGGGGATCAGGCCGTGAAATGTATGGCGTGCTCTGGGCCAAGTAATTGCAGACACTGAGAGTTTGAACTTTTATTACCAGCCTTAACATCACAATTTCAGAGAGGCTAAGACAGCGAGCCTCCTCACAACTCAAGTTTGAGGGGATGCTGAATTACTGTTCTGTTGGAGGTGTTCATGCTTACCCATTTTTGGTCTTTGGTTTGCAGCTGTGGCTGACATTTGCTCCTGTGGCTGATAAGACAGCTGCTTACTTCCACATTTCCTTGGAGATGGTCAACTGGCTCTCAATGGTGTACCTCCTCATCTCGATCCCGTTTGGTCTTGTAGCAACATGGGTCCTCGACAGCGTGGGGCTCCGATGTTCTGTGAGTTGAAGTGTTCTGTTTCCCTGAGGAATTTTCACCTAGAGGTAGCAGTAGATGCACAAAGTAGTAACGTACATGCTTTGAGCAGAGGTCTTGCCAAATGCTGCAGAGAATTAGCGTGTTGAAAGCTCTATGCTAGTTCAGTAACATCACCTCTGTGGCAATGACGGAGAGAGCAGTGGGAAAAGTCAAAATAAAGTTGCATCCCTGCTTGCCTTTTCCAGCTTTAGTTTTCATTGTCTTAGCCAAGTGACAGGGATGGATACTGTGAACTGACTCTGTGAAGAGCTTTGGGTCAGATTTGCTGTGGAAGTCTTAGCATAACAATTTTGTTGGCAGGCCCAGTTTAAGGACTAGCAGGACAGAGTGCAAGCAAGAGATCCCTATCAGTCCAGAGCTTGGTCTCTGCTAAGCCAGCTTGCAATCTCTACACAATCCCAGAATTGTGTTGTGGAATGCAGCACTGAAACACTGGCATGCTGATAGAATAGAAGAACAGGATCCATAAGCTGGATGACTCATTGCCATGATCTTTGGATTGTCGCAGCAAAATGTTGGTGATGGCGCAAACTTGACGACAAGGTATAATTAGTGAACTTCATATTTCTCATCAAAGTGGTTCTTATATGGGGTTGAGACAGCCACCTTGCTCCCTTGTCACCCCAAGACACTCCCTAAGGAGCCAGATAGGATCAGGAGCATCTTGAAGTGGCCCAGAGGGGTGGGGATGGCCTGCAAGCAGTGATTACTAACACCCAGCGTCTCCTGTAGTGCATTTGAGACCTTGTTCATGCTATCTATTTTATTAAGTTCTGCCCTTCAGGCTTCAGCACACCAAATCTGTTTCTGCTCACTGCAGGTGCTCCTGAGTGCATGGCTGAACATGGTTGGTAGCATCACCCGGATGTTCAGCATTCTGAAGTTCCTGAGCTTGGGTTCCCAGAATTACTGGTACCTGTTTATTGGACAATGCTTCTGTGCATTAGCACAGCCTCTTATCATCTTTTCACCAACAAAGCTGGCAGCACTATGGTTCCCAGACCACCAGAGAGCAACAGCGAATATGATTGCATCAATGTGTAAGTGATAAGTGCAAAGTAATATTGCTGCCTTACAGAACTTGCTAGCAATTCATTTGCCTTTCAGAGGCAGCAAGTAGAGGAGGTCCTTTGTACTACAACCATTTACCTTAGCAAATACAGCTCCACCCAAGAGTCTCGTAGTCATGTGCAGCAAAACAGATGAACAAGAAGTGGGTATACGACACATCCAGATGCAGTGCTCAGTATGAGCCACCCAGACTCCTAACATTCTTCCTCTGTTCCAGGACCAGGTTGTCATCTTTGCCTAAATATCACATAGGTTGACAACAGTCCTTAATGTTGCTAAGTCTTTGGTGGCCTTAATTTTGCAGTTTCTTAGGAAGGTGTGCCAGTGGTCACAGGTGCCAAATTCTGTAACTGGATAGAGGTGAGGTGAGGCTGCTGTGACAATTTTGCCCACCAGTTCATCCAGTAGGAAGACTGAGCATGTATACCTAATTGCTATGTATGCATACACAGATAAAATAATCGTTTGTCTGCACAAACATGTTGGGGATGGATAATGACAGGACTATCCATGCAGAAAGCATACCTGCCTTGCTAAGTGCCTGAAAGCTGGGAAACTGGAGAGGAGGCACTAGATAAGCTTGCTCTAATCACATTCCTCTCTTGGCTCCTTTGGGCACAGATAGAGACAGGATAATGCACTTGATAGACCTGTTTCCTCCCTTCATGTGACATTTTACTGAGCAGCCAGAGAAATCTCTTCCTCTTTTCCCCAAGGACTTGAGAGGTGCTCCAGAAACTGGGCTAGTTCACTGGCTCCAGCTGTGAAGTCTCATAGTACCTGCATGTGTGTGGTAGCCCCATCTGTCCTTCCCTCAAAACAGCCAGCAGCCACCTTCCCTCCTCCCTCCCTGAAACTGTCAGGAAGGGTTAGGCATGGAGAAAGAAGAGCACCCCTATGCAGCTTTTCCAATGCTGCTACTACACTAGAACATGGGCACTGTTGTTTAGCAAGAATGGATCTACAGTGTCAGAATTAAGAAATAGTTTTTGCACTGCTTTTTCTAGAACAGGGTGGATATGATGACTCACCTGGTTTTCTGATGCTGAGACAGACCTTCACCTTCCCTGGTGGAGAATGAGCTTTGTTGTCAATGTGGCATGATACAAGCACCACCAAGGACCACTGGGCACTCAGTGCTTCACTGCCCTGAGGCACCACAGCCTACAAACAAAGTGCTCTTTTTAAGTGAGAGAGCAGCCAAAGAAGATAAAGAGCATTTTATTCACACAACATCCTCAGTCTTTACAGAGCCGAGTGAATCTAACTATGACAAAGAACAAACCTGAAGACCGAGGACCAGTGGGATCCCAAGACCTGAAGCTGTTCAGTGACTGGCATGTTGGGATGTCAGAGTGCAGGCTGAATGAGCTTGATTGTTGTCTGCTGCAACACCTGCATATTGTTCTATGGAAGGCTCCATTAATAATGCCTGGTTACATCCATAATGTATGCTGTACAGTATCAAGATTTCATTTCAAGAAAATTTAAATACTGTCTGGAAGGTGCATCTACTGCAGCCCCAGTCATTTAATCCAGTGATTAATTAGCTCATGGCAGATGTCAACATCTCAATGCTCTTTATGCCCCGTATATTCAGTCTTGTTGCACCTGTCTGTCAGGTAGTTATCAACAGAATCAGCTCTTCTCTTCTTTGTCCTGAAAGACTGAATGGCTTCCACCCAGCTACAGACAAATTTCCCTTTGCTTCTTCCTACTTGTCTCCATTCTACCTGTTGCTTATGTGAGCTTTTTGTGTCATCTTGCTCCAATTTCTCAGTGCCCACTTCCTGTGTAATTAATGCTGAGCAGCACTCAGCACTCCAGTACTGTCGGTATCAGTGCTGCATACAGAAACTGGCTCTACAGCTTCCTGCTATTAATGCCTATGGGTAGGCTTCCCTGGGCTTTTGTGACAAATACGAACCTTGCACCCAGGATCCTGCTGAGCAGCTGAAATTACCATGACTCAGCTGTCATAATGATTAATGACTCAGCTCTTGAATGTTTTTTCTACCCATCACTTGTAGAGACTTACTCAGAGAGAAGCATTTCAGGGCCAAGAACTCATCCCCTGCGAAGACCACAAAAAATTCTTCTGTGTCAGAAGTAGAGTTGCCTAGGTCCACTGAAGTGACCTCTGCTTCATCCATAGGATTCTTCATTTACTGAGGTCTGTTGGTATGTCATTTTCTGCACTCTGAAGAGTGCATCAGCATCACTGACCACAAAACACACAGCCCAACTGCAGAGTACTGCAAAGTAGTCCACAGGACCCCTGGATTGTAATGTAATAGTTGATTAACTCAGTGAGCTCCTTTCTATTCATAATCTAGGCCATGTAATAGCGCTTTCCAGGAAAGGAAGGCAACTGAAACCATGTAACTTCTCAGGTGGTCTCAGTTCTTTCAAATTTATCCCAGTGCTCACCTATACCTTTCCAACCCTCATCTACATTTTCGGGAACTGCTTCAGCATGTTGATAGTTCATGGAAACAGCTAACTAGTTTACAGAGAGTTCTACAGAGTGCCAAGTTGCATTTTACCACAACAGAGAAGATGTAATCTATCTCCTTGGAACCTGCTGTTTAATTGTTTCCATGTGCTTAGAAGCAGGTAATATTTCACCAGCATCATAAGCTACTGCTTTCCCAAGCACAGAGTAAAAATACTACAGTTGTGTGCTATAAGATTATTAATGATGCCTCAGCATCATTATAAAACAGACAAGGGTGGAAGGCACCTCTTGGGATCATCTTGTCCAACCCCCTGCTGAACCAGGGTTGTCTAGACCAGGTTGCCCAGATTTGTGTTGAGTCAGGTTTTGATTATCTCCATGAATGGAGGTGTAGCAGCTTATCTGAGCATCTTGTTTCAGCTGAACAGCTATCACAGTAAAGAAATTTATATTCAGGTAGAGTTTCCTGTGTTATGCTTTGTGCACCACTGAGAAAAGTCTGGTTCCATCTTTATAATTGCTGATCAATGTTTTTTTCTCCAAGCTAACCAGTCCCAGCTGTCCCAGCCCCCTTAGGTATGAGAGATGTTCCGGACCTTTAATCATGTCTTTGGCCCTAGACTGGACTTGCTCCACTAATTTGGTACCTTGCATCAAGAAGCCCAGCATTTGACGTAGCACCCTATATGTTTCTCACCAGGGCTTAGCAGAGGAGGAGGATCATGATCTTCTACCTGCTCCTCCTGATGCAGCCCAGCATGCTGTTAGACACCCTTCTGCAAGGATGCATTGCTGGCTTATGGTCAGCTTGCAATCCACCAGGACCCCACATCCTTCTCTGCAAAACTGCTTTCCAGCAGCTTCTCCAGGCTGATCAGTCCCAGCTCTCTTAGTGTCTCCTCTCATGACAAGCTCCAGTCCTCTAATCATCTTTTCTCTTTTCTGGACCAGTAAATTCATGTCTCCCTCACACTGGGAACCTGAGAACTGCTCACAGTTCTCCAGATGTGGACTTGATACTGCTGAGTAGAGGGTGAAGAAGAGCTCCCACTGACAACACTGCCTAATGCTGAGCCCAGGATTGTGGTGGCTTTCTTTATCAGAAGGCTGTGTTGCTGTCTCATGGTCAAGTTGGTGTCTACCAGGACCCCCTACCCATTCCTCCTCTGGTCCTTCTCTATAGAGCTGCTTTCCAGTTGGTGAGTCTCAAGGGGTACTGGTGGATGAGTTATTATTCTTCCCCAGGTGCAGCATATTACATTTCCTTTAGTCAAACTCCACAAGGTTCCCCTCTGCCTATTTCTCCAGTCTGTTGAAGTGCCTCTGAGTGGCAGCATGGCCATCTCTTCTGCAAGTCACTCTTCCTTGTGTCACATCATCTGCAAACTAGCTGTGGGTACACTCTATCCTATCATCCAGGTAAACTGCATGGCCTCAGTATGAACCCCTGGGGTGCATCACTGATGATGGGCCTCCATCTGGTCTTCATGTCAGTGATGACAATCCTCCGGGTCCAGCTGTTTGGCTGGATTTCAGTTCGCTTGACTAGACAGTACTTCATCATCTTGTCTGCAAGGCTGTTGTGGAGACAATGTCAATTGCTCTTTCCTCATCCATCCAGCAGTCATTATAAAAGCTACAAGGTTAGTTAAGCATTTTTCCTTTTCACCTTGTCATCCTTCATGTGCCTGGAAGTGGTGGCAAGGATTGATTGTTCCATGACCTTCCCAAGGAACAAAGTAAGACTGAAAGGCCTGAAGTTCCCTGGATTCTCCTTCTTGTTCTTCTTGAAGATGGAGTGACATTTGCTCTCTTCCAGTCCTCAGAAGCCTCTTGGAATGGCTGCGGCCATTTGAAGGTAACAAAAAATGGCCTTGCAATGGAAACAATCCGTTGCTTCAGCACTGATGCGTCCTATCAGTCCCGTGGATTTGTGCGTGTCTGGCTTATTTAATGTTCTCCAACCTAGTCATTATCCACTGAGGGTAAATCTTCATTGCTTCAAACTTTACCTCTCAGAGCTAAAGATCAGTCTTACCAATCACAGAAGAGGTGAAGAAGGCCTTGATATTTTCTGTGTCCTTTATCAGTGAGTATCCTTCCCCATCCAGCAAGAGGCCCACATTTCCCTAACTTTCCTTTTGCTGCTAAAGTACTTAAGGGTGCCTTTCTCATTGCCTTCACCAGACTCACCAGGCTGGCTTTGGCTTTCTTAACCCCATCCTTGCACACTAGTGGAAAAGCAGCTTTACTTGTTTGACTGCTTGCAGAATGTTGCCTTAACACTAAAAAATTGTCACCTGCAATTTTTGCCAACCTGAGTCCCAGGAGTGCGGCTTCAAACACTGCTCAGCTCCAGACCCATAATAATGCAACTGCCTCCTCCTGTACAAAATCTGCAAGATTCTCTGCTGCCATGTAATTTTTGTAGTTGGTAGCAGAGCTCAACTGTATACCTGCCTGGCCTTTGCCAAGGAAGTATAAAGGCTTGAAAGGTCTCAGAAATTACCTAGTGTCACTTTAGAGCACTGTTTATTGCCTTTTGACAAAGAAAAGTAAAGGCATCCTGATGAACCTCATGAAGAGCATTGCCTGCAGCTTGAGGGAGGTCACCTGTCCACATCTGAAGAGCTGTGTTTGGTTGTAGATTCCTGTATGTAAGAAGGACACGGACTTAGTGTAAGTGCAGTTAAGAAGCCACTAAGACAATTAAGGGAAGGGAGCATTTCTCATGGCAGCAGAGGCTAAGAGAGTTCTGGCTGTTCACACTTGAGCAGGGGAATCATCTACACAATGTATACATGCCTAATGGCATAGGGAAATACAGAAGGAAAAACACCTCTGTAACTCCTGCTATGTAACACCAGGACAGATGACATGGATTCACCCATTTTAATTTTGTCCCTTCAGCTTGACATTTACTGAGGCAGCCTTGTGAGGGTTGGGACATCATAGTCCATAATTGAAAAACAGTTTACAGGAGTTAGGAGTTGAAGGGAGATGGCTTTATAGGATGGATTTCATTGGGTAAGAACAACAGATACAGCAGTAACACCACACAGTCGACTTCTCCAAGTGTTCTGCTCCTGGTTCTCCCTATATATGCCTCGTTCTGTCCTTGTTCATTACAGTGCTGCACACTGCAGCTGTGGTGCAGTAGGGGTGGATACACGATTCTGACTGCTTGTCAAAATGTTTCTCTTTTATTTCCTTACAGCCAATCCCTTGGGCATTCTTATAGCAAACTTGCTGTCACCTGCACTAGTTCCTGAAGGAAAGCACATTCCGTTGATGGTAAGTGAAAACTGCTTTAATCAGTCGGCTGGGCTGATTTGGGTCCAGCTTATTTACTTGTTTGGAGAAAGTGGAGCTGAAAAGACTGGTAACTTGTCTTGTCCTTCTGTTGTGTAGCTAGGTATTTATGCTGTCCCAGCAGTAACTGCCTGTGCTCTAGCAACTCTGGGGATTCACGAGAAGGTCCCGCCAACGCCTCCGTCAGCCAGTGCCACTAACTCCAACTCACAACCATTCTTCACAGGGCTCAAAATGGTAAGCATAGGGGCTGCCGTGCTGAAGTGAGGGATGAAACCCTTCAAGATGAGGATATACTGAACTATCTGCTTACAAAGCAGACTCTGAATGCCATTCCCCCAAACCTGCCATGGAAAGCCCCTTAAAGGAGATCAGGATCCCTTCCTTCCTTCCTTCCTTCCTTCCTTCCTTCCTTCCTTCCTTAGGGAGTGGAAGCTGCTCACAGAAAAGCTGCAGGAGATGCTTTCTGACCATTCAGCTATGGGCTGGCAGCCATTCAGATAGCTCAAACAGGCAGAATTGGTCTTATCCAAGAGGGGCACATAACCTGAGTTTTCTGAACACATGTGGTAACAGGTAGAATAGCACATGGCAAAGCAAAGGAAGAACTTGAACACTGAAGGGTTCCTCCCTACATGGTCCCCGCTGTAATTTGTCCTCTGGCTGAGCTGACAGAACAAAGCCATACTTTGTCAATCATTTTGAGCTGAGGAATACCTTTGTCAGCATTTTGAGCTGAGGAATCAGAGCTGCTGACCTCCAAGTCTGCAGTCACAGCCAGGCCTTTTTCCTCCACCACTTATTTACATTAACTTCTTTTTTTAGCTCCTGAGAAACAAGCCATACATCATCCTGGCAGTGTGTTTTGGAGGAGGAATTGGGATGTTCACCTGCTTTTCAGCTCTGCTAGAACAGATCCTTTGTGAAAAGGGTTATTCAAATGTGAGTCTTCTTTCTTTTCTCCCTATTGTCTACATTGTCTATGATACAATCAAATTGATTTTCCCTCATAAAGGACTCAGAGCAAAATGAAGACAATTGAATATGCTGCAGTCTCATATCTTATTTGCTCATGTTATCTAATACAGATTTAGCAGTAGATTAATCCAGAACACAGTCAAATTCTTAGTATAATAGATGACTTGTATTTTCGTTACTGCCCATGGCCAGGCTCCCACTTGCAAACGAAAAATTTTTTAGGTAAAAAGAATATTATGATTTTTCTAAGCCACTCCAGAGCACTGCTGTCCATGCAGCCTTCTGCCACCTACTCCAGAGTAGAATGGGGCCCAGGCAGGCCCTAGAGTGAAACTGAAGACCAGCTGATGCAAGCACCTTTACCTCTTTGCACAGGTTTATATTAAGCTAGGGCAGCAGAAGAGGTCAGTGGTACTGTGACAGCTGTTTCTTCATCCTTCTCATGACTCCAGCAGGTGCTGCTTTTACAGTTCAGCACAGTATGTGCACAGCTGGTTCCTGCTGCTTTCTCCCACCTCCTTATTAGTAGTCCCCCCCCCCCACCCCCTGTTCAGTTGTTTCCTCTCAGCAGGCTGCGCTTCAGTCCTGGTGTTTGTATTGCCATGAGGGTCCTCATAAAACACCTCTCCAATTGTTATGTATGCACATTTACATGTCTCTGTCCACCCTCTCTTCAACTCCCAGATCTGATATCTGGCTTAGGGCTCCATAGCCAGGTCACATTTTGCACACTCCATTGGCTTTTAATGGGAAACCCCTTAAACTTTGCAACCTTCCTTTCTTTGCATCATGATTTTGTCTCTGTGTGACTGGCCTGTCCTGGCCCTTTAGCCCAGAGAAGCTATCCATATACCCTTTCCTTCCAGTGCCCCTGAGGGTCCCAAAAATGCTTTTCCAAATTTGTTAAAAGCTTCTTCTTCAGGATTGCTGTCTGAATTTGAATTCTTATGGAGCTGAAGAAGTGCTATAAGCAAAGGGCAACCACTGCAGGCAACAGAGCATGTACCCTATACTAGCAACAGAGTGTGTACCCTATACTAGCCACTGCTCACTGCCTCTCTAATTAGACTTTGACACAGGCAGTGTCTCCTCTGACATGTTTTGGGTGTGCCAGGGCCTTTTTGCCAGGTCCCTGATAAAAAAAATGGGCAAGGAGGGTAATTATAAGCATCAGCAGATCCCAAGGCAGTTGGGCCTGTTGCCACCACTGTGGACAAAGTACCTGACTGCCCCTGAAAGAGCCCAGTGGCTCCAGGCTGGAATATTTAATGCCAGGGAGCTGCTATTGCTCTGCATCCAGCCTCCCTTGAGAGGTGTATAGAGACTTGTCATCCTTTGGGAGTGCTGTCACCCTGCTGTCCCCACACACTTGTAGAAGCACCCGGGCTTTGTCATTTGCTATTTGGAGCCCTGTGAAGGCTGCAACAGGCAAGGAAACTTTTCCTACCAGTGAACCACTGGTACCTGGCAGATGGGTCAGTGACATTAAAATCTCTTTCCTAATTGCTCTGGTTCCTCATTACTTATTCTTCTGCCCTCCAGGATTTTGCTGGCCTGAATGGTGCACTGTTCACAGTCTGTGGTTTGTTGGGTGCTTTCCTGCTAGGCATGTATGTTGACCGGACAAGGAAGTTCATAGAGTCCACCAAGATTAGTTTCTGTCTGAGTGCACTTGCCAGCATCATGTTTGCAGTGGTAAGTTCTCCCTTACGTTGTACCATTCCCATGGGCTTATTTCTGTTGCTATCTGATAAATCATCAACTTAAACCGAAGTTTTTTTATGACATAGTGTTTATTAAGCCCTGTGTTATGCTTTGGGATTATCTCTTTGGGCTGGGAATGTTGTAAAGAGAAACCCTTTACTGGGGATTTGACAGTCACTGTGGAGCCTGAGACAGATAGATTTGTGATATAGGTAAGTAGGCATAATTTTACTTCCCTATACTGGTTCACCATGTTTGCTTACTGACTCCTGAGACCATTCTTTAAAAAAACCAAAAAAAACCAAAAAAAACTACCAAAAAAAAACCCACCAAAAAAAAACCAAACCACAAAAACAAACAAATAAAAACAAACAAACAAGAAAGAGAATTGCTAAGTATTTATGTCACAAACATGAACAAGAATGTCATGTTTTTCCAACACCTGCCTTTAACAGTGGTAGATGTCAGGGTTGTAACATTAGCAGAAAGGACCTAGTCATGTTCTAGTTTTGAAATAGTTCCATGAGGGGGACAAGAGAGGCAGAAGAGGAGAACACTTGAATTCAGCCAGGAGAGGAATACACAGCCTGGAGACTTTACACCCATGAGGCCAGAGTACAAGTACTGCACTCAAGCACAGCTATTGCCAATGGGAGCCATCACACAGCAGGAATCTGACCATGACACACAGCACCGCAGAAGACACAGAATGGTTCAGGTTTCTGCTCTCCCAGCAGTCTGGTGCTGTGCATTTCTCTTGTGTGACAAAAATTCAGTCTTTGACTAAAGGGTGATCACACCTTCCCTGGGGCCAAGACCCCAGAGATGGTAGTGCCATTTGGAAGAGACAGACAAATGCACAGCTTTTGTCAGTGTAGGGCAAGGTGCCTAAAGCACACCTTGCATTCCCCTTTCATATTCTGGCATTTGTTTTGAGGATGATCTGAATGCAAGTCAGCTTGCCTGGACTCAGGTAAAGCACTGAGTAGGTAAGAGGCTGTGTTAGGAGCAACAAGCAAGCCTATTCCTCCTGCCCTTCCCTTCATCACATACAGATGAAACTGTTAGTTCAAAGTAGTAGAACAAAAATCAACCATTCATATCTGTTTGATCCCTATGTGCTTTGAACTCAGATTCCAGACACATAGAGTTTTCCTTGACTGAACCAGTTTAGCTGGGCCAGGTTTGCTGTCATGCTAGGACAGACACCTCATGTTCCTCTGTGGGAATTTATTACGCAGTTAAGGAAGGAGGTGGCAGCAGCGTGGCTGCAAAGTACTTTGCCTTTAGTAGCATTGGCTGGACAAGGTCATACTCTTTCCTCCAGAGTTAGGGACCAGGCTATTCTAGGCACTAAACTAATCTCCAGGTTTTGTAAATATTTCAGGGTTTTTTTTGTTTGCTTTTTTGTTTGGGTGTTTTGATGTTAAAACTCCAGTGTTTCAAACACATGTCTGTGTTTGAAACACAGATTTTCTTTATCATTGAGCTGCAGCAACCCAAAATTCTCACAAGTAACCTAATGCAAGCATTTCCAAAATATTATTTTGCTTTGGGACAAAGGTGAGTGTTTCACTTGACCCTAGAGAGATATTGAACATACTCCTGGTAAGTTACTGAGCAGTCAAGTTACTGTAGTACAACCACACCAGTGCTTTTCAGATAATTCTTTTGATCCTCTCCTTACTTCAATTTAACAGATATATCTCCATTTTGTAGCCTTTTGTTGACTCTAGAGGGTTGAAAGTAAAAAAATTGTTTCAGGAAAAGGTAGGGAATATACTGGTGAGTCACTCCCTGAGACTTCCTGTGTAAAGGTTCAGAGACATTCTGCACAACAGTGTTGACATTGATATTTTGGTATTTTTTTTGCCTGCAGACTTCTCGGTTCAGACATCAGGCCATCATGTTGGCCATCACCAGTTCGCTTTTTGGTTTCTTTGGTTTTGCCATCTACCCCATCGCCATGGAGCTGGCTGTGGAGTGTTCCTACCCTGTAGGAGAGGGCACATCTACAGGCCTGATTTTTGTTGCAAGGTAAGATGGCAGATTAAATCCAATTGACAGGTGATCTTGGGTTCTGGCACTCACACACACACACACACACACAGTGTGTACAACAGTACAGGGGTGAGTCAGTTCCCGGTGCTCTGTTGAGGGAGCTGGGGCTCATCAGTCACTGAGGGACAGTGACTGTCCTTCCAGTTACCAATTTACCTGCCTAGGGCTGGCTCTGGACTTCAGCAGGAATGACTTGCTGGAGCTCTAAGCAGTGACACCAGTGATCTGATGCCATGTGTTTGTGTCAGGTGGAGGTGCAGCAGCAAGAAACCTCAGGTACTTGCTGAGGGGCATCAGACACTGCCTTTGAAGTCTGTTTTCTGTCGCTGGTTGTGGACTTAGTGACTGCTGCCAGCTGGCCGTGAATGAGGAGGAGGCTTATGGCCACAGCCTTTTTTGCCTCTGAGAAGTGTTTCCAAGTCTCTGCCCAGTGAATATGCCTTAGCTTTTTGACAGGAGTAGTTTAACTCCTGCACACCTTCAGAGGGAGTATATAGTGATCCTGCCACACTGGCCCTTGTATCTGGAGTTGACCTGGACACCTTGTGGGCCAGAACCAGTTAACCAAATGTCTGGGCCAGAGGAATCCAGCAGTAGCTTTCTCTGCTAGAAAGACCATAGTCCCGAAGGAGGCATCATTCTCTTCCAGCTAGGGAAGGTAGTCTTGTCTGCAGCACTGGTACCTCAGGCAGGTAACATAACTTCCTGCTGGCTTCTCCCCACAGCCAGATTGAGGGTGTGATTTTAATGATTCTTCTACAAGCTCTCACCGTCCGTGTTTCTGAGGATCCATTCTCCACCTGTGCCCTTGACCAGGATGGAGCCCTGGACTGGACAAGTAAGTATGTTCTTGGACAATGATGCTGGACACTCGGCTGCACCCCACGTACTCCCCACTCTCCTCCAGGTCTCAGTGTGAAGAACCCTGTAAATCTGATTCCTATTGTAGCATATCATCTAACCCCCTTTCCAAATCTGATGGTGCACTCCTTACTGCTCCTGCCAAACCGATCCTGCAGGACTGAAATGGAAAGAACTCTAAGGTGCCATGAATGCCACTGCTGGCTCTGGGTTAAAATTTCTCTTGCAGTTACCCTGCAGAGACTTGAGTTTCATAAGGCTAGAAAACAGCTGTTCTGAGGGGAAGACACTGTCCATGTAGCATAACCAGGGCCGGTTTTCATATTGGAGGCCAAGATTACAAATGCTTTGACTGAAAGCTACATCTCTTTATTCTGCATTTAATCAGATCAGAGCTGAATCTTGGGATTAGGTACCCATTCCTATTCCTTTTGTTCTTTAATACATACAGGAAAACCTCTGGAGAAAGGGATGAAAATATTCATTTGGGACACTGTTGAAATTAGAACTACTTCCAGGCTTTGTTGCGTTGTCTTTTAGATATACTTTTTCTTTCCCTTCAGAAAAAGATTGTTTAAACACAAATTTGTCATTAATAAAAGTCATGTTTAGTGAATTTTTCTACTTTGTTCTCAAATGATGTAACAAGGACCTGTGAAGACCTGTTCCCTTGTGAAACTCAAGTGATTTGATTCAATCTTTTTTGTAATATTTTTCACCACCCCCCAAGACACAAATGGGTACAGAGAGACACTCCTACAAGTACAGTGTGTGCACTGGTTTAAGGCCTCCAACCTGGGGGGTCATGCAGGACACAATGTTCTGGAAGCCTTCCACATTTTACCTAAATATTCTTCCTATACCAGTCTTAGGTAAAGCAAGATCTGTCTGTTACCAAACTGGTAAAGTCCCATGTGGTCTGCACCCTGTCCTCAGGGCTATCCCTTGGGAGAGGGTCAGAAAGAAAGTACCGTTTGGGGGAGTTGATCTGTGTATTTCTGCACCCATTGGATTCACTGCCTAAAATTGTATCTCTCTCTCACAGCTCCTGTACTGGTGCTGGCTGGCCTCTGCAGTGGTATGGCTTGTTTCTACGTCATTTTCTTCCACACTGACTACAAGCGGCTCCATGCTGAGAAAATCAGTGCTGATTTGGTCAAGGCAGAAGATGCAGTGACAGCACATGTTCCTGAATCCTAAACAGGCCAAAAAGGGGACGCCAAAGGCCAAGGACTCGGACTAGTAGGCATGGACCGATCCCAAGCTGGCACACTGGAATATCCATGTCATGTTGCACTACAAGCAGAGACTAGAGCAAATAGCACTTATGCTGTGCACCTCTCAGTCTTGTGTATATTTGGGGATCTGGGCTGTTAAGCAAGGCTGTCCTGTTACAAAGGTCAGGGTGGCAATGGACAACTATGCACACAATTAAAATTTTTAGCTGACTTGATTTAAGCTAAAGAAATGTCACAATGGAGGATGGCATCATATTTCAGCCATTTTTTAATTTTCATGTACTTGGATCAAGGATGAGGTTTCAGAAAGATGGAAGCTCTGCCTACAACAAACCCAGTAGAAAACTTCTATTTAAGGACTGTGGTACAGCATAACAGCTCTTCCACTCATGTTGGAGCTAATTGTGCCTTTTAGCTAAAGGGCAATAGAAGCTAGAGCATCCTTCTTTTCCAGTGGGGATATGTATGTATGTAACCTGTAATACAAGTCTGTTACAATGAGTCACTTTGCTTCTACAAGAAAAGAAAAGCCTTGCCCATAGTGATGCCTATAAAAGAAAATATCAGTAAGCAGCAGAAGTTAAATACAGCAGCATTTCTTACCCCTCTGGTTCCCTGCTAAATGCTGAGACATTCAGGATTAGTTTGTTTTACTTGAGATTCTGTTTCTGCTTTTGCAATTTCAGTGGTTTAAGTTTTCCACAAGAAGATAAACCTGCTGGTTTAGTATTAGACTAATATGATGCTCTCCTATAGAGCATCATACTTTGGGCAATGACACCATAGTGCCTGGCATGGTGGAAGCTGGCAGAAGAACTGGCAAAGGTGACACTTTCATGCACGGACTTGTCATAAGTTTCTGCAAGTGACAGGGGCTTTGGGGAGGAGACCAAGTAAGAAACAATATCACCAACACCTTCCAGTTCTCTCTGCAACTGACATCTGTTCTTCAGTGTTATATGAGATGGGAAGTGATGCAGAAGATCTCATTTGGAGTTCAGTTACACTGACAATTACAATGGCTGCGACTGGATTTTTCATTTTACAGTACTTCCACAGCAGTGTAATGTCCTGCTTTGGAGTTCAGGTCTAGGTGTACTACCTGAGAAATGCTTACTTTTTAACACTTACGTGGTAAAAAAGAAACTGAGATAATTGGGATTTCATGATGCTTCATCTTATATGTATTTCAAGGGAATCTGAGTACTTGCTGATTAAGGGATCTTGATGCAAATTGAACCTGTGACTGGCTTTATCCATTCCAGCTAGTAGATCCCAATGCCAAGGGATCATCTGTCCCTGAGGAGCACTGTACAAAGGAGCTCAGTGTCTGAATTCTCTTCCACATTAGCAACTGGAAGGCTCTCCCTTTGTAAAACACCTGTTTGCATCCTTCTAAGGAGCCTGCTTGTTCCTATGGCTCCAGCCTTCCTCTCGCTAGTAAGCACTGATGTTTGTCAAAAGGAGCAGGAAAGAAGTCTGAAACCAAAGTGAAACAAGATGTTTAAACCTGTCAGAGGAATGAGATTAGCTGTCTTTTGCAAAACTAGATAGACAGTTCTGCAGCCCTGGAACTAACACACCAAGCAGATTAACACCAAATTTACCTTCCACTTCTGAATTCTACTGTACTGGGAAGCAAGAAGCACTTGATACTTTATAATTTTATATATTTACAAATGTTTATGTTTTTTAATAAAGGGTGGTTTAAGAAAAGATTAACTTCTCACTGTATCAATATTTTAAAAAGTATTTTATAGATGCCAGAGTCTGTCGGATGTGCTGTGCAGCACAAAGCAAAGGCCCCTGTGTTTGCCAGGCATCATTAACTTGTGCCTACATTGGCAATGTGTGAAGTATAATCTCAGATTCTTAAAATGACCATGTCAAATTACCTATAGGTTAAACTACAGTTAGCTCTTTTGAAGGATAGATTAAAGGAGTAAGGAAATACTGCTAGCAACTGTCTCCAAAACCTGCTGTTGCCTTGGTCAGACTGTCTGCCTTGCACCAGCTGAGACACTGACTCTAAAAAGGGGAGACTTTCCTCTACTAACACATGAGACATAGAGGTGTGTGAGGCTCTTTCTGGATTCCTAATGAGTAGTTGCTCCCTCACTGTATGATGTGTCATACCCTGACAGTATGCCATAAAGGCATGATGGCACTGCCAGCAGTGTGGCCAGGCAGCTCACGCAGGTACCTACTTTGCACCATCCGCTGTTCCTGCTGGCTCAGCTAACTTTGCATTTTACATTTAGAACAAAAGAGGCTCGAGTGTCCATGCTAGTCTGTAATTACCACCACAGCTGAAGTAGACTTCAAGACTGTGTAACTTATCTATCTCACAGCTCACTTACAGATGTACTCTTCCCTGGAAAATCTATGGAAAATATGAAGCTGATAGCAGAACAGAGGGATTTTGATGTTAAGGCATGGGCCAGGAATGCTGGGGACCCATGTCCTTTCCTTGCCAAATAAGTGACCTTCCATGACCCCAGCAGAGACCATTACAAATAGGTCCGTAGGTGTCACTGGAAAGCTGCAGAAAGCCTCCTGCAAAGGTGATTGGTCCTGGCTGTGGTTGGGTCTCATTAGAGCCCTTCTGCTTTTGTGAAGTTGAAGTAGAGGAGATGGGACAGTCATGTCACTGGTCACATTACAGCAGTGGATCAGAGAGAAGCCCTCTGAAACAGGCAGTGATACACAATCTTACTGTGGCTGCAATCTGAGGTCTGCAATGCAGTCTCTCCCTACAGTAGTTCTGTCTGGTGGGGGCAGCAGACATCACCAGGACAGATGGGACAAATCTCAGACTGCAGGAAGAGATGTTTTTCCTGTGGCAGGGACAGGCAGCAGACCTGCATGCAGAACATGTGCTCAGGTGATGCGCCTCCTGCAGCAGGTGGCTGAGCTGCAGAAGGCAGTTAGAAGGTGTTAGGTGTTATGCATAACATCAGGGAGACTGAGAAGGTGTTAGATAGCTGGTCCTGAGCCCAGCCTGCAGTGGCTTCATAAGCCAACAACCAAACAGCCAAAAAAACTCCCTCACTAGCACACAAAGAAGTGAGGGGGGTAATAATGCAGAAGAATGGAATCTTGCAATGGCAAGGACCACAGGGGGAAGACTTCCCTGAAGCCTGAAATGCCTTTGCGTAACAACTTTGTTTCTCTGCAGACTGAAGAGGAAAGACCTGCCACATCCCAAGAGGCACTGGAGCTGAGTAAGGCAGCCCCATCTGGTCCCACATCACAGCCAGCACAACTAAGAAAAGGCAACGGGTGATAGCAGTAGGTGACTTCTGAGGGGTTCAGGGGTACAGAGAGACCTGACACACTCTCTAGAGAGCTGCTGCTTACTGGGGAGTCGTAGCAGGGATGTCACTGATAGGCTACTGAGCCTTGTACAGTGCACTGACTATCACACACGGCTGTTTCATTAATCCTTCCCTCAAAGGGAAAATGTTTGAAAAGGCCAGTCAGATCTGACAAATCAACATATGGTTACAGGCTGGTACCACAGTCAGTGTTTCAGCTTTTTGGAGCATGTGACTCATCTTGAAAAGCTGGATGCACTGAGGGCTGATGGGTTCATCTGTCAAAGAAGGGGAAGAGCATCTTTGGCCATAGGCTTGCCAGGCTGGGGAAGAGGGCTCTAAATTCAAGGTGTCGGGAGATGGGAACCTCAGTCCCTCTTAGTCCTTCCAGTCAGCAAGAGATGCCCAGAGCTTGGAGCGGGTCAGGAGGAGAATGTATGAAAATCACAAAGGAATTCCTGATGCTCCAGCCAGAAAGTGGGCTTCATCAGGGACTGAATTGAAATGCCTTTGTGCCAACACACACATCACAGGGAATGAACAAGAGGAGTTAAGAGACGGGCTAACAGGCAACACAGAGATCTGGTGGGGTGGCTCCTACAACTCGAGCATTGGAATGAGAGGTTACAGGCTCTTCTGAAAACAATTAGGAGAGACGAGGAGAGAGTGTTGCTCTCTGTGCCAAGAACATGCTGAAGTGGATGGAGTTCTGCCCTGGGATGGATGGGGAGCTAACTGAGAGCTCATGGATCTGGATTAAAGGCATGGCAGGGACAGGTGACATTATAGCAGGGGCCCGCTACAGGTGCCTGGCCAGGAACACTGAGCAGATGGGTCCCTCTGTAGACAGATAGGAGCAGCCTCACGTTCACAGGGCAGGTCACAGAGGGGACTTGAACCACCCTGACAGCTGTTCAAGGGAGAATACAGCAGGACATAAGCAATCTGGGAGGTTTCTGGAACACAATGATAATTTCTTTCCTCAAGTGATAGAGAAGGAGACGTGCTATGCAAGATCTTGTTTTCACCTAGAAGGAGAGGCTGGTGGGGAATGTAAAGCCCAAGGGCAATCTTGGCTGCAGTGACCATGAGATGGTAGAGTTTTAGATATTCAGGGCAGTGATGAAAGCACACAGCAAGCTCACTACCCTGGACTTCAGGACAGCAGATCTTGGCTTCTTCAGGAGTGTTTAGGGATAAAGTCCAGGAGGGAAAAGAAGCCCAGGAAAGCTGGTTGATATTCAAGGATCACCTCCTTCAAACTCCACAGCAATGCACCCCAGCAAGGATGAAGTCAGGCAAAAAATGTGAGGAGGCCTGTCTGGATGAAGAAAGAACCCCTGGACAAACTCAAATACAACCAGGAAACATACAAAGAGTGGAGACAAGCACAGTAGCCCAGGAGAAGTACAGAGAGATTGTCCAAATTGCCAGAACTCAAGTAAGGAAAGCTGGTTTTTGGCCTGGTTTTTGGTAGTGGGGGAAACCACAGAGGTGCCTTCTGTGAGAAGATGCTGGAAAGTTTCACCATGTCTGGTAGAGCCAATCCCTGATGGCTCTGAAAATGAAGATGCTGCTGGCCAAGGCTGGGACAACTGGAGATGACGATAATGCCTCTATGAAAACATATTTAAGAAGAAACCAAAACAAAGGTGGGAGTGCAGTTTTAATTCTAGCCAGAGAAGAGGATGAGGTGAGATCTTGAGAGGGAAACAACATGGAGACACCAAGGTCAGTGGAGAAGGAGGGGCAGGAGGTGCTCCAGGCTCCAGACCTGAGATTCCTCTGCAGGCCATGGTGCAGACCATGGTGCAGCAGCTGTGCCCCTGCAGCTCTTGGGGATCCACAGGGGATGCAGAGATCCACCCACAGCCCTTGGGGATCCAGGGGGAATGCAGAGATCCACCCACAGCCCTTGGGGATCCAGGGGGAATGCACAGATCCACCCACATCCCTTGGGGATCCAGGGGGAATGCAGAGATCCACCCACAGCCCTTGGGGATCCAGGGGGCTGCAGAGATCCACCCACAGCCCTTGGGGATCCAGGGGGAATGCAGAGATCCACCCACAGCCCGTGGTGGAGGGGCCCATGCTGGAGCAGGTGGATGCCTGGAGGAGGTTGTGATCCAGTGGGAGACCCAGTGGAGAGAGGAGCCCTGCTCCCAGGCTGGAGCAGCCTGTCCTTGGAGGATTGCATCCCATCCTTGGAGGACTGCACCCCATGGAAGAGTGACCAATGCCACAGCAGTTTTGGGAGGACTGCTGCTTGTGAGATTTGGACCCATGCTGGAGAAGTTCAGAGAGAACTGTCTCCCATGAGAAGGGGAAACAACTGGAGGGACACATGGGGACTCCCATGGAGTCACAGGGGAACAATTTCTCTTCCTGTGCAGCAGAAGAAAACCTCAGGTGATGAAAAACCCACCCCCCTGTCTCCCTGTGCTGTTGGTGGGAAGGAGGGAGCAGTTGGGGGAAAGAAAAAGTGTTTTTAAGGGCTTATTTTACTTCTCATTAATCTCCTCTGATTTTTTTAGCAATAAACTTATTTTGTATCTCTAAGTTTGATCCTATTTTGCCCTTGGAGTGTTCTCTCTTGGTGCTTATCTCATCTCATGAACCCTTTGTTTAATTTTTCTCTCTTCTGCCCAGCTGTGGTAGGGGAGGGTGAGTGAGCAGCTCTTGTGGGTGCCTGGCATATGGCCAGTGTCAAACCACAAGTCCTCACAGAAATAAATCTGGCCAGGGACAACAGGGGCAACAAGAAACAACTCTATAGGTATACTGTACATGTAGCTAGGCTGTCTCAGTCACTGTCAAGTAACAACTGTTTTGGCATTGGTAAAGGCATGGTGACAGACTTATTGCTGGGGATGGTCCTGATGTGAGAAGGAGGCTGAACTGAAAATGTCCTGCCAGCAGCACAGCTGTAAGACATTCAGATGAAGAAAACAAGTGTGTGGTATGTACCTCAAATCCCCTCTAGTAACTCAAGCACCATGGGACCCAGACTTCCAGAATCGCTGTTTAGTTTCCAAATGACATCAAGCAGCTCAAAAAGATGACATGCCACAAGTTCTGTGGAGGATATCTAGTTGCATGTGCCCCATCATCAAGTATGAAACTTTGCAGAATATCTTTAGGTAGGTCAAGGTTGGGAACTTTCGGGTCCCGGTTGCAATTCTGCAAGAGTTCTCTTGTCTCACCCTCCATATCATCTTGACTTTCAGAGATCTGTAATACAGTCAGGGAGTTGTGTAACCAAAGCAAAGTTTTAGTTACCCATGAATTATAAATACATTGATCAGGACATAACAAATACCATCTTTTCTTAAGTACACATGTAAGTATACTCAACTATTCTTCTGCAGTGTCCAAGAACTTTATAACACTGTGATGGCAGAACCAGACACACTTTGTGGTTAAGTTTGTAAACCAAGTAATCAGCAAAGGGGCAAAGTAGGATTGGAAATAAGAATCACTCTAAATACACAGTAGCAAAAGCAACCAATATAAAGAGTGTGAGGCTCAGGGGAGACCTCCACCCAATTTCGGGAAAGAGCATAAAACAAATCAGGGACAATGGAAGAAAATCAGAGGACGTAAGACAAGCTACTTTAACTTATCTCCTCGAAGTGCTTTTGTGTCTTAACACCATCCCCTCCATGATTAGAAGCCACTCAGGACCATAGGCAGCAATGCCGAGGAGATGGCATCTGCTACACGGTACTCATAGCTTACTGAGCACTGAGCTACATACTGACAGGTTGGGAAATGAAGATGTGATGAACAGCATGAATGAATCATTAGCAAGATCTGTGTTGCTACAGAACAGTTCTGCAATTCCCCAGTTGATAGATAAATACATGTATATTCAGATATCACTCTTGGTTTGGATTGTTTTGTTGACTCCAAGCCTTCCTTCACATGCTCCATGTAGTCTCCATGCTACTTCCCTTTGCAGGCTCCTGCAGGACAGATTCTCAAAAAAGTTTGAGAAACCTGACAGCCTTCATTGAGCCTCATCTGGCACTGAGGAAACACAGAGGAAAAGAAGCTATGAGAGGTGCTGCTGTACCTATCATGCAACCTCATTTTAACCTGCTTTTTCCTTTCCAAGCAAGTTGTGAGTGGAATAGGGGAGATCCCATTCAGGGGCTGCTTCTTTCTGGAAGCGTGTGGTATGCAAAGGGGAGACATGGAGGGGCTGAGGAAGCACTGATGGGTTTGGTCTCAGCATGGACAAGACAAAAGCACACAGGCTGGGGCTGCTTAGATCAGCTGGGATATTGACAGAGCTTCATTCTCCCAGTGTCATCTGGGATTGGTGGGCTGTCCACCCTGCAAGTGCTCAGAGTCTTCAGTCAGGCAGAGGGGCTCTGCTGCCCAAATGCATCTTCATCCCTGAGGTGGTGACTCCATATGGATTCAGGAGCTTACAGGTGTCTTGAAGGTGTCCTAAGCTTCCTGACTAGTTCCACCAGCAAGCGTGCAAAGGAGCTGGAGACCCAATCTGAAGCTGTTCCTCTGCTGAAAGTCATGAAGACGTCCCTGGGTTCCCCCATCCTGTCACAATGGTCAAAGCTCCTGTGGTGAAAGCAGCAGCCCCTCCATATGGGGTCCTTGTATGCACACTGCTTTGTCTCTCCCCTTCCTTCCTTCTCCAGCAGTCTTCACTCCCATGGACCCTTCTTGCCCACAGTGAGGGAAGACAGCACTTCCTACCTGTTCTAACTTGGCGCTTACTGTTTGTACCAGGAACAAAGACTATGCATGCCCAGCATAACCCTGTTGATCCTCCAGATGTGGCATGAATGGAGGATGATAGTGCAGCTCAGGCAGTTCATGGCCTGGCTGCACCCTAAATGAGTGCTTGTCCCCTGCTTGGAGGAGAAAGAAAACAGAACACAAGAAAGTTACACATCCAAAAATCAAATAGTTAAAGCATAAGCATCCCTTGCCCAAGTCTATCACTTTGTCACCTCACAGTAATTTCAAGATCTTTTGTTAGTTGCCTGGTTAGTGGTATTGTGCTCAGAGAGTTAATTGGTACAGTTCTCAGTGCCTGGCCCCAGAGACATCAGAGGATTTTCCCTGGCTGGGGCACTCAGGAGTCATTCTCACAGCAACAGAAGTGATCTGGGAAAGAAAAATTCACATTGGGAGCTGGGATGGTTTCCTTCATGAGGGACCTGGGCATTTCTTCTTATCCCTCCTTAGGGCCCCTTTCTTTCATGACAACCACTGCTGCAGCACCAGTAATGAAGCAGCTCAACATCCCCAGCTGTCTCTAGACCCCACAGCACATGGCAAGCATGGCCCTGGAGCTGGACACGAACTGGACAACTGCTGTCCCATCTGCCTGGGCAGCTGGGGGGAAGCCAGCTATGCACTGCCATGGCTGCTCTGCTTCTCCTAAGTGTGCCTCCTGTAGTGGGCTGGGAACAAGCCTGAATGGCCCCTCTGCAACAGGAGGGTGTGGGGGAATGACAACTTTGAGAAGCATGTCAGTCCACCCCACGGGGCGCCATCGGATGTGCTGCACCTGAGTGGAGGGTACCCAGCTGCACAGCCCTGCAACACCCTGGCCATCAGTGGGAGACAGCCACCTCCAGTGGCTGAAGGTGAGTACAGCGTTCACAACTGCAATATGTGCGAAGCTGTACTCACTGGTGAATGCCTTCATTTACAGAGAAATTAAAAACAAAACAAACAAACAAACAAACACAAAAATAATGAACTTTGCTTCAGGGTTGCATTTCTGCAATTGATCCCAGGGCAGATGTTTCCAGCCAGGGGGACTCCACAGTCAGCCCGTGCCCCACCGCTCAACCTCGCAAGTCCTCCTCAGCACACCCTTGTGCCCCACATCCCGAGGCTCTGCTCTCCGACCAGCCTGCACTGCCCGCTGCAGCCTCACTACGGCAGCGCCCAAATCCCTCCTCCTGCCCGGAGTCACGGCTTGCTGCTGCTCTCTGCGTCAGCCCAGGTTTGTTCCCTGCTAAGGCAGAAGCCTAAAGAAATTCAACAAGGGGAGGTGCAGTTTGCAGTGAAAGAGAAGTGGATGAGTGTTCAGAATAGGCAAATGAGAAAATAAAGGTCCAAATGATAGATATGATTATTTCAAACCTTTGTTTACCTTTCCTTTTCTTGGCTGGTTAATAAAACTGTAGTGAGTGGTGTGAGAAAAAAATGCTCACTCTCTGACATTTTAAAAAGTTTAATAAGGGATAAAAGGGACAACAATATCCATCACTGGGTTGTGGGAACTAAGCTAGCTGAGATGGACAACACCTTAGCCCAGGTAGCTTGTGCAGAAACCATAAACCTGAGACCATGGGAGTCAGGATATGGAAATTAGGATGCCAATGGCATAATTCCAAAATAGGTCATGTCTGGTTCTGGTTCTCCACTGGTTTGGGACCTTTGACATAATAAGTCATGTCCCTGTCCCTTGTTCGGGATTGAACCTTTGCCTTCAGGTAATTTTATATGTTGCCAAGTTAGCCACGCCTCCGGGTCTTTGGATGCTGCCCCTGGGATCCTGTCATCTCTGTGTTATTTTACCACCATTAAAGTTTTATTTTTCAGGCAACTCCATTGTACCTGCCCCTCTATTTTTGCCATGCTATGCCGGCTGGACCGGACTGGAATCACAGTGCCAACTGTGATACCGGGGTGTTTTGCCGATTGGCCAAAAAACACACTCTTAGCTTAAAACAGTGTTCCCTATTACATTACAGGGGACACATGCATATTCATGAGAGTTAATACATATTCAAACATTCCTGTGAGTTTAAGTGTTCCTGGAATTCTTTGGCTTGGTTTTAACCTTTGACTTGCCTGCACGACATCCTTCAGATTAAATCAAAATATTTTATTTTTTCTCATGGTTTCATCCTATTGTTTTTACACTCCCTGGTAACGAAGAGTCAGTAAATTGGGTTCTGATTTTTGTCACTGTTATCATTTAGATAAGATAGTCCACAAATGTGAGGAACCACCTAATCTTACACCATTCTCTGAGTTAGTTACGTGAATAAAAGCATTTTAACATCACATAATCTCTATTTTAATATTATGGTACGGCCTAAGTTATAATATATTTTTATCACACTACTCTTTATATAAACTATATGGTGCATACATAAACTGACATATACTATACCAAAAAGCAGTTGAAAGGAGATACAAATTGTACCATATCAAAATATTTATGATTAATAATAATATGCAGAAGCTAATACATAAATGTGAAAGCCAATACTATATCATCATTTATAACAGTGGGGAGGCAGAGGAGCTGTTCTTGGAGAGCTAGGCATTGTGCAAAATCCCTTGATGTGAAGCTAGCAGCTTACTTATAGAAAAGTTGCACAGAACCTGCCAGGTAGTTGTAAAACTTTATGACCATTGTGAGCCTATTTTGTGGGAAAGCAGCACACCTCAGTGTTGAAAGCAGTTATTATTGAGTCTTCTGGAGCCACCACAGAGATCTATGGCATATTTGGGTACATTTGGGATTTGGTGAGACAAACTGTTTTGGCATGGCCTCGGGGAAGTCTGAGAAAGTCCTTGGAGGTTTTAGGGTTTAGATTGTTTGTGGACGTTTTAGATGAGTCTTTGGGGGAAGTTGGATGTGATTTGTGATGTATTCCTGACCCAAGGAAAAGGGCTGTTCAGTGGTTGCAGATCTGGACACAGGATATGGGAGCTTTTGGGGGCCATGGACAAGTTTGCGGTTTGTTTGCTGTCTACTGGAAGGGACTTATGGATGTTTTGTGGACTACAAAAAAGGTTTATGGCATGCTTGTAAGAAATTATGGTTTGTGGGTCTTTGAAGAAGGACTTTCAGGGGTTCAGAAGCAGGGGTTGGGAACGTTGGGGGCTGTGAGGCAGGTTTGTGGGGTTTTGAGGGTACTTGGGTAGGGTTTGCAGGTATTCATGACACCTAGATGACATTCTCCAGATCCCATTCAGAGGACCATTCAGAAGTATTTGGATGCCTTGAAAGCAGTGTTGGGAGTGTACTCTGACAGGATTGGAGAATACTGGAGATACTCAGGTAGGCAGGCTGTGAGGATATGTGGAGGTAACCTGGAGCAGGACTTAAGAGGGTTTTGAGCTACTGGCATGAGGATGGGGGTGTTTAGAGACATTTAGGTAGGGTCGGGGGAAGCTTCTGAGCAAGGTTCAGAGGGAGGGAACTGGAAGAGGGTTGGGGATGTTTTGGGGCCCTGGGATAACTCAAGCACCCTTGGGTTTAGTCAGGCAGGGATTTGGGGTCCTGAAGATTTTGCATCCAAAGGAAGGCTATGAAGATGGCTGAAGAGCCTTGAGGAGAGGTCATATGGGGAATGGGTGAGGTCGCTTGATCTGTTCAGCTTGGAGAAGACTGAGACAAAACCTCATCCCATTGTTCAGCTTCCTTGTTGAGAGAAGGTAGAGGGTCAGGCACTGATCTCCCTGGTGACCAGTGGCATGACCTGAGGGAATGAGGTGAACTTGTGTCAGGGGAGGTTTAGGTTGGATATTAGAAAAAGGTTCCTCACCCAGAGGGTAGCTGGGCACTGGAACAGGCTCTCCAAAGAAGTAGTCACAGCACCAAGCCTGACAGAATTCAAGCAGCATTTGGATAACACTCTCAGGCACATGGTGTGTTCTACGGGATTGTGCTGTGCAGGGCCAGGAGTTCGGCTATATGATGATCCTTGTGGGTCTCCTCCAACTCAGAACATTCTGTGTTCTGGGATTATGTGAGGCTGAATCTGTGGGGCCTCATGCAGAGCTCTGGGTGTTTGAGGCTGTGGGGATGGTTCAGGCTTTTCTGGGGGCATCAGAGCCGGTTTATGTGTGCCCAGCAATAGCCAAGAACCCCCAGTTAGTGTGGGGGAGACTTATTAAACTGAGGATACGTGTGGCAATGTCAACGCTGCAGGGACATAATCCGGGAACGTCTTTGCCACTGCCCCGGCTCCCGCCAGCAGAGGACATCCCGCCGCCGTCCCTGAGCCTCGGCGCGCTCCCGCCGCAGCAGCGCCGGCTCCCCAGGGCGCCGCCTCAGCCGGGCGCGCTCCGCGCCTCAGGCCGTGCTCGGGGTGCCGGCGGCCGTCCCGGGAACAGCACCGGGGGCCTTCCCGGAACAGCGCTGCGGCCCGCGCTGCCGAGGCGAGGGGAGGCGCAGGCCCCGCCGCAGCGGGCAGCACGCAGGGGCGGGCGCGGCCTGGAGGCCGCGGCTCTGCAGGCCAGCGCGGCCGCGCAGAAGCCCCCGATGTGCTCCGAGCGGGCAGCTCGTATGTGCCGGGCACGAAGAGAAGCAGGGAAGGTGGAGGGACGCTGTCCCGGGACGAGAGGGAGAGAGAGAGAGAAGGATAGGGAGCGAAGAGTGGGGCTGTGCCCGGGAACGGAAGGGAGGGACTGCGAGAGGAAAAGGGATGGTGAGACAAGAAGCGGGGATAGAGAGAATGAAATAGGGACAAGGAAGGGAGGAGGCGGAGAAGAAGGTGGAGAGAGCAAAAGGGAGACAGGGATAAAGAAAGACATGTAGGGACAGGGAAATGAAGGGCTGAGAAAATACACAAAAAGGATATAGAAATAAGCCTGAGGGCCTGGCAGTAGGTGGAAGAGAAATTGGGAAACAGAGGGGCAGAGTGGAAAAACCAGGAAGTGGGGCAGAAACAGAAAACAAAAGGGATGGAGAGCAGGAAGGAAGTGGGTAAGAGGAAGGTGGACATTGATTTGGAGAGGAAAATGTAGAGATGGGAAATAGTACAGATAAGAAGATCGGCAGGTCTCAAGAATGCAGGCTGACTCCAGGAGCGCAGCACACAGTTTCCATCTTGGCTGAGTCCCTGTCAGCAGGGTCAGGGGCTGGCATTGCTCCCTCACCAGCTGAGCATCCACCATGCCCAGTGGTGCAGACCACAGCACCTGAGGAGGGGAAATCACCTCTCAGCTGAGCTCTGGTACAGTCCCCTACACCTCTATGCTTTTCTTACTTTTGTGTGGAGAAAGGACAGAACAGGGGCTGAGGAATCAGAGCCTGAGCTCTTGAGGATGAAGGGCTACTGCACACCTGCCTGACAGGACTGGAGCTCCTTGAACCTTGCTTTTTGTTGTGCAGCTCTGTTCCATGTGCCTTTGGAGCATGCAGAGCTCAGGTGGCAGCTCCATTGTCACTTCAACATAGCCACCCAGAGGCATTGCTGCCTGCAGGAGTGGGGAGCCATGAGACCATGAGATCCCTAGTTCATGCAGACCCTCCTGCCACCATCTGCCTCCCTTTGCACCACCAGTGGCCCCCTCCACAGCTCACTTCCTTGGCTTCCTTATCCCAGCACCCAGCAGAATTGGGATGACCCCAGCCCAGCTTTCTGCTTAACCAGCCAAGTATTCACATTCTGCAGTACTTTCCTATCCTCCAGCATCCCCAGCTTCACCAGCAAGGTCACTTGGCCTGTGCATGTGTGACCTGATGTCATACACCTTCCTTAGACAGGAGCTGAACTGAGTGAGTGGTCTCTGCAGCTTGACATGATTGGTGAAACCCTGGTGACATAACTTATGCACTAACATAACATGACATAACAATGCACTGTATCCACTCCAGCACTTGACGCCATTGCCAGACTTCCCCAAATAACTCATAACTCACCCAAACCACTCCCAGGATAAAGCACTTTCTAGCACTTCCTGCATTATTTGTGATTTCTTCATCCTCCTTTCTTCTTGCTCAGTTGTGAAAGTGTGACTGTGGTCAATTGTCCTTTATCTTTGTTGGTTCACAGCATAAGGTGCTGAGGTTTGGCTTGGAAGTCAAGTCAGTGTTGACTGGGCAAACTCAGCAGCAAGCATGGTAAAAGGTGGTTGAAAGAAGAGCTGTCTCACCTGCAGACAAACCCATCCACAGAGGAAAAATGCCCAGCTCCAAACATGCTGAGTTGTACCAATGCAACCAAGAGGACACACAACCTCATGAAGAAGAGGAAGAAGTCTCATAACTTCACAGTCTGAACCACTAGGTAGAGCTTTGACATGGACCTTGTTTATAAGTCCCAGTCTGCAGCAGTCCATCCCAGGTTTCACAGGGAAATGGCAGTGAGAGAAATTGTTTGTCTCCCAGCTCTTTGGTGAAAAATCCTACTTTCTTTGTTCATGTCACCTGCTTCTGTAAGAGATAGGGACTGAGCAATGAAAACATCCAGAGCTGAGGGGCAAGTGTTCATCCTTACCATAGGATCTCAACCAGAAGGCCCTGATTTTATCTTCTCTGGGAAAGCCTTTTGCAGTGGCAACACAATTCAGGTGGCCATGGGAGAGGAGGAACACAGCAGACTTGCACAATAATCTTGTTCTTGCTGTATCCTTCTTTAACAGTAGCCTGTGAGAGAAATACACCTTCAGGTCTCCTCACTGATGGTGAAGCCTATGTGAGCAGCTATTCCAACAAAGAACTGGTTGCAGCTCAGTAGTACTAAGTTATGTCTTCTAGACCCCACAGTGTATTTGGGGTTGTCAGACATGCTCATTTTTGCCAGATGACATGGTTAAAAGGCTGGCTGTGCAACAAAGCAACCCAGGCATTTCAAAGAATTCACTTGTAGCCTAATTTTGAAACCTGATTAAGAGCTGAGGTGTGCAGAAAAGGAGATGGACTGCAAAGCCCCTGGATTCTGCCTGTCTGCATTTGCAGGCTCAAAATGGGATATTGCTGCACCAAGTCTCCTACTTGCAGAGAGCCATAATACAGGTGGATCTTGTGAGATCAGTGACCTTCAGCCTGTGCCTCTATGAGTCACTTGCAAAATAGAGCTCTCTGTTGAGGCAGCTGGGGCACTTGGAGCTGCAGAAATTATCTGGGAGGGGAAAACTCCATCTGAGGAGCAGGGAAGTTTTCCTTCCTGAGACATTACTTCAGGCTATTACTTTCATCCATTCTAGGGCCAGATAACAATTTTGGCCTCACTTTTCTAGCACAACATTCACTGCTGCAATGTCACTGAGAGGCAGTGAAGTGGTTTGTCATCCCCAGCTGTCTCCAGACCCCACAGCACATGGCAAGCAAGGCTAAGGAGCTGGACAACTGCTGTCCCACCTGCCTGGGCAGCTGGGGGAAAGCCAGCTATGCACTGCCATGGCTGCTCTGCTTCTCCTATGTGTGCCTCCTGTAGCGGGCTGGGAACAAGCCTGAATGGCCCCTCTGCAACAGGAGGGTGTCCTCCATCCTGTACTCGATGTGGGGGGATGACAACTTTGAGGAGCACATCATTCTACCCCACACGGCACCATCAGACATGTTCCACATGACAGAAGGAGGTCCCAGGTGTCCAGCTACTCCGTCTGCACACTCTGGCCATCAGTGGGAGGACAGCCACCTCCAGTGGCTGAAGGTGAGTAGAGCAATCAGAATTGCAATATGTGTGAAGTTGCATGCACTGATGAAATCTTTAATTTTTAAAGAAATTTAAGAAAAACCCAAATCTAAACAAAAAAAAAGGGACAAAACTATGGTCCATATTGTTCTACTGTGGGGATGTGAGGGGAGTAGAGAAAGAGAAAAAGGAGAAGTTTTGGTACACATGCTCCTCAGTCAGCAGAACTGGCTTCAGGAACAAGCATCCCTGCTATGGACTCTACTCAAGTGATCTCCCCTGCAGCGAGCTGTGATCATGTATTAAACTCATGTAAAGTTTGATGCATGATCTCCCGAGCCCAGTCTCCATTGCCTTGCAGCTCTATCAGACAGGTTCCTCCTGAGAGTAGGAGCTCTTGCTGCCCCTAGTCCACATATCGCTGCGATAGTTCTGACATCAGCCATATGGCTCTGCCCTGGGGTCAGCGACTGTCTCCGCACTACTCAGCATCCCTTCTCTACCTTGCTGTTCTCCACCACCTGCTATCATGGTTGCATCTTTGAGGATGGTAGGAAGCAGCAATAGTGCAGTGCCTTGTCCCATCCAGCCTGCACTACTTTGGCCTGAGTGAGGCTTTGTTCCAACTCCTGCAGGCTTCCCTACACAGGCACAAAAGGAGCTTTGCCCATCAGCTTATTGACACACAGCCTCCACACAGGCTCAGTGGGGAGGCCCACCATCAAATGGGCTTGGAGGTCAGCAGTGCAGCTGGAGAGTGGGAGGAGCCCCTCTGTGGTCCATGGCCCTGATGCCGCCCAAGTGGGTCTCCCAGGCCAGCCTTCATGGGGTCCCAGCAGCAGGCCCCATTCTGTCGCCATTCCCACCCATGGGGAGCAAGAAGGGGATGGGAGAACCTTGAGGAGGCAATGCCTGCATGTTCCACATTTCAGCTGGCCAATGAAAGCTCACCTGGGGCACCCTGGCAAGCCTGCAAAGGGAGGGCCAGCAGCTCTGAGAACCCTTCCCAGATCCCCTGGAACACAGCCCACCATCCAGTGACAGGGTGAGAGTGCATCAGGATCCAGCTAAATCAGTCCAGGCTGCAACTAGGGTATACATCATTCCCTTGTGGTCCCAGCCTTCCAAATCTATTTAACATTTACTAAAAGAAAATGAAAGCATGAAAACTGCAGATGACATTTGAGTATTACTAACTAATGCTGGTGGTGTTGCTCTCCCCACTTGTACTGTTTTCCTCCCCTTTCCTCATCCACTAGTGGTGCTTTGACCACTGATTGCTCCCGTGTTTCCTGAGCATTACAAGTTCACATTTCTGCAATTGATCCCAGGGCAGATGTTTCCAGCCAGGGGGACTCCACAGTCAGCCCGTGCCCCACCGCTCAACCTCGCAAGTCCTCCTCAGCACACCCTTGTGCCCCACATCCCGAGGCTCTGCTCTCCGACCAGCCTGCACTGCCCGCTGCAGCCTCACTACGGCAGCGCCCAAATCCCTCCTCCTGCCCGGAGTCACGGCTTGCTGCTGCTCTCTGCGTCAGCCCAGGTTTGTTCCCTGCTAAGGCAGAAGCCTAAAGAAATTCAACAAGGGGAGGTGCAGTTTGCAGTGAAAGAGAAGTGGATGAGTGTTCAGAATAGGCAAATGAGAAAATAAAGGCCCAAATGATGAATATAATTCATTCAAGATTTTGCCTTACCTTTCCTTTCTTTGGCTCGTGAATAAAATTGTGGGGAGGAACAGGAGCCAGGGTGTGTGTGAGATCCCACAGTGGGCAGCTGGGGAAGAGGGCACTCAGAGCAGCACCCTGTATCTGGTGGAAGAGATTACTGGTAAGGATGCATCAAAAAATACAGGGGATTGGCTATTTTCATCTTACCAAACTTTTGCACTATTGAATCTCCCCTGCCACCTCTGCTGGGAGAAAAAGCAGGTGTGTGCCACAGGTGTTTTCTGCAAGTTGCCCTGGCAGCTGAGAGAGAGTAGAGGGGGACACACACAAATCCATTTTGCCGGGAAACAGCTCTAGAGGCACTCGAGTGCAAACACTGGAAACACTGCAGCCGTGCTGTCTCGAGTTAGGTACAATATGTGGAGATGTGGAAAGCATCTCCGAGGCAGCACACTCCCCCTTCTTGCAGTACGCAGACAGCTGTGTGCAAGGATCACTTGCATTTGCTCCTGACCACGGAAAGGCTCAGTGTGTCGAGCAATGTGAATCCCAAGGAATGTAACCTGTTTCCTTTGTGTTTGAATTTACTGACCAAGCACTGAGCTGATTTGGATCCTGGGGACTGGAGAAGCACATGAGAAAATGCACTTTTCTCCTCTGTTGGGAAGCTGGTTTGATGCCTTATTACCGTAATTGCAAAATCCATCAGTTTTTGCAGGCTGTCTCCAAGATTTCATCCTCTTTCACCCTCTGCTCAGGAAGGAGAACCAGCTTATTTTGACAATGCTCACAGAAAAGTGCTTGGCATTTGTTTATTCTGCACTGTATCTCTGGTCATCCTTGTTCCTCTCACTCTTCAAAGGTAAGTTCATCTGTGTTTATCCAGGGGTTTCCTTTTTTTATTGTGGTTTGAGTTTTTTGTTGCTGTTGTTTTGATTTTTTTTTTCTTCTAAATGCTAGTTATATCCAACTTTCCTTTTTGGAAAGTCTTGTATCTGCTTGTATTTTGAACTTTATTACAGTCTCATGCTGGTTTAACTGACTTTTGTAATCAGTTTGGTTAAGTTTGAGGATCTTACAGTGCTGGCAACATTTTTTTAACAAGGAGGAAGTGTGTGAGTTTGTTTTTGTGTTTGTTTGGATTTTTTTTTCAATTTAAGGTGAGTAATTTTAACTTCCATAAATTAATTGAAATGGTTGTGTTTCAAAAGAAATATTTTCTTGCTCTCTTTAAAAATGCAACTTCCCCTTTTTTTTTTTTTTTCTTTTTTTTTTCTGAGAAGAGGAAATTATAACTTCAGGCTGGGCAGAATGACTTTGAGAACCCTGTAGGTGTGTGGGTGCAAAGGTATTTTACTGAGAATTACGAGCGGAAGAAAATCAATAACTGTTTGTTTTCTGTGCATGATTTAGGAGGATTAAATTTGTATGAATACATAAATATACTATTTCTGGTTTGTTTTTTGTTAAACATACTTATAGTACGCTTAATAAGAAACAGTCAAGGCAGAAATGGATATATAGTTGGAAACATCTAATAGGAATAATAATGGGCTTCTGTACTCTAAGGTGTCAGCTCTGACTAAGCTATCTTCAGAAGTTTCAGCATGGTGCAAACAAAAATAGGAGCTGTGTGATTATTTCAAAACATTCAGGATTGCATGGCTGACAATGAAGTGTTTTTAAGTGAGAATGTTGAAATAGCCACAGCCATGAAAGATGTTCTGTATTCTACAAAAAATACGCTTTTATGGCTCCCTTTCAGCTGAAACATACATGCCTGCAGCAAACAAAAATTCTAAAACTGAGTATTCTAGGTGTGTAGGACCATGTCTTGTTTCTCACAATTTATATATAAAGCAGTATTTTCTTTTAAAATCAGAGTAAGTGGTCCACCTATTTCAGAAGTGCAGGGGCACTAGAAAGTTGCATATATGTAATGTTGTACTGGACTATTCATACCACATAGATAATTCCCCATTTATTCATTTGAAGCTGTAAAGCGTCCAGGCATTTCATTATTAAAGATCCACATTTCATCTGTCTAATGTAGCAATGGTACTGCAAAAAAATGTTTCTTCACCTTGCTAAATTAGGAACCTTGCAATTTCCAAGACATTTCTGTGCTATTTTAGGAGCTGAACTAACAGGCAGGTTATAGCATCTAGTTATGAGATAAGTTATTTTTTGTAGACATTCCCATTTTGAGAAGTTTTGTGTGATGTAAGTCCTGCCTTCTAAATAATGAGTAATCTCTAATTCATCAGGGGGATGCCTAGTTTCTCTCAGCAGCACATGGAGACAAACTGCTTTTATAAATAATTCTGAGGATTTTTGTTAGGTGCTTTTACCAACAGTTTACAAGTATGCACTTTTACAGAAAAATGCTAAAGCAGAATAAAATGAATCTCCGATAAAATTGGTCTGTAATTCACCTCCATTTTACAGATTTTTTTAACTTTAAAAAAAAAAAAAAAGTGTGGTGGGGGGAAAACCTGTAAAGATCTGGGAATTGAGCAGTTGGGGCAGAAGAGAAAAAAGTCAAGATGGTCTTAGCATGTTATCAGTAGCAGAGTTTTTAAACAGCAAAACCAGATGAACTCCCCCTGTGTTCCTTAGTTCACCCACAGAGAAGTCACAGCAAATTCAAATCATAACTAACGTCACTCACATAGCACTGAGTTGTTTCAACATTGTTCATAGCAATTTATCCAGTACTGAAAACTTCTGTAGGGCTGTTTGGCAGGAAAGTTGTGACAAGAACTGGATAAAAAACAAGCAAAACAACACACTAAGAACTCAGGATTTTTTCCAGTTCTTTCCTCAACTGTCTGCTTCAACCTGACTTTACTTGCAATGCTAGGAGCCCCAGTAGTCATGTAATTTAAGCTGGGTCATTGCAGCCCTCCTTGAAAAGCTGATGATGCTTTTTTTGAGACATGGGTCTAAGCAAAAATCAGGAAACCGGTTTTCAAACTTCCTGTATCCCAGGTGAATACTCTCAGGGTCAGACATCCCTTCCAGGCCAGGGGCAATCCTTGAAAGAGCACCCAGGATGTAGAAGGACCCAGTGAGTCTCAGCAGATACCTAACCACGTTGGGTGGAGGGATTTGAAAAACCTTGTCCAGGGAGTGATTGGAAAAGAGGGATCAGACCCATTCCTGCTCCTTTTTTTGAGTGGGGTGCAGTCTGAGAGATAGGGTGCAGACAACTCTGCAAGGATGTTCTGAGAAACAAAGACACATAGTCTCTCTGAGGAGTTACCTTCAGCTCAGGGCACAGGCACCTACAGGGTTTGAACAGCCAGTAAAGTTAAACATTCACTTGGCAAGTCTTCAGTCAAACTATGTATTCTAATTACTGTGCTTTTACATCCTTTTTTATTTCTCCAGTGAGACCATTAGAATGCCCTCATGCTACAAAGAGCACAGTGAGACCTCTAGATTTCTTTGCTCTGTACAGACTGCCGTCAGAGTCATATCTGGCAAAGTGGCTTTGAAAGGCCCAACAAAGACAAAGGCAAGCTGAGGACAGCGACTTTCCTCTGCAGTCTGGTGGGAATAGAAGTGCTCAGCTGTATGGGACAAGTCCTATGGCAGGGGATGCTACAAGTGAGCTCAAAGATGTAAATGATGAAGTAATTCAGCCAGACTTGGTGTACACAGCTGGTGCAAAGAAGCTTTTCTTTGGCTCACTCACAATACAGAATTTAATTACTGTGCTACACCAACTTCATGCTCTTTTCACACCTTTGCTTATTTCGATGAGGTCTAGTGATCACATCAGAACAGAACTGATGATCTCTTGGAGCAAATCGTCACAAATTTCTTGGTTCTCTTCCATGAAAGCAGGTGCTGTTTCTGCAACAGCAGAAGCATTGGCAAGATAGCCTCAGAAGGCCAGATTCTGCTGCCAAGCTACAATTTCTCTAATGTGAGCTAATTAGACATGAGGTTAGAGATCTGTGTTGTAGGAAGAACAAATAATGTTCCTTAAATACCTATATATGGAGTCTGAACTTCAGGCCTTGGCTGTGTCATCCTGATAGAACTGCAATGATGTGTTTTAATCAAACTCATTTACTCCAGAGAGACATGGCTAAACAGATAAAAGGATTCCTGTGCCTTAGTAAAGTACAATGTAATGTCATTGATAATTTAGGTGGTTGGTGAAGTAGCTGTAATTTTACATCTCATAACTGTTATCAGAGTAGAACCAGGTGTTAAAGTTAGATAATTTAGAGTCTTTCATATCCTTAATTAGAGGTCTGAAGGCTGTATTCACCTCAGCTCTCCACATTCCTTATGTTGATGCATGGAAAGATACAAAGATAACAATGCAGCTAATATACATTTAAAATAGAAAAGATACAAGACCTTAGCTTGTAGTGGTATGTCTTTTCTTCCATATTAATGGCATAAAAAGATGCCACATGTACAACTTGCAGACATAGAGAATTGCTGTCAGATCCCTGCCATTACTTCAATATCTAATAGCACAGACAGCAGCACTGATCACTCTGAATGCTGAGAGCGTGCTAAGGCATGGCGTATGCATGGAGCCAGGGGAGTAAATGTTCTTGTCTATGGCACGTGCACATACGCTCTCTGAGCAGGAGCACTAGTGCCATTGAATATGTGAATATATCTAAGATGGGCAGGCAGGGTCCTCAGCAAACCCCTATTTCCTCTGAATTACTGTCTGCTACAGTAACTTGCTGTACAGGTTTGCTTCTTGAGGTTAACTTTTCAGTTCAATAATCAGACCTTGTGTTCAGTCACTAATCTTCTATGTGCATTCACTGGCACAGCTCTAAGGCTGATCTGTATTATCATGGGCACAGCTGCAACAGTGGAGCTGGCCCAAGCTTCTGAGAAGTTGCCAGATTTCAGGAAAGTTGGAGGTATTTCTGTGCACATTTGCTGATACTGAGCTGAGCTAAATCTTGTGTTAACTCTTCTCAAATATCCCTGGAAAAAGCAGGAAGGTTCAGAAAAAGCATGGGGTCATGACATCACCACTGCCTATTGTTATATGCACCTATTTGTATATGGCACTCTTGCATGTAGGGAGGGATCCAGAAGCAGATACAATGCATGAGAAAGTAGCACCCATCTGGTCTTTGGGATGATGCTAGACGGTGCCTTGGGAGCTTTCAGCCTTGCTCCAGCTCAGAGCAAAAGTTCCCATTCCAGGCAGAGGATTCATATCTTAAAGACAACTTCAGAACTCTTTTTTCTGTCTGGTTGATTTTCCTGAGGCATGTGGAAAAGAACATGAGTTAGTGATGATGGTGGCATATACAATTTTATTTGTATGTGACAAGCAAGGAGGGAACTATGGTTTCTTCTGCTCTAGAGTGTGATCAAAGTAGATCAAACCCCTTTGCATCAATCCTGACATGGTTGTTGGAAGATGTCCACTCTCTAGAGATCCTACATAATCTAATTAAGAAAGAGATCAAATCTGATTGAGACAGGTAGGGCTAGCACTGGCAATCAATATCAACCCAGGAAATGAGAAAGGTAGCTAGGAGTTTACTGCTGTTTTAGAACACACTCCTGAGAAAATACAGCTTGAAGAAAGAGTTTTGTTTATCAAAGACTTTCTGCATTGAGTAAAATAGCTAATGAGAAGGCTGAGACCAGAACCAAATGGAGTATTTGGAAGTAAGAATCTCCCCACCCAGGGCTTGCAATTAAGTCAGTAAATTGCAATGGAAGGGGAACCTGCAGTCAAACATAAGTACTTATGCATATAAACATAAGATGTGAGATGCAGGTGTCTCTGTCTTGCCTTGCTATCAATTGGCTTTGCTCAATTAGGAAATCTGTGGTTAATGGAGTGCTGAAACAGATGTCTGCAAACCTTATCACCATTCAGAAATTGATATTTTCAACAGTTGTGCATTCCACAAAATTGAAGAGAAAACCACAGTCCTCATTTCTATTCCTAAGACAACTTATTTGGGCAGAATTATTACTTAGAAGAAAGAGGCAGGCTTGAGGAGGTCTTGTTTCTCACTGAGAACTCAAAGAGGCTAAAGTCAGTTTGCAGACTGAACTAAGACAGTACACTGGGTTCCCAGAAGCTCAGGTGTGGTTACCTGGAAAAGCATCACTGGTCACTTAGATCTTCACCATGCCAAGGGAGAAAATTAAGTTGTGAATTGGAAAATATGAGTCTATGGCACCTGAGGTGAGAGAGGGTCTGATCTGTACAGATTCATATATTGAATAATTCAGCTAGAAGGGACCTCCAGAGGTTGTCCAGTCCAGCTCTTCTTCTCTATTTGGTTGCTATCTGAGGAGTGAAGCTGCAGACATCTCCAAGGACAGTGGTGTCTATTATGCAGAGTACCCTTGAGAAAATGCTCTCTTAGTACAGTAGGAATGCCCCATCATGCAACTTTATCTTACCAGTGCTGTCCCTGCGCACCTCCCAGGAGAGCCTGGCTTCTTCATGGTGGAGCCCTTCATCATGGAAGCTGAAGGTAGCCAAAAGAACTCCCCCTTGTTTTCTCATGTCCAAGCAGATCAAAGTCATATCTCTTTAATTTGTCTGCTGTGTTGCAGTAGCCTGTTGTCTCCGTGGCCTCCACTCACTCCAAGGGATCAGTGTTGCCCTATGGAGGCTTCATGACACAGACTTAACTGTGTGTCATGCAGTGGGTCTCATTGAGTGCAGGCTGGCTGTAGAAAAGAATGCTGCTTAATGTTCTCATCTCGTCTGAGTCAGTGCATTTGGGAAAAACCAAAAATAGGAAGTCATATAATGATGTAGATAATACAATACATAATTCTTAACCATCTTTTGGGGTTTTTTTGAAGATCTTATAGAAGTGATAGAGCTGTCATGGCAATTGATGGAGTGCTTTCCCTTTACTATTGTGACATTTTAGAAAGGTAGTCCGCAAACTGAAATCCAGCTTGAGCAATTGTAACAATGGGAAGAAGAGATCAAAACCTAAATCATAAGTTGCTAGATTGTTTGAAGTTTCCACTGCTTCAAGTGGCAAATGGGAAGCAACTTTGAATCAAACCTGTTCATGTTCAGGCTTCACACACAATCCATATATGGCAACTGGGCAGCTCCAGGAGCTCCAAGCAAAATATTTGCCTTTCTTTTATAACCAAACAGGTATCCTGAAGCAGACTCTCTGCAGTAGCATTTTGTTCAAAGTCTAAGACTTCTAATGTGGTTTCTAAAGATACTAGGGTCTCCAATTATATTTTTAATTTGTTGTATTGGTATCTCAGCTCAAGAACTTCAACACTTCTGGCACCATCTAATTATGTGCTGCCTGATGATGTCAAAGAGGGGGCAGCAGGGTAAAGAGAAGGTAGATCTGAGGGAAACAGGTCTGTGGGTAAGAGACATCCTTTTTAGAGAAGGTCTCTGTCAAATGGGCAAACTATTTCACCTTTGGGTCAAAATGCTCTAGCAGACTCAGAATTCTTTTCTGGGGAATACAAGAGGGCAGCCCAGACAGCACAGGATCAATTCCTGACTTTCAGGCTCGTTCTGGTCTCACTCAGAGACCAAGCATCCCGCATCTGCGGCATTGCTACTGTATTACAAGATGGCAATCATGCTCTTCCTGGACACACAGGGCACCAGTTTTCTTTTAGTTTTGTTTTGTCTGCACCAACATAATTCAGGAGCAGTAGACTGAAGTTAACAAAGCTTAAATGCAACAGAATAAAGACAGGACAAAATCAGGCTCCCCAGATTGTCATTCTCTGGAAGTACCTCGATTTCACTGTGATTCATTTCTGCTCTTAGTCAGGATGAGTGACTCAGCCAGTGCAGGTTTGGCTGGCAGGGTGCAGCAGGGAGAGACCAATATTTCATATAACCACTCATCCCAACAAAACCGGGACCTGAGCCATGTACCCGAGGAAAAGACAATAGCATCTAGTGTTCTGAAAACAGATCAAGGCTAACCAACACTTAGCTGTCACTGAGATCTTTATACCTTTAAAGTCTGGGAAAAAGTCCAACAACAAAACAGATGTAAGCTTTTAAGCTACTTTGTATGCATATAAGCAAATCTGGACTGAATCAGCCAAAGCATAGTACATAGGGTTTCAAGTGTCTTAGGTCAGATCTCCACAAACCTTGTTTGATTGCTCACAAGTCCTGTTTGCTCAGAGCCAGTCATTTACTTAATCTAGATAGTATTAGAAGCAGCTTTTCTCTTCAATGTGAAATAAATTCAGTCTCCTCACTAGGAATTTTTATGCCCTTATTTACAGTTCCCTTTGTGTTTGAAGACCTAGGTCACCAAATCCTCAGACTTACTTTCCCTTAGAAAAAAAATCCCTTGATAGTAGCCAATTCTGTTTCCAAGACCTCCAAACTATCACCAGCTGATTGGCAGCACAGCATATCACATAGACTAGCAGCAAGTTTGACCTGACTTAGTGAAAGCTCATTGGTGCTGCCTGAAACAGGGCTGAGTTCTTATCCATAGGTGTGTTATGAAAGTTTTGCTCCCCAGTGTGAAACTGTTTCAGATTTAGGAAAATGTATCTCCATATTTCCCAGTTCACATCCGAAGTAAGCACTGAACAAATTAGCGGTCGTTCAAGGTGCTGTTGAAATTTTCATCGCACTAACCCCCATCCCTTTCAGAGGGCTCTTACATTATGTTTCTCATTATCCAGAATTTGAGTTCTGATATTATAAAGACAAACTTGGAACTTTCTTTGCATTCTCAGATCCATGTTCACTTTGGACATCTTTACCTTGCCTGTGCCTTCCAGCCAGTGGAGCTCTCCCTTTGTTCATGGGCAACAGCTGTGATTTGAGTGATGAGGGAAAAAGGCAGGAGAAGCCATCTCTAGCCTTGCCTATTGCATCCTCAGAGCCTTTGCTGTGTAGCTTTGCTGTGTAAGTACAGGTGGCAGGCTGGCAAGGCAAAAGGTCACAGCTTGGGAAACCAGCCTTCTCTGGGATCATAACCAGCTAATGAGCACTGCAGAAGGAAAAAGAGAAAAAAGCACTGCAGCATCTCTGAGGACACTGGGAAGTTCATTTTCACAGTATTATTGTCTATATAATTTCCACTCCAACCTGTCCTCTGCATTGCCCAGAGAAGTCAAACTGTATTACCACTAATTCATTAATAATACACTGAGGCAATGGTTTAGAGCATTGGTCTCTCCCTCACCTTTGAATCATTAAAAAAGGGAAAAAGCTTTTTTTTTTCTATTAAAGACATGCCTGTGACTAAGGAATACCTCTTGGAATCTTTGCCCTCTTCACATCTTGGGACAAAAATTATTTGTTTTTCTCTTCCTAGGGAGTTAGTAATCTCAGTGTATAAACTGGAGGAACCTGACTAGAAGAAGCCAATTGCTGTTCAGGAGTGGGCTGGGCATAGATCAGTGGGTGGTGACCAACAGTATTGTGTATAATTTCTCTTCTTTGGGTTTTATTTCTCACTCTCTTTTTGTCATCTCCCATTATCATTATTATTAGTAGTAGTAGTAGTATTGCTAGCATTATTACTAGTATTATTACTAGTATTATTAGGTTTCATTATGTTTTATTACTAATATGTTACATTAATGTTATTATTGTAATTTTTTTCTAATTCTTTTCTCCATATCATTGGGAGAGGGGAGATTGTGAGTTAGTGACTGCATGGTACTCAGTTGCAGTGTGGGGTTAAAGCACATCATTACAGGCTCTATCACTGCTATTATCTGCTCTGGGTTTAGGAAAAATAACTCCTCCTACTTGTTGCTTTCTCAGCCTAGTAAGACTTACCTATCTGGTTCCACAGAAATTGTTATTACACCTGTGGGTTCACTTATGACTTTTCCAGATCTGAGCTCTCCCCATGTGCCTGGCATGGTGTAGAGTGGGCTTTTGATGGGGAGGTGCAGACATACTTGACCCTTTTCAGAGCCACCTGTGAATGCTGTGCATATTGCTATGGCTGCCTCATTGATTACACTTGGAGGGTGAAGCTCACAGCGCTTTCCCAAGAGGGGTTTCCCTGGGTTAACTGGTTTGGGTGCTGAAACACATAGAGATGAAGGGATGCAACAACATGCTCTGCAAGCCAGTGTAGGCAGGGAGTGCAGAAGCCCAGTCCAGTACTCTGATGACCATAACACTGGTATCTTGCTTTTATCTTAGGGTTTTGTTTCTTTCCTTTGGCTTCCATTACTACTCCTCTCCACAAATTCCAGGATGGCTTGGTGTCCTAGGGTGACTTTATGATGCTTGTATCCACAATCATCTGTTCTGTTTGTGCTGTATATTAAGTTCTGTACCTTAAAATGGTTCTGGTAGCGAAGGGGGAGAAAGAAGCAGCAGCAGTTTGTTTTGAGAAAACTGCTTGACTCCCACACGGCCTGGCTCCTGCATTCGTCTGAGGCACGGACAGCAGTGGGACAGAGATCTCCTGTGCTTTTAGTTAGTTTTAGCTGGCTGAGGCAGAGAAGCTCCCTGGACTGTTTTTTTCTTTTCCCTTGGGACTGTTTAAATCTGCTCTGGACCGACAAACCCAGAGGAGCAGCGAGGGCTGGCACCCGCGGCCGCTGGGCCTGACCCTGCAGAGGGAGTGGGGCTGGTGAGAGACTGAGTGAGCTGAGCTGCACCCACGGCAAGGGCTGTCTCTGTTTGCCATCTCTCTTTGGAGTGGCCAGACGTTTTGTTGTTTCATATTATTCATTCTTTGTGCTTGTGGGCATCTTGTTTGTTAAATAAATAGTTTTTTTCACTTTTCTCCGAGGAAGTTTTTTCCCAGACCAGCTGGGGGGAGGCGCCGTTTGGGTTAGCTTTCCAGAGGAACCCCCTTCAGAGGTTTCCTCCCAAAATTTGCCTTAAACCAGGACACTTGGCAAGAGTTGCCTCCAGACAGCCACAGCAGTCTGTAATGTGCAGCAAGGGGCATCCCTCTCGTCATCACTGTTCTAGATTCCTCCCCCTGTGCTCACTGCACACATAGTATGACACCTATATTGCATAGAGTTAATGTAAACCAGTACAGTGAAAGTACATTTTTTTGCCTTTACTGGGTGCAGCTAGTTAGGTTTCTGACCTGGAGTAATGAGGCATTTTAGATAACTATGATAACTATGATTGAGAGGTATCCCACTGTTAATACCAATCAAAGTGTGTCTCTCGATTTACACATGTAACTCAGCCTACAACTGAGTTACCACAACTATCAAGACAGTAGGACCAAAAATATAAGCCCATCCTTTCATTATATAGTTTTAGCATGTTGTCGTGAGCCTAGGGTCTTTAAGAGAAAACCTTTCCTAGCATATCTTTTTAATACCTATCTCTGCTGGGAACTCTATCTGCTATGAAAGAGCAGAAATGACCAGTTTCAGCAGTATTAGGTCCTTCTTGGCTAGGAAATCGTGTCATTTCTCACATTCCTCTGGGTATCTGATGCATTTTGTGTGTAAGATGCAGAAACAATCTGCATAGCGAGAGACAAAGATTAGAGCCAAAGATTACCCAGAAGGGAAGTAGATTAAAAAGAGGTTTTTAGTGAGAGATATATTCAAATACACAACACATAAATACACACACAGAGACACACACACAGGGTAGAGGTAGCTGATGTGATTCCATTTTTTCTTATGTGAATCCTCTTCCCTGAAGGCATGATGGCATGCATTTTAAATCAAAGGGCATTGAAAGAAGTAACGCATTTCCAGCCACGGATAAAAGTAACAATACTGCATATGAGAACAAAAGCAGATGGGACACATCTGTGTTCTCTGAGGATTAAGTGACATATGCAGTGACATGCTTTACATCCTCAGAAATCTGCAAAATATTCAAAATAAGTTGTTTTCTATAGCTACCAAATCATTAGAACATGCCTCATTTTGTAAATGCTCTTGCCATTACAGTTCTTTATGCAAATGAAATTGTCTGTGAAATAATCTGCTTTTTTTCCTGATACTTCTCATGTTATTCCCCCCTAATTCATTATTGCATGTAGTGTGTGTCTGTGTATGTTTCCTATGATCATTCTATTTGGATTCTGAAAGCAATAGTTAAAAATCCCTGCAAGAGTACAGTGATAAACTAAAATTAAAATAAATAATAGAAGAGGAGCTGTGGCAGGAAGGTTTTAGGAAAACAGTTATAAGTTCTAGAGTTTGGTTCTGATAACCATAGTTTTTTATTGATTTTTCCTCTGTAAATATTCCCGTTATAAGAAAATTAAATACAATCATTACACAACTGAACTTAATAACACCTCACAGTATAATGGCTTGTGTTTGGTTTTTTTATAAATGCTAGAACTTCACTAATTTTCAACAATAAAACAAATCAGAACAAAAGATCCATGTCAAAATAACAGTACAGAGAGAGAAGTGTGACACAGATGTGGTGAAATGCCTGCAGAAGGTACAAGGGGAGTGAATAAATGTCACAACCACAGTATCACTGTATTTGGAGACCTTTTATGAAGTATTGGGGAGGGCAAAATACATAAAAGCAACAACGTGATGGAGCAGAAATATGTTGTTGACTGTAATTTACCATGTTCTTCAAAAAGATTATATATGAAAGTGATTCTAGGAACTGTCTTTGAAAACAGAAGAAGAAAACAAAAAGACATTTCCTAATTCAGGGACATGTTGGCATGCATATGTGTTAATATAAAGTGATATGCAAAGAATATGGTACTTGCCTGAAAGCCACCACTTTAGGTATCAATAATCTTGTATTAATAAAGTAATAACTTGTGTATTTGGACTCAGGTCTCTGCCTAAAGAAATGAGCAACAGCTACAAAACAGCTGGAAGCTCCCCCTCTCGAAGAGTTGAGAGATTATGAAAACAAAACCAGGGAACACTATGAAACAGAGGTAAAATGGTTGATAATACAGGTACCATTGCTGAAAAACTAGTGAAAAATCCATGTTCTGCTACCTATCATCTTGTTAATATTTTATTATTTATTCTTTACTGGGCACAACCAGCCAGAATGTATCTCACACCAGGATTCTCAGTTAAGAAGCTGACTACTTTGTGAACAAACATGGAGAACTGGAAGGGCTGGACTCTTGCTTTATAGCCTGGGGACCTTGGCATGCAAAGCAGAGCAGTAAAATCAACCAGCCAAGACCAGACATGACAGTACAGCTCCTGGAAAGGAGAGAGCATCTGTTCTTCCTGGGGATGCCATATGGATAGTCTGGCCAGACCTAGCTGCAGGTTCCCTTGCTATGCAATTCTCAGCAATTACATCCTGGAAAGAAACATGAAATGCAGCTATGGCGTCTATTCTCAAAAGATTGGTAGCAGTTTATTGGTCATATCATTCAATCCGTGGACATCTTGCAGACTTCTTTGCACGTGCAGAAGCACGGAGGGAATTTGGAGAGGTGTTTAAAATTTCATGTAGTGCATGAGTAATTGCTTTCTGTAGAGCTCTTCACAACCAGTCTGGGGATTGGTTGGCTGGTGCTTCCCAGTTGTCTACAAACTCCAGAGGCAGTTTAAGGAACATTTTCAGATTATTCAAGAGTAAATCTTGAGGAGCAATCCAGCCCTTGATATAGTAATTACATGTCTCCTTTCTACTGATAAGCCTCAACACTAGATCCAGCATTCCAGGTGTGTATCACCAGTGCTGAATAGAGAGGAAGGATCACCTTTCTTGATCTACTTGTGTGGTTCTTCCTGTTGCAGCTCAGGATGCTGGTGATCTTTGCAAAAAAGGGTGCATTGCTGGCTTATAGTCAGCTTGGTACCTATAAGGTTCCTTAGGGCTTTTCGGCTATCCTGCTCACCAGCCTGCGAGCCCCCAGCCTGTTCTGGGACCTGGAGTTACTCCTCAGGTGCAGGACAACTTTATACTTTATTTCATTGAACTTCATGAAGTCCCAGTCAGTTATTTCTCCAGTTTTTAAAGATCCTTCTGAGTGGCAGAAAAGTTTGTACTGTATCAGCCACTCTTCCCAGTTTTGTACCATCTGAAAAAAACCACAGCTTGCTAAAGGTGTATTCTGTCCCTTGTCATTCATAACAACTTGTCCTAGGTTACAATGTAAGATGTGCCCGAAGTATGTATTCTATCACCATCTTCATGAGCTGTTGAAACCAGGTGGGGCAGTGTTTCCCTTGCCCCCTCCCTCCAGACTATCCTCTGTTAATGGGTCATCAATGCCTTGCCCCATGACTCACAGGTAACTCCCTCTGGGAGCTCTTTCTGTTTAATTGGCAACCAAGGACCTACGGCATGACTGGTGGAATGCTATCAGCCCATTTTGAGATGCTCCTCCCAGGGGGAGGAGCCAAGGAGCCAAGCATTCTCACTTGTATATAATCTGGGATTTGGGACAGCACAGCAGCCTTTACCCACTGGATTCCCAGAGGACAAGAGCTACCAGCCCTTTCTATGAGATCACTTCTTCAACAAGACCATTTCGTCTGGACTGCTGCCACCAAGGGTGGACACAACTTTAAATAGCATTGTTCCCAGTATCCATTCCTGAAGTACTGTACCACTGGCTAGCCTTCAGCTGAACTTTTTGCTGCTGTCTACAACCCTCTGAGCCTGACAGTTCAGCCACTTTTCTGTCCACTGTTCACTTATCTAGCCTGTAAGGCATAGACAAATATGTGTGTGAATTCTTTAGAGATGGTCTGCTAAAAGTCTTGCTAAACTTGAGGTAAACATCCTACACTGCTCTTCCCTCAAATTTTAATGAGTTTGTATGTTTTCCTACTGCTTTAAAGATATCTCAGAGACAAGGGAGACACTGTCAGAGGCAGTGGGTCATAAAAAGTCTCAGATCTTTTACCTGATAAACATCACACCCTTTGCCAGTTACTTTTACTTACCAGCAACATACATAGGCAAGTCTGGCAGTGGTTTTGGGAGACTGACTTGGAAACTTTAAATATTAACATCCATCATCTACCCTAGTTTAAAAGATGAAACAGTGCCACTGTTTTTGGTTAAATTCTGTGACTGAGGGGTAGTCAGTAGTAAAGCTTATTCTACCACTACTCCTGAGAGATTCAAGCTTCCCCATCACCAGCAAACACTCCATTTAGCACACAGAGTTGTAGTGTCACAATGCATTAGCACAAATGTTATAGGAGAAAAAAGAAGAAATCTCTCTGGAGTATGAAACATTAAGTATTTGAAAATTACAATTTAAAGAAAAAGTCTGTGAATGTAAAAGTCAGACGAGACATCCACCTCCACTTCTCTGCTACAGCCCTTCTCCAAAGCAGCTGTAGCAGAGATGGCAGTGTGATTAGGTTAGCCAGCTCTTTGTGGTACCAACAGCTGCTATGGCTGTTCGCCAGGACACCCCAAGGCTCCATTGCTTCTGAGTCTATGTCATTTTGTAAGCAAAACCATGCAGCACACAAATACATGGTAGCCAATGCCAACTTGGCAGACACAGAATAGATCAGCTACAACTATGTTAACAGTTTCGAATACAAGAGACTGCAAAGTATTAGGATCACATTACAGAGAGGAGAGTTGAAGAAAGGATGGAAAACTAGGTGCAGTTCTTTACTACTTCGCCTCACAAGGTTTAACAGGGAGAGGGTTTGGCTTCAGCATAGATGAAGCACACAGTGAAAGGACAGCTTTCCAAAGCCTACAGCAAAGGGTTATGCTTAGATTTCTGCAAGTTAGATCTCCCTTGGGGAGCTGCTTCAATGCACCCTGACAATGGAGATAACCAGGGGAGTGTAGCAGCCCAGTTGGGTCCAGAGACTGGTGAAGGGTGATTTTCCCCTTGTAAAAGCTAAGGCAGCCAGTTTAAAAGAAAGGTTAAGGGCAGGTATTATGTAAGTACTCAAGATGAGAGCAATAGTTCAGGAAGTCATTTCTTCCCTAAAGCACAGGAACATGGGTGGGTAGGTGAGTGAAAGGACAGCAAATTTTCTCCAAACTCAGAGCCTCTTTCCATACGACAACGTGTGGTGATTTTCAGGGGTTTCCTTCACACACAAAACTTTTATAATGGAGTCTGGTCCTGCTGAGGCACTGGAAAGTACTAAGGCCATTACAGAGGACTTAAATCTCTGCTTAAGTAAGCAGGGAAGATTACTTAAAATGCTGGAAGAGAGATACTGTGGTCAGAGCTTGTCTTTGGCATTGGTGAAAACATAGCTTCCAATACTGAGGTGTCATTGAGGGCTATTGAAGGAATGCTTACAGCATTTTCTCCTCTGGGTGCCTGTGATCATGTAGAATATTACACAAGAGGAGAAAGGGCCCATGAAACTGATGTGATGGTGTAATTTACCAAAGTGAATCAAAATACTCTTTGTCCTTGTTTATCAGGCACTGCCATGCTAGAAAGTCACAAAGCCCCCTTGAGTAGCAGCAAAAATGAAAAGACTGCAAGTTAAACAGACCTATGAAGTGTTTATAAACTGAATTTATTACTAGTTTTAAAAGGCACGGCTGCTTTGTTGTAAGGCAGCTTGTCTCAGACTTGAAGGGTTTGCTAAGCATAGTAAGAGACTGGGAAGGCAGAATGGGTTGTTATATTTGTTTGCACTGTCAAGAAAATATTCATCACAACCTCTGTGAGAGACGTTTTGATCTCAATTTGCAGAGCTCTGATCAAGAAGTAAAAACCATCATACAGAGAGTGGGAGCTGCAGTGGATAAAAAAAGGCTTCAGTCCAAAGAAATAATGATTCAGAGTGCAGATTCTCTGCCAGGGATTGAATTTATACACTTCAGAAAGTACACACTCATGTTGACATGACTGGTTTGATTTCAGGGAACCTGCAGTCCATGACCTTCTTTCTCTTAGGTGCAGCTCTTCAGTAGAGCTCAGGCTGCCACAGCACCAAGATCTTCACAGTTTCAGGGGAACCAGGGTGCTGAGCAGTGTATTCCAGCAAACTTCTTGATTTGCTGAGGGAAGATACCCAAACCTTCACCATCTCCAGTTGTCGTGGCAAGGAAACCTGGTCATACATGTTAGACAGATGCTCTCCACACCTACCCCAAAGGTGGGAACTAGGGCATTTTGGAAATTGGGCATAGGCTGAAGTTCTGCTAATCTTTAACATGCTCAGCTGTTTGCATGACAGCTTTGTGTGGAGTCTGTCCCCACAGTGCAAACTGAGTTAAGCTTGTAATACCAAAATTCAATATCACTGTAATAGCTGTTAAATACTCTAGCCTTACTCTAGCCTGTTAAATACCACCACCTCAGTAGGTGTTAACAAAGTTTGCTGCCATCAGATGGAAAAAAGTCAAGGCAAGTAACCCAAAACGTAGAAATACTGCTACACAAAACTGAAGAGGGTAGGAAGAAGGGTTGTTACTGTTCCTTGAGCACAGAAAAAGGCCAAGAAATAAGCTTCAAGAAATAAGGATACCTGTTATCCATGCTTGGTAAAAACACAATATGGCTGAGTAATACCAGTGCTGGCTCGCAGTAGCCAGTGTCTAGGAAATAAGAACAAGAACATGAATTCATTTGCTTGCCTTCCAGGAAGCTGTCTGGTGGTTTTGGAACCACAATTCTACTGTCCATTAGCAGGAGGGACTCCACAAAATGGGGACATTCAGTCAGAGCCTGAAACTCTGTTCAGTAGTTTCTGAATGTTAGTAATAATTTAGAGTGTTAGTAGTTAATTTTTTTGAGAGTTCATCATTCACACATGCAGAAAAGCTGTGTCTGATACATCCATGTGCAGAATTTGGGTGGTATTTTTAGGAACTGCTTTCTAATTACAAACCTAATAAGGAGTTTTCAACAAAACAGATGAACAATGGTGACTGTGTGACAGTGTGAATGGCAGACACCTTTCTTTTCCTCTAGTCTCTCAGCAGGGGGAAAGCCAGAGACGCCTGTACAGAGAACTGCTGAGGAACTACAATCGCCTGGAACGACCTGTAGTGAATGACTCCCAACCGCTTGTAGTTGAACTCCAGCTTTCCTTGCTGCAGATAATTGACGTGGTAAGTTATTTGCTGTTCTCTTCTCTGTGTAGGCACCCATTCAGTGTAATAAATCTGATCTCCCATCCAGGAGAAATACTTTTTATCAGGCTATCAGAGATGAAAACTGTGTTTTGCTAAGCATCCTCCCTAAATGCTGGAGAACACGCTTTGACACTTTAGAGGAGTGAATATTGTCCTAAAAGCAGAGCCATTTCTGATACAGTATGAGCTGCAAGGAGATTAATTATGTATTTTTTTCCATTGGTTTTAAACAGAAAAATAATTCAATCAATTAGAAGCCATGTGTTACTACAAATTATTAATGATACATTCTTCTCAGAGCTGTGTGGGATGCAATAATTCAAGACCATGTGCAGCATTCAAATCTACCATCACTGCACTTACACTTTTTCATTAGATATTATAATGGTATTGGCATCTTCTCCCATCATATTTTTACCATGCACTGCAGCTGAATGAGTCTGCCCTGAGATGAGCTTAGAAATACATAAAAGTAAAACCTGGAGGCACAGCCCTCTAATTGTCTTGACTACAACATGCTTTTACGGAATTGGAGATTTGACCCATGGAAAATCTTAACATGATAATCCAAATCCTTTTTTTCATCATGAAGCGGATTCTGTATGATAAACCATGATATATATAGACAGGATTTCTTTCATCTACATGAGAAAAACAAGCCAGGAGAAGAAATTTGACCATCTTCACCCTGTCATCAGAGCAAACAGGTGAACGCACTAGTGCTCTTATCTTCATACCTTTTCCATAAACAGTATTTGGAGTTGGTTTCTGATACTGTCACTGTCATGGAGGGAATGAGGAATAGAGAGAGAGAGATGTGGAAACATTTGTGCAGTTGCAAAGCAATTTAACAGGACCCTCAAATATTTAAACTTTTTAAAGCTCTTCCAATCTTTTTGGAAAGGTGTAGCACACCTGGTGCTCTCCTTGGAGAGGTAAGCAGGACCCTGAAGGTATAGACCCCCACTGACACAACATGCAAGTGGCAGATCCAGTCAGCTGTGGCATTCCTGGAGGCAGGCAGAAGCCACTCAGATAGGGTATGCATCTTTCTGTTTTGAAATGTTACTGCATTGAACTGGAAGAGAGAGGAAATCAGTACTGTCAGCCGAAGGCCTCTACATGAATGAAAGAGCAAAGATTTCCCGCAGCTAATTTCAAATAAATTTCAGCAAGCAATTCTAGGTTTAGCAGAGGTGTCTCAGCTTCAAAGATCTTCCTTCAGTCCTTCTTTATCAGTGGTATTTTCTTTCAACCTAATTTGAAAGTTAAGGGTACTAAAGGGGACTCTTTAGCCATAGGGCTGTAACTGTACATTTTCAAAGTCGGGAGAGTTATATAAAACAAATTTTCAACTGTGTTTCACATTCATATATGAAACCCAAGCTTTCAGGATATTGGTATTTTTTGAAATACTTTATCTACATTAGGTCAATGTATGTTATAAGAAATGTAGTTCCAGTGTTCCCTTTTGATTGTCCACAATAGGAAATAGGTGTGCTAGATGTTCATACCTTTCAGAAATGAAGCTTTTCTTCCCTTCATCTTTGTACTCAGTACAGATGATAGATGTTAATATGTTTTAATCAGAATTAATAACCTGTCCAGGCTTGTGGTCTTGCTAACTGCACTCAAAGTGTTTTAAAAAACATCCAGGCTTACCTGAAATGTTTATCTTGGATGACGTGAAAAGGTGCCTCTCTCCTCAGTGGAGGACAGAAAATCGCTTGGCAGTTGAATCCCTATAGTAAAAATGTTTCATTGTGGCACCAAGTGGCCAAACCAACCAGCCTGGAAATGCACAAAACACTGATCCCCTGGGTCCTTAAATCAGGAATCAGTGCAGAAATATGCCAGCAACAAACACTGTACCCTCCTCCTCCATTGCTGGCTGAACAGACAGCAACATCTGCCTACTCCAGCTGCTGAACTAAGCGTCTGTTTAAAAGGAGGCTCATTATAGCTGCAAGGATGTAAAGAGAAGCAGGTGAGCTTCCTTCTACAAGGAAGAGGTAACCTCTATCAGCTGAGGCACCATGAAGTAAACCAAGTGGCCATCTCTGTTCAATCAAATGGGAGTCTGGGGGTGAGTAGATTCTGCCTCCTCAGCTGCCCTGCCTGGAGGAAGACAAAGCAGCTGGCACACAGCATTTTACTTGGGGAAGAGGATAGATAGCATCACAGTCTTGGCAATGGTGTATGCATTGACAAAGTGAAAAGCTGTGCTTTCTGAGGACTTGCGTGTGAAGCGTGGTCCATTAGCCTAAAAGAGGAGGGTGCTAGGCAGAGTTCCAGCATGAGGGCACTATTTACACCATACTCCCTGTGAAGGAAAAAAGCACTCCATGCTCAGAGAAGTGTCATGTGCCAAGGCATACTACAGCATTGCTGGACTCACTGAGACACTTCGTAAGTAGTCACTGCAATGGGCATGAGACAGTAGACCCTGTTCTGGTTTCCCTGTCGGAGAAAACAATATGAAGAAGATGAAAACAAATTTCCCATTTTATTGTTGCATGGAAATGAGAAGGGGTCTGCCACTGATACTCAAAAAATCTTGTGCCTTCCCCATGCCAAGATGTGACATCACATCTAAAGCACTTCTATCTGGAACAGGTTCCACCACATGCCTCCATAAGTCTGTTTCCTACACACACTATAACAAAATGTAATGAATCCTAAATTCATCTTCTGCAGACTGACTGCTGAGAACAACATTGGTGACAGTCTAGTTGCACTCTGCTACACAGAGAGAAAAGACTGCTCTGAGATTGTTGTGGTTTTCCAAGAAGTAGTAGAACTACTTAAAAATCTCACCTCCGCTTCTTAAAACCATTTGAAGAAAATTTCAAAGCATGACTGCTTTGGATTATGTTTTCTGCTTCTATGTGCATGTATTTCCTACACAGGGTATGCATGGTTTTTAGGATTCAAAGCCAGCCATTATACTCAAAGCTAAGAAGAATGTTGGATTGGGTGAGACCCTTGCTAGGCCTCACAAATGAAGATCTAGACCCTCTTTTCAATTTATTGAAGGGGGAGAGGGAGCTGGTTTCCCCCAGGGAGCTGACCCCAGAGGCAAAGACAGCAATCGAAAAGGTACAGAAAGCTTTGTCAGACAGACAAGCTCACAGGTATGAACCAAGCTTACCTTTCCATTTCATTGTGCTAGGAAAGCTGCCACACTTGCATAGTTTGATTTACCAATGGATCGAAGGGCAGAGAGATTCACTCTTAATCATAGAGTGGGTCTTTCTCTCTCACCAGAGATCCAAGACCATCACTGAGCCACAAGAGTTGATAGCTCAATTGATTCAGAAAGCCAGGTTGAGGTTATGTGAACTGGCTGGTTGTGACTTTGCATGTATTCACCTCCCAGTCAAACTCTCAGAGGAGGGAAGGAACTCTCCAAAGAGACTGACCAAAGAGATGTTTGAGCATTTGCTCCAGAGCAATGCCAGTCTCCAATTATCTCTGGACAGCTACAGGGAACAAATATCAGTCCATGCCCCATCCCACAAGCTGTTCAATGAGGAATTCCACCTCATTCCTCGTGAGAAAAGGAGTCGGAGACCACTCAAAGCTCTCACAGTGTTCACGGATGCATCTGGGGCTTCCCACAAGTCGGTGATGACTTGGAGAAATCCTCAGACTCAGCATTGGGAAGCTGATGTGGAGTTTGTGGAGGGATCTCCCCAGATAGCTGAACTGGCTGCAGTGGTAAGAGCTTTTGAGAAGTTCTCAGAGCCAATTAACTTGGTGACTGACTCTGCATATGTAGCTGGGGTAGTGTCCAGAGCAGAGCAGGCTGTGCTCAAAGAGATCGAGAATGAGCACCTATTTAGGTTGCTTTCAAAGCTGATTTATTTGGTTTCTAATCGGGAATATCCATTCTTCGTGATGCATGTGAGGTCACACACCGATTTGCCAGGTGAAATTGCAGAAGGGAATCGTCGAGCAGACTCCCTTGCTGCACCAGTAGAAAAAGCACGCCTCCCTGACATCTTCCAACAGGCAAAACTGAGTCACCAACAGTATCATCAAAATGTGCCAGGCCTGATCCGTCAGTTCCAGCTAACACGGAGTCAGGCTCGAGCTATCGTGTCCACCTGTCCCAATTGCCAGCTCCAGGCCATGCCATCCATGGGTATGGGGGTTAATCCCCGAGGCCTTGGCAGTTGTGAGGTGTGGCAAACAGACATCACACACATTCCTAGTTTTGGTTGCCTCAAATATGTTCATGTAAGTATCGACATACATTCAGGTGCAGTGTATGCCTCTGCCCATGCAGGAGAGAAGGCTGTGCACGCCAAACAACACCTAGTGCAAGCTTTTTCAGTGTTGGGGATCCCAAAAGAAATTAAAACTGACAATGACCCAGCGTATGTGTCCAAGGAGTTCCTAGAATTTGTCCAGCAGTGGGGAGTGGAACATAAAACTGGCATCCCCCACTCCCCCACAGGCCAAGCTGTGGTTGAGCGTGCACATCAGACGCTCAAACAGGTTTTAGCTAAGCAGAGCAGCACTACTGCGGGGATGTCTCCACAGCAGAAGCTCTGCAAGGCCATTTTTACCATCAATTTTCTGAACTGTTCATTTGAAAACATGAGTCCACCTGTACTTCGTCATTTTAACAGTGGCAACCAGTTCAAACCAAAGCCCCTCTTTAACAGCAGGTTCAGTTCAGTTTGCCTTGTCCTCTGTGTATAAGGACAACTTTATACTGAGCTGTCTCATGTGTATGCCATTTCTGAGGGTCATTTTTGCTTGGAGCCTGACCCCCAGTCACTCCCTGTGCATCAGAAGGGCATTGGCTGGTGATCTCTCCCACAGACCACTGTCAGGCATTGCTAAGCCCTGCCAACCCAAGCAAGGGTAGACATCCAAGAGTACTTGGAACAAAAATTCTCTTCTCATTTTGTCTAAGAGCCCAGTCAGCTGGTGAGGCTAGAGTAATTAAGAAATGAGGCATGGCATTTTCTGCAGCAGAGGAATTGCAAGAATTTTCCTTTGGCACAATATGAAAGGAAGCTGCTAAGTGAAAACTATTTGTCATTGTGAATGATTGTTTTTATTTCTCATGTTGGCATTTGCAGGAAACCTTATCTGAAGGTGTGGTTGCATCTGCTACGTTATTTAAAAAAAAATACAGCTGTTGAGGCCCCTGCCTATGGTGGAGTCCTGTAGTACTTTTTTCCTCCATGTTCAGCCTTCCAGCTGCCACTGTCAGAGGTCATAATGACAAAAAAAGGGATTGCAGGTGACCAGTGGGAAGTCACGAAAGTGCTGAAAAAATTATCCAGCAGCCCATGAGTCATTATGTACTTCCAGAAGCTAAAAAATACATAATCTTCCTGTGTTTTGTGCTACAAATCCAAAACAAATGCTGTGTCTGGCAAAATTTATTATGGACTGTTTTGATTTAATTGCACAGTGTGTAAAATGATTATACATCCTAGGGACTGCACGATTATCCCAAACCTCACAGTAGGGATATGACAAGGTTGTAAACAATCTCACTTTTAAACTACAGGTGTTGTTGCTACAGTGTGTGAAAGCTCTCCACATTTTTGGAAAGTAGCAAGATGAGGTAATATAATAGTTAAGTAGGACAATAAAACAGAGATTCATTTGGGGTTTTTTTTCCTGAAAACTGTGTCTGAGCCTTGCTGTTCAGAGAAAACAAGACAAAAGATCCTCACATACTTTAACTGAGCACTCAGGTGCAGTCGCTATCACTGTAAGCAGCATACTAGCTTAGCAGCACAGATATTTTTACCTTCTGTACCCATACCTTATCAAAACGTTGGATTCAAACTTAAGCTTCCACTAGTTTCCCCTAAATCAAGTAATACAACCCTGAAGGAATTGGGGTTTTTTGTTATTTTGGGTTGGTTTGTGGGGTTATTTTAGGAAGTGTTTGGTGAAAGGACAATTTTTAAATGCAGGCATCTGTTGACATTGAAAATGTCTTCACCAGCCTGCTCATTTCTCAGGTGATCTGCTCATCAAATGGGACTGTTGAACTCAGTCCTCACGAGCTTTTTTGCTGGGGAGCTCTCTATTTGAATGAGAGTTGCCAAAGCTAGAGGCTGCCTGTCAGTATACCGTGCCAGAAGTTAAAGGGGAGAAGGCAGGAAGGGAGGCTATGCCTAGTCCTGGGGTGCATCCTGTCTCACACAGCCCTCCTACTGTTGGGTTTTTCACATAATCCCTGTCAGATCTGAATGCCTTTAGCAGTTGATCTCCTTTTTTTTAATATGATTTTGTTTCTTAAGCTCTCTAGGCCTGGTTCTGCAGGTGTATTGAAAGGCCAGAAAGTTAAAGTTTTATTTTCTAGCTCTTAATTCACCTCTTCCTTCTTAAACTGACCTTACAGCATCTAGGTCGTTCCCTCCCACCTTTCATTCCAGCATTCTCACACAAAAATCTATGCTCAGTATTATGTAAACCCAGATCAGCAGACAAGTGATTCAAGGAAACAAATAAAAATATGCAGTGCACATAAGCACCTATTCATTTGTTATTCCCAATATAGAATCAGTATTTACTAGATTAAACCATAATCCCTATAGTACATCCCGTAAAAATCTTTTACAAATAGATATCTTCAACTATGTAAGCATGACCATTCAACTGACTCTTTCAGGCCTTTTAAAGTATATATATTTTTTTTTCTTTCCTCATAGTGCCTTTGCATTTATTTGTGGGCTTCTTGCATAGCTTTTGTGAGCAATATTTACTCTGTTTCTCCTTGATAGACCTACTCTAGCAAATCACATATCTTTCTGGAAAGTTTTTTCCACTCTCATCGTGCAAGAGCCAATTTGATGAGACCAGAGCAGCAAGGCTGATACAAAATAATGCAGCTGAGAAGACAGACTGGGTACCATTATAAAAGATGAAAATCAATTTGTGATCATGTTAATTAGGATTCCAGACAGAAAAATTACAGAAAGGTTTCTAGACCAACAGATTCATTGGAGTTAAATCCCAAAATCTCTCTCTTGGTCAAAGAATTCACTTAGTGTGACCAATTTTCAACTCCAGGAAGAAAAAATAAAATTCCTCTCCATTATCATGGGAGGATATTGAAAACTGGGAAATTCAAGGCTAATTGAGCCATGAATTATTATTTTGGCTGTCTCCTGTGTGCAGGACATTATCAAAATTCCAGTCTCACTAAACCAATTAAAAATCTGAATTTGCTAGTAAAGTTAAGAGGCATGAGTAGTATGGTTTCCTGACTAATACTACTTGCACACACTTGCATGAAACATTATGATGGAGTTTTAATTACCTGAACTTTAACAGCATGTTTCTATTTTGTTTGACTTCTGCCCCACTCAGCTCAGAGTAGAGGCAGCTCACTTAGTGAGAAGCAATTCCATGGTTTATTTTCTTTCAGCATGGTCCCCCAAGATGTACTTACTGGCAGTGGCTCTAACAAAAGAAAGGCTGATTTCCTTCTGATATTTTCAGTTGTGGTCATTTAGCTTGGGCATTTCATGATAATTAAACCATTTTCTGTCTGACTGGTGAAAAGACTGTTGTTTGTAGATGTGGGAATTTAGATCTGGAACTCCTGTATATTCCTTAATTTTGGGTAACTAATGTGAGGCATCAAACATTTGCAATAAGCAGTTAAGCCAAAGCTGTTGGGGTGGCCTTGAACCTAGAATTTCCTTCATTTCTCTGAGTTCTCTGAGAGTAAGTCCTGAGAGACAGTGAGTTCAGTTTCTGAGTTAAAATCTTCCCTCCCATTTTCTATCCCTGACTACAGACTTTTAGAGCTCACTTGAGTTTTGGAACATACCCTTATTTTTTTGCTGTGCTATCACAGCAGCATGCAAATATAGGAAAAAAATGCAAAGGCAACCTTTCAGATGGACTGAATGTGAGTCTCAGATAAATACTCAGGGTTGGCTTTCTCAACCATCCTTCTGCTGTTTTCCTTGTGATTTCAAATGCTGAAAAGTACACTTAATAATTAATATCATAGAATTTGTATCTAGTCCTGTTTGTTTGAAGCACCTGCCAGCTGTGCACAAAATACAAGGAGGTCTATTTCAGGAGGAGGTATCCACCCTGGAGAATATAAAAACCACCTACCTGCTATGTGTGGATGTTTTGTGATTTTAATGGAAGACTGACAGCTTTTGTATGGTGACATAACACCCTTTCCCCCAGGAACTAAGCATGTATGTCAGTTTATCCAAGCAGTCAGAGAGCAGCACTCTGCTGGAAGGCCATGTGAGGCCCTCTGACCCAGCTTCTGAGGTTGCCATGAGAAGTAACTTTGAAATAGGTGGACAAAGCTGGTGGCTTCACTCCTTCCAGGATCCCAGAGAACTGTGGGGGCAGGGAGCCCTGCAATTTGCAGGTCTTCATGGAGGAACTTGAAGTCAAACAGTCTCAAGATCAGTGAGCCTACACTGTGTCACATTTCACAGGAGTCCTGATCTTCAGGGACTAGTGCAAAGCTACAACCTGGAAAAACAAAATTAGTCTCCTAAGTCAAGTATCCATAGCCCCAGGCAGTAGCTGGAAGTCATGTTGCATGTGCAGGGCAAGAACAAGAATGCCTTTTCTCACCACAATGGAAACTGGAAAATACTGGGGCGTAAGGCAAGTAAGACACAAATCAAGTAGGCTTGGAACATTCTCAGTCACCAATTGTGCCAGTGAGTGGGAGGCCTGCCTACTCTGAAGCTTTGACTGGCAACAGAAACTGGCATTTCTTCTCTTATTTCTTACTCCCACTCTCACCTTTGGAGAATGCATGGGTTCAGTACTTGCTGCAGTGGCTTTTGTATCCAGGCCTTTGCATTTAACATCCATATCTGGATGGTTTCTGACATACAGAGAACCAAGGCTTTCACAGGGAATACCTCTAGAGGACTTTGATTGCCATGCATTACATAGCCTAATGAATATATCTGGCATCCTGGCAGGCTTTTCTGGCACAGTCTCTCTTTCAATGGTGTGCTTCTCCCAGTACAAGGTTCTCCTAAAGTCTCCACTCTCAGCACAAATGATTGCATGGGGAAGAGTTACGATCTGGCAGGGGGCAAACTCTCAGTATATAAAGTTCCTGTCTTGAAAGCACGTGAATAGACTCTGCTGAAGGTGGCAAATACAGATGCAATGGTTCTTCCCCAAACTGCTCTTCTGGGGAGAGAAAAATGTGGGTGGTTAAAGACAGTGGGACCACACAGCCTATAAAGAGTACTACACTGCCTTTGTAGTAGCTGCTACACAGTGGAAAGACCAAAGGCAGGTTGCACTTCTTGCCCACAGTGAAAGAACACAAACCTCTACAAGACAAGAGGGGACCAAGAAAGGCATGACGTCAAGGAGAAGCTAGTGGCATCAGATGGAAGTGAGATTCAAACCCAGATAAAGAACACGAGACATCACCTCCAAATATTCCACCTCCAAATGTAGAAGGAAATCCTGAGCAACAAAGGTATTCAGCTCTGAGCACTTGCCTAGATGTATCTTCATCTTGGGTGGGCAACAAAATACTCAGCAGGTGCACTGATCTTTTGTTAATCTTTTCTATTTTTGTATTTCTCCCCAGTCTTTCACCTAAAATCTGGGCCCTCTTGTCTGATTTCCCTCTTCCTTCTTTGTTAAAGGGGTTGAGATAAAAAATTAAGTTATTCCTGTGTAGTTGTTACTATCATGGCAAGGTTTGTTCCAGTTTTTTAATGAGACCTCTGAAATACAAAGGCTGTCCAGCGATACTTACTTGAATGTTTCCAGGGCAACCTGGGCACTCCTCAAAATTACTGGTTCTGTGAGCCTTCAACCATTCAATGCATTTGAGCTGAGTTTTAGATAACCAGCTGAAGATTGTGGGCAGATTGGTGGTTCAGCAAGGGAAAGGAGTGCTTGTGCAGTCGGAGACTGAGCATACAAGCATTTGAAAGCTTGATCAATTCCTTTGGATATTTTGAATAAGATCCCACTCAAAGATCAGTATCTGCTAACAGAACTTTCCAAGTTTCCATGCCAATGTCTTCATGTCACTTGATTGTTTCCCTCCACATCTTCAGATCTTCAGGTAAAAAACAGTGGGAAAAAAAACCCCTAAATTACCCGAAGTAGTACTGAAGGTTGCACATGATGTCTGAGAGTTACCTGTTCAGTTTAGGGACTTTTCTGATCATTGTCTTGAAATAATTTAGCGGATGATTCAACTCCCTTTTCTGTGGCTCTGTAAGACAACAAGAATTAATGACTCCTGCTGGTCACCTGTAACAAATGCCTCGCTACAGAGATGAAATGTAATCATATGATGTGACTACTGAAACAGGAAGGGCTCTGGGGTTTTTTGTCCAGGTGATATGACCCAGGTAATTATGTGGCTAAGGGGAGTTGTATTTTATTTATATGTTGACCTAGCAAAGGAAAATCTATTGACAGACAGTGGAGCACAAGGCAGGCAGATGTATGTACATTGTAAGTTTTGAATTTAGGGCAGAGAAAAGAAAACCAAACTAAAACATTCACATGTTACAGCATGTGCACCAGAACAAATCAAACTGTTACTTTCCATGGGTCAAAGGTGGCTGTAGGAATAAACAGATATCCAGGGCAGAGGATTAACTGGAGTCAGGCTAGAGATAGAAAGGGGAGAAAATGACCCAGATAAATACAGGAAGGATTTAGAGAACAAGTGTTGTGCTAACTGGTGACCACAGCTTTTCCAGCGTTTTTAAATACCAGGAGCAAAATGATTTGTCTGAGCTGAACAGTTGCAAACCAGGAAAACTGCCAGGGGGATGATAGAAAAGGACCTCTGGGAACTGATCATTTTCATCCTCACCCAGAGTCTTTGCAGGGCTGCCTTCAATGCTTTGCTGCACAGGAAGATGGGAGCTGAGAGCCAACACAGTGCAGAGGGAAGGTCATCCCCAAGGCTGACAGTGCCAAGACAGGAATCTTGAACAGAAAAAGCAGTGTGATAGATTATTCAAGTTTTCTCCTGGGAGGAAAGGAATCCTCTCAACTAACCTTTAAACCTCTCTGCATAAGCCCGTGATACAGAAAAGGGGACTGCCTCCAGCACATCCCACGCTCAATAATTAGCTTTTCCTTAGGCAAAGCTAAGTGACCAGTGACCTCCTGAGACAGAGTAAAGCACACACATTCTCCAGGTTGTTTGTGAGTGTCCATATAACAGAAAAATACAGTCCCTTCTGAGCCAAAGTATTTTAGAGATGCATACAGCACACAGGTCATGATGAAGATGGCAGGAGATGTAATTCTTTTTGCAGCTCTGGAAAGGCAAGGCAACCAGCCCACTGCAAAGGCCAAAGCATTTCCTTACGGAATGCAAAGCTATGTGGCTAAGTAGACCACTACAAAGGTGGAAAACTCCATAAGCACCTCAGCTCTGAAATGCCTCTCACTCTAAACAGAGGGTGGATTCAGACTCAACGTTCCAACGGCCTGCATCTCCTTGGCAGCCACAGTAGGCATTTTGTTGGTTCCTCAGGATCCTTCTCTAGAAAGGACTTAGCAGGAGAGCTAGAGAAATGTCTGCCCAGTTTAAGGTCAGCCTTGCTGCTTCTGCAAACCAGGCACTTTTGGAAAACTCAGATCCTTATTTGAAAAATATTTTGGTCTGTTGTGCAATAAGAAGGACCCATCAGACTGCATCTGTTGACCAACGCTGCATATGGAAGCACTTGCTTTTTGCCAAAATGTCAAATGCCATTTAAGAGCTCAGCAGACTGAAGGCAAGGATAGAAATAATCTCTGAATGGCCAAGAAAACATCCTGAAGTGACTTCTTTTTTCGCCCAAGAAAGACATAAGCAAAGCCCTAGTTAGACTTTGTCGTTTTGCTGCTATCTAAACACAGATAAGGAAGCTCATTGTTACTCTCTAGATAAGCATTTAAGAACTCAAAAAATAAGTTTTCCTTTGACTACAAAATGTATCTAAACAGAGTAGCCCTGTGAAAGGGAGGCAAAGCAGACCCAAGACAATAATTTTAATGCTACATTAAATACCTGGCTGAAGAATTGTTTGGAGTCAAAGCTGATTATCCATTAGTATCTGACACACAGATAAGCAGGTAAGGACAACAAACTGTTTTGTGAAATACAGAAGTCAGCCCAAGATACCTTCCTTTGCAAGCTGTCAAAGTGTAAACTTACTGTGCCAGAAACAAATGAGTTTCCTTATAAATCAGAGCCACATATGAAAGGCTCTGATGGAAGGCATGTGCACGTGCTGGAAACCCCCAGCCTCACAGATGTACATTGGACTTCAATGCATTCCCATGTGGTTTACATAGGTATATGTTAAAATGAGGAATGCCCCCTCTTCTGCTTCTCTGTAGGTTTCAGTGTAGATGGGGAAAATCCTTAATTTCGTACACCAAAGGCATTGGCTGACTGTTGCTGACCATGTTTTTAATCATGGTGTTCAAGCTCTTTTAACAGTACGCAGAAAGTCTTTCTTAGGAGGTCATGTGCAGCTTACAAGTATGAAGTATTATTTGGCTAACAACACAACATATTATTAGTTTTTGATGTGCAATTCAGATGACCATCATGCTTGCCAGCCTTATGGGACACCTCAGGAGTCATTAGTGGCCAGGAATGCATCAGTCAGATGAGCTGGTGGCTGGCCTCTGAGGATCCCTAGGACACAACCTCTGTGTTTCTGGGTTGCTTTCATTTCCCAGGTCAATGGACACAAATAGTTCTGATGATTCCATCAATTACCAACTCTGGGGTTATTCTTTAGGATTTTATTTTTCAAGATGGTGTTTGAATCCTTCAGCATCTAAAAAAACTTGTCTCAACAAGCCCAGTCCTTCTCTTATTTTTCTGCAGATTTTCTTACAATTGCTTCAACCACAGCAACCAAGGAAACAAAAGGGGGTGCAGAAGGACCAGGCCTCTGGAGGTGGGTTGTAGTTTGCATAGAGAGAGGTGTACATTTGCTGGAGCAGCAGAGAGGAGAAAGGGAAATTAACAGTGTTACAATATTACTGTTATATTAACAGTATAACAATATAATATTCACATCTGATTTTTTTTGGTGGCATTTTACAGCAGCAGAAACAATGCAGTCAGGTCTCAAGGGGACCCAAGAGGAGGTAATGTTTGTGTGGATCAATATGGCAAAGATCTTTTTCATGTCTGAAATTTACCTTTCCTGGGGACAGGGGCCTGGCTGCAGAGCCTAACTCTGGCCACAGTTCCAAAACCATCAGGAATCCTCCAGGGCAATGATTCTCCCTTTCTAGGTTGTGGTATGTCTGGAGATCCAACAACTCAAATATAAAAAGAGAAGATCATGCTACAGACAAGGTTCATGCTAAGAGTTTAGCGATACCACTGGACCCAGTGTCTGGTGTGCTGGGGAATCAGTAATTAGGAGACTTCTCTCGGCAGTTTTCCTTCATGCCGTAGCCTAGGAATCTGCAGTTCCTTCATGGGATACAGAAGTAACTCCAGAGGACTCACAGCTGACCACACAAATCTAGGGTTGCAGTTTGGCTTTGAGCAGCTCTTCTGTGATGCTTCTGGGGTAGTTTCTTTGCATATGTACTGTGAAGGTAGCTCAGGAGGGGAGGAGGGGAGGAAAGGCAGAATGAAAGTAGCTTGAGGTGAACAGATGGTATTTTTCCAAAGTCAATAAGGCAGTTTAGGTTTTTTACCTTGTTAGAGAGAAAGTACTGCAATAAGGACATGCATGTCCAGGGAACTCTCTGTATGGTTTAAATGCCTGCCAAGCAGTTTTCAGTTGAAATGTTTCCTACCCCAAACACTGCAGACAACCAAGCTTCCTAGGGCATGGACACACACAGGGACAGCTGGGCATACAGTGAGCCAGTCCCCCTGAACAGCACAGCCTCAGCTTCTGGGAGGTGGAGGGCATGGCTATTGGTGGTGTTTGGGTACCTGTGTATTGCCCCACAATGACTCTGCAGCCCTGCTTCTCCATCCCCACGGTGCAGGGTAACTGCAGAAAACTGGGGACCTTGTGACTCCCCAAAGAACTTGGGCACCAACTGAGTGGTGAGAGCATTGTTGTTTTTGTTATAAGAGATTCTTCTCCATGGCCTCTGCATGCAGGAATGACCCTGCAGACTCCTGCTCTGTGCAAGTGTTGTGTGAGTTCCCTCTCACACAGCATTTGTGTCCTTTTTGCCAAGTGATAGCTTCTGCCCAAGGCCAGCCCTTTCTTTCCTTTAGCCAGAGCTAAGTTACACAGCACTGACACTCAAAAAGAACAGCACTTCTGGCATTATTTCACCATTGCTTTGCAGTGGCAGCAAATACAACATAAAATCTCCCCAGTTATGACAGTGTGGTACTGGAAAACATCTTGTTTTGAGCAAATAGCTAGAAGGTAAAACTTGGTGAGCAGTTTGTCCCCAGAAAAATAAGAGATATCATCTATTACTTTCCTTTCTATTGCTGATCAGTTATAATAAACAGGGAGTCTATATGTTTAAAGGATAACAAAAAGAGTCACGATTGTCTGGGCCCAATAGTGGTGTTCCAGTGAGCTTACAATCTACTCCATGGAGTTTGGTTTATGTACCCCAAGAGTCTGGATTCTCTAAAAGACACAGGAACTCTTCCATCTCTAATCAAACTGTTTCATCCCTTTTTCTCCTGTCTTTTCTTTCCTTCCCCATTTTGTTCAAAGGATGAGAAGAATCAGGTGTTGATCACCAATGCTTGGCTGCAGATGGTGAGTAACCTCTGTCAGTAAATTCAAGAAACTGTCTAATTTAAAAGTACTTAATGTGATTTCTTAGCTGAAAAGCAAGACTGCTATCTCATAGCTTATGTATAACGCAATACAAGCAGGCATTTTAAGTCCTTCAAAATTTCCCTAGTGTTCCTTTTAGAATTGAAAATTAAATTCAAGAGACAACACTACACTGTCTTTGGACACACCTGTTGACCTTTGGAGCATGAAACCTACCGCATTGTTTTGCCAGTGGATATAGGGATCTAGTAACAAAGAGCTCAGAGTTAAGGTCCCATCATAGCTAAGAAGAGAATCTTCAAGGGGCTCAAAGGCCCTCTTCATAACCAGTGATGGGAACTTAAGAGCCAGATACCCAGTAAGACCTAGGCAACTTGCACTTGCCACTTCTGGGAAAATCCCACCTCTGCCTGAAATTGGGAGCCAGGGCACCTGTCCCTGAACACAGAAGTGGTCACTGGACCATGTGCACACTACTCATAGGGGGTGGTGGGTAGTCCAGGGATCACAGAGGGTCTGATTCTGCACTGCTCTGGAAACACCCGGGCACCTCTCTGGTATATTGCCTTCTCTTGTGCTTTACAAACCTCTTCCATAAACATTCCTCCTCCCTCTTCTGCAATCTGCTCCAGCTGAGGATTCACCTCCACTGCTCATGCAGGATAAGCAAAACTGATCTTCACTAAGGGAAGGAACCTCCTTTCCCAGAGGGAGTTTCCCATCAGGTCTTCCTGGCTGCCTGTGGTGAGGGATACAGTGTTTTTTTGTGCTGCATAAGGAGATTCCTTAAGGGCTTGTGCTCACTAAAGCACAGTTCTTGAAGGAAAAAACAGTGGTAGACTTGAATGATTAAACTAATTCTGCTTTGATTTTCACAGCCAAACACTATCTCATATTAATATGTTCAATTGAGCAGGCTGTTTCTTCCTCAGATACCTGCTGGGATTTGCAGGAGAAATGGGCAGCAACATTTTTATATTGCAAAAACTAACCCAGACAAACCTTTATGAGTATAGGATTGTTAGATCAGAGCCTGTGGGTGTCTTGTCCCTTGCAGAGATGTTCTACAGGAATAGAACTATTAAAGGTTTCCCTTGCAAGCCTCCCATTGAACTTTGCTGTAAGTCAGAAGGTTCTTCCCAAAAGCGCCTCTTGAATTAACTGGTGAATTGAGGTGGAGGAGATGGGATCAGAAACAACCCCTTGGCATATAAAGTTAACTTGCTTACCTCTTATGTAGTGTGAGGTCTCTCTTGTTAAGCAAGAAAAATGGCCCCTTCTAACTTGTTTCAAGGACTTTTAAACAATAAGCAAAACCAATTAAAAACCAAAACCTAAGTTGTTTTTATTTATAACTCAATTAAAGATCACTCAATGTCTGCATTGTGCGCCTCTACTAACCAATTAGAAAAGATCTCCCAAACCAGACAAAAAAGAGGAAGAAGAAAGCGAGGAAGAAGGACTCAGACAACACCCAAATCCCTCTATATTATCTATAATCTCGTACTTGTATTACTATAGTCTATGTCCCCAAACCCCAAATTTAAGTATTTAGGTATTTTAATATCTAAGTATTTAGTATAGCAAGGCAGTTAGTAGAAGAGTCACCCAACTTTTGTAACAGATTAAGTGATTTCTACCCAATGGGGACTCCCAGACCATGGTCGACCTACCACTAACCACCTCACTTCACTTCAGAACCAGCAGACCTCATTGAGGTGCCTACTGCGAGTGGTTCTGCCAGCCTGCCAGGAAAGGTTTGGGATGCCTGACTTCAGGCCACAAGTTTAAGACACTGTCTTCAGTAGTCACAGTTATTTCTTCTATATATGCCAGCCTTTCTTAATAATTAAAACTGAGCTTTAAACTATTATCATACTGCTGCTATTGCTATTGGCAAAATCTATTCTGTTCCCATAATATTCCATAGAACTTAAAAGACTTTTACAAGCTCATATAATCTGATGTATGTGTTTGCCAACAGTCCTGGGTTGATGTTTACCTGTCTTGGGATCGGTATGAATACCCAGGAGTGCAGAACTTGCGATTTCCTGCTGACCAGATTTGGGTACCAGACATTCTTCTGTATAACAGGTAAGCAAGATGTGAAATGGCTGGTAGGAGACTAGAACTAAGTGCTGAAAATCAGCCATGCTTCACTGATACTATGGGACTTTTGCCCTCTATGGATTTGGCTCTCACCCTTAAAGAGTAACAAAAACAAGCAAGCATTGGCTTTTATAGATTATATAGATTTTTCTAATAGCCAGTCTAACTCTTCCTTGCTGCAGTTCTGCAGATGTTTAACTTTTTTTCAGTGAACACAGAAGGAAAACCATCTAAAGTCTCTTCAAAATTACTATCTGCAGAACTATTCTCCTGTATCTGTCATAGTGTTTCTGATTGAAGTAAACAAATGGATTTCCATCTCACTTTTGTTATCACATATTTTATAAACCTCTCCATCATTCTTCTTCTACTCTGAACATTCTCTAATCTATTTTTCCTTCTCCAGAGATGAATCTAGCTTTCTAGACAGTATTTTTGGACTGTTGAATGATGTGGAAACTCTCTGGACAGCTGTTTCCTTAATGCTTTCCAAAAGGAGGGGATTTGGGGCAGTCTCTAATAATATCTTAATTCTGGACTTATTTTTTTATCTATTGTAAACCCCAGATGTTGTTGTTCAGCTCTGCTGTCTTACTACATTTTCCCTGTTATGTCTTTCTCTGACAGTTTTCAGGGTAATACTTTCTAATTACCCAGATTAAATTTCATTTTGTTAAGTTTCCAGAGCTCACCATGATCCATCTTCCACTCCAAACCCTCAATACAAGATATCCAAAGGAGGCCTGGAGACACCTAGATTGTTTAAGTGCTCTTCTTTACTTCAGCTTTGCTTCTTACTGTCTATTCTTTTTCAGTCTCTAAAAAGGAGGCATACAGCTTGGTCCATATTACTGTAGTTTATAAGAACATGATGAAATTCAGATAGATCACCAGCCTCCTCTTAGGAAGAAAAATAGATTGATTTGATGCAGTTGGCCCTTCACAAATCTGTGCCAGATGTTTTGCCCCATTTTCTTTGAAGTCAAGCTGATGTGTCTATAATTTCACCTTTAAATAAAGTCAGAATTCTCTTTGGTCTCCCCTAATTCACCATGCCCTTCCCTCTTCTCCACAAGCTCTCACAGATAATTGTTAATGCTTCAGAGGGTATTTCGGCCAGTCCTTTCAGTTCTTGAGAGTAAATTTCATCAGCTGTGCTGAGTAGAATCTGTCTTATCTATGTTTTCTTAACCTGTCCATCCCCAGTTCAGCCATGGACTCTTGCCACTGTGTGAGAAAGAGCTGCGAAGAGAGAAGTGCACAGGGTGCAGAATACTGCAGCTCTCTGCACCCTGTTGTTTTTTTCCCTTCCATAGCAAGTGTTGGATCAATCTGATCCTTTGTCTTTTTCTTGTCCCCTTGTATTTATAAAACCCCTTTTAGTTGTCTTTTATGTCTTTGATAATTATCACTCGTTCTGGACTTAGGTTTTCAGTGTCATCCCCTTTGTTTTGTCTTGGGGACAATGCTGAAGACTGAGGACTCAAGAAATGGATGAAGAGCAGATCAGAAGAGTAATGGAAGTTCTGAATTTTTTAAATCTGGTTGAAAGGGTATGTAGGATGGTGTTGCCATGCAGCACAGACCTGCTCATAGCCATTACAAGCAAAGCTCTACAAGCCAGGGGAGCCTTCTGTGGTTAATCTCTTCCCAAGAGACCCTTTGAACATGTCCCCATACCTGTTTCTTTGAGGAATCATGTCCTTGTCTGGCTCATTACTCCTTTAATTTTCTCAGAATTGCTAGAATAGTAAAGAAATTCCCTTTTCTTGGTCCCTTTTGCTCCTGGAGTTTCAATGAATCTCCTCCTACAAGGAAACTCCCTAAAATAAGTTCTTTCTAGTGGTTTCTTCCAATCTAGAAGCAAATCCTTGTCCTCTCTGCATCTCAGGAGACTGCAGAATTGTTATGTCAGGCCACCACTGCTGTTACAACAGATATCTGGTTAAGGTAACAGATAACTTGATTTATGTGGTGAGCTGCCTCATTTTGACAGGTGCCCTAGAAAAACCTCATTGTTCTGACTGTCCAGATTTTGGATACAGCTAATGTGACACTTCTGCTTCTTTTCCTTCTGCCTTTGTTCTGAGACATGCAATGCTCTGCCTCTCACTTCTTTGAGGACATTGTATCATGCCAGCAGCCTGCCCAGGTGCAGGCTGACAGTAACTATGAGGAACTGAGATAGTAGTCAAGGGTACACACTTCACCCAGATGCAGGAAGTTAATTCAGCCAAAATATGATTTTTATGTTAACAGTTACATCTTTATTCACACATCAGCTTGCTTTTCCTTTGTTTTGTTCTGTTTCATTTATACTGTGTTACAGTGCAGATGAAAGATTTGATGCAACATTTCACACAAATGTGCTGGTGAACTACTCTGGATCCTGCCAATATATTCCTCCAGGTAGGGCACAGGAAGTATTTGTTTACTTTTAATCAAATAATTTCAACCAGATTTCCTTCATTAATGAAACCAAGATGTCTAAAAGCCATCTGTGGAAATTTTGCAACCTTTCTCATATTGGGACAGATCCACTAAGAAAATTTAAGTCCATTATCAGTCGTATGTACACTTTATGAATCAGTAAAATGTTCTCCTGAGCAGTTTGCTCAGAACATCCACACCTGAGGTGTCATCCAAAGTAAGGTGGTGTGCACCATGTAATCATATTTCATATGCAGTCCAGCTAGGTCTCTGTTGTGTGAAGAGGTGTGTGAGCAGCAGAGGCCCTGAGAGCAGGACTCCCAGCATTGAAGCACTTCCTGCCAGGCTGAAACTAAAAATCCAGGTGAAAAGACCAACTGGGATTGATCTCAGCCAGCTGGGCCCAAGTCTCAGCCTCTTTTCACCTGTGTTGCTGATTCCCTGTCTGCATGGCCCAGCAGCCAGGACTCACCAGCAAACACACAGGCTATCCCACAGTTACTCGCTGCGGTGGACAAAAAAGTCCTAAGCTTTGTGTCATAGCATAGCATTATCCCAAGCAGGTCCACAGGGCCCAGTGGGGATCAGCAATGGCTGATGGCTGCTCCACTGTCGTTCCCTACCTATTAGACCCCTTAAAGCATCCCAGAACATCAACTAGACATATACAGTTAAATTCAAGGCTTGGTTACCACACAGATGATAAAGGCCAGCACTGAGCAAGGTTTAGCACAACAATGTATTTTCCAAGGACTGTGGGTCTGAGGCAGGGCCTGACCAGGAACTCCTTTCAAAGAGCTGGTCAGAGTACACTAAGTCCCTGGGATTTACTCTTTGCTCCTGTCAGACCAAGCAACACTGTCTGTAATCAGCTAGGGCCAGCTGGCACCCAGACAGGCTGGGCTGCTCCTGGGTGGCCACAGTGTCCCAAGCAACCTACCTCAAGGATGCAATAAGAGAGATCTTCGCTGGGGGAGGAATGGAGGTTATTCCACTCATAGCAGCACCTTCCACCTGCAGTACTTATTTGGTTACCCCATGACTGTATCACACAGACCTTTTGAAGAGAAAACTTGCCCACAATCAGAGACAGATAAGGGTAAGATGAAATGCACTCTGCTAACACTTGATCGTGACTGATTTCTATCAACAGGCATTTTGAAGAGTACATGTTACATTGATGTCCGCTGGTTCCCCTTTGATGTGCAGAAGTGTGATTTGAAGTTTGGCTCCTGGACTCACAGTGGCTGGTTGATTGACCTGCAGATGCTCGAGGCTGATATTTCCAACTACATCTCAAATGGAGAATGGGATTTAGTGGGTAAATTGGCCAACCTACAAATTTTCAATAGTCTAATTTTCAAAGGCAAACCTCAAATATATAGAAATAATCAATTGGACATGGAATACAGATATTAAATATATAGATCTAAGAAGAAGCAAAAAGAGAGGGGAAAAAATCACATGTCAGAGACAGCCTTTTAGCAACATTCATTGAACTGTGTCTGAAAACTCCGTGTTCTGAAGAAATTGCCTGCCACTGGGTACATAAATGAAAGCTACTAGTCTTGACACATCTGAGGAGTTTGTCAGTATTATACTTGCATGTGTCTCATGTAAGTGCATGGAACACTACTGTCATATTTATTCTAATACATCAGCAAAATTGATTGGTAGAAAAGGTATTTCAGCAGAACTTTTACATAAATGGATCTTTCTCACCTAGAAAAACATCAAAGTGTCTACCAGTTCGTAGAACCCACAGATTAGGATGTCTCTCTTCTATGCTTTGGAAGACACCTCTATTTTCAAAAGAGCTAGTTATTCAGAGTGAGCTTCTACTTACTTGTTTTGAACTCATTTATGTAGCTGTAAGTCACAAGCAATGTTACAGAAATTGATAGAACTTAGACAACTGCAAGGAGAAGTTAGAAAAAAGATATTTTGTCTTCCAGTCTGGATATACAGACACAGAAATAAGTGCCCTGACCAAGTGCATGTAGTATTTTTACCATTCAGGGCATCTGAGAAATTATATTCAGTTTTATGAGAAGCCAGAAGATGCCACAGTGAAGTCTTCCTAAAGTCCAGCTATTTCAGAGCAATCCCTGTCCAATGCTCCTTTATAGTGGGTATTTTTGTCCGATAACTTTGCATATCTGATTAAGAGTTTGTGGTTTATTTGCCTTCAGACCTGACCAGGAAGAACAAGACAGGGACTTATTTAGCTCATACAGCAAAAGAATTAAGTAGCACCTTAGGCAAGCCATGGCTATATCCTGTAACAAAACTTTGTTAAGCCTCTGCCAAAATGCACACATTGTCCGTCATGCCCACAGAAACAGAAAAGAAGTGAGCAATTTTGGCATAAAAGGTGCAAGGTATTGAGTTCTTCCAGCTTTCCTGACATTTCCAGTGCTCTAGCAGTCCCCATTATGCAGCATGTCAGGTAATCTGCTGCAGCAGGATCACCAGGGGCAACCCTGCAGTACATCCTTGTTGGACAGCTATGTCTCTTTAGATCTGACAGACTTTGAGCTTAACTTGGCATCCTTTTTGAAAAGTAAGCCATTCCCTGCCTGGTTTTCCTGGCCAAAAAAAAAAAAAAAAAGAGTAAATATGTATAGAGGATCACAGAAAAGTAAGAAGCAGTGGCACTTGTCACACGGAAAATCTGCTGCATGTGCTAGTAAATATCACATCAAGAGTATGTGACCATTTACTGAATGTAGGAAGGCAGAATGCCAGTTATTCTTGTTGAGGTTGTGATACCCAGGACTGTTTTTTTCTGGCCTAGATGAGCTTCATTAACTAAGCTAGGTTCAAGTGACTCAGAAGTCATGAAAGTAAACCCTAGAAAACATAGAAGGTTGACTAAGAACAACAGAGGTGGCACACATTGGCTTATAAACCATCACTTCTTGATCTAGTCCAGTGAGGTAACTAGGAGTCCTGCACCTCTCCCCACTCCTCTGATCACCCTCTCTGTAGGTGTCCCAGGGAAGAGGAATGAGATGTACTATGAATGCTGCAAAGAGCCATACCCAGACGTGACATACACCATCACCATGCGTCGACGCACCCTCTACTATGGCTTGAACTTACTCATTCCCTGTGTTCTCATATCTGGCTTAGCACTGCTTGTATTTCTTCTGCCAGCTGATTCAGGGGAGAAGATTTCTTTAGGTAAGTGCAAAAAATATTAATTTGATTCATAAGCATTCTATAAAATAGGAAAATAAATACCTCATGGTGCTATGGTGCTCACTGAATGAAGATTTCACCAGAAGAGCAATAGAAGTACTCTTTTGGTTGCAGGAGCAAGGATAATAGCTTTCTGTATGGCCTTCATACATACTGTGCTACACATATAACATCTTTTGGACTGGTAGGAAGCTGAACTTATTGCTGGCATAGGTGGCAGTGATAGTATTTTGTCATGCCTGTTACGTTTTTTAGCACATCTCAATGCATTTCACAGCTCATTGACTCTCTTTTTCAGATAGAACATACTAGGAAGCAAAGAGTGAAGGCTGTGAACAACAGCAACTGAGCACCAGATTTTCACCTTCAAAGTTCAGCTCTCGAAACACCTAGCCATGAGTCCCCTATGAACACAGGCATGGAAGGGCTAAATGAGATTTACTGCTGTGTGTGTTGATAAAAATGGGAATGGTTCTTCCAAGAGAATATAGGGGAGAGCTGGAAATACGCCATACTGGCCCAGATGAGATATTAAGACTTAGTTGTGCATGATTCTGTCCCTCTCACTTCTAAATCATATGAAATGTCCTCAGTGTTGGTTTTTTTGTTGTTGTTGTTAAAAAATAAAAGGTATATGAGCAGCCTGCCTTACAAGAACTAAAACACAGGTTATCAGGGGTTCAATTGCTGTCTATGAAATATAGGATAGGGATAAGGAAAATAATTATTTAAGCAGAAGTACAACATTGACACAAAAATAAGAGCTAATGTTCATGCACTGACCTTTTTATTTCTCAGTATCAGGATGGTTAGGTTTAGCAACAACCTCTCATATAGAACAAAGAGCTTCTTTTAAAACAGACTGTATGTCTTTGTGGCATGTTACATAATATGTGATAGCTAAGTCTGGGCTGCTGTCTGTGCAAGTCTCTCCTGGCCCTTAACAACCATTTGTGCTTGGTGCAGTGTTTTGGAAAAGCACTGGAGTTCACCAGTTTTGCAAGCTTCATTTCACTTAGCAAAAAAGATTTCTCCATTACTTTGAGAGAAGCAAGAGTTTGTGTGTATTAGATAAAAACAAAAAAGAGCAGAGAGAGATGCATCTAAAAACACTCACACTTTGTGGAAGTTCTGATCTTCATTGAGAGACATGAAGTCATGGGTTAGGCTTAGCTGTATATCAGGACAAAGCTATATTTAACAGCAAAGACATCAGAGGAGCAGCTGCAAAGTCCATTTTCCTCATTCTTCCTAAATATGTTCACTCCCTCCAGGTATCACTGTCCTTCTTTCCCTGACTGTATTCATGCTGCTTGTGGCTGAGATCATGCCTGCAACTTCTGACTCTGTCCCACTGATAGGTAAGTCGATTTTCATTGCTTTGTGCACCACATATGATGCCTCTCAAGAGCTGTTCAAAGCCAATTTGAGGACTGTCTCTTTGTTACTCCAGTTTTGCATTCAGCAATGTGAGAGATGTCAGCCTGGGCTTCACCACATGCATGTATGAAAAGGACATACATGAGGTTACAAAAAGACACTGGAAATATTAGATAAACAGGTAACTGCAAGAATTGTGAGGACGTAGAATCAGCACTGCTGGTGAAAATTCTTCTTCTGTATCACCCTGCCTCCCTGCAGGAGGAGGTGCCTTCCTGCCTTCCCTCTTCTCTCTGTTTGAAGAGCAATTCAGGACACAACAGTCAAAATCCAATATTTGGATTGGATTATCACTGGAGCATTTTTGATATGTACTGAAAACTATAGAACAGATCATCATCTTGGGTTTGTGGGCCAGACAGACATTGTTACAGCCTCTGTTTTTATAGGACCACCCTTTTACCTTGGTCACATGGGGCCTTATTGCTGGGTAGAGAAAATAAACCTCTCCTATTTTACAAAATAAAAAAGAGTTAACATTATCTGAAAGACCTGAGAGTACAAATCATGACTAAAGCACACATTCTAGACAGAATGTGCACATTCAAGACAAATTAACAAAACAGTCAACAATAAATCTAGGTGCTGATGGAAGATGCACCTCACAGTTGTGTAATGAAAGCCTCAAAAAAGTTATATAAGGATTAGGACCAAAAAAGCGTTTGCTCAGACAGCTTCACAATCTCTCATCAAGGCTTTAAAACTAGGCCTGACTTTGGGGAAGGAGGATAAGCATGCTAGAGTAAGGACAATGGCACCCATAGGCAAGAGTTTCTGGAAGCCTCCAAAAAACATACATATCTTAGTGAAAGTCAGCAGGACTCTTGGCTTTTAGTCATACAGGAGCTTCCAAAACAATAATAAAACCTCTTTCTGAACATATACCTAGGACACAACAGAGACAGACACAATTCTAAGAGAAGCTTGTGTGTAGGGAGGAGACACAAGTTATCTTGGACCACTGTTGACATAGCTTTGCTGCTTATAATACATAACAAATCCTATTTAGAGTTTGTAAAGGGGTATACTTGCCTATGGCCAGTCCACGAGCTTTAACCTGAACAGTTTCTACTAATACGGTCTTCTATCTTAGAAGGTAGGATTTGTACCCAGAAAAGCTATTAATAATTATGTATTTTTACAGACTTTGATGCTGCAATAACAGACAATTTCCACTTATCAGAGAATTCCTAAAGTTGCTGTAAATGATATCCACCATACTCTCATTCTCTGCAGATGTTTTAATTTGTTATTGAAGACAATCATGTTGGTCAGACATGATTTATTCTTATTAAATGTTGGATGTCTATTCCCAGTCCCCACCCTCTTCCTCTACTGTCCAGAAATGTTCCCTGAGGACTTGCTGCATGATTTACTCAGGGACAGAGTCAGAATGACAAAGCTGTTGTTCTCTGGATTGTCCTTCTGAGCTTTTTAGAAGTAGATGCAACATCTGTCTTTCTCCATTTCCTTGCAATGATCCCTTTAGGATTCTCGATGATTCCATGGATTTGGGCAGGTTCAGATCTCACAATCAACCTGTGAGTCCTTCCTTACCTATTGCTGGTTGTGTTCTCCATCTTTGGACCATTTGTAAACACAGAGATGTCAGACACTTTGATGATGCAAACTGAGGCAAAGTACACACTGCCTTGACCTCATCACTGTTCACTGTCACTAAATCACCCCCTCCTTTCAGCAGCAAGCCTGTGTTGGCCTTGTTCAGCTATTTGTGTTGTGTTTGTGTAATGATAGAAACTCTTCTTGTTCCCCTTCATTCCCTTGACAATCTCAATTAATGAGTTTTAACATTTTTGACTGTAATGACACATAACCATAATGACCAGACAACTTCCAAATTTTCATTTTGTAGCCTGTCTCTGCTTCCCACAACCCCCTCTCTTCTGCACTGAAGCCTTAACACAAGTTCACAGTTTAGCCATACTCATCTACTGGTGTGCTTACGTATTTCTTGCATTTTGAGGCACTGTGCTTTAAGCCCTTGCAGTTTTCCTATGCTGCTTTGTCTTTCAGGGCATTCCCTGTTGGGATCCCAGCTAGTAGTTCCCCCCAAAAATGACAAGTCTGTTCAGCTGAAGTCCAAGGTCTATGCTCCACTGTTCTTAGTCCTCACTAAATTCATGGTCCTGAGCTTCACTATTTCACAACTCCATTCTGATTGTCATGTTCCCAGCAGTTCTTCATTGAAGCACACTCTGCACCATCCCTGGTTATACTTCATATATGTACTGCCTTTTCAGCAGTCATCAGAGTAGATCAAGCCCCTTGTGACAATGAGGGTTTGTGATACAGAGGTTTCCCTGAGTTGTTTTAAGAAGTCCCCTTGTCCACTGTCTTTGGATGGTCTGTTATGCATTCTCACCACAGAATCACTCCTGTTGTCCTCTTCACTGAAGCTGATTCACCAACTCTCCAGCAGCTCTTGTCCATCCAGACAAGACGCCCCTCACATCCAAGTGGCTCCTTCACATAACTTCTTCTGAAGAGCTTCTGGTAGTGAGAAATGTCCCTCAAAATCTCAGTTTTCCAGCAACATTATTTTATCATGACTATGTGCAGAGTTTCGGTTGGTCCTGCATATTTCCCAGACTTAATACATTTGCTCACTCTGGAGTGAGCTCCTCCACCTTGTTTCACCATTCTTGAGGTCCTTCTTGGTCTGACTACCCAATACCATTTTTTTTCCACCCTTGTCTGCTACCTCTGCATTTACATTTGGGTTGTTAGCTCCCTTCCACAGTATTTCCAGTTTAAAACCTTGACCCTAACTCCTTGCTCCACTCCAAATTTGCAGGGAGACTGCTTATCCATTTGGCTTCTGCACCCAAACAGCCTTTGTTCAACAAGTGCTCAAAGCTGGGATGTGCACTTTTACATGATCTCGAGCTCTGAAAACCTTATCCTTACTCTAACAAAGTAATGTAGCATCTTTTCCTCACAGTGGTCTTACAGGTGATCTCAAATGGGATAGTTTAGCTGCTGAACTGAATATGCCAGGTCATGATCACAGTTTTTCAATGTGATCTCTGGTTCAGTTAAAATCTTCAGAATTAAAATGAGGAAGAGGAGTACATTTGGAAAGCTCATTCAAGTTTTGAAGAATCTGCATGGTTAGCAGCAGGTTGCAGGAATAAACAAATCTTCTAAGGCATGTGATTTGTGAAGGATGCAGATAATTTGATCTTGAAGTAGAAAGATCTCTTGCTGATCTGCTGAAGAGTCAGTCTTCATGCATATGGGTGCAGAGATACTTCTAAAACATGACTCCACATGCTTTAAAAATCTGCGTTACATTTTTAGGGCCTGAGTTTTTAAAAACAAACATGCATCCACACCTCTCTGGATCTGCATGCACCCTCAAAACCTTTGCTATTTCAAAGCCACTAATCACAGAATCACACAGAATCACAGGGTCGGAAGAGATCTTCTAGATCATCAAGTCCAACCCAACCCTAACAGCTCAACTAAACCATGGCACCAAGTGCCACATCCAGTCTTTTTTTAAACACATCCAGGGATGGTGACTCCACCATCTCCCTGGGCAGACCATCCCAGTTCTTTATCACCCTTTCTGCAAAAAGCTTTTTCCTAATTCCAACCTGTATTTCCCTTGGTGCAGCTTTAGATCTGTTGTCTTGTTCTGTCAGTTGCTGCCTGGTGAAAGAGACCAACCCCCACCTGACTACCACCACCTTCCAGAAAGTTGTAGAGAGTGATAAGGTCACCTCTGAGTCTCCTTTTCTCCAGGCTAAACAATCCCAGCTCCCTCAGTCATTCTTCACAGGGTTTGTGTTCCAAGCCCCTCACCAGCCTCGTTGCCTCCTCTGGATGTGCTCAAGCATCTCAACGTCCTTCCTGAACTGAGGGGCCCAGAACTGGACACAGCACTCAAGGTGTGGCCTCACCAGTGCCCAATAGAGGGGAAGAATCATTGCCCTGCTTCTGCTGGCCATGCCATTCCTGATAATGCCTAACATACTGAATTTTCTTTTTCTGACCTTGGCTTTAGCTACTTGTCTAGGTTTAGGAAGAGAGGTGTCTGCCAGGGAAAGCTGGAGTTTCCCTTGGAATGGAGAATGTAAACCCCCTCCCTCCTATATATAATATAAATTATTATAATTTTGCAGTTAAGGGCTTTTAGGCAAAGATTTGGGAATAGGAATACCAGTTCTTTACTAGAACTATTAAAAAATATAAATGTACTAGTACAGAAAAAGCAAACAAACAAAAATCCTAGAAACCCTGACAGAGTCAGAAATGCGACCTGACACCCTGTTGGTCAAGGTGTTGGAAGCAGTCCAAATAAGTCCTCCTGGAGAAACAGATGTGGTTCTGTTGGAGTGGAGATGATCCTGTAGAAAGGGTCCAGTGGTGGCAAGATGGGTCCGGTCTTCCCCTGTAATGAAGTGGCAAACAGAATACCTGGTGTTCCTGAATCTCAGTTTTTATCCAGGTAGGAATGGTTGGCTTCCCCCCCACTGGGTGGAGCATTTCTCAATGGGATGATGGAATGTATCATGTCATTGGTGAGCCTTAATGGCGCATTAGAAGAAGATATTCCCCTGGAGGGAGGCTGGAAGAGGGGTCTTGGAAGAGATAAGGAACATTGATCCACCTGGTTTTAACAGCTGGCCCTCATCAGAAGGCACCTGCCCCCTCCCCGCTATGGTTATGAGGAATGGGTTACACACAAGATAAAGAAAGCATCTCACCAACTGGTTTCAACAGAAGGAAAAATAGAATAAATATTTTTTTTGGTTCCATAACCCACAACACTACTGAAGTCTAATAGTATGGGAAAATATCACAGCTGCTGTTGGAGTCTCTTTATGAGGTAGCAAAGGAGAACTGGTCTAAGATGATGCCATGAAAAGTCCTAGCTTTTGCGATCTGGAACATATTTACATAGTAATGTGGGTATCATACCTTAGTTCCTCTTAGTTAGCAGGAGCCTCAAATTATATTAATAACGAACAAAGCTCTTCTCAGATTAAATAATCAGAAGGCTGCAAGTGGGACAATACAGTTGCTTTTTTGTACCTTTGCAGAGTGGGTCACCCCTTCCTTGCTATGCATTCCGCATTCTGCATTCTCTGTTTATTTATAAAGCTGCCTAAAACAGAGGCTCTCTTACCCCACACATCCAACTTCCCTAGACTAGAGATTCCCATTTCTCAGTAGCCTACCAACTATCATGGTCAGGTCAACTTCTTTTCCTGTAAAGAGCAAGTGACAAGACTTGGCCTCGGAATCAGTAGCAGGCTGCTCAGCATCTTTGAGCGCCTGGACCCTGCTGCTTCTGCTGCAGGGTTATGGGTAGTGCTTTCCTTTCCACAGTGAGCAATCCACTTTCTGTGCCAAGAAATGTTCCAGTTGGACAGGCTGGCCCCGTGCTCTCATTCAGCTTTCTTGGGGTGTGCATTCACGTCAGTAGCTAGCAGCAGCATGTTGGCTTCCATCTTTCTCTAGCACACCCTCCTTTTTGGGGAAAATATTTATTTTCAAAGCCCAGTTTTCAGTAGAACCCATCTGTGCAAAGAAAGGCACAGTACTGCAAAAGTTGAATCCTGCCCTTCCACAGAGATGCCAGTGAAAGAAGGCTGAACTAGGGAACAATGCCTCTGTTTCTGTTTAAAACATTAATCACCCTTAGAACAGCAATAAGTTCAACCATTTAAATCAAAAGAGTTGAAGTCCCATGACATCAACTGCAAACACAACAGTTTGGCTAGAATCCAGCACAAGTCAATTTTATGAACAAGGATTCTTTCTCCACAGGGTATGGAAGTCCCTCCTTGCACTTAAAACCTCAAGAGTCTAGTTAATATATGGCTATACAGCAGCAACTGTACCCTAAACTTACCCTTCCTACTGTAGCTTAATCATGCTTTGCAGGAAGTGTGTCTTGCTGCAGTCATGACTTCACTTTTAATTTTTCTCCTTAAAGTTACTTTTACCAAGAACCCATGTAAGTAGGAAACTAGAGTTCATTACTTGAGTAAAGTATGTACAGAGATGCAGAGAACTCCAGATGTGCTACACAGCTAAATTACTGATCTGACTGCACTAATCACTGGGTAAAATCATAAAGCCTGTGTGATACAGCTCAGGTATAAGACAATTGTTTTTCTCTCTTTCTAAAAACCTATGTAATTATGGAGATTTGTTTTGCACTATAAATGCCAGTAATTTCATGTACCTTCCAATGGCTATTATTGCACTCCTCCAGTGCATTACATAGGAACATGTAACCATGTCCCACTGTGTTGATTTCCTGGTTCCGCAACTAAATCAAAATTAAATAAATAATGTTATTATCAAGTACTGTAATTTTAATTAGAGCCTTTGTACAAGCTCAGGGTCTCCCTTTTTAAATTAAAGGGCTAGGTAATTAATCTGAAAACTACATTTGAGGTATCTTGCTGTACACTGTAAGGACTATTTTATTTTTTTAAAGACATTGTGATCCATGTTGGGTGAATGGTTGAACCCAATTATATTAGAGGTATTTTCAAACTTAAATGATTCTAATATTTTAGGTAAATAATAGTGGACAAAGATCTGGTTTTGGTAATAGTTATATAGCCATTTCTCAGGAAAGGATGAGTTCCTCCCTTAGGCAATAGACATCCGCCTGAATTCCTTTAAAGTCTTCATATCCCTGATCTGTTTCATTAAACTGTGTTTTCTATCCAAAAGCAACCTTATCATTAAGACTAGAAAATCATGCATTAATAAGTCACTAAGGAACAAATTCCTCAAAGCCAATATATATTCCTAACAACAATTCTTACCTTTCATTAATATCCTTTGGCTGGAGCCTCCTTAAAATTACGCAGTTGGTGGTCATGTGGTCTCACATCCAGTGGAACCAAATAAGGCAGTGACCAGAATCAAATTTATCATGCACTGCTGTAGGAAACTCTTCAATAATGCTTCAGGATAAGTTGCTAGTTTGGGCTCATAGACCAAAAAAACCTCATCTCCTAATGCAATATTTAGTTTCTACCAAAATCAGCCAGTTTTTCAGAAAGACAGATCAATCCACAGTGCATGTTAGGTCATACATGGCCAAAAGCCATTGCTCTGAAGAATTTAGGCCAAGCCAGTGAGGAGCCTAACCAGCACATCACCCTGACTCTTCTTTTCCCCTGCCTGCAATATCACCTCCAGAGGGACAAAACTTCTGGGGCCGTGTGGCACTGTCTGCACTTCTCCCCTCCTGCTGTGATCCTGTCTTCTGCCAGCAGCAGATGCCTTGTTTTTAAGAAAACACCAGTCCCCAGCCCTAGTAAGCCACAGGGCTTACCTCTTATTCCATTCTGCAGTGAGACACAGGCTGTGCAGCACTTACTTCACCCACCCATCTTATATTTACCTGTTTTCCTCTGCTGCAGTTCCACCACTGTGAGGACAGCGTGACACTGTGCAGAGACAGACCCTAAAATGCCCACTTTGAAAACTTCACACAACTCTTTGCTCTTGTATTGATCTGAAGCTCTGCAGGCTTTGAGTTCAGGCCCCAGTTAGAACAGAAGGTACAGTCAAACACAACAGCCAGCAGCACCCACGGCTGGATTCTTTCAGCTTTAGACCAAAGCTGCAATAAGGTCTGACTTAACATCTCTCTGTCCATCCTAGCCTGTGCTCTGAGAAAGTAACACTTTCAAAGTACTTTGTCAAACCAGATAAAGCATGCTTCTGCTCAAAAGCCAAATCTTAAAAGGAGATGTTCAAATGTCTCAGGCCAGTCAGATGATTTGTTTCTTCCGTAAACACATTTTATACCTTGCAATTCAAGGCTTCCCCTTGCATGGTAGAAGTGGTTAATAATTTCTGATTGTTTTCCATGCCAAAATAATTCCAAAGTGCTGCAAATCCTTATTTTCTACCACCTCTCTCCAAAATAACACCACTGATTTTGGATCAAGAGTATATTGCTTTAAAGGGAGTTACAGCAGAAAGTGGGGAACACCAAGCAGCTGGTATGTAGACAGTGTTTGAAAGGGGAACATGAGGTTCATAAATATGAGGAACTGGCTCTTCCTATGATTAACATCCACATGGTGCTTGACATTTTGGCTGAATGTATCAAATAAAGCACAATAAAAATAAAGTTCTCTCCGTCTCCAGTTAGCAAAACTGCATTTCTGTCTTACTTTGCTAAGCTCCTCTGCTGTCTTAATAATCACAACTTAGTTGCTGCTTAGGGCTCCGTTATGATGATATTTTCCAGCTGTGTCCCCTTCTTGCTGTTCCTTATCATGCCTACGCCATTCCAGTAAGCATGGACACTTTGCACTGCAGTTCAGTACTTTTGCAGCACATGCTTGGGGTGATTTCTTGCATTTAGTCATACAGCAAATGAGACTGGAAATTACTAGGACAGGGAAGCAATGTGGTGCTTTGTCGCCTTCAGGAGTTACAGATTGTTTTAAGTTATGAACATAAGGTGTTTGTTGTTCTGACTAGAGAGAAAATTAGACTAATCCCTATTACATTTTTTGTCATGTTCCAGTATGTTCTCACCTGATGCCATCTCACTTTACTCTGTCCCTTTTTGAGTTTTTGGAGTGCTTTTCCTCTCTATCCTTTCATGGTCCTGCATGGTAACTTGTCAGAATCAGGACCCTGGTCAATCTCTTTTATGAAACAGAAATTCTCATTCACAGCAGCTCTAACAGTTTCATTCCCCATAATCAGTGATGCTTTTCCAACAGCTAAAACTCTTGGATGCTTTTTCTTTACAGAGAAATACAATCAAACAAAATAAGAGAACAGATTTACTTTTCAAACTCACACTTCTTTTCTTCAAAAGCATATGGAAGGAAAAGAGTTTCAAAACACAAGTACCATAACAGTAGGTCCACTTCTGTATTTCCTTGCTGTCTGTGTACAACAGTAAGTCATAAAGAGTCTTTCTCCTCTATCTTTTGATTTTCTTCATTTCTGAGTCACTCTGCCATTGCCCTTTGTAGGCTGTCACAGTATCTGCACAGCATCAACCTTGGTCCCTACCACAGCAGAAAAGAAGAAGGGTGGTTGGAAGCCCCTCTGCCAGTACCTGAGGTGTTCATCAACCTGCACAGGCTTTAGTTCTCTCATCTGAACCATTTCCAGAAGGAGAAGCAGTGGATATCTCATTCTGAGCTCACAAGAAGCACAAAGCATTCAGCCCTGACTGACTGAAATTACCAGACTTAGAGTGGTTCTAACCCAGTTATTCATTTCACAAGCAAAACCTGATATTTTCTGAAAAGATAGAATAGAAACAGGAACACCAGTGGAAGGCATCCAACTTGATCAGTGTGAATACCTGAGTGCAACACTTTCCTCCTTCCCCTAGTATTTCACAGGAACAACAAGACTGTAATTGGTCACAGTGTAGATGCTCTGTCTTTCTTGCAACTGACTATGTTAACAAATCTGGGTCATATGATAACTGCTGGCAGGATATGATGTGATATATGATATGACTGTTCAGTGACAAAATCAAGGCAAGACATCTACCTTAGAGATTGTTTTGTTTACCCTGTCCCTAATCCATCCTTGAAGTTAATCCAGTTCCAATTCAGATGTATGTCTTCCAAAACATCCCTAAAATAATCCTAAGATGCTTCTCTAATATTAGATAATGACACAAAACCTCCAAAAATGGTACTTAATGCTCCTTAAATTATGAATTGCAAATCACTGCTAGTCTTTTGATATAGGTGACATCAGAGAACTGCAAAAAACAAATAGCTGTTCTCACTGACTTTTTAGAAGACTTTCTAACTATCTGTGGTTTTATTAGATCCATATTTGTTATGACAATAGCACCTGATCATCTTCTGATTGTCCTGGGACAGATGATGACAACTCCTAGATGTAATTCTCCATATAGTATATTACCTAATGCCTCTGGCAAAGAAAAAGAAGAAAATCAATGGTACAAGAGCAAATATTTCAATCAAGCATCCAAACCAGCTGTTTAGATCACTCATCTCTGCTGAAGAAAGCATCATACAGGTTTTTAAATGTATGAAGAGCATTAAGAAGTGACTGGTACAGACCTCAATATCCCTGTGGAATGTTGCTGTATAAATCAGGGATATTGAGGGGCTCCACACAGGTCTTCTGGTGCATTTATTCTGGCCTGTGGCAGCTACCCAGGGCAGAGTGCAAATGAGAGTGCAAATGAGCTACTCCTCTCCAGAATGTGTCCGTCACTTCTGAGCTCTGCCTTAGAACAGGTGAATTATCAGCAACCAGACCCTGGTCTTTCATATGCACCCTGATCTGGGATTGCTGTTCCTGACACTTCCCACAGTAACGGGAATCGTTAAAGATTCCAAGCTGATCTAGTAACTAGGAGTTACAAGTAGGACATGGAGGGAGGCATTTTTCTCCTGCAGTTTAAATAAAAGGGGCTGAGCTTCTTTGTAAAATCAAATTTGTCTACCTCTGCCAACAGACACATGGGTGTAGGACTTTGTGGGAGCAACATCTTCAAAGCACCAAATGAATAAATAGGATTTAGGCTGGTTCCTAAAATATTGCAAGAAAAGGACTGGTGGATAGGCCAAGGCTGTTTCTTGGGAAAACAAAGCTCATTTCTTGTCTGCTCTATGCCCTACCTCACAGGAGAGCATCCTGTTTCTGTGCTCAGCAACATCAGTGGAGAACCAGAAACAGAGTTTGCTAATTCAGGGCATTGTGGGGCTAGGGTAGAATGAGTGAAGATTGAACTCCTGTGTCTCCAAGGAAGTATTATCCATGAGCATTGTAGCTTGATCCTTTCGGCAGCAAGGCTTCTCTGCTCACAAGGTTTCTGGAGAAGGCTGTGTCATAGTCATAACCAGAGAGAATGCTAGAGGCAATGTTGTGTTCCACTGTGGGGAACTGTGAGGAATTCTTTTAAGCGTGGATGGTCAGGAACAAAATTAAGCCAAATGAAGCAAACACTGTATCTGAGAACCATTTATTGGTAACGAAAAGACAAAATAAAAAGGAGTTGCCCCACTGAAGAGGGCTAGACAAGGCAGAGTAAGAGGAAGAAAAATGGGAGTAAGGAAGAGAGAGAGAGAGAGGAGGCAGAGGGAAAAGAGGGCTTTACCCCCGGGGGTCAGGGCGTGCCGTCCATGTCCCGAGGCGGGGCCGTGCCCGCTGCTGGCCTGGGCACGGCTCCTGCAGCCACGGGCAGCTGGACACAAGGTGAGGGGGGATCGAGCAGGAGCTCCAGGAGCCTGGACAGGGTCACGGTGAGGATGGGCGGTGGGCAGGCTCAGAGGTGGGCAGGATTGGACACGTGGCTCAGGCAGGGATGCAGAGACGGAGCAGTCAGGGCGCTGGTCAGAGACACAGGGAGGCAGGACAGACACAAGGGTGAGCAGGAGCTGGCAAGGGCAGGAGAGCCAAAAGGCAGGACTCCAAAAGCAAGTTCAAAAAGCCCCCAAAGAGTCAAAAGGCAAGGGACAGAACAGCTCCCGGAGCTTGGGGGTGCAGTTAGTTTTTATGCCCCCGGCTCCTCCCCAAGTCCGCCTGCTGTCTTTTGAGACCATTGTCCCAGTCCAGTGTCCCACTGCAGTCCATTGCTGGAGACCTTTTGCCGTCTGACTGGAGAGTGTCTCTGGGGTACAGTGTCTTCAGTGTTCCCCTGCTGCCTGCCTGTCTCTTGTCAGACATGGACAGGTGGCCAGGCAAAGTCTCCCCACAGACAAGGCTTTCCTCCATCTTCCCCTAGCTGCCACCTGGACATGGCATACGTGGCAACCCCTCCCCCGTGTCCCTCTGGCAAACACTGTTGAGGCGTAACAAAACTGAATTGGCACCTCAGAAGTGAACAGGGACAGCAGCCCTTTTAGCTGTCACCAAGTGATGGGTTTGACCTTGCTGGTGTGAGGGCAAAAGATTGTCAGTAGTAGAAATGAGCAAACTGGGAGATTAGGCCATGCTTTTAAGGAGGTGCATGGAGGACAGAACAGGAATTTTCCTCATCAGTTCTCCTGCTGAAGTAAGACTATGTTTTTCTGCCATCAGAAAAAAAAAAAAAAAAAAAAGGATGTAGGATTAAACCCTGGAAGAAAAGCTTGGGAAATGCTGAGTAAGTAAGATATAATTTCAGAGCCAGGAATGTTTTGCCTTGTGAGCATACCCACTGAGTTCTGAGGCCTTTCCTTCCCATACAGGGGAATGGTCACTGAGTCTAGACCCAGGATCTTGGCCATCCCTGCCTGGTTCTAGATTATAAGGACAGTCAGGTTTTCAACCAAGGAGATGCATGGGCATGTGACCTAGAAATTTGTTTGTGATCAATGGCTATTAGTCCTACCTTCTCGTGTCACACAAAAGGAGGCAACAGCTTTCATCATATCTCCAGCTAGAGATGTGAAAAACCAGCAGCTGTGCCAGTCATTGCTATCTTTTTCCTCCACTTTCACTCTTGTCTTTTCAGGACTGGCAAAATCCAGCCTTAGAGCAGTCCTGGACATTTCCAGGCCTTTGCGACTTTCTCTCTGAGTACAGCATCCCCCCCTTCCTGGTTGGCGTAGATCTACCTGCTAGATTTCACAGATATCTTGTAAACATTTGACTGCCTCATACTAACACATAGGGTTCAAGTACCATGCACTATGTCCTGAATCCTTACTTTCCAACTGGAGATGTAAGTGTACCTTGAACGGGAGCACTTCTCCCGTCCCCTCCAAATGCAGGTGACACATCTCCAGCCTCTTCCTTGCCTACTACCAGGAAAAACATCTCTGTAAAGTATCTCTGGCTCCTCTCTGGTTCCCAGTCTGTTCTGGAGAAAACTGTTTTCTATTTACTAGCAACTTTACAAAGCAGTTTCCTGACATCTGTTCCTGGGTTTACAGCATAAAAAAACCTGGGAGCATCAATTCCTCTGCTAATCATTGGCTAGGATCTTGAGTCAGATATTATCAGGTTGTTTCCAAGTTTAACTAGGTGACTAATTTTCCAGAGATAGGTGAAAAGTCTTAGCTAAAGCCATTTTAAATGGATCATTTCAGGCCTTTGAAGTCTGGTGGCATCAAAATGCATAGAGTTTAAGGAAGTTATTTAGTGACTCATGGCAGTAATTAAACCAACAATATCAGCACTGCTGCATTTCTGTTACATGGGGCATGGGGCAGGTAACAGCTTCCCTGAAACCTGTTTTGCTCTGCTTCTGTCTGCTTGTTGACTCTCTTCTCTATGAATAAATGCAATAGAGACCTTTAAATTCATCTCACCCATGGGACTATTCTTCTAATCTAGATACATTATTCATTTTGTCATAAAAGCCATACCTCTTGATGCAATTGGAGCCTTGTTTTCAGGAAGGCCTTAGAACCTCATTATTGTTGGACAAGCTTTTTGCTCCTGAAGCAGTGGGATTTGGTATTAAGAAATACAGGCAGAACAAAACTTGCTTTGGAGCTTTGACTGAATTTTTTACTTTTCCTTCAAGCTGCTGGAGGGAGGGCTGGTGGTTGAAAGAGGCTGCAGTCTGAGGCAGTGTGATGTGCTCTTCACATTGCACCATTATGTCAGCCAACAGTAATGCTCCCTAGTATTTTGCCACTGAAACCTTCAAATGTCATTATCCCTGTGGGTAATTCTGCTTTACACTCCAGCTCATCAACTTCACTCCTGGCACAAGGGAGCTGTACTGCTACTTAGGAGATATGACTTCAAGCCTCAGTTCTGGCTTTCAAGATCTTGGTTTCTTTCCTGCACAGCAGATTTAAATTTAGCATTTAAGGAGGCTGTAGTGTACTTTCATAGGAACTGGAGGAAGTGGTCTTGAGGGCTAAGAAGAGTAATGAGAAATATGCCTAACCACCTGGGAGCAGAAGTGGGGCAAAGGTGGGGAACTCATGACATTTTTTGAAGGAAAATTTTCCTCTTGAGATTCCCTCAGCATGATGAGGACAGCATCTCCCTCTAGCACTTCTGCTGGTACCACGGAAGGCCTAGACTGGGAATGCTGGTGTTCAGTGAGTGTTGTCAGCTCAACTTCTCACTGTCCTGGCAACAGGCACAAAGATCTTCTTACCATGAGGTCCTACACTCCTCTTCAGAGACCAAAACCAAACAGTTTTCACCTTTCATGTGTTCTAGGCCTTCCCCCACAGGAAGAGGAGGGAGCTGATGAGATACACGCCTCAAATGCTCCAGTGCAGCAGACCAGAGAAGAGGGTGTTCAGATGTGATGCAGTGCTTCTCAAATGTAGATCTCAAGGCATGGCCGAGGAATATTATGTGCTCTTTGTATCCCCTCCACTCTTAACCAAGTCCTCCTTTTGCTTGCAGCTCAGTATTTTGCTAGCATCATGGTCATCGTTGGTCTGTCTGTGGTGGTAACAGTGCTGGTTCTGCAGTTTCACCATCATGACCCCCAAGCAGGAAAGATGCCCAAATGGGTAAGTAGCTTTGGTGATAAACATTCAGGAGGCTACTTCTGAAAGAAAAGAAAATTGTCTAAAAGCTACAGTAAACTTGTTACAGGTGAGGGGCAGAAAGTTCTCCATTAATCTGAAGAGCTAAGTTACAAACAGCTTAGTTGACACTTGTGTTTGCAATTGAAGGGAAAGAACAAGCATAGTAAATGTTCTTTTCCATGAGAAAATTTCTCTTATTCTCCATTAAAAATAGTTCCTCCTATTTGGCCTTTCTTTTCAATGTTATGATGGAGTGGTTGAGTCATGACAAAGTTATCTCATTCAGCACACACTTTCCAAGTGCAAACCTTTAATTTCTTATCCAGCAGACACCAGTACTGACAGAATGTGATAAACACTAGTCTCTAGTGAGAAGTTTTTCTGCTGCCACTTGCTATTCCAAGTGCATTAGACTGTGGACCCTCTTTTCTCTACAGCAGCAGACTTTGTCAGCCCTGTGAGGTCTGGCACCAATGCCAGCTGGCTTTCAAATGGAATATTTCCTTTAGATTTTTCAAGCTAAAAGAAAACTATGTTTTTCCCCCTTTCTCCTTTTCCTAAGAGATTTTAGAATAGGCAAGGTATGCTTGTGTTTACAGAATGAAAAAGAACAAAAACAGAAGCAGATACGGATAGCCACAATCAAATATCTACCACCCTGTTTGTAGGAGTCCAGTTGTAGAACATCCTCTGATATCTTGTTTACCACATTTGTCATGCTGCACAATTATCCTGACATGCTGGATCATTGAGTATCACATGATTACCAATGTCAGCCCAAGTTCAGATCTGCTGTCTAATTCCTCTCTTAAAATAAACTGCTGCTTCAATGCAATTTTTTTTAAGTCAAATAACAATTAAGCCTACTTACAAAAACTTTAAAAACCTCTTACTTTCAAAGGAGCACAGAATGTGAATTCTGGATAAATGTGTCCATAGGCAAAACCTCGAGGGCACAAATTTGGGAAACGTGCTTCAGATGTCTACACAGACAGAGTCTGCAGCAGTGTAACAGAACCCATTTCATTGCTTTTTGAGGAGCCCGGACACAATGGTTCATGTTAGACCTGTTCTCAGGTCCTGCAAGTTAGCTCTTGCTCTCTACCAGTCTCTTGTTTTCTTGGCTGCAAACACAACGTACAGCAAATTCTCATTCGGGGGAACCTTGTTCAGTGGCCTGACAACTGAACTGAACTGAACATTACAAAACATGCCATCAAGAAATAAAAAAAACAGTGGAAAGCATTACTGGGAAGTGCAGATGATAGACTGTAAAAGCTGTAGACCAGACAAGTTGACAGGGCTGAGGGATCTCAAGAGGAAAAGAATGAATGCCAAGTGTATAAAGAAGAGGCTGACCTCACAAGAGAGGCTACTTTTACTCTACAAGACATGGGCAAGGCTCAATTACTAGAATTCATGTCCGTCTCTATTCTTTTTGCTGTTGTTTTGGTTTGGTTTTTATTTTCAATTTTGCCTGTCCACCTATGTCAGGTGTTTCTTACAGAAAGTTTCTTACAGAAACACCTTGAATGACTTCCACTCAGAAAACAAACGAACAAACAAACAAACAAACAAACACACACACTAACACCTGAAGCAAAGAAGTAACTTAAGAAAGAAGAAAAATTTTGCATTACATTTTTCTTCATTTCCAGTACCAGCTGCTGCCCTTACCATTTACTTACTTCCCACAATGTCCTTTCCTTGTCAGAGACAGGCATCAGTTAATTGCAAACTCCAACCTTGATTAATTGGATGTTGTTACAGGATTGTTATCACCTCCCGCTTAAATGGATTTGTCTGCTGGCATCAGTTGCAGGGGGAGGCATTGGACAACTGGGAATGTGTGGGAGCTTCTGCAGACCCAGAAGATTTGAATGGATGCATTCCCTAAACACACCTGCTTTCTAAACCATTTACAGTTGAGCAGTTTGTTTCCTTGCCTGTCTCTCAAGGCATCTGTGATTGCACTTTGCAAGAGAAGAGGGAGAAGAGTGCCTGTTAGTGTTTCTCCTCTCTGTAGGTGTTCACTTCCCTTATTCCACTGCTTAGAACTGTGCCTTCCTTTCTATTAATCTTTGATGACCTACAAAGCTTTTTCGAAGAGAGGAATTTAAATCCAAGGGGTTCAGTCAGGGCATTTGTTGGCTACTCGGTTGAGAAATGAGAGGTGCTCTGATTGACACTTTTGATAATGTCTGCTGAGCTAGCATGGAAAAGAACATTAAAGAAGGCCCAGCTAAGGAGCTGTTTAGGAGTTGATAACTTCAGGTTTGGACTACAGCTCAACTGACCTTTTCTGACAACGAAGACTGTTGGGTGGGGGAGAGCTTTGAAGAGACCAAGCACTGAGGGAAGAAGGGGTTTTATGGGAAAAGGCAAGAGCAGTCTGGCTCTTTGTTGTGCCTAAAGCAGGTTTGTTATGTTTCAGACTTCTCTTTTGATATACTTCAAAGCTGGACATGCACAGTTCTGCTAGGGTGCAGATGTTCCTTACCAGGAAGGCTTTAATTGGAGACTGTCTGCTCTGGACCAGGCAGGTGGCTGTGATGGAAGCAGCAGTACAGTAGCATTATAGCTAGGAGAGGCTCACAGAAGGGTTGTTGACCTCTGAAGACAGCTGTACCTGTATACTTCCTTCATAGAAATCCATATATGGCAATGCAGGTGAGAGTATAGATTCATATTATCGTACTCAGCTGTTTTCCAAAAACTTGTATGCTGCAGCTGTCTTTTGAATTAATTGGTATGACAAGAACAGATTGATGCCTGAGTGTCTCTGTTTTCAAGAAAATAGGGCATTTGAAATCCAAGCCAATTAAGAGCTGTTTTACTGTCTTCTGGGTATTTATTTTTCTATGGGAAATGGGTTTGACTGTAGTTATAAATGTAATTTCCCTAAGGAATAAAATAAATGTAATTCCCTAAGGAATAAAAGCTCTGTCTTGGAAGAAAAAGCAGCATTCCTATATAAAATTGCTTTTTCACCTCACATCTCCTTTCAGAGTTAAGGCAGACATATTAACATTTTCTAATAAGAAAGTTTGTCTGACTTAGTTTTTTGGAATTTCACAGAGCTAGAGAGTTAACTTCTCTCTCCCCTTTGCAACCTACACTGTTGACACATCGCTAGCAATTAAGACCTTTATTTTGTTCCATGTTGTCTCATTTTGTGTCCATGAGCAGTCCGAGCACATTATAATTAAGTAAGTTCAATTAAAGGCAGAATGAGTTTTTTAGGCTGCAGCACTATAGGTTGTAGTTTGTTTGTTTGTAGTGACTATGGAGTGAATAATGAAATATTTAAAGCAAAATAATATGAATCATGGAAAAGAGTCTTTCAGGGCTGTCATATGTTTAAACCATACAGCCATTTGCTTACATCCCAGCTCCCTTCCCTCATGAGGATAATAATCAGAAAAAAATCCAACACTTTGTGGGTTGAGAGAAAAACAGTTTAATAATTGAAACAGAGTACAATATAAAAATATGAATAATATTAATTGTAGTAATGAATAACAATAATAAAAATAATAATAACAGCAAGGATGAGAGAGAGAGTAATAAAATGCAAGAGAAGAAAGTGGTGCAAAGTAAAATTGCTCACCATCTGCTTACTGATGCACAGCCTGTTTTTGAGCAGCAAATGACAGCCTCTAAACAACTTCCCATGCTTTATATCCTTTTGGAATATCCCTCTGGCTAGTTCAGGTCAGCTGTCCTGGCCATGCTTCCCCATGGCATTGCGTGCACCTGCTCACTGGCAGAGCACAGGAAAATGAAAGGTCCTTGATTCAGGGTAAGCACTACTTTCCAACAATGAAAACATCAGTGTTTTATCAACATTATTCTCACACTGAATCTAAAACTCCACGCTATACCAGCTACTATGAAAAAAATTAACTCTATTCCAGCCAAAATGACAAGTGACAATGATGAAGAACAAAAAATTCACTAGTGAGAGAGAAGCAAAATGGCTCACAGAAAATGATACAGGGCTGTGACTTACAAGAGCTGACAATGCGGAATTCAAGAACTGTGTAACTGCCTTTCACTGGTTATTGGCTTTGGCTATTGATATCATTCCTATCTGTGGTTATTAATGCTTCCTCCTTTCTGAAATTATGCTTGTCATTACAGCAGAAACTCAAAGTGCTAGCTGCAATTTCTCCATTCCTGTATCTGTATGGTGCAAACACAGGAGTCAACTTTTCCTGCATCTAAAACAGCTTTGGAGGCAAAGTGTGGTCCCAAGTCAAACATGACCAAAATAACAGGAGCAGGATTACACAGGGAGTCCTTGTGAGTCAAGGCTCAAAAGGGAAACCAGTGGCCACATCTTTTCTCTCCTTGATGTCAGATTATTGGCTTGCAGCCAGGATGATAATGTCATCAGAGAGGCCTGTCTGCATGGAGGGTCCCTCTCAAGTACATTGTAAATGCCCAGTTTGTATACGTAACACCTGGAGTATCTTAAAATTACAAGATTTTGCTAATTTTGTTTGCTGCTCTTCATACAAAACATTACTGAATCCACAGCCTTTTTCCTGCCTTTTGCCATTAACAATGTTACCTATTGTTATTAACAATAGGAACTGTAACAGGCTCAGATTTCAGACCAAAGGAAGATTAGTTCACTGGAAAAAAATGCACTCTCCAGAGTTAGCTCACTTAGTGACCTTGACAAGCAACATATGAGACACAATCTGCCATGGGCACATTAGAGCATCTTGTGATGCACCAGCACACAGGAAAATGACAGAAGTTAATAGTGGCACTCAGATTTTGAACCCCTAAATGTAATTGATTTACTCTTTTGAAAAAAAGCCTGCCATATTATGTGGTTGAACTCCTCAAAGGAGTATAAAATAGCTTTCAAAAAAACCACAAAAACCCAACCAAGGTCTTTTATTTAGATGTAAACAATAGCAATGGGGATGGGAAATGTTATAGAATCTGTTGTATAGGGACTTTTTCCAGCAAAATATAAACATTGCCCCCCAAAAGTATTTGACTGTATCTCTTTCCTTACAATCTGAAAAATGTTTGAAAACCATGCATCCAATTTTTTGCTGTCTGCTCAATTGCAGAGATCTGGGAGTGTTTGATAAAGGTGGGTCTCCAAAGACCCGTTTGTAAAGTAAGATTTTACTTACAAAATATCTCTTTTGCTTTATAAGCTAAGAGGGTATTGAACACCCAAGACAGATCCAAAAAAAGGCTATCCTTAGGTAAAAAGCTGGACCCTCAAAAGAACATTTTGAAAGCAGAAAGCTGGAAAACACAGAAATCCATCAGTATTTCTAAGAGACTGTGCCAACTAACTGTAATAATCACAAAATGTTTCAAAAACTTTTAAAATGCAGAAGGGCCTCCTGTATTTCTGCCATTGTAACTCTCTTTCAGGTCCGTGTCATCCTGCTGAATTGGTGTGCTTGGTTTTTACGAATGAAAAAACCTGGGGAAAACATGAGGCCCCTCTCTTGCAAATACAGCTATTCCAAGCACCAGCTGAGTGTAAACAGCATGGAGGTGAACGTCCTTCCTGGGCACCAGTCCAGCAATGGCAACACCATCTACAGCTACCATGCCATGGAGAGCCCGTGCTGCCCACAGAAGAACGACCTCGGCAGCAAGGGCGGAAAGATGACTTGCCCCTTAGCAGAAGATATTGAACTTGTGCAAAAGAAAGCTTTAATGGATTCTCTTCCAGTGATTGTGAAGATCTTGGAGGAAGTCCAGTTCATAGCAATGCGGTTCAGGAAGCAAGATGAGGGTGAAGAGATCTGCAGTGAGTGGAAGTTTGCAGCTGCTGTCATAGACAGATTATGTCTGGTTGCATTTACCCTTTTTGCTATCATTTGCACATTTACAATACTCATGTCTGCTCCAAATTTTATAGAAGCTGTTTCAAAGGATTTTGCATAAGGTTTTCAAAGATGAGCATGATATTCAAAAAGTGAATATTGCCAGTAATTTTATTAGATAATTTAATTCAAATAGAAAAGTGTACTTATAAGAGCTAACATACACAGAAGGGGATTAAAATTATTTCAGGATATAATCATTCCTGATGTTAGTGATTGTAGTTACTGCATAGTAAATATATCAAACTCTGTTACTTATTTCATAGACTAGTGCCACATGTAACTATGTCATGATCTGTGATAAGCGATATACGAGAATTCAATACATTACAGTACTACAATAGATTTATTACAAGTTGACACTAGTATCAATGTGTTACTCTGAATTTGTGAACTTTGGGATATTGGTAATTTAAATGATCATTGAAGACTATAAGTTTTGCATCATTTTGGCATTTTCAGTATGTCTGTGTTTTATAATTATTGTTTGGTGTGGCTGTGACATGCACTTCTCGGATTTGAAAGACATATCTCCACAGTGTCATGATGCTGTATATTGTATTCATGAAAATAAACCGTCATCATATTAGCTCAAGCTAGCATAATGACTGGAATGTTTTTTGGATAAATTTGTTTTAAGAATGTATCTTTCCCAGAAAATCACTTCAGGGTTTTTTTGGTGTCTTGTTTTGTTTTGGTTTTGGGGTGGTTTTGTTTTTGTTTGGGGTTTTTTGTTGTTTGTTTTTTTTTCTTTCAATTAAAAAATAATGGTTATGACATTGGAAAGAAACTTCTTTCTCCTTGCTGACAATCATATATGTAATTTACAATGCTTGCTTAAATGTTTCTGTCACCTTGAAAGTCTACTTAATTTAAAATATCACTGCTCCCTTGGAACACAGTTGCTAGCCTAATACTGAGTAACTCAGTGCAATTAGGGCAGAATCTTATGTCTCCATCTAGGAAATGTTCCATAGGTTTAATTTGGCTCAATTTCCTATCTAGTCTACACCACCAAAGTAGTATTTTTTTAAAATTCTATTAGTACAGTCTTCTTTACGTGTGATCACTAGACTTTGTTAAAAGAAGTATATAAAAACTAATTTTATTTTTCTAAACTTAATGTATCAATGTTTATTATCAGTTTTCTGCCCCTAAACATTCTCTAATATAATGTCTATATATTAATAAAACATAACTGAATTATGCCACTTCCTGGAATACAAGGGGGAAAAAAACCCCACTGTTTTCAAGAGCAGCTTTTTTCTTTCCAGCACTGTGGGTGGGAATGACACCTCTGTTGCATGATTTTATTTTCCCCACTTACCACAGCAGAGCTACAAAAGAACATGGTCTGATGTAGACACCTTTCCTCTTTGGAGTAACACAACTCTTCTCTGAATGTTCACTAGAACATTTCTCTCTGGCTGACTTTCAACTTCCTGCTCTTCCAGGGTTAGTAAAAAATTAACATTTCCCCTGTCTGCATGATGGGATGCTTCCTACCATCACCATTGGAGAGAAAGAAAATGATCATGATCTTACTCAACGGAAAGTACTTCCATCTAAAATGGTGGTTCTACAGATTGAAGCAATATGCTACTATTTCTTTAAGGAAAAGGTCCCTCAGCTTTTCCACTGTGGCCTTTATTAGGCAGTGATAACTGGCTTTCAACAGAGACTTCACTGTTTTGAATGTTAAACCTCTGTAGCAGTAAGATCAGATCATTGCAACCATGAATTTATAGTACTTCTTGAAGTTATGTTCATAAAAGCACCTAACGAAGTCAACCTGGTCCTGACTACAGTGACCTATTTTTTCTTTCACATAGCTTTCCTGGTTACTTCAGCTCCAGGTGCAACTCCAAGTGGTAGCAATGGCTAATGGTAAAATCCCATGGTGAAAATTCAGAGAGCTCTCTTCTTCTTCATAGGAGCACTAGTGCTCTAAGTAATTCTTTCTGAGCTTGCAGGAGAAAACTCCCAATACCCGGTTATTTCTCAGAATTGTCCTTGCTGAGGTACAGAATGTGATTCAGGAGGGTTTTTCCTAATAGAAAAACCTCAGTGAAGAACAGAGTTATTTTGGGGGTTTGTGTTAGTTATACCAGGCTCTTCTGTTACAGAAGCTGTAATACTTATTTCATTTACCTGTTAGTTAAAAGTCTAAATATACAACTATTTCTGCAACTTGTGATGAAGGATGCTAAATGAACTTTGGAGCACTTGTTCAAGAACCACTAATATTTTTGCTTGAAAAGGATTTTTAAAAGTAATTTTCAGTGACAGGATAAAAAAGGTAAAAGCTAATGTTAAAGAACACAGTCACAATAACTTAGCCTCCTAATGCAAAGTGTGTTCCCTAACATGAAATGAGTTATAGTATAAGAGTATTTTTAACTGGATGCATAGACCTTAGGATCAGAAGGAGGATGGAAATTATCTGAAAACAACAATGAAAAATTAGCTTAAATAATTTTTTTCATATATAAAATCTGGTGCAAATAAAATAATTCCATTGACGGGCCATGACTTTATACTGTTAGATTGCCAAGGCTATTGGATTGTCTCATAGAAATGTCCTAAAACTCAAATTGTATCAGTGGTATGCAATTTACAACTTTTCACTGACATTACTTACTGATTACTTTTTCAGATCACGTATGAGACAGGTCCTTTTACTATCCACTTGCCACTTGGCCTTCTGAAAGGTAGTAATATTGTTACACAAATTTGTAGAACAAACTGTGTAAAATAGCATAGAAAAATTATTATTGTACATAGAGAACATTGCAGTATGAAGTGTGAACCAAACTAAGATTTTCCTGAGAATTACAATACCTTTGGAAAGATTCTTCCTGGCATAACCAGGTGTCATGGTATATATTTCCAATAGAAGGAAAAAAACCCAAATTGATTGCAAATGTTAAATGGCAACAAGAAACTAACCTATAATATCCTTTCCAAAATCCAAGCACTTACAGAAGTGTTACACAAGCAGTGGTGACCTTATTGTCCCCTGGTAACACAGAACATGATAGTAGAGGTCCTTGTGTACTTTATCTTGCTGAGGACCACCTTATTTCTCAGAAGGCACAGTAGATTTCTGCCATGAAGCTATTCAGTGTAACAAGATGAGAATCTGCCCTGGTTTATTCATCAAACATAAAGAACTATTCAAATAATCAAACATAACCTTTACTTTGAGTCATGAGTTATCTTACATATCTAGATATACACATGAAAATCTGTGATTTTCTGGTTTTGGTAGAACATTTTTGTCTTGCAAGTTTTCTAATTTATCTGCCACCATGAGGAATACAGCTGTGTAACTTACAACAGTGAATATCAAGTATTTCTATAATACAGTAATACTGCATACTTGTTTCATTTCAAATTAACTTTTCAGCATTGATGACAATAAAGAAGTAGAGGATCATGATCTAAACCCATTATTCTGAATTACCAATTGCCTAGGAAAAGAGGATGCTATAAATCAGAAGAAAGCTAATGAAGAACAGGACTAATCTGGGATTTTAGACAATAAGAATGTCAAATACTGAGAAATCCCCAAATACTGTGAAATCCTCACAGAAATAAATAAAGGCAAAACATTTAGGGTTTGAAGACTGAGATGCCTTCCCTTTTGTGAGGCTCCTCTTAGCAGAATTTGGAACAAAAATTTAGAACTCTGTTAAAGACTTGGTGAGGTTACATCTGGGTTAAGACATTGAGCTGAGCAGTGATCCTTTGGCTGAAAGGCTTTTGGAATTAGATGCTAAGTAAGAGTTTCTAGGCCTTTTTTTTTCTTTTTTTCTTTTTTTTTTCTTTTCTTTTCTTGACAACAAGGAGAATAAAGAGGAAAGGACATGAAACATATGAAACTCCGAGTTTCAATATAGGTAAGAGAGCATGTGCTCGGAATGCTGCCTCCTTTTCTTGTTGAATGAGCTAGAGAATACAAAGGGCTCTGCACTGGCAAGAGAGGAAGTGCATCTTGGTTTATGTCTGATGCTGCAGCTGCTAAAGCTAAACTCCATCACAACTGCTTTCTGGCACCATTTCAGATGGTCTCTGACTCCTTTTCAAGTCTGTTGAATCATCCAAATAATTTACACCATTTTTCTCCTGTCCTGTGACTGTGTCTCAAGTGCATTCAAAAGGTGCTTAATCTTGACTTCCAATAACAGAGAATTCAGTGTTCCCAATAAATTATGGGCATATTTATTACTCCTTATTAATATCTAGCATATAAATGAATCTAGTAGTCTCAATCACTTGAAAAACCCACCTTTCATGTGACAAAGCAAAATGTCAGGATTGTTAGCTGATTAAGTATGAGCAAAAAAAAATCTTTATAGTGATAATCATGATCATAATTAGCAGTCAAAGTCCTAATCATAGCACACTTTATTATTGGGAATACCTTGATCATATCACAGACACAATTTTGGAAAACTTTAACTAAAGTTTAGCTCTTCAACACAAAGAGAATTTATTTTGTGAACAGAAACTTCTGAGTTGTTACACAGGCTGTGAGCACATTGCCCCTGTAGATTTTTATTCAATGGAAGAAAGACATTAGGACCTTCCCAAGTAAAACATGGTTTTGACAAAGACCAGATAGATTTGTCTGACTGATGGAAAAAAAATGTGCTGAATTAAAGAAAAAAATAAAAAGCAAATACAATTAGAATGCAAGAAAAAAAGAACTGAATGCTAGTAAAAAAACCCCATGCATTCATTCTGATGACAAGACTTAAAAGAGATATTGAAAAAAAAGAGAAAATACAATGTGTTTGATTTTCAGAGCACAAGCTTAACTCATATAAACATTATATCATCTTGGATTTTTAAATCCATTTATGATAGTAAACAGGATCTAAATTCCTGACTGAGGACCGGAAAATGGTACTGTGCCTTCAGGAGTATCTATTTCCTTATATAGAAAATTATTTTTGTTGAAATTTGCATGGTTATATGACATATACAATATCCAGAATTGGGAATTCTACATGACACAGTATACGGTGAGTTCGAATCAAAATAAAATTAAAGGTCATATCTCTGACACTCTTGGCTTTCAGGCACATGACATTGTATTCCAAAATTTTCAAGCCACATTCATTATTAACATTCAATAATAGAACATAAAAATGGGAAGGCATCCTTAGAAATCTCAATAACCTTTTAACTGTCTGCATGCCTCAAGGTTAAAGCTATACATTCAGCTATTTTTGTCAACAAATAGCACTGGGGATTTTTTCCACACAATTTTCATGTCAAGAAAAGGAATGAAAAGACCTTTTCACTGAGAAAAGGGTATAAAAGCAAAAGGAAAAGGCAAAAATGTTTCCTTATAATGTTTTGTGAAATTGTGGGGAAGAAAAAAATAGTCTTGATGTTGCTCAGGTAGGGATTTCTGAGGTCTATGAAGCAGAGCATTATAGTAGGGCAGCTTGTGGCAGAAAAAGGGGGGAACAGTTTTAAACTACAAGAGGAGAGTAAAATTAGATGTTGGAAAGAAATTATTTGCCATGAGGGTGGTGAGACACTGGAACAGGTTTCCCAGAGAAGTCGTGGATGCCATATTCTTGAAAGTGTTCGAGGCCAGTTTGGATGGTGCTCTGAGCAACCTGGCCTAGTACAGGGGGGCTGGAACTAGATGATCTTTAAGGTCCCTTACAACCCAAACCATTCTATGATCCTACAATTCTATAGTTCAGTGATCCTATGTCAGTACTGATGTAACCTTTCACTCAGGATCCCAGCAAAGGTTTAGATTTCACCTTTTGTGCATTCAAATGTTCACTTTCCAGCTCAAACAAATGAAGGTTCTGAACAGAAAAATGGAATTTCGAAGAAATCCTTATCTACCATTGGCAGGTACCTGCTCTGGTTATGGAGTACTGAATGCTGCACTTGCAGATCAGCTTCACAGTTCCTCTGCAGTTCCAAATAAGTTTCTGGGACCAATAGATTTATTTGCATGGATGAGGAATCTCTTGTGACTGTGCATTGTGTTTTAACCCCAGCCTGCAACCAAGCAGCACACACAGCCATTCTCGCTCAAGGTCCCAGCAGCGGGATGGACTGGGCAGACAACTGGATGGGTAAAAGCTGGAAAACTCAGTAGGTGGAGAACAATTTGGTTGTATAAGGAATGCAGAAGCCACACGCACAAGCAAAAAACCCCAAAGAACTCATCCAGCATTTCCCACAGGCAGGCAGGTGTTTCCCATCTCCAGGACCGCAGGACCCCCTTGCGCCTCCCAGTGACTTGGGAAGACAAATGCCATTGCTGCAAACGTCCCCTCCTTCCTCCTTCTTGCCTGCAGCTTGAAATACTGAGCAGGATGTCCCATGGTCTGGGATATGCCTTTGGCCAGCTGGGGTCACCTGTCCTGGCTGTGTCTCCTCCCAGACTCTGGTGCAGTGTGACCCCAGGGGAGCTCAGTCTGGGTGGTTGCATCAGGCATGGTGGGTGCTGAGCTGAGAGAGGTTGTGGCTCACGCCGATCCAAACTGCACAAGTTTTCACTCCCTCATGTTGGCCTTAATTCCCGTGGCAGAACTCGTGCTCCCGCTGGACACTCACCTGCGCCTGAGCCTGCCGACAGGCCTGGCTGCCTCCCCCTCTGCCCAGGGCAACACAGGCACTCCCAGCCTTTCCCAGGAACTGCAACACAACGACGGCCACAGCGGCGTTCCCAGCAGTGACACCACTGCTCTCCTCCGTTTTGCCCTACTCTGCTCCTCTATTCACGGCTGCAAGCCTGTGTCTCCATAAGAGGTTGTGGCCAGGAGGCGGTGAGGGAAGAAGAGCTTTGCCCACTTCCAAACCATGCCACAAACCCCATCCCTGGGTCCTGCCCTGCTTAAGAAACACCTGACTGACCATTCAGAAGCCAATTTAGAGCTTCTTCCTCAGGGGGAGAACAAAGGCAAGCTTCCAACACAGTGAAGTTCTTATAGTATTTATTTTGACTATCAATCTAAACAAACTATAAACTACAAACTGTACACTACAAACTACAAACTACGAAAAACATCAACGGCCTCTTCCAGGGCTAGTATCTCCCTTCGGCCATGAACTGCTGCGCTGCCAGGATCAGAGGCGTCAGGCTGGAGGTCGGCTTGGCTGCTGAGGTTACAAACGGATGCTGCCCAAAGAGAAAAGGAAGAAATGGACGACTTTCCTCACAGGCTGAAACAGGCTTTCTCTGCCTACCAGAAAGACGCAGAATTGAGGGCACTCTGTGCACCTCTGTCCCCTTGCTACGTGAGGCCAACATGGCTCACAAGCCCGCAACTCCATTAAGCCAGATGTCTTCAGCTTAAGGAGATTTGGTCTAGGTGACCTTGAAAGGCTCCTTCGGAGCCATCCCAGGCCAGGATTCTCCTCCGTTTTCCTTGGAAAAGCTCCCAGACTGGAGATCCTTAGGAGCGGGACCTGTCCAATGCCTTGCACTTGAGCAGACGAGGAGCCCCTGGCAGCGGGCCGCAGGCGCAGCCTGCAGCTGCTTTGCCTTTTACCTGCAGAAGTTCCTGGGCAGACCAGCGCCTGTCCTCGTCCGTCTCCAGGCAGCAGTGCAGAAAGTCTCGCAACCAAGCGGACTGCTGCCTGGGCTTCTGCAGCTTCGGGGTGCCCCCGGTGCTTATCAGCTGTCGGGCCTAGAGGAGAAGGAAATGCCACACTCTGCCTGTCTCCCTTGCACCCCAAACTGCTCACACAGACCCACTGGACAAGCTCCATTCTCCAGCGGCACTTTCCACCCTGCCTGAGGGTGGGAGATGCATTTCCTACCCCAGCCAAAAGAACCCAAACCCTGAGGCGGCCACAGCCAGTCCAATGTGCACAGGCTCTTGCTTTGACCCCCGATTTCCCTGGCTGCTGCAATTAGGAGCAGCTCCAGCAGCAAGAGCACACTTTGCTTCTCTGATGACTGACACCGGCTCCAGCAGCGATTTGGAAGAGGGACTTGTGGCTAACTCTACCATTCCCAAGGATTAATCCATCAAGTGCATCTCGGCACTGCTCACTGCTCCCTTAAGCAAAGTTTGCATCTAGCCAAAAGCATCACAATAAGCTTTTGATGTGGTTCCTGAGGAAATGGCAAGGGGATAATCTGGACAAGAAGCACGAGAGACTATGCAGCCTGGAACCTATCGCCTTCAGGTGTTAACAGGCTTCCCGGGCAGAAGAACGGGGGCAGATTTGGTTAGAGAGATTGTAGTATCTGAGAGCAGCTGCAGCGCACCGTGCGGGAGCTCTTCATCAGGTAAGGAGGCGCTCCTTCCACCATCTCGATCCCCACGATGCCGAGGGACCAGATGTCCACTTTGGGGCCATAGGGCTTCCCGGTGAAAACTTCTGGCGCCATCCAGTAAGTCGTCCCGACAGCTGAGCTCCGTTTGCTCTGCTCGGCGGTGAGCTGAGCGGCGAGGCCAAAATCCGCTGCGGAGAAAACACCGCTGTCATCAAGCCAGCGTGAATTAGGAAAGCAGACTAAAGAATTCCCCACCGTACCAATGCCCAAGGCGGCGGTGTGGAATCCAGCTGCAAAAGGGGCCATGCTGGCACTCCTCAGGCCTGCAGCCGAGGAACGACGCAATTGGCCGCTTGTCAAAAGCCCCCACTTTCTGACAGTGGCTTTTAGTCCCCTGAAGCTTTAGACTGCGAGTGCCTCGCTTGGGAAGGAACACACAGAACCCAAAGCCACTGCTGAGACCTTCTTCCCAGCCGCACCTCCCTGCACCTTGCGCGCACGCTCTGCGCATGTGCTCTGCGCTTGCAGCAGGGCAGCCTGCACGGCCGCAGGCACCGCTCCTGGGGAAGTGGCAGTCACCCAAAGGCAGCCCCACACCGCAGCCCGCGGCACCGCTGAGCCTGGCCAGCAACACCTACCCAACTTGACAGATCCGTCCAAGCCAAGGAGAATGTTGTGGCTTTTGATGTCTCGGTGGATCACTTGCTTGGAGTGAAGGAAATCCAGGCCTTGCAGGCACTGAGAGAGGAAAAAGAAACACCAGCCTAAGAGTTCCTCATCCGATTTCATCCCGCAAGCAGGGCAGTGGCACAGCTGCAAGACGGACGGGCTGGGGGATGGTGAGCCATGACAGGACAGGCTGCTGGCAAGGGCAAGAGCTCGCTGCTCCAACGTGAGGACAGCGGTGCCTTTCTAAGCGAGGGCGTAGTTGCTTTTGAAAGAGAAAGGGCAATTGCTCCTCTGGCCAGGGCCCTGCAAACACAGACTGAAGGAGCGCTGCTGCAGTGGCTGTGCTCTCTGCAGCCGGATGAGAGCAGATGCTTTTGCAAGCCCCACTTTGGTGCAAGGCTCTCCTTTGAGAGAGAGAGCCAAGGCTATCTCTTTGACTTTGCCACTGCCTTCAGATTCTGCCACCAGGGCGTTTGCTCTTACTGGGAGGGAATGCACTACATACAGGCTCCAGGCAAGTGTTTAGAGAGGCAAACACAAACACACGAGGAGAAGGGCAGGCACACTGGCAGGCACTTCAGGTGCTCTTGCTACTGCCAGTCATAAGAGAAAGACAGAAAGCTCGCAAGATGGAATCGCTCCTCTCCTTACCACCCACTGGGAAGGACCACCCTGCCCAAGCCATGGCAAGCACAAGCGCCGACCCTCACCTCCCGAGAGACAGCTGCTATCTCTCCCTCTGCCATATGAGTCTCCCGAATGACATCATGTAAAGAGCCTCCATCCATGTATTCCATTATCAGCCAGAGTTCCTCGTCCACCAGGTAGCTGAAAGGAGGAAACAACAGCCTGGAGATGAATGCGTGCGCTTACACGACCTGATGGATTCTTGCTTCCGTGTCCATCTCAGAGGAAGTGGACACTCACTCTCTAGGCTCTACAGAGCTTGAACTTTGTGCAGTCCAAAAGACTGCTTGGTAATCTTTGCACCAATGCAGAACACTGGGAACAGGACAAGGGAAATAGGAGGCACAGGGCTTTCTCAGCACTAACAACCTATGGGAAAAAATCAAACCCAAAACCCAACAAAACAACGTGGAGAGAGGGCAGGGACTTTGAGGCCGCAGGCTCAGCGAGACAGGGCCAAGTCAGGTCTTTGAAAGCACACTTCTGACGAGGTATGCCAGGAGAGATGAAGGCAGCCCCAATGCAATCTCCTCCCAAGATGCTATAGATCAGGCCAGAAAGAGGAATTAACAGCTCCACCCTCTGCCAGCGACCAAAGGAGTGGTTGAACTCTGGCTTGCAGGATGTGAATGACCCTTCAGAGCAGAACAGCAGAACCATTCACCTGTCTACATAGCTGACAAGGTTGGCGTTCTTATTGTCGCGCATGACCTGGATTTCCTTCACACACAGTTCGTTGCTGCCCTCTTGCAGGAGACTAATTTTCTTTATGGCCACCTGCAAAGACAAGGAAAACCATGAACCAAAGAAGTCTGTGCCACGAGACCGCAGGGGGAACATGGAGACAGTGATTTTGGGATGACAGAGCTGGCCTGGGCCAAACTGCCTTGCGACTGCACATCAGAGGAAGTCCAAGCTGAGCTTGCAAGAGCCTCTTACACCGCTTGCTTGGGCACCAGCCCCAGGACACAGAGCCAGAAATCCTTTGCCTTGTAAACCTTGGAGAAACACGGTCAAAACTCTCCACCTCAAACCTCTAATAACACTCGCTATGCCCCTGGTCTTCCCCAGAGCCTTATTCTATCATCCCCATTTTCACTCACACCCCTCTTGCAAGCAGGAAGCTGTTGTGTGTCAGTGAAAATGGAGCAAAACTGCTGGCAAACCTTGGGCAGTTCTAGGGGGTTTCATCATTGCTCCAGCAGCCGCTGGCATTCTCCATGGCACAACAACAAAGCAAACAGACAGACAGGAAGGATAAAATGCCGTGATGATGAAAGCATCATTGAGGATGCCTTCAAAAACGACAATCCTCACACTTCCTCACTTCAGGAATTTTCATCTGGCTCCCCTAAAACACTTTCCTTCTTCACACCATTGACACTTGCAATTACTGCCTGACTGGAAGAAGAAATAACCAGCACCTTGATCCTCCAGGGATACATGCCAGTCTCTGAGCAGGGCTTAGGCCCTTGAGAGACTCCCTGCAGATCTCTCTCCCTAAGCACGGCTCCCAAGGGCAGCACTGCACGTGGCTAAGGAACTACTAGCATGGTTCCCATGTATTTGCTAATGGGCAGAAATGGGAATTCAGGAACCCTGAGCTGTAGCCCCAAAGAGCAGTGCCATGCCCTAAGACAATCACCTTGGCACTAAGGACCCAGCTAGCATGTCCACCTCAGAAAGATAGCACTTGGCCTCCTTGCATTCCTTGGGGCAGCTGAGAAGGACAACCTCTGTCCCCAGTGTATTTGGCAGGGGGACACTGCTCAGCACTTCATTTGTCTTTGCAGCAAAGCTCTACCGGTGACCCAAACTCAGCCACAGCTCACGGCAGAGGGGAGGGCTCTTGGGAGCTGCAGAAGCTGCAGCTTGACACTTACCTCTTCTCCTGTGGCAGTCTCCACTGCCATGCAGACGGTGCCAAAACCCCTAGAAACAAAACAGCAGAGGAGAAAGGACAAGTCTTTTAGTGCCTGCAAGTGCAAGACACCGCAGTCCAAGGGGAAGAAACATCCTGGGGCAAACAGCAAATGGAACACGACAAGTTCTGCTCTGGGTCCTTCTTCCCTTTTCTCTTTCTCTATCTGTGCATGTGTGGGATTTTTCCAGGCACACACGTGCCGGTTGGAGCTTCTCACACCTCTCCTTGGAGACGACCTGCCAAACTCAGGCACCAGCACACAGGCCTTGTGAGAAGCCTGAAGCCATGTAACAGCCATCGACAGGTGGAAAGCGTCTAGACACAGATCCTTTCTCCGGCTGGCAAGGAAAGGAGTCTACAGCCACAGCCACAGCCACAGCCACAGCCAAGGCTTCCGTTGTTGCACACACAAATGGAGGAGGACTCAAAACAGAGGACTCTGAGACAGCTGCCTTCTGGGTCCAGAGCCATCAGCAGCTGCTTCTCTTCACTGCACCAGACACAGGAAGGCCTCTGCTTTTCTGGCAAGTCCTTCTACATTTGGCTCCTCACAGTGGAAACGTTGTAATGTTGCTGTAAATCAATCCCATTGACAGTCAGCAGAGCTGGCTTTCAAAAGCCAAATGCCTTGGTGGATTCTTGGCAGGAAAGGCCAAAGCCCCACCAGAAGTTTAGACCCTCACAAGGGGCTCTGCCTTCAGGCAGGTGATGCCTTTTCCTCTAGAGTGCGTTGGCACCGGGCATTGCCCTGAAGCTTTGGCTTTTGCCACTCAGCTACAAAAGAGAGCTGCTTCTGTTCTTTCTGCTTTTGGCTTCTAGACTAGGTGCTGGTCATCCTGACCCCTCAATCTTGTTCTCCACAAAATACTGGAAAGCAATGGTCCTGAGAGCTGCTCCCTGACAGCTCTCGGCTGCTCACTTGACCGTAGAGGCCATCAAGTCTTTCCTCCTTTCATTCCCACGCCCTCTGCATTCTTCGCAGACACGCAACAATGATTTCTCCTAAGAAAAGCAGCAGACTGGTGCAACACTGGTGCTTGAAGGACAGGAGATCTGCCAGGTGCTGCTCTCTGCTGCGGAAAAGACATTGCCAGCATCCTGGCGTCTTTGCCATGCCTTCAGACCACGGCTATGAATGCTGACCAGTACTCAGCGGTGACAGCATCTCAACACAGTGTCCACACAGCTTTGGAGCTTGCCTGATGCCATTCTGGGGAGACGTGACACCAACAAAATACACAGCCCCTCGGAACTGTGGCTGCACTCACCCTTTGCCAATGGTCTCCAGCTCTGTGTATTTAGCCTCGGGATCTCCCTCGCTCACCAGCGTCCCTGTAAAAATCCAAAGGGAAGATGCTCACTTCAAAACAGAGATCCCGCCCTGCAGCAGCACATCAGAAAGGCAGCCCCACTCACTGGACCCTTTCGACTCAGTCAGTTGGGGAACAGCAACACCACCGCACCACCACCACCACAGAAACTACAGCAGCAAGACAAGCAGCTCTGCAGCACCTGACTACAAGCCAGCACAAAACTAAAAGAGTCAAAACTAAAATCTAGGCACATGGAGAAACGGTCAGAGAAGACAGGGATCAGAAAACTGTAACCAGGTGAAGTGATTGCTGTGTATGAACATTGAGGGCTGCAGGAAAGATTAAGCCTTTCTGTTCTTGGCAATGAGCACTGTGTGACATTCAACCAAAGCTTTAATCCTTGCAAACGTCAAAGACATCTTGGCTTCTGGAATCAATTGTTATCAAGGGCCGCCCTTTCCAGAAGAGGAGGAACATTGCCAGGTGCTTCCAGCAAAGGCACCGTCTCCACCTTGAAGCAGGACTTGGCCTCAACAGTGCCCTCCTGCCTTTCAAGAGCAGCAGCTCATGTTCTAACCTACTGTGAAAGGCCTTAGAAATGAGGTCCCTCAGCCTTTAGGACAGGCTAAGTGCTGAAGATGACCTTGGCCATGCCCCACAGCAGCTGGGCCCAGAGGGCTCCTGGAGACCTACTCATTCGCTAGGCCACAGCCTTGTGCTCGGCCAGAGACAATCTCTGCTTTGCCTTTGGCCTAGAGGGAAGCTCGGGCAAAGCTGCCAAACCCGGCCCAGCTGCCCTCAGAGGCAGGAGCAGCACCCTGGTGCTCCCTCACCACCTCAAAGCACAACAACAGGTCCCGTGTGGAGGCCTCAGCACCTGGCACCTCCTCAGCTGAGGAGGAGCAGGAGGTGGGACAGCTCATGCTGACACACGCACACACAAGGCACTGCTGCAGCGGACAAGGATCACAAAGGACATACTCAGCATGGCCAGGCACTCCTCCTCCCTCCTCTCTCGCTGCTGCTCACTGCTGCCACAGGAACTGCTCGTGCTCCAGGTGGGCGAGCTGCTCGTGCTTGACGTCCCAGCTTGCCGACTGGAGGCTTCTTCAGAGCCTGCAGCTGCAGCTTGTGCAGGTGCCAGGACAGAGGAGGTGGAGCTCTGGGACAAGAAATGGATTTGGGTGACAAAGGTGCCTGGCAGAGACGGCCCTCCAGTCCCATTTCAGATGCAAGCCCCTAGGAAGGTGCTGCCGGCCACACCCAGGCCCCTTCACCTCTCGGCTTTTGCTGCCCTCTTCTCCAACTCAAGGCGCAAAATCCAAAGGCCGCTTTTACCTGACGGACACGATGACACCAAAGACACTGCTAACCAAAGCCGGCACTTACTGATGTTGGCTGCTCAGGCTCCGGGATGACAGCAGGGGCAGGTTCCTTGGCACCCTCCTCCTCTTCAGCCTCTGCCTCGGGTACAGAGGCAGCCAGAGCAGGTGCTGCCCCTGTGCTCTGTGGACAGACAGCAGAATGAGGGACAGGAAAGAACCTGTCATCCAGAACCTGACGTATATCCAGCTACAGGGCCCGCTGCATCTCAGCTGCTCCTTTAGCTACCGACATCTGCTCCATGGAGAGGGCCAGCGCACTCCTGGGGACACTGTCTCCTCCATATCCTGCGAGGCTGTCAGCTGCACCTTTGCACTGCTCGCTTCACTGGCAACAGGGAGGCTGCCCAGCCACCGGGCACACAGGGCCTCACTCATACCCCCGGAGCATCCAAAGACATCCTAATGCCACCTCTTGTCTCTTGCCAAGACCGATTCACGGCCCCTGTCAGAAGAGCGGGAAACTGACACCTAAAGGTCCAAGTTCCACACTGTTTCCAGGCCTCACTGGCTGCTCTGGAATCCTTCCAGCCCTCAGCACTTTCAGCAACGCACGGCAGGTGCTGTCTGATTAGAAACTTGCAGCTCTGCTTTGCTCCAGCCACAGGGCCACCCAGAGCTGCCACTTACTGATGCTGGATGCTCAGGCCCTGTGGTGGCAGCAGGTGCAGCTTGGTGGGCATCTTCCTCCCCTTTGGCCTCTTCTTCAGGAAGACACGCAGCCAGAGAACGCTCTGAGGTTGGTTCTGAGCTCTGCAGACAGATCGCAGCGTGAGGGACAGGCAACCTTCTTTAGATTCAGCTCTACACCCAGGTGCAGAAAGGAGAAATCATCTGGACAGAAATGGGATTCTAAGTTGTTCAAACACAAGTCAAATGGGCCAATTCGAGGGCACTGCACTCTCTTGTACAGGAGAAACTCCACCACAGCTTAAAGCAACCCCACTTTCATCTGATTCCAAGCTCTGAAATGGGAAAAACAGCCAGGGATCCTTTTCCTGCTGCCGCCGCCACCGCTGCTGCTGCTGCTGCTGCTAAAAAGAGCCCGCGCTGTACTTTCATTATCCAACCAGGCTGGCACCGGACTCACAGCTTGCTCCACAATTCTCAAACTCGACTAACGTCAAAGGCTCCTTTCCCACTCACCCAAGGGCCGGATTCTCTCCAGGCACGGGCGATGTGACCTGCAACACACAAGGGAAAAAGAACAGGATGCTGTAAGAAAACCGCCCCTGCTGGGCAAGCCCACCAAAAAGTCAACCCAAAGACAGAGGCTTCTGCTTCCACTACACGCCTCCAGCAGCAACCCTTGTGTCACACGGCAAGCAAGACAACAGCGCAAAATACTGCCTTGTGTCCACCTTTTGTCCTCTTTGGCCCCTCAACCCACAGAACCTTGACACCCAGAAAGTCCAAGTGGTCCTGTAACAGTCCTTGCTTCTACCCCACCCCACCCAGCAGGAGCTACAGCTCCTCTCTTTCCTGTACTTCAGTTTTCTGAAGAGATTGCACACAGCAATTGCCATCCGCTTAATGAAAACCTATCCCCAGAAAAGCTTCACCCAAGTCCCCCTTAGCCACGGTGGCAGTTCTATTGTGACACGGCACGGGAACAGCTCCTGGGTTCAGGAGCGTACAAGAACTCTTTTGAAATGTCTGTTTCAGAGGCCTTTTCCAAGCTCATTCTGTGGCTTCATCACAGACCAAATGGCTCTTCTAGCACACAGGATGTGTCAAGTTCCACAGATCCATCGTGGGACGAGGGAACGCAGACAAGATGATGCTTCTCCTCAGTCGTGGAGAGCAGCGCACAATCTTTGTAAGGACTTCTGCCAAGCTCTCCCAGTCTTCCCCTCTTGGAAGTTGACTTGCTTCAGCCAGCAAAGGGAGGAGATTCCAGCCTCCACTGCCACAGGCCATGCCGTGGCGGGAGCGGAACCCCTGCAGGCTACACTACAAATGATGCCCACACCTCGCTGGCTAGAGACGCCCCCTTCTTAGCTGGAGCTGCTGCCAGCAGCTTTACCCAGCTACAGGCCTCTTCACGGCATTTTGGTTTTCATATGCTGCACCGAACAAAAATGTCTACTTACGTGCCAAGTGGGTGAAAAAGTAGCCAGAATAAGCCACGGAAAATGCCGTGCAAACTGCAGCACACACTCCCTCCATGGCTTGAGCAGCACCACTCAATCTGCGCCGGACAACACCTGTGGTGGAAATAATAAACCTACTCAGAGTCCTGTCCGGGTGCAGCCTGCCGGCAGAGACCTCACCGATCAGCAGGTTCCGCCTGCAGTGAGCACACCAAAGAGCTGCTCTGCACACTGAGGCCTTCCGTGCCTCGGCGCCGCAACTTTGCCTTGACAGTGCTGTGATGCAGCTGCTGACATCACAATAGCGGCTGCTCTAGGCTGCTTTGTGAATTCATGCATAGAACCAGACCTTCTTACAGCTAACACCAAGAAAAAAAAAAAAGACTGCAAAGTTCCCCTCTGCTACAATGATATGGGAAAAATATTTGCATATGAAAATTCAGCATTTTAGAAGCATGGAACGTGCTTCAGAAGATGGAGGGAAAACAGAAATAGATAGCTTCTTCAGCAATCTTGTCGAAGTAGAAAAACAGCTTTGTACATAAGAACATAACTTATTAAGGAAAAACAACTTGTAACAGAACACATAAGTGTTAGAAACGAGGCCGGGACCTGGATGTAACAATAAAAAGTGCACTTGTTTATTTAACTTTTCACAACCACTGGGAATGGCGACCTAGGATATGCCCAGGTTCCTCTTGGCGAGCAGAAAACAAGAGGCAGCATGATGTCACACTGGGTGCTCCTTCAGACCCCCAAAGTCCCAAAGAAGGACCCTCCCCACAGTCTTACACTCTCTGTTATCCTTTTTGCTCTCTCCTGATTGGGGCTCTTTGGATCATCTCACCGACGGGCTCATTGTCAGCCTTCTGGTTGGGCTTTACCAAGAGTCATTCCTTAGCAATCATTTCCCGAGGGTGTCGAGTGATTGGTCAGCTGTGTCTACCAGCCACGCCTCAGGGTGATGTAGCCTGTACCAACTCAGTCTCTCCCTCTCCCTTCCTCTCATTGACAGCTCCACGGCATTTGACATCCCTACAGTGTCGCAACAACTTACAACCTTTGAATAATCAATACTTAGAACAGCTACAACCAGCAACAAACAATTTCATAACCCCTCGAAAAATATTTTATAAGACAAGGATTTAGTTGCTAGGTATTTACCATCATTCATTCACCAGGCTGGGATCCAAATGATGAGATGGGTAGAAGGAATATGAGGGAGTAAAGAACATTAATAATAAGAGGAATTAAGGAAGCCGTTCCTAGGACTACAAATGCAAAACTGGCTTTTGACAGCCAGCAAGAAAAAGATGAGACGCCAAGTGCCTGGCTAGAAATATTAAAAAGAAACTTTCGACGTTATTCAAGTGTAGACCCTGGTAGTCCGGAAGGCCAAATATTAATTAAAGTACAATTTGTAACAAAAGCTTGGACTGATATAAGGAGGAAATTGGAGAAAATAGAGGAATGGAATGAGAAAACTCTTAATGAGATGTTGAGAGAAGCGCAAAAAGTATATCTAAGGAGAGAAGAAGAGAAAACAAGGACAAAAGCAAAGATCATGGTAGCAATAGCAATAGAATTTGGAGAGCTGGAGGAGGTGAACCAAAAGAGGATAGACCAAAAGAAAGTGTTGAAGGGAACACAGAACCAGATAAAGGAAGGAGAACACCAAGGGCTGATTTAGTATATTATTACTGTCGAGAGAAAGGGCACACTCAACGATTTTGTAGAAAGAAGCAAATAGATGATGCAATTGCTAAAGAACAAGACACCCTTGAGAGGATCCTCCAAGGAGACAAAGGAGAAGATTAGGGGTGTCAGGAGCTCTATGCTCTGGGGGAAATAATAAAACAACATAATGAGCCCTTGGTAAACTTAGAAGTTGGCCCCCAGAGTGAAGAATTTGAGTTTTTAGTTGACACTGGGGCCGACAGGTCCAGTATCTCGAAGTTACCTAGTGGGTGTAAGTTAAGTGACAGGACATGTAAAGTAACAGGAGCAGAGAGTAATCCTTTCAGTGTATCAGTGATTGAGCAAGTGCAAGTAAGAGGAAGTTTTAGGGAGGGATGTGCTGATTTATTGTATATGCCAAATTTAACTAATAATCTCCTGGGGAGAGATTTGCAAATACAATTAAGGATTGGTATAGTCCCAGAAGAAGGGTGCATGGTAGTTAAAATGATGGTATTAAAACAAGAAGATGAGGCAGAGTGTGGGCAGAGAAGGGTAAGCATTGAAGGGCTGTTGAATATTCCACCTATAGAAATTAGAATGAAACCAGGGATACCACCAATTAGAGTAAAACAGTACCCAATATCAACAGAAGGAAAAATGGGCTTAACCCCAGTGATTAAAGATTTAATAGAAGAGGGGATCCTAGAACCATGCATGTCACCACATAATACCCCCGTGCTGCCAGTTAGGAAACCAGATGGAACATACAGACTCATTCAAGACCTGAGAGATGTGAATAAATAAACGATTACCTGATATCCCGTGGTAGCAAACCCCTACACTCTATTAAGTAAAGTATCTGTGAAACATGCCTGGTTCAATGTAATAGATTTGAAGGATGCTTTTTGGGCTTGCCCCTTAGAAGAAAAGAGTACGGACTGGTTTGCCTTTGAGTGGCAAGATGGACAAACAGAAAGAAAGCAACAGCTAAGGTGGACAAGATTGCCTCAGGGATTTACAGAGCTGCCCAGTTTATTTGCCCAAGCATTAGAAGAAATTATAAAGCAATTTACCCCTATAGGAGAAGTACAAGTCCTGCAGTATGTTGATGATTTTTTAATATCGGGAGAGCAGAAAGAAAAAGTCCGAGAGACAACCGTAAAATTACTAAATTTCCTAGGAGAAAAAGGGTTAAAAGTATCTAAGAATAAATTAAAATTTGTAGAATCTGAAGTAAAATACTTGGGACACTTAACTGGAAAAGGCTACAAGAAATTAGATTCAAATTACAGGGAATTAGAAATTAGATTCAAAGATACAGGGAATATTGGCATTAACAGCACCAAAAACCAAAAGGGATGTAAGAAAATTATTAGGATTAATTGGCTACTGCAAAATGTGGATAGATGGACATATGAAATTAGTTAAATTCCTCTATGAAAAAAATTAGTGCAAGATGAACCTATAAATTGGACAAAAGAAGATGAAGAGAATTTCGAGATTCTAAAAAAGAGGCTTATGACAGCTCCAGTGTTAAGTTTACCAGATTTTAAACAGTTATTTGAATTGCTTGTGAACGTTGAGGAAGGCATAGCTTATGGTGTGCTGGTGCAAGAGTGGTGTAGTGTAAAGAAACCCATTGCATATATCGCTAAATTGTTAGATCCAGTAGTGACAGGGTGGCCTACATGTTTACAGGCAGTGGCAGCAACAGTAGCACTAGTAGAAGAAAGCTACAAATTAACTTTTGGAAGTAAAATAAAAGTATACACTCCACATGATTTGAGAGCAATGTTAAGCAAGGGAGTAAGTCAGTGGATCTCAGATTGTAGGATCTTGAAATATGAGCTTATTCTGATTAATAGTGAGAACTTGGAGTTGACTACTACAAAAGTCCAAAATCCAGCACAATTTTTATATGGAAAGCCAGATCAAGATAATGAATTAGAACACTGCTGCCTTGAACTTGTACACTTACAAACAAAAGTCAGAGAAGATTTGTTAGAGTGTCCTCTAGATGAAGGAGAAGATCTTTTTGTGGATGGTTCCTCCAGAGTAATTGAAGGAAAGCGAGCCTCTGGTTATGCAGTTGTAGATGGAAATAAAATGACAGCCACAGAAAGAGGGAAACTTCCCACAAAGTGGTCAGCACAGTGCTGCGAAGTCTATGCCATGCTTAGAGATTTGAAATGGTTGGATCAGAAAGCCGGAACAATTTACACGGACTCCAAATATGCGTATGGAGTGGTACATACATTTGGGAAGAATTGGGTTGAAAGAGGATTCATAAATTCAAAGGGAAAGACTTTAACGCATGAGAGTTTGATAAAGGAAGTATTAGAGGCATTAAAAGGACCTATAGAGATTTGCAGTAGTGCATATTCGAGGACATCAGAAGGGAAATTCTAAAGAAATAGAAGGGAATAATTTGGCTGATCGAGAAGCAAAGAAGGCAGCTTTTGAGGGAAATGAAAGGAAAATTCTACATATTACAAGTAATATGTAGTATTACTTGTAATATGTAGAATTTTGGATATAAAAGTAGAAGTAAAAATGAAAGAAATGAAGAAGAAGTCCCAATTCTTAGTGAAAGAGAATGGGCAGAAATACAAAAACATGGGGCAACTGAAGATGATAATGGCAGATGGAAAATGCCTGATGGGAGACAAGTTTTGAATAAAGCATTAACAAAAAAAACTTAGAAAGTCTCCATGCCTCAACCCATTGGGGAACACAAGCTCTCTGTAACCATTTTATGAGAAGCTATGTGTGTATTGGGCTGTTTGAGATAGCAAGGCTAATAACAAGACAGTGTATGATTTGCCAAAGAATAAACAAAAAGGTAATGAGGAAGATGCCCCAAGGGGGAAGAGAGTTAGCAAAAAGACCCTTCCAAAATATACAAATAGACTTTACAGAACTTCCCCAAGTACAAAGATTCAAATATGTTTTAGTCATAGTAGATCATCTAACCCACTGGATTGAGGTATACCCAACTGTAAGAGCCACTGCAGATGCAGTAGCAAAAATTTTACTAGAGCAGATAATACCTAGGTATGGGCTAATAAACACTATTGACTCAGACCGAGGCCCCCATTTCACTGCCCAAATAATCCAACAGATAACCCAAGCCCTAAATATAGTATGGAAATTCCACACTCCATGGAGACCTCAGAGTTCAGGGAGGGTAGAGCAAATGAATCAAACTCTGAAAACCACCCTTACTAAATTAACCAAAGAAACCAAAATTAATTGGTTAAAATGCCTCCCTCTAGCACTGTTAAGGATAAGAACAAAACCCAGAGCGGATGTTGGTGTTTCCTCATATGAAATGTTGTTTGGGCTCCCATTTTTAACAAATCCTGAGAATTTAGGGACTTACGAAGCAGGAGAACAACATGTAAAGAATTATGTTCAAGTCATTGCAAATACTTTAAAGCAGTTAAGAGAAAAAGGTTACTTTGCTCAATCAACACCTATTGATTTTGCCATTCATAAGTTTCAGCCTGGAGATTGGGTACTGATAAGAACTTGGAAAGAACAACCACTGGTTCCAAAGTGGGAAGGCCCCTTCCAAGTCCTGCTGATCACAGAGGCAGCAGTAAGGACAGGAGAGAAGGGATGGACACATGCCTCTCGAGTTAAAGGACCAGTTTCCCCTCCAGATGAATGGGCAGTAGTGGAATCCATTGATATGAAGTTAACACTGAAGAAAAGACCAACAAAAAAACCCACAAGCTAAGTCTGGACATGAAGTTCACATATTCCTTGTTAAAACTTGCTGATGATTAAAGAGTTTTAAAAGCTGTGTACTAATAATTGTAACCTTTTGCTGTTTCTTGTTCCAGGTTAATCTTCTGTGATTAGAGCATTCCCCTACATTGTAGCAATCCGGCCCCAAAATGATATTAGAAGCACAAGTTGATACAAGAGGGAGAACCCTACAATGGAAGAACAAGAACCTGCAGAAGTGTTGCGGGAGGCAAGGCTGGGCCAAGATCCACGCTGGTCCCGAAGAAAGCACATGAATAAAGGGACATTTGGTACCGGACTCCCGTGGGTAGTCCTCCTGTTGATGATCGTCACCACAGGAGAGGCAGGAAACTGTGATAAGTGTCGCTATCCAATTTATGTAGGGGATCTCCAAACATATCCAAACTATGTCAACTTGTCTTGGTTATATGCAAAAGTATATCGGCTCTTTAAAAATGTAGGAAGTTTTAAGCAAAAATAGTAGGGGAATGCCCTAATGCAGAAGAATGGAAATTAGAACAAGAAGAGAGTGAACCAGAAACTGCAAAGGAAATGTATGAAAAGTATTGATTCATTAGAAAAATATATAGAGTTTATGAAGAAGAGTTGTAAAGTTTTAATAGTTGATGCAGGCCTACAGCGATACAAAAACAAAGTTGAAACTTTTTAGTGGTTGTGCTTGTATACTAGCTGTATGTTTCAATTTTTGTTTGTAACTGTGTTTATTTTGCAACTAGTTCTAAGTTGTTAAAACCACTTACAGTTGTAATGTTGTTCAGTAGTTGTTAGATACTGTTACAGGTGTTTAGTTAAGATGTTTGTAAGAGTTCTGTGCCCTGCCTTCCAGGATCTAGTTAAAGGGACACCACCAAAGGAAAGGGGGATCTTCTACCCTTCCCCAGACAACTCAAACTGAGACCACCACCCAGCGCTTCCATTGGAGGACACGAACACCCAATCAAAACACGGCGGGAAGGAATGATTGGTGTAGAGAGCACCCTGCTAAGAGCCAATGAGAGCCCGAAGAATAGACCAATCAGGGAAAGGATCCAAAACAGACCAATCCCTGAGGGGACTGAGGCTTTAAAAGGGACTGACCACCCTGAGTAGGAGCTTCACCCTCAGGAACTGGACTGTCCTGAGGGGTGGCCCGTGCGCACGTTTTTGTTACTCTGACTTGCCGTGAGGGGCTGCGACTAGCCCAGCCTCCTGTTCCTGTAGCCAGTTTTACAGCTCGGCCGTTTCTTTTTAACATCTTTGGATTTACGGCCTCGTCATTAAACTTGCAACATTGTAACAGGTAAAGGCCACAAAGATAAAGATGTATATTGTGTATATTAGGTATTGTGAACACCCAATAAAGCAGAACCTGTGGCTTAAGAAACCGGTAAGAACCAGGCTTCTGGCCTTGGCCACGACAGTGACCTGGGAATTAGGCAAACTGCGCCTGCCCAGAGATGGAGGGCCAACAACTGAGGAAGGCCTCTTACTTCATCAGAAGACCCCTGCCCTCGACCAGCGGGAGGCATGGCACCACAGAACGCAAATATGAAGAGCAAGGAGGCAGAGAGTGGGCGGCCAGTGGGCGGACAGGGAGGTGTGGGTTTGTGACATCTAAGTGTATTTCAGCCTGGGACCTGTCTGGACCAGGTATGCATGCATGGAGGAAAATCCCCCATGCATCCCAGCTGGAAATAAAACACACCTACTTTACAATGTTAATTGTAAAGTCCTTATTCCACAACACAACAAAGCAACACCAAAAGCCCACCTAGTCTGCGACCTATCGCTTAAGGTATCCAAGAGTAACTCCAAAAACACACCAAGCCCCGATAACCCTCAATGAGAAGCTGAACCCTGAGAAGGACCCAGGATGTGAGGAAGCCGAAAAAGAAAACAGGACCTTTGGCCATTCATTCTCTTGTGGAAAACTCACAAGGCTTCTTCCAGCTGCCGCTCTAAAACACAGCATCAAAGGAAATCGCCCCTTCAATGGCAGCTGGGGAAGAAAACCTTGGGAAGCATTCCAGAGACCTGCTTCCTCACACGTTCACCACAGAACAAGGTGGGACACGGGCCTACAGACGGTAGGATTGATGAAAACATGGAAAGTCAAGCAACACATCCGCTGCGTACACATCATCCTGCTGCTGCACTGCTGTGGCATTTCCAAGGAGCCTTGCCCATCTGAGGTGCACCTCTGGGAGCTTCCCTGAAGACATCCGTGCAGCAGAGGGAGCTGCCTGCATTGGACATAAAGAAAGAAGGAGAAGAAAGTTGCAACACGCTGTGGGACAACTCCCAAAGCGCTGCTAGGAGGAAAGCAGTGGGCCCAAATGGGCCGGTCCCAGCAGCACTGGAAGCTATGAGGCAGAGCCCAAAGAGGTCAGGTGCTGGACAGGCTCCGGGAAGGCAGCCTTAGGAAAACAGAAAAAACACCACCATTCCAAAGTTTGGAAGCTTCGTTCTTCTGCCTCTCACTTTAAGCCACCTTTTCTCTATTTCTCAGAGGAGGTTTAACCCCAGCCTGCAACCAAGCAGCACACACAGCCATTCTCGCTCAAGGTCCCAGCAGCGGGATGGACTGGGCAGACAACTGGATGGGTAAAAGCTGGAAAACTCAGCAGGTGGAGAACAATTTGGTTGTATAAGGAATGCAGAAGCCACACGCACAAGCAAAAAAACCCAAAGAACTCATCCAGCATTTCCCACAGGCAGGCAGGTGTTTCCCATCTCCAGGACCGCAGGACCCCCTTGCACCTCCCAGTGACTTGGGAAGACAAATGCCATTGCTGCAATCGTCCCCTCCTTCCTCCTTCTTGCCTGCAGCTTGAAATACTGAGCAGGATGTCCCATGGTCTGGGATATGCCTTTGGCCAGCTGAGGTCACCTGTCCTGGCTGTGTCTCCTCCCAGACTCTGGTGCAGTGTGACCCCAGGGGAGCTCAGTCTGGGTGGTTGCATCAGGCATGGTGGGTGCTGAGCTGAGAGAGGTTGTGGCTCACGCCGATCCAAACTGCACAAGTTTTCACTCCCTCATGTTGGCCTTAGTTCCCGTGGCAGAACTCGTGCTCCCGCTGGACGCTCACCTGCGCCTGAGCCTGCCGACAGGCCTGGCTGCCTCCCCCTCTGCCCAGGGCAACACAGGCACTCCCAGCCTTTCCCAGGAACTGCAACACAACGACGGCCACAGCGGCGTTCCCAGCAGTGACACCACTGCTCTCCTCCGTTTTGCCCTACTCTGCTCCTCTATTCACGGCTGCAAGCCTGTGTCTCCACAAGCGGTTGTGGCCAGGAGGCGGTGAGGGAAGAAGACCTTTGCCCACTTCCAAACCATGCCACAAACCCCATCCCTGGGTCCTGCCCTGCTTAAGAAACACCTGACTGACCATTCAGAAGCCAATTTAGAGCTTCTTCCTCAGGGGGAGAACAAAGGCAAGCTTCCAACACAGTGAAGTTCTTATAGTATTTATTTTGACTATCAATCTAAACAATCTATAAACTACAAACTGTACACTACAAACTACAAACTACGAAAAACATCAACGGCCTCTTCCAGGGCTAGTATCTCCTGTCGGCCATGAACTGCTGCGCTGCCAGGATCAGAGGCGTCAGGCTGGAGGTCGGCTTGGCTGCTGAGGTTACAAACGGGTGCTGCCCAAAGAGAAAAGGAAGAAATGGACGACTTTCCTCACAGGCTGAAACAGGCTTTCTCTGCCTACCAGAAAGACGCAGAATTGAGGGCACTCTGTGCACCTCTGTCCCCTTGCTACATGAGGCCAACATGGCTCACAAGCCCGCAACTCCATTAAGCCAGATGTCTTCAGCTTAAGGAGATTTGGTCTAGGTGACCTTGAAAGGCTCCTTCCGAGCCATCCCAGGCCAGGATTCTCCTCCGTTTTCCTTGGAAAAGCTCCCAGACTGGAGATCCTTAGGAGCGGGACCTGTCCAATGCCTTGCACTTGAGCAGACGAGGAGCCCCTGGCAGCGGGCCGCAGGCGCAGCCTGCAGCTGCTTTGCCTTTTACCTGCAGAAGTTCCTGGGCAGACCAGCGCCTGTCCTCGTCCGTCTCCAGGCAGCAGTGCAGAAAGTCTCGCAACCAAGCGGACTGCTGCCTGGGCTTCTGCAGCTTCGGGGTGCCCCCGGTGCTTATCAGCTGTCGGGCCTAGTGGAGAAGGAAATGCCACACTCTGCCTGTCTCCCTTGCACCCCAAACTGCTCACACAGACCCACTGGACAAGCTCCATTCTCCAGCGGCACTTTCCACCCTGCCTGAGGGTGGGAGATGCATTTCGTACCCCAGCCAAAAGAACCCAAACCCTGAGGCGGCCACAGCCAGTCCAATGTGCACAGGCTCTTGCTTTGACCCCCGTTTTCCTTGGCTGCTGCAATTAGGAGCAGCTCCAGTAGCAAGAGCACACTTTGCTTCTCTGATGACTGACACTGGCTCCAGCAGCGATTTGGAAGAGGGACTTGAGGCTAACTCTACCATTCCCAAGGATTAATCCATCAAGTGCAGGTCGGCACTGCTCACTGCTCCCTTAAGCAAAGTTTGCATCTAGCCAAAAGCATCACAATAAGCTTTTGATGTGGTTCCTGAGGAAATGGCAAGGGGATAATCTGGACAAGAAGCACGAGAGACTATGCAGCCTGGAACCTATCGCCTTCAGGTGTTAACAGGCTTCCCGGGCAGAAGAATGGGGGCAGATTTGGTTAGAGAGATTGTAGTATCTGAGAGCAGCTGCAGCGCACCGTGCGGGAGCTCTTCATCAGGTAAGGAGGCGCTCCTTCCACCATCTCGATCCCCACGATGCCGAGGGACCAGATGTCCACTTTGGGGCCATAGGGCTTCCCGGTGAAAACTTCTGGCGCCATCCAGTAAGTCGTCCCGACAGCTGAGCTCCGTTTGCTCTGCTCGGCGGTGAGCTGAGCGGCGAGGCCAAAATCCGCTGCGGAGAAAACACCGCTGTCATCAAGCCAGCGTGAATTAGGAAAGCAGACTAAAGAATTCCCCACCGTACCAATGCCCAAGGCGGCGGTGTGGAATCCAGCTGCAAAAGGGGCCATGCTGGCACTCCTCAGGCCTGCAGCCGAGGAACGACGCAATTGGCCGCTTGTCAAAAGCCCCCACTTTCTGACAGTGGCTTTTAGTCCCCTGAAGCTTTAGACTGCGAGTGCCTCGCTTGGGAAGGAACACACAGAACCCAAAGCCACTGCTGAGACCTTCTTCCCAGCCGCACCTCCCTGCACCTTGCGCGCGCGCTCTGCGCATGTGCTCTGCGCTTGCAGCAGGGCAGCCTGCACGGCCGCAGGCACCGCTCCTGGGGAAGTGGCAGTCACCCAAAGGCAGCCCCACACCGCAGCCCGCGGCACCGCTGAGCCCGGCCAGCAACACCCACCCAACTTGACAGATCCGTCCAAGCCAAGGAGAATGTTGTGGCTTTTGATGTCTCGGTGGATCACTTGCTTGGAGTGAAGGAAATCCAGGCCTTGCAGGCACTGAGAGAGGAAAAAGAAACACCAGCCTAAGAGTTCCTCATCCGATTTCATCCCGCAAGCAGGGCAGTGGCACAGCTGCAAGACGGACGGGCTGGGGGATGGTGAGCCATGGCAGGACAGGCTGCTGGCAAGGGCAAGAGCTCGCTGCTCCAACGTGAGGACAGCAGTGCCTTTCTAAGCGAGGGCGTAGTCGCTTTTGAAAGAGAAAGGGCAATTGCTCCTCTGGCCAGGGCCCTGCAAACACAGACTGAAGGAGCGCTGCTGCAGTGGCTGTGCTCTCTGCAGCCGGACGAGTGCAGATGCTTTTGCAAGCCCCACTTTGGTGCAAGGCTCTCCTTTGAGAGAGAGAGCCAAGGCTATCTCTTTGACTTTGCCACTGCCTTCAGATTCTGCCACCAGGGCGTTTGCTCTTACTGGGAGGGAATGCACTACACACAGGCTCCAGGCAAGTGTTTAGAGAGGCAAACACAAACACACGAGGAGAAGGGCAGGCACACTGGCAGGCACTTCAGGTGCTCTTGCTACTGCCAGTCATAAGAGAAAGACAGAAAGCTCGCAAGATGGAGTCACTCCTCTCCTTACCACCCACTGGGAAGGACCACCCTGCCCAAGCCATGGCAAGCACAAGCGCCGACCCTCACCTCCCGAGAGACAGCTGCTATCTCTCCCTCTGCCATATGAGTCTCCCGAATGACATCATGTAAAGAGCCTCCGTCCATGTATTCCATTATCAGCCAGAGCTCCTCGTCCACCAGGTAGCTGAAAGGAGGAAACAACAGCCTGGAGATGAATGCGTGCGCTTACACGACCTGATGGATTCTTGCTTCCGTGTCCATCTCAGAGGAAGTGGACACTCACTCTCTAGGCTCTACAGAGCTTGAACTTTGTGCAGTCCAAAAGACTGCTTGGTAATCTTTGCACCAATGCAGAACACTGGGAACAGGACAAGGGAAATAGGAGGCACAGGGCTTTCTCAGCACTAACAACCTATGGGAAAAAATCAAACCCAAAACCCAACAAAACAACGTGGAGAGAGGGCAGGGACTTTGAGGCCGCAGGCTCAGCGAGACAGGGCCAAGTCAGGTCTTTGAAAGCACACTTCCGACGAGGTATGCCAGGAGAGATGAAGGCAGCCCCAATGCAATCTCCTCCCAAGATGCTGTAGATCAGGCCAGAAAGAGGAATTAACAGCTCCACCCTCTGCCAGCGACCAAAGGAGTGGTTGAACTCTGGCTTGCAGGATGTGAATGACCCTTCAGAGCAGAACAGCAGAACCATTCACCTGTCTACGTAGCTGACAAGGTTGGCGTTCTTATTGTCGCGCATGACCTGGATTTCCTTCACACACAGTTCGTTGCTGCCCTCTTGCAGGAGACTGATTTTCTTTATGGCCACCTGCAAAGACAAGGAAAACCATGAACCAAAGAAGTCTGTGCCACGAGACCGCAGGGGGAACACGGAGACAGTGATTTTGGGATGACAGAGCTGGCCTGGGCCAAACTGCCTTGCAACTGCACATCAGAGGAAGTCCAAGCTGAGCTTGCAAGAGCCTCTTACACCGCTTGCTTGGGCACCAGCCCCAGGACACAGAGCCAGAGATCCTTTGCCTTGTAAACCTTGGAGAAACACGGTCAAAACTCTCCACCTCAAACCTCTAATAACACTCGCTATGCCCCTGGTCTTCCCCAGGGCCTTATTCCATCATCCCCATTTTCACTCACACCCCTCTTGCAAGCAGGAAGCTGTTGTGTGCCAGTGAAAATGGAGCAAAACTGCTGGCAAACCTTGGGCAGTTCTAGGGGGTTTCATCATTGCTCCAGCAGCCGCTGGCATTCTCCATGGCACAACAACAAAGCAAACAGACAGACAGGAAGGATAAAATGCCGTGATGATGAAAGCATCACTGAGGATGCCTTCAAAAACGACAATCCTCACACTTCCTCACTTCAGGAATTTTCATCTGGCTCCCCTAAAACACTTTCCTTCTTCACACCATTGACACTTGCAATTACTGCCTGACTGGAAGAAGAAGTAACCAGCACCTTGATCCTCCAGGGATACACGCCAGTCTCTGAGCAGGGCTTAGGCCCTTGAGAGACTCCCTGCAGATCTCTCTCCCTAAGCACGGCTCCCAAGGGCAGCACTGCACGTGGCTGAGGAACTACTGGCACGCTTCCCATGTATTTGCTAATGGGCAGAAATGAGAATTCAGGAACCCTGAGCTGTAGCCCCAAAGAGCAGTGCCATGCCCTAAGACAACCACCTTGGCACTAAGGACCCAGCTAGCATGTCCACCTCGGAAAGATAGCACTTGGCCTCCTTGCATTCCTTGGGGCAGCTGAGAAGGACAACCTCTGTCCCCAGTGTATTTGGCAGGGGGACACTGCTCAGCACTTCATTTGTCTTTGCAGCAAAGCTCTACCGGTGACCCAAACTCAGCCACAGCTCACGGCAGAGGGGAGGGCTCTTGGGAGCTGCAGAAGCTGCAGCTTGACACTTACCTCTTCTCCTGTGGCAGTCTCCACTGCCATGCAGACGGTGCCAAAACCCCTAGAAACAAAACAGCAGAGGAGAAAGGACAAGTCCTTTAGTGCCTGCAAGTGCAAGACACCGCAGTCCAAGGGCAAGAAACATCCTGGGGCAAACAGCAAATGGAACACGACAAGTTCTGCTCTGGGTCCTTCTTCCCTTTTCTCTTTCTCTATCTGTGCATGTGTGGGATTTTTCCAGGCACACACGTGCCGGTTGGAGCTTCTCACACCTCTCCTTGGAGACGACCTGCCAAACTCAGGCACCAGCACACAGGCCTCATGAGAAGCCTGAAGCCATGTAACAGCCATCGACAGGTGGAAAGCCTCTAGACACAGATCCTTTCTCCGGCTGGCAAGGAAAGGAGTCCACAGCCATATCTATAGCCACAACTACAGCTTCTGTTGTTGCACACACAAATGGAGGAGGACTCAAAACAGAGGACCCTGAGACAGCTGCCTTCTGGGTCCAGAGCCATCAGCAGCTGCTTCTCTTCACTGCACCAGACACAGGAAGGCCTCTGCTTTTCTGGCAAGTCCTTCTACATTTGGCTCCTCACAGAGGAAACGTTGTGATGTTGCTGTAAATCAATCCCATTGACAGTCAGCAGAGCTGGCTTTCAAAAGGGAATGCCTTGGTGGATTCTTGGCAGGAAAGGCCAAAGCCCCACCAGAGGTTTAGACCCCCACAAGGGGCTCTGCCTTCAGGCAGGTGATGCCTTTTCCTCTAGAGTGCGTTGGCACCGGGCATTGCCCTGAAGCTTTGGCTTTTGCCACTCAGCTACAAAAGAGAGCTGCTTCTGTTCTTTCTGCTTTTGGCTTCTAGACTAGGTGCTGGTCATCCTGACCCCTCAATCTTGTTCTCCACAAAATACTGGAAAGCAATGGTCCTGAGAGCTGCTCCCTGACAGCTCTCGGCTGCTCACTTGACCGTAGAGGCCATCAAGTCTTTCCTCCTTTCATTCCCACGCCCTCTGGATTCTTCGCAGACACGCAACAATGATTTCTCCTAAGAAAAGCGGCAGATTGGTGCAACACTGGTGCTTGAAGGACAGGAGATCTGCCAGGTGCTGCTCTCTGCTGCGGAAAAGACATTGCCAGCATCCTGGCGTCTTTGCCATGCCTTCAGACCACGGCTATGAATGCTGACCAGTACTCAGCGGTGACAGCATCTCAACACAGTGTCCACACAGCTTTGGAGCTTGCCTGATGCCATTCTGGGGAGACGTGACACCAACAAAATACACAGCCCCTCGGAACTGTGGCTGCACTCACCCTTTGCCAATGGTCTCCAGCTCTGTGTATTTAGCCTCGGGATCTCCCTCGCTCACCAGCATCCCTGTAAAAATCCAAAGGGAAGATGCTCACTTCAAAACAGAGATCCCGCCCTGCAGCAGCACATCAGAAAGGCAGCCCCACTCACTGGACCCTTTCGACTCAGTCAGTTGGGGAACAGCAACACCACCGCACCACCACCACCACCACAGAAACTACAGCAGCAAGACAAGCAGCTCTGCAGCACTGACTACAAGCCAGTACAAAACTAAAAGAGTCAAAACTAAAATCTAGGCACATGGAGAAACAGTCAGAGAAGACAGGGATCAGAAAACTGTAACCAGGTGAAGTGATTGCTGTGTATGAACATTGAGGGCTGCAGGAAAAATTAAGCCTTTCTGTTCTTGGCAGTGAGCACTGTGTGATATTCAACCAAAGCTTTAATCCTTGCAAACGTCAAAGACATCTTGGCTTCTGGAATCAATTGTTATCAAGGGCCGCCCTTTCCAGAAGAGGAGGAACATTGCCAGGTGCTTCCAGCAAAGGCACCGTCTCCACCTTGAAGCAGGACTTGGCCTCAACAGTGCCCTCCTGCCTTTCAAGAGCAGCAGCTCATGTTCTAACCTGTTACAATGTTGCAACGTTAATAACGAGGCCGTAAATCCAAAGGTGTTAAAAAAGAATGGCCAATCGTTTGTTGTTGTAAACTTGGCTACAGGAACAGGAGGCTGGGCTAGTCCCAGCCCCTCACGGCAAGTCAGAGTAACAAAAAAACGTGCGCACGGGCCACCCCTCAGGACAGTCCGATTCCTGAGAGCGAAGCACCCCCCTGAGGGTGGTCAGTCCCCTTTAACGCCTCTGTCCCCTCAGGGATTGGTCCGTTTTGGATCCTTTCCCTGATTGGTCTATTCTTCGGGCTCTCATTGGCTGTTAGCGGGGTGCTTTCCACACCAATCATTCCTTCCCGCCGTGTTTTGATTGGGTGGTCATGTTCCAATGACAGCGCTGGGTGGTGGTCTCAGTTTGAGTTGTCTGGGGAAGGGTAGAAGATCCCCCTTTCCTTTGGTGGTGTCCCTTTAACTAGATCCTGGAAGGCAGGGCACAGAACTCTTACAAACTTCTTAACTAAACACTTGTAACAATATCTGACAACAAGTGAACAACATTACAACAGTGAATATCCCCAACAATTCAGAACTCGTTGCAAAATAAACAGTTACAAGTAGAAAATGAAACATACAGGTAGTCAATTTCAGTTTTCTTGTATCTATAACATAACCTACTGTGAAGGGCCTTAGAAATGAGGTCCCTCAGCCTTTAGGACAGGCTAAGTGCTGAAGATGACCTTGGCCATGCCCCACAGCAGCTGGGCCCAGAGGGCTCCTGGAGACCTACTCATTCGCTAGGCCACAGCCTTGTGCTCGGCCAGAGACAATCTCTGCTTTGCCTTTGGCCTAGAGGGAAGCTCGGGCAAAGCTGCCAAACCCGGTCCAGCTGCCCTCAGAGGCAGGAGCAACACCCTGGTGCTCCCTCACCACCTCAAAGCACAACAACAGGTCCCGTGTGGAGGCCTCAGCACCTGGCACCTCCTCAGCTGAGGAGGAGCAGGAGGTGGGACAGCTCATGCTGACACACGCACACACAAGGCACTGCTGCAGCGGACAAGGATCACAAAGGACATACTCAGCATGGCCAGGCACTCCTCCTCCGTCCTCTCTCGCTGCTGCTCACTGCTGCCACAGGAACTGCTCGTGCTCCAGGTGGGCGAGCTGCTTGTGCTTGACGTCCCAGCTTGCCGACTGGAGGCTTCTTCAGAGCCTGCAGCTGCAGCTTGTGCAGGTGCCAGGACAGAGGAGGTGGAGCTCTGGGACAAGAAATGGATTTGGGTGACAAAGGTGCCTGGCAGAGACGGCCCTCCAGTCCCATTTCAGATGCAAGGCCCTCGAAGGTGCTGCCGGCCACACCCAGGCCCCTTCACCTCTCGGCTTTTGCTGCCCTCTTCTCCAACTCAAGGCGCAAAATCCAAAGGCCGCTTTTACCTGACGGACACGATGACACCAAAGACACTGCTAACCAAAGCCGGCACTTACTGATGTTGGCTGTTCAGTCTCCGGGATGACAGCAGGGGCAGGTTCATTGGCACCCTCCTCCTCTTCAGCCTCTGCCTCGGGTACAGAGGCAGCCAGAGCAGGTGCTGCCCCTGTGCTCTGTGGACAGACAGCAGCATGAGGGACAGGAAAGAACCTGTCATCCAGAACCTGACGTATATCCAGCTGCAGGGCCCGCTGCATCTCAGCTGCTCCTTTAGCTACCGACATCTGCTCCATGGAGAGGGCCAGCGCACTCCTGGGGACACTGTCTCCTCCATATCCTGCGAGGCTGCCAGCTGCACCTTTGCACTGCTCGCTTCACTGGCAACAGGGAGGCTGCCCAGCCACCGGGCACACAGGGCCTCACTCATACCCCCGGAGCATCCAAAGACATCCTAATGCCACCTCTTGTCTCTTGCCAAGACCGATTCACGGCCCCTGTCAGAAGAGCGGGAAACTGACAGCTAAAGGTCCAAGTTCCACACTGCTTCCAGGCCTCACTTGCTGCTCTGGAATCCTTCCAGCCCTCAGCACTTTCAGCCACGCACGGCAGGTGCTGTCTGATTAGAAACTTGCAGCTCTGCTTTGCTCCAGCCACAGGGCCACCCAGAGCTGCCACTTACTGATGCTGGATGCTCAGGCCCTGTGGTGGCAGCAGGTGCAGTTTGGTGGGCATCTTCCTCCCCTTTGGCCTCTTCTTCAGGAAGACACGCAGCCAGAGAACGCTCTGAGGTTGGTTCTGAGCTCTGCAGACAGATTGCAGCGTGAGGGACAGGCAACCTTCTTTAGATTCAGCTCTACACCCAGGTGCACTAAGGAGAAATCATCTGGACAGAAATGGGATTCTAAGTTGTTCAAACACAAGTCAAATGGGCCAATTAGAGGGCACTGCACTCTCTTGTACAGGAGAAACTCCACCACAGCTTAAAGCAACCCCACTTTCATCTGATTCCAAGCTCTGAAATGGAAAAAACAGCCAGGGATCCTTCTCCTGCTGCTGCCGCTGCCACTGCTGCTGCTGCTGCTGCTGCTGCTGCTGCTAAAAAGAGCCTGCGCTGTACTTTCATTATCCAACCAGGCTGGCACCGGACTCACAGCTTGCTCCACAATTCTCAAACTCTACTAACATCAAAGGCTCCTTTCCCACTCACCCAAGGGCTGGATTCTCTCCAGGCACGGGCGATGTGACCTGCAACACACAAGGGAAAAAGAACCGGATGCTGTAAGAAAACCGCTCGTGCTGGGCAAGCCCACCAAAAATTCAACCCAAAGACAGAGCCTTCTGCTTCCACTACACGCCTCCAGCAGCAACCCTTGTGTCACATGGCAAGCAAGACAACAGCGCAAAATACTGCCTTGCGTCCACCTTTTGTCCTCTTCGGCCCCTCAACCCACAGAACCTTGACACCCAGAAAGTCCAAGTGGTCCTGTAACAGTCCTTGCTTCTACCCCACCCCAGCCAGCAGGAGCTACAGCTCCTCTCTTTCCCATACTTCAGTTTTCTGAAGAGATTACACACAGCAATTGCCATCCGCTTGATGAAAACCTTTCCCCAGAAAAGCTTTGCCCAAGTCCCCTTTAGCCACGGTGGCAATTCTATTGTGACACGGCACGGGAACAGCTCCTGGGTTCAGGAGCGTACAAGAACTCTTTTGAAATGTCTGTTTCAGAGGCCTTTTCCAAGCTCATTCTGTGGCTTCATCACAGACCAAATGGCTCTTCTAGCACACAGGATGTGTGAAGTTCCACAGATCCATCGTGGGACGAGGGAACGCAGACAAGACGATGCTTCTCCTCAGTCCTGGAGAGCAGCGCACAATCTTTGTAAGGACTTCTGCCAAGCTCTCCCAGTCTTCCCCTCTTGGAAGTTGACTTGCTTCAGCCAGCAAAGGGAGGAGATTCCAGCCTCCACTGCCACAGGCCATGCCGTGGCGGGAGCGGAACCCCTGCAGGCTACACTACAAATGATGCCCACACCTCGCTGGCTAGAGACGCCCCCTTCTTAGCTGGAGCTGCTGCCAGCAGCTTTACCCAACTACAGGCCTCTTCATGGCATTTTGGTTTTCATATGCTGCACCGAACAAAAATGTCTACTTACGTGCCAGGTGGGTGAAAAAGTAGCCAGAATAAGCCACGGAAAACGCCGTGCAAACTGCAGCACACACTCCCTCCATGGCTTGAGCAGCACCACTCAATCTGCGCCGGACAACACCTGTGGTGGAAATAATAAACCTACTCAGAGTCCTGTCCGCGTGCAGCCTGCCGGCAGAGACCTCACCGATCAGCAGGTTCCGCCTGCAGTGAGCACACCAAAGAGCTGCTCTGCACACTGAGGCCTTCCGTGCCTCGGCGCCACAACTTTGCCTTGACAGTGCTGTGATGCAGCTGCTGACATCACAATAGCGGCTGCTCTAGGCTGCTTTGTGAATTCATGCATAGAACCAGACCTTCTTACAGCTAACACCAAGAAAAAAAAAAAGACTGCAAAGTCTGCTACAATGATATGGGAAAAATATTTGTATATGAAAATTCAGCATTTTAGAAGCATGGAACGTGCTTCAGAAAATGGAGGGAAAACAGAAATAGATAGCTTCTTCAGCAATCTTTTCGAAGTAGAAAAACAGCTTTGTACATAAGAACATAACTTATTAAGGAAAAACAACTTGTAACAGAACACGTAAGTGTTAGAAACAAGGCCAGGACCTGGATGTAACAATAAAAAGTGCACTTGTTTATTTAACTTTTCACAACCACTGGGAATGGCGACCTAGGATATGCCCAGGTTCCTCTTGGCGAGCAGAAAACAAGAGGCAGCATGATGTCACACTGGGTGCTCCTTCAGACCCCCAAAGTCCCAAAGAAGGACCCTCCCCACAGTCTTACACTCTCTGTTATCCTTTTTGCTCTCTCTTGATTGGGGCTCTTTGGATCATCTCACCGACGGGCTCATTGTCAGCCTTCTGGTTGGGCTTTACCAAGAGTCATTCCTTAGCAATCATTTCCCGAGGGTGTCGAGTGATTGGTCAGCTGTGTCTACCAGCCACGCCTCAGGGTGATGTAGCCTGTACCAACTCAGTCTCTCCCTCTCCCTTCCTCTCATTGACAGCTCCACGGCATTTGACATCCCTACAGTGTCGCAACAACTTACAACCTTTGAATAATCAATACTTAGAACAGCTACAACCAGCAACAAACAATTTCAGTAACCCCTTGAAAAACATTTTATAAGACAAAGATTTAGTTGCTAGGTAAAGGCCATAAAAATAAAGATGTATATCGTGTATCTTAGATATTGTGAATACCCAGTAAAGCAGAACCTGTGGCTTAAGAAACCGGTAAGAACCAGGCTCCTGGTCTTGGCCAAGACAGTGATCTGGGAATTAGCCAAAGGCTCCTGGTCTTGGCCACGACTTTAAGTCACCTTTGTCTCTATTTCCCAGAGGAGGTTTAACCCCAGCCTGCAACCAAGCAGCACACACAGCCATTCTCGCTCAAGGTCCCAGCAGCGGGATGGACTAGGCAGACAACTGGACAGGTAAAAGCTGGAAAACTCACAGGTGGAGAAGAATTTGCTTGTGTAAGGAATGCAGAAGCCACACGCACAAGCAAAAAAACCCAAAGAACTCATCCAGCATTTCCCACAGTCAGGCAGGTGTTTCCCATCTCCAGGACCGCAGGACCCCCTCGCGCCTCCCAGTGACTTGGGAAGACAAATGCCATTGCTGCAAACGTCCCCTCCTTCCTCCTTCTTGCCTGCAGCTTGAAATACTGAGCAGGATGTCACATGGTCTGGGATATGCCTTTGGCCAGCTTGAGTCGGTCTGCAACCTCCCATGTAGCCCTAACTTCCTCACCAGCTTGGCAGTAGGATAAAGGGGAAAAGCTGTTGGCTCTGTGTCAGCCCTGCTCAGCAATAACAAAAATATCTCCATGTTATCAACCCTGTGTTCAGCATAAATCCGAAACACAGCCCCATACCTGACACTGGGAAAAAAGCTAAGTCTACCCCCTCCAAAACAAGCACATAGTGCTGTCATTATCCCAAGGACTTGTAGTCAAAAATATCCCATGAACCAATAGAATATCCTCAGGACACAGACACTGAAAAGAACATCAAAAAGTGAAAACAATCATTAAAATGTCACAGACAAGAAAAACCAACCAGAAGCCCAGTATCCATTCAGCACAAAATACTGAAGTTCATGAAAGAAGAGATAAGGTCAAAGTCACAGAGAATCTAAAAATAGATGTATCCATATTATTTTGAATTTCATTTTAGTTAGAAATAATTCTGATGAAAAATCATTAGTTTTTTATGATCTTTTGAGAAGGCAAATGATTATTAGTTAATTCTTTTTTATTTGGGTAGCACTGTCAGTTCGATTGTATAAAGAAAAATTACTCCTAAGCAAAAGCCAAGATTTTTCATTTTATAATCAATAGAAGAGTGATGCATAATTAACCTTTACATCTCCATAGTGTCTGTCAGGCCACGAGGACTATCCAGAATTAGAGCTGATAGCTCCCTTTTTCCTTTTATCTAGGGGAAACAAAGAGGAGACATGCTGAAATATGAACAACTAGCATCCATGTTCTGGAATTCTGGAGCAAAAAAATGTATTTCCACTTAGGGCATTTGTTTTTGGTTGGTTGGTTGGTTGGTTGGTTGGTTGGTTGGTTTGGGGGTGGTGGTGGTGTTGTTGTTTTGTTGGGTTTTATTGTTGTTTTTTTCTGTTTCATTGGTTTTTATTGTTTTGGTTTGGTTTTAATTTTGGATTTTTGGTGGGGTTTTTATAAACTGTCAAAAATCCTTGTGATTTTTCCCAAGAAAAACCAGGAGACAGAAAAACTACTGGTGACTTTTTTGACCACAACACTACAAACTCTGAGTATTTTACTAAATGTAATTTCCCAATTTTAACACTGCATACTTAAACTGTACTGAGTTCAGCAAAGCTATTGAAGCACACCTAAATTATCCATAGTGTGGTAATGACAGGTCCTTCTAGTCCAGTGTGCAATTAAGAGGACCAACAATTCCTATGACCTGATTATGCCTTCCTAAAGAGAAAATTGTTTCTACAGCTTTGCAGCTAACAGTACTTGAGGAATTAACAGACCACATATTATGTGTTGGGAAAACATGTTTATGGTTAATGTGAGCATCTCCACATATGACCTGAGTTTTTAATAATGCATTTTCTCAGCACTCTGAATGCCATCATACCTCGGCTTCACAAGGAAGTCAGAGCTGAACCACAGTTTTTTACCAGTTCAGAAAGTTTCCAGATTTATAATTCTGTGCAACCGAATGTCAAAATCCCATTGCAAAATTACATGATTCTTACATAGCACAGGCATACAATAATGAGCAGAAGGAAGTGGAAGCAACAAAAAGAGAATCTTCTACATTAGTTATTGGGTGCATAAGATTCTGAACAGGAGAAATTGAAGATTAGGACTGTGCTAAATACATAATCTCAAGCACTAGCTGAACTCCAAACATAACATTTGACATGCTCTGTTTGTTGAAGTCCCTTGGGTATTCTGTGTTCTGTCAAGATGTGTCCACTGAGTACTACCACTTTAGCAAACCTCTCCACTAAATTCCTACTGCTACTGAATTTAAAATGAACATGCTCTGGGATAGTGTCCCAGCATACTCCCCACAAACAGATCTAAGGTCAGCAGAAAAGACTGACAGAGATTCAGGTTCTCAGCAGGATTTTTTTTTAAGGTAAGTAGTGTTTGTGGTAATGAGGAGGACACCTAGAGACTTAGTTCTCTCTAATTATGTTAAGATGTCCTCATCCTTAATTGGAATGCTGCTGCCAGAAGCATTCTAGACCACACTTTTGGGAAAATGGCATTAAGCATATGATGTTTGAAGTGGAACGGGAAGCAATAGCTCCAGAGAGATCAGACAGATGAAGGGAATGACCCTATCTCAGAGACTGATGCAGTGCAATGACCTGGAAGGCTCAAGCTGTGGAGGTGCTGACTACCACATGTTCCACAAGGACTGTGCTTCACCATATTCTCCCCATAGCCCAGAAGTCTTTGTCTTGAAAAATAGCAGCAGACTGCAGCCAGGTGTCCAAGAAAAGACTTGACTAACAGACTTTTCAGCCAGCTGTGTGGATTTCAGATTTTAATTCCAAATTACCTTTTGGAGAAAGGAATACACAGCAAATTTGGGCCAGTCTTTTCTTTAGTACCTCTGGACAGGTCTCCTACTTAAAGCTGTGAAAGAACAGGTTCAGCATGTACCATCAAGGCTATCCTGAGGTGAATCTTGTACAAAGTTTCCTAAAGGCTTCAGAGGATATGCTGCATCGGCTGACAGAGCAGAAACCTGATTGTTTAGAAAACTACTATATATGTTCTCCATCTCTTCTGACATACTCAGAACAAAACCAGTATTAGCATTTCTGAGAGTTTCCCTAGAGTTCTAAAAACAAGACATATAAGCATTGTCACAAAATCAGAATTGGATCGCTTGTCCCTTATTCATAGCTGCTTTTTTCTAACAGCATAATATCATGCTTTTTATCCAACAATATAACAATTTCAGCTTTTAATATTTTGTTGTTTGATGGAGTTTTTCATTACCAAAAAGCAGTCAGATTTATACCATGAGCAAGAAGGCCAATTAAAAATTTGGGCTTTTGGAAAACTAAGGGTTGATGACAAGCATCTGCAAAACACTAAAGATGCCTATGAAATTGTCAGAATTCAGTTGTGAGAGGGATAGAGAGGTATTTGTAAGGAGAAATGTCTTTTTCACCACTCCTGGGGATGCATAAAAACCAACTGACATAAAGACCAACTGATCTTCCAAATCTGGAAAAGGCAAAATATAAGCCATACATGTCCATGCTCTTCTTCCATGGCTGTTAAAAGATGAAAATAGAGGCCCTGTTTATGGTTAGACAGCAATAAGTATGTATTTTAGACAGATTTTGATGTAAAAATACTGTATATTAGCTTTTGTCATTCCCATGGACACAACAAAACAGCTTGGATTTCATCTCATTGACCAACCATCAAAAAATAGTTCCAGCTTTTTGTAGCTCAGGGATCACATTTTCTACCATATTCTAGTAGCCTCTTCTAAGCAAGATGACAATCAAATTTGCTCTCAGACAGGCTGTGAAGTTCTTCTCCACTGAGATAGGGTTTTCCTGGTGACACAGCTAAGTCTGTGTCATAGAGTTCCCTAACAGAAAAAAATGTGACAAAGGAAACAGGGAATTTGTCCAGTGGCAGAAACCGTCATTCAGGGTTTAGTCTTCAACACAGGCAGAATTTTGCCATAGTGTTCACCACTTTTAACAGACAGAAGGCAGATATTGTATTGCCCCTTCCTAAAAGTGAAACATATTAAAGTCCTTACAGCAAGAATCCCTGGTGTGCTCTTAATATTTTCCTCTGCATCAGAAGGAAATCCCAGCCAGAGCTCCATAGTATCTCAAGGCTGGATATAAAATTATGGCAGATACCTGGCATGAGAGTACTTATCCATTGCACAGTGAACATTTTAAGTACAGGGCACATCCTGAATATTTAGCAGTGGTTCACTGTGCTTATGAAACACCACACCCGTCAAAGGAGAGACAAGCACCCTAGTCTAACATCAGAGTTTATTCATAACCAAGCCTAACACCAATATCACCAAGTATCTGTAAAACTTCCAAGGAGTAGAGATGAAAGTGTCTTGATACGAAAATCCAGTAAGAAATTATACATGTTTTAAAAAGTGATCTGAAGTTAAATCTGTTTTTCCGTTCAGCCATCATTTATAGATGTTCTCTGAGTTTATGAAATTGTCTCAGAAGTAAGGCTAGTGAATACTAGTGGTAGATGTCAGTGAATTATTCTCTCCACAACCTACAGAGAAGAAGAACACATATATATTTTTTTCTGACTGCAGTGCAGGACTTGTGCACTGCTCTGTTCATACTTAGCATGGAGAAGATAACTCAGAAAGAGTCTGCCATAGTGACCCATTGTGAAACCCTAATGGGGATGGATCCCTCCTGATGGATGGATTCAGAGCTGCCTGATACAGACTGACTGACCAAAAAAAAACCCCAAACCCCCAAAACTGTGCTGCCTATACTCAAAGTAGAATTAGTTGGATTTTATTTTAGTGAAAAGGTTACAACTGTTAAGTTACTTTTGTTTACTGACTGAAGGAATGCTTAAACTCTCAGTACCAGTTAAATTTATTCCTGATCTTCTCTATTCTAAGAAACACTAACAGCAGATTTTCTCTGCACTTACTATCAAGAGTACGGATGTAATGCAATACTGATGGTTTCATTGCTTACAAACAGATTTGCTAAAGTAGCTTTGAGACTGAGGAGATCTAGATAGCAAAGCACAATGATATTTTGAGCAAAATGTGGATTCCTGCTTTCCTTTATCAAAGGCATCTGGAGGGTGATTGAGAGCTTTGAGTAAGGTGTCTACATTAACATCTCAGCATCTAAATGCATATTGTCATTGTTTTGAGTCATCTTCAGAACCTTTGCTTTTCCACAGACATAAACCAACGGTTCAAGCGCTTTGAATTCCATAAAATATGCTACGACTCATTTATATTTTGTACAGAAACACTCATCTTGCATTTTCAGCAACAACTTATGAACCCCATGCAACCTCACCTTCCTATAATTAACTTGGAACATTTGGTGATTCACTGCAAAGTACCAGTTAAAGGATTTGTGTAATATGAAAGCAGTAGACTAAACACTTCCTGCACTTGTTATGTGGATTGAGTAAAAGAACTCTTGGTGTATGATGGACATTTAAGTTGCTAAGACAATTATTTCAAATTATAAGCAGCAGAAAGATCTGTGTAATAGCAGGGTAATAAAAAAGTAACTTCCACTTTCTGGTTTTTTTCCATCTATTTCAGAGCCATCATCAAGAGATGTCCTAAATACTCAGAGACATCTCTTAAAAAAAAACCATAATGCACTTCAGGGCAATTAAGATTTTCACTACAATGTAGTAAACATTTCTAACATAAGGATTTAATGAAAATTATTAACTGTGTGATTAAGGGTATCTGGGAATAATGCAGTCTAATGATTATTATTCACAATGCTTTTCATCATGTTCTAAGCAGAAAACAATGAACTGTTTAGATTACTACAAAACAGAAACAAATTAAATTATGGCCCTCAGAATTATGGTCAAACCAATAATAGTATTCCTATAGGCAAAGAGGTGCAAGGATTTTTAAGAAAAACATGACACAAGAGTGAGAGTATTGGTCTTGCTTATGTATCAAGTGCACAATATTAACTGCAATGCCTATTTGGAAACGTAAAGTAGTATTTCTAAAAGGATTTGGAAGTCTTAAGTGATTAGAAAAATCATCTCTACTGCTCAAATTAATTTTCCTGACGAGGTATCATAGCAACAATACGCAACTTTTGTTCCACTAGGGAAAATACTGTGTTTCTGGTGAATAGCTTATATTTCACATTCCTTACATCTTACCATATTTTATTTTCTGAGAGAAAATTTTAACACTCACGTCACCTAAAATGCATAAATCTCACAGCTGGTAATACGATCACCCATAATAGAGGCCAGTGAAAAGATATGGTTGCCTTGATTTATACTGATGTTTGAAGATGGTTGGTGGTTGTCGCCACCCAGTCTCCATGAACTTGGTGAGAATAGTTCCACTGGCTTGTCTGAATCCACTCTGAGATTTTCAGTATTTACCACAAAATGTCCAGTGCTTGTTCTGACCCCAGGATTCTGGTCCCCCTTCCTTGTTTCCATACAGTTGGTGGGCCCATCAAACAGTAGCTTCTGGAAAATAGGAGAAAAAGGAAGAGCTCAGCTAGAGGAGTTGAACCTGGGTTGAACTCAATCTTCACACACTTCATTTTTCTAAGAAACATTTTCTCAAGTGCAAGAGCTTTTTTTTTTGAGTTTTTTTTTTTGGTTGTTTTGTTTTTGTTTTTGTGGGTTGTTTTGTTTTCTTTTGTGTTTTGGTTTTTTTGTTGTTTCTTTGTGGGTTTTTTTTTTGTTGTTGTTGTTGGTTTGGGTTTTGTTTGTTTTTGTTTGTTTGTTTGTTGGGGTTTTTTGTTGTTTTGTTTTGGTTTTTTTGTTTTGTTTTTTTCTGATTCAGGAAACTGAGGAAATCCTGAAAGTAGGTGCTTAACCAGCAGAATTTACCACAACCTGGGATTTTGTCCTGCTGCTTTTCTGAGTTGTGATCTGTTGGTGACAGTGTTCCCTGCTATGCCTGCAAGGGCAGCAAAGCAGCAGGAGCTAACACAGTGGTTTAAATGGCTTATCCCACCCACCTGCTCTGACATCTCTCCAGACACATGGTTTGCAGCATGGGCAGTGCAGGGCACCTGGCAAGGGGCTGCTTACATTGCAATTTGTCCCAGCCATGTAGAACTTGTCTATCTCAGCAAAAGAACACTACATTAAAAGAAAAAAAAAAAAAGTGTTTTGCTTAATAATACATGCTTTATATTCACGAGTCAAAATGTTTTTGTGAAAGTGTTCAAAGCATAAACGAGAATTCATTGCTCAATAATGCTTTATACAACAACTTCCATTGACTAACGAATATTTATGATCAGGATTTTTTCTTTTTTTAACATTATAAGTAGAAAAAAATTCTTGAGCATTAGAAGGTTTGACTTTTTATACTGAAAGTATAGGGACTGTTTCATTAAGTAAGCTCAGGATCACCAAAAGTGTACTTTTGTTAGGAGTAAGTTTGTTGAAGAGGAAGTCCATTTGCATTCTTTTTAATCAATAATCTTCACAATATAGAACAGCAGCACCAAGAAGAATGAAAAAGAACCTCTCATACCAGGAGGTTTGGATAAGATGGTTCTAACAAGTGCTTTGAACAATTTCATCTCTGTTTTTTCCTGATCCCTGTGCTTTTGTTCATGGCTGAAACTCAAGGATTATTATAATTAGGGTATTTATCTCTTTATGCTGTAGAGAGAAGAGAAAAAAGAAAAAATAGGCATCCTTCAAAGAACTTTTCAGAACCCTCATCCTGTCTTTTCTTCTTTTGTCTTTGTTCATAGGAAACATTTCTATGGAACATTTGGGATTATGATCTTATTTACATAACTCATTCCAGAATTCAATTCTGGTACTCTGCACCAACTTCCTCAGCTATTTAGTTAAAGAAGAGCTACACAGGAAAAATGCATTTCCTAAATTTCGTTCCCAGAAATATACTGTATATTTTTTTAATTTTGCACCATTCTAGTCCATTGAATTGCAGACTATGAGTGCTATTTAAATTCAAAATAGATGCTTACAATCAAATTAAAGTGTTTATTAATACTACAAGCTGATCGTTCTAAACACAATTTTCACTGATTTCTACATAAAGAAGCTTATTCTTCTCAGTATGTTTCTAATTTGACCATTAAACTCCTTATATATATATATTACTAAATAAGACCTTAAATATGAGGAAATGAGTTAAAATTTTAATGATTTTACTTTACTATCTTAGTTCTAGACATTATTAAATCCTTGTTGCAAAGAGGAACAAAGTTCATTAAACATTGTGTTATCTTCCCTAATTTCTATGGGAAATGTTCTCCTTTATTTTGCTAGTACTTTGCCTTATTGCTATAGAAGTCTAGTTTGTATAACTGATTTTAATTTTTGGACAAATACTGGAGCTTTTTTCCCCAAACAGAGAGCTATGAGACCCATACATTGATTTGATTCAAAAACTGCTTCTAAAAGCTAAAGTTGATACCATCTTCCCAAAAGGACTGGTATGAGTTTTGTTGCCTAATGGATTTAGAATAGGAATTTAAATAATTAGAAATCCAGTCAAAAGTGTCCAATAAATGATAGAATTATGATTTACAAGTCAAGTTACTCAGAATGATACAAGGTGAATGTAACAGTGTTTCTAAAGTGAAGAGTGGTCATTATTAAATGCAACAGGTATGGGAAGAAAGCATGTCTCATCATCTATTATGATGAGCAGAAACAAAGACAAGATATGAAATTATTTACCCGGGGGGTCTGTGGTACAATCAAGAATTATACAAAATCACTGCAATTCTACCCAAAAACCTTAAGCATAAACTAGCATTTTTTTCCTTCTTGTTTATGCATCCATTAGTTTGTATTTAAGGTCTCAAAATTCTTATCCTATGTGTTTCTAAGCATATAATATTACTTTGATTTAGCTGCTATAAATGTCCTGCTTAAGAAGATTTTAGAGGATTACTAGGGTCCCTGTAGAAAAAACGAATAAGATTTAACAAATATAATACTGGGAACTTGGATATGAACAGCTTCTTAGTATTCCTTCAAAGTGTTCCTTCATGAAATCAAAAACCATAAACCCACTATCCCATGGAAAGTGATTGATTTGTACAAAGTCATGGATAGCATATATGCAGCATAGAACATAAAATCTATAGATATTAAGGAGTTATTTATTAAAACTTGAATTGATAGGAAGTGGGCTGAAGAGAACATCCAAAAATCCTGTTGTGTGATAGAAGCCAGATTTAAGAAGTATCACAGCCATTTCTCATTATTTCTGCTTCATAAACTATGATTGTTAAATCAAATTTGACCTTTAATCTACAAAGTATAATTAATTTAACAAAACTATTGTAGAAATTTGTTTAAGAAAACCTACAAACCTGAAATATTGGGCTGGCGTTTCTGTACATTCTAAGGAATTCTGCATATACAGTCAAAAGGTTTCAATGTAGTCTTTAAAGTCTCGGCAATTGCCATGTGCATAAGCAAAGTACACTCTTGTTGCAGAAACACATACATCCATATTAAAATATTTTCTTGTGAATGAAATAGGTAAAATTAAATGCCAGCCTATATATATGTTATCAAAAGAAACCAAGTATTTTGCTTGAAGTATCTGAAGGTATAAGTAATTCACCATAAGAAAATATCTGTGGGAAAACATGGATTGTTGCCCTGTTCTTCTCTGTTTTTCTAAAGCCTTCTGATGTTTAACTTTTGAGATGGGGTTTTCTCACACACTTTTCATGTAAACAATGATTGGTTTGCTTTCCTTTCTGTAGGAGGAGAGAATTGATGGACTGTTGGGTTAACCAGTGTGGTTAGAGAGGAAGATTTTCATCCTCCAATCCATGGTCACTGTTGGAGTTCTATAAATGTCAAGGTCTGTAAATAAACTGCTCCTTTTTTGCCTTGGACATCTCAGTGCCTGAGTGTAATTTCTTTCATGTTGTATTGTGAAAATGGATGGCAAACGTTTTCATAGGTGGTGACAGATCAGTATCAGCTTTTGATATCCTCAAGCTGAACACTGAAATTGAGGGTTTTTTTCCCCATTTAACAACCGAGATGTTGTCCTGGAATACTCTGTCTTGACTATGGAGGACAATATGAAGTTTGACACTCCATCATACACATACATCCCCCAACTATTCTGCAGACAACACACAGATAACAAAAAAGATTTAGAAATCCCAAGGTGTGTTTCAAGTTTGAGCACTGAAAATTAAATCCCACAGCTAAAGTGAGCCAAATTAATCACCTGAAAGGCGCTCACTGAAAGGGAGAGTTGGGTTTAATTTATTGCTCTTCTGCTCTCTGACATAAAGAAGGAATTAAATAGAACCATCAGGTCATTTTATCTATTTGCAGATAATACTTAATAAAGTAATGTTCAGATCATTTACAAGCAAGATTCATGATAGAATATTGCTAGGCAATGCCAAGCTTCAGTCAAGAATGCCTCCCTGCAACTCCACCCACTGATCAGAAAGCTTTGCCTGTTGGAAAGGAGGGAGCAATAATTCACCATAGAAAAGAACAGTTTTCCATATAAACACCTATAAAGACTAGAACAGAATTTTAGCATATTGCTTAGATGCATTAAGTGAGCTTGATCCTAAATGAAGATTATTGCTTCTCTGTATCAAATAAAACAGGTATGAAAATACACAACTATTCACATTCACGGATTAAAAATGTAATACCTGAGAGTGAATAAATTATTCTACTCAGATTGTCAGGTAACTGAAATATTTTCATCCTTCCCTTGAAATGTATGTACCCGATTCTGTATATTTGTCATGTTTCAGTGTGTCAGGGAAAAAGTATCTTTAAGACTTTACAAAGGCTGAGCCAGTTTCAGATGCAGTATTGACAGGTTCTACTGAACATAAAAATGCACAAAGAAACATTTCATATTTCTAAATATTATGAGTATTCTGATTGATCTAGAAGATATTTTATTGTCATCTACACAAAAATGGAAGTGTCTTCATATCAGAATCAGTTCTTTTCAGTTGCCAAAGTATCAAGCAATACTGGTAGTACTACAAAATATCTATGTCAAGCAGTAAAAATGATGTAAATGTTGAATATTGGACATCATACATAAGCAATTGCATACCTGATTTGAATATAGTCATGGGTGCAGCTGAATATTCATGTTTTATAGCCTTTATTTGCCTCATCACCCGTGTGAACAAACAACTACTTTGGGTCATCTACTTGTATATGGGCCCACTTTCCTATGTAAACAGAATCAATGCATGTGCAAAGCAAACACTTGTTTTCACTTTCTTTACTTGCAACTTCAAATTGTGTTCTTTAATTGGACCATAAATATACATGAACTATTTTTGTCTTAATTTCAGATAAGGTTTTCAAATTTTATATGGAAATACTAGTTTCTTAGTAAGAAATAAACGAAACTTCCTAGACATGCAAACCTTCTAAAACTAACTTGTATCAGCAGTGTTTAATTACACATGTGCACACAAAGAGACTCTGAGAGATGCAAAATGCATTTTCAATTGGCTTGTCAAATGAAAAGTGGAAACATTCTCAAGGGAACAAGAAAAATTATGTCAGCTTTTATTATGTACTCTGACTTTTATCTCAAAAGGCAAATATTTGTGATACAGTAAACAAGAAGTAAAGGTTAATGAAGTGAATATGAGAAGGCTAAAGAAATGCTATGTCTCTTAAATTTAATGGAATTAATTTTTGTTTCAAGACAACTGCTAGAAGAAGAAGAAAAAGTCTTTATATGGGCAGTGCTGAACAGCCATGGAGATGTTTTGCAGAGTTTGTCTTCAAGGGCTGATACATCTGTTTCTGAGAATCTACTTCTGTGTTATCTTGTGGTTTTACTTTTCCATACTTTTTTTTCTGTCACTGGTAGCTTTTCCAATTTTAGGGTCTGGCAATTAACGGAAAACTAGATTACCAGAGTTGATATTCTCACGGATGCCACATTTCTTTGAAATCTAGGAACAAAATCTGCCTTTTTTCTCTAGAATAATTTAGGAGTCAGGGCTACAGAATACCAAAGCAATACAGTTGTATTTTCATACTTCATAAGGGAAAGTAACAAAATAAAAGGAAAAAAAGAAAAAGGATTTGAATGGAGACAATTAATTCTGCACAACAAATCAGAATAATGAAATATTAATGCTCTCTCTAATATAGTAAAACAGTTTGAACAGCAATGTGATGGCCTCTTATGACAGTGGCACAAAGTTAGTGGATGAAAGAGAGACTGATATTATCTAGACTTGTGCAAGGCATTGGACACTCTCCTGTACAACATCCTTGTCTCTGAACTGGAGAGATGTGGATTTGTCAGATGGAGCACTTGGTGGATGAGGAATTGGCTGGATGTCACGCTAAAGGGTTGTGGCCAATGGCTCAATGTCCAAGCAGAGAGCAGTGACCTGTGGTATCCTCAGGGTTCAGTACTGTGACTGGCACTGTTCAACACCTTTTTTTTTGCCTCATGGACAGTGGGGCTGAGGGTGAGTTTGCCACTGAAACTGAGATGTGTGAGGAGTCAACACACTGGAGGGAAGGGATGTCACACAGAGAGGCCTTGACACTCTTGGTAGGTGGGTCTGTGCGAACTTCATGAAACTTAGTGAAGTCCTGCGCCTGGGTTGGGGCACAAAATCCTAAGCAGAAAATCAGTCTGAGTGGGGAATGAATAGAAAGCAATCCTGAGGAGGACTACTCAGGAGTGTTGTTGGACAAGGAGCTTGACATGACCTGGTGATGTGCACTTGCAGCACAGAAAGCCAACTGCATTCTGGGCAGCAGCTGAAAAAGTGGCCAGCAGTGCAAGGGTGATTAATCTGCCTCTCTGTTCATGCATGATCCTACCCAGAGAGCTGCGTCCAGCTATCCTGAGATCCCAATGCAGGAAGAAAGACATGGACCTGTTGGAGTGAGTCCATTGGAGGTCCACAAAGTTGATCAGTGAGCTGGAGCACCCTTCCTACAGAGATGGCCTAAGAGAGTTGGAGTTGTTTAGTCTGGAAAAGAGAAGACTCCAGAGGACTTTAGGGCACATTCCAGTACCTGGAGAGGGCTATAAGAGATCTGTTCAGGGACTGTTTTTTCACAAGGGCATGTAATGGCAGGACTAGGGGAAATGGCTTTGAACTGAAAGAGGGTCAGTTTCATGATATAAAGATGATAGAAATATTACTGTGAGGCTGGTGAGGCACTGGGCAGGTCCAGAGAAGCAGTGTATAGTCCATTACTGTTTAGTCCCAAGTTGGACGAGGCTTTGAATAATCTGGTCTTGTGAAAGGTGTCCCTTCCCATGGTGGAGGGCATTGGAAACAGGTGATCTTTAAGGACCATTCCAATCCAAATGTTTCTGTGATTATATGATTGTAGTCCAAACAAAATCTGTCATCTAAACAAGAATTTACTATCTTATGCCAAAGAACAAAGCTTTTGAAACTCATAGTGGGCTGCATTCTGAAGATCAAAATGGATTTTTAAGGAAAATTTTTAGGAGGGATGCTTGAAAACACTTATTTCAACAATTATATAAGGGTTTTTATGTTAAGCTTGGCAAGAAAGTTCAGAACAGTATGCCCAGTTTTGGTTTGTATCTTCTAGTGTATGGGGAAGGTGACTATATAAAATATATAGTATTGGGCAAAGAAAGACTTTTGTATTTCAACAGAAAGGAGACACTTTTCTCTGTTATACTTCCAACAATTACCTCGGTTCCCTCTCGGGTTTAGGGCTGGTCACCCTTTCCCCAAGATTAGGGTGGTTTAGATATCCTTTGCCCTCTGAAAAGACAAATGCAGGAACAATACGGAGTCTTCAGATGTTCTTTTCAAGGTTTTTCTCTTGTTTATTATATCTTATCTTGTCCCTTTTTCCCTGTGCCTGACCAAGGTCTTCATAGGACAGGCATCAGATGACAACTCCTTGCTCTGATGAAGGCTTGTCATCTTTTATACAGATAGTTACGTATCTATTATTTACAATTACAGACCAATATCTACATTTTATACTAAACAGGTTACTTCTGCACTGACCCAATCCCTCTAAAGCTACTTTGTGCCACCGTTACTGCAGAAGATGGAGACGAAGAAGAAGAAGACCCCAGGGCACTGCCCAGAATCCTCCATCTTGTCCCCACTCACCCCTATTCTAGAAACTCACATGTGAAAACTATACTACTCTTTATTACACTTTGTGGCTTGTAATTCCTCTCCCAATGTTGTAAGCCTCTCCCATGGACTAAAGTCAAAGCCCTTGCCTTTCTGGGCTCTGTGCCAGGGTCTCCAACCTCCCTGTACAGATTCCAGACCCCCCTGTACAGGTTTTAAACCTCCCTGTACATGTTTCTGACAGTCCAGGGTATCCAAAGGAATGCCCTGGACTCCAACAGTTCCCTTACCATTACTATCATAGGTGGAAGCTATGACTCCAGTGGAACTTGGGGCAGTAATGACGCAGTCTTGAGCAGCCTGAATTTAGTACCAGTGTTGATAGGTGTGAAGACTAATGAGTAATACATTACCAGTCCTAGAGCAGAATTTAAGAGAGGTGTTTGCAAGAGGGAAAAACTGTAATAACCTTGCAAAAGACCTGCAGTATTGTGAACGCGCTGTTCAGTAACCTGTGGTGCCAGAAATAAATTGTCTAAATCTGTTCACTGATTCCTTCAATACATTGAACAGATGCCTGGTCAGGCTTGGAGGGAAAATTTCAGGCAGTTTAAAAATAAGCAGACAGTATTTCTTTGCAAATGTCATGAAGGTATGAAGTCAAGCAATCAAGTGAATTGCTCCTGCTGCAGAGGGTGAGAGCATACAGCTGCTGTCTTCTCTCCAAAGGCCTGACGATTTCCTCTGTGGATGCTCTTTCTTGCTTCTGAAAGCAAGAGGGAGATAATCAGCTGGGCAATGACTATCACACTCAGTAGACAAGATAATAGTAGAGTTCAAAGAGGACAGCAGTAAAGCAGTTGCATAAGCCAAAGACTGTGGCTGTGGCTGAAAATGGTGTGATGTGAAAGCTCCTTACCATAAGAAAAAGACATTGCATTTTGTTTTAGAAGATAAAAATTGGGAATTTGCTTTTCATCTTGGAAAAGGGATGTATGAAGTAAATGGTCTTTTTTAATATGAGAAATGTAGGGGAGTTTTATGTACTTATTTTTGGATAGGAGACCTCAAGAAGATTACCCATGACTTGATAGGCAGCATGTAAGAATATTTAACTACTCTGTATATGAGAACTATATGTGGAGTCTTTAAGTTAGAAAGTTCTTCATCTTTCTGAGAAAAAAAAGAAGAAAGAGGTTTAAAAAATCAAACCCTCTGAATTATATTAAGAATATTTCAAAGGCATTCAATTTGACTCATTAATCTATGAGTCTGAGATCAGTAGTGATCACAGATCCTGGACTTCAGTTACTATATCCTTTGTTTCATTGAGTGCTTCAGTTTTAGAAAATATATGGAATTCAGCCCACCTAATTTTACCCTTCGGAAAGAACAGTGCCTTTCTGTTACACTGTTATCTTGAACCCCCCTCAGTCAATGGAATGTGAAGTGCACCTCACTAAGGTCATAATAAATCAGAAAGAATACCGAAAACAGATGGAATAAACATGTTAAACAGATGGCATATGCTGTGTCTACACAGTATGTCTTTTTCCTCCTTCACCTCCTTCTCCTTGCTTTTGTAAGGGATACTAGAGACAGCTCAGAGAACAGACCTATTAGCTTTATGCCACAATTAAGAGAAATACTTCTGCCTGTCAGTAACTAGCATTCACACTACCTTTAGTTTGCCATAACAAGATGTATTAACAAGAAAAACATCTTTGGGTTCTACAAATGCTTTACAACTTCATCTGGCAGCCAGTTGGTCATGTCAGTTCTGGGCCACGTTACATAACCTGCCGTCTGCGGAGCTCTCATTTTCCATCACACGCCTGAAGCAGACAGCCGCGACACCGCCGTGCAAATTCTGTACTTGTTATCTAAGTCAGGGCAGCCCACGGCCTCTGCCTGCCTCGACAACAAAGGCTGCAGGAAAGGATCACCGTCATTAAATTCACAAGAGACACAAATGTTTTCCTCTTATTCTGTGTTTAAAGTAAAAGGTAGTACCTCATTGTGTGGAGTGGGTTTTGTGCAATTTTGAAAACAATGTAACAACCAAAGCATAGATCACACTTCATACCCTATGGCACAAAGGAGTATATCTGACAATCTCTCTGTGTGCTATGGCTGAAAACACTAACGCTCAGAAAAATTCCTCTGAATTGCCACTACATTAATTCTTGGAAAAACTTTCAATTCAGCACCAGAAAAATTGCTTTAACGGCCCATAGAATTCTAGTCTTTATTTGAATGATGATCTCTTGGTTTGGACTCTAAAACAAGTTTTCCTAATTTTTATTAATTTTTCCCCCAACTTCTTATCACTCTTGTTAGAAATTTTCTTTACAGATGTATAATTTTTTTTACACAGATTCTTCCAGATTTTTTCCTAAGTGGAATGAATGAAAATTATAATGCAAACACTTCTTAAGTTACAGCAGAAATTTTCTCAAGAAAATATTATAAAAATCTAAAAAGAAAACAGATTTTTCTCTCAGCTTTTGATATCTTTAGTGTACAGTGAAATAAACAATGGAAATGTTCTGAAAACAGGATTTTTTGAAAATTAAACCAATGGCTCTTTAATATGCATTTGTTGTCTTAAAACACATGGCTTGGCAAGTTTTCATTGCATAGCTGAAGAAACATCATGTTGTATCTATGAGAATTGATAAAAGAGAAATTCCTGCCACTTTGGGATGAAGCTAAATAAAATTTGTAGCATTGGTAACAAGTAAACTACTGCTGACTGTAGTGGAAAATGGGATAAATAATGACTTACTGCAAAATCAGTAAAGGCATTAGTAGTATTTTTATTTAAAAACACTTTCAAACATCAGGATGAAAAGAGACTAACAATTGTGACATATGTATCCATGTGTCCACTCCCAGTCTATGATCTTATACTTCAGCTATGTAGTTTATTAGTTGAACTGCTTGGAAACACAGAGATTACTTTTTCTTTTTATGTTTTCTTCCTTTGTCTTGTAATTTTATAAGTTTTAAGTAATAACTTTGTGTGAATCTTTCTGCAGAATCATAATTAATATGACTGATGAGAGGCTTCATAGCAGTGAAATAAATACTGTACTGATTCCTTCTGACCTAGTCACTATATAAAATCTGCAGAAAATACTATTACAATTGTGAAACTCTCCTTAAAGAAAAAAATCCTAAATGTCAGGCAGGCAGAGTGACTGTTTTAATGATCGTCTCTTCCTATGTGCTTCAGTACCTTCAGACATACCTAGCTAACAGCACTAAAAAAAAACAAACTAAAAGTCTCACAAATGCCAAAAAATATTTTTCTCTGTTTTGCTGAAGATATATTCTTAAAAAATGTAGCTGTCATTTCTGTGAATGCTAGCCATATGTCTGCATGAAGCCCTTTTGCAGGCTCATTAGCTACATGAATTAAAAGAAAAAACATTAACTACATATTTAAATTTTCTTTCCATTTTTTATGATGCTGTGAATTTAACTGATGGGCTCTAGCAACATGGAAACTAGATTTCCATTTTCTGAGTGGACTAGATTTATCTACAAGAGGTTTTAGCTTTAGTCAATGAGCATGCTGATTACATAACAAGTGGCATTAAAATTTTGTAACATCTGAATGTGGGAAAGAAGATATTTAGAGCAGAAAATGATGTAAAATAAATGGTCTTGCAGAGATGGGGATAATCATGCTATAAATTAGCTGAAAGTTGACTATGTCCTATTATAATTTAATGGTCTTGTTAAGCTATTACAATATCCCATTTTCAAGCAGCAGTTACCTTTCCTAATAGGTAGAAAGAACGGCAAGCAGGAGACCCAGCAACTTGATTAAAAAGATGAGGGTTGCAAAGGTAAGCAAGTTCAGAAGTACGAAGAGAGGGTAAAATCAGAGACACCATACAATATTTATTCCTCAGAACCTCTTCTAGGTACCCTTGATTTGTGGCTTTTGCTTTCCTAATCTAAGGGTGTTTTCTTTCTTTTTAGATTTCATATAGTAGGTTTTTTGGGTTTTTTTGCTAACTAATGACTTGATTTGATGCCCATCCTCCTCTTTTAAAGTAGTTAATTTCTTTTCTATGTTCTTTTGATCTTGTGAATAAATAAATAAATAAATAAATAATTAGGAAGAAAGTTTTACACCTGTGATGATGCTTATTGCTGTTTTCTAACCTTTTATAATGATGCAGCTTTTGACAGGGGACAACCAGAATAGTGCACTCAGGACTCCATAAGACCAACACTGATTTGTACAGAGGCATGGTGCAGAACTGTGCTCCTCTCCATTACTTTCCTTCAGCTTTTTTGTCCTTTCCTGACTGCTGCTCTCAGGTTTTTATAGAACTGTGTGTCACAACTTCTCAGATTGCCTTCTAGGAAGAATTGGGATTTTTTCCTGCATGCATTATTTAAAATTTATCTATGCGTCCGCCACTTTATTATTCATTTTATTGCATTAGATTCTTCAGCAGCTCTCCAGATTGCTTTTATTTTTACTTCTCTGTATATCTTCAATATTGCCACTTCATTGGTCATCCCCTTTGACAGGGCAGTTACAGCTGTAATGGACACAAGTGATCTTAGCAAGCAGATTCATGGGTTTTTACTAATTAGTTGCACCTCTGTGAATACTATCTAGTCTGGTTTTGGGTTTTGTGTTTAAACAAGTACAGACACTCCTTCTAATTCAGTGGTTTACTATTCTTTCATTGGAGACTTTGCTAAGTACTTTGAATGCCAAGCATATTACAAGTATTACAACTGGTTTGCACATTTAATTCTTTCAAAGACCTGCAACTGATCTGTGAGGCCTGACTTCACTTTACAAAATGGAAGTCCCTTACTTTATGATGCTTCCCAAGAGTACTTGTTTATCCATTTTTAGGAAAAATGGGTAATAATAGTCCTTAGGATAAATTGACTCATAGAATGAATAATAGAATGAGTAGTAAATTCTATGATTCTATGATTCATAGTGTGTTGGTTTGAAAGCAAAACCAGTGAGACTCCAAGTCAGAGATACAATTTAATAGGACAGGAAAAAAAGGTAAAATAAAATAAATGGAATAATACAACCTGACACCCTGTTGGTTAAGGTGGTGGTAATAGTCTGAAAGTGAGTCCTCCTGGAGTGGCAGATGTGGTTCTGTTGGGGCAGAGATGATCCTGTAGAAAAGGGTCCAGTGATGGTGAGAAGGGTCCAGTCTTCCTCCAGGAATCCAGTGGAACCAGATACCTTCATGTTCCTGCATCTCAGTTTTTATCCAGGTAGGAATGGTTGGCTCCCCCCACTGGGTGGAGCATCTCACAATGGGATGATGGAATGTGTCATGTCCTTGGTGAGCCTTAATGGCCCATCAGCAGAAAATATCCCCCTGGAGGGAGGACAGGTGGTAAAAGAGATAAGAAACACTCCCCACCTGGTTTGAACAGCTGGCCCATTATCAGAAGGCATCTGCCCACCTCCCCTCAGAGTTACAAGAGAAAAAAGAAAAACATCCCCCCAACTGCTTTCAACAAATAAAATAAAATACACATTTTTGGTTCCATAACCCAAGACACATAGTTTCTTCAAATTCTCTCAGTCTTAAGAGTGTTGCATAGCTTCCAAGAATATCTCTTGAACCCTTTTTAAAAATTGCAGCCACGTGTGCCACAAAACAAACTGCACATACCAGGGCAATTTGAACTGGTCTGTTTAAACTTTAGTGAGCAGTACACTTCTTTCATCATTGTAATGGTCTAAATTTCTGAGGTCACTACTCTGCTCTTGTTACTTGCAACTCTCAAATATATCAGGTCTTGTATCCACATCACTTCTGCCAATACTAAAATCTAAGACAGAACAGAGATGTTCTGGTTGGGAATTACTTAAAGTTCGTCCACCAGAATTAAAAATGCAAACTGCAATTTATGCTTTCTGTCATAATCATTCTGTTCTTTGATCATTTATTTAACTGGAGATTTCCACTTTTGCCTTCTGCTATCATTGGAAAAGATCTATTTGTGATTTTTTTTTGCAATTGCCTTTCTGGAATTTTGGGTGAAACACATCACATTTTTGAAAAGTAAGGGAGGATAGGAGTCTATTCTGTTTATTCTACTTTTCCATTCCTGATTCTTGATAGGTACTTCCTTAATAGTTATATTTACATGCACCACACTATACACTAAGACTAAAATTGCAAAACATTGTGACTTGTTAGAACTTCACATTCTATAGGTCTTCAATACCACTAGTGATGACAGTTCATCCCATTTCATGTAGTCATAAATAAGGTGTATCTTAAAACATAAAGAAAAATAACTAAGGACAAACATCAGTGTGTAAAACCAAAATCCACAAATACATTTTTTTAGAAAAAAAACATAAACAATTTATCTGAGAGATTCTATAAGGATTTTTTTTTTATTTTGTTTTGTAGTTCCTGAACACATTTCATGGGCAGTATTTGGCAGCACAGGGACAGGACAGATTTTACAAAGCAGAGAGCTTAAATGGAGGTGGAAGTTTCCATGAACTGAAATACCTGAAAAGCAAATAGCTGCTGTAGTTTAACCCCAGCTGTTAACTAAGCACCACACACAGCCACTCAGTCACTGTCCCCTTGGTGGGGTTTGGAGAGAGAATCAGAAGGGTAAAAGATGGAAAACTTGTGGTTGAGATAAAGACAGTTTAACAGAGAAAACAAAAGCTACACACAAGCAAGGAAAACACGGAATTAATTCACCACTTCCCATGGGCAGGCAGGTGTTCAGCCATCTCCAGGACAGCAGGGCCCCTTCACACATAATAGTGACTTGGATAGACAAACACCATCACAGCAAATGTCCCTCCCCTTCCTTGCTCTTCTTCCTGCTGTTACTGGCTGAGCATGAAGCCATGTTTTTGGGACATCTCTTTGGATGACTGGGTTCAGCTGTCCTGGCTATGTCCCCTCACAATTCCTCCTGCGCCCCCAGCTCACGTAGAGTGGGATGATGTGAGAGACAAAAAAAGCCCTTGGTTCTGTGTAAAGATTGCTCAGCAACAGTGAAAACATCCCTTTTATCACCACAAACCCAAAACACAGCCCCATACTAGCTACAGTGATGAAAATTAAATGTATCCCAACCAAAACAAGCACATGTGAACAGCTTCTTCTCTTGTTAACTTTGGCTTAATACACTAACCCAATTTTAACCAACATGGCATCACAAAACTAATTTAAATTAGTACTTCAATAATATTTGCTAATTCTTGTATGTGTGATTTGGGAGACAGAATAAACAATTTTCTAATTGCACTTAGGAAACCTACTTGGAATTGGGGAGTTTGGAATTGGTTGAAGTTCCAGAAGAATGAACAAAACCACAAGAACCACAAAAAAACATAAGGGAGATAACAGTTTAGAACTAAAACTAAAGGCAGAAGATAATTATTGAAAATTGCAAAGGCAGTAATTATGGGTTGTTTGTGCAACCATATAAAGCAAAAACAATCTCTTTCTTGCATATAATTTTATCACCATGGCTTTAATACTGACATCACTTTTGAAATCACTGTTACTTATTAAAAAAACTACAAAACAAATGAAATTAATAACAAAGAAATCAGAGATTATGGATATCTAAGCAAAGTGAAGTGATGAGAAGTGAAGTCATGTAAAAATGAGCATCTGATGCATTAGTGAAAGTGAATACTTGTAGAAGAGTGGATTTAGCAAAAATTATGGCTTGCTATATGTCATGTAGACCTTTTTATGATTCAGCTCTCAGGCTTTAAAACTGGATAAGTGTACAGTTTTCCAGTGGAATGTCATCCATTCTTTCATAAAAGAACCACATGTAAGTAATGTACATGTAAGTACACCTTAAAAAGCCTAAAAATGGGAATGGCCAGAAGGCGTTGCATTTTGCGTAACAATACAGCAAACAGCAACTTTGAAATCTTAAAGCATCTTTCCATTTATCCTAAACTGTGAGAATTATATAAGAGCACAGTTCTGATCTGACACTAACTTTGTGAAAATGTGCTCTAATGTGGCATGAAAATTACATGCTCGGCTGGGTTAAACATTTTACAAGCTCTTCTAGAGCAAACTCCCATGTAAAGTTGACTTGGCAGTTTACCAGAAGTATTCCATTTCCCTGTTTTATTGCATCCTATATAATCTTTTTTCTGCAATAGAGCCTTGGCTTTATCCCAGTGAAAATGACTCCAGTCTGCAATAAAGCAGAAGTTTTGTGTTCATAGTATCTGTATATGGTCACATTTGAAATAGCCAAAGCTTTGGAATTTGCCATTTTGAAAACTCCGTAGTTTAAGTGTTGAAATAAGGGTTTTCAGTCTAATATTTAGACCTAAAAGGAAAATGACTTAATTTTTTGAAGAATTAAACACCACCAAATCCATGAGCACATCATTTTGGTGGTAGTGGCTTAAAAACCAGGAATCAAGGCATAATGAGGAATTTAATGTTGCATACTACTTTAGACACAAAAAACTTGCTACTGTTCTTATAAAGGTGAAGCATTACATCATATACATAAAATGTTTAGAAATATATATCTACACTTACACTATGTATTCAAAATCTCAGCTTCTACTAAGCCAGCAGTAGAATCTTTTCAATTGTTACAGCTCAGATTTAATGCATGGCAATGTAGCATGAAGTATTTTGACACAGTAAGAACACGTTTAAAAGAGGCTGGCATTTTAAAGTGACCAAGTATAACTATTATCCAAGTAAGCCTAAAGAAATAATTTCCTGATAGTTAGAAATAAAATAGTTTGATATTTGATATTGACGTGTAAAAATCTACCTGACAGCATGTGCAGCATCATCAAGACCTTTCTAAACATCCCTGCTTTTTGTGAAATTGCTCAGAAGCTTCAATTGGGGCAGGACCTGGGCTCAAGACAGGCACTAGTGCAGCTCAGGAAGATTTGTCTTTATGCAGAGGTCCAAATCCAGACTGGAGATTCTCTATGAATTGTTTTCCAAGATTGGCTACTCCAAACTCAGCAAGTGCAGAGGTGATCAGAGGAAATAATGATGCAGCTCTATATAAATGCAGAAAAGATTAGCAAAACAAACTGTACCTTAGCAGCAAATTCATTTCTTCTTGAACAATACCTGACAAAATCAGATGTACCCTGTTTTTTCATTGCTATACAAAGAGAAAAATAATTAAGAATTTTAAAAAAATCAATTATCAATCACGTCTTTAAAAATTTATCATTTCTGGAAACAACTCCCTCAGCATATCCACAAGCAAAAGAAAGAGCTCTCATCAATCTCCTAATTCAAACAATATTATCTGTAATTTTCAATGTTTCAAAAAACTAAGGTCAGCTTCTAGATGCTGGACCTGCTCTGCATCACAGGGAGGAACTACAGATGAGCACTCTTTCCAAATAGTCTCACAGAAGCCACTGTTCCCACTGCATTCATATAGACTGTAAATGGCACTGCACAGCTTTAAAATGCCTCTAAGAAGCATGAAGAACAGACAGAAACTACCTTTCAGATCTATGTTCCTCCATAACAGCTATGAGTCTACAAGCTAGTCTGGGTCTACCTTAAACCCAGCTTGAACTGGCTCATGGAGAGACATGCACTCACTCTTTCAGGACTCATATTTCATAATTTCTTTCACAGAGAAGTATTGGAGTTTTGGAACAGGTAGAATTCAAAAGGAACCGTAACTTTTCTGTAATACAAATCTTTACCAAAATTAATTGCGAAACTTGATCAGTGTCAAGAAGCTTTTGTCACATTTTTATTTCTTTCTTCCTCTGTCGCTCCATAGGAAAGGGCTTCTAATCATTGTGTCCCCATTCTGGATGAACATGAATTCCAAAGAACTTTATATATGAAACTACCATTTTTTATGCCATGATTATCTAATCCATACCATATCAATAATCCCACATCTAGGTCATAAATATGACACAGATAAAAGAAACAGATTTTTTTATGCTTCTAAGATAAAAGTCTTTGGAACTTCAAAGTGAGCACACATTTTATTACATCCACTAGGAACACACTACAAGGATTAAAACAGTAATCAGAAGACACATACTGCATAAAAATAAATAAACAAATAAATCTTTGAGCCATCTCTGAGTGGGAGGATTGATCTAGGTAATCTCTTGCATCTCCGGTAACTTCAGTGAATCTGTGGTAACAAATAGATCATTTTCAAACTGATAGCCATGCCCATCTTACTGCTGAAGGAAGTTTTTTTTGTGTGTAGAGGTTACTACAGCATGTCTCATCAAACTAGGGCACAAACACTGACATGGTTCCTTTGGGACAAGGAACAGGTAAGTGTGGAAAGAAGGGAGAAGTACTTCACATACTCTTTTGCCTTGCTTCTTTAGAGATGGAAGAGGAGTTTTGAACTGTCCCATTGAGGTATGTGACAAGGTCCTTTTATGCAGGCTGAGGAAACAGAAATGGGCTTTAGGAAACTACTTACAGGCAGAGCTGAGCTGGTGTCTTTGAAATTGTTCAAAAATACATCCAACTAAATGAGACGCTGTCACTATGAAAAATCTACTTTTAAAACAATGGGTTGAAAATCACAGAAGGATCTTTCAAATATATTCAGTTTCTTGTTTTACCTAATTTAATGAAGGTAGGAGTGCCAATCCATCCTTTTGAATTTCTTTCTGTGCACTTCATCTCAGCCATGCCACATAAATCACACAGTGTCTTCAAGCCATGGCATATCCAGTTTAACAAGGCATTGCTCTTGAGTAGAGAGAATAGTCAGTGAAAATCAAATAAAGAGAATTGCAAATAAAAATTTAGGAAGTGTATGCCTTTCAGTAGGCAAAATACAAACCTATAAAACAAACAGCATTATGAATAACATTCTATTTCCAAAAGCAATTTGAACGCATTCCTTAAGTCAACTTTTCAACTGAAGGAGAAGTTGTACTTAAGCATGCCTAGAAATATGTTCTTAAGTTTCACTCGTATGTTGAAGTACTGAGTATACTTTCCTGGATTCAGGTCAGCAAATGGCAAGTAACTTAAAATCATGCACAGTTTAGTGGATACTTCATCTTGGAAAAATATTAATTGTGGTCCTACATATCAATATTTTTAAGTCTAAACTCCAGAAAACTATTTTTCTCCCTTGTCTATAGATACCACCATAAACCTCAGATGTCTAATCTTTGACAGGTGTCTTTAATCCAAGCCTGTTGCAAGGTACCTAAATCCAAGTCAGAAGGCCCCTGGAGGTAGAGTTCCATTCCATATCTCTAAATTCTTCTCTTTGCTGTAGGGTTTCAAGGCACAGAACAAAGCTAAGCAGGGCTTTGTCAGAAGCTCAGAAACACTTCAACAAACATTGGTGCATATTGTGTGGAGAGTCTGACTAAGCTGTATTAGGAACAGATTCTCCAGGTTCTCATTCCCTTCAAAAGTCTTTGTAGTTTTACTAAATAGTTGAAAGAAGACCAGATTAGTTTTAGATGAGCTCAGTAACTTAACTACAGCCAACTCCCAGAGTAATTCAGAGTAGTCTATCTGAAACCATTACTCTTGATTTCACATGCTAGATCACAATTTAAACTAAAGATGTCATAGGCCCTCAGTTCTCACTAGTGACTCCCTTATTTTTTTTTCTAGAAGCACCAGTGTATTAGATGCCAAACACATACAAGAGCAGTAGGGAGGCAAGATGACAAGAAAACTAGGGGGTTTTAATGGGGATACAAGAGTAAGAATATGCAAGGCTAAATATTTTCCTTTTATTATTATTATTATTAATGGTGATAAACCAGAGAGGAAAAAATTAGGGAAAACAAGAGTAGAATAACTTGATCCCTTTAGAGAGTTTTACATGGCCCTGAAGAAAGTTGATTTAGTCAAATGTTGCTTGATACTTAGTTTAAATTCATCCACCTCACAGTAAAAATGACCTGCTTTCAAAAGATGAACAGTAATCAGTCATGGCAAAGGATGGTAAGAGGAACTTGCACGGTCATGGCAAAAGATGGTAAGAGGAACTTGCACAGGTGAAGCTTAAGCTTAATAACAGCTCAAGCAAATGCTTGTAGAGAAAGATCTAGCTTTGGAACAAAAGGGAATAGGCACTCTAGGTCCAAGAGCATTTTGCAGGATTGATTTAAGCATTTAGACCTTAAAAAGAAATTTATATATATGTATATATGTATACATGCATATGTGTATATATATGCTTTGAAAGAGAAATTTTATTTGTCACCTAAACTAAGACTGAATACAGAATATGCACTGGAAGTAAAGAATGAACATTTTTACAACTTCAGTGACCTCATTAGTTTGTCATAATGTACATGCAAATAGAATAGATGCTTACATGAGCTATAGAATGAAGAAGTCTGGCTTACATTGTAGGATAAATTAATAATTTATATTAATAATAATCCCATCTTTGAGGAAATATTTTTAATTTTTTTTTTCCTACAAATATTCTCATTTGCAAGTGTGGAAATTTTAGTACAATTTAATAAGATGCTATATTGGGGCATCTAAAACATGGGAAATGCAAAATGCTATTTTTTTAGAAGATATACTAATCAAACTTGCTAAAAATACTTCAAAGAAAAATGGATACACAGGATCTGTGTCTGGCAGACTTGCCATTGCAAAATGTATCACAGATCCTTGAGTGGTAACAACTGAGTATTTCTCATGAGTAGCATTCATTTTCTGTAACATTTCTACTGTCTCTTTCAGCCTTGTAGTAATGTAAAAGAACTACATTTCCCTCAATATTTTTTGCATGTTTTCTGTAACTTAGGAAGTGAACACCAAAGGAAACTTTCTTCTCCCAAGGCTGAAGCAGTTTCAGGGACAGCTTGTCAGAGCACATTTGGTATGTAAATGTTAAGTCATGCTGAAGGAGACCCAACTTCACTTGAATCTCACTCTCTCTTCTGTTCACCAAAGGCAAAAACTCAGGACGAAGGATTATTTCACTCTTGGGTATCTTGCACGTCTAAAATAATGAAGTAAACTTAAAACCCAGAGGACTCTGCAGCATTTTGTGGCTTTAGAGCTGCAGAAGTTAACACCAAGAAAAGGTAGTATCTAATATTTATTCTACAGGCACTATGCCAGCAGATCATGTAAACTGACTTTCTGATCAAAAATTCTGAAGAATTCTTTTCTGAAGAATAAAAAAATATGTAACACGTTCTGGAGGTTTTAAAAGTAATCAGTTTATGACCTTTACTTAAACAAAGTAACTTCTCAGGCAGGGTGGAGATACCAAAGTTTTTCAGCTACAGAGGGACAGCCTACTCAAAATGTCAATTAAATTATGCCATACCATGGAAGTTGAGGAATGTCTTTTAGGGAGAAATCTACACAGAATATGTGCAAATAAAAGTTGTTTTCTTAGAAAGGGAAAGATACTAAATTCCTTAAGTCTCCCTTATTTAAAGAATTATTGAATGGCCTGGGTTGGTAGGGACCTTAAAGATCACCTAGATCTAACCCCCCTGCCACAACCAGGAATACCATCTGCTACATCAGGCCCATCAAAGCTCCATCCAACCTGACCTTGAGAGCACAACTTCCAGGTATCCACAGCTTCAGTGACTCATCACCTTCACAATAAAAAAATTCTCCCTAATATCTAATCTAAACCTACTCTCTCTCAGCTTAAAGCCATTTTCCCTCATCCTGTCACTGGTGTAACCTGACTGTAGAAGGCCACCAATTTTGTCAAGCACTATCTACTTAGTGAAGGCACATTAATCATCAACAATTACCTAATTATTTTCTTGTACACTTTGGTATTTTTCAGAAGCATCTGACCTATGATGGGTCCAGACACACAGGTGAGACTTACTAGCCTGTAGCTCCTCACTCCATCCTTACATATCCTTTTTAAAACATGGGTTATGTTTTCCCTTTTCCAGGTAATGGGGACATCACCAGACTGCCACAGCTTCTCAAATAGGGTGGACAGTGTCTTAGTTACTCCCTCTGCCAGTTCCTTCAGGATCCACGGATGTTATTTATCAAGTCCAGTGAACTTGTGCAACTTTAGGTTTCTTACATGGTCTCAAAACTGATCTTCTCCTACAGTAGATGGTTCTCCAGTCCCTTTACTTTCTGTGACTTCTGCAATTTGGGCAGTGTGACTGAAGCACTCACCAGGGGAGACTGAGTCAAAAAATCCATGGAGTACTTCAGTATTCTCCATGTTTCTGGTAACCAGGTCTCCTGCTTCCTTCCAGAGAGGGCCCCTATTGTCCCTAGTAAATTTTCTTGTTGCCTTTGATGTCCTCGGTGAGTTTTAATTCTATCAGGGCTTTAGCTTTCTTAACCTTATCCCTGGTTGCTCAGACAGTATCTTTGTATTTTGCCCAGGCTGCTGTCCTTGCTTCCACCCTCTGTGTGTTTCCTTTTTGTGTTTGAGTTTGTCCAGGAGCTCTTCATTCATCCACATAGGCCTCTTGATATTTTTGCCTTACTTCCTCTTTATTGGGTTGCATTGCTCCTGAGCCTGGAGAAGGTGATCTTGAATATCAACCAGCTTTCTTTGGCCTCTCATCCCTTCAGGGGGTTATCCCATGGTACTCAACTAAGCAAATCTCTGAGGAGGCCAAAGTGTGCTCCTCTGAAATCCGGGGTAGTGAGCTTGCCGTGCCCCCTCCTCACTGCCCCAAAGACCTCAAATTCCACTGCCCTTGGGCTTCCCATTCCCCACCAGCCTCTACTTGTTGGTGAGAACAAGGTCCAAGATAGCACCTTTCACTGTTGGTTTCTCTGCCACTTGGAGAGAGAAGTTGCCATCCAGAAGTGCATTCCAGAAATCTCCTGGGTGGTTTATGTCCAACAGCTGTCAGGGTGGTTCAAGTCCCCTCTGTGGACCTGCCCTGTGAATGTGAGGCTGCTCCTATCTGTCTACAGAGGGACCCATCTGCTCAGTGTTCCTGGCCAGGCAGCCTGTAGCGGGCCCCTGCTATAATGTCACCTGTCCCTGCCCTGCCTTTAATCCAGATCCATAATCTCAGCTGGGTCCTCATCTATCCCCAGGCAGAGCTCCATCTACTCCAGCATGTCCTTGACATGGAACAGAGAGTAACACTTCCTCTGTAGAAATAATCCCATCCAGGAGAAACACGAAATAATCTGTCATTTATTTGTTCTGCTTTCTGCCCAGGAACTGCAAGCATGTCTCCTGCACTTGTTTGCTGCAGTAGGTCAATGAGTTCTTCATTGTCCAGAGTAGTTCCCTGAGAATCTTTCTGAGAATTTTTTGTTCAATGGCCCAGATTTTTGTACTTTTTTTGACAGCATTGGTGCCCACAGTGATTCTAATCCTTTGATGTTCAAGCTCTGATTTCCACAGATGCACATCATCACTAGGGAAAACGTGTATTTCTCTTGGTTGCCCTGACTCTTATGATCCTTGTTTTCCTTTTCTTCAGTTCAGGGCTTCAGCAAGTCTCACTTCACCCCAACAAAACTGAAACAGATCCTTTTCTGTTTATTCACCTTTTTAAGTGTCATAAAGGGATCACCGTAGAGAGTCTCACACTTCCATAACTTGCTGCTCCTGAAGCTGTTGCAGGGCTCAAGCTCAGCCCAGTTAGGGGCTTCATTTGACAGAGCTGTCAACCCTTGACAGCTACAAAAGTACTGCACCTATTCCTTATTAGGAATTCTACAGACAGAGCAGAAGCCATTCTCCTAATGCCTGAACTTGCAAACTTCCAACACTTGCCATAATGGGAGTGTCTATCTCCCAAACCAGACCCCTCCTGTGCTGCCTGCAGTACACTTTTAAATTCAAGTTCTTGAAGCCAGAGTCTTGAAAAAGACAAGACTAATCTTTTCTCTGTCATCTCTGCTGCTACACAGTCTGTGGACCTTTTTTGCCACAGCTTCTTCATTCGGCAACACCATTTCTCAACATAGGCAGACCTCCTGCAGCATAGGAAGCCTCTCCCCACTGCTCCATTCCCAGCAAGAGGCCTTAGGCTCTCCTGGAAGGCAGCATCCACCCACCAGAGCTCTGACTGGATAACAGCTCAAGTGCCACAGGGACAGGTACCTCAGCAGCTGTTGAGGGCTGCTCTGTGGTGCAGTGACACCATTGCTGAGGACACATGTGCCTTTCTAAGCCAAGCTGCTGAGCCCCATTCTGTGCAGCCTGCTCTGCAAACTGCTGCATTTGTTGGCTGCCTCCGAGCTCTTCCTCTGCTAGCTGGCCCCTCTTACCAAAGTACCTCAACTAAAGAACAGCCTGGCAACAAGCAGCTCTGTGAATTACATCATATGCATACAAAATTTGTGCCCATTGTGCTAAAAATGACACAGCATTAACAATAAAATTTAAGAGTCACAATTCCATTTTAAAAAATTAGAAATACACAACATTGAGAATCAATCATAGCAATAGCATAGAAACAACTAACAAACAATATTTTTTAGAGTTAAAAATTAAGAAGTGGCTTATGGACTGGAGTTTGGCATAAATGGGCTGTAAAATCTTCACACAGAATGGGTTTCAGAGCGTAAACCTCATGATAGAAACTGCTTCTCAGTAGATTTTAATTTTCTGAGTAAAATAGATTTAATGGAATAAACAGGGGATTATGGCACACAAGTATTGAAATTACCTAATCAAACATTTTAGCATAGTTGACTTAGAACCCTTTTACGTGTATCCAAAAGAGCAGAAATTATTCTTCTGAAGACTACTAGGATAGTAAAGGCAAACTATCCTGGGTAACCATAACAACGTCCTCTTGTATCCTACACTATTTATGGTTTTGAAGCCTCTGGAAAATACTCTACATTTTTGATCCCAACAACATTTTGGGAAGGAGCATCTTTTTCTATACTACCACCTGTTCAAGTTATTAGATTAGGATGCTCATTTATACAATGTCAGTCTTAGTTCAGAGAGGATTTTTTTTCTTTTTGCTGACTGCTGTGATACAGGGAGAGGTCACACATTAGGCAGGCAAAAGTTCTGGTCACAAAACTGTTTTCATCTCTTCCCAGGGAATTAGGTTGTTGCCCTGTTCTTCTCTGTTTTTCTGAAGTTTTTCTAAAGTTCTGCTGCAGCCTACCTTTTGAGATAGAGCTTCTCACGCACTTTTCATGTAAGCAATTATAGTTTTGCATTCCTTTCTGTAGGAGGAGAGGATTGATGGACTGTTAGGTTGACCAGTGTAGTTGGAGAGGACAATTTTCTTCCTCCAATCCATGGTCACTGTTGAAATTCTATAAATGTCCAGGTCAGTAAATAAACTGCCCCTTTTTTGCCTTGGACATCTCAGTGCGTGAGTGTTGCTCTTTTCGTATCGTATTGTGACAGTAGGTGAAGACAAAACATCAAAGAAGAAGTTTCTTAGTCATGGTTTCAGGAAGAAACTAGGAATTTGATGTGATCTGTGTCTTCCGGATGCCACCTGCTGGGTAGGCAGGGAAAGTGTGAATTCTCTGTAGCCTGTCCAATAGATAACACCAGGAAAGGGATGCCACTATGTACTATTTCTCTTCAGACATGTCAATACACTTACTGTTTCTTCCAAAGCTTTTCTTTCTTTGGCTTTCATAGATCTGGTTTCTCTTCTTCTGCCTCTTTGTCCTTCTCAGAAGGCATCAAGAATATTTGTCACCTTTTTCTCTCACTGTAGTCTTGTCTGTGGGGGTTGTCATTAGTAATTAAAATCAAACAGCACTGCTATGTTGTCTTAATAGTAATGCTCTTCCACAAAGACATTTTCCAGAATCACAGTCTTAAGCTCTGCCAGATTCTCATTAGTTCCCCATCATCTGTATTTTTTTCTAAAATAAAGCATTTTATGTTCAGAAAATTAAGAAATAGGTTTTAGATTAACAGATTGACCCTTTATGTTTCTTAGGCAGAGATAATTATCTTGAGTTCCTTGTTCACATTATGTTGCAAACAGAGAACTCTTCTCTATGGAAAGCAGCCTTTAGGGAGTTTCCCTTCAACTTTTTTGCCCTCAGGGTTGACAAAAGAGAAAAATCACATGGGGCAAGAGGAATTGCCAAATTTTGAGAAGCTTCCCAATGAACAATTTTTATTAGTTCCATAAAAGCAGATGTTGTGCACAGCCATTTCTTTTTAGCTGTGTTCTTTGGGTTCCTCAAAATGTAATTTTCTTGTTTCTTCCATACCAAAATGGTTTATATGGGTAAGCATATGCTGTCTGGATTATGGAATGGATATACTTTATGAGGAAAAGGGTGGTTGCATTGCAGACAAAAATACTGGTAATAAAAGCCAGTCTACAGCTCAGCAGAAGAGCCTGGAGTTGTTCAGCTGAACTGTCAGGGCTAGGCCTAGATGTGAATTAAACGTGGACAGGTTTTCTTTCAATCACTGCTAGTAAGTTGCCTAAGTGGTAATATACTACAAATATAATCTAAACGAAATTTTAATGTCAGACTATATGGATATGATTGAACATCACATTAGAAAAGATACTGGCACTAACTTTTAAAACTTCACCATATAACAGGCTGCAAGGTAAAAAACCCCTGAACTATGAGATACCTCAGATTTGTGATCAGCTGTGAAGCTTTAAGAACCACATTTGTTAAAAGCAAAGTCACTATGTTCCTTAATATATCATTAGAACCACAAACAATAGAATCATAAAATATTTTAGGCCAAAAGAAATCCGCAGTATCTTCTATATCAACCTCTTGCTCAAAGTGGATTAATCAAGTTGGGTCTCTTGTCCAGTAGAGCACTTGACTCTACTTGTCCAGTAGTGTTGAATTTCTCCAAGGATGCAGATTTAAAAATCTCTGTGAGCAAGCCATCCCAGTATTTTCTTGCCCACACAGGAAAAAAAAGGGCAAAGAAAAAAAAAAACAAAACACAAAAAACCCAAAACAAAACCAAACAAACTAACAAAAAACACAAAACAAACAAACAAACAAACTAAAACCACCAAACTTTATATCCTTAGAGCCTTCTCTAGGCAAATCAACAAACCCAGTTCTCTCAGTTGTTGTTAATACATCAGATGTCACAACCCCCTGACTACCTTGGTGGCTCTCCAGATAACTCTAGCAAAATCTGCAGCAGAAAGTATTTCAAAATGTTGATATTCAAATAAAAAAATAACTAGGAGAATAATTACCTCAAATTACCTCTTTGTTTTTTCCAATTTGGATTCAATAATTTCTTGTGTACTTGATGCTGTCTGAGCAGAGAAATTTATATAAATTGGCATATAGCCTGTTTATCTTGTATTAGTTGAGGCTGCAGACTTCAGAAAGAAAAAGCAACTTTTTAATAACAACTATAGCACATTTCCAGCTACAGGTAGAGTAAATCCAAGAGTACAGTTGGATGCTTAATTACAGAATATTGCACACAGTTCTATGACATAACTCAAAGTAAGGGAAGATGTGAAACAGACACAAGCCCTTCATTCAATTTTCCAGTTCACCTTGCAACAGGCTGCTACACTACTCCCCTCCACTTCCAGGGACACACAGCAGCACAAACCAATGTACCCAGGAGATTTCACATCAGACCTGCAATGTCTGCTGTTTAGGAACAATGAAGTACCATATTATCCCAGTAAGTTTTTCTACCAAAATTAGGTATTGCAGATTAAATCTGCAATCTGTGAGGTGAACTGCTCTGTGAGTCAAGCTCTGGAGCAGTGGATTGCATCAAGCATCATAGGGAGTTTCCCTAAACTGGCAAAAATTCAATCTCAGTGCAGAGAGAAGTCCTCAAGTAAGGACTGCTGGGACTCTGATGAGCGGTGGCTCCAATCCCAAGCAGGCAGGACTGGGAGTGACAGCAGCCAGATCCCTGCCCAGATCCCTCTGCATGCACCTGAAAGGATGTGGAGAACATAGACAGAGTTCCCACAAACTCATGCATCCATCTAGATATCAGGCTGTGGGGAGGGCCAAAGTCTGTCACTAGTATTAGATGGCACTAGGGACAACAATTCTGTGAGATGCCCCTAGCTCAGCCAGTAGACAAGCTGCTCAGCCTCATGTCAGAGTTAACAGAGGAGGCAGAATGGCTAAAAGGCATCAGGACTTGGATGCTCTTCTGAAGAAGAGATTGAGTGGTGGAGCCATGCTTTGCTACCCCTAAGATAAGTGCACCAGCTGGCTGCATCACAGAAGGGAAGGAGGACAGAAGGAAAGGACCCAACAGATGGGGGGAGAATGAAATCGGATTGCTTCTTGAGGTGGCAGGTGAATCCACTCCTGGCCTACTTCCTGGCCAGAAAGACCAGGGCAGCAATTCTTCTCCAGTACTCAGCACTGGTGAGGCCACACCTCAAGTTCTGTGTCAAGTTCTGGGCCCCTTATGACAGCAAGGACATTGAGGTGCTGAAGTGTGTCCAGAGAAGGGTAACGGAGCTGGTGAAGGGTCTAGCACACAAATTTTATGAGGAGCAGCTGAAGGAGCTGGGATTGTTTAGCCTAGAGGAAAGAAGGCTCAGGGGAGACTTTATTGCTCTCTAAAACTACACAAAAGGAGATTGTAGCCAAGGGAGGTTTGGCTTCTTTTTCCTGGCAGCAAGCAACTGGATAAGAGGAAACAGCCTCAAGCTGTGCCAGGTGAGGTTTGGAATTCATATAAGGAAAATTTCTTCACTGAAAGGGTTTTTATTAGAAAGGACGCTTGTAGTCCGGCGAGAGAGATGACCTGAAGATCAGGATTCTCTAGAACACGTGCTTTATTGGTCGTGGAAAAGCAGCCTAACTGGGGAAGGGTCCAGGGATCCAGTGCAAAGTCCAAGAGGGTCCAAGGGAAGGCAGGCAAAGAGGGGGAACTCTCTGTTACATTCCATTTTAACCCCTTCTATCGTGAATATGCTAATGAACATTAACCAATCACCTCTAGATACAAAACCTACAGAATCTATATACAGCCTATGGGAGCTACAACATTACAATACTACTCTACATACCAAAACCTGTGAAACCCACCTTATCTCTGATACCTGAGAAGGTGCAGCCTTTCATTCATCCTTTTGTCTTGTCAGGGGTGTCACTGACCCACCCAGCCAAGGCCTTTCAGCTGCTTAATCACCTTCTTCCTGTCCATGCTTACAGTTCAAACTTTGCTTTTAATTCTATTCCTCTTGTGGGTTTCATAGTTTTAGAATCTTTTACTATTAAATTATCTCTACAGGGGCTAGCTACTTCATCCTCCCCAACAGGTTTTCAGGTGTAAGAACAGGCTGCCTATACAAGTGGTGAAATCATCATCTCTGAAAGTATTTTAGACATGGTGCATAAGGACATGGCTGAGTAGTGAACATGGCAATGCTGGGTTAACAGATGGATTTGATGATCTTAGAGGTATTTTCAAATCATATCGATTCTATGTTTCTATAAATGAAGCTGAGAAAGGTCTATAGAATAACTTGGTCCAAGTGTATTTTCTTCTTTAAATTAAATTGAGTTTGGTTGCTATTTCTACTTAACCATTTTTTACTTCTGATGTATCCTAAAATCATCTTTGGGCACATGATGCCCAGGCCTTTATCTTAACCAGTCAGGCAAATGTAAATAAGTAATATATGTAAAAACAGCCAGAGTAAAGTAAAATTTACAGAGATAATCATTGTTCATGAGAGCACTGCTTTGCATATGCCAACACTGAATTTCCTATGCTATGAATCTATATTTTCCTAAGAGTTGTAAACAGATGCAAACTCCTGATTAAAATGCTGTCACAGTCTACTTATTCTATTCTCCATATCTTTACTATCCAGAAATACAGACAACTCTCTTCAGCTTATGATTGCTAATTAATGTTTTAAGAATCAATGTCTGATAATTTTGAAAGACTCCACAGTATATATAAACACACAGTCTTTGTCCAACTGCAAGTTTTCACCAAACACAGATATATAAATGTGTCACTTAACAGATAGACAGCTCTGTAATTAACATCAGATGGAACTCCCTGTGCCAGGAAGAAACCTTCCAGCTCTCTGTGCTCGACCACAGGGAGTAAAGAAGGCTCAACACTAGAGAATCACAGAATGATTTGGTTGAATCCAGTGATTGTGCAGCAGGTGAATATTCCCGAAAAGAAAAATCCCATGATGAGCACAGCTGTACCCTGATATGTTTCTGCTCTACATTTTAATTAATCACTCAATTTGTGAAACAGGAAGTTACAAAAGTTGACACACACTATGCCTTTATAAAGTGACAGGTGTATAAGTGAAAGTCAATATATGACATACAGCAAATAAAGCATAAGGTTGTCAGGCTTTAAGAAATAACAGAAGACCTCCAAAGACCATAGGTATCTGAGACGTAGATATTTTAGTAAGAAAATAATACTCTTCTTTTTATTTCTGCATTTAAAATTACTATTTTGACCTCCCAGAATTTTATTTCACAGAACTACTGGGTGTCTTCATTTGGCATCGGGGTTTTCTCTGAACAGTTGTCTTACAAATACAGCAGAATCATATCAGTAGTAATCAGTTTAATTTTCACCCCCTGATCAGGAAAACTAGAAAGCAAAAGCAGGCAGATAATGGTATGTAATTTTGAGTGAGGAATAAATACTGTTTAGAAAGTGTTTTGTACAGTATTCTTCTGCAGAGTAACACTTGAAGAAGGTCTTGAAGTTACACTAAGTAAGTTTACTGATGCTACTAAATTTGGAGGAGCTGTTGAACCCCTCAAAAACAGAGAGAGCCCAAAGAGACACCTGGACAAATTTGTCGGGCTGTACAATCACCAATCATATGAAGTCTAACCAAAGAAAGTGCCAGATTCTGTACCTAAAATGGAGCACTCCTGGATGTGCAGACAGCACAGAATGAGATACTGGAGAGCAGCGCTGCAGAAAGAGATCTGAGGGACGGTCAAGGGCAAATTGATAATACGTCAGCAGTGCCCAGGCAGCCAGGAGGGCCAACCCTGTCCTGGGAGGCATCAGGCACAGCATGGCCAGCCAGGCAAGGGAGGAGATTGTGCTGCTGTGCTCTGCACTGGGGCGGCCTCACCTCGAATGCTGGGAACAGTTTTGGGTGCCACAATATTTAAAAAAAAAAATAAAATATATATATATATATATATAAATTAAGCTGTTGGAGAGTATCCAAAGACCAAAGGGGGGCTACAGAAATGGTGAAGGGCCTTGAGGAAAAGTTGTACAGAATGGCTGAGGTCACTTGGTCTGCTCAGTCTGGAGCAGATATCACTGCAGTTACAACTTCTGAAGGGAAAAAGAGGGGCAGGCACTGATCTCTTCTGACCAGTGACAGAACCAGAGGGAATGATCTGAATCTGAAGTTGTGTCAGGGGAGGTTTAGGCTGGAGATGGGGACAGGGTTCTTCACCCAGAGGGTGGCTGGGCAGTGGAGCAGGCTCCCCAGAAAAGTGGTCACAGCATCAAGCCTGTCTAGTTCAAGAAGCTTTTGGACAATGCTCTGGGACGCATGGTGTGACTCTTGGGGTGTCCTGCATACAGTTTGAGTTGAACTCAATAATCCTTGTGCTTCCCTTCCACCTCAGGATATTCTAAATATGACATAAATTCAAGATGTGCATAAGTACAAAAGAATCCATCTTTGTAACCTTAGCTCCTTAGCTTTCCTGGAAATAATCATCTACTGCAAAACCAGAGAAATAATTTCTATATCAATATAAATAAATTCATCAAAGCAACACTATGTCCCAGACTGGGCCAAATCACTGAACAAACATCCTTTCATACTATAAGAAGCACATTATATATATATATATATATATATATATATATATATATATATATATATGAAATATTTTTAAGGAACTTAAGTGTTAGGGTTTTTCAATTGTTTTACAGTAGGAACTAATGCAGTTTCAGAAAAAGCAAAAGTAACCAGGATGGCCAAAACAAAAGATTGTTTTTTACAGACTTTCAAGAATCTAGCAGCCATTCACAGCCAGGATGCATATCCTATGGTAAAAGATAACATATTACCATGCAATCAAAGGCTGATATTAAAAACTTGAGGTCTAGCCTTAGAGATTGCTCCTGAGAATAATTACCATACATGGAGTAGCAGGGAGGAAAGTTTTATGGATAGATACTTTATCATCACAGGTAATATACCAGACGGATTACATGCAGAAAAAAGTTATTGCACTGAGTGAATGCCACTATTTCCATTGTCACAAAATTATTTTAAAAGATAGACTAATTTTGTGATAGAGTGGCAACCTTGTGAAGCTATGGACAGGTGTGTGTATTTGCAGTCTATGCGGTACTTCCACTTTCTAAGAAAATATAAAATAAACAAAAATACATTACACTTCAGTAGGTCCCAATCTGTAATTAAGTGATGCCTAAAAAGTTGAGTACTATCGCTATGTCTACACTTTTGTGTGACTGAAGAGGTTAAGAATTGCATTGATCTGAGCATCAATGAGAATTACTTCAGTGAAAAGGGAAGTAAAGTGTTGAGCAGTACAAGCCATGGGAATGGGATGCACAGGTATTCACACAGGTACAGAGTAGATAGATCTAAGAAGAGCTCTATACCCAAAACCATCCTAAGCCTGAGTTTAAATGCTCATATGTACAAGTGTGATGTTTCTTACTAATACGTGAGGCTAGTTTTTACAGTCTGAGGCAAGTTCAGTCTGAATGAAGTGATAATCTGAAGGTACTTCCAAACTGTTCATCTAAGTGATGACAATGATGCAGGTATTGAAATCTGGATAAAGACATACCTCTGTGTAAGATTAGAATGTTTAAAATTACCTATTTAAAGGTACAACTAACAACAAGCTCTCAATCATTGATTACCCTGCACCAATCCCATTTTGTTCATGCTGCAAGTCAATGACATACACATGGGTACAAACAGTCAACCTAAATGGATAAAAGTGGTTAAAAACTATAAATACAAGCTTTCTACAGCTGCATCCAATGAAAATCCAACAGTGCATTAAGTGAACAACAAGAAAAAATATAACTAAATCCATATAATTTTCAGGGGTATAACCAAACTTGGACATGCACCCAGGTAATCATAAACAAATGTACACTGGGATAAACCCATTCCCATGGCAAGGTTATTCAGACCCAACTCCCACTAGTAATGTCCCTATTTTTGCCATTCAAAATTGTTGGCAGGGTTGGCACCTACAGAAATGAAACATATTGTTGTCTTGGGCAGGTTTGTACATGAAGGAACTCTGTACTTCTTTGGTCAACACCCCAGTAACACTGTCTCTGACATGCCTGTCAATATTTATCAGTGCCGTTTAATTCAGGAATATCTCTGTGTAATTTAGGAAGATTACTAGGAATTAATGTACCCAGTACACCTGTTGAAATGAAGAAATACGCTATAAGGCCATTTTCTTACAGAGTGTATGCTACAGCTTTCTTAGGATTATCCAAGTTTCAACAGATGCAGGGAGCAAGAAACATCTATTTAGATCATGACTAAAAAAACCCCCAAACTTACACATTTCTAATGATATTATTAAAGCTTCCAAAAAACAGTAAAACAAAGCTGCTTTTAATTTTCATTCAATTGCTTCAAAGTACAGAAAAGCAAAACCTACACATTTAAATACAGTCCTATGAAGTCTATAACCATTCTAAGAAACAGGAGAAAACCAAACAGGCTATTACTAGTCAGAGGATAATTCCATCATACCTTCCTTATTTGGAATTAATTATTATGCAGAGCTACACAAGAACAAATAACCTTGAACATCTGAGCACATCTAACTTTTTTATGCAGATAATTTTACTAGCCCTTCCCTAGAACAGCTTGTATACAATTACGGCTCCATAGGTGTGGGCTACGTGAAGCTTACAATGATGTTTTTGAACAATGTTGGGCATTAGTGGCATTAATCACAATCTCAGGTTTGTTATTATCTAGCTCTTCTTGGAAGACCAACTAAGGGAGTAAAAATCTGTGAGTTTCAGTGGAGTAAATGCAACTAGAAAAAAAAGTTTATTTTAAAAGCATTTATGTCATAGGCTTTAATGCAACACAGATTAGGTAGTTCTGATTTTCCTCAAAAAGGTCAAATATTTAAAGAGTTGCCATGGACTACCTTTCTAAAACCTGTGCCAGCTTGTGGTGGTTTGACCCTGGCTGGATGCCAGATGCCCACCAAAGCTGCTCTATCACTTCCACTCCTCTATGGGACAAGGGAGAAAAAAATATAACAAAAAGATCATGGGTTGAGAGAAGGACAGGGAGAGATCTCTCAGCAATTACTGTCATGGAAGGAACAGACGTGACTTGGGGAAATTAGCTTAATGTATTAACAATTAAATCAGAGTAGGGTAATGAGAAATAAAACCTAAATCTTAAAACACATTCACTTCACATTTCCCTTTTTTCCCAGGCTCAACTTAACTCACAAGTTCTTCAGCTCCTCCACACTGCTCCAGTGGTACAGGGGAAGAGAGAATGGGAGCTGTGGTCTGTTCATCACACATTGTTTCTGCTGCTCCTTCCTCTTTAGGGGAAGAACTCCTCACACTCTTCACCTGCTTCAGCATGGAATGTCTTCCATGGGAAACAGTCCTCCATTAACTTCTCCTTGTGGATCCTTCCCGAAAGATGTCGTTTTTTACAAACTTTTCCAACCTTGGAGTGTTCCCTGTGGTGCAGCCCTTCAGGAAAAGGCTGCTCCAGGGTGCGACCCTCATGGGGTCACAAGTCCATCAACAAACCTGCTCCAGCACGGGTTCTTCTCTCCATAAGGCCACAGGTCCTGCCAGGAGCCTGCTTCAGTGTGGGCTTCCCAGGGGTCCATCCTCTGGGCATCCACCTGTCCTGTGGGGGTTCTCCACAAGATGTAGGTGGATCTCTTCCAACAAGTCTTTTGCAAGTTCTCTGGATTCCAACAGACAGATTGGGATGTGAAAGCAGTAGTACAACGAAGGAGCTATGATACCTAAACTCTAACCAGAACTAACTGAAAATGCCAGAGCTTTGAGCCAGTGGGATCCAATTACCTTCTCCAGCTGTCTGAGTTGGGAACCTTCAGGTTCCTCCAGGCTGCCATGTAACCTTTTCCAGTATGACAAAGACGTATGTAACTGAGTTTGTGTTACATATTTTATGTCAAGCAGTGCTAGCTACAAGGGCTGCCAGCCAATAAATACAACTTACCAAGATAAAACTACATTTTTAGAAATATGTATTTTTTAGAATAGGATGAAGGAGCTTGTGTTCAAATGTTTCCAAAGCTAATACAACATATTCCTGTCCGAGCATACCCTACATTATGTGTTTGCCCAAGGTGATACTACTTGTGGGTATTTTCATTTGAAAGCAGTTCAGCTATTTTCAAGGACATAGAAAGTTTCCAAAAGTCTGGTTAAAAATTAATAGGGATGTAGTTCTTCATATTGGAACAACTACATCCAAGGAAACATTTGACAAAACACACTGCAAACACTATTACAAGGGTCTAAAAAGAGATGGAGCGATTTTATGGAAGAGAATCTATAAGATGTTACTAAGTACAAAAATTACATCTGGTTTAGAAAAGAAGTGCCAAAGCCAAGAACTGTTGACAGCTGAGAAAGTTTACAAATCCAGCCTGTCCTATACCTCTATGTATTCATTGTCCTTAGCATAAAAGCAGTTTTGGGACTAGCTGCTGAAGTTTACTGTGTTTCTGTACCACACAGGGCTGCCAAGAGCAGAACAGTCTGTTCTCTGTTCTTTCTACTTCTTACACAGCACTTTCATTTTCACTTCAGTACTCTATGTACAGGTGGGTGCTACTACAAATTTCTGAGCAGGCTTCTCTACCCACTCTTCAACCCTGAATAGAGACCACAAAGTTTAACTAGTCTGTAGAAAGAAACAGACCCTGAAGAGGTTTATAATATTACAGACTTAAGATACATTTTATCAGTCGTAATAACTTTCACAAGAAAAAGAACATGCTCAATAATTGTACAGGCCTGTACTCCAGAGAGTACTGTTTCAGGAACTGAGATTTCCATTTCTGAGCACTGTAACCATAAACAGAATCACAGAATAGTTCAGGTTAGAAGGAACCACTGTGGATTACCTGGTCCGACCTCCTAGTTCAAGCACCATCATCCCAGAGCACCTGGCAAAGGATTGCGACCAGGTGGTTCTTGAATAGCTGCAGTAAGGGAGACTCTGCACCTTCCTTCAGCAATCTGTTCCTTGCACAGTCACCAGCATAGTAGCAAAGCTCCTCGTCAATTCAGGTGGAACTTCCTGTGCACCAGTTTCTGCCCATTGCCTCTTGTCCTATGGCTGGGCACCATGAGAAGATGGTCTCATCCATGCTCCTGACACCCTCTCTTGAGATATTTATAGACATTGGTGAGATTCCCTCTCGGTCATTTCTTCTTGATTCTGAACAAGCCCAGCTCTCTCAGCCCTTCCTCATTAGAAAGATGCTCCAGCCCCTTTAATCATCTAACCTATGTTAGTAAGTACAGAAAAGTTCCCAGTAGATGGCACCAGGTCATCCTCACTCACAGAGATAGAAAATACTCCTCAAGTGAGTCACAATCACAGTTTTGAAATAACAATTCAGACATTTGCCCTAATTTTTTTAAGTCTACAAATGAAACAGATTCAACTTCAGATCTTTAAAGCATTATTAAATCTTTCAACATTCAAGGGCTCCACACTTATAACTTCCTCTCCCTTCCTTGCTCTGTCTTGAAGTTCCATTATGCACAAATCTCAATGCACTTGGGTTTGTGTTTTTGGGAAATACACAAACCAGACATTCTCCTGGATTTCTGGTATTTATTGACAGCAATACATAACCCCTCATCTGAATATCTGTCAAGTGTGCTGTTCATTCTAACAGAAGGATGTCAGAGAGAACTTCTTAGACAACATTACTTAAAAATGAAATATGTATTATCTGTTAAAGAAAAAGAACAAAGTTATCCATAGTTGTACTGGATTTTGCTCAATAAGGCTAATTTTCTACCTAGTAGCTTGTATGGTTCTATGTTTTGGATTGGTGTTGAAAATAGAGTTGATGACATCAGTGTGTTTTAGATACTGCTGAACAGTGCTTGAACAATGTAAGTCTTCCTCTGTTTCTCATGGTGCTTGGCCAATGAGCAGGAGGGGAGTGCACAAAAGGTTGGGAAGGGACACAGCTGGTCAGCTGACCCCAATTGACCAAAACAATATTCCATATTGTATGGCATCATGATCAGCATATAAAACTGAGGGGGAAAAAAGGAGAAGGGGCATGGGCATTTGGAGTTATGGTATTTGTCCTTCCAAGCAATAATTACATGTGATGAAACCCTGCTTTCCTGCTTTCCCAGAGACAATTGAACATCTCTCTGCCTGCTGAAGCTTTGTTTGCACACACAGTTTTTGCTTCACCTACCACACCGTCTTTGTCTCAACCCACAAGTTTTGTTCCTTTTACCCTTCCAACTCTCTCCCCATGCTGAGGACTGTGGGGAACTGAGCAAGACTGGCGGTCTGGCTCAGCTGTTTGCCAGGACAAACCCACAACAATAGCTCAAACACTCTTGCTCTCTAACTTTGCAGCAATTACATGCTAAATCTTCTCTTCTCTCTTTTCAAACAGATGAAGTCTGTGCTGTAGATTTTTCTAATTCAGTCTGACTACAGAGAAACCACTCACACACCAGTTCGGAGAAAGAAAATGACCTGGTGAGATTTCTCTAAAAAGTCAGAGATCCTTGACAAATGGGTCATTGAGTTTATCTTGCTAAGGATCTCTTTCTGTGGGCAAGATGAAACCAAATAGTAAGGAGGAGGACATGCAGTAGGTAGATGTTTTCTTTGTTAATTGCCAGACATTCGGACCTTGAGCATGTCTGACAGAGTACATGGATTTATCATCCAGACAGTCTGTGTTTGAAATCCTGTATAACATTAGGAATCAAGATGCAGCACCTTGATTCCATTGGGAGAATAACTGATATAAAAACTAAGAGTGATATAAATCCCAAGAAGAGCAGTAAAACCAAAGAAACACAGATAATAGTTTTTGTCAGCACACCAGAAAGGAAGGATTTTTCTTCAAGAAAGGCAATAGGACTGGGAGTGTGTGCTGGTTTGAAAGCAAAACCAGTGAAAAACTCCAAGTCAGAAACACAATTTAATAAGAGGAAAAAGAAAAGAAATAAAATAAAGTGAAATAAAATAAAAGTAAGGTACAAAAAACCACTGACAGAGTCAGAATACAACCTGACACCCTGTTAGTTAGGGTGGTAGTGTCAGTCCAGATGAGATGTTCTCGTCAAAGCAGTGATTCCTGTAGAAAGACTGGTAGCTCTCGTCTCCTCTGTGAGTCCAGTGGATAAAAAGCCGCTCATGAGGTCTCAAACCCTGGATTTTATCCAGGTGGGAATGCTTGGCTCCTCCCCCTGGGCAGAGCATCTCACAATGGGATGATTTCATCTTATCAGTCATGCAATGGGTCCTTGATGGCCCATTAAACAGAGATAACTTCTTCCGGGAAGGCATTGTTGGGCTCATTAACAGAAGATAAGGAAAACACTGCCCCACCTTGGCTCCAACAGCTCATGGGGATAGAATACATACCTTGGGCACAATTTTACATTGTAACCTAGGACAGAGTGAAAATGGCTTTCTCTCACAGGTAAAGAAGCAGAAATAGCACAGGGTGGTAAGTATACAGCCAGCCTGGTGTTTACTTATGTTCATTGGATGAAATTCAGGGCTCTTGTGGTTTTATTTTCTGCAGAAGAGTCATGATTAAAGCACTTTGAAGGATTTGCATATGGCTAAGACTTCAAGGTATGCCTCAAAATAACAAGAACAGGACTGGCTGGAGTTCTAATGACTCTAATGAGTTTATCTCTAAGTGTACTTTTCTCCCACATAATTTTATCAGTCCCGTTCAAACACTTAGATATACATTTAAGAATGTAACACCCCTTATGTGGAGAGGAAGCACCCCTAGGTCACTTGTTAAGAAAAGAGACAGCAAAGCCCAAATAGAGCAAAATGACTAATCTAAATCAGGTAAATGATGTCTGGATGAGCAGGGATCTGAACAAAGTACTCCAATATCCCACTTCAGTGTTTTAACTACATACTTTCTTTTGTTCAACAGAGAACAAGATGACAAACAGAACACAAAGATAGAAAAGTGAGGATGTACTGGAGGCTCAGTAACAACTTTGCCACATCCACTTATAGTGTGCATATTTCCACCCTGGGTAACACTGCTTCATACAGAGGTAACAAAAACAGAAACAAACAAAAAAACCCAAAACCCACAAAGCAACAAAAAACCCCCTACAAAACAAAAACAACAACAACAAAACAAAACAATCCCCCCCCCCCAAAAAAAAATAAAAAAGATGAAATTTCAATAAGGCAGGTAAGAGTTTCCTTAAGAGTTTCAAATCACCATGCAGACAGGACTAGCCAGATATGAACAAGAATAAGAAGGCATAACCACCACTTAAAATGAGGCAGAAATATATTTGTATTACTGACTGAAGTAATTCTGAAATTGGAAGCCCATAGCTATGAACCTAGGGTAGTTTTTCTAAAGCTTCAAGTCTGCTGTCTTTTGCGTGATGAGTATCAGCTTCTGAAGTACATGGGCAACATCTAGTGTTAGCTGAGGCATACTGCATATACTGCATATTCTGGCATCTCCGTGAATGATTGAACATCTGGATTATGGACAATGAATGACTATCCAAGAGTTTCCTTGAAAACTCTTGGTCAGGACAAGAGGATGTATCCCAGAAATCAGACAGGCATTACCACAAAAGGCATTACTGCAAATACACCATGTATTTGCTTCCCTTTTCTCAATGCCTGACTGTTTAAAGTGGTCAATTCTGTTGGTATCCATTTAAAATTTACTAATAAACAGTTTGGAACCTTGAGAAAGCAGGTTAAAGGTACAGTATCAATTCAGACAAAAAAGTTTCTAATACACATGGGTATCCCCATATCTGCTCTGGGAGTCATCCAGCAGCCATGCTTCCAGAAAGCTACAGATTGTTCACAAACTAATGTGGTTGTTTTGGCAGGAAGTGGCTTTTCTAGGAAGTTAGAGCAAAACCCAATCAATAACTAAGGCTGAATATTGATATCTGGTTAAAACAGTAGAAAGTTGATACGCCTCTGGGAATACACGTTAAAATCAGAGAACTCTGGGAAAAGTTCCTTTTTCTTCCTGCCTTGGGGGAGGTAAGCTGGACCCGGCTCCCTGCCTGCCACAGGGGGGCCAGGCCCTGCCCAGACCAGGTCTTTCCTGGGAAGCAAGCAGAGCAACTCCTGGGCAGGGGAAGGGAGGAGAAGTATGCCCTGAGCAGCTGCTAAGATCTTGCTGCTGTGCTGCTTTCTCCCATCTCGGCCCAGGAGGCCTAACCAGGCCGGGCAGACCCTCCTGGGAGCCAGGCCCCTTCCCTTCCCTTCCCTTCCCTTCCCTTCCCTTCCCTTCCCTTCCCTTCCCTTCCCTTCCCTTCCCTTCCCTTCCCTTCCCTTCCCTTCCCTTCCCTTCCCTTCCCCCTCAGCACAGTTTTCTAAAGAATCCTCCACCGTAGACAGATCTGGCTGCCACTACCAAGACCCCTTGCAGAAGAAGGAAGGGGGAAAGCCTGAGATCCTGGCTCCAGCCTGGCATGGCCTGAATCTCAAACCTTTGGCCATTTCCAGGGGAAGAACAATCATGCTCTCTGCAGACCTGAGAGAATGTTAACTCTTTCCTTGACAGATGAAATTTGCAAAACATTAGATCCTCTCTCTCTCAGTAGGAAAACAGCTAGAGTGAAAAGTGGAGAGACACTGCATGGGACAGAAGACAGTGAAGAGAGAGTAAAAGTCCTAGGCTGGAAGGAGGATGGAGGACTTGCCTAGTTTGGGCTGGACTTCTCTTGTGAAGCCAAGAATACCGGAATAAAACACCCCTTTAAACTGTGAAAAAATATGCACTGGGGACATGAGAGTATTTGAATTGTAGAGATAAGCAACGGCATTTGTGGTTGACTAAGTAAATATTGAAGTAGTTGTGGTCTCATGAGAAGCTTGAACAGATAGATGAGATGAAGATGAGGACCTGCCCCTAGAAAGAGAAAAGATTTCTGTTCCTAGAGATGAAGAAATCCTTTCCTTTTGGAGCCATTCATCTTTAAAATGATACCCCATGAGTATGCATGAGTCCACGGCCCATGGGAAAGCTGCCAATGGAGGGACTTCACCATCTGCAGTTTCCAGATGGCTGCAGATCCATGATGTGGGAGCCACCAGAGAACTGCTTCTTTGGGTGATGCCTCCACGGGATTTCTAAAAGAGACCTCTCTCCCTAAGAACTGATGAAAGACTTTTAGAGTGCTGAAACTGACTGAAAATCCCAGGTTTTGTCTCTTTATGTTATTAGTGAGGAAGTGAACAGTTGTAGGAGGAGGAGTGTTTTGAAGGTTTTATTCTGATTCTTATTAATTTTTTTCTCTCTTGTAATTTTGTTAATAAACCCGTCTTTATACCCTTTTAAGGTTTGAGCCTGCTTTGCTTTGCTTTTCTCCTAATCCCTTCTCACAGCAGAAAAAGAGTAAATAATTCTAATGGACACTGCACAAGGGTTTTTTGCACTGCACTAATTTTGGGAAACAGAAATTGGTGAATGTGAAACCACTACAGCTAAAAAAAACCAAAAAAGATGCTGTCATTTGCTTCCACTGGGCTCAGAGAGAGGTGCTGGTGGCTACTGCTGCATCATGAGGTCAGACAAACTATTAGATCCAGATGTCATGCTAACCCTCTTAACTGCATCACCTGCAGTTTTTCCTTTTATGCTTGACTTTCAAATACAGTTATGTTTCCTGGGTTTAGCAACATAGAGCTGATTTCAGCAAAGGAGGCTTTAAGGTGAGTTTGATACTTTTTTTTACCCGGGCCTGTACTCTTCCTGACTCAAATCCAAGTAGCCAACAACAAAAATCACTTGTCCTTTTGTCATTCTGCTGGGAAAATGTCTTGTGCTGTAGGTATGTGAAGGTAAGAGCATCTCTCCAATTAAGCTTAATCAAGGACCTATTCAGTGCAAAAAGGAAAATAAATTAAAAAGGAAGTAATAAGCAAGAACACACAAAGACAAACCTGACAGACAACAGATAAAAGAGATGATGCTAAGGATTAAAAGTTTCTAGTTATTAATTGATAAATTAATAACTAGATAATAAAAAACTTCCAGGCCCAGCTTTGGAGATGGCCACCTTCATAACTGACAAGAAAAGAGAGAAAAAGAGGATTGTGAGGATTTGAAATATTCAAGGGGAGAGTTATAGAGACTAAGAAAAATTTACACAAATATTTAGTGGAAGGGGATTGGGGAGAAACAAGGAAAGGGAGTAGAGAGGAAGTGGTACAAAAGGGACTTTTTTAAGGTTTTCTGGTCAGTATAGTTGTCTGAACACACCTTGTGCGTGATTAATGAAGTTGGTCCTATCACCTTTATTAAATGTTTCCTTAAATATAGGGGGTGGTGGTCTTTGTCACCAGCCATTATGATAAGAACAGTGGGCATCCTGAAAAACAGTAACTGTGAGGGAGAACAAAGCAGGTGAGGGGCTCAGCTCCAGCTGCTGGAGTGAGATCTCAAGTCACAGGCACATGTGCATGGCACCATCTCCCAGGGGTAGAGGAGGGCCTGTATCTTCTGCCAACCCATGGTCTGCAAGTGTGGGGCAAACTTCAAGCTGTACCCATCAGCTTGTAGAAGGTGCTGGGTGTGAGCAGAGGTACCAAGAAGGCAGAGGAGCAGTGCTGGTAGCAGAGGGGACCTGTGATTGTATGCGACCTGTGGGATCAGCGTGTGAGTTCTGGATCTGTTAACTGTATGAAATTGTAAGTAGGAGACTTGTGAAGAATGCAAAAGAATTCAGGGTTCAGGTGGGAGTGGTGGATAGACAGAGGGGTGGGCCATGCCAGTACAAGCTGATTGTGTGCAGCAGGGTGTGCTCTGTGTGTGTAGAGGTGCTACAGAGACCTCTAATGCATTAGCTTTTTCCGCACACAGAACAGACATAAACACCTTCAGTTGTACAGCACACTTACACTGAAAAAAAAAAAAACCCAACCAAAAATCCCACAAAAAGACCCCCAAACCAAACCAAAACAAACAAAAAACAAACAAACAAAAATACCCCAAAAAACCAAACAAAAAACACCAAAAACAAACAAACAAACAAAACCCACCCAAACAAAAAAACAAACCACAAAAACCAAACAACCCAGAACTGACACATTAAGAAATGCAGTTGGAAAACTGCAAACATGAAGGACGTTTAAAACAAATTTGAGTTTTAATGAAATTCAGGTGCAAGCAATTCCATGTAAAGCTTGAACACGTTACTAAAGGAAACAGACTAGACTAAACATATAAATTCAGTAATGCACTGGGTACTTGAAGAATATTCAGCTTTTTTCTAGCAGCTGCCACTGAAATTTTGGGAAGGGTTTTTTTGTCAATTTTCAGGCTGTAAACCAACCTTAGTACTTCGTCATTGACATCATAATTCCTGGGCAATTTATTGTGTATTCATTCACAGTGGTACACCTAAACACTTCATGGATTATCAGTTTGCATTCCTGTTGACTAGGTGATGAACTGTTGAGACGGTATTTGCCAGCTCTTCTGCAAACTTCTCTACTTGCCTAATTTCCTTTATAGCTGTTCAGTTCTTGAGCCCAAACAAAACAAACAAACAAACCTGTTGTTTCAAGAACTCTGAAACACAATTGATTTTCCTCAAATTTGAGTCTTACCATGGAAAATAACTCCGACATTACAGCTTTACTTCCAAGCAGATAACGGACAAGTATACCCACAATAATAAATAAACAAACAAACAATGCAGTGAATTCTGCTAAGTGTAGTACTTTTAGTATGTGTAAGCTTCCACACATCCAGACAATTTAGGCATCAAGCTTGAAAAAGCTTGAGCAAACTTGAAGAGGCTCTTCTGCCAGCCCATGATCCTTTGGCAAAATATGAATGCATCCTAGGCAATGTTTGGTGATTTCTGTTGCAAAGACTCCGTATTTTCTTGTATTGCTGTTAATATGAACAAACTTCACCAAAGTAACACTGGTCCCAAGTCACCTTCTAGAGAATAAGTTCCTTTGCCAAGCAGTATTTTGATTACCATATTCTGGTTCTATAGGTACCAGTGCCAGCTAACAACACCACAAAAAACCCAAGTAGCACTGTTAGGCATTTAAGAAGCTGGCACTCCTGTTGTGGGGAAAGCAGCCTGTGTACATGCATGTCTCACAGGTGTGTAGGTGTGGGGTGTCTATTTAGCCATGATGTTCCCCAGCATGGCTGGGGTGTTCACACAGCTGCAAAGTGCTTGGAAACATTAAGTCCCTGAGAGAGAGAGGGCTGCTGTACTTGTGTTACACATCTTTTTGTCTTCCATTCCAGGGCAGGAGACTGATATTAAAATTCTTGTTGCTTGTAGCATTTCTGCTCCAGTAAAGACCTTTGTCCATTTTATCCACTTAGGTGTGAATTTATATCCTCAAAGCTATATTGGCAAATAATTATCCAGTTTGCTGCAAAAGTCCAGCACAAAACTTAATGTGCCTTCCATATACAACTGAGACCCAAACCCACCACTGGAAGACATCAGAGAATAGCTTTACCTGCTACCAAGCTCTGGGATAGGCCAAGTGAGTTTATACTTATAATATTCCACTACATTAAAATCAGACATATGAAATGCATTTCCTGGGATGACCTAAAAAGCCAGGTGGAAAATCACAATAATATAATGTGTGACTGCATGTAGCTGTATATCTACTGAAATGCAACATGAAAAAACAGTGTCTTATTTTATTCTAATAAATCTGCTAATATGAACATAATCAAAATATCTGATTACTACAATTTCTTTAAAAAGGTCACCTCCATAGAGAGGATGTCCCCCTAGCCAACTTTTCGGAGGAGGTCAACAAGCCACCAGGAGGAGCTCTGGTTCCAAATCACCTCTAACAGAGCTGAAAACACGTCTTAGACAACATTTTAATCTCAGAGGTACCTCCCAGCAAAAAGGCAGAAGCTCTGCTCCATTTTTTTTAGAATCCAGAAGCAGTTCCTCCACTGGGTGTCCACGTGTAGAAAGCTGATTGTCTGACCTCCTGCTGGTACTACCCAGCTGCTACAGGGTGGGGGGAGCAGAGAGGATAATCACCAATGATGGTCTGGAAGGAAAAGTGAGGGAGTGGAACCACTAGTTTATTTCACAGGTATCAACCCAAGTCCACGAGACCCTCAAAAACACCTTTATTCAATTACTTTTCAGAAAGACTCCCAGGATGTAGGCACACAATCCATCACCATTTAAGTACATTTCTATTTCTCTGACAGCCAGGCACTTGGAAACAGGCTTCAAAGTGAGTTACACCACCAGAACTGAATTATCCATAGTGCTGCTTCAGGTGTCTGTTATTTCAGAGCATTTTTTAACCACTCTTTCCTCATGCCAACCTAAGAAAAACAGTGATGGCTCTTTCACTCAACCCAGTTAACCCCACAGAGATGAAGCTCAAGATCCACCATGGAGGAGAAAACAGAGAAAAGGCAGCCTAGGGCTATTTAACACAGCAGCCTTGTAATGGAGAAAAGAAACGAAAACTGCTTCAACCACTTTCTCCCAGTGCTTGCAGTGCTCTTTGGACCTGTACCACACTTCTGTCATGCAGTTCTTAGGGACAGAGGACAGCAGGAGGAGAAGCAATACCAAGGAAGAGATTAGCAAGTGCAGTACACACTCTGGTGTGACATTTGTGGTGGCCAGATATGCTGGTCAATAGGCAAGTATGTGAGGATGATGAGACACCAGAACAGGCTGTTCAGAAAAGCTGTAGATGGCCCATCCTTGGAAGTGTTCAAGAAGGAGCTTTGAGCAACCTGGTCTAGTGGAGGGCTGTTGCTGTCCCGACCCAGAGCAATGGGGTTGGAATCAGATGAACTTTTAAGGTCCCTTCCAAACCAAACCAAACCAAACCAAACCAAACCAAACCAAACCAAACCAAACCAAACCAAACCAAACCATTCAATGATCCTATGTGCCCAGTTTGTCAGGCCTGCAGTGCATTTTTGTAAGTAACCTACAATTCATACAATCTGCTCCCTTCAGGTCACATTCAGATCAAGGAAAACAAGCTCCAGCCCCACCTGGTCTATGACCAGTGAAAGAACAATCAGAGAGTGAGATGAGTGAAAACACATCATCAGCCTGGCTCCACTTCCAAGTTTCTTTACATTCAACAGTCAACAACACATGTACTTCACACAAACAGCAAAGGACTTAAAGCAATTTGGAAAGTCTGAGCAATGAACTCAGTAGAAAACTTGAAAGGATTTTCTAGAATTAAGTCTTGATTGTGCAAATCACCTCTTGAGAACTTATTTTGGAAGACTCAAAAATTATGATTTGTGAAGTTCCCACTGAATGTTTTTTTTTTCTTAAATGTACATTAGTTTGCACTTATGAGACTTGCCTGGCCACACTAGAGGTTTAGGGGAACCCATCTTAAATAGCACCAAACAGACAGCAGAAACATTCAGTTCACAAGTCTTCACTGTTTTATTCTATTGTAGGTGTTGCCATGAATCTTCATCTGTAATCTGGAGCCCTAACAAGCAAGAATTTAAAGCATTATCAGTAGAGACATTATAAATACCAACCCTCTTTCCCAGCTCTGCTTGTATGATCAAAATATTCTGTTCCAATAAACAAGTCAGTGGTGTGTAAATCTTTTTACAAGGCACTGAAGGTGAAAAATACATACTTTAGATGGGCTCAAACAGCTAAACAACAGCTATGTTATAGCGGCATTATAATCTCCCCAAAGTATTATGGGATAACATGAAATCATTCTTCTGCAAGAGAAGGATAAATAACACTTTCATTAAAATATCTTCTCCTGTATTGGGCAGGTCAAACCAGAATAGAGTTAGTGATCCAGACTCAGGAAAAGAAGGCAGTTTAAGAACACCTCAAAGAATAGGTGTCCCACTCATAGTCTTCTATTTCTTCTTTTGTATAAGTTTCTTTTTTTGATTTTTAAGGCAATAGTCTTGCAGCGTGGGTCCTCCTGTGTTTCAGTGAAGCATCATCTTATGCAAAGTCAAAGTCACTAGTGGAAGGGAGAGAGAATGGGAAAGCCGGTGAGCACTGCTGGTCTCTGTGCGAGTGTGACTGGACCACCTGTGGCCCCGGGGCTGGGGCTCCACCGTGATGTAGCCATTAATGATGCGGATCCGGGGAGGAGGATCAGTAGCACTGCAAGGCAAGAGAAGAACGTCAGTCCTGACCCAGCCCACAACTGTCCAACAGCCACAGAGCAGGAGGAGGTGGTCAGCATCTGTGATCCACTGTCAGCTTTCTGGTCCATGCGAACGGTCTCTTGTACAAGTTATACACAAACCAAAACTGTTCCTCCTAAAAGGCAATGTGCTGTCTTGTCCCTTCCTCACACATGTGGACAGTTCCCACATCAGCCCACAAGGATGAGGTGCTACCCAGTCAAACTGTGAAGTAGACTTGAGGGGAAACAGCCAAGACACTGAGGAGGATAATGACAGCACCAAAATACCTGCCCTATCTCAAGTATACCCAGCCTGCCCATTGCTCCCACACAGTCAGTCAGGGGGTAAGATGACTGTCAGCTAAGCAGAAAATAGATAAAAACAAAACAAGTGTTGTTGCAGAGGAGTGTCACTGCAAGGGCACTTGCTAAGCACAGCTGGAGTGAAGCACATGTTTCTGAGTACATCTTCAGCCATCCATCATGTACCTTTAGTGTGGATCCACCTTGTTTCTATACCACATCATCTCTTCCAAAGGTCAGGAATTACAAAGACGTACTTTAAGCAGAGTAGAGTGGCTTCCAGAAACACATCCTAGATCACCACATTCCAGAGTATCTCCTAGTGGTAGAAAGTACTCTGCCATCGTGATGAACAAGAATGAATTAGAGCATACATGAGCTGAGCTCCCATAATGGCAGTACACGATGGAGGAGAGTAATTTGTATGCTCCAGGCTACTAATGCCAACCGAGCTGAACTGGGGGAGATCACACACCACAGCAGGCCAAGAGTCAAAAGGGTCAAATACTACACAGGATGTTGTTCTCTTTGGCAATGGACTGACAAAAATACTTGACACTACAGCTGTGCGACTGACACAGCCCCCAGGACTGGGGTGCTGTGTAGAGCCTGAAGACAAATCTTTACAAAACTAAAATTAAGTCCACCTGGCAAAAACAAAAACCGAGTCCTTTCTTCTGCACCCAATCCTCAGCTGCTATGCACCATTCTTGCCTTATTTCAGTCCACTAAGCAAAAAATGCTTTGGGAAATTGAAGGCAATTACTCTCCTTTTTAAAAACACTTTATTCTTCCTTACCCAAAGGGCTCCCCAGAAATCTGAAAAAAAAGCAGGAGAGAAGCCAGCTGGCAGCACATCAAGGAAATACAGCTGGCAGCTGATGCATAGAGGGGCACAAACCAAGGCCATTCTGACAAGCCCACTACAACACTATTAAATCACCCGAGCTGCACCTTTCACATTTTCAGGCTCACAGGAGGAATCATAGAATTATGTAGGTTGGAAAAGACCTTTAAGGTAATCAAGCCCATCTGTAAACCTGAAAGCTGTGAATGGCCTATTTGTAAGAAACCAAACAGCTTTACCTGTGCCTGCACACCCTGAGGAATGTTTAGAGTGAGGGCTGAGACTCCAAGTCAGACATGCCCTGCATAGGCAAGCTGTAGCCTAGAGGTGCTGGATTTCCCTGGGAAGGGATGGGCCGCGAGGTGGGGCTGTCAGCCCAGCCCAGCAGCAGCACGGGTGCTGTGGCAGAGCCCAGCAGACAACCTGGGCTTTACAAGAAGCCCAAGGCACGGGTGGGGCACCTGCCTGAGGGACAGCTGCCTTCCCTCGGCACTACAGGCACAGTTATCTCCCAGGCATCCTTTGTTTTTCCCAGCACTGCCATGCAACATCTCTGTCTCCAGACGTTTAAGCTCCTCTCTGCTGCTAAGGAGTCACCCCTGCAAAGCATCTGTCACCTAGCACCACTCACCTGAGGTAAGTCTCTGGCACAATGGACAACTTAAATAGTAGGGGAAGAAAGGAAACATATAATGAAGAAAAGAAAAGCAGCATTTGCTGCTCCCATATTTATGCAGTAGTTTCCTAGGCTGCCATAATTTTCTTTGCTTTTGCCTCACTACTGCCTGGCAGTACTTCAAATCTATTATGCAGCCCTAATGTGCCTCCAATTTGGTCACAGTAGCACATCTTCCCATCTTCCCTCCTCTTTTGAAGGCTTGATTCTGCAAGTGCACAGGTATCTTAGAGTCACTGCCCACTAACTTGCTGAGCATTGTGGGAGCAACTGCATATGAAACACTGAACATGGCACTATGGAGGCAGGGTGGGAGATTAAGACACATTCCTTAGCATTTCAACTAAACAGACCATCAACAGAAAGTCAAAAAATCTGTTCATAATCAGCCAGTATCAACTACATTAATAGAAAGTAAATGGTACACTTAGAGCCAAAATCAAGTGCGATCAGTATAGGATTTGTTATATTGGTGCATCTTGGACTGTATATAGGTCTGTCAGAGGACATGTTACATAAGCATTTGTCTCCCTTTGTCTCCCAAATACATATAAGGTTGAAGGAAGGAGTAGAGAAGGGAATGTGGTCTAAAAAATCTAACAATGGCTGAATGCCTCAAACAAAACAGCTGCTGCAGCCACTTGTGGCCAGCCTGAGCCATGCATCACTCACAGCAGTGGTACAATCAGGATCCAGGGATCTGACAGAAAAGGCATAGGACAGCCCTGCTATACTCAGTAACTTGGGGAGCAGGAAGAAGTCTTCTTCAGAGGGGAAAAAAATCCAAATACTATACAGGCTCTATTTCAAGAACTATTAGACTTTTCTCCATCACCTCAGCTTGTCTGGTTGTTTACAAATCACAAAAATTTATAAGGGTAGACATATCTACCCTTGCAGATGTTTGAGGGTCTGTATTAAACCATCTAAGTTGAAGTCCAGTTTGCATGACAAGCCATTCTCCCCATCCCTAGCCATTAGCTACCTTTCTTCAAGGCGAACCCAGAGGTCATTAAATTGTCGCAGTCTTTGCTTCTTCTGCTGCTTTTTCTTCTTCTTTTTGTACTTCCTGTCTACTTTCATGAGCACATCAATGCTGTCAGGGAATAGCAGGTGAGGCAGGAACTCTTCCTCTTCCTCCTCTTCCTTCTCCTTCTGGGTACGCAGTGGGAGCTCATGGGACATGACATAGGGACTGTGTGATGATGAAAAGGCTAACAAGGTTTTGGGAGATTTTCGGCTGGAAGAAAGAGAGAACACAGATAACATTTAAAAGGGCTTTGAGGCAAAATCCTGTAACAGATAGTATCATGGCACATACATATAAAATAGATGTTTTTCCCTGGAAGCTCAATTCTCTGTCCTGTATACTTGCTCCTTCTTCCTTAAGTCAGTATTGATTTTGTGATCAAAATAGTGCTCTTCAGCAAAAAAAAAAAAAAAATCTTGGGAAAAGAGGCAGTCTATCAGAGGAAAGGATGCAGACTGGATAAGGGTGGAATAACTCTTGGTATTAAGAGTATTGGTATTTTTGTCTCTAGAAAGAGACAAAAACGGAATCACTTCTAAGTCAGAGACAAACTGCACTCCTCTAGTATGATGTGCTGCAGAACACAGACCAGATTATTCCTTTCAACATTCCTGCCCAGAACAAACTCACTTGGGGGACAAGAGGAGGTGGCAAACAAAACAACTAAAGCCCACCAGCTGATGAAAACAGTTCTGGATCACCAACTCTCAGTGGTGGAGAAGGTAAGAAACAAGCTCGCATACAGACTGTGGTCATTGCTACAGAAACCCATCTTGAAAATTACCACCTTTGAAGGGAAAGACTTGGTATATATACCATTAACAGTAACCTGATTGCATGCTGGACCCAGAGAAGACTGAGGTTCTCAATGACCTCTGCATCTCAGTGTTCAATGATATGTGTTCCAACCAAGTCAGGAAAGGCAAATGGAAGTATGAAGACCCTAAGTACAATGTAGGAGAGAATCAGGTTCAAGGCCATCTAAGGAGTCTGAATGTGCACAAGTGCATGGGGCCTGATGAGATTCATCTGTGGGTTCTAAGGGAGCTGGCAGATAAGTTGCTAAGTTACTATCAATCATTTTTGAAAACTTACGGTACTCAGGTGAAATTCCCAAACCCTGGAAAAGGTATAACCCTCATTTTTAAAAGCAGAAAGTAAAAGTCTCACCTCTGTGTCAGGCAAGATCATGGAGCAGATTCTCCTGAAAACTATGCTAAAACAAACATGGAAAACAAAGAGGTGACTGGTAACAGCCAACATGGTTGTACCAAGGGCAAACAATACCTGTTAAATTTTATTATCTTCTCTGATGGAGCTGCAGCATTGGGATGTGGCAGAACAACGGCCACAGGTCTGTATTAGGTTGGCAGCATTACTGGGAATTTCAAAGGAGCTTCAGCATGTGAGATATGTCACTGAGACTATGTGCATGTACAAACTGTCTGATGAGACAAATCTTGGAAACCCAAAGTTGAGCTCCCAGAAAAGGCTCTTAAGGCTACGACTGACTACTCAGCTTCCTGTGAAGGTGATAAATTGAAAAAACCAACAATCAGCTCCACTCTGATTACTGAAGCTCTGTTTCTTTATTCTTAGAGCATGCAACATCTCATCTATACTCTATGGCAGGTAGTCTGTAGTGTCCTATTCACTCATGGCTTTGCTGGCCCACATTTCTCATTTCCCCTCTTTACTTGTTTAGGAGCATCTTGGACAAAATCACAAATTCAAAACCATTCTGTGAATACACAGAACCTAGCAGCAACATCTGACTGATATTTATTACTACTTCATTAAGAGAACAGATGTAGCAGTCTTCTGTAATAAAAGTGCAGACTGGCTTGGGCTGAAATTCAGAAAAGCAACAGAACACCACAGGCCACCAACCAGAAACCTGGCTTTAATCAATAAAACTTTCCCAGAAATGTGTTCCTTTTTCAGATTCCAATGCCATGAAAAGGAGGTGGTCTGGAAGGAGATGTATTTCAGCATGGGTGCAGTTTTCAAGCTAGCCCATCACTGTATGCACATTTATTTGATAGCAAATATAGACTAGTTCCTGGAGAAGGGGAAATGAAGTTGTGAACTAGAACAGAGAGAGTAGATGGAAAAAAAAGGATAATCTGTCTTATTTTCTGCAAGGAAAATCAGAATGATCACATGTTCAAGTTTATAGGAGAGAGTCTGCTGCACAATGGACCTTGGGTTATTGATCTCATGCAAAATCATTGTGGTGTCACACTCTTGTCACACTTTATCACCTCTGAACTGTCACAACCCTTCAGCTCTCCTCCTCAGCTGCTTCTCATCACTCACTCTTTAACTCCACCTTACAGTGTGATGATCCTTCATTAGCTTTCTCCAGTGACCTGATTTCATCTGTTTCAAGGTCTTCTGTCCTTGATTCCCTTTTCCACCATTTCTCTCTATTTGCTCCTTAACTAAAGTGGGCAGCACCCTGCCCCTGTAGATTGCCTTGCTGCCTGCAGCCTTCCCTACTGAAGGTGAACCCATGGCCACACCATGCTGGTGCTCAGCACTGCTACAAGTAGAAGATTACCTGCATCCTGTATGGCTACACATTTATTCTGATAGATGCAGCCTCAGACACATCCATATACCAAACCTCCTTTGCAACGCTTCCTGCAGGCAATTCTTCTAGAGATCACTTGAAAAGGCACATAGATTCAAAAGCCCGTCCTTCTTCCCTCCATGCCAATTCCTTCTCCAGTCACAACAGCTAAGGGAGAGTCAGCAAGCACCTTAATTATGGCTGGATTGTGTTGAATATTTTACAATACATAACTATATTCTAAAATCAGGAACAACAGTTAAAGACCAAAGTGATCAGAAGGAGCTTGACTGAACTTCTGGAACTATTTATAAACTGCCCTTTGCAATACTACCTGCTTGGAGCACCTCTTTTGCCTTCCCTGCCTGGGAGACACCACGAAGAAGAAACCATTCTGTCTCCAGCTAGGGCACCCATCCCATCTGCTCTGCTGATGGAAAGTACACCTCAGGCAAGTGTACTGCGACAGGAAAATGAGCATAACTATCCTGCATTCTTATTGGTTCCTACACACAGATAGGAACATACTTCACAAGGGAGTTTTTGTTTAGCCAGAGCACAGGACACAGCAGACTGCACAGCAGAACGTCATGTTGCAGGGAAAGGAGATAACTGCAGAGTTTCTCCATCTTGTATTTTAGGACCTCTCAACTAATATGCCTATTGTGTCTGACACTGGAGGAGTCATTTAAATTCTCTGTCTCAGTCCAACCACTTGCATTTTTATTCTGTCCCAATTATGAACAGTGAAATAGTCCACAGATACTGACTTGACTGTGCACAGCACTATATGGGAAAATAGTTGGATACAGTTCCACATTTACGTGATCAACACTGGATTTACTGTCACAGGGTGCTCTGCTATTTGCTCCTAGAACAAGCCCAGGTTAGCAATCAAGTGAAATCTTCCTTCCAAGCCCTAGGACTCTGACACACTCTTGCCACAGGTCCTTTCCCTCACCTTAAGTGCTCTTTTCCTTTGAACCCACATTTTTCCTAAAATGTATTTCATATTTTTAAATCTCTTTCCAAGTCATCCAGAAATGTTAATAGCGAAGTGCCATCTTCTTACTTAGGTTAAATATCAAGACTGCAGGAAAGATGTTCTCTCCAATAGTACTAATAAGAGGTTTAAGATGCAACTGATGCCAAACTGAGGGCTTTCAAAGTCACAAGAGGCTGCATAATGAACTCCCATGATGCGATTATGGAACTGGGTGCCCAGCTACTCCAAGTAATCTTGTAATCTAGTAAACCAACCCTCCTGATAAGTAAAAATCTACCCCTCCTTTCTTTAGTTGTCTGCCCTTGTGTATTCTCAAGTACCTATTAAGCTATCTTTCTTTAAGTTTTAAGAAACTTTTGCAGCTGTTTTTAGGAATATCTAAGCTAAGAATGGAAAAACAACATGAAAGTATCAGTGCAGGCTGGTTTGGGTTAGGTTTTTGGGGTTTTTTTATCATCCCTGTAAATACTGATACACTGGATTTTCTGACACAACTCAAGTGTTACAGAATCATTAAGTCTTGTGCTTAAGCACAGGTGCTTCTCATTGTCAGACTAACTGCCCACTGTTAGAAACAGGGTTAAGGGGCTGGCATTCATATAATCATGGGCTATAATCATCACTCTTGGATCACTTCTTCCTTCAGTGCATGTAGAGTTAATGATGTATGTCCATGTCAAGAATTATTGCAAAAACACAGCCCGCCAGAATTTCAATCTCATATTTGCAGACAATAGCAAAGGTGGTATGAAGAGGAAAATGAAGCAATCAGGGTATGGGAAAAACAGCTGTTACTACTTTGTACCACAGCTGTAGAGCCCTTGGCACAGACCAAGACTCAACACTGTGCCCTCTGCACAAATCCTATCAAAAGGTGGTAGCCATGCCTGAGAGACCCGTATTAGAAACACGGGAGAGGAGGGACAGAGATGTAAACAAGGACATTATGCCATGCACAGAAGATAAAAGGGAAACAGTTTCATAACTGGGACCAATTTCCCATTTTCTCCCTTGTGGCTTTTTAGCAGTGAAGAGCGAGTATATCTGACAGCTATATGTTTGCTAAGAGGCTGGAGAAGGGGAAAGCAAAGATTGCAGACCCTAAGCTGGTGGCAAGAATTCCAGGAAGAGGTGAGTCAAAGCACAAGTAATTCTCGGTAGAGAGCGGAGGAGGAGATTATCTGGCATTCTGTAGTTACTGGAACCATGGAGGTGGATAAAAGCATCCAGTGAGAGACAAAATCAGGCAGGAAGGACAAAGGACAGCTGCAGGATGAGCCAGAAAAACAAGTACCTTAGCTTAAAAATGCCGAAGAAAGCAGAGGACATGAGAGCAATCAGTCATAGAAACAATGCAAAGACCCTGGACTATCAGATTCCAGGCTGGGAGAGAGTAAACAGAAAGAATAAAAAATAGCAGTATAAAAGAAGGGGATTATTAAAAGATGGTGCAGTCAAACACATAAAAGAGGGCAAATAGAAACCTGGAAGCCTGTGTGGTACAAGACAGCATCCAGATATGACGAACCAAACACGCATACTCTACAGCTGTTCATTTAAGACTTAAAAACTTACAAAGGTGGAAATTTTGTTAACAACAAGAACAACAAAATAACAAAACAAAACAATAACCCCCCCCCAAACAAAAACAACAAAAAAACCCCAAAACCCCAAAACCACAAAAAAACCACCACAAAATCAAGAACAGCAACAAACCAACAAACCAAACACCCCCAATCCCAAAAACAAAACCCAAAACCAAACCAAACCAAACAAACCCAAAGCAAAACCAAATAAAATCCCCTTTCCAAACTACCTCATGGAAGAGAAAAGCAAACTGTTGGGTAGAAGAGAAAAAGCCTAGCTCACTCTTAGTTATAGTTTCAGCTACCATTCCTACTTCATAATTGTTTACAAACCCACCCCCGCAGTGGTTGCTCAGCTAGGTAAAAGCATGTATTACTTGTTGATGGCTTGTCCAGCTGGAGTGTGTTCTACTTCGTACCCTTCTCTCCTCAAAACATCAATCACAGTGTTGTTGCCCATGAAGTGACCTGCAGTTAAAAGAAAAAAGACATCAGAACTCACCAAACACATGGAAAGAGGGAGAACAACAACAAAGTCCTTCCTCATCACAGGAGGTGTGCCACACTCAAGGCAGGCAGGGCTTTATCACTCCCCATCAACATGCACCAGAAACACAGGATCTCTGAGTGATTGCTGAACTTTCCCAAGGTCACTTCAATTACTACATTCTGCCTTTCTAAAATGCAGATGTGATTGCAATTACTCTGGTCCCACAGTTTGTTGCATAATGGGCTGCCCAGGGAGGTGGTGGAGTCACCATCCCTGGAAGTGTTTAAGGAAAGACTGAATGTGTCACTAAGTGCCATACTCTAGTTGGCATGGTGGTGATGGTGGTGATTGGTCAAAGGTTGGACTTTATAATCTCAGAGGTCTTTTTCAACCTAACTGACTCTGTGATTAACACGCCATTTGGGGACTACTTGAGGGAATAAGAGATGAAGTTCAGACACCCTGTTCAAGAGCAGCAGCGAGTCTACCACTGGCAGTGTTACAAAGAAGGTCAGAATCCAGCCCCATTTTAACAAACTCTAGCATCATAAAGACACAGAACTGCTGCTCAATATCACTAACGATTTTTAAATTATTAAGAATCATCCAAATGCAAAGAACAGAAAATCACTCTGAAAGCCAATGACTTAGATCAACCTCATTCATTTCTTCATTATATGCCACTGGGGCCAGAAACCTGGCTTTGTTTTAGATGGACTTAGATAGTTCTGCACTATTTCTGTAATTTACATCTCCACTCCATTCTCAGACAGATGTGGTAAGATTGTATTTTGGCATCATAGTGAATAAATGACTACTCAAAGGCTGCAGGAGCTTTCCTGACTGGATGCTTTGCTCACAGAAGGTCTTCCACCATCACTCTAACCATCAGGCTGCTGAGAAGCAGAAGAAAGAGAGAACAAAGAGAGAATGAAGGCCTTGCAAACTCCATCATAGATCCAGTTTTCATAAAACATTTCTTCATTTAACAGCCTACATAAATTAAAATTGGCCTTTGGCAAACTACCCTTGCTTCTATAGATGTAAACAGTGCTAAAACCTGTAAGTAACTCCAGAAAAAAAAAACCAAACTGTTTTCTGATAATACTGTTTATAAATACATGGCAATAGAACCAACAGAATGATTCTAGTAGCCAGGGAGAGCAAGAAGTTACAAAGAGAATTCTAACAGTGCTGAGAATATCAGAAAACTAAACATAAGGGATTCATGACTTTACATTCCAAAAGGGATTGAATGAATTAGAGCACAAAAATTCCAATTTCTCACACCACAACAACAACATGCTTACGATGTACCAGCTTAAGGCATGAGTTGGATAGTACCATTCAAGCACAATATAAACGCTTCCCTAGAGCCTAAGAGCATAAACCAATCTAGTTGAAATGAAACCTTTTAATTGAACACTGCAATGCACACCCATTGAGTACCATATTTTCTCACACAGTAATTGGATTTTGCCCCACCTCCTCAGATTAAATTTTGTCTTCAGGAATAAAGCTTATGTACCATTATGTTGACCTAACCTAATACTGTTGGTATCTGCTGCTTCCCGATGGCTCAGCTCCAGGGACAGATTACCGAGAATCCCTCATGTCAGCAAAAAAGACCAGTTGCAGCACGGAACAGGAATGAATGACTGTAATGAAATATTGTAATTGAGTAAAATTAGCTACTGTAAAACAAACACTAGGTATATAAGATAACAGACCTAGTTTCTAGGTCTCACCTTTAACACAGGGGAGAGGTATGTGCAAAGGGAAGAGGGAGAGGGATTCATTCCTCCTTCCCTATTTTCACACAGCAGAGGAAGGGGTGCTTCCAAAGGGTGATCCATTCCTTGCATATGACAGGGAGGTAAGACAACTTGGGCTTGTAGGGAAGTGCCTCTCAACTGACAAGGATAGAGGCAGTATATATTCAAAGTTCAGATGAGGCATTCACCTCATGCAGGCAATGACGCATGAGCCAAATCTCATCTTCGGAAGTGAAAAGCAGTGCCAAGTCTCTGAACTCATATTTTCCTAATCCAAATCTTTCAGGAGGAAAGGGACAAGGCATAAAGATAAGCAATCCACAGGGCAGTGTATGGTCTTAAAATAATTTTCCTTGAGACAGTTTAAGAGCTTACAGTCACATGCATTTCAAGAGTGAGCTACTGAATAGCTGCTCACACCACACCATTAAACACACTACCCCTCCATCAATCTTCAGTCATCCTTACTGAGAGCAATGATTTAGAGTGGAATGTAGGAAATCACTGCAGCACATGGATGAATCCCATTTCGATCAGTCAACCTGCTTGAGTGATTTTTTGTAGCTGGGCTCTTTATTTTTAATTTAATTTAATGCAGTGATAGGATATCTTTTTTATCACAGTTATCTGTACATACTTTAAAAGAGTGCATTTGCTCATTGTTGCCAAGGCAATGAGTTATGTCTGCATGTGAGAGAAAAATTATGTGCTAATATTGTGCAAAAGAGAACAGACCAAATGAATACACAGATGTAAAACAGATGCATACAAATAGAAACAGGCACCTGATTGCTCACAAGACATGATCAATCAGGAGCCACTCAGGCTAGGTACATAAAGGGTTAGGTGATGCAGTATTCACTATCCAAAAACGTGGGCCATTTGCACTCCATGAGACAGAGCTCCTGGCCCAGAGGGGTCTACAGTTTCAAATGAATGAGAATCAAAATTTAAAAAAGCAAAAGGGTGAGGTTTGAGGTACAGGACTCCACCAGGAGCCTCTCTACAGTAAAAACTTTTGACTCATTACTGGGGACCACCACAGAAAGCACTCAGTAATGTATGAGATTTCAGATTGCCAAAAACAACCGTACAAAACACGAGAAAGATTGACTCTCCAAGGTTTAAGATCAAGCAGCTATTGCTGCAAGGGAGACTTAGAGGATAAGTCACGTGACAGGGTGCAGGCCTCTTCCACCTGTTTTCTATTTTAGCCTAACACACTTGAATGCTCCCTAAAAGAAAGGCCCTGGGCCCTGTCCCATCAGAAAGCCTGCTCTTTTCTTTCTGTATATAGCCCTGCATTATCCTCACACCACTAGGTGAAGAGATGCCTCCAAGAGGTCAATTTACTCTGGCAGGGGGTGGGGAGTCATGAATCTTTATTCTTCTGTGTTCAAGCTCAAAGAGAAACTAAGAAGCTGTTGTGTGGACCAGCTCAGCCATGCACTCTACTGGAGAGTAAATAAGACCCAGGCCTTTAATCTGCCCTGAAAGGAGATGGCATGCAGGGACCACAACAGGCAATATACTCAAAGAACAACACAGTTTGACCAGTGTGCACTTGCAGACTTGACCACGCATTGTGTGCTTCTGACCTTCCTCAGCAGCCATACCCAATCCTGCAGAACACAGGCTATTACTACTGCCCTGAAACGTGTGTCCCCTGCTTGCAGCTTTTACTGTAAGCACATGCAGAGCTGCTTCTATAACCGTGCCAGTTTAGGTAAGTTTTTATCTGTGGGTTTTAGCAAAGATTATTGAATCCAAATTTGAGCCATTGTGAGTCTGAAATATTTCTGCATCTAGTAAAAGGAACTATGAAATATTGCAAAACAAAGGTTCTGTTTCTGTTAGTAAATTTTAATTTTTCACAGAAATCACGTCTGTAAGACTCTGAAACTATACTCCTCTCTGAATTTCAATAAAATCGACTATTCCAAGCAAATAAATAAAGTTCTTTGACCTCTTACAGTAATTTAAAAGGAAACCCCCAAATATACATAATTTTGTGTTGTCTTTAGTAGAAAGATGGCACTTCCCATCCACCCCAAAAGCATGTCAAGACCTCACCATTTACAAACATCCCAAGACAATGAATCACTGGACATACATGTAAAGACATCAAACTGTTAGGAAACCTGATCTTGACTGCTGATTTCCAAGATGTTGTGGGAACAACTAAAGCAGAGAATTATAGCACTGCAATCACAAAACAGCACAAATTACTCCAGCCACTGGGGACATCATAAAGCTGGATGTTTATTTGGACTGCAAGCACTCAAACGGACTTCTGGTGCCAGAGACTCTATGGGTCACTGAAACAAATACTTTCAAGAAAGTTTTAGAGGTATGGATCGTAATATTACTTCAAAACTTCCTGGAAATGCCTATGGCAATTATCATCTGCTTTCATTCTTCTTGACTTTGCCTTTAACATAAATACAGTTATACTTCTTAAGTACATACTGGGATGCAGAACTTGGGAGTAAGTTTAACCCAGCTAGTAATAATTGTGGAGGAAAAAAGCCCCCAAAAATTTATTATGTTCCAAAGCAAAAGAAGGAAAGCAGTTGATGTGATCAATTACATTACAAATCAGTTTCCTTCATGCACATGCTTTCTGCACATACTTCTCAAGGGGAAGACACTGTTTCCAAGCATGAGTATGATGCATCCAGGTGTAGCGAGCTTGCACATCAGAATCAGGAGGGAGGAAATTTTGCACAGTTACGTTAGATAATCCAAGCAACATATGGAAAACTGGTGAAAACAGTCATAAGTGGCTGGAATTCCAAATCTGCCATTTAAGTGTATCAAATGCAAAACATGTAATATTAAATCCAGTACATTCTTCCTTCTCACAGTATTTCCAAGCCCAGAAAAGTCCAAGTACCAGAACAGAAACCAAAGGACAAAGAGCATAGTACTGTCACAAATTTTATACTGCAGGGAGAAGGAAATGACAAAGATTGAAGGGATTAGGTGGCACCAGTGATGCTGTAAGTCAACTTAAAGAATCCCTGAATTCACATTAGGTCTAGGAGTATAAGGATGTTGCATTAAAACACTTCTGCAGGCTTGCAGGTCAAATCCCATAAAAACAACCCTCCTATGCCCTCCTGTATTTTTCAAACTGCAGACCTCTGAACAAAATTCTTCTTGTGATTACCTACAAGATGAAATATTAATGAAATATTACGCCATAAACATTGAACCCAAGGTTTTATCCAACTGACACCATGAAAAGTGTTTATCCAGAAAAACATGAGTTCCTGGAAATCTTATTCTAGTACAAAACCTTAGTGGATCATACCTCACTACTCTCAATTCAAACAGGAAAATTTGGTGGAAAACAACAGAACAGTGGTGCTCTCTATGCCCAAGGAAGTACCTTTCCTAGACACGAAAAGATTAAAGAAAGTGCCTCAAACTTGAATTCACTCAGGAGGGGAAAATATAAGCTTCCATTTCTTTAAAAGTGGTGTGGCTGGCTAATCAACTCACTATGTAACTTCTCAAAGTAGTGGATATTGTGCAAATAGCCTTGCACAACATGGGAAAAATGGCCTAATACCATGGAAAAGAAACATGTGGAGTTAAAATTTGCATGAACCAAAATGAAAGCATTTTTCTTGTGAAAGATAAGAAGATACTCATCTACCTGTTTCCATTGAAAATTAGGCCTCTTAAATGTAAGACTGAGGATTTTTTATCCCAGGGATTCCCATTTTTACCCTTGGGCAAAGTCAAACATCCTGACAATCTCCAAAAACTGAAGCTAGAAAAAGGCTTCTCACTGATTATAAGATCGAATTTATGACTAAATTAACACAAAAGAAAAGTTTACATGCCCATATTTCTTATTTTGTAAAAAAAAATAAGAGAAGCAGCTTACATTCAGGCAGCCTTAGCTCCTGGGTATCCATTTACAGAGAGTTTTCCATGGATAATGCCTTAGGTTATGAGACAAGAAGACCCTTACGGAGGTGACTGTGGTAGCAAGCCAGCACTGTTCCAGTAAGGGAAGGAACTGCCAGTGTCATATCTGAGCTACAGTACTCACAGTCACCTCTGCCACTGGATCTGCTCCCATTACACACCATTCCTTCCTTTTCAGCAAAAAAAGTTACTAAAGACTTGAAATCCCCCTAGCTCAAAACACACATTACATGATGAAAGTTTTCCTACTCTAGCTGCCCATAAAGGCAGTAATGGATAAACCCAGCACTGATAAGAAGACTGTCAGCACCTGAGCAGAAACAGCACAGTTTTTTGGCCTAGCTGATTTTGACAGCTGCACTAATATATTAGAACAGAGGTTACTGCCTCTAATGGAGAAATGCAAAGCTTTCTTCATTTCAGTGTCAAGAGATGTCAGGAGTAGTGCCCTTCATGTGAACCCTGGGGCACTGGATGTGGGTCCTGCCTCCACACAACATTATCTTTCCCCTTCAGGGGTTGTTGTTCTAATAAACCCTGTCATTAGCATTCTGAAGACTCAAAGAGGCTACTAAGGAAAACAGTCTCAAAGCTACTGGGTTGTATCTGGCATTCTCAGATTACAGAAGTACAGGCACACCTTCAGGCACTCAGCCTTTCCTCCCACCCAAGGAAGTTAAAATGCTGCTGCATTCCAGAGACAGAAGCATGCAGGCAATCAGCAAGCTCTTTGAGCCCAGGGAGAAGTGAGGTGGCCCCACAAGACTCATTTAATCTGTTTTTCAAATCTATTTTATCACTATGTTGTCTTCCTGCCCCTCCCCCCACCTTTTTTTTTTGACCTCTTACAGGATCCACAAATATTTACCATCTTACTGACTTTTCATGAACTTACGCATTAAACATTTCAAACCTTTTACAAAAGGCACAGGTAAATCTACATTCCCTGTACAGCCAATATCTCCAATTCCAAATGCACTGATGGCAGCTTCAAATTTGCCATGGTGGTTTCTGAATGCCCACCAAATTTTAAAGTGATATCTCATTTCCCTAAGCAACTTCCTTATTCCTATGGCAAGTTTTTGTTTGGTTTTATTTTATGGGTATAAACACCCAAACAAGCAGGACTTGCCTTAGCCCTGTTGACTGCTTTGTACAACCACTGCTGACAGGTCCTTTCTCCCATCTTTTCTTACTCAGAGACAATAAATCTTGCTCCTCTTGCATAAATTCACATCTAAAGATTCCAGATTCCAGGAAATGGCAAGAAGTAAGACTGAACAGCTCCACATGGGAATAGTACCACCTAATGCACCACTCAGATTCAGCACAATTCCACTTTCTCCTGGAATTTTTATTTCTTTTTCTTTTTTTATTTTCTTTTATTTTCTTTTTTTTTTTTTGTCTTTTTATGACATAAGGATTGATGGAAAAGAGTTTAGACATGCCTGTGGATCCAACGCATGTGACACCTAAGGCTGACACAAAACTGACCCCTCACATCACAAGGACTGCCTCAAAACCTACAGAAACTGAAGGAAGCCATTTGGTAGACTACAGCAGACTGGGGTAAACATTGGTGGTAACATATTCTGTCTGGGGAAAAAAAATAGTCAGTCCCTGGAGGTTTGACTCCATACAGTCTGACAAATGCCAAATAAACACATATGTTATTTCCTTTAGTAATTAGAAGAAATGGTAGCTGAGGAAGTTCTCACCAACATCCTTTTTTCATTTGTGTTAATGGTGGCTTACCAATATCCACTATACTTTAAGACCTCAGCATGATTTTTTTTCCAGGAGCAAAAAGGAAAAATAACTCTAGAAGAAAAAGGAATTTTCCAGTTTTCTCAAGATTAAGAGGAGCAGCTTCTGAGGTTGTCAAATCAGCCAGCCTTTCTCACTGAAGTCAGTAATTTCTTCCATAGGGATATAAGGAATCTTAGATCCCTCTGTACTTCTTATTCATGAACTGACACTTTGGAGTTTCTTAACTGTTCAAAGAGGCAGGAGAGACTAGAGGGAATTTAAACTTGGCTCCTAGAAAGCTGGCTTAGCCAGAGGTCTTGTCTGTCAAAATAAAGTCAAGATCTCAAGCCACTAAAGTATGCTTCCTCCTACATAATAAAAACTGCAACAGGTTTTGGTTTTTTTTTTTCTCCTTGTCCTTCAGCCCCTTCAACAGAAGCCATAAGTAAGCTAAAGGAATAAAATGGAATAAAATTACCATGCTGAAGAAAAAACCATGTAGAGATGATTCTGTTTAGAAACATCAATGGGAACATGGAACGCCTCTACTGGCACATCAGCAGTAAAATGTAGACTAGATAAATATAATCTAAGCACTGAAGGGGGCAGAAGACCTGATGACAAAGAATGTGAAAAAGGCCAAGTACTAAATGTCTTTGTTACTTTATTTAGTGGTCAAACCAACCTTCAGGAATCTCAGGTTCCTATGACTAGGGGGAAAGTCCAGGGCAAAGAAGGTTCATGATGGGTGGCAAAGGATCAGGTTAAGGAACACTCAAAGAGACCAGCCATGTTAAAGTCCCTATAGGATACATCCAGAGAAACTGTGTGAGCTTGCTTTATGTCACTAGAGGCCACTTTCAATTACCTTCAAAAGATCATGGCAAGGGAGGAAGGTCCCTTAGGACTGAAAGAAAGTAAGTCTAACTCTTGTCTTCAAGAAGGGCATGAGGAAGGATCTGGGGAATTATAAACTGCTCAGCCTCACCTCTATTCCTGGGGGAGGTGGTGGGGCAAATTAGCCTGCAAACTATTTCCAAATATGTCAGGGATAAGCAAATGGTTGGGAGTCATTAGTATGGATTTATTTATTATTAGTATTTAAGAGGAAACTTAGTTCATAAAGTTCAGCAAATCAAATGAGCAGCAAATCTGCACCTGGGCAGGAATAGCTCCAGGCACCACAACTGGCTGAAGACTAGTTTGGCAGAAAAAGGTATGGCGTCTTGGTGGTCATCAAGTAGGCCTTAAGCTAGCAATGTGTCCTTGTGGCAAAGGCAGCCAATGACCTCCTGAGCTCTGTGAGGAGAAGTGTTGCCAGTAGATGGAGGGAGGTGATCCTTCCCTGCTCCTCAGCCCTGGTAACATACATCTGGGTGCATCCAGTGTATAGCTCTGAGCTTTCCAGTACAAAAGAGATGAGGACATAGTAGGGAGATGCTGCAAAGGGCCACAAAAATGATGAAACAATTAGAACATGTGTCATACTAGGAGAGGCTGAGACTATTCCACCTGGACAAGAGAAGGCTTGGGGACCATAACTTAAGCATAAATACCTGATAGGAGATTGCAAAATAGAGCAGAACTTTTCCCAGTAGTGATGTCCCATGAAACGACAAGAGACAATGGACAAAAACTGATATACAGGAAGTCCCACTTAAACATAAGAAAAAGCATCTTTAGGGATTAAACACTAGAAGAGTTTATCCAGAGAGATTCTGTAGTCTTCATCCTTGCCCATAATCCAGTGCTAGGAAAGCTGCTCTCTCTATATGATCCTGCTCTGAGCAGAGGGATGAATCAGAGAACTTCCAGACCTCTCTGCTAGTATCAACTATCCCTTGACTCTGGGAAGGTTTAGCCAGCATGCAGCACCCTTGTAAAACCTGGACAAGTGGTAAAACTCTGCACAGTACAATGCAGTTCTTGCTACGTCAGTGTTCCCCTCCTAGACAAACCAGAAACCTACGGAATTACCTGGATGGCTGGCTGCAGATTCATGTGCCATCACTTACACTGGCTTCGCATCCAGATCCTGAATGTGCCACTCAAGAATCAGAGTAACTACAAATGCATACGGAAGGAAGACTGCTGGTGAAAGATTATAGCTGGCTTTGCTTCACAAGTTCCACTACTGGCAACAGGGAGTAGGGCCTGGCTTGTTACCCTGGTGCCACCATACATAAAGGCCTGTCCGCAATTAAGATAAATCTTTACTGAACATAGTGGAATGCTGCTAGCATTGCCAACTCTCTCTTCCCATGCTTTCCTCTAATTCCCTCAAAGAGACTTATTTTGGCTTGAAACTTTCCTTGTTTTCACTCTGGCCAGAAACAAAATGTTTTGGATCTTTTCAGCAAAATCTGTTCTTTTTTAGTTCTCCACTTTGGTGCAAATTACTTACAAACAAAAATAGTTCCAGAAATAAGCTCTGACAGTGAAGCATTTTTGACCGAGTATAAGGGATAGTATGCCTGACTGATTTTAAAAAAGGCATAAAATGTGCTGAATCTAATGATCAAATTGATTATGGCCCAAATAATCACACGTTAATTCCACGTAAGAAGTCAACATCTGTAGTCATGCAGCTATATCACAACCAGAAAGGAGAGAAGACTTCTTTTTGCACAATGTATTACACTTCTCTAAATGCCATCAATCTGGTTAGAATGTAAAATAGATCAGTATTTTCTGATTTTCTGCTTTTCCATTTAGACTACTTTAAATAACAAGATTATATGTATATGTAATATACACATACATACACTGTAAATGTGTATGTAATATAATGTACATATATGTACATTACACGTATGTAATGTACACATATATATGGGGTATATGTAATCCCTCAGTCATCCACAAACCATGATCTTGTTTGCATACAATTGATGATAAAAGTGGGTTTTTTTAATGGTGCTTCATTAACGGAAACATTGAACTATTCTTACAAAAAGCCTAGAGTGAAAAAATCTGGAAAGAAAACAACTGAAAGTCTTCTCTCCCCTTCTAACTGGGAGACCATTAAATATCCTACTATCATTCTAATACTACCTTGTCCTGCAGTTTATAAGCTACTGCTATGAGATATTTTCTTCACTGGTGGTCAGAAGAGGGCAAACCACCATGCAGTCACGATTTATTTCTATTCCTATAGCCTTTTTTTTTTTCTTCTCTTTTCCTACCACTCATTCTACCCTGCTTTGTATGAGCACTTTCCTGGAACCTTTTCACAAAAATTAACAGCAGTACAATTCCAAGCAATGCTTAAAACTGATCACAAGATATTTGTTCATCTTCACTGCTTGCTGGCATAAAAATAACTCTTCCACATAATTATCTATCACATACAGCAATCTGCATAAGCAAAAGGCTGAATTAGCTTGCTGGAAAACAATGAAGGACTGCATTCATAATTGCAGTATGCACTCAGGAAACCTCAGAATTCTGTAGAAATTGATCTGTTTTCTGCAATATATCCTGTGATGCTACTTCTCGTTTAGATGCTTAATAAGAAACAATAGATGCTTAATAAGAAACAAATGAAACAAACAAAACAGAGTAACAAACAAAAACCCACCAAAAAACCTCATGCAGTCAAACAAGGGCATAATCAAGAATTGTGCTGCTAAATGTGGGAGGCTGGCACTATCCTTTGAACAGAACTATTTGGAAGAGCAGATGAGAACAGAGGACAGACCGGTATCAAAGCCAGAGTGTAATTAGAGATGATTTCAAAATCAGTCCAAAGTCCCCAGAAAAGACAGGGAAGCTGTCTGGGTTCAAAATTATGATGGAAAAGCATGAGAAGAGCACACTGGGTGCTTGGAGATCAAGCCATGTACACATAAGCTAAAGATCAAGGGTGTTCTTTTAGGCACAAGGCTCCCAGGACTGCTGCAGTATAGAAATGTTGGCAATCAGAACACAGAAAAGGGGGAACTGGGAAAATAAAAGGAAGAAGAAAAGCAAAATTCCAGGAAGCCTGGGAAAGGGTTTTAGTACTGTCGTGAAAGCTGAGAATAAAAAAGCTGAGAAATTAAGAAGGACAGGGATCTGTCCTGCTCCTACAGTGCTTCTGGACTCTGGGGCAGCACTGTGCACACCAATGACAATGAAGACAGTTTGGGGTAGAACAGCAGGAATAGAAACAAACTGATGGGAGGGGAAACAAATGACACAAAACCATCTAAAGATGTGATTTGCAGCTAATGGGATTCAGAGTGTGTGCAGGGAGGGGAAGAAGCTCTTTCCTCTCAAAAGATCTTGTTCTTGGGAGATGTCACAGCAACACATACGTCTGCTTACATGGGCTGCTCATCACTCCAGCTGTGATGCAGTAACCTACGCCCAAATATCTGCAATTGGCCTCCTGACAGAAGAATAGCTACCTGCAATACATGCAACTTGGACTTGGGGCTGGCTCATGTTTTCATCAGAAACATCAGTGCAGCAAGTTCAAATGTGCTCAGACCTTCAGCACTGAAGTGCAGAAACACCCTGGTCTTAGCCTACAGAAAAACATCAGAATCTACACAACCAGGGCCTGCTTCACCGTTCTTTGTGACAGAGAGTTGCACAGAGCAGTGATACTGCAGGAAGAAAGACAGTAGGTTACAATCTTCAGGCACATCTGAACAAACATGGTCAGCCACCTTTCCTGATGTCCCGGCTCATTCACTGAGCCCTTGTTATGCTAAGTTTGTAACCACAACTTGCTGCTGCTGCAAGTACAGAAATTCTCACAGACTCTGAATATAAATGCTTTTTGTGTTTAAGTAAATATTTTCCTTGCCTTGTCTAGATCTTTCATCCTCACTAAAGCAGTATGCACTGAGACTGAAAAACCACACATGGATACCACTGACACAAGTCTCAGTTTTCCCCCTTTCCCAAAGGCCACATGGCTCATGGCAGAGGGGATGTGGTGCTTCTCTGGGAATTAGCATCTGTCTTTTCTAACACTGATCCTAACTTCTTCCTTTCCCTGGAGCTAGAACAAAGGATGGGAGTTGTGGCAAAACAATTGTGTTCATACCCTCCATTCTGCCCTAGTCTGAAGTGTAGATGCTAACCTTACTGAGTTGGATGTGCTGGTGGATGTGCCTGTAGAGTCCTGCTGACTACTAAGAGGTAGAAAATGGAGTAGGTTTTCCCCAGCTGAGCCTAGCACGGTGCTCCAAAATAGTAGCAGTCACAACTTCCTTGTGGGAAGCGCAGTGGAAGAGGTGAGGAGCTGCAGGAGAAAGAGAAAGGCGAAAATGTGACTTGCTTCTTTCCTTGCAGTTATTGACTCCCTTAGATTCACAAAACTTGGCATATACTTCTTTCGAACATGTCCTTGAAAGGTTAATTCAAGCATCAGTGCAGCCTCAGATGTGCTGCCTTTCACCTCAGCTCCCTATTCCTCCTTTCCTCTTGCACTGGTTGCCCAGACAATAAACACACACATATGTCTATGACCTGTTCCTCCTGTGCACACGCTGTAGTTGACTCAGTATCTTTGCCTCTGTATACAACAAATATGTCTGTAATTAACAGATACTGCAGTAAGCATATGCATTGTGAGCTCTTTGCACACTGAAGAAAAACAGTCTTCCACACTGAGGTTTTCCTACTGGAGTACAACTATTGGGGAAAAGCTGAGTTCCATGTCCAACATGGTAAAAATACTGACCCCTCTTTAAACAGAGGCACTTGCAAAATGCTTCAAGAGGACACGGGAAGGATGAGTTCAGTTGAATGACACCACAGTCACATACCAGCTCCAAATGCAAAGAAGAAACTCTTGTCTGGGTGCTCTTCCAGCAGGTCCTTCACCCTCCTGCCCATGCGCTCATTTCGTTTGTAGATGAGCTCCTGCCGGAAGTAGCTGTCTATTTCTTGGGCAGTAATGCGTTCATGGGCTGGAAGTGTAGCATTAATGAAATTTGGGACCTAAGGTAGAAAACAAAAAGGCTTCATGAAAGGGGAATTATTTCACAGCTAGCCATCATGCACAGGCATTTCTGCTCCACACAGAGTATAGCAATTGGCTCATCCACCAAGGCCCAAAACCCGAAGCAAGCTAAAAAAAATGTAGCAAACTTCTAATGATGCATGGTGCTTCATTTCTCTCAATGTATGATTTCATAAGCTAGCCAGATGCACTTTTTTTGATTCAAAGTCAACAAATACTTTCATTTTGCAACACTGAAGATCCTAAATGCCGATTGCTCAGTTGAAGAAAGTATTTTCCCCCAACTGCCTCTAGCTACATACCTCTTTCTTAAACTGCCATAGGTATGACATAACTATAATGATAATTATGCTCTTCTAAGAGAATTTGACTGGTATCAGAGCCCCTAGGCTGCCAAAGAATAACTATGCAATTTGAAGTAGTTAAAAAAAAAAATCCCTAAACTTTAAATGGGCCAGATTTTGTCAGGGAAGAACGCATCACACCTCCAGTTGCCCTGTCCTGACGGTATCTTTTAAAATGCTGGCTTCCTCCCCTGGGGCCCCCAAGGACAGCTGTGGCTGCACACTACCCTGACCTCTTGCCAGTGAAGAGAAAACCTGGGTCTGCAATTGTTGCAGCAATCCTGGTTTCTTGACAAGTAGCTTTAGGCACTCAGTTATGAGGATGGTTAACTAAAGGGCCTGCAAGCAGTGATTTCTGGAGAGCGGAGCCACTAATAAGCCAGGTGCTTTCCCTTGCAAGGCTACAGCAGATGAAGAGACTTTGGAGCCACTCAGAGACTATTACAGAATATTTCCAAAGGGTAGTTAGCCTGCAGGTAGTCATCTACTGTGTAAGCATGGAGTCAAATACAAGTTACTGAGAAGTTCTGCTTAAAACATAAACTGACATTGTTGCAAACTATCAGTATTCAGCTCTGCTGCCAAGGAGAGTGCCCTGAGGTGGAGTCCCTCACATTACTAAGTAAAGGACAGTTGTTCCCTTGGCAACATGCATGTCTCAGAAAGAGCTGGTCTCTCCCAGGACCTAGGGGCAACATCCACAGTCTATAACATCTCCACAGGATAGTGATGCAGCATCTGCATCCTCTTAAAATGCTGGTCTCCTCTGAGAAACCCCTTGAAACCTATGCATGGAATGCACAGTGTAAAAGCTAGGCAGCATTAATGACCAGGATGCCTGCACCTGCAGGAGGGTGGGTGTGCAGGAAGGCAGCAGCACACGTGCAAAGCTTGGCACCAGAGAAGCAAGGATTCACTCTGCAGCTCCGCAGCACTGCACCCTGTGCATCAAAAGGTCCCAGCAAAATGGTCATTCAGCACAGAAAGCTCAGGTATCGAGTCTGCCTTTTCAGCACTCTAAGGCTGTGTTTTCACTGATGTGCACAAATTGCCAGGCAATACCTCACAGACAAAAACAGAGAGGCCTGATGTTTCAGCCTGAGGTTAGTTCATCTAACAGCCCCCAACAGGCCAAATTGGTCCCTGCTGGGCATTTTCTCATGGTTTAAAGATCAGTGTTACATTCCATTGTGCTGCTTAGGAAACCATCGCCATAAACCCAAGTCTGTGAGGTCTCAGAAGGTCTCTTTTCCTTCACATTCAGTCTAAATCTATCTTTTCTTTGTTTCACTCCATTTCTCTTCTTTGGGCCCTGTCCACAGCACACAATCATACTGATAGGGACATTAAAAAGCTTGTAACTTGCCCAGTCTTACACAAGCGTCCAAGTCATGAATGCATTTGTGTGTTCTGATTTACACAAGAGAGTCTGCTGTTGCTCTCTGTTGTCATTAAGTTTGCTCATACCTAAGCTAGCTTAATTCCACAGGATCCTTAAGAAAGCAAATGATTAACTCATAGAGCTTTGATGCTTAAGTGAACACAGCACTCATCCAAAAGGGAAAGCCAGGTGCACCTTCACTGCTCCTTTGCAAGAGTGGGGTTGAAGTGGTGCAGATTTCTGGAACAGAAGGCTCAGGAAAGCAGATGTGCCAGGGAGCAAGCAACCTGCCCCTGGCCCTCACCCAGAAAGGGCCTGCCTGAGGAGAGACGGCCACATGTGTTACAGAGGTTAGCACTACAGGGAGATGTGTGCAGTACAAGGGCTGCAGTGGCAAGACTCACTTGAGAAGTGTCATGGTTGAAGATGATGGAGCTGAGGTCCCCACAGTTGTAATGCTTGATAAGGTCTTCTGTCGTATAGAGGATCTGGAAACTGCCTGCTCGGAGGCTCTCCTGCTGCAAGAGAGTCTGATTCAAAGCAAAGACCACCTGAGGGAGGAGGAGAAGGGAGGAAAAGACAGAGTTCCTGGTAAGTTCTCTTTTCATCCCATGAGAAGGTCACAGACACACAGCCACCTGCTGAAGGGTGTCCGAAGCTGCTCCTGCTCTGAGCCTGTCAGTCTAGACATCACCAACCCATGCCTTCAACGGCTCCACAGGTACTCACACTTTGGATCCTAGCTGCTCAGAGGGAATGGACTCACCACATTTAACTAACTCAATGGGGTTTTGCCTGTGACTTGATTAATACAGATGAAGGGGCAGGCTAAAGCAGGGTCAGTCTCGCTCCATTAGACGACAGTTTGCTTGGCCACCACAGAGCTCCAGGGCCTGACAGGCTCATATCCCCATAGCTCCCTAAATTAAGCATGGCTTCTGCTTGTTTGTCCTTCCTTCCTCATCTTCAAGAACAGACACAGGCTGTTGTTCCCTGCTTTGTGTTTCCTCTCAGACACTCCATCTATTTCAGGCAGGAATGGCTCTCTGGAGCAGCCATGGAAGAGTGGTGGCTGTGGGGGGATTTGGGAAGCTGCATGCTCTGCAGCTGCTCAGCACTCAGCCTCTCACAGCTGACTGCCTCCGAAGGCAGGGTGCTGCCAGTATTCCTTCCTCCTCAGCCTTCCTCTTTGCCTCAAGGAGAATTATCTGGCTGCCACAGCTCCTACCCCCAGGGACCTTTCTGTTGCCCATAAAGAGAGAAGATCAGAGAAGATGACCCTCCAGATGTGGTTGCCTCCCCAGCTCCAGCAGAGCAGGCTCTCCCAAGGCAGTGGCCTCAGGATTTGGCCCTCAGACATTGGCTGTGATTGAACTGCCCTGTGCCTTGGGAAATGCACAGCCCATGAGGATGGCAGCCACTTGAAAGGGACAAGAGAGCACTTTGGACCAACAGGTGTCTCTGAAGCCAAACAGATGCAGAATCTCTGTACCTCTGGTTAGCTGCTCCAGCCACTGCAGACAGCAGTCACCAATCCCCAGCAAGGCAGGAAGCCAAGGAAAGACTTGGGGTGGAAACTCCCCAGGCTAAACATGGGATGCCTGTGGATACTTTTGGTGAGGCATGGAGCTGTGTAGTCCCCTGTGCAGGGAGTAGTCCTCTGTCAGCACCTGGCAAGTAAAACACTACCATCTCTTCTGAGCACATCTCTTCATGCTTACACTCATGCTACCACTGCACAGTTTTCACACCAAAACTGGACAACTGTAACAAGCTTTCCAACTACATGCTGGTTTATTATTTTTATTTTTAAAGGAAGTAAACTCAGATATACTGCTTTGAGTTTTTTTAAAAATTACTCATGCAAGTGTTTTTTTCTAAGCTCTGGTTACTCTCTGTGTAATTAACTCCTCCTGGATGTTTGCCTCAAACACCATCAAAGGCACTCTAGAACTGAAAGTATTTGCCAACACTATGAAACACACACATGAGTAAGCATACTCAATGTCCCGAGACTATGTGAACCAAATTTTGGGATTACTGAGCAGATGTGGAAACAAACAGGTGCAACCTCCTTCCCCCAGCACAACCATCTGTCTTCTACAGAAAGGTACAAATTCCACCAGACTTGAAATCATGCTGTCCCCACTACAGCTAGACTTACCTCTTTGGATCCAAATCACTATGTTTGTAACCCAGTATGAAAGCACATAACATAGCAGTAATTCTGGGAGGGTGAACAGCAACATTCACTCACATCTCATGTTTGTAAATTCACTTTGTTGGTACAAACTGCACTCAACTAAAATAATAACTCCATGCAGACACTCTGGCAAGTTACATCAAACTAAGCAGTGGCTATCTTGCAAAGGACCTCTGTTAGATTTTAAAGTAAATAGAACAAAACCAAACTGAAACCACTTTATATCTAAACAAAGGTTTGCATGCAGGCTGGGGTTTATCATACTCCAAAGCCATCATTTTCCATTTGTTTGGCTTCAGAGAACTCCTAGTGGACACTAATGACCAGACAACATTCACTGAGAGACAAGCCAATTCCAAGCTGAAAATATGGGATTTCTACAGCCATGACTGCTAGGTCATGCCAGGAAAATGTCATATGTCCAATCAGCCAGTCCAGCTGAAAGCACTTCCATGGGAATGGCCTTTTTTAAGCTATTGGACGCCATCTGCTTGATTATTTATCATTAAAGCAGTATGTCCTTTTCCAGACTTTGAAACAATGACCAGACAGTCCCTGTCCAGATAAGCAGTCAGGAAATGTAACAGCCTGCTGGGCTGGTCAGGTAGCTCTGCCTCAATGTAGACAAGGCACGTCGAAGAGGCTTTGCAATCTTTAGTGCTTGATTTTCATCCAAACACAAACCAGCAGAGGGTAACTGGCTTCTGGGGAGAAAACAACAGCAAGCTGGGTGAGATGTGAGAAAAAAAGCCAATGCAAATTCTCCTCTCTCTACTGTCCCCCTGCAGCCTGTACTCCTGCTGTCACTTGCTCTGCATGCTACCCTCAGGTCCATACAGATCTCTTCCCTCCTCCCTTGCAATGTGCTTCAGGTGAAATAGATTCAGTCTTGCCTCCAAACAGACTGGGCCTGAACTGTAGCAGCCAGGCCAAGTCACACAGGCATCTTCCTTCCTGTGAGTACACAGTAAACTGCAAAGAGCTACATAAATGTGCCCCAAAAAGACAGCATAAATTTCAGTGGTGACCTACAATTATGGAGGATCACTGCACACATTTCCCAGGAACAGAGACAACTCACCCCCTCTTCCTCCATATCTCTAATCTTACTGCTGGCATGACAAAAAATTGCCCCAGCTTTGGCAGCTCTATGGCCTTTGCTAAGAGTACACCTTTCTGGTTGGAGGTGTGAGTTAATACTGGACATATGAAGAAATTTCAGGATGGCAGCAGGTGAAGGGCTTGCCACACTGCCAAATGTGAAAGCACAAAAGATCCTTTACAATGAGGTTGTTCATGTTTCATCTTAAAGAACAAAGTGTCCCAGCTCACTGCTCAAGGCTCCTACATCTTATCCTAACCACAACTGCCTGGGGACAGAGTATCCAACAGCCTGCCTTGGACTCCATGGCCATATTGGTGTTTGTGTAGCAATGCATTGGCTGTTCTTCTTTGTCATGGAGGACTACAGACTGTTCCCTGACAGCTCAGACTTCCCCACAAACAACGTCTTTCCCCACTCAGACCTTGACCCGCATCCTACCACTGTACAGTGGACACGAGGGAGAAGTTACACAAGAGCCACCTGAAGCCCCCACCTAGAGAGTGGGTCTCCACCTTGGTGCTGTGAGGGACAGAGGTGGTCTCCACTCCTTTGAGGACAGCAATGGCAGCTCAAGTCCTTCTGCACCAGAAGCAAGAAAAGTCAAGATACAACACAGAGGCAGAAATCAAGAGAGCATCAATGTCCTTGAAAATTAGCCCCCCCTAAAGGGTTACAGTAATTCATGCATCAGGCTTTGCACAGTTGGAGTACAGGATATTCTATTGTCAAAAATACTCTCCACATCAGCTGGTCTGAAGAGCACGGTGGCATCTGCTGCAGGGGGAATGACAGCACACCTACTGAAGAATTACACAAGATTACAATTTGCCATCAGCATGAGCATACGGCCTCTCAAAGCAATGTGATAGTTCCTCTCAATTCCTCTATCACTCCTACATTCTTGGGGGAATTTAAAGAGAAGGGGATGTGAGGGTAAAGGGCAGGATCTTTTTGTGATATCAGATGTTGCTTAAACCTCTGTCCTGGTGAGAAGGTTATCTTCGGTAAATAGTAATGGATAAACATTGTTAGGGTCTTAAGAAAAGGGAAAATTCCTGAACCCACTGTTCTTAAAGGATTTAATTTACTGAGATGGGTCTTGCTCAGAAGTTGATAACTCATTATCTGTCATTACTTCTCAAAGAAAACATCAGGCTAGGTGCAAAGTGATGCTTAAAGAAGACAACAGCCATCAAACTCAGTCTTGTTTACCAGATGTGAAAAGCTGAAGAAAGTCAACAGAGCATGAGAAGCAGGGACGCGATCAGCAGCTGGTCTGAAACTGCTGTATTTGCTAGGCACAAATATTGCTTGCCTTCCAAAATCCCCATTCAATCCTGCAGTCCTTTTATTCCTAGTAATTCCAAGGAGTTAGAAAACAGCAAATATGGAAAGGTTAAAAAGAAATTTTCAATTTTGCTATAGCAATCAAACACAAGAATCTGAGTAGATCTGAGCTTCTCCAGCAGGTGGTATAGAAAGTATGCATCTGTCTTGCAGGTCTCTCTTGCATTACACTATTTTACTATTTCCAAGATCTTTCCTGTTGGATTCCACAGAAATTACTCTATATTCATCCTCCTTGCAAAACTGTTCTTCTTATTTCACATAACCCCTCCAGCAACTCTATCCCACTCTGCTCCATTAAGTGTATTCATACTAGCATCAAAGCATCTTCTGAAAAGATGTATTCAGAGAACAAAAGTAACAAGTTTATTAGAAAGGGATTTTTTTATCTCCCACCTCCCATTTTCACTGTGATCTCTGTTTTCCCCCAACCCTCTCCCTTTTTGTACTGTGGAAAAAATCGATTAAGCTCTCTAGTATACATATTACTGCAAACCTCATTCTCCTCCTGGAGATTTCTTCAGCTGTCAGGAGACACTTGTCCCCTTTGCTAGCATTGTTGGAGTGGCCTGCTAGGCTAAGGGGGTGGGGAAAACCGAGTTAGAGCCGGCAGATGCCTTTTTTGTTAAAGACAAAAGACCCCCTGCCATCCTCTCCACTTTTCAGTACCTTCATCCACACTGGATCAAAGTGCTATTCTGCATATGAAAGGAATCTGGCATTATTCGCCTCAAATTAGCCTATCGCCATCCCGCTAGCCTCCAAGTCCTCCCAACAAAAGCACTCACATCTGTTCCATCATTTGCCTCATCTCTGTTTTTTGTTTTTTGTTTTTTTTTTCTTTCTGCTCTCAGTTTTTGAGGGCCATTCAGTCCCTTGAATTATAGTCTGGGGAGCATCTTCCTTGCTCTGGGATCGCTCAGCCGGACAATTTGCTTTTAATTGTCTTAAGGAATCACGGGCTGCTTTTGGGTCCTTCCCAGAGACTAACTGTAACCATTACAGCTTCCATTCAGCCTCTTCAGCCAATTCTTTCCCTTTTTCTCCTCCTTCTCAAAAGCATATTTCTCTCCTTGCACTTCACCTGAAGGAGACCATTGCTCCTCTGGGCCAATGAACACTATTACCCCAAATCAAAGTGGGCCTTAAATCAAAAGCATCATGACTATCAAAGTCAATAATCCTCCTTTGTCATTGTAATGATCCAGGAGGCCAAGTGTTGAGAAGAAAGCAGGATTTCTTGCTTCAGTGTGATGCAGCTCCTTAGAAGTCTGGTGAACCTCCAAGAGAAAGTTGGGACTGGCAATGCCAGAGCCTGGAAGCCTGAACCCACCTACCATGAGGAGTTCCTGCACACACGGGCGGGAGAAGTCTGATTTTGGCATGGACTGAAAATGGCAAAAGGTGTTTTAGCCCACCATCTGTGGCCTTCAGGACAGTCTAAGTCACTTTCAGAACTGTATCTTTAGTAATGAAGAGAGAAAAATGAGGGAAAATCCTCAAACTTGGACCACTTCTGTGAGAAGGACTGGATTGAAGCCACTAGCAGAGACAGGTTATATGAGGGACTGCCCAGCAGATAAGAAACTAACAGTAGAAGTCAATTAAACAGAAGGAAATGGAAACTACTTTAGGTTATTTTTTTCCCATGGGCTTCATATTATTTATATTTAGGGTTTTTTTCCTCAAAGCCAGCATTGCAAGTAGAGGGAGCACCTTTTCTGTAGCAAGATCATCCAAGTCACTTGGATGACATCCAGTTTGCCCCAAGTCAGACAAAAAGATGCTGACCCAGGTAAAGACAATGAAGAATTTGATCTCTGTCTCTGCTGACAACAAACTCACACTAACACATCTTATGCAAAATTCTTGCCGTGTCTGACCAAGATCAAATAGAAGACACTGAAAGTTTTCAGTTGTGATCTGGAATTTAAACGGGAATACACAAACCAACCTTTTTTCAACTAGGAGCTATAAGACCAAGGCTTTAGAAGCAATTAATGAATTTTTCATTCTCTTCTTATTGCAGAAGGATGGTTGATAATGTTGAATCAAAGGAACAATACTCACAGCACTGCTGGAAGAAGTGCAACCCATTTACTTGTAATAGACTGCACTAAAACATCACCTTTTGTCTGAGTAATTTACAGTGATTTACAGAGTAAAATGTAATTTTTATGTTTTGACTGACTGCGGCAGAAATAAACGTCCCAGTATGTGCTGAATGTGGAACAAGACCAGCAGTGGTATAGATTGTTCCCATTTCTCACCCTCTTACAAGGATGGCTTGTAATTCAACCTGGACATCTCCAAGACCTTGCTGGAACTTGCTCCCATTGTTCTATAGCGTTAATTATGTGGTTATGAACCTGTGGCTGCACTTCTCCTGAGAACTCCATCTAACCTTATGGGAGTTCCTTCCCTGTCCTGCAGGAATCTCCCAAGCTTTCACAAAGTGCATTGTCATATAGAAAATCCTTGAACTGGTGATCTATATTTGCACACTACTAGAGAAAGGTTAAACTTTTTTTTCTCTTTTAATTTCCATCTTTGTTAAAGGTTTTGTAAATGTTAGGCAAGTTTGTTTCTAAGACATTCACATATCAAAGCTTCACCAGATACATTTTTACTTCAAGAAAGGGAACTAGGGACTAGCCCTTTGTCTAATTTCAGATTTCTACAGTCCTGAAGCACAGTTGAAGGCAAAAAAAAAAAAATCCCCCTCTATTTTCAACCTACTACACTTAGAATTCCTGTCTCCTACTCAGCATTCTTCAGTTAGCAATGACCAGCTTCAAAATCATTGAGAACAATGACCCAAATGAAAAGTAAATACTATTTTAATCCTGATTTCTTTTAGAATATACTCACTTTCCAATTTACAGAACTGTCTAACCAGTACACTACTAGCAATAGTTTCTTTTTTTTTTTTTTCCCAATACTTACTTCACAAGACACTTAACGGAATCATCTCAAGATTGCATTAAAAGAATAACCAAATTGCAAAGCAAAAAACCTGAAACTAGGGTTTCCTGGGCTGAGACTAGCTATACTTCTAAAATTCAACACCTGCAACTGATGTTTTAGTTGGCATTTTGTTTGTTTGTTTTAAATAATCTTCTACTAAAATAGTAGCTTTGATCCACTTCCTCTTCCTCCCTTTCCACTGGGTAGTCTTAAATGTAGTTGAAACAAAACTAAAATACTGAGGTTAATGAAAGAGACTTGCTTTATTACACTTTGTAACATTCATAGAGGAAAATTCTCTTAAAAAGGAAACAATTTGGCTTTCCAGCTGTAGAAAGCATGTAAAAAAATGTAGAAATTGTGACACTTCACTGTGTCACTGTGTCACTGCAGTTTGTGACTGCAAGGAGTAAGCTAGCAAAACTGCTGAAGACTACCTATCTTTCACAGATTCAAGGACAACATTTAAAAGCACTTTTTATCTTCCTGACCCACAATTCCAGAACCTAAACAAACTTGGTAGTAACGACCCAGGATTTAATGGCCATGTATTTTCATTCAGTGCTCACAGATGCTCTTTGGAGTGCTACTAGATGAAAGAAAAATTCTTTCAAGTCCCTACTTGCCTTCAGTATTTTTTCTTATTTGTCCTCTCTACCACCAGCCATGTATAGCTTATCACTAAACACAACGGTTTGGAAGATTGCTTCCAGAAGTAACATGCCTTAGAAACAAAGAATACTGAACATATTCTCACCAGCACTTGTACACCTTTTCTTTGGTGGAATGGAATAATTCAGAACGCATATTTTTACTTGACTGGAATGCTTCCCTCCCCCCGCAAAACTGATGTACATTACTTGTGGGATTCCTGTAAGTGTGAACAAATCAAGACTATAAGGTTAATAAACAGCCTAACATGGCAACGCCATGAACAAGCCCAGATAGTTATCATACGTCTTCTGCTAGCCATGCAGTAAGATCCTTGGATTTTCTTGAAGTTCTGCCAGCTAGGAAAGCATGTTCTGTATAAAACATTCAGCACTGACAAAACATTTTTCCACTCAATAGAACAATTAGGCCAGGACTTTGGTTGCTGTTCCAAACAGAACAACAATTTTCAACCAGTGCTTGTGTTGTAGGCAACTAGAAGCATCTTTAAGAGATGGCTTCCCAAAGGAGCACAGCAGAGCACCAGCTGACCTTTCCATGGGTACAGGGGTGAAAGGGAGAATTTACATTATATTTCTATGTTATATATTGTAAACTTGCAATGAAAAACTTCAAACAAGAACTGCCAGAATGGTCCCTAGCTGTTCTCAAGAAGATCAAAGGCTGGAAGTTCTCCATGCAAAAGCTTTCCAAGAGGAATAGCTGACAAAATTTTCAAATAGTGAGACACAGGCCTAAATCTGTGTTCTTTGTAGTACCTATGAGCTCAGCCACACAGAAAAAAAACAGCATGTCCCGAAGCAGGATCGGAAATTACAAGCCACCAGCTATGCAGTAAGAACCTCCTGAGATGATACTCTTGGAATGAGTCACCTGGATCCACTGCCAGATGGCACTTACTCACCTCCCTAGCTGCCCACAATAGGACATGACCAGTTGTTCCAATTCAGTCAATACACCAAGCTGCCTTTGTGAAAAAAAATCTAAAATATTTTGATCTTCAGACCCAGGAAAATCCATCTGCTGCCAATGCAATCAGGAAACTGCTGAGTGTCTGGCACTTCTGAGCAAAAGGCTAGAAAGTATCTGAGTGGTTTAGTTATGTTTTCCTGTTAGTTTTTTCTTGAAAAGGATTATTGCATGCCCACAAGGACCCCTCAAGAATTTTAAGTGGCTGACCATATTCAACTGATTTTCAAGACATCTCTTAACAGGTAAACTGTTGCTAGCAAAATATGGAAGATTTTAACCAGTGGGCTTCTGAGCAAGTTTCAATGCATCCAAAGCCAGAAGAAAAGATTCTTATTTTCCTCTGCTAGCACTAAGACTTGTCCACTGTACTACATGCCTCTATTATTCAAATTCCCCTGCTGCCTACGTTTAAAAATAAAAGCGTTATATCATCAAAATGTAACTGCACTCCATCAAGATGTGAAGGCAGAAGGATGCTAGTTCAAAATGGATAGCAGAAGCTTTATTAAAGGTCTCCTCCATCACTACTACTTGGAATGGACAAGATTTTTGTGGGACAAAAAAGCCATGAGACTATCTCTGAACTCAGACTTTTTAGACCAACTGAACAGAAATTTCTTAATCATCTCCATGAACAAGGTAGGCAACTGTTCCAACAGCTACCCCTGTCTTTAGCACATTTGAGCCTTAGATAGTCAAATCATTTTTTTTAAAGGCCAGGCAGGTCATCTTCCCCACAGCAGTTCCAGCACATGCTCACACACACTTACTGTCAGGGTAAGTGCCCTGGATAAACATTTGCTCAAAGATCCCTGAGAAAAGCAGAGCTATCTGCCAAGAGCTCAAAATTTTTGCAAAGTCACCGTGATTACATAAGTCTGTCAAGATTAAAACGGTTCAAGATAAGCAGGCAGGCTCTGGGGTGTGATGAAGAGAACAGAAACAAGAACAAAGGATGTCAGGATTTATCTTATGGGCATGTTACACTTTGGCCTCAAAGTGAATTACTGGGTAGTTTTCCTAGGCTAGGCAGGGCAATGATTTTCAGAAATTATGTGAAAAAGCCACAGTGCAACTGGTATCAACCAGCAACTCTCTGTATGGAAAAAGGCAAGAATATATTGACTTCTGGTCTCTAGTGTTCAGCACCAAAGCAAAAAGCTCTGGTGCAAAAGATTGTAAGGGTATAATGGGATGTGAATCATCTTTCTCTAACCCCAATTTTGAAAATTATAAACAATATTGTACAATATCAATTGCTTAGTGAGTAGTTGCTAAAACTGAGACAAAAATAAAACAACAGACAGGTATTCAGGGAAAAATAACTTGAGTGGCTGAAATATTCACCCTGACCAAGCTAAGTAAATTCTGACAAGCCATACTTACAGACTAATGGGATTTTTCCCAGGCATTAGCAAGTGACTCAATTCCATTTTTTGAACAACAAACCCTCAAGAAGGTCTGTACAGCACAGGCATGAGACCTGTACTATAAAAAAATCTACTCTTAAAACTTAAATTTGAATGAGACCATAACATATACAAAGTCCTGGGTTAGATTTCACTACTGTTATGCCACCCCAAAAGATCTGCTGAAGCATGCCTTCCTCCCACATCATTACATGATTAGAGGTGTGCACCTTCTCTGTGTCAGGTTACACCTACTGGAGCTCCTTATGCTTCCGTCTCTTCAGTTAAAATCTGAGATACAGGTCCACAAGCCTTGTGTCTATGCAGTGTTGTGACACCGGACTAAGGAGAAACGAGTTCAGAGATAACCTCACTCTGGATTGTGACACAGAATACGTAACATCAAGCCTATATTCAGCCCTTGCAATATTCTACATATCCCACACCATATAGCTTCTACAGGGTTTTTACAAATATTCATGTCCATGAAAGTATTAAAACACTCTTCCCAACTCATATGCAAGGAAAATAAAGCTGGAATTGAAAAACTTGTTTCAAAATCCATTACACAGAAGAAAGAAACTCTCTTAAATATGAGAAATTCTCCTTTTGATCATTTTAGGAAGAATGCCACCCTCTTGGTATTTTTGACTCATCTGTATACTTTCTAACTAACAACAGCTTCTGACATAAAGTTGTCCCCTAAGAATAGGACACGTAGTCTGAGAGCCAGCAAGGTGCCATTCCCAGGCAGAGAATCTTTCACCAGCATCATTACCAGGGAGGGTCCCTATGGACTGGGTTGTGCCAGGGCTCACAGGTAGCCCGATCCAGCCCTTCTCCAGCACTGCACACACAGTGTGCCACAAGACACAGCGCACCCTAATGCTGCAGTGTTCTTACACTGCAGTCTGTCAGAAGCCTGCTTCCAAAGTTGTGCTTGTTTGCCCTCCAAAGCAACCCTAACTCCAAACTTCCTTTCTAGCAGCTGCTCTTTTCTCAGATGCATTAGCTTGCTTTTCACTCAGGTCCACACTTGGGAGTTTCTTTGCCTCCTTACACATGAGCATGATAGGGACACACTGACAACAGAGAAATGTCTGTATTACTTCTTGCCTAACATACTAAGATACAGCAGTATTTCATCTGGGAAGAAAAGCCCACAAGAGCCCTGCTAGTGTAGGAATCTTCCTAGACATTGCCCTAAGAACACTCATCCAAAACCACTCCTCAGCCAAAACAGATTTGTGTTTCTCCCAACCATGCCAGTTTTTCAGGCTCTGCACCATTCAAGATTTAATAAAACTAAACAGAAACCTAACAGGACAACAGAGATTTCCTGTTCAGAACATGTCATAGTTATTGTGTTGTTCAATACACTTGCTGCTGAACAGTAAATTCACATCAAACATCTTGTTAGGAAACCTTGCATAGGATAACATCTGTTTGTGACAGATCAAACATGGAAAGAAATCACCATCCCTCAGAACTGCATTTCAAACTCTTATATAAATCCCAAAAAAACTCCGAAACATGGCCACACTTCCAGAACCTGCTAAGAGGTTTGGAATTAATGTAAAAAGGAAATTTAAATTTTTGAAGAGGTTTCAGAAGCCAATGGATACTTTGCACATCAGCCCCACTGTTACCTTTGTGAGTCCAAAGTACAGAGAGTAGTGAATTTCAGAAATGTGAATTTCAAGCATAGAGAACATTAAACATTTTGTCATGTGCATGCACACTGCATTCAAAAATTCAGCCCTAACCAGCTACATACTTCCAGTTGAACAGTGCTGAACATTAGGTATAACACTTGCTAGGGTCTCACTTCATTGCTTCTACTCGCCCTTCTTGCACTCAAAAATAGGATTTCACACTATATGAGCACATTGAGCTTGTCGTGATATATTGGCTGAAGCCCTTCTTGATGCACAAACCAGAGCTCTATATAAATTCTCTTTCTTTTCCATTCCAAGCCCCCTCTTCCAGGCTTAGTCTTCCCCTTCTGCTTGCTTGTGACTGCTGGCATCTACTTTGTGTGACTATCCAAATAAGCCACTGAGTCAATGAAAGTGCCATTGGTGGGCTGCAGACCTGACAAGTCTAGTCAGAGCTCACTCAATTCAATGTTCCCAGTTTTCTGCTGCTCCAAAGGTGCGAAAAAGGGTAGGGTCCGTTCCTGATGGTCACATGCAGGTCACATGATGGTCAGATGCTGTCACATTTGCTTTTTATAATGACACTCTCAAAACCTCCTGGATGCAAAAGGTGCCAATATTTCAGTAAGAAATTTGAGTTGCAGGGTGTTGTATCAGATTCTCCTGACATGGCAGTAATTGATTCTTTGCCTGATGACAAGAAGCCCTGTGGAAGGAAGTGCTTGCATAAACATCCATAAATTATGAGAATGAGATCACGGGGAAACAGCTCACTCCCTTGGTATGTCCTCTGGTCAGCATCAAAGCTTAGTACCAAACCCAGAACCCCAATCCTCTGCAGCCTCTACTGCAACCCCCTTGTACAATTCCTTCCAGGAGACCTTTCAGATGAAGTGGACGGAACAGCTACCTGAGAACAGTCCTGCTTGTCTTGTTCACACCAGAACAGTGCAAGCTGACAAACACAAAAATAGCAGCAGCAGCAGCACTGCTCAAAAGGCACAAATCTGAGTCATGACTCTCAGCATGTCCAACTGCATACACATTTCTGAACAGTTCAAGCCAAGTAAAACAAAACTTGAAGGCTGTACACCCTGGCAAGAAACGACTTCATTCTCTGTTGTTGGCTAGGGAAACAAGCCATTCCAGCAATGGAACATGGCATTTCTCTGAAGTCTTCTTTTTTGCAAGAAGGACAGTCAGATAAATGTCAATCCAAATCATAAATGTGTACCCAGCCTGTCTGCTAGAGATACACAGCCTCTGCTGGGAATATATCACCCCTCTGCAGAGGCCTTTAGAAAATATTAGCACACTTATTTTTCATCCAGGATGGAACATAAGAGACAATTTTACTTATGTTTCAATTAATCCAGGCCCTTGTTTTCAATGTACTCAGCAATCACATAGCTCTGCTCCAGAGGCCCTTGAAATTTTGTCAGCACAACCTTTCATCTTGAATGGCTTCATGAAACTCAAAAGCCACCGGACCAATCCTCAGTACATGACATCAAATATGTATTTGGTGCAGCACAATGTTGATTTAAATTTTGGTCAAACAGAGGAGTCATTCAGGGACACCAGGTGATTATACATTAAATGATTGCACATTCTGAAAACTATCATCAAAAATCAAACCCAAGCAATCATGAAATAAAATTAATTCATGCTTTAAGCCTGTCATAATTCTTTTCTGGGCTGATGGAATTGTTGCAACAGCACTACACAGAATGGTCTACAATTCTCTACCAGCAGAAAGGCCTAATTCAATTTCAATTCAAAATAGCTGAAAACTGTTTTTGATATAAATGCTGACATGTTTGACCTTCATAACATTTGAAAATCATTTTAATTCAACTTTCTGCTTAACAATTTCCAGGGACATGGCTTTTATCTTGTTAATGACTGTTACTTCATTTGCCTAGTTCAGCTTCCTTGGATCTCATTTGTTTTCCATGAAAGTTCATACAGGCTGCCTAGCAATTTGTAGCATCCTGTGCTAGTTCCTTTAGAAGCCTTGGCTGCATATGCCTGCTTCTGCTGGTTTCAAAATGGTTAGTTTTACCAGGTATCCTCTCATCCTCCCCTCAGCAGTAAGCTTCTGACTAAACAGGTATCAGTTCTATTCTTTTCCTGATGGTCCGTAACAGCACTGGTTTTTAACAAAAATATTTGCTTACTTCAGCCTTTCTACAATGCTCAGATAGTCCAGGGTTGTTCTTTCCAGTCCTTCTCTCATCTTTTTCTCCTACCTCCACAGCTTCTGCTCCCCTGCTGCAAAATGATGCAATGTATATTTGTGCATAACAAGGGACCCTGCACCATGGCAGGCCTGTGGGTGGACAGTCCTCAAAAAAACTGGCCACCAGAAAGAATATTTAATACATTTCTTGCTTATGTCCATTCCATTTTCTTGTCACACTCATTAGACTTCACAGCTCTGTCTACCCTAGAAGCAAATTCCTAATTTAACAAGTAAAAGGAAAAAAGTATCAAATGAGCACCGATCTGTACAGTCAAATTCCCTCATCTGGAAGGGAAAGTAAGCAACAAAGCATCAGTTGCATCAGTAACTGTTTTGGCTAAACAGACTTCAGAAACTCCTCTGAAACTTTTATCCTAGTTTTGAATGGCAGCTAGACATTTACAGGTTACTAGAGGAGGTGGGACGGCAATAGAAAGGGAGTCCCATTGTCGTCTTCTGTAAAACATATTTTTACAGTCTTTTAAATTCTTAACTGCTGACACAAAAAAAATATCTCTGCTTTTGTCATCAGGGCCTTAATCCTCAGACCTATTCTCTTTAAAAACCAAGCATGGGGTGTCTTTCAAAGGTGTTGGTAAGCACTACAGCTAACACACAAAAGAAGCCTTGCAGAAAGCACACACTCTGGAGAGGGGGAAAAAAACCCCACAGTTACCAAACAGCCCAAATGCTACCACCAGGTTCACTGCTGGCTCTAAAGCTCCAAATTACAAAAGTCTGCCTCTACAGAGGTGAAATATCACGATCTCAGACACACTGCTAGAGCTCCCAAAATATTTGCTGCTTCTCTTTCCAAGCAATGCACACCAAACATGGACTTCAGCTAGAGCTCCCCTGTGCCACTGGGCACAGCTGTACTACGGCTTAGGAGTCTGCAGTCACACATGGCTTGGGACTCGTGCAGCACCAAGAAACACTGCATCCAGCATCGCTGCACAAACCAGCAAAGCTGAATGAACTAAAACACCATAATCCTTCCACATCCCACTTTATTCTTCGTATGTTCTGACATTATTTAATAAGTACCTCATATCCATCAAATGCTTACGGGATTTACCACATTCATGGAATAAATGCACAGTTACAATTAATTTGTAACGTTTTTTGACTAATCTGGGGTTTCAAGCCTGTTGTACCTCTTGAGCTTCCAAATTGAAAGGACAGAAATCAAAGAACTTTTTAGACAAACAGGCAGTATGTTTAGGCAAGCTAATTTATGAGGTCTTCCCAGGACAGGGGCTCTCACTGCAAACTGAATGTGCCTTTCTGTAATAGGCTAAGGAACTAAAAATAACAAAACTGATTGTGGACTCCTGAGTCTCTATCTCAGTACATGAAGATTTATTACGACAATTTCTCATGGGGTTTTGGTTTGGTTTGTCTTTTTTTTCCATTTTGTTCAGTGTTGTTTTTAATTTCAAGGTCAAAAAGGTCATCAGAACTTCCTCTTTGGAGATAGCATAATATTTCACAACAGTTACGGTAAAATGAAAGGATGATCTCAGGTGGATCAAATCAAAATGTGGGAAGCAAAAATCAGGATCAATACAAAAATAAACATGAAGAATTACGGGAAAGATAGCAATATCATCATAGGTTCTGTGGGTGGCAGGGCATTAGAAAATTTGTGAATCAACAACATAATGTTTTTGCCAAAGAAGTTTCCAATAGTGTAATAGATAACAACTGGGAAGTAACTGAGCTGTCCTATCCAGTCCTGTTAAGGCCTCTGCCAGTCTCCTGCATCCTGTTTCATACACTACTGAGCCAGAAACAAACTCATAGTCCAGAGGAGAAAAGGAAGACTGTTCAGAGTTTTGGAAACAAGCTACAGGAAAGGATGAAGTTACTGGCTTAATCAATCCAGGACAAGAAAAGCCTGTGGAAAGAGACAGGCATCACCACAGTTCATCCTGTCTACAGAAGACAGCCAACAAACAAACAAAAAAAAAAGCAACTTACAGCCTACAAGAAGAAAACATCAGCTTGCAACAGCGTGTTGGGTGTGAGGTGAAGCTAAGACGGGAAGGAAAGAAGAGGAAGGGATTTCCCCGGGTCACTGTACAGACTCCAGCACTGCATTTAAGACACCATTAGCTTCATTTCTATGCATCATTTTGGTTTATTTCTCTGCATACTGACTGGGACAAAAAAAAAATTTCCACAGACTCAGCAAGTCTTTTTAGCTCATAACCAAATGCTATCACAGTATAAAGTAAATGCTTCTTCAGGTGTGAAGACAGCAACTCTAGACAGATAAATTGTTAGGAAAGGCTGCGCTGCAACACACGTGATAGTTTTTCGGCCTTTGATGCCTAACTCATCATGTGCTTAACCACTCTTGTCAAGCTATATTCTTAAGGAAAGGACACTTAAAAAATGGCTAATTTCAGAAAGTAAAGTAAGTGGAATACTACATATGACCTGTATTCAGACAAAAAAAAAAAAAAAAGGAAAAAAGGGAAACAAGTTCTGTTTTTATAAGCCATACTAGAATTCATGGAAAAAACCAAGTAAGAAGTCTCAAACTGTAATTTCCTACAATAGTAGTATCAACTGAATTACTCAGGTCCACCTCCATTTTGAACTTACATAATACTTGGGGAATTTTGCTTTCTAAAATATTTGTTTCCTTATTTTCCAGTTATCTCTGAAACATTCATCTTCTAGGCTACTTTGCCCAGAACCTTCTTGTTTCAAGTGATACCAGAATACCAGATCTTACCAGCCCTGAAAAAGTGATTGCTGAAATGAAATCAAGAGTTCCATTGACTGATAGGTTGCTCTAGCCTCTAGCATTTTTTGCACATTTGCGTCTCCCTATTAAAAAGGTTTCAGCTGCTGCTTGTAACACTGTGCTGGTTTTGGCTGGGGTAGAGTTAGCTTTCTTCACAGTGCCAAGTATGGAGCTGTGTTTTGGATTTCTGCTGTACACAGGGTTGATAATATAGAGATGTTTTTGTTATTACTGACCAGGGTTTACACAGAGCCAAGGACTTTTCTGCTCTTTGTACTGTCACACCGGGGAGGAAGTTGGGGGTGGCTGGAAGGATGTGAGGGGGCACAGCCAGGACAGGTGACCCAAACTGACCAAAGGGATATTCCAGGCCATGTGACATTCTGCTCAGTATTTCAAGCTGCAGGTAAGAAGGAGGAAGGAGGGGACGTTTGCAGCAATGGCATTTGTCTTCCCAAGTCACTGGGAGGCGCGAGGGCGTCCTGCGGTCCTGGAGATGGGAAACACCTGCCTGCCTGTGGGAAGTGGTGAATATGTGTGTGGCTTTTGCTTTTCCATTTAAACTATCTTTATCTCAACCCATGAGTTTTCTACCTCTTACCCCTCCAATTCTCTCCCCAATGCCACCCATGTGGGAATAAGCAAGTCATTGCCTGCAGTTTGGTTGCTGGGTTCCTGGCTGTGACTAAACCACAACAAACACAAACCTGAAATTGGGTAAAAACCAAATATTGTACATACAATAATGAAGAGCGCTCTAGAGCAGTGAAAAGAAATGTATGCAGAGAAAAGTCAGTGTTCAAAATAATAGGATAATCTTGTCAATGATTAACTTCCTTGACAGACTATACAAAAGCATACACTCCCAGGTAATTTTGTTAAACTCAGCAAACCCACAAGATCTGAAATGTTTCTGTTTGTTGCATGACATAACAATTCAACTTGGAGATTATTTATTGTTATGGTTATAATTTTCTTGAAATCACAAGATCTGATGATAATAAAATCATCTGCATCATATGACCTCAGTAGCCATCTGCAAAACAGCTCAGTCAGGAACTTCAATAACTGCCAACTGCAGGCACTTAATTGCTCCTTCAACTTCAATTTTATTAAATTAAATCAGTAAGTTTATCTTATAAACCTACTTAATATACCAAGTGTCACTGTTGAATTAGCTGTTAATTTAGCTACTGAACAGAAATCATTCATGGCCACTCACAGTGCTCAGAAGCCACTCAACTTGTTCCTGTAGCACAGACACAGTCTCCAGATATTTCTAGTAACCAGAAAAGGTTGCTGAAAGTATGACTGCACTAATCTCTACCACAGACAAGTCCTGTCAACAAGTCTTTATGCCAGAGGGCAAAACCCCCCAAAATCCTACTGAAATAATAAGTTTCACTAAGAGAGTTCTGATTTCCCAGTATGCCAATCATTCTTGACAAATCATGTCTCTGCCAAACCCTATCTCTCAACTCCATGTCTTTCTCAGCTCCCCTTCACATGTGCTACCTCCCATCACACTGCTGCTTCAGCTTAACACACTTGTTTGCACACACACACACACAAAAACAGGAACATGTATCACAGAATCACAGAAATCACAGAATCAGCTAGGCTGGAAAATGCCCTTGAGACCATAAATCCAAGCTATGACCAAACACCACCTTGTCAACCAGACCACAGCACAAAGTGCCATGTCCAGTCTTTTCTTCAGTACTTCCAGGGATGGTGACTCTAAGACCTCCTTGAGCAGTCAGTGTCTGTTCAGCCTCTCTGTGAAGAAAACTCCTCCTAATTCCAACCCAATGGAATTCACAGGTAGAGTTCTATTCTTTCCTTTCTGCCTTACACTGCCAAAAACTTGAAAGCCCATGAGAAATCTGCATAGAACAGCTGCATCTTTTAATGACTGCCAAGACAGCAAACAAACAGGCACTCTTGGAAATGCTGGGCAGAAGGAAATCAAAGCTATCAGAATTTCAGAACAAGCCCAGGAAGTCAGCACAATGCATATCCATACAGCTTTCTGAAAATCAGAGTGGTGTTTTTCAAAACTGGCTGTCGAAAGAGAATCTACCTATGACTGAGTTCCTGTATATAATATTTTGCATTTCGAAAGTCCTGTGCCTCTTTCAGCCCAATTCAAAATTATTGAGACTCAGTACCCTCTAAAACAAAACTTAACTTTTATATAGAAATGTAGTTATATTAAAAATTTGAAAATTTGGACATACAAAAAGGTCAGAGTCTTTCTAGGTTTCCTGTGGTCATGAATTTAAAGACACACTGCAATTCAAAACAGAGATCTTTCTGAAACCTAGAAAATTCTAGTGGAAAAAGAAACCCTTTCCCACACACTTTTAGTTGTACCTTTGAAAGCCAGACCTGAGAAAACATGATTCCTTGGCCTGTAGCTATGAACAATCCAGTGGGAAGAGAGAATAAGCATCAGCTAATAGGGCTGTGCTGAAAGACCCTTTAAGCTACAGAACTCAAGGACATGGGTTGTCTTCCCCAAGTCAGTCTTCCTCCCATTTTATTTCCTGTGATAACAACGTTATATCATAACAAAAAGTGTGAGTTGTATGTACAAAAGGTTCAAATCTCCTTTGACCTGAGCTACACCATGCACAGATTTTCAAAAAGTAAAAAAAGCCACCACCTGAGATCACTGGAATATGATCCAGTTTGCACCTAACTTGCCATCTTGGCTGTAAGCATAACCTACGGAAAAGATACTCACTAGAGCACTTGAAAAGCCACAACCTCCACTCTGCTCTAGGCCAAAAAAGTGTGTGATGCTTTTCCTTGGCATCTCTGCTACATAGCAACACAGCTGACAGCAAAGCCACATCAGCCAAGACGCAATCTTCTCAGCTCCAGCACTCTGAGCTGTTACATTGCACTAACAGCTGGAAAAACTACTTATTCACACTTCTTCTGCAGTGACATTGATGATGGGGCTGTCACAACACGGGCAAGTAACAGTGATGAGATTCAGACCTAACATCTAACAAACAGTCCCACTGAAAAGAAATAGGGCCCTTTAAATAGCTTTTTTAAAACATTCAGAATTATGCAGATTTTGGGTTATCCCAGCAAAGATTTTTAGATGCAGACTGGAATGTAGGAGTCCAAATAATACTGAAACTAAAAATACTTGTTCTTGTAACCCACCTGACACTTTTCAAAATCTTCTTCAGTCAATACATATTTACTTATCTGGCAAACATCACATCCAGGAGCAAAGGGATGCTCTTCACACTGCAAGAAGCCTACAGGACATTGTACATCACCCCCTGCACTGAACACAAACCCAACAACATCACACGTAAGTTTGAACTAAAACTTGCCATGACCTAGCATAATTCATTTAACCATGAGACAAAGCACTCACAAGACAAAACTCTCAAGAACATTATCTTCAAGCCACATAGCAGCATCTGCCAACACACTTTCTCCCCCAGTCTAAAGGCACTTACCCTCCTGCTGTTTTTTTAACAGGCCCATTGGTGACAGAAGTGTGAAATACTGTTCCAGTCTCCAAAATAATTCAATTTACACTCACTAGAGTCCTGAAAATAAGGAAATCTGGAGACAACACCTATCCTCCCCTCCACGGGTGCAACAATATCCTCCGAAGCACTTGTGTTTTAGAATATAGTCTTCTCAAACATGATAATCTAATTCCCGCTGGAGAAACAGAGGTTGATTAAGAGGCAAAACACAAAACACCCAGCTACTGCTGGGTCTTTGCAATACTGGGCCACTGTCAATCTTAATGAAATTTGTGCTAAAATGACGCCAACATAAATTAACAAAAACCATGTTCCATAAATCCTTTAACAGGAAACATCATAAACAAAAGCAGCATCACCTGAGATTAAAAAACATATTAACAGATCAGTGGAGACAGTAAGCAAAATAACTCTATTCTGGCTTTTGCTCTTGCTGGCTGGTATTTGCTTTTCTCCTAGGTAATTATTTGGCTGTTGCTTACAGGACAGATTTTGTACCCATCCGGGAAAGCGTATGTGCTATAATCTTGATGCATGCTTTCTACTTTTTACCAAAAAGACATTCTTAGCTCTTGAAAGAAAATATTTGAAATTCAATTTATTAACATAGCTTCACTGCATGTGAAAACCTAGACTTCCTGGGGGACTAAATCCACCTTCATTCAAAGCAGACAGACTACCTCACATGCCGCCTACAGCTTGCTTTGCAGTAACAAGCCAGTTCTACCTCCCTAAAAGGCTACTGAAATGGCTTGTTACTAATAAGGGACCCAGATTCTCAGGCTGTGAAAGGATCAAAAAACAATGAACATAGAGCATGTGTCCAGGCTGTATTTGTTTAGGAAAGCCAACAGCAGAAACAGCATGCTACCATACTCTGCTCCTGCGAACTCTTTTGCTACTGCTATTTCCAAATACTGGCACAGCCTATTCATTGCAACCTCTCCATGACAGCTCCACACAGCACTGTTAATCCTGATGTTATACAAGGAACAGAAGGCAGAGTACAGGCAGAAAAGCAACAGCAGGTCTCGGAATTAAAGCCAGGTCTTCCTATTATAATTTTTCAGCCTGGAGACATCAGGTTCTTTTTCCATCACATATTATCCCAAGCATCCTTTAATGGAAAGGAATGCTTTTGCCAAAAACAATCCCAAACAAAACCCAAACCCACATAACAGTCACAGTATAGTCTTTTTCAAACCATCATCAAGATTGCATCAACATGTTTGTAGTTCTCTTCCAAACTTAGGCCTCTCTGGCCTTTCCACAAAACTTTTGGTAGAAGGGTTCACCTCAGGTCCTCAGAGCAACTCTAGTCAAAGCCACTATAGAAGTGGCAATCGGGAATTGCACTGCTGCCACAGAGCTGGTCCAGGACACAGGGCATAGGTGAGACATGGAGGGCACTACAACCCCTAAACACCCTGTACAAGATATATGGAAGTCTGCAGGAACACAACAGCAACAGCACCCTCTTCCCCTGTAGCACACAGGACCCATCTGCAGAAACTTGTCTCCAGCCACCACTGGCAAGTAAGACTCTCCATCTCCTTCTCCTGAACACCAAAGCCTGTTCCTACTCTACACACCTTGTCTTGCAAGCTTTGCCTGGCGTCCTTGAACACATCCTTTGGGCTCAGCTTTCTTTCATTTTCACTGGATGCCAAGTCTCTGATATGTGTCAGACCTAATCACTGCAGACAAGCATGGAGCAGAGGTAAGGGAGAAGAGAGTATGCAGCCAGGTGTTCTCACACCAAGAACATGTGTTTGGAGCTACTAATCGCTGCTCTCCCACTTCACATACCCCAGTCCTACAACATCAGTGTTCTACTCTCTTCTCAAGGTGAGATTCATAGTGCATAGGTAGGGCACTTGCAAAATATGCTACACTGCAATGCAGGGCCCAGACCAGCCTAAGATTATGTCATGTGAACAGTTAACATGGATATGCCAGCACACTGATCCTCTGAACCTATTACAGTGAGCTAATTATTCAACAGCATTTGTGGCATTCTGATTCACTCCTTTATGGGACTGCATCTTGTTCAACTCTCCCTCCTGGCTACAGCTGGATAAGAAGCTAGCCAGGCCTTGGAGGGATGCACCACCTGTAGTACCAGCTCGTCTGCTGGTAGCTGCACTGCATCCCAGCTACCTAGTGAAATATTACACAGCTTGCCTCCAGCAGACAAAGGAAAAGCTAGGAAACAGTGATTCAGCGGATACAAAACCTGGAAAACATTTAAGGCAAACACTTACTAATTCAGCTGACCTGATTAACATGACCTGTTGGAAAAAGTAACGTGTTTATCAGAAGATTCAGATCAGCAGACATAAAAATCACATCACAAGGAAGATGGTTGAATGGAAACTTCTCTTGTAGATCCAGTCCCAAACCAGTCCCTTTTCTCATGCTCTCTTCCCATTTCTAGGGAAGTTATCTACTTCCACTTTGAAAGATTAATGGAGACAACAGATAAGTAAGTGTGTTAATATGTCTCATTCTCCTGTAGAAGATACAATGATCTTTTTTCACAGTATACCACTGCTAAGAGAATATCTGGCTCTTCTCCTCATTCTTTCTAATTTTCTTGCTCCTAACTGCAATTTCCTGTCCATATTTTCCACTATGCTGTGCCTGTCACCACTGGAGCCTTCTCTGGTAAGCCATTGAAGTATGTATCTTCTATGTTTTCTGGGTAATCCAGTCCCTACATTTTTGAATGACAAGCTAGAATCTTAATTCCTAGCTTTTACAGATCAGCAGCAAATGCAAAATTGACATTAATGAGTCAATGAGACAGTGGGAACTGCTATGTTCAATCCAGGAATTCCTGTCCAGGAATTTCATGTTTTACTGCTCACTGGAAAGAATGTAAGTGAATAAAAATCCTCTTGTTGTGCAATTTTCAGCTGTAAACTGCTAGCTCAGGAGAGGGTAACTGATCTACAAAGCATAACTATAGCATCCCTTGTAATGTCTGATTAGATGGAGCACAGAACTGCAAATTAAATTCAGTGGAGTCTACAATGTAGCAAGCTGCACATCAGGGACAGATTTACTAGTTGTTTCAGCACAAATCAAGAAAATGAAAAGGTAAGAAATACTTTTGTTAGGAAGAGGACTCTCTGCTATCACAGGCTACACCACTAATAATTACTGATGCAGTACTAGGCAATCTTTGGTACTGATGTAGTACTGATGCAGTACTAGGCAATTTATCCAGACAGTTTGCTGTACAGCATTAAAAGATTGCAGTCAAATAGAAACCCTAAAGGGCTACAATCCAATGGGCCCCATACCTGTCTTTCAACACCCTAACCTGTCCGTTTCTTCCCAACACAAGCCACTCTTGTAAGTCTGCAGAGCCCTGCCTAAACAACAAATCAGCAAAGGGATTCATGGCTGGCAAAGCCATGTGGTGTCCTCAGTGTTTCACCAGGATAAGTTGTGAGACTCTCCACAGGGGACCTCAAACAACCTGGACATCTAAAACCTGAAGTAATATACGAAAAGTGATGGAGAACACCAAGCATCTCTCTCACAAGGTGTACCTTGTGCCTTTAATTCTGCAGTTAGGCATTGCTTTATGTAGCTGCCACTCCATTTGCCACATAAAGTGAAGCACAACAAGTGACTCACCCCTACATCTCAGTAGCAGAGCCTAGTGTAAGAATAACCACCTTGAAAAACCTTAGAGCCAAATTCTGAAAGGTTATACATTGCTTGAACATCAGATAAAAAAAGGAGGAGCAGATATGCATGAAATGTAAACACTTAAGAGCAACCAGACCTCTACAGGACATGCTAAGTGCCTGCCACTGACATAGCTTGGAGAAGCAGTGGGGAAAGCAGTGATGCCAACACTAGGAGCTGTTCGGTTGTGACATTTATCATGCACTGTCACTTATTCAATGGCTGCAGTATCTCTCAGACTTACAGGCTCTGTCCTTGAGAAATTTGACTTCAGCCCTCTCCACTCCTGCACCAAACATGCCACAACCCGTTCTCCCACGGCTGCTCCTGCTGTGCAGTTTTGAAGTCTAAACTAGCAATCCCTTTGCTGTTTGACTCATGCTGAGACAGAGTTGTTTCCTACCACAGTTCTGCCACTACTAAATAAGATGGCATGTGACTGACAATAAAATCATCTTCCTGGTAGGAGCTGAAGCTGAGAAATCGATTGGCTTCAGTCACTACTCTCTGAGACCTAGACACTTCACCAGATTTTCATTCCTGTTAGTCTTAGCAACAAGACTGTACCTTAATTTTCTTCCGCCACTGTTATTAGAGGTCACAGCAGAGATAAGGGATGACTGCTTCTACTCAAATCAGTCTGAGGCAAGTACAGTTTCTGCCTTCATTAAAACTAAATTCAGTACAGCTTTCAGAAAAATTCTTTCCCAACTGTGTTAACTCTCAGCTATGAAAGCTCATCAATAAAATCCTCTGCTGGAACCATCTGTGGCCAGGACAAAGTTCTTGCTATCAGCTAACTAATTTGCAATCACTCTGCTCTGAGGACTGAAAGGGATGGAAGAAAGCATCATGGCCAGGGCAAATGTTATTACAAGAAAGAGTAAGCTATTCCAAACAGGATGTTTGAAAACCTCATGTAATACTTACAATGCCTAATGTGGACACTCATACATTGGTGAATCTCCAGGTTTCCATTCTATGACATACAGCTAAGACCCTGGATGATAAATTGACCAGTTTCTAGAAGTGCCAGGCTGGATTAAAACACAGTGTGAACAGAGAGCAAACAGGAGCTCAAGCAAACCAGTGCTGCCAGTGCAAATATTTGAGCTCTGATAGCATGGAGCAAGCAGAGATGCTGGGACTGAAGAAGATTGTGGTCAATTTGGTATGAGATCCCAACTTCAAAGCAGATGTTGCTCCTAATTCAGCAGTGCTGCACCTCTGCCTGGCATAGGTGACTGGGAAAAAAAGAGGAGAGAAAGAGGGGGAAGAAAAAGGCTCTGAAAAGAAGCACTGCATTGTGCCCTGGGACACTGTGGCAACATGGAGAACTTCTTGCTCACTGAAAGTCCTTGAGAAATGCAGGTGAGCATATAAAAACAGAAACCTCAGCTAGGGAGAAAATAGCTGAGAAAATGCTGCAGCACTAGAGCAACTGCCTTGTTGCCAGCCCTGAAATAAGTCACATTTTTGTTCCCTCTACCAGGTAGATGATGACAAATGTCTGCACAGCTCTCACCACCAGACCCTGGTGAAAGAAATTAGCCCCAGGTTATGTACTCCCGAGTTGTACTGTTATACTGTTTTGCTGTAAAATTAAAGTTGCACTGTTACTTGCCTGTTTTAAACTGTTCATGTGGAATCTGTACCCTGAATTTCTGTTCGTTATGTCCAAGTTCTGTACCCTTTCTCCCTAAATCCTGGGCTTTCCCCTCTCCCGACTAAAGCCCGCACGCCGCCGCCTTGTCGTTCCCCCCTGCCACTTCCTGCTGCCCCCCCCGCTGCTTCCTGCTGATCCCTGCCGACGGCCGTCGAGCTGTGGGCCCCGCCCAATATGAAGATCAGGGAACTCCCATGGTGCCTGGCTGCGGCCGGGAGTCCAGTTAGAGCTAGAAAAGCCCCTGGGACAGCGAGCCGACACAGAAACTGGACCTAAGAAGGACAAAACTGTGCCAGGCACACATCTAGCTACCTGCAGGCAGCAGGCATTCTTTTGTTACTTTCTCGCCATGACCTAAAAGGAACTGGAGAGAGGTGACGCCCCTGGACCACACGAGCCAAAGTGATTCTATTGGAACCCCCGTGAGGAAGGAATCCCGACTCTGCAGCAGCAGCAGCAGATTCGACTGCACCTCCTCCTCCGTGGTGTCCACTGGGAGCAGCGGCGGCGTGCGCAGCCCCTCGGGCCCCCTACCCAGAGCTGATTTCTAATAAAGGCCTTTTCAAAGGAGCTGGTCTCCTGGCCAATTTATAACACCTGGGAAGCTCTTTAACCTTCAGTGGAATGGCACTATCTATGTACAGCATGTGAACCCACATCGCCAGTCTGTGCTCTGGCCTCCATTTCCCAGCTGGAGGGAAGAGCATTCCTTTTCAAGTCACAAGGGCCATCAGAAAGTGGAAACCTAAGCCTTACCCCACCCCTCCCTGCACCTCTGGCTCTGCAACCTGCAGAGCACACAGATGTACAAGTCCAGCCAGGAATGCAGTCCTGCCCAGAGGGTGTTTTCAAAGCAGTGTGTAGCAAAGTCGTGGCAGTCAGACTGACAGGAATCTGGACTTCCTTCTTGGTCATCTCCTGGCAGGCTGGACATCACCTGGTGCATGCACACCGAGGCCAGGAGTACAGTGAGGAGACCAGCTGCCCCCAGCACTGCACCCATCTGCCAGGACATCATACATACTGCGTTGTGGTGCTGGAGCAAGAAACCTTCAGCAGACACCAGCTCCCAGGAGGCTTGCTGCCATTACAGCAAGGAGTTGATGCAGCAATGCTTTTGCAGGGCTGATGCCTGCTCCCCAGCAGTCTGGAAAGTTTGTTTAATGGTTGCCTTTGTTTTTAAACATGAAGCAAAAGTGCCTGCTTGATTACAGTCAGAGCTCAGGCGCTCCACTGGTTTGCATTAGACCTATCCAACTGTGAATAACAGCGTGTATTCCAGGAAAAATACAGGAAAGGAAAAAACCAAACCAAACCAAACCAACAAAGTGCTGGCCAAGTGTTGATGTTAAACAGTAAGAAGGAGCCAGGCAGGAATGCAGTTAAAACTCAGTTCTAGCTCTGCTCCTTTGTGCTTACTCCAGAAAATAGCATGAGCCCAGAATTTGGCAGAGGGGAAGAAAAAAGAATTCGGCTCATGCTGAAGAGGAACACGACTGAATTTCTGATGCCTGTGGAGTTCAGAGGCAGTGGAGAAAGGGGAAGCAGGATTATATGGAGCACTGCAGCACCAGGCAAACCAGACCTGACTTGAGAGTTTCTGTAAAACTAGCCCCCAGGTGTGGGACAAAAGGAATAACGACCATCTGAAGCAGGAAATGGGAGTAACTCAAATCCCTATGCTTTTATCTCTCCTTCTTCAGCTACACACACACACCCCTTGGTGTTTGTTGTTGCTGTGAAAACAGGCATATAAGCAAAGTAAAGTTTCATTTAACTTCTGCAATCAGCAGTGACATCTGCCCTAAACCACACCGCTGTTTAGATGGGGAGAGAAGAAAACCCAGCTCAAGGGAAAGTAGTACTGAACATGAATGTTTCTTTTAACATTGTGTCCAAAGCTCTTGACCACTCTGTCTCTACATCACATGGCAAATGTCCTGACTTGGTGAGGTCTAGTGTCATGCAACAGTTCTACAGACTAGCTTGAACCAACCAGCTCTCAAGAGATCCCCAGCATTCATATTAAGAACAAGAACAGAAAAGCATGCAGCACATGGGATCACAACTGTGTAAACCAGGCAGATACGACTGAGTCACCACCATCATTCCACTGCATTGCCTGAGAACTTGCCTTATGCCAGCATCCAGTCCTGCACTCCCCGACGAGCCACAGCCACCAGCTCTGAGTTCAGCAAAGAGCCTGCATGGTGGCTCCTTCCAGAGAGCTATTTTTGGTAGAAGGATACTTAGAAGCAATAATTACGGATGAACACACATCCCCTAAAGTCAATGGTATGTGGAAACACCTGCTTCTCCTCTCTCATAGTCACAAAGAATCACAGCATGAACTAGGTTGAAAAGAACTTTGAGATAATCAGGTCCAACCTATGACCTAACACCACCTTATCAACTAAACCAGACTCTAATCCATTTAGGTTCCTAAGTTAAGGACATAATTCCTCTAAATTTTAGATGTCTGCTCAGCTGCATGTGGCACAATCATACATGGGAAATGGAACATGAAAGCAGTGCCATGGACTTCCCCCTGCAAGCCCATGATCTCTGGAAGTTACAACAACATTATGCTCCAGCAACACAGGCAATCCACCTTCTCTAATCCACCACAACAGGGAGCAGATATGCTCACGGCACGTCTTCAAAACACTGCAGTAGTCTGGAAACACTACCTGTTAAAAAATTACCTGAGCAAGGCAATTACTTTGGCCAGGTTTCCAATCCTCACTGAACACAGGGAGGACAGAAGAGATACCCCCACGAAACTACAATGTTCCCTCTAACAGTGACAACAAAATGATGTTTTGGAAGCAGATTTGCAATAGTAGCAATGAGCTCCAACTCAATGAGCTTCCTTTGGTCAGCCAGGAATTTTAACTTTTGTGGTCAAACTGGACAAGCCTAAAATAAAACCCAAATTTTGGGCAAAAGGAACTAGATTGCTCCCAGAGAATTAATTACAGTGCCACTGTGTAGACATGCTTCAGCTTCCTCAGATAGCACGAACCTCAGCTGGGAAGGAAATACTGAGAGTACAAACAAGAGGAGTGAGTGAATTCAGTCACCTACTATCACCACTGCTGCCACGGTTTCCAAGGTCTATTCATCACAGGGTCCCTGACACTGTTGTTGTCCCAGTGACCTCCACAAGGCACTGCTCTGGGGATCAACTCAAGCCACCTTAACAAAAACACACAGGAAAGTCTCTAGTGTTCCAGGACAGCCTTGAATTAAGAGAACCAGGAAACACAGGTGCTTTTTAAATCATTCTGCATCTGTCTGGTGTTCCCTGTGCTCAGTCCCGCACATCAATGACAAGCTGGGGCTGTCAGCACTTACCAAAATCCCAGCTCCGCACTGGAGAGCACAGAGTATAGCAAGGGCATTTGTGGATATGAGGGGACCAGTGTCACAACACATGCTCACAGAGCACTCTGTCCACCTGCCATGCATCCCTGCGCCTGCCACACTCTGGGGGCTATTCCCTACCCTGTGCCAGACAGAAACAGGCCCTTTACAGTGTCCTGGAACAGATGTAAACCGCTGAAGTTAAGGCAGGGCCTTAGTGAGATGAAGGCACTGTTGAACTCCAGTGGCTCATTCCTGACTAACGTGAGCAGGAATGTGGCTCCCAGGCAGCATTACGGCTTTAAGGTCCCACTTCATTCCTTGCTAAGCAGGTGAACAGAGTCCAGGAGATGTGGTGCCTGCTCCTTAGGAGTCTTTCTCTGCAGGCATTGCAGCACTGCATGCAGATCTACAAGGCCTTTGGTTGCTGTCACACACACACACACACACACACACACAGCTGATACCTGAGGGCATTTCAAAAAAGCTAGCAAGGGCCTCCAGTACCTTAAGATCCCTCTTCTTGACATTCATTTAAATAGTCCTAAACACTCAGCCAATTTGCAGAGGATGTACAGCAAAGAGCACACAAATCTGATCTGCAGCTGGCACCTCATTCTTGTCTGCTGAAGTCACAGTACCTCTGTTTTAGAAAACCTTTTTGTCGTGTGCCTCATTGTAAGAAAAAAGTCTGGTTTCACATTAGTGTAAAGACAATCACTGGCCAGATAGATCAAAATGTATGTACGTTGACACCATGCACAGATCAGCAGCTATCTAGAAACAGTTTCTGTTTCAGAGAGGTATCTGGTAGTTCCATTTGGTCCTAAGGAAATTTGTTAAACTGGCTAATTGTCTTCACTAGAGACCAATTATATAGAATCTGATAGCGTGTTTACGCAACATCTAGGCCACTAGACATACAGCATTTGTTATACTGTCCTGCTGCCTCAAATACCCAAGAAAACTCAAGGAACAGTATGTCTGTTTCTCTGGACACAACTTTTCAGATCACATTTGTTTACTTTCCTGTTATAAAAGCTTGGTCTTCAAGTCCCAGAATAACCGTGTAGCTCTTTCCTGGCCTACACCCATCTCTTCTATGCTTTCTGAAGTGCTGACACCAGGACTAGGCAGCTTTCCTGCACTAGGGTCCTCAGAACATTTCTCCCCTACTCCCCTACTCACCTGAGGACTGCAAGTTCCCTCTCAGCTGAACTACTGAGCTTGGCAGTGATGTTAACTGATATCCTCCAAGCCTGTTGCACCACCAGGATTTTCCAGACAGGGATACTCCAAGTCTTGCTAGCTTGACGTCTGTGCTTTGCTCTACACGTACAGCCTTGCACAGACGAGCCCTGCTTTTCAGGTGACTCTGCTCCCACAGCTGATCTATTAATAACATCCCCTCCAAGCACAGCATCTCCATGCTTGTGCCAACACTTGTGCAGTATTTGTATCCCTGACAAAGCCATTGGCTAATGCAGGGCCAGGAACAGACACCTTTAGTACTTCATGAGATTTTTTTTAGCTTCCCTACTCATGGTGGAAGATGACTCCTCATCTGCAACTGTTTCACAACAATGCACAAATACTCTGGGCTATTTACAATAAGCCACTTTGATTTTGTCTGGTGTGTACTCCCATGTCAGAGTGCCCTCAGGAACAAAGTCAAAAGTTTCCAAAGCTATGTGTAATTATGCCTCAAATTATTACCAAAAATCATACTCATATGAAGAAGTTTTCTGACAAAGTCAGTTTACCATTCAGGGAAAACTGGCTAGTACTATATTGTCTTCTCTCAATTCTTCATTAGCTGCACAGCTTATCAGACTTTCTGTGCTCTGAACAAACTGAACTTCAGGTAGTCTGGCAGGCTATTTCCTCATTGTTCCAGAAAAATGCTCTTACAGTAGTTTGGGTTTTTTTTTTCCACTCCCCTGAATTTTTTCAAGTGCAATTAATGATTCAAGGAGCTCTTTGGCTTAGTCTCTAAAAATTATGGACTGTAAGTTAACCATTGTTTTGAACATTTAAAAACAATGACATGTAACATTTTTCCTAATTACTGGAAGCAATTTGCCAGCAATGCAGAAAACATTCTCTTACGACCAAGCTACAAATGCAGCTTCTCCTTTCCAAACATCACAAAATAAATAATGATTATTTCTGCCACTGCTTTTTCAGTATACTTTTTCAGTCCTGGTCAGTATGGAGCCTCAACCACTGCTAAGATTTCAGGAATCCCTGATACATTTAAAGAATCCCTGCTTATTGTTCAAACCTGCTGCTCAAAAGCTCTTCACTGGTACCCTTCAGTTCCCCCATCAACTGTCTGCCTTTACTTGCAGATTACTTGTTTATTTTGCTTGCTATGTTTTTCTATTCATTGTATTTTGAGGGTTTTTGCTGCTTTAATCTCCTTTGTTAACCAAAGCAGCTTTCCTTAAAACTAAAAAATGTGTCCTTGCAAAAGCAGAATTGTGGTTTATCGAGGACCTAATTAGGATTCTTGAACAATTCCCAATTATCATTCCCATTTTTATGCTTAAGTTCTTCCTTCTACATTTTTTCACCTGTAATTCTTTTCCATTTCAAAAAACTGTTGTCCCCTTAGAGCATCAACCATACATCGTATTGGTTGGGACTATATGTTCTCTTTTCACATAAAAATAATGTTCAGTCATTAATATTTGTACCTAAGCAAGCATTCTTTTCAGTTCAGTGATTCATTACACTTTTTTTAACCCAGAAGAGATCTGAAACTGCATTACTCCAAGACAGCATCAACACTTTCTAGACAGTGTTATTCACGTATGTGTTCTAGGTGAATAGCAGCTTTCTCGCAGTGCTGAAGTACCTGAAGTACCTAAATGGGAATATAATTTTTCTCTTATTCTCCTCTGGTAGAGTCTCAAGGAGATGTTCACCCAGGCACTGTGCAATACTGATAACAGCTACTTCCATCCCTTGCTAAAGCTAAAGCTAAAACCTTGAGCTTTCCATGTCTTCTTCTTTTGACTTACCAACAGCTTCAAAGCAAATAAAAATAAATGTGGTGTCACCTTCTCTTCCTTCTCCATTTCATCCTTCCTAGAAAACATGGCTGTAGCTACTTTGTTTTTGAACATTACAAAAATGCAGCTGATCCCATGGGACTCAGCTGTGACAACAGTCCATTTGTCTTTATAAACAGGCCTTATAAATTCACACAGGGGTGAAACTTGTGATCAACTTACCCTAGCATAACAAGTTACTGTACACTGGCTGAGCAGCACAGACTGTACAGGAGCTCAGACTTAGCCTGTATGGTGTGATTTCTTCCATCAGAAATGCCTATTTTAGAAGCTTCCAACCACTTCTGACATGCCTGCATTTTACAGAGTTAAGCCATATATACAGGCTGCTGTGAAACTGGAAATGCAGTGGCCAACACAAGACTGACTGTCTATATTACCCACTCTGGTCTCAAGAATAGTATAGATACACCTCATCTCAGGATAACTGCAACCACTTGAGTACAGACATTTCAGCCCTAAAAACTTCCAGAGACCATTTCCACAAATATATCAGCAGTGACAGGATTTTAATTCCTCTCTGAGAGAGCTACCCAGGAGTTTGGTATATTTGCACTTTGGGGGATACCCTGAAATTCCAGAGGCAGGAATTTCCTCAGGCATACATGGAAGTCAGGGGAGTTCTTGTAAGATTATAGGCATTGGCTGTCACAGGTGACCCTACAGTTAGCTCACTTGGTTAGAGCACAGCGCTAATAACACCAAGGTTATGCAGGGACCATTCACTTAAGAGCTGGACTTGATAATCCTTGTGCGTTGCTTCCAACTCTGAATATTCTGTAATCTGGAAGTTGTGGTTCTGTGGTCAGGTGATCAAACTTGTGTACATTCCCAGCAGAATTGGCTGTTTTGGCCAGGTTAAGGCAGGGGGTTGAAAAGTGAGTTCAGAACAGCAGCATATCTGTCTGTCTAGCAGGGGCTAAGGGCATGTCTTTTCTGCTGAGACAGCTCTGCTCTTGGCTAGCAACCAGAGTTCTCAAAGCTGCACAGCCCTGAGTGAGATGTCTAATGAAACACCGAGGAGAGTTAGCTTTGTGTTGATCCTGTGAAAGCTAAGCTGCTTTAGTTTTCTTTACCAATAGATTCTGACCATAATTTACCCACCTTTCAGAAGGCAGAGAAGTAAAAATGTTGGAAAAACCAGTGGATTTTAAGAATCTGAGTGATTTAGCCAGCTCCCCTCTGCAAAACAAGTCCAAACCAACACCAAAACCTGCTTTTCACCCTGGTTCCCTTAGGTGTGTGCAGGAGCCAGGACTCAAAGGTTTGCAGTTGAAGACATTGTTTAGGACAATGTCTAGATGAAATTTTCTCAGGTTAAAATCTTTAAGCAGCTGGTCCAGTATCCCTATATTTACAAAGGAAAAGCTTTTACCTGACACAACTGAACATTTGCCTACACTGGATCAGGGGAACTGCAGTGCAAGCACCAGGGGAACTGCAGTGTCAGTACCAGAGTCCTCAACACCACTTTGTGCTGGCATACCTCCAGCCACACACCACAGCAGGGCTGCAGCTCTCCTGGTACTGTAGAGCACCTGATGTTATTTATACAATATGTTCCCATGATATGTTCCCTGAGCTTGGAGGAAGCTCTTCAAAATGCCAAAAGATGATGGAAGACCAAAGACAAGGAACTGTATGATGCCATCCTATGCTGACTTCTCTCAAGCAGAAGTGGAAAAAGGCTTGTGCGGGCTCCCCACTCAGACAAGTGAAGGACACCACGAAACTCATGTCCTTGGTGGCAGTAGGATGGTTCATCCTGTGTGACATCCCAGTGAGCCAGCTGAAAGGCAGAGGGGTTACCTCTACATGGGGTGCTCTCAAGACAGCAACAAGGCATGATATTCTCACCACAAAACATGTCTCAGTGGAGTCTCTCCCTACAGCTATTACAAGTGGCCAGTGTGACCATACCTCTCCACCAGACATACTCAGCCAAAGCAGCCAGAATCTCACCTTTTACCTTTGAGAGAATGGGATAATGCTTACTGTTTGCATCGAGTAGCATCTGGAAGCACTGATTCATTGGCAGCGAATTCAGCCACATTTGATGCACAGTTCCAAACTCAGTTAATTTGATGTTTGATAGCCCAATGGTCCCAAAATGTGTGTAAATATTTTTCTCACATGGTGCTGTCTGGGGAATATGGAGGGAGTGGGATACACTGATAATCCATATAAAAATAAAGGGTTTGTGTGAGTAAGATGCAAATCAGTCTCCAACACTATGTGTCGCTAATGAACGCACTCAAAAAGCAAAAGAGGTCACACAAAAATACATAAAATCTGTCATTAAAAAAATAGAATTTTATTTGCTAGAACAGTCTTGTAATGCATGTACCAGACCTGACTTTGCAGAAGTCATATAAGTGTATCTATTTTTGTCAAAGATTAATCTGAGTTCTGGCTGAAGCTAGCAATCCTGCTAATCTTATTAAGAACAAAGAGATTGAGAAATGAACAAGGTCAGTTACCTAAATCTTCCCTCAAACAGTAATAGGACAGGATTGATATCACAGTTAATTGCAGACTAAACACTGTTACACATTCGGTCTTAATTGACAGGATTGTACTCAAGATCCATGGATAAACCTTTCTAAACCTCTCCCTGGTTTTAAGACTGCACAGCCAACTGCTCCCCACAAACTCATCTGTTCACATGTGACTTCTGAATGCTCAAGAAAGATAAATTCTGTGAAAAGGGAGAACATGTGGGCATCTGAATGCTCCAGCAGGGACACTGTCAAGCTTACTTCAGCTGACCCATTACAAATCAGCTTCCAAGTCCACTTCAATTACATTCTGGGAACAAGCTTTCCACACCTGCCCAGAGGAGCCCACACCTACCCTCAATTCAGGCTGTCAGGGGCTGAGAGATGTCTTGAGCCAGAGACGACACTTGGGACATGTATGAGACTCTCTGGTGTGACTATCCTTCATCCGTCTGTCTAATCCCTTTGAAACTATTCATACACCTTGGTGTCTGAGCATCTTTCATCCAGGCATGCTGGAAATGGACGATGTCTGCTGTGGATGTGCATGTATCTGCTAAGCTTGCTGGATTACAAGAATTTTATTAAGGAACCCAATCTTTTTGCTATTATCAACAAAAAATGAAGAATTGTTCCTACTCTTTCCTTTTTGCCTTAGGTCAGAAAAAGAAACAGTTATCTTAAAACTATGTTCAGCCTCTTCCTACTTGCAATCAATCTTTCAAATTATCAAATAAAAGCCTTCATGAAGATTATTGCAAATAATTATAGGATACAGACATTTTAAGTCAAAAATATAATAGAAACCATACCATTTCCAAAAACCTTGATAGTGTTTTGCAAATCTTCTGTAGTAAGGCAACAGCATCAATGAATAGTTTTCTCGAGAGAGTGCATAGAAGTAGGAATTTACAGAAATGCAAAATCAACACTTCATATACTGAAAACATGGGGAACAGAAACATACTTAAAAGACCTAAAAATGTAAGTGCAGATGAGAAAGAACATGTAAGTTGGCTTGCAAGTTCACCTTGACCAGGGAGCAGACAGGGACTGGACCAACAACAGCTTCCTTGGGAAGTAGTGAGAGTAAAAAGGACTTTGACAGCCCCAAGCATGAGCACTCAGAAAACCACTGTGCCTGAAAGAACCACAGCCAAACATAGATGCATAAACAAGGAAAGATGAGGGCAGTGACAAACCACTGCACCAAGCACACACATGACTGCCATGTCACAAGACAGATGTTGCTAGTCCTGGGAAGAGCTGAGACAACAGTTAACACACAGAAAATGTGCACTTCTGGGACAGGCTCAACAAATAGAACACTAAAGGACAAACTGGTTACAGCTGTAAAGCTCACACAAGTACAGCAGAGGCTCTTCAGTGGAATACAAACCCTCACAAAACCAAACAGATGAAAACTAAAGCTGGGCTTTACTTTTCATCTGAATTTGTTTGATGAAAACTAAAAATCAGTCTTCAGAACCACTGTCATGAGTCAGAAATGCTGTCAGTTGGTATGCAGGAGCCAACATGGATCCCCATGAATCCTGCAATGCAGTCTGGGCCAGAAGTACCATCTGACCAGTACTGGACAGGAGGGTGATAGGAATGCAGTCCAGTTTTCAGGTGTGAAAGGAAGCTGTCTTCTACAACTTCTACAGACATGTGCCTGTAAGGTGTCCAGACCGGTTGCAACGTTTTTGTCCAACAGAAAAGCTGGTGGCTACAGTTCCATGCTTTGGGTCCTGTAATGGCAGTAAGTAGTGAGCTCTTGGGATCAGGCATCTGACAGAGCCACAGCATCAGACCACCATGATCCATCACTGTAATTCTGTCAGAACGTGCAAAACAAAGCTTCGCACAGGGGCACCCAGCTCCTGAACGGCTGACTAAGCCAAGGCCGTATCTCTGCCCTGATCCACACTCCTTACTTCTGGCTGAGCTGTTCCAAAAAGCATTCAGCTCAGAGCTTCTGTGTGCTACCTTGAGTGGCCACTGACACCTGCCCTCAGCCTGCTGACAGGGCTATGCCCCTCTGCAGAAACAGTGCCCACACCCAAAGATGTAGGATCTCAAGTGACACACAGTGTACCTGCCAACCAGCCCACCAGCTCAGCACTACTTGTCAGAGTACAGCAGGATAATCCAGTCTAGTGCACTTGCCAGAAGTTAGCAGGATAACCCAGTTACAAGAGGTCTCAGAGAAGTGCACACATTTCATCGCCCAGCCCTTGCTCACTGAGTGCAAAAGGAAAGTGCACTGGCATGCTCACACTGTAAAACTGGCAGCCAGACACCTGCAAGGGATCTCCTTGAGATCAGCAAGGACAGAAGAAGCCACATTTGCCACCTGTCATCTTCTGTTTCTGCTGTGTAACATGCTGAGCTGAGGGCATTTTTAATGGGAAAATCCAGCTAGCTGATAGGCATATGAAGTGCAAGTGCAAGGGATTTCAAAGGCCCACCACAGAGTCCAGGCTGTTTGAAACAAACTCCACACCCTTCTGAATGCAGAAGCGGCATATCACCACTGAATGCCACCTTCACTGAAGGAAGAACCCTGAAATCCCCAGACATTTTAGAAATATCTTAATTAAACTATAGTTATTTCAATAGGTATGCAAAGCCTTAGTTATTTTGGTTCCCACCAGCCAGCCCATTTCCTACACTTGATATCTAGATGTGGAGTATGCAGGTTTGTTTACACACAAACTGAAAACAAAAACAAATCTAGATCACAGACTCCAGCCAAAGATGCAAATAGGATCAGTTCAGTTGTTCCAGCACCTGTTCATGTGCACAAAACCCTGATGTTCCCTGATCATCTGAGGAAAGAAGGCTGGTCCTAACAAGTAAGTCTTGAAGTTACACCTGTAGGGAGCAGATGGAATCAGGTTAATGCATGTAGTGTCCCATCCAACTTGTTTAGCAATAAAATGCTCTGCTCCTCTGTCAGCTCCTTCATCAAGGAACTGCTCTTTGCCTTGCTGTGCTCCAAATTCAGGCCTAAATTATAGAATTTAATCTCTTTGCAGATTTTGTACTATGTGCCCTTTCTTCCTTGCTTTTTCTTCCTCTGAGATTCTCCATCAGTCTCATTGTTAAAGATAAGCCTGAACCAAGGTCTTGTGAATGGAAACATTGACAAATCTGGCCACATTATCCCAGAAGTTAAAGACAACTATTATAACTGATCAACCAAGTACAGCAAAAAACCCCTTTACTTTAAATGAGAAGACTATTACAAATGTCACCAATTTTATATTGTATCTTCTGTGCTTATTTTCAAGGCATCACTTCTAACTCCCTGAGAACGGGAAAAAATCCAAACTGACCTACAAACTGTGTAACACTTGCAACAAAGCAATGGTGTCTTTGTTTCCTACTTTCCCCACCAATACAGGCTTTTTCTAAATAATAACTTTACACAAGGGGTCATCAAGGGTGGTCCTTTCATCCAAGTGGGTACACAGATTAAGCAGCAAAAATTATGTTGTAATGTCAAAAATATTTGCAGAGAAGGAGTCTACAGCTCTGACATCATGTTAGTGATCCAGACAGAAGCGCTGGGAAAAGTGCTTTGTAAGCATTGTTTTTTGAGTAGAAATACAAACAAATAATGTCCTAATAAATACAAATACAATAAATAAATACAAAAAAATTTGCTTCATTTCCAATTTGCAATGAGCTATATGAGGGACTGGCTGAAAGATGGAAATGACAAGACTTGCAAGTGCTCAGTCCCAGGTTTGGAGCCAGGATTTCCTGAGCAGTCAGCCCTTAGTGGCTCTTGGCTTCCTATTGCATCCCAAGCAAGCTTTGAAGACTATATCTAAATATAAAGCAATGTATTCAGAGGCTCAGTTAGTCATGCTGTGACAAGGCATGACCACAGGAAAGTCACGTGGAGAAACAATTCTCAAATCAAGAACAGGTAATAGAATCTTCTACAAAGTGTCCCAGCATTGGAGAAGCCAAACTAGCCAGGGTCACGGCTAGGAAGTAGTGATGGCTGGACAGTGTTTACACACTTAACCATGGGTTCACACAAGTGGTGGAGGCAAGTCTAAATTGCTTATGTTCAAGCTGAGACCAGTTTGTGAGGAATACAGCCTGAACACCACCTTAATGTACCAAAGCAAGTACCTGGCACAGTACAAGAGCCAACACTTGCACGTCTTCTGAGCCAGTACTAAACTGACGTTTGTGACACTACTGAAGCCAACTGCAAAGCTTGGCTGGAGCACCAATGGCCACAATACAGCAAACATGTAGGCACATGCATAACTGGAAAGGGACAGCTGGGAGGGGCTGACTCCATGCTGGAAGTCTGCAGTGGCACATCTCACATAGCTACAAAGCCCAGACACAGCTAGGAATGAGACCTATGCAGGGTATTGCTACAAGAGAGGCACTACCCTGCAAATTAGGTGGAGTGGGAGAGCAATTCTGTGAGACAAACAAGGATGGAAACAGCATGAAAGAGGAAAAATAAACACCATGGCCCTGGCATGGAAACAAATTAATCTTTCCATAGTTCCGAAGTTGCACAGAACTTGGAACAAGAGAGAGGGACTGAGAAGTCAGTAAAGTATTTCACAGATTGTGCACACATCATAGTGTACTGAACAGAAATGATACTTTTATGATTTGGCAATGTGGGCACCCAGCCTGAGCTGAACAAGAATAGAGAGATTTGGCAGGTAAAATAAGAGAGTCATAAATCAAAAGTCTTTGGTACAAAAAGCCAAAGAAAAAGAGCCCCTTGACAGGCGCTGTTGGCTGTTGTATGCAGGAGATTTTTTGGTGGTTTGTTTTTTTGGTTTTTTTTTTCATTTTTTTACTGTTCTCTCTTCACAAGGAGAAAAAAGTTGCCAATTTGGGTTTGTCTGTATTTTGCAATTACTAAGCACTGTGCCCAGGGAGACAACAACAAACTGTTCCAGAACTTTGCCTGCAAAAACATACAGCAACAAGGTCTTGTTCAATAGAATGGATCAAAACAGGAACCTAGCTAGTAATAATGTGTGGTTTGGAAGTGGCTTGGGAGTCTGCCTTACCAGCCAGAAGAATAATTTTGGATGTGAAAGAAAGAGCAAACTCTCTACAGAAACAAACTGAAAACACTGGACTTGCTTCTCTGATAAGTAAATAATTTCTCTGTAATTCTGCTGTAAGAAAAAAAAGTGTCTCTCTAGATGATATCCAGAGGGATATGGACAAGCTTGACAAGTGGGCCCACAGGAATCCCATGCAGCTTAACAAGACTAAGTGCTAGATGCTGCACCTGAGCCAGGACAACCCCCAGCATCAGCACAGGCTGGGGCTGCCCAGATGGAGAGCATCTCCAGATGTGAGAAGGCCTTGGGGGTGCTGGTGGGTGAGAGGCTGGACATGACCCAGCCATGGGCACTCCCAGCCCAGAAAGCCAAACATGTCCTGGCAGCATCCAAAGCAGTGTGGGCAGCAGGGGAGGGAGGGGATTCTGCCCCTCTGCTCTGGTGAGATCCCACCTGGAACCCTGCATCCAGCCCAGGGGTCCCAGCACCATGGATGTGTCAGAGTAGGTCCAGAGGAGGCCACCAAGATGGATTAAAAGGAGCATCTCTCCTACAGGAAAAAGCTGAGACAAATTGGATTGTTTGGCCTGGAAAAGGGAAGGCTATGAGGTGACCTATAACGCACCTTTCAGTATGGGAAGGAAGCCTACAAGAAAGACTTTTTACAAGGGAGAAAGGGGAATAGCTTCAGAGTGAAAGAGAGTGGGTTTAGATTAGACATTAGGAAAAAATTATTTACTGTGAGAGTGGTAAGGCACTGGAACAGGTTGCCAAGAAAAGCTGTGGATGTCCCATCCCTGGAAGTGTTTGAGGCCAGGCTGGACTGGGCTCTGAGCAACCTGGTCTTAGTGAAAGGCCCATGATGGAGGGGATGGAATAAGTGATCTTTGAAATCCCTTCCAACTTAGGCCATCCTGTGATTCTATGATATTTCTGGTACAGTGTTAGACTTTTCCTTATGGGTTTTGTTCCACTTTCCCCAACAGAAGTTTCTAAGTCGTGCCTGTGTGTCTGCTTGTTTGAAAAACAGTCACAGAAGTGGTGCAATACTGAGAGTTTCCAAACAGCAGCACACCAAAGAGAATAATTTTCAAAGAGCCTATTTCAAACTCTTTGTTTGGTTTCTATTAAACACATAATTAACTCTACTGCCTGAACAAACTGACAAAAAGGCTCTTAAATCAAAGACTTATACAGTTGCCAACCATGAGAGTTCACAAGTCAGTTTCTGAAATAGCCACGAAATCGGCTTTGAAGCACAAAAATCATCTGCCTCTGGTTTTCTTTTTCCTTGAGCTGCCTGTATTGGAAATCTAGTAGTGGGCAGCAGTGGAGGTGTGAATTTGCAGAGCAGTAGCTGCTCCAGACTTGCTCCCTCAGGGGACAGTACACTCCTTCCCCAGGAAGGCACGGGAGGAGCTGCAGTCAGTGATGCAAATGCACACCTCCACTCACCGTGGGGCAACCATGAGGTATGATTTTCCCAACCAGAGGAAAGTTACTCGTGCAGTTCTTGTCTCTCCAGCCTTCTCAGAAGTCTGTGCAATTCTGGATATTGCAGCTCTGTGTCCCTTGCCCATGCAGCTGGTTGGATCACTTGGTATTTATCCCACCTGCAAATCGGCACAAAAGCAGCTGCTGTTTGAAGAAAGCTGTGGAGGCCTAAGGGTCAACATTTACCTGAGCTTAGCAGGGACATGATTTGCAATCAACATTTCTCAGTCTCCCGAACACTTCCTTACAAGTGGAGAAATACACCCATGCCTCCACTTCTATAATGATAAACTAGGGGGGCAATGCCAGGAAAAGAAAAACACGGGCAATAATGTTTATAAATCCTCAAACAGGTAAGAGGTGGAAAAGAAGAGACTTCTAGCCTATTCCCAGGTTAGCTGCAAGCAAACAGCAACAGCATAAGGATTCAAAGGACTGCATTAAGCAAAAGACTGGAGATGCAGATGAGGTTGCCCAGCTCCAAACAATGTAAAAGAAGCAAAGAAATCCTGTCTGCAGTTAAGGACTGCTCAAGTGAGGCAGCCTGGGCTGTTGTGCTATTCCCTGCACCATGGTTCCCCAAGCAACGTTGTCTGGGGTAGCAGCACTTCAGACATTTGCCCTGAGCTGCTGTCCCTGCCCTTGTTGCACTGCACTCATCCTCTGCTCCTTCCCTTCCAAACTGTGCACCAGTGACAGGACAGGCTTCAGGATACAGGGAGAGGGTCGGGCATTGGTCAAAACTCCCCAGACCTATAAATAAAGGTTCTCCCATCTTGTGCTCCTAGGGCACACTGCAAAATGCAGGTCTTGATTACTCCTAAGCAAATGCCACTTCTACTCCCCAAACCAGCACTGCCCTGCAGCGAAGGTACCACAGGACAGAGAGCAACATTATTCCTGTGATCCCACTGGGCAGAGACAACAACAGACATTATTGCCTGGCGTATTTTGTTCAGAGAGGAGCACCTCATCCAACACATAGGCAAGATAGAGATCATTCTGCTGCATGAACAACAATGCTGAACTCTAACAGATTTGCAAACACAAAGGCATTTGCACAAGAACCTGTACTAGTCCGTGAAACTCCCTGAAGAAAGCTGTGCTGTGCTGACCCTCACCTGATAATAAAGGAAGGGGGAAAAAAAAATCCCAACAAACAAAAAATACTTTTCCCAGTTTGGATATTGGGCCCCTATTTCTGAGGGCATCAAGATATTCACTGTGATGCTTTTCAACCAGCAATTATTCTCAGCACTATTCACAGAACCCCTGCTTTCCCCATACTCACTTCTTTCTTTTTAACTTGCTATTACAAAAAAAAGTTTGACACTGAGCCCCAGTCTGTCCTGAGCTCCTGCAGGGCAGCCCAGTCATGGTCAGAGAGCACACATCCAAAGGTCTGATATCTCTGAGGGTGGAACATGCCCAAGGCTGCCTAAGGAAGAGAACAGGGGTTTTCCCAGGCCAGGCGTGGATGAATTCATCTCTGGCCTGATCTCCTGTGCTAGCAAATTCTCCTGAGGATGAAGGCAAAGGCACGGGCTGCAGGGTGCAGACACAAGTCTCTGGGTAGAAAGCACTTACCCCACGCCCCAGCCCATGCTGTTGCTGCGGCGATATTGAGCTCAGCAGCTAGCCTGGCACGCTGCACACCACTCCGCCTCACCTGGGAGAAGTTCAGCCCATTGAGCGGGTGGCACTGCTCTTCTACTTTCTCCACAGCACCCGTTTGCTTCCTCAGCCGCTCCGCTTCCTGGGCCAGGAACAGATCCAGGACAGGCACGCCTCGCGACTTGATGTCTACCTCTGTCAGGGAGTTCACCATCAGCATCACCCAGACTGGCCTCTTCCGCTCCCAGTTGCCAGCAATGGCATTGAAGAGGTAATCTGCATACAGCCCTTTGCCCCGCTGGTCTGGGGTCATCCAGGATGGCATCATGAGCTTGACATACTCCAGGTGCCGCTTCAGCCGGCGGTAGATGTCACGGGGCAGCACATCTTGGAGGTTCTCCCCCTGTGGCAGGAGCTGGCAGCTGGTGAGAGCTGAGATGGTGTAGGGATCAGTGAGATCCAGCTCAAAGTACACGATGTGGCTCTGTTGGAAGGCTTTCTTGGAGTTCTCTGGGATGAAATCCCAGACACGCGTGTATGGGACATGGATGGTGCCAAAGAAATAAGATGGGGGATCTCTCTTGATTGTCCACAGGAAGGAGTTCAGCTCATTTTGCTGGGAGAAAGGGAGACACAGCTGAGTAAGTACACACATTTACGCCACGCCACTGCAGCAGGGGGCTTAAGGAAAACATTGTGCAAAGCCAGCAGGTCACCTGGCTCAGCAGCTTGCCAGCCTGGACTTTTCCTAAAGTGATTTCGCTCACATAAAGTCCTCTTTGACCATTGTTTTTCTCAGGTTCTGAGGTAAAAATTCCATTTTCATTAAATAAAAACGTAAGAATATTGGCTTGGGCATTGTGCTCCTGAAAGGTAACACTGCGTCTTCTCAACAGTTACATCACCTGATACATCATCTGGGTATCTACCACAAGCAGCAGCAGAGCACAGCCCTAGTACACCACGATTCAAGCACACCACTTACCCAACTTCTACCTTTCATCTAGTCAAAAATTGGCATCACTTTGCTAAAGCAAAGCAGGACAGCAGGATTTCTATCACTTTCACCTCTCACTTCAGCACAGCAATGTACCTTTCACCAAAGAACCTGCTGTGACACTTAGTCAGAAAGTGGTACAGCATCATGGGTGAACTTCCCACTTTGAGTATGCTGGTTTTGGGGTGAAGCTCATTTTCTTCACAGTGGCTGGTATGGGGCTGAGTTTTGGATTTGTGCTGAAAACAGTGGTGATAATATAGAGATGTTTTTGTTATTGCTGATCAGTGCTTGCACAGAGCCAAGGCCTTTTCTCCCTCTCGTATGACTGAGAGCATGCATGCTGAGGGTGCACAAGCCAGGGGTATATAGCCAGGACAGCTGTCCCTAACTGACCAAATCAATATTCCACACCCTATGACATCATGCTCATCACAAAAAGCCAGGGAAGGTGGGGGGTGAGAAGAGGGGTCATTCAGAATTTTGGGATTTGTCTTCTCAAGTCACTGCCACACATGATGGAGCCTGCTTTCCTGGGGATGGCTGAACATCTGCCTGCCCCTGGAAGTGGTGAATCCCTTGTTTTGCTTTGCTTGTGTGCATGACTTTTGCTTTAGCTACTAAGTTGTCATTATCTGAACCCAACACTTTTACCCTTCCAGTGCTCTCTTGCAACCTCTCTTACATGGAATGGGAATTTAATGAGTGCAGTGCTTGGTTGACAGCTGGGGTTATACCACAACAGCAAGACACCAAGAAAATGAGTATCACAAAACACAGCTGGCAGGCAGACTTGCTGGAGCAGGCAGAAATAAAGTTTTGTACATGGCAGACAGACACCCAGTAAAGACCTCTCAGCCCACTACTCCTTCTTGAGTAGCAGAGAGGAGTATGCAATACCTTGGAAAATAAATGAAAAGATTTTCCTGCAGACCAAACTTTGCCTGTGGTTTCAGGGTATACACTTGTAAACACAGAAGAATAAAAAAATAATTTAAAAAAAGCATCTTTTTTTTTTTTTTTAATTAGCTTAGTAATGTCAGAATCAGAAGGAAATCAGAATCAGATTTAAATTTGTTCTGCTGGAAAATGCACCTCACAGCATCACCTGAGATACCTCAATACAGGGTTGTGGTGTTCCCACAGGACAGAAGAGCACATGGGACAACATGGATCCTGCTTGAATCCTTCCATCTGACTTTACACCAGCAGCAGGCCCAGCCTTCACCACCCACAGCACTCTACTGGTGCAGCAGTACTTACTGGAACAATGGACACAAGCGGTGTCTGTCTGCATAGACAGGAAGAGGTAGCCTTTGCATGTCTAAGTAAGAGATCAGGCTTCCAGATGCACTCGAACATCTGGTCAGTCTTGAGCCAGCAGATAACTCTAACCTCAGCACTGGGGCTATCTGTGCATGTGTGCTGATCTAAGAAGCCTGCCTGACTGCCAAATGCAGAACAGGCTGCTTGGAGGAATTTACTGGAAGCACATTGGCTATAAATTTCTGACACTAAAGACTTGGGGTCAGAAAGGTTAATCTTAAAGACTACTCTGCAATGGCTCATCCCAGACAACCTTCTCCAGCAGCTCTGTACATCAAAACCAGCACTTCAGCAAAGTGCTACCACCAACCCACCTCACCTCCATGGACCACAGAATATAGAATATCCTGAGCTGAAAGGACGCACACGGATCATTGAAGTCTAATCCCTTGAGCTGCATGGAATAGCCACAAGAACTGCACCATGTGCCCAAGAACATTGTACAAACCAAATATATTCCAAACGGTTCTTCAGACTGTTCTGCAGCATATCAACACCACTCTACAATTCCAAATGCTATAGAACAGTCCTGGAATGCACACCTGAATTACAGAGCACAAAAACTGTCCTGAAGACCATAAGAAGAAGGGAGAACAAACATGAAGAGCACCAGAGGTTACAAAAGATTCAAGGCAACAGGTGAATAAAAATTTAATATAGACCTGGGAAGAATACAGGAGAATGAATATGCAAAGTAAAACAAGAGAGAAAATGAGACAGAGTTCTCCACCAACATTAGTCAGAAGGGGAAAACGAAAGGGCATGCCACTGTGGTGAGAAATTAACTGGAAGTAGTGATGAGGCAGCAAGGAGGAAGGACCAGAAGTGCTGCTTTCTATCTACTACAAGTATAAAGACATGAGGTTAGGAGGTCAATACTCCTTCTCTTCACACAAGTCTGATCATGTATGTGGGAGTGCACAAAACCAGCTACGACTGCAAGGAATTGCACGAACAAGTGGTCACCAGCCACCTTTCCAGTTCCTCAGTAAATCCAGCAAGAAGGCTCAAGCCGAGATATTTGGCACCAGACTTTAATGTAATCATTAGCACTGCTCTGGACTACTGTACACAGCCCAGCCAGAAAGGCTTTCGGCATTATACTACTTTTTTTTTTTTTTCCTCTGCTTATCCCCACAACTTTCACAATCAGATACTAAAAGCAGAGTAATAATGCCAGCTACCAGTGGTACCTCTGAAGAAATAAAACAGGCCATCAGGCACGCATCATAGAGGACATGAAGTCTTCCTTTAAAGAGCCTGTAGTGCAGGCAGAATGAAAGCAGGCTGATCCACAGCAAAAATTTTCACACAGTTTTCGAGACCTTGACATTACAAAGCAAAGCAGCTGAGCACTCTTGCTAGCACTTGCATGTCAAAAGAAGTAGTCATGAACTTGAAAAATCACCCTAAGCACCACTCAGACCTTCCTTCACAGAAAGCTTGGAAGCCGTCTAAGAGGACAGAGAAACTTCAGTTACACACCACTGATAGGAAACTCCCCGATCAGTTTCCGGGCACCAGCAAGCGATGGCACACGGGGAGCTCACAAAGCTCACTCTCCCTGTAAAATGTGGCACTACAGCTGCTCCGGACATGCTAGTGCCTCACGCTCCTTTGGCATCTCCTTTTCCTTCCGAGGTGGAGACTGGAATGCCAGCACTGCCCTGCCTCTGAGCCAGACCGCTGCAAATAGCCTCCAGTTACTGCTCTGTGTGAGTGGGGAAGCGGCAAAGCCCTTGGTGCAGGCAGACCTGAGCAGGTCTTCCCCTGCTGTGCTTTCAGGCACTCCCATCTCCCTGCCCACCTCCTGGAGCCCCCGCATGTTTCAATGCAGATTCAGAAAGGGAAAAGCAAGGATATAATCTCACCCCAATACCATAAAAGGGAAGCTGTTAAACAGTGCTCTAGGTAGCCATGAAATAGCACAGGAGCAGTGCTGAGGCTTGTTCAGCATCACACCATACACAATCACTGCAGCACCTCACTTCCCTGAGAGCATGCAGTAGATAAAAAGTTCTACAGCCCAATCTTCCTTTGCAGTAAGATCCTTTAACACAGCTGTTAAAAAAAAAAAAATTAAAACAAATTACAATCAAAGTATTGTCCTGGAGGCTTACAGCAGCTGGGTTGTACAGCTTGAGGAATTTCAGTCCCAGCAGCATAGATCAAGATGCATAGATACCTATTTCTGCCTCCACTCTACAATTTACAGGTGGTACTCAATGCATTACTTATCATGGAAAAAACCCTCAGCAAGGGGAAAGAGTGGCAGTCTCACAAGAATGCACAAGTCTCCCAGCTTGCTGCCACAACAAAGGTCTGAGGAATCATCAGCTCAAGGTATTTCTGAATGCTCAGCACTATAGCATGGTGACTTCTCCTTTGCCTTACCTCCCCAGGTGAAAAAGCTGACACTGTCTCAGAGAATGCACTGGGGGATCCACTCCCTACCACAAGACTTAGAAAGCCTCCTTCCCAACCAAGGCTGCATAGGTGACAAAGTCACTGTCCACTGAGGCGCAATGGGGACACATAGGGGCAGACAACACTTCCCCAACATGACACGACAATGGTGTCAGCCACTAGAAAAATTCTGGAAAAGCATGGTGCACATCAAGGGTATTTCCGTGGGAGCTGAGGTTCCTTCTTCTTGATGAAAGACCTCAGGCCTCAGATTTTCTTCATTTTAACTAGCACCAACAGCTTGTTTTTCCAGCACTATTTATTACTATTTATTTACCATTACAGGATGCAACCTGTAGTCTTCAAATACACAAATACTACTGTGTTTTTCAGATATCACAGATCACTTCAAGTGAGGCAGCAATAAATCTTCTGGAAGAGAAGTGCCAAAGAAAATCAGAAGTGTTATCTTTTTTTTAAGAGAAACTAGCTCAAATTGGGCTGAATGGCATACTAACAAGAGTAAAATTGGCAAACATCCACAAAACAATTCAGAAAAACACTAGGAGGAACAAAGAATTCATCTAGTGACAGCACACCAAATATCTAGAAAAGCATGGGAGTATAAAAAACTAAATAGAAAAGACAGAAGGCTGTGGTGATGTGGGGAATGAAGGCTTGGAGGGAAAGGAAAACTGCTGTCTAGAGAGTAAAGAACTGGATGGGAACTCCAGACATGGACAATCTACACTTGGTCTGCTTCCTTCTACATGAATTCTGCTTCCTTCTGTCTTCTATCTCATCTATGCAGACTCTGCATTTCAAAGCACAAAGTGTATATATATCTCACTGTGCAGGTAGGTGCCCTCTGTGGCTGCACTGTCTTTCAAGACCCCTAATATTCACCACTTGACCTCACAGCCAGACCTTCCAAACCTCAGACCAGAATTGCACTGTTTCTCAATCCACAATATTCTCGTGCCTTATTTATCTCACTTGCTACAGAAGCCAAAGCACATGGCATCCAATATTTCACCCAGGCAGGCAGCCTTGTAATCCTCCCTATAGCCATGGCTTTCTCCCTCTCTCTTATCTATCCTGGCGTCCTATCTTGTCATGTTCCTTTACTGCTAATTGAGGCAAAGATTTTATCCACTAGATTAAGTGCCCATTCAACTATGGTAATGCACACAAAAATGCTAGCCACGTTTTTCAATAGTACTCATCTTGAGCTTTTGCCCACCTGCATTACTGACACTCTCAAACTCAGCTTAAGACTTTAAACAGAACTCACTTGGGAATAAACACTGCACTGGCTACAGCTACTAAAAGAACACATCTAAAGTGCCAGAAGTGAAAAATAAAGTCTTTAACTAAAAAGCTACAGGTTAAGAACAGACAGATGACTTGCTCTGCTTAAGGGCATATATGGGAAAAAGTAGCCATATAAATTAATTGGCCCTCTATCAGGAACAACACATCATAAAATACTAACCAACTACAACTACAAGCATGCCACAATTAATCCCTGATTTCTGGGTTTGATTTTTCCAATACACTTCAATGTTAAGCAAAAAGAAAGCCGTACCAGACCACATTACTTACTATCTGGAATATAACTCAAAAAGATTCCAGCATACTTTATTTTAAATTAACTGTTTTCAATGTCTTTCTTTTTTTTTCGAGAATGATAAGGCACATTATTGGTTGTAGCTTTAACTATAATTTGGAGTCATGATGAAAATGTCCTCTGAAATACTGTGGGTTCATTCCTTAAAATAGCAGTTTTTCAGGCAACAGCGCACATAGGTCTTTCGTGGCAGAGACTGAGACAACCTGACTAAGGAAGACAGTTAGACCTGTCTGAGACAGGTAAGAAAAGGAATCCTGTAAAGAACTAAAGTAAATTAAGAAGCCATCCGTGGTGATGCAGGAACAAGACAGTGTATTTTTCCTAAGGAGTTCATATAAATATTCATAAGGATAAATTCACCAGCTTTGTAAATAAGGAAGACGCTGCCATTCCTAGCCAGTGTGGTTATTACCACTGTCCTAATGACCCTCGGAAACAGCCCCCCTATTCCAGAACTACAGGTGGTCTCACATTTTAATGACAGAGTAATCAGCAGATAATTACCTACCATTAACACATTTCACCTCCAGTCTTGCTAGCAACTGGCAGAAGCCCAGTTAATTGTTCCTGAGAAAAACTTCCTGCATGTCCCACCCAATCTGTGAAATTTACCCATTTCCACAAGTATGACTTCCGCTTAGGAGCTGTGCTTTTCGTCCTTGCTCTCACTAGCTGCTTGCAGTAGTTTCGTACCAGCGCACAGGCTTTTGCACCTTTTGCCCTCAAGGAAAGGGGGCACCCACTCCAAAGGCTTGACTTGGCTTTATGGCAGTGTCACAGCTGGCCACCTACAACAAATCCAGCTGACAAACTGGTTCCAACCAAATTGTAAAGACACCATCCCACAAGGCTCTGTTCAACTCAAGCTCAGGCAGACACCTCCAGTGAAGAACATGCAGCTTGGCATCTGGCTGATTCCATAATGCCCTAAATCCTAGAAGTTACTCTGGGGAACCAGCATGTTCACAGAGGCAGGAAGGTCCCAAGAGCAAGGCCTACAGGTTAGGTACATGAGCAGGTGACAGAGCGGAGTAAAATCACAGAGTAGACCTTCTTCAGTTGCAAAACTTTCTCACGGTGAGAAAGTTTTTCTTCCTGCAAGTGAGCCTGCTGCGGCTTTAGCACCTCCCCAGTGCAGTAGGTCTGCACTTACTTCTAAGGGCTTCCAGTTTCCTTAAGAGCTGTGCTCTCTGGGAGAGAAGGTGAAGTGGTGCTACCCATATTCCAGAAGCACATCAGAGCCAGGCAGATGCCAACAGACAACACAGATGGCCTGTTAACACACAGTAAGTTCAAGAACTTTTCCTACATGTTTTCTCGTACTTTTATCTCAGAAACTTCAACGAGAACGACTTTTTCTGATTTTTCATAGAACTGACAGATAGCGTCTACACAAGGTTCACACAGGCCATAACATCACCCTTAAGTTGCAGCAGGGATGCTCTGCTGTACTAAACACCCACCAGCACTAAGTCAGCGCACGCTGCTCCTGGCTACTGCTGTCAAGCTGCCAACTTTAAGAGACAAGCAAAACCTCACATAACGTGTAACTGCGTTTTCACGCCAAATGGCCATTTGCTGGCCCGAACCTGTTCCAGCACGCTCGGCGTTATGAAGTGGGACTACGCGGTACCCCTGCCTGGGTGGTGGCACCAAGTCACTCCCGGCCCTTAACTTCTTCTGCAGAGCAGCGCGGCTGGTCCTATCCAGCGCAGGGGTCCTCCTCCCCCGTCGCGCTCTTCCGTCAGCACCAGGGATGGGTGCAGGGTCCCAGCACCCTGCCGCACAGTCCCGGGAAGCCGCGGTGCCGCAGCCGAGCGCTTGCCGCCCGAGCTCGGCGCACCACGCCAGCCTGACAGGGGGAACTGAGCCGCGGCCGGGGCGGCCCCGCACGCCGCCCCTCCCGTCACCGCACCCCGGGGGGACCCGGCCCGCGTCCCCCGCGCTGCCGGAGCCGGGGGGACAGACGGCAGCGCACCCCGGGCAGGAGGGACCCCAAGGCAGGAGGGCACCTCGGGCGGTGCTTACCTTTCTGCGGAGCGGGCAGGCGGCGGCGCGGCCGTGCCGGGCTGTGGCCAGCAGGAGGAGGGAGCCCTGCAGCAGCAGCAGCAGCAGCAGCAGCAGGCGGCACAGCCCGCCGGGGCGCACCATCCCCGCGCTGCGCGCAGCCTGCGGACCGCGTCCCTCTGCGTTTCTGTTTTGTCGCCCCACCTTTCCTGCTTCCGCACCTCCCGTTTTACTTTTTTTTTTTTTTTTTTTTTTTTTTTTTTTTTTTAACTTCTTTTACTTTTTTCCCCCCTTCCTCCTCCCTGTTAAGTCTTTGGTTTTAGCCGTCCAACTCAACCCCAGAGCTCTCGCAGGAGCAGCCCCCGTCCCCCGGCCGAGCCCTCCAGACGCTGCCCCCTCCTCTTAAAAGGTCCCCTGCGGGGCGGGGGGAGGAAGGGGAGGGCGCGGGGCCCGTCGCAGCGGGGGCGGGTGGTGGGGCGGCACTGGGGGGGCCCGGGCAGTGCCTCGCAGGGACTTCTCTTGGCCCCGAGGGGCTGGGGCGGCCGCGCCCCCCATCCCACAACCCTGGGGGAACCCGCCGGGCCCGCAGGGAGCGCAGCACCCCGGCACCGTCCGCCCTGGGCCAGCCCGCCTGTGTCTCTGGCCTTCCTACTGCTCTCCTTAAGGGAATATAAAATAGAAAGTTGTGATTCCTCACAAGCTTTTTTTATTGCCCTTATTGAATTGTTTTGACTCCTTCTTGTTTCATGGGCGGCCATTCCGAAGTTGTGCGTCCAGCGTGCTTTGCACAAGCAGTGTTGGTTCACAGCATCACCGAATATTGTGAGTTGGAAGGACCCGCAAGGAACGTTGAATCCAACTCTTCGGTGAACGGCCTGTGCAGGGATCGAACCTGTGACCTTGCTCTAAGTGTGATCTTTACATGATCAAAGATACGCTGAGGAACGTATCGGTCTCTTAACGGCGAAATTCAGGCGTTCCTGCCGAGCAGGCTAGTGTTTGGATCTTCACAAAAGTACACCTTGCTGTTAAGCACAATCTTAAAAATATTGAGAAAAGCCAGAAATGCACCAGGTTTTAGTCCAGTGCAAATTAAAAGAATGAGCTTTCATAGCCCTCAAAATATCCAGTAATCTCTTCCTGATAATTTTATTATGGCATGTGCAAATAATTGATATAATCAAAACTGTTAGCACTTTTAAGGCTTAAAATGAGTAAACTTTTAAAGCTAAAATGCTAATGATCTGTGCCTCACTAAGGTGTATTTCATTACTGTATGGAACAATCCTTCCTGCGTCATTCCTACTTGTTTTAATCAAGTATTTCCCAACAACAAAGCCAAAATCTATTGAAGCCTAAATAAAAAGACAGTAGAGGTCAAATGAAAGGTAGAAGGCATGCCACTCTATGAAGCAGTATCTTTTTGTTTAAGTAAAAGAATAAGGTGATGCTTTTATGCAGTTTATTCTCTATGATGAATTATTCCTTATTTTCTCAATATGATAATATATAATACTACATGTTATCTATTACTATGGTATATATTAATTGTATTAGCAATATATTAATTATTAATTTAATTAATTTAATTAAAATATTAATATATTAGTCATGTATACTATCCAGTAATAGTAATTTTACAATTTCTACCTTATTAGTGACCATTATGATGACTGTCCTGAGGGGCTGAATGACATTTCTTCTAATTTGGGTTTGTTTGGTTTTTAAAAAATAAACAAACCTGGTCCTAATCCCGGCCCTTGGGCTTAGTACACAGAATGAACAAACATGGTCTTAAAAGACAACTATAATTTCTTTATTAATGTGGACCATTCTTTCCAAGCTATGTATGTGAAAATACAAAGCACAAAGTAACACAAGAGAAGCATATCTGGCTGTTTGCAGACTCAGATAGTCACTGTCTCTTTAGCTTTCCCATATTCGTACTTCTAAACACATATTTTTCTACCCCAGAGACCCAGAATCTGTCCCAAATTAAATCTGGTTAAATGTTAAATTTAACATTTATGGTTAAATTCTGATTCAAAGTCCATGACAAACTTCCCATCAGCTCAAATAAAGAAAAGGTGCCATTCTTTACTTTTGTCTGGGTTTTTTTGGTGCAAACTAACTGCTTTCAGAAGAAAGTAGGCAAACCCAAAATCCTACATTGTTTTTCCTTCTTTTTTATACATTACTATATATCTGAATCTTGTGGAACTTGATCAGATTTATTCCATAGTAATACATGGAGTGCATCTTCTTTTGTTAGGTCATACCAACAGTTTAGAGCAAAGAGCATTATTTGACCAAGGATATGAAAGTTATGCAATGAACAGTATTTGTTGTCCAATTTTTTTTTTTTTTTTTTTTTTTTTTTTTTTTTTTTTTTTTTTTTTTTTTTACAGCTGGAAAAAATACTATTAGCATTTTCCCAGACATTCAGGTACACCTATAATAATCAGAGCAAGAAGTGCAGATGGTACCTCTTTCCTCATCTGCCTCCCAAAAAAGAACCCTGATTCAACACTGGAGCTTCAAATAGTGAGTTTTGCCACCAGTTACAGTAGTCAAGCAGCTTTTCTGAACACCACTCTTAGCAGCCCAGTATAAAACATAACACCAACATTTTCTTTGCCCTGGAATGCTGTAAGCCAGACACACATTTGGTCATATGTGTATCTGGCATGAAAGCCAGATAGCATTCATACAATACCCTGAGCAATCTATAGAGAGTAAGAATAATTTTTTTCATGGCAGAGAGATGTGGCAGACTGATTAGGTACCTTCTGTGTGACCATTTGGTTTGCTCTTTGTTTTAAAGTAGCAAAATATGTAACAGTGCTCTCTGAAATACAGCTCATAGGCCTACAGGCAATGCATATTAACATGCTGCTTGGCCTCATTTTGAACTGGTGGGAAATACATTCTTTGTGGTGAATTGCTAATGAAAGATAGGGAACAAGAAGAGACAAAGGCAGTATCTTAAAGAGAATTCCAAAGTAGTTCTTACTTGCACTGTGACATTTCAGCAGAAAGCTATACCCTAGCAGGAACCTAAGAGATAAACCCAACATTTTTATTTAATAGATTTCTATCTGTAGCATGACCAGGATTCATTTATCCCAGTCCCTTGCAAAATTATTTCCATAGGACTTCAAAATGTCCATACATCTTAGCATGTGCTTGTGAACATTGTACAGAAAGGGTAAACAAGCATGCACTTAAGTGCTTTTCTGAATCGGCCTTAGACCACAGAGAGTCTGTGGCCTGAGTTGTCACTAGCTAGTACCTAATTCAAGGTAATTGAAGGAGCTATGTCTCGTACAGCAGCACAGTTTGAGCAGCTAGCTGAAGCAGCTGTCTTGCACAAGCAGTTGCTCATATTCACATCCCAAGCTTTAGGTATGCCTACAGGTGGGGACAAGAGGTGACCTGGGCTGTGTGCAAACACAGGTTGCATCTTTTTGTTTGTTGATTCATTGGTTGGTTTGAGGATGGTTTGTTTTATTTTGTTTGGGTGGATATTTTTGGTTTTGTTTGTTTGTTTAGTCTTTTTATTGATGTTTTGTTTGTTTGTTTAGTCTTTTATTGGTGTTTTGGTTTGTTTGTTGGTTTGGGGTTTGTTGTTGTTGTTGGTTTGGTTTGGTTTGGTTTGGTTTTTTTTGTACATCAGCTGATGCTTAACTTCAGTTAGTTTCCCAGGCCATAAGAGCATTTATGTGGAAGTGGCTGAGAGGCTGTCAGAGGCTCAGTCTCCTCAAGTGGGTGCCACTGGTGACAGATCTGCAGAGCGCTACAGTCCCAGACTCCCTCATGTGCTAATTGGGATGGCATGCATCCATGTGTACATGTCACACAGCACACACATGTCTGAGAGACCTCCAGATTATGCATGTGCCTTTGTTACCTAACATTAACCTGAAGCAGGAAAGAAAGCCACCACATACAGCCAAACACAGTGAGCCTTGAGTGAAAGAAGCTGCCACAAAAGAGGTTTGCACAGAGTTAGGACAGAGTTATGTTCACAGTCCATTAACAGGCAAGCCAGTTCTGATTCACCCACTGTTGAACAAGAAATTAAAACTGATTTTAAAGATCATGAAATTTAAGCATGAGTATTTCTTACCATTTAAAATTATGAAACACATACCATAAAGCATGTAATAAAGGAGCAAAGGAGCTTCCTTCATCAAGTTGAGAAAAAGTACTCTATCTGCATTTGAAAGGAAGTTTGCTTAGAAGGTTTGATGTGGACTTCAGAGATTCATGAACACAGAGTCCCAATTATGCCTCCAAATAAAAAAGGGTTAGTGAACTTTGTAATATGTTACCGTATGAAAGTGTTAGGTCAGCTGGAAGGGAAATATGAGGAATATATTACAAAGTGAAGTGGTTACATGTAATTATCAAGCATAGTTAGCCAAAAGCCAAAAATAAACAGAAAAGAGTGGAATTCTATTCTCCAAATGCATCTTAATAATAGTAATTTCAACTTGAATGGAAAGAGAAAGCTGAACAAAAATAAATCTCTTCAACATTGAGAGGTGAAGAGAAGGTACATGACCATAACAGGGAGCCCTGAATTGTACTAGGCCTGAGCATTTCTGAAATAAAGGAGATCATTTGAAGCCAGGCTGGAAGGAGTCAAACGACGGTTTACAAACCACTTTCCCCAGTCTGAAAGTATTTTTATAAGAGTGCAATCAAAACCCAAATGTGAGAAAAAAGTGCTAACAAAATAGTAAAAAGTAGTAAGAGTTAATCAGTTAGTAGTTCATAATGTTGGAAGGAAAAAAATGCAAAGGACTGGAAAAAATTGATGTGATTAATGCATAGTTTTATTAAATTCAGTAAATAGGGACTTAGTCCCTCTCTCTGTGTGGGTACTGGAGCCCCACTGCTAGCGTATATATGGTCCTCAGCCCTACTGGCAGAAAAACAGCTGCTTAGGCCTTGGAAAAGAAGAATGTTAACTGTCCATCTTCTCTATGCCCTCCCTCCTCAAGCCCTTCACTGGGCTGGAAGAAAGATGCAGGAGAAATCAGTCCTGAAAACTGGGGTGAACCCTAGCCCTGTGCACATAAGCATCCATCTGGGAAGCAGCTGGAAAGACTGGGCCCCTCAGGACAGCTCCAAAATTTGTAAAATCTTTAGCTTACATAGGTATATTTCTGATGTCTTCTAGGAAATATCAGGACAGCTTTGCTTTGGAACAACTGAAGGAAATTTAAATCACTTAGATATGCATTGAATTCAGTTTATCCCTTAAATTAACTTTTTTTTTTTTTTTAGGATGTCTTTGAAGGAGAAAAGCTGTCCTCATTTTTTAGCAACTGTAATTAAGGATTTTCCATGAAGTAGAGAGGAGTTTTCCAAGAGATAACACTTATTTTCTCCTGGTTTTGCAATTTGCTCTAAAAAAATATAAGCAGGCATGTCAGAGTTGAAGACAATATGTAAGCAACAGTAACTTGTTACAAAATGTTGTCTTAACAGTATGTAAGGTGCTTTTTTTTTTTTTTTTTTTTTTTTTTTTTTTTTTTTGTACCAGATAAATGCATTATGAATGCTGCTTGCATTTGCATTTACCAAGGCAGTAACAGATCATCCATGGAGTGCATCATGGGAGCGAAGCTTCAGCACAAGGGAAACCATTTTTGGTGGTTTTCAGTGGGGTGGAATTTTTCTTTGGGGTGGTGAAGGTCAGATCAGTCGTTAGTGGCACCACAGAACTGCCACATGTATTTCAACCTCTCAGACCTGCCTTCTGAGAAGCACTTGAATGTGTCCTTGCTCAGCAGCTTATCCTGCTGGGTTATTTGCTGTACAGACTTGCACAGCTAGTGGCCATCCCTGCCTCAAGCCATTTAAAGCTCAGATCTTGTGAAGAGTTACATAGACAGTTTGCTTCACTAGCTGCAAAATGTCCCAGGAAAATTAAAGAAACAGCATACTGAGAAAGTTTCACACAATTCTGGATTAGCCTTGAGCTCTCTCAAGAGACCACATAGCTGTACATGAGCTTGTCAGTTTTTATCCTTTACTTGACTGTAAAGATTGTTTCTTGTCAGCCCATCAAGTGTAGCAGAGCTGAAATTAAGTTTTTATTCTAACTCTATTTTCATGGATAATTTTCTTTTAGTCAGCACTTGCTTTGCTTTCTGTCAACTGGGAATTTTCTTTCTCCCCACTAAATACTGAAGAAAATGCCTACATTTCTTTGTCAGGATTAAAGAAGATAAATTTAAAAGAGCCAATAAATGTACTTTCTACTTATTCCAAGAAATGGCACAACTCTAGCTTGACAGTTCTAAATGCTGAATTTATTTGCCAAAACAGCATTTTTGGGTGGGGAGGGGACTAATAACAGCTGTTGCACCTCATTTTGCCAAGCAGGTGATCTTGAACAGCTGAAACACTGTCCAAACCTTATCAGGCACCATGAACATTTCTGCTGGAAATGCTGTGTAACTTTCTTAGCCGGTTTGGATCTAATTTGCACTCTCTCCACTGACAGTTCTGTCCAGGGTTTCAGTGACCACAGGATCACTCCCCAAATCCTGTGTTAAGGCCAAATTACCTCCTCTGCACCCACTATGATGACATAGAACAAAGTTTTTTCATCATTGTGGTGTCTTTCAAGTGAGTGAGTTGCCAGGGACGTGAAAGCAGCAGGACCATATTCCTCCAAATCAGGAGGGTTCTTGGAAGCATGCTTGACTTCATTGGAGCAGATGGACAGTACCACAGCTGAACCAGATCTCCACTTGAAGCTGCAATCTGGTCAAACGCTCTGTTGTGCAGAAAACAAACCCAAACCAGAACTATCAAAGGAAACAGAACCCTCCATTGGTCTGTATGTTCAATACTGAATACATGTAAAAACATTTAGGAGGGAAGTTTGTCGAGAGACAGTTCTTTCCTAAGGATATCTCTTCACCATGTGAAGACCTAGTACTGAGCTGTATGTGCCAAATCATTAGCAAGACAACCCATTCTTCCCCTGATCCCAGGCACATGCACTGAAGATACTTCCCTCTGTTTATTTGCCTTCTGGTGGTGGACAGCACTCCTACTTAATTACCCTGACCACCTGCAACTATTTTAAGCCAAAGCCTCATTTTTTAATCTTCAGAGGCATCTGCTAGAATTACCTTTGGCATTTCATGAGGCCTGTAGTCTTCCTTCAGACAGACAGGGACACTTGAGCCATCGCTAGAAAATGCAAGATCCACAGCAGGATATTCATCTTCACACCTGAGAAGCAATCAGGCTACTGGCTACATCTTTTTTCTCCCCAGGCCATGAGGTCAGTTTTTATCAGTAACAGAAGGTCATAGGCTCATCTCATCTGCTTTCTTGAATCTGCACACAAAAGACCAGGGCTAGTTTTCCAGCCCAGACTGCACAGGATTGCAGCCCAGGTTCACACCTATGTACAGATGGGATCTGCACAAGATACTGTGCAGATGGGATTTTGAACAGCACTCAGATTGACTCCAGTCTTCTTTCTCTGCAGGTAAAGGGATTTGGGATGTATTGGTGTTTGCTTCTCCTCTTCTTCTTATCCATAATGACATTATGCCTAGAAGATGGCATTATGATTTCTGTGGATCCATCCTATCACCATACTTTTTCTAGGATGGTCTCTTTCCCCTTATATATCCTCATGAGACTCTCTCCACTGTGGAAGGCTTCAGGCCTCAGTATCTCTTAGACATTATGACTCATCTGCCATTAGGTCCTTCTGCTCAATAGCTGCCAGCATCACAGTCCAACAGCAGGGCAATGTCTAGGCTACACACAAAGAGTGCAGATTGGTACCAAGGTCCAGTGCCATTACAAACCAGCTCTCAGAGCTCTGCACAAAAGTCAAGAAGACCATATGCTCAAATAAAATCATCTGTGTTCACCACAGGAAACTATCTTGACTGGTTCTACTACAAGAAATCAGGCAGGCACTGTTTTTTTTTCTGGCCTCTAACTTCCTGGTGCTATTTAACATTTTTAAATCCAGATAAAGAATGTTTCTTTCCTCTGCTGTCTTCTTGTTTGTGCCTTCTTCTATTATCAAGCATTAGGACAAAGCAAGAATAATCAGTATCTAGATGCATCAGTCTATCTGCACAGATGCAATGAGATGGAGTGGCAGTCATACAACTGAAGTGGACAGAAAATGTTTTAAGATCAACAATACAGAGACTGTGTCCTAAAGATATGAAAATGTGGAGGAGAAGTGGTATCAAAGACAATAGCATTTCCTGTCTAAAAGTTATTATTATCTTGTAGGATTTCTCCTGGTCATTGTCAAGTCAGAAAAATAGATAGATGAGGAAGTTAAGGGAGGAAGAGGTTGTGTTGTTTCTCCAAATGTTTGACAGTGAATTAATTGTTAAAACTGAACAAAATTTTCGTTACTGCTAGGCTGGGCCTCTAAAAGCTATGTACAGGCTGGAGTAGGAAACCAGCTTGGATGGTTCCCTACTCCAGCCCGCATATGGCTTTTGTCTGGGTGAGAATTCAGACAGATGCATTGAGGCAGAATCTCTGTTCCCTCTGGTAAGGAAAGAGGAAGGAGACCAACATAGTAATTCTGTATTTTCGGACTAGGGTGCAAGAATTTTTCTGCATGTCACAAAACCTGTGGCGCTAGAGCTTGGCTTTGTTCACCAACAGTTTTACCCCCTAAACATTCTGCACACCAACTCAGCGGCCTTGCTGCATCTGCTGCTCCTCCAATCTCTGCATTGCCTGTTTATTTTTTGCATCACCCACAAGATTGCTCTCCTGGCCCTGTCTAGAAAAGAAGTAGTTTTCTGCCTGTTTGCACTTAGCATATCCTCAAGGTGCTCTGCTAGCTCTGGAATTTCTTTTTTCCAACCTCTTGCTCTTCCATTCTGCTTGGCACTACTGCCAGAATGACACCTCAGAGTTGGCAGGGTTTGTGATTTTGGGCTGAGTGCCTTGCTCATACAGCAAAATCACTAGTCCCAGGCATGAAGCCCCATGAAGTGACTATGGGCTGATAGGGCTTAGCTGCAGGCTGACTAAACAGAAGTGGATACCAGAGCATCAGTTATATATGAAAGAGATTTTCCTTACAGTGAGATTACATCAAGTCAGCCTTTCCACCTAAGATAATCACTTTTAAAAATCATCATCACTTAAAGAATAGACCTCTCTGGTAACAATTCTGTGGCTGTGCAAAATGTCATCCTGCAAGAAAACTCCCTCATCAGGTTGCTCATCAGGACCAGCTACTGAGCCTATAGTGGAGACCATGATGTGATGCAATGTGCCAGGACACCTTCTTCCTGTGCTGGCACAGGACACCTCCCTGTGTAGTTCTAAAAATGGCCTTCAGGCTGTAACCCTAAACAAATGGAGGAAATTGCACTTCCTCAAGGAATATGCCTCCAGGCATCCATAAATTACAAAGAGACTCCCAGTAAAGACTGGAGAACTGACTATTTTTTTTCCTGGGGAGCCTGGGCTAGTGTTGATTCCTGACACTTGCTCAGAAGTGCTCTTTCAGCACATTTGCATGAGACAGCAGGAGTGTGTGGGCCCTTACAGGCACTAAAACCCTGCAGGACCTCTCCTAAGCAAACAAAGGTGTTAAATTCTTGGCTAGACCCCAGTGGAGGAAACCAGGATAATTTACACCCCACTTCCTGGGATTCTCCCCATCACTCCTGGGGTCACAATGAAACCTTGTCACTCACTGCCTGGGGTTCACATCCTTCTGGCTTTAATCCAACCTTTTTGTTCACCAGCACCTACCAAGAAGTCAGTTAATTGACAGACTCCAGCAGATTTCCATGGGATTGCTCTCTCTGATTCCCTTCAAGAAAATTTGCAATGGAGGGATGTAGACCAACTGTGTGTGGGTTTTCCCCTTGTCGTCTAATTTTAAGGCAGTGCTTGTCACCCCAGAACAGGGCCTGGCCTCCAGAAACATTTTCACAGTAATTTCTCCTGCCTGTCTGTTCTCACCTCCATGGGTAGATCTTGTTTCATATAGTGAAAAGCTGGGAGAATTAGTATTTGCAAACTGCCTTCTATGTCAAGAGTCTAACCAGCTTTTGGGATTGGTCACTTCACTCTTACCAGCAGAAGATGCCTTGTGAAAGAATGGATCATATTTTTACAGCTTGTGTTTTCAGAAAAGTTGAGGAATGCCATTTGACTATCAGGTGTTCAAGTTTGCTTGAAAGTATTCAGGGGTCGAAGGTCCTTGATAGACAGTGGGATGAATCTCAAACAAACAAGTAGTATCATGCTGAAATAACAAAGCTAGTTCAAAGGCTGGTGGGGCTGCACAACTCCATACAACAGGGGCCAGGTTGTGTGGTTTGTCCAGCGCCTGTTGTGGTGGACAGGGTCCTGGAGCCATCCTGAGTGAGCATGGAAAGTGTTCCAAAGTGATGCAGGGTAGTCAAGCATCTTGATACATCTGTGGCAGCCACCATTTTCACATTCATTATCTAGCGCTGGTAAGCAAAACCGAGAGTTTAGAAATTACATTTTTAATAGCAAAAATAGGTGATTATAATACTGTATGACTCTAACATATAGTTATATGCAATAACTATAGTACGAAAAAGTTTTCAGTCTCACAATAAAACCTGTGGCTGCGCCTTTGCAATTGTGAATAGCACAGATGAATTCAGCAGAAATCAATGGCCACAGAAGCCACTAAAGAAGTGGAACATCCATGCTGCAGTAGTCTGCTGAGCAGTAAGAGGGCTTTTCTTCAGTCACCACACCGATCCGTGTGCACATTTACCTCTCATTTAGCCATAAAACCTCTGCTAACTCTGGACACATTTATCTTAAAGGTACTCTGTAAATAAAAGCCAGTGAGAATATAGAATCCCAGGGTATTACTATGCCACTGATTATGCACAGGCTAGGTTGATCATGGCACCAGAATTCCAAACTAACTCTACTGTAACATCAGAAGGGCGAAACCTCCTGCAAAATGGCATTGATTTCGCACATAGCTGGTGCTCTGTGACAAAAATCCCTTTTGTATCAACTTCAGAAATTTCATGTCTTAAATGCTTAACAATGATTTTCCCAGTTCCTCTGTTCTTCCTCAAGAGAAGATTAATTGCTGTGGCAAAGATTCCCAAAAGCTCTCAGAGTCAAGGCTGATTTCCACAGACAGCAAACTATCTCAGCAGTAATAGCTCTTCTGCATTTCCAATGCTGTATGCTCAGAACCATGGTTTATGTCTTAGATCAGGCAGCCAACTGCAAAATTTTCCCTATATCCACCAGCACCTTGAGAGAATAGATCACTTAACATTAGGGCTGGGTTTGGGTCTTGTCTCTGAAAATTGCCCAAATGAGACACAGTATCTCTATAAGGTCCAGGTTACAGCATTCCATTTGTTATTTCCACCCAGCCAGTTGCTGAATATTTTATCATTATTTTTTCTTTAGATCAGTTAGAGGCATAATTTCAAAATCCATCCAGTCCATCATACTGCTGCTTGTTGCCAACAGACTGCAAGCATCTGGAGCATATTTCCCACACACAGTGAAAGAGAAAGGATCTTGCTGGCTTTTTTATTTAATTTATACCACAGAATTACTTAGTTCTGAAACAAAAGTGACTAAGTCTTTGCCTGCGTTTCAAGTTTAGTAGATTGTAAAAGGTTTTTCATCTGCCTATTATTCAGAGATGTTTCCAGTTCTGTTCCAATTCTACTTTTATGTGATTTATTAGATCTGAGCAGGGAAGCTTGCAGCAATCTCACTTTTGTCAGTTACCAGTTAAATTGCCCCCAGGCATAAAGGATAGAAACAAAAGGGAATGTCACAGAGTTTTTGTAGGAGAAAAAGCTGGAATGCCTTGCTTCTTTTATTCCCTAGGACAACACTGGTTAGCCAACTGACACACTAAGTGGTGTTGCCTAGTGCATTGCCCTCTGGAACTGTCTTATACCTAAACGACCCCATATCAACTTTCCAGGGCCTCATTTTCCCATGGTTGTGAAATGTGGGTCCTTGTTAATGTACTTCTGTGCCTGCAACAGGGAGAAGCTGCACAAGAGGAAGCACTGCAGAGGAAGCACTGCTACTAACAGATGATCATGGCTAAGGCATTTCACTGCCATGTGCCACTGAACTGGTGGACTCCCATTACCTGGATGAAGACCATGCTCACATTAGACTGGTCTGCAGAGATACCCTCACTCAGTATCACAGAATCACTCCCAAGGCCTAGCAAAGCCACTTAGAGCCAGTTGCCCAGGACTGAGTCCAGATGACTTTTGAGTATCTCCTAGGTCAGAGATCTAGCACTTCTCTGGCAATTATGCACCACTGCTTGGTCACCCTCACAGTCAAAAAATGTTTCCTGGTGTTCAGAGAAAACCTCTTGTGTTTCAATTTATGCCCATTGCCTCTGGTCCCATTACTCAGCATCACTGAAAAGAAATTAGCTCAAACATATTTGCACACTTTATTCAGGTATTTATACAGTTATGAGATCCACACTTTTCTCCTCATTTGTGATTTTCTGCTCATTTCTTTTGATGCAGAAAGACCTTTCCTCCAGATGGCATGATACAAATAAAACAGCTCATGCATAATACCTGAGCCACAACCTTCAAGGAAAATATTTCCTTTCTTGTAGACATTTGTAATCTCACACAGGGGATGCCTACAGAAGACAGGATTCATCTGCTAGGCCAGCCAGCTGCTTAGTGACTGCTCTGCTCCTACCAGAAATAAAATACAGTCTGCAAAGCACTTACCCACACATCACAGTCATACTGGGAAGTTTGAACTACTGTACTAACAAGCTACCCTTGAATTGCAGAGGGAAGATCATTTAACAGGCTGGCTGATGGCTGTGATTTTAAACTGTGTGGCAGATCCCCTCTGTCAACTATAATAGTCACAGAGTCCCACAGGGCTGCTAAAGCAAGCCTTCATTTCTCCCTGTCTCAGAAAGAGGGTTTTAATAGTATTGCCTGCACAGAAACATTCTACACTCACTGCTCTCAGAGCAGCATAAAAAGCTAGAGCATGATGTGATCTCAGCAGAGGATTTGTTGCTGGCTATCCAGATGTGGCACATCAACAAGAATTATAATCAGAAAGGTGTCTGTATAAAGGTGTCACTTTCTAACTTTGTACCTGTTGCCTGTATCATGTCTGGGTGATCATATCTGCCTGAAAACCTCAGAGCAACGCGCTGTTATCACTTCCTATGATGATGCAATGTAGGGCTAGGTGAGACTGATTTTCATTTTCTCCTCTCAGACACTGTTTGAAGACCTGCTACTCAAGTGATAATTGCTGAATCCTTCACTAATTGCTGGAAGGGCAACACAAGCCCCAGGTTTAAGCTGATTTTGCAACACTGAAGGATACTGTAGTTGCTGCAACAGATACAAGGTCATAAGCCAGGCCACATCCCCTTGCACATCACATCAAAAAATTAAAAATGAGAGTTGTCCTAATCATCATCATGCATGTCTGCACTTCCAGGAGTCAATAAAGGAGCAGACAGAAGAGCAATAACTGCATGTGGATGTGCTATAGGAAGTGGGCAGTATGAATCAATGAGGAATGGTGGTGACCAGTGTAAATGCAATCATGGATTAAAACGACAGAAAATAAGACTTCAGCTTCAAATAACAATCTCTAGTGTCACAACTGCATTTGAATAAACATGATTTAAAAACTAAAAGAGAAGACACCTAAACATTTTAAAATCCCTATTACAGAACCTGAATGCCACCCTCTGTATTTCCACTGAGATTCTAAAGCAGTTTCTGGAATATTTTGTGATATATTTCATTTCTGGTTTTGGTTATGGTAGTCACAGATAAAATTGTTTTTGCCAAGGACAGATGTGTTCCCACATTTTTGACATGTGGGCTTTCATTCTCCTCTCCATATTGAACCCAATAAGTGCACCATGTAAAACCACCAAGAAAAACAACTGCAAAAACATAAACAGTAGAACTACATAGACATGAAAAGAAGGAGGTGCAGGGGGAACAACTCTCACTGTGTCATGTAGTTTCTCTTTTCCTACTGCTTGGTTATCTAACCCTATCAAGCTCAAATCAATCAACTAACATCTGATGTGCTTTGCAGATGGATCAGCAATGATGCATATCTGATGCACAGATGTTTCAACTTGGATTTGCTAGCTATCCAGCAATCAGACAGAATCCTGATGCTGATCATTCACAGATGTTGCAAAAAAAGAAAGAAATTCCTCCATCCACTGTAAATAAATTTATAAATTTATGCATTTTACTTTTGCTCAGCCAGAGCAGCAGTCACTTATGAAAACCAAAGTGGGACTCAGCTAGAATGTTGGGATTTTGCAGTTGGCTGCATTGTAGATGTTGCTCCTATGAAAGGAAGATCCTAAAGCCATTGCTTAATCATGTGAAACTGTTCTAGCTGTTCAAAAGGCACTCTCAACTATCAGCCAATACTGAGAGCTGTGTTTGAAATCAAAGTCACAACTGCTTAACCGGCTTGTTCTTTCAGTGGGGAGGTCCAGCCAGCATGTCTGTGGGGCTATGTGGGCAAGTTACAGCTACAGTCAGGGCTGTAGCTGGGGTGGGACAAACCATCAGCCTGGCAGCACTGAAGTCTTTAGCTGAGCACTGAAATATCTGTGCCATCATTCCAGTTCCTGAAAAATTATGCAGTATACCTGAAAATATAAAAAAGAAAATAAATACAGGTGGAATGTGTTTTCTATGTTTTTCAGCACTCGATGAATAAAGTTTTCACGTTTTTCTTCATGATCTTCATGATCTTATCAGAGCCTGCTCTATGAAAACTGGTTCTCATCAAATCCTGCACCAAAAAGAATTTCTAAAGACAGAAAAAACCTTATTAAAACGACTTCTCTGTGGCAGGCAACCATGGTACTAGCTACAGCTGACTGCCTCAGGCACCCCAAAGAGCAAGTGTCCTATATCACTTGCAGTATCCAAGTGGTAGGCTGATCGCCTTCCCCACACCTACAACACTTCTGCAGCAGAACTAGAAGAAGTAAATTCAACTCTTGCCCTGCCTGGCTTGTAAGGGTCAAAAGCAGACAGCACTGGTCCTCACTGTGACAGCCAGTGTGTTACTCAGATAAGTGATCTATCTTGCCCTTTCTCCTTCAAACATGCACTGTATTGATTTTAGACGAATATCTACAACAAACCTGCCCTTCCTGACACAACCAGGCATAGCAAAATCCACCACTGACAGAAGTTATGCTAGTCTCTGGTCCTCTCCAGGCATCAGTACAACCTACATTCATGCTACCATGTGGAAATTAAACATTGCAGAAAACTTTTATCAAGTAATCTGATGTCTTTTTCCTGAAATTCTTAACAGTACTTGAACATTTTCTGATCAGCAGAGATCACCTGTTCATTATGGAGATGTTCCAGACATCAAGCTAAAGTACTCAAATTCCTTCCTTAGAAAACACAATCAATGTATGGTGATGTGCAGCCAGGCCTCCAATACTTGTAACTTACATGCAATTCCTGCTTAGTGATTTCCATTTAGAGGTGCCCCAGCTGCCAGGCTGATGGCATGTCTCAGCCCTGAGTGTAGCTGCACCTTCACTACAGAGCCCCTTGGACACACTCTCCAAGTCCTGGCTGTGACAATGTATCCACAGAGATAAAGATCACAGAAAGTACCTGAGGAAGTGAAGGCACCTGGGACCAGAGTGAAATAGACAGGGACTTAAATAAGAGATTTCATAGTTCTAATGGTTTTCATACCCACCTAGGATGTCAGAGCAAGAGATGAAATCACCAAAGAGATAAGAACATGTGTGTTCTGTGTGGTGCTCTTAGCTTGACAAACCTCATGACAATGCATCCCTGCAGTGTTATCCTCTCCAGGTCCTTCCCTCTTGTATCACTTCTGCAGACGTCTGCAGAAGTCACATGGTGGGTTTTAGTGTCTGAGGAGTGTTGCCTCCACAGTAAGAGTTAAAATAGACCCATTTCTGTGTTGTTGTACTTGGTAGCAAAAAGTTGATGGCATGAATGAATCTGCAAGCATGGCACTATCATCCCAGAAAGAGAAATGGACACTTTTTATCTCTCATACTGAAAAGTACAGATAACCCTTTTGGCTTTACCTGGCCTTGGCCCTCATTCCCTGCAGTCCTTAAATCTGCAGAGTAGCCAACAAGAGTTTTCACATGCCGAAATGTAGACATGGGTGCCAGTGCTCTATTGAGACAGAGCTGGCAACCTGGCCTGTGATAGTGCAGTCTCACATTACTGGGCTGCTCAGGAGTCCTATAACCAGCCTAGGCTGCTAAACCACAAATGGTGAGCAAGGGAACAAGGGCAAGCACCAGTTTTGCCATGTTTAAGACACAGTGCACACAGGGAAACTCTTTCCCAGAAAATGGAGGTGCTGGCAGGTGATAATAGCTGCAGGAAGGAAGCATGGGACATGTCAGGGGCCCGGGCCCTTCACAGTGCAGTCAACACATTGGCAAACTCTGGATGGGCAGAGACAGGCAGGCTGCTCTCACTTCCAAAGGAAGAGGATGGGAAAGATCCTTGGAAACCATTTTGCAGTTACAAAAGGGAGTTACTTCAATCTTACAGCTGTGCCTACTTTGCCCTAACCCCCTGTGACACTGGAGAGCATAGAGGACCACCAGCTGGCCTGAAGAAGTGGCCATGGGGAGAGCTACCAGGACCAAGCACCCAATGGAAGATGTGGGGCTTCACATGAAGGGGGAGTTTCATAACTGGGCATCTTCACAGTTGAAGGAGACCATAAGCCACTGCATTTGAAACACAGCTTGTTTGTCACTTAAACAATACTCACAAATGTGTTCTACAATGCTGCTAAACTGAATTCCAGTTTCCAAGGTGGCTAACTCACTGAGTCCTACCAGAAATCACATCCTAGGGTCACCAGAGTACTCTGAGCATGGCCATCTGGGGAATGAGCAGAACTATGTGTGGCTACACCAAAACATATCATATGCAGAAGAACAGGCAGGGAAGGTTTAGGCTGGGATCTCCCCACTTTCCTTTACATTATGCCAATATTTACTGTGCAAAGGTACTGGAAGTCAAAGCATAATTTTCAGGTACAGCATGGAAATGTTGCTAGTCTGACACAGCTTCACACAGGCTTGCTGAATGGTGTTTGTGGTCACAGGAAAGCATACTTGGGGAAGGAAAGCAGATATATGTCAGCAGCTTCCCATCCCTTCTGTTGTGCCATATCCAGTAAAGTTATTCACCCACTGAAAGCAGGTCACTTCCGAGGTGTGTATTATGTTACTGCTCCTGTGATCACTCAAGTTCTGCATGTCCTTTTCTGTGTGACTCAAATATAGCATCCATGTTGTTGTTGTTGTTGTTGTATTCTCTCTTCATGATATGTTCCCCAAAGTTTTGCCAGCAGTAAGCCTGTTCCAGAGAAGCCTTGTCTGTCAAAGGGGATACAGGTGCCACTCAAAGTCATAAACAGGAGGGAATGTGTGCAATCTGTGACATCATTTGCCATGACAAAGCACAGAGTTAAAATAGAAGGTCATGCACTCACTCAGCTCTCCACTTCATAACACTTGTGTCACTAAACATGAAGGCTTCTGTGGCTCCTGATGACTCCTATGCATGTTGGAGCAAACCTCACTCTTCAACTAGGCCACCTTTAGCAAAAGCTTTCTTGAAAGCAGAACAAAAGTCACATCTCAGGCAGAGTCAGGAGAGGTAAGGGAAATGAATACTGTGCTCCCAGAGCAGGCAGCACTAGTCTGTGAAGGCATATGGTCCACATGGCTGCCAGAGACACAGAGTTAATCATTCACTGGAGTCAGGGCACAAGGTCTTTGTTAGCACATACTGATGACCAGGCTGCTGCTGAAAAGCAGTGTTGCAGCCGTGCTGGCAGGGCTTCAGCACGCATGCACAATTCAGCCTGAACTGGGCTGGATTATGTTCTTGTCCCAAAAGCACTTGAAAGTGGCAGAAGTCTCTTCTTTGCTCCTAATACCCCATACCATGTTTTTCAGAACAGATTCACTCCCCCAAGCGACTTTTAGTAAAAGTTGTTCCTTACAGGGGGAAAGGAGGAGACAACATCCCCCCTGCTCCCCAGGAAATACTCCAGGGATATAAAGGAACAAATCAGTGTCAATACTACCACTGCCTCGGTGAGGCCACTCAGACAAGACCACCTCTACTCTCCTTGGATTGCAAAAAGGGCAAAAAACAAAAAATAATCTAAGCTGCCTATTCCATCTGGTACCAGAAGAAAGTTTGACTTCCCCCCTCCCAAACCACTATTTCAAGGACTATTTGTAAAGAAAGCTCCAAGGTTATAAATCTCCCTTGAGCCCCTCACATGCATAGCCTTCATGTTAATGTACCATGACAATCTCTTCCCTTTCCTTTTAGCAAATGAAGGGTGAAGGTGTATAAACTGGAGTTTCTGAGGTCACTGGCTTACAGGGCAAGGGATGTGACATATGCTTTACATTGCTTTAAGCTCCAGCTCTGAAGCTTGTGGGGACATTCTTGTTCACCACTGCTGGTTTACTCCAGCTCCTCCCCTCTAAATCTTTTTACTGTTCTTTGGCTGGAATGCTCGACATGGGTGCAAATCAGGAGCAAAGTTGTTAGGCCGGGTGAAACCATTTTCATGAATGTGAGAGCTGCATAAACGAGATGGGCATCAGGCCTCAGAGTTTGAAAATAAACTACTTCTAGCAGACAAAAAAAACCAATTATTTTTTTTTCTGAGAGTGCTCATCCTCTTGAAAGAAAGTGCACATATTATTCAGACACATTTTCAATTAAATTCTATCTAAAGAGGATTTGTGACACACAGATTAACATCATGGTTAGGCAGGAAATCATTTAAAGTGTCCTGTCCCCACTTGCCCTTCCCAGCCTTCTCATTCACTTTCACTCACCCCTATTCCCTCCCCCTCTTACACATGATTTTCATAAGAGCATTATATTTCTGCTTCCTAAGGCTAGTAGCATTGTATTTCTTTCCCAAATAAAGATTTTTTTTTCCCAGCTCTTCCTTTTAAGGATACACTGAAACCCTATTAAGTCAAGGATTAAGAAATGGAGAACATTAAAGGTGTTTCTCCGCATGGGACTGTCTTGGTCTGGAAAGACAGGTGTCTGCCAGGGAAAGTTGAAGCTCCTCTTGGAATGGAGAATGTCAACTCCCTCCCTCCAAAGTATTATAACTTTGTAATTAGGGGCTTTCAGGCAATAGGAATAACAGTTCTTCACTAGAAATATTAAAGAATATAAATGTAGTAGTACAAAAAAACAAGCAAACACACAAAAATCCTAGAAACCCTGAAGGAGTCAGAAATACTACCTGACACCCTGTTGGTCAGGGTGTTGGAAGCAGTCCACAGTAAGTCCTCCTGGAGTGGCAGATGTGGTTCTGTTGGAGCAGAGATGATCCTGTAGAAAAGGGTCCAGTGATGGCAAGAAGGGTCCAGTCTTCCTCCAGGAATGCAATGGAAAACAGAATGCCTGGTGTTCCTGACTCTCTCTAGATAGGAATGGTTGGTGGAGCACTGGGTGGACCATCTCACAATGGGATGATGTAATTGTGTGGTGAACCTTAATGGCCCATTAACAGAAGATATCCCCCTGGAGGGAGGATGGCTCACGGAAGAGATAAGAAACACTGCCCCACCTGGTTTTAACAGCTGGCCCATTATCAGTAGACACCTGCTCCCTCCCCCCAGAGTTACAAGAGATAAAGAGAAACATCTCCCCAACTGCTTTCAGCAGATGAAATAGAATACACATCTTTTGGTTACATAACCCAAGACAGGGACTATGCATTTGGGTGCATCTAAGAGGGAGGCTACAAACCTCCCTTTCAGGACTTGAGGAAAACCAGTCTCAGGTATAAAAACCCTTGAAGCTCTCAGAAGAGCCTTTCAGCACAGAAGTTGGGAGAATATTGCCATTCTCATCAAACGGTAGCACAAGAGATCCAAAGACAATTTCCCTACAGATGCTTTTGTCTTCTCTCAGGAACACTAGTAATGCAGGCTGGGATTTTGAAGTTAGAGCTTTTGAAAGGGCTTTTCTCTTACCTACACATTAAAAAAGGCACAACACTGAAAGATTTAGTGACTAGGGGGCTGCTCAGTTTTTATCTTGGTTTGTCTCAAATGGAATTAAAACCTCTTGGAGTCAGTCTTGGGTTTTTTATTTTTTTCTACCCAAATACAAGACAGCCCCTATTCTGGGTACATATTAGAGCATCAAGGATAGAATAGTTAGATTTAAAACAAACAAACAAACAAACAAACAAAGCCTATTAAACCCTGAAAAACAGAGAGGAGGAGCCTATCAGTGAGGAAAGCCAGCTTCAAAGTCCTGTTCTGATGAAGCCTGCCTATCCAAGGGCTACTCTCAAGTCCCTCCATTAAATCTGTTTCACTTAACGAGAAATTTGCTGGATTAGGATTTGGAATGAACCTTCATGCATCCATGCTGCATCTGCCTTGCAGTCCAAGTCAGGATCCAAACCATGTGTTAACCTGTTGCTCTGAAAACGTCTCAGGTCTGTTTCTCAAGGCATTAAAGCATTGATGAAATTCTGTTACTAGGCCAACATGATGAATTTGTGGTATTTTTAGAAAGCAAAATAGGGGCCTGCAACTCTAATACAGCAAATAGCTCACCTAAAATAACTGCTGGAGACGGCATTTAAAATATTAGCAATTACTTGTTCTTTGCTTGTTAGACAATATGTGTTAGCAATAAATGGAGGCAGGGATGGAGGCTTCAAACATTACAAGGAGAGAAATTTGTAGTTAAAAGGGATTTTTCTAAGACATTCATGATAATTTCCCCACAGAAATCATAGATGAAACACCTACTGAATGAAATGTGGACAGTCTTTGGCCAGTAGCAAATGGCTTATCGATGGCTTCTGTTTACTTTGAGATCTGAAAAAATGACAGCAAAACCTGACTCGGTGTTTGGCTATGAGTACTATGAACAAGAAGGAGTTTTATTGAACAGTGAAGAGAAATTGCTGCTCCAAATGACACAGGAGTTGCTGAGCAGTCTGAACCCCCTTCTATTTCATAACCAAAACTATGGCCAAATGCAATAATACAGGTGTCTAGAAAAGGGGACTGGAAAGGGTCTCTCCCCAGGCCCCAGAACTCTCTGGTTCTTGGATACTTTAGGTACTGAGGCAACGGTTAGTGACAAAATTGTATCCTGTTTTATAAGGGTGTTCTGTCAACATTTTTGGGAAATAACTTTGGCAAAAGCAGAAGAGAGAATCTATCCAAGATTCTTTTGAAAGATCAACTCCTCTCTTCTTCTGTGAGACCCCCAAACAACACTGATCTGTCTGTCACAGCTGCAGGGCATTTAATCTCCACTTTACCACAGCAGCATGAACATACTCTCCTCCTAGGTCTGAAAGCCAGAAGCAGTTCTTGGCCCTTCCGTGTGCTCTTACATTAGTATTTGTGGGAGGGAGGTGCCCCATAGAAATTTCTAAACAGACAGACTTGGATTCTGAGTTTCAGCAGTGCCACTGTATTAGAAAGCACGCTGGTTGTGTTCAATGAGAGAGACGATCTGAAGATCAGGATACTCTTTGGGACACGTGGTTTATTGGTCGTGGGGAGGCAGCCTAACTGGGGAAGAGTCCATAGGTCTAGAGGGACAGGGATCCAGGAGCAAGTAAGAGAGCAGGAGTGCAAGAGGCAGAGCTCCTTGTTACATTCTATTTTAACCCTTTCTATCGTGAATATTCTAATGAGCATCAACCAATCACCTCAAGATACAAAACCTACAGAATCTACATACAGCCTATGGGAACTACAACATTACAATACTACTCTACATACCAAAATCCTGAAAAACCACCTTATCCCTGATACTTAAGGATGTCCAATCCTTTATTCATCCTTTTGTCCTGGCAAGGGTGTCGCTGACTCACCTAGCCAAGTCTTTTCAGCTAACATAATCACCTTCTTCCTGCCCAGCAACTTACAGTTCAAATTTTGCCTTCAATTCTATTCCTCTCGTAGGTTTCATACTCTTAGAATCTTTTACTAATAAATCATCTCTGCAGGGCCTAGCTACTTCATCCTCTCCAACACCACTGAGCTCTCCATAACCATCTTGATGCGAAACTGTCAGAAAAGGCCTGGAGAGAGACTGATTGCATCAGATCAGTCCATGGTCTTCTCTGTAAAAATCTCGATTCCCAGTAGATGGCACCACCCATTTCACTGATGTTTTCCGTCTGGTTCGTGCAACACACTCGAGCCTGCAGAGCGAGAGTTTGGTGGTCCCAGAAACCAGCATGAGAGCACAACACACCCTTGTCAACACAGGGACAACACACTGCTGAAAGAATGAAGATGCAGAAGCTTTGAAATCAGGACAGCCATGAAGAAGATACCAGTGTGTAATAGATGCTGTGCTCCATGTACCACAGGGACCACTGCATGGGCAGGGCTCTGTCCTGTGCCCCTTAAACCCACTGCTTTTCAGATCTGCTCCTTGCCTGGGGGAACTGTGGGCTGCATCGCCCCTGCCTTTGAGGGGATGAGATTACCCAGGCAGCACAAGGTATCATCTCTCTTGTAAGGTGGTAGAGAAAAGAGTGATGCCAGCACTTGCAGCCCTGTTTCTCACTTCCTGGAACTTCAGGACCCATTCTCCAGTGCTGACATCTCTCGTCTTCCCTGAGGAGGTATTGAGTTAATAGACACACACATAAAAAACTGTAATGGTTATTTTCCATGAGGATTTAGAAGTTCAGCATAGTTATTGTATCAATTTATTAAAGAGATTTATAGTTGTCTAAACATACAGCAGGCTGAGAAAGATTTTTTTTTTCTCTTTTAATTGGCAATAAATAGAATTATTTATTGCTAATTAATTATTGGGGAATGGGAACATGCATTAGTGTTTAAGCAGAGAAAAGACAGGCTAAGGATAGCATGAAGGCTGATACTGTAGGGGTGTGGTGTCCCAGGGGACTAGGGCACCATTTTCAGCTCAGACACACTTGTGAACCTGGGCAATGCACACAGCCTCTCTGAGGCTTCTGTCAGTGCCATTTTACACCACAGGGGTTAGAGGTGGAGGTACATGTCATGTCACAGCCTGTCTGTGCATGAGCTGATTCCCATATGCTGTTTCTAGTGCCTCCCAAGCAATTCCAACAGCCTGGCCTCAGCTTCCCTTTCCTTTAAGCAGGCCTAAAATTGTGAATGGCTGGAGGCCATCTCCTTAGCAGTACTGGGCAAAGCAAGTATACATTGGCTCTTCTCTTGACACAAAATCCAGATCAGAGTCTCTGTCCCCCTGCTTAAAATGCCCCTCGGGATTATTTTTTAAGAGACTAAAAAGCTCCCTTCATCAGCCAGTTTGATCTATGAAGGGGAAAATCTAATTGTAACTGCTCAGTAGTCGAAATTTGTGACCTAAGTATGATGTGGCATGGAGGGCAAGAAGGCAAGAAGGAGGTGTTAATCTGACTGGAAGCAGGAATGACAGAAACAGAAGGACTTCATGAAGTGTGTGATGTTTCCCTCTGTGATGAGATAATCAACAGCCTCTGCACTGTCATGTAGCCATCCTAGAATGGGATACAAGAGGAGCCCAAGCTCAGGGAACACCTCAGGGCAGCAGAACTGGGCTGAGGAATAGACTCACAGCTGGGCTGAGATGTCCCATGCATCCAGTCTTGGGATCAACACTGCTGCGAGCATATAAAAAAAGTGTACTTGTGATGCAACTTTGCAGACTCTGTGTAGAACCTCTTGTTGCTAAAGGACTCTGCTCAGGGTACCGTCCATTAAGCTTTTCTTTTATATTTGAACAAAAATGTGTGTTTAATTTAGCTCAAAATGTACCTTAAAAATTCTCCATCATCTACCATGCCAATTCCTTTTCCAATGAGTTATGCGATCCTGGCTTATCAGAAATAAAAGTCAGCAAGACTGATGGCAAGCTCTGGACAAACATGCAGAACACGCATTTTATGACCAACAAGTTACCTTTATTGACTGGAAAGAACTTGTGCCTCATTTGGCTGTGGGCAGAACAACTGATAACTTCTGTAAGTACAGAAGAGTATCTTGTCAAGTCCAGCTCTTGTATGACTTTCTTGAACCTGGAAACTTTAAAGCCTCTCTTAGGGACCTCTAACAGGAGAACATGACTGTCACGTGACATGAATTAATTCCCTTTCTCACCTCTGGTCATCACAAGACCTCCAAGCACATGGTCAAGAGTGGTCAATGGGCAGCAGAGAAAGCATGTTTGCTCCATTTTATTGCTGTAAAAAACCCAGAAGGGTTTCATGCAGCAAGAGCATTTTTCTTAGAGGCTAGAATATAGCTGATTTATTTAAAGAATTGTGTAATCTCATTTTAAAGCCCATGTGAGTTGATGAGTCCCAAACCTGCTCTGCTGTACTATTCAATTACCCTCACAGCCAGATGCCTGCTGAGACCAGTGCCTGCTTCCTGTCTGCTGAGGAAAGGATCCTGACTGGAGGAAGACTTCTGGCAGAAATGTAATTTTCAGAAAACAAGTCAATAACATACTTTTTGAAAAATAATCTGGCTTCATTTGCATCTTTTTTGCTGAAGTCCTTGGAGCAGTGACTGGGCTCCCCCCACTCTTTGTTTCTAATGGTGGAAGCTATATTTGTATCAACAGTTCACATTTGGGTTTATTTGCAGAGGTCTCTGTTTTACTCAGAAGCCTTCTTATGGATGCAGCAGTTAATTCTCTATTTTCCCAGCTTATGTGGAGACAGATGAATATTTGCTGGAACTGAGGCTGCAATTTATGCAGTGCTGGCTTCACAGAAAGTAAGACTGCTGTGCTTTTCCTCATGCCTTCTCCTGATCCAGAAACAGTGCTTGTACTCAGTCCTTGTACTTTTAGGTTTGGATTTATGTTCATTCAGGGACTGGTGTCTTTTCCATTTACAGCAGCTGGTGCCAATCCCCATGGTTACTCATATGTTTTTTCAGATGTCCTTCCTTCAACTGGCAAGGCAGACTCCTTTGTACAGGAGACATCATTGCTTTCTAGTGGAAAGCCACCCATCACATCTAGCTGCCAAATGAGCATCAAAATTTTTACTTGGATGAGCAGTGATAGGCCTGAGTCCAGATCTCTGCTTGAGGAACATATTCAGTCCCCAGATCCTATTTGATCTTAGGGTACATTCCATAAACAGGATAGCTCTTACTGACTCAGCTCTGATGAGAAAAAAAATGAGAGGCAAGAGGGTGGTAAGAACATTTTGGTAAAAGCTGGGAATGAAATGACATTGTTCTCAGCATCATCTGTCTTCTAAGCTTGTATATCCTCTCTGCAGCTGCTAGCAGAACCAGAGTTTTCCCAGAACTGTGGGTCTCAAGAGGCAGATGTAACCCCTTCCACATTATGGGAGGCATGCAGTGGCCTGTAGTTTCCATCTTAATGCACATCTGCCTCTTTGTGTCATAGCTGTGCCAATCTTTACTAGCCATGCTCCATTTGGGGTGATCTGTCCTCATGTGTCCAGAAGGCCTGTATTGCAATACCTAACCAAGGGCTGTCTAAAGAGTCAACAGTGAACAGCCCTGTGGAATCTGCTGAAGTTCATTTGTTGCATGCTAGTTTGAACAAGCATTGCCATTTTTTGCTCCTCAGCTTATCCCTTGCTTTGTTAAGATTATGTCACTACTTATGGGCTTCATACAAACACTGGTTCTTTCCTTCCTCCTTTAAGTCTTCCTACAAGACCTTTCCCCTTCTGCATCTACAGTCATGTTCTGCTGGATGACAGTGAGGGTCTTTTCATGTCCATTTAGTCTACACGCTTGCACCTCTCCTTCTGACTGCACAGTACCCACATGCTATCACTTCTACCCTTACTAATTTTTAAACCCTCATAGAGTTCTGGGCTTGGGCTTGATGTGGCCCCATTCCCACCAGGCAAAGCTTTTCCTTCTCTGTAACTCCAGCAGGTCTAAGTGGCCAAACCTGCTCTTGCTAGCACAGGAGAGAGGAAAATTCAGGATAGCCAATAGCCTTGTAACCCTTGAAGTACAGCCACAATGGTACAGAGGGACTGTGTTTCCTGGAAAAAAGAAAACTGGTTTGGTGCTCCTTTCAGTTATACAAACTTCATAAGGATATATCTCCACTGGGTTGAATTGTCTGAAGTGAGAGAAATAAGAGCCTTATCCATGTCCATGACTTCATCTCTCCAAAGATCACTTCTGCTGTGCCACAAGCCTCCTGTCTCCTGATTCTGCTTGTAGGGTATGCACCAGATAACATGACAGAGTCATCCCTTTGATTCCTTTTGATTATGTTTGATAACCTTCTCAGAAGATGAGGAAATTACATGTACTCTGGAGGACAGGTCAAAGCAGAGAATGTATGAAACTCAGCTTCAGAAAGAAGAGGTCACTTCTTATGTTCTAATTATTGGTTCTAGCATTTAATGGGCCTTCTGTCATGTGGTGAGGATGCAGAAGGGAGGACAAGCTTAATTCTTTCCAAAAATTGCAGCAGTAAAATATGTAAGGGAAGGGGGAAATGAAAGAAGAAAAACTATCAAAAGAGTTCAGTTTTTGGATGGAACAGGAAGCAGTAAAATTGCGACAAAGAAAAACAAACCCTTGGCATAAATTAAAAAAAAAAAAAAAAAAGGAAAAAAAACAGTCAAAATTGAAGCTCCCTTACTCATCAGTTGATAGCAAAGCCCTCTTAGCATTGTTTCTTGCAGGGGTAAGGTTCCAGCAAAGGAAAGTCCAGCACCAACAAAAAAGAAAAAGAAGGAACATATGGAAATATGGAAAAATATTCTGTCAAGGAGTCTGCTGTCTAAAAGCACAGGATCAGTACAGGATTTTTATCTATATTTTGCAGACAAGAAACTGAAGCATTGAGGAACTACGTGGTTGGACCAAGATGATGCAGGGGAAACATCTATAGTCATGAAGTAAATAATTTAAATTTTGCCTCTAAATGCCATTTTGAGATAAGGAGAAGGTTTGAGAATTGTGGAGCTATGCCAGTGGAAACCATGAGAATAACTGCAAAAATCCAGCCTACAACAAGTGTCCTTACACTATTTTCAGCTAATGCAGATGTTGAGATCTCATTTTTTTTTAATGTTAAGATAGTGCATGCTTATAGTGACACTTCCTTTCTCTGGAGAGGCTTTGAAATTACTGAGCCATCTGTCTGCTGCCATCTGTTGTTGCTTTGGAAATGAATTTGTCAGGTCAGTTGGAAACAGGTTTCAAATAAACCACTGTTCTGAAAGGTAATGCACAATTGCTGTCGGTGGTGTCATCCTTCCATCACTGTCCATCCGCCTCCCAGGAACTCCCAGCTGGAGCCCGTTTCTTCTGTGGGGAAAGCACTCTCCTCCTCCATCAGAACCACTGCTGCTCATGCACATCTTCTCCTTGTGGTGGGGTTGCTTGGCACGCGGGTGTGCTTTGCACCCCCCCACACACATTTCCATATGGCCTCCCCACCATCTGCACAGAGATGACACATGAGCACATCCACACTCCAACCAGGTGTGCAAAGGCCAGGCTGTCCCTCAGAGGACAGGCAGATATACTTCCATATACTGGAGTATATGGAAGTCTGGTGGACTGGAGTCTCACTAGCTGAGGGAGGTCAGAAAGGCAAATTGGAAAGCCAGAGATGGCACGGGACCTGTCTTTTTTCCAGTGTATACAGCCATGTACTTGGAGCTCAGTTACACTGTTATCTGCTCATGAGGGTGCTCTCAGGGATTCAGCCTGTGTGAGATAGTTTTGGGTGCATTATATCTCTATTTATCAATGTAAATAAGAAACAGTATATTTAGATAACCTGGTGGTCGCAGAGGATGTAAAAATCTGCTTGGGAAAATGTGTAGGCTGGAATGGGTTCCCTCAAGGCTTCACTGTCTCAGACCTCTGGCAGCAGCAGTCATGCTACCTCAGCTACTACACGAATATAAGCCTGAAGCCAAGCTCTGCACACCCTTGCTGTGTAAAAGTGCCTTTATTTTTCAAATCCCCTTGCTGTTGAGAGGCAGGATCAATTTGTGATCACAACATAAGAAACATAGAATCATGTGTGAGCTAAGCCTTGAGATACATGCCTCTTTATTGTATTTGTAAGACCATACTGAATGTTTCTTCAGTATATACAGACTTTTTGAGGGTGATCTGTCCCATAGCTATTGCAGCTCTTTTCATATAGTGGTTAGATTCACAAAAAATGGGTGGCAGAAAGTGAAACTTCTGTATTTCTTCTGGGTACAGAACAGACTACTCACAGAAGGTCTGAATTTGAAAGTAGCTTTAGGTAAATTCATAAACAAACAGCAGCTGGTAAACAGCCACTTCTTGGAAAATGGGTAACTGCTGGTCCTTTCTTGTGTGTTGTGTTGCTTCCCTGTTCTGCAGCAAAAGTCCAATGCACTTGGCCTCTGCTACTCCAACAATTCAGGAAGAGGAAGAGGAGCTGAGCCATTCTCTGCGCCAGTGCTTCATCTTTTCCTCTCCACTTGCAGCAAGGAGACAGGAATCTTCCCTCTATAGCCTCTGCCTGGACACAGGATCTGTGCGTAAAGGATGGTGGGGCTGATCAAGGTGGGGACATACTACTGTTTTGCACAGAAATCAAGTCCTAGGCACAATCCCACCATCCCACAAATTCAAGGCAGCTATCATAGGTGATAATTTAAAAATTATTATTTGAGTATTTCCTGCAAGGGTTAACAGAATTAAGCAGACAGTTCCTAATGAATAATGTGAGCAGAGTATTTTCTGGAAGGACATACTCCTGAAGCTGAGCTGCAGCCTGCTTCCTCAACCCTGGCAGGCAAGATTCCCAGGGGAGAGTCACTTTTCTATAGGAAAGCCTGGAAGGAAAACATCATCTTTAATGAAGAACTTGAACAACTTAAAACAGCAGTTCTATGCCTTTATTTACCCTAATAGATCAAAATTCTCCACTTCCCTTCCCCAAGTGCACACCAAATACACGAGCTCCTTGTGGGAAGAGCAGGAATAGGACTTAGCAGTAAGTAAAGGACAAAGACAGTGCTTGGCCAGGATCCCACTCATAGTGGAAATCCAGAGCAGCAAAAAGTGCCCAGATATCTTTCAGGTCAGATTCTAATTCTCCCCAGTCCTCTTTGCTTGCTGGTTTATACCCTCTGCTCTGTAGGGCGGCCCCTAAAGCTTCCATAGCTGCATACTGTGCTCTTTTCAAGAGTTATATGCATGTTTGACTCAGTGCTGAAGAGCCAGAGGTTACTATGCCGCCTCATTGTGTGACCTTGAAGGTTTTGGTAAAGAAAACTTATTTTACTTCTGAAAGAGTAGGTAGGCTAATTTTAAAATGTTTCACTAGGTAGAAGTTATGCTTATGCTGCTGTTACCCAGAAGACACTGAGTATTTATAAAGCAAAAATGGGAACACTATCAAGTTGAAGCCATTTCATGATACAAACAAAGAGTTCACTTTTGTATACTGATGAAGCTTTGTGAGAGTGAGTGCAACAGCATCAGTTTTACACTCACTGCCAACACAGCTGAGCACCTCTTTGCCTCAAGCTTTATTACTCATCTTTCAAAGCAAAATAGCCTCCTCCCCCTGCAGAACATCCATGCTCTGTTACTGAGTTGCCCTGTATCGTCTGTGACTTGCCATGCCTCCTTCTTTGAACACAGATGACTTAGTTGCTTCCCTTTCTTACTGGCTTAATTTGCTATTGACACTACACACCAACAGTCCTTGATGCTTTGCCACTTCCAAACCACTGCTCTGCCTTGCTAAGTGTCACTGAATGCCTTTCTTTCTCTTGGGTCTTTTGTTTATATTCCTCCCCCAAGATACGTCTTTAAAGCATCTTCTTTATAAACCATTCTGACTGTGGAAAATCCGTCTTCCAGAGAAAGGCTTAAAAAGCTCTTGCCATTTATCTTACACAGGAGAAGACAGAGTGACTCAGGGCAACTATGTTGCAGTCACAGGCAACATACCTAGGGACCAGACTCCTGGATCTGAGGTCTTGTCAATCCAACCTACCCCCTACCACGCCCAAACTTCAAACCACAAGTTCTCACAGCCTCCCTTCCCCCACCCCCTCCCCTCAGTAATTTTGAACATGGACTCAGGAAAAATACATAGATGTTGTGACAAGGTATTGAAATGATGCCTCTCTCAACTAGAAGAGACTGTTTCAATGATTCTAAGGCAACCCTGAGTTCAGAACTTTAGAGTTGCCCCCAGTGAGGCACAAGGTGAAGGCTTCCTATGGGATTTTCAAGATCCACTTTTGTGGCCTGAGCTGCACAACCCCAAGAGACAAAAAGATCAGGCCAATAGTGGCTTGATTAATGTCATATCTACACTTTAATGACATTTGTTACCCTGGCTGTGGATATCAAACATCACTAAGTCCTTTGTCCTTGCACTTAGAGCTTTCTATTTTGAGCCTACCTTTCTACCATGGTTCAGGGCAGCTCTTGTTGTCAACACAGGCTGGGGCTGAACAGATCAAGAGCAGCCCTGTGAGAAGGCCCTGGGGGTGCTGGTGGGTAAGAGGCTGGACATGACCCAGCCAGAAAGCCAAATGTGTCCTGGGCTGCATCCAAAGCAGCATGGGCAGCAGGGGAGGGAGGGAATTCTGCCCCACTGCTCTGGTGAGACCTCACCTGGAACCTGCATCCAGCTCTGGGGTCCCAGCACAACAAGGGTATCATGATGCCACCAGGCTGATTAGAGGGATGGAGCATCTCTCCTGTGAGGAAAGGCTGAGAGAATTTTTTCACCCTGGAGAAGGCTTTGGGGTGATCTAATTACAGCCATCCAGTACATGAAGGGTGTCTGCTAGAAAGGTGGAGCAGGACAAAGGGGAATGTCTTCAAACTGAGAGATAGTAGATTGCTATTAGGAATCTAATGCTAATAGATTAGCTATTAGGAGGAAGCTCTTTCCTGTGAGAATAGTGAGGCACAGGAACAGGTTGCCCAGAGAAGTTATGGATGCCCCATTCCTGGAAGTGTGTAAGGTCTGGATGAGGCTCTGAGCAATGTGGTATATTGAAAGGTGTTGCTGTTCATGGAAGAGAGGTTGGAAGTAGGCAGTCTTTAACATCCCTTCCAAACCAGACCATTCTATGATTCTGTGATTCAGACAGTAAAGCAAAAAGGCTTTTTTTCATCGATGAGGTGGTAACTAAAGGGTCCCTCACACAAATGTGATTGAAGCTGACTGGCAGCATCAGTAAGGCATGCAAAACTATCCCAGCTCTCAAACAGTTCTCCATCTGCGGTGACACACTTCAGGAGGAATTTCAACTGAGACCCACTTAACTGTAGTTTTTTCTATTCTTCAATTTGCAATGTCAATTGAAAGCCAGAGATGACAGAAATGTTTGTCTGAACAGCTCAGAGGTATAATTGGATATGAAATGAGAAATTGTTTTGATGTAAAAGAATATCTCAGCTGCATGCCCTCATATACTTACTGTGATTTCACCTTCTCCCCAGATCACTTTATCATTGCCTTTTATGGAAGAGCTGAATCAGAGCTCCATTTTCTTTATTGTGTTTGGGCACTGATTGCTTTGATCATATTGAAGTGCTGTATTCCACTAATGATCGCTAAGCCCACCTTTGATGTTGGTTGTGAAAGTGCTGCTTTGCCCATGGAGAGAAGGTAAATGCTTTTGTTTTCTGATTATTGTCTATCATGTTCAGAGACAACGACAGCAAGACAGGGGAAGAAAGTGTGAATCCTTAATGGAATGAAAAATTTACTGCTGCCTTGCTCCCTGCATCAACTGTCAGGCAGTTTCTGCGGAAACAGGCTGAATGCTTGGCTCCATGCTTGTGTGTGTGGGAGAGGCTGAACCAAGCTACATGCAATTATTGCCCCTGGGGAGCAGGGCCAGTATACTGGTGTGGAAGACCCTGGGGTGCTGATGGATGGAAAAAGAGTCAGGAGCTATGGATCTCCCCCAGTGCTTCCTATCACAACTGGGTAGTGCCTGGCCAACATCCAGCCCTCTCTGAATTTTCTGTTTTGCTGTAATCTGTCTTGGCATTTACACTATGCTTAGCCCCATTGTACTGCTTCACAGTACAAGAAAGTCCATTCCATGACAAGATCTGTCTACACTGAAAATGCCATTGTTACAAGAGTACACTTGGCTTCCATATACTTAATCCTGATAGGTTAATCTCCAAAGGGGATAGCAGTACCATCATCAGGTCCTGCAAAACCAGAAAAGTCTATGCACTATGAATGGCTGTCCACTGTGGCTCTTTCATTCGGTTATTAGCCCAACAGTTTACTGATTGCATTTACAACAGCTCCTGTCTGGCCTGAATCTCTGTTTCTTCCATGCTCTATGGTCCTGGAGTCTTTGTAGCTTAGCACCAAATGGCTACAAGGAGAAATGGTGGTTTGGATGGTGACTGACACTTGGTGACTGACAATTCATGTTCTGTTCATCACGATTGAGCCATTCCAACAGCCCTAGACAGCCAAAAAAGCTCAATAAAGCCTGAAGACACACATTTATGAAATAAGAGCTCAACCTGCTATTTGGACCAGGAGCCTGCTCCATCATCTTGTTGCAGTGGATGAGACTACTTACATTGACAGGATCATTTAAACTGTTGCATCCATTTCTGTCAGGTCTCTCAAGTTAACTGAGATGCAGACTATTCCTGCCACTACCCAGCTGTTGCTTGCATTGGAGGAAGGATGTTTGCTACAGAATCCAACGCAGTCAGAACAGAGCAGTCAGTCTCCTTAGAGAAAGCAGAGTCTTGTCATATGAAAGTGCAGTGAAGCAACAGTAACAACAAGTGAGGGATCTAGTCTGCCTGACAGCTCCCTTACATGCTGCAGTAAACTCTTTCTACACTTTTAAAGGTGCTTCACCTCATTTAGTCATTTCATTTTTCTGAGTCCTGTCATATAGATTTGCCATCTTAAATAAATTGTTTCAAAGCCATCTTGATGATGGGCAGTACTGGTATTCCCATATACTTATAAATATTTAACGCTAGGAAATTGTAACTTTTTGCTAAAGATAACTTTTGACAGACATTGGCAATCTAGGGGTTCTTTTCTGTCTATTTTCAGGACAGTAGTATTGCTTCATGAATGTATTTATAGCATGAAATACCCAGAGTGGTTTCTCTGCTGTCCCCTACTTGGTTTGACATTCAGCACGTACTTCAAAGCAATATATATATATGTTACATGTCTGGTGTGCTCATAATACAGCAGAGAAAAGGTAGAACTTTTCCAAAACACAATTGTAACATAATTATCAAAGAGTAAACATTTCCAGAAGAGAAACGCTGATTTCAGTGAGACTAAATCATCCCAAATCAAAGTCCAGCTTGAATTGGAAGGGGTCTCTGGAGAGCATCCAGTCCAACACCACTGCTCTAGCTGACCATCAGGAGCCACTTGCCCAGGACAATGTCTAGACAGCTTTTGAATACCTGCAAGGAGGGAAACTTCACCACCTATCTGAGCAACCTGTGCAGTGCTTGGTCACCCTCACAGTGGAAAAGGGTTTCCTGATGTTCAGAAGGAACCTCCCATGTTTCAGTGTTGTCTCTTGTCCTGTCACTGGACACCATAGCAAAGTGGCTGAATACTTCTGTGTGTATGTTTCTGTTGGTGTCAGCAATGCAATGTGAGAGCTCAGCACGAAGAGAAGTACAGGATATGCAAGGACTCTGAAGCTGGGAATTAATCTGCAAAACAAACATTTTGTGCATGAAACTAGTGACAGAAAAAAGTGGAGGCAGCTTGTCATAAGGGCCAGGTATGAGAGGCATGGCCTTGAGGCAGGAAAGAAAAGAGCTCCAAATAACAGGGACAACTCACCACCTTTGTGGTGCAGAGAGTGAATTTTCACAGAATCATAGAATGGCTTGGTAAACACTTTAAAGATTGTCTTGTTTCAACCTCCGCCACCATGGGCAGAGACATCCTCCACTAGACCAGGTTGCTCAAAGCCCCTTACAATCTGGCCTCTGACAGAATTCTGAGAGGTATGGGTCATCCACAATTTCTCTGTGACTCTCTATAGTATCAGTCATGTCAACAAAGTAGAAAGTTCATGGATGCTCTAGAAAAGTTACCCACTGCATGGAAAAGACTGGGATGTGAAAAATATTTTATCCTCAAAGCTGAGTAGTGTAGCTTGCAAGTTTGAGACTCAGCCAATGTTTTTCAACAAGCAGGAGTTGTGGACTTCTGGAATTTATTCCAACTTCTGTCCCAAGAGAAAGCACTGCCATTAAAGTTACAACTACAGGCATGATTTTTGCTCAAGAGACATGACCACAAGTCAGATGTTTTCACCACCCTCAATGACAGATGCACTGTAGTGAAATTGCAGATTAGGTAATATTACTTTATTTGCATTTATAGGGGGGATTAAATGCAAAAGAAATACTTGTGTATGGAGTATAATCTCTGCTGTGAGGGAAAGATTATTTCCCATCTGGCAAAGAAAGAGATAAAATAAAATTTGCCAAAGGTGTCCCTCCCTCCCCCCAAAAAATATTAACAGTATAGCCAAAACAAACAAACAAAAAAGATCTTGATTTCCAGAGGCAGTCTTTCCCAAGGAAACAATTATAAATATTATAATATTTATTTTGCTTTTCCAGTCTTATGCAAAAAGAACTTGTAGTCTTTCTTAAGAAATGCAAAAGGCTACAAGTAAAATGAGTACAGGAACAAATTCAGGAAGCACCATTTCCAGAAGAATGGCATTTAGCTGCAGACATTTCTAGCAAGAAATCTCAGAACAATTAGAAATTGAGAAGTATCGACATAATAGACTCCTGGGGCATAAAGGGAGGGAGAGATTGATCAACAGGCTCAAAATGCAAAAATGCATCCATGGTAAATTTGATCATAGCAGGGTCTCTGAGCTGGCAGCAGCATAGACATAGAGGTCTCTTGGGCAGTGCAAGCTGAATTGAGACAAATTTGAACCAGAAATGTGGTGTAGTTTCAATACAGAACAGATATCACCATCATTAGGAAGGCCCAGAAAAGCGTGTGTTCTTATTTAAGCAAAGATACTGAGCTGCAGGCAGGAATGAAATCAGCTAAATACTAAGGTCTGGTATGACAAAAACAAAAACAACAACAACAACAACAACAACAAACCAAACCCCAAGTGACATTTTTTCACTGCTGAACACAGAGAAAATATATTTGCAGCTCTTCTTCTTCCATAGGACTAGAGATGTAAAACTGCTACTCTAACAACTGTTTTCCAGTGTTCCCTGATAACACTGGAGTTCCTACTAATGCTAAATTTTCCCTGTGTTACATTGAATTGGGTTTACACTGCTTATTTACTTGCAGGTGAAAGTAACAGTGTAACAGTGGTTATGTTTTTCAGTTAAACTCTGGGAAATTAGTTTCTTTAATGCCCATTTCTGTAAGAGCCAATCTTATACGGACATACCTAATGAGCTTTGATGCATGAAAAGTCATTTTAGAGGATATGGATTTCCTGTTGAAACATTTCACTAGATCACATTTTCAACCCTGGTTTTTATAATTTGTTTATCTCTTTTGCCTTCCCTTTCTCCCCAGTGAACTTCATTAGAATTGCTTATTTCTGATGAAGTGGAATTTTCAGCTAAAGCAGGCAGATCTGTTGAAGACCATTCTATAGACCATAATGTAAGGTAAAATCTAAGATGAAAGGGCAAGCAGGCATCCCCAGTCAGTGTTACCAGCAGGAATTCAGAATGTGTGGAAGCAGATGTTCAAGGAAATCTTTTAAAGTCCAAGAACTGTCTGCAATTTTATGAACTTGCAGGCCAGCCCTGTTCAGCTGGGGACATATTGCCTAGAATGGATGAATGGATGAATACTCAGAAAAAGGCTTTTATGAACTGATTGCAGCAGTGCTGTAGTGACCTACCAAAAGATCTTATCCTGTGGTGTATTAGAGATAGTTTTATAATGCACCTGCTACCAAAACTAGGAAAAAAGAAGAAAGAGAGAGGCCTCTGGGCTTCTTGTTTGGCCTCAGTGGTGTCTTTCTCATTTCCGGAGTATTTTCACTATGTGCTGTGTGACATACAGCTATCACCATTTAGGAAGACAAGAAATCACACCAAATAACATGAAGAATGTTGACATTTCCATGGAAGCAGACCATAGACTTCCTCAGGCATACCTTGCATCTCAGTGTGCCATCATAAATTGACTTAATAAATAAATAAAGAAGAAATGGAACCAAAACATCCTCAGGCAAAGTGGAAACTCCAGAAGGGCACAAGGACAGGACTTAAATCACTGTGGGTTTGCCAGACATGCGTCCTTAACCTTGAGTATGAAACTGATGAATTTGGCCTAAAAGACCAGAATCTTCTGATGGATCTGATATACACATGTACTTGTGGAGGTGTGACTTGTGGTGTATTTGATGGATTGCATTAGGTCATAGGCCTGCCCCTCACCCAATCAGTTGCTCTAAGTTATATGAGTGGAGGAGGAGGGAAGGAGTGGTGTGCATGTCTGCAGGACACAACTGGAGCAGCAGCAGTCTGATGAGCACCGCAGTACAATTCTGTGATCTTTAACAGTCTTTGCCAGCTAGGCTGAGTGACACCACAGATTTGACAGTTTATCAGTGCTCTGGGTCTGCCATCCAATTTTCAGTGTAACAAAACAGTTTTCACAAAAACCGCCCCGTATTTCACGCCGCCGCAAAGCCACTTGAGCACTGCCTGATATTTTTTGAGATACGAAATAACACTTGCATCAGGGAACTTGCACAACCCTAGGGACTGCAGAAGTGTCCTCAAGCTGTTCATACTGGACAAGATTTTCATTGCTTTCAGTGCTCTAGGCATTATTCTTGTGCACAACAGGGACATTCCATGTGCAGAATCACTTGGTCAACACAGGAAAGGAGATTAGCAGGACATCTGGGATAGAACGCCAGCACCTTGTTTTGCAGACAGGCATGTGGCATTCTTTCTTATTGAGGGATCAAGTCCCATCTTAAAAGTGCAGAAATGTCTCATCCTCCCACCTGCAACTCTGTTCTTTCATCTGAGACCAGAAGCATTTCCGCTGTCAACCTTTTTCTATCCTAGGATAGCATACACATTTTTTACTGCTGGTATGTTGTTTTTGTTGAACAGCACTTTCTCCTCTACATATTTCCCAGCAAGTTTACTGTGAAACATGCTTTTTCTGAGAGTTCATTTTGTTGGGTAAGGCAAGCCAAGCATTCCTTGATAGATACTTCCAAAAAACTGCTGCAGGAAAAGTCAACTTTTCCAAATGTTTACAGTTGTATGTATTTTTCTGTAAAGTGCTTCACCTGTCAGTGTATGAACATGTATTCCTCCAGGATGCCTGGAAATCCACTTTATTGGTGGAAAATACACTGAGCAGAATTATTGAGGGTAGTGACATGCATGACATAAAAGTATGAGAGTTGATAAGCTTTTCTGTTTCCATGGCATTGTCTACTGAGTCATGTCTCCTAGGAGGCCTTAACCTCCAAATTTTACATCCTCAGGGCTGGTATTGGGCACATTTTTCTGTGCTGCAGCATGACCAGAGCCCTGAAGGCTGCTCAGGCTACTCCTTCCCACCTACCTAACTCACCCTACCCTGGGCCTCCTAGCCCTTACCTATTGGTGCATCTGACTTCAGTGGGATTGAATCTATCATATCTTCCCAAACCCCTGGAAGACAGAGAGTGTATGACAAGGCTCATGACAGAGGCTCATGACAAAGATGAGGAAGAAGGAAAACTCTCGTAAGGACACAATCTGAGTGCTGCAATATTAGGAACTGGCAGAGATTGCTACCTATTTCAGCCCATGGCGTAATTTAGTGCTGATAAAAATCAATTCCAGTGTCTTAAAATCAATGTCATAATATGACATTGATTTTCAGACACTGGAAAAAAAAGTCTCATGAACTTGTGCAAAAAGTCTTCATGCCTCAAAGGAGGAATGATATCATTGCACAGAGTGAGCTGCATGAAGGGAGGAACCCTCAGGGGAAGGCTTATTCACTGAGCCGGGCACCAGCCAAAGCAGCTTCCCCTCCCTGCTTCTTCAAAAGTGTCAACAAGTCCAAACTGTGTGCAATTCCTGCAGCTGAGGACAAATAAAAAAGCCTTTGATAAGTAGGACAATAAAACCATCCTCTGTCCATACCTTTGGAGTCATGAGGAATCAGTCTGACTGAGGCTGTAAGGTACACAAGGTCAGAAACAAAATCTTCTAAGAAATTCAAAGCAGTAGAGCCCTGATTTCTTTTGAAGAATGAAATATTTGTTTCCTCCTGTAAGGTTGTGAAAAAACACTAGATTTTGGATTCATACTTTGTTTTACTGGTGCCACTAGGGTAACACACTTACATACCCCATGACTAATAGATGTATTGTCCATATCTGGTATTAAAAACGGTCAAGACTGAGAACTTGATTTATTTAAAGAAAAATAAATGCAGTTTTTGCCTGAAAAAGTATCAGAGTTTCTACTTGCGCTTGAAGTAAATCATACCTAACTGTTTTCCCACTGTTAAAAACTCCCAAGCTTTTATGATGTCTGGAAATTCAGCCTTTGAGATCTGAAACACATCAGTCCACTTGACCATATAATTTTTATTTTGACTTCCAGTTCCACTTTAATTTTATGAGTTTTACATATTTTTGAAACAGCTTCAGGAAGAAGTGCAGTGTGAAGTGCTGCTAATAGTGCTAACTTGCTTGCATGTTGCTGTTCATATGGACATCTGACTGATCTGTCATCTGTAAGACTATTTAGCCTAGTTTAGCTGTAGCAGAGATGCATATATCTGATCCTGTGGTTCCTGCTGGTAAGTCATCAACAAATACACCAGTTACCACTTTTGTTGGTGGCCTCCTTGACTGCTGGAAATATTTTGTTCCATCTCCAAGAATAAAACTAAGTAATATGGTGTTACGTCACAGGGCTACACAGATGGCTTCAAACACAAATCAGAGCTCATGAAAAATGAAAAAGGCCAAAGTAATTGTGTGGTCCCTGATGCCTAGCAAACATATTTCAGAGAATGGTTTATGCCACTTAGTGCTAAGATCACCACCTGCATCTATGCATGAATAGACACAAATATCCAAGCACAGAGAAAGTGACTATGGTATGGATAGGAGAGGAAAGTCAGATTGAGCACATCTGTCTGGAGACTGCTCCTATTTCAGCCAAAAAACTGGGTGATTCAGCATCTCAATTAGCCTTCTGAAAGGTGAATGTAGATTTGGTATCACAGCTTTTCTTCAGACCCTGCTAAATGGTGCAGTACTAACTGGAGAACACTGACCAGCTGGACCTATGTACATCTCATCCTGTACTGAAGAGTTGTAGAGTGGCTGGTCCAGAAGAAATGAGGGCAGCAGACACTTTCTAGTGTTGGGAGTCTGCAGCAGTTACAACTTGTTAAAGTGCTGAGGTAAGTTTAAGGTAAACCATAATGTGCTCCTGAAGACATCAAGGCTGCCCGTAGGTCCTAAGCGTCTTTTCAAGGGCCTGTAAGATTTGTCAAGATTAAATGGCAAGGCTGTCATTTTCTCATGCACATAGTCTACCTTATTATATGGTAGCCAGGGAAATGTAGTAAGACTGTTTAAATTGGTTTAAGTCATCCAAACATGTAATAATTGCTCCCTAGTGTTTGTTCTGTTCAACACAAACTTCTGTGCTTTCAGAATCTCCTGTTGCTCTTGCAGCAATGATCTCCACAGTAAAGCCTTTGTTATATGCAAATCTAGCTGCTTCAAACCTGCCGACATTTAAAGTACTCGAAGAAATCCCACCGCACACGGAGAAGGTTTCGTTCCTCATGGTGCAATCACCGCATTTACCTCCACAAGGGTCAAGAGACGAGACTGAAGAGGCAGACTCGAGTAGCTCAGCAGTGGGACTTTACCTGGATAAGGCCAAAAACTGCACGTCCTAGGGGAGGCTGGGCGCTTGCCGGTGGGATTTGGAGAGAAGGGCTTACAACCGTGTGGGACCGCGGCTGCTGCAAAAGTAAACCAACAGTGCCCTCGAGTGCTGGGAGTGAAAACCACAGCTCGGCTGAGAGTGCTGCTTGTGCCACTTGGTACTCCCTGCAGACGGCAGGGCAGGGCAGGGCAGGGCAGGGCAGGGCAGGGCAGGGCAGGGCAGGGCAGGGCAGGGCAGGGCAGGGCAGGGCAGGGCAGGGAAGGGAAGGGAAGGGAAGGGAAGGGAAGGGAAGGGAAGGGAAGGGAAGGGAAGGGAAGGGAAGGGAAGGGAAGGGAAGGGAAGGGAAGGGAAGGGAAGGGAAGGGAAGGGAAGGGAAGGGAAGGGAAGGGAAGGGAAGGGAAGGGAAGGGAAGGGAAGGGAAGGGAAGGGCTCTCCTTAGCTTTGCAAGCTAATCTTGTGTTGGTCAAAACTTAGCACCACAGTGGACTCTTCCCAGAGGCCAAAGTTTTTGCAGTACTATGTCTGTGTAGAAACAAATGGTCACAGACTTTACTTCCTGCCTATATTTATTTTACTCAGCCCAGGAAGGAGCCTTTGGGCTTCCCAGTGGCTGGTATATCAGAGTTCAGACATAAGGTGGATCATCTGTCACCTTGAGGTCAGCAGAGACCACCCTGACCAGACATTTAAAAATGTTAAAATGTTTCTCGGTTTTGATGTTGGCTTGCACTGACAGTATGGCACAACAGAGTGAAAAAGAGCTAAGTTGCACAAACTAACAACAGTGCAGGAAGTTCTTTGGCAAAATGATACTGCAACCGAAAAAAAATTATATCAGCAGAGCTCTTGTAATGGGCTGTGTAGCCTTTTCTTGTGTGACCCTTTCACATTCAGCCCCTGTTGCTACCTGCATATCCCAGTGAGCTCAAGCATAGACTGGGATATCTTAGGGGAATAAAAAATTACAAGAAGGAAAAAATTGTTGTAGTTTATGCAAGTTTCTGTATACTTCTTTTCTTTTTGGACTGAATCTTAGCCACACTGTAGAGCTCTCATACATTTGTATAGCTGTGCAGTGGGGATTTAGGTGGTTGTCTTCAAGCAAACAGAGAGGGACATATGACAGCTCAGGCTAAGAGTAAGATGGAACATGCAGGAAAAATTAATGAGCTGGCCTTGACCCATAATGCATTCAAAGCACAGCTGGAAGGCAAAGATGATTCACATGCTGTCTTCTACCAAACAGAGTCCAGGATCAGGTAGAGATAGGCCAAGGTGAGTACTTAATACTTGGAGTCTTGTTTCAACCTTACCAGCATTAATGAACCTTTTTCCTGGGCAGCTGCTCACCCTGTCTGAAAAAGAATCAGAAGTCAGGCACAGGCACACTCTTTCCTCTGTTCACTGAGAGTGAATGCAATAGTTTAGACACCAGGAAGTTCTTGGTTACCTTCACTGAGACGAAGCTTCCTTCTCATTGCGTTTTAGTGGAAATGATAAAAGGCAATCAAACAACCATTGAAGGGGTTGCACATGTGCCAGATGCAGCCTTGGTGCACAGGTCATGCATTCAGGACTCTGACAGTCAGATCAGTCTGCAGAAGAAAGTGTGCAGTATTGAGAATAAAGATGAGGGAAGAAGGGAGAAGCAGTCTGAGCAAAACTATAAGTGGCCGCAATGCTGAGCAAAAGTCCAGTAAGCAAAGGGAGAAGTGCAAAATTCCAACTCAGCATGAAGGAAGGATCCCAAAACATTGATGGATGGATGTAAACTTGAGATTTTGTATCTTTCACTCTGCAGATACTGTCAGCAAAACTTTGGGATATGGGGGCCTGTATTATCCTTGATTGTCTTGAGTGGTGGGTTCTCAAAGGGTGGATGCCATTCATTTTTTTCCATTATTATATTATTATGCATTTTATTCCATGTCATAACAGAAGAATAGGACATCAAATTTTCAACTTGTATAATTGCTTAGCATATATTTCTGCAGAAATTAAGCCAAACAGTTTCACCTAGACAGATGTTTTATCAATTAATGTATAACATGTACTTCATTAGAGAATACTTTAAGAGGAAACATATGCTCTTTCGAAATTGTTTTCTGTTGTTATGGGAACTACAACTGCTCACTTGACCACACAGAAAAAAAAAGGGCAATTAGTCTGTCTCAGTGGTAATCACAAAATGCGCTTATTTTTTCTGTTATCATGCTGCAACACAAAGTCGGCTTCAGAATAGTCAAATACTGTTATTATAGATTACCAGTTTTCCCATAGTCTCTGCTCTGTCACATTAATGTTCACTAGATGAGGCATAGTATCTCACAAGCAATTAGAAATATCTTTTACAAAGAAAGAACTATCATCTGGGGATGAAATAGCAGGTCACACATGCAATTGAAGCACCCATCCATGCTTTTAAAATTCAATCTTCATGAAGACAGCCATCAACATCTTTTCATTAAAAAATAGGATTTTCAGAGGATTTTCAGAAGAGCTCAGTATGGGCCTAATTCTCCTCCTACTGATCCCAAGGGTAAAACACTCAGTGATTGCAGTGGCAGGAGGGTAAAGCAATTTCCCATGCTTTTGAAATCCCACTTGCTGATACTGTCTCAGGGGAAAAATTGCAGACTCAAGGGATAAAAGTCTTTATTCATTAGCAGTGAAACAGCACAGGCTCTAGCAATGCAAGAATCCTCAGGCTGCTTTCCCAAGGAGACAGCCCAACCCAGACCTGCAACATCCATGCGTCAGAGCAGAGTTTCTCCTCTCTCCTGTCCCAGTTGTCTATGGCTGACTATAGTCCCTTCTGCTGAGAGTTTCCCACAGAGTGAAGATCAGATTTTTCCATGCCAAAACAGATGCAGGAATACAAATACCCCATGAATCTGTAGTGAGATTTAAAACACATCTGTAGTATATTTGCAGTACTAAGGTAACTAACTTTTCAGTTATGACAGTGTTATTACATAGTGAAGAAAAATCTAGAAGTAAAGAGGTAGAAACCTTCATAATGGACTGTGTTGCTGTCTGGAAATATAAACTACCCGGCTTTTGGCAGAAACACGAATTTCATCCACAGCTTTGCTAGTGTAGAGGCACATGTATTTCAGCTTGATGCTGTTAAAGATCACAGCGACACAGACTCTGACTTCAGAAGGCTGACAATGACTCCGTTTATTTCCGATAATTTCTTCCCTTTTATACTGTTCTACACCAAACAACTCAATTGGTGAATGTCTTGGTTTGGAAAGACAGATATCTGCCAGGTAAAGCTGGAGTTTCCCTTAGAATGGGGAATGTAAACCCTTCACCCCTGCCGAATTATAATTTTACAATTAAAGGCTTTCAGGCAAAGATTTGGGAATAGGAATAACAGTTCTTTACTAGGAATATTAACAATACAAATGTAGTAGAAAAACGAAACCACCCAACCACACCAGCAAACAAACAACAATTTTGGAAAACCCTGACAGAGTCAGAGCTACAACCTGACACCCTGTTGGTCAGGGTGTCGGAAGCAGTCCCAAAGTGAGTCCTCTTGGAGTGGCAGAGGTGGTTCTGGTGGAGTAGAGATGATCCTGTAGAACAAGAGTCCAGTGGTGGTGAGAAGGGGGTCCAGTGGTGGTGAGAAGGGGTCCAGTCTTCCTCCCAGAAATCAGGTGAAGCTGGATACTTTCTGTGTTCCTGTGTCTCAGTTTTATCCAGGTAGGAATTATTGGCTCCCCCCACTGGGTGGAGCATTTCATAATAGGATGATGTAATATGGATAAGTCTATTTTGGGGATGTGTGCTGTTAGGGGTGTCTTAATGGCCCATCAGCAGAAAATATTTCCCTGGAGGGAGGACAGGCTGTGAAAGAGATAAGAAACACTGCCCTACCTGGTTTTAACAGTTGGCCCATTATCAAAAGGCACCCGCCCCCCTCCTCCCAGAGTAAAGAAGAACAATTCTCCAACTGCTTTCAGCAGATGAAATAGAATACACATTTTTGGTTCCATAACCCAAGACAGTGAAACAAAGACAAACTTCTTCAATCACATCGATCAGACCAGAGGGACATCAAGAAGAAGTCCCTCCTAGGGGAATATAAACAAAGGTTGCAGCTAGAAAAACATGTCTCTTGTTGACAGAAAACTCTCTGGGAAAAGAGTTTCAGAAAACCAAAACATCTCAGGCACGAACCAGGGCTACATCAGCTGGCTAGGTAATATAATGTACGTGGAAGTGCTGCACTGTTCTCTGCTGGACAGGGTAAAGGCCTTTACAAGTCTGTGGATAAACACAGACTTGTAAAGGAATTCTGAGGTAGGAGGGAAATCACCGAATAGATCAGAGGTACCTGAAAAACTCCACAAAGCACAGTAGTGAATATATGCAAAAGCTGGCCGGCCATAGGACATGGAGAAGGGGCTATGGTGTCAGCCACAGAGATGGGAACATGAGACAGTCAATAGTACTCTCACACTCTGTAGCAGAAGGCATTGATATTTGGAAAGCTCTTGCAAGAGGAAGAACAGATTGCAGATGAGTTCAGACCTTTGAAACCCATAGTGAATCCAGACCAACATTGGGTCAACCACAGCAGTCAGCACTCTTCACAGAAAAGTCTGTGCAGGGTAGCCATCCCAACAGAAAACTTCTGGTCTACAGAACCAAGGCTAGGCCTAAGCTGTTCTAGGTGCACCTCTGCTGACACAGATCAGTAAAGACAGAAGTTACCCAATACGTTCTTCACTCACATGGAAGTTTTATTCTGCCATAGGCTGTAGAACATAGGGGATTTTTAGAGGAACATGGAAAACCAGCACAAACCAGAAGCTGAACTTTGTAACAAATTGCAGGAGATCCTGTATCTCATATCCATATGTTTACTTCTCAAAGTACATAGAAGCCCTCACACCTATTTTAATAGAAGTCCTGTCTGACATTAAAGAGTCCCATGGCACCTCACGCTCCTCAATATCTCTGCTATTTGAAGTACTCCCTCATGAAGGCAAAAGTGCTCAAATGGCAGCATTACAGTGAAAGCTAGTATCATTAAGGTAGCTACATCTTCTTCCCCTTTTTTGGTTGTATTTCCACCAAATGCTGTCTAACAGCAGCATTTCCCCAGCCATTGCAGGTACAAAGAAAAAAGAAACAGTGAGACTTGGACATTCAAAGCCATCCCAGACTTTTCTGGCCACCACCACTGACAGTCTCGCAGCTGATATCACATTACTGCTGCAGTGCTGTTGTGCTGGCCTCCTCATTTTCTAAAGTAATCCCAGTCACATCCACCCTTTTTCAAAACATATTTGTCTTTAAATTACTTTTTCTCCCTGTGTTCCTAGTGTTTACAATCTAGTGCAAGGATTTCTAAAAGCAGGAGCACGATGCTAGCACTTGCAACTGTGAGGTGTTTCAGGTTCAGTTGATTATGAGGTTTAGCAATCTCGAAATAGATCAGAAAAATTTTTACTTGAACTTCCATTTAGCAATTTTACATTTTACATGTATCAAAAGAATGTCCATGGCTCCATGGTCAAACACACAAACTCAAAGGAAAGCACAAAGGCACAACACATGTGGCATGAGGAATAGTTCACTGGGACTGGGTCACCAGTCATCTCATCCTGTGTTTTGTTAGAAAGACATAACCAATCTGGATCTGTGAAACCAGACAATCTTTCCTGCCATCTTAAATCAAGCAACTCTTGCTTCAAAGACAAAACTTTTGAAGTTTGGTATGTAAATCACAACAACTGTGATCCGTTCATTTATTGCTGTGAATGCTAACCCACGTCTATCAGAATAACCAATGGAATTACTAAGGCTGCAAAACCTCCACCAGCTGCCAAAATTCTTTTGCTTCCTCCAATGAGAATCACAGTAACAGTCACACTGAGAGACAAAATACTCACAGAGCTTGACCTAACACATGCTTTGGAATTGGAAAAATAGTAGAAGGTATTCAAATGATTATGTATTCAATGCATTGCTTCCTTCAGGAAGGTAATGCAAGTGAGTTCAGGATTTGCATGGCTAGTGCAATTGGGAAAAATGCACCAGGGAAAAGAGCTTTGGAGGCTCATTAGGAAGTGATTTAGAGAAGGCTTCAATATGTTGGTGGTACTCATATGCATAAATGATTAAAGTTTGCTGTTTAGACATTGCTTTGTAAATTAATGACTTTATTAAAGCACACCAAGTGTAGACATATATGTATTTTTTCATCTGACAATTAAAAATGGAGTAACCAAGTGAGCAGGGAAATTACCTTTTTCCTCAACTGCTATCACAATGTTTTTGAGCTGGGTGGTTTGGTTTAGCTTGGTTTTGTTTTCTAGACACTCTAAAATCTGCGTGTCTCCTGGAAATGCAGGTGCAGAACTATTTTCTTTCCCTAGGTTTACCATGCCTTACTTAATGGTCTGGAATGAACATAACAGCTTCCAGTAAACCTGTCAAAACTGAGGTTTTCCTCAACACACTCTAACTCTGTTTCTCAGGTAATAAACGATCTGGACACACTGGAAGCCCAGGACCAGTTAATGGCTGAAAATGAGCTGTCAGATTCTGAAGCTTGCAACAAGAAAAATAAAGGGGTGCCTGTCAGAACTCAAATGTCACCTTCACAAGCACTTTCCTGAAATAAGCAACAGGAATGTCTACCTATGAAAACCATTAGTGGAGATGACAATTCTGGCTCCAAACTGACAGCTGAGCAATTGTTTCAGTGATCCAATGATGGGGGATTCAATCTTGAATTCATAATTCACACATGCTTCTCTGAATGTTAACTTTCAGCCACAGTATCTCAATGGAGAGTCCTGTTCTGGATCCTAAAGACAACCTGTGACTGAAACTGTCTGTAAGGCAACTCAGGGAATTTCAGAAGAGCAGTCTCAGCCATTTTTTTGGAAGTGGCAAACCAAATCCCAAAATACTAGGTATTTTAAATTCAGAATAATTACTGGGAATTTGTATCATCAAGAGATTGAAGTTAGCTACAAATTGGTTGAAATATGTGAAAGTTAAAAAAGTGCTAACTTTCACTGGAAAGTGAGAGCTCCATGAAGCAAATGAGAAAAAAAAAAAGAATAGTGACTTAAAGGATTTTGACATTTCACTCTAACTGAAATAAATGTATACTAATGCATACTAAAGAGTATCTTAGTATGCATTAGTATACATACTGTATCTTCACAAGAAGGGAGACAACTAGAAGACCCTGTCAAAACTATGGACAGCAGAAGCTAAGAGGAGGCTTCCTGTTGAGAAAGGTGACAAGGGAGTTTGTGTTTACATCTTCTCTGTTTGTCACATGCCTTTGAAATGTTTCAGTCACACATTTCACAATCTTCTCCCCATTCTTCATGGCCCTATTGCATGGAGCAAGGGAGAAGGAAAGGCCTGTCTCCCGCCTCTTTTCCCTGTTTGCAGTGCACTAAGAAGTGAAGTCCACACTGGCAACATGAGAAAGCTGAGACAAAACTTTGAAGACAACTTGTTGTTGTAGTTTAGGAATGATATTCTCCAATTTTAAAGACCATGTTGACATAAGAACTATTTACTGAAAATAGCAATGAGATAAAAAAAACAAACAAACAGTAGCATCAACAATATCAACAGCAAAAGATATAAGGAAAGATACAAAAAGGTCCTTGATAATAGACAGATCCAGACAGCTCCCTTCACCACATTTTCTCCTCCAGACGGAACAACTTCTCCCCAGAAGAGAATCCTTTTAGTGAGGTGGTACAGAATAACCTTGATGTCCCAGCCATGCCTCCTCCCAGCTACTGCACAAAATTAACCTTATCCTGGCCAGAACCAGGATGCTGGTGTGATCTGCAGGTCCCTTGACAATAGTTTTCTCCACTAGCCCTGTGTCCTGTCATCCCCAGCACCATTGCCTCCACTCCCTTTTGTGCTGCTTCAAAAGTGGTGATGCTCTCTCTACTTTAGATCTTTCTCAATGTCCCAGAATAATTTTTCCTAAATCTTTTCTCTCCAGTCAGGTTTTTTATTATTTTCTAGTTTTCATCAGTTTGTGCTTTTTGAACCCTTCAGCTCAGCCTATTACAAAGAGACAGTCAACAGAGCAAGTAATTTAGCTGGTGGAAATCAGTCTGCCTTCTGATTTGTACCCCCTGCAGACCAAAATACCTTATCCATTATCCCATATTGCTAATATAATTTTTTCTGTATTAAATAAGTTTATACATTTCAGAACTGACAAAGAATTACATGGGGATTAGCTGCACAGTTAAATCACTACATTGATTCAAAAATGCTTTTAAAACCCTACAGGAAGATTAACTGAAATCTTTTAAGCTATATCAAAATAAACTATTCATCTCCCATAGCTCATTTCACCCTGATGTAAGCCATCAGGAAAACACTTAGCAGGTAGAAGTCCCTGAAATGCCAGTATGCAAATAACCTGTTTATGATGGAGTGAAAGTATATACTTTACATGTCTATGAAGATGTATTGCAGAGCTTAACTCAAGAAACAGTCTATAGCAAGGGCCGAAGGGTCAAAAGAAGTGGGCAGGGGGAAAAAAGCTTCACCTCTCATTTGTGTTACTTAGAGGGAAAAAAAAGTGACTCAGCACCATCTTTAGGCAGCAGGACACTTTGCCAGAGCAGAAAGCAGAGACTGACACTCAGCAGGCCACATGGAAATGTATAAACTTGGACAGACTACTCTCTTTTCACAGTATTGTGCTGTTCTTATAAATAATGATCACCATGCAGTAACCCAGATGATTAGCTCAACATGCAGATAGCTGCCTGGCTTATGTCAAATATATGTTTCTACTCACTGCTCCCCTCACCTGGGAAGCACCTTCACTTTATCAGACTCTATCTGCAATCAACATAAACTGAAGTCAGTGTTTTTGTTCAGTCAGTTCTCACCATTGTGTGTTCATTGTCTGGGCTTTGCAGCAAGGAAAAACAGCTCAGCTCACTGAGGTGCAGGGAAGAGGATTATGATGGTAGAACAGGAGGGTTTTGAGACATTCAAGGGAGGAAAAGTAGAAAATAGGAAAGCATATTTTAAAAAAAATGCCCTTTGTAAAATATTCCTTAACTTTTGGCCAAGAGTAACAGATAGTAACACTGGTAGCAAAGCCAGACCTGCAGTGCAGAGTACAATAAGGAGAAAAATTAAATATTGATCATGTCTTGTGTTAAAGAGAGAAGCAAAATACAAAGAAAAGAAATCAAGTGCAGAGGGAACATTTTCTACATGGCTAAAATCTCCCTGCACCTGCAGTGTGATGCTCAAAATCCGCTTCTCAGTCAAAGCAGGGATGCAGGTCAGATTGTCTGTCATGTCAGTCTTACATGGTTCAGAGCCAGTGGCACAAGAGCTCTGCTGGACTGGATTAGACCAGACACTCCTTTTTTTCAACTCCATACACATTTGCTATCCTATTGTGAGAATATAGAGACCTTGAGAAAATCATGCCACCAGCTTGCAAGCAACACTCACTTTCTGACCCCCAAATCAGTGTGCGGTGCATGGTGAGGTTACTCTCTCACTGTCAGCAGGCAGTAGATGGACCACCTCAGCAGCTGCAGGCCTGCCTGCCTCTGTGCACAGAGAGTCTGCCAGACTGCTTCAGTGGGAGCACAATTAGGGAGATGACAGGGAAAAAAATCTAGTGAATTCCGTGTGCTTCCCAGAGACAGAAACATTTTTGGAAACTCCCCTTGCTCCCAGAGGTACACTGATGAGCAGAGGAGGATGCTGAACCCATAGCAAAGTAACAAAGCTTTTCAGCTATCAGCTTTTTATCTCAAAGAGTAAAGGGAGAAGATATGCTCTCTTCTGCATGTATTCTGCATGTTACAAGCCCCCTGGTCTCTGGCTTATCTCCACATTGAGTTGTGTTTCCCTAGGCAATGGGAAGAGAGAAGGCCCCGGGCTGTGTGCCCAACAAGTGTAAACTGACACAGCTTCTCCAGCAGAGCTGTCCTGTTCTGTCCACAGCCAGCAGCACCATCACAGGCCTGGGACTAGATCCAAGCAGGGTTTAACCCATTCCTTCTCCAGAGCTGCTCAGCTGGGCTTCCGGGGATTGGCACTGATTTATAGTAGCTGAGGGCATGGCCTACTGCTTAAGTAAACTCCCTGAAGTGCAAAGAGCCTTGTCAGACAGTTTAGGGTCTTTGCCAGTCCATACCTCATATGGGGATCTAAGCACATATTTGTATATGTGCAAACAGACAGATAAAATTTTCAAAAATAATACTTCTGTTAAAATACAATTTCACCCACATTCAAGCTTAAGAGACCTGACCAGGAGCTGAACTCAAACTGCTGTGGTCTCAAATTCCACATGAAGACACTGGGATCACACCAAAGTGTGTTATCAATGTGACTAACGTTACTGAAGTTTAGATTCAGCATGAATTTCTAGAGGTCCTCGGTGAACGTCACTACTGATTAAGTAGAAGTGAAAGAGATATTCAAGCAGTAAATCTTGACACTGTGTAACTGTGCAAAACACCGTATAACATTATTATATTGTCTTCTTAGCAAAAGGACGCATTTCTTTCTCAGGAATCCTACATCACTGTTTTTCAGCTATTTCCAGTAAATAGACAATGAACACAAATATCTTGTGGGACTGGGTCTCAAATGTAGCAAACTGAAAGGGCTAAATTAAGGTAGATTTGCTGCATTTCTACTTGAAGTCACTTGAGACAAATGCTTTAAAACCTTGCTGTATTTAATGCTTCCTCCTTCTTCATACCCATAGGCCAGGGTTTTCCAGACCATAAGCATTTTAGGCAGCTTGCAGGGGCAATCCAGATTGGGAAGAAGGAGACACATAACTTTATCATGCTCTTGTTTCAGGCATAGAGTCACAGAAAGTCTAAGAGACTTTCCCAGAGAAATCCCAGAGAATGGGATTAGAAAACGAACTGGTACACAGTAATAGCGTAACTATCTACTGCATAACAGGAGAGGCTGTCCAGTGAGATACTGCCATGCTCAGTCTGAGTTCTGGTTACCCTACAGCATCCTGCTGCTGCTGCTGAACATTGTGCTGGCATGGTGTCTCAGCTATGCTCTCAGAGATGCACACTGAGAGCCATACCTGCTCAATGAGATGCAGACTTCAGTTTCACCGCAGGGCTCAATGACAGCTTGCAAATGCCAGCCTCTCATGTGGATCCAGACTCCATCTCTCATCTGTGCTGCTGCTTGCATCCTCTCCAGCAGCGGCTGCTTGTGCTTGGTGTCTGTAGGGGGTGGAGGCACTTAAGCTATAGGAAAGAGAGCTGTGCTTAGCATGCAGAAGGCATACGATTGTATTTAAAACAGAGTCGGGAGACTTAGCCTGTCAGACAACCCTCTGTCATCTGTCTCCAGACATGACAAATTGCATTTCTTCTCCCTTCTCCAGCCTCACAGGGTGGGGACTAGGAAAAAAGGACAGTGTTTCCCCCTTCTTTGGTTAATGGTTGATGATTTACATCCTCACTCCTTGGTCACAGCAATTTCACTTCCTCTCTTTCAAGGTCACCTCTGTATGAGCTGGAAACCATTTGCTACCTGTGATTCCTCTAGGCCAGACCTTCCAAGGCTTCTTCCGAAGTTTGGCTCCACCCTATAGTTCTCTTTTCTGGAATTCATATATTTTACAGTCCAAACAGCTTCAGCAATCTACTGGCATGCATTGTTCATTGTATCGCTTGTGGGGTCCCTGACTTCTCAGCTGACAGCAGGATTTTAGTTGCTGTACTGATGTGTCCTTTGTGACAGTGTTTCTTAGCTGTTTCACTGCTAACCAATCAACTGGGCTGACCTATGGATATGCTAACAACAGACTAACTGGTGGTTACATTCTCAGTGCTGTGAAAACTCCCTTTTCCGGGGCTGTCATTGGGAACTGGCCTTTCTACACAGAGAATTTTCTTCCCAGGATTTGCCAGAGCTACCTGTACCACATTGCAGTCTCCTTCATTGCAGGTAAATGACTTAATTGTAGAATTTTCTTGAGTAGAAAGAAAGCTTTTTACAAAATCTGTTTTGATTTCTGGCTGCAGTAATGGTCAGCCTGTTGCACCCTGTCTTCGGAGCCACCCCACAAGTCAAATTCCTCAGGAGTTTTCCAAGATGCTTTTGATATTCTTTATACTCTTCAAAACCAAAAACCAAAACCAAAACCAAACACAAACACAAACACAAATACAAACAAACAAACAAAATTTAAAAAATTAAAAAAGAAAAAAGTTTTTAAAAAATGTCAATGTCAATCCCCATAAAGGCTATTTCACTTTTACTGTATTATCTCTGCAGTAACATTGTTAACCTGACAGTTAACATTCTGCCACAACATTCCTCAAAGAGGTAAAAATTGGTCTTCAGTAATTTAAAAATCTTTTGTGACTAATGAGTACAATGTCTTCTGAATTTTCTTGGCTAGAGGGTAAGACAGATGTCCATTGGTGTTCTTGACTTAATGTTCCTCATACCAGATATCCAAAGTCTGAAGCTTTCAGATACAGAGAATTTTGTTTGGATCAACATTAAAGCCACCACTGGATATGGAGAAATGAAATATAGCTCAAAAGCATTATGCAGTGAATGCCAGCTCCAATTACATTAGCTCATGTGAGACAGAGAGAGAGAGGAAGATCTCCAGGTCATCTTGCACAGCTTCTGATTAAGTCAGCTCCTGAGGATGTGATTTTTCTTTTTTCTTTTTTTTTTTTTTTTTTTTTTTTGGCTTGGATTAGATGATTAGGAGAAGATAACCTTGGCCATTGCTCTAGACCAGCAAGTACCAAACCCCATAGAGCAAAGGAGCTTCCTAATTAATATTAATAATATTACTAATTAATATTTGTATTGTATTGTATTTGTATTGCCCTAAAAATATTCCTAATTAATATTAGGACACATTTTGCTTGTTCAGAAATCCATGCCAAACACTATGAGAAGGTGGTCTTCAAATTGAATACAGTTTTCTATTGATGGAAATTTGTATCACATCCTGAACATCCTGCAGATCCTCCAAAAAAGTCTCACAAGAATATTTGGTACTGTATAGAGGTAGTGAGCTATACTCTACCATCTGGGATGATAAAAGATTAGGAAAATGTGAAGAAATACTTTGAAATACATAACATGATTTATCACCTATTTAAATATGATGTCTTTATGCTTTATGCTTAATGTTTTCTTTTGAAGACGTATACAGAGCATTCATTCTTCTACATGTAGAAAAAGTCATACCACAAAAACTCATTTCTGAATGATAAATTTCTATATATAATTTCTATAATTTCTTATATATTTCTATATGAATTTCTATGTGATGTATAGCACATTTCAAAATATTTGAATGAATAGCAGCATAAAGATATCATTGCTGGCGCTGAGCATGCAAATAGAGGTAAATTGTACATAATTTTATTATCTGTAGTTGTTGCAGGCAATGACTCTGGTGAGTGGTGAGAGCAGAGGGATACTGAATGCGGCAATTTGATACTTAAACCCATCTCACCTCAAGTGGTTAGGATGAACCCTGTGCTAGGCAAACTATCCAAGAACATCACAGTGCAAACCTTTACACTTTTCTTTACATCTTACAGCAGTGACAGCTGTTGCTATGAAAATCCAAGTGTCTTGGTTTGGAAAGACAGGTATCTGCCAGGTAAAGCTGGGGTTTCCCTTAGAATGGAGAATGTAAACCCCTCACCCCCGCCAAATTATAATTTTGCAATTCAAGGGCTTTCAGGCAAAGATTTGGGAACAGGAATAACAGTTCTTTACTAGGAATATTAACAATACAAATGTAGTAGAAAACAAAACCACCCAACCAAACCAGCAAACAAACAAACAACAATTTTGGAAAACCCTGACAAAGTCAGAGCTACAACCTGACACCCTGTTGGTCAGGGTGTTGGAAGCAGCCCAAAAGTAAGTCCTCCTGGATTGGCAGATGTGGTTCTGGTGGAGTAGAGATGATCCTGTAGAACAAGAGTCCAGTGGTGGTGAGAAGGGGGTCCAGTGGTGATGAGAAGGGGTCCAGTCTTCCTCCCAGAAATCAGGTGAAGCTGGATATTTTCTGTGTTTCTGTGTCTCAGTTTTATCCAGGTAGGAATTATTGGCTCCCCCACTGGGTGGAGCATCTCACAATAGGATGATAGTCTATTTTGGGGATGTGTTAATGGTCCATTATCAGAAAATATCCCCCTGGAGGGAGGACAGTGGTGAAAGAGATAAGAAACAATGCCCTACAAAGTTTTGACAGTTTGCCTATTATCAGAAGGCATCCACCCCACTCCTCCTCCTCCCCCCAGAGTAAAGAAGAAAAATTCTCCAGCTGCTTTCAGCGAATGAAATAGAATACACATTTTTGGTTCCATAACCCAAGACACCAAGGCAAGCTGGACTGTCTGTTGACAGTAAGCTTGGAAATTTTTGCTTTCCAGATCTCTGACAGTAAGCTGCAGCAGGCTTATGTGACTGTTCCTCAGTGCTCAGCACAAAGCACTGAGAAAGCAGCCATCTGCCATACCTGTAACTGCAGCTTTTGAAGCCACTGTGTATGCAAATGGCAGGAGAACACAATTTTCCACACCCTGTAAGTGCACCATGAAACCTTCATTCTCCCCACAGAGTGAATTACCATATCCAAAGATAAGCTGTGCGTATGATGGGCATGTCTTGCTGTCTACAGGCACGAGAGGAAAAGGCATCAATAGTCCTTTTGGATTTCTCCTTCCATCTGCACGGAGAACACACGTGGACAGCTTACCCAGGTAGCCCTTTGGAGAGACCAACTTCTTCCCTTCTGTCATTCAAACCATTCACTAGATTCCCTTCTGAAAGCAAGGCAGGAAGTTTAAGGAATTGCATAGGATACTGCGTGGGATCTTAATTCCTGCCCCTCACCATTTTACCTTGTTTGAAATGATATGCTAAACTCAGCTTGAAGATGTGAGTGCTGAACTTTTGCTTTTATAAATATCAGGCTTCCATTTTTTTCCCAGCTGTGCACATAAAAAAGATACCCCCTCATAATGTGGACTATTTCTAGTATAAGCAAACTGGTTTAATATAATTACAGACAGTTCACAGACTTGTTGCACCCACATTCAAAGTGAATTTTTTAGCAAGTGTCATTCAGAAATACTACCAAATATTCATTTAGAAAAACCTATGAATATGTGAAATAATTAGGATGAATCCTCTAAAGCTGAAGTATGTATGGGGAAGTAATTTGGTCTCCCTCTTGGGATAAGTGAGTTATTACCATGCAATAAAGTGCTGGTCTATCCCTTACTTACATAGGAATTTCAAAAACTGAAGAGACCTAGAAAGAATAGTTTGCAGTGAGTAAAGTGTAATGTTCGGAGCTGACCCATGTTGAGGAAGGAGAAGTACTCCTGCTGTTCCCGGAAAACAGTCTGCCAATAACAGCAAAGCAAGGCAAAAAGATTGCATTTCCACACAAAACTAATATGCTGGCCTCAGAAAAACGCACCCTTGTTTTACTATGGGAATTTGTAAGTACAAAGAAATGAAAGAAAATAAACTGCCTCATTCGTCTTACTCACCTGCCTCTATAGAAGAAGAGCTGCGAGCGAATTTGGGATCTCAGTCCTTTGCCCTCTGACTGGCACAGGGAAATGCCCATTGGGACATCACTTAAACACTTACAATGCAGGAATGTCCCTGAAGTAACAGCCATTTATGGCAACAAACACCAGGCAGAGACATTGTGATTCATGTTATTTTAGACAGGCACTGCCCTTAAATTCTGTTCCCTGGTATGAGGGGGGGTTCCTGAACTTCCATGCTTACACTGGAATGCCAGCAGCAGCAGAAGAACGGATGACACATTCATAGAGGGGCCTGAAGCCCTTCCAGGAAGCCCCAGAGGTGCCCATATTGCAGAAACAGAAAAGGAGTAATGCTGGTTCACTAACGGTGTCCAACTGTAGAAAAGTTGGGTCCAGCAAAAATGTTTTGTATTTTGCTCTCTGCGTGGTGGGTTGGCATCCAGCTCCCACTTCCTTCATTTAGCTGCCATCTCTGATCCCTGGAAAGATTGCCTACCCCTTAAGAAAAGGTTTTATTATACCTTGGAAGGTGCTGCCCTTCAGGGAGCTGGACCAGCCTCCTGGAATCCTTTGAGAATGAGACCTTGGACAGTGGGCTGTTGATGTTTCAAGGCAGTAACATTGCTGGAGCTCGTGCCTGGCTCTGGTCCAGCTCGGTGGTCAGCCTGGGCCCCCGGCTGCTCTGGCACATTCCAGCAAGACAGTTTTGTGGGGTCTCTGCTCAGGCAGTTGGCTCACACTGTCATGGCTGGGGTGATAAAAGAGGGGACTCTCTCGAGGCTTTCAGGGAACAGAGGCTTTATTTGGGGGGGAGGGAGTCAGGGGAGCCCCCAGCCTCCAGGCTGGAGCCTCCGGAGAGAGACCTCAAGCCTGATCCGGGGGGAGGTTTTCTTCTACATATTTTGGGGTGGGTACAAAATCACACAATCCAATAAAACAATCCAAATACAACATGCCAAACTAAGTCACCTAAATTCTAACAAATCCAACACAGGTTTGGGGGTGGGCTGAGGAGAGACTAGCTAGGCTAATGGCTGGAGCTCTTGGACCTTAAAGATAAGGATTCCATGATGGACAAGAGGGAAATTATGCATGACAGAGGGGATGAGACAAGGAAGAACCAATGAAAGAAAGTCTCTAGGCAGAGACTGTAGCTGCTCTAGAAACTCCTATCAAAACTACGAGAAAGATACATTCTAAAACAAAAGGCCTTTCTAAAGTTGTGCAAACTATGCTAAACTTAACAATAAAACCTTTTATACTGTATTCATAGCTAAGGCTTTTAAATCATTTTTTGCAGACTCACATAACATCATGTTATTCATATGCAGGGTCAATTTAGGCATGGATGGTGTTAACACTCACTGATTTTGCTGCATCCCTTAGCAAGGACCAGCTCACAGATCCTGAAGGCTAGAGTTTTGATCCAGCTGGTGCTGGGGTCCGCAGCCGGTACCCAGGAGGCTTAGAGCCACCCCGAAAGGGATCTCATTAAAGACACCCTGGGGGGTCAAAGCAACTCCCTCAGCTGGTAGAGAAGGCTCAGCAGGAGGGCAGAGCAGTGATTCTCAGCTCTTGTGATTGTCAGCTCAGTGATTGTCAGCTTCTGCCCTCTGTGAGATCGCTTCTCTTTTAGCCGGCCCGGGAGAGAGGGAGAGAGGCATGGCATTTCCACGTAAGGTCTTTATTGCAAAGGATCCAGTGGAGGGGGCCAGGGACGGGAACCCTAGAGACTAGGGAACCCAAGGAGGCTTTTATGGGAAACTAAGGTGGGAGGGGAAGGGGTACAAAGCCAATAGTTTGCAACAGATCTACATAAAATCTCCTAGGGGATTGTGGGGCTCTTTAGTGGTTGCTGTAACCGAAAGACTGCTTCTTATCTTAGGGTTCTGGCAGAGGTATTGTGCAATTCTTCCTATCTTCTCCAAGGCAGAGCCACTGGGGCCTTGTCCACTCCCACAGAGTTTTGCTGCATTTGCCCCTCCCTAAACAACTGCCCCCATCAGAAAGAAACTTGCCTCCCTACTATTTGGTCCATCCAAAAGAGTAGAGTGCTATCTCCCTTTTGGGGAGAGTGGGGGCAGGGGACAAGGGACAAGGGGGTGTTTGTGTCTTTCCTTTCTTAGAAGGAGAGGAAGGTGGTTTACGCTGTGTCCTGAAACAATATGTGTCTGGACAGCACACTATTTATAAGGAAGGGTGAAAAAATGCCATCCCCTCCTCTTCTAAATGTCTTAGTCTGTGAGAGATCCCACACAAGAATGCTTCTCATGTATGTGAAGTATATTATGTTTATTTAGTGGGCCCTGGGTGGTGGATGTGGGCACTGCCACAAGCAGTGAGGGGTTTGTGGACCTCTGACTCCATTTTTCCATTTTAAATTTCTCAGTTAGGATGAGACTTTACTTAAGGTATTTTGCTCCACTTCTGTCTTAATCAAAACTGTTTAGTTTTTTAAGAGCAGGTAAAGATTTAAAGGTCCAAAAGTTCTTCCAAAGTGTGAGAACTATTGCTTTCTGCAGGTGGTATTTCATTAACAGCAGGAACACCACTTTGTCTGCCATCCTCACACCTCAAAGTATTTTCAAAATCAAGATTGGGATGGACTAGCAACAGTGCTTCACGTTTCCGGGAAAGCTTTGACTAGGACTGGCAGTTCAGTGCACTTCACTGAACTGGTTGAAATAATGTAACCTAAGTCATGGGTGTACTGAGGGGCTGTAAGCACACACAAAACAAGGCAAGGCACCCAGCTCCTTCCTGAACAATCTGCCACTGAAGATCATCCAGTCAGCAGGGAGAGTCTGTAGTTACTGGATGGTGTTCATCACGTCTCTCAACAGCTTGGACTATAAATATATAATGGGCACAACAGGCACCAAAGATTTGGAGAGGCATTTGAAATAACTAAAATCACCTAGCAAAACAGTATCTTTGCAAGAGCCAAAGACATAACTCCTATGTGTCACTCAACCAGAATGCCAAGACCTATAATTCCTTGCACTGCTCACCAACTTTTCTTATGCCTGTCTGAATGCAGATGTAGTAAAAATTGCAGTGTATCTTTCAGTTTAAAAGAGTATCTTCACAGAAATCTTGTAGAAATATGTAAGCTTTGTTTTTACTTTCAAGTACCAACACCTAGTTAGAAACATATGTTATTTGCTTAATAGGTATGGGTTTTGCAACGTGCCTGCTGACAGGAAAGCTCTTGTTTATGTAGGAACTGTTCCATGGCAAGTCTGCAGGTAAATACCTCCCAGTCAGGTACAATCTGCTCTAGCAAGTTCCAAGACTTTTCTTTTTTATAATTTTCTGATGAAAAAGCCAAGTTGCCACAATTATTTAGATTCTCTTCAGTGTTTACTTTGATTTTATATCAGTCTTCCTTCTCAAGAGAAGCCATTTCTGACTCAGGCTTACAATTCAGGCTTACACTCTCTGCAGGTGTGACCTACCTACTCTTAAAATGCACAAACACCTCTTTGAAGCAAACCATTTATATCACCATGAAAACCTATTATTGCTGTGTCTGTTGCGACTGTTGATTGAAATGGCAACATTTCATTTTCATACTTTACTAACATCTAGTATTTAGCTTACATCAGAGGTTTCTCTTTCAGTGCAAATAATTGTACTCTTGATCAGATTCAGAATTTCTGTTTGAAAATTAAAAATATGTCATCTTTAATATGTGTGAGTGTTAGCAAAGTGGACACTTCTGGTTGCATTGGATCCTTGCTTATCCTGACACTGGGGCACTCATTCAGCCTTAGGGAGCTCTTGGTCTCCTTATCCACTAGTTCTCTTGAAAACTGTGTTTTGTCTGCCCTTCAGAAATACAGTTTGAATTTCAACACTTACCAGAGCTAATCAGAGCTTATTATGACTGAATGTGGGGAAACCAAAGGAGGGAAGTCCTTGACCTCCTCCTTACGCCTACCTTCCACTGAAGCACAAAGTAGATTTTCCTTGAATTAAATCACTGCTGGTTCTTCTGAAGACCTTTACTGTTTTTTTTTCTTGGATATAACACACAAGGAATCTGGCTGAAAGGCTGGTGTAACTTCAACATGATCATAAAATCATGGAATCATTCAGACTGGAGAAGACCTTTGAGACCATCAAGTTCAACAATTAACCCAAAACTGCCAAGTTCACTACTCTACCATGCCCCTAAGTGCCATGATCCTGTGTTAAGCTCTTAGAAAGAAGATCACAGAGATGTTGGCACATTTAATTTTTTAAACATCCTTACTCATGTTGTTTTTCTTGTTTCCCAGATGCTCACTCTTATTGCAGTCCCCAGTTACTGCTGTATCTTTGGAGACAAGCTGGTTGGATTTTCCTTTCCATGTACTGATCTCTATCTTAAGTACACAGAATTTAAATGTCAATGAAAATATTTCAAAAGCATTCTATTTCCCCTGTGTCTTTTTTTTTTTTTTTTTTTTAATCCATGCTTAAGATTAAATGTAGTAGTGGTTGTCATATTCTGAATTGAAAAAAACCCACAGAACTGTATTTGCTAATTTTTAAGTACTTGTACAATCTTATTGCACAGTTCAAGTACAGCACACCTGTATGTTTATGAACCATTGCCTCTGCACAAGGGATAAATGCAGTCATTGTCTATTTATAGTAGTAACTGGGTATCTTTCCTTGCACAGAAAAGCAGAATTTGAAATGCATGTACATGCCACTGTACAGACAGAAAGATTAAAAAAAAAAAAAAAAAGGGAAGAAATGTGCTGCTGGTGCCAAACAATCAAAAAATGTTTTCTCCTGAGAAATGATTAGGCTAAAACCCTAGAAATTTGGACAAATCTGATGCAAAAATGAAAAATTGCTTACCCCTCCTATACCTCAAAACTTGCTTAGGACTGGCTTTGTATGGATTTAAAAATACATATGCAGCGGTGCCAGGTCTTCCTATTTTAAATATTAGTGGCACCTTTATCAGCCATTTGAAAAGTACAGTTGTATCACTGGATGTTGGAATGTTCTCTGATTCTGAAACTTCTTTGTGTGTTTCACAGTGTCCATTTTCTGAGATTTTGTAGTTTTGTTAAAGAGTTCATAGAGCCATAAAAACCTCTAAAAGTGTGTCTTGGGCTGCATTATGTGACCAAAAAATGTGTATTCTATTTCCCATCTGTTGAAACTGGTTGGGGAGGTGTTTTTATTTTTTTCTTTATCTCGTGTATAACCCATTCCTCATAATTCCAGGGTGGGGGGGCAGGTGCCTTCTGATAAGGACCCAGCTGTTAAAACCAGGTGGAGCAGTGTTCCTCATCTTTTCCCTGACCCATCCTCCCTCCGGGGGTTATCTTCTGCTAATGGGCCCTTAAGGCTCACCACATGACTGATACAATTACATCATCCCAGTGTGAAATACTCCACCCAGTGGGGGGAGTCAACTGTTCCTACCTGGATCGAAAATGAAAATCAGGAACACTAGGTATCCTGTTTTCCACTGGATTCCAGAGGAAGACTGGACCCATTTTGCCACCACTGGACCCTTTCTACAGGATCATCTCCACTCCAACAGAACCACACCTGCCACTCCAGGAGGGTTTATTTGGACTGCTTCCAACATCCTGACCAACAGGGTATCAGGTTGTATTTCTGACTCTGTCAGGGTTTCTAGGATTTTTGTTTGTTTGCTTGTTTTTTTTGTACTATTACATCTGTATTTTTTAATATTCCTAGTAATGAGCTGTTATTCCTATTCCCAAATCTTTGCCTGGAAGTACTTAATTGCAAAATTATAATAATTTGGAAGGAGGGGGTTTACATGCTCCATTCCAAGGGGAAATCCAGCTTTCCCTGGCAGACACCTGTCTTCCCAAAACAAGACAAAGTGTTAGACTGCTTCTTAGCAAATGTAAAAAGGCACAGTAGACTTTATTTTTAGTTTGTTTCCACAGCAGTTAAATAGGAATAATTGCACCTGAGTTCCACCAGATTTGCACAGCTGTGAATGTGAGAAGAACCAGGTCTTGCTTTTTAATTACTATTTCAATTATCTATTTGATTTGAGGCTTTGAAATGGAAGTCACGATGCAGATCAAAGGGAAAGGCATGTGCTTATGATAAAGCACTGCCTTCATCACGTTGTGGTGTTGCAGCATTTAGAGTGACATCTCCAGGACCTTCATGATGCATCATCCTCTCCAGGAAATCTTTCAGAAGAGATGTTTGGCCAAATGAAAAATAGTATCTAAACACACTCCTGAAAGAGACAACACAAGGAGAAAACTCTGCTTGCCTCATCACTACCGGTCCACAAGCACATCCCCTACACAGGGATCTACGCTCTGTATCTGGACATAAGTGCAGCGTGTTTGTGGTGGGATGCATGACCCAGTACTGCCCGACTCTTTGGAGTTATTGCATGGCCTCACCCACCCAGGCCAAAGTCCTGCCTGAACAAGAAGTTTGGATGGGCTGTTAGTTGCAGCAATGTGTTGGCAGGAAAGCAGATACAGAGAAGGACATAGACCTGGATGAGAGCAAAATATAGTATTTATCTTCTGCTTTCATTAAAGCAGTATCCTTGATGTTGGCAGTGTGAAGATTAGCCTTTGTCATTCTGTCTGTTTGTCGTTCTGTGATGAGGAGGAGAGGCCGGGTGCAGGAGCAGTAGTGTCTGGTTTTGAGAGTTGAATTTTAATGTTGACCTAGGTAACCTGCTCCCACACAGTCACTTCAAGGATGGAGCCTTCAATGAAAAGTGTGTTGCAGAAATCTAAGTCTTGAAGATCCCTCTGGAGGTAATGCAATTTATTTCCTGGGAACCCCTTTTAGAAACCTCTGGGATATTTATTTTCCATCTTTTTTTTTTTTTTTTTTTTTTTTAATTTTACTTGCCCCACACCAAACCTAAAAGTCCAAATCCCTTGTGTTTTACATATCACATATCTCCCTGGTACATCTTCTGTAGTGTCAATTATTTATCTTCCATTACACCAACCTCCAGAATCAGCACAGGCTGGGAGATGAATGGTTGGAGAGCAGCCCTGTGAGAAGGCCTCGGGGGTGCTGGTGGATGAGAGGCTGGACATGACCCAGCCATGGGCACTCCCAGCCCAGAAAGCCAAACGTGTCCTGGCTGCATCCAAAGCAGTGTGGGCAGCAGGGGAGGGAGGGGATTCTGCCCCTCTGCTCTGCTCTGGTGAGATCCCACCTGGAACCTGCATCCAGCTCTGGGGTCCCAACACAGGAAGGACATGGAACTGCTGGAGTGATGGAGTGCCTCTCATATACAGAAAGGCTGAGACAATTGTGATTGTTTAGCCTAGAAAAGAGAAGGCTTTGAGGTGACCTACCTCTGGCCTTTTGGTACCTGAAGGGAGCCTACAGTAAAGACAGATGATGACTTTTTACAAGAGTATTTTTAGATTATAATGAGGTAAAAATTCTTTGCTGTGAGGATGGTAAGGCATTGGAATTGGTTACCCAGAGAAGCTGTGGATGCTCCACCCCTGGAAGTGTTCAAGGCCATGTTGGATGGGGCTTTGAGAATCTTGTTCTGGTGGAAGGTGTCCCTGCCCATGGCAGGGAGGTTGGAATGAGATGATCTTCCAACCTAAACTGTTCTATTAGTCTAAGTTTCTATGTACAAAGACCAAGCTTAGAAATTATAATCCAGCTAAAACTGAGTAGAAAGGACAATTCTGCCTCTTCTGTATTACACACAACAATCCATCTCATATTAATACCCAAGGAGCTTGTTACTGCTTCAAGAACATTTGCCTGCTGTGTATTTTTTTTTCTCTGTGTAACACTTAAAGACCTGTCCATAGTCCTGCCTAAGACCCAGATGTTACCCATTTCTGCGTACACTGGGCCTCCTTTGTGTCAGAGTGGTACAATTAGGAATATATAAAAGCAAAGTACTGGGAGAAAGACAATCCACCCTGTGAAAGCAGCTGAGCCTTAGACATAGGAAACATGTCCCTACCATGCACTTGCCTCTGAAGGCAGAGACTCCTCCATCGATCACCTCACCCCACTCACTGTTCTCACCTAACCATTACAGAGAAACCCAACAAGAAGTGAATGTCCTTCTGCCAATAAGTAATGATTTCACTGCTTCCCAAATTATCTTATCTGAGATTGTCCAAACCAAATAGAGGAGAGCTACACATTCTCTTCGGGGGCCTGGAAGAGCTAGACATTCAAAATTATAACAAATCTTGAGATGATTACCAACCACATGACAAATTATTTGCTAGATGACACATCCAATGCACTAGAATTCTCCATCAGAGTCTGCAGCCAAAATATATTTGAACTGCTGTTACAGAGTAACAATTTCCCTTTCATCTGTTTTCTAGAAATTAAGATAGCCAAATGATGAATCAAGTGCTACTTAGCATGGCAACAAGTAACATATTTTGCACAATAACAAGAATTCCTAAATCAGGATCAGTTGTTCTAGTACTGGTGGAACTACATAGATGAAAATATTAATATAATTAATATAATTATAAATTATAGAAATTTAATGCTTTGTTTATCTATGAGATATACCTTGTTCTTTCCTAGTTGCTTCCAAGACAGTCAATGAGAACTTAGCAGTTTTCAGGGATGGTGGAAAATTGGTCTGTGAGCTTGCATGTTACATCATTGACATGTAATTCCAATTTCTGAACTAGAAAAATATCCAACACTTGCTTTCTTCCATTAATTATTTTCAAACCAACTGGAAAACTGAATATTTGAATATTCCTTCTTAAAACCTGAGCCTTTTAAGAAGGAATGGCTCAGAGACCAAGCTCAGCTGCAATGCAAAAGAAAACCCAATAGCTGAACAGCTATTTTCTATACTTATTTTGTAAGGAGGTATTGAGAACTTAGTTAATCTGAATCTGAAGAAACTAATCTTCAGAGCTGTCTCCATGCAGAAGTTGATGCTTAGAAACATAAAGTTGCAAACCTTTGGTGACCTACAGAAATATAAATCCCTATTACTTGTCTTAAAGTGGGATATTTAAGCTCAATTTCAAACTCTCTAAGATAAAGCTGCACTTCATGTGCACAAAGAACAACCACAGGAGGAAATGGATTGGAGAGCCTGCTGCAAAACATTTTCTACCTACTGAAAAGCCAAGACCTTTGTCTGGAATAGCAGAGTCTTTACAGGGAATTACTGTGCTATAGTAAGGTGTATTCGGCAATTCTTACAGAGGGATTGAAATACCTGAAAGGAATTGCACAGATGTATTGCTTTGAAGAACAATGAGAATGCAAGCTTAATATTAACATTTATCCAAAATGTAAGTCCTGTGAAAATAGCACATTAATCTCTTGCATAGTTTTCTAAAGAAATGACTACCTGGAAAAACCATTGAACCAAAAATCTTCATACTAGTAAAATTTTCAGAATGTCATTGTGACTCATGTCAACTTCTACAGCATAAATGAAGGACTGGACAACCCCTGCAGAGAGTGGAACAGAAACAACCTACAAGCCACATAAAAAGCATAAGAGTAATTTGCAAAGTGAAAGAGAAAAAAGAGTTCTTATCCTTGCTGGGTAGAACAAAAAGTCACAGGTTTAATAATTCAGCAGGAAAACTTTTATTGGACCACAGAAAAAATGTTCTTAATAGGAGTTGATGTAGGGTCCTTGAGAACACATTACACATAGATTTCAATCCTCACTTTTTTCAGTAAAAATGTAACTACATTTGTCCTGATGCATTGCATGGTGAGATCCAGGCAACTTCTCAGGGCCCATCCAGTCCTCTAGTTCTACATCATGAAAAAGCACTTGGCTTTGGTTCAGCTCCAAGGAACTTCTTGGCCATTGCTCACTACTCACCCCCACGCCTCTCCAGGGTACAGTGTTATGATTACGATGGCAGTGTGAGAAAAACACATGCACCACCTTGTTTCACATGTTGTCTCGTGACAGAAAGCATAAACCTGCCAGAGTTACATGACACTGTTACACTCTTGTACTTGCTGTGCTACAGTGCTCTTCCATGTATAAGCTGTAATTCCACCTAAGCAGGATTTCCATGAAGTTGGCAAGTGGGAAAGCAACATTTGGCTCCAGGGAGCCCTGTAATGAGGCTGTGGTGCCTAGAGAAGTGTCCAGATGATGCTGGAATCCAATTGCATGCTGAGAGCTGGTAGTAGCAGAGGTCCACATAGCCTTTTCACATGCACAGCAGTAGCAAGCCTTTTGAGGAGATGGTGGCCCAATATTCGAGTGTCATACATTGTGCTGCATTGTGGTGAGAAGTGAACAGGCAGTAGCATGGTATCACAGGTGGCAAATAACTGTGTATGTGTATGTGTAAGGGTGCGCAAGACAGACTTCAATTGGTCTTTCGAACACACAGGCAGAAGCCTAAGAGTTACGACCCACCATCAAGGCAGACTAGTTGTAAACTTGGCAGCAGCTGGACTAAGGAAAAGAGGCCCATTCCAAATCACCCAACAAGCAGAGAGCCACCAGACAGCATCACCAGTTAGGAGACTTATCATACATTGTGTTTCCGCAGGTAGACAACTAGAATTGCAAAAATCAGGTGCTAGAGTCTCCAGAAAGAAGGCCTCTTTCCAAAAGAGAAATTATCCCTTAAAGAGACATGTTTGGAAAGAGAACAGGGGATAAGAAAGGAGGAAGTTGGAGGAAAGATCCTGAAAGTGGTGGAGGAATCTAGAGATCAGAGAGAGACAGTTGGAGAAAAATTAAGTTAAATGACATGGTCCTTGGCTGCTGATGCTAAAGTTAGGTAGTTCTGTGTAGTGGTACAGCAGAAAGCAACACAACTTTCTGTCCAAGTATCCTGCACTAGCAAAAACCTTACTGCAGGGAGAGCAGTTGAGACCTCACAAATGTAATGCCAAAGAGCAAATAGTAAATAGCAAATAATGTCTATGTAAGATACCAAGAAGGGTAGAAGCTCTAATCTTTGTAGTTTTTAAATAAACTTCAGCATCCAGATCCATTACCAACTGTCATTCACTCTATCTTTCTGTGACACTAAACACCACAGCAGACCCACTGCACCTTTGCTGAGGACAATTCCCAGCTGCAATGAAGGAGGCCTGATGTTACAGTTTAGGGCTTGATGCTGGAGTAGGTGCCTTGCTGGCTACCTGTTCCTTCCCTTCAGTTCAGACTTTACAGTGACAAATTCCAGACCAAGTATTATCATGGAAGAAATGAAGGAATGTTTTATGTGCTCAAAGTACAGCTACAGGAATATATTCCTGTCTCATAAAGGGAAGAGCATGCTTTTTTTCTGTAAATATTTTTGGATATTAACAGTAAGAAGGCAACCATATATATCACAAAATGCTTGAAACCATCACTCAGATGAAAGAGAGTAAATAGCTATTTTTCTCTGCCCTGTTATTGGGAATAAAGCAGTTTGCTTTCCCAGCTTCACATCATCTTGTATTTGGCAGAATATGGCAAATGCTTGCTGCACTAAATAGTCACAAGGTAATTCGAGGGAAGCTCAACAGCACAAGCATTTCACAGTCTCGTAACACATTTGGTAAAAGCTGTAGCAACATTACAGAATCTGAAAAGCTATCTAAAAATTAACAAATATTATCAATAAATTGTATACAACTTTGACTTCAGGATTTTTACTCTTTACAGTCCACCTGTATGTTTATATACCTCAAATCCCTGTATTCTGTGTGAGTGTAACATTAACCTTGACATAAACAAAGGAAGGTGGGATTAGTGGTTTTAAGGACAACACTGGTACTCATTTCTTCACTAGGTGGAGAAGAGAGGGATAACACATTAAAATATTACATGTTAATATAACATTAATGTATTTCTAATGTATTTCACTGGATGCTCCGGTCTATATCTGTTTGTCCTGTATTGCAGTGAGATGTAATCAACAGTCTCAAATGTACACTAAGATGCTATATTCAGAAGCAATTACTAAGACTTTCTCATTGCAAATGACAGACCAACATTAATGCTTTATTGTGAAACTAAACTACAATGTACATGACATTCTGAAGTGGTATTTGCCACAAGCCACTTTAGTGGAACTGGAATGACAGTAATGCTGCTTCTTCATTATCATCATTGTCATTGTCATCAAATGATTCACTAATAAGATTTTCCTCCCAAATATCTTTATTTGTTGTAAGTACCTCTTCTTGTACTAAAAGATACTGAAAAGAAATGGTTGTTTAAGATTTTGAAGTTTTGAATTACAACAGTTAGTTAATTTGGAACCCTTAATTTTATTCCCTTTTTTATTGAGGAGGAAGACTATTGTTTGTCATTCATTCAAGTTCAAGCATTACATATTATAAGATCAACATTAAGTGCATGCAGATGGCTGTTTTTAAAGGGTATTGCAAAGCCAACTGTAAGCAAATTAATGCAAAAACAACAGGAAATTTCCTCATAATATTGGATAATTCATCCAAGAGCTAAATGATTCTTTAGACAGTAAGCATACCCTATCCATCTCTGTGGGAGAAAAGTTACACTAGGACAGGGTTGAGACACTAAAGTGAGAATAAAAGAGCCCTGCAGAAAAGAGAATCAAAGATGCTATAATGCCTCCATCCGCACTTTTCAAAGCAAGGACTTCTTTTAAGTCATAGAGGCAGTAATAGCTCCGTGGACAATAAAAGCATAAAACAGGTAGTATCTACTAAGTTGAAAACTGCACCTATACTTGCCTGGGCTTCTTCTGATGAAGGTAACACCACTTACCTGCAACACCTCTGCCATTTAAGAACAGTGTTGCTGAGCAGGAGGTCTCCAAGGCTTCTTACGGCACACTGACTGATACAGAGCTTTGAAATTTCTGCCTCTGATACTCCTACATATTCATACAAAGCCTCTCTAGAGTACCTCGAGTCTGTGTCTTGTTTCATGAAGTAAGCATCAGTGAAAACAGAAATACCAAATGTATGTGTTTAATGTTATGTTGGAATAACCTGCCATTGCATCCTCTGACCCTGACATTCATCCTTTGGGAAGAGCTTTCTTAGAGGCAGCAGAGTATGTTTTGCCACTTGCTGGTGCCGAATGCTAGGCTGTAGCACAAACACAGCTGCAGGGGTGAACACAAGTAAAAGCCTATCTGTTTTCCAGGCACAAAACTGCTTGCACTTTTTACTTATACAGCTAATTCTGGCTGAAGACCCAGTAACAAACAAGTTCATTTAAAAAAAAAATCTTTTCTGTATGACAGTTACCCTTTAAATATGGTGGAAAATTTCTGTAGAGATGCTACAGCAGGGTCAGGTGAGGCAGAGTACTGTACCCTCTACAACAAAAATACAGTCTCCCAGTCACTGTGTACTTGTAAACTTTAGTTATCCAAACCCTGGCTAACTCCAGCTCCCAAGATGATGAGGAATATGATGATGATGATGGCGATGATGACAGCAATAGCAATAGTAATGCTTCCAAACAACCAAAAAACCAAACCAAACCAAACAAAAAAATCCTAGCAAACAAGGCAGAACCCTTTTCCCTGCAGTTCTAAGAGCATCTGAGTTCTTGTAGCATTTGCAGACTCAGAAGGTTCATGTTTATCTGAGTCATGAGAATCTGAAGTAAATTTTGTATTCAGATAATTAAGGTTGCATTGTATAACTGATCCAGTTATAAACCAAAGAAGAGGGGAAAAGGAAAATTGCCTCAATTTGGTGGTGCTGAGAAAAAAAACTCCTTGTCTATTTATCTTTTATAGTTTTTTTAAAACTTAAGTCACTTATGAGCAGGGAGCAGTGAAGTACAATTTATCATGACTGTATTATTTGTACACCTGTCTAAATACAGAATTGCTATGCCTTTCTCTTGAACATTTTATTTGAGGAGAGCAGCATCCATATGCTAAGAAACAAAAGAAGCAATTCCTTTTGCAATGACCTTGTGCAAAATGCTCAGCTACAGCAAGGATCTGGTGCAAGTTAAATGTGCAAGTTAAATCTCTTTAAGGTATGAATGCAGCACACAAAATGCATCTTTGGCTCAAGTTTTTACAAACCTCTTCCTTGCTTACAGTGTCACACACAGAAGAAAGCAAAGCAAAGCAAAACAAAGCAAGGCGAAACAAAACAAAACAAACCAGAAAAGGACTTTGAATGCTTCCAAATGGGTGAAAGGCTAGCAAGAAAAGGAGATCTTTTCCAGAGGTAATGCAGAGAGAACTTGCATTGTAGCAACATTATCATGCCTTAAGGGAAGGTAGGGTTGCTGCTCCGGAACAGGCCCGTCTGCAGATGGACAGTATGGCACACAGTGCAAGGCTCTTCTTACTCTGGGGACACTCTGAGATCCATTTCTGCTCTTTTCTGCTGTTGCTGGTCACACAGGCCATCATGCTGACCTCATTAGTGCTGCCTGCCAGAGCTGAGGATATGCTGAGCAAGAAACTATAGTCCTTCAATGTCAGCAATCTTTTCTGCTTAAAAGACTGATGAGGAGAAGTGCAGATCTTCAGCCACTTACAGTTGTTCCACCAGCACCAAAGGAAGATGGTGCAGCCCAATGCCTCTTGAAACTGAAAGGAAATTAGCAGAAGTATCTGAAGACTGTACAGATTTGAAAGTTCTGCTGGCATTTTTAATTGGCAGTGGCCCCTGGTTGAGACTGGCAGTCACACTGTCACATCTCCCCTCCGTGTGATTACGCTGCAGTCATTGGTGGTGTAACAACTCCTCCTCCAAAATAGGTATGTTGGTGATTATATGGGGAGCACATAAGAAAGGTTTTATTTTTTGGACAAGGGATTAATTTTGTAGCAATGGTAGTTAAAGTAATCTAGTTTTTATTAGCAAATCAGCATGATTGAGGTGTAACTTGCTGGCAGAAGACAAGTCAAGTGCTTGTCTTGACTGCTGTTCTATTTTGAGGAGTACCATTCAGGGTCACATATGCCAAACAGGTTTAGACTGTATGTGTGTTCTTCCAAGGAGAATGGGCCTTCCTCCATATGAATTCCTCTTTTAGTTTTCAGACCCAGGCCTAAGCAGTCATGTCATACATACCCCTCCTCCCTTTTCACTAGCCAAACCCTTCCTGAAGGTGCCACATCTGGGATGGGTCCTCTGTCCACCCTTTCTGCTCAAGGCGAGAGAAAACATCACTAATAAGGTGACCATTAGATGATTCTGGGCATTCCTGACAACAGTACCAGTGTTCCTAGAAAAGAATTAAAACTCTCAATGTGAGCCAAGTTCCAGAATCAAAATTAAAATTAAAGAGACCTGACCATGTTAACAACTTTTGTTTTCCTTTGCTTTAAATATAGCTTGCTTTATAAGCAAGATAAACATGAGTTAGGTGTGTATATTTCTGTTGTACTTGTTGTATAACACAGTGCTGGGGATCTCCCAGGAGCGGGGCTGTGAGCTCTGTCAGCTGATGGGAGCAGAGTCCTCCTTCTGAGCCAGTATCTCAACTAACTGAGCTGCTACCATGCCCGAGTACACCCTCCACCTGGGGTTGTTAAATAACAAATGGGATACAAACTACCATGTATTTTTACTGTAGTTCATGAGGAGCAATAGAAAGCAAATGAAGGCTCTAAGGCTTTTAGCCAAGGACAAAAAATTCCACGTTTTAAGTTTCCAAAAGCATGTTTATCTTGAACTCTGCTACTCAAAATAACACTGCAGGCTGGAAGAAGCACAAATAACCCTCAATCAGCCAAGATATTGCCTTCCTACATTATATTTATCATTCTGCCAGGAATTCCTTTACTTTTTTTTTACAGAGAGAGCAGAGCTTACAAGGGACTCGCCCTCAAATATGAAACAACAAAAGTGCCTCTTCCGCTTGATTATAACCTGTGTACAAACTGATGAATTCCCAGCTCATCTGGCTTGTGTCTTGCCATTGGTTATTTAACATGATAGAGAGGCAGTATCTCAGCCATCAGGAGATTTTCTTTACTGATGGCTAGTTCACATATCTTCAGTAATGCAGATCTGGGAGAGTCAAGGCATTTCTGCCCTTATGTGACTTATTGGGTGAGGTCAAAATCCGTGCCAGAGCCTGGAGACAGTCACTGCCACCCAGACAATGATAACTATCTGGATCTAATTCTTACAAACTAAAATGTCTTCCTGCTATAAAGTTAGAGTGTTTTGCTAGGCTGTAACCAGTGCTGGTAATGGCTAGCTCTTTCATTGAACAGCTCATTTACTAGGTGCTTTGCATAACATCGCCTGAAGGGCTGTTTGCATTAAAATTGGTTCAGAGAAAGTGGCAAGATAGGATGAAATTAGGAAAGATAGAAGGAAATTAGCTGCTCAACTGAAATATATGGTATGAAAGCAGGGACATACCAGAAGGTGGCAAGTTCACATTTTTGGGGCATTTACTTTTCCCAGGTGCTGCAGAACTGATACCTGAGCTCGCATACAGGATGGGGCTGGCCATGGCAGAAGCCCACAGTTCTATGCACAAAAACCCAGAGACAGAAACCTACACAAGCCATAACCAGCACTGTCTCACTGCAAGAGTGCTGCTAATAGAGTATATTGAAATGAAGAGTTCTGCCCTCTGTACTCCCATCTTCATCTGCCTGCAATTCCCAGAGTGCATGGAGCCAACCACCTGATGATTGCAGCCAGCCAGAAGGGGCACTCCTGATGAATGCTGCATCACCACCTGATAAAGGATCATTGCCAAAACCAACACATTCCTCTCTACTCGTTATTTCTTTCATCTTTTTCATTTTATCTGTAGTACTGGGATCATACAGTGTCATCTGGCCATGGAGAACTGGGCCCAAGTCAAAAGCCTTAAAGAAAGTGCTGTGCTGAAACAGCAAGGTCCAATCTCAAGCAAAATGCTGCTTCCCAGGGACAAATAGCAACAGCAGGATGCATGGATGTAGCTCACAGCTACAGGTGGGCAGCCACTGAAGTGAAGATCAGTAACAGAGATAAGAGCACAGCTCAGACCATCACGGTAGTCTTTAAAAAGAAGCAGACCAAAGAACAGTCTGCATTAGACGTCTGGGAAGCAATGGAGTTGTAGGGAGCCCATCTTACAAAAAGCTAAGCATTGTACAGGTTTGTGTGCTGGAAAAATGGCTAAGAGCCACTGAGGCTGACAAAAAAGGAATGTAGGTCTGGGACAGAGGCAGAACTCAGTTTCCTGGGAAACCTGTTCTAAAGACAATGTGCAGGAGATTATATCTGTCTTGCCATTTACACCCTTCTTATGAATCCACTGATATTTAGTCTAGATTTTGCAGGTAGGACACTGTTACAGTGCCCTCTGCACATCCAATAGAGCAAAAACATGGGTATAAAAGTGAGAAACTGTGGCTAAAATAGAGTCAAGGTCTGATTTATACTCCAGAGGCTGATACATCTGGAGCAGAATGTCCAGGTTGGTGTCACCTCACTCTGTATCTTCTCTCAGAATGTATTCTGAGTCAGAATGAATCCATGGCACTTGCATCAGCAGTTGTGATGATAAGAAATTGTTAACATAGTTATGTGTTAGTAAAGAACCTCTAGGATGTGTTTAGTAAAGATAAGATACTTTTCTCTCCCATTTTATTTGATTGAGTTTTCCTTCTTATAGCAAAGTGCAGCTGCTTCCTGTACTAAAGGAAAAAAAGTAAAAACAGGCAACCAATTTAAAAATAGAAACTGCTGTCCTACTGTTTTAGGGGAACTTTGCCCAGAATGTACTATTTTAGTATTGATTTTTTATATTTTTTGTTGGGATAGGATATATGATTTTGAAACACTTTATTTTTGTCTCGTATTCAGCAGTGAGGGTAGAGATGAATCATGCAACCCACTGGTAATTCTTTGTCTTCAATCACAGGAGCATTTAGTACCTGTGAGGGTTACTACTTTCTTCCACAAGAAGCAGGATTCAGAATCTGCTAAATGTACAAAATGCTGAGAAGTTGCCTAGTATGACCCAACTTTATGCAATCAGTATCTCCGTTTCTTCCTTAGGGGAAGCCAAATTGAATTCTATGGTGTATTTGGTTAACACTGAGAACCATACAGAGTACAGCTCTAGAAAACAAAATCAGAACATAAAAAATGAGCCAAGTTTCACAACAGACTACAAAGAAAGATAAATACCCGATGCTTGACAAAATCACAACTACATTTGAAGTTCTCTTTTCCAATAATCAGCCTGTTGTGTCAGAAAAGGCATTATCTGGAACTGATCTAGTCTTCTGCCAGGGTCAAGATCAGCTCTGGGCAGAAGGAGCTAACTGGGATCAGATCACTTAATAGATCACCAGGGGAAGACCTGCCATATCCCTTATGCAGACCCCAGCCCCAGCTTCCCAAGTAATGGGTGTATGTGGGGCCATGGCTATTCTTTACCACAGCTTCTCTGCACTGGATGGTGAGTTGTCTCCTGACATTTGTGTTTGAATAGCATTGGGTCCCATCCCAGAGATGCAGCCAGGCACTTTGGACAACAGATATCTCACAGATACAACCTTTCCTTACATATTTTTTAGTATTTAGTTGAATTTGCCTTTACCTTTAATCTCCCTGTGTTGTTGTTGTTGTTGTTTTTTTTCACCAAAAAGTAATTTTTTTATCATTAGAATCAGCCCAAGTCATCAGCTATGAGCTTTGCCTACAAATCTTTATGCGTTGAACATCAACGCATACAATGTGCAACAATATGATGTACAAGTGATATTCTACCTGATTGTCTACTTGCTATTACAAGCCTACACACACACACAGAGAAAGACATTCATTTCATGCAGATATCACAGTTTAGGCAGGGAGGAATTGTCAAAGAAAAGTAAGCAGCAAAAAGTACACAGAAACCAGAGCTTGGATTCCCAACACGGTGGTGCTCTGAGTGCAGACTGGGGTCACATCACCAAAGTGAGCCCTCACGTTGCCATCCACAGTATCCTCTGCCAAGACCACCTGAGGCAATGCATGCATAAGATAAATCCCATATCAGTCCATTATATCCCCATAGAGAGTTCAGCTCTTCATGGCCTGATGGGGCAAAGAGGAAAGGAGAACATCATTCCCCACTTGTTTGGTGTGTCATCTATGTGGAGTGCTATCTGTAGGAAGAGCCTGGTTTGTGCCACAGGGGAAGAATGAGAGGAGTCAGCTTGCCTGCTTTACATGAGCTGAAGCAGCTTGGAATCCCACAGCCACAAATGAGGCCCAAGGGAACTCTCTGAGGAACCTGGCAAGCATCTCAGTCTATCCAGTCATATCTGTCAGACTGCTTCCACTGTCCACAGTGAATGGGCTAATGAGGACACCTCAGTGACAGCACATCTCTGAGTGTGCTATTTAACAAGACGTAGAAAGTTGTCCATAGGGAGATAACTGGTTACTTGCTTGCTAAGGACTGAGAAGCCTAGATAAGAGTAGAGTGAAGAATCCTGGGGCCCAGGATATGAAATTTTAATGATTCTGTTCCTACTGACCAGGAAGAGGACAGGAGTTTTACAAAGAGGGACTCCAAATGACATCTTTATGTCAGTAAGGTGAAAGTAGCCTTTTCGAAGTGAATGCCAGCTTGCTGTGTAGACATAGTTACTTGGCTGAACCGTTTCCTGGGCCATGCAGGCTCTCTGGAAAGGCAGCACAAAGCAGCAGATGTATTGGTGCCTGAAACAGGGAAAACCACAGCTTTGGCCCTGCAGAAAAGCCCTCAGCTGATGACTACTGCTCCAAACTCCTACAAAAGTGAGGTCAGTCTTGGGAGATGGGTAGTTGGGCACCCAGGGAGGCAACCATGGATACCTTCCCCATATGAGACAACATGGATGCAGAACTGAGCCCTTCTGGTGAGGGAGAGTCAACACAATGGACTGTTTGGGCAGGTCTTACTGGTGTTCCTGATGTTTGTGGTTTTACTCTTTACTTCTATCTTATTTATCCTATGACTGTCACAGGGAGAAGACAAGGTTGTCTTACAGCCCTCAATCTTAGAATCTCACAGAAGGCAATATTCCTTTCCTTCCATGTCTGTTTGTCACCTTCCCTACCTTCACCATTTGTTTTTATGGCTCCAGCAAAATAAGTGACTGGACCCCAAACGAAGACTTTGAGATAAACAACCTCATTACATCAGAACTGATGTTCACTCAGGATTTCTGAAGGCTCTTATCAGGGCTGTTAGAGCAGAAGTGAGATGCATAGATTTTGTCATAGATTAAAATGTGGTTAATAGGTAGGAAATTAACAGCATACAAGACCAGCCATTTTTCAGCAAGAAAGCAAGGTGCTGTCAGGAGAAGCATTAGGCTACTGTGCCTCAGCATGCTCTGTAATGACCTAGAAGAAGGAAGGAACTAGTTAGGTGGCAGATTCCCTGATAATACACCATGATTTGGATTAGTGAGGCATGGAGTGCCTTATGAAGAACATCAGAAAGCCCCTAGTGAAAATGACTATTTGGCCACCCAATTGTAGCTAAATTTCAGTTTAGAGAAGGGCGTTGCAAACTGGCAGTGCACAATGAAAGAAACAACTGAAGCAACTAGAATATACTGGTGGGTTCTGAGTTAGTCACAGCCACCATGCCTGCCCAGCCACAGAAGGATAAAAAAAAAAAATTAGTTTTCCCTCTGGACAGTGCATTTGGAGAAAGAGGGAAAAATTATCTGTGTCAGACAAGTCAGGAGCAGAATAGCAAACAACCTGAAAATTTGCATGCAAACTCAATAGGCTCATCTTCATGTTGAAGATTTCATTGAGGTTTGGTCTCTTCATCTTGCCTGCTTAGGTTGTACAGTTCTGGTCTCTTCCAACATCTTCTGCTACTGCTACAGCTATATGTTGGCTACAGATAGTTATCCTTTTCTTTCTTTCTTTCTTTCTTTCTTTCTTTCTTTCTTTCTTTCTTTCTTTCTTTCTTCATAAACTCTGCCTCAATTTTAGTACCTTTTTACTAAGGAAGGTCTTGAGATTTTTTGAGGCCTTTGCCTCTGTAGTTCATGTTTACCAGCTATAACGGTAAAAGAAAATAAACTGAGAGTCCTTATTTTCTAATAACTTTTGCCTTTAAGACCAAGACAAAAATACTATTTAGCATCTGTGCAATGGGACTGTCCATTTCACACTCTAATGGTCTAGTTCAGACAGTTCTGACTGTCTTGCAAACTTCATGCTTCTGCCATACAGCAAATAATTTATTATTGCCCTTGTATACTTGGCTATTTGCTCTTGAAATTTCCTTTTATCCTGCTTCAACTCTGGCAGGTAAGACACAAGCAGAAGATTCATTTCCACTCCATTAGCATTACAGGAACTAGATTTCCATTTCTTAAACGATATTTTTGGTATGAATATATCCCTAGTCTGCCATTTCACCAGAGTGCTTTCTGTTTCCTCTTTTGCCTTCTGAGTGATACATCCTTCCTGCGACTCTCTGTGTCAATCAAAGGCTGCTACTACTACAGATGTGTGTTGTTGCCTAATGTGTGTGTTTCAATGCGAGTTATAAGTAATATGCAAAATTATGTTACATGCAAAATCCATTTTCTCCCATCTCAAAACCAGTTCCAAAATAGTGTGGAAAAGGTGCCGCAGTGCATAGTCAGATACACTAAATTTCCTGAAACATTCATCACCTGCTGCAGACAAGTGCTTTTGTAGACCTTTCTCCTTGACAAATCTCTGCTGCCTAGGATCCCAAACCAAATACTTAGACATCAGGCTACATGCTGGGCAGAATTGGCTCATCACATTATGATGAGCTCCAGATCCAGGCATTCATCCAGGAACAGTCACACAGATTCTGCTGGAGCAAAGTATAGGATGCAAGGAAGGGTGCCTTGCTGTTTATGCATAACAGGGGTGTTGAAACACGTGAGCAGGCAGGGAGGCTAAAGCAGTCACTTAGATATCAGGACTGCATTTGCCACTCATCAGGCTGGAAGTTCCTGCAGCTGCAGTGTTCAGTCCAAGTTCTCCCATGCCCAAAACACCTCTTTTCCCACAGAGATTTTTATGTAGGCAGAGTGTGGAAGTAGAAGGGCAAGTGAACAAGCCAAGTCCTGCAATGTCACTGGCAGCAGCCAGACAAAATACAAGGCCTACCTACAATTTATAGGGGTAGCAGAGCCAATGAGTATAGTTTCTAGCATAGCTCCTGGAAACAGCTCCTCAAACCAATTTCTCTCAAGCCGTTGAACACTTGACTTCCTTCATAAATAGTAGTCTTCAACTTCAGAACTGTTAATGTGGCATCATCAAGTACAGCAACCTAGCAGAGAAAGAAATAGGTGAAAGCAAGGACTTCTATCATTCTGGATTACACGAATTGTGTTCTCAGATATAGTTCAACCCAGTCTGCTGGCACTTGAAGAAGAAATAGACAGATATCCCACGATTTTATTAGGACCATTTTTAGATTCCAGGGCACATTTAGAGGTTTTTGTTGTACCAAAAGAAACATGGCACTCAAATAAAACTGAGCCTAGTTACTTTCTAGTCTAAGCAAAGTAGTTGTCCCAGTGAGCTGCTTATTTGATGGGTATGACAGCAAACACTATTGTTTTGTTATCAACAGTAAGTCATCACCACTGTCTTAATATCCTTCAGAGGGCAACGTTCCACTGAAATGAGATGGAAAAAAAATATGAGTGACTCTTCTTGATCTTAAAAAGTAGAGCCAGGATTTTAAAATGGTTTCATTTTTCTGATGTTCAAAGACTAAGAAACAGATAATTCTTGTCTGCTTTTTCAGACCAATCTGCATAATAAATGCCAAGTTTGTTATAGACTCCCCAGTTTACATCACATGCAGAGAAGTCTAGGTGAGTAAACCAATTCCAGAAATTCATATTCATAAATAGGCTTCCAAGGTAGTTTGCAACAGATTCAGTATCAGCCCTGAAAAATACTGCAATTTCTCAACAGAGAAGTAATTTAACTTGCCATTCTTCTATATTTGTATTTATGAGGAAGTGATTACCTGTGCCTTACATGTATGTCTTTGTACTGACTATTGTATGCATTCCACAAAGTATTAATTCTTTTCTGAAACCTTTGAACACAGCAAATTTTCTCTTCCCCCAGGTCACCATAATGCTTATACTGCCTTTAGATACAATACACTGCCCCATTTTGAAAACCACTAGAAGTTGCTGGACCAGTGATAGTGCTTTGCAGAGGAAATTTGCTAATTTTGAATGGAAACTTCGTGCCAAATATATTTTTGATCTTAAAAGGGGCAAGGAATTACTTATTTCCATCTTACAGTGCAGAGTGCAGGCTGAGAAAAGTATCTCTGTGACTCCAAAGTCAGAAACAGGGTAAGTGTACTTGGGTAGTGGTAGCTGATTTTTTCCAGTGGTGGACCAGGGTTTAAGAAGCTCACATGCTCCATTAAATCATGCACATCAGGGTGTGTTCTCCACACCAGGCTGTGACCACTGGCAGTCTGCATTTGGGCCTAAAGCTAGGGGAGGCAGAGACTTGTTTTTGTGACCCCCATGCCCAGAGAGAGAGCAAACTGAGCCTTTCCCCTTCAGCTGATGTAGCAAAGCAGAAGGAAGTGAAGAGGGGTAGACACAGTTGCCTTTCCGAGAAGTAGGAGGACTAAAAGCACAAAGATGAAGCAGCCAAGTCCACTTGGGATTATGTCCTTGCAATGCACACCGCTGCATTTTGCATACCCATCCAGAGGAAATATTGAGGAGGTGCTTAATTCTCCCATCACCCGAACACACCATCCACATCAGGAGGTCTCGGAGGGGGCTGTGCTGAATGCTTCATGTTTGAAGAGGCCTCTGTAATTCTGGGTGTTACAGTACTGCTGGAACTCCATCTTCCTTCACAGGCTTCAGAGCCCAGGCACATCAGAGCTGGGCAGGCCCCATGTGTCTTCCCACACTGTGGAAATGGCAGAGATACCTTACCCTTCAACGGGTAGCTGCCCTTCAAAGCGATCAGTGCCCATGGTCTGTACCCAGCGTCTCACTACAGTCTTGCAGTGGTAATATTATGCAACTAGGTTTCAGGTAAGTGCTTTTTCTTTGTTTTCCCATGGTTCCTATGGAAACCAATCCCACAGCCCTTGCCAAGTGAATGCAGAAACCACAGCAGGGTTCGTAAGTGGGAGATATGCCCATTTTCTGTACTGGCCAAATGTTTACTCCACTTACATTATGATAGCTCCAAGACACACAGTCAAAATGCTAAGTGTTTTGGGAGATCCTGCTTATTCCAGTAGGGTTGTCTATGCTTTATTAGGCTGCATTTTTGAAGAAATGATCTGCCAATTTTTGCATGTGAAACTAATTTATGTACATGACAATGTTCAGCTCAGCTCTGTAGTTCGGCAGAACATGGTGATAGAGATCTCCTGGCACAAGATCCCTGTAGTTCCCACATGCATTAATTTTTTCATAGGAAATGCAAAGATCGAGTTTTGTAAGAATAAGAAGTGATTCTTAAGTATTTAGTCATTGCTGAATATTTATAACTGATGGAAAAAACCCCTTCATTAAAAAGGTAGGTTGTAATCTTTAATGATGACAGGCTAGGGAGGTCAGAAATCTCTGGCCACAAGCAGAGATTTTCTGTGAAATGCTGCTTGCACAGCATGCCTGACAAAGAAGTCAGCAAACTGCAGGGAAGAGGGATGATGCCTGGGCATTGTGTTCCTTAGAGGACTTTGGGAACAGTCTAGTCACTTCCCTCTGCATCCACATTTGACTGCAACCCTCACACCCATCTCCCACTTGGCTTTCTCTGTTGTGTGGCTCAAACTCTGCTGCAGCAGAACACTTCTGCTGTAGAGGCAAGTTGGGTGAAACATACCTTGTGCACAGTGAACAGTGTAGCTTTCTATGAAAAGTGTGTTCAAGGCAAAGAAGAAGTAAATTGTAAAATTCAGCTTTGTCAAGCTTCAGACAGCACAGGCAGCAAGAGGCTTCCTGCTCCCTCCTATTCAACAAGCACACTCAGGCAGCATCTGATCCAGCAGCTGTTTGAAGCTTCTGAAAAGGCCCCTGCTCACTTTGGAAACAGCTGACTCATGCCTGAGTAAAGACTCAGGTGGAAAGTGGTCACCTGCAGAGGATCCTGCCCCTTAAAAAGGGATTTTCTACATGGAAGATGGGAGAGCTAAGTAAGTTGAGCCCTTTACTTCTCAAGGAATCATTTTGGCTGACAAAATTATAATTAACTGGAGATAAACTGAAGTAGAAAGAGGATAGTAGCTTCAACAAATGAAAAATATTTTTGCTCCTTCTTCTGCAAGAAAAAGATAACTTTACAGTTAATAAGTGGGAGGATCTTAGAATTATTTCAGTGCAATAGAGCCCATAGTTCAGGACAATACCCTTCCTATAAAACACCAAGACAGTGACAGAGATGTAATGATATTGTTCTCCTCTTTCCAGCATCATAATCAGTCTACCAAAGGGTATCCTGGCTGTTTTGCTGCCAGAAGAGTAGTTGCAAAGCTGATAACATCCTCAAAATGTGAGAGGGGGAAAGGCCTTTCTGCAGTGTGATGAGGGCAGATTTTCTTCACAGGCTCTGTTTTGTAACGTACTACTGAGGCATATGTAATTTGCCAGAGCAGAAGCTCTTTAAAGCAGAAGGGAGGACAGTGAAACACAAATCCTAGAAAACTGTGCGCATTATACAAACCACACTGTGTAGACCTAAAATCACTGGAGAGACAAAGATGAAACCTCTGCTCATGAATTGATGAGGTACAATTTAGAATAATTTAGAAATATAAAGTTTCAAAGTGACAGACTCATTCACAAAACATCTGTCTGAAGAGATAATACATCTGTCATTTGTCTGTTATTCCCCAAAGTGAGTTGGGGCCAGGACCCATCCACTAGGCTGGTCCCCAAAGACACTCATGACTGCTCATAGCCCTAGTGTGGGTAACTGAGGCCATGTCTCCTGAAGTGTTCAGGAAATACATACAAATGTGAAGACCCCCTGACACAAAGGGCATCCTGCAACAAAGGCAGAATGGTCTCCAAGCAGAAAGCAAATGCAAAAGTGATGTTTTCTCATTCAGCAATGAGGTCTCCAGGAAATGCAAGTTCCTGTGAGGAGCTCATGACAATTTTATATGAGGGGGCTGTTCTGCTTGCTTGAACTAACCTTCCATGTCACACCAAACAGGTAGCCTTACAGGTAGCTCCATGTCACCTAGACAACCCCAGGTGGCAGTAACTGGCTCAGGAATGTTGTAAGTTGAAACACCTCTGTTTCTTATTTGCAGCTGTTGCACAGCCTCTACTGAGCTAATGGAACTGCAGGATAAGCTGGAGGGGAGACTAAAAGTCATCCTGCAAAAGTAATTTTGGGACCATATAGTACACTTAGCCAGGGAAAACAGGTAGATTTAGGGCTTCACCTTTTGAAGAAGTCAGCAGGCACCTAGCATCTCGGTTTGGAAATCAAACTCTTTTTTAGTGTTCTCTCTTGAAGACAATTTCATTAATCTTCCTTCAGTGACTAACACATCCAGCTTTTGGTTTCTCCTATGCTCAGCTTCCCCTTCTTACCTGTTGGCTTTCACCGAAGGTAATCACCTCCACACATCCACTTCCTTGGCTGCCTCCCTAATTACCATCTCACTCCTTCTTCCTGGAGCTACATTCAGAGACCCTTGTCATTTTCCATTTGCCTATTTGTCGGGTCTGAGTCTCCACTGTTTAACCATAATTTATTCTCCTATTTCCAAGTCTGTGAAAAAGGCTCAGGGCTTGTTTTGTCTAGGCCTACCCACAAAGAGTCTACTCTCTCTCACTTTATGGTCCTCCGAAATAGCAGCAAGCAGCCCTACTTCTTGCAACGCCTCAAGGTGACTTGTGCATGAATCACCTCCTATCCTCTTTTCCTAATATGTGTTGACATATCTACCTTGTCCTTCAGGGAGGGCAAACTATACTTCTGGAAGATCTACAAGTGCTTTGCACTGGTTAAGCATTAAGTGAAATACATGTTGGTTTTTTATGGGATAAAAATCTAAGGTAAGGATTGACATTTCCAAATCAGGATGATCCTGAGCTGTGGATTTCAAAGCTCCTGCAAGCTGTGTCTATCTACCTCCCAGGCTACTTGAATTATTTTATAACACCATGTTTATGCAATTAATGGGAAAAAATGTGATTTCCTTTGTACTACCCCAATAATGTTACAAATTCTCACTGCAGTAGTTTTCATATTCTAATAGTAAAGATTTTTTCCGCCTAATATGGAATATTACCTTTTGTAGAACGCCAGAGTAAGCTTGCCTATCTTTTGTTTGTTCATTCCCCTGGGGACTGAGCTGTGCCTAATGTTTCAATTACCTTTCTGCTGCTGCGGAGATGATTGAATTTGGAGTTTCAAGGGACTGCGAAAATACCAGATAGCTAGACAGAAAACCAATACCTCAGGAGCCAACAATTTACTTGGCATATCTTATAGCACTTAAACAACTTAACACTGGGCAATTAATGGCTGTAATAGTATATTTATTAGACAAGTAAGGGAAAAGGAGGAAAATTACATGAATGTTTAATGAAGACAGTAATAGAAACCACATGAAAATGCTGAATTCTCTTTTCTACTCAGGAAATACTAAGTGGCTCTTATCAACCCCATGTATATGTGATATGTGAGCTCATTTAATCAATAGGTTTTACTGCATTTCTTAGCCTAAAGAAGTTCTTTCTCAAAATTAAGGAGGATCTAATTAATCTAAATATACCAAGAGTGCAATGCATTTGTTTGCTGAAATAATCCATCTAGATCAAAGGCTAATTTGTACTTTGAATACTGGAATGACACTGCTTGCATTAAAAAAAAATAAATTATATGAATGGTGATATAATGAGACAACTTTAATTTCAGATAATGATTTCTGTTTCTCACTGATTGGTTTATCAGGACTATTGCCTCTAGTGGAAGTCGTATTAATTTCAGATCCTCAAAGCAATGTCCTTGCTCTTATGATTTGTGTGATACCTGGCTGATATTCTGTCTTGAACAAAAATATAAATTAGAATAAGGAAGAACAGATGTCCAACAGCTTATAGAAGTGTTTTCTTCTTGCAATCAGGTACGTGAGACCAATTTGTGTCTCCTGAGGTTTAAATTCTAAGCACCTATCCACAGCATGCCTCAGGAAAACATACACATTCTAAGTCCCATCATCTTTTTTTGGATAAGGCACAGGACTCTGTACATTCAGAGCCCAATTCATACCAACCAGTAACTCTGGTTACTGCTCTTATTTTTGCAATTCAGAGAGGGGGTGCTCATGATTTAGTTTGTTTTGGTACTCTCTTCTCAGGTATGTATCCAACACTTCAGTTCTCACGTGCTAAACAACCCAGACCACAGCTTCCCGGGCCTCAGCATCAGTACAATGCCAGCAAACCTAAAGTATAAATTCTATGTGCTAGCCAGAACACGTGGTTCACTTCAGCTCACTCTGGCTACAGAAAGAGAGAACCAAGACACCTTCTGGCACCAAAAAGAAACCAAACAAAACAAACTCATTTAACTCTGGCAAAATGTCTATGACAGTCATGGATTGGCGGAGTGGTGACTCATGCATTGTGCAGCTGCGGGACTTTGATAGTAGGGGACCTAACTTCAAATTCTCTATATTGTCAGAAAAGAAAAGAAAAGAAAAGAAAAGAAAAGAAAAGAAAAGAAAAGAAAAGAAAAGAAAAGAAAAGAAAAGAAAAGAAAAGAAAAGAAAAGAAAAGAAAAGAAAAGAAAAGAAAAGAAAAGAAAAGAAAAGAAAAGAAAAGAAAAGAAAAGAAAAGAAAAGAAAAGAAAAGAAAAGAAAAGAAAAGAAAAGAAAAGAAAAGAAAAGAGAAAAAAAAAAAACCAAAAACCACCCCAACTTCTTAGGTACCTTTCAACAGCTTTGGTTGACCAAAATGACAAATAGTCAAATTTGGAGTTCTAGTGCCCTTCATCTTCAGCTGTATGAAGCCCTCACTGTGACCACTGCTGCCTTGGAGTTGCCAGCCTAAACATGGAAGCTCATCTGCTCTCCTTTCAGGAGATAGTGTTGTGTTAGAACATCAAAAGGAGTATTTGGGTCTAAAGATGCAAAGAAGCTGTAGCACAGACTGAATGACACAATCCGGTATGCTCTGTATTTACTTAGTGGCAAACCAAAGAAATCAGCCTTTTCAGTTTGAAAATCCTCTTAGAGGTCCAAGCTCTAAGATTTGCAGAAGTCTGTGTTTTACTGTGTATGTATTCTCATTAACTCTCTCGCTGAAGACTGGCTGGCATACGTGGTGGTGATCACTCGCATCAGAAAGTTATTATCATTTTTGAAGATGAGAAAATATATTAGGAGAGAAGATATAACAGAAAAAGTCTTCACATTTGACCAAGTAGGAAGGTAAGGAATGAGATGTGCTTTGCACAGAGCCCTGATCAACCTCATTGGTCGGAGTTTATCAGTTGTCTGTCAGGGTGTGCAGCTCCCCACAAATGCAAAGAAACTTAGAACATTAGCATTTTACCTTTTTCCACAGGACAGTCTTATTTATCTGTACTGGTTTGAAAGCAAAACCAGTGAGACTCCCAGTCAGAAATACAATTTAATAGGAGAAGAGAGAAAAAAAAGGTAAAATAAAATAAATTGAATAATACAGCCTAACACCCTGTTGGAAGCAGTCCAAAAGTAAGTCCTCCTGGAGTGGCAGATGTGGTTCTGCTGGAGCAGAGATGATCCTGTAGAAAAGGGTCCAGTGATGGTGAGAAGGGGTCTAGTGATGGTGAGAAGGGTCCAGTCTTCCTCCAGGAATCCGGTGGAACCAGATACCTTCATGTTCCTGCATCTCAGTTTTTATCCAGGTAGGAATGGTTGGCTCCCCCCACTGGGTGAAGCCTCTCACATTGAGGTGATGGAATGTGTCATGTCCTTGGTGAGCCTTAATGGCCCATCAGCAGAAAATATCCCCCTGGAGGGAGGACAGGCAGTGAAAGAGATAAGAAACACTGCCCCACCTGGTTTGAACAGCTGGCGCATTATCAGAAGGCATCCGCCCCTCTCCCACCCCAGAGTTACAAGAGATAAAGAAAAACATCTCCCCAGCTGCTTTCAACAAATGAAATAGAATACACATTTTTGGTTCCATAACCCAAGACATTATCACAGGCCCTTCCCAAAGCTGGGGACAGCTACAAAGGTGTCAGGCAGCAGCTAACGAGTGGAGGGTTAGGTGAGGGAATGGTTAATGAATCATGAGGATCAGAGCCTCAGATACACAATTAAAATCCGTATCACAGGATAAAAGTTATTCTGCTACAAGTACTCAGTTTATATGATACAAGCTATATTCAGCTCCTTAAATGACATAATATCTAGCAGTACTGCTGTGCTACTTAAAAGATTTTTTTCCAGCCTTAATGGAAATATTGATGAGTAAACAAATCCTTTATTCTTCCTTCTGCTTTTGAAGCTAGTATTTTAAAGTACATTAAACAACGGAATTCACACACACACTCACCCCTAAGCAGACAGATGGCTATAAAATATGGGCAGTTCGATCGACTGTGATGGGGAAAAGAACTAGTTTCTGCAAAAATATGTACCTGTATGACTCACTTATTAGCTGCAAGGAAAGGGTCTCTGCTAAAGTTAATGAGCCTTTCTCCATGTTAATATCTGCTTCTCTAGTTGCAGTCCAGGAGGCTACCTGCTATGGCAACTAACTTAATTTGCTTTTTGTATTTTTTATATAACACACTGTATTAAATAATTTAAAATAGCAGTCTAATAGGCTTATGAACAAACAGGATCACTTCTAAAAATGCTTATCTGTTCAACAGTTCCAGCAAATAGGCTAAAGCAACCTTTTCCAACAGTCAGGGAGGAGGGACACAGCCCATCCATGCAGCTCCTCAATTTTACAAATGCAGCTGAAAGGATTGCTTTTCATAATGACTGGAGGGCCTCCTCCATAAGGGCTGAGTGTTGCTAAATTGCTTGCATATAGGTAAGGAGGAGAAGGAGGGGGGGCTTGTCTACCAAGGCCTTAAATCCACACCCTGAAAGTTACCTGGCTAGGGCTCACAGGAACATCTGTGCAGGCTCACATTTTTTATGCTCGTTTCTGTTCCATGGTAAAATTTTTATGGAAGTTTGAGCTGTAGCAGGACAGACATTTTGCATACAAGACAAGTGGATAAAATACACTTTCCCACAATAAAAAATGAATGCTACTAGCTCTGAAAAACCTCCATTCAAAATGTACGACATTGGAAAAGTGAACTTTAACAGCAAGAGATGGCTCATTTTGACCATATGACTCATGGGGGCATACTGTGTTTGTGGTGTGCTTATCAGAACTGGGAAGGGTGTCACCTAGGGGCTGGTGGGAGACATACCAAACTGGGTTTATCTGTGGGCTAACTCACCAGCTGGCCTTGACCTCACTGGCATTCCTTCAAGAGATAGCTTCTGTTGGGGCAGTGCTCCCTCCTGTATGAAGAAATTCCCTTACAAAGATGGTGGAGAAAATCAATTTTAATGGATGCTCCCTGAGTAATTTCTGACTGTGAAATTAACATGGCTTGTTCTTTTGATGAAAAAAGGTCCTCAAAATCTCAAATGTTTTAAAATGAAAATTATTCCAATTTCTTTCCTTTGTTAATCCAAAATCACACTTTGGAGTTTTGCTTCTACCTTCTCCTCCCAGTCCATGACTGATTATTTAGATTGCAAAACCTCTGTAGGAGGGATTTTCTCTTACAACAGGTGTCGGCAGTGCCTAACATAACAGAGCTATTGTCTTAGGTACTCCTAGGCACTAATGAAAATAATTCATAGTAGCACAGTTAAGTAATTCCATGGGGTATCTCTATTGTACTAAAATATCTGAACAACAAAAGTAAAATCTCAGATGGGAAAAAGCCACCTATGTGTTAGGTGCAAAACCCATGCAATGCTGTTATGATCTCTTATGCTGCTTATTCAGCTAGCATTTTAGAACCACAAAATATGGACATTCCCAAGTACTCAAGAATCTGATGTTCTGAACCTTTACACAGTGAATTCCACCCAACTTAAGCTCCCAAATGTGTTAACACGTCTGATTTGAAGTTGCTATCACCACACAAAGTGCATGCAATGGGAAGGAGATAAATGGGGTCCTAGTCCAACCAAATTTTTTCTTCCTGGAAAGAGTCGATTTCAGCACCAGGTTTTGATTTTCTGCTGAGTGATTGACAAGAAAAATTGCACATCCCATCAATATGTGAAAAGTCAGTAAAAATCTGTTTAAAAAATACCAATTATTTTCTTCATACAAATGGTTCCACCCACAGGAGAATGAATGCAGCTTGGCTCCTACCAGTGCTGTTTGCAGCACAAATCCACTAGCACTGACCAGAGGCTGATCTCACAGCACTGCTGTCTTTCCCTTGCTTGGCATACAAACAGGAATTCTCTCTGCTATTTCCTATACCCATATTTTCCTTTTGTTCATTTTTTTTTCACTTGCCATCCTCCAAAACCCTAGTCCTCTGTCAAATCTAGGTGAAATAATGAGATTGGAGAGGGATTGTAACAGACAGAAAATTGTCACTGCAGGTGGGACAGGAGCATTGCAAAAATATCCCTCATCTTTGTGCACATAACAGGCACAGATTTCATTTTGCTGGGGAAGGAGAAGGAGACTGGGAAGGAGACTGGAGAAGAAGAAAGTATATTGGTCCTCTTTCTGTGGATAGGGACAACCTGTGCTGAGCCAGCAGGAGCTCCCACATGTAGGCCAGTGGGGCAGATGCGCCCCTGAGCAAACTCTCTCCTCTCATCATAGCATGAGTAACTGGTTTTCAGAAAACATAACCTCAGGCAAGACTGCCTTGTTACGTCACAGCCACACACCTCAGGAAACCCAGATCTAGTACTGGCTCTCTCTGAGGCTGGGGGCTGGATGAGGTGGGCCTTTTTCCTGCCCCTGCATCCTATTTGCAGCAAAAGAAGAAAGGGAAGAACTGGAGAGCAACCATGTATCCAAGAACTCCCATTGCTCCACTTGGACAGAGAATGGACTTAACAAGACATTGATTTTTGTGCATGAGCAAGGAGTTACGTGTGCATTTTGAGAATTCTGCCTTCAGTGTTTTCTACGGCTTCTGTAGACCCTGCATCTCCTTTCATAGTACTCCACCTTCATTTTAGTATTCCCACCAGCTTCTCCACATTCCCAAAAGCATCTTGGTACCCAGTGCTCAAAAATATATGTGCTGTTACATCACTCATGTGTAACAGACTCTGTTCTGATTCTTCATGCATGAACACTGATGCTAAACTGTATTTTATTTTATAATGGGTCAACAGAAAATGGAGCCAGAGTTGTTCTGTTTTGATTTTGCAGGCAAATTGACACTTATTAGGTATTTGTGGTTTCCACCAAATTTCAAAGCTACAAAAGATCCTTTCATGTTTGCTTTAGATTGATGATTAACTGGATGCTCTGAACCCACCAGTACATATACATATACATATACATATACATATACATATACATATACATACACTTACACTTACACTTACACTTACACTTACACTTACACTTACTTACACTTACACATAACCTCTACAATAATATCATCAGTAGCTCAGTGTCATCAAATCAGAATACTTAAATTTTTTTTAATAAAATTACTGTGCTTTTGTTTGTTTGTTTGGGGGTTTTGGTTTGGGTTTTTTTACAATTTTATATTTAACTTCAAATTTTTTCCTATTTTCTAACCTCAGGTATTGAATTCAGGAGAAAAACTATGTTTTTTATGAAGGGAAAGATATCTTTGAAGTTGTAGGGAGAGAAGCTTTAAAATGTCATGTAACTACGTACCAAAAAGATACCAAACATACCAACATACCAACAGAGATACCAAAAAGAAAATTATAGGAACATAAAATATGTATATATTTTTTTAATCCCCTTATTTTGAATGATCACCTGAATTTTTGACACATAACTCATGATCTTTGAAATACTCATCTCTCAATTCCAGTGGTTCACTTTCTTATTAAAAGTACACTGTGGAAAGGGAACAGTTAAGGAACAGAAAATCATCAGTTGAATAATAAAGAGCAAATGCACATTTTGCCTTGTGGGCCTTCATACTCTTCTAAGCTCTCTAAGTGCTTCCATCTTCTTTTGGAACTCCCTTTCTTTGTTTTCTGCAGGTCCTTCATAAACCATCTCAGAGGTTTCTGACAACATGAAAAGCCATGGTGGGGCCGGGGGTGGGGCAGGTGCTTGTAGATACCCAAAGCGATGAAAGAGGCAAGTTATTACTCTTGATACTATTTACTCCTGACACCTAACCCCATCCTTCAGCCTCCAACCAAGGAAGAGATTTTTGCTGGATTTTTGCTTCCTGTTTGGCCATGATTAATAGAGGCTCTCCTCCTCCCATACAGACATGAGAGAACTATTCTGTTTCCTAGATTTAACCCTTGCCCTGACACCACTTTTGATGCAGGTGTCAAAGATGTTGAGGTCACAGAAAGGGAGTTGCTTTCCTTTCTAGGAAGGAGGCTGCTATGTGGAAAAGTCACAGTGAAGCCATGGCGTCCTGGCATCAGGGAAAGGTATGGTCAGGATGTGAATGATCACTGTGCAAAGCCTGAACATTTTGCTTCATCAGAAGAGCAAGTAGAAGTTTTCCCAAATCAGGAGCAAGAATGGAAGAGGAAGAGGATTCAGGGCAAATTTATACTCACATCTAGGCTTGGATGCCACTGTGTATGCACAGCACTGTCCAGAACCAGTCCCTTGGTGTCTGATCCAGAACAAAGGCCTCTGTTCTCTTGATCCTACAGGGTGCTACGGCCAATGAGATCTGAGGGTATAGGTGCATAAATCATGGACACCCACACAACAGAATCACCCGCTGCCCTCCAGTGTGGCCTTCTCTGCTGTGGTCTGCGTGCACACAGAACTGAGCAGCTCCTTTCCTCTGACAAAATTCAGTAATATACAATTTCTTCCAGTCTCTGGAGGCTGGAGTGAGATGAACACCGTGTTTTTTGCTTCACAGACCTTGATAGCTCCAAAGCGACTGCCAATCATAATTCTCTGTAATTTTTAAAATTGAATCTTGGTGACCAGAGAATCAGGACCCAGGCTTCAGGGAGAGATAATAATGCAGTATAAAAGTGCTCAGAAGAGGATAGGAGTTTATAGAGAGAGCTGAGCCACAGTCACATGTCTGGGGATTTAGGTGTATTGTATGCCACCACAAGTCACACAACAAACAAACGTGGGACTTTTTTCAGTCTACTTGATTCAGAGGTATACCATGATTCTAATCAAATTTCAAAAAAACCTCAAACCAGCAACAAAAACCTCTTGTCACTTCCTGTGGGTGGCAATGTACCCAGAAAACAGACTCCTCTGCTGCAGTCACAGTTGTGTTTTTAGAACTGTTGGAACCCACTCATTATCCGTGAAAATATCTTGGAGCAGGGGGAAGGGGAGAACTAGCCTTGGTGAGTCAGCAGAAATAATGTCTATTCCAATGTAGATGATAGTGCCTCCTAATTTCCTCCCTGTTCCCCATGTAAAATGGGAGGTTGTCAAAAGCCCAGACAAATCTCCAAAAGTTTGCCTCACCCAGTTTTAGGAGGATCTCTTGCCTGGTCAGAAACAAAGCCTTTGCTTTCTTGCACTGTTCAGAAGACAGCAAGGAAATGAAGATGGATGTACCAAGAGACTAACAACATATCTGAAGGAAAGTCTCACAAAACGTTGCTCTCCTAAGGAGAATTTCCACCCTTAGAGAGATTCTCATTTGTCATCTAGCAGCAACAGTGTCTCTCAAACGAAAATAAAAATCCATGAAGGCTTTCTGCATTCTCACATTCTGCTTGGAGGTAGTATTTTCCTCTCCTTCTCTTGGTTGCCTTTTCTCCTTTCATTTCCGCCCCATAAGCCTCTAACAATAAAAGAGTGTCATAAGATCTTTTGGTTGCTGCCTTCTTTAATGAGAAGGAGGATGGAGCACAGTGGAGGGAAGACCAGAATGGCCACCAGAAAGGCAGAGCAGTGGAGAGAGTCAAACTATTAGAAAAACGGGGATCCTAAAGATCCATTAATAACAAGGCTATGGAAGTCAAAGAGCCCATGGAGAGAAGGATATACTCACAGGAAACCTGAATGTGCTGATTGCGCAATGAAGAACCTTCCCCAGGTCACAGAAACCTTTGAGGGACATTGGGGAAAAGGAGAGTACAGAGGAAGTGGGTTGCAATGTTTTACTACCTGACAAATCTCATGCTGAACACTGCTCCTCCGTAATGGGACTTGTAACTACTGTGCCCCTACCCTTCACCTCCCTAGAGAGGAAACTTCGCTTGTAGAGAATCAACAATGTCTTCTAAGCAGATTAATGCAGCAGAAACTTTCAGCAGAGAGAAAACAGAAAAATGAAGTTCTGTCTCCCAGAATCCTGTGGTCATCTGCAAATGAGTCTGGGGACAAAAGTATAGCTTTCACTTTAAACAAACTCCTGTTCCATTGGAGAACAAGAGAGGATTATGGGAATAGGCTGTCTAAGGTACTGGGCACAACTGATGAGCATATTCAGGGCTCCTGCTCCTCCATTTTTGTGCATTCCAACCTCCCACATGGCTGTAAAGTGAAGAGTGGTAAAATCTTGGAAGAGCCAGGAGACTAAAAAAACTTTTGGGAGTTACTGTGCAAGGTACCTACTGGCATCCAGCAACACATACACTGGCTGAGCTGCCACTGGTGCCACCTACGTGTGACAATAGACAATAGGAGCTGCTGATGCCAGTGGGTAGGTATGGAGAAGCAGCTCTCTTTCCTCCACCACAGGTGGTTCTTTCAAGGTCAGGTCTTTCCTGACAAGTGTACGAGGCTCATCGTGTGAAGAAACACAGCCAAGGGGTTTAGTCAGATGTTATGTTACAGTTATCTACTGGTTTTCCCCTTTGACTTATGTCTGTCTTGTCTGATCACAAATCACATACTGTGAATCATCAGACAGCCTCTGTGTTGTCCTTCAGGGGACACAAATACTAAAAAAAAAAAAAAAAAGAAAGAGGAGATGATTGAGAAAAGAGCAGATAAGCAGATAATCACTATCACTTCTTAAGGAAGGAGATCCTTTCTTACACTTCAGTTCAGAAAACACCATTATTTTTCCACCATATTCACTCTGCAGAAAAGGAGGACTATATGACTGGAATAACAATCAAGACCACTAATGATCTCATTCCTGCATCACTGACATTAGAATGGCTACATTCAGAGCCGTTATCACTCTTCTTGCCATCTGAAGCCCTATCCTAATGCTAGGTGATTTTTCCAATATCTCTGAAAGATTTTCAAGTTCTGGACTTGAGGAAAAATAATTTTTCTCCAAGAAAAGCAATCCAGAGTGTGTTACATAGTACTACCATGTCTTCACTCTCTTCTTAAAATCTTAAAGGCATTTCTCTATGTATTATTCCAAGATGATGCTATTAAGACCTTGTGTCCCATGCCTGTCCTCCCATCATGACCCAGAAGCATGTTCAGAGTTGGTGAAACAATGAGAACTTACATTTGGAAAAAAATCCTGGTACAGTTTTACAGATTTAGCCAGAATGAGATGGAGGTAATGCTAAAAGAGAGTACTTCCCCTTCAGTTTTCTCCACAGACCCAGGAATAATGGGGTAGATACTACTACACCTCTACTGTAGTTTGAGTATTTCCAGTGTAGTTCCTGACCCTTCTCTAGCATATCTTTGCTAGAGATCTAGAGGGTTTGACATGTAATGAAGGGATCCACACCTTCATTCAGAAGTCCCTGAGCCATGATTTGTAAATCACTGGAAGCTTAGAACTTGTGCCAAGAAAGTACCATTACCCAGGTTATCTTTTCTAGGCACCAGTTATGTATTCTGTGAGAGAGGACTGAGGGGCTCTATGTGTCACCAAGTGCAGCTGATATCACTACATTTGCATACAGTAGAGTTTCTGGATATTTCTAATGTAAAATGATATTCTGGATATCATTAGCACCATACATCTTTCTTGGGCTATAATGACTTAAGTCATTTAGCAACACTGAGATAACTTACATTAAGATTCTTTGTATTTTACACAGACACCCCTCCATTTAACTCATAAACAAGCACCACAGACAGATCAAGAAGGAGTATGCAGGGCCAAAAGGCATACATATTGCACTGTGATGGGACTATGCTATTAAATTCCAGTGCGGATTGTAAGATGAATCAAAAAAAGTTTTAGCTCTTTGAAAAACATTGAGAATAGGAGGGATAGATGTTATCTGCCATGAGATCTCCTCCCCACACTTCGTAAGCAGAACATAATTATCATCATAGTTTCAATAATCACTTTCTTTAAACCAATTGGGTGTTCCATTTGAGGGCTATATTAGCATATCAAAACTCACAGCTAGATGTATCGGTTCTCAGCCTGTCCTAGCTGGCAGCAAGAAAAGGCTGGTTATAAGACATCACCTGTAAGCTTATAGGTTATTTTGGAGCCTGAGTACTTGGTTTTGCATTAACAAAAACCTTGGGTGGGTGTGAAGAGAGGAGTAAAGCCAAAGTAAGGAGACAAGTCATTCAATAACCACTGTTACTTTTGCTAATGAAAACACAAGCCCATGACAGTAAGCAATGAAATGCAGCCCACCTAGATAATGACTACAGAAAGCATGTCCTTGTAGTAAAATCCCTCCCTACAGCTTTCTGTGCAAACCCTATGCCTGGCAGCACATACCTACTGCTTCCTTGGTCTCAGCTTTGCTCTGGTTTGCACATTGTGAGGTACTGAAAAGAGACGATGCCTGACAAAAAAGGCAACCCAAAGCTTGGGATCATGAGAAATCAGTCATTAACAGTCAAGTAGGCAACATGCCCTAACCCATTTTCTCCAAGGTATGTCTAAGCATCTTTCACTGGTTTGCTAATAGCACAGGGGTGTTTTTAATACAGGTAAATCTTGGAATTTCAATCTGGTTTATTTCAGTTACAGTTAAAATTTAATACAGTCAAATATTTTTTCATGGGGTTCTAAACAGAATGCAGAGTTATCACAGAGCAATGTAATCACCGCTGGAGCTGTCAAACTGTCTGGCCAGATCATGTGCAAGGAAAAGTTACAACCTTCACAGGATATGCACTTTCTGGAATAACTTTCACACCGATACAGAGGAATTTCCAGCTTCTGCAAAGCTCTAAAAAATGCACAATGAGTACTTACAGCTCCTATGTTGACAAAACAATTAGTGGTGCAACTCGTTTTTAAACGAGCTTATCCATCTAATTACAACAGTCAAGCACACCTGCATTTCCAGTTGCTATTCCTCTCTCAAAAGCAAAAATGCTGTGAAGGCCAGAGCAAAGGTATGCATACTGATAAGACTTTTCCAAATCTGAACATATCTGTATAGGTTAGGGCATCACCAGCTGCCAGAGATGATGCTATCTTCCACCCCATCCTGCTCCAAATAAGCATGGATGGAAATTATTCTGACCCAAATCAGTGGGTGGGCCCCTCTAAAATCTAATAATGGGAATAATCAGTATCCCTAAGCCTCCTCAGCTTGCAATCCCATCAGGAAACACAGAACCACATACCTCTGTGAAAGAAATGAAAACTGTAGGTTGTTGGGAATACTGTGCTACATAAACCATTTTCCCCAGAGATGCCAGGAGGGAATGCAAAACAGCACGGTGCTGACATGGCTTAGTCAGACATAACATATGTTGCTCAGTACAATAAAATAAGGTTCTTGAATTCTGCAGGGAGAGCGGAAGGGAGAGGAAAGGGCAGCAAAGAATCTTAGCTATGAACTGTTCCTGAAAATTACAATTATGGTAATGTAATTTTTTAAAATAAATTAAGTCTTAGAAAAATACACCAGCTCTCAAGCCTATAGGTTCTTATATTCTTTTCACAGAAGGTGTTGCAAGACAGTGCAACTTGCAGAGCACATGCAGCAAAGACATCAGAGCAGCACAGTTTTGATAGGGATCCTTCCATAAGCCTCCATTCTGCATAGAAAGAGAATGAGAGCACTCCACAGACACACAATAATCCCATGAGGGAAGGAGACAATCCCTCCCTGACAAAAAGCCAAGCCCAATTCTAAGCAACACCCCCACTGCCATGGGCTCACAGCACCATTCAGAGAGTTTGGACAAGAGGAAAATGTGAAATAGAATGCTGGATAGTAGTTTTAATTTGTGCCTGTCACATGTTCCTGGCTCTTCTAATTAAAAATATCTCTCTCCAAGTCTCTTTTGATATACTTGAAGATTGTGGTGGATAATGCAGCTCTCACTCTGGATACTCACGCTGATAATGATGTTACTCAGAGATGTCAGCTGAACAAACAAAACCGAGTGCATGTACCTCCTAATATTCTGAACAGCTAACCTTTGGCCAACACAAGCAGGAATGTGTCCAGTAACAACACATCACGGTTATTTGCCAACCTCTAACTGAAGAAGATTTTGTCCCAAATGAGATTGTTATGAGAAAACCACCAAAGAAGAGCTCATTTTGGCCATAATCTGTTACGCCACAGCAAGTGGGGCACATGCAAGTCCACAATGTGTCTCCAGGTGTGGGCATCTGCCCGTGACTGTGTAGCTAACCATTCTCCAGCCAGGAGAGGGGTTTGTCCTGCTCTGCTCTGCATTGGAGCAGCCTCACTGTGAGTGCTAGGGGCAGTTCTGGGTGCCACAAGATGAGAAGGAGCTTTTAGAGAGTGACCAAAGGAGGGCAGTGAAGATGGCAAAGGGCCTCAAGGGGAAGACATGCAAGCAGCTGAGGTCACTTTGTTTGTTCAGGGTGGAGAAGAGGAGAGACCTCATTGCAGTCTTCAGCTTCTTTGTGAGGGGAACAGGAGGGGCAGGCACTGATCTCTTCTATGTGGTCACCAGTTATAGGACCCAAGGAAATTATATGAACTCTTCCAGGTTTAGATTGAGTATTAGAAAAATGTTCTTCATCCAGAGGGTGCTTGGGCACTGGAACAGGCTCCCCAGTATCGTGGTCACAGCATCAACCCTGACAGAGTTGAAGAAGTGAACTTCCTTTCCCTACTCATGACCAACCCATGCAAATGTGTGGAAAATCATGTTACCAAAGGCCAATGTCCACAAAGGAGACAGAAAAGTCCTGCAAATATCAGTTTTATTCAAATAAAAAGAGTCCAGTGGGACACACCGCTGTGGAGTTTCTCAAGTTTTTGGGGCATGCAGCCTCCTTTTTATCCTAAATTCCCAACCACAGGTTGTCCTCTCCATTTCCCAACTGGCTGAGGTGCTAAGACTGCCTAATACATATTCCCCCTTTAACATGTACCCCCATATCATTGTATGATCATTAAAATTAGCTTAAAGCCCACCCTGGCAGAAAAGTTGCTACTCATAAGCCTATTAAGCCTGCACACTCTTCCCTAAAGCTAAAAAGCTGAGACCCTGTTGGACTCCGTAACGAACTTGTGCAATTTGGTGTTAGTAAAGCCCTCACGCTCATTCTTCCAGAACATGATTGGTTCTTTCAGGCTACTTAGTTACAGAGTTTGTTTGTAAAGACATATACACCCATTCTCCTGACAGTCCCTCCTCTTCTCATTTCTCAGTACTTGTAATTATAAACTTTAATTATCATTAACTCAACTTTTTTACTCTTGGCATGGTATAAAAATTAAAGCTGTTACTGCACAAAAACAAACAAACAAACAAGCAAACAAACAAACAAAAAAACCCAAACAAACCAAACCGAAACAACAACAAAAAAACCTACCACATTTGTTTGATCCATGGCCCACCAGGTAACCATGAAAATACATCCCACTCCCAATTTTTCCATGTCTGGAACAGTACATGCACTAACTTTCTTTTTTCTTTTGTTATTTGTTTTAGTACTTTTCGATTGTCATCTATTTGAAAACACGATCAACTAATTTAATTTTTATGTTGTCCTCCACACCATGTAAATACATGTATTACGTAAATACACAGAAACAACCTAGCATAAAGGGAAGAGTGGCAGCTTCTATTTAGCCCCCCAATCTCTGGAGATACAAAGTGGAGGGAGGCCCTTACAGATGCTCTATGGCTACCAATCTGGTCCACTTTTGCGGAGTGAGCCACAGTCTTTTTCCCATCTTTTTTCCTCCATCTGAAAAGTCCAAATCTCTGGAGCTCTAGAGACTTTGACCTGAATATAATGGATCCAGCTGCGTTCAGCTGTCTTGACTGTGGTTTCTATGGTCAATAACAATTGGTCAATAACAATGGTCCATGCCACTTTGCCATCAGCAGTGCCTCTCTCCACTTCTTAACCAGGACTCAATCTCCTGGTTGCATGTTATGAACAGCAAAAAAAGCAGGGTCTGTGCTAATCTGGCTTCCTGTTGAAGAGATTTCATAGGAGACAGTATTCTGGCCACCTACAGTTTTAAATATACATCCCTTGCCTCCAGCTCCCCAGCTGGGCTGACAATTAACAGGGTAGGGAACCCCAAACAATAATTCAAAGGGAGAAAATTGTATATCTTCTCTGCGTCTGGCTTATATTCTGGCTAAAGCTAATGGCAAAAACCATGGCGTCTTAGTTTCTAGCAATAGTCCCAAAAGGTGTTTCTTTATTTCTCCATTCTTTCTACTTGGCCCAAACTCTGAGAGTGCCAGGGAGTATGAAGGTCCCAGTGTATTTCTAAAGCTGCCATAACCCCTTGAAGAAATTTTCTGTAAAATAAGTTCCCCTATCAGAGTCTATTGCTTTCATAATCCCATATCTTAGAAATACTTGTTCCAAAATTATATAAATTACTCATCCAGTAGCTGCTGAAGCAACTGGAAATACTTCTGGCCATCCAGTTAGCTCATGCTATTACCAGAACTAATTTAAGTCTTCCCACTTGGGGCATTTCAGTAAAATCCTCTTGGCAGTATCAACATTGGAATACAGCCGAAGGTCTCCCTCCCTGACAGTTTTCTTTGTAAGCTCCCTATTGGCTTTGGCACATATCAAGCCAAGCTACCTTCTGTAGCTCACTCTGCCAGAGGAAGAAGACCCACGGCAGCACACATCATGAGGAAGACATCCAAGAGCCCCGATGACTCCCTTCATGGAGTTGTTTTAATATTTGTAGGGCCAAAACCTTCAGTATCCAATTGTTTACCATCCTTTGTAAACCATTTTTCCCCTCTTTCCTCTGCTTCACTATTTTTAGTTATCTCCCACTCCTGTGGTGGAAAAGCCAGTCTCTCCAGCAGCCATTGAGCCACTGGGAGCAAAAGAAGGCTCTTAGAGGTTTCTAGAAAAAGGGCTGCTTTCTGAGCTTCTTCATCCACCAGTCAATTAGCCATTGCCTCCTCTGACTGTTCTGCCTGATGTCCCCCAAAGTGTATTATTGCCACCTCTTTTGGTAAATTAACTGCCTCCAATAGGCAAGTCATTAAACCCTCACGAGCTAAGGTTTTTCCTCTGCAATTTAATACGTCTCTCATCCCAGTTTTCCAAACACCTGTACCACTCCACATGCATCCTTTGAATCTGTAAATATATTACCACCTTTCTTTGACACAATTTGCAGGCTCTTACTAAGGCATAGAGTTCTGCAGTCTCTGCTGATGGTAGCTACCATGTGGATGGTAGCTTCTCTCTTTCATGCAATTTCCTTGCTTTTACTATAGCATGTGCTGTAACTAATTTTTCATCTATTTCTCTTGAAGATCCATCAGTAAACATCTTCTGGCCAAGTGGTATCCCATAAACCTTCTCTAGCTGGGGTCTGGAGATCTATGACTTGAATACAGCCATGAGTCTTCTTCAGGTGTTTTGGGACCAGCTAAACTGGAGGCTGGGTTAAACCCTTCTCCAGGCTAAAAGGGTTAAACTCTTCCCTGCTTCTCAACTGTAAATCCTCCTGCTCCATTAAATAAGTTGCATACTGTAAAAACCTAATGATGGTCATCCATTTAGAAGCTCTTTTGGTTAACAAAGCCTTAACTTGAATGCAAGACTTTAACAATAAGAGATCTTTCTACTGTTAATTTTCATGTCTCCATTACCAATAACGTTGTGGCTGCACAATATCGAAAAAAATGGGGCCCCCTTTCCACTGGGTCTAATATTTTGGAAAAATTAACCATCTGTCTTCAAGTACCCCCATGTTCTTGCACTAGAATACTTTTGGAATGGCCTTGTTAAACACCCACACGTCATTCAAATTCTTTTTCCCTGTCTGGAAGGGCTAGGGCTGGAGCCTTGGTTTATCTGTTTTAAAGCCTCGGAGTTCTGCTTTCCTTCTGATGTCCATATCACAACATTGCATGTATCTTCTGTTAAAAGGTCATGAAGGGATCTGGCTAAGACAGAAAAGTCCTCAATCCAGGTTCTGCAACACCCTATTAGTCCTAAAAATTGCCACAGATTTTTTTAGTCCTGAGTAACAATATTTCTAAAATTTGTCCGACCCTCTCTAGGTCAATACATTACAAGCCTTCAGTCAAAGTATGTCCCAAATATTTAACCTTTTTCTCCACCATTTATACCTTCTTTTCAGATACTCTAAGCCCTTTTTAGCTATAAAATTAAGAAATATCACAGTGGCTTCTTCTACCACTTCCTTTTGTTCTCCTGGTAGGAGCAAGACATCCACGTGTTGCAGTAACCTAATCCCTGGGAACAGAGTAAATTCTTTCAATATTTTTTGTGAGGCTAGTCCAAATAAAACCACTGACCACAGACCAAATATCCTAGCTGAAGGTCTACCCATGTCAATCATCGCTTTCCCATTTTCTCTTCTTCCTCTTCAAGTTCTCACTCCAAAGCAAAATACTCTTTACTATACTCTGTAAGTCAGCATTCCTTGAAAGCATCCTCTAAATGAAGTACTAAATAGTAGAGTTATCAGGAGGGAACCTGGTTCAAGTTTGTATAAGGATTTGGGACTATGGCATGTCTTGGTTTAATCATTTCATTTTTTATTCTTAGGTCCTGAACCATTCTATAGGTTTTATCTGTTTCTTTTAACCATCAGGATAGGAGATATTATAGGGACACATGCATGCCTCCAAAAGACCTGTCTTTAGTGAGAACTCAAGAATAGGCTGTAATCCCTTTCTTCCATCTCTTGAAATAGGACATTGCTTCTTAGAGACCACTTGTCTAGCTTGTTTCAAAACAATCTGAAGAGTCTCCATATCTAATTTTCTATATACCCCCAGGACTGCCCACACTTCTGGGTTCACTTCAGCTTAAGCTTAAACAGAGAATTTACACAGTTACAGTGTTAGAGAAGTATTAGCCTCTGTATCACCTTTTATAATATTGATTTGAATTCCCAATTTAGCCATTAATTCTCTTCAAAATAGGTTACAATCACAATTTGGAACAAGTAAAAATTCATGTGTCTCGTATTTATCTCCCACATCTACTAGGAGTCGTTGAAGCACAGTTCCTCATCTATCTAGCCAGTGAATAACCCAAGACCATTTTGACAATTGTCCCCACTTTGGCATAAGATTCAAAGTAGGCCAAGAGGCTCCTGTGTCTGCTAGGAAATGTCTTTCCTCTCGATCCAGACCCAGTTTGTTTGTTATTAAGGACTCCTGTGTGGTGGGTTTTTTGGTAAAATGGGAGCCCCTGACATCCCTATCAATCCATTTCCATCAGCCAGTGGACTTGCGCCTCAAAAGGCCCCAGTTATCTCTGGGAATATTTCTTCTTCCAATGTCCTTCTTTCTTACAAATAGGACATTAACTCCTTAATGCTCTCTTGGCCTACTGTCTACAACTGAAGAAGATATATTCCGGTTAAATCCCGGTGACTGCTCCCTTCCCTTTTGCCCTTGGTGTTACTGCACTTTTCGCTTCAGGGGCTACAAAAACTGTGCCATTATCTTTGCCTTCACCTTTGCCTTTTCCTCATCCCTTCTTACATGTACCTGCTCTGCCTTTCTAACCAGCTTACTCAGGGGCCTATCCTGCCACTCCCCATATTTCTGTATTCTTATATCTAGCCAAGATTTGCTAACAAACTTTACCTTCAGCAGTATATCAAAGGCTGGTCCCTCAGGGTCCAACCCTCCTTCTTTCCTCAAGGCATCTGTAATCCTTTCTAGACAAGAAAAGGACTCTTGATTTTTTTCTTGCTGTAAGAACACAGCATTGTTAGTTCTAGGAACCACTGTTTTAATTGCTCTAATTAAATAGCCACTCTAATATCAAATGTAGGCCAGCCTGGCTTAATTATTCAAGTCCCACTGGGGATATGCCTGGGGAATTGCATCAGCCACTATAGGCAAATTTTGCGCAGCCCTTCCTATGGCCTCTAGATGTTCATCCTCCCATAGCTGGTAAGCTTTCTGCAAATCATCCATTTTTCCTGTATTCTGAAAAAATGCCTAAAAGGAAATCCCAATCTTTTCAAGTAGGATCTGCATTTCCCAAATATTTTCTTCTATCTTTTCTCCTACCCCTATGGAGTCATCCAAATAAGGGAGTAATTCCTTTTTCAACTCTCACTTATCCTGAGTGGTCACTGGCACAATTAAAAATCCAAATGTTTCACCCTGGCTCCCCAGTGGAACCTGACACAGGAGATGTGGTGGATCCCTGTCTCCAGTGTCCTAGGCACTTGGTGTCTTATACTGGGCTCCCTGTCTACTCCTGGAGAGGGATATGGTATCCTGACTTTTTGCCTTGATGGGGGGCTGTAGGAAGAGTATTTCCTTCTTTTCCCTGTCCTGGAAGCTAGAGATACAGGGGATCTGCAGCCAGCCCTGGATTTTTGTAGATTTTGAAGACGAGGTGGGGGAAGATACTGGAAAACTTCCCAACCCTCTTTCTTATTCTTTTCTTTGTTTCCTTCTCCTCCTTCTTCTTTTTTCTTACTACATGGACTCCTGCTGGTATTTGCCTTAACCATATTTTCCCACTTTCCCTTTTAACCAAACCTTTCCCAGTAAATTTAAATACAATGAAGAATTTTGAAAAAGACTAACATCATCTGTCCCAAAAGGGAGCCATTTAAATCCTCTTGGTAGATCATATTCTGGCCAGATAAAATAACAGTATTCTACAATTACTTCCTTAGTTGTCTCTGAGAGAATTCATAAACTATCTCAAAACCTCAGCATTCTCCCCAGGGAACTATCTGGGGGTCTTCCATGATCATAATCACTCTTGCTGAGATCCTTTCTTATCTTTCCTTCACTGCCTTCCCTGGGCATCCTTTCATGCTTACTCCCCGAAATTCCCATTGTACTCTGTGATGAGATTTTCAGTGGTCCCTCCCTGTGGACCTCTTCACAGACCCCTTTGGTCTGTCACTCTCTGGTGCTCTCAAGCACCCAATCAGTCATTCAGTGCCAGCTGCCACTGAAGGGAGAGGTCTAATAGTGGGTGAGGTGTGCCAGGAGCTCTGTTTGCTGTCTGCCACCCCTGGAAGGTGAAAGCTTTCCCATATGAGGCCCCAGCTGAGCAGAAAATCAGACTGCCAAAGGCCATGTCCACAAAGGAGGCAGAAAAGTCCTGCAAATATCAGTTTTATTCAAATAAATGGAGAGTCCAATGGGGCATACCCCTGTGGAGTCTCTCAAGTTTTTTGTGGCATGCAGCCTCCTTTTTATCCTAAATTCCCAACCACAGGTTGCCTTCTTCCTTTCTCAACTGGCTGAGGTGCCCAGACTGCCTAATACATATTCCCCCTTTAACATGTACCCCCATATCATTGTACGATCATTAAAACTAGCTTAAAGCCCACCCTGGCAGAAAAGTTGCTACTCATAAGCCTATTAAGCCTGCACACTCTTCCCTAAAGCTCAAAAGCTGAGACCCTGTTGGACTCTGTAACGAACTTGTGCAATTTGGTGTTAGTAAAGCCCTCACACTCATTCTTCCAGAACATGATTGGTTCTTTCAGGCTACTCTAGTTTCAGAGTTTGTTTGTGAAGGCCACCCACACCTACTCTCCTATTACTAACCAGGCAGGAACTGAAAAGAATTTTCCTCCTTACCTGGAAGCCTGTGTGCCTTCCCTGTATTGAAGACTATGCAGAGGGAAGGGGAAAGGAAATAGTATGGGTAAAAAAACCCAAAGAGGGGGAGGGTTTTTTGGGGCATCACTGCTGTTATGGGCTTAGGAAAGAAGATGCTGTCTAATAGCCCTGCCCCCTGGATGAAAGAGAGGAAGAGATGATAGAAAGGCAGTTGATGGTATGGGAAAAGATATATATAGATATATATAGATATATATATATGCAGCTTTTGCCCCATCACCTTACTTCAGGTTACTTCTTCATTCAGGGCAGGGCATGTGCTGTGCATACAGCCCAGCTGGTGTTGGTAATCAGCACCTAACCTTCACAACTGTGGTCCATCCCCATGCCTCCAACAGAACACTTACACTCTCAGCCTTTGGAAACGCTAAAATATCAACAAGCACTCCCTTACTTCCTTCCTTGGGTACAGTGCCACCTCTCAGAAGACACAGTCTAGGAACAAATAATTATGGTAAGCAGGACATAGACAAAAGATAACTGGGGGATGGAAGAAAGCTAAATCAAGAGATAACTACGCCAAATTGCCGGAATGCATTTGCAAAATACATGGTAGCATAATGTATTATTTGAATAATACTGATAGCATTATTATATACTAAATCATCATCCATATGCATTGGGGAGAGAGTTAAGGTAACAGCAAATTCACCTGCTTAATACTTTATAACAGGTTAGAATAATAAATTATCCATTTTTTAGAAGCAATCAGTCCTTCTGTCAACCTTGAAATGGTTTTACAGAAATTGCTTTTACAGAAAATGCAAATATTACTGAGTTATTGCACAGTACAACAGTTTCTTAGCCTTACCAATAACTTTCATCAGGTTATAAACAAATAGTTTGTGCAAAGATTACTCCTAAAAACAGCAAGGGTCAGGCAAGTTGCTAGGCCCTGCTTCATCCTCTTTGTGCAGTTCAGTTGTGAGTGAGTCGAAAAAGTACCAAAGGCTGCTGTGCCAAGGCGTAACTCCATAAAGCGGCCTTCCTCCATCTTTCTCAGAAAAGAGGGCCCACCTCAGTGTCAAAAGGAATAACCTGGATCTCCCGAGAAAAATACTGTGTTACAAAGTTTAAGAGAAAGTTGCAAATTCCTCCTTCATTATCTTTTTAGTGGTTTGTTGGTTCTAAAAGCAGCCTCCCTTCTGCTGGGCTGCTCTACACATGTGGCACACCTCTTTTCTGCCAACAACCCCACCCAGTTCTCTCCTGGGTGCTGGAGAAGGTCCAGCAAGGTCAAGCAAGCAGTGCAAGAGTAGGCAGCATATCCACTGAGCAGCCTTCCAGCTCCAGGTGACCCTCTGCAAGGCCCATCTTTAGCTGTGGGCAGACAGGGCACAGGCTCATGAATATTCAAGGTGGTTATACAGGCTACTCTGGCACTGTGGCCACTTCCCTTTCCTAAGCCAGCTGGCACTGTCAATAAGCACAAATAACAATTATGACAATGTTCAAATGCAAATCTATTATCTTCCCTCTCTGTCTGAGATGACAGTCAAGCTGAGGGCAGGGTCTCTTCAAAGAGGAAACCTTGTCATAATTAAACTATAAAATTTCCATCACCTATTCTAAACCTTTCCAGAGATGTGCTTCCAGTTCTCTGGCACAGCTACAGTTGACAATCTCTGAGACACTGAGCCATCCTACTACCATTCCTTGGAACATGCAGTCAGCCCTGGTGCAGCTCCCACTCCATTCATGGCACAGCAGCTTTCCGCTACAGAGTGAACAGCATTGTCTAGAGAGAACCCACCCAGAGCAGTCAGGACACCTGAGCTTCCAAAGCCACCTGTATACTGAGCAACTCCCACTGCAGCTCTAATCCAGGACTTGAGCAACCTCTTCTGAATTTTCATTTGCTACATTTCACATTGCAGCATATTGTATGAACAACTGATATTTCTGAATCACTGAAAAGTGAAAGAAGAGAAATTCTTGTTTTCCAGAGGGACAGCAGAGCCTTCAAGGCACTGGTGAACTCTGCTGTTGGAAGAAAGAGTGATTTAAAACACAGTACTTCGCTTTGATGCTTACTGTCTTAGACATCACATTAATCAGAGCTTAGTGGATGGCTGATGTGCAACCATACGCATTTTTTACTTAAAAGCAGAGAAATCAAGGACATTTAACAGCTCCAGATATGGTATTTTTAAACTTCAAAAGTAATGAACTATTTATGAAGTGCCACTGAGGGGAGTATCCAGCCTGTATTTGTTTGAACAGTTTGCCTTTTAAAAAAAGTTGCCAATTCTTTTTCTTAGCTGCATACCAATTTACTGCAAAGTTAATGTGCATGCAGACCTCAAATAGAATCACCACCTGTTGCTAGTTTCTTTTTCAACGAATGACAATAGAAGTAGATTTTCATTCACCCTACAAAAAATGTGGGAGAAAACTCCAAAACCAAATAAAAACAAAACAAAACAACAAAAAACCCTCATGTAGCCTGAAGCAGAAAACTTCCATGAATGGGAAAATTCTGAAAACATTTGGGCAACATAACCTACCAAGCAGCTCCTCCGGTCAATCTGAGCTCAGGTGCCACTGTTACCATAGCTACCATGAAAAAAAAGACATTATCTGGGAAGACGACCGGCTTTCCCCACGGGACTGTCCAGGCTGCGAAAATACCTTACAAGCTTTCACCAGCGGTTCTATAACATAAGGAAGCTGATAAGAGGACAGCACTTTTTACACAAAAAAAGTTAAAACCCATTTGCTGGAAAATAGTGTTTTCCCACCATTTCACACAAATGTCTAAGGAAGAACCTTAGACTGAGATGCTTTGGCAAACAGCCATCTCTGTCTGAGGAAGCAAGGTCCCAAAATAGTCCTGCACAAAGCTGCAGCTGTTTATTGCTGCTGTAACTCTGAACATGAACATGGGTTTGCCCAGATGTGCAGACATTTAGCAATTCGTATTCTGTATCCAACTAGTACTCTTTCATTTTCTGTGCAGCTCCCGCTCTGTTTTCTTTCCCAGGAAATGGCTCTTTTGTCCTAAGCAAGGCTTTTCTCTCAGCCTTTTCAAATATTGAACATCTACTGTTCATTTTCACTTCCATCTTGAAGAAAACAATCTTGCAATGTTTTTGGCTTTTTCTTATTCAGCTGAACACAATTGAATTAAGAAGCAGAAAAAAAATTTGAAGTCCTATAAAACCTGCAAGATTCCAGGAAAAAAAAAAAGTAGCATTGTTAAATAAAAGGGACAAAATAGCACACATTTCTGCATATGTGGACCTCCAGTAAGTGTGGTATTCTAAGTGTGATAATTTGTAATCTATTAGCTCAGTTACTCTCAAGAGGAAAAAACAAGTCTGTTTCAGGAGGGTTATTGGAAAAAGAAAGGAAACAAGAGGTGAAACTAACGAGAACAGTTTATCTATTTAAAATGAAGTGGCTCAGACAGATAGTCGGCATTTTTTCTGTAACTAGAAGAGAACTATAAATTTTTTAAAAATCAAATGTTTTAATGCATAAAAGAGAATTGAATTAGTTTAAAATACCATCAAAAGTAATTTTTAAAGGGCTCCAGAACTACAGGTTTTCAGGATGCTTCACACTGCACTGCTATAACCAAATAAAGGAAAAGCATTCCTATCATGGAAAGAATAGCTATATGGCTTTTTAATTGATTTCTTCTGGAAGTATATTGATAAATGATAAAATTGTTGAACACAAATGGCAGCTGGGTGCCTGAATTATTCAGCCTTCATGGGGACAGGACCCTAAATGTTAATTCTGCTTTTGAAAGACAGATAACAATAGCAAATAGGTATTCTGCCTAACTACTTATCAACCTAGAATAAAAATGTAGCATAGAGAAACACAGGCATGGGAAGAGAGCAGAGGACTTGAAACTGTTGAAATATAACCAGAACTATAAGGGGGTTACCACAAACACTCACCAAGGTCAGCTACTGGACAGCAAATGAATGCAACCTTACAATCTGAGTAATGTCAGCTTCAGATACAGCAAAGACAGAAAGTAAGAGGTATTCAATATAAAGAAGTCACCAGAAATAGTGAAATCAGATATGTACTGGAAAAACCAATTGTATATAATTTGAAATTTAAGTGTTAGCATCATTTAACAGACAAATAATCATTATTTGACTGACTATAAGACTTTTCTAGACTTACAGTAAATTTTTATTCTCTATTCCTTTGGACCATCTAAATGTAACAAATTAGTGCAATAAATTGTGGGATAATTTGGCAAGTTAGTGGGCAATTTGGATGAAATGATTTGGTGGAAAATTTGTGCAAATTACACTCTTTACATGTAGTTTAACAGTCTGAATCCATTGAAATCTCCAGCTTCAGTGGGAGTGCAATCCTTGCAACTCCAGTTAGAGTTTCACCCAGCTCAGAGACCCTGAAATTTCACTGTAAGCAGCAGACTCAGTACAACAACCTCAGTAAGTATACCTTGGATAGCAGCCATGCTGGCTACCTCCCAAGCCCTCTGGGAACAGCACTGAAAGATCATCCAACAATTTTCTTGGTCTTTCAGCTAACTACAGCAAACAGGAGTTTAAGCGGACTTCAAAGGTCTTCCTCAACTTTAGTTCCATTACACGTGAACAGGGGCATTGTGCAAAGGATACTGAGTCATGGGATGTGCCCTATACACAAAAGGTTTCCTAGCATCACTGACCGGTGAGCATACCTACAGAACCAGCCTTAAAGCCTTGAGTGGTGCTTACAGTCCTCTCAAAAGTCCTGCAGGAGTCAAGCAGAACCTGAAAAACCCAGATGTGAGGAATCAGATCTCTTCCACACACAGTGTACTACCATTTAGAAACCTGACAGTTTCCTATATACATCCAGAGCAAATGAAACCCCAGAGAAAAGAAGCAGTGCTGTAATTCAAGTACTTTAGTGACTTTTATTAGAATAGGATTAGAAGCAACACTAGAGAAAATGTGACAAAGGAACACAGAATTTGTGATTCATAACATAAAAAGAAAATATCTAAAAGACGGGAGTTTAACAGAAACCAGAACAG